>OY292356.1:4406925-7022964 GCA_958496195.1 Timandra comae
ATTTTGCTGATTTGTTTTTTCTAAATAATACAAACTAATGTAACTATGTGCAGGAAATTGATGTAAGCATTTATTTCTCTGATGTTTGTTGGTGATGTGTGCCACCAGTGTTTATAAATAAAATTCTAAAAATTTACATGGATGGTGGATGTGATATTCAATAGAAATAGATGTATTGATTGGACTATTTGTTTTATTATGCATTTATCGAATTATGTGGCATATTTACTAAAGTTTCAATTTATACTGCCTAAAACTTCTTATTACTTTAACAACATATAGATAGGTACTTGCTTTAAATAATATTGTATATTTCCATTGTGCATCAATAATTGCATAATAATTTAAAACTGAAAAATATAATACTAATTGTAACTTTTGTAATTTTTTTGCATAATTGTTTACAGTCTGTACAAATGAGTTATAAACAACAGGATTCTTTAAATTACTTGCTATTGACATGTTTACATAACACATTGATTGTTGATCCACCTAGTTCTAGTTAAAAGCCTGTTTTCACAATCATTACACATTAACACAAATATTGTGCAATGAATACAAACAATACAAAACTTATATAATCCTTTGTAAACTATAGATTCTCAATATATTATGCACTAGCTTTACCTAGTTGCTAATAGTAATAGATGTGTGTGACCTTATAAAGACCATAGTTATATGGTTCATAGATAAATAGGCAACTCTTGTGGTGTAAATTGAATGTAATGGTTGTATGTAAAATGAAAATTATGAAAATATATAAAACATTTTCTGGTTTATATTTTATTATTTCAATTACATTATACAGTAAGTGCTGCTGGTATATCAAATAATATCAAGATTTCAAGTAGGTGTCTAGGCCTAATAACTATTTTCTGTCAAAACTTGGTCTACGCAGGGATGGTCCCGGTGGCTCCCAACAACAAATGTCATGCCTGAGACTAAGCTGAGACTGGATAATAGTTTAGCCAGGTGGGTGGGGCAAGGCAGGTCTGCAGAGAACGTGACTTCAAGCACATGGCCAGTCTAATACTGGCGTCCACATACTTATTGTGGATGTTTAATATGAAACTAGTCTAGCCTGACTGGTACATAAAACGCCGTAGACGTAGAGTGAATATTTCGTATTCTTTCTATACAATCCTTGACTGGCATCATACAGTGAGCGATATTATAAAACTCGTTTCAGTAAAAAAATTGTACTTATTAGTTAAAATTTCTCGGTTCAACTAGGTTGGCTATTTTTTAAAGCGTATGTAGAAATTCCTTCTCCCTTCATTGTAGGTAGTATTAAAGTTATAAACCCTCTATAGCAGTTATAAGGTCTAAATCAAAAGACCAAAATATCACTATGTTCTTATTTCGAAATTGCGATAATACTTCCGTGAAGTTCCGTGGTCGGAATTATTTGTTTTATACACTGAAGTTCGAGAGTATCGTCAAAGTCAATTTACAATTAATGTCAATGTCCATTGAAAACGGACGGAATTATATTGCGTGCAAATTGTTTCGAAAAGGCAAAAAACATTGTAAATTGTCCACCTGTGATATAAGTTATACAAATAAGCAACCAAGAAAAATATTTAAGTAAAGGGAAATGGTTAAGAACATATAGATAAAACAAACAATACAAAATGTCTTTCACATTTGGTTCTAACACTGCAACTAACACCACAGCTTTCGGCGCTGCTTCTAAACGTAAGTTCAATGTGTAGATACTTCGAATATGTCGTAAAACATTGTAAAAGAATATAATTATATTAAACCATACGTGTTTTATAGCGACGTTTTCTTTCGGCGGCGCTAACACATCAACAACAGCTAGTGCAGGCTTTGGATTTGGCGGTACAACAACCTCCACAGGTTTCGGCACGTTCGGGACTCCCGCAGCTAGTACAGGTACAACTTAGTAATATAATTATTTAATAATGGAAATGCATTTTATTTTAACCATAATATTAGTATGAAAAAGTTCAATATTAAATAAACTTATCAAACTCGCCTTTGGTTTCTCACAATTTAACTTAATGATTGAAGTTTATGGAATTTAATGTAATTTTTTTTTACAGCGGCTCCATTTGGTGGTATAGGAACAGCGCCAGCCACTACAACAACTTCTTTGTTTGGGGGCACAGGGTTTGGTGCCAATGCTGCGAAACCAGCTACAGGTTATTAACTTTGTTTATAATAATGCCATTTCTTTATCATATCAATGACCACTAAAATAAAATAAAAATAAACATGAACTAATCCTTGCACCTAAAACTCAGAAATCTCTATACAAGTGTATGATTTACGACACTTATACAGTTTATAATATTATATCTTAGATTAGTCTATTAAAGACTTAAGTCCCGCTCCAATAACATTTTAAGGAACTCGAAAATTTCCAAAATCAACAAAAATATTTGATTCCAGGTTTCGGAGCAGGTTTTGGTGGTAGTACATTTGGTACAGGATCCACTTTTGGTACTGGGACGACTGCATTTGGTAGTACGGCACCCGCATTTGGTACCAGTACACTAGGCAGTAACACATTTGGTGCACCTGCATTTGGTACTGGCAACACTCTTGGTTCGGCATTTGGTACCAAACCAGCCACAACTGGATTCGGCGGTTTTGGCACTGGATTGAATACAACCAATCAATTTGGACAACCACAGGTGAGGTTAATCATAAACCTAGTTTTAAAACTAACCCAGTCTAAATTTTTAAAGCTAGTTTTTTATATATCCTAGTTTCACTTTACTCATTGTTAGAATTTTGATGTTTTACTACTTATTTATATCATCAGCTATTAGCCTGAAAATGTCACATCAAATAAACATTTTGAAGATTAACAAATTGATAAAAATTTTACAGTAGAAATATTGGTATTAACTCCATGCAAGCATGGATATCCCAAAAAAAACTTCATATCTGGTTTTGTGTCTTAGTGAGTGAAATATCACAAGTCTAAGTTGTAATAATGCTTACACATTATAAAACCTTTTTTATATTCTAGCAACAACAAATACAGCAACAGCCACAAGGTCCCCAAACAGCGCAGGAAGCTCTTGTAGCCGCTGTGTTCAACTGTTGTGTGTTTGGAGATGAAAGAGATCAAGTGCTGGCCAAATGGAATCTATTGCAAGCTCAGTGGGGGACTGGTGAGTACTTGTTGGTTGCATCTTTGTTAGTTAAGTTTTATAACTGCTATGATTGTGATAACAGTAAGTATCCGAAAAGTGAAAACACATGGAATAAATGAATGTCAATCAATAACTATTTAGTCAAAGTCAAAAATCATTTAATCAGTTAAGCCCTCAATGAGGCACTTATGAACGTCAAACGCGCCACCCTTAATTGACTAGGTTCATAACCTGTATCAAGATCAAAAATGTATTACCCAGACTAATATCTTTGTGTGGAATTCAAACACAACACCGTTTCTTTGTGTAGTCCAGCATGATGACCACTCTCTGGTCATCACTAGGGTTGACTTATCAAATATAATTAATGAACTACAACTAATATTTTCTATATTATTTTTCCCAGGTAAAGCATATTATAGTCAAAATGCGCCACCATTAGAATTGAATGAACAAAATCCTCTCTGTCGATTCAAGGCTGTGGGCTATTCCAAACTAGGAGGCAAAGAAGACAAGGACGGACATGTGGCTTTATTGTTTAATAAAACTGAGCAGGATATAAAGTAAGTATTGACATTACCTTCTTTAAAAGGATATAATACTACTGCAATTTTAGTAGTAACCAGCTGTGCCCCACAATTTAATTTTAATCCTCGTTAACCATCCTCTTATTGTTTGTACCATAATGACTTATAGCCTCCTTCCATAAATGGGCTAACATCGGACACCGAAATATTTTTTCAATTCAATCTGAGTCTAGTACATTCAATCAAACATACCTACCATATGTGAATCAGCTACATCTACACTAAAATTCTAATGTTCCTCAACATAATGTAGCTGATTCACTACAATCTTATGACAAACTTATGCTAAAGTATCCAAAGCAACTTATATAATATAAATGATTTTCAGAAACAATCAACAGGCGTTAATAACATCTTTCCAAGGACTCCTCGGGAATAAGCCCAATTTAGCAGTGAACATTGACTCTGTAAAGGCTGTGTCTGATAATAAAAGTCAAGTGAGTAATGTTTTATTGCTAGTTTTAACAAGTTCTTATAATAGGTACGTAAAATAGGGTGGTTATGTGGGGTCCAAATAGCATGAAGGGCGAAGTATATGCACTAGATATCCTCTTTCCAATAAAACAAGCGGCTTAAAAATCCATTCATTAGTTGACCGAGAAAACGCGTAACAAACATAGAGAACCTCTTCCTGTTTTTTTGTAAGTCGGTCGGGGAAATCGTTTGGTTTTTCCAAACGATGGTTATCTTTACCAGGTTTTCTCTTTCCTTTGGGCTTTCCAAACGATTTCCGACCACATTCTGGGTTAGCGCTAGGAATGTTTTATGATGTGATTGTTTGCAGGTAGTAATATACGTGGTTGACAAGAACGCGGGTGGCGGTCACGTGGGCGCCACCGAGCTGTGCAATTTCCTCAACGCCGGCGCGGCGCGACAGGCGCTCGCCGGCGCCGGCGTCGCTACTGCCGCCGCCGCCACGAGACCCGCGCCGCATGCACTCGCACATTATCTCAATACGCCGCCGCCTGGTAAGAATATACATTAATGATATGATACTGCATCTGATCCCTAAGTACAATGTAATTAGTCTATCATCTTCATGTAGCAATTGACCTCTAATTACGTTTATTACCTGTATTTAGTGTGTCAGAAAGTACGCACATATTCATTCATACACACATCCATATCCAGAGCAGACAGTTTTGTGCACATCAATCTCATGTATAATGCTTTCCATTTTGTATTACTAAATAATTTATGCGATTGTTTTAGGTATGGACATGAGACTATGGAAGCAAGCTCAAGCGGACAATCCGGACCCAGAGAACTACATACCTGTTCCTATCATCGGTTTTTCTGAGGTGACGCTAACTGTTCCTTTTATACATCAGCCTGTCCCTAAACGAAATACTGTCTAATTTCGTATTCTATAAGAAGCAAGTCGGACAAAGTCGATCTTCGCGGAGCGTCGACACTACATATCCCACGACACATAGACATCGCATGTGATGTCGGGGGATGTTTCCCGCGGCGTCGCCCGACACGTAAAATTCCTGGGTGATTGACTGACTGAATCCTTAATGAAACAGAGCTTTATGACTACATGTCTCTCTATGGTTGTCTCCAGATCAAGTTCCGCGCGGCGTGCCAGTCGGAGCAGGCGCGGCTGCAGGCGCAGTGGGTGCGGCGCACGGACGAGACGCTCGGCGAGCTGCGCACGCGCCGCGCCGCCGCCGCCGCGCGCCTCGCGCACCTCGCCGCCCGCCTGCACCAGCTGCGCCACACGCTGCTGCAGGTACACTGCACTAACATGATCATTCACTCCACCTTCTCATAACTGACCCCTAACTAAGTTCGGTATCTAGAGTATCAGAAATTACGCACACACACATTCATATATATCCAGACCGAGATTTACATTTGTGGTGCACTTCACACACATATTCACCTCGCCCGGGAATCGAACCCACAACCTTACTGATGGCAGTCCGGCATAGTGACCGCTCTGCAATATAGGTCGTCGCATACACTACACTACACCTTTATGACACTACACTACAAAACCGACGAGTAGCTGGGCGAGCTATTTAGACCAAATAGACGTCAGGCGGGCTTAGCCTCCAACATTGTCTGACTCAGTGAGGAAGGCGTTTGGTGGCAGCATGCACCAAGCAATCCGCGCGTATAACCGCAATCAATGAAAACTGTAGTCATGTAATCATGTAGTCGCTATTCTCAGCAATGTGGGATCAATGACGAAGATTCACATAGCTATTACAATAAATATTAATACACTGTGATTGTTGTAGGTGGTCGCCCGCCAAGAGGTGGTGGGTCGTGTGGGTGCCGCACTGAGTCCGGAGGAAGAGGCAGCGCGGGCTCGACTACATGAATTGGCGTCGCAGCTCTACGCGCCACCACTTTATAATGTAAGTATTCTATCAATTCAATTTTACAATAATGTATCCGTACTATCCTTACTAATATTATAAATGCGAAAGTAACTCTGTCTGTCTGTCTGTTACCTTTTCACGGCTAAACTACTGAACAGATTGACTTGAAATTTGGTACAGGGGTAGCTATGGTCCGGGGAAGGAAATAGGTGTTATCCTGAAATTCCCACGGGATCGGGAACTACGCGGGTGAAACGACGGGGCACATCTAGTATGAAATATTTTAGTTTATTTGCTATATAAGGAAGAACCCCTTGCTGGTCAAAATTACTGTCACTGATGATACTATAGAGAAAAGCGTCACGCTCTCCTAATGCGTGTTCTTAAGTGTGCATATAGTATGAGATTGGCAGATTACGAATAGATAGTCAAAAGTCAAGAATTTTAAATGACAGAATACTCTAAAAATGCGGCATGGCTCATAGCGAATTCTTACAAATAGAATGACGCATATATAGTTACAAATAGATGGTTGAAAGAACTAGTTCATTGATAAAACGTAGGACACGATACGTCTGTTAGTATGTCGATAATGGCTAAGATTTAGTAACTTCGCCACGAACGTATAAAGACTTGTGCCTAGCTATGGGTTATGGGGTCGAACAATTGCTGTTTGATATCAAAATATGGCATAAATTTGATATCATCAACACCTAGGCTTCATATCAACACGCATTAAACAAGAATAGCATTATTCCTTTCATTACCTTCTTCTTTGCGTGTCGACTCATATTTTTGAGGACCAGAACTTGGCCACCGACATGGCACTATCAGTGGCCTTGTAAAGGTCCTCGCGTGTGTAGGTGTAGGGACACGAACGGCAAGTTATTACCAACAGTGAGTGACATAGCAGTCTTTAGCCATGCAATGTGATTATACCTATTCGGTACTTATCTAAAAAAGCCAGACTGCATAGATTATAAAGATAAGAAACGACCTTGTCTGTTAATATTTCACTCGCCCTACGCGTGCTCGGTTATCGCGATCTTATCAACCAAATATTGGTTATCTCCAGACATGAATGTATCATGGGTTTTATAATAGGGATGTCTATGATAACAGTGTTGTATGGTTAATTGACAAAACCTATGAAGAACTTAATTAAAAAATAAATAAACTTGGTGTTTCGTGTTAGTATGTGTTTCCGGAAAAGGCCTTGTTGATATGTTTAGTATTTTTTATATAGCTTTGTTTTTATAACCCATGGTCACGAATAAGATGTTTTTAATTAAGAATAAAGTAGTCTGCTTTTAACATCACTCAATAAAACGAATAACTATCTTTAGTCTACTTTCAAAATAGAAAAAAAATCAATTCTTAAAATTAGCGGATTTTCCTTTATTAAGTTTCGTGTTTTGTTTTACTCTCCTGGACATTATTTTAATTCAATCTTGTTTCATACATCATTGCATAACGCTCTGTTATACTTTACATACCTACATATATTGTTACCGTGTGAAACAATAAAGTAAAGCACCATATTACATACTATTTTTATCTAAATTTTCTAAAATCTAAAATTCTTTTAGGGCTTACCAAAGCATTGTTGTAATACACGTACGTAACTGGTTTTAACTAGGTTTTAGTAGATTATAATCATCATACATCATACCTTTTAGGATTTTGTGCATTACTTTTATCTTTATTATTTTAGCAATGACATTTCGTATTTCTTAAATTATAATAATCTGTCTGAAATCTTAGAAATAATCAATCCAATTAAAGCAAGGTACTTTTATATAATTTTACAATTTCAACTCTAGCATAGAAATGATCAGCTTTTAATTTATTTTTGTAGAAATGGAAAATTAAGCTTAATCTTTAAAAGATCAGAATCTAAACAAAGCTTGGCTTTTAAATCTATTTTCATTAATAAAAAGAACGACAAACAAGGAACGTTTGTTATGATAACAAATATGTATTTAGAAGCGTAAATCGGAGCACATTTTTAGCTTTATACATATTTAATTGGCAGTATACTACATAGTTTAAAAAATCGAACAAAATAAATACAACTACTTATTGTCACAAGTTGCATAGATTTCACAAACTAGGTCGTTTACGATGCGACAATCGATATCTGGTACAATAAATCTGGGGCCTGTGTGACAATTAATTAGTTTATCTACCGCCTGTCTGGTTAACACTGGTTACATAATTAATAGGCTTATTCCACTCAACCCCAAAACAATTGCTTTCGCATTATTTCTATCCATACATTCATTCCACTATTACCCCAAAGTGTTCATAAGGATCAAAATTGAATAAACAAATATTTACATACTTCAATTCCACTTACACCCCAAAAAAATCTGGTAGAGTCAACAGAAAAATTAAATAAAACACGTATATAATTATAACTAGCTTTTGCCTGCGACTTCGTTTGCGTGGAATAATTAAGAACTTTGGGATAACGCTAAATTTTACCAAGAATATCGCAAGCAAAACCGCGGGTTCCAACTAGTTTTACTTTTAATAAAGTTAATCGACACCAGCCGCCTACAATATTCAAATCGCGTATCAAACACACAAGAAAATAAAAAAAACATACAGGGCGAATAGAAAACCTCCTCCTGTTTTTTGGAAGTCGGTTAAATGAAGTGGATCAAATTACAACTTCAAACTAGAATGATGATAGTTTTTGCAAATATTACAATACTTACTTAAATATCTCAGAATTTATCTACAGTTTGAATTTACAAAAATATAAAATCACAGCTTTAGATTAATTTTTTTTTATAGTGAACTAATATCTGAAAAAAAAATCACAGCTTCAGATTAGAATATAAAATCACAACTTCTGACATAATTTTGGTGGAAAACTCCTTAGCTTAAAATTTACAATCACTCTTGAAAATATACTTTTCTTTACAGCGCGATTGCATTGTGGTAGTCGTGTCGTGGTCTAGTAATGCTTTAAATGTGTTTGTTTTTGTTGACACTACTAAAAATAAGTAAGGTAAGTGGATAAAAAATATTACGATTTTAAATCCTTCCTAAAAACGTCTTGGGGTAGTAGTGGAAATATTTTTGGGGTTGAGTGGCATAAGCCAATTAATAATATTGGTTCGTAAATGGAACATCGTTTATTCGACAATAAGTAAATAAATATTTGTGTTTAACCAACTTGAGATGCGTTAGTGCGTAGACGTATGTACTCATGGAATTGCTGGGTTAATGTTTTCGTTGACGTGCAAAAAGTTCTAAAGAATTATTAGTTCCATGATTACAGAAACGTATCCATGAGATATTTGTTGTGGTTGTTCTAATTTCGGGGGAAATTCGTTTTCTAATCTCACTCTAGCAGAGCTCGGTAACCCAGGCGTAGCAATATTACTGAAGGATAAAAAATATCCTGTCTGAGCTTGTCATCATTTTCAACCTTTGCATCTAATGAAGATGATTTAGATGCTATAGGTTACTTCATCATGAATAAAAAGTTCTACAAATTGTTCAATAATTTGTACTGTTACTGTAAATCAACTTTATTTATTGCATGCTTCTTGGACTAGTCATCGGTAAGCAAGCATGCATAAGTTAAGAAATATATGTTTAAATAGTCATAATTGTAACTTAAATACAAAAAATAAATGGTTAGGAGGTGGTATAACTAGAGGGCAATTTCATATTGCTTCATTGAAAATTTACAGCTTGGCAACATTATACAAACTTGAAATCAACAACAAAATACAAAAAAAAACTACAACGAATTGTGATATTTTGTATAGAATGAGATAGATAGGCAACATTCTATTTTCAAAAACACATTAGAATAGACGTTGAAGTAGGACTGCATTATCATAATGCTTAGGAACGAAAGAGTATTTTATTGTGTGCGAATTGGTGTAGTTTAATAGTGCTTTGCGAAGTATCTATCTCTCTTTATTCATGTTATAATTGTTGAAGAACAATAAAAACGACATTTTGGTAGCCCAAATTAGTTATAAGCTATAACTATTTCACTGATTTACCAACACATAGCTTAAACAACTGCTGAACGGTTAGACATCCACAAAGAAAGAAACAGAAACAAAACGCGGGTAAAATCGCGTGGCCTTGCTAGTTTGCTAATAACTTATAGTTAAAAGTACCTAGTAATTAAGAACCAAATTTCAAAATGTTCATGTGTAATAATATACTGAAAACAAAAATATTTTTAATAAATATTATCACCCTAATTGAGGGTAGGCTCGAGCGCCTCGGTGGGGACATTATATGAGCTGATGATGATTATTAATATCATAATTTTGATACAGGGTCGCCTAAACGAGTTGCTGTGCGCTGTACGTCTACAACGCAGCGCTAGTTCCGGCGCGTCACAGGAGCGGTACCACCTAGACCCAGGTAACAATTTAATATACATGAAACCATCACATTAATGTAAATCTTACAGTGTGGACTAATGTAATTCAACTTCAATGCCACTTGGTGAAACATGCGACCTATTACCATATTGTTTGGCAGTAGAAACATTAATATTAATGGTACATTACGAATCAATGATTCAATGTTATTGTAGTTTAAGAGTAAATCTGTTTATCAAATTTACTAGAATATGTTAGTTTTAAAATGGACGTAATGGTATGTTACACAATACATGCAAAGGTGACAGGTACGATGTAAATCTGTTTGAATTACAAATGTTTTTTCAGTGTTAAGATTGTATGTGGCATGGCACTAACTAGGTATATTTAGATGATAAATGCCTATTAAGGGATCCTTTCGAACTGATACCTAACTTGGGATTTTTAGATGGTGGATACCCATTACAGACCCTAAAGAGATCAACTTAAGTATCAGCCAGTGATATATCTACTGCAGGGCAACAGCGTCTCTATCACTGATGATATAACTGCTATAATTTATTTATGTATTGAACACGAGTCTTTGTACCGTATAAAACATTTAAAATTATTTACCACGTTCAGGTTACACTGACCGTGGTCACGAGGGGACACCCTTTTTGAATTCATTTCGCATTAGTTTAAAAAGTGGGATATTACTTCTTGCTACTTATCTAACTACTTATAAGATAATAAATACCTAATTAGGCATTATTGATTTGTTGTCTAACTAGTTGTGGCTCGCGGTTTCTGCCGTATATTAAGCCATATTCGTTTAAGCCATATTCTCTTTTTGATCCTGTTCGAATTTTGGGATAAAAAGTATCCTTAATGCAATTCCTGGTTATTCTTACCGAGTTTCTAAAAGATCCCGGCGAACAGACAGCGGAAGTGACTTCAAATAAGTAGGAGGTTCTTAATTCGTCGGATCATTTTTGCGAAGTTTAGCGATTACTTCAAAACGCTTGGACCAATTTGGAAAATTCTTGCAAACTTCATAGATGGTCCCATGTTCACCATTGAAGGCGGTGTTAAAATGTCACATCTTTTGGAGTGCCCGTCATGTCCCAATAGCTGTAACTTTTTTTTTCCTTGGGGAAAATGCATTTGCCGCTTCCGCGAGGGGCGGGGTATGTCGGGCTCGCCGCCACCAGAGGCAGTGAGGTGGCGGCACTACCGACTAAAAACCCTATGGGGTCGTCCCTGTGCTTGAGGCCAGAGACACGAGAACGCGGTTGCAGTCTACCGCGCCTCCTGTACTCTGGACAACCTCAACCTCATGTCCTGCCAACCTAACGCTATCGAGGTGGCCACTCATTGGTGATCTGATATCTAAAATTAATTGCTAAAAAAGTCTTGTCAATCGACACGAGGAAAGAGAAGATGGCGGTGTTTTTTAAGTTTTATATTCTTTTTAAAATGTAACAATACTTTTGTTACTAGGTGCCCAAGAAGACGTGAAACAATTCCTGACCCTACAACAGCGCGGCATGGCTCACCTCCTAGACACCGCGCGCAAGGACTTAGCAGCACTCAACATCATCGCCGAAGGCATGGCCAAACTTGTAAGAGCATAAACTTTGTAAAGTATGTATGTAATCCATCATTTTGTTTGATTAAGTACTGTAATTAAATATTTTTTTAATCAAGTTTTTTCGTATTATTTCATACTTGTAACTAGGTTTAAAATAAGAATTTGGTTAATGAAAACCTCATCCAAATCGAATCAGTATCTTCACGAAACTAAGCTTTTTTGTAAACATATAGAACCAGAAATTTTCTAGTTTATGGCACATATATTTGCCCGGAATGGGAACTGAACTGGCTAGCTGAGGACAGAGACAACCCAGTAGGTACAGTCAATATATGAAAATCTATCCATACAATGGTCATTACGCAAATAGTCATTGTTTTATCAAAATTAAATAAACTTTATTTTATTCGTCAAGAATAGTTTTAATGGTATAATTTATACAGAAAATACAAGACTTCATTGAAAAATAACAGTAAATTTAGGTTAAGGTGGCATAACATTAGTTTGAGACCAATCTCCCTAAATAATGTATGGAATAATGAAGCGTCATGTTACGTACGATTTGCGTTATTTAAACTAGCTGTGCCCCGCGGGTTTACTCGCATTAGTTCCACCCCTATTAGCTCCACTCCTATTAGTTTTAGCAATCTTAGCATGATGAATGCAAAATTATATTTGTTATAGCCTAATCTTTCCTAGATCAATTGGCTATCTGAAACGAAATCTTTTTTCAAATCGGACCAGTAGTTCCGGAGACTAGTACGTTCATACAAACAAACTCTTTAGCTTTGTAATATGTATTAAAGTATCGATAAACGTGTCAGAATCGACCTTCAAGTCGAGACGTTTATTTTCGGTCAGAAAATCTTTTATGCATATCAATTTTATCTATTTTTTATGCAAAATAGTGGAAACTTTACAGGAATATAGATTGTTTACTCAAAGTGACTGATAGGTACCTGGAATACATGTGTACTAAGTAATATTGTAATAAATCTTGTGTTTTTTTTATTTCAACGTATTATTCTTTAGAACTACTGATCCGATTTTTATAATTCTTTTTAATTCTTTTACTAATAGATAGTTACATTATCCCTCAGTAACATTTATGTTATAACTAGCTGTGCCCCGCGGTTTCACACGCGTAGTTCCCGTTCCCGTGGGAATTTCGGGATGAAAAATATATGTTGACCGATTCTTAGACCTACTGAATATGCTCACAAAATTTCATGACAATCGGTCAAGCCGTTTCGGAGGAGTATGGCAACCAAAACTGTGACAAGAGAATTTTATATATTAGATATTTATTAATAAATACCCTTTTGTGTTTTTTAACATTTTACTTTTCTATATGAATGAATAGAATGTGCTCTTGTTATCTACTGCAAGTACTTATTTAATGTCACTAACATCACTAAGGCGAATTTTTATTTGTTATTCACACACAAACGGCTGAAAGGATTGTAATGTATGTAACTAATTCGGTTACACATACAGTTTATTGCCTGCATTAACATACAAGATACTTTAAACAAAAATAAATTACGCGGGGGATAACCGCGGCGCTAAGTTGGTGATGTAATAAGGACTAAGGAGGTTTTTTTACATAATCATTCACTACATCATCTCATTATAGTAACTGACCCCTAACTAAGCTCGAAGCTTGTATCTAGGGTATCAGAAACTACGCACACACTCATTCACACTCACACCCAGACCAAGATAAACATTTGTGGTTCACACAAATATTCACCCCGCACGGGAATCGAACCCGCAACCTTTTAATTTTACTAAGATTACAGAAATGTATAACGACCAAATGCTTTCAAAAGTAAATAAAAAATACGTATTTGTTAGATTAAATATTCCTACCACTGTAATTAACAAATTAATCACGTAAAGTATTTAAAATCGTACAGTCAAAGTAAAGAGTTGCACGCACCATGAGTTTGTAGTTTAAGTTTACCGTGAGATAGGAAGTTGGTAATCAGTATTGTCTCGTCACGTGTAATGTTTGCTTTGTAAACTGATAAAGATGTGCTGAATATGATGAATAGTTCCATACAATGTGCTAATATTTAACATCCATATTTACTCAACTGACACAGGCTTTCGAGTAAGTGTCTTTGAACGCTAATTCAATTGTTTTAGGACGTCTCAAGGACAACAGTTCAATTACTATAAATAAAAAAGAAAAGATTTTTAAAAATAATTTAATTACGTAATAAAATTAACTTTTAGTACTTAAATCTAAAGGCAAGTCTGTGCGTCTGACTAGGTCTTCAATATTGCACTCCCGTTTGGAGCATATTAAGTTCAACGGCATTTCATCTTGTGGGCTGTCTTCAATCATTGGAACATCGATCCTTTGTTCCTCGTATGTGTATACTTTGTCGCTAATCGTTGGCGTCAGACCGGTGTAACTAATACTGGAGTAATAATTTCTGTACGCGTGTTCATACATTTGGGAATATTCTATGTATGACATTTCATCTACTGGTATTCTCGGTGGGTACATGGGTTTGAGGTACGTTATTTGTTCTAAAGGCGTGTATCTGACTGAAGTTTCTTCTATGACTGGGCTGTATGGTGAGATACTGGGTGGGTATGCTACTCTGGCGTGTAAAGGTGAAGTCGGTTCATTTATGTAGTAGTTGCTTTCTGAAGTCGGAGAAAATACATCTGGACTGTGTTCGTCTGATGATTCTCTTCTTGTGATTTGTTCTGTTGTGAAATGTTTGTAGGTCTTCACATGTTTTCGAAGACTTGAAGGGTCGGTGTATCGTTTGTTGCATCCAGGAACTTTGCAGTAATAAGGTTTCTCAACGGCGTGAGTGCGAGTGTGCTTGAAACGATCGCTCGAGTTTGAATAGGCTTTACCGCACCCCTGTTGACAATATAAACAAACGTTAATTTCATTTAAACTCATTGTTTGCGCTCTGATAAGTCGTGATACGGCATGATATTCAAAACATTATTTTTGTTTAAATTAATTGTTTTTTAAAACTCATTGTGTTATTTCTTACCTCATAAGGACAGACGTATGGTTTTTCTCCCGAGTGTGAACGAAGATGTATTTTTAAGTTTTCTGCCCGGGAAAAGCTTTTCTGGCATTGATTGCACGTGTGTGGTCGTTCATTTGTGTGAGTGCGGACGTGTACTAACATTTTGTATCTGTTGGCAAAAATAAAAGGGAAATTAAAATTTGACCAAAAACAATAAAAAACATGAAAAAAAAAAATTTTGAACCTTTAAAACTTAAAAAAATATTTTTGATCCTTACCTGGCATTAAATCCTCTTTGCGGTCTGGCGCACCCCTTCCAACCACAGTAGAAAAGTCCATCGGTATGTGTGTGCGCATGGGCGCGTGCTACGTGCGCTGAAAGACGTGCAACGCTAGGGAAGCGAGCCCCGCACCCGCGCCAGCCACACCATCCCTCCAATGTCTCACCATCGACGCTACGCTCAGGGGATGAACCGCCTGACGAATCTTCATCTTCCAACTAAACAAAAAAAACATAAAATAAGTAACCAAATTTAACAAAAACTAAAAGATTTTATTTTAATTTTAAATTAAAACTAAAAAATAAGTTAATAAAGTCCCGCACCTGTGGTGGTAGAGGCGCTAAAGGCACAGGCCTCGCGAAGTAAGGCGCGAATCTCTCAGCAGGCATCCACCTGGGGACCCTACACCCTTCCGGTAACTCCGATCTCCAATGCGGAAACACTAACATATCGACGTCTGAATTCCGTGTACGAGTACTAATGTTGTGGTCAGTGCGCGATCGGCGCGGACAATGATGCGGCGCGCCCGACTCGGCTACTTATAAAATGTCTCGACGTGACACCGCGCTGATAAGGAGACGAGTCCCCTGCGAACGAGCTAACACCGCTTCTATTCGCAGTTTTACGTATTTATATAATTTTGAATATATCCATAGATTTGGCGATTTCCGTTTTATAAATGCCAGTTCTGAATTAGTTTATAGAAATAGAATTTAATGTTGAATTGTCAATAGATTTGCGTTGTGCGGGTAATGTGGGCTCGTTATCAGAAGCCGCCTGCCGCGGCCGCCGACTGGATATTACCAGTATGATAGGCCGCGGTTCAATAGGTGACTGATATCGCAGTGTCGGTGTGAAGCGACCCCTTACTGGTTCTTATTTACGAACAAACGGACTTTACTCATACTAATAACTTTATTTATGATAGTTTCAACAATTACTTGTTATTTGCAATGCACATTCTTCTTAATGGTACTTTGTTATTGAATTTTCAACTATAATTGCAATACAGGTACATACAGTCTAGCAAGTACCTACTTATTATTAATTTTAATTAATGACGTCAGAATTTTTATATGGTAAAACGTATGTAGAGCACTAATATCCACCAAATCAAAGATTATAGAGTCTTTTACTGTAAGAAAATCAAAGGGGACAGCGGATCTTGAGGTTCACGCATGGTTTCAGGGATTATTACATTATGTAAGAAGAAGAAGTGGATAAAGCCTGACTGACTAGGTACTTATAAAACATAGATTATTAGATATGTGCAATGACTCTCTAATACGCTGCGCTGCGCTGGGTCCTTCCTATGCCTTCTACAAGATTTTGTATAAAGAATTTCACGCGAATAAGAGATATGAACATGTTTCTTTTCATTACTGATACCAAAATATTGTTTACGTTAAAATTGTGTTGTCTATTAATAAATTGGTTTAATTTAACTTGATAACGATACATACCAAGTTAGTTTATGAGAGTAAATTACCTATTAAGAATCATTCTGTAAATGTTTGAATGTATTGCGATTTTGTAATAATAATGAAAAATTAAGAGAACAACAACTTTTGAGTACCTACTTACTTGTTAGTAGGCCGTTTGCAATCAGGTTTCTATATAAGTCCTGGCTTTGCCCCGGGGTTTTACTCGCGTGAATCCCTAATTGTTATTCCCAGTTAGGTATAAGAAAAATCTGTGATAAGTACTAAGTTTCATCTGAATCGGATCAATAGATTGTTCATGAAAAAGTAAGAAACACCCATCCACAAACCATATAAACTCCGCGTTTGTAAGTGTTATTAGTTAGCTAATTATAAGGAACATCTGTACCAAATATCATCTTATTCGATTCAATAGAATTTTCGTGAAAGAGTCAGAAACATCCATCCACAAACGCGTTTGTAAGTATTATTAGTAGGAAATGGTACTTATTTCGATTCACTCTCTCACGTATGTTTATGGATTAGTTTGGGCATTAGTAGATCTTTTCGATTCCTATTAGTTGAACGCGTGTTCGGTTCACGTTGCAGACGTGATTCCGTTATCTAATCACGTGAAAATCGTGAATTCGACTACCGCATGGAAAGGTAACGAAATTCATAGACCTGATAGGTGATTCAACTGCAAACCGTCATGTTTTTTCGTCGTTAGAGATAGAGATAATCAATGCGTCCTATTCTGATAACAGTAACATTACGTGTAGTTTCCACCTTAGAAAATTGAATGTCATGAATTTTCTTTTTCATTTAGGTATAGGCCCTTATTCGCTCGTAAAGGTCAGTATGACCACAAGAGAAAGAAGATATACATCAACATTGCCCAATGTTGGTCTCTAAAACCCGAGCTATGTTTGGAAAATACGAGTACTTAACTAACTAGTAACGTAGGGTTCACAGGGGCGGGAAATCGGCCTCGCTGGGAAAATTTCATTGTCAGTATTTTCACTCGGTCATCCCGGTTCCTAGGTACTTTACATATGTTTATGCCTACAAGATATTCTTTCCTACAAATCTATGCCATCACCTCCAAGAGCAAAAGTTAAATCAGTCCACAAAAACAAACTCCATTTTTTCTACATACGAGTATTTTGTATGTCAAGTAGTCGGTACTTTGTTCAGTTAGATTACGTTATCAGTGTGTGCCAGTGTGTGTACTGTACGTGTAGCGTGATACGAGTGTGTACGTGCACACGCCGCGCGGCCCCCTGCGGCCGGCGCGTGCGCCGGTTTCAGCCGGTTCGCTTATCACACTGTTTGTCGTCTACATTCGCCTCTGATATAACCATTAAACTTAATGAAGGACTCACTATATGACAATAATTATACTTATAGATTCGATAAAAATGTATAACGCAACTTTTCTGTCTGTTATGAATACTGACATAAAAAATCGGTTGATGTTCGTATCCCTAGTGTTCGTATACTTATTAGGGGATGAAATTAAAAATACGAATACGAAACACGTGTTTCCTTCGTTCTGCTGAAGAACATTTACCTAAGTATTGCATGATTGAAGTTGATCAGATCAGGGAAACACGTCTCATACAAGTCATACATAGCTTTGCAACCCTCTTTCACCCTTTTGGGATTATTAATTAAAGAACGCTTAGTACATATCGAATTCCTACATGATATAAAGAATATGATATTTAGCTGTAAGGAGATTTCAATGATAAATATCAATGGGTAAAACTGTGGTTTGCTTTTATACTCGTAGTCACTCGTAGTAAATCTGATAATAAGGTCTTGTTGATAGAGAATGCGGAACTAACAGTATAAATTGTAGTTAGTTATAACTAGAAATAAATGGATTTATAGTTTTTAATTTATAATCGGGTTTAATACAAATATTTGCTCGTTAAATAATTGTTTCTTAGGAATTATAGAAGGCATGTTGATGATATTGGTTGCATCAACTTGTAGAATATCTAAGTAAGTATTAAAAGATATAAACATACAATTATTGATATCTTTGATAGATTGAAAACTGTTTTTAACCCCCGATGCAAAAAGAGGGGTGTTATAAGTTTGACGTGTCTGTGTGTGTGTGTATCTGTCTGTCTGTGGCATCATAGCTCCCGAACGGATGAACCGATTTTAGTTTATTTTTTTTTGTATTAAAGGGGACTTACGTGCGAGTGTTCTTAGACAGGTTTGATGAAAATCGGTTGATCCGTTTAAAAGTTATGGGGGTTTGAAAGTAATTGTTTTGGGGGTTTTTTTAATTTATTGTTATTATTGTATAGACTTCTTACATCTCAGGATTCTGTGATCACGTTAGAAATGTAAAACATAAACCGCGTCAAACCGCGACAAAATCAGCTTAGTAGTTTTATTTCATAGCATACCTTTGAAAACATATCGAATCGAAAGAAAATTATATAAGTATGTACATACATATACACAATAAGAATCAGCGTTGATGTTTATTCGCTTAGTTCAAGGTTTCTCCGATGCAAATTTTATCTCAATTTGTTTAGCTGTTGCAAATATTATGACTAAATCTTCTACTTAAACTTAAACTTATATTAAACTGGACTCAAACTACAAAAAGTCTTTCGATAGTTTACTTATTAATCATCTTTAACTGTCATTAACTTTTGTCCTTTTTATTGTTTAAAAGTAAACTTGCCAATTTTCAGATATTTTTGGTAGAAAACCCGCAGAGTTAGTGGGTATTTGTGGATTTACCTACCTATAGTTGATCGTTGCGGGGTTGCCCAGTTATTTTAATCTTACATTAAATTGTTATATTATTTAAAACTTTAACGGTGTACAAAATATTTTGTAAAATTTTATTCTGACGTTTGCAAAACCTTAACTGAAATTGATTTTAAATAAACTTATAGATTTATAGGTATACAATCCTCTGTCCCGTACGATTTTCATTTTTCTTTAACTGTGGTGTTGTGATATTTTATTTGATAAAAAAAATTCAGTTAAGTTTGCTACGAGACGGTAAAATCGCGTAGCACTGCTAAATACATTATTAAATCGAAAATAAGTAAGGGATTTTCCCAATAAATCGCGCTGTCAGATAAGGATTTGGTTATTTTTAATTTGTCATTGCTTGTTGCACATAAGTCTATGTACCTACTCCGTACTATTATTGTGTACATTATGGCATTATGTTTATGTATGTAGTTACTTGCAGTGTCTCACCGGTCATCTAAGTTTCCGGCTCGATCCGGTTGTAAAGTTATCAGTAAATAACATTGCACATGTGAACAACTGCATTTCATCATTGTTAGTGGGTACTTCATGCTTGTGTATTTTATTTATATACATACTTATGTATCTTATTTATACAGGGTTATTGGTTAAGTCGACCTATTCCCGTCAAGGGCGTGTAGTTTACATCGTTTCCGACTGATTTCACCATGAAACACCCTACCCTAAACCTAACCGTTTAAGAGATATTTCAATTTATTTGTTTTTATAAAAATCGCCGGATCTTCGGCTATAAGCTTGGATATTTTCAAATGCGCATGTCTTATTATTACTATTACTTGATTTTTACGTTTATAATAAGGTGCTTTGTGACCCCAATAACCAATATTGTACCTAAAATAAATAAATAAGTAGTTGTAGACGATTAAAACTTTTAAAAAATAATAACAATCGGAAAGTTTATTTTTCTTTCAAGGATATCTAGAAAAAAAGATATGGCACCTGTTTGGCAGATATACCTAAAAATATCTACGTTTCATCGGCTATCCAACGAGCTATAACAACCTAGGGTTTTATCGAAATTTTGTACAAAACATGTAGTTTTATAGGCTACCGGGGAGGTTAAATAAAACAATAGGTCAGCATACAGAACAAGTTACTTAACTTATTAAACTTTTAAGTACTCCACACACCATTTTTGAGTCTAAATTTCATGTTCGACATGTCGGCCCCTGCATTGCACACATCTTTGCATTATTTTACGAAGACCAGTTTTCAGTACACCAGTAGTAATTTGTTCTTATTTCATTGGCCGCATTAATGATTCTGTCTCTCAGTACTTCAATTGATGAAATTGGGTTGGGTTCACTGTACACGAGACTCTTTATGTACCCCCACGCATAAAAATCCATGGGGGTTAAGTCCGGACTTCTGGCTGACCAGGATATGGGCCCACTTCGTCCAATCGATTTGCCTGAATGTGTGGATGGGCATTATTTCCAATCATTCAATTGGGCCTTACTATCTCCCCGACAATTTAAATGGGAAAAACTATGAAATTTTCCTGCGAGAAGACTTAAATGACCTATTTGATGATTTGCCACTCAATCTTATTCAAGACATGTGGTTTCAGCATGATGGCTGCCCTGCCCATTTCAGGAGAAGTTTTATCCAAACAAATGGATTGGACAAAGTGGGCCTATACCCTGGCCAGCCAGAAGTCCGGAATTAACCCCCATGGATTTTTATGCGTGGGGGTACATAAAGAGTCTCGTGTACAGTGAACCCAACCCAATTTCATCAATTGAAGTACTGAAAGACAGAATTATTAATGCGGCCAATGAAATAAGAACAAAATTACTACTGGTGTAGTGAAAACTGGTCTTCGTAAAATAATGCGAAGATGTGTGCAATGCAGGGGCCGACATGTCGAACATGAAATTTAGACTCAAAAATGGTGTGTGGAGTACTTAAAAGTTTAATAAGTTTAGTAACTTGTTCTGTATGCTGACCTATTGTTTTATTTAACCTCCCCGGTAGCCTATAAAACTACATGTTTTGTACAAAATTTCGATAAAACCCTAGGTTGTTATAGCTCGTTGGATAGCCGATGAAACGTAGATATTTTTTGGCATATCTGCCAAACAGGTGCGATATCTTTTTTTCTAGATATCCTTGAAAGAAAAATAAACTTTCCGATTGTTATTATTTTTTAAAAGTTTTAATCGTCTACAACTACTTATTTACTTATTTTAGGTACAATATTGGTTATTGGGGTCACAAAGCACCTTATTATAAACGTAAAAATCAAGTAATAGTAATAATAAGACATGCGCATTTGAAAATATCCAAGCTTATAGCCGAAGATCCGGTAATTTTTATAAAAACAAATAAATTGAAATATCTCTTAAACGGTTAGGTTTAGGGTAGGGTGTTTCATGGTGAAATCAGTCGGAAACGATGTAAACTACACGCCCTTGACGGGAATAGGTCGACTTAACCAATAACCCTGTATACATACGTACATACTTGTGTATTGTATTTATATCTTTACATTGCATTATAAGAGACCAGAGAGAATCTTGGTCGTGATCCTATGATTCAAGTAGTAGAATTATCACATTACGGATATTATACCAGAGTAAGATAACATAGATAGGGTTGTTGATCGATTCCCACGTCAGTTAAATAGCTAAAATGATCCAATGTTTATCTCGGATGTAAACCCAGAGTTTGTGTAGGAATTAGTGTGTGAACTCTTTGTGATTTCTCCTTAGGATTTACCATTTCGTGCGAATAATTTACGAAAACTCATATACTTATAGCCAAATGTTCCTTTTAAAAATGCCATTGACACCACCACATATATTTTAAGATTAATAAATTCATAATAAAATATGTATCAGTATTTTTTACCATATTAAAAATTTTGAACACGCAAAAGAAATTGATTTTAATAATTGTATTTAAATTCCATAGCGAATTATTCAGTTCATAATGAATTCGTTAAATTATCTCTAAAAATATAAAAATTGCAAACTGTTTTATGTTTATTTATTATTTTTTAGATACGAAAAGTTCAGAGACCAGAATAGTTAAAATATTTTTAACTAGCTGTGCCCCGCGGTTTTACCCGCGTGGAACCTTATCCCGTGGGAATTTTGGGATAAAAAGTATCCTATGTGTTATTCCTATGTATGAGGAACATCTGTACCAAATTTCATTAAAATCCATTCAGTAGTTTTAGCGTGAAAGAGGAACAAACATCCATACATCCATACATACAAACATTCGGCTTTATAATATTAGTAGGACTTTCGTCATATCTAAAGACAACGTAGAGCCAAAAATCGTATTAAGTATTTTTTTAACCGAATAATGATTCTTCATATTAAATGATTTTTCATTTAATCACCTACTTATTACAATACATTAGTTTATGGGTCTTAATTTGTAAGTATCATTTTTGTTTACTTTATAACCAAGAATTTTCATAGTACCCAGTTATTCACTGCTGTAATCCAGTATTTTAACTGCGTTGGCTCTATCGTAATATTCCATGGATAATCGGGACTGACATTATCTTGAGTTCTTTTATATACCTCGTACTACCCACCTCCTTATTATTGCCGCCTTGAAAATAAGGCGGATTTACATATTGACCAGGTGGTCAACACAGGTGTAGGCTATTCAAATTTTGCCAACCCCACCGATCTCTACAGTTCCATATCCTAGTGTGTACTTATATTACAAATCATTAGCTTTAAGAATGTGAATGAAATAGTTATTTTATGATTTGTGTAAGTAGGAATTTGTCCATATTACACAAATTTAAAAAAAGCTCTAAGTTGCTGCTCTGCTATAATTTAAAAGCTACAATCGCTCTTCTGAGAGCTCTTGCTTATAGGTAAGAATATAATAAAATATTATGAAATAGATAAAAATGAATATCACGCTTGTATCTGTCTATAACAGACTTTGTAATAGACATAAGTATCTAAATCTAATCTATCAATAGTAATAGTATTTTTAGCGACGCTCTTCAGTAGACTAATCTTGTGCGATAATAGATAAGTTAAAATGATAAGAGTCTATCTAATCCTGCGTCTGAAATATCGTCACTGCAAGATCATGCTTTCACGCCGTGAAACACATCGATTGATCACGGTGTCATACCAATTATGACACGTTTTTATCAATAAAATCGGCATGTAATACTTAGTATTCACAATAGAAAATTATGTCGACAAAAGGAAATGTAAGTATTTGTAGGTAATAATCAGCTGATGATTGATCGTTGTTAATTTCGTTACAATGTCACATTCAAAAGGTATTTTTCATTTTTTAAATCTCAATTTTTACTTTTAAAGTAAATGAAACTTAAGTAGGAATCTTGTGACCTTTCATACATCGCTTTTAAAATTTTCTTTCAACTGGGTATGAAGCCTTGCAAACTAGAAGCTGAAGTTAGAAAACTCAAGTTTACTTTGAACTGTTTTATTAACCGACTTCCAAAAAAACAGGAGGAGGTTCTCTATTCGACGTGTATATTTTTTTTGTGTGTTTGTTAAGCGATTTCTTTGTAATCAGGAATGAAACATTTTAAAATTTTTGTTTGGTAATTTCTTAGGTACCTAATCGAAATAACTATGTACTTATCTACTAGGTCTTCATTTTTGAACAGATAATTATCAGCTGATGATTGATCGTTGTTAATTTCGTTACAATGTCACATTCAAAAAGTATTTTTCTTAATACTCAGCATTTTTTAAAGGTAAATAAAACGTAGAAATCTTGTGAACTTAGATAAATATTGGTTTATAGCTTTTAAAATTTTTCTTCAGCTGGGTATGAAACCTTCCGCTTAAACCCGAGTTTACTTTAAGTGTTTTTTTTTACTTAATCGAAGTAAACTACTAAGTCTTAGGTCTTAATTTTTAAACTAGGTAGTAGTAGTTACTATTATAAAACCTTTACCTTAGTTAGATAATAATCTAAGTAATAACTTAATAAAGTTAGTAAATAGATATTGTGAAATAGACCAACTTCTTGGACTAACTAAGGATAGTTAAATCAACAGCAAAAGCACATCAAATCCAACATCTCTGTCTTTGATCTCTTCATTCACAGCCTGCCTGTTACCTAACATTTCGCGCATTAAGTAGTACTTACTACTTGTAAATATACAAACTTGTTTTTCATCCCACTAGCTCGGAAAGTATGTTTTTAATCCCCGATATCTGGGGGTAAAAGTCGATTTTAATCTCAAGAGTGGAAAGTATCGGGGTCGCTGTGACAGGCCGTGCAGGACCCAAGGCATTTTCGATAACTGGGAGTAAAAGTCGTTTTTGCGCTCTAGAGGTTAAAGTAAATTTGAATTTAGAACAACGTGTGCACTAAGTGTGATGATGTTTTGAAGGTTTATTTCCATTTCGGCACCTTCCCATTTCGGCACCCATGAAATAATGACGTCGATAAACGGAGGTACGGTCACCGACAAAAAAGAACGAATGCTGTTTGTACACATATTTCATTGTTACAAATTGGTAAAAAAATACCGATAAGTAACACTGTTACTCAATGCTACATATTTTTCAATGACCTCAAGAGTGCCGAAATGGGAAGGTGCCGAAATAGGAATAAACCGTTTTGAATTCACAAACCATGATGGTTTTTTTTTAAACAACTTTTTTTTTATTTAAATTCAAACTCGGATCGGAACCTTCTTGATGTACAAGACTTACTTATTTTTTAAATTGCTTTGCGCGTGATATTTTCTTTATATTTAATATTGTGATTGTTTTATGTTTCCATTTAGTAATTTCCTCGCTGAGGGGGGATGAAAAATAATGTGTTGCACTCGAGTGCAAACAATTTTTAACCTTGTGCTCCTTTGAGTCCCTCGCTGACGCTCAGGATTCTTATTTTGAATCCCTCGCTGCGCTCGTGATTCAATTTTAGAATCCTTCGCTGGCTCGGTCCTCAACTGGAGCCCCGGTTAAAAAGCAACTTTGCACTCTTGTATAACAAACTAGCTGTGCCCCGCGGTTTCACCCGCGTGGTTCCCGTTCCCGTGGGAATACGGGGATAAAATATGTTATTCAGAGTGAATGTAGCTTTCTAATGGTGAAAGAATTATTGAAATCGGTTCAGTAGTTTCGGAGCCTATTCGTTACAAACAAACAAAAAAACAAACAAAATAAATCTTTCCTCTTTATAATATTAGTATAGATAACTATTTTTCGCGGATATAAGCGAATTTGTTGAATCCGAACACCAATTGTAAATACATATACTTAGTGTTAGACATTATAAGTAGTTTAAACATTAAAATTAACTTAATTATTGAAGGTAATTTATTAAAAAATAAAAATAATTTTGGAAGAAAAAAAAAGGACTGACTCACCATCACATAAATATTTCTGTTATTTTTTTTTATTATATTTTTATTTCCGGCCAGACATGCGTCAACTGCACTGGACGATAAATGACAACTGTTATGACTTTTCCCGCCAAAATACAGAAGTTAGATCGACCACACGCGAACTACGCTAAAATAAAACCTCGAAAATAGCTACCGCGATTCCGCGGAGAAATTTAAAATAGTGCGTATACTGACGTAGTTACGAATGCGTATCACAATCTCCCCCCAACAGAGCGTGAACATAATTTGGAAATTTAAAGAAAAAAATATTGGTTTTCATTGAATAATCCGTGTATACTTCGTCCATACTGCGATACAATTTCGCGCGGTTATGTTTTGAAGAACGGCCCCCCATGCTGTTTACCTAAACAACGGCTCATGTTATTGTAAACATTATTTTGTAAGGAGCTATGCATAAAAACTTAATGGCTTTGTCTTGAATTGCATGATTGTTGATTGATGTTCTTTTTAAATTATGTGTAAGTACCTACTTAGGTTACTAACTGTTCTATTCCTATTGGTCGTAGCGAGGTCGTAGCGTGATGTGGTAAATAAATCTAGTCATTGTTAAATGACTAGATAAAAAGAAAAGTAATAAAAATGAAAAAAATTAAAACATTTTTAAAGTCGAGTTAGCGTTCAGTCATACAAATTATCTCTTTCTCTGCCACTCGGGACACCCATTTATTAAGTAGTTTTTAGAGTAAGAAGGATAGTTCTCTATAAAATTTACTTATTTGGTTCCAACCCTAACTTAATTAAGATCGGGTCAATTTTATTTCTGGAAAAATCACGTTTCCACTGGAACTACGCCTAAGTATAGTCTAAAAGCAAAAATCTTATTTTATCCAAAATCTTTAAAGCCGTTTCCGTGATCAATTTTCCTATACTAAAGAAGAATTGAATCTGTCACTGGTTTAAATTGTTTGATAGTTACCATACCACTCATTAGAAGTGAAGCTCTCTCACTCTCTCTAGCATAATTTTGCATTTTCTTCGCTCTCTTACGATAGTCAGGTAATAGGTACCCATCTTTTTTTAAAGTATTGAATACGTTTTTACTTGGAAAATAATTTATGCAGACCATTTTCCAAAATTCAGACTCATTCATTTCCAATAGCCTATCCTCATAGATTCTATTCCACTACTAGTACCCGAATATTAGATTATAATAGGCTAAGGGTCAGCGCAGACAGAGAGGAATAATCCCCGCGCGGTCTCGGGCATTTTCTTTGCGGATCGCGTATGCTTATCCACGTATCTTCGAAGACGCGCGAGCATTTTTGTCAGGTTCAAGCATTTATGCACCTTATTATAATAATTTTTAAGTTTATTCTCAAGTGCGTTAATAAAATCCACTCCGCTGCGCTCCGTTCTGTCTGCGCTGAGCTTATAGAATATAAGAACCTATTGAAGAAAGGTTTAATCTAAATAAAACGATTGGTTACTTTTCAGCACATTTATTTAATGTCTTTAATTACCTTTGAAAAAAATTAAGTAGGTACTAATTAAGTAGATTTACAATTTCTGCTGCTTTTCGTTATGTATACCAATTAGATATAAAACATCAGTTCGAATGAAAACATAAAGTACCTATAACTAACAAGTACATGTTAATAAAATGTGTATTTTCAAAATCTTTTAACAAAGACAGAGTAAGTTACCTAATATGTACTACAAAAGTCAAAATCATCGTCACCGCTAAAATAACATTATTTTTCTACTTATTACTAAAAAAGAAAAATACATATTGTAAGTATACTACTTTTGAAAAAGTTTGTCAGTGTTGCTAACTCTATGCAAAATTAAAACAACAGATTTTACCACAGAAATCGGAATACTCTAGCTAGAGTAAGTATTCCGAGTTTTGTGGATTTTACAATGCATAGATTGTTGCATCAAATCTAATCAAATCGTTGGTTTAATTTTGTATCGAATTAGTTACTTAATAAGTACTTATTTGTTTGGGTTAAGTACATAATTGTTTATACAAACATAAGTACCGAACTCCGATTTAAGTGATCAATTGATCTTTAAGTACCTTTGATTTGGTTGTGCAAAAATATTTAAAAACAATGTCAAATGTATTTAATTGCAAAATGTCTAATGTTTGAAAAAAAAATACCTAAGTATAAAACAAAACATATAAAATTAAGTAGTAAACGTTTAGTTTAAGTATCTGTCGGTGAAAACTATTGCAGTAGCCAATGATATAATAAACTATAGATACGTTGACCGCACGTTAGTTTTATCCGATTATAATGTCCTTTGTAATTTACCAATTTTATTTGCGTTTGTAAGTACCAATTTAAATTCTGTTAGCAAAAAAATATTTTCAAACTTTTTACAGTCTGAGGTTAATATTCTCTCTTTCGCTATACCAGCGAAGTTAAACAATTTGGATAGATTTTTATTTAAGTACTTATATCTTTTTCACCGTACTAATATCATCAGTGAGTAAGGCTTTTGTCTCGCAGTGGGGATCTGCAGGTTAATAATTACTTTACTCATTTAACAACTAATTTACCTTTCGATGTTCGAACACAATATCGTATACTTAAGTACACATAAAAATTGAGCTAACTTTATCACACGATTTACTAAAATGCGTTACCTAGAGTAGTCGTGAATAAAAGGCGAAATAAGTATAAATATTATAAAGAAAAACAAATTAAGCTAAATAATAATTGATGGAGCAACAACACAAGGCTATTAAAATAATTATTACAATACTAATGTGGTTTTTAATTCACGTCGCTAATTGCTAGTTACTTTACACGTTATTAAGTAGTGCGTATCTATATTTTTTATTTGAAGCTTGTTTGCTATTTTTTAAGTACAACACAAAAATATCTTAAGTAATATCTATTTGTATAATTAGTTCTATGGATTTGAAGTTAAATGCTTTATAAAAGCAAACTTAAATGCTGTGTTTGGGAATGACAGTTTTCTTAAACGGAAGTGGAAGAGGCAAAATTAAGTACTATGTTATTATGTAGAGGTAGGTACTAATAAATTATTCGTGTTATAATATAACCAATGATATAAAATAAACTATAGATACTCGTTTTTTTTCTAAGCATTTAAGTAGAGTTTGCGCTTTTATTAAGAGTCGCGATGTTGGTCCATGACGCGTCTATATTATTATACGTCATTGGTTATAAGTACAAAACAAATTGATACAAATACTTACATATTTTCCATAAAAATAGCAGTAAGCATTAAGTAGTATTGCAATAAAAAATCATTCTTAACAATAAACCTGTCTTGTGGTGAACAGTAATGTACCTATTATAATACTCTTGTACTTATGTACTATATTTAATATTGAAGTTATTCAATCGTTCTATAATTTTCTATAAAAACTATGTAATGTGTCTGACTCACGATGATGAAAGCTTGTTATGACTTAACCAACAATACTGACATAATAAGTGCTTTGAGGAATTTAATAAGTATCTAAAATACTCAAGTGTATAATGAACTGTCTATTATTATATTTATACGTGATTTTGTTATCGTTACTTATCAATCTGAACAAGTATTGTGAGAATATCGTGATAATTATTGTTAAAGTCATAAGGAAAATGTTATAACCACTTAAATAACTGGTCGTGTCATTGAATATTGATAAGTAGAAAGTGTACTGTCTATTCAAACTCGCTTTTTAAATACGTCGTTAGTTGTTTTTGTTAATTTAACATTAAGGGCAGTGAAATTTTAGGCAAGTTTCGATCGTTAATAGGTCGATTCCACTAATTTTGACAGCTGTCAAGTTTGGTTCATACGTTTGATACTGTAAAGTTTCAACCGTATGAACAAGATTATACAGTAGAATACTAAGTTGTCATTTGGTAGGGTTTCAAATAGGTATGTTTTGCTTTAGTAAGGTCTAAACACCATATTAGGAAAATAGTGGAATTGACCTCCAGATCAAATAAAAAAACGTCAAATATCAATGTCAATGCGTAGTGTGACGTCGAGCCAGAGCAGCATAAATGTTCCCATTCCCGTGAGCTAGTCATGCGTATGTCTCACGAAACCTCTTCTGTATGTGATGAGCTGCGTTCATGATGCGGTGATGGAGGGTGATGTGGACGGGGGTGAAGGTAGGGGGCGCGGGGGTGGGGGCCACTTGAAGGGGCAGTGGAGGTAAGATCGCGTCCGTGTCAGGTTGACAGATGAACGCGACGCAGTGACGGCCGCGCGCGCGGGCGTAAGCTCCTGCTGGTACTTCTACACGATGCATCTGGAATGTTACAAGAGAAAACAATGTTAATTACTTGTATAGGAAACTATGAATGAATCGAATACGTAGTTTATTTAAATACGGGACTTATTACTCTGAACGCTTGTGATTTAAGAAACTGAAGATGATTCAGTTTGAGAAATTCTAGGTGCTATCATGTAGTTAACTTCTTCTGTTGCTTTATTTAGCAGCAGCGTAGTTTTTGAAGTAATAAAATACTTCTGATTACGTAACAATTTGTTTTCATAAAATAGATATAGGATACTGACGAGTGCAGGCAACAAATTGGTAGTCCACTGAGCGAGAAGTAGTCCCGATTGCACCAGAATAGCTCCCGGCAAATGTCCCACGGCTTGCCATTTATCGCTTCCATGTAATTTTACCTGTAGACAAATGATATAACATGAATGACGTAAATAAATTGTTTTTTGTTTTTAATTCTGTTATTTAATTTTCTTCAATTTCGTTATCTTAAACTAAAATACCTTTTGCCCCCAAGTGAATGTGATAACAGTTGCCAAACCAGAGTTTACATTTATTATTTACGTACTAATTTACTAAATGTGGTCTAACTAAACCTTAGTACATAGGCACTATTAGGCACAGAACGCGGAAAACGCACGATAATCTTTTTTCACGCCTCGATCGTTATTATCGTGCAGTTAATTCATGGATATTATAGATCAGAGCTCTAAAGTAGGATCTTACAATCCTATAATTATTGTACATTTTTTTTACCATTATACCCATTCCGTAATAAAACAACTTTTTTCATCACCTTGTACAAAATAATAAGATTACATCTTAAACAAATAAGATGATTTAAGACAAATACCTCGAGCCCTCCTTCAGAATCCTGAGCTAACAGTGTGAAGGTTCCAAAGTCAGAATGCGCTCCACACCTAGTGTAGTGGACTACGTCACTCTGACAGCACGGACCTTCGTCCTCAGGGGGGACGGGAGGGTAGTACACGATACGCATAGTGGACGGATTGCGGCCGTCACCCTGCATCATGCCCGAGTGACAGGCGAGGAGAGTAGCTGGGGTGATGCCTGGAAAGGGAGACGTTGGTTGGTTAGATGTTGGTAATGACGATGACATGTTCTGGTAAAAATATGAGTCTACACACAAAGAAGAAGAAGAACACGATGACACATCATGCAAAAAATATGACTAAAACAATGAATACAAAAATGATGTGTGCTAATCACGAACAGGTAAATCCCCTAACAGTAAACAATTTTACTATAATAATATAAACGCGAAAGTTTGTATGGATGTGCAATCTGCATGGATAATCTTTCATGGAAAAATTACTGGAGCGATTTAGATGAAATTTAGTGCAGAATAGCAGAAATAACTTCTTATCCCACTTTCCGGAATCAGCCCACAAGGATTGACGTGTACGAAACCAGGTCACAACGAGTAACTTATAAGACTTGTATGTATAAGATTTTGAACTTACCAAGAGCATAAGCCAATGCTTGCAGCAAAACGCGAGAGAGATTGGTCAAGTCCTGAGCCACTGGCACAGCGTGCTTGGTGAACTCAGGAACCTCCTCCTGTGCCGGCATCGCAGACGCCGATAGGGTAGTGATGTTGAATGAATGACGTAGCTCCTGAAACAGATATTAACTTAATTAGAAAAAGAGATTTTAAAATAAATAATACTTACATAAAATTTCTGTAAAAAAATTTAGAGAGACAGGAGCCCAAACTAGGTGAACCTGTGCTATGGTTCTCGCTTCTTGCTAAGGTTTTGTTATACAGATACATTCTTATTGCAGACTAGTGGCTTTGTGCACTTGACTTCTAAGCCAGAAGTACCGGTCGTTAATTTTGGTTGTTTGATCACTGACACGCACTAGGCACGTGATTACGATAACGGTGATTAGAGGGGAAGTCTCGATTGGTCTCATACTGATTTAGAATTTTGTTGATGCTTGGTGATAGTGATAGTCAGTAGTAAAGGTGTGTAGGAAAGGTAAAACTATAGCTTCGTTCGTCTTGGCCTTTATGAACAGTTGAAGAGTAAATCAAAATGTCTGATACTTTTGAAGTGGGTTTTTGTATTTACCGTTTTCGTTTCATCAAACTGCTCCATCCCTGGTCTGACGTAGCCATGATTGCTAGTTGGATTGCGGAGATACTGCGCTTGGCACCCCTCGGGCAGCGCGCAGAAGTTGTCCAGGTCACCATACAGCGCCTTTAACTGGAAATATCAATAAAATCTATTAACATTCAAGTGGTAGAAGGGTCATCATGCTGTAAAAGGTTGTACAAAAGGTTTCGTATATTTATAGGATTCTCGTGTAAGGTTTTAATTGAATATTTTAATGATTCATGAATGTTTTGGTTCAGTGAGTGTGTGTATGAATGATAGTATGCGACTTTAACACGGGTAATATAGTCAGGGTCAGGGGTCTTTTGCTAAAGAGGTTAGATGATAGAGTCGATTTGTTGTCATGTTATAAAAAATATTCTAGAGCAAGATTCCTTTTTAAATGTAAATATACCTTCAATATTTTGCTTTCATAACACAAACACGTGTTAGAAAATAGAGGACCTACCTTCTCATCGGCGACTCCATGGTTGACAAGCACGGCTATCCCTTTGCTACTGAGAGCGGTGAACAAATGCTGGCCGATGCGTCTCACCACTGATTTCATAGGGCATATATCGGTACCTGGAAGAGATAATAATGAGTTTAGTTAAAGATATATAAGGTCCTCTTGAGATAGAAGTTGGTTTTAACTAAATTATTATCGATGTACGCTTAAAGGACGCCAAAATTAGAGAGGTCTGATTGCGAAAATCTTCCCACTTACAAGCATATATAAGTAGTGGTATCCAGTTGGTTTCCAGTTTAAATTATTTATTAGATAATTTGCTAATAGATATTCAATATGCCCGAGTAAAAGAAATGTTCTGCCAATCTGTAGTAGTGTCTAGTCTAGGCATTTTGGGTAATGTATCTACAGTGTGAATGGATGGATTGTTTGTGAGTCATCATCACAGGCCTTCAATCCAATTTACAGTAGAAACTTTTTATTTTTCATGAAAACAAACGCTTCTTTTTAATTGTTTCATGCATTTACTTAAGTTGTACTGAAAGACATTGCATGTAAAATGGCGGTTCACCTCGTCTTGCGCAATATGAATAAAATATACAGCTGTGCGTTCCGAGTTAGCTGAAGGTCTGGCCGTGACACGGTTCCGTTGATGCCATATCCATTGACATATATTTCGCTATCTTTTGGTGTTACTCGCTAGTTTTGAGAAATTACTTTTATTATGGTTGATTGACAAATGTTTTGTCGGTAACTGCTTTTTAGTAAGTGTACTTCTTTGTATACAAGATGCAGAGTTTGTTTGTTTGTGGTAACGTCTATTAGCTATATGGGTAGCTTTGTTAGCTCGGCTATGTATGCTTGTGTTTGGCTGGAATGGGTTCACGTCAATAGTGTAGTGAGTAAGATCGATCTCACGATCTCTCGATCGCTATTTAACAATGTTTTTACTTTAGATGGTCTATTTATTAAGGAAAACTTTCTAGCCATAAGTATAATAATGCCCGGTCCCCCAGGGCCGCTATTCTTTACCTAATACTGGGTTTTACCTTAGATATAAGTACAAAGAGGAAGTATGTTGGTATGAAAAGCGTTTAAATGAATGTGTAATGTAGTCATTAGTACATCATTTGCAGTACGTAAGCAGGTATTTATTCATCATCATTTATTTTCCTAGATTGCGGGAAAATTACTACGTCAATGACGAGTAAGTACCTACTTATTATTCGTTCAACAATACCGATCTATTTACAATCAGGTTACCGTTACAGTTCTCTATTATATTTATCTATTTTACATAACAACATGACTCATGTAGAGTGTGTTAAACCTAAGGTTTTCCTTTAGAGAGATATAAACATGAATGATTAACCGGTCACGGTACATTCATTCATCAGATAAACAAATAATATAGTTTCATAATTCATCGTAACGGTTATTTTATATTTTGTTTATATATCGTAACATATCATTCAATGACGTCATCCGAGTTACGACAAGTCTTGGTTTCTCTCACCCACACAACTGGGTGTCAAATCAAAAAATTATTAGGGGAAATAACAATATAATTTATCGCTTAATGTCACCATAGGATGTCTTTAGTTGACAGTTTCTATTTTATTTATTACTTTTACGATCACATTCATTTATCTGTGATGGTTGTAACAAATTAATATAATTACCTGACAAAATAGACACAATAGAGCGATGTTTTTCGCTTCTTTGTATGTAAAGCTTATTATGTATGTGGAATTCCCATTTTATCGAAACTGCTAGAATATTCCTAGTATTTATATACTTACGAACTAATTTTATTTTTATCGCCGATTTATACAAATGTAGAGTTCCGAAAATTTATGTAAGTATCTCTATAAAACTAAATTTGTATGAATCAAAGGAATAGTCTGTCTGTAGTATTCAAAGAAATTTGAGAATTCGATAAAAAAATTCGTCTTCACTTTTTATTATTACAGAACGTTGCAGTTCTTTTGTGGATCAGTTTTTCATATTAAACATGCATTGTTGACCTATCGGTAAAGGACACACCTTCCCATAACTCATACAGTAATTTGCATACATACGTTTGCATTGCAAAATCTGGAAAATATTGCTGTGATACTGACTTATTTGCAACCTATGGCATAGTCATACTAAAGAATAGTGATAGATCGCTCTTATCAAAGTGGCTCATAATTTTATGAACATTTCCGTGGTCCGGAAGATTTTAAGAAATCGGTCCATTATATAAAGTTTGAATAATAGTTTACGTATGTATGAGAATCAGTCACGGATTAACCCTTAATCAAATTAAGCAATTGCCTAGGGCACCACGTCTGGGGGGGGGCACCAGAAAACACCGGAAGGGGAACCAGAACACAAAGATATGGGGCCCCAGGGCCGTAACTATGCTTGAAATCACAAATGCCCTACCTTGAACATAATTAGCTGACTTTTTTTTCGTCGTCAAATTCCACTCTACCTACAGCGCTGAGGGGCCCAAAGGCTTGGATTACTTAGGGCATCATGAAGCTGATGAGCATGTGTAGTTTCGGATACCTACATACAGGCAGGTAATAAACCTATTTCGGAGTTAGGTACTAAGTACTAACTAATGATATAGTGATTGTATGATAGTGATTACTTTTATGTTATGCTATACGAATAAGGCATACATTTACGGCCTAATTAAAGCAAAATGAACGTATTGTTTTAATACGTAAGAATGATAATAGTCTTGGTGTGTGGTTATAACTTGAAACCATTAGCACATATTAAGACAGATCACATTTTATTAGGGCAAGTGATCTTAAAATAAACAAATCTGTGAGACTTAGTTTATGAGTTTACAGTTACATGACACAGATACCTAATTAGACATGTGCTAAGTCTATTGTGACTAAGTCTAAAGCCTATAATACATTGATAAGAGATCTCGAGAAGGCTTGAATAACAAGATGCGGCACAGGATATGATACATATTCTACGTCTAATATGATGTAGAAAAGTAATGTAGTTTTTAGTACTATAAACGAATCTATTTAAGTACTTACCCAATAAATACTTATTCATTGATTTAAATAAAATTAATTAGACAGGTAAGTACATACCTTAATTCCTTTTTCTGTACATCACTAAGTACATAGTATAAAACAAAGTCGCTTTCTCTGTCCCTATGTCCCTATGTATGCTTAGATCTTTAAAACTACGCAACGGTTTTTGATGCGGTTTGTTTTAATAGATAGAGTGATTCAGTGGGAAGGTTTTTAATTTAATCCCCATATTCCCACGGGATCGGGAACTACGCGGGTAAAACCGCGGGGCACAGCTAGTTATTTTACATAACAGAAAACTAGCTATGAGGCATTATTTTTTTATGTTTATCAAATTAAAGTAAGTAAGTAACTATAATAATGTTAATAAGTGAAAAAAAAACTAAAGCCATATCTTATAATGAACAGATTAAATAGGAAACTGGCGTCATATTTCTTGGAACACGATATTCTTGAGAAGCGAGTCTACACGCAAACTTACGGGAGGGCTATTAATTACGATGTGTAATTAAGTGATGTTGTTGTAATTTAAAACTATTATTAACTATACTAGAATATAATAAATGAGTTGATTCAACTGTGTAACAAAGAATATCGCTATAATTCTAAAAACTGGTTCTTGTTTACATCCACTTAAATACGTTTTCAAAAAAAACTAAATTCTGACACATAATTTTAATAACAGACACCGAAAACAAAAAACCTAAATTGTCTGTGTATGTTTTTCATTTTAAGTTTGGTACAGACAAGTGAGTTTTATTTTGATTAAAGGTTTAACCGACTTAATTAAGTTTTATTTATAAATACTTATTAAAGGTTTTTCCAACTTAAAACATTAATTAGGTAATTATGTAAGTAGGTATTTATTGACTTAGACCACCTTCTTTATTTTTGGTAATCGATTAAAATATAAGAACCTAAGTACTTTACATTTTCTTATCAAAATGTTATGCACGCATTAATATTTAATTTAACCTTAATTGGAACATTACGCAGCCAGTAACATACCATAACGAATATTTAAAACCTAAGCATAACAAATGGAATATTTCTATTAATAACGTTCAAGATATTTATTAAAAATCCAGTCTGAACAAATGGAATGTCTCATTTATTTACTTAATTTAATGTAGAACAATGTCTATGTTGTATGATATCTTATGTACCAGGAAATAAAGAAAAACTTATGTAAACTTTAATTATTATCTTGCGTTATAACTTGCAACACAAAAAGTAGTTGTTAGTTATAAACAATTGCTTTATTTCTATCTAGACTTCAGACAAAATAATGGCGGAAGTTATAAACATTTTTAATAGCTAAAATAATATTATAAGCATTACGCAATCTCATGGCGAGTAGGTATTGAATGACGAAAGTATAAGGTCAACTGTTAAAAATCATGCGAGCAACGAATGACTTGTTTAATGAACATAGCACAGCTAAATACATAATTATTACGTCTGGCACAAACTTATGATGTAATGTAACATCACACATGAACGTATTTTACTAACAAACGTTATATTATATTTTATTATGTAAAGTGTACAAAAGATTTCGAACAATTAGAGGTTTCAGAGTTTAGATAAAACAGAAGAATAATAGTGTCTTACGAAAACGTTTACCTAATCATTATTATCTCTGTTGGCATTATGTATTTAAAAGTTCTACTAGTTTCTATGTTGACATTAATAATCTAACTTATAAGAAGTACTAGTTTTTTAAGCTAAACTAGGTAAGTATAAGCACTATAGTTTTTTAAGAAGTGAATCGTGGCTTAGCTAGAAAGGTAAGTATTACATTGTAAGAAGTTATCTCTGGACGTCTCTCTTTACCTACTAAGTGTGCACAATGTTGCACGAGTTTCGTTATATTATCAGAATCGGGCTACTGCACTGAATGACTCTACTTAGACATAATTGGAGAGAAACGGCACAGCAAGCCACGGAGATCCAAAGTTGGTTACAATACAAATTTCTCTTTAAAAGCCTTTGATACATCTCATAGATTCAGAGTATTTGTTCTATTGGTAGAACACATTATACATACCGAATCGAATAGGAATTAGGAATACACCGTACGGGAACCATGCAGGTTCCTAAACCATATTTGCTTTGAGTACAACCTCTTTAAAAGTTCATAAAAACATTGTTTAATCAAAGAATTTAATCCTAGACGAACTACATAGTTATCAAAACATTACAGAGGAACAAGGGTCAAAGTCGAAGTCATTTATAAAGTGGTTGTCATCAGTAATTTTGCAATATAGCTAAATTGAAACTGCAATGTCTATCGGTATTACATAATTTGTTTATAATTATTATTTATTTGCTATTATATAAAGTAATATCAGCGAAAATCAAGGTTAGTGATTAAGCATTATTTTATGATATTAAGAACAGCGTTTTCCATTGAAAATTCTTACTCAATACATGCTCAATACCTAGGTGGCCATTGACGAGTCAGTTTATCTGACGTCCATCCAAAAATGGTCACCAATTACCGTAGCGGTTCCAGATTCTGGTGGGGAAATCTAGTGGGGCTAAAACTTTTGGAGTTACGCCTCAGTTTTATGTCTGGACTGATCAGTTAAACTGGCACGTCAATGGCCACCTTAAGTCAGAATGTCTCTCTCCTTGCGGTTTTCTCAATCAAATTGTAATTAAGGTAATTCTCTCACTGATAATATTAGTACAGTGAAGACTCCATAATGTAATCATGTGAGGAGGAAATATGAATAATCATTACTAGCCAAAGCGTGTTGGTAATCTCAGATTGAGATCCGAGAAGTAACAAACACGCATCACTCAACCACGCTACTTATTATTATACTGTGGCTCAACCAAGGACTTGCCTCCGGGAAACTCTTAATTAAATTAATTAAATATATTTTTAGCATTGACCAAGGATTCAAAAACATGTTTATCTAAGAATTTAATAATATCACATTCAAGTGGTAAACATTAAAATAAAACCTATGATCTCTTGATTGTTTCTAGGTCATAAGACACAATATTTACATGAGTATCTAGATGTTTTTAGTAAATACTGACGTTAAATATGCATTTACCTTACATAGTCTTCCTTCTGTATCAATGTCAATATCTCAGTCAACAAGTTACATGTTTCTGTAAATAAATAACTATTCTTGGACTGACAGAGGTTACCAACATACTAATGTAAATAATTTGATTGGATTTTAAATAAGGAACACATGAGAAATTCTATTCACGAAAGTTGAAAGTGATAACTGGTAATGATAACTCATAGAGGTTAAAAAAACAATAATAAAATTAATCAGGTAAGTCTTAAAACAGTACTAATACTCAGGTAATTGTATACTTAATTACTTCCGTTGCATCGTAAAAAATGACATTTCTACGTAATTAGCTGGCAGTGTTTAAGTATCTTGTGTTTTAGTGTACCTAATAAACTTGTCTGTCCTTTTTAAAATGAGGTCTAGATAAGTTTGAAGGCTGTGAGTGATAAAACTTTAAGGCAAAAACAGAACATTATACAAAACCTAACCTACATATGTACAATATTTAGTAAGGCGTTATTGACGAATCTTTTCATTCTGAGACCGTACTTACATATTAGAATATGTTTTTATGTAAGTATGAAAATGTATAGATAGAAATATTTGATACTTAGTTATGGATATAGTTAGCTGACTTTTCACTAATTTAGTTACATTATATTATACTTTATAATATACTAGCGGCGCCCTGCCGTTTTACTCGCGTAGTTCCCGTTCCCGTAGGAATATGGGGATAAAATTATGCTAAAAACCTTCCCATTGAATCACTCTATCTAATGAAACAAACCGCATCAAAATCCGTTTTAAAGATCAGTGTAGTTTTAAAGATCTAAGCATACATAGGGACATAAGGGCATAGGGACAGAGAAAGCGACTTTGTTTTATACTATGTAGTGATTTAGATATCTAACTAATAGATACTTACCTATGTACCTAAATGACACTCAGAATCTGTGACTATATACGTAAATGATAACAAAATCCTCTGTAAGTTATCATTACAACAAATATCATATTATTTTATCATTTTGACTGTTGTTAATTTATTGTCTACTGTTTAATCAGCTCAATTTTATTTTACCATTTGATAATCCCGTGAGAAAATTGGGAAAGAACTAGCAACATTTTCCGCCTCTTTACATTTTGAAAAACCTTAGATAATTTATATTGCCATGAAGTGATCATTTTTCTTGGAGGTAATATTTTATATGGGCTTAGATAAAATTAGATTCTTTGATTCACACACTGCTCATTTGTATGCTGTACTGTACGAAATACTTAATTGAATAACAAAATATATTTTCTTAATAAGGTTGTGTATAAAGTACTTATTACGTCATGTTGCCCGTACTAATGTTTTCCGTTTGTGACGTAGTTACAACACAATACAAGCCGTGTAAGTTTGTGTTGAAGAAAACTTTGTTTTGAAATAGCACACGTGTTCAGTACAACGTGAATACGATTTATCAGCTTATCAGGTGCATACAATGGCAGGTGAGAAAATTGATGAAAACTTGCCGAGGACAATGCAAACATCGCTCGTTAAGTTTATAGAGATGAATTGAGACTATAAAATAGTCTTGATAGTGTAATTACTGGAGTAAAACAAACAACTTGTCTACTTAAAACAATATAAAACTAATAGATGATGATGAAGGTAATTTACGTAGTTTATTGTTATTTTTATCCGACAGCGCATCGTTAAAACTGCTATTGTTGTAAAGTAAAATATAACTCGAAGATTCGAGTGAATTTCTTCGCCTTTTGTTGCAAAGATTTTCTTTGCTAATGTGAACTTGAACGGATTTTGATTATAGTTGTGAGTAGCTTTTAGATGTAATAGAATTTATTTAGTTTACATAGTTACTAAATTTTTTAGGAAAGTTGTAACTACGACTACAAAACTTCGGATATAAATTACTTACTTATACAGTAGTTTCTATGGCTAAATATTATCTTTAGATTCTGCTAATCGTGCAGAAATGGTATAACGAATTTAGACGAAATTTATTTTAGGAACATCAACAAATATCCCGTAAAGAGATATTAATTACAAACAATGATGTACGTTTCGTTTAATAATAAAAAATCAACAAAATACATTGACAACCACAGTGGATAATATGTTACAGAAAGTTCTGATCTACACATCGATTATAATTAGATGTCCATATTATTTTTAACAATAAGTTGAAAGGCAAAAGGCATGAAAAATTTGGAACAGATAAACCTGGATAAACAAAGTAAAACGTCTTTTCTTAGATTTTTCGACAAATTGCCTCAGAATCAGGACTTACGTAGTTAAAATGTAGGATATAGATAGTAACAAACAACACTTATCCTAATCCCATTATAGCCCGAGCACCTGACCAGGTTTATAACCTGTAACTAGAGTATCGAAACGCAAATACTTATTTATAATACATACTCGTACAAACCTAGATAAACAGACGTGAACCATATAAATATTTACTTTGTGGAAATCGAACTAAGAACCCTTTGGCATTTATAGTCGTCTTGAGTAAACTACTGATCTATTAGATAAATAAATTAATAGGTAAAGCGAAAATTCAAATTTCTATTTTAACATATGTATGTATTAGGGTTTAGTATACTTACTCAGTTAATATTTTAGGTCTTTAAAATGTAGAGTTTATTCTATAAAATTTTGGACGAAAGAAAGTTTATTCTAGAAATTTTCGTCTGCTAGTTAATTAATATAAAAAATACTAATATTAGCTTTATACTAGAAAAAATATCTTAAAATAAACGTGCTCGACCAAGCATTAAGTAACTACTCTTGCTTCATACTTAGTTTAAGTGTTATTTAAGTTCGTACAGTCGGTAACGTAAGTTATCTATCACATTAAAATATTTAAAACTTTTTTTTATTTTCATAATCGAAAATACTCATATTTTATATAAGTACTTACTTAGAAATAGGTATTGACTGAAAAATCACTTCAGAATTAAGTAAGTATTTCATCTTTTTGTAATATTTTATGTCAGGACAAGATTTGTATATCGAGGAAAGAATATTTAGGAAATGGAACCCGTTCAAAATTGAGGCTGTTAGTTAAAAAAATACGTGTCATTTTACGAGTAGAAGTGTTATCACAGAATAATAAATAGTAGTAAGTAGTAATATCATGAAAAAGGTTCATTTCAATGCGTCAAACAAGTTTTGTTGCTAGCTGTACCTTCTCAAAATGGAATTTCCGCTTAACTAAAGACATACGTGTTTCCTTATGATGATTTTTCCCTTTTTATAGCCATAATTTACAAAATAAAATAATAGTACAGTCTAGGCACTTAGTAGTATGCATACTTATGGAATTGAATATTACTATTATGTTATATTTACTGCATACGGAAGTTAGAATTTATTCTTTATTTAAAACAACGGTTTAATGCCTAGACTACATTGCTCTTCGATCAAGAATACTTTTAAAATAGCTAACTGCTTGGCATCACAGTGTTTTTACCGATATAATGACACCTAATAATACAAAATGGCTAGAACATTCGTTGTAAATAACCAGGAACAATAGAATAGAAGGCAGTACATTGTTAGGCCTAATACGAGCATTCGGCCCGCATTTATTGGCGATTACTTTTGAGTTGCAGTATAGTGGTTGGGTTAGTACAAATAATACACCAATAAGTGTATTATTTGCAACTTTTTATTGAATAAAAAGCCTTTTGCCATTGCAAAGATGTTAAGGATTTAGTGCTTTTCTAAACTAATATTATAAAGAGGAAAGATTTGATTGTTTGTTTGTAATAGGCACCGAAACTACTGGTCCGATTTCAAAAATTCTTTCACCATTGGAAAGCCACATTATCCCGGAGTGTCATAGGCTATATTATATTTACGCGGGTGAACCCGCGGGGCGCTGCTAGTTCAAGATAAGTATGTTACTTTTAAGTTATTTGCTGCAATAAGCTTCAAATCCGCCAATTATTATTGAATTGTTCCAACAATTAATAAAAATAAAAGATTGCCATTATCTAACGAGGATATTTCATTAGATTCACCTTCACGTCTCATCAAGGCCAGTGATTCAGAAGAGACCAATCACGTTTGAGAGTTGGGAAAGGATCGTGATGAAGGAAGGTCGACTCGTATGAGGATACACCAATACTCGCAGATAAGAACGTGTTGTATCACACACTAAACCAGTTTTTGTTCTTCTTTAATTGAACCTATCTGAGTAATAATTTGTTTCAGAGACAATTTTTGGACGAAGTTGACATAGAAACGGAAACATATAAATTATCTGTAAACTTAATTACAATAGCATTTATTTACTTATTTATACTAATACTAGCAATCAGTCTACGTGCGGATAAAATTTTCCAAAATTTTCTTTCCCATTAAACTTTCGACAAAAATTACGACGAATATTACGAATGAAAAAAAAGCTTATCTAATCTAATATATAAAATTCTCGTGTCACAGTTTTCGTTGCCATACTCCTCCGAAACGGCTTGACCGATTTTGATGAAATTTTGTGAGCATAATCAGTAGGTCTGAGAATCGGCCAACATCTATTTTTCATCCCGAAATTCCCACGGGAACGGGAACGGGAAATACGCGTGTGAAACCGCGGGGCGCAGCTACTCTTATATATAAAATTCTTGTGTCACAATGTTCGTCCCCGTACTCCTTCGAAACGGCTTGACCGATTCTCATGAAATTTTGTTAGCATATTCTACTGAATATGCTAACAAAATTTCATATCTGAGGTCTGGAAATCTGAAAAGGTCTGGAATTTCATATCTGGTCTGAGAATCGGCCAACATCTATTTTTCATCCCGTAATTCCCACGGGAACGGGAACGGGAACTACCGTGAAACCGCGGGGCACAGCTAGTAATAATATATACTTACTTATACTTACTCAAATGTATATGTCATTTTTCCGGCATTGTGCACGAAATATGCTTAGACTAGACATAGACTAAAATGTGTCTAAGTATACGAGTAATTTGCTATTGTATGATGTGAACGAGCTCTATCACCGCTCCTTTGTTTTCAACTTTGCGATTTTTGGAAAAATAAGTGTTTTCCTATGTTATAAAGATTATCACTAATCTAATTTTTAATACTACTTATACCGATTACCACCTGTGTATAAAATACTAGGAAGTTATAGATACGTAAGTAACATGGATTTTGTAAAAACTTATTACTATAATACTTATATTGTCATTCGCTAATCTAACACTAAAAAGATAACTAATTGGCATTTTGTATTTATCTATTAGATAAGTTTTTGCGATAGTTTTATTATGAAATATTTTGGCTTATTCAAGAGTTTTGTTATTGAATATAACGTGTTTTTCTATTAAAATATTGAGCAAGTTAGGATTGAGTTAAGAAAATAACTACGGTTTATAGTTTTTAGTCCTTGACTAACATCTTTTCATAGTAAATTTTTCACTTGTTTTTAAAATTTAAATTTCTGATTTATAGTAACAAAAGATGTTGCTAGACGATTTATAATGTTAAAACAATGACCGAGTCCTACCGGTAGCGTTTTAGTAATTAATTCTGAGTAATGTCTTTGTTTCTATTTTCGGATTTACATTGTTAGAGACGTAGTTATCTATGACGTAGGTATATAAAGTATGGTTTTATATAAAACTAGATAGACTGGCATAAAGCCTCAGTTTACAGGCAATGACAAGATTCTAATCTGAAGGTGAGTAATATTTGACGCATTTTAAAGTAAAGAAATCGTTGTAAGGGCAAAGGAATGTTATGTCTGTGATTTGAGAAAAGACAAAAGCTAGCATGGATCACTCTCGATCATATCAGTTTCATATAAAATAAAACTAATTCCGAATGGGAGCTAGGATGCCAAAACAGAATAGTGTACCCATTCTGTTTTGGCATCCTAGCTCTCATTCATCCCCTTCTTCTTTACGCGTCAACTCTAGAGTCTTGAGGACTAGAACTCAGCCATCGATATGGCGCTTATACTTAGCTTAGGTATCTTAGATAGATAACACATTTATTGCTTCTTCTCTTATCATATCCCTATCACATAAACATATCATTTGCATCGGGGGTTAAAAGTAAGAACACAAGATCACTTGAGATTTTTTCTATCTGCTATATACCAAACCTAACTAATTACCCACCATCCAGCGAATTGAGGGCACATCAATCACCCGTATACACACTATATGCATCTAAAACGATTTGCCGATTCGATGCATGTCAAGTGCGTTTGCATCGATGCAATATCACATTCAATCGTATCAATTCAATTTGATTTACGACTCGATGTGGCCACGTGAAACATGATCGAACTCTCGTGGCTTTACCACTTCAGTTTTACGTATACAATATACATACATATGTACATGTACATAAGTAGGAGTACATACATGTTTCACCAATAATTATTTATGAACGCAGCGCTCAATGATTACGTTTCAACGAAGTTATATTTTTCTTTCATATTATTGTTTCCTTATATAAATAAGAACGTTATTATTGCACGAAGAACTTTAATTTATAATGAACAATGATATTTTTAATAATCTTGCGTAAAATAGAAAACTTCAGTCGAGTAATTAGTAATGTTTAGGCGACTGCTACGGGGCTGGAAAATTGTTTAGGATCTTTAGAAATTTATTTTACCTTTTTCTATAACTTTCTCAATGATGATGTTATGATAAACCTAAGTATATGAATCTATTAGCAGTCCTAACAAAGTTTATGAAGGTGGTCGTTTGCCGCTGCAAATGGGCTGAATAACTTAGATGCAAAGGTTTAATCCGTGCAGGATGAATGCACTACGCAATGATGATGGATGATGGGACTTGCTTTACCGTCCCTACTCTACCCTCCCTTACCTTTTATGTAAGCTGTAGTAATTAAGACAACAAGTGTAGAGCAAGGATGTACCTAGATAAGGGAAAGGCACGTAATGTCGACAGTGTCCCAGTGCTCGTCAGATTATAGAAAAATATTCATATTTTGATTCAACCAATATATTTATATAAAATTTGAATTACAACATCTTTATGGTAATCTTTGCTATCATTACAATAGCAGTATGTGTTAATAACTGCAATTGTTTTGGAGAAATGAACGATGGAAATTGAAAATTCGAGATTTCGTGAATTTTGTGAGATTTAACCACTAAATCTGTAGTCTAGGTCACTACGTTCGATGTTACATTTTGCAAGATTGGGCGGCCCTTTGTATGTGTGTTTTTTTTTTTATAATAGTAAAATTAATTATCATTCTATATTATCCATTAAATCGTGCTATTTATTCATATTTATATTTAATTTCGAGTGTGTCAGCTATTAGTACATTCTAAAACCTAAATGTACCAGTATCCGTCAGATTTGTCCTAGTCATCGTCAAAGTGTCCTAGAGCTCGTCAATTTTCGGTGCTAATTTGAACTCTATGACAATAGATTTAAAGTAGTAATTTTCAATCATATTTCTTGTGATGCTGAAATACAACAAAGTTGGCAATGCCTGATAAATGAAAATAAATATTCTGACAGAAAACTAAAGGAGAAAGAAAAACTGCAGGTGCAGGATATCTCAACTGATTTTGTAAAAAATATAAATTTGGTAGGTACTTACATATAATTTCACATTTAGTTAATAAAAAAACTGTGTATAAGTCAAACGCGTAGAACCAGTAAAGTCGTAAAGTCGTTTTTGGCCCTTTCATCTCAAATATCATCATCAACATCAACAGCCTGTATTAGTCCACTGCTGGACATAAACCTCTTCCAATTCGCGCCAATGTGCCCTGTCGGCAGCACGTCGCATCCACTCTCTCCCGGCTACCCTGCTCAGATCATCGCTCCACCTAGCCACAGGACGTCCTACTACGACGTTTGCCGAACCGCGGTTTCTACTCGAGAACTCGTCTGCTCCAACGGCCATCGGTTGTCCTACAGATGTGGCCAGCCCACTGCCACTTCAGAGAGCTAATTTTTTAAGCTATGTCGGTGACTTTGGTTCTCTGTCTGATCACTTCATTGCGAATGCGATCTTTCAGAGAAACTCCGAGTATAGCCCTCTCGTAGCTCTGTGAGCGACTTTTAGTTGGTGGACCAGCCTTTCTGTGTATTACCAGCCTTTCATCTCAAGTATATTACTCGTAAGTCAGACATAACTATATCAGTAGACCTTACTTCCGTAATTCCGTACCTCTGAGGATTGGCGTTCGTTGTATTTTCTCATAGTTTCTTCAGAATCGTCAGCTAACCCGTCTGCAAACACTTTGACTCTAGGATCTACGAGTGTACCCTTTCATCTCAAATATAACATATTTGAGATGAAAGGGCAAAAAACTACTATATGGTGTTGAATGTTCTACGCAATATATATAATTCTTACATTACACAGATTTTTAAAATAAATATAGATAGGTAGGTGTGTGACAATTTTATGTCATCATCAACCTGCTCTCGTCCACTGCTGAACATATGTTAACCCAGGCTTGACCATTGAGCTCAGCTAATGTCATCCATCCGCTACCAGCAACTTTGCGGATGACATCACCCCACCTCGCTGATGGGCGTCCTACCCTACACAAAGCTTGCCGAGACGCGATCTCCACTCAAGAACTCGTTTACCCCAACGGTTGTCGGTTCTTCTGCAGATGTGGCTAGCCCACTACCACTTCAGCGAGCTAATTCTTGGAGCTATGTCGGTCACTTTGTTTATCTGTCGGATTACTTCATTCCGAATACGATCTTTCAAATAAAGTCCAAGCATAGCTCTCTCCATAGCTTGCTGAGCGACTTTATATTGGAGAACTAACCTCACTGTGAGTGTGCAGTTTTGGCTCCGTGTGTAACTTTATGTACCAAAATGTAGTTTTAACAAAATTAGTTGAGATTTGTCTGCAGTTTTGAATTTTAATTTTCATTCAACAGGCATTACCTTTAGTTGAGTTACTGCATCACAAGAAATATGATTGAAAATGACTACTTTAAATCCATTGGCGTAGAGTTCAAATTAGCACCGAAAATTGACGAACTCTAGGACATTTTGACGATAGCTAGGACAAATCTGACGGATACTGGTACAAATGGGTGTTTTTAGATAATTTCTAAAATATCATTACTTAATTATTTTTAATCAGGGTTAAAAATATATTTACCGATAAAAGTGATAAATCAGTTATCTTGTTACAAAATTTGATCGTTGTAACTTAATATACTACAACGTGGTATAGCTGCAAAGTTGGCCAAGTGCAAAACCTGACGATAATTGGGACTTTTCCCTTAACTGTATCCAATGATCTGTTATATACCAAGAAAAATAAACATTATTCGTCAAACAACTCTACAATGTTTATCCGGCTCATTTTGTTGTAGGTAAATATATATTTGCTCAGTTGAGACATCGGACAGATTGTTGTATCAATATAATAAATAGTATGGAGTGTGTTTCAGTCACTTAGTACTTATTCTTAAACAAAGTCACGTGCAGAACACAAGTAAAATAAACATTAGAAGCCATTAATGAGTCAAATGTTTAGAAAGCACACGAGTAGGACGTCTTCTCAGACTTGCTTGTCACTCCATAATTTATAAACCAGGTTAGGTAAGACTCCGTTAGAGATACCGCTTTATTACTTGTGCGAAAATTATACAACAGACCAATTAAGAAATATGAATGGGTTTGTAAATGAAACTTAGATCTGTATAAATAAATTCAATGTTGCAATAATTATGTTTCATTCTTTAAATAATCTTACAATGGGTAAAAAATAAATCAGCTTTGTCAGCTATCAAGGTTAGGTATCATTCAATCGATTGTTAAAAGCAGCACACTTTCTAAAATAAAAATAGATCAGGTTGGTTTATACTCTCAGTACTGTCTAGGCACTTCTTTTGTAACTATAATAATAGACTAACAAAAACTTAAAGCGTAAAGTGAGTACTGTGTTAGACATTGGACGACCAGAATGCTATCAGTGAACGGCAATTCTTAAATAGATTTCACTTTCTATCCTTGTCTTGTTGCCTTGGCAGCTTTTTACCCAAAGTTATGCATAAATGTATGGGCAAAAATTTCCTGCATATGTCGCCATACCTGTAATTACCTTTAAGTAGGGTTATTTGAAGTATTTTTTGTAGAATAACATACAGACAACAGTGGTAGACCATTGCGGTATTGTCATTACCGATATTAGTATCCATTGTCTTATTCTATAAACTGTTACTAATCCTATTAAGATTTTATAGGTCCTTACGAATTAATGAGTGTTTAAATCTAAATATTTATGAATGAATGTTTGTAACTCTTTCATTTAAAAATATTGAATGGAAATTAAACCTAGTACTTATCTATCGTACAACCAGGCATATAGCACTTTGGAGATCAGGATATGTCTAATGGATAAATTAGGGACTCATTATGCAACATTTTCTCTGATAATTCAGCTAGAATTGTACAAACTGTACATAATAGTTTTTGAAGTGTTTGCAATCCAACCAACACCGCTTGAATATTACAAAACAAACGGTTAAAACCAGTACCACAGAGTCCACAGAATAAATAAGCAGTTGCTCTTTTACCTAACCGAGAGGTAATGAAATGTACATAATACCTAACGGTTCAAAGTTGATTTTAATGATAATTATAAAACTTCTGTGGTTAGATTCAAGGTATATATTTCATTTACTTAATTACATACACCTACTATTACTTAGTACTGGCTTATGAGCTGTGGCTAAAGTATGAGGAGGCAATTTTGCTACCAATTTCAACTGCATTTCTACGATGTCATAGCCTTCTAATAGTTGACCTATAGTAATTTAAAAGTAATTATATTATTACATGCTATACCGACTCGTGTCCAGTTTTGTTATGCAATCATAATCAGACATTACATTCAACGGTAGACAGTTAAATAATGTAATTGTTGACAAACAATTTCGTAAGTTAAACTAACTTTATACTGAATGTTGCTTAATTATATTATCCACTTGCTTGCACTTACATTTGGGGAATGAAAATATCTGCGCAATAATTTATTGACAGATTTTAGAGAAATGAACCAAACCAATAGTCAAAACGGATAAGTAGATAATGAATACAAAATTTACATGACCACATTATAGAAATGCTTGTAAGAATGAATTGGACATTTCATATGACATTATTTCATTAATTTAAACTAATATACCTAGCTATAGCTACTTATGTATTTGGATAATGTAAATACCTATTCATACATATCTTACATCACTATGTACATTTAACGTAAACGCGAACAAATGAACAGTAGTAATTGTTAATGGGACAAAGAATATTTGATATCCATTTTGGGTCTCAAAGGTGTCAAATGTGTGTGTAATAGTCATGGCAAAACAAATTTGGTTAAGGCTTTGTGCGGTACAATGGGTCGCGTCATGAGGACGTTTTCGACGACAATGGAACTGCGAAATATGGTAGAAATTGGCAATATAATACGAAGAATTCCTTTAAAATAAAAAGAACTACAATTGGCCTCCTTCTTTTAGAAGAAGCAGGTCTCCATATCACCAAATATGTTGCAGAAAACCCTTCTATGGAGTTTTAAACACCAAAATTATGATCCGTTCTGTGACGATTCTTAGAAATCAATCACGGAAATAAACGGCGTGTGCCAAACATCCACAAACCCTTTTAGCCGTTTTGCGTGATGGACAAACACAAACAAATATCCTTTGATTACAAATAAATAATCAAAGCAAATATCTAAGTTAGCAGCAATGTACAAGAACCTAACTAGTTATGATAAGTAAATCGTTCCTTAAACACTAAACTTTATAACACATCCAATTTTGGTTCTGTCGTAAGTGACTCTTTGTACGTAATCTTGTAATCATTTTAGTATTCTTCCTGCCTTTTCAGTGCAAGATAATACCGTGTCGTATATTGCACAAGTTCTGGATAACACAACAAAGCTTACAATCTTAGTAGGAAGCATGGTAGTTTCTCTCTAATAGCGAAGGAAATACAAGAAAATTATTTGATTGATGTTGTCTTGGTAAATCTAGCCACGTACATATATGTATGTGTTTGTGGATAGCATTTTACAAATTCATTGTCTTGAGACAGTACGTCAATGGTTTGTAGTATGTGTATGTACGTAATGTAGTACGTAAAATTTGCACAATTGTGTACATATTTAAAAAAAATTAATATACTTAAATGAAGCTTTGTTTCACTACAAAGTTTTTTGAAATTTAAATGTTGAAACCAAGTAGTATTTACTTTTCAATTTTGCGAAGAACACCGTATTTGTAAGTCACTTATATTTACTCAAATACCAGGAAACCAAAAGCAAACAATATCTAAATACTTATAATAATGTAATCAAGTCTTCAACAAACGCTAAACGCGGTCAAAACCAAACAAATACATGAAGAAGACTTATACTGATGATAAAATGAATTGAGGAAAAACCCAAATTGAAATATACTCGTATATATACATAAGTAAACTAACTCATACACTGTCATTTGTTTTTTACATGTTAGTGGTAGGATACAAGTCGATAGTTATGTACATTTGCAGAAATAATGATTATAAATGTATCAGCGACGTCAATTGCGTTCACGCCCCATGAAGGTGATATAGGAGCTCAGTTCAAGAACCTATTGCCTTAACTTGTTTATTTATACAGCCTGAATACAGGTTTTTGCCTTATTCATATTAATATATAAGATTTATCGTGTTCCTTACAATGACGTAGGTTCCGACAGACTTTCAAATAAAAACTATAAAGCGATTAATTTATGAATAATCCTTTGATGTTCATGCGCATGTAAATATTTGTGATTGACTCAAGGTGATTATAGAAGTAATAAAGTCTTCCTTGAGCCGTGACATTGAACGTACCCACGTACGTACCTACTCTTTATCTTTTAATTGCGTATATTTTTCTCAATATAATTGTTTATAACAAATAAATCGTATACAAACTCGACCGAGTAACCGAGTTGTCGAATCGCTTGCAACAAGTTTAGCGGTAGATAAAAGTGAATAACGAGTTGAGTAAATTTGGGGAAATAACGGTTTGGCCTGGTACAATATTACGGTTTTTATGTGTGACGAATGAACTGTTAATGAGTGATGCGAGGGCGGACCGATCGGGGTGCTGACTGATAGCTCGGGACTCCGGACTTTGTGCTAACGATACACAGTGTGTAGCATTTTTATATGAATGAATGACAGATAATATTCTATACTCGTACATACCTACATACTCGTGTAATATGTGTATGTTTTGGTTCGACGTACGCAGTAGTAAGTACTTACTATTACTACTGAAAACATTGAGAAAAAGTTTTAATTTAGGTATTTACGAAAACAAAAAATATCTGCCCTTTCAATCAGCCACTGTGCTTGTTTATTACGTATACCACCACATTTCAATAAGATAAAAAAATACGCATCTGATTCCTCATCTAATTTAAGCAAAGAAAATATACCTACGTCACTTTTCTAGTAATGTTATATTTAATTAAATGATCATGGAAGTGGCACTTGTTTACAGAATGACTAAGATCAAGGAATATACATAAATAGGTGCCTTATGTTATGATTCCAGTTGTAGCTCTAATAAGAGGAAATATAAATATTCTTGTATCACTCATCTTCGTTCTCAATATTTGTATTAGACGCGGAAAACGTTTAAGTAGCTACGAAAATAGACGAAAAGTCTGTAAAAAGTTAATAGGTACCTAGTAAAGGTAATCCCACCAAAAACATTCTGTAAAAAACTAGCCACGTCTCGATGGAGCTGCTTGTTTATCTCTAAAAAGTAATGAAATCTAGACAAAGTCGTGCCAAGTGTAAGGTTCCTTACTGCGATTTCTTTATTATTATAGTTAATGTTGTATGACTTGGCCGTTGAAGGATACACTGTACACAAGTACACAACTGTACAAGGGTACAAAACTAGGTGCTCCATGACACTATTGCACCAATCTGTCGCCAGAACCGCTACCCATTGACGATAAAAAATTGCCACTTGAAAAACGTTGATTCAATATCCAGTCAATTGTAGGCTTGATAAAGCTGCGTATTTTAATAATGTTACAACATGACGTGTAAACAAAATTGACTTGTACCCACTACTAACGTTTTAAACATTGTTCAACGGCCAAGTCACACAACAATAACTATAATAATAAAGAAATCGCAGTAAGGAACCTTACACTTGGCACGACTTTGTCTAGATTTCATTACTTTTTAGAGATAAACAAGCAGCTCCATCGAGACTTGGCTAGTTTTTTACAGAATGTTTTTGGTGGGATTTCATTTATTTTTGTTGAAACGTGTTTATATTGTTTTTTTTATTAGATTTTCTTATTTGGCACATTTTTTTCTTTTTAGGAGTAGTATTTTATTACTAAGCGCCCCGCAATTTCACCCGCGTAGTTCCCGTTCACGTTTCCGTGGGAATTTCGGGATAAAAAGTATCCTATGTGCTTCTCCTGGTTCTAAGCTACCTCCCCACCAATTTTCAGCCAAATCAATTCAGCCGTTCTTGAGCTATAAATTCCCGTTCCCAATCCCGTGGGAACTTCGGGATTAAAAGTACTCTATGTTCTTCTCAAGGTTTTAAGCTACCTCCTCACCAAATTTCAGCCAAATAAGTTGAGCCGTTCTTGAGTTATAAATTCCCGTTCCCAATCCCGTGGGAATTTCGGGATTAAAGGTATCCTACGTCCTTTTCCTGGTTCTAAGCTACCACCCCACCAATTTTCAGCTAAATCAATTTAGCCGTACTTGAATTTTAAATTCTCGTTCCCAATCCCGTGGGAATTTCGGGATTAAAGGTATCCTTTGTCCTTTTCCTGGTTCTAAGCTACCTCCCCACCAATTTCCAGCCAAATCAGTTCAGCCGTTCTTGAGTTACAATTCCCGTTCCCGTTCCTGTATAATTCCCGTTCCCGTTCGATTATCCTAGTTTTTATAGTTTTCCCTTTATGTGGCCATTAAACCCTACCTCTGTACCAAATTTCAGCTCTCTAGGTTTATGGGAAGTACTAGTTCTATTTTGATGATCATGAGTGAGTGAGTGAGTGAGTGAGTGAGTGAGTGAGTGAGTGAGTGTCTGTCATAAATACGAAACTTTGCATTCGCTTAAATTCGGAACTAAATGACCTACAGACTTAAAATTTTATTTTAAGTATGTGATTGTATATCTTACTGGATGACGAAAATTTCAGCGTTCTGGGCTCCAGAGGTTCTCAAATAGGGGCCTGAAAATGCGGCGAAAGGATTCCTGTAAAAGATGGTGTTTGCTTCGCGCTCGACTTGGCGGGGGGCACTGCCGTGCCCCCAGATAAAATAAAGTTTTTTTTTTTTAATTGAATAATAATGATGACAATACTTTAATAGTTATTTATGGTACAAGCGAGGTAAGTTGGTGATTACTTCCGAGGCGCTATTGAGGCCCGAGCCGTCAGGCGAGGGTCTGAAGATAGCCGAGGATAGTAATCATCAATACACGCGTGTACCATACAACGTTTTTCAACACATTTGCGAAGAAATTATCATTTTTCGCTAATAAATAAACAGTTTTTCTATTCGCGCGCATCCAACACAACAATGGTGATCGGCCAAAGACTAAAAGAATATACTTATTAAAAAAAAATCGAATGAATGAATGAATGGAATGGACCATAGACCTACCAAAAGTAAGGAAACATAGTTGAAGTTTGTTTTTAAAATGTATGGACACAATTTTTTTGGTATCGAACCTTTTTTAAAATGAAAGCAATTTAAAAAAACAATCTATAACTCACTAGTGAATAAAACGTGTCATTATTCAACTGTTTTTGCACAAATAAGAGCCCCTTTATGAGCAAGTGTGTTGAAAAAATATTTTTCCTGTAATCTTATGCCTACGTCATACTTAGATATCTATTAATAAATATAGGTATGTTTATCTTGATTCTTGATTTCAAATATCAGATAAAAATATTACATGTACCTACAAAGACAAGTAGATACACGTGCATCAAATGGTATCTTTATTAACATATCTGTAGGTACATAAATGTAAGTTCCTAGATTCTATTATTAAGTACAATGCAAGCGAAGATTTACCTACCAAACCAAGTTTCCATTATAGGGAAAATTCTTCATGGTAATTTCCTCAATTTGTCCACATTATCTGCTAGCATAATGATACTTAATAACGACGTGTTTTATACGTTCAGTAGCAAACACATACTTAAATATAAATAAATACTTATAAATGAGTACCTAAGTACATACATTACAAGGAAATGTTAAGTTAAAAATCTAAGCCATTTTTTCCTGTTAATTTTCTCGGGTCCATCAGGCATTTACCGCCTAGTTATCAATAGTAATTTGATCGCCTTGAAGTCTAAAGTGAACTAGAAATAAGTCTATCGAATCGAATTACTCGATTTTTAATTACTGCAACGTATTAAGTTTAATTACCGATAATGTAGGTCAGAGTGATGGCAGTGATGGTCAGTGATGGTTTCCGCAGCTGTGTACTATTACAATGTTATGTTGTATCCTTGTGAACTCATCTAAGACCATAAAATACTATCTACATTATAATTATACTCTCTATATAGAAAGAATTAATTTGGATTACCGATATCCGCCATCCAAAGGAATTCAATCTTTTTAGACGTAGCTATGTATTTTCTAAACTTCCGCCTGCAGTTTTGGCGCAATGGAATTCGGTTATATCACGATTCCTACTTTAAATTTCAAAGATGAAAGGAAGCTGTTGTTCTTTCCTGGGTAACAAACTAGTATGTCCATTCGAAAATTCATCAAAGAAGTTTGAAATTGTATCAGGCAGACAGACTCAGAGATACAGGAAGTTACTATGGAATCCATAGTAACTTCCTGTATCTGTGAGTCTGTCTCAACAGCAGATTCTGTAATATCCAATATCCATAGTATGGTTATATGGATATTGGATATCAGAATCTGCTGTTTACTTGATTCGTAGGGATGGAGAAAAGGTCAACAGGATGAATGGCTTCTGTTTATGATAAACTGACATATTCTCATGAACTTCTAATATCTTTTACAGTATAATTTTTGTTACGTTTTTTATTAGTTTGGATAATAAACGTTGCGTAAATAAATATCATTAAATCCTGATAAACAACAACAAATCAATTTGGATTAAATGTGTCGCAAAATAATAAGTTCGTCAACAGATAAAAACATTATAAAGTTCAAACAAATAACATACCTTACAAATACCCGTGTACTTATTGCTTTTGTATAATTTTTATCTTATCTTATAAAAATAACATTGAAAATAGATTTCTTTTGTGGTTAAGGAAAATGATTAAAAATATTCAAATTGGAAAATACATACATTACAAAGAACTTTTATTGACAGTCTGAAATTCTTTTGTTTTTTGTCAATTCTAGACATTTTAGTGTTAAACGATGATGATCATGTTTAAAAATAAAAATATCGCCACGAATTGAAGACCTCATCCTTTTTCGTAATCGGTTAAAAATAGTAAGTAAGTAAGTACAGAGAATAGTATAAATTGTAATTTTGTAGTATGTATCGTATATTTAGTATGTATCATAAAATGCCTTTAGAATCAATCCGAACGATGAAACTCGAATAAATCCTGTATGAAAGTGCTTAATGTTAATTTATGTATGAATAGCAATGTTATTGTTTCAGGTCTTAATGCAAATGAGACTTTCCCTTGAACGACTTAACTATTAAATTATAATAACTAGCAGCGCCCCGCGGCTTCACCCGCGTAGTTCCCGTTCCCGTGGGAATTTTGGGATAAAAAGTATCCTATGTGTTATTCTGATGTATAAGCAAGATTATTGTAAAGTTTCATTAAAATCCATTCAGTAGTTTTTGCGTGAAAGAGTAACAAACATCCATACATACAAACTTTCGCCTTTATAATATTAGTAGGATTTTTAATATTTATGAGATCCATTAATGTTTGTTTATCTTGTTCTGGGTGTCTGAGTGAGTTTCTGTGTAGGTTCTGATAATTACTCTAGAATTCAGAAACTTGAGTTTAGATACAGTTAATGAACCTAGTTAGGGATCAGTTGCTATATGAAGATGATATACCTAGTGGTTGATTATATTATGCTATTGTTAAATAATATCTATGAACTCAAAACATTGAAAATTGTCAAAACATAACATTATTACGTAGTACCTATTTCATAAGACAAAATATTTATTTCCATGAAAAATAAATACCTACGTAATATCTTATTATTGTTTTATCAAAAATCATACATCATTTTATCAAAAGAACTTGTCAGCGATATCTTCTTGATGTAATTTATTTCAAGTTTTTGACAAGCTAATACTTAGATAACTACTTGATTTATAAAGTAGCTGTGTAAAGCGATTTTGCCCGCGTAATTTCCTTTTTTTAATATCGTAGATATCTCGTATATATTAGGACAGAGAGGATCTTATGTGCAATTACTTAGCAAAAGCAACATCTTTCCTAAGTCGATCTAATCGTTCTTGAGATAAAAATGGTGTAACTAACCCGACCCGACTTGTTTTACATGTATGTATTTTCTACAAAGAAGCTTATTGCAAAATCAGGAACTTGCCTATATAATTTACGATTATACTCTGTGCGTTCCGCTATTTTACTCGTGCAATTTCTGTTTTTGCCATTCCCGTGGAAATTTTCGATAAAAATTGCCTTTGTTAGCTCTCGGGACCTCTCCATACAAAAAATACATGACAATCAGCGACTCCTTTTCAAAGTAAAAGGACAAAACAAATACTTTCACATTTATAACGTTACGAAAGTAAGTCTGCGACATTCAAAAGCTAACATTTTATAATTAAAGGTTCGGAGACGGTAGAGATTAACTTTTGATGAGGACATTCTTGTTATTATGCACTCTAAATATATGATCATAAAGCACATTTTAGCACCTTACTGAAATGTTTTAACCGACTTCAAAAAAGGAGCTTCTATGTTCAACTGTACGATTTTTTTCTATTATTTTGCAATAGATTCTAAGTATGTGTGTCATGTTATATCTACATTTATAGCTTCGAAATATTTTGCGAAAATTGTATTGCAAATACGGTATTTCTAATCATTAAATAAATGTGTGTATTATGATAAGAATACTTTACTATAATAATGTAACTTTTATTCGGTCTTATTTAGAATTTAATACAAAATGGTTCATTTTGTTATGGATTTTAAGAAGGACGGACGGAAAGAGGTTCAAATGGCAGGACGTTGGCCTCATTAAGTGGTATTTTAGGGGCGTTTGCTCTTTCAAATATACCAACATATGTATATCCGACGTATATTATATTATGCTTAAGATTTAAATGTATGTATACTGCGATATTGATGAAATAAATTGAAACTTAAAACAAAAGAACAACAGTACTACTGTTACAATTAAAACTGTTTGAAACACGATACGTCTAATCTACCTGCAATAAAAAAAAACAGTATGCCCTCAATATAAAGGCAAACAGTATAGGTATGTTATTAAGGTTTTTATTTAATTTTATGGTATTTAAATGAGTTTTTATGTAAGGAATCGGCCAGACGTATACCAAGACTACAGTTGATGTAAATTCGACTTTTTCTCACTTTCTAAAGGTGCACAATGTCGTTGAAATGCGTGGGTAAAGAGTGAAAGAGCAGGTTTTTGTAATTACTTAGTAAAACAACTTAGGTAACCAGTTGAGCCGTACACTTAGTTTTTCCTCAACAAACAAATCTGCGCAAAAACTTGGATTTGTACGCCATCAGACCTAAATTCGTGTATTGGTACTTATTAGTCATCGATTCACTGAATTCCGGCCTTTGTTTATTTGTATTCCTTTTGAGTGACTCGTATATAGAGGTTGTATCGATTAAACAGTGCACTATTACGGGAACTCCGATGGAGCACGGATTGAAGCCCGGTCTTTGAACCCGCCGAGACGCACTTTGTTTAATGACAAATAAGTCGTCGCACAGCTGTCGGCTCCAGGCACGCAACTCGAGGGACCACTTTATAATGGGGTGGGCTCGAGCAGGTACACATTCCTCTCTGGGCATTGTAAATTCGTGCGGGACAACTGATCCCGACCAGTCGGGTTGGCATGGCAACGGCCTCGGGGACCAATGTTTTACCTGACACCTATTGCTTTTGTAACAGAGTTGTTGTTAAGTATATTGTATGCTCACCGATATGCGCGAGGTCGATGATAGGGATCTCGCAGCGAGAGAGCAGCGTCTCGTCCTGTTTCGCAGCCATCATGCTCGTAGCTTGCAGCCGACTGTTGTATGACTGTCGCACCAGTGCACTCACGACTCTTCGACTCCTTATCACTTACTCCCACAGTAATTAGCAATTAGCGATCGCGACTTCCAAAGATAATATATTTACGAAAAGATAGATAAGCACTAACACTTAAGGACGACGACCGTACGTTAAAGTTTATTGAAGTTGTGAATGGTCTTTTGATTACCCCTGGTATAGAAACGTTCAGAACTCATTTGCATAACCTTGTAGTTCCTGCTCGAGGCGCTCTGCGTTCTTACGTAGCAGCAATATGCTATACTGACTTGACACATTAAAAATTGGTTTTCGTATCTCCTCGGAGTAAGTAAAGCGAGCGTGTGGTGAAGTGTAACCCGCGTGTGCGACCGACGGCGTCGCGTGCCCCCCGTCCCTCACAGCTGGCGAGTTTCGAATGTCTCTCGTGTAAACTGGCTCACCGCGTGCGATGAGCGTACCCGGGCGTGCAATGGCGGCTCTCACTTGTATATCATCGCGCACACTTTCGCAACCTAGCGGCGTGTCGAAACAGATTGGAGCACGAGGAGCGAGTGGCGGGCGGCGGCGTGCGCTCGGGGCGAGGTTCGCGGACCGACTGGGTGCCGGTTACCGAGTGCCGTTGGCGAGTGACGGTGACGGTGACGTGTAGTCCCACCAGTCACCACTCCGCTGTGACTCAGCGCTCACTTCGCGCCGCTCTGCTCCCCATCCGCCGCCTTCTGTGTGCATTGCCGTTGGCGCCTGAACCCAACGTAATAGCGCCAGTCGCCACCGTCTGCCGTTCACTTGCCCCCACCGACATGTTTCAGGTCAATTTCCTTTCCAGTTCTGCTGGCGGATACATTGATCCTTCGAGTCCTGTTAGTTTTTTTGCGTATCTATACCCATCTAAAACACCGTTATGAGAACACAATATTACGATTATGTAATTTGAAATCATTATCTTGATAGTTGATTCTATTATTTGAATATTAGCAAATATGATGTCATGTGTGCCTATGTAGATAGAAGTAAGTTGAATTAAATACTTATTGTAAATGAGATTGTTTTATTTATATTGTATGTTGTTTATATTAATGTACAGTGGTGTGGTTCACTTGAGGCACCGCTCGAAGTAGGAGGAGCCGACGTAGCCGCCGCGCATGGCCCTCTGGACGTGTTGCTCGAATAGTCGCCGGTTGCTCTGCAGCTCGTCCGCCGCCTCTTTGTTTAGTGGGTCTTCAGGATTTGGTTCCTGAAATATGTAACATAGTTACTAACATGCTAGATTTAAGGCGTTGAAGTGGTAAAAATAACGTACTTATAAGTTTTAACAATCCTATAATGGAATTCCCTGCCAAACTAAACTAGAGATAAAAAACCAAAACCTTTTCAATTTTTGCAATTACTGTTACTGTGTAATGAGAAAATGGGTAAGTATTAAGCATTGACCGACAACATGGTGTTCCTATAGTGCCATTATTATATTCATAAACTATTATGGTACCATAACTTAAACTTGCATCAATATAATGAATTGACTATACTCATTTCAATACAACATTTAGGTATCATTCCATATTAGAATGACTGTACATTGTTGTTTTCATAATACACAGCTATTAATAAACAGATGAAACATACAAATTAAACACTGAAAACCAAGTAACCGATTGGTCACCTAGCCAGACTGCCAAACAAAGAGTTCTGGGTTCATTCCTGTGTAAGGTAAATGTTTGTGTGATCCATAAATATTTATCTCAGTCTGTGTTTGTATATATGCATAGTTCTGTCCGATGTCCTAAATACAGGTAATAAATCTATTTGGATAATGCACTGATTACGTTATGTTAACATTTCTTTATCTGACTACCACTTTATCCCTAAATTAAGTTGGCTAATTATTCTAACCAGATTCAGCAGAATACCAGTATTTTACAGAGTGATTAGTGCAGCTAAAAGGGTAACATTGAAGAATAATTAAATGACTCATTAAATGAAAAAGTGACTCATTTCTTAATTGTGTCAAATTGGCAGTTTTGTATGGAGAACTTTCTATGAATTGAAAGTATTTCTTCAAAATACCATGTTAATGTTACCTTTTAGATTTATGGGCGTTTCTCTGTAAACTGGGCAACTCATTGTCTCAGGCCAATTGTGCTTAAAACAATAAAAGATCATAAATATGTCGTATATAATTTCAAAATTCATACCGTAATCTACCCCTGCTCAATATTAAAAATACATTAAAATTAATTTTATTATATTAAAATCGATGTCAAAGCCCTTAAAAAACAGTCCCCTGATAGGTCTCCGAAACATTTTAGTTCTTTCAGGCAAAATTTATTGCGACAGTATCTATTGGAACTAATCTAATTTTTATATTTTTAAACCAATATTATTTGTTTGTTAATAAAACCCATTTATTTTACACAAAATATTATTTTATAATTTAAAAAAAGGCAGTGAAACTTTGTCTCGTTATTTAGTGAACAGTCCCCCTGTGCATTTTTAAAATTACGTATAAAATAGCCAAAATGATAAACAACCCTTTTTATGCTTTTAACGAAACGCAATAAACATGAAGTTTTCGCGGGTGCCACCATTACGGGCTGGACGCAATTTTGTTTAGTAGTATGCGAGCGTGATTCCGTGGATGCCGCGTTGAAACCTGACAGTGAACAGTCCCCTGGTAGGGATTATTTTGTTTCCATTTATGTATTTTAATGATTCCTTGAAATATTTAAATTGTTACAATAGATACATCTCTCCTATGTACAGCTAAATAGCATGGATGAATAACATTTTGTATAACTCATCAATTAAATCAAAATAAACAGTCCCCTGGCAACAGTCCCCTGTATTTCCGTATCACAGGGGACTGTTTCCGCATCCAGGGGACTGTTTATTTTATTGTTTTAGGCTTATTTTGTGAATGACATTTGATAAAAAAGCCACTAAAACTTAAGATATTAAGATATTCTTCAAAAAAAGGGAAGCAGACTTAAAAAGCTTTGAGAAAATTAAAAAAGACCCTCAGAAAAGGGAATAACTTAGAGAAAAAGAGTGCCTCAAGTACCTTAGGAAGAAAGAAGAGGGAACAAGAAAACTTGTTGAGAATATGACTCCACAAGATCATAGGGGTGCCAAGAAGTGGATCTCGCGTGTGCAGGTGTAGGGACACGCACGGCAAATCAGGAGATATACCATTATCTGAGGAGAAATGCCACATCGATATCTAAATAGACATCATCTCCGAGCTGAAATCCCACCTATGCTGGTCTCCATGCTTTTGCTCACTTGTGTCTGACGTCTATTTAATGATTTCAAGATAACCAAGGTAGATCATGTCCAGGGAAAGACACTCTGATGGTTCAATGTACGGATCCATGTGGTGTTTCTTCTACCAAAGCTTTAAGCCGTGTGCCCTTTAGCATTCCCGTCCAAAGGAGAAACTTCCTTGAGGAAGTTACGGTGACTCTTTAGCCTCTGGGTCACCACGTGGTGCATGGGTCATTCGCTTTTTTCAGAAGCTTCAGAGAGCCAGTCACATCTCTACGGACGACCGTGGGAGCAACACCAACCAGTGCATACAGTAAACCAATGGGAGTTGATTTTAGACAGCCTGTGATGGTGCGAAATGTGTCGTTTAGTGTTGTTCTCACTATCTGTGTTTGTCCTATACGGATCCACACTGGGCTGGCATATTCGCCAGCTGAAAAAGGCTAAACCGGTCGTCCGCAAAGTTTGCCGTGAGGCTCCCCATTTGGAGGATTGTGAGGCAGCGCAGAAAATGATTTCGAGGGCCACTTTTAGCTTGGTGTTACTGTTGGTGTACCTTGAACGTCAGAGACTTATCCGATGCAATGAGAAGTGCAATCGGAACATTCACCCATTGAATGTTAAGAGTCTGCCGAGCCTTCCGATTGTGTAGATAGAAAGTGAAAAACTGGGCCTGGAGTGAGTCTTTGATGGATTTGGTTGTAGGGATTTTGCTCACTATAAGCAAAATTCCAACTAAGGGTCTTCAGCACTCTTCTTAAATTCCTTTCGATCTCTCAAAGGAAAGCGCTTGAGATGTCAAGGCTTGGAGGAAATTGTCATCGGCATGGATGTAATGTTTGGTAGTCGCTGCGCAAGGCTGGTCTGGTTTTATGTAAATGTTCAATAACATGGGGGCTTGCACACTACCCTGGGAAAGGCGAAGTCAACCACGACTCAAAATATGAAGAAATTAAAAGACTGCAGAAGAAAGTATTGAAGTACAAAAAACGTTTATCGCGACTAAAAAGTACCATAAATCCAAAGCCTTAAGATACGATATGAAGTAATGTTATATAAAATAATTGATTTTTATATATTTTTATTGTTAAGTTACTTAATTTTTATGGTTTTATGTTTAAAAATGATAAAAAAACATTTAATTTTAGTTCAAAAATCGTATTTTTATTTAAATTCACAGTCCCCTGGATTTGGTAACAGTCCCCTGTGGGCATATTTTCAGAAAATGCTTAATATTTCCTAAAATAATGGAAATATTTTTGGGTTCATCGTCTGTATATTAATAAATAGACAGATACTTGTTCCCTAAATCAAATTTATTACATTATTAGCAAAAAAGTGGCCAAGACAGGTTTGTTAGGACGAGTTGCCCAGTTTACAGAGAAACGCCCTTATAGAGGAACTAGCAGCGCCCCGCGGTTTCACCCGCGTAGTTCCCGTTCCCGTGGGAATTTCGAGATAAAAAGTATCCTATGTTCTTTCCCGGACCATAAGCTACCCCTGTACCAAATTTCAAGGCAATCGGTTCAGTAGTTTAGCCGTAAAAAGGTAACAGATAAACAGAGTTACTTTCGCATTTATAATATTAGTTAGGATTGTGAAAATTCTGTTATTGAATCATTAGATGATTTCAGCGGAAGAGATGCTAAATGTTACGCGTGTAGCGTGACCAGTTGTTGGATCTGAATGGAGAGAATGAGAGAATGTTGGATCGTCCGGTGGACCCAGCTAATCGAACAAAGCAAAGTAAACTCACCAAGAATAAATACTGAAGACCGTAGACTATAGAGTTGACTGTGAGTACTGGTTTCCAGTCTTCTCTGAGTATGTTCAGACAGACGTTGCCCTCTAAATCAATATTGGGATGATACACTGCTGTTTCACATTTCACTTTGGGCGGTTCATGGGGATAGTTTGGACCTACCTGAAATTTGACAAGTGTTTATAATAAACAAATATTACAATGTTAGATCCAGCTGCACACCAAAGCATTAAAATATTTCTGACAACAAATGGTTCAAAATGACTAATAAGCTCAATATTAATCGAAAGTATATTTTAACTATTCCTATACTCAAATTTTAGAACAGTTTTATGGTGCAATAACTGGAATGAACTAACAGTTGATTTTGTGTCGTATGCGAATGAATTTCCAATCCAATTACTAAACATGGAATCTAGTGCTCAAGATATCACATCATTCACACACACACATCACACATCAACAATTATCAACGGAAAACACCTGCAAATATTTAAATGGAAAATCTAAAGAATATCAATATAGTTGGGCATTTCACTTATGTATAACCTGGCTTTTACAATATATCTTGATTATTACAGTAACTGTACTTAAGTCATTTTCACAGTCTACGGCTTTAAAGGTAAAGCATGATAGCCAGATCTGTATCATGGTTTAATTAAACAGGCAGAACAAGCTCACAGTACAAGACTAACTGTAAAATACTAAACAACATAAAAAATAGTACTTACCTTAAAACTAAATACAAAACGACCTCCTCTATAAAAGCCTTCATCTGGGCATATGATAAGTTTGAAATTAAGTAGATCATCAGGATCTGGGAACTCTGTATTACATGTCTTAGGTAGATTTAGTTCATTTAAATCTGAAATGGAAAATAAAGTGTTTCAGAAATGGGTTACCTACTTACTTAATTATTAGGTTTCTTGTTGATTCCTCATATTATAATGCTTAATTTTAAAGTTATTTGTTTGTTCATATATTACTGCAATATTAAATTATAATAAAAATGTAAAATTAGTAGTAATAAACATTGAGGAAAGAATCAGCTGTCTATTACCTTTTGTAATTCGCAGTTGTGCTGCTGAAGCTTTTTTCTGTGAACCTCCTGCTCTCGAAGTTCCTTCCTCATCTTTCTTTTGTTGTTTTAACGAAAAAAGTTTAATCATTGTCCTAACTAATCGATAAAATAGAAAATAGAAATAAAGCCACGATCGAAGTTAATATTTTGACAGCTTTTTTCAAGTTCAATCAATCACAAAAATAGGGTAAGGTATGTTGTTTATTGGTAGGTCCGTCACTTTTTTAATTAATAATTGGATCTCATTGGTGCAATTTATAATTGAACAATAATATTGAGTTTTGACGTTTTTTTATCCAATCACAGAGCTAGATACTATTGCTGCATTAAAATAAAGCGAATAACACTCACGCATTGAATGATACAATACACTTTTTTAGTTAGAGTATGGTAACATTTTTTTAATGGCAACACATTGGTAACAAACTTAAACCTTTAAAGGTGGCCCCACATTAACATCGTGAACCTCCGCGAACAGGCCTAGGTGTGAATGTTGAGTACGTTCACGCCTAGGCCTGTTCGCGGAGGCACTTATCCGAGCTGAACACGCGAAAGAAATAAATAAAATAATCTTTATTGCTTTTTCACAACTTCGCTTAAAACTACAAGAAAAAATATCAATAAAGAGGAAAACAATAAAAAACTCACTCCTGTACCCTGAAATCGATATTATTTCGTTTACATCCGCCGCTTTATTATTGCAAAAATATCTTGATGATGAACCGGTAAAGTCATTCGAATTAGTCTAGAATTCTTTGGGTTCTTCCGATTTGGGACGATTCAATGGAGACGCGTACGCGTCTCCCTCCATACAAAATCGTTGTTTTGTATGGACAAACACTGAATGGAGCTGAATAAGGGACTAGACACATTTATTCAGCTCCATTCAACGTTTGTCAGACGATTCAGCTGAATGGATGCGTATACGCGCATTGACATATAACATGGACGGGGCATACCTACGAAAAAAACGTGTATACCTATACTTCACTGAGAGCGAAAAATGGCGGCTAATAGTGCAGTCCCTATCGATATGTCTGAAAAATAACATCGATAATAGATTGTAAGTATGTTTTCTTACTTTGATTAATTTTAAGTTTTATAAATAGGTCTTACTGTAAAAGAACATTATAGATAGTTTGTAAAATATAGCTTGATCATTGTGACATACAGAGTGGCCCAAATAGAACGCTCAGTAAGGGGAAGTATAAAACTATAAGATATACAAAGATTTGTTTTTAGGATCCATGTCCTCGATTTTAGTAAAAAAAAAGTGCATTCATAGATTTAGAAAAAAAAACTATTACTCTCTTTGAGAATCGAACCCGGAAATTTTTAAAAATTTAATGTTCATTATTTTAAACTAGAAATGGATTGTGTACATCTTTAGCAGTAAGTAAATGTTACTAAGAAACATCATATCTAAATTCATTAAAATGCATTGTTTTTAAATGAAATAGTTTGGTGCAAAACTCGCCAAGACATCATTAAAGTTCCTTCCCAGTTAATATCCCATTTCAACACAAATTCACCATTTCAAGATACAAAATGCAATAGTTTGTATATACGGCCGTTCGTTCTAGTTACAAATAATTAAAAATATTTTTTTCAAAACTTCCGGGTTCGATTCCTTTAGTGAGTTATAGTATTTTTCTAAATCTTTGAATGCAATTTTCATTTTAACTAAAATGGATGACATGGTTCCTAAGAACAAATCTTTGTATCTCTTATAGTTTTATACTTCCCCCCACTGACTGTTTTATTTGGGCCACCCTATATATCAAACTTTTATTCATTATACTCTAGTTGCCGGGATATAAAAATGACGATAGAAATTATCGACGTTTCGTACTATAATCGATACTGATGTAACATTTAATTGGGTTTTATTTAATTACAAACGTTAGGCATTCAATTAAACGAATATTTCAATATGAATACAGATATTCTCAAGAGCAAACCTCAAATCCATGGTTTCTTATGGTATACTACATGAGAATCTGAAAATTGGACTTTATATACTTACTCACTATTATTTAAGATCATATATGCACAAAATGTAAATAAAGTTTATGAAATAAAAATAAACACCAAAATTAAAACGTACTTGAATAAGTGTTTAAATAACGTTTTATTTAAAATATCGATAGTTTATAGTCTGTGGTCACGATGTTTCATTGCCCATCACTAAGTAAGTTGTAAATCCTTTTGTTATAGCTAGAAAATAATATGGCGAATATGGCCACGAGTAGGTATTTCAATGAGACTAAGAATGACAGATGGCTATTATAGTAACTGTCAGAAATACTGTTGTCCTTTTTCCCTTACGCAAAATTATGAACGTTAAAAAGAGACGGCTATATTTTTATAACTTTGGCGTCGATAAGCCTCATACTTCTATAACTATTTTTTCTATAGTCAAACATGCGATGTCCATGTTATATGTCAATGGTATACGCGTCTCCATATAAAATCGTTGTTTTGTATGGACAAACGCTGAATGGAGCTGAATAAATGTGTCTAGTCCCTATGTGTGCTTAGTCCCTTAGCTGTATAGCGGCTTAGTTTGAAAAATGTTAGGAGAAGAATATGAATGGATTTAAATAATCTCCATTATACACAGATAAAAAAAAGTGATGTATTGAAGCGGATTAGAACGAATTCCACGTCCATTTCACGGCAGGTTTAGGTTTCACGCCTGAATGTAAGCGACCCGTTATTGTATAATAGTGGGCTAGCTTTTTGACAGCGCATTCACGTCTGTGCGGCGTGAATTTACGGCGTGAATTCAAGCTGATAAGTTGGAGATGCCTTAAATTACTGAATTACGAAGGGTAGAGGTCGGTTAAATTTTTTAAACGTTACGATACAATGCGACACTTAATATATCTGGCTTCAATATTAAAGTGATTTGAACAAATAAAATGATTTACCTTTACTCGATACATTAAAAATCTTTAAATTTGAAATGAAAGACTGATATGTGTTGAGCAACTTTGGTCGGGAAAGTAACAACAGTACAACAGTCAAATGTTCATGGCGCTTGCAGGCTATTTAGCTACAATTCTGCCAATGTCAAGTAATTGTATTATTGACTTTGACATTGAATAACCAAAGCAAGCAAGCAAAGCAAAGCAAGCAGTTAAGCAGCAAGCTTCATCAATCAAAGCAAGCACGAAGAGTTCGTTCGCCCTATTTAATGTTTGATTTCGTGGATATTGCATTCAATTCCGCTAGTTTGTTTCCAAAAATGCGTTAGAAGTTATTAGACGCAACCTATGACATTGCAAGAAACTCATATATGGATAATATATTTGTATATCTAGTTTTAATTTTCTGAGTACCGCGCCGCAAAAAAATGGCAAGTGAGGATGTTATTGAATTAGGTTCTTCAGAGGAAGAGTCGGAGCCGGCACCTAAAAAGGTAAATCATGTTTTAGTTATTTACTTTATTATTGGAAACTAAAAATACATTGCATCTATTCCAATTCCAACATAAATAAATAAAGTGTTGTTTAATATATTTAGGTATATAGATAGGATTTGTTTATTTGATGAATTTTGTATATTTTGTTACTCTGAATGGTTTAAAGAGTTTAATTCGACCAAGATTAACATATCAATTTACTATATTTCAGATTAAAACAACACCTAAACCTAATCCTAGGCCTATGGTGTACATACCAAACAATCTTCGCGAAGTGACGATAAAACCCGCTAAGAGTAACGTACTAGGCAAACATCGTAAAGTGACAGTAACTAAGCAAATTGCACCCCGTCATATTGTAGCAAATCCTTTTGCAAACAAAATCAAATCTAATGGCATTGAAATAAAGAATTTTACACCAAATGATGGTGTTCCAAAACCAGTCAATAGTATTGGGAGTACTCCAAGACTAATACCTTCCCAACCGCGACTAGCCAAAGTTATAAAAGTATGTAATCCTTTTAGAATGAATGCCCCTCAAAATATAAGCAAACTTCCTCCAGACCTTATTGTACGCAAGACAACTGCGTCAAATGTAAAGCAGAAATTAAATATACCAGTTAAAAGTACATATTTAAAGAATGCAGGACAAGTGAGACCTATTATTAATGTGAACAAATTGTTATCTGTTCATATTGATACTCAACCTTCGACTGCGGCATCTACAAATTCAGGCCATCAATGGTATTTGAGGCCTGAAGATCAGAAAGATACATCCACTGAAGATACTAAGAATAATGAAGAAGAAAATAAAGATGCACAGTCAAAAGAATTAGAAAAACAAAACAATAAAGAACCAGAGACAAACTTCATTGAAATAACAATTGAAGATAGTCCTATAAAATTAAAAAGTAAAAGAACATGTGAAGTTGAGTCTGAGTTAGCTATAACAATTGACGATAGTCCTGTGAAAAATACAGAAAACACTGGATCTGATAACAGTGATACTGAGAATACAGATAAGAAGAAGGAACGGAATAGTAAAAAGAAGTTAGATTACCCTAAAAACAATGACAACTCTATTGAAATAGAAATTGAACCGATAGTTACAAACAAACCAGTGAATGAAGATAAAGGAGAAGAAGACGCTAATATTCATGTTATTGAAATAGATGCATCTCCCGCCAAATTGGATAACTTTGAAGCGAGCACACCAAAGAAAAGTAAGACAAAAAACCAAAACAGTCAACCTCATTTGAAGGAGTTTGGCGAAGTTTCAAAGGTAAAGGGCGAATTCCATCCTGTTTACGAAGACTTTATTAATCTCTGTCGTAAACTTGAAAACTCTGATGATATGAATAAAATTATTGAAAGGAAAATTAAAGGTTACTATAGGCAGGTACCTATAGATTACACAGAGTCTGAAACTTTCATAGATATGGTTAATAGTAAAATAACAGCAATGCAGGCATGCCCCGAAAAAATGTATTTGTATATCAAAGATGTTGTGGATGAGTTGAATTTACAAAGGAAAATGGCAAAGACACAAGTTGAAGAGGTCAATGCTAATAAAGAAGGTAAGATTTAATCATGTCCTATTTTAGTATTATAAATCTCAGTTTGTGTAGAATTATGGATGTTTGTTATTAAAACTACAAGTGGAAAAACGTTGTACCAGCATGATTGTGTTTAATTTTATAGTCTTTTTACTGCTCACAATATGAAAATACTTGAGTTTCTTGCCTTTATAAAAATGACACTATTTGATAAGGATATTAAACTCTTTAATTATTTTGAATAATATTTAATTAAGTTTTTTAATCCCCGATGCAAAAAGAGGGGTGTTATAAGTTTGACGTGTCTGTGTGTATCTGTCTGTCTGTGGCAACATAGTTCCCGAACAGATGAAACGATTTCAAATTAGTTTTTTTTAAAGGGGACTTACGTGCAAGTGTCCTTAGACACGTTTGATGAAAATCGGTTGACCCGTTTAAAAGTTATGGGGGTTTGAAAGTCATTGTGTTGGGGGATTTTTAAATTTTTTATTTTGTATCATTATTACAGAACAAGAAAAATACTTGTATGGTGAAGAGAGCGAGTTTGATTCAAAACGCCAAAGGCAGATACGTAAATTGGAGAAAACAATTAAGAAACTACATAGAGCTATACAGAAGCTTGAAGAACAAGAAGTTGATTTTGATGATGAAGATGATTCTGTTTATTTACTCACAGAGAGGTTTGTATAGTTTATATTATATCCTATTTCTACCAATATTAAGTATACTAATTGAAAGTTTGGATAGATGTTTTGTTACTCTTTCACATAAAAACTACTGCATCAATTTAGATTAAATATGGTACAGATGTTCTCTATACCTAAGTCACTTTTTATCTAAATGCTGCTTTACGCGGGTGAAACCGTTAGGCGCTGCTATAATATCTGAGTTTAAAAGTGACGCCATACTTCCATACTTTTTGCTGTGTGTTGTTCAACATTTATAACATAATAGTTTTTTTGCAATATTAGACTATGTTTCCCTATAATATCCACTACGAGCTGACGTCATTTAACTCTACCTACAAAATATCTATAAATTTCTAGATACAAAGAACGAATGGTTCGCGTCCACGCTAAACTCTGTCAGTTGACAAATACCAAGATGCCTTCCGAACCTCGAGTTCACATCGACCCTCGTCCCGGTCATCCTAAAGGGCCAGCCAAGCGTATAGAGAAGTGGATAAACAAGAAAGTGCCGATCGGTACACCGCTACCCTTCCCAGACTTCCACGATGTACTGAGATGTGTAAGAGACGCAAACCAGGAGGACAATCTTGGATGGAATGAAGTTGACGTTATGGAAGAAGGTAAAATAACTAAATAGTATCTAATTATTTGTGTAATAGTTTAACTAGGTTCTATAAAGATATGTTAGATTGGAAGCCTGTTTAGGAGTGATTGATCATGTACAATCACAAACAATTCCTAATATTATAAATGCGAAAGTGATTTTATTGATTGGAGAATATTTTTTATTATTATATTCCTTCGGCAGCAGTAAAAACAAGAAATATGCCGGTAAATCTTTAGGGCATGGCTGCCATAATAATATAACACGTTATCCCTTACTTTCAGCTCGCGACTTATTTGTAAGATGTGGCAAAAAGTTACAAAGACGTAGACAAGAAAACGAGTGGCGGCTAGCGGCTTCAAGGATTGCTACAGCAGTGGATCCGGCTGAAGAAGATATGGAACTGAAAAAGAAATTAGACGATAATAAAAAGGATGCATCTAAGAAAGAGGCTGAAGTTTTTAATAAGTATGTTGGATCATTAGTTTTCTATCTTTTTTATGATTTTAATATGCAATTATCATCAATAGTTTATAGCTCTACAGCTGAACATAGGCCTCTCCTAATTGATTCTTATATATGTTGTTGTATGGCATGTTTTTTTCTTAATGATACAGCCTAAGATGGAGCGTGCTCGCCTAGAAAAAACCGATTCACTCGCGACTTATGGCATGTTGCCTCTATTGACAATAATTAAATCTTTTTCGAATATTCCAGGTATGCAGACAGACAAAACCAGCTCAATCTTGAAGCTGTTGAAATCAGTGACAATGAAGCGGAAAAATCTCCAGATGAAAGCGATGACGATGACCCAGGCGAAGAAGATTCAGCACTCGCCGACAAGGAAATACGAAAGAATAGAATAAAAAGACTTATACAAGAAAAGTCAAATAAGGTAAGTGTTAAAGAGAAAGACGATAGCAAAGAAAAGGAAGAATCTATGAACAGTGAAAATATTAGTAAAGATAATTCAGTAGAGAAATCTGATAAATTAGCGGATAGTGAACCACAGGATGCGAATACCAAAGCAAATAACATTGATGAAGAACCGCATTGTTCTAAAACTATAACGAATGAAGCAGAAAATAAAGACAAAGGCAATGACAGTGATAAGATTCATTCCCTCAGTGATGATAGTAATGACTTGGATTCTGATATTGATGAGTTACACCTATTACAAAAACTACATTCCGAAAAGGAGGAGAACTCTCAAAGTTCATCTGATATCGAAACGTCATATTCTTCAAATATCTCCAATGACAATAATGACCGAGACAGTGATGTTATAAGTATCGAAAATTCTAGTTATTCTGAACTAGAAAACAACATAGGTGATGCTTTTAATAATGATTTTGGAGAAACGTTTAAAGATAATGAAAAAGAATTAGTAAGTAAAGAACCTGAGCTAGAGACTATTATGGAAACTGAGACCCTTAGTAGTGGCGACGAAAGTAAAGACGCTACCGACGTAATAAACAAAACTAATAATGACGAGTTTAATGAATCTATTGAAGATATATTATTAGCATCTTCAGACGAGGAGACGGAAAAAAATAAAGAGATTCAAGAAAAAACTTTAACTACCAACATCGAGATTGATGTTCCGGAACAAATCACAGAAAAGGAAGACACACAGGATAGTCAAACCGGTTTAGTCAATGATAATTCTAAACCTGGTTCTATAAATTTAAGAGATGACTCTATATCAATTGGTGAGACGCTTGTTGGAGAACATCAAAAAGATAATGATGAAAAAGAATCAACTATTAACAAATCTATTACCAAGACAAATAGTATTGAAGCAATGGATACAGATACAGTTATTGAATCTAATATAGAAAAAGATGAACTGGTTGCTAAAGTTTCTGAAGAAACTAAAACTGATGCAGTTGAGAAAGATATAGTATCTGACGTTTTAGAAGTCAGTAATACAGAAAAAAATAAAAATGGCGATGTAAATAGTACTGAACCAATGGTTGTTGATACATAAGACATACAGAAAGATTGGTGATGTCATAAATGGAAGAGCTACAGATATTTGATGACCTAAATGGCAGAATTTCGATTTCTATTTGAGATCAATGTTTGTGTGATCCACAAATTTTGTATCTCAGTCTGGGTGTGTATCAAAAACTATGCACATACTTAATCATACAAGTATGTGCATAGTTTCTGATACCCTAGATACAGGTAATGAACCTATTTAGGGGTCAGTTGCTATAAGATGATAGAGTGATTGATTATGTTATGTTTTGTCTTTGTAATTTGTAACACTTATTATAAACTAAGTTTAAGAATAGATTATGTTTATTTTTAAGATGTTTTTCCAAGATATACTGATTTTGTGGCAGATGATTTTAAGCTTACATTTAATTACAATGTTATTCATATCCAAACGATTTTAAAATACGGTCTTATATTTTATTTTGTATATTATTATTTTTTAATTTCTCACACAATAGCAAAATAAGTTTTTAATTGAATTATTAAATTAGATACTGTTAACTACTTAATTTTATTTGACGATCCTATCGACTGAATGGACCTCTGCTGGACTGCTAAACAGAGGGTTGAGAGTTTGATACCCGTTTTAGGTTAAAATTGTTAATTGCATGTGAATGAAAGAATGAATGTATAGTTTCTGATACTCTAGCTGATCTTATTGTTTAAAAGTCTTAGAGATCATAAGATGATTGAGTGATTTATTATAAGGAATATAGGTATTTATATAGTCTAAGCATAATGATAGTGTTTAGAGATAAGCGAATTGTTGGTCGAAACATCTCTAAAGGACAACAATTACTTTGCAATGAAATAAGATAAAAACCCGGTTCATACTTCTAGAAATTCACAGTATAGACAGACACAAATACACACGTTGTATTTATAACGTTTCTCTTTTTGCGTCGAGGAGAAATTACATCTAAAACTAGTCTTAACCCGGCCGCACACCGAAGCAACATGTTTTCAGGCAGCAATTGTGTCCAAGCAACATTTATTGCCCACATTTACATACACAGTACGCACACCGAAGACACATTAGCTTCTCAATAAACGTATGGAAAAAAATGTTACTCGGAAACATTTGCTGTCTGAAAACATTTGTTGCTTCAGTGAGTTTCTAATAAACATAGATGAGTAAAATCCTATTTTATAAGCGATACGATTTTACGCATCCACCCTCTTTTTTAATCAACTGAAATAAAGGTGGTTTTATTCTACTTGTTTGTAGTATGTGAGTGTTTGTATGTCCACAAATGTTATCTAAGTCGATGCATGTAAGGCTGATTTTAATCTCACGCCGACGGCAAGCGCACCGTCAGCTCTGATAGCCGTGATATATTCTTCTAGGAACCATGTTCGCTGATAGCTACGCGTCATTTAGGGAAGGTTCATATCTGACGGAACATGCGACGCGTATTATCGGTCGCGTAACGCCAGAACAGACAAAGGTATAGAAAAACACTTCTCAACGCACTAACGTATAATCGGTTGAGTGTGAACGGTCAAGTGTTTTTCAATACATTTGTCTGTTCTGGCGTTACGCGACCGAAAATACGCGTCGCATGTTCCGTCAGATATGAACCTTCCCTTAGAAACGGTTCCTACATGAAGTTAAAGGTAAAAATGGAGTCCACACTTCGAATACCTACTTGAAGCATACCTATATGTATCACTATCGCGCTCTCTGTGGGCAGGCTCTCTATTTCTAACTAAGGTTCTAGAAAGAGAGAGTCTGACTAAAAAGAGAGATCGGCCCACAGAGACGTAGGTATTTGACTCAAGCTGTTGTTCCTAGTGTAGGCTCCATTTTTTACCTACAACTTCATGGGTTCCTAGAAGGTCACATATCTTGGTCATCAGCGCTGACGGTGCGTGTACCGTTGTCGGCGTGAGACTATATTCAGCCTAAAATAAACTCTTGAAAATATATGAATTACTAATTGTTGTCCTTTAAAGGTAATTGTACAAAATCTGATTTGATCAGTTAATTTAATCACATTTCAGTTTTGTTTTGGCAACTTTTCTTACAATTAAACACATATTATAATTATAGATACTTGATAATATAGTTTTTATTACATAATAAACGTTTTTTTCTTATCTAGACTATTTTATACTAGTACACCTCCACCAGCCTTCATATATTATGTTATTACTTAGATACTATCACTCGTATTTTAATTGTCGTGTAGATTCTTACGCGAGTACGAAAGATTCGTTTTTGGAAAATATCTAAGTATCTAAAGGATAATAAAACAAATTATCAAATTCGTCACAACATTTATTTACAATATTTACAAAGTTCAAAATTAAGTACTGTATGTATAAACTATAAAATAAAGCTATCCTTATTTACAAAGATATGTACAGCGATTTCTATTATGACTATGTGAAACAGACTGGTCCAACGGCAAATGTGAATTTGTGTTCCGCTTCGGCGAACAGAAGTGGTTGGAAGTCGCTTATCGGTAACTTGTCTGTTCTTGAAGTTTTTATCTCCAGTACTATTTCACCTGATCCTTCCTGTAATTATGATTTGGGTTAGTTTTGTTTAAATGACGCTTTACGTAAAAGCTTTTTGACGACGCTTTACGTAGAAGTTCGTGGAAACTGGGCTTCTTGGCCTGGCCTAAAGGGCATCAATGGCATGGAGAAGATAATAGTCGACATTTATCAATCTTAGAAGAAAGAATCACTTGGGCTGTTTATAAATTATGCATCATCAACTACTAAATAAAACATAATAAAGGCCTTCCGAGTAATGCTCTGTATTTTATAGTTCTGGAACTAAGATGTTAAGTAATATTTTCAATTTTGTTCATACTATACCTTGCAGGTATCCTTGAAAACTTGTGGTTCTCTAAACTCAGCAGTGTTAGATGCGAAGAGCTTGACGTTGCTTATTCTTACAAGATCGGTTGGGATATCAGATCTGAAACCCAAATGTTTAATTTTAAATACTTGATTACCTTGGGCCAGGTACTAAAAAGTAAGTAAAGGTATTAAGTTCTTACCTTTGCGGTACTTTGGTGTCGATACAGGTATATGTGAAGTTCTGTTTTGCTCCAGTAGATAGTAATCTCAAGAATCTGAGCTGGATCCCTCCAAAACCTTCACCTTCATATGTAAACTGTAACAAAATAATTATTTTCATATAACTTCGTAGTCTTTTAAAGAACGTAATAAACAGAATGAAAGGTAAGGTACTTACTCTGTACCCTTCTTCCATTTGAGAGAACTTATGTGAAGTTCCATCAGCTTTGAAAACGATATTTTCTCTCTCATCAGGGTAGATGCAGGTTTGGAAACCTTTGCAGAATACCTTTATTGGTCTCCCACTGGTACTGCCTCTTGCATCGATCCAGTAAATGCCTTAAAAAAGATGGAATATAGTGCCATCGTCGAACTAGTGAGACTTCTATTTCTCATTAGTTCGCCTTTGAGCAAATAGATTATAATAGTGCTACTTACCATCAGTTAAATTAGTATGGGAAGACCGCAAATCTCTGCAGGATAAACCAGGATTCATTCTTGTTCCTCGTGGTCGTTTCACAGTTTCTATGGCAGTGCGGGCAGCTAATACTCCAGACATTATTTCGCGTGCCCATTCTATTTCTTCTGTGGAAACAATAAGTTTATTAATTAAAAAAATCTTAAAGTATCAATAAAAAAATATTTCCTTTCTCACCTTCTTCCTCAATATTATCTTCAGTAGCAGTTTCAGAAGACTCATCATTAACGCTTCTTCGGCTTCTAGTGTATGAAGCAAAGAGTTCTGCTGGTATCTGTGGTGTGGGTGCAGGTGGACCCGGAGGTCCAGGTGAACCAGGCGGTCCTGGGAGACCGGGCCTACCTTCTGGTCCTGGTTCTCCTTTAGGCCCTAAGCCTCCTTCTGGGCCTGTTGAACCCGCTGGCCCTGTGTTACCTTTTAGACCTGCTGGACCTTCTGGACCCTATAAAATACAAATAAATGAAAGAACGTGTTTTGATGGAATACAATTATGTGTTTTTGGTTCACTTACCATATCACCTTTAGGACCTAAAGGTCCAGGAGGCCCCGGTGGACCAGTTTTGCCGACATCACCTTGATCACCCTTTAGTCCCATCGGGCCTGTATCACCGATGTGGCCTTTCGGTCCACGATTGCCTTTATCACCCCTAAGTCCGGGAGGGCCTGGTGGGCCAGCTTTTCCTGATGGGCCAGGTGGTCCTGTCATACCTGGTGCTCCTACTTCGCCCTGAAAGGTGTGATAATGTGATGATTAATTAGTAGTTTCTGATACCCTAGACCCTAGATACAAGTTTCGAACTAAGTTAAGGGCCAGTTACTATAATGAGATGATTAAAATGAATGTTTATGTATGTTATGTTAATAATTATAATGTTTTATAGTCTACTGAAAGTACATTTTTATGTTACTAACGTTTAATCCAGGAGCCCCTCTAATTCCTCGTTGACCTTCTGGACCTTGAGGCCCTGGTGGCCCTACTGGTCCTATTTCGCCCGGGACACCTTTTTGCCCAGCATCACCTTTTTCTCCAGGCAAACCTGGACTTCCTTGAGTTCCGGCGGCACCATCACTACCCTGAAATTTGAATATAATTCATAATACACCCCTATTTTAAAATTATGGGACTTATTAAAATCAGAATATCTGTAGCAGTAACTGAATCCATATATCCAATAAAAATATCAAAAATGATAGTCGATTACTTATCTTTAAAAAATACTAAATAAATGCCGTATTACCAGACGGCACACTAGCTATCAAGTATTCTGTGACGGCTCGGGTCGATGACCGCGCTCAGCTGTGTATCGCAGCGTTCGCCTGTTGTTCGGTGTAGAATAACAATAAAATTCGGCGGGATTTTGAAAAACTTTGACTTATCATAACTTTTTAAATAAAAGCAAAAGATAAAAACTAACTTCACTATTATATTGTCACCCGTCGTTTACATTAGCTGTGTGATTAAGTATCTCGAATTCAAAATAGGGGTGTATATCAGTATACATTTTATTTCCAAAATTAGAGCATTAATATGAACTTACAGGATTTCCCGGTAATCCAGGTTCTCCAGCTTTCCCAGGTGGTCCAACTGGTCCCGTAGGTCCTGGTGGCCCAGTATTTCCTTCAGGACCTTCAGGGCCGGGTTCCCCTTTAATACCTTGAGGGCCAGTTTCTCCTCTTTCACCTGGTAAACCAGCTGGTCCTAGGTCACCTTTGGGTCCTTCGGGACCTGGAGGCCCTTTTATACCCGGTTCTCCTTGAAGTCCTTGTAGACCGTCATCTCCTTTTGGACCTACTGGACCTCGAGGACCCTAAAAAAGATTGAGTACCATTGTTTATTTCATGTCATTTAATAAACTAAACACTTGGTAGATATAAAAAGCCGTACCATCTTTCCTTCAGGACCTTGAACCCCTGGAACTCCAGGAGCACCTGGATTGCCTACTTCGCCGTGTTGTCCCTCAGCACCTCGTGGACCGGGTTCACCTTGTATTCCTTTTGGTCCTCGGCGACCAGGGGCTCCAGTTAGTCCAGGAGGGCCGTTTGGTCCTGTAGCATTCAATATCAAAATTAACAAATGATTTTATGATTTTTATTTAACACTAATTTAATAATTGAAAATAATCTTACCCAAAGGCCCAACGTCTCCCATATCTCCTTTAAGTCCTTGCTGCCCTTTTTCTCCTTGAAGTCCAATAGGTCCAGCAGGTCCTACTGGACCGCGGACTCCATCAGCACCTGGTGGTCCGGGTGGCCCTAGGTCTCCTGGGGGACCTTTTTCACCTGGTAATCCTACAGGTCCTGATTCACCTCGCAGACCTTGAATCCCGGGTGCTCCCGTTGGGCCCTAATACAATTAAATAAGTTTGAGAGTTGTTATTAACAGTGTTCAATTTGTAGTTGTTGGTATCAAATTATATTTTTTGTACCGGTTCACCAGCAGCGCCTTTAAAACCTTTTTCACCAGGTGGTCCAGCTTCTCCTTTGTCGCCGTCTTCGCCTGGAGGGCCCACTGGTCCAGGGGCTCCTGCTAATCCTCTTGGTCCCGGTAGTCCATCGCGTCCAATTGGCCCTAACAAGACAATATTATTTTGAATAACCAATTGTTTGACAAAATCAATGAATCATCGATGAATATTGTTATCAATGAAACATCGATGAATATTGTTTCCACATCACAATATTTATTATATTTATATGATGGATGTAGTAGGTATCTTCAGAGCGTATACTAAAAATAACGAATAAGAAAAATTCAATTTCTTTGTGAAGAAGTTATTTTTACCAGTTGGTCCCGGTTCTCCTATTTCGCCTTTTTGACCTCCGGGTCCTGGTGAGCCTCGGGGTCCTTCGCGTCCTTGTGGCCCTTGAGGTCCTTCGTTACCGGTTTCCCCTGGTTCACCTTTATCACCTCTGACGCCGGGTGGTCCAGGCGGTCCAATGTCACCTTTACCACCAGGAGTTCCCTATAATATACACACATCAAAAGTGTCTAGGGATCAACATATATTTTTGCAATAACTTTTCTCCTGATTGATATTAATTAAAATTTTCTTTAAGGATTCATCAAATAAAGTGTTTTCGTTTGTCACAGTAACGATAAACCAAGTCACCTTTGCATTAATAAAGAAATTTGCCATTTTCCTAATAAAGGGATTTTTGACATTTGAACCACTAACATTAAAGTTCGAAAAAAAGACTGAAATAACAGTTTTCTTTAAAATTTTATTGGGTAACTTAAACAATTAATAATCCGTGTTTCTACCGCGAACACTAACAACACAAGAACATCGGTTTGGCATACTCAAAATGAGTTCATCCAAATCACGCTGTGGAATGGCCGCCCATGTTCGTTGCAACAACAAAAAAAGGTCTTCTTGCGACTGGATACCCTCCATATTCGGCAGAGCTCTTCTCTGTAGCATATCCCATGCATGCTCAATCGGGTTCAAGTCTGGCGACTGAGCAGGCCAGGGCAGGACATTGATGTTAGCTGCGGCGAGAGTCTGTCTTACAACTCTTGCGGTGTGCGGTCGTGCATTATCATGCATTAACTGAAATAAGGGACCGATTTGCACTTGTAGAGGAACGATGACGTCTGATACAATCGTCTCAGCATAAATTTGAGCGTTGAGGTTGCCTCTGATCCAAATCAACTCAGTTCTTCCGCCGATCCAAATACCCGCCCATACCATGATGGTTCCACCACTATAAGGATGGACTTCCTGGCAGGATTTTAATCGCTGTTGGCGTCCAGGGGTTCTCCAGTGTCGTATACGTCTTGTATCCGGTCTCATACCAAAACGAGACTCATCAGAAAAGCACACGAAACGCCATTGTTCTTCTGCCCAATTTCTGTGTTCAAGAGCCCATTGATATCGAATCCTACGATTGTGCATTGCTATAGGTGGTACCCGTAGCGGTCTTCGGGAATGAAGGTTCACTTCATGCAAGCGGTTTCTGACTGTTTGGTCGCTAATTAAGTTCCCTGAAGAGTGATGAAGCCGCACGGCTAACATCATGGCGGTTATTGTTGGAGCTCTTCGAGTTAAGATTTGAATGTATCGGTCTTGTCTCCGTGTGGTGCAGCGATACCGTCCTCCATGGCGCTCAGCCACGGTACCAGTGCTTCGGTAACGTGTCCAAAGTCGACTGATAACACTCTGACTTGTATTCAGAGCTAAAGCCACAGTACGTTGCCGGGAACCAGCTTCTATCATTCCCACGGCTCTGAGCATTTCTTCCCTGCTTAAATGACGTCGCCGCTCCATAATAACGTTGGTTTTAATCAGTAGTAGGGAAACAGTAGCACTAATAATGTCTTCAATGCGTTGTATGTTTTTATAGGGAAAATATTGACAGCTGATTTTCATCTTTTACTCGAATTTGATTCACAGTTCCTGATTCAAATTATGAAATGCACCAAAAAGGATCCATATAAATTTATAAAATCATAAATTTATTACAAAGCCACATCTCAATCTCAAGAAATCCGCATAAAAATGCTTGATCCCTAGACACTTTTGATGTGTAGTAGCGATTTTTAACGAACACATGATTTATTGATGATATAAAACACTCTTTTAGGAATTTCTTCAGAAGAAATCAGCACTGCCTATTCTTTTACCTGTGGCCCAGGTAATCCTGATTCCCCTGTATGACCTGGCGGTCCCGGAGATCCAACGGGACCAGGTTTTCCTTCTGGCCCAGCTGGCCCAGGAGGACCTTCTTTGCCGACATCACCTGGTGCACCAACGTCCCCCGGTGTACCCGGTATGCCTGAGGCGCCCGGGGGCCCGGGCGGGCCTGGTTCCCCTTGCTGACCTTGAGGACCCACAGGGCCTGATGGACCTGTCAGCCCCGCTGCTCCTGTATCTCCCTGCAAACAATCAATTTAATACAAGTTCAATTGAAGTGTAAGTTGATATTTTACTGTACATATAATTGTTTATTAATCAATCAATCAATTAATCAATCAATCAATTTATTTATATCTTCAAATGTAGTTACAAATTATTTGACGTGGTCATCTAGACATTACTTCCCGTGGTAGTTACAAATTTTAGTTTATATCGTACCGTAGGTCCCCTTTCACCAACAGGGCCTTGTAAACCAGGTTTCCCTTCTGGACCAGGTGGTCCTATTGCCCCAGGGAATCCACGTGGCCCTTCCAAACCTTGGGGACCTCTTTCGCCCATTGCCCCTGGGGCACCTGGTTGGCCTGTATCCCCTTTTGGTCCTGGGGCGCCATCAGAACCGCGACGTCCACGTGGTCCTCTGAATCCCTGGGATTTGTAAAACAATATTAATATTATAGTTATTAAATTTCTATGTTTAATATTATTTCAAATTAATACATACCCGTGGTCCACTTTCTCCTCGGTCGCCAGCTGTTCCCATTACACCCTGTCACAAATGATTCAAAATATTAGTTTTTCCTTCTGGAAATATTTTGTATCCCAATATAATTTTATATTTATTACCATATTTCCTTTATTTCCTCGTCTACCACGGCGACCTGACGCTCCTTTGTCCCCTTTCTCTCCCGGGCTACCTGGGTATCCAATTGGCCCTTGTGGACCAGTAGCACCTTTTTCCCCACTTGGTCCAATGGACCCTGTTTCACCGCGCGGACCTTCAGCTCCCTGCCAAACGATACAATAAATAAATAAATAAAGCTTTTGTTGCCAAAAATATACAAAGCAATCAAATGAAAATAAATATTAAAAAAAAGAATAAATGAGAACAGTGAATAGACTCTTTAAATCACAAGGTTATGTAAAAAATACTGACCTTTTGTCCTTCCGGTCCTTCGATTCCAGGTGGACCGGGTTCTCCTGTTAATCCTCTTTCACCTTTTAGACCCATTTCACCCTTTTCTCCTTCGATTCCTGGAAAACAATTTTGTCGTTGATGTTAAGACGACGAATGTATCAGACTAAATACATGATTATGGTTTTGACTGGGTATGAATTGCAATAAAGTTAAAATCCCAACTAATATTATAAATGCGAAAGTAACTCTATCTGTTTGTCTGTCTGTCTGTTACCTTTTCACGGCTAAACTTCTGAACCGATTGACTTGAAATTTTGTACAGGGGTACCTTATGATCCGGGAAAGAACATAGACTATGTTTTATCCCGAAATTCCCACGGGATCGAAAACTACGCGCGTGAAACCGCGTGGCACAGCTAGTTATAAATATCCATGATAACTTACCTCGTAATCCTTTATCACCCTTATCGCCTGGTAATCCTCGAGATCCATCGTCTCCTTTTAAGCCGCGGTTTCCAGGAAAGCCAAGCATACCCTAATAAAAATATAAGAAGTTATTCCTATTTCTCTATTATAATTTTTTTTTAATAAATTACCCTTTTTATCAAGGTCTTAAAATTCAAGTAATTTACTTGTGGTCCAGGTGGTCCGGTATCTCCTGGTGGTCCCTGTTGTCCGGGGTTCCCTGGTGTACCAGGAGATCCTTCGGGTCCAGGTAATCCTGATATACCTTGTTTTCCTTGTGGTCCCTTAAAACATTAATTACTGATTTGCTATTCTTTCTAAGAAGCAAGAGAGGCAGAAGCAGGACTTTATTTTGATAATTACTTGCAATCCAGGTGCACCGGTAGGACCTTGGGGTCCTGTTGAACCCATAGGCCCCATTGTGCCTGGCTGTCCTTGAGGACCAGGAGAGCCTGGTTGACCAGTAGCACCTTTAACACCTTGTGGTCCTTCTATTCCAGGTATTCCTGGGTAGCCAATCAAACCTGGAAAACCTCTAGGCCCGGTAAAGCCTCTTGGACCCTAAAATAAATAACAACAAAATATATTTCTGAAAAAAAGATCACCATAACCCCAAACACACCGCCATATACCATTACAAACACAGTATTACCATTTCTCCCGATAGTCCAGGCGGGCCGGGTGGTCCATCATCGCCTGGTGGTCCGTCTTGCCCTGGAGCACCAAATTCGCCTTGCAGCCCAGGTGAACCCCGCTCTCCCTTATCTCCAGGCATGCCGGAAAGACCAGGGTATCCTTGTTCACCTTTTTGTCCGGTTGGACCTGGGGACCCTCTTTCCCCATCTCTTCCTGCATGACCTCTTCGGCCAAATCGGCCTGGTGGACCTTGTATACCCCTGGGTCCTGGTGGACCCTGAACAAAAAAATAAGTTTAGTTTAAAGGCAATGATGTACTATTTATTAAGGAAAGGGGTTGATAAAGACTTACCGGTTCTCCAAGTTCTCCTTGTTCCCCTTTAGGACCCTCTGGTCCAATTTCACCTTCATGTCCCGGTGGACCAGTTAAGCCCATGGGACCTTCTGCTCCTCGCATGGCTGACTGTAATAAAATTTTATAAAATGTATAATTTTCCTATCGTATCAGCTACATTATATTTTTGGGTAATTGCCATGCCATATTTTTTTATGCGTGAATAAAAAAAAATATGCCGTACCATATGCTGTGTTAACATTTGTCGTAGAGCTTCAGATTGTGCATCTGGTCCTTTGTCATTCCCGGATTGCTGTAACTGTAATGAGAACACGTTTCATAAAACAACAATTTTTAAGACTACTACAATTACTAACTTCGCAATAGGTAATTAATACCTTCGAATAAAAACTTACTGGTACAACGAAAACATGGCCCGGTGGTCCAGCGAAACCTTGCTGCCCCTCTGCTCCTGGTTTCCCGGGCTCTCCTTTAGGTCCCCTTGGACCTTGCGGCCCAGGAGGTCCCGGATATCCTCTAGGGCCAAAATAAGTGCCCGATCCTCCGTAATCGTAATCCGTTTCAGATCCATAGTAAGTCCAATTTCCCTAAAAAGTTTTGTCATTTATAGTTTGTTTGTAATTTTGCATATAAAACTCCGTAATTTACTGATATGAAGTTTTGCCAATTCTCAACTTTAACAAGATATTTATTAGTTACAAAGTGAATGCTGCGGATTTTTTTGGGTACCAATAACAGAGAGGGAAATTAAGGTGGAGTTCTCTAATAAAAGCCTTGAAAAATCTGTATTCATTATTTTTTTTTAATATACTTACTTGTGGCCCATCCGGGGGATGAGTGAGCCAATCAGAATCCTCTGTAGTTGTCATAGAGGTGTACGAAGATTCGGTGGTGACAAGCGTAGTTGTTTCCTCAATAATATGATCTTCATCCCCTCGCTTCGGCTGAAATACAACGATAACATGAACTCGTTTCATAAATAACTCCGTACTACCACAGGTATTACGGAACCCATCAATATTTAATACGCTACATTCGTTTTGGTATCATTTTCATTACGAAATGTTATTTTCATTCAAAACATGTTCTTATATTTTATGCAATTTAGGAAAATAACGTAAACAAATATTAAAATATTTTTACCAGAATAACTTCTTAAAATAGGTATTTTATCTTAGTAAATAACTAGCGACGCCCCACGGTTTCACCGGCGTAGTTCCCGTTCCTGTAGGAATCTGGGGATAAAATTATGCTAAAAACCTTACCACTGAATCACTCTATCTATTTAAACAAACCGAAAACAATTAAAATCCGTTCCGTAGTTTTAAAGATCTAAGCATACATAGGGACATAAGGACATAGGAACAGAGAAAGCGACTTTGTTTTATACTATGTAGTGATATGTACAGTCACGGAATGAAAAGGTTCGCCACCTTAGAGTTGGTTTTCACTTGTACTAGTACTGCAAGAAACAATTATGCAAACATACAAGTGTAAGAAACAGTGATGCTTACATTTAAATAAATAGAATGACGTTTGTTATCGAATAAGGTTTTGCTTGATTTTTCTATCCTTTTTTAAACACTGCCTTGTGCGTGCGTCATACAACCTCTTTGATATTAAAATAAAAACCTCTTTGATATTTTGCAATGATGACATTGACCGATTGACAATAGTTTTAACAGAAATAATAATGGCAGGTTGAACCAACAAGAAGGTTTTAGTTTATCAAAAATCTTGTTGACAAGATATTTCTCCTGTCAAACAACACTGATCTGAATAATTTTGAACTTTATTATCGAGCAGTAGAACATTATTTTCCCTAACTCGAGTCTATTCTGTAACATAGTTTCAAAAGGTAATATGGTTCGCGACACATTAAACGAATCAATTTGAAAACGAACCTTTTCATTCCGAGACTGTACATAGTTAAAGACTTTTTATACTTACTCTTTGCGTTGTTAATTCCAAAGGTTCAAAAGGGGCAGGCTCGCTAGTTGTCGGGGATGGTATGAATTCATCAGCGTCTGTAAATCTCCCGAAAATACTGTTTTCATCTGCGAAATATATTTGTATTGGATATGGAAACTGCGTCTCAAGTAACTTAAAATAATAATGGGCAGACGTTCTTTATTGATTGCTTAGAAGTTTATAATTGATTGTTAATTAAAATTTAAAACATATTTAATATTGCTGTGCCCCGCAGTTTTACCCGCATAAACTCATGTATTGTTCGTAGTGTGTTTGTGACCAATAAATAGTATTTTTCCATAAATTAGCTATCCAACACTAAAACAATTTTACAAGCCGGATCAGTATAAATTAGCTTTATATGCATAGATTACCGTTATCTGTAGCAGGGTGAGATCCAACAAACGCATAGTTGGGGACATTCCAGTTAGGTCTTTCAGTTAACATATCCCTGCTAGCTGCTGCATATAGTTCAGACCGGTTCCTTTCACCGACTCTATTTCTGCCGTAGTGTCCATATTGCCTTCTGCCCTCTCCATCCACGCTCAGAGTGTAAGGATGGGACGTAGAAGCTTGCGTGTACGTTATAGGTCGATAAATTGGTTCATCTGTGACGTAGTTATCATAGCTTCCAGAGAGGTACTGAGCTCCTACATCACAATTAGGAGCAATAGTCGTACACATTTCGTAAGCAACGTCTGGTTTGTTGGCAAATTGAAGTAACTCGATGTCGCCCTGTGAATTACATTCAATTTAAATGATCACAATTCGTTGCTCCCATAGATACATATTAAATTGGTATATTTGGTTCAAGGAGTACGCGATTCTATTTCGGTGATTGATGGAATGTGTTATTAATTTAAATAGATTGTTTTTAGGCAGTGTTTATTGGGATTGATGCCATACTTCGTATATCATCCATTAAAATTTTCGCTCTTGTATGTAACGGTAAACGACTTGAACGGCTTTTAACGATTATACTGTTTTTTTTTACGCGGGAGTCCCACATAACCACCTGGGTTTTTAGTTTTCTCTGAGGGAACGCGCAAAGCATTTTCCAGCGAAGAAAGTATTTAAGAAAATTCTCTTTACTTACATCATAGTACTGATCCGGTGTGACTTGGGTACCCACGACGATTGCACCCGCTAAGTTAAACGAGCTGCCTGGTTTACGGTTCAGCAGTAAAGAACCTTTAACTTCACAGTCCACCAGAAGCGTTGCAGAATCTCCTTTGATACTGAGAGCCAGTCGATGCCACCTGCACAAAACAGCTTGTTATTCAATTACGAACCCAAAACAAAGTTTGGACTGTTCATAAGTTCATGTCATAATTTTGACACCTCATTCATCAAAACTCGAGCTCATTTAGCTAACTTTTTAGGGCAGGTGAACTAAACTTTTAGTTATAAAACAGTCGAGGGCATGTGAAATTAAATGAATTTGTTCGCAATAAATTTCAGGTTGAAAGTTTAACTGTGATAATTAACTAACTAAACAAATGTTTTGACAACTTTGTAATATATTAACTTTAATTAAGTTTTAGAGGAAAAACTGTACATTTTCTCTATATACCTATGTATACTCGAAGTTTGTCTAAATTTGTGATGAAGGAATAAGTATGAATTCATATTCCATAAGTGCTTAAATTCGTCTGATTTTGACTGAATTCAATCTATTCAGAGATTCTGGTTATAAGACACTTGTATAAACAAGCGTCTGAAACTCATCTTGAGTTGGTAAATCTAATAGAAGTATGGACGAATATCTGTCTGATTAAATTCAATGATATTGCATTCTAATTCAAAGTTATGAGTATATTTATAATGAGCAGACGTTGCCTTTAACATTAGTTAAACTTTTCGTATACTACGCAGCATATTATTAGAATAGTAAGTCGTTTTTATTTCTTTCTTAGGTTTTCTTGGGAATCTATAAAGTAATGATTATCGGGGCGAAATCCGTACTCTGTGACTACAATATCTACTTACTACTAATTCTATTAATAATCATCATCAGCTTGTAGTCGTATACACCTGTTACTCCTGAATGAGAGAAAACACTCTTTCTTTCTTTTTATAACGTAAATATTTCCTTACCTGCCATCAGCGATATTGACTCTATAAGTAAGAAGTTCGTTATCCGGAGGGTCGCCCCTGGTGTCTTCGTAGTACAGTTCCACTAGCTCTCCGACTACTAGTTGCAGCTGTTCGTCTCCAGCATCAGAGTATAGCACGAACAGTGGATATTGGTCGGTACCTTTTGATGAATAACAGTAGATATTATTGATTTAATCGAGGCTATTTGGTATTGTGGTATTTCTTCTAACAAGCTTGCTTTGAGTCCTTTTACGAAGTAATAGATGATACATACTCATACTAGTTTTGCTCTGTAAGCTAACTCGGGTATTTCGAAACTTTTACATGAAATCTATGCTGTATTAATACAAAAGTGTGCCTGTGTGAACTGTGTGCCAATTCACATCTAATCCGTTTAATGAATCATACGAATAAGCGTTTACTTATGCCTGTAATATTAAGTAGAAACCCTACGTAAATAACAGTGGAACAATTTTTTACACTTACCAGGAATCCTAACAACGGATAAAATTGAGAAATCTTCAGGGAACGTGTTATAGAACATGCCAGCTGTCATCTGGTGTAGTGTCGCGTTCTCATTAAGGGTGTATGCGGTGTAGGTTTCCTCCGGTGCAGCTGGTGACTGGCACCGGCCTGGAGTCCGGGACACTCCCGGAGGCAGGTCATCATTACGCACCACGGAGAGAAGGTCGAAGATCTCTAAATCTTCTGAATACAAAAAAATAATTGTTATCCTCTAGCAAGTGATATGTTTTACAACCTGCAGCTTGAGGTCCCAGGTTCAATTTCTAGATCGAGTAAAAATAGAATATTTTTATTAAATTTATTATTTTGTCTAGCTAGTGGCAAACAATGTTGAGTTCATCGTTAATTTCTCATTTATGTTTGTGTATTCCAAATTTCAATCTAGACAATAATCGGAAACCAATTCCAAATATCCACCTACTAAATTTCTAAAAGCTACATTTATTGACAAAATCGGCTGAACTTTTAATAAACATAAAATATTAAAGAGATATTGTATTCTGAAGTATTTTTAGCCTACGGAAATTTATTTACAGGTACAATGACTTAAAACAATGTCTCAATATTGTCTTTTATTAAATTCCTTTTTGTTCAAAGCTTTTGTCGAGTTTCGAGAAAATTACGTAATCAATTGAAATTGTTTTTGTGCGTAAAATATTAGTTATTTACCTCGCTTGTACAATAAATAACTATTGTTTATCTATGAAACGAAATTTGGTCTTTAATATTTTTATAACATTAATATTATTCTGGCATCTAAATATAATTACACTCTACATAGAGTTTACCTACATATTCAAATACATATCTACATTCAAATTATTTAACCCGTAAACGGATTTGAACCAAGCTCCGAACCGTATCGAAGCTCTAACCAATAAAATTATTCAAAAAGATTGTTCTTTTAACATTTTTAAAAGCTTTATCACACAGTAAGAAAACACTCAAACTACTTATATAAAATTATGCGCCGACACGATATTTAAGTAAGTACATTACTAATGCAATAACAAAATGTTTACTTACCGTCCGCATATCCACTGCCGACGACGAAAAACAATAAAAGTAGTAGTCCTTGAGCCATTTCGGCTCGTGTATATATTGTAGAGGGTTGTCTGTATGTCGGTCCATCCCGGTGACGTCGTCACCTCAGATGAACCTCGGGCCTGCCCTGGATGGACGGCAGGACATGTCTCTGCGCCTATGGCACTCACTCTACTGGTCCAGCGATTCGCATCTCATACAAATTACTTCGCTTTAATATTATTGGGTATCCATGTCAAAATAATGATGATCAATGGCTGGTTCTGGGGTGGGCAACATTTTTTGTGTTTGCAGTTCATTTTCAGTTTTTTTAGTACAGCTTCCGAATTTACCATACCTCTAGGAGTAGCTTGTAAAGATGTTCCATTCATAATTTGCTTAAATAGCTATTTTAGTTTGTCTTGTGGTAGGTACCAAAATGTTTTTAAAACTGAAAAAGAACCCATCTCTACATCACAAATGTGAAACATACACAATCAAAATGTTTCAAACAATGTATTCAACTTATTTATGTACTAAGTCGTTACTCAACTTTAGAATTGAGTTCCGGTGTCACGCAAATGTTTGGTGGCATCATAAAATGTTGGTAACACCTGGTTGCTTCATTTCAATCGGGTCTAATGTGTACGTTGGTTCGAAGCGATCCATCGCAGGCGCTCCAGATATTAAACCACTTTATAGTCCCCTTGGTTTGTCAAATGACACGTAGAACCAGTTGGACCAAGAACATTACTGAATTTTGTGATTTACTTGTTATTCAAGAATGTCACAGTTGCCATAACTTTTTAATGCAAGTCAACGTTCCAAATATATTAAAATCTTTTAGTAACTTACTCTTTAGATATTGTTTTTTAAAATATCTTTTCAATAAATAAATGCTTACTAGACTCTTTATAATAATTACCTAAATATAGAACAGTATCAAACATTTTGAAACAATTTTAGTAACTCGCAACTTACTCCTACACTTATTCAAATATTCACAAACAAAACGTGATGCCCACATAACATAAGTTTAAATCTCACACGATGCTCACTCGAATTAGGATACAAAGACCTCAACTCGTCTTAATTTGAGTGTGTCTATCAGAATGGAAAACCTCGCAAAGGTCTCTTGGGTTGTTCGATGAAGCATATCACTGGGCCGACCCTCGCTGCTTTCATACTTAGCTGGTAATCAAGGCTGAAAAATACAGTACGTTATTGACTTGATTGATGAATTAATGAGCAATAACATATTAGTGAAACCTGTGATTTTACTAGTATTATAATATACTAGCTGTGCCCCGCGGTTTCACCCGCGTAGTTCCCGTCCCCGTGTTCCCGGCATTTATTCGTTTTTTTCTCACCTTTTAAACCTTCCCTAGACCTCGACGAACATTCAAGACCAAGATAAGATAAATCCGTTTAGCCGTTCTCGAGTTTTAGCGAGACGAACGAACAGCAATTCATTTTTATATAAGTATATAGATGAGATAGATTAGGTTACGTTAGTAGTATATGTTTTGAATTACGTATGTTTTCTACAAATTTTTACATAAACAACGCAACAACGCAACCATATTTGTTCTACCGTACGTGATATTGATAAATTATGATTTAATTTTCCCTAAAAAATATCGAGATGTTTAATTTCTGCAATTAATCATTACAATTGCTGACCGTAAAGTTCACGGCAATTCGCAATAAGAAGTTCTGTAAATGTAATTAAGGACATGATATCATTACGTTACAGTTTACTATCATCATTTAGAAGTTGTTCTGAACTATTCTCCGAATAGTTATAAATGGCTAAATTATATGACACGTTATTTAGGCCACACAGCTGCATATTAGGAATAAGAATGTTTTTGATTTATGAACATTTTAGTGGCTTTTTTAATTTGCATAAGTGTTGTGGATGTTCACCTTTGTAAAATAGCAGCTGTGTTCGGCGGGTCTACTCGCGGAAATTCCTATTCAATGGGAATTGAGGGAAAAACTGAAACTTCATTTACTTTTACAATTTTAATGTTTTGTGCTATTATACTTCCACTATTGGAAACTTTATATTAATGACCTCTTAACGATTTAAAATTATTCATAATAGGAACATGTAATATACTTTAGATACAAAAGTAAGTACGATATTTAAAAGAAATTTTCTTCATATTTATCTTCACCGAAACGATTATTATCGTAATCAAATATTCGATCATTGCCAAAAAATCAAATACTCTAAAACATAGATAAGGTAAGGTTACGTTGATATGGATACAGCTAACATTTCTTTCACAAGTTCAGATATTTTCTTAGATAACAATAGCTGTTTCGACAAGACGCCCACGGTTATAGACTTTGTTCCATTGTAATAAAGTTCAGATCGAACATGATGGTAAACAAAATTCCCTTCAATAGAAAGCAGTTAACCCACATTTCATTGTGGATGGGATGTCAGAATAAAACGATGTTTTCCACGATAAGGTGCTTTATCGCGATGTGTGGATGGCTTTAGCGCGAACTCTACGGTAACGACTTGTCCATGGAAGTTTTCAACCAACTTTATGTTAGACGAAGTGATTTAACGAACACTTCAAGTAAGTACGAACAGCCGTCTATTCATGCTTAGTTCTCTGTGTAATTGTTCTGTATGGAATTCAAATAGATTATGTTACATGTCTCAGTAAGTTAGGAATTTATGAATGGATAAAGCAGTGAAATGGAAGTTTTTGAATACTCACATGTAGTGTGTAGATACTTAATAATAATTAGTTCACTTAGGGTGTGCACGGAAGGAGCCTCCCCGGGTGGCGCATATAACAAGCATGCGCCCGGTGCACCCTGGGCAATGGTCTGCGGACGGCAAGTCGGTAACGCGGACTAGCCGATCCTTCCACCACGACTCAACGGCAAATAACTTGCCGTGCGTGTCCCTACACCTGCACACGCGAGAACCTTTACAAGGCCACTGATAGCGCCATATCGGTGGCCGAGTTCTGGTCCTCAGAAATATGAGTCGACACGCAGAGAAGAAGAAGTTCACGATTAAGTAGTAAATTCTCTTATTTACTTAGAATTTCAGACGCCAGAAAGAATTTTCCTTAGAGTAAAAATGTTCCTTGTTCAGAGGTCTCTGAAGAACAACAAAGTCTTCTTACTCGTTTAATTTTTCTCCCGATGACGGGGATTAATAGGCAACATAATCGACGAAATTACACGAGAGCTAGAGAGTTTTATTATAAAACAAGGGCTTGTTATGTAAACCCTTTTATATAAAAGTAATTAATACTTTATTGGTTACGAATCAATTAAAGTGATTAAGTTAACAAGAGATCTAAATAAACAATTTGTAACAAACTACATACAGTTTATTTTATTGAATGTATGTCAATTACGTCAAATGTTTTGTCGTTCATGTAATAGCTATCTATCTATTACACACATCAAAAGTGTCTAGGGATCAAGCATTTTTATGCGGATTTCTTGAGATTGAGATGTGGCTTTGTAATAAATTTATGATTTTATAAATTTATATGGATCCTTTTTGGTGCATTTCATAATTTGAATCAGGAACTGTGAATCAAATTCGAGTAAAAGATGAAAATCAGCTGTCAATATTTTCCCTATAAAAACATACAACGCATTGAAGACATTATTAGTGCTACTGTTTCCCTACTACTGATTAAAACCAACGTTATTATGGAGCGGCGACGTCATTTAAGCAGGGAAGAAATGCTCAGAGCCGTGGGAATGATAGAAGCTGGTTCCCGGCAACGTACTGTGGCTTTAGCTCTGAATACAAGTCAGAGTGTTATCAGTCGACTTTGGACACGTTACCGAAGCACTGGTACCGTGGCTGAGCGCCATGGAGGACGGTATCGCTGCACCACACGGAGACAAGACCGATACATTCAAATCTTAACTCGAAGAGCTCCAACAATAACCGCCATGATGTTAGCCGTGCGGCTTCATCACTCTTCAGGGAACTTAATTAGCGACCAAACAGTCAGAAACCGCTTGCATGAAGTGAACCTTCATTCCCGAAGACCGCTACGGGTACCACCTATAGCAATGCACAATCGTAGGATTCGATATCAATGGGCTCTTGAACACAGAAATTGGGCAGAAGAACAATGGCGTTTCGTGTGCTTTTCTGATGAGTCTCGTTTTGGTATGAGACCGGATACAAGACGTATACGACACTGGAGAACCCCTGGACGCCAACAGCGATTAAAATCCTGCCAGGAAGTCCATCCTTATAGTGGTGGAACCATCATGGTATGGGCGGGTATTTGGATCGGCGGAAGAACTGAGTTGATTTGGATCAGAGGCAACCTCAACGCTCAAATTTATGCTGAGACGATTGTATCAGACGTCATCGTTCCTCTACAAGTGCAAATCGGTCCCTTATTTCAGTTAATGCATGATAATGCACGACCGCACACCGCAAGAGTTGTAAGACAGACTCTCGCCGCAGCTAACATCAATGTCCTGCCCTGGCCTGCTCAGTCGCCAGACTTGAACCCGATTGAGCATGCATGGGATATGCTACAGAGAAGAGCTCTGCCGAATATGGAGGGTATCCAGTCGCAAGAAGACCTTTTTTTGTTGTTGCAACGAACATGGGCGGCCATTCCACAGCGTGATTTGGATGAACTCATTTTGAGTATGCCAAACCGATGTTCTTGTGTTGTTAGTGTTCGCGGTAGAAACACGGATTATTAATTGTTTAAGTTACCCAATAAAATTTTAAAGAAAACTGTTATTTCAGTCTTTTTTTCGAACTTTAATGTTAGTGGTTCAAATGTCAAAAATCCCTTTATTAGGAAAATGGCAAATTTCTTTATTAATGCAAAGGTGACTTGGTTTATCGTTACTGTGACAAACGAAAACACTTTATTTGATGAATCCTTAAAGAAAATTTTAATTAATATCAATCAGGAGAAAAGTTATTGCAAAAATATATGTTGATCCCTAGACACTTTTGATGTGTGTACTTTATTCAATTTGTAATTATAAAGACAAAACTCGCTGTTCCTACAGTACAGCTATACCTTCTCAGTTTTGTAAAGGGGAGACTTCCAATATTGATGTTTTATCTTTATTAATTAATCGTACCGCCTTTCAATAAGTTGTGTTCAGTTATTACCTACCTAGTATGTATTTTATATTTATATAGACGTTCAGTAGATTCATCTAAAATTATAGGAACCCGCCGGGCTAGCATGACTTCGAAAACGCGATAGTTATAGCAATTTATCAACATCCAACTGTCAAAATATGATGAAAATACCCGCCATATTTAATTTTACCACGTAATAAATTTTATGACATTTGGTCATCACGGAGCACAATATCCAATGGAGAACTCGTGCGGGGGCTACCGCGGGCGCCAAACATAAGCTATATCAAGCTTATGTAACGAAATTTTGGTCAGTCGCAACAGTCGACGGCTGACGTATGGACGTCACTCGCTCTCATTTTGAAAGCAATTTTATCGAAAAATAATGCTTAGTTGTGCAATTAAATGGTGTGGAAAGTGTACTAGTACATCAAGTTACACAAAAGATGGGATAACATTTCACAGGAAAATGGTTTTCTACTCAATTTTAATAAAACAATTAAAAAATTACCAAATATTTGCTGTCTCTTTCTGATACACTGATTTGCATGTAAGCAGTTGTCTCTTTTTCTTTAATAGTGCTGTTCGCAGTACCTTGTCATTTTATATCGATATAATATTTAAATTAAAAGTTTTTGCTTATTTTTAACCGGCTTCCAAAAAACCCGGAAGGGGGTTCTCTATTCGACGTGTATATTTTTTAATTTTTTTTGTGTGTTTGTGGATAGAGGATATTCGCGAAGTGGTCCCATGTCAAGGAAATCAGGATCTGATGATGTGAACCAGGATAAATCGAGGAAATCCCGCAAAATCGTAGGCTGGGGTGTCGATTGACATTATAAAAGTAAAACTAACTGTGACCCGCGGTTTTGCTCACGACATTCTTGATACCATAAGAATTTCTGGATGAAATTTTTTGGCTGTATACTTTCGTATTTAAATCGAATTCTGTTCACAATTCATGGGTTTTAGATTATAAAAGTCCAGTTTTTTAATTTGTCAAAGCACACAGAAATAAACCCGAACTGACAAAAAAATATAAAAAACATTTTTTGATACTTATTATATTATATACTTATTGTACATAATCTTCAGTGCGTTTTCATAAACCTTTAGTAAAATCTTGTTATTTAGATATTGCAAACAAACATTGCACCAGATTAGTTTGTATAGATATTTTATAGTAGACAGTATAAAAGTCAGTCTCTTTTTTCGTTTTTACAGATTTTGACTTTGGTTAATTTTCTAAAAAGTTTTTATACCTTTGTGGTTATAAAAAAGTTTTGTTACAAAATGATGGATAAAAAATATAATTATAAGATGATGAAGTTATAGACAAGAAATAAAAATGTTAAATAAAAACAAATTATATGTACAGCTCATAGGGCAGGATTCAAGCGATCTTCCCTGTCTTGAGGCGAGGGTGCTGGCAGCAGTTTTTCGCTGGCGCCTGAACCTCCCTGGAGACGGCCCAAATATTGGCCGCATGGTCAGAGAGACTGAACCAGCCTCGAGCTGGCCACAAAACTATTGAGGCAATCCGGCCGGTACTCGACAGCTGGCTGAGAAGAGAACAAGAAGAATGACCTTCAGGGTGGCGGAGATGTTGTCAGGTCATGGCTGCTTCGGCTATCTCCATCGCGTCGCCCGAAGAGTGCAGACCCCCAATGTCACCACTGCGGGGTCCCTAACGACATGGCACAGCACACCAGAAGAATGCCCGGCTTGGGCCGATCAGAGGGACGCACTGGAAAGAGCGTCCCTCTGATCAGCGAGTCAGTCTGCGAGTCGGTTCTCTCGCGGATGGAGGCTGCTGAGAAGGACGGAAAGTCCCTCTCAACCGACCCTAGGTTGAAAGCGTGCAAAATGCAAGCTAAGCCGGGATGGACGATTCGTTCATCCAGGGACATACTGTCCCGGAGGAGAAGCTCTGTAGAGAGCTCAGCACCGCCGGCGTAGTAGATGTGCGGCCCGCTTACGGTTGCGCCGGCACTCAGCGCACACGCATTTTGTGCCGGGAGTTTTTGTGGGTAGGCCCTCCACCACTCCATCTTTCCGTCTTGGTGGAGGATGAGTCCCACATACCCCGCTGCTTCGACGCGGGGATGCTTCAATGCATTTCCCCCGGGACTTAAAAAAAGGATTCAAGCGATCCACGAGTCAAAAGGTCTTCTGGAGGATAATTTAGGAGTATTTTGTAGAGGGAGACTTACTTCTTACGCTAGCGACATATATGGAGATAATATTGAATTATCTTACCACCCGAAAATATAAGTTACATTAGATTAATTCGGCAAGAGATTCATTTTTTCAATGTTTAATTGATTTATTTTGTATTGTATTCACACAACATTTTAGAATTTTGAAAAATGCATTCAAAATTTTCGCGACAGCCGACTTGAACCCGGAACTTTTTAAAATATGTACGAATTTTTTAGTTTTATCTAATTAATAAAAACGGCCTAATTAAAAAGCATTAAAGTTGAGGAGTGGAGGCTCGTGTTGTAAACTGTTGGTAAACCAGATTGTAACAAGATACGAGATTTTGACGCACTGTATCGTTTTAATAATTTGTTTACATGACAAATGAGCCTGTCCTATATTTTTTGGAAATTTATCTGACGGACTAATTAGAATTTTGTAGAAAACTAATGTAATTGAGATGTCATAGCAAATAAATTAACCAGTTATAAGTATACTAGCGGCGCCCCGCGGTTTCACCCGCGTAGTTTCCGTTCCCGTAGGAATATGGGGATAAAATTATGCTAAAAACCTTCCCACTGAATCACTTTATCTTTTGAAATAAACTGCATCAAAATCCGTGGCGTAGTTTTAAAGATCTAAGCATAAAAAGGGACATGGGGAGATAAGGACATAGGGACAGAGAAAGCGACTTTGTTTTATACTATGTAAGTAGTGATACATAATTTATTTTTAAATTACATCCTTCTAAATTTAATAAACACCTGTTTTATTTCAAAATCCAACCTGTAATTCATAAGAAATATATTACTTATGAGGTAAATAATTATCGATATCGATACTTTTTTAAATACTTTTATGGAATCCCTAGAGAATGAGGTGTCATTTGGTTGTCAATTCGTCATAAATTCGTCAACCAATCACAGAGTCCGATGCGTTCCTCTCCCCCCGCCGTTTATTGGTGACTTTGATTTAGAACAAAAAAGTACCTATACGTACTCCATTGGTTATTGTGCTCCGTGTTGGTCATGCTCGCGAAATCGATATAGCTATTTATCGACATCCAACTGTCAAAATATAATAAATATAGCCGCCATATTTCATTTTTCATATCGTACCACGCCATAATTCATTTGGTCATGCTCGCGAAATCGATATTATATCGTGGTGTCTGTATATTTTATCACGCACAGTCATGCTAGGGGGATTGATATTTGACATTCATCATTTTTTTACCGGAACTCCATTCAGATCTTATATTTTGTTCTAGATATAAAATTCTATGTACTTAGTTATCTAGGTATTGTTGATAACATATAGGTTCGAGTTCGAGTAAAATACCACTTTTAGTTGGCAATTCCTTTATCGTTTAATTCTTTGAGTTCAATATCGTATAAACGAATTCGGAAACCTTGACTTAGTTTAGTAACACAGTTTTAAAAGTACGATAGGTTTCTACGACTAAATTGTTAGTTACCACATAAAGACATTAAACTTAATCTAGACCAGACTAATATCACAGTCTTACTGTGCTAATATTATGCGGTGTTAGGCGTAAGTATGTTCTACAAATTGTATGTATTACTTAGGGCCGATTTTTCCATCGCCAGATAACTTTTATTCGAGGAATAACTATGAAATTTTGACAGTTATTCCATACAAAAACTGTCAAACGTCAATTTTATTCGTCGAATAAAAGTTATCTGGCGATGGAAAAATCAGCCCTTAGTCTTATTTTTGATGGGATCGCGGGTAAATCGGCTTTATGAACTAGTATGTAGTAGATAAATATCTTGTAAAATTCCAGAGTAAGAAAAAGGTCTCTCCCTTAATCTCTCTCTAAGTAAAGTAAGTTTTTATGCTAGTATTTATTGTAGTAAGTAGGTAACATTCAAGTGAGTTTAAGTTATGGAAGTTTAAAGTACGGGAACTCAAATAATTTGCTAATAATTTTGTCAAAACGACGTTTATTATTAAAGTTAGTTAGGTTTTAAAATAAACAGATGTATAAAATGTCTTAAGTTTTCACATAAACACAATCACAGATTGTTTGACTTATAAATTCTATTGTTTCTTAGTTTTGAAAGTCCTTATTTATATTATCAGCGGAAAATATACATACATTCATTTTAATTTAAAAAACATTTTTTGTCGTAGAAAATGGATGCGCGCGGTACTATGGCGACTTTTACAAAATCTATAATGGCGTCCAAGTGGCGATGGTTAAAAATAATTAATTACAATTTGTTTTTTATTGCTTTTGGCGTCCCTGCTTTAACCTTTGTTGGATGGGTCTCTCGGATAGCTTCTTCTTGTAACAGTGAGTCAAATAATTTGGCTATTTTCTTGTACGGGCGCAAATCTATTTTGTGCCTGCAAAAAATATAAAACAAATATGATAAATAAATCAATTGTAGATTTTCCAAATTGCATTAAAATTGATTTAATCGTTTCTGCTGATGGTACTACAAGAACAAAGAGAATAAAAAAGAATGCAAATCGCAAACTGAGAACGCAAGAACGCGATATCACTTTTATATGATCAGCTGTAATAGTACAACTCCTCCATATTATTAGAATAAGTATATTACCTCGTTACAGCATTATTAAGTTGCGGTACAAGACACAAATCGGCGATTGACAGTTTATCCCCAACGCAGTATCGACCATTTGATTCTTGTAATAAAGCCTCCAAAGTTTGCAGACCTCGTTCGATCCAGTGTTTTGAAAAGTCTAAGAATTGCTTCTCAGTAGCAAAATTCTGTCTTAGAGCAATGTTTTGGAGTGGTTGAATACCTGACACTATTGTCTGGAAAGAAAGTTTATAAAAAAAAGTATGCAAATAAAGTTTATGATTTATACAATTAGTTGATGATAAAAAGTAAAAAGAGGCTTAATTATTAATTTAATCGTGCATTCGATGTTAAAAATGATTTAGGTCTCAAAGAAGCATTATAATATGAAAGTCAAGACCAACGCATTTTTTGTAAAATATAGTTTAACGTATGTCAGTTTCCGATTCACGGGAATATATAGAGTCCCGGTCTTTTGACGTATTAACAATATTATTATTTAACATAAAAATGCTAAATGATCAAAAACATATTTAAACCTAAATAAATAACCCAAAGAGTTTATATATTAATCATTTAAGTGCATACGAGTATTTATCAACATTTACATATCGGCGAAAATAGTAGTGTAACGAGAAATATGCGCATTTTTATCACAAACTTTTCATAATGTGGTTTTCATCTATACTAATATTATAAAGAGGAAAGATTTGTTTGTTTGTTTGTTTGTTTGTATGTAACGAATAGGCTCCGAAACTACTGAACCGATTTCAATAATTCTTTCACCATTAGAAAGCTACATTCACCCTGAATAACATAGGCTATATTTTATCCCCGTATTCCCACGGGAACGGGAACCACGCGGGTGAAACCGCGGGGCGCTGCTAGTGAGAAATACTTAAGTGTGTTATTGTGGGTACTTGAATAAATTGCCGAAATAATGTGTTGAATTAATTATTGAGGTTTATTATACGATAAACGGTCTTGCTTTTCCTTTAGTTAACGTTCTTTTTACTTGCAAATCTATATACTTATACTATAAAAAAAAATGTGTTAGTTACACTATTTATTACTCAAGAACGGCTCAACTGATTTGGCTAAAAATTGGTGGGGAGATAGCTTAAAACCAGGAGAATGACATAGGATACTTTTTATCCCGAAATTCCCAACGGGAACGGGAACTACGAGAGCATAACCGCGGGACTCAGCTAGTAACTGATACAAAACGTGTTCATATATAAAAAAATAGATATTTTACTGTAAATTTTGTACTTATTTGATTCATTTTAAATAAAATTAATTAAGGCAGTAAATTTAATTATTTAAGCCCTTACCTCTTGTTATTATGTTATAATTATAGTCGCGTACATTTTATTTACCACCAAAATGAGAGAAGATAACGCAGTTCCAGTAGGAAATTAGGAATAAGGCTACTAAAATTAAATTAGGATGGCGAATATTCTAATTTAACTTGAATTTATAATGCGCCGGATTATGAAACGTCATGAATAGCACGAAATGCTCATTGCAGTTGGTGCATTATACTGTTATACGTTAGGCATTTGAAAGTACGATTTATGCACTTAAAATGAAACTTAATATCTCATAGAAAAGACTAAGGTATACTCTTGAAAGAAAGAAAGAAAGAAGAAAAATACTAAAGGTATAACTTGTGATAATTAACATTAATTTTCAAAAACTATTTTAAGTAATGCTGCCAATAGCAACATTTGGACTTAGCACTAAATATACAGGGTGTCCGGTCATTGATGTCGGATACTTTAAGGGGGTAAAATATGGTATTTTTTATCGACAAATCAGGATTCCAATTTTTTCTAGCTACCTCCATTACAAAATGGCAGCCATTTTGTTTTTTTCAACTCAACGCGCGGGTGCTTGTACTGATTTAGTCATTGCTATCCATGTAAACGTCCTAGGAAGATAAAAGATGTCTCATTTGAAAGTTAATAATGTAGGGTATTATTGAATGTAAGATTTCATTCCATATCTTAATTACAAAATAACAAAAAATCATTACAAAAATAAAAATCAAATTTTTTTTTCAGATTTTTTCTGCATTTTTTTATTTTTTGTTAAAATTTGACCTATTAACCTACGTTTTTCATCTTGTTTTTTGATAGTACAGAATATTTACTTTTAAAAGAATCATACATCTTATAGCCTTATGTATGATAGTTCTAAAGTTATGACGGTCTGAATATGATCGTTAGCCAATAAAATCGTCTGGTATTGCGAGGAGTGCTCGACGTGCTCGTCCATGGGACTGCGTTGTTGGGATTATCTGACTTGGACTATTATTTAGTCCGTCTATGTGAAGGTAAATGATCAAAAAATGCTTAATTTTATTCCATATCTTTATCATAAAATGTTAGAAGAGGATGATAAAAACAAAAACCATTATGTGTTTTCGTATATTTTTTAGATTATTTGTCTTTTTCTTAAAAACTGATTCATTAAGATACATTTTTTTTGTTGTTTCTTAATAGTACAGGATATTTACTCAAAAATAAGTCGTGCATTTTATAGCCCTATGTATGAAAGTTCAAAAGTTACGGAGGTTTGAATATGACCCTTAACCGTGAAAATCGCCTCGCATTCTCAGGATTACTCGTCCGTGGGACTGTGTGGCTAAGGGTCATATTCAAACAGTCTAACCTTTTGAACTTTCATAGATACATTAAGTAAATATGCTGTACTATCAAAAATAAAGAAAAAAGTAGCCTAATGGGTCATTTTTTTAAGAAAAAGACAAATAATCTAAAAAATATACGAAAACACATAATGGTTTTTGTTTTTATCATCCTCTTCTAACATTTTATGATAAAGATATGGAATAAAATTAAGCATTTTTTGATCATTTACCTTCACATAGACGGACTAAATAATAGTCCAAGTCAGATAATCCCAACAACGCAGTCCCATGGACGAGCACGTCGAGCACTCCTCGCAATACCAGACGATTTTATTGGCTAACGATCATATTCAGACCGTCATAACTTTAGAACTATCATACATAAGGCTATAAGATGTATGATTCTTTTAAAAGTAAATATTCTGTACTATCAAAAAACAAGATGAAAAACGTAGGTTAATAGGTCAAATTTTAACAAAAAATAAAAAATGCAGAAAAAATCTGAAAAAAAATATTGATTTTTATTTTTGTAATGATTTTTTGTTATTTTGTAATTAAGATATGGAATGAAATCTTACATTCAATAATACCCTACATTATTAACTTTCAAATGAGACATCTTTTATCTTCCTAGGACGTTTACATGGATAGCAATGACTAAATCAGTACAAGCACCCGCGCGTTGAGTTGAACAAAACAAAATGGCTGCCATTTTGTAATGGAGGTAGCTAGAGAAAATTGGAATCGTGATTTGTCGATAAAAAATACCATATTTTACCCCCTTAAAGTATCCGACATCGATGCCCGGACACCCTGTATAATAACCAGTAAATAGAGTTTAAAAAAGGTAAACTATAGCCCAGATTGGACATATGAGATACAATTTATTTCATAACTAGCGGCGCCCCGCGGTTTCACCCGCGTAGTTCCTGTTCCCGTAGGAATATGGAGATAAAATTATGCTAAAAACCTTCCCACTGAATCACTCTATCTATTAAAACAAACCGCATCAAAATCCGTTGCGTAGTTTTAACGATCTAAGCATACATAGAGACAGAGAAAGCGACTTTGTTTTATACTATGTAGTGAAGTCAAAGTTAATGTCAGACGTCGTAGTTAAAACGAGTAGTGACTAATAAATTACCTGGAATTAGTTAAATATGAAGAAAAGATTCAGTTAACTTATTTAATTAGTTCATTTCTTAAACTTTTAACGAACCTTTACTACGAAGCACTAACGAACGTAATTCGCTATTGTTTTACAGAGTAAAAAAATACTTGGGCAGAATGGACAGTTGTCTTTTGAACTTTCTCTTCAGAAATATTGTCGAAAAATTTTGCTCCGTAACTATTAAATTATGATTGAATTATCATAATTTTCTAAGCCTTATTAAGACCGAGCGTATGCTGAGACGCAGGCCGCACAGGGCAGGGCAGGCACGTGCGACGCAAACATGTGTATGTTCTGCTCTCTCTCTCGACGTTGCGTATGCTTTACAAAATCTGCTCTGCTCTGTCCTGCGCGGCCTGCGTCTCACCATCATAGAGTTAATACTCATGTATAATACCTCTATGCTCACCATACGCCTATCCTCATGACAGTGTCCCGCGGTTTTATACATGTACAGTCTCGGAATGAAAAGGTTCAAATTGATTCGTATAATGTGTCGCGAAAACATATTACCTTTTGAAACTATGGTAAAGAATAGACTCGGGTTAGGGAAAATAATGTTCTACTGCTCGATAATAAAGTTCAAAATTATTCAGATCAGTGTTGTTTGACAGGATAAATATCAGGTCAACAAGATTTTTGATTAATTAGAACCTTCTTGTTGGTTCAACCTGCCATTATTATTTCTGTTTAACCTATTTTCAATCGGTCAATGTCATCATTGCAAAATATCAAAGAGGTTTTTATATGCCGCGCGTACAAGGCAGTGTTTAAAAAAGGATAGAAAAATCAAGCAAAACCTTATTCGATAGCAAACGTCATTCTATTTATTAAAATGTTAGCATCACTGTTTCTTACACTTGTATGTTGGTATAATTGTTTCTTGCAATACTAGTGCAAGTGAAAACCAACTCTAAGGTGACGAACCTTTTCATTCCGTGACTGTACATAAAAATAATTTTGAATCACTCTAACCATAAAGTACTCGATCTATCTGATCCTGCTTGTCAACGGATACAAAACTCTGTCTATGTGTCATTTAATTCTGCCGGTAATCATATTCTACAATATTTGCTTTAGAAAGTTAAAGTTTCAAAGTGTTTCTTGATGTTTAACTAACTGTATTACGAGCCCCGATACAAAATAGTTCGCCTAGTATGGAAAGTAGAGCCAAGTGAAAAATATAGAAAGTTAATATTGGCAAAATAATTAAGTATGTTTAATACTCGTAATTTAAATGTACAAAGATTACTGAAAATGGTTTTTCAGTTAAAATTACGTTGGGATTTTACGGGCCAATGCATATTCTTATCATACAAAGATATAATAATTATTTAATGGAAAGAAAAAGGGAAATAGTGCCCAGAAAATTGGAATATGTTGGTAAAACTGATCGGATTTTTATCAGAGTATTTTGATTTTACAAAGTTTTATGACAACATTAGCTTTTTATGACTCTAATAGGACTTCTTTGATCTCCTGCAATTACGTCTATTTCGTTTGTCAGATATATTTTTTTCATACTTTATTTACTCTCTTATACTCAAAATAAGCTTTGGTGAAATGTCAGTGGATTTTTTCCAAATTGATTGTTCGGTTTATTCACAATCCTAATCACTTGGACAGTCAAATTATTCAGTTAATTCTTAAAAAGGTTCTCGTTAAGTGCAATGCGGGATTTCGCTTGTCGACTTAAGTTCGAATTTTAATGTAGATATTTTTAAATAGAACGTTACATATTTTACTTTACTGTGATTATTTTGGGTGGGCGACATAAGATGATATTATTGTAGAATTTTCTTTTCTATATTTTGTATACTTATAATTGTCAGACAATACAAATTAATAATCCTAGGTTACGACATATTTTCGTATCCTAAAACACCGATAAACATAAAAATACGAGCACACGCGAACTAAGCGGTATACATAGGTTATTAAAATTAAGAAGTGGTAGTTTTCCGTTTTTCTTACAAACAAAAATACATCAGCTCATATAATGTCCCCACCGAGGGGTTCGGGCCTACCCTGAATTAGGGTGGTTTTGGCCTTAGTCAACGCTGCCCAAGCCACGCTGGCCAAGTGCGGGTTGGTCGTCTTCACCTTAGAATTTCTTCCCAGGTGTGTGCAGAAATGCAAAAATACATCTCCTTATAATATTAGTACTCATACATAGATATTATTATCTATAGATACATACCTCACAGATTTGTCTAATCCGAGCTCTCAACACGGGATTGTCCGGCATTAGAGGCGGGTCGGGCCGAGTGTCTTCCAAGTACTGGATAATGGCCATCGACTCAATTACAGTCACACCATCTGAACATTAAGCACTAGTTTAAAATAGAACACCATATTACCTTTAATTAGTCTGACCTAAACTACATTTTATTTTATTGCACCTACTTTTTCTTCAATGATGAGTGGCCAGTATGTTTTCATCGGTTCTTTTAAAACTGATATACGGATAGTGCGGAACAGGATTTTTAATTTCATGAGCGTTTTTCCGTGCTTCGAAAGGGGCGTTCGATTATTTATTCTACCCAAATTTTTAGTTAAACCAAGTGTTAGAGTTTGGAGAGCTTTAACTGACCGACTATCGGTGGGGTTACAAAATCCGGAACCGACGACGGTTTCAATTAAAATACACTACTAAGCACAGTAAGAAATTTAAAAAAGACGAAACGCCAGTTTTATAAAGTACTAGCAGCGCCCCGCGGTTTCACTCACGTAGTTCCCGTTCCCTGAGAATTTCGGGATAAAAAGTATTCTATGTTCTTTCCCGGACCATAAGCTACCCCTGTACCAAATTTCAAGTCAATCGGTTTAGTAGTTTAGCCGTGAAAAGGTAACAGACAGACAGACAGATAGACAGACGGACAGACAGAGTTACTTTCGCATTTATAATATTAGTAGGGATGTAATACAACCTTTAAATAAGTCTTGTCTGTTTACTTATCAAGTTTTGATTGTGGCTCTTACAAGAAGAATTAAATTGACAGACAAATTGTTTTAACACCCGCTCAGTGTCTGGTTTCTGTGAAGCCCCATTCATCCATTCAGCGATTGGTTCCTCGAACACTAACTCACTTAATTCGACTTCTATTTGATTTGTAGCCAAATTAAGGAAACTATACAACGTCGTGATGAAAAGGATTAAGAAGCTCGATTCGACTTAGAGAAGGAATCGAATTTAAACTTTAGTTAAGTAAATAAATATAAAATGATTTGCCATAGGTTATTGATCCTAACTAATATTATAAATGCGAAAGTAACTCTGTCTGTCTGTCTATTTGTCTGTCTGTCTGTTACCTTTTCACGGCTAAACTACTGAACCGATTGACTTGAAATTTGGTACAGGGGTAGCTTATGGTCCGGGAAAGAACATAGGCTACGTTTTATCTCGAAATTCCCACGGGATCGGGAACTACGTGGGTGAAACCGTGGGGCACAGCTAGTAGATAACTAAATACTTACTTTAATATTTTTAACCAAAATAATGTGACATAATTACTTTAAATACATATTACAAGCACCACGTGAAACCAAAGCTAACTACAGGTTTGTAAAATAAATCTTCGTTCATAAAACAAATTAATCGCAACATTATTTTTTCAATTAGTTTGTTGAACGTTTTTTAAATTGTTATTGTTCGTTCAACGACCTAAATACTTTACAATTTGTACCAATTTTGTCTAACATTGATGGCGACATTATTAATTTCACGAGTGAAGTGTATTGACCGATCTATTAGACACACTCTGTACTTGTTTATGTCGTGAAATAAATAACATGTGTGTCCATGGTCGAAACACTAAAGAACGATTTGATTTAATCTAGGATATTTTTTTATTGTTATAATGAAACTATTTTGACAACAGTTTCAGTGTTTGCCTATGCCTATGCTTTCCATGGTACCTATAGGTATATTCCTTGATTCCTCCTCACTGTATTTCACTGTAGAGACACGGTGGTAGGGTATGGTGATGGTAACGCCTGGTGATGACCAGTGAGAGGGAGGCCTTTGCCCTACATCGGATGGGATCTTACATGTTGAAACTTTACTATACATATAAATACTTTAATCAGTGGCCTTCTACTAATTTGGTGTCCCCTACAAGTATATCTATATGGTACAACGATATCTACGATTATCTTCTTTGCTATAGGTAAAATAAAGTTAATAAAAATACTGTCTTCATAAAATAACGTTGAAACTTTTAAATTCCGAATTCTAAAAATAAATCCGTATGCAAATAGAACTTTAGTTTTATTTACTTGTCCGACGATCTATTGCATTCATGGTTCGACTGTTACATTGATTCCGGTCAATTATCAAAGTGACGTAGGAAAATATATGGAATACAACATTTAAAAAAAGAAACGCTTTTGTACGTAACTTTTACGTAAGATAATTTCTTATAAATCGATTTCTAATGGCCTATAAATAAGTACTAACCATCATTATGGAACCTATCTGCCAAAACACTGGAATATTTTTTTTAAAAAAGGAAGGAAGGAAAATGGAAATGGATCTTGGTTTAAGTTACACTATAACGTTGCTTACACTGTAATTTGGCGAATCATTCCTAATTCTACCTCTTGTCAATAATTAAAATTTGAAAATTGTTCAATTATAATCAAGCATTTACGATTATAATTTAACAATTTTTAAGTTCAACTTTATTATGATGCTCATCCAGATAATACAATTAGTTTTTCGTTTAATTAAATTGTTGGTTTAAATCCACAAACAAAGTTGGCATTCGAAGTATTTTACAAGCTTTTATTCAGTTTCACCTGTCCCGTTGTCTGTAAAAAAATCTTGCAGGCCATTTTTCGAACACTTCTAGTTATCCGATTGAGCTGAAATTTGGCATACTTATGTAAGTCCCATGACAATGCAACAAAATCTAAAAAGCTTGTTTTTTAAAAAGGTTTTTTTTATTTACTGCAAATGTTTTATGTTTTCATCACTTGAATTGATTCCCTATTACCTAAGCACAATTAGATCAATGATGACTGCGTAATTAACCTGTCCATGACATTTTATCTCGATATTGACGTCACCAATCATGTCCCCATTTTAATAAAATTGAATTCGTTTAGGGTCAATATTTTTCGATTTGTATGCGGGCACAAGCCCTTGTATGATAAAAGTAAGAGGTATATCGTATGGGATTCCATTACACTTCGTCCTTAGAGATTTAAGTATTGGGTTGACGGCAAAATATTTAAATATTATGAAATATGACTATAAATGTACTCTATAGAATTTATCAACAACTACGTCTTGTAAGGTTGGGTGCACCGTCCATCTATAATATAGATCTAAGAACTCAATTTAAATCAATCTAAATACTATTTTTAAATGTTAAAATAGTATTTAGATAGCTTTAAATTGTTGTCTTTAAAAAAAATCTTTATTGCTACTAAAACACATAGATAACTTACAAATAGATAGCACTTATAATATATGCCTTATCACCTATAAAAGAGTACATATTGCTTTTAATTTAATTCTTCTTTGTATCTTATTACTTATTCTCTCTTTTCCGAACCTTTATCCTATGTCTATTTGGGGTCGGTTTTCAGTTTAACCAGATTTGGCGGAATGTCAGTATTTTACGTGAAACGACTGCCTAAACTATCCTATTACTTATTTAAGATCAAACTTAGTTTCAGCGTTCAATTTGAGCAATTATAAAGATAAACATAATTATTTATTAGGCACATGTTCAATAAGCAGACAGAAGAAAAGTTAGGTACTTCTACTTACTTACTAAAAGTGGTAATCTATTCATACACCATTCTAAAACTTAGAGCACACTCTAAACCTGTGTTGTCGATATCTGATAGGTACTCGTACGTTGGTCCATATTGACAGTTTCGATTTCGTTCTAGTGGTGGCACTGTCTACATGTCTGAAGTCCAGGGGTGTATTGGAGATATGTCTTTGGAAATGGAAAATGTTATTGAGAGGAAACAGAGTTATTTTGTGGTTAATATGTTACTTATTGTAAAATTACTTTTAAATACCTTAGGTCCGGGGTCTATCGTCTATTAAAAAATCTATGATTTGAGTTTGGAATCAAGTTTTAGTGAAGAAGAAGTGCTTAGTCCTGCTCATTATTACAGGTTTACCATCAGTGTAAAAAAGGAGATGCTGCAATGAGATCCTACCGACAGACCGATACTTTGTTAATTCTGACCATCTTACTAAGATTCTAGTTAAACCTAATAAGTACCTACTCGTAGCATATTTTAAACAATATTTTAATCCCAAAACTAACTATTATAAAATAGTAATCTAATCATTTATCATTGAGTGTCTGAGCTACACCCTGTTGCACTCTCAAAGTGTAGTGTCGAGTGTGATATCAGCGATTATTGAGCTAAATATGCGCGTTTCATATTAGCGGGACGGCGCGGCCCGCGCCACTTGAATTAACTTGATTGGACCCGGCGCATATTACTAGTTTATATTTACGAGTACATACCAATCTTGATATTCAGTTTATAGGCCATTTGCATAAACTAGACTAGAAGGTTTATGTCATCATTTGTTTTGGAATAAGTGCCTGTTTAATAGAGGCGCGAAGTCGTGTGATTGGAATTCTGATTAGTGCTTTCTAATGAACTCTCTAAAATTTAAATAAAGCTGGTTTTATTTAACTGGAAATATTGGTGGTAGATTAAAGAATACGATTAATTAATAAGAAAATAATAGAATTAGAAATGATAACAGTTTATAGACCCTGTCTGTCATAGTGGTTTCTGTAAAGAGTTCGAAACGTCGGACAAAATAGCGAATTTTACCGATTTCAAAGTTTCTCTGTTTGTTAGAATAAACTACGAGCGGACCTTCATACAATTTTGTAAGGAGATATATTAGACACTGGGTCAGATGTCGATAGGCTACTTTCCATCATCCCAAATATCTGAAGAGTTTCTTAGAGAGTGACATGTAAGTAATTGAGTTACTACACTATCATGTTTTTGCTTTCAACTTCGGTCAGATAAAAGGGTTCGATCAATAACTCGTTTAAAGACCATAAAATGTACCTAAAACGTATACGTTACGATTTATTTTGATCTTTTCCGAATATATGAAGGTCTCAACTGAAATACATTTTAATAGTATCAGCCGTTTCGGCGACAACAGTAAACAAATCGCTGTTGAATCAAATACCCCTTGAACGCGATTTGTACAACCGTATCAGATCAAAGACGAATATTCTTCCCATTTCCTTGGAGTAAATCGAACGGATATTCATGCGAATATATCATGTACTAACTTAATATCATTCGCTTTTAAGAACAGTATGTACTCAGCACAATATCGTCATCAAAATGCCATTTTCAGGAGGCGACATATAATAATATTTTTCAAATGTTTCTTGCTTGGTAGCTTATTATTTCTATTACCTAAGGGAAATTACTTTTCGCTCCTTTTGGGAGTTAGTGGACAATAAATTTATTTTTATCTAATAATAGGTGTATTGACAATTAATGTTACATAATTCGGTCAAGTGAATATTGATTAGGACCAAAATATATCGTGTTATTATATTTACTTTCTATCTACGTAATTTAGCCTCGTGTTTCTCAATTTAAATAAAGTTTCATTACTGGGCTGTCTGAAAATAATAACAATATTTAAGATTTTTAAGTATGTCGGTTCCTTTAGGTACTAAACATGCCGTACTTAGGCTGGGATATTTCTTATCAGTCGTTTTGTCATAAGGTCCCAGTTTTTTCACGCAGACACCGACACTGCGATACTGTTTATTAAGATTAAGCCCCTTTCCATGAAAACTGGAGTGGATATATTTTTTATGTTTACAGATAACAAAATATTACACCTGTAGGGACCTAACCTACTTATTTTTCATTAAAAGGTTGTTAAAACAATTGTACTGGTATAAAATTATCTGCATACTAACATGTTTTAGGACGTCATCGCATTATTTTACATGAATGACAAAAGTACATGTAAATATTCAAAATTTAAATAAACTATTAATGAGTTATGATAAGTTTTTTTAAATGATTATATTGATTTAATACTACGTAATACGTATCCTTTTTAATTATTGTGTATAATATAAAGTAATACACACTAAGTTTGCGTGTGTTTCCTATAGGTGTAGTCTAGCGGTCTATTTGTCCTATTCGCGTGTGTGGTGCACTTGGAAGCACTGCACTTAAGTGGGATTTTCGTTAATCAAATATGTGTACAATGTACATGTAAGTTGCCAGTTTTCCGCAACTTAATCTCCATTTGAGCCGTTTGCCCGTGCAGTGATATTTTTAACCCCCGACGCAAAAAGAGGAGGTACTGTCTGTCTGTGGCATCATAGCTCCCGAACGGATGAACCGATTTCAATTTAGTTTTTTTTTGTAGGGGCTTACGTGCGAGTGTTCTTAGACATGTTTGATGAAAATCGGTTGACCCGTTTAAAAGTTATGGGGGTTTGAAAGTAATTGTGTTGGGGGTTTTTTAAATTTTTAATTTAATGTTATTAGTTAAAACAACAGTGCGACTTTTGAGGGTTATAACTATAAGGTAGGTACCCGTGTCAACTCGGACCAACGACCCTTCACAGCGCGGAACTATCCATCACTATTATGAGGGTGCCAGATGTTGTTTAACCGACAATTGGGACTGTTTGGTTCGGTTTGACGTGCCTTCCGAAGCATGGAAACAATCATGATATTAAATTGTACTGACGTTTAATTGTAACCAATATCTCTTTTGAGAATTGCATACACATTTAAAAAATGTATCACAGCTGGGTTCGTGGACAAATGTGGAAGGTTTATACTTTCAGAATGACTAAGTATTATAAGTTAATACTATATAATAAACTTAATACTAACAATATCTCTTTCATTGTTTAGGTACTCACCGATAATTAGCGTCGGGACTTTTTGTGCAGGATTCAGAACTCGGTACTCTTCCGTTAGGTGATTATTATCTACAGCAATGTCCACCGGCTTTTCTTCATATGGTATTCTTTTGAGGTGCAACGCTGCTCGAACTCGCCAAGTGCAGGAAGATGCCCAGAAGCCGTATAGTAGTAGAGAGTAGAGATATACTTAATTGTAAAAGTATTTTGATTTCTGGTGTATTTTTTGTGTAATAGGTAACTAGTTAGTAGGTATAGGTAAGTATGTTATCTATATCTAAGTATACTAATATATGTATAAAGCTAAAGAGTTTGTTTGTTTGGTTGAACGCGCTAATCTCAGGAACTACTTGTCTGATTTGAAAAATTCTTTCAGTATCAGATAGCCCATTTATCGAGGTTCATCCCCGTCTTACGGGAACGGGAACTACAGGGGTAAAACCGCGGGGCTGCTACTTATAAAATAATATTTAAGTAAAGAAATAATATTTATAGGTGTGATGGCAGTCAGTAAAATAAATTTAAAACTGAATTTGTCATGAGGTTTGTAAGAAGAAGAAGACAGTGTAATATAGTGCCTCAGCCCCAGTATTCTTGCTACGCCCCATAATTTTAACAGCGTTTTTGGCGGAATTTTTAGCACCAAGTATCTCATATCTCACTAATTTGTATACTTTTCTACCCAACCGGTCCACTAAAGTATGCATGACAGAATCATCCATCCATGCATCCCTGGAAATTGACACATTTTTATATAAACTTAATTTATCAGTAAAGTGAAAAACTGTAATGTTAGTTTATAGAGCACAAGCCCCTCTTACTGATGATATTATTAAGATTATAAATAAAATTGAATAGTGTATTTAAATGAATTTTAAAATTGTAAAGGGTATTCTTGGGCACTTCTTGTAAAGTGTCAGAGCTCTACTAGCCGTGTTAAAAAAATAATGGAAGAACAGCTATATAAGTATGTATGTATATTAAGTACTTGTATAGTGGCTATATAGCTATAGTAGGTAATTTCTTTAGTGAGTGACATAAACAACCTCTCTTTAAATTCAAGTAACTGACCCCTAACCTGGTTTATTGCCTGTATCTATTTACAGACAAACCTTAGTTTTATGAATTACAGCTATTTGTCAAAAAATAAGTAACTTACCATTGTAAATTTATATACGAGTATAACCTAAAACACTACACACAAATTATCTGTTTATTTACTTTTATCAATAAATAATACAAAGATTTTTTTAGTAAGTAGATCTAAGACGTGGATCCAATCGTGACATCTGTCAACAATTTCTTAATTTAGTTCACGCACAAAATCATAGATGGCGTTACTAGTCACTACGTGGCGGGAAATATAAATAATTTGTTACTCAAATAAAACATTAAAGCTGATATACATGGTTTTATTTACATATATTATGTAATGACAATATACTAAAATCATTGCTAAGGAAGATAATATATGTATTAATATGTTGAAACATTATAATATACGTTTGGAAGTTATTTTTAAACTTATTAAGATTATTTGAAGCACTACAATACCAGTCCTTAGGATAAGTTTATGGTTAACAGATATTTTTCATAAACGTGTGTGTATTAGTCCTACACTTATATTGTTTTTATTGTAAAACAGTCAATATAATTCCTTGTTACAAACTACGAGTACTAGGTATAGGAAATCTAAAGGATTTGGTCATTTTATTGTACTTTTCAGCTTTTCCAGTTTATAAATAAACTTTTACATTCTATCACTAGTAATAACTAAGTTATCTATAATCAGTAATTAATACTTTATTTCGTTACACACATAATTTTGTTATTGAGATCTACTGACTTAGACATTTTCATTGTTTTAAATGGCATTTTTAAAGATATTATTGTTTGATCTACACTAGTCGCGCAAATTAAATACAATATTGTATTGAAGCGTAATATTATCATTTATCCCCATCGTAGAGGAGAGCCTGGTGGTCTCATGAAGGTTGCCCTGGTCTCTGCCGTGAGTACTCCACTACCTGCCGAGTCGGGAAGTCCATATAATGCGTACAGGTGCCGTCGGTGATGTAACTCGTGCCCTCTCTGGTTCAAACTCTGTAGTCTACTCCAAAGGGAAAATATTCTCTTGTTCATTACCCGATTTTTTGATGATTCTCCTGAAAGAACAACAACGACCTTAAAACTATTATGCAACGACTAAACTAGCGATGATCCAACAAACGTTTTGCAAGTCGCTAGCGGATGATAGAATGTATTGGACTGTTAAATTCTGACTGACTAAATTCTCTGCAGTCTGAAGTTATTTTTCCTTTAATATTTGAACCGCACCGCAACTGACATGACAGAACAAATTCGTTTAGTAGTGTTCGAGATTAGAGCCGATATACTTACTTGAAAGACAAACATTCACGGGGGACTTCTTTTAAACTATGGGTAGGTAGGTACTTAAATACAGAAGTAATGGTACTCGAAAACTTACGTTGTGATTCCGCGCCTTTAGTTTCTTTTCCTTCCCGTTTCACTTTAGTAACATTATCCTTGGGGTTAGTTTCAACGATATCGTCATTGCCATCCTTCATAACATCAGTTCCATCTGTTAGATATTGATAATAATCTTTATCTTTTCTCATACACGCTAAATGTATTTTTAGAATTATTAAGGGGTTAATAATAGCTGCTGCTGTTTCTGCGTCTTGGTCGTCATAAGATTTGTCTGTCATAGGTATTGCTTCTTGAGTTAACTCTTTGCGTGGGTCGTCAGGGTCGAGATTTCGTTTATCAGCATGGTCTTCGTAAATGTGTCTATTGAGACGATCTAGCTGCCTCGGGTAGTTGTGCCATTGTTCTTTCCTGTACCCTTTGACGTCATAGTTGTCGTTTTTCCAGGCACTGTTATATTCGTCCGCATCTCCTTCATCAGGATCTGAATAGGTTTCCTGGTAATGTCTGACTGTTGGTTCTTGCGTGTCTATGTTATATAATATATCGTTCAGGTTACTTCTACTTTTATATTTATTACTAAATATATTGTCATTTTGATGGCCGTCGAAGCCGAGAGGTTCTATTTTGAACTCGCTCATGGACAGAATTGGAAGTACTTTACTCGAAGACAGCGCAATTGTTGCCAGAAGCAGCAAAGGAACCAACGTATTTCGCATCTGAAACAAAGATATGAATAGTTATTAAATGAAAGTATTTAAATATAAGTAATAAAGTCTTGTAGTTAAATGACATCTGTCTGCCAAACTAAGGGCCCACAATCACATATATTTTAACCATGAAGATCTAGTTCATCTAGGTGTCGAGTAAAAAAAGTAGAAACCATCAAACGCAGTTTTGCATAACAATACTCGTATTATAAGTAAATCTGTCATCAAACCGCCCTAACAAGTAAATCTACGCCAGACCTATCCCATCTCGTATTCAATTAAACCTTTGATTATTAGTAGGGAATAATTCTAAGATATGAAAACGACATATTTACGCCAGGTACTTCATTTGCATACCTTGCGAGTGAACGATAATGATAACGTTCACTCTTCAAGCTTATACCAACTTTTTGACAGTTTATTTCGAATTCAGAACTTGAGTATCTATTGAGTTGGGTCAGACTCCAAAAGGTGTTTAAGATAAGTATCCAATTCTATTCATATCGTTTGAATTCATTTCTTATTGAATAAAATACATGATTCATAACAACTTTACTAAAGTCATTTTTAAGGATTTGAGCTGATGGACGCATAAAGGTTGTAAGGACTTGATGGATTTTAGAATTAAAATATGAGAGACAATTGAAAAAAGGGGCCTTCCTTTTTTATTTATATATTTAGTTAAAATGTAAGAGATATTCTTCCAGACTGTTTATAAGTAATCTAATTACCACATTCATCCCAAAACTAGTTTTATTGTAGTCAAATAACTGATTTTTATCGAGAATTGTAAATAACGAAAGTTCCACCAGCACGTTCTGTCAAATTTTAATATCCATCTTGAATGCAAGTTGAGCTTTTGAAGTCGTGAATGCGGTATTAGATCGATTTTAGTACCAAGAAGTTACGAAAGATTCTGGAAAAAACTATTCTCATAATTATGTAAAATTGTAGAATTAAGAACTAAGTATAGAAAGTTTAAGGTATAAAACTTTTTTCGTCAGTATAGTGACAGTTGCAACTGTACGCCAAGTTTGAAATTCTGAGTTCGATTCCTGGCCAGGTTATTCCTCAAAAACATTAAATTTAAAATTTAAAAAACCCCCAATACAATTACTTTCAAACCCCCATAACTTTTAAACGGGACAACCGATTTTCATCAAACATTTCTAAAAACACTCGCACTTAAGTCCCCTTTCATACAAAAAAAAAACTAAATTGAAATCGGTTCATCCGTTCGGGAGCTATGATGCCACAGACAGACAGATACACACACACAGACACGTCAAACTTATAACACCCCTCTTTTTGCGTCGGGGGTTAAAAAATACCTTGAGTTTGAAACCATAGCGATTTTATTTATTCAAAATTAAATCGAAGAACTTGTTATCACAAACTATTCGCTACAACAGCGTGTCAATTTCTTTATTCTCCCCTAATCACAGGTTGCAAAGCACTATGAACATTAAGCCTGAGGGTGTTCCGTTCTACCTCTATAATGCTACCAACTATGTATTATGGAGTCAATACTAATAGAGGTCAATTTCCGTTCTCACCGGTGTAACCTAAATAATGTTGGGGTTAACTATCTTTCTAACCATTCGTGTCTGCATAAATAGGCAATAAAGGTTATTAATGAACGCCAGTACTGTCCGTGATGAAAGAGACTGATGTATCAGAATACTTGAATAGTATTTAAAAATAGTTCGGACGTTTTTCTTGTCGATAAATACAGTAAGGTTAACATTTATTATTGTAGTTCAGTAGTTAATTAAATAGTTTGCATTTCTATAAATAATTGTAGTACTTATCTTATAATTTATGACGAGAAACAATCACGGAAGCGGGTCTAACGATTTGCTTTTTCTTAAGATAATGCGTTTTACGAAGGTTCATTGAGCAGGAAGTACTTTATAATGCGTATAATTTATGTATTGTAGGATATTTGATTGACATTAGATCTATGGAAGCTACTTTTTGATGAGCAGATAGGTCAATGATGGATACGGAACACTTAGAAAAGTCACAAATACGTCACAGTTTTTCAAAAGGACATAAATAGAAGGAAGGGGACGGAGAGGGCAGGAATAATGAGTGTACTCGTTGGTTAAACTATGCCTTTAACTCAAAAGTTCGCTTTAGGTATTTAGGGTGACACATGAGCAAGAAAGTTTGAGAAGCATGTAAGTTTCACCACTCGCTCATATGTCTACCAAGAACCTTAGTAAAATATTGTCAATTCACAAATGAATAATTAATATTTGTAATACAGAAGTTAATTTTGAAACGTTTAAAATACGTGTGAGTGCGTCGTGTCATGTTTATGTCCATTCGAGTGTTCAGGATCACTCTTTTAATGATAATGTTATGAAAACAAGTCCGAGTAAAATATTCTACAGAGAAGGGATTTGTTTTATCGTATTTCGTTGTAAAGAAACCACTACATTGAGATGCTCATTGCTCGAGGAAGGCAGTATAAGTAGTACAACCTTACGCTACTATTAACTAGAGTTAGGGTGAGGCCAAACGAGCGTAATTTTATGGGTCGTGAGTCGCAGAATTTGGTTCGCAGAAACTCTGCTGCATTCAGTTTCATAGTAAAGTCCTATTTGATTCACACGGCGACGCAAAATGAGTTGTCTGCCGACTCACACCGCTCACACGCATAATATCAACTGAATTTCGGTCGGGGTGAGGTGGAGAGCTTGCACGATACAAGTATCCGTACAAATGTTTCGCATTACAACTGAAAATATATCCGTCCGTGTGGCAGTCTAACCGAATTTCAGTTGAACGAAACATTATACACGACTCACTACTCACAAAATTACGCCCGTTTGGCCTCACCCCCTAACTAGTACACAATTAATCACGTCACGACCGATTCTAATAGTTTCTAGTAAACAGTTACTCCACACCATACTTTCAGAAACGTACCACAAAAATACAACATCCCCCTTCTAAATGCAACAAAGTGACGGATACCCATCCAAGTGCGTGTAACACGATTACCTACTTTCACGTTAACGTTACGCTAATGTACGGTGGATTCACGTTTTACTCAAACGTAGATTCAACGTATTACGTGTGTTACGTAGCGTACCGTGACTTGGTTTTCATTCGCAAATTATATTTGAAGGGTGGCAACTAAAGGTGAAGTAACGTGATTAAGGGAACAAATTTTGGTAGGGTATGTGATAATTCAGGAACTTATTTGAAACTAGCTGTGCCCCACGGTTTCACCCGCGTAGTTCCCGATCCCGTGGGAATTTTGGGCTAAAAAACATAGCCTATGTTCTTTCCCGGACCACAAGCTACCCCTGTACCAAATTTCAAGTCAATCGGTTCAGTAGTTTAGCCGTGAAAAGGTAACAGACAGACAGAGTTACTTTCGCGTTTATAATATTAGTTAGGATTATTATAATCAGACGGTGCAGACTTAAATTATTCTAAAACGTATCTAAATCGATTTTAGATAGCATCTACTTTCAGAAATGCATACTAAATCTCACACAAGTCGTTCCAGTATTGTGTAAGGAGGAGACCTATTCATCTATCCACCCAAACAAACTTCATAATATTTGAACGATATATTAGGACCACAAACCTTCTATTTCTAAATATAGTGTGTCGTGTATGTATTGAAGAAAACGTGGTTGGTTTACAGACCTTTCAATTACATGACGCCATGACGCCTACTTGGGTGACATTTTGTTTTGTAAATAATATAGGTCATGTTTGGGACAAATATGTACTCAATAGGGATGTCGACTAAAAAAAATAATTAGTCCGTCAGATAGATTTCGAAAAAATATTGGACACTTATATTTCTTTTTTGACACAAATAAATCCTAACTAATATGTCTGTCTGTCTGTTACCTTTTCACGGCTAAACTACTGAACCGATTGACTTAAAATTTGGCACAGGGGTAGCTTATTGTCCGGGAAAGAACATAGGATACTTTTTATTCCGAAATTCCCATAGGAACGGGAACTACGCGGGTAAAACCGCAGGGCACAGCTAGTATGTAATAAAAACGATACAGTGCGTCGAAAACTCGTGTGACGTCATAGCTAGGTGCATTTTCATCTAGAATTATCGTCACAAGCCCCTGAACTTTTATGCGTTGTTTTATCAATACCATAAAACAAAAAAATTCGGGTCTAATATTTTTTTGAAATACATCTGATGGACTAATTAGAATTTCATTTTGTTTACCATGTCGACATCCCTATTATGACTAACAGTATGTTCCTGGCCAGGTAAAAAGGGTTATTGGGAAAACATTTGGACAAATTATGAATCCATGCCGTAATTCACTCAGAACATATTACTTCCGACCGCAAAAACATCGTCCCACACATTTTTGTTGAAAAAGCAACATTTTCCACTGTAATATAGAGTATGTTTTTAATACTTAATTATGTTTATGGTTAAGGCCGTTTTGGGGTTATAAATACGGAAGGACTATTATTTCTAATTTTAAATTTTTTATGTTAATCTGATGAGTTTTTATTACATTTGTTATTTTATGTATAATTTTGAGTAATTTGGCTTTGTTTGGAACTTTTCAAATTATACCAAAACATCGCGTTAGGTCGTAATAGGTCTATTTGCATAGGACAAAGAATAAGATTTAAAATAAAAATCATAATCAAAATTTATTAATTAATTTTGAGCCCCATAGAAGCACATAACAAACACCGAATCTTAAATCTAAATAAATACAATGTCACCAACCGTTTAGTTCAACAGGTTAAATATAATAAAAAACTTTCAAATGCCGATGAGAGTTCCCTCGGGAAATTTTCTTAAGAACAAAGATTGAGAAAAGTTTCAAGTCAAGTAATATTAAAATTTATAAAAATGTTGCCAGGTTTATCTTACTCGAGGACTTTATAAAATTTTATCAACATTCTTTTACAAGTGAAAATATTTTCGAAGAATTTGTATTTTCAAAGATTAGAGTGAATTTCAACAAGTGCCCAAAAATCTTCATTTCCGTGGATTTTTTTGTTTTTAAGTTTTTTTCAAAAATAATTAGCGTTTATTATACTTCTTGATAATGTATGTATTCTTGCTTATTATCAAGCTGATTACTTAAAAAACTAACGAATAACACAAGTTTAAAAATTTCATGCCACGGCGATGAAACATGCGTGCACGGCAATGAAACAAGCGTCCACGGCAATGAAAGAACTGTCCCACGGTAATGAAAGAATCACCACGGAAATGAAAATCCATACATAAAACATTTTTTTTTATATACTGACATGAGTATTATATTATCCTAACATACAATATATACACGCCTGTCTCCGAGAAGGACAGGCATACTCCCCCAGACGGGCTATCTACGCCACAACGAATGATAATAATTGATCGAATTTCTTTATAAGATTAACATAAAACCCCTATGATATATGGCCTAAAGATTGGAAAGAATCGCTTTTGATCCCCCTGCTCAAGAAGGGGTCCACAAAATTACGTGCCTTATAAGCATGCTTTCATCATACGGTCTGCCTGTTAGTTTGTGTGGGTGGATATCGGACTTCTTGCGGGATCGATCGATACGGGTCGTTCTTGATGGATGCTCGTCCGATCAAATGGCGATTAATGCTGGTGTTCCCCAAGGGTTAGTACTCATTGCAACACTTTTCCTGTTGCATATCAATGATCTGCCAAAGCCCAGAACCTATGAGTATGCAAATGATTGCACAGTTGTAGAGGATTACATATCCATCCCGGTTGCTAGTGCGGCCGAGACACAGTATTTAAGAGAGGCTATGGTCGATCACACGAACTTTTCCCTTCGGGCAGTCTCCGATTGGAGCGATGCCAATCTGATCAAGTTCAATGCCTTGAAGACCCAGGCGGGTCTTTTCTCCGCAAGGAAGACGCTGTTTGAACTGGCTCCTATTTTCCGGAGTGTATCCTTACCTATAGTGGACCACCCTGACCTTCTTGGAATAACGCTGACCTCAACCCTCAATTTTGGTTCATACATTGAGTCAAAGGCTCAACTGGCTGCAAAAAAGCTAGGCGTCCTCTCAAGGGTGCGACGGTACTTCACGCCAGAACAGCTGCTCCAACTCTATTAAGCACAAGTTCGGTCGTGCATGGAGTACTGTTCGCACCCTTAGGATGGATCAGCTAAATATCAACTTGAGGGGTTGGAGTCCCTAGAGAAGCGTACCAAGAGACTCCAGAGTTTTGAGCACCGCCAAAAAGTTGCTAACCTATGGGTTTTTTATCGGATACATTTTGGAGAGTGCGCATCGGAACTACACCGCTTAATTCCCCCATCTCCGTTCTGCCACCGAATGAGCTGGGAAACCGATAAACGTCACCCATACATGGTAGATGTTCCATAAGCTCGCACGAAGCGTTTCGCGTCCACCTTTATAATGCGAATAGCGAGAGTGTGGAACTCCCTGCACAGCTTCTCTGTTCTGAAACTGGAACATACAAATTAAACATACAATCTGGGTCTTTTTAAGTCGCGAGTCAATAGGTACCTTCTAGGTGAGCACGTTCCATCTTAGGCTGTACCATCGCTTTCCATCAGGTGAGTTACAGTCAAGTGCTAGCCTAGTCTGGGTAAAAAAAAATGTGCACCCTACCGGACTGTGGCACTTATATCCCATGCCAGTAAGATTATGTTGCATATCATCCCGGATGAGCAGGCTGAAAAAGAGTTCCTTTTTCTATTTAACATCTATAGCGAATACTAAAGGTTATACGAAATATAAGTAGGAGAGTTCATCCGTGATCATGGCGCTTGCAACAGCGTTGAAATATCGGAAACTCGAAATATTTCAACGCTGTATAATCATAATAATTTGAGTGCTAATAACCATGATAACTATAGAAACTATATAAGTAGGAGAGCCTTAAAAGGAGGGAGTCATTACTGTTGGCAGGAACAAGATTAGCAACCTTCGATATGCAGATGACACTACTTTGGCCGCATCCTCTGAGCACGAACTTGCTGAAATGTTCAGCAGAGTAGAACGCAAAACCGAGACAGTAGGTTAGGTCAACAAGTCGAAGACAAAGGTTATGGTCACTGACCGAGCTGAACAGATCACACGCACAGGAGAATTGTCAGACCTGGAATTGATGAGCAAGTTTGTATACCTAGGCTGGACGATCAGTAATCAGAGAGGCTGCGAGAAAGAGATTCGAATTTCTGTGGAGATGGGCAAGCAATAAGCAAAATGTTGATAATCTGGAATGTCCAAACCATCTCCAAACGTAACAAAGATGAGACTAATTAGATCTCAGGTATTCTCGATATTGCTATACGGCTGTGAGTCCTGGTCTATCCACGCGCTGTAGATCGAAAAAAGATTAAGGCTTTCAAGATGTGGTGCTGGAGAAGGATGCTACACATACCGTTAACATCGAGACGTACGAATAAGTCTATTCTAGAACAACTTGACGTAAAAACAAGACTGTCTACGATATGTTACCTACGAGTCCTGACCTACTTTGGTCAGATTTGGAGCTACAACGGTCATACAGCCTGGACAAGCTGGTTGTGGCGGGAAAGGTAGACCTACCCGACCTACCCGTTGGTCAAACCTGATCAAGGCAATAACAGGGCTCTCAATTACCAGCTCTGAGAAGAGCCGAAGACAGAGCGGAGTGGAACGGCTGGTACACGACTCCATTACAGTGCATCAGAACGGACACGATCTTAAGGAATCAAGAAAACGAGCTAGAAGGAGTACAGTAAATACAAATGAGTTATTTACTGTACTTATAAGTCTTTACTTAAGTCTTTTGTCGTATTGCAGAGATATTACTTGACGAGTACTGTACTGTCAGTATTCGGTACACTGTATCACAGGTAAATATGTTTTCCTTGCCTAATCATACCATGGCGATGAAAATATAAGTCACGGAAATGAAAGACCTGGCCACGGCGATGAAAGTAATTTGTTTTAAAAGACACGGCAATGAAGTTTTTTTCATTGCCGTGTCTTTTTTTTCATTGCCATAGCAAATATTTGCTATGGAAACCACGGAAATGAAAGCATGGCGATGAGAAACGAGTCGAAAATTTAAAATTACATAAAATCTATTAGGTATCCTAAGAACTAAACAATTCACAAATAAACAGAAGAGTATGGGCATTCTATCGAATGCTCAATCAAGAGTATAAACTTGTTCAAATAGAAGTTATACCTATACACGGCGATGAAAGAAAAACTGTCCAGTAACAAAAATGGGATACACTTACATTTATAGCTTGAAAACGTAGGCACGTGGACACGTCCTTCCACGTCGAGCACTGAGGCGGTACTATTGGGCAACGTTTAGCACACAGAGAAGGAGACGCAAGTCTTTAGGTGGAACAATATGTTTAAAAATGTTTTTGACATGGCGATGAAAGGAAGTTCTGGGACAAATGTTTTTCTAGTAACCATTCGTTGTATTGTTTAAATATTTGATTAAGTGTATTCCATAACAATACCTTAACTATCCAAGTATCATATAAAACTAGGTTTCAATGTATTCAACCAATAGGTTTTCATCAAGGAGGTATAATACACATCAAGGTGAGTTGTGGACAGACACGGCGATGAAAGATTTCGAGGTTTAACATTTTTTTCTGGAGTACCTATTAATCCCAGTAATGAAATATTTAGTGCCTCACATAGGTGACTATTTCATCTAACCAAAAAAAAGTTTTAAACATATTTTTTAGTACCGATTTCATAGTTGCCACGCAAATTTAGAGGCCGGGAAATTCACTCATTAGATGGATTGGTTATGGTTGATTGAGATATAAGTTATTTTAATTTTTAAGAAGTCCGATAATCCTTACTTATAATATTATAGATGCGAAAGTAACTCTGTCTGTTACCTTTTTACGGCTAAACTACTGAACCGATTGACTTAAAAATTGGTACAGGGGTAGCTTATGGTCCGGCAAAGGCCATAGGCTTTACCCCGAAATTCCCACGGGATCGGGAACTACGCGGGTGAAACCGCAAGCCACAGCTAGTTATTTATAAATTGCTCTACGAAAATCATAACCCTGTATCATTTCCAGGATAAAAAGTATCTTATATTCTTGTAGTATTGAAAATATGTACGAGTGAAATTTTCTTATCTGGATGGAATCTTAACGAGCAAAGAAGTCGGTTATCAAATAAAATCAAATCACTATCGTATATATACTATTTATTTACAATTTTAAAGATTAAAAATTATTAATGTTTATTAGCAAAGTATAGATACAATTCAGTAAAACGGTATAATTTAAATCAACGATTAAGCTAGTCGTTAAATCTGTCAACTAATAATAGTTGGTAATTAATCTAACAAGCTTTAAAAAGCTATCTCTTAGAAAATATTTAAGAAAATGTTACGAAAAACCTGATTACAATCAATTTTTACGACATCTAAAGAAGACAGATAATAAATCAATGACTGTGCAACTTATAGAAATGTACACAGCCATTGAACTTGAGGTTATTAACAGTATTAACTCGTTTTATGTATGTGTTTTGTTGAATCTGAATTATTTGAAGTAAAATTAATCATTTACGCAGTTTGATCTAAGTGATGTGGGTACGAGCTCACTGGGTCGTGAATATTTTCCAACCGACTGGCTCTTTTGCATCTTAACCCTTGCAATATTATCCGTGTATGCAATAACTTTAACATTTTATATTGTAAAAGTATTGATGTTTAGAAGTTTGTATGCAATAAAGAACGACTTAAGGTTAGCATGGGTACGTACTAATATACAAAATTATCAGCAGAAGATCACTATTTATCAACGGAAGATCACTAATTGAAACCAATCATATTAATATTAAATAACTGATAATAACATGTATTGGGAATATTAAAACAATTATCATTAGTCCAAATGTGGAATGGATTCCCTATTTTTGGTAGTAGGTTTTAAATGAAAGATCGCTAAGAATATATGAAATAACAAGTTTGGAATAGCTTTTTAACCAACATAGGTACTTCGGTAACTGACATAACTTTTTGTAACTATAACAAATCTCCCCAGTTATTGTTGTTTTTTTTTTCGCGGATAGTTTGTGTTTAACTCGTTAATCTGTAATTTATTTATTGTAAAAAGTAAAATATATTAATATTATAAGATTCTTCAGGCCCTTAGCTTTCCAAAGATGATTTTTAATCGGATATAGATTAGGAACTTTTTCCGTGGTAACCATTTTAGTCGAACGGGTCACGCATTTTCTTCGAAAAAAAAGGACGATCGGAGCTCGGGCGGTTTTGGTTCAATTGGCTTTGACAGCTGGACGTTTGAGTGGATAACATAATCATTCACTACATCATCTTATCATCTACTTATCTTATCTTATCGTAACTGACCCCTAACTAAGTTCGAAACTTGTATCTAGGGTATCAGAAACTACGCACACACTCATTCACACACACACCCAGACCGAGTAGCAAAGTAAGTAATTTTAAAATTTCCTATTATATGTTTAAAATGAAACTGGAGTAAGAACGAAAAAGGTTTCCCGAGCAAAGAACTGTTAAGTACATACGTCACTTCATTGTTCTCAGTCAGTATTGAATTGTGCATTTACTGGGAACTCGAGATACGATTTCACCCAACTTCAAACGACAAATGGGTGTCGGAAGTAAAACAGAGAGTTTTACGAAACCGGAACAATATCCAACTTTCAAGGATCAATGCAATGATGTATATTACTAGCTATAGATGCGTTGACCAAAGTCAGAAATCTTAAAGGCTCGATAAAAATAAAATCTTATTAGTTATAGAGACACCATTTCATTCTGTGCCGGTGGCAGCGTCGCTGCAATCGCATCTTTTGGTTGTCAGTTTATTGAAAATGTATCCAAATGACATTAGAATCAAAATGACAACAGTAGCTTCCAATTTTGGCCGCCGGCATAGAAAACTTGGTGACTCTATACGCATCAAACAGTGCCACTATATGCTACAGTTCAAAAAAAATGAATTCGTATGTAATGTGTTTTGATATTTCTTTGAAAACAGAATTCCCGTACTGTAGCATTAATATTTTTCGTACGTAATAAAAAACCATCGTTGGTTATGAGAACCGCAATGTTAGTGCATGACGCATCTATATCTTCTAACAAATCATTGGATCAACAACGTCGCAGTAGAAACCGTAGCATCGTGGCTTTGAATTAATTTATTTACCAATTCTAAATTCTAAATGATTGATTGTTTCAACAGCCCGCGTTGACAAATTGCTGGCTTTATTTAACGTGTCAAAACATTCAAGGGGAACATATTATTCATACGTGCGGCTTTCTGCGAAACGTTGATAGTACGAAGCTACGAAGTCACGGCTTTACTTAAATAATTACTTGTGTACAGTTAGCATAAACAGTAAACTAACTTGAAATTTAAATATTTGAAGCTTTTATTTATTTACCAAAAGAAATTTTTCGTTTAAGTATCTCCGCCAAATCTGTTCAAATTAAAAATCTGGTGTCGGTTTTTACTTTGATCAGATTTAGCGGAATGTCACTATTTAAGTTGGACATGGGATAAAGATACGGAGGATATACAATTTTATTTTAATTAAAGATATATTAAAGGTAGGTATATATGTTTAAGAAAGTTTTACTCAAAGTGGGTTAGTTTTCCCCCAATTAATAATACTTAAGACAAACTTTAAGCATATAACATAAATTACTGTAATTAATTAGAATTAATTAAACTGTTATGTATAAACAATCTATATGAACATGTTTCTGTATAAAAAATAGATAAGATGAGGGTATTTACTATTAAACCACGAGAAAGATTAAGCTAATGAACTTTATAATTAATCTAAGAAATATCAAAGAAGGTTAATTATTTTTTTATACTTTCTTCGTTTAAAATAACGTACGTCATATTTTTTTTCGCCTCTATATTTTTATATAAAAGCAATGTTTTTCTTCAGAGCCATTATACTAGTGTTTTGCCCGCGGTTTCGCAGGCTAGTTATTCGTAGTATCACAACGCATATCACACATCGCCATCTAGTCCCAAAGCTATAGAAAAGGCAAACATACTCTTATAGGTTATTAAACAAAATTACGGTCGCATTTATAATATTAGTATTCAAAATGAATTGTTAAATGTATACCGCCCATCAATACAATTTTTTTCCAATATTTTAAAGTATTTAAGGGTAAGGGTGACAAATCTACATCGAGCTGTGCTGCGCTGTACTGGGTTGAGCTGTGCTATGTTTCTGAAGCTAGGTTATTTTTACTCCAGACAGAGCGCAGCTTCACCCAGCGCAGCACAGCATGCTTTGATAGTATCCTCATTCAAATATATGGCGAGCGAGTTAACCAAACAAAGCACAGCTCGACCCAGCGCAGCACAGCTCGATGTAGATTTGTCACCCTAAAAAGTCATTCTAATATTAATGTCTTTTGAATAAATTACAATAACACGTTGAACTGTTTGTTGGTGAATCAACTGATGAATCACCAAAATTGAATACTTCAACGAAATATTTTACTATATTAACGAGTAAGTTGAATTCTAAGAATTGAAAGCACAGGGTAAAGCTTTAATAAATAAATATGGTGACTAACAATTTTTCTTTACATTACATTTTGATTATCATATTGATGTAAAATTCTATAGTAATTATTCTTTTTCCTAGTATTCAAAAACATACTTCAATTTCAAGAATCATCAAATAAGTTTACTTCTTGATTCAGTTTCTTGCTATTGTTTCTTAACATTTTATTTTTCACTCGCGTAGTTTCCGCTCACGTGAGAATGTAAGGATAAAATTATGCTAAAAACCTTCCTCTTGAATTACTGTATCATACCTTTTGAATCCGTTTCAAAATCCGTTGCGTACTTAGTTTAAAAGATTTAAGAAAATATAGGGATGGCAGTCATTGCGTAGTTTTAAAGAAGAGCATACATAGGAACGGACAGACAGCGACAACGACTTTGTTATTCACACTAAGTAGTGAAGTTAATTCTTGCACAAAATATCACGAAAGTTTATCCAAAACGAATTTACGACCTGTCTGATCAACTTAATATTGAGATGTTTTCGAATCCGAATTTATATTAAAACAATACTGTTGTCAGCATATAATTAATTATCCTTTATGTTTCAGCATTCAACTGTTGTTGGAAAGTTTTGAGTATGTTTTTACTCTTCAAAATGAATAGTCTTAAAGCTTGTTCAAGAATTTCTTATATAAATAACTATTAAAATTTATTTATTTTTAATTAAAATTGTTCGTTGTTTAGCTAAATATTTATTAATAAATTCTCTAAATTTTTACTAATGAGTTGTAAACGAATTCCTACCATTTTGTTTATACTTAGGTATTTTAATTTGATATTATCATTTTAATTACAACATACCTCATTTAGACTCTAACCTTTTTTTGTAAACAAATTGTGAATGATGCCGAGAAATACTTACACCTAGTCCATTATATTATGTTTTAAAATAATTCTCGAAGGGATTTATATGTAGCAGTTATTTTATTAAGGACCTACCTATGTAATATTTGGTCGCTATGTTGCGATTATACTCTCGTAAATCTATAATCTATAAACTCTTCCGTTACTGAGTGATGTACTGACTGAATGACAGACTGACAGACAACGCACAGCCGACACTACTGGTCGTAGAGAGCTGAAATTTGGCGCGTGTGTTTGTTGGGAGGAGTAGGCTACCACAAGAGAGGATTTTTGGAAATTCCTTCCCTAGGCAGAGAAAAGGGGAAAAAACCCAAATTCTGCCGGAAGTCGCGGGCAAAAGCTAGTCTTGAATATTCTATGTGGGAATTTTGGGGTAAACGTAGCTTCTGTCATATTTTTGTTTTTAAAAAAACATCTTTCATCTATAATATTCAGTGCACTTGCCCAAAAGTTGCATGAAGAAGCAACAAACATCATCCATCCATCTATCCAATCTCACATTCTTTGACATAATAAGCTATTAAGTAGGATTTAAACGATTCTTAAAAGTAAATAAATAATTTACGCACAAATATTTTCCTTACGTGACGTCACACCGTGTCGTATTACTTTGACGCGTGATCAATCATAACGTAAGGATTTTGTTTACTGAAACATATGAAAAAGTTTCATGTTTAAAATGTGAATGTCGGTTTTTTTTTAGTATAATCCGGAAATTATATGTGTGGTATTAAAATCTTAGTAGTTTTATTTCTTGTACTAGCTGTGCCCCGCGGTTTCACCCACGTAGTTCCCGATCCTGTGGGAATTTCGGGATAAAACATGTTCTTTCCCGGACTATAAGCTACCCCTGTACCAAATTTCAAGTCAATCGGTTCAGTAGTTTAGCCGTGAAAAGGTAACAGACATACAGATAGACAGACAGACAGATAGTTACTTTCGCATTTATAATATTAGTTAGGATTAGGATAGGTGACTATTGAAGTCAGTTTCACTGATCAGTCGAACTGGCGTCCATCAAAAAATGGTCGTCAAACACTGGAGCGATTCCAGATTCCAGTGGGGAAATCTAGTCGCTTAAAACTTTTGGAGTGACTCACAGTTTTATGTCCTGAGTTTGACTGTCAATGGTCAATTATACATCAAATAAAATTAATAAGATTTTAATACCACATATACGATTTCCGGATTATACATTAACCTTTTTCCAAACGTTTGTCCATAATCTGAAAGAGACAGCTTCTTAGGTTAACCAGCTCTATGCATTATCACAGCGAGAAAAAAAAAGTTAACCAAATTTTTTTGACTTTTTACGTGGCACCAAAATGTTCATGAATGAATATGAATCGCACCCAAAACTTTTATGACATTGCTAATCCGTAGAACCCAAATCTACTACATAGTTTTGTATAAGTAAGTGAGTTTGTTTATTGATACAGCTTAAATAGGCACGTACTTAATCCGTCGGTCCCAGTTATCGTATTTACATCATCGAACGTACGTTACCGGTAGAACCCTCAAAATGTAACTAAAATATAATTTAGTACGTACAAAAGACCCAATTTAGAAGGGTTTAATTGAGGAAAACTACCCACTTAAGAGTACTACCTAGTTAACTGCTATACTTGTTTAGTTTTTTGTACTGGAATACAGCGAAACCGAACCTGCAACTACTTTCAATATCGGGCAGCGTCGCTTCAGCCTACGCTATTCTATTCACTATTAAAGTCATTAATTACAGCAGCCACCACTTCCTTTAAAAACGATTACTGAATAAATAAAGAAACTATGAAAAACTAGAAATAGAAACTCATTTTATCACGTAGCTAATAATAGAAAGAACATGAAAAGAAAAAAGGTCGAATTCTATATACGATTTCTAATAGAACATGTCAAATACTAACATAAATATATTTGTGAGAGTCTCGCGGAGATCTCCCAGGCAATCCTTTTAGGGATCGTAACTCAATAGTGTTTAAAATTCACTTAACCCAACATTATTCAATCAGGGCCATTGAGCGATACCCATACGATAATGTAATAGGGGTTTTTACACTTCGCTAATGTTAAGGTCAAATAAAAGAGTGTTTTATTAATAAATCGACACATAATATAAAAGGAAGTTACTATAAAATGACCGTAATAAATAATGTTAAGCGAATTTGTAAGTACTATGATGACGTATGTTATGTTTTCGTGTAAAAACTGGATCCATTCTATTAAGACGTTTTTTAAAGCGCGGAAAATACTTTTCACAATAGTACTTAACTCTTGGCTATAAAGAATTGGGAATTCTGGGAATTTCTAGAAAGAAATTCTCGATAACATTACTGGTTTGAACAAACATTAGATGCATAGGGGTTTCATTCGGTAGGATGTTATCGTGAACATTTGTTCAATTGACAGTTGATTGAGGTTTCCAACATAGCTGGGTTCTGGATTAGATCCGGGTCTATGTGAAAATGTATTTGTGATTAAATTTTGCGTGATCCGTTGGTACAATAGTACCAACCAATACATTGAATAAAGACGATTTGATTAACTTTATATTTTAGTGCAAAATTAACAAACTTTAAGTATTTTTATTTTAAGTTCTGTTGTTATTATTACAAGTTTTTTATTATAATCATTTATTAATTTCTATCTCTTCGATTTGAACTATCGCGATGCAAACTAAATAATTCGTGAGTTGCAAGAAAGCTCGTAAACTTTTGCGATGTGACGCAGCTTAGCCATAGCAGGTTAGCCATTTTGTAGACTCTTAGTTAAACCACAAACTCACTTTGAAACAAGATATTAATTTTTGAAAACGCATTCCAAATTTTGTTCCGGGTTCAAGTCTTGGCTGTGGCGAAAATTTTGAATGCATTTTTTCAAAAATCTTAAAAAGTTGATATAAAACACTTAACGGATTTTTGTCGTGGTTGTATTTTGTTTTCAGTCTTCTGTGATCACGGGTTCTGTAAAGAATACGAAACGTCGGAAAATGTAAAACAAAATACAAACACGACAAAAATCCATTTAAGTGTTTTATTTCAATGTGTAGTGTTTATCTTAAAAAGTTGTATGAACTAAAAAAATAAATCAATTAAAGAAATTAATTGTTATGATAAAAAGATCTGGATATGTTTTTAATGTCCATCGCAATAACTTTTAGGAGAAACAGCGTAAACTGTTTTAACTTTTTAACACCACCTTCTAAAACGATCGACATTGTTAACAATCACTAGGCATAATTTATTTTCAGATCAATACCAGACTAACTTTAGGTAAGCTGAACATTATTTACTCGGTACTTAATCAAGTCATTAATTGCTAGAGTAAGATGTGAAACGTGGACGTACTTAAGTATTACGATGAGAGGGCAAACTTACCAGTACTTTAATTCATGAAAAAAGCTGTTAAATAAGGGGCTCCTTCTCATTGACGATATTAGTAAGAAATTGTTGTATTTAATAAGAAATACTTTTTCATTAGTAAGTGTGGTAGGCGTGACGCTTATTTAATGTGTATTGGTGATCTCAAAATATTGCAGGAATTATAAAAAAAAAACAAAATGACTAAATCTAATTGCGGAATTTGTTTACTTTCAAGTACAATTAAATGCGACCATTTTATAGAAAGTTCTCTTATTGGATTTGAAGTTTTTAAAAAGAATTGCACCCAATAAAACATAAATTGTTTTCAAAAGCCCTTTCTCGATAATCCTCAATTACAGTCCTGTGTCCGTCAACTCATTATTAGGATTATTGTGTGCTCAGACCACCTGAACCATACTGCCCTGTTATTGCATGTTAGCAGAAGCTAAGCTGAGGATATAGAAACTAATTCATACTACTAATACGTAGCAGAAACTTTGGTATAAATGTTTAGTACTTAGTAATGTTTAGTTTGGCATCTCTCCGTAGAAAACTTGTATTAGCAATAGGTGGAAAGAGTGTCATTAATATCATAATACTAAAAAGTTAGCATCTTGTATGAAAAGGAAATGCCGATAAATCACAAGCAGATATGTACATACATATTTATGCTTACTTATACTGATTGTTCGTTTCTTTATAAAGATTTCGAGTCAAAGTTTTAAGTAAACATAATCCTAATAAATGACAAACTCGATCAAAGAACAAAATTATATTCTTTGCAAAAAATAACATCGAGAGGTATCCCATCTCGGAATGATTGCGGCCAAATTCAATTTGTTTTATTGCACTTCGTTATCTTTATCGGCACTTGAGAAACTGCTATCTAAGCTTAAAATGGCGTTTATTATCTTAGGCTGGGGGTTAGCTATTAATTTTTTTATGTTTGATTAAAAACATGACTGATTATTTCGGTGTTACTTTGTAATGTGACCTAACGGCCGTGTCTAAATTATTAATGGCGCAAATGTTGTTAAAGTTTGGGAATTAAAGCACTGAATTAATTTGATTATATCCTGGGAAAGGACAGTTCAAAGTTTTGAACTTCCTTAAGGAGTGCATCATACAACTTTGACAACTTACTTAAATTATATGCGGGTGAAGCTAAACGCTGAAAACTAATTAAAATTAGTTTTAATAACTAATTAAAATTAGTTTTATAGATATAAATGTGCAGTTGTATTATGACTGCAAAATTTTAACTAGGTCATTCAGTAAAACATATAGAATAATAATTGCCGATAGTAGAGTATGGGTTTGAGGGCTCTAGTTAGAGTGGATAAGTTATTTAGAGTAATACAACGCGATACAAAAAAGGTCTAAATACAATTTAAAGGGTTGGAATCTGTATAAAATTCTTGTATCACATCTAAGTAAATAAAAGACTTTTTAATATCTAAAGTGTTATGTTAAAAGTAAGTAAGTATATCATATCCCAAAGTAAATGACCCAAAAAGACTAAAAATATAAATAAGAATATTCACAGCTGTGTCAAGACAACGTGGGTGTTTGATGAGGGTGAACAGTTGATATTATTTATATAACTTTGCATAAGTTTATTACATTCTCTAGGCATAATAAGGAAAACAATGCAACCTGAATTTCTTTGGGAAAATGTTCCCAAAATTCTACTAAAATAGATTAAACAAAAAACGAATAAGACGTATAAATTACAATTGAAAGCAAATCTTTCATCAATGATTTGAAAGAATTCTTCTATTCGTAATTTGTCTTTGCTATAAGTATTCTGTTTCAAACCTTGTTTGATTTCTCGTTGAAAGATTTACAAAACGGGTGTTCCGAATAAATAACGAAATTAAATGGCCTCTTTTGGTGTTGACATTTCTTTGATCATACCTTTAAACAAAAGCGTGAAAACGGTGCCAACAAATCCTTCAATTAGGTAAGTGTTTTATGTATAGTTTAAATAAATTAACTTTTGTATGCGGGCGGACCATTAAAGTTACGACCAATCGCCTAAATAAATATGTTTATCTACTTCTCCTGGTATTTGATTTTCTAAAATAGTTGACCGTCCCACTCGCTAATTTGCTACTGTTTGAGAACAAACCCGCATTTTAAGGTTGAATTAATTTAGACTATTGAATATTTTATTTGACCCTAAAAAATACAATAATACGCAAAAATAAATTAAGTATCAACTTTTCACAGATAGCTAAACTACAAATAATAACAACATTTGTAAGTTAAAATTGCTAAACATTTAAAAAAAATATTTTGATAAATTGAATATTTATTTAGTCCCAAGACCCGAAAATCATAAAAGTTTATATTTTTTTAAATAAAGACATATTTTGTACCAGTTTACTTACACATAAGTATATTTATTATATTTAAAATCGATCACAATACCCAACAAAAGTAATTGCATTGATAGATGTTGATGTCAAATCGATACAAGTGTTCACCGCGAGTGCTATAAAAAACATAATGTGCTTTGTCCTTTGGGTATCGGTTGGTTTATCTATAACAGTACGTTTATAAAGGGTATGTATATCGATCTTGGCTCCGCTGGGGGCTTTCACACTTTGTTACGCTTGCTAGATGTATGCCCCCGCTGTATTTCACTCATGTTCGCTCCCTAACACCCGATTTCAGTTTTGTTCAACCAGATCTAGGTCACTTTCAATGGCTTCTCTATACAAATATGGTTTTAAAGTTTTTTAAGATCGATTTGTATCGGTTTGGCTCACGAGTTTAAGAGTTGACGATATTTTGTTTTGTTACCATGAATTTTACAGAAAACATTAACGTATTTAAATTGTCTTATTCGGGTTCGAGGGATAATTAGATCCACTGTGTTAGATGATCTGCGCTTGATTCCTTACGTAGAGGTTATTGAAGTCAAGGAAGCTCTCGTTATGGAATGTCAATAGAATGAGATTTTGTTAGTTCATTCTCATTTTGGCAGTCGCTATGATAATGTGCCATAAAACCTTATAAAACATTAAAAAAGCACAGTTTTGTGATGATTAAATTACGGATTGGTTTCATCCCATAAATAATACATACAAGTGCACACAGACTACACACCTAAGAGATAAAATATTTAGGTTACGTTTTAAAGCATACAGTTAAAGATTTTTCTCCCTTTTTTAACCTTTTGATCTCATTCCATTCAATCTTCAAACCACCTTTATCCGAATAGTGCGTTCTATTCTTTACGACTTTACAAAAAGAAACTGCTTTCCAAATGTCATCTAGTTTTATGTTGTATGACATTTACATTGTAAGTTTATGAATCAATCATAAATTAAAATAAGTAATATTAAATACTTTATAAATAGTAATATATTTAGATATGAAGACAGGTACCTATGTAATTATGTTTAATTAATATTATTATAATTATTTTCGACTTTTACTACTTTCATTAGTTACCTTTCATTACAAGATAAATTACTACTTGTCACAGACTTCAATGAATAAGATTAATAAATCTTAAGAGTTAAAAATAAAAAGTTAATTTATCTTATTTCGATTGCAACCAGACAGTTGAGTGTCAACAAAATTTTAACGCCAATAAAATGAAACGGTTCATGTTGAAACAAAATAACATTTCGTGGATGACATGGGAATAAACAGGAGGTTTATATACTTGCGAAATTCCATTGGTAAAGTTTCTAATGCGTTCAATTTTTATAAAAAAATATCATTAGATACCTATTGCTTCGAAACGCTTACCTATGGCGATTAATAGCGATTTGTTTTAATTAATTATATTAATTATATTACGATTTGTTTTAATTGTAAGAAATTTTAACGATTAGGGTAAAAATTGCTGTTATATTTTGAATTTTGTTGTTAATTACATTATGGGTAGTCAGTTTTCCGCAACTACAGCCCTTCAGGGGCCCGATTCTCTAAACTATTAAGCTGTGATAATGCTACTCAAATGTATTTTAATATCAACATTATGACCGTTTTTTTGTCATTTGTTGTCATTTTGGTATTCTTTTAGTGAAAACTACTCCGCTGACTCCACGAACGCTGGCTCCATAAAACTTAGATGATTGTCATGGAAACAGTATTATGACGTTTATTTGTCAAAAATTTTATATGCATCAAAGATCACTGAGACACCATAGCCATATGAATAAATTTTAGCAGAATACCAAATTTCTAACACTCTTGTTATGGTGCCTCAATATCAACATTTTGTCTGATCAATAATGTCAAATTGCAGACTTAGGCCCCTGTGCGCTAACGCAGTTTATTATGTAACTATATTGGTTACACAAACTATGAGCCTTACAAGGGCTCCAAGCACCTGTAAACGAAAATAAAAATAAAAACTACCAACTCATTAATAAAGTTCCAATTACACACACCATTTGAATGTCAAGCTAAGATTAAAAATGAGATAAGTAGGTATCACAACGTAGCGGCGGCACTCGGCATCATCTAACACAAATGCAGTTAGATGCAATCTCGTTTAAATAAGTTTGTTGCAAATCTCATCGTACAATCTTGCTTATTTGCAGTAATACCGACTCCAGAGACTAGTAAGAACAATATCTTCACTTAAAAGCTATTCACGGTATAACAAACTATATTATTTCATTTGAATCCGTTGCTATTTCATTTGTTCTGTTATTGGTAAAAAGGTTTTGTTATAGTTTTTATTTTGCAATTTGCATGTACTTTTTTACAGAATATTTTTAATAAATCTCTTTTCAAAACTAGAATAACTACACTGAAATAACATAAGTAATATTTGACTGATATATCTTGGTAACCATACATATTTCTTTCGAATACAAGAAATAAAAATATTTTTGGTATAATAGTGCGTATTGTACTCTAACATAGGCAGAGCCTCTTACTCATAGCATTCCAAGCACACATTTATAACTTCTACCTATATCTAATGTTGTAAAATAAATGCTGTAAAACGATTTTCTACTGAGATATTGTACCTAACTCTATATGGGTAGAGCCCTCTGCTCTATCCATGTAGAGAGAGATCAAAGTAACTATTTGAAAAAATGTTAGTAAGTATTTTAAACTTGTAAGTAAACCTATAAGTAGAATATAACTAGCTAAAAATAATTTCTTACTGCAATGACTGAATTATCACACAATCGTTCCTCTTAAAAGCTTTAATTTATTGAATTTGTTCTTATTAACGGGGCCACGATCAGCGCGAGGAGCTCTAACTCAATCATCGATGTTCTGATAATCCGATTTGTCCGATATCGAATACCGGCACTAATAACTTAGAATGATTTCTTCGAATTTGGAAATAGAAAGATATAAAAGAGTGAATTTCCCGGCGCCTAAATTTGCGTGGCAACTATGAAATCGGCACTAAAAAATATAGTTATAATGTTTAAGACTTTTTTTTTGGTTAGATGAAATAGTCACCTATGTGAGGCACTAAATATTTCATTACTGGGATTAATAGGTACTCCAGAAAAAAATGTTAAACCTCGAAATCTTTCATCGCCGTGTCTGTCCACAACTCACCTTGATGTGTATTATACCTCCTTGATGAAAACCTATTGGTTGAATACATTGAAACCTAGGTTTATATGATACTTGGATAGTTAAGGTATTGTTACGGAATACACTTAATCAAATATTTAAACAATACAACGAATGGTTACTAGAAAAACATTTGTCCCAGAACTTCCTTTCATCGCCATGTCAAAAACATGTTTAAACATATTGTTCCAACTAAAGACTTGCGTCTCCTTCTCTGTGTGCTAAACGTTGCCCAATAGTACCGCCTCAGTGCTCGACGTGGAAGGACGTGTCCACGTGCCTGCGTTTTCAAGCTATAAATGTAAGTGTATCCCATTTTTGTTACTGGACATTTTTTCTTTCATCGCCGTGCATAGGTATAACTTCTATTTGAACAAGTTTATACTCTTGATTGAGCATTCGATAGAATGCCCATACTCTTCTGTTTACTTGTGAATTGTTTAGTTCTTAGGATACCTAATAGATTTTATGTAATTTTAAATTTTCGACTCGTTTCTCATCGCCATGCTTTCATTTCCGTGGTTTCCATAGCAAATATTTGCTATGGCAATGAAAAAAAAGACACGGCAATGAAAAAAATTTCATTGCCGTGTCTTTTAAAACAAATTACTTTCATCGCCGTGGCCAGGTCTTTCATTTCCGTGACTTATATTTTCATCGCCATGGTATGATTAGGCAAGGAAAACATATTTACCTGTGATACAGTGTACCGAATACCGACAGTACAGTACTCGTCAAGTAATATCTCTGCAATACGACAAAAGATTTAAGTAAAGACTTATAAGTACAGTAAATAACTCATTTGTATTTACTGTACTCCTTCTAGCTCTTTTTCTTGATTCCTTAAGATCGTGTCCGTTCTGATGCGCTGTAATGGAGTCGTGTACCAGCCGTTCCACTCCGCTCTGTCTTCGGCTCTTCTCAGAGCTGGTAATTGAGAGCCCTGTTATTGCCTTGATCAGGTTTGACCAACGGGTAGGTCGGGTAGGTCTACCTTTCCCGCCACAACCAGCTTGTCTAGGCTGTATGACCGTTGTAGCTCCAAATGTGACCAAAGTAGGTCAGGACGTAGGTAACATATCGTAGACAGTCTTGTTTTTACGTCAAGTAGTTCTAGAATAGACTTATTCGTACGTCTCGCTGTTAACGGTATGTGTGGCATCCTTCTCCAGCACCACATCTCGAAAGCCTTAATCTTTTTTCGATCTACAGCGCGTGGATAGACCAGGACTCACAGCCGTATAGAAATATCGAGAATACCTGAGATCTAATTAGTCTCATCTTTGTTACGTTTGGAGATGGTTTGGACATTCCAGATTATCAACATTTTGCTTATTGCTTGCCCATCTCCACACAAATTCGAATCTCTTTCTCACAGCCTCTCTGATTACTGATCGTTCAGCCTAGGTATACAAACTTGCTCATGAATTCCAGGTCTGACAATTCTCCTGTGCGTGTGATCTGTTTAGCTCCGTCAGTGACCATAACCTTTGTCTTCGACTTGTTGACCCAAAATCCTACTGTCTCGGTTTTGCGTTCTACTCTGCTGAACATTTCAGCAAGTTCGTGCTCAGAGGATGCGACCAAAGTAGTGTCATCTGCATATCGAAGGTTGCTGATCTTGTTCTTGCCAACAGTAATGACTCCCTCCTTTTAAGGCTCTCCTACTCATATAGTTTCTATAGTTATCATGGTTATTAGCACTCAAATTATTATGATTATACAGCGTTGAAATATTTCGAGTTTCCGATATTTCAACGCTGTTGCAAGCGCCATGATCACGGATGAACTCTCCTACTTATATTTCGTATATCCTATAGTATTCGCAATAGATGTTAAATAGAAAAAGGAACTCTTTTTCAGCCTGCTCATCCGGGATGATATGCAACATAATCTTACTGGCATGCGACTGCCCGAAGGGAAAAGTTCGTGTGATTGACCTAGCCTCTCTTAAATACTGTGTGTCGGCCGCACTAGCACGCGGGATGGATATGTAATTCTCTACAACTGTGCAATCATTTCCATACTCATAGGTTCTGGGCTTTGGCAGATCATTGATATGCAACAGGAAAAGGGTTGCAATGAGTACTAACCCTTGGGGAACACCGGCATTAATCGCCATTTGATCGGACGAGCATCCATCAAGAACGACCCGTATCGATCGATCCTGCAAGAAGTCCGATATAAACCCACACAAAGTAACAGGCAGACCGTATGATGAAAGCATGCTTATAAGGCACGTAATTTTGTGGACCCCTTCTTGAGCAGGGGGATCAAAAGCGATTCTTTCCAATCTTTAGGCTATATATCATAGGGGTTTTATGTTAATCTTATTAAGAAATTCGATCAATTATTATCATTCAATGTGGCGTAGATAACCCGTCTGGGGGAGTATGCCTCTCCTTCTCGGAGACAGGCGTGTATATTATGTATGTTAGGATAATATAATACTCATGTCAGTATATAAAAAAAAAAATATGTATGGATTTTCATTTCCGTGGTGATTCTTTCATTACCGTGGGACAGTTCTTTCATTGCCGTGGACGCTTGTTTCATTGCCGTGCACGCATGTTTCATCGCCGTGGCATGAAATTTTTAAACTTATGTTATTCGTTAGTTTTTTAAGTAATCAGCTTGATAATAAGCAAGAATACATACATTATCAAGAAGTATAATAAACGCTAATTATTTTTGAAAAAAACTTAAAAACAAAAAAAACCACGGAAATGAAGATTTTTGGGGACTTGTTGAAATTCACTCAAAAACATATCACAATAATCAATTAAATTATAATGGAATATTAAAAGTGGCCATTGACAAGTAAATCGAACGGATCAGTTGAATTGGCGTCCATCCAAAAATGGTCGTCAATCACACCGGAGTAATTCCGGATTCGAATGGGGAAATCTAGTTGGCGTAAAACTTTTGGAGTGACGCCACAGTTTTATGTTTGGACTGATCAGTTTAACTGACTCGTCAATGGCCACCTTTAGATCTTTCATTTTATTTTCGCCACGCTGTTTCTGATATAATAATGTTTTTTCAACACACTTGCTCATAAAGGGGCTCTTATTTGTGCAAAAACAGTTGAATAATGACGAGCTTGATTCACTAGTGAGTTATAGATTGTTTTTTTAAATTGCTTTGTTTTTAAAAAAAGTTTCAATACCAAAAAAATGGTGTCCATACATTTTAAAAACAAACTTCAACTATGTTGCCTTACTTTCGGTAGGTCTATGGTCGATTCCATTCATTCATTCATTTGATTTTTTTTAATAAGTATATTCTTTTAGTCTTTGGCCGATCACCATTGTTTTTGTTGGATGCGCGCGAATAGAAAAACTGTTTATTTATTAGCGAAAAATGATAATTTCTTCGCAAATGTGTTGAAAAACGTTGTATGGTACACGCGTGTATTGATGATTACTATCCTCGGCTATCTTCAGACCCTCGCCTGACGGCTCGGGCCTCAATAGCGCCTCGGAAGTAATCACCAACTTACCTCGCTTGTACCATAAATAACTAAATTCTCAGAACTCCAATTTTACTGACGTAAATCCCGACCCCGTAGAAATTTTGGGGTAAAATCAACTATGTGTTAATCCAGGATATAAATTGGCCCGTTTAACAGTTTCATCCAAATCCATTCCACCATTTAAGCGTAAGAAATAACACACACACACACACACACACGATGGAGCTATAGCTGAGACAGAACCGTTTCAGCACACCTTTTATTTTGTTTCGTTTTTATTTTTTTTCTGTTTTTTTTTGTGTATTGGTCTGAATAAATGTTTACTTAATTTCTTTCTTTCTTTCTTTCTATAAGCAAAGTTTTGCCTTTACAATATGTTGAATGGAGAGATCGCAAGGAGGCCTTTTCCCAGAGGAGGGACACTTCAGGCTAACTGTATCTGTACAGAATCTATATAAGTATGATATCGCAAACCAAACCACTTTTTAACCCCCGACGCAAAAAGAGTGGTGTTATAAGTTTGACGTGTCATGTGTGTGTGTGTATCTGTCTGTCTGTGGCATCATAGCTCCCGAACGGATGAACCGATTTTAATATAGTTTTTTTGTATTAAAGGGGACTTACGTGCGAGTGTTCATAGACATGTTTGATGAAAATCGGTTGACCCGTTTAAAAGTTATGGGGGTTTGAAAGTAATTGTGTTAAGGGTTTTTTAAATTTTTAATTTAATTAACTCAGTAATCTTGGCTACGAATTTCGGGGTCTTTAATAGCAGACATCAAACCAAGGTACATTTTATTTAAAACAATGTGGACAAAATGCACATGAAAAATGTGCGGTGACCAATTGCGGGCAGTAATTAAGTCAGGAGAATGTTTTCATTATGCTGTCGGGTGTTAAACGTTGGGTCGCCTATCTCATACACCTTGGGTAAAACAAACACGCGTAATGTTTTAATGGACATAAGGATTCATGCTTTTGATTATTATGATTACTAAGTGATGGAGAGTGTCTTATCTGCTATTTTCTAAAGGTTACGGGTGAGGTTCTCGTTTCGGTCAATTTTTACGAAGGAATTGTGGTAGATTCTAAATAAAATGTTAATTTACAAATAGAAAAAAATATCCATTTTTGGTATCACGTATTAGGTTTTTTTAGTGATAAAACCACGAAATCCTAACACTTATTACGATGTAATTTTATAAAAAAACATAATTTTACATGATAGCTTTTAAAGTAAAATAATCATAATTTCAAAATACAAACATTTCTAATTATTCAGAAAGAAAGTTTCTGTAAATAAATACTTATTTATACGAAAGTTTAGATTGAAAGTAAGTAGAGGTATATTCATCAATAAATTCCAAACATTTGTTTCCAAAAACAATACCACCATAAGCTTACTTATTTGTTAATTCTGTGAACAGTTTATTTGACAGTTACTAAGGGGATGAAATATGTCCTTTGCGGGCACTTTTGTTTATTAATAATTTAAAAGGTCGGTTTTTTGGATGTCTGCAATGAATAATTTAACTTCAAACAACCGCTTAGTGAAATTTACTTCGATATTTTATTGTTTAAATATAATAGTAACATTAAACGTGATAAAACGAAATACCACAATCAATGAAAACTAATCTGTATACATTATTATTATTATGAGTCATGTTAATAACTTTTTTATGCGTGTTTCTTCAAGAAATATTAAATAATTTGACTACGAGATTTCATGACGTGTTAAACGAATAACATCATTATTTTTAAGCAAATTTTGATATACACGCGTAAGTATTAAAGTAATTTAATGAGATTTTTTCGAAACTCTGCGTATTTTCTGCTATAAGGCCCTTGTTTCAAATTTGTCCTACAGCCCTACGAATCATATCTATAGGTATAACAAACAGTATCGTTTGTACATCTTTTTATTAGCATAATAACGCCATTGGCACGGCGCGGCCATGAGAATTCACTATATTCATGTGTTTTTGGCACATTTGCACAGAGGACAGAATTTGAAAGAATAATGCAGTAAATGCTTTCTAGATGTGATACTATTTGCGTATGACGTGGGAGTTGTTTTAGTAAGTAACATATTTTTGTCTTTTTACAATAATTATGTCATAACGAGTGTTTTCTGATTTTTGGATCCTGTAGGAATTGCATTGAGAACTAAGAATGACATGGTTGTATGTATTAAACATATAAATCGGTCCCTAATTTTCGTAGCTTTTAAAAATTGATTTGATTTCCAAATAAAAGAGACATAGGTTTTTCTATTAGGCACGGATTATGGATTATCTTTTTATCAAAAATAATTATTTATGCTTAGAATAAATAAATATACAAGACTTGAGGTCTTGTCGTCTAGTGCAATGACAGCTGAATAAATAAACTTAAAAAGAAAGTTTTAAGTATGTATTTAGCGAAAGTTGTGTATTTAATTGTGTAAATACTTAAACTTAAAGTAAAATAAATACTTTAAATACATTTGTATTCCAAATATTTGAGTTCGAAACTAGAGTTTTATTTATTTTAATAGTCTATTAGGTGTAAGTACTCGGTATGTTTTTTGACTTTTCCTGCATTAGGTGTTATGTGGTACTCGATGTAGTCCTTACGTTTTCCCGCGTTTCGTTTTCACAATAAATTAAATAGATATATGTATACATTAATATCACTACATAGTATAAAACAAAGTCGCTTTCTCTGTCCCTATGTATGCTTAGATCTTTAAAACTACGCAACGTATTTTGATGCGCTTTTTTTTAATGAATAGGGTGATTCAAAAGGAAGGTTTTTAGCATAATTTTATCCCCGCATTCTCACGAGAGCAGGAACTACGCGGGTGAAACCGCAGGGCGCTCCTAGTAATATATATCATACATTTATTTACGTGTAATGTTAATAAATCTCTCTGCTATCAACGAAATGACAATTTTTAAAGTAACCACTGTCAACTTTGCGCGTCAACTTGTTTTGAAAATACATATTAGTAACCAACTGATATTTGGTTGTGACCAATAAAAGCAAATTATCCGACAATATCTTTATACGAGTGAAATTGATAAGGAAGATATCAATAGAGGTCGAGTTACGAAGGAAAATAACCGCATCTGCGTTCAAATTGTTTCAAAATAAATTTGTAATATTATATTTTCGTAATATTTGTAAAACAATCAAAAGTTAGCGACAAGAATTATTCAATTAGTGTTGATTAACAATTATTTGAAACCAAAAACGTCCTCGAACAATGATTTTTATGGTATCATCCGTAACCTCAACAGATAACGTTTTAATTGCTTTTCTTAAATTATTTGGTTTGATATTTAAGCTTTGAATAAAATGTTTTAGTAAAATTAAGTTAGATACTTTGTTTTGAACAAAGGTCACAAGTAAATCAATCCTAAAATTATCTTAAAAATCTTTGAAATCGGATCACAGGCGACGAAGTTATCGATAAATGATCATATAAAAGAATATTAATAGAAGATTTATCTCTACTGGTAATTTCAAGTTCAATACCTGCAAAAAAAGAAATTACAATAAAGTTATCACATCCATTAATTATCCAATAATATTTTTATGAACCGCAAAAAACGTCTTGTTAATGAGAATAAACGGGATCAATATGGGTGGTCATTAGTCCTCGCTAATTGCTAGGCTCGGAATTTGTGGAGGATTCCTTAGGAACTCATTTAGCCGAATGTTTGAGGAGACACCGAAGGAGGTGGGTGTAGTTGTCACCTCGTTTTACAACAAGTAAATTGACGGAAACTTGTAAATTAAGTGGAACATCTGCCGCGTTAAATTGCAACCATCTCAATTACGGCCCTGTTCGTTTTGATCATATTTGCACGACATTTTTAATGTACCTCGACCAGGTGCGGACTCAGAAGTTTTTCTGACTTCGACATAGTTGGGTTGTTCCAAAGTTTTAAATTAGGGATTTTCAAAGTTTGCTTAAGTAAATTGCTTTGAATGTACCTGGAGTTCTTATACCCAAAAGTTTTAAGAATTTGACTTATTAGGCATGAAGACAAACTTATAAGTACGTATTTTTTTTAACTGTTTATTTAAATAATATTTTTTATAATTTATGACGCTATTAAAGTGCCCTTTGTAGTAAATAAATTATGCAAAGTATTAAATTTAAACTCTGAGGCTATCAAGTGTAATTGCTTGCAGAATATAATTTAACATTGCGGTGGTCCCAACATTTTCCTATTATGAGAGTATGAGAGACCGAAATGTTAATTATCAAGTTTAATTAATACAATAATTATAGTTTAAATTCAGTTAACTAGAAACAGGTAAAGTAACCGTATATTTCAGTGATAAATATATTTCACTGTCTTTTGATGGCAAAATTATTGTTTTCGACGCGAAATTAAAATTAAATCTGTTCAGTTAGAAAATTCATTGTTTTGAAATAGTTATTATTAATTTGTCACGATCCTCTGTTTCTTGTTATTATTAAAATATGTACAATATAAGATTTTAAGACTAAACTGTTTAATATACCATTTACAAGTTGTGGATAGTTTAAGAGGCTATCTCTACTCAGTTTTGTTTAAAACAATTGAACAACCAATATCATTGTTTCCTTTTGAATAATGTCTTCTGATATTGCACCCGGTATTGTGGACAGTGAGGCTGTCTCGTGCCATTTCGAGTGTGGATAGTTCGAGAGGCTTCTTCTCCAAGTTGTTCAAAGCAATTGAACAAGCAAAATCATTATTTCTTTATTTTTATTTATTAAGAGTCGACACGCTAAGAAGAAGAATTTGCCAAAATCTAAATAACATAACATAATCATTCACTACATCAATCTCATTATAGTAAATGAACCCTAACTAAGTTCGAAACTTGTATCTAGGGTGTCAGAAACTACGCACACACTCATTCACATACACATCCAGACCGAGACAAAATAGGAAAAAAAACCTTTTTAAAACTGCGAGGTCACAGACAAGCCAAATACACACGTTAATCTTATAATACTCTTTTTGGAGTTGAGGGTTAAAAAGACAAACTTTAACAAGGACGTATCCTTGAAGTCACAGCTAACAAAAAGTCACTTTATAAATCTACTGTCGATTTGGAAATAACACTGGTTAAGACCATGATATTTTACATGTTGCGGCTTCAGTGCCCGGGCTAGGTAAATATTTGTGTGGTGTTTTTTCGTCTGAATGAAATGCGTAGTAGGTATTTGGTACTCCATACCGAAGTCTATGTTTATGTAGCTATATGGATATAGCCGAGTGATGGATTGATTTAGTAACAAAAGTATAAGCTTTCTTTTATAAATCCATTAACCACTATGATATTAAAAAAACCGTTTAAACGGATATAAAAATGTGATATTTAAACATAAAAAATACGATAAAAAAGTTTTGGAAGATTCTACAAACAGTAGTTTCTTATTCAGTGTTGAATGTTGATTGACAGTTTACTGCCGACACGACGAGATCGGTGTCGTGTTCCAAATGAAGGATTACAATCCGAGTCCCCATCTGTCTACTGGAATACTTCAGTAAATATACCTAAAGCTTCGCAAAACCAAACAAAATTAACTTCGGTTCTTGACAAATTATTTATACCTACGCGTAGTAAACGTACCGAACATACAAGTTTATTGACTCTCAAATGTAAATTTAAATAGACAGAAAGTTTAATGAAATACAATAACCAGAAAGTGGTAATGTTTATAAATAAACTTCAAGTTTGTAAATATTTTTTATAACATAGTATAGTCCCATTGTTGGGCAAAAGTTTCCCCGAATCGTTCCATCTTTCCCTGTGGAGAGCCTTTCTTCCAAATTATATAAATACTTATATACTTAGGTAGTTTATCGTCACGTCATAAAAATCATAAAATAAAATCAAAACAAAGTATAATAATAATAAATGTGTTGTACGTGCTTAAATCATCTGTTACAGATGTAAAGGCCTTTGATGATGATGATGATGATGATGTACGTGCTAATAACATAGTATCGGTGGGTGCCATACTCCCCATAGTTCCCTATATCCAGTCCATTGAACATCCCATTCCTATAGCCCAGTCGTAGTTTTCCATATATTTGCAATAGTCCCAGCAGAACCGGGGATTGTCCTTGGATGCATTTTATAGTGTTATACAGGGATAGTCACCGGATTGTGCATCCTTTACACAAGTTTAAATATGTGTGTTGGCTTTGGCCCCATACTAGCCTTCCAAAAGACCGGGACTCCTTAAAAGTCCCGTGAATGGAAAAGACATGACAATAATAAGTGTGAACCAGACTGAGCATGTTTCATATATTTTGGTGGTAAAATTTCCTAAAAATAGAAACTATCACTTTCATATAAACTAGCTATAGTTACCAGTAGTTTTAGTTACTTATATATTTACGGCAATATCTTCAAAGGATTGAGGTCGGCGAGGTGAACTCGACAAGCTCTATTGTGGGTATCTAAAGAGCTAAATAGCGGCTATAAGAGACTCATATTGATAACTATGATCGGCTAAATTGATTTTATGTTACTGAAACTATGTAAATTTATAGAGACACTTTGTGAAGAGTTAAATTAGGTGTATACTCGTAGCACAGAACATTGATATACATAAATTAAGTATACATTATTTCTAAATTCCTAGCCCAAAGAGGATGATCGATAATTGAAATCTATACTAATATTATAAAGAGGAAAGATTTGTTTGTTTGTTTGTAATGAATAGGCTCCGAAACTACTGGACCGATTTCAAAAATTCTTTCACCAATGGAAAGCTAATTTATCAGTGCGTGACATAGGCTATATTTTATCCCCGTAATCCCACGGCAACGGGAACTACGCGGGTGAAACCGCGGAGAGCTACTATAGAGTATAAAATTCACATGTACTCTATAAAAAGTTCTTTACAAACGTGTATTGTATGTAAGTATTGTCTTTGAAAGTGGGCATTTTCCGCGTACAATCTCTACAATTTCGTCCTTCGGTCCTTACCGTGGTTATACTTTCGAGGACTCTAACTAGAAGAGCCTTCCGAAGCACGAGAAATTTTAAATAAAGTAGGTAGGTATTATAGAATTTTCCATGGAGAATTCCTTACACACGACATGTGTCGACAAGAGTTAATCCAGATATAAATTGATAACGGAATTAAGTGCGAGAAAAGCTTAAATCGAAGCGCAATGCAAACAGAATCGCTTAATTGTATGTTGATTTAATTCTTATCACGAAGAGTCATGTTACTTCATAAAATCCGCTCGAGAATGTTTGTATACCCTCAATTCGGAAAGCCTTTTGACTTTCATCGGTCGCCATTCTTACGATACTTGGAATTACGTAAAAACCTACGAGATGTAAGTACTCGAGTGTAGAATAAATAAGATTTTAATTTAAAATTTGATATAAGTACGTTTTTAAATAAAAAAGCTATTTTTTTTTTCCTTGCTAAACTCTACTTTTTTTTGTAGTTAATATTAAATTTGTTATGAATCGAATTTGTTATGAGTCATTTTAAAAGACAATAACGGCTCTTAACAAATTCAATTTTGATTTCGGCATTTTGACTTTCGGAATTTTGATTTTCGGAATTTTGATTTTCGGCATTTTGACTTTCGGCATTTTGGTTTTCGGCATTTTGATTTACGGTATTTTGATTTTCGGCATTTTGATTTTCGGCATTTTGACTTTCGGCATTTTGACTTTCGGCATTTTGATTTTCGGCATTTTGACTTTCGGCATTTTGATTTTCGGCATTTTGACTTTCGGCATTTTGACTTTCGGCATTTTGTTTTTCGGCATTTTGACTTTCGGCATTTTGAATTTCGGCATTTTGGTTTTCGGTATTTTGACTTTCGGCATTTTGACTTTCGGCATATTGATTTTCGGCATTTTGATTTACGGAATTTTGATTTTCGGCATTTTGAGTTTCGGCATTTTGATTTTCGGAATTTAGATTTTCGGCATTTAGATTTTCGGCATTTAGATTTTCGGCATTTAGATTTTCGACATTTTGATTTTCGGCATTTTGATTTTCGGCATTTTGACTTTCGGCATTTTGAATTTCGGCATTTTGGTTTTCGGCATTTTGACTTTCGGCATTTTGACTTTCGGCATTTTGATTTTCGGCATTTTGATTTTCGGAATTTTGATTTTCGGCATTTTGAGTTTCGGCATTTTGATTTTCGGAATTTAGATTTTCGGCATTTAGATTTTCGGCATTTTGATTTTCGACATTTTGATTTTCGGCATTTTGATTTTCGGCATTTTGACTTTCGGAATTTAGATTTTCGGAATTTAGATTTTCGGCATTTTGATTTTTGGCATTTTGATTTTCGGCATTTTGACTTTCGGCATTTTGAGTTTCGGTATTTTGATTTTCGGCATTTTGATTTTCGGCATTTTGATTTTCGGCATTTTGATTTTCGGCATTTTGAATTTCGGCATTTTGATTTTCGGCATTTTGACTTTCGGAATTTAGATTTTTGGCATTTTGATTTTCGGCATTTTGATTTTCGGCATTTTGAGAGATGTTGCTAGTTTATTTATGTATTTATCGACATATCAAAGTTTTAGTTAATGATTAAAAGCACTTTAAAGTATGAATTAATGATAATTAGTGACAATTGTATATACTTTTCTAATTAAAATTAATCAAAAAATTAGTCAAAGAAAAAAGTTGTGCATTCATTAAAACTTTATAACAACAGTAGAATTGTATTAAAATAATTGAAGAAAGATTAATTATTCAAAGATTTCCCGTTGATATTGACTTGAGAAACTTTAACAATGCAATTAAAATTAACAAGTTCAATCCTAACTAATATTATAAATGCGAAAGTAACTCTGTCTGTCTGTCTGTCTGTCTGTCTGTTACCTTTTCACGGCTAAACTACTGGACCGATTGACTTGAAATTTGGTACAGGGGTAGCTTATGGTCCGGGAAAGAACATAGGATACTTTTTATCCCGAAATTCCCACGGGAACGGGTACTACGCGGGTGAAACCGCGGGGCGCTGCTAGTGTTTTCATAAAGAAACATTCCAAGTTTATTATTAAAATGTAATATTTTAGACAAGAAGAAAGTTATTTTTACCCTGATCAAGTAAGAAAGTAAATATTTTTAACTAGCAGCGCCCCGCGGTTTCACCCGCGTAGTACCCGTTCCCGTGGGAATTTCGGGATAAAAAGTATCCTATGTTCTTTCCCGGACCATAAGCTACCCCTGTACCAAATTTCAAGTCAATCGGTCCAGTAGTTTAGCCGTGAAAAGGTAACAGACAGACAGACAGACAGACAGACAGAGTTACTTTCGCATTTATAATATTAGTTAGGATGTTTTAAGTTGTACATATTTATTTTAAACTTCAAATTTCAAAGATGGGAATTACAAGTCTTTCTGTCTGTGCACATGTGTATGTTTTTCTGTAGCATTATAGAAAGAAAAGAAGAATGAAAGAAATAGTATTTACTAGCAGCGCCCCGCGGCTTCACCCGCGTAGTTCCCGTTCCCGTGGGAATTTTGGGATAAAAAGTATCCTATGTGTTATTCTGATGTATAAGCAAGATTATTGTAAAGTTTCATTAAAATCCATTCAGTAGTTTTTGCGTGAAAGAGTAACAAACATCCATACATACAAACTTTCGCCTTTATAATATTAGTAGGATTTTATAGCTCCCAAACAAATGGATAGATTTTGTTGATATTGTCATTTTTTATTTGAAAGTGTCACAAATATTCTTACTTGAAATACTGTGATGAGTGATTTACAAAATAATCTATAAAATAATGGCAGACGTTTTATGAAAAATACTGATTTTCTGCCAAATATGGAACTGAATCTTCGACATTATGGGCAAAAGTTTGAAAGATATCTCTTTGATTTGAACCCATTGATTTGATTTAAATATATTGCATTTTTTAAAACAGTCTGATGACATACTAATTACTATTATAAAGTGAAAGTAATGGAAATTAAATGTGACTAAATAAATCGCGCAACGTATCAACGTGACGATTAAATGAAACATGATGCCGACATTTCAATCAGTGAAGGTTTTCACGCGCCTTCGATGAAAGGAAAACTTTGGAATATGTGATTCGTAAATGTTATTTCCTTAAAAAAGAAAGTGATTCATCACTACATAGTATAAAACAAAGTCGCTTTCTCTGTCCCTATGTCCCTATGTATGCTTAGATCTTTAAAACTACGCAACGGATTTTGATGCGGTTTGTTTCAATAGATAGAGTGATTCAGTGGAAAGGATTTTAGCACTATCCCCATATTCTTAAGAGAACGGGAACTACGCGGGAGAACCGCGGGGTACAGCTAGTGTGCTATAAAATTGCAAGTAATTGTTGGTGCACGTACGGCAATGGTTTTAAAATCACAATACGACTCGTAGAAGCTTCCGTAAAAGTAGGAATAAATCTTCATTACAATGATGATGTGCACACATGCAGTATGTTCATGGAACTGCGCATTTATAAGAAACTTCTAGGTTTTAGTTTTGTAAACTTAGGTATATCTTCATATTTATGTTTCACTTTTATCATGATGTGTAGATGTAATTGTGAAGAAAAATGATTGTTCTGTTCAAAAAATTGAAAATATGCACTTATCTTTATCCTTACTAATATTATAAATGCGAAAGTAACTCTGTCTGTCTGTTACCTTTTCACGGCTAAACTACTGAACCGATTGACTTGAAATTTGGTACAGGGGTAACTTATGGTCCGGGAAAGGACATAGGCTACGTTTTATCCTGAAATTCCCACGGGATCGGGAACTACGCGGGTGAAACCGCGGGGCACCGCTAGTTTGGTTTAACATAAAATCACTTTCCGCCCTCCGTGCATAGATGATTTTTTATATCCAATAGATTAGAGTTTCTTAAGCATTAATCATACAACTGATCCAAAGATTGTTGAAAGCCAAGTGATAACTTTAACTCGGTTGAAACGTTAAAATACAGTTTTACCTTAATTAGAGTTTTTGAACTAAATCGCTGTCGAAATAACTAGTTTAATTCCAAACATATCTTGGACCTTGACATGCTTTTCAAATGGATCAAATACCTCGTCGTGGTATTCGTGCGTTAAACATGTTTGATTCCACTCCAAATGATGAATTATTGTTTGATTATAGCCGACATATATCGAATGAAACGGACGTATATGGTATTAAATATTCTATAATTTGAAACGACGTATATTTGATTGTATTACATACTTATATATATTACATACTTATAAGATTTGTAAAAAACTTTTATTGATTTTCCCAGATTACAAATAGAAAAATATTACTATGATTCCTCACTAGGCAGAAAGTGTATATGGTCGGTGGAGGACATCAATTATTTAAGTAGCCGATTCAAAAAATAGGAGGTATATATTTATGGAGGTTATTGATATTATTATTATCGTTTGGCGTAAGCGCTTCTTATCATTGAAGATACTACAGAATCATGTTTGCATCAACGTGGATAGTACTTTAATGCAAAAAAATGTTTCGGGGATTGAAGCCACACTCTTAATCCGCATTACCTTTAATCCATCGCAATGATATATGCACATTACAGACCGAGTTTTAATTTATGAACTTGTAACTGCCTACGCCATATTTGTGCTAATAAAAAGTTGTTGCTGCCAGTGAAAGTTGTAAATAAATCAACTTCAACACCTGAATTTGAGTTAACTGCGAGTTCTCGCGAGTTTGGGGAAATACGTTTACGAAAAGTTTAAGCTTATAACTTGCTTTATCCCGCGATTTTGTTCGTGTTTTTTGTGACGGATAATATCGCGATAAAATATATCACTTTTGATGAAAAAAGTACTTTATGCATAAATTCATACATTTTGGAGTAAGTATTTTTTTTTGTAGATATAATGTGAAAAAATAATTTGGCGATAAACATTTTTAGTACTTATATTGTTTTTAATAATTTAGTCCATTCATTGTGTAAGTAGATGTTTTTTCTTTCTTAATATTCTGAGCAATGTCCGGAAATCGTCATAAAATTTTGTCTAAATAATGGTAAAAAAAATGTATTATTTATAAGTTCCTCTAAACGTATTTGTAAATTCTCTTAATATCGATAATGGTGACTGTAAATACAGTAATCGTTCAGCTAAACTAACTGAACCAAACCAAATTGGAGACATTAAGGACGTGACTGGGCATAATTTTTTGGAATATATTTCTATCCATCAAAATTTTAAAAGAATTCCATCTTAAGATCCTTCTTAAATAAAATTGTTTTTCCTTCAATAAGTATAAATTTTTTTAAATATTGCCTAAGATTTCGTATTAAAAAATTTAAACTTACCTTTAAAACAGTTGTCAACAAGCACTAAAATACGACACTTCTTCTAAATCTAAATACTAAATAAACACGTCGAAAATAGAATTAAAAGTTACAAATAATGTCTAAACTAATTCTTAACTTTATTACGAGATTATTATAGTTTATATTGCTTTACAGCCTCACTATTATGGCTTTTATTTATTTATTTTTGTTGTTAAAAGTTCATATTGTGCGATCCCATCGCGTGGATCACATGTTTTTTCGCGCGTGTTGGCTGAGTGACGGCGCGTAGCCTTATGCCGTAGCAAACTGCCCGCCCTAAACTTTACGTAGCAGGCGTAGCAACTTTCTACCAATCAAAATATACGGAGTTCTACCTTTAGTTAATTTAAGATGAGTTTAACTACTTATTGAATATACTTTTAATAGTAGCGTTTCTTGTTTGAATTGATTTATGGCTTTTTTATATAAAAATCGGTTTCTGTAGTTAGTCGATAAAACTTGAGAAACTAATCCGGCTAGTGATTCGATTTTTAAAGGAGATAGTAGTTTTAATATTATTAAATCTTATGATTTGAAAGTTATAATATCGCAAACATATCAATAATTTTTTCCTTGGAGATTTTAAAATATTATACATACTTACAAAGTGAACTTTAAATATCTTTTATATTTTATCAAAGAGTATTTCGTCAAAGCTGTTGCTACCAAACGAATGATGATTGTAGCTGAGATCACTAACATAATATTTAATTTGCACGTCACTTGAATATTAACTAAGGTAATTACATTTAGATCAAATAATCGTATGATTGAGTGACATTATTTGAATAATAATTATGTTTCTTTATACTAATATAATATCCTTAGTAACAGGTATTTGTACACATAGTCATAAACATATATTTTAATTTTTGAATACTAGATAATCCTTCTCTCTATTGGCAAACATTGTGGAAGAATTCGGCAGTAGTTTCGGAAGATCTCAAGTTTTTAAGCTCAGATAAAAAGAAGGTAATAACCCTTTCTTTTAATTGTCTTAAATTCTTAAGTTATCGAGTGTTTAAATAGTGATAGCGACAAAGTGAATCATCATTATCACTAAAATATATTTAAGATTCTGAAGAAAAAGTTTTACGTAGAAATTGTGGCTACAGTCGTCTATATAATGTTAATTTATAAAGCTAACTCTGCTTAGCAATCAATTTTAAATGTTCTTGTATAAAAAATATAGATAAAGCCGATGATAATGTGGTTTGAGGTTTTATTTAATGTCAACCTTTATATTAAAATAAGGTTTTAATTTGAATAACCTCATAAATAAGACGGGGATATTTAATTAATTTTGAGTAGCTTTATTTTAACTTTTAAGTGTCTGAAAATTAAAACAAATTTTCTTTAAAATACTCTGTAAGACATACACATATTTATTTGTAGCTATACACCCCTATTTTGACAGGACTTATTAAAATCACAATATCTGTAGCAGTAACTGAATCCAAATATCCAATAAAAATATCAAAAATGATAGTCGATTAGATAAATGGTCAGTTTATTAACACGTTTAATCTGTTTACGCTACGATATTAAATGCTTATCTGCTCTACATAGAACTTTCTGCGAAGTTCCGATTTATTTATCGTTCATACTGGTCTGACATGTTCCTATATCCCTGCTTCTCTTATATTGTAATATATCTATATGTGTGGGACACTTACTGAGTGTACCGATCCAAGCTCAAGTATTATAACATGGTGTAAAAGTAATTAGGACTTAAGATAAGTACTGTTTCCCATCTAACCGAAATGATCTTTAAATGTTTGGTATAGGGTTCAAAATTGAACGGCTAAAGTTAAATTAAAAAAAATTGTTGGATTACGGGACAAATACGAACCGTTTTGAAGCATCTTTCGACCTCTTCTGTGTAATTACTTGATTCAACAACGGATTGAGAATTAATACGAACTGTGGTGTGGAGAGGGCTTCACCTTTTTCTGATGTTTTTATATATACAGGTAGTAACACTTGTATATTAATAAACTCGTAATTAAATAAGTTAATATTACTTTTTATGAATTTATTTTTATCTCTCTAAGAGCCTTGCAGTCGTTGAATATTTAAGATGTTTCTCATTTTAGAAACTTATTATATAGAGTTTTTTTGTAAGGAATTTGGTATTCAATTTGAAAGTAGCGATAAATTATTATTATCAAAATGAGTTACGGTATCAATTTTGATAAAAATCTAGATTGGGCCGTATATTTGTGAAAATTTAATAGCCCTGGTCCGGGCCTAGACTTTTATTTTGGAAAAAAAATCAAAATACATTGCTCTTGGCGTTCATGCATTAATAATACAATTGCAATGTGTTTACTTAAATTTTATGTAATATAAACATGTAATTTAATAAAATATTTAATGTGTTTAAAATCAACAAACTTATTTCTGAATGTTTTACTCAACTCACGTCTGGTTTTAAGTTAAAACTGATGTATTTATATTTGGTACGGCGAATAAATTGATAGAAAATAAAATTTATTTTACATGAGAGATACTTTTACGTAGAGTACTGCTTTTATTAAATTGTTTTTTACGTACAACACACATTTTTAGAAGTTTGTAAAGAAGGTAAACATAATAACATAACATCATCTCATTATAGTTACTGACCCCTAACTAAGCTCGAAGCTTGTATCTAGGGTATCAGAAACTACGCACACACTCATTCACACATACCCAGACCGAGACAAACATTTGTGGTTCACACAAATATTCGCCCCGCGCGGGAATCGAAAAATGTGATAATATTTATTAACGTTTTAGATATACCGCTCTAAGTATTAGATTATCTTATTAAAGCAACTGACCTTTAAGTTAATTACTTGTTTCTAGATCTAGGGCAACTGAAATACGTAGACCTAGATATTATAAATCTATACACAATTACGATAGTTAAAATATAAAGTAGGAATAGGAAGTAGTATCCCAATGCTGCAGAAAAGCCTCTCTCTTACTGATTATATCTAAACTAATATTATAAAGAGGAAAGATTTGATTGTTTATTTGTAACGAATAGGCGCCGAAACTACTGGTCCAATTTCAAAAATTCTTTCACTATTGGAAAGCCACATACATACATTATCCCGGAGTGTCATAGGCTATATTATATTTACGCGGGTGAAACCGCGGGGCGCTGCTACTGTACTTATAAGTAGAGGCATATTATGTGTTATTATTGTCGCTTGTCTAATGCATTTAAGTGAACTCAACTGAAATAAAACTATGTTGAAAATTACATAATAACAATTGCTCGATTCAGGAATAGAACTCGCGTCCTTCTTTTCAGGTCCACTTGGACCACTAGACTGTGAGGCGGTAAACTAAGAAATTAAATATATAATGAGTTCACTGATTATCCTTGTAAATACTTTGTTTTAATGTTTATTCAGTTCATGTCTTTTGTAATGTCTAATTCATATTAGTACAGTGAGCATGTGAAAATGTAAACGGTTTAATACTTGTGACGTTAACCGCCGCGAACAAATCCCATTTTACGGTTGAGTTCCATTAAAATTGAAATTTAACAAATATTATTGTATTGAAAATGTTTTTGGGGTTATCGGGTGGTTGGTGAAATATATCTATATATATAAAAATCAATTGCTGTTCGTTAGTCTCGCCGCTCGAGCGAGAAGGGCTGAACGGATTTTATCGTATCTTGGTTTTGAAATGTTCGTGGAGGTCTAGGGAAGGTTTAAAAGGTGAGAAAATTTCGAATAATGGCCGGGAACACGGGAACGGGGGACACAGTTATTAAATAAATTCTGGAATGTATGGGATTTGCTAAGAAATTATAGTCAAAGCATACATATTTATCACTCTTTTTATTACGTTTGGAAAACTAGAGATCAAATAATATTTTAGTGTTTGAATTATAGATCATGGTGTTGCTCTACCATAATAATTATGTTATTAAAGATTACTTTATAATCAAAATATTATACAAACATAAGTATAGGTACATAATTATTATACGGAAATATAATATGAAGCTCTATAAAGTGCTACTCACTGTCCTTCCCTGAATTCCAAAGTAACTATGTCATTTTATCCTTTGAATAGTTTAACTTAAAAGGGCTCGTAAGGGTGCCGATAACTTTATACTGAAGAGGTATTTTATAAACTTGTCTTTGTTACTTGTTTGTTGTTACTGGTCTGTGCTATGAATGTTTAAAAAAGAAAAGTAAAGTTTGGTATAAAAAAAGGACTAATTACTTACTGACGTTCTGATTTTGTCGGCATCTGAAAGGCAACTGCATCCAGCCCTCTTAGCATGACTGTGCGTGATAAAATATATCGACACCACGATATAATATCGATTTCGCGAGCGGTACTAAATGAATTATCACGTGCTATGATATGGTAAAATTAAATATGGCGGGTATTTTTATCATATTTTGACAGTTGGATAAATCGTTATATCATATCGCGTTTTCGAAGTCATGTTAGCCCGGCAGTATTTATTATATTCTTAATAAACCCCCAAAATTAAGTCCCTGTATATGGATTTTAATACCACATCTAAGTCTATAGAAACAAGTGTTGGCGTTCCCATCATATTATTCTATTAAATATTAAACGACACACAAACATTAATAACAAAATAATTAAAAATGTATGTCAAACTTTTTGTTGTAAAACCTTGTTAAAGTCATTTTGTTAAAACGTTCACAATGACTCGTATTAGCCGAGGGCACAAGAAAATTTAATGTTCTATTGTACCATTAATCTGCAAAGATTAGGTTAACGTTTGTTCGTGATAAACATATTTATTTTTTGCGGACGAGCCCTCAAATGTTCGCGTATTATCCTAAATTTCCCGCCTTTGTGCCACCATGAATATCTAACCTTTTGTTTGTGCAACAAAACAACAAAATACCAGCCCACACATTCCTTATTTACGAGCCCAAGTATGTGATATCATATTACTTTGGTCATTAAATACGCCTACCTAGCCGACGTATCTATGCATAGTTAGATAATTATGTTTCTACAATAATTTATTAATATAGTTTTCCTTATTGGTGTAATTATTATTATAATAAGGATAAGGAAAACCTTGATTGTTGATTAAATAATTAAATTCTAATTTAAGAGCGACGTGCTGTTGGGAAACAGGTGCAACTCAATCCACCTGCATCGGTTTAAATCAGCATCATTGTTATATTTTTTCCTCCTTGATTGTTATGCAAAATTATAATTATTTCCTAAAAATAACTTCGTGCTTCCATGGATCACATAATTGTCCTTTTTAAAGATAAGAAGATTTAAATTAAGATCTACTTCTAAATGTATTGGTTTGAGTGAATATACATTTGAAATACGGACATCCAGACTGGCAGGGGAATCGAACTTACACTTTTTGTTCGGCAGTCTGCCACTTTGTCACTTATTTTACATTACTTTTTTTATGTAGTGAATAATGACATAATAAAAATAATGTAAGTACGAGTAAGTCTTATACAATTTACTACCTGTGAGTGTGAGCTCTACAGTTGAAGTTAATAAAAACTAATAATTTTGACGTTTAGTAACGCGGTAACACATTTACATTCTGGGGTAATGGTCCCTTTAAGTAAAGTGGAATTTCGTGAAGGACGAACGAGTAAATTTCAATGAGATGAGTACGTGAAAGTACGAGAATTTCGGTGCAGCTCCTCTTCACGGCTGGAGCGAGAATAGCTGCGTAGGGGACTTTTGTAAAGAAGGGAATTTATAACATTACAATTCTAGGGAAGTAGGTTATATTGTTGGTAGTATATAGGAGATTATGTGGTATGTAGTACTATGCCTAATGCCTATCGCCCTTAGTTGAATTCTGAATATTGTTACCTAATTAGGTAACATGCATTGAAAAAGTATCAGTAGTTCTATGAGACAGATATCCAAAGGAACGTGTGAGAATGATTTTAAAAATAGCGGGCATAGACACCAAGTACGGAAATGAGAATTATGTACAAGGAATAGCGACAAAATTGTAGGAGTAGAATTAGAATGAAAGTCGTAAATAAACTGAATAATTGAATTCAAACAATATATATTTTCATTAAATATGTACCCAAAATTGAACACATAATGTCAGTCCGTAAAATTATTATTGCATCAGCTTATATACTAACTTAAAACTAAAACAACTATTACTAAAGTTACATTTTTCAACATTTTATTTCTTTTATATTATATTATTGTAAGTATTTATTACTGTACCGTATACTTATTATTCTCTGCCTGCCTAGCATGACTGTGCGTGATAAAATATGTTAACACCACGAAATAATATCGATTTCGCGAGCATGACCAAATGAATATAGCCGCCATACTTAATTTTATCAAATCGTACGATTTGATAAAATTAAATATGGCGGCTATATATATTATATTTTGACAGTTGGATGTCGATAAATTGCTATATCTATCACGTTTTCGAAGTCATGCTAGCCTGGTTGTATCTGATATGATATGATATATATTATATTGTGCGTATGTGGCGGTCAACTAGCTTAAACCTTTATCTAGGCTAGGCTATGCTGTTTACTGACAGGCTAAAACTATTTGTTTGGTGTAGTTATAGTCATAAACATATTTTCACATTGTTGTATGTAAATTGGTATATAGGTTGTATGTAAGTTCGTTACTTTATTACCTAGATCTGTAGCGTATCAATGCCTCAATGCTTTTCCAATAGCCACTTATCAATGGCTTTTTATTGGTTTTATTTTTCCTGCAGAGTTTTATACGCTACGGCTAACTTGTTTTTAGATATAAAATAATATTTTTGTAACATTTATTATCTTATAAAATACTTTAAAAATAAATCTGTTTATACATATAATATAATAGAATACATCGTAAGAGGTCATCTTCTCATTTTTTTGAGGGCAGCGTTAGAATTAAAATGTCGAAAAAAGACAGGACATATTTTGTAATTGTTATGTAAACTTTTATTAATAACAGTATATTGTATAGAATTCATAACGTAATTACTTATGTATTCATTAAAAGTTTATTGAATAGATTTATAAAATATATTGGTTATAGTTATAAAGGCAAGAAACAGAACAGAAGGTATATAAAGAATATGTCACTTAAACTAACAAATGTTTACGAATATCGTGAACGAGTAAATTCTTCAAATAGTTATCTTCATTCGCGAAGCACTCCACAATATCGAAGTGGTCCATGTTGTCTTTGATCTCCAAATACATGTTCTGCATTAGACACGTGTTGTGGAGAAGTTCGTAGAACTCTCTAGATTGTTTCTTGAAGGTTGGACTGTCGTGTTGAGCAGCTAGGATGTATATCCGTACCTTCCTCGTCTGGAGGTGTGTGAAGCAGTCAAACTGAGGTGATAAAGGCACTGCCCACTCTAAAGGCAGTTGTACTGCGTCATTATTTGACGTGTGGACGAATTCCCTGAGATCGAATATTCCAGAAACTAGGAAAGCTCCCTCAAGTCGACTGGACCCTGGACAGTTGTCGAGGAATTCAGAGTTGGATAACAATTTTGCAACCAAATGTGCTCCGGCTGAGTGACCAGCGAAGTAGACCCCTCTGTAATTAAGAAAAATAATAATATACTTATTTGAGAATGATATTTATTAATGGTATGACCTTTTCTGCTACGAAAAGCTAGTTACATTATAAGGTAAATTATAAGGTCATCGATAATGATATGTTATGCGATTTTTCTTGATTTAATGGGTTGAGGCTTTCACCTAAGAGTCCATAGAATAGTGTGTGACCTAGTTTGTTTTGAACTTAGTTCATTATTTCCTAGGATCCTATGTTACAGTTTGTAATATTTAGAAATGAATTAGTGCAGTGAGATCTTTAACTATGTGACCTAATACTTTAATTTATAAGTAAGTAAAAAACAATTCAATTCAAATTCCATTTGAAGTTATACTGTGTCCTTGTACACACTAATGTATTTGCTAAATTTCAAGCATAAGATAACCTTATACAAAGTTTATAATTGCGTGATAATAAGTCAGTTGGAGATACATTGATTATGTAACAAATAGATACACGACTGAGATAAGAATAAAAAGTATTATTATTGCAATAAGTTTCGCGTAATGAATAAGACGTTAAGAATAAAATTAAATAAACGCTCTTAGAGATAACTTTAGTTGAAATGGTTCAAAGAACAAATAAACGAATGTCAAACGAGTTGTGATTAAGAAATTTTATCATTTTTAACGACTGGTTACATAAAATAAATACTTTTTAAAGTAATTTGTGTATTAATATTAGTTTTGATAGCTGAGTAATGACATGTTTTTTTAATGTAAAATGTTATAAATTCACCGAAGAAGAATACTTTTCATTGATAAGGCCGCCCATTGTTGCATACAACACAAAACATTTTTGTTTGTTCCCGTTGTTTAGTATTGTACAACAGTCAATTATTTATTAATCAATCTATCATTCATTGAAGAACGAACTATGGAAAAATTATATGAAATTCTTCATGAAATATCTATCAAAGAATACTAAGTATTACACTGAATCTAGCACAGTACAAGTTCATTCATTAATTTCATATGTGGTCATTGACTCCACAGAAAAAGCGGGTTAAAAACCAGAACTGCTGTATAAAGGTAGATAAAGGACATACACCATACACATCACTCATCACAAACATACAATACTTGAGAGAAAATATTTGCTTTTACTTAAATAGAATCAGACATTGAATACCTATGTATAGATAGGGTTACGCCGCGCCGGCATGGTTAGGGTTACTGCTTGACCGCACAAGTCTTGTGCAATTGCACATCTTATATAACCTGACTAGTTAGAAGTCGGTAAAAAAGCATTTAAACAAACCTCGATCCCATTTTCTCTGAATATTCAAACACAAATCTGGCAGCGTTCTGAATCTGGTTGACTATCTCGGCCAGAGTGACTGTCGGGCAGAGGTCGTAGCCGACGACCATTGTTTTGATCTTGGACTTGTAGAGGACTTCAGTGGGATACCGGGACTGTTCCCTGGACAGCTCCTGCCAGAACCCACCGTGGATGTATACGAGTATCGGCGCATCTGGAAATTGGTATGAAACAAAGAAAGATGTGATTAAAATATCCAATGTTTTATACCAGCCCTCCTAGCATGACTGTGCGTGATAAAATATATTGAAACTACGAAATAATATCAATTTTGCGAGCATGACCAAATGAGTTATCACTTGCTATGATATGGTGAAATTAAATAAGGCGGGTATTTTTATTATATTTTGACAGTTGGATGGCGTTAAATCGCTATATCATATCGCGTTTTCGAAGTCATGCTTAGGAATTAACAGGTACTACTTTCTCCCTAACTTGTCCCTAGATCCCAGATATGTAAAAACATCCATTAATTCGTTCGAGTTAATTATCAGGAAGACTTCCTATTCTACGATAGCGAAGGATTTGTCGTGTAAGCAAATTGGGCTGATCAAGGAAAATATCTAATTGAATTCTTACGGAATGTCATGACGTTTATTTTCAGTACCCAATTCCGTGATGTTTCATAATACATTTTGCTCGATTCCTACGTATAAATTTCCATTTAACACTTCATTTGATTTCTATTACAATATTTCTTCGATTTTCCTTTAAATCGGATCAAAGAGGAGAATATATTTGGTTGGTATAATTACTTGGTATACTTTTAGATTAAAAATATTTAGTGTTTTATACCTCTACTAGCGGCGCCCCGCGGTTTCACCCGCGTAGTTCCCGTTCCCGTAGGAATATGGGGATAAAATTATGCTAAAAACCTTCCCACTGAATCACTCTATCTATTAAAACAAACCGCATCAAAATCCGTTGCGTAGTTTTAAAGATCTAAGCATACATAGGGACATAAGGACATAGGGACAGAGAAAGCGACTTTGTTTTATATTATGTAGTGATGCTCTGGCAGTCTAGTAGCATGTGTCGTATCTACCAAGAGTGAGGTCTTAGGTTCGACAGCGATGTAAATACCTATTACTTAAGTATATTATTTTCTAATACAGGTTTAAGATCACAAATATATTTAGGTGTTTTATTGTCTTCTAAATGTCAGATAGAAAGGCTCCGCAGTAAGCCAGTAATTGTTCTTATAAACATAATAATGTGCATGCTAAGTATTTATATGTACATATAGCTTAAAATCAAAAAACTCAATGTTTTCAAATATTGTTAACTGTTTTCTTACAACTCAGAAATGTTTGATTCGAAGTTTTCCACTAAACAACATTATATTTTGGTGATTGATCTATAAAAAGACTAGAACAATGTACCCGTTAGTATACAATAAGCTCTATTCCAGTAACCCTTGCAGGTAATTAAAAATCAACGTCTCAAATGTCAATCCTTGGCATTTTCTCACGAGTACATACTTTATTAATATTATATTGATTGTATCGATTTGTAACATATTTTTAAGTATATAAGTATTCAAAACTTATTGTTAACTAGCTGCGCCCCGCGGTTTCACACGCGTAGTTCCCGTGGGAATTTCGGGATGAAAAATAGATGTCGGCCGATTCTCAGACCTACTGAATATGCTCACAAAATTTCATGAGAATTGGTCAAGCCGTTTCGGAGGAGTATGGCAACGAAAACTGTGACACGAGAATTTTATATATTAGACTAGCTGCGCCCCGCAGTTTCACACGCGAAGTTCCCGTTCCCGTTCCCGTAGAAATTTCGGGATGAAAATAGATGTTGGCCGATTCTCAGACCTACTGAATATGGTCACAAAATTTCATGAGAATCGGTCAAGCCGTTTCGGAGGAGTATGGCAACGAAAACTGTGACACGAGAATTTTATATATTAGATTTTTCCATTGAAAAACAACAACAGTAATTTCTTAACAAAAGCTTTACAGTTTTACGTGAATAAATAAAATAAAATATATCTTACAAGAAAAGGAAGTTTATTTTTAAAATCACGACCTACTGAAGAAAGTATCATATCTTGTTTCCTTGTAAGTGACAAGTGCAAAATGATTTGTCATCATTAAGTTTTATTACTATTTTTTATGTCAATTTTGTGATATGTTACCCCTGTTTCTATCATACAATAATCATAATTTCATCCTTGAAATTATAATTATTGTATGATAGAAACATATTGAATACACTCGTTTACGTTTTTCAGAATTAGGTAGAGTCTCTTTTTAACCCCCGACGCAAAAAGAGGGGTGCTATAAGTTTGTTATAAGTGTCTGTGTGTATATGTGTGTGTGTGTGTGTGTGTGTGTGTGTATCTGTGCGTGTGTGTATCTGTCTGTCTGTGTCATCATAGCTCCCGAACAGATGAACCGATTTCAATTTAGTTTTTTTTTTGTATTAAAGGGGAGTTACGTACGAGTGTTCTTAGACATGTCTGATGAAAATCGGTTGACCCGTTTAAAAGTTATGGGGGTTTGAAAGTAATCGTGTTGGGGGTTTTATAATTTTTTAGTGGACTGCTAGTTATTGAAAAACAACATTAAATAGTCGTGGTTATGTTTTAAATAAAACAATAATTGTTTTTATTGTAGTTACACTTGTACATACAATTTACATCAATGTCTGCAACGTGTCGTGACTTCTTTCATTTTGCAATGCATTAAGTACGAATAACATTTTATTATTGATGTTTTGTCTTTTACTCAATAAAAACAAATACTTCGCTGTGACAAGAAAATACTTACTTATCTAGATGAGGATTTCTTTTGTCTGCAAACTCAGATACTTTTATCGGATTTACCATTGTATTGAATTTTACTGTGTAATACTCAAAATTCAAAATATCTTTATTATCAAGGATTGATACAATCACTTATTATGGTCAAAACTTTATCTAAATTGATTTGATTGTTAGTTCACGCGGCCACTACTGAGAAGAACTAACAAGAAACTCAGTGGGATATACTAAGTATTCTGCATTTGAAGACTAAAAACACGTTACCTCCGAAGTATGTCCTAAAATTATAAGTGATTTTCTTGTAGATTTTATAAGTACTTACTACTGTGTTTGTACCTAAATGTGAACAACTAGATTTTAAGATTATTGCTGCAGTGCCCAAACCGGGCTTCATGTTGATTCTACTAATACTTTGTACCTAACACCTGTGTATACACATGAAAGCAATAAATTATTTTGAGTTTGAGTTTGAGCATGGAAACTGTCTTGAAGTCAAAAGCCACTCTGGTCGGTATCACATCACTTTTATGACTTTAAAACAGTCTTAACAGACTGTTCACTGTTGTCTTTGTAATTTTTATTCCACATTATAAACTAACGCAGGTAAAACCACAGGGATAAAATAAACTCTCCAAAATATAAAACGTTTTCTAATTTTAATTAAAAAGTTGCCTTTTCAAACTTATCGCAACCATTTGTAAATATTGGCATTGTCTTTTAATTCTCCGATAAAACAAAACTTTACCTTCAAAGTATTAAAAACTTTGTTATTGAAATTATCTTCGACGCGCAGGAGTTTATAAACCTAATCGCGGGTTAAACAATCATCGGTAATTATGTCAAGTTCAATATCCAGTTTAGATCGGTAGTGTCTTGGTTTTATTTATCCTATCTACTATTTAGTAGTAGATATGCGTTAACAATGTTGTAGGTTAGGAATTATCACAAAACCCATATTTGGCGAAGGACTTCGAACTATGTCTCTTAAAATAATTAGTTCTAAATTACATTAACACAGTTGTATTTGCATCTGCGTCTGCAGCTGAGGAATAGAGAGACTAATATCATACACCCATTATGATTGTGCGTAGAACTTTGAATCTCAAAAATGCTGTTGAAAATCATTATGCTAGGATGCCTAAAATGGCGTAAAGCCAATTCTAGCATTCAACATTTTTTAACAACTCAGATGTGACTTTCGTAGCTCCTTAGATCCAACATGTTGTCAGATATAACCTCCATGTAGGTTTAAAGCGGTGTTACGGTTCAGCATGATCCTGCCTGCCTACCATGACTGTGCGTGATAAAATATATAGACACCACGAAATGTTATCGATTTCGCGAGCATGACCAAATGAATTATGGCGTGGTACTATTTGATAAAATTGAATATGGCGGCTATATTTATTATATTTTGACAGTTGAATGTCGATAAATAGCTATATTGATTTTGAATGTTTAAAACAATCTTTAGTATGTATATTATGTTTAGTTATAGGTATATGAGAAGGTAGACGAGCTATATACATCATGGGAGATATATTACATTATGCACCATAATACCGCGTCATTCTACAATGTCATCTAATTGAGTTTGAAGAGGTTCCGCAATCAACAGCATTAGTACTGATCTAACATCAATTCCTACTTGAAATTCAAGTATTTATCAGAAAATGCAAATATGGGTGTTCGATTTCAATGACACAACTTGACCTACTTTCATTGTTATTTTATACTTAGAAGGGAAAAGTAATATTGCATTGAGGTATTTCATATTAGGTGTAATGTACAGGCTGTGTTTATATTTTAAAATACATTTTACTATACTTAAATGATAATACTAGACCTAAATGATAATAGAAAAATAAAGGTATATTAATTCTTCTTCTTTGCGTGTCGACTCATATTTTTGAGCACCAAAACTCGGCCACCGATATGACACTATCAGTGGCCTTGTATAGGTCCTCGCGTGTGCAGGTATAGGGACACGCACGGCAAGTACCAAGATGGACCAGTATACTAATAGGAGAGCATCGGCCTGTAAGATCGCATTGCAGAGCTAATATTGATCATATCAGCACCAAGAAGAACTAGGCGTAATCACCACGCTTGCTTAATAAAATAAAATATTAAAAAAAATAGCAAATAAAACGCACAACACAGGAATTAAACCCGCTACCTCCAATGTGGCAGGCAGGAGGAATGCCATTAGACCACAGAGGTAATAATGTATAGATTATATTATTACGGAATAAAGAGAGGCGTGTTGTGGATCAATTCACGGACAACAATGCATATCACAAAGGTTCCAACAAACGTCTAAACAATAACTGATATCACATTAATATTTTATAAGCATATGTATGTGTTTATGTATGTACTAGCAGCGCCCAGCGGTTTTACCCGCGTAGTACCCGCTCCCGTGAGTATACGTAGCTTGTAGTATCATACAATCTCGGCACAAAAATTAAGTAACAGCGCCATCTATTGGTACGGTTTGCGACTACAAAAAAGTTACAATAAAAATACGATTACTTATACACAATTCCAGGAGAATTTTGGGATAAAAAGTATCCTATGTGTTATTCCTAGTTGTAAGGATTATCTGTACCAAATTTAATCAAAGAGTAGTTTTTGCATGAAAGTGGAACAAACATCCAAACTCACAAACATACAAACTTTCGCATTTATAATATTAAGTAGGATGTATGTAGGTAAGTATAACTGAGATTGACATTATAGGATACTTTTATCCTGAGTTTTTCTCAAGAGATAAGAGGAGAGTCTAGCAAGCAACTCTCCATACAAACGTATTCCTGTGTTTCCTCCCTGGATCTCAGACTCTGATGGTTCGAATTTAAAATACCCTATTTTTTTTCTTTATTTTATAGAGGCTTTGTCGTCTAACAACTATGGCGCCTCGTAGGGCTTACACTAAACTTATTTACTTATACAATACTAAGGTTTTCTTAAACCTAACTTAACTAGGGCATATATCCCATTTTCTTTCAGTCTTTGGTACTCCATTTATCTAGAAAACTATAAGCTATAAAACATCACGCTACCACCAATAGGAATGACGCTAACGCGGGTTAAACCGCAGCAAACAGCTTGTATTACGTATAATTAATGAGCTCACCATCTGGTAAGTCCGTCCCAAAAATGTCCAGCTTCTGTCCAGTCGTGGAGCCATATTCTATCTCCAACTTGTGTGGAATGTTATTTGTCGCCGCTTCACTAGCTGTAATAAGAAGTTCTGTGTCAATACAATAATACGTTATAAATACCAGTATTTACTTACGATATAGATATTCATATAAATAATGCTTCCATATTGGATACTAGCAGCGCCCCGCGGCTTCACCCGCGTAGTTCCCGTTCCCGTGGGAATTTTGGGATAAAAAGTATCCTATGTGTTATTCTGATGTATAAGCAAGATTATTGTAAAGTTTCATTAAAATCCATTCAGTAGTTTTTGCGTGAAAGAGTAACAAACATCCATACATACAAACTTTCGCCTTTATAATATTAGTAGGATTTGATTAAGTAATAATGACCTCTGTAGCGGTCAGTATGGCGCCTTGGGAGACAGGTAGTGTTTTTAAATAAAAAAAAATATTGATTGCACTTTTTAATTTTATATCGTATTTATTTTGGTTCAAACGGCCTGAAAGGACACCATATTTTTTTTAATTATTATCCCGAATCAAATCGTTCTTAAATACTTAGTTAAAGTAGGTAAGTATGGTAAAAATATTTTCATCTCCAATTATTGTCCCTTGTAATTAAAAGGATAGTCTTTCAACGTGTAAAATAAAGTAAACATAACTACGTTTAAATATATAAAAATCTAATATAAATATCAAAACATCTCTTACATTTACTAAATGAAGTAAAAACATACATTCATTAATTTCAAAAGAATTTGCTGTATTTAGCCCGTCTTAATTAGTGCCTATTAATGGGGCAGAATTTGAATAAAATTTTGTTCTTATAAAAATTAAGTAAGGTGACTCATTTTCTAAAGAAAGTTTGTTGAATTCCTTTTTCAAAATTACTTTAAATATACTTATGTATTTTTATACAAACTTTATTTACTCTCTATACAATTACATACATATGTAATTCCTAAGAATATCCCAGAATATGGTTTTATCGCATTTATAATATAGACTCAAACTTTATTAATGTAATATTTAAACATAGCAACGTGGTATAAAATAAAGAATAGATAAAAAGAACAATAAACGATTACACCTCTGCATGGCCGGTGTATTAATTTGCTTTGACTACAATCCGTATGTAATCAAAGCAAAAAAGCGTAAACATAGATTATTACTATACTAAGGGTCTATTTCACGACCTTCAAGTAAAGTTACTCACCAAGACCCCTAACTAAGCTCGAAGCTTGTATCTAGGGTATCAGAAACTACGCACACACTCATTCACACACGCAGCCAGACCGAGACAAATATTTGTGGTTCATACAAATATTCACCCCGCACGGGAATCGAACCCGCAACCTTACGGATGGCAGGCCGGCATGGTGACCAGCGTCGAAATATCGGAATCTCGAAATAAATAATATACTTACATGGTAAATATCCGTTAATCATAATAATTTGACAATCACTATTCATTATACGAGTATAACCCGAATCAATTAAATTTGTTAAGATCAAAAGGTAGATACATACCAGTAGTAACAAACTGCACATGATGCTGTAATACTTCTCTGGAGGAAGGGAACCTCTCCGACCACATGCTGGGTGAATATTCCCGTTCCAAATCCATATTCTCCATTATCATAGACATGTTTTCTTGCTTGGGGGTCTCCTTACACTGAAAGTACGTATAAGTAGTTTAAATAGAGAATAATTATTAGGTTAATTGTTAGCAATTCGGGTATAACTCGGACATTGAATTAAAGATCGCAAAATTTTGTGGTTTTAATGAGTTTATATACCTAATATAAAACTGAAGACTTTATAGGCAAGTTCTTAAATTCTATAGGATTAGTTTCTGGTTAATAAAGTAAGTTCATTAATAATTACAATAAATGAAAGTAACCAATTAGTTAATTTGATGATATATTTTAATCTCTAATAATTTTGTAATGAGGAAGAGTTTGTTGATTTGAAAGCTAATCTCATTAGATTTAGTTTTAGTTTGGATGACAATGCAACTAAGTGACGTGATTCTTAATTCAATATGGCGGGCGTCTCAATATGGCGGATCAGTAATTTTGTATGCATCCATACGTATTACCCAACTACGCTACTTAAAAGAGGGTAATTTGTTCATTAGTTATTATATTTTCATAAGGATAAAAACACGTTTCAATAATGTTTTCTTTAAAAATATCGATATAATATAAGGGTATCCCCAATAATTCGACCGCAACGACTTGAATGCCCAGAGCACGTCTCGCCTCTTGACTCCCCACTTCAGCTGACAACTTGAGTAGTGGACTCGCGAGATTCTTTGTGTGTGTGACAACAACCGATCTCAAAAACAGATTCGAATTTTCGGGCTTAATAAAGTGTTAAACCGAGCATAAAAACGTATTAATCCTGACCCGAAATGCTGCCAATATTCGGATTAATTTATTTGGTTTGGACCTTACAAATATTATGGATGCCAAAGAGCAAATAAAACAAACTACAAACAAATGTACTTATCGCCAGTTTTGTCGAAACATGATTGAATAATAAAATAATTATGGAACTATTTCTGATTTATTTTTCACTAGCGGGGCCCCGCAGTTTCACCCGCGAAGTTCCCGTTCCCGTAGGAATATGGGGATAAAATTATGCTAAAAACCTTCCCACTGAATCACTCTATCTATTAAAATGAACCGCATCAAAATCCGTTGCGTAGTTTTAAAGATCTAAGCATACATAGCGACAGAGAAAGCGACGTTGTTTTATACTATGTAGTGATAGTGATTATATCGTGGGCAGCAAGCATTTCAATACAAATCATCTAATGATACCAGTTAACCAGAGTGTTGCAATAATACAAAATTGTTATCTAAATTGAATTATAAGATGGACGTTGTTATTCGTGGGTCTTCGGGCACCCTAATCAGTATAAATTGGTTACAACCTTGTCCGAATTATTGAGTTCATTATTGTCTATTTCCCGTTGTAGACTTGAACATTTTGAACTGTGTCCTAATAAAATTACACACAAAATGTAACTATCCTCGTGTTTTATTTAGTAAGAGTGTTTTAGTATGTTCTGGGCTTTGTCATGTTAACCGGTTAATTGGCCGTTTTCTTTACTTTTTCGTTATATTCTTTGGGCACCATAGATTTAAGGTGAAAAAAAATAAAAATATTAGATTGACGAGTTTAAGTGATACAAATGCATGATAAATTGATTACAAATGAAAAATATAAAGAAACCAATTGCTTATTAAAGGACAACTGTCTATAAGGTTCTCTTGTGAGGACTGAGGAACCCTAGAAATACAGTCCAATTAAGTAACCTCAATGTTTTAAGTCAGTGAATAAGGACTCGTTTTACAGTTACCCTGATTCTGTTAACTGTTAACTGTTTTTAAGATAATATCGAGACCCGTGATTGAGACTCTCTCTTTAATCTACTATTTTATTCTGTGCCATTAACATGTAAGTACAGTTAGCAGCAAAATCCATTATAAAAACATTATTTCTCATCAATACTGTACAATACTGTACTTAAAAGTGCCGCAACCACGATAAATACTTATAACAAAAAAAAATATAATTATGTAGATGTTTGTTAAGATTGATGTTTGTATGTGTTTATAATTTAAATGTAAGTAAGTTCTTAATTCATTAGAATATACACATGTACTTAATAATAGATTTATATTTGTATGTTGTACCTAATCAGCTAATCAGTTAGAAAATATTCATCCATAAAAGTTTTACCAACCACCAAAAAAAAATTGGTTAATAAACGTAAAAAGTGTTAAAAATACCAATTATTTATATAATAGTTATTTGAAAAAACATTAAATACCTGATATGGTTTTTCTAATTTGTAATTGCATTCATAGTCGTAAAATTTATAAAAATAATCTATTATTTTTTTCAAATGTAATTTAGTTTTGTGCATTTTGACATTTATTTGACACTGTCACTGTTATTTTTTTAAGTTTTTTTTTATTTATTCCTGTAAAAAAGTTTTATTGTCAATATTTATAAGACACATTTTATAAACTGTTATTGTTTACAAATTACAAGTTATAACGCGTAAAAGATTACATCACTCCACAGATGTTTTTACAAGTGACTATCGTTATCAACGACCTATAATAAATTGATAAATATCTACTTTTATTTAACATTTATGATAACAAAAGACAAGAAACGTTGTAATTTCTATTGTCTATTGCAACAATTAACTAATAGCTGTCATTAAATAATTACAACCATTATGTATAACAGTTTCTATTTTTAAATTATATTGGCAAAACTTTATATAAAAATATTTAATACGAATAGGTACACAATATTTGAATGCTACATGATATTTTAATAAGGCACCTTTAAATATATGAGTAAACTATTAGGTATGTATAATTGTGCGTTATGCCACTGTCGGTATACAAGACACTACAATATTAAATAAAATAACAATAAAAAGAATGGAAAATAACAAAAACAAACACATCAAGATATAATAAAATACAAGATAATCTTAATATTTTGTTTTTAATATTCCATTACAAAACTATTTCTTTTACGAAAACAAGATATCTTTAACGTATGTTCAAGTTGTTGTCTTAAAATACGGATTAGTTAATTAATCCTTCGATATATTATTAATCTAATATAAAAAAAAATAACTTCACAATCGTCACACGAATCACTCAAGTTTAGAATTTCACTGCCAACTGAATTAACACTAAACTGAAAACAGTTTAGGAATGCATTTTTTACTTTTAAAGTGACAATTAGATACCAAGTTGATGATTACAAGGAATTAAATACAAACTTCTGACAATATTACGTCATTTACTCTATAAAAAAACGATATTCCATGACACCAATAATACTGCTCAACAACTTATTAGTATTAAATTATTCAGTTTAGCGCTAACTGCTACTTTTGTTTAGTTCTTCCTTGGTGACAATTCGTTACAGTTATTCGCAAAACGTCTTCAGCTAGCCATGTAGCAAGTAAAAATTTAAAAATACTTATGGTAGATTTTAATTAAAAAAATATTTTTCGAATATCTAGGTACTTAACAATTAACTTATTTCCTTCTCACGTGAAACTATAATAGGTACAATATCCCACAAACTAAATTTTTTGAGTAACTTGTGTATTAAAGGTGCGATAAATTAGTAATATAAGTATGTTGGAATTAATATTCCTAATCATCATCATCAGCTCATATAATGTCCCCACCGAGGGGCTCGAGCCTACCCTGAATTAGGGTGATTTGGCCTTAGTCAACCACAAAAAATATTTAGATTCAAGTACCCAAGTGCTCATAAACATACATTTACTAAGCAGGTAAGTGTTCCTTCTTAACTATAAGTATAAATACTTTTAACGTAAATAAACAGAATAACTTACCGGTAAAAAACAAAGATTCAAACTCACTTTTTATACGTATTTTATAGTAAGTTGTACCTAACTTTTACACAGGTACTTTTTATATAAGTAAATATTTAATAACGACTACTTATAATAAGCAGATATCTGCAGATAATCTGCCTAACACTATTTTGTGGTTAACACACACAGTACACAAGTGTTTAGTTACAATATCTAAATGGTTCACTAGATACGTGATCACGGCTAGCTGTTCGATACTCGCTTAGATATAACCTCGTTTAGATTTTTTTGTCATTAACGCAACATCAAAGTTGAATTTCCAGTTTTACTAGTAAGATTCCGATTTACATTTTTATTATAAACAACTTGGGCGTGTATTGTATTGGTGTTTACGCGACTTGTGTCGCTTTTAATAGTAATGTTTATTTTAATATTCAGTAAGTATTACTTAGTGCTATATTGGTAGAGTGATCATCATGCAGCCGGGCTAGCATGACTTCGAAAACGCGATAGATAAACCGATTTATCAACATCCAACTGTCAAAATATGATGAAAATACCCGCCATATTTAATTTTATCTATTGGTCATGCTCCCGAAATCGATATTATTTCGTGGTGTCTAAGTATATATTTTGTCACGCACAGTCATGCTAGGCAGGGAGGACTGCCAAACAAAGGGTTATAAGTTCGAATTTGTATTACTAATAACACGGCAAGTTAAATTAGACTACCAAACAAAGGATTCCAAAAATTGTTCGAAGTTATTCCTAAATAATACGACAAGTTAAATATAAATAAAATGCACACACTAACAAACGTACCTACTCGTAGTGTTCAGATCTATTTGAAAGATATTCTCAAGAAGTACTAAACCGAATTGAAAGAAAATTAAAAATGGCTGTACTTATTTCAAAGAGAAACTGCGGGGAACAGTTAGTGTAGATTGAAACATAATAAAAAATACTAGTATATAAAAATATACTTATTTTATACTCGTATATACTGTTATAGTATAGAGTTGTGAACTTACTGTTACTGTCATGTCAATAACATCGTATCGCACTATCTTGAAGGTTAATGAGTCATTAAAAGTAACAACCGTTATAAATATAAAGTACATAACGGCAAACGTTTATTTATAAACAGATTTTTATGCAGACGTATAAATAAGTAGTATAATATACAGCCAACCTTATAAATACCCCACAAAATATATAGTTACTCAAAGAAAAACAGGCCAAGTTCTAGTATGACTCGCCCGTCGAGTGTTCCGTCCGTATAAAGGAGATATGTATCTAAGTAAGTGTAGATACATATATACTATTTAAATAGGTCAAAATCGAGTCTCATATTGTTTTACGATCTATAAATACTTAAATAAATCGTTGGAAATAGCAGAGAAATATCAATTTTCACTTAGTTCAAATAAATTCTTAGGTACCGTCAAAATTATGAGCGAAAATCCATCACCAATAACAGTTTATATATAACATAACATAATCATTCACTACATCATCTCATTATAGTAACTGACCCCTAACTTAAATTTAAAACTTGTATCCAGGGTATCAGAAACTTCGCACACACTCATTCACACACACACACCACACATAAGTATGTACTCATTCAACTATTTATAGTTTAATATAAAAAGCAAAAGCTTCATAGAAATTGGTTCAGTGATTTTGAATAAGTTAACAAAGGAAACAATAATTGGGTACTTACACATAAGTAATTTGATTACAGATACATTTGTATGCACGTCCATGGCTTGTTACGGGTTATGGGTAAACACCATAACGCAAACATAATTAGTAGATAATAGATATTAGCATTGTTAGTAATTCTATTTATACAGCTCGTGTTCCTCAGTTTTATTCATGTTGGTTGGCTCCATTCCTACTTATTGGTTCTAGCAAAATTATCAAGGAAGGCTTAAAATCAAGCCTTCCTTGGTAATTTTGCTCTCCACTACACTAAAATATTTTTCAATCAAACTTTTCAATCAACTTTTCGTAAAAAATAAAATAATATGACGTCTTCTGTCCATATCTATATACTTATATAGTATCTACCCTTTTATTCGATACCCGTAACATGGAGGTAGATGCATATTAAACAGAGATCGGCCATCTTTAAAAGTCCGCCATAAGTATTTAATTTAACTGGAATAAATATACTTATTGGCTTCCCAACTTAATGTATACTTACATACTTATTACTAATACTTATGTAAAAATTCATCTCTATCATTTGTATAAACTTGTTTGCAATAAGGTAAATGCGTTATTTATTCATTGGTATTTTAAAATTGTATGTAAATCAGTAGATAATATTCAGTTAATTAGTACCAGCATGTAGTGAGTATGTAGTTGTCTGTTAGTTAAGCTTCATATCAATCCCTTGACCTGATACAACGTTTAAAACTTAGTTTCTAAACCGAGGCTAAAATGAAACTATGTGTGCTCATACTTTTATGTAATAGAACCACCATCTAATGCATTTTTATATAGAAACTAGCTGCGCCCCGCGGTTTCACACGCCTAGTTCCCGTTCCCGTGGGAATTTCGGGATGAAAAATAGATGTTGACCGATTCTCAGACCTACTGAATATGCTCGCAAAATTTCATGAGAATCGGTCAAGCCGTTTCGGAGGAGTATGGCAACGAAAACTGTGACACGAGAATTTTATATATAAGATACTAGTTATCTAGTATTATATAATGATCTATGATAGAAGCAATAATACTATAATGCGATCCAACGATCCAAATGGCAGAGTGGTCACAATGCCAGGCAGCCAAAGTAGGGTTGCGAGTTTGATTTTCGAGGTGGTATATATTTAAGACTAGCTGTGCCCCGCGGTTTCACCCGCGTAGTTCCCGATCCCGTAGGAATTTCGGGATAAAACGTAGCCTATGTTCTTTCCCGGACCGTAAGCTTCCCCTGTACCAAATTTCAAGTCAATCGGTTCAGTAGTTTAGCCGTGAAAAGGTAACAGACAGACAGAGTTACTTTCGCATTTATAATATTAGTTAGGATTAGGATTAGGATAGTTAGGATTAGGATTTTGCGTATCTTAGTTTGCGTGTGTTTATGAATAAGTACATATAAGTAGTATTATGCGTATGCGTAGATTTCCATACCCTATGATAAACTAGGTTAGGGACCATAGAGTATTCCGATTTCTATGGGATTACTTTAATAGTAAGATAACAGAGTGATTGATAGATAGATAGATATTCTATTGCACATACACACACAAGCACAAGGACATATTACAGAAACAGTTAGACAAAAACATTTGGTACATGGGCAAAGGTCTTATTGCTGAGAGCAATCTCTACCAGACAACCTTTGTTTGTGAAAAAACTGCTGAAGAACCGGCGGCGGTCGTGTGACTTAACATTACCGGATTGTTACAAACTTACACAAAAGTAATAATAGTTATTTATGGTACAAGCGAGGTAAGTTGGTGATTACTTCCGAGGCGCTATTGAGGCCCGAGCCGTCAGGCGAGGGTCTGAAGATAGCCGAGGATAGTAATCATCAATACTCGCGTGTACCATACAACGTTTTTCAACACATTTGCGAAGAAATTATCATTTTTCGCTAATAAATAAACAGTTTTTCTATTCGCGCGCATCCAACACAACAATGGTGATCGCCAAAGACTAAAAGAATATACTTATTAAAAAAAAATTCGAATGAATGAATGAATGGAATCGACCATAGACCTACCAAAAGTAAGGCAACATACCTAGTTGAAGTTTGTTTTTAAAATGTATGGACACTATTATTTTGGTGTCGAAACTTTTTTAAAAACAAAGCAATTTAAAAAAACAATCTATAACTCACTAGTGAATAAAACGTGTCATTATTCAACTGTTTCTGCACAAATAAGAGCCCCTTTATGAGCAAGTGTGTTGAAAAGATAATTATTGTTTTTCATGTTATGTTTAGACCAGCCTAATAATACAAATGGTCTATTCAATTAATCTTACTATAAAATAAGTAAGTACATAATAATGCGTTCTCTAAAGATATTCAAGGTTAAGTTCTTATATTATAGATTTATTTTATTGAAGGAGCTGTGTATTGATTGTTACCTGTCACTTCCTGGTTCAGTCTCAACTATTGTACGGACAAAGCCACATTTTTTTTAAAGTAATTAAGTCATAAGTGTGAAAAACTTTAAGATCAATGTAATAAAACATTCGTGTTATTACTACATAGTATAAAACAAAGTCGCTTTCTCTGTCCCTATGTCCTTATGTCCCTATGTATGCTTAGATCTTTAAAACTACGCAACGGATTTTGATGTGATTGGTTTTAACATATAGAGTGATTCAGTGGGAAGGTTTTTAGCATAATTTTATCCTCATGCATTTTCTTTCAATCCTTTACGAAAATTAGCTTTTGTTAAGCAAATATAAAAAACTACGAAATGCTTATAATTTTTACATATTTTTTAAAACACATTACCTATATGTTTTGAACATAACGTACTTAATTTAATTAAAAAAATTAAGCTCCTACCATCAAGGATCATGCCAGTCCGTTCTTCCATTTTCCTTAATTCCGAAAACCTTTACCCATACATTGTAGGTCAATGAACTTTATTATATACAATCATACAAATACAATGCATTCTATACAATATGTACATATGTACTAAGAAAAACGCGTAGGTGACTGCATAATACGATAGTGTAATCAACAAAACCTACATTATAAGGTTGTGATGTCATATATTGCTTATGTAAGTGTAAAACATAATAATTACATATTTGTTTATTACATATCTAGTGCCAACTTTGCTAGGTATTAATTAAATATATTTGCATACACTCAAAGTCACACTAGCAGTAATCAAAATGTATTGGATTAATTGCTAAATTACAATATAAACACCTATATTATACCTGTCTACTCGTACTTATTTACTTAGGATAATAGGTAAAATATTGCCCAAAAAATATTTTTCGCCTACATACATAATAAGTATTTAAACTGTTATATTCTTTGATTAAAAATAATAACTTCATAATTGAAGGCGCTCTAATTTGTAACTACATTTCCTCACAGTTAACCTACCCGTCAAAGAAAGTAGCGTTAATGATAATAAAATTAATGAGGGCTTAAAACTAAATAATAACCCTTATTTGTCGAAACAAATATAAGGTTTAATATTTAGTTTTCATAGAAAAAATATATCAAAATTTGTTGCGTGGCTTAGAATTTACCGGAGAAACTGACAACCAAACGCAGCGATAAAATTAAGAAATTAATTGAATTAATGCTGCCGGGAACGCAACGCTAAAAGCAATTCCAAATTTAAAAAACAATAAAAAAGAAGAAAAACTTACCAGTATTAAAAAATAATTGTGTACTTCCAAGGTGTCTATTGTTTGTAAACAAATAAGTCCATGGAGCTGCGCACTTCACGTCACACTTATTTTAAACCGCGTTCTAAAATGCAGCGGGTACCACACCCGCGTTCCGTTCGGCCACTGGATCAACAACTCTAATAATAGACATCATGCATGATTCGTCTCGAATGATAAACAGAGTTATCTGTGGGTTAATACAACTTGTTTTACGATTACATGTAGCTGTGTTAACTTGTTAACGGACTAATTCAATTATACTTAAATTACTTATGTAAGAAGTAAGTAAGTAGTTCAATTAAGTATAATTTTAGTTAGTACGTAACTGGCTGTGACCCGAAGTTTTACCCGCGTGAATCTCAATCCCATGGGAATTTCGGGATAAAAAGTATCCTATGTGTTATTCCTACTTATAAGGAACATCTGTACCAAATTAACTTAATCTAAATCGATTCAGTAGTTTTTGCGTGAAAGAGTAACAAACATCCAAACTCACAAACATACAAACTATCGCATTTATAATATTAGTAGTCATATGTAAAATTGTATGTAAAATAAATGCAATATCAGTTGAGGGTTTATTTTGGAGAGGAAAACCTTAAGGAGCATGTTGCTCGTGAATACTTGTTTTGTTTATTTTAAGGGCGGAACCTTTCAATACGTAAGTTTTTATGTATCAGTTGTAGTCTCGGCTAATTGGACATCGTTTGTTTATCGTAACTTGGGCTAGTACTTCGGAAAATATGAAGGCGAAGATTCGAGCTTGAAAGCATGTAATTGGTTGGTAGTTCCTTATTTTTGTCATTTATTCTGCTAAAACAATTGTTTACCTTCCTAGTAAATGAAAAAATATGTCGAAATAGACACAAAAATACAAGTCAATTATTAATTAAGTATAACAAGGTATAACATAACAAGTTGTCGATATTGGAGCAGGAAGACCTTATATTAAGGAAGAAGGATATTTTATGATTTTTTTTTACAAAAAAGTTTCTATGTAAAGTACTTTTTAGAAGAGCCATTCTTGTAAAAAGTACTAATTTAAAAAGCTCCTACTCTTTGGTTCATAGGATGCAATATTCTGTCATAATTGGTTCGAGTGTAGGGACGGTGTATAAATAAAATAATTTTAAGAATAGCATATTAAAATATGGAACAAGCTATTACAACAAGGTAAAGGACGAAACGCATAGTAATTATTTACCAATTAGTACATACTTATATATTATTTATAAGATATAGCAATCTCGTTTCTATCGTAGCTTTAGTACCTATTTATTCATGTGTGTTTTTATAACATCTTGATTTCGCGTACATAAAAAACTGTTTATTTTAGAGTGTGTTATCTCAGTTTCATAACTCAATCAAAAAAATCAAATCAGATATTAATAACAACATTCACTTTTACCACCTTTTACTTACATTACGTAAAATGTGCCTATTTCTACCCAATGGGGTCAGTTGTTATATGAAGATGATAAAGTGATTGAATGATTCTGAACATGAACAAACACGTACAAAGGGCCCAAATAAGAGGTCTAGGCGAAACCTGCTTTAAGGAAAAGAAAGGAAGAAAATTTTATTTGGTCACCACTCTTAAAACAAATCACCCACTTCATCATCTCAAATCTCATTATATTATCATTATATCTATCATATCATTATATAGTAACTGACCCTTAACTAAGTTCGAAACTTTAAAAAATCTAGATTCTAGGGTATCAGTAACACTGCGCACACTCGCGTTCTCACGCACAGTCAGACCGAGATAAACATTTGTGGTTCACACAAATATTCACCCCGCTCGGAAATCGAACCCACAACCTTACGGATGGCAGTCCGGCATGGTGACCACTCTACCATATAAGGAATAAAAAATATAAAACTAAGTAGGTACTTATCTGCTTCTATATTGTTTTTTATTTACAGTGAAAGTGGCATCCCCAAAAAGACCTATCTCCTGTTGGCGTTAAATGTGGTGGGAGTGCTACTGTGCATTCTCGTTACCACTTTTCTTATATTATGGGCTTTATGTAAGCTTTCTACTTTATTTGCTAGTTTAATAAGTACTTACCTATATAAAATAATTACCTCTGTCCCGTAATTTATCCCGTATCGTAATTAAAAGATCTTGTAGGAATCTCAGAAAAAGAAATATACCTAGTAAAGTATGTCTTTATAGTGTATGGTCTTGGTTAAAGACTATCAGCTATCTTTATTTTATCTATAGGTACTTATATAGTTTATATTTTTAGGTATTGTCCTACCAGAACCTAATACACCAGAGATAGTAGAACAATTTATAGAGCTGTATAAGAAAAAGTAAGTTTGTTGTTTGGTTCTATGGTAATATTTATATCTATCTAATTAGGTAGAAGAGTCTCATTAGAATATAAGTACTCACTTAGAAAGACAGTCATTATTATGAGTACTTAACACACATAGTTAATTAAGAACATTATTGACTTCATATAGGTTGTATCCTGCTGTTAAATCACGTTAGATTTTTTGTAAACCTTCTCCTTTGAAATACTGCACTTACCATTATTCATGAAAGCAGTAAAAATCGTAGTTAAAAACTTTATTTTCTACACGAATTCTGATTAATTTGTCGTGTTCTTTTTTACAGCAAATCATATTACACGAGTCAGTACAAGCATCCTTTACAAATACACTATTCTTAACATGTAGCAAACAAGACGATAAATAGTTTAAATAAGATTTAAGAATATAATGTACAATAGTTAAATAGTACTTATCTAAGTACTTAATAATGTACACTAAAACTGCAACATTGTTTTCCACGCTTATCTAATAATTAAATACATTTACTGTAATGAGTTGTTTGATTAAATTTCCTTGTTGTTTGTGCATTATGGTCGTGTTGAATCCGGCCTTGTTAGGGGATCCTACGTGAGTAAATAGGTGGGTAGGTTTCATTCTTCATTAAGGCATCCGGTGTTTATAGCTGTCTTGGGTCAACATTGATATTTTTATTTTAATAATTTGAATTTTGTGCTTTTGTACCTACTTTAGTGTTTGTTTTGTATGTGTGATTGTGGAACCAAATAAACTTTTATCTATCTATCTATCCAATTCCTGAGCATCGTAATGTAGGTAGGTAGAGAAATGTATCTTCAAGCAAACAGATAACTAAGTGACAGCGGCGAAATAACATGGATCGACACTTGGAGTTGTTTTTTTTATTAAGCACCCTCCTTACTTAACTATAATGGCAATAATTTATTGTTGCTGAGACGAGAGAATGTGACTCTAACTGAAAAAGTTACCAGATCTCATGTAGAGCCAAGCTCGACTCTACAAACCAGAACTTTACAAGGCAAAGATCTCCTTAGGCTATCGCAAACTCTATAATAACCCTACAACTTAGTCAAAATGTGTGGTTCACTTTGGCCCTTATGTTCCTCAATTATGACCTTTATTCCCATTTGCCCCCTCTAGGCTTGCCACCGGGGTGGTGGATGCCACTAATTAGGTGGCGTTTACCACCCCGGTGGTCGATGGCACTAAATAGGTGGTGTTCACCACCCCGGTGGTCGATGGCACTTAATTAGTTTCATCTGCCCCCTTCACAGTTATTAGTACGGAGGTTTATTCTCATATTGTATAGGACATTACCAATAAATAAAAAAAAAAAAAATTAAACAATATATTTTAGTTTCTCTGTTTCTTTATTGGATAAAATCACAGTTTTATTACACTAACATAAGTGATGGACGTAAGATATTTTCACAAAATTGAATCAGTGAAAAATATTTTAATATCATTTTCAATAGTCACACTTTTTAATCACAGAATCATTTACAATAATCGACTAGTTTTTATACGTAAAACATTATAAGTAAGTGTTTTCATAATAACGTAACACTGAAAACCTAACCAAGATTTTTAAAAGTGGTTTTCAATTATCTACTAAGATCACAGTTTTAATTGCAATATAATTAATCACAGAATCATTTACAATAATCGACTAGCTTTTATACGTAAAAAATTATAAGTAAGTGTTTTCGTAATAACGTAACACTGCAAATCTAACCAAGATTTTTAAAAAGTGGTTTTCAATTATCTACTAAGATCACAGTTTTAATCACAATATAATTAAAATTAGAATAATCTACCCAATTAGAAATAATAATATGTCACAGTTGTAAGTTAATCTAAGAACAAATTCAAGAAAAGTTATATTTATTTATGTACGCACCATTTCCAAAAAGTGGCCTACTGTTAATTGTCCATCTAATAACGCTAATTGAGCGTCCTGAATGAATTCGTCATTGGATATAGAATTTTGACACCGTTTTTTAAATATTTTGTTTCGTATTAAAATTTCTTTAACATTGACTAACGAAGCATCTTCTTCAATTATATTTAAAAAATGCATAATATTTGGATTCTTTTTTCCCATAGCTTTGTTTAGCTTGTTGTGCCAACCTTCCAAAAAATTGTTGGTACGGTGGCGTTGGCCATACACTGACAAAATTTCTAACGAATCAGATTTGGTCCACTGTTTTTCCATATAAGACCTGAATTTCAGTAACTGAGGGTCCTCAATATCGTGACGCGTTATATATTTCCATCCATTTAATAGTTCATTGCGAGGCAATAATGGTAGTACTGCGCTCAGTTCTATTTCACGTCTTTTTATTTTTTCGCATTGTGTCAGTCCAAGCTCTTTTGCTTTTTTCCAAATACTTTTATTATAATGGTAATAACAGCCGGCAATTGTTGTATTTGGAAATAATTTTTTTATTGCTTTAATCGCAGCATTTTCAAAGTCTGTTTTGAAGTTTATTGGTTCCCACTCAGGAATCTGCGTTTTTATTAATTCAAATAGAGTGACGTAGGCTTTATATGTCATTTTATTCATGAGACAATACATCAACGGCACGATGTTAGTAGCGTCTCTATCGCTCCCCAAATCTCCATGAATTACATACAACTGTTTAAAACATGATGGGCAACTTTTAAATGTACCATCACTAAAGAAATCCTTGACCTTTTTAATTAACTCTCTGGATTTTTTGGAGCAGAATATAATTATACGGACACCTTCATGTTTGTAGTCGGCCAACAAGAATTCTTCGTATCTATCTGGGACTTCGACATCTTTAGCTTCATAACAGGATATTTTTGTCAATTTTGCTGTCTTATTTCGATACCTATATAATGATGATTTGATGTTATTGAATTGAGGAAATTTAATAATATTACTCACGTCGGAATTACTCATCTTTGCTATTGCCTTGTTGTAAGTAGATGGCACGGCGGGAAAGGTTGGTTCTGTTATCTTCTCTTTTATTCTTTGCATTAATATTGCACTTTCATTTTTTGCGAAATCTGGTGTACAGTCGTGGTGCTTCTCACCGACAATATTTTCTCCCTATAAAAAGAAAAACACATATGTGAATATTCTTTAGTACACTAACTTTCTACACATTATTTATTAGGTATTACGTATTATTGTGTTCGTTTCACCAACGATACACGGTTGCCTTAGGATCACCGCAGACAGACTGCATTAATCCTCGCGCAGCTTTTTAAGGCACTCAAAAGTCAACTTTAAAATTATTAAAATAAAGTGAATTTAAGCTTGAACCTAACAAAATAATATTGTTTTCTCATGTTTTGTCAGGTTGATTTTAAATTATATTATATGTCTATCTTTAGAGTGGTACAATATACAATGTGGTGGTAGATTGACATGTCAATCCTTTACATTTATTTACAAGCTTTTATTGGAAATTTTGCAGGCATATGTATATGTCGTGACAATGCAATAAAATCTAGCTATATAAAAAACTTTTTATAAAAAACTTATTCTTATTGAACTTAGTTATCGTATCTAACTTCGGCAACGATAATGTTACTTTGCCTACGGCCCCTGGCACTAAAACTAGATTAACAAACTTATTAAGAGCCTGTTTCACAACATCTGAACAGTTACTAACTGTTGAATAAATTTAAAAATGAAACAGAATTTGTTTGAAATTATCTGCTAAATAATTATATGGGAACATATTCGGATGTGGTGACACAGACAGTAAGTGTACTAAAAAACTACTTACCTTAATTCTTAAAACACCGCGACACTTATTTTTTCTTCTGCCTGAGCACTCCCATATCACGAGACCAGTGGTTTTGTATTGTTTTTTAATAATATATTGATGTCCCGCACGTAACAGCACTTTACCATTATTTTTATTAATATAAAAAATCGTATTAAGCTCTGGGGAACTTCCACTAGCTTGTGGTTCTGCCATATTAGTGTATAAATAATGATATCTTTGATTTACACGAACACTACACATTGAAATAAAACACTTAAACGGATTTTTGTCGTGGTTGTATTTTGTTTTACATTTCTGACGTTTCAGTTTTATTTCAATGTATAAATAATGTTTGAATTTGCACCAAGCAGTTTCGGATTATCTATTGCAAATTGTACAAGTAAGGAACCCGGAAGGTAAACAAATAAACGCACACATTAAAATTAAACACAAACAGGCGAACGGAGTGACAAGTAATGTAATGTGTAACTATACTGCGTTCTCCCTCGTACAAAGGGGGTCTCACTCGCACATAGGGGTGGAGTCGTACAACATTGCATTGTTCCTGTGTCTTCATATCGTCTTCTGTTGTAAATGTGAGCGAAAACTATGGAAAAATACTGCAATGCACAAAATAGGTACTTCGGTATTACGCTCTTGACGATAATAGTAGAGCGCATGACAAAACAAAAATATTTATTATGATTTTGTACATCAATTTTTAACAAAATTTTGTTTTAACTTATTTTTCTTTCTACATTGGTGTTATGTCTTACCAACTGTTTATAAAATAAGTACCTAAGCCTATGCAAAATAATTAATAATTGCGAGTCATTATAACAACGTTTATTGTATTTCTGAACTAGATTAGTAATTAGATAACAATTCAATAACATCAAATCTTTATTATATAGTCATCGAAATAAGACAGCAAAGTTGACAAAAATATCCTGTTATGAATCTGAAGAGGTCGAAGTTCCAGTGTACGGCCAACGCCACCGTACCAACAATTTTTTGGAAGGTTGGCACAACAAGCTAAACAAATCTATGGGAAAAAAATCCAAATATTATGCATTTTTTTAATAAAATTGAAGAAGACGCTTCGTTAGTCAATGTTAAAGAAATTTTAATACGAAACAAAATATTTTAAAAACGGTGTCAAAATAGTAAATTATTCCGTGATTAAAACTTGTGACTATAGCTATTGAAAATGATATTAAAATATTTTTCACTGATTCAATTTTGTGAAAATATCTTACGTCCATCACTTATGTTAGTGTAATAAAACTGTGATTTTATCCAATAAAGAAACAGAGAAACTAAAATATATTGTTTAATTTATTATTTTTTTATTTATTGGTAATGTCCTATACAATATGAGAATAAACCTCCGTACTAATAACTGTGAAGGGGGCAGATGAAACTAATTAAGTGCCATCGACCACCGGGGTGGTGAACACCACCTATTTAGTGCCATCGACCACCGGGGTGGTAAACGCCACCTAATTAGTGGCATCCACCACCCCGGTGGCAAGCCTAGAGGGGGCAAATGGGAATAAAGGAATTATGAAAGGCACGAGAGACACCTGCGCTAGAGTTGACACCCCTCGGTGCTTCGCAATGAGTATATCCCATTCGTCCCCACCAAGTTTGTCCCCACTGGGGACGAATTGGATATGTTCTAAAAATTTATCCCGTATGTCCCCACTGGGGACAAACTTGGTGGGGACGAATGGGATATACTGCTTCGCAATCTGGACGGCCCGCCCCGCTCTATGCCGCGTGACGAAGTAGAAAGTGCCTCTAAGGTTGGATAAGTAAGTAGTCTCTTAGTATTATATTACCTATGACTCCAGGGTAATCTAATACTAAGGGCCTATTTCACGATCTTCACGTACAGTACCGAGTAGCTACTAACAAGTTTTGTCTTTGTCACTTGATATAAAGTAAGAAAGAGACCAACTCACATTACTTGGTGAGTAAAATGAAGATCGTGAAATAGGCCCTAAGATAACTAATAACATCATTTAGTATTAAACTAAGGCCTAATCGCCCTAATTCAGAGTATACTCTATAAGTACTCGAGCCATAGGTAGGGACATAGATGAGCTGATGATATTGATGAAATAATTTTCTATATTTTTACGTTGTTATGTGAGTACTTGCAAATTTTAATTAAGATAATCTTATCTATAAAAGCTTTTATTTCAATGAATATTGATAACAATAATTTGGTCACACGAAAACTATTTTATCAATTGGCAATTCGTACTGGAGGACGTATGAATACTGGAAAAATGATACTTAAAAAAATAATAGTGTGATATGAAAAATAATTGAAAACTTACTGGAAAAATATATTTAAATAAAAATACTTATTTGAAAAAAATATCGTGGATATTTGACTATTTCAACAGGCAAGTAAAAATTACGCTACAGTCAGCGCCGAAAGTAGATTAACATATCCAATCCAAGTACCTATTGAAAACGTTTTTATCCACTCCAAAAGCAAATTATACTTTCATTTTAATGTCTTTCACTTGATTCTTATCCAATCTTTTTAGTAGATATTTACTTAAATTTGGAAAATATTGTTTACTTAAGAAAAAGCTTTAGTACGTATTTAATATTTGAAAGTAGAAATGTTTGATGCTGACTGTACTTAATATACTTATTTGTTCGTTTCAGGCAATAATTATGTCATCCATCTTTGATTTGTACACCAAGAATTCTGCGTCAGATTACTCCAATATCATGAAGAATATGTTAAATGCATCAGTGACGTCATTACTTGTCATGTTTCTTATTGTAGTTGGTTTTACTATTTTTGTGAAGAATTATTGAATCAATTATTCCTCCCTGAGGTATGTGAAATAAAATCGACTTATTATTATATCCCATTCGTCCCCAGTGGGGACATACGGGATAAATTTTTAGAACATATGTCATTCGTCCCCAGTGGGGACAAACTTGGCGGGGACGAATGGGATATGCTCATATTAACTCCTACAAATATATATTTGAAGGAAGTTGAAATAAAAACAATGCATTTCTTTTACTGTAACTTTATTAACTTGAAATAAAAAGATAATAATATTCTAATAAATGTTTGCAATAATAACGCGCCGGCCGTGCTGTTACATCCTACATTAAACTTTAACATTCTTATTCGTTCATCTATTAACTCTTATTCACTAATAAGGCTACCCTTAAATTCTACCACTTCCATTAGTTAAGGGCCAAGTGCATCCACACAATTATTGCTTGATAAATTGCATATTTTATTATCGTTTTCATTACGTACAAGTGGCTTTCAAACTACGTTTATTGCCTCGATTTTTAACGAAACAAAATGTTACGAGAAAAATTTGTTCTTATAGGAATATTAGAAAGTGAAAGGTTTATAGAAGAAGATATATGAACGACAATGTGATAGAATTCTGAAGGTGAAAACAATTATTGTTTGTGCGAATTTTGTGTATAAATTTTAATTTTAACAACAAAGTGTGGAAATTTTGTGAAAGACAAATGTACGCATCAAATAATATTCATTTTTCAAGATAATATAATCAACAATTAAATTTCAAAATACACGCAGGCGACGCAGGCCGCGCTGGACAGAGCAGGCACGTGCGACGCAGACATATGTCTGTCCTGCTCTCTCGCGACGTTCCATGCTTTACAAAATCTGCTCTGCTCTGCCCTGCGCGGCCTGCGTCGCCTGCGTCTCAGCATACGCCGAGTCCTATGCTCAGACGCAGAGAAAATGATGAACGAAAAACTATAATCATACATTCGAAATATCAAATTGACTGTCATATCTGTCAACTGTCATGTGTGACGTTTATTAGAATTAATTCCACTTTTGGCCACAATATGTTAGCAGCCTTTTTCTTAGGCTAAAGTTATTTCCCAAAATAATCTTGTGTTATAATAATGTGTCATTTTGCCCTGCGTCTGAGCGTAACTTCAATATTACAACCAAATTTATTTTTCGTTAATATAACATATTTGTTCACAGTTTTCTGGTACAATTTTGATACAGTTTTATGTTTATTGTAAACAAAAATTCGGGGAGAAATGTCAAAATGACAGATACAGTCAGCGACATATTACTTGAGTATGACTTTGACATTTATTTCTAATAAAATTAATCAATGAATATACATACAATTATAAATTGCAAGAACTTGATTCGCTGACTGCACATACACGTCACATTTTAATTGTTGTAAATATGTTGAATCTTAACTAAAACACATTAAATACTAATTGTTAATAATAATTGTACGATTATTGTTCAGATTTTTGATCGATATACGCATAATAAGTACTTAATCTGTTAAAAATAATATAAAAAATAATTTAATTTACATAAGACAAAGTATTTATAATTATTCTTATTGAAATAATAATAAAAAAATATTTGTTAACTTGGAACGCGTAAATTCATCAAAATAATGTTCTGTTTTACAAAATACAACTCTAAACAGTCAGTTTAAGAATCATTATTGCTTGATTTATAAAACTAGTCAAGTGTGTATGGTAACGCTTTTGAAAAGCTTTACAAAGGATTAAATACTAATTTTATTCATAAAAACACATTCAATAAAATAAAAAATAATACAAAAAAATATTTCATTGCTATTATTTAAATAAATACGGTTGTCATTATAATAATGAAATAATTAATATCAAAATAATATCTTTTCATATACACGTTCCAACAAAAAATATACAAAACCAAATAGCACATAATTTAAGCACAATAAACATTGTTAATATCATATATATTACACCTTATGATATGCTAATGATATGATAAAAAACCTACACTGGAACCAGTCCAGACAATGGTATAATATAAATAATTTCACTATAAACTATCATGCATTAATATAAACCTTACATCTAAATCACTACCAGTATTTCGTTAAGGCATACAACTGAATTATTATAATAATATTGTCAGATTCTATCAGGAAGCATGTTACCTTATTATTTAATAATTGATGGCTTATTGACATAAGTGTTTATTTTATTTGTAAGCATATTGCGTATTGTCTTTGAATACAGCGTGTATTTGATAGTGATAATTGCGAGTTCTCTAACTTGAATCCAAATCTAGATTTTTAAAATACATAAGACATTAAGTATATTATTTTCAGATTTTTATTTTCATTTGAATGCAGCTGACTGTATCTAGTGCGATAAAACTGCTTAGGATACACGAAATAAGTGGTTTTGGATAACAATACTGCAATGATGAAACACAATGGTTGATTTTAAGATCGATGTATAAAAGATTTGATCATATTTCACTGGTCATTTTTACTGTTTATCATTATACACTGGGATTGCAAAGAACTGGGAATTGTATATTTTACTTTTTAGCTTTCATCCAAACGTCAGTTAATTATCATCATCTGCATAATACTAAGAAAGAAATTGTTTGAAAACATTCTATTTTTTCTATAATTTTCGGTTTTGGTTACACTATCAAATACCCCTGTATCCATAGACAACTCAGATTAACCTACTTATGTGTGCGTGTTTTAATTTCACTAAACTATTTATTATATTAACTCGAATTAGAATGTCCTTATCACATTACAATGAACGTAACACGTACACAAAAGTGTGCCAAACTGTATATAGCAATTAGGTTAGAATTATTTTCTAGCACCCTTGTTCTATCTAACTAATCAGATCAATTGATTCACATTCGTTGTAAATCAATTATTGTATCGTAGTTTGTAATCGATTATTTGTTTTAATAAGATTTTATTGTAGTTTTGTTTTACAGGAACTTTCATACAAACCATAATTCATCTATACTAATATTATAAAGAAGTAAAGTTTGTGTGTTTGTTAAATTGTAAGTAATCTCGGGATCCGCTGAACCGATTTTAAAAATTCTTTCTCGAATGGAAAGCTTTATTATCAGCCAGTGAAATAGGCTATATTTTATCCCTGTATTCCCACGGGAACGGGAACTACGCGAGTGAAACCGCGGGGCACTGCTAGTCGATTAATAAAAAACTATGGAATTGTTTGTTCAAAAAAAGAACTTAAAATCGATGTTATTTGTTGGATATGTGTTTAATTTTTAAAGTTATTGTCCGGTTTTTGTTTAAAAACAAAATAAAATATCTGTCGACGTTTTTGTTGTCTTTAAAAATAAAGACAGTATACGAATATTAAGTAAATAACTGGATATTTGACATAAGAACTGTCTGGATTATATTTTAAATTAAAATGCTTTAAAGAATGCCTTTTGCATACTGTTAATAGAGTATTATTATTTCCAACGAATAAAACATTAAAACGACGCATAAAATAGGTAAACAATATAAAAAATATATGTTTCTCTACAAAATCTAATAACCAATACAAACAAAAATAAATTAGTAAATTTAAGTAACTAATTTACATAATGTCATGTTAATTATGGCAAATATAAAAAATAAAAAGACTAAAAAAATATTTTAGAATTAATTTTCAATAATTTTGTTTATTTCCCTAAAATTAAAAATACAATTGAAAATTATTTTACGAGTATTCCAGTTCCATTCAATATAAAAACGCTTATTGAATTTCAGATCTCAATATAATATCAATTTAATTAAATTAGGCTTCGTTAAGAGCGGCGATTCGCGTTGAGCGTCAAGCGGAGCATTATCGTACGTTTGAAACGCCCGCTCAATACGTCACGAGACGATTTCCAACATTATGGCGAAGACTTTGTATTAAAACTATTTTTTTTATTATTACGTTATATTATGTAATATTTATTGCGACTAATCGTATCCTTATTAACTAACCTAAGAAACTCAAAACACTCGAAGGATCGCATAAACTAAATACATTCAAATCCGTTAATAAAAATGTATGTCGTAAATTGTTATCCTAATTTTACTACCTTACAATCAAGTGCACTTAATGTATTCTCACTACAAATTTCGTTTCATGATTAGAATTTTTATTAGCCATTTTATGTGAGTAGTAATGTTTCATGTAAGTAATGACAAAATGAAATTAAGTGTTTTATCATTATGAAAACGTTTACGCGTAAATATTGTAGTTACATACATAATTATAATTATTTAAGCTCATTTTTATTTTGGAATTAATAATCATATTTTTATTTGGAAAACTGTTTTTATTTATTATTTAAAACTGAAATTTAACTTTTCTTAAATTTAAATTTTATTTTTTGACTAAATTTTTTTATATAAAACTGGGTTTTTTAAATTGAATTTACGACAACTATTGTGAATTTAGGGCTGATTTATCCATCGCCAGATAACTTTATTCGACGAATAACTTTAAAATTTTGACAGTTCTTTCATACAAAATCTGTCAAACGTCAATTTTATTCGTCGAATAAAAGTTATCTGGCGATGGAAAAATCGGCCCTTAGTGTAGGTTACTCAAAATAACTACAGTAGCATTTGAATGTTATTTTATTGACAGAATTATTTATTTGTATGTCACTTACTACATGAAACATTCAAATACATTTCAAAAACGTATACTTATGCAGGTATTCATTATAATCGATATGAGCACGATATTTTATTTCATTTTACAATTTATGCCAAGCATAAAATGGCTTTATCTGATCATACGGCTCAAGTGCTAAAAATCCCTATAAAGAAGTCATGCCGGCTGAAATATTGGTACACTCATAAACGTGATTTTTGCTCTGAGAATATCAATAAGTTTTTTGACTCCATCAATAACCTAACTTTTAAAGAAGTTTATGATTCAAGTGAACCAAATGTAGCATTTAATATGTTTCATGAAAATTTTGTGCTGTTCTATAACTTGTGTTTTCCAAAAATTAAAAAGAAAATATCCACTTCAATAAAACCGAAGTGGGTAACAAAAGGCGTAAAACTTTGCAGCAAGAAAAATCGCAACTTATTGTGGAATTATCGACTGCATCCAACCACTTCTAATAAGTATGCTTTTGAAAGCTATACGAAAAAGTACAAGAAAATAATTAGACTGACACAAAAATCGCAAAATGAATATTACATAAATAATTCAAAAAACAAATCACTAGCAACTTGGAAAGTTATCAATAAATACAATAAAAAATTACCTAATGAAAATATTACCTCTATTCTAAGTGATGACGTCGAGGTGACTGATCCGACACATATAGCCAATATATTTAATGACTTTTTCACTGACTCTGTAGCTACATCTGACATAATAAATAATAAAGACTATATTTCTAAATCTAACATAAATTCAATGTTTCTATCACCAACTTCTGTAATTGACATTAAAAGAATAATTATCTCACTCAAAAATACAAATAGCGTTGGCTATGATGAACTATCTACTAAAATTATAAAACATGTAGGAGACTTAATAGCACCTGTTTTATGCCACATAATAAATCTTTGCTTAGAAAAAGGTATGTTTCCTGATAAGCTTAAATATACTATTGTTCTTCCAATATATAAAAAAGGTGATAAGAAATCTATAAATAATTATCGTCCTATCGCTCTTACTCCTATTTTCTCAAAAATAATTGAAACTGTAATTTACAACAAACTAAATAACTTCTTTGAGATAAATAATTTATTTACAAATCAGCAATATGGATTTAGGAAAAATAAATCAATAAACACAGCAATTTATGAGTTCCTTAAAAGAATACTTGTTAGGGTAGATAAGAGAAAGCCCACAATTGCCTTATACATGGACCTATCAAAGGCATTTGATACAGTTCATCATAAAATTCTTTTACATAAACTCGAATTATATGGTGTTAGAGGGAATGTTAACAAATTGATTGAATCCTACCTAAACAACCGAAAACAAGTAACATATATACAAAGAATCAGTCCTCATATGAAACTAGAGACAAATTATGTTTCTAAAGAAAATCTTGTAAACTCCGGAGTACCACAAGGAAGTGTCTTGGGTCCTTTGCTGTTCATTATTTATGTTAATGACTTACCCAAAGTAACAGACAAGTACATAACAATGTTTGCTGATGATAGCACTATTTTATTTACCTATGACAATTACTGTAATATCGAACATGACATAAATAATACATTGACATCTTTAATTAATTGGTTGACCTTAAATAGATTAAATATTAACTTGACGAAAACATACCTAATGAATTTTAAGCAAAGGAAAAACCAACCACTAGATTTAAACATAAACTATGTAGGTAAATCAATAGAAGAGGTGTGCACTACTAAATTCCTGGGTTTAACTATAGACAATAAGCTGACATGGAAACCACATCTAAATAATCTAGTAAATAAAATAAACCAGTTTTCATACGCTCTCTATCAATTAAGAAATGTTTCCAATGTGAATACAGTCCTAACGGCTTATCATGGATATGTTAGCTCCATTCTTAGATATGGTATTATGTTTTGGGGTAACTCTACTGACAAACAAACTGTATTTCAAGCTCAAAAGAGATGTATTAGATCCATGTTTGGGCTAGTGCAAATTGAATCATGTAAGCCTTACTTTAAGAAATATAAAATCCTTACACTTCCCTCAATATTTATAAGTGAAACAGTAAAATATGTAAAAAATAACCCCTCTGCTTATGATTGGAACCCCGTAGGAAGTAGACGAGAAGGAACCATAAAAAAAACTCTTCATAACGAAACTCGACTTTTTGGTATTAGTGTGTATGGCATGGCACCTGGGATCTTTAACAAACTGCCGCATTCCTTAAGAATTAATAACAATAAAAAAGAATTTATGACTGCAATCAATGGCTTTCTTGCAGATAAAGCATACTACAGTTTAAATGAATATCTAAATGACAAATTATTACCTTTATAAATGTATTTTAATGTATCTCGTTGACTTCTATTATTCATTGTAAATTGACCTTATTTTGTATTATTTTTAATTATCGTAGTATGTTTAAATGTGTGTGTAATTATTATTATTATTATTTTTTTCATTATTTTTGATATAAATTTTAATTATTATTTTTAAGTTTAATTAACTATGTTCGTATGCCAATATGGCGAATCATGGAGGACTTGTAACCATATTGTATCACCTACTTATGTAAACCCATGTTTATGAACAAATAAATTGAATTGAATTGAATTGAATTGAATTGAATTGAATTGAATAATGCTCGTTACTGTCGATTATCTCTAAAAGCGAATGACTAGCGTTATCAGTTTCATTTCGACGCTCAGTAATGTGATATCGATGAGACGAGGAACTGTATTCTGGGGTTATGGAGAATCGTGGACGGAGATTATACTCTCTAGACACTACAAATTTTCAAATTTGAACAATAACAGTCATATTGTACCTAATGTTACGGTCAGCCGAGCGAACAAGAAACGCGAATCGAACATTTTTCAAAGTATTATAAAATTGGTGTTTTCACTAATCAATGCACTTTAGTGTTTGATTTTTATATATAATTTAATAATTGTTATTATGTTAACTTATGTATCACAGAAGGCTAATACCTACAAAGCCTCATTAATGCAATTTTATTGTTTCAATTTCTTTATAATCGATTCCTGCATAAACTCCGATTTCTTTTAACGAGTTTTGGATAGGTTTCGTATTTATTTGATATTGTATAATGTCATTCGATATACAGCTTTATCGATTAAAGGCGAGTATTCAATTAATACAATTGACTTATACATAATATTTATGTAAAAATAATGCACTTCTATATTATTAAATGTCTACAATGGAAGCATCGACCGTCAATTCCGTTAGTGCTAAAGTATCGTTGCCTAAGCTTAACAATTTTTAAATGCACTACTTAGAGATCAAAATTGCTTAAATGGAAAACGTGTATTAGTGTGTTCTATACTTATACTTTCTTAATTAAAACAAGCAATTTTGACCGCTACGACATAAAATGGTCCATCTTTTACATATTGATATAAATGTCACACCCATTTGTGATATATATTATCACATTACAAATATAATTTAATGACACAACACATGTTGGGAGTAAAGCGCAAACTTTAAGAATAATGATAATAACTTGGAAGTATTCTGGAGTACAATGGAAACAGTTATTCAGTCTTGAAAATAAATTAATACGGTTAATGTACATTCGATGTCACTTGTTTGATAATTATTATGTTTAGGGCTCATTTTTAATAGTCACATATGAATTCTTTAAATAAGGTATTAAAATCGTCCTTGACGATAGGTTTCTTTTGTTTATTATTGTTATGTTGAATCAAATATAGAGGAAAATAGTTTATGGAAGCATATTACTTGTCACATGCTAAATGATTGTTGCATTGATGATCAAGTTTTGGTTGCTGTTCAATATTTTATGAGAGGAAATTGTTTGTAGCTTACGGTTATTAATGATTTAAAGGATCATGATTTGAGAGTTGACTTTCAAAACTGTCATGTGACGCCGCGTTATAAAAAAATAAAAAGTAAATAAATAAATATAGATAAATTCATAAGAAATTGTGCATTGATTTGTATCGCGTAATCCTTGGACATAATTACATCAAAGATGGCTAAATATAGTAGTTAAAACATTGCCAAATATTTCGAGTTTATTTTTGAGTTTTATTTTTATTTTTGATCTGTGTGTGTTGTTATAGTGAAAGGAATTTTGATACCGGATGACCTACAATACGGCACACATTGACTTTAATTTCAAATTATTTTTGTTTTAAATAATTTACAATTTTCTACATTTATGCGACTATTAAAAACCAGCCCTTAAATTATCAATTAGTTAATAAATTTTAAAATAGTTAATTTAAATAACAAATTAACTATTCATTGAGTATCAATTGTATTTACATTAGATCAAATAAAAACATTTGATCCATGATAATAATATTATTGTCATTCGGATACCCAGGCGGTGACATGATAAATACTTGTGAAAATGAAATCAACAAAAACACTGTATTTCTTAAAAAATATTTACGTTATAGGCCACCAGCTTACTTGCAAAAGGCGTCAAGTATCAAATGAATGATTAAAATAAATTATGAATGAATTTACAAATAAATACTTCGTTTATAGCCTCAATAGATGCAATAAGTCAGCCGAATATAAAATACAATATTGGCTTCTTCATTTAAAAATACTTAAACCAAAGAAATATAGCATCATGAACTACTGCAGGAATGCCGAAGGTGTACAAAATGCATGTCGTTTCGTTATCAAAAAGTTTCCTTGAGAATTTTTCATTTTAAATTCATTCTTCTTTTAAAACTTGTAAACTTTCCCTTAACCATAGTTGTACCTGGTTTGTTTCTCAGCATACCTTATTGTGTTACTGTATAAGGTTCTAGTGGATAGAAGTCCTTGCTTGCCATGTGTGAAGCATTGTGAGCCATCTTGTAACCCCAGAGATCCATAGCCTCTTTGCATGCCTCCTGGAACAATAAACAATCTTTTTAAGCACACATGTGTCTTAGACAAGCTATGATTTTTTACTTATCTATACACAATAAAATACTTGAAAAATAATACAAATTTTGAGCAAGAAATCAGACCAAAAGTTTTTACAATATTTATCTGTAATATATACATGCATCAAGCTAAATCTATAGGACCAATTAAGACGAAAATAGATACAGAAATTAGCCAGGAAAGATGTTACTACATAATAAGCGCCTAAGTTTTTTCTTACACTTTAATGACTTAAGTAATTTGAATTGGGATGCGCTAACATGTTATAAGTAGTAGTACATATTTTTATATTGAATATAACCTTGCAGTCCATTGTTTTTGCATGACAATGAATGTACACAAACACTAATTGATATTATTTTATTATTTACGGCACCTTGCAGATGTCTATCAAATTACTGATATAACGCAGTTGAATTTATGCATACTTTGACTAACAAAGCAACATGTTTTTTTATACGTGGCCAGTGTCCAATATATAAGTAATCTGTTTACAATGTGACTCATTGGTAGATTTCCATTGTTAGTTTGTTGACTACACTTTTAATAGTTATTTATGATACAAGCGAGTAAAGTTGATGAATACTTCCGAGGCGCTATTGAGGCCCGAGCCGTCAGGCGAGGGTCTGAAGATAGCCGAGGATAGTAATCATCAATACACGCGTGTACCATACAACGTTTTTCAACACACTTGCGAAGAAATTCATAATAAAATATCATTTTTTGCTAATAAATAAACAGTTTTTCTATTCGCGCGCTTCCAATACAACAATGGTGATCGGCCAAAGACTAAAAGAATATACTTATTAAAAAACTAGCAGCGCCCCGCGGTTTTACCCGCGTAGTTTCCGTTCCCGTGGGAATACGGGGATAAAATATGTAGCCTATGTTACTCAGGGTGAATGTAGCTTTCTAATGGTGAAAGAATTTTTGAAATCGGTTCAGTAGTTTCGGAGCCTATTCGTTACATACAAACAAACAAACAAACAAACAAATCTTTCCTCTTTATAATATTATTATTAGTATAGAAAACGAATGAATGATTTTTTTTAAAAAAGAAATTAAATATGTCTGATGTCCATCTGAATAGTGTTACAATCTTGTATCACTTTTTAAACAACCGCGAACTAAATTTTGTTTTCGAAAACATTTGAAATTATTTTCCTCTGCATTTCAAAGTTACGATGACCATGGTGAGTGACCTCAGACACATACATGATGGTTAGAGTTTAAGGTAAAAATCTATTAGATTCTATAAACCTTGATACTCACATAGATAGGTACATATCTACATGAACTTCAAAACATTACACGTCTTTTGGTAACTCATGTATAAAAACTATGAGGATCTTGTTCCGTTGCTCTTTTGTTCAATGGAACATTTAAATAACATTTTATATGCACAGCCTGATGAATATACTTTTTTCTAATGTACTAGATAAGGTCTGCCTTATTTGCATTGAATTTTTAGTCTGGTTTAGCACTAAACCAGGTTTTACCATCAATTTTGAATAGTGAAAAAGTGACAAATGCTTACCAGGTTTTGTTAAACCAGACTAAAAATAATGCAATGCAAATAACTGTACCAGACATAGTAAAGAAACAAAAAACTAAAATTCAATTTACCTGGATTTCTTCCACATAATTAAAATCTAGAACATTCTTCCATTTGAAAGGCACGTCACGGGAGACCCTGTATGTGGAGCTGACACCGGCCACCTCTACGTTGGTATGTGTGTGGAGGAACTCATCCACTGACTGTGTGGCACCCAGTCTTAGAAACTTCAATACTTGATGTGTTGTTGTGTTAACGTTTAACGCCAACTCTTCGTAGCGGAGTGTCCTGTAAATGTTTTTGTGATACTTTAGTTTGATAGCACGGTAATTGTATTATAAATAATTAGTGTTAAAATTAAAAATGTAATGGTGGACTGATGTTTGTTAGATACTGGCTGTCCTCTGGTTAAATCAAACTCCAATACCTATTAGACATGGAACAAAGATTCAAAACAAGAAAACTTGTTCTTGAACTACAAGCTGAATATAATGTTTTATTATTAGAGTTGAACATGATAATACTATAAAATTGTAAGTTTGTTATGCTTTCATATTGTTAAGCATTGAACTAATATCCTGATATTTAAGCTTCTTATGGAAATAATACTGTGATGCATACCTAGATAAAATTAATAAGGAAAATTCACAATATTGGTTTTCCCGCTAACTTAATATTAATACAGATAAATTATGAATGTCATCAATACCAGTTAAATCATGTCAATTAATGTTAAGCTTACATTACTGTACCAGGATACTTTTCCATTAGTCGTCCAGCGGCTACATAGTCGCTGATCATGTCAGCACAAAGCAGGTCCGGACTCCAACAGTCGGGCGCCGGTTGGCAGAAGTTACGATGTTGACGAGATTGCATCACTCCACGAGGGTCACGAACTAACAATACTATTTTAGCATTAAGCCTGGAAATTGGTTTTAATACTTTTAGTACTGGCATGTTATTATTAGTTCTAAAAAAATATATTACAAAAATAAAACTGAGTAAAAAGTATTGTTGCACTTACTCTTTATCATCAAGGATATCTTCAACAAGACGTAATCTCACACGCACAACCTTCATACTTTGAAAAGGGAATAGTTTACAAAATTTTTCAGTGAAGTCAGCATCATAACACAGCTCTTTCTTATATTTACAGTGGTCCCATAATCTTGTGTTATGGCTGAATTGGTGAAGGTGGGTCTTCCCATACTCAAAATAATCATCCATACCTTTATAATTACATTTGAGCATATTCTTGATAGTACTAATAGCTGTATCAGCATGAGGCGATCCTCTTATTTGTATTATTTCATACTTTAACAAGGGTTCATAGTGATAATAATTACCTGGCATAGCATTTATTAATTCCCCGAGAAATGTAGTCCCAGATCTCCATGTCGATATTATAATATTTCTAATAGGTTTTCCACCCGATTCTAGTAATAAGTCTTCTAATTTTTGAACACCAGCATCAGTGAAATTGTAATTCCAAAGTTCAAATTTAATTTTGAATCTTGTTTTCTCTAATATTTTGTCAACATTGGGTGAACCATCGTACGGATTGGTCGGTATGGGTTGCAGAAGACTGTCTTCGCCTTCATCAAAATTCCGTATGTTTCTGTGAGTCTCGGCGGACGGACGATAATTTACGTTATCTGTATATCGACTTCCAGCAAGAATAAGAAGAACACTGAGACCAAAAGCGAAACATATCGAATAAAAATTGACTTTCCGCAGCATCACGTAAAACACTGGTTTGAAATTATATGTGGGTTTAAAAGAAACTATGGCCGGATGTAGTTTCCACAACACAAACACTACCAAGACACAAATACTATTAGCATTTTTAAAGTTTTTGGACTTTGTAAATAAAAAGGATTAAATTATCATAATTTTTTGCTTTCGGATTCTGCGGAAGAACCGCATTGCACCTTCACCACCATGTTAATAAATTTTGACGGGTGAGACGAGACGGCGACGGTGAATGAATCATTGACATATAACATGGACGGGGCATACCTACGAAAAAAACGTGTATACCTATACTTCACTGAGAGCGAAAAATGGCGGCTAATAGTGCAGTCCCTATCGATATGTCTGAAAAATAACATCGATAATAGATTGTAAGTATGTTTTCTTACTTTGATTAATTTTAAGTTTTATAAATAGGTCTTACTGTAAAAGAACATTATAGATAGTTTGTAAAATATAGCTTGATCATTGTGACATACAGAGTGGCCCAAATAGAACGCTCAGTAAGGGGAAGTATAAAACTATAAGATATACAAAGATTTGTTTTTAGGATCCATGTCCTCGATTTTAGTAAAAAAAAAGTGCATTCATAGATTTAGAAAAAAAAACTATTACTCTCTTTGAGAATCGAACCCGGAAATTTTTAAAAATTTAATGTTCATTATTTTAAACTAGAAATGGATTGTGTACATCTTTAGCAGTAAGTAAATGTTACTAAGAAACATCATATCTAAATTCATTAAAATGCATTGTTTTTAAATGAAATAGTTTGGTACAAAACTCGCCAAGACATCATTAAAGTTCCTTCCCAGTTAATATCCCATTTCAACACAAATTCACCATTTCAAGATACAAAATGCAATAGTTTGTATATACGGCCGTTCGTTCTAGTTACAAATAATTAAAAATATTTTTTTCAAAACTTCCGGGTTCGATTCCTTTAGTGAGTTATAGTATTTTTCTAAATCTTTGAATGCAATTTTCATTTTAACTAAAATGGATGACATGGTTCCTAAGAACAAATCTTTGTATCTCTTATAGTTTTATACTTCCCCCCACTGACTGTTTTATTTGGGCCACCCTATATATCAAACTTTTATTCATTATACTCTAGTTGCCGGGATATAAAAATGACGATAGAAATTATCGACGTTTCGTACTATAATCGATACTGATGTAACATTTAATTGGGTTTTATTTAATTACAAACGTTAGGCATTCAATTAAACGAATATTTCAATATGAATACAGATATTCTCAAGAGCAAACCTCAAATCCATGGTTTCTTATGGTATACTACATGAGAATCTGAAAATTGGACTTTATATACTTACTCACTATTATTTAAGATCATATATGCACAAAATGTAAATAAAGTTTATGAAATAAAAATAAACACCAAAATTAAAACGTACTTGAATAAGTGTTTAAATAACGTTTTATTTAAAATATCGATAGTTTATAGTCTGTGGTCACGATGTTTCATTGCCCATCACTAAGTAAGTTGTAAATCCTTTTGTTATAGCTAGAAAATAATATGGCGAATATGGCCACGAGTAGGTATTTCAATGAGACTAAGAATGACAGATGGCTATTATAGTAACTGTCAGAAATACTGTTGTCCTTTTTCCCTTACGCAAAATTATGAACGTTAAAAAGAGACGGCTATATTTTTATAACTTTGGCGTCGATAAGCCTCATACTTCTATAACTATTTTTTCTATAGTCAAACATGCGATGTCCATGTTATATGTCAATGGAATGAATGGCCAAGGCCTTAGCCCGTATCATGCATGAGTGAAGTTGACGTTGACGTTTATGACTTATGTCATGGTTGCACGAGTTCAGTGGTTTAATTTACTCCGCCTTCTAAAATTATCCTATTAGAACTAATGAATCTTCCCATTTTTTCCCAGAAGACGATAAACGTTTGATGAGGTTTAAAAAGTAAAGAAAATCTAAGTAGAAGATAAAAATATTCCGCCTATTCCACCTATCCCAGCTGGGAAAAGTGCATTGTTTATTTCACTCTCCCCACAGTCATGCTAGGGGGGCAGGTGGGATAGGTGGAACGGTGAGAATTTAAAATAATAATGTTCCCTAACATTTCAATCGCCACTGTGGAATACGTTTCTATCGCGCTTGTCATGTCCCGCCCCAGTTGAGTCTACACAGCCATAGCAAAAAAAAAAGAAAATGGGCGATGCAACATGGCCGCAAAGAATCATATAAGTAAGGCCGGTGTCTTGAATTTAGCGGGCAGCGGGGCGCTAGCGGGGCGCTAGCGCGAGCGGAGCGCTTAGCGCAGACCCATTCTTGAATTTAGCGGGCAAGCAGCGGGCAGATCGAGCGGCTGGGTTATTCCTGTCTGATCCCCCGTATCTGATACCCCGTAACGGATACCGTTTAATTATAAGTATATTTTTTTCTAGTCCGGTCTGATCCCAGTCCAGAAATAAATTTAAATATTTTATTCCGGTCAGATACCCTATTATATAATACCCTAAGTATTACCACATTATTTAGGACAGTCGGCAACAAAATATAATTTAGAGGTTTTTATTCAACCAACATTATGTATTTAAAAAAATTACAATAATTGTTTTTGAATACCAGGAGAATAGAAATGTAAAAATGGACTTTTCAAACTTGAGTTAAATTGATTCACAAATTACGTATTAATTGGACTTTCTTTGGAGAGTGATTAGAAGTACCAGGAGAGCATAACCTTTATGCGTAAATTTCTAAATCACTACTTAATATAAAACAAAGTCGCTTTCTCTGTCGCTATGTCCCTTTGTATGCTTAGATCTTTAAAACTACGCAACAGATTTTGATGCGGTTTTTTTAATAAATAGAGTGATTCAGTGCACTAAGTGTGATGACGTTTTGAATTCACTAACTATCATACAACTTTTTTTTTATTTAAAATTCAAACTCGGGACCTCCTTGGTGTACTTACTTATTTTTTAATTTGCTTTGCGCGTAATATTTTCTTTTCATTTATTATTGTGATTATGTTATGTTTCTATTTAGTAATTTCCTCGCTGAGGGGGGATGAAAAATAATGTGTTGCACTCGAGTGCAAACAATTTTTAACCTTGTGCTCCTTTGAGTCCCTCGCTATCGCTCAGGATTCTTATTTTGAATCCCTCGCTGCGCTCGTGATTCAATTTTAGAATCCTTCGCTGGCTCGGTCCTTAACTGGAGCCCCGGTTAAAAAGCAACTTTGCACTCTTGTATAACAAATAACTATTAACGCTTCGCCGGCCGCTGCCGCGGCACGGTCGCTTCGCTCGCTCGGTTCGCGCGTTGTGTGGTCGCAGTTCTAACATAACCTAACCAAAATGTTGACCTATTTGAATAAAACCTAATCAATTTTTTAGAAACTTTTTGTCTATGTATGATTTGACAACTCAATAATGCGTTTCTTTACTCTAAAAACAGTTTAAATGTGTTATGGTGAGCCCCTAAAACACCCCCAAACAAACAGCATCATCAAATTCAGGTACCAGAGATCTATAGCCAACCCCCAAAATCTTTATAGCCTACTTCATTATTGTACGAAGTAAAAAATTATATATAAAAAATGACTGTCTGTTTGTTCCGACCAATATCTAAAACGACTGAATCAATTTTAATCAACTTTCACAGCAGAAAATATACAAATCTTTTATCTTTGACATGGTCGATGTCGAACCTATAGGAAAAAAGTAACAAACAACACAGTAGATTCAGTATATCTTCGAAATATTTATTTACTAAATCAAAACTGTGATGTGTTAAATTCCTGTGATGATTGAATAAAACACTTCAATCGAATTAAACTACATAATAATATGTTTTTTCTTGAAAGTACTTACCTGTCAAAGAGGGCAGGGGATCAGACCGGAATGGCAAAATATTAGGTGGATCAGACAGGAATAACCCCCGCGGCGCTATAGCGCTGTAGTGTTGGGACTTCAGATATTTGTCTTTATTTTCGACTCGACTTGACAAGAAGTAGAAAATTTGTTTTTATTGATGAACGAAATGTCTGAACAACAGCGACAACATCTTTTTGATTCAAACTTATTTGATTTCTTGTGAGCGAAAGAAGAAGTGAATCTCTATTATAGGGCAAGGAAAATAAAAGTCGAATTTTATAGAAATTATGAAGAACAAAGACAATGTCCCGACAATTTCTAGGACTATACAAGAATGAGTGCTTAACGTTATTAGATTTAAACTTTATTTTTAGCTCCTAGACTAATCCGGTATGATAGGTTCACTCGGTTTGGCCTATGAGAAAAATAAAATATGACAGTTCGCTTATAATCTATCAGTATTTTTAAAGAGCGAAATGAATGAAGCTGTTCTTTCTTACATTTTTAATGCGAAACAAATGCAAATAATGCCCAACAACGTATAAAACTGGGTACGTACTCCTTGTTTCATTTAATGGAAACTAGTTGTGCCCCGCGGTTTCTCTCGCGTAGTTCCCGTTCCCATGGTAATTTCGGGATAAAAAGTATCCTATGTCCTTCTCCTGGTTCTTAGCTACCTCCCCACCAATTTTCAGGCAAATCAGCTCAGCCGTTCTTGAGTTATAAGTGGCGTAACTAACACGACTTTCTTTTATATATATAGATATAGATTATAGGTTCGTAAAAAAAAAATGATAAACCAAAAAAAATATATAAAAAATTGTTAAAATAATTATTTGTACTATCACGTCGGAGGACATGTCGACACGTCACAAAATTAAATTTCACAACACTAAATGAGCGCAAAGCGAGCTCTTTGCGCAAAGCGCTCATTGCCCGCTCCCGCCCCGCTGCCGCTCCGCTGTGTTCAAAAACCGGTCCATTGAAATACACGGAAAGTATCTCCCCGCTCCCGCTCCGCTCGCGCTCCCGCTCCGCTAGCGCCCCGCTGCCCGCTAAATTCAAGACACCGGCCTAATACTTATACTTATCTAATGTGAGAATGTTAAGTTAAGAACTCTATTTGTTCTGGTTAAAAGGTTTTGTAAATAAAATGTTCAACTAAAAATTTAAATAAGTACCTAAGTACTTAAGTAATTTTATTTTATATGTACCTAAATAGTTTTTTATTGATAACTTTTCTTTTCGTTATCCAAATGAGATGAAACAAAGCCTATATATTGCCCCAAGTTAAGCTTAATCCATATGTGGAAACGCCATGAAAATCCGTTCAGTACTTTCTGAGATTATCGCGAACAGACAGACAGACAGACAGATAGACAGACAGACAGACAGACAGGAAAGAAAGTCGAAAATTGTTTTTTTGTGTTCCTTTGACCTTCTTTTATCCCCCCCTATCAGTTTTAGGTAAATTTATTTAATGTACAGACACGGTGGTTCTACTGTTTTATTATTAGTATAGATGTACCTACCTACAAGCCAGGTGGGATATGTGTGGTATAGGTGTTTATCTAAACTCTATACTTATAAGTACCAAGACCTACTAGGTATACTTATAGAATGCTTTGTTTTGAAGGTACATAATATAATGAAGTGCATTGCTGAATACTAAATACCCATATCACAGACTATCTTAGTTACATACGTACATATTAGTTTAAGTTGTGAATTGATAAAAACCTGCATCATGATTAACCTTCACTTGTAAGCCAAGAGTTCATTTTTATCATAGAAAATGCTGTAATCTACACGCTACAAGGAATATGGTTTTATGGGGTTAAAATCTTCGCTAATCATGTGTGACGCATTATGGGCTATATCATATCCCCATAGATTCATCGCTTCTTCACAGGACTCCTGAAAAAATAATTGTTTCACATTACCTATTCGTTTTCTTAATAGGTAAGTACCAATAATTACTATTTACCTACCTACTGATGATTATAGTAAAAGTACCTACTCCCTATCTATCATTATAGGGAGGTATCATTTTTTAAAACCTAAACTCATCATGCATCCCATCATTTTAGCGCTTGTAGGTAACAACTTGGAAATATCGAAATAGAATAGAATAGAATAGAAAAGCATTTATTTCGGCAAAAAAGGACACATGTTACATTATTTTAAAAGCAAATCATGAAGAATTAACAATAAAAAACAAAAGACTCAACAATAACACTTGACACATAATGTGACAAGACACTACAAATAAAAAATAACATTGTGAGATACGTGCCCCGTGCCGAAAAATCGAAATCTCGATTCAAAATGTCTACCTATTTAAATACTTCGTGTTCTAGCAATAGGCGTTGGCTAAATTAACTTTAGTGCCAATAACCATGTACCAGTTCAGTTCTACTACTTAGTATCTTTCAATACCTAAGTGGTTAGTATTCTGCAAAATTAGAGCAACCTAATTTGAGTCCTATATAAAAAAAACTCTATGAACGGATACGTACCTGTAGCTTTTTGACATAACTAAAATACAATATTTTTCTCCACTTAAATGGAACATCTCTGGTCACCCTGATAGTGGAATTGACTCCAGCAACATCGGTGTCAGTGTGTGATAGGAGAAATTCCTTCACTGACCGTGTAAAGTCTAATCTTAAGAATTTTAAAAGTTGACGCGTTGTCTCATTGACATTCAGAGCTAAATCTTCAAAACGCAGGGCCCTGTAACCAATAATAAGCATCTATATTAGGTACTTACTCCGTATTGAAACAAGTTAAATGGCAGTACTCTATAGAAACACTTGTCAACATTTCCGATCGAAATATTTTATACAGATTATGCCAACGATATTACTCCAATACTCGAGTCCTCGAGAGAATCCTCGAAAAAAGAAGAATCTTCTTCCTTTGTAGATGTCGGTTAATCTTACTTATTAACTGTATCAGAGGGTGGATTAAAAAATCTAGCCCGCCATATTTGGGGATCGCCATCTCGGATTTAAAATGACGTAGTCACTTAGGTATCCGAACAACAATCAAACTAGGTAAATGTTTAAGCTATATTACAGATTGAGGTTGAGGATAACTGCTTTTAAATTATTAACAGTTATTGCAAGTTATAATTACAAGCAATACTGGCTAAACTAAATTATACCATAAAATCTTTGATTATCATAAAATTAAGAGATAAGTACAAGTTTAGTGCGTCCCATATAGAGTTTATGATTGTACTTAAACTTACTTATTGTCCGACAATCGACATAAGTAGGCACTTATTTAGCAGCCAAAACTGTATAATGAATGTAACTACTTATATCTAAACTAGCTAAAAATAAGTATGCTACGTAATAACTGTGAAGGTGAATTTGAAAATCTTTGCTGAATACAAACAATAAAATTAATCACATTGAAAAACTACAATGAAAGGAAAATTAGGTGCTTACATTATCTTGTCTGGGTATTGCTGCATTAATAATTTGGCTGCTCTATAATCGTTGGTCATGTCATCACACACGACTTTCAGATTCCAGCAATCTGGTGACTGTACGCAAAATGTTCGGTGTTGGCGTGATTGCATCAAACCTCTTGGATCCCGAACTAGCAGTACTATTTTGGCATTCAGCCTGAAACATGGCGAAAGTAGATTAAGTTTAAAACAAACAATGTAAGTACAGTTCAAGGAAGTTGGCTGTCAATCATGTTGAATGTTATTTTAGTTTGCACGTTCAGCCTACCGGAGCATATTATTATATTATTTCCCAATACCTATGTAAAAGGCATAATCTATCGGATGCTGTATATAATAATGATTTAAACATCACACTTACTTTCTTTCCTCCAGCACTGGCCCAAACAGGGGTAAACGTACTCGAACAAGCTTCATACTTTGAAAAGGAAACAGTTTGCAGAAACGTTCAGTGAACTCCGAATCATAACACAGCTCCTTGTTTTGTTTACAATACTCCCAAAGTCTGGAGTTAAAGCTAAACTGTTCTGGTTCAGTTTTACCAAACTCGAAATAATCGTCCATGTTTTCGAAATTACACATGAGCATTTTCTTGATAATTTCAATCGCTTTATCGCCGTTGGGCGAGCCTCTAATTTGATTTATTTTGTGCTTTAGAAAGGGCTCGTAATGATAAAATGTACTCGGTACCGAGTTTAATAGATCGCCAAGGAAAGTGGACCCGGATCGCCATGATGACACAATAATGCTTCTGATTGGATTCCCTCCTGATTCCATCAATAAATCTTCAAGCTTTTTAACACCTGATGCATTGAAATTGTAGTTTACCAGTTCTGATTTAATATTGAATCTTGCTTTATCAAAAACACTTTCAATTGAATTCTTGTATAAACTTTTCAACCTTAGGTCTTGGAGGTCTACATCTCTGTTTTTAATGTTATTTATGTTCTCTGATATATCTGCGAACTGGGTTCCAAATAGAAACAAAAGTACTACACATAATGCTATAGTAACAAATTGATAATGAATCTTTACTCGACGCATGTTTTTATCACAATTTAATGTTTGATTTATTACAACTTAGTATATTTATAAGAAAGTGTAAGTAGAATTTTATATCCATGAAAATATTTAACACTTTTGTTGACTCTTTCCTGTAACGGACAAATGAAACTGAATGAAGAAATAAATTCAGTTATGAGACTACTATAAAGTTAGCGACGATAAATGAGGTAAACCTATCTAGCAGTAATAGTACCTAATTAAATCAATCTACTTCTGAGAAGGGCAATTTATAATCCACAATTTTGCTTTTAACTATTCGCTCTTCTTTGATTATTACATCTTACATTGAAATAGGTGCAGTATTTTTTCTGTTATTGAGTAGCGACACTTCTTCTTTCTTCTGTGCGTGTCGACTCATATTTTTGAGGACCAGAACTCGGCCACCGATATGGCACTATCAGTGGCCTTGTAAAGGTCCTCGCGACACTAAAATGAATCCAGTGAATTACAATGTGAGGTATATAGGTATTTAATTAGGTCAGTGCCTATTGACTAAAAATACCTTTTAATTAATTGGTCAAAGGGCGTTGAAATTTAGTCCACTATGGTACAGATTAGTGCCCAAATTAGAGTTCTGTAAAGTGCCTTGCTTTGGGCATTAGTAGGTGTGCCTCAGAAAGATCTCTAAGATAATAGACAGATGGAAGATAAAATACCCACACAAACAGGGAAAAAATAATCCGATTTATTAGATATACATACTTCAAGCACAAAAATTGCGTATCACTGTTTTTTGTTGCAATAAATTTTCTTATTTTTTTTTTAATTTCGTGCAAACACTACTCGCTATCATAAAGAAATGTAAAAAACAGTTCTTTCAAGAATATCTAGTTTTCGACGGTGTCTATGTCTGATAATGAAAAAATGTATAGACCGTTAATTGCTTTTTACTTTTATCACTAGGTCTAGACTGAAGTTTTTTGAAAAATAATTTGAAAATATTCGCTTCAATTTTCCTAACACAATTAAAAATAGGTCAGAGTTAAAAATTAATAAATATGAAATGAGAACTTACCTCTTTCAAATATAGCCAAAATATGACTGGCTCTCAAAATGAAGAGTGTCCGTGTGTGTAATTAATAAACATCTAATAATGTATTCACTTTGTAGGAATTCTTTATGCTAATATATTCATCTTAAGTAAAAATATTTTTAACAGGTTCTGTATGCCATACCTAATCTCTTACTTATAAAATGTAAAAAAATAAAAATATTCTACCCAAAAAAATGATTCTAATGCTAGTAGAATTTTATTAGAATGTTCATAATATTATTACATCAACTTGTTATCAGATACTTTTTAATACAAACTACACACGGCGAATTTTTTATTTAAAATAAAAGAGAAATGATAAAATTAAATTAATATGAATGCGCAGTATTAATCAACTAGGTAACCAACAATATGCATTTTCCCAATAGTTTCTCCCAAATAAAACCAAAGATAAACTTCAGTGCAGACTAAAAATAGCAGCCATGCTTGTCTCACAGTAAGGTATTTAAAACAGCCCGTTTTTACGAATTTCATTGCCAAAGCGAGATCTGATTTAATTCTCTGTAATAAAGATACATTTTGTTTAACAAATAATCTACTTTATGGGTAGGTACCTGAAGGCAGATTAGGTTTGGGTCCCGCCAACGCTCTTGACGGGGCGATTTTGTTTCTCCCAACAGGAGTTGCGCGACCGCGAAGGGTAGGAACAGTTGGAGATGCCCGGGAAAACAGTTTCTCCAGTCAAATACGTTGACAATAACTAACAAAGTTTTCGCAAATTACTAAAACAAAATCGCGTGCACTCGATTGCAAGTCTCCTAACTGTGTGAATTTCAGCACGACCAGCCAGGTTAGGACCTTGAAACATTTCTTTTTGCCCTGGCTTCCTCATATGGAGCTTCTTTACTACTTCCTCACAGTCACGGTTTAGGGGGCAGAAGAGACGACGTTGACGTTTCCGTGTCTTTGTAGCCTCGACTGTACCCCGGCTATTGTTCATATTTGAATGTTTCAAATTGCCATCATTTGACTGATGGGTGCAAAAACAGGAATAGCAAACGTGTATCGCTTTACCCAGGAATCAATCCCGGGGCCTAAAGTGCACTCATGCCATAAGATTACTAAGGTTTGAACTCGCAAATGACAGGAAGTAAACCGATTTAAAAACTACGAAGTTATAAATCAACTTGGCTGAACTCGCGAAGCAAAGCCAATTGTAATTATAAATGGTTTTACCAGGCTTCATTCGGTACCAAAATCTAACACAGAGGTCAACGAATAATTGAACAAGCTTAACGCAATACTTTTACTATTTACCCTTTAGTATAGTAAGCTGTTTTACACTGCAAGCAAATCTTTTGAAATATAAATAAATAAAAGATATATTAAAATAATAACCTCCATGTCATTCATAGACGGTGGAGCCATTTCCAAAGTATAATATCCCTTGAGAACTCGCATTTTGTGTGCAACCTTCGATTGCGAAGCCTTCTCAGCCTTTTCTGTAATCAATCACTAATATTACAAAAGCGACAGTTTGTATGTAATGTGTGTGAGTTGTATGTTTGTTACTTTTTTATACTCTTGGTAGTAGTTTTCTGGATTAACCTTTGATTAACAGAATACTTTTATAATCGACATTTACAAATCATCACGATTTAGGGACTAAGCTCACTTCAGCTCCATTCAGCGTTTGTCCAAACAACGATTTTGTATGGAGACGCGTACGCATCCATTTAGCTGAATGGATGCGTATGCGTCTCCTGTTTTTAACCCCCGACGCAAAAAGAGGGGTGTTATAAGTTTGACGTGTCTGTGTGTGTGTGTGTGTGTGTATATGTGTGTGTGTATCTGTCTGTCTGTGGCATCATAGCTCCCGAACGGATGAACCGATTTTAATTTAGTTTTTTTTTGTAATAAAGGGGACTTACGTGCGAGTGTTCTTAGACACGTTTGATGAAAATCGGTTGACCCGTTTAAAAGTTATGGGGGTTTGAAAGTAATTGTGTTGGGGGTTTTTTATATTAATGTTTTATTTGGACAAACGCTGAACGGAGATGAATAAGTGTGCGTGGTCGCGGATAAAACCGCGAAGCTCAACTACATAGTCCTAAACAATCATTAAAATGTTTACCGATTGACGTTGGCTTAGTATAAGAAAAATGTGCAGTATTATTTATTTACCTTTAATTATGTCTAATAATTTGTCCTTGTGTCTATTTATCGACGGTCTATACAATTCAGATAATTCATGCGATAAGGTCAGCAGTCTATTACCTATAAATGGAGGTAAAATAATCGTTAGTTTTCTGTAAAAATGATCTATTTCTAAGATAATTTAATATGAAGAAAATAACGAACTGCAAAACAGGGGTTTCTTTAACCAACTCTTGTATTTACTCTAGTAACTGGTTGAATCCCGCGTTAAATTGTTACACCATATAAACGTCCGTCTTGATCCACTCTACCAAGTTTTTCATTAATTGGTAGAGTAATTCAAAAGGGAATATTTAATAAGTATCACTAGTAACATTGTATACGAGTAAAACAAAGTCGCTTCCCGCTGTCTATCCCTATGTATGCTTAGATCTAACTACGAAACCAATTTTGATACGGTTTTCTTTAATAGATACAGCAATTCAAGGAGAAGGTTTCAGTATAATTTTATTCCCGTATACTCATGGGAACGGGATCTATGCGAGTAAAACCGCAAGGCGTTGCTTGTAACAAATATTTTTTTTTAGGAAATATTTATTTATAACTAAGTTAATTACGATTACTTACGGAACAAATTGCCGAATGTTTTTACTGTAGTACCCATTATGATGGTTTACCTAATAATTTGTACTGATTTATTATATACAATGATATATTATGATGTTTTTATTTGTTCAAATAATTAAATTCTAAGTTTACGTTTCAAAATTTGTATCGAGCTCGAAATCCAAAGATAATTTTTGACATATTAAACTTCAAAATGGTAGGAAGTGTTATTCAAACTTATTGTTGAGTTTTGTGAAAAAGTTTTGATGCATTCAAAATTCAACAATTAGTGATACTTCCGTGGGGAAATTTTATAAATTGGTTCAGTAGTTCGTAGGTATTCATCCTACTTCCAAACTTAGGAACACAAACTTTACTACCTCAACATATTTTTAAACACTTCCCTTTTAAGCTGCGAACCCACCGCCACTCACGCTACGCCCACGCTCCACGGCCATGCAGCTACTATAGCCGAGTCAGCCACGAATTTATCAATGACGTAATTTTCGTGCGTACACTATGCGTGTACTTCAGTGGGTTTGAGCCTTTACCCAAATCCCAGTACCTATATAGTACAATTAATTATTCTGTGGTAGAAGTCTAATCCCTGCTGTAATAATCTCCACTCGCGTATTCTACTGGTTTTACAGCAGTACGGTACTGAAAGCGGGTAACTGTATGGCCTCTCACACATATGAGGCGCTAGAACTTCGTTGATGAATTGCCTTGTACCAATCTCCTTAACGCGGATAGTTTTTATACCCCTAATAAAAATTCCTGACTCTTCTGAGATGTGACAGAGTGGTCACCATGCCGGACTGTCACCCGTAAGGTTGCGGGTTTGATTTCCGTGCGGGGTGAATATTTGTGTGAACCACAAACGTTTGTCTCGGTCCGGGTGTATGAGTGAATGAGTGTTTGCGTAGTTTCTGATACCCTAGCTAGATAGTTGTACAAGTTCCGGACTTAGTTAGGGGCCAGTTACTATAATGAGATGATGTAGTGAATGATTTTGTTATGTAGATTTCAAAAGGCACCTTGCGTGATAAAAAAAGGTTAAACAAAAGATACTTATTTTCAGCTTAAATAACGAAACTAATATAGTCACTAATTCCACTTATTTATTGAATACACACATGAGAATAAAATAACACAAGATTTTATTATTTTTTAAATAAAACAAAACTACTTTTTAGGATCTTTCTTGGCCTCCGGAGCTTTCTTTGCCTCAGGAGCTTTCTTTGGCGGAGGCGCTTTCTTTGGTTCAGGCGCTTTCTTTGGCTCAGGCGCTTTCTTGGCCTCAGCAGCTTTCTTTTCCTCCTCAGCTTTGGCTTTAGCTTTATCTTCTTTTTCTTTAGCTTTTTTAGCTTCTTCTGCTTTTTTGGCAGCTTCATCACGCTTCTTTTTCTCTTCAGCTTTTTGTTTTTCTTGTTCAGCTATGATATTCGCCTCCTTTTCCTTCTTTAGTTTTTCTTCTTCAGCGTCCATATCTTTTATTTTCTTATCTAACCCACCAATAAAGTTGTTAACTACACCCGCTACGGCTTTTTCCAAGTTTTTTCCAGCAGGACCATTAAAGAAAGGTGACGTCATTGGTGGAATACATTCTACTTTCGCGTACTGCCATGCGATTGCTAAATGTGGTGTGACTGCTTTACTTGCAGCTATAAACAAAAAAATAATCTAGGTAAATTAACACATCACTGTAAAAAATTGGCATAACGACAGTAAGGAGAAGAAGACATAATTTTGATCTTCTTAACTTACTTACTCCTGGCCCCCCTTCGCCCCTCCACCTCCACCCATTTTTTGTCTAGCATTCTCTAGCTCTTTCTCAAGATACTTTACTTCTTTAGATAATTGTTGATCTCGTAGTATCGATATTCGTTTTACTAAAACGTCTGATAGCCGACCTAATGCATTTTCTATTTTTGTAACAATTGGATTATGGAATAATGGCTTTCCTGGTGTGCTTGCAACCTTCGTTTTGGCTGTTGTCCATAGCTTTGAGACAGCTGGACGAGCAGCCTTCAAGGAAACTGCAACAAAATAAATGCAACCTTATTGTAGGTGATATAAAGTTTAGAATCACAAATATTAATGCTAAAGGAACACGTATACTGCGTTTGTTTTGCAGCAGTTTCTCAAAAACATGTAAGTAACGTACCTAGTGCTGCATCGAGCGCCATTCTCATTGCTTTTGACATAATTTCCAATAGTTTTCAATAAAAAATATTTGTAAATTTAAATCACGTTCCCTGTTTAGTATTTTAATTGACCAGTGACTCCAAACTAGTATATTTTATAGAAAATGATACTTTATAAATCTACTTGATTGTTGGTCTGAAAGGAATAATTTCTATGTTGATGGTTACATGGTGACTAATGTCATTGTTGTCAAATAATTAATAAAAAATAGTTAATGAATACTCTTTAAACAAAAATGAGGTAGCTATATAAGTAATATTTTATCCCACCAAAAACATTTTGTAAAAAACTAGCCAAGTCTCGATGGAGCTGCTTGTTTATCTCTAAAAAGTAATGAAATCTAGACAAAGTCGTGCCAAGTGTAAGGTTCCTTACTGCGATTTCTTTATTATTATAGTTAATGTTGTGTGACTTGGCCGTTGAAGGATACACTGTACACAGGTACACAACTGTACACAAGGGTACAAAACTAAGTGCTCCATGACACTATTGCACCAATCTGTCGCCAGAACCGCTACCCATTGACGATAGAAAATTGCCACTTGAAAAACGTTGATTCAATATCCAGTCAATTGTAGGCTTGATAAAGCTGCGTATTTTAATAATGTTACAACATTACGTGTAAACAAAATTGACTTGTACCCACTACTAACGTTTTAAACAATGTTCAGCGGCCAAGTCACACAACATTAACTATAATAATAAAGAAATCGCAGTAAGGAACCTTACACTTGGCACGACTTTGTCTAGATTTCATTACTTTTTAGAGATAAACAAGCAGCTCCATCGAGACTTGGCTAGTTTTTTACAAAATGTTTTTGGTGGGATTTCATTTATTTTTGTTGAAACGTGTTTATATTGTTTTTTTTATTAGATTTTCTTATTTGACACATTTTTTTCTTTCTAGGAGTAGTATTTTATTACTAAGCGCCCCGCTATTTCACCCGCGTAGTTCCCGTTCACGTTCCCGTGGGAATTTCGGGATAAAAACTATCCTATGTGCTTCTGTCCTATCTGACTCTAAGCTACCTCCCCACCAATTTTCAGCCAAATCAATTCAGCCGTTCTTGATCTATAAATTCCCGTTCCCAATCCCGTGGGGATTTCGGGATTAAAAGTATTCTATGTTCTTTTCAAGATTTTAAGCTACCTCCCCACCAATTTTCAGCCAAATCAGTTGAGCCGTTCTTGAGTTATAAATTCCCGTTCCCAATCCCGTGGGAATTTCGGGATTAAAGGTATCCTACGTCATTTTCCAGGTTCTAAGCTATCACCCCACCAATTTTCAGCCAAATCAATTCAGCCGTTCTTGATTTTTAAATTCCCGTTCCCAATCCCGTAGGAATTTCGGGATTAAAGTTATTCTTTGTCCTTTTCCTGGTTCTAAGCTACCTCCCCACCAATTTCCAGCCAAATCAGTTCAGCCGTTCTTGAGTTACAATTCCCGTTCCCGTTCCTGTATAATTCCCGTTCCCGTTCGATTATCCTAGTTTTTATAGTTTTCCCTTTATGTGGCCATTAAACCCTAACTCTGTACCAAATTTCAGCTCTCTAGGTTTATGGGAAGTACTAGTTCTATTTTGATGATCATGAGTGAGTGAGTGAGTGAGTGAGTGAGTGAGTGAGTGAGTGTCTTAAATACGAAACTTTGCATTCGCTTAACTTCGGATCTAAATGACCTACAGACTTGAAATTTTATTTTAAGTATGTGATTGTATAGCTTACTGGATGACGAAAATTTCAGTGCTCTGGGTTTATCCAAAGGTTCTCAAATAGGGGCCTGAAAATGCGGCGAAAGGGTTCCTGTAAAGGATGGTACGGCAGTGTTTGCTTCGCGCTCGACTTGGCGGGGGGCACTGCCGTGCCCCCAGATTTGGTGTTTAATGATTTTTAATAGGGTAGTTTCCTGGATAAGCAAAATTATATTCTTATTAGTCCGTCAGATAGTCTTCGAAAAAGTATTAGACACATATTTTTTTGTTTCATCAAATTAATAAAACTGACTTACTTATAATGCATTAACGTTTAGGAGTGGGGGCTTGTGACGTCAACTGTTGCTTAAAATTGCAGCAACCTGTGACGTTTCACGATGCGCTGTATCGTCGATGCACTGTATCGTCTTAATTAATTGTTTACTTGAAAAATAAAAAAATACGTGTCCAATATTTTTTGGATATCTCTAAGACGGACTAATACATTTTTTTAGTCTACTCTACTGTGATGAATAAATTGAAGACCATTTGACGGTATTTTGTCTTCTTTCCAATAAAATGCAGCATACTAATGCGGTGTATCCTTCCTTATTTATATTTTCAAACAGATTTACATCAATAGATAGTGATCAAAAGAATATCTTAAGAAATGATGGATCAATCTACATTATCAATAATTTGCATTCAATTAGGTACCTATTTATTAGAATGCGTTTCTTATTTTATTTTTTCGGTAATATCGGGGTCGACGACTTGCAATTATCCTTACGACACCAATCTCTGGTTATTCAACTTTGGTTTTTATATCAGATTGTAGTGAAATTTACGCTAATTATATTTTTTGTTTTACTTTTATTAGTAACTGTATCTAAAATTAAATCAGTCTCGGTCAGTTTGTAAGTAAAGTAACTTTTGATGTCAAAGTGAATGTATTTTGTTCGCCGGTTCGCGTCTATTTAGTGCAGTTGGCGAGTTTGACGGCGATTATAAAAATATCCCAGCACTCATTTCTATGTATAAAAATATTTAATATGTTCGTTATATAGTCTATTTTAAGATTAACTTTTAGTTTTGTTAAATATATCTTTGGTTTTTTTGTTAAATAGAGAAATATCAGAAATAGCCGTTTTCGCCGGTTTGCGTCAAAAAAATCCAAATCGCGTAAAGGAATAAAGGGGTAATATTTATATGAATTTGTAAAGAAAGATTGTATTTTAACAATTTCTTTAAGAATATAAATATTGAATAGATATTATTATTATTAAAAACATTATTATCACTACAATCACCACTTAAAAATAGAATAAGATCTGATCCGTCTATCGATCTAAGTAACTTTCTTGAGGCATACTATTCACTAAAACTCTTCCTTCTTCCACCTTGTATCGTGTTTCCATACTGACCAATTATCATCATCAGCCTATGTTTATCCACTTCTGGACATAGGCCTCTCCCAATGATTTCCAGTGGGCACGGTTGATTACAGCCAGCATGCAATGCAGGCAACCTTTACCAGGTAGTCTGTCCATTGGGTAGGCGGTTTTCCTACACTGCGCTTCCAAGTACGTGGTCTCCATTGTTGGAGATCCTAGCTGCTCCATCGGCCGTCAGTTCTCCTTGCTACGTGCCCTGCCCATGTCACCGTAGGAGAACAAAGGTGGTCGCACCTTCGTTCTCCTGCATATCACCTCGTTGCGGATACGATCACGCAGGGAAACGCCAAACATAGCCCTCTCCATTCCATAGCACGCTGAGTAACTCTGAGATTTATGATTAGGCCATAGTAAGAGACCACGTTTCAGTTCCGTAGGTCATCGCTGGTAACACACACTGGTTGAAGACTTTCGTCCTTAGGAACTGAGGTGTTTTGGACGAGAAGATGCTTCGTAATTTCCCGAACACTGCCCAGCCGAGTAAGATTCGACGATTGACCAATTTCATGACATACCTAATTGGACCGTTTGTGCTAGGTAGATATATTCGCCATCAACTTCAGAATAGAATTCGGCGCAATTCAACATGATTTTCGTCTTTTGCATGTTTAGCTCCAGCCAGGAGCTCGATGGCATCTTCCAATACTGTCCAAATAGTCCCAGTTTCTATACTTCATCTGGTCTGCGCCCACTGATTTTGTTCAATATTGTTGTCTTGGGAATAGTATACATGTGTATCTTATCGATTTAATCTTCTCTCGAAATTAATTTAACGCTTTTTCTAACTTGTCTTCTGTGTATGTAGGTACTTTTTCTTTCTTGTCTCCAAACCGAACTCATCTTATTTAAGATGAGTTCGGTTTGGAGACAAGAAGAGAGAGAGAGATATATATTATTCTATTTAGAAAAAAAACGAAATATATTATTACACATTTCATTTAAAAATTTAATTATAAACACATAGTCTTCATAAAAAGAAATACAGTAATAATAATTAATTTTATATTGTAAAAACTTAAAATATAACAAAATAAATGAATATATGAATAATTAATACATTTTAAATTAAAAATTATATAGCAAGTCACTCGTATTTATTTAACGAAAATAGTGGACGCAATTTGGTTTACTACATATTATCACCTGTAGGTATAGTTTGCGTCCATTGCGGACGCAAACTGGAAATTTTGTATATTCGATGTAGCAATTCGCGTCCACCTTATTTTATTTGTTAAATATGAAAAACATTAGCAAATTCATAATTAATATTATTCCTTTTTTCATTATTAAAGTCTAGAAACAGCTATGTATCCTATATTTCACATAAAACTATTAAAAACTTATCATCGAACGCGCCGCTGCACACTACTTGTTTCCTAAAAATCCCGCAAAAACGCTCTCTCTTTTTTTTTTACGGGATTGGTTTGTCGCACGGACCTTTTATCTATGCGTGTGTGCTCCTTATACATTGAGGTATTAGCGGTAATGTCTATCCGTTTAATTGGTGTGTAAGTTCACTTATTTTTAAAGGGAGATCCTTAAAGTGGACGCGAACCGGTACATGGATGCGAACCGGCGAACTTACCCTATTTTGTTACTTAAACTTAATGAAAATTTTGTTTCTGTATTTTGTAATTACAATGCATTTTTTATTATTACGTCGATGATTATTTTGATGTTTTATTATATAAATAGTTGCATCATTCTATGGGAACCCCTTATGGGACTGAGACAAGACTGTGATTTTCTTTGATTTAAGGGTACGTGATTAAGCTCCGGCCCAAAGATAATTCAAATTTTAAAATCATAAATACTCATACTAAAAGAAGTTATAATGCTAAACCCCTTATAGGACTGAGACTTATGAGACTGATGGATTCATTTTTTAAGGGTAAGTGGTCAAACCCACGGCCCAAAGATAATTCAAATTTTAAAATCATAAATACTCATACTCAAAAGTAGTTAAATAAGCAATAAACAGATGTTAATGAAGGATACACATAACGGAAGGTTGAAAGGTCCACTGTAACTTGATGTTACAGTTATGTACATGTAAATACGAAGGAAATACTTTGATAAGTAAGCATTCGCGACATCTCATTAGTAACGCGTAAAACCTGATTCACTAAGCCACGAGTCATGATATCTGTGCCTTAATTAATTCATACTTATTTCCATTTAGGTCGAGTGTTTACAAGGATTTACAAAGAGTAACGTTATTTTATGATTACTTTTAATAAGTACGTTTTTTTAAAGTACTGTTTACCTGTAGAATATTAAGTGGAATGATTTATTTTTTTGTTTATTAAGTAAAACCTTCATCAAGTAATTTAAGTTATAAGTGTACCACTTAATTAACGAATCACTATTACGAGTATATACTAGCGGCGCCCCGCGGTTTCACCCGCGTAGTTCCCGTTCCCGTAGGAATATGGGGATTAAAAACCTTCCCAATGAATCACTCTATCTATTAAGACAAACCGCATCAAAATCCGTTGCGTAGTTTTAAAGATCTAAGCATACATAGGGACATAGGGATATAGGGACAGAGAAAGCGACTTTGTTTTATACTATGTAGTGATTATGTTAATACCGGCCCGCCCCAGTTTCGCACTCGTTCGGTTTTTATTTCTTTCACTCAAGACTTTTTGGCCAAAATATTATTTTGAATTTTAAAATACGCGTATCGAAATAATTGAGACGCAGGGAGACGGTATAAACATTGAGAGTGTAATGAATATTAAGATTGCTATGTAGTTTAAGTAAGTATATTATATTTATTAAAATATTTATAAATAAATTAAATAAATATCCTATATGTCAACACAAAAGACTTCAACGCGTTTGACACTTAATCACACTTTGCTATTGTTTTTTAATTGTTAATCCTGTTATTACTTATACATATAGGTAGTTATTAAATTAATTAATTTTAAAAATATACCTACCTCATTTATTTAGTTAGACACTTCAACAATATCTTCACTTATAATACCAATCATCATCATCATCATCAGCTCAATACAATGTCCCCACCGAGGGGCACGAGCCTACCCTGAATTAGGCTGATTAGGCCTTAGTCGACCACGCTGGCCAAGTGCGGGTTGGTCGACTTTACACATAACCTTAGAATTTCTTCCCAGGAGTGTGCAGGTTTCCTCACGATGTTTTCCTTCACCGTAAGAGCGTCGAAATTAACGTACTTATGAATTATATTATTATATACGTAAATTGAAAACACATTGGTACGTGGCGGGACTGGTGGGGTTCAAACCAGGCACCTTCCGATTGGAAGTCAACAGCCTTAACCCCTGAGCCACCGACGCTCTTACTCTACCAATAATAAAACTTATTCTATGCAACATTTAAAGAATAGATTAATAAATTAATAAAATTGAGCTAAATATTACCCCTAATATGAGTTTTAAAGTTCTAAAATATACTGTTTCAAATTGAATGATCATATTGTGTATTAATTGTAAGTAATTGTGTTGTAGTTATTTTCCTTTTTGTGCATATTGATTTACTAACTACAAATAAAATTAATCAATCATGTTCTAAATGCAAATTAAATTATCAAGGCCTAAAGGCAGAAACCAACCGAAGCACACGCACACGCTACGCACGAAATGGGTGGGGGCTACGCTATGTTGAGCTATATCCCCCGTGTATGTACAGTCTCGGAACGAAAAGGTTCGTCAATTTTCAAATTGATTCGATTAATGTGTCGCGATGACATATTACCTTTTGAAACTATGTTACAAAACAGACTCGAATTAGGGAAAATAATGTTCTATTGTTCGTTGATAAAGTTCAAAATTATTCCGATCAGTGTTGTTTGACTATTTATCTTGTCAACAAGATGTTTATGTTTTATAAACTAAAACCTTCTTGTTGGTTCAACCTGTCATCATCATCTCTGTTAAAACTATTGTCAATCGGTCAATGTCATCATTGCAAAATATCAAAGAGGTTTTTATATGCCGCGCGCACAAGGCAGTGTTTAAATAAGGATAGAAAGATCAAGTAAATCCTTATTCGATAACAAACGTTATATTATTTATTTAAATGTTAGCATCACTGTTTCTTACGCTGGTATGTTGGTATAATTGTTTCTTGCTTCACTTAGTGCAAATGAAAACCGACTCTAAGGTGACGAACCTTTTCATTCCGAGACTGTACACACGAATATGTAAAGTCATGGTAAGAAATGGTTCGTCACCTTAAGATCTATTTTCGTTTGCTCAGTATAAGTGTTAATAACATCAATACAAAAATGTTCAATTTGAGCTGACAGTATCTTGCGGTCTTGTTGTTGGACGTGCTTTGGGTTTTTTTTGCTTTTTTTACGTGTTTATCTCATTACGTAAAGCTAAGGCACAAATAGGTTAGCATCCGATATTTAACAAATTTATGCGTGGACAAAGTTAAAATAACAATAATAATAACATCAATAAGCCCGCAGGGCACCTTTGAGGTGGGGTGTCGGGGAGTAGCGCCCCCGCGGAGCTGACGCGCTTCCGAGGTCCCCGTTCCTCACGTCCACTCGCCTTCACACAAAATAAAATAAATAAATAAACCTTCAGCTTGGATATCCATGGCACAAACACACAAAAATACAACTGAATTGCGAGAATTGTTATTGCAAAGATGAGTAACCGATAAGCGCGCAATAAGGTTGCAGGTTTATAATGCTGATGAAGTAAGTGCCAGCCGGTATTGCCTATGGCATCGTTCCATGATGGGTTCCTTCCTTGTTATTCTTCCGCGCAGCTTTCCTTATACGAAAAACCTTCGTATAGTCCGTGCCGAGTTTGTTGGAGGAGTTGTTTCTCCCAAAATATTCGTTTCTCAGCACATTCGACCCTTTAAATTATTTTCTTTCCCCAAACGAATGTTTTCGATCATCTCGACGTGATGACTTTCGGAGTACTCAGCACACACCAACCATTTGAAGTAAGTCTGATATGTGGCAAAATGCTTCACAGCGTGAAAAAATATCGTTTTTGAGCATTGTAAAGTGTCAGATATCTATTTGTTCGACCAAATTCTTCTCAGGAAGTTTTTTTATCATCTACCTTGTAGATTTGTCAAAACTTTTATTTTTCTCCATATGAATTCATATAAAACAATCACTTTTAAGACATTTACAGTACTAAATGGGATCTAAATTATACGAATAGTGACTTACAACCACAAAGCTATAGAGTGTTCTTCATGTAAACTTGAATAAAAAAGTTAACCATAAAGCGTTCTTAATTATATGACCAGCCAGTTCGTATTAATATTAGGTTTAGATCTAATGTATAAAGTTTATCTTTTTTCAACACACTTGCTCATAAAGGGGCTCTTATTTGTGCAAAAACAGTTGAATAACGACACGCTTGATTCACTAGTGAGTCATAGATTTTTTTTTTAAATTGTTTAATTTTAAAAAAGTTTCGATACCAAAAAATATCGTGTCCATACATTTTAAAAACAAACTTCAACTATGTTGCCTTTCTTTTGGTAGGTCTATGGTCGATTCCATTAATTCATTCATTCGATTTTTTTTTAATAAATATATTCTTTTAGTCTTTGGCTGATCACCATTGTTGTGTTGGATGCGCGCGAATAGAAAATCTGTTTATTTATTAGCGAAAAATGATAATTTCTTCGCAAATGTGTTGAAAAACGTTGTATGGTACACGCGGTGTATTGATGATTATTACCTCGGCTATCTTCTGACCCTCGCCTGACGGCTCGGGCCTCAATAGCGCCTCGGAAGTAATCACCAACTTACCTCGCTTGTACCATAAATAACTATTATTTATTAGCCAATCGTGTGTATCAACTGATGTATCGATACTATGGAAATGTTTTAAGGTATCAAAAGAAATACATGCAATTAGTTATACATGCTATTTTGAAAAAATCGTTACGTTAAATAAGCGTTCTTAATTATATGACCACAACTGTATATGCGAAAGCATGTAGTAAATATTTATAATTTGTATTTTATATGCACAAACAGTTGTGTTCCGAATAAAATTAAATAAAAAAGAAACAAAAAATATACAAGTCGAATAAATACCCCCTCCTATTTTTTGGAAGTCGGTTTAAAAAGCAATTAAAATCTCTTTCCTAATAAGAACTTTAAAGTCATTGTGATTAAATAGACCACGAAGGTACGTGTCCGTCTCCATGGCACAAAGAATAAATAGGAACAGAGAGGCAGCTTTCTATAAAGGCGTGAATCGAATGCACTATTACTACTATTTTTTATATTTATCATTTAAATATACAGATTTACAATAATGTTACGTAGTATCAAACAGGGTCATAGTTTTTCTTGTAAATACATAATTTGTTTTATTTTATTTTCAAGATATACTCATTAATTTTACGTTTTTGTTTACTGGTCTCTATGACAACCTGTATTGGTTTGACTGATTGTCATAGCATACATTTTTATAATATAATAGAACAATTTTGCACGTTCTTAGGAAGCTGTCTATCTGTTTCTTTCTCTCTGATCTGTGATGATACACGCGTGTACTTCGGTGGAAACGGCAACACACACGCAGCTGAGCTACGCGTAGCTGAGCGGCGTAGCCGTGGACATAGCGCAGCGGTGGGTTCGTGGCTTAACAGTGCCTGTCAAAGCTGTCAAAAATGTCGAATAATACAACTACTGTTAGCACAATAACTTATTTACTTATGTATACGAGTAAGATTTTACACTCTTTTATGTTTTATTTATCCCAACGATTGTATGCCTGCAAAGTTGAAGGTTCTAGGTTCGATTTTCGATAGTTCGGTGGTAGAATCAATTTCGACGTTCATAAGTGCCTCATTGAGGCTTTAAATGAATAAATGGTTTTTGACTTTGATTTCCGGGTTAGGCGATACGTGTATATTATTTTCAATACATAGCAAGGATTTGACATCACCCACACCTATTAGGCAAACCTGTTTGATAACACAATTAAGTCTGTGGTTTCTCTCTGTACTTATACCATTAATGAGAAAGACTTTTGGCAAGCAGAGTTCCATACTTTTGTATCTTATTTATACATAAAATATGAAACAAAGTTGTACGCTGCACGCTGTTTGTAAGCTAAATTACGCAACTGATTTTAATATAGTTTCAGAAATATATAGTGGTTCAAGAGAATGGTCTCTTAAAACGTCAACATCAAATATCAGATCTTTAGTAAAACCGTGGGTGAAACCACAGTGCACAACTAGTTTCTTTATAACAAACAACGAACTCAAGGATGCATCAAAATATTTAGAAATCCCATTATAAGCTCTAATTGTTGTCACAACTTTCGTGAACTAACTTTCGTTTCGGTCAACACGTAACTACCAATATCGTCCTCCATTCCACGACCTATGTTGTAACACTTAGCACATTTTTACTTGCCATGTTATTAGCATGTTTATGTTTAGGTCATACAAATTCATAGACAATATTATGTTCTAACACGACCAATTTAAAATGTATGTGTAAATACATACAATGAGTGTGTCTGGATGACAAAAAAGCTGACAATCTTCGAGTTAGATGGTCAGATTTTCTGAGTTAGGTTGCCGCCATTTGGCCACATAAATGGTTATGACGGCAAAAGGAAGAGGCCTATGTCCAGCAGAGGACGAACACAGGCTGGTTATAATCATGATGACAACGAAAAAAGTTAGCGTGTCTGGGCCGAAACTGACTGTACTCAGAATGTCAAACCATGTACTGTCATCGGCTGAACACACCCAATGTTCTAAGCCAGTCAATTTAATATGTACTTATGTGTAATTAAAAAATATGTATGTGTAAATACAAATAATGAGATGAGCAAAGGTGTTGCACCTTGACTCTTAAGGCTAATTAATTGCTTTTGTTTACCTTATCTTGGACTATTTGCACTCATTTCAAATGTAAACATAAAACTGGAGGTCAATTACTTTAATTCGATTTACTTACGCACACTTTTTTGTTTGCCGCAATTGATCAATCTTCCGATGTTTTTATATGATTACAATATAAGGAAGTCGGTTTGTTTGTTTAGTGGATTATAGTGCATACAATAGTGTTGTAATTGAAGTATATTTTAATTCAACATGGTATATGTGAACTATGATAACTTTAGTAAAAATGTGCTGGCAGCAAGGTCCTAAGACACCTCACCCTTCTACCGCAAAGTAATCGCATAGATAAGATTTATTATTCTGTTATCCTTATGGAAAATAAGGTTATATAGTTTATATTGTCCATTTTATTACGGTTTTGTATATAACGAAATCGTTGAACCTTGTCCAATATTTAGCCCATATTACTAGTACAAACATTTGTTTAGTCTGGAACTAGGCAACACATGTGAACGTGTGATATAAGTACATACATCTGGATAATTATATAAACATATTTATAGTTAACAGATGCTGATGCAAATCCAAATGTAGTTTTAGTATAACGTTTTGTTTAAATTGTTATTGGTAATAGTTTCAAATGCACTAAGTTTATCTAGATCCAATCACCTGATCTGTAGGTCGACGAAATAGGTAACAACAATGCGTACCGTTCACTATTACAAAACATTTTGATGGACTTTATAATTCTAGTAAATGTAAGACAAAATTAGGACTATCTGAACATGAAATATTACGATATGATATGAATTGTGTGTTGTTTATTTTTGTACTTAACTTTTGTTAAGTAACCAGGCTGCCTGCCTAGCATGACTGTGCGTGATAAATGATATAGACACCACGAAATAATATCGATTTCGCGAGCATGACCAAATGAATATGGCGTAGTACGATTTGATAAAATTAAATATGGAGGCTATATTTATTATATTTTGACAGTTGGATGTCAATAAATAGCTATATCGATTTCACGAGCATGACCAAATATCATAAAATTAATCATGTGGTAAAATTAAATATGGCGGACATTTTTATCAAATTTTGACAGTTGGATGTCAATAAATCGCTGTATCTATCGCGTTGTCGAAGTCATGTTAGCCTAACTGAATAACATTATATGGATTATTCATTTCATTGAACATGATTAAACAGTATTATTTTTGTACAGTGACTGACCTCTACTACGTGATCCGTGGTACTTAGGTTTATTAGCTGTATCTAGGACATCAGGAATTACACACATGTTCATAGGAATAGCGTGTAGAATCGTACAATTAGCATAGAAGATTAGATAGGTAAATATTGTACGTATGTTTTTTATAGAGTTCAAAACAGCTGAACTGCTTTTGAAGAAATTTGAGCTTCACAACACTTCATGTGTTATACCTATAGCGATTGAATCCAAGCAGACAACCACGCAACAACTTACTATTAGATATTGATATCTTTGATTTATGCACTACACATTGAAATAATCCGAAGTGTTTTATTAAGTTATTGCATAGCTTCTATCGGGGGCCTTGAGCGCGGGGACCGAATCCAGAAATTCCGTAACGAAAAAAAACCTCACGTTTGTATTATTTTTTTATCGAAAACTTTTTTTTTGTAAATTTTCCAAAAAAAAATTACAGTAATGTAGACAAAGTTTTTATTGTATGAAGTCCCAAGTACGACATCAAAATTTCTAAGGTTAGGATTGCAATACAAAAATAAAAAAAACAATTAGTTGATAAAATTGCTATGCAATAGCTTTAAGGCTCAAAAACCCACCGAAGTACACGCACACGCTACGCACGTGTACTCAGCCTCGCTTTCTATGAAAATGTATGAGGTAAAACCCACCGAAGTACAAGCACACGCTACGCACGAAAATGACGTCATTGATATATTCGTGGCTGACTCGGCTATAGCTCAACGTAGCTGAGCTGCGTGACCGTGGACCGTGGGCGTAGCGTGCGTGGCGGTGGGTTCGCGGCTTTACCGCGGCAGTCCCCGAGTGCCACACGTTTTTTTCAATTACTATTAGATATTTTTGAAGACACAAAATTGACAGTTCGATGTTAGTACGTGGTCGGTAGGACAGTTATCCAATCGTGTTAGACATATTGCAATTTATTCATTACTGTAATCTCATTGAAATACTCGAACAATTCAGGTCAACACTTTTTTAGTTGTTGTTTATTAAAGCGAATCGTATTTTTTGCTCTTAGTATCGATCAGTCAGCGTGGGTGTGATGTATGTGTGATAAGTGTGTCAGTAATAACATTATTATACATAGACATTAGCTATGTTCCGCAGTTTTACCTGCGTACCCAATTTTGTTGGAATTTTGGGATAAAAAGTATCATATGACGACCTCGATGGCAGAGTGGTCACCATGCCGGACTGCCATCCGTAAGGTTTCGGGTTCGATTCCCGTGGGTGGATATTTGTGTGAACCACAAATGTTTGTCTCGGTCTGGGTGTGTGTGTGAATGAGTGTGTGCGTAGTTTCTGATACCCTAGATACAAGCTTCGAGCTTAGTTAGGGGTCAGTTACTATAATGAGATGATGTAGTGAGTGATTATGTTAGTGAATGATATAAATGTTATTCCTAGTTATATAGAGCACATAAGTATGGGTTCCAAATTTCATCTAAATAAATCGAGTATTTTTTACGTGAAATAGAAACAAACATTCATCCATTCATCCTCAAAGACTTTAACATGACATAGGCAACTTTACTTTATTTTGAGAAGTTGTTTTTTCGCACAAAGTCTCCGTACTTTTGTTTATTAACATTATACCGACGTTTTAAAGTAGATATATAATGAAATAATTACTTAAATAATATTAAAGCCAACTACACCGGTCCAGCTACTCTACGAAGGGGGAAGTTGTTTCTATTGATTAAAACCAGTTGCTTTGGAGGTTAGCCAAAAGATAATTCTGTAATCGTTCACTCTTATTGACCCTTAACTAGGTTTATTACAGGATACATAAATAAGTGCAAAAGTCGATTCATGTAAAGTTACTTCGAATACTATTTGATATTACGTTACATCGAAAACCTGAAAACTACTGCAAACGATTTTATTGCTACTACCCCTTGTATCGTGTATCATAATGTCAATTAGGGCCGATAACTTTATTCGACGAATAACTTTGAAATTTTGACAGTTATTTCATAGAAAATCTGTCAAACGTCAATTTTATTCGTCGAATAAAAGTTATCTGGCGATGGAAAAATCGGCCCTTAATGTACTTATTTGTGATTTCTTTATACATACAGTTCATTCCCGTATTCGGCGCACCCAGATACAGATTTCGAAATTCTAAGTTCAAAGTACTTACAGATCTGTTCAAAGTTTATTAATATGTCGACACAATCAAAGTGATTAAACAAATAAACAAAATAAAGTTAATTTAAAAAAATAAAAAAACCGACTTCAGCACTAAAAAGTAAAAAATAATTTAAAATAAACGATATTATTAATACATATTTACAATTTATAATTAGTAACTTTTGGAGTCAGTGCCAGCCCAGGATAGTTTTTTTCCTTATAAGATAGCACGAGACGCACCTATAAGTAATATTAATGAAGGCTTTGGCTGTCATCGACTTCAAAAGTAACTAATTATAAATTGTAAATATGTATTAATAATATCGTTTATTTTAAATTATTTTCTTACTTTTTAGTGCTGAAGTCGGTTTTTTTATTTTTTTAAATTAACTTTATTTTAAATTTTTTAGTGGGAAGCAAGTCTCCTTCTACAAAATACTCGTGGATCACTTGAATTTTTTTTTGTGGGAGGAAGACTTTAAGTCTTTCCTCTGTCCAGGGGAACGACGGGGTATGTCGGACTCCGCGCCGCAAAGATAGAGACTAAAACCCCTTGGTGTGCCACCTCTGCGCTTATGGCCGAAACCGGAAGAAACGCGGATGCACGCTACTACGATCCCGGACAGCGCCTCTACCCTGTTAAGGGTTTCTCCTCCGAGCTAGAATGTAGCTCTAGGCGACAGATGTTGAGTTACCCCCTTCCGAAAGTACCGCGCGCCACCTCGAGGCCTATATGGCGGCAGTGGATCTACCCCCGGGGATCACTGCCGCAGGTCGGGCGTATGGCGGTTGCAGGACAAAGTGGTAGTCCCGCTTCCGTCTGCCCAACCTTCTGCTGCGGATAGTATTAATGGAGAGGGCTTCGCGCTCTCTCTCCGCAGCTTTTTTTTGCGAGAGTACGACCTCACAAAAGGTGGACAATCCAATCCAAGACCTCTCCTCGCTCACCATAGCAGAGACTACATTTGGCAAGGAGAGGTCGTTTCCCACGATTGCCGCGAGAGTTGCGAGGGCAATAGCCTCTTGCAGGGATTTTTTCGCCGCTCTATAAGTGTCGAGCAGTTCAACCTCAACGGGTACCGCTTGAATCCTGTCCCATGAGCTGATGTTACTCATGATTCATAATCTAACACAACCCTGCATTTTATTATTTCTTTTTAACTTCATCATCCCAATTAAACCATCATTTTATTACAAAACTTCTTTATAACCACAAAGGTATAAGAACTTTTTAGAAAAAAATTAACTAAAGTCAAAATAAAAACGAAAAAAATAGAGGATGACGTTTATACTGTCTATTTATTAATTAAAATAATATATACAATCTAATCTGGTGCAGTGTTTGTTTGTAAATCTAAATATATTTTTTTACGAAAAGTTTTAAGAAAACGCTCTGAAGATATATGTGTAATAGGTACCTATAATAGTATAAAAAAACATTTTAAAAAAATGTTTTAGGTTCGGGTTTATTTCAGTGTGTATTAACGAATTAAAAAACGGGACATTTTTATATCTAAAACCCATGAATTGTGAACAGCATTTGATTTAAATACGAAAGAATACAGCCAAAAAAATTTCATCCAGAAATTCTTATGGTATCAAGAATATCGCGAGCAAAACCACGGGTCACAGGTAGTTTTACTTTTGATAATGTCAATCGACACCCCAGCCTACATTGTTGCGGGTTTTTTCTCGATTTTTCCTGGATCCCATCATCAGATCCTGATTTCCTTGACATGGGACCACTTCGCGAATATCCGCTTTCTAATGAAACAAGAATTTTAAAATGCTCCATTCATGATTACAAAGAAATCGCGTAACAAACACACAAAAAAAAAATAAAAATAAATATACACGTCGAATAGAGAACCTCCTCCTGTTTTTTTGGAAGTCGGTTAACAAATGTAGGTACATGTCCCTTTATCTTGTTCAGAAATTAAGCTTTCTGTTTTGCAATTCAAAATGGTAATTACTAATAATTATAATGTTGTGATTCCTAAATAGCATATAAAATCAACTAAAACAAATTAAAAAAGCAATATTACATTAATCATATGCCATATTTTAATGATAATTCAGTTTTAAATAAATGCCACTTGCTCTATCTGTACGTATTAATATCAAATGCGAAGGTAATTATATCCTTCTATTTGTGGCACCTTTTGGCGCTTTAATATTCTTGGGACTGGAAAATGTTTCCCGTACAATATTTAGAAACTTTTTGGTCCGAAATTTTTTTGAAATTTTTGATCAAGATTTCCCCGTTTTTTTTCTATATTATTCTTTCGAACCTTTCAACTATTTTTTAACTTTAAACCATTATTCTTTCGAATCTAATATCTAAGTAATTGGGGTTATTTTTAATCAGATTTGACTTAATGTCATTTAAACGGAGTGATTTTCACCAGCCTGCCTAGCATGACTGTGCGTGATAAATGATATAGACACCACGAAATAATATCGATTTCGCGAGCATGACCAAATGAATATGGCGTAGTACGATTTGATAAAATTAAATATGGCGGCTATATTTATTATATTTTGACAGTTGGATGTCAATAAATAGCTATATCGATTTCACGAGCATGACCAAATATCATAAAATTAATCATGTGGTAAAATTAAATATGGCGGACATTTTTATCAAATTTTGACAGTTGGATGTCAATAAATCGCTGTATCTATCGCGTTGTCGAAGTCATGTTAGCCTAACTGAATAACATTATATGGATTATTCATTTCATTGAACATGATTAAACAGTATTATTTTTGTACAGTGACTGACCTCTACTACGTGATCCGTGGTACTTAGGTTTATTAGCTGTATCTAGGACATCAGGAATTACACACATGTTCATAGGAATAGCGTGTAGAATCGTACAATTAGCATAGAAGATTAGATAGGTAAATATTGTACGTATGTTTTTTATAGAGTTCAAAACAGCTGAACTGCTTTTGAAGAAATTTGAGCTTCACAACACTTCATGTGTTATACCTATAGCGATTGAATCCAAGCAGACAACCACGCAACAACTTACTATTAGATATTGATATCTTTGATTTATGCACTACACATTGAAATAATCCGAAGTGTTTTATTAAGTTATTGCATAGCTTCTATCGGGGGCCTTGAGCGCGGGGACCGAATCCAGAAATTCCGTAACGAAAAAAAACCTCACGTTTGTATTATTTTTTTATCGAAAACTTTTTTTTTGTAAATTTTCCAAAAAAAAAATTACAGTAATGTAGACAAAGTTTTTATTGTATGAAGTCCCAAGTACGACATCAAAATTTCTAAGGTTAGGATTGCAATACAAAAATAAAAAAAACAATTAGTTGATAAAATTGCTATGCAATAGCTTTAAGGCTCAAAAACCCACCGAAGTACACGCACACGCTACGCACGTGTACTCAGCTTCGCTTTCTATGAAAATGTATGAGGTAAAACCCACCGAAGTACACGCACACGCTACGCACGAAAATGACGTCATTGATATATTCGTGGCTGACTCGGCTATAGCTCAACGTAGCTGAGCTGCGTGACCGTGGACCGTGGGCGTAGCGTGCGTGGCGGTGGGTTCGCGGCTTTACCGCGGCAGTCCCCGAGTGCCACACGTTTTTTTCAATTACTATTAGATATTTTTGAAGACACAAAATTGACAGTTCGATGTTTGTACGTGGTCGGTAGGACAGTTATCCAATCGTGCTAGACATATTGCAATTTATTCATTACTGTAATCTCATTGAAATACTCGAACAATTCAGGTCAACACTTTTTTAGTTGTTGTTTATTAAAGCGAATCGTATTTTTTGCTCTTAGTATCGATCAGTCAGCGTGGGTGTGATGTATGTGTGATAAGTGTGTCAGTAATAACATTATTATACATAGACATTAGCTATGTTCCGCAGTTTTACCTGCGTACCCAATTTTGTTGGAATTTTGGGATAAAAAGTATCATATGACGTCCTCGATGGCAGATTGGTAACCATGCCGGACTGCCAATCGTAAGGTTGCGGGTTCGATTCCCGTGCGGGGTGGATATTTGTGTGAACCACAATTTTTTGTCTCGGTCTGGATGTGTGTGTGAATGAGTGTGTGCGTAGTTTCTGATACCCTAGATACAAGCTTCGAGCTTAGTTAGGGGTCAGCTACTATAATGAGATGATGTAATAATGATTATGTTAGTGAATGATATAAATGTTATTCTTTGTTATAAAGAGCACTTAAGTATGGGTGCCAAATTTCATCTAAATCAATCAGAAAAAGAAATAGAAACAAACATTCATCAATTCATCCTCATAGACTTTAATATGACATAGCCAACTTTACTTTATTTTGAGAAGTTGTTTTTTCGCACAAAGTCTCCGTACTTTTGTTTATTAACATTATACCGACGTTTTAAAGTAGATATTTATTATGAAGTGAATACATTTTAAAGCGTACTACACCGGTCCAGCTACTCTACGAAGGGGGAAGTTGTTTCTTTTGATGAAAACCAGTTGCTTTGGAGGTTAGCCAAAAGATAATTCTGTAATCGTTCACTCTTATTGACCATTAACTAGGTTTATTACGGGATACATAAATGAGTGCAAAAGTCGATTCATGTAAAGTTTTTTCGAATATATTTCATAGCTATCTCTACGCTGCAATGCATTTTTAAATCGACGTATTGTTACTATTTGATATTACGTTACATCGAAAACCTGAAAACTACTGCAAACGATTTTATTGCGACTACACCTTGTATCGTTTATCATAATGTCAATTAATGTACTTATTTGTGATTTCTTTATACACACAGTTTATTCCCGTATTTGGAGATACGGATTTCGAAATTCTAAGTTCGAAAGTACTTACAGTTCTGTTCAAAGTTTATTAATATGTCGACACAACCAAAGTGATTACACAAAGAAACAAAACAAATGTACATGTACCTTTATCTTGTTCAGAAATTAAGCTTTCTGTTTTGCAATTCAAAATGGTAATTACTAATGATTATAATGTTGTGATTCCTAAATCCTAACTAATATTATAAATGCGAAAGTAAGTTTGTCTGTCTGTCTGTTACCTTTTTACGGCTAAACTACTAAACCGATTGACTTGAAATTTGGTACAGGGGTAGCTTATGGTCCGGGAAAGAACATAGGATACTTTTTATTCCGAAATTCCCACGGGAATGGGAACTACGCGGGTGAAACCGCGGGGCGCTGCATATAAAATCAACTAAAACAAATTGAAAAAGCAATATTACATTAATCATATGTTATATTTTAATGATTATTCAGTTTTAAGTAAATGCCACTTGCTCTATCGGTACGTACTAGTATCAAATGCGTAGGTAATACTTTCCTTCAATTTGTGGCACCTTTTGACGCTTTAACATTCTTGAGACGGCAACAATTTTTTCGTAGAATATTTAGAAACGTTTTGTTCCAAAATGTAATATAAAAGATTTACGCTTCTATTCTTCTTTCGAATCTTTAGCCAATGTATAATCGAAGTCAATTTAGTTTAGCAAGATTTGGCGGACGGAACGTCTGTTTTTTTGAAGCTGGTGAAGCGATTGCCAGCAGACGATCACAACTCAGAAGGTGATATGTCATTTTTGGTAACACCAAATGTTAGACTTGGGTTCTAACTATCCGTAGTACAGTAACCAGGACCGAGGGCTTAAACCCCAACTTACAGCTAGTAACATATATGTTTGTCTCGGTCTGGGTGTGTGTGTGCGTAGTTTCTGATACCCTAGACACAAGTTTCGAACTTAGTTAGGGGTCAGTTACTATAATGAGATGATGTAGTGAATGCTTATGCTTATATGACATTCAAAGTAGATTAGCCTTTATGACAAAGTAAGAAGTATGTCGCGCTAAAACAGTCTTATATAAATGTCACAGTAGCAATTTAACGGTAGTGAATTGATGACTATTATTATGATAGGTTTATTGACAGTCGGCCGTTTTGTGGTTAGATAATAGGTTTCACGGTAAGTATGCGTTAAGAAACTATGTAGAGATTACAATTTTATTGTATTTTATGGAATTTAGTCCTTAATGAAGATATTGAGAGTGGATGGAGAAGTATTGTACATTCGTGGTATTTGAAATGACAGTAAATGACGAATTTGTGACTGCACAATTTCTAAGCAATACAGATTTTTTAATCATAAAGTTAGAATCTAGTTTAGTATAAGTTTTGACGAGAAATACCGTAATTTCTTTTATTATACACACATCAAAAGTGTCTAGGGATCAAGCATTTTTATGCGGATTTCTTGAGATTGAGATGTGGCTTTGTAATAAATTTATGATTTTATAAATTTATATGGATCCTTTTTGGTGCATTTCATAATTTGAATCAGGAACTGTGAATCAAATTCGAGTAAAAGATGAAAATCAGCTGTCAATATTTTCCCTATAAAAACATACAACGCATTGAAGACATTATTAGTGCTACTGTTTCCCTACTACTGATTAAAACCAACGTTATTATGGAGCGGCGACGTCATTTAAGCAGGGAAGAAATGCTCAGAGCCGTGGGAATGATAGAAGCTGGTTCCCGGCAACGTACTGTGGCTTTAGCTCTGAATACAAGTCAGAGTGTTATCAGTCGACTTTGGACACGTTACCGAAGCACTGGTACCGTGGCTGAGCGCCATGGAGGACGGTATCGCTGCACCACACGGAGACAAGACCGATACATAGAAAAGTTATTGCAAAAATATATGTTGATCCCTAGACACTTTTGATGTGTGTATACAGATTATATATACAGAAGTAAAACTAAAAAATAATCAACGTCCATCTAAGAGACATGATAAGAATTTTCATGATTCATTAGAATTTATAATAAAAATGACTACAACTTCATATTTTTAATTGATTTATACTTTTCAAAGTTCAATGTGTGTGATTCATAATTCTACTAAAATTAGTTTAAAGTTTGTACCAAAGTTTTTGAGGATTGACGTATGTTTGATAATTTTTAGACACCACTGTTTTTAAGTACTAGGTACTTATTATTATTACAGAAAAACAATCTCTTTTCTTATAGAATTCATTAAAAAAAAATAAAGATTCATCAACAACAGCTTTAACAGTATATTCGTGTTAATAAATTAACGTATTCATAAAAAAACTTAAATATTGAACAGATTGTGCTAACTAGATGGTAACATCATTTGATATGTAAATACTAGTCAAAACAAAATACCGATTAATCTCGTTGATGAGTAAAGAAGTCGTGATTATTAATCACGAAATATACCCAACTTTAAGATGAAAATTTTTTCTTTAAAACAGTTTTTGTAACCTTCGATCGAAGTACAGTAAAACGCGTGATAGAAGTACACGGAAGTATAGGTTTTACTTTTAATTTTTAATTAAATATACCAACATTCGATACTCATTTTGTATTATTTGTGAAACACGAAGGTAGCACAATAATTACATATTTTGCTTTAAAAAATGTTGTTTCGAAGGATATTTTTGGCCGTAATCAATTATTGTTTTTATAAGTTTTGTTTATATGTAAACGAATAATAATATAAGTACGTAGAAGTTAAATGTATTTATTTGTATCAAAATGTCAAAAAAGGTTTTATATCAAAACTAGCTTTTGCCCGCAGCTTTGACTGCGTTTACATAACCATAAGATTTAAATCTTTTCAACACACTTGCTCATAAAGGGGCTCTTATTTGTGCAAAACAGTTGAATAATGACACGTTTTATTCACTAGTGAGTTATAGATTGTTTTTTTAAATTGCTTTGTTTTTAAAAAAGTTTTGATACCAAAAAAATTGTGTCCATACATTTTAAAAACAAACTTCATCTATGTTGCCTTACTTTTGGTAGGTCTATGGTCGATTCCATTCATTCATTCATTCGATTTTTTTTTTAATAAGTTTATTCTTTTAGACTTTGGCCGATCACCATTGTTGTGTTGGATGCGCGCGAATAGAAAAATTGATTATTTTTTAGCGAAAAATGATAATTTCTTCGCAAATGTGTTGAAAAACGTTGTATGGTACACGCGTGTATTGATGATTACTATCCTCGGCTATCTTCAGACCCTCGCCTAACGGCTCGGGCCTCAATAGCGCCTCGGAAGTAATCACCAACTTACCTCGTTTGTACCATAAATAACTATTTTTCACATTTTGGTTGATTTCCACATCATTTTCATTTATAAACTGTAAGGGCATTATCGATTCCGAATCCAAAAACATTACATAAATTTTACCATCGAATACAATATGCGTGGTTTCTGGCTATTATTTTTATTTCTTTAAATAAATCCCACGTAAAAGAAAAGAAAAAAAATCTCAAAGAACATGAAGCCATTCATACACATCATTTTGTTTGATTAATAAAGTTATTTAAATAAAAAATAAATATTATTTTTCATATAATTTTGAATATTTAACATTCCAGTTAATTAGACTTTCAATAGAGTTATTTTCAGTCACAAGAAGTTGTGTGGTTTTACAGCTGTTTAAATGTAATAGAAAATATGGTACATACTACAAAAATATCTTATGCTGCATGTTTCACCAGTTCCAGTATTTCTTATAATACTTACGTATAAAATATTGATTATTTTGACATGAAAACTTAGTTTAAACATATTGATATCTTTGATTTACACGAACACACATTGAAATAAAACACTTAAACGGATTTTTGTCGTGGTTGTATTTACAATAAAAGGTAAATTCACAATGTATTTAAAATTATATTCAAAATATTGAACTGACGTCTTCGATCTTAGTCTTCTGTGAAGAATCCGAAACGTTAGTTTAAACATAATCCAAAACAAAATTATTTAACTTATTAACGTGACCTAAATAAATACAGAACGTTGGTATTTAATCGATACACAAATTGAAATAGCTTGTTAATCGAACGTTAAATATTTCTCTGTAACAATCGGTCAATATCAATGTTATCCTACATAAAATATACGTAAAATCGTGACGGTTAAGACCTATCATCTGGCCTCTTACATCACGCAGTCGTGTTATCATTTATACATCCTTTCGATGATGATATCCGATGACCTCATCTCCGAGTACTATGGCAAAGAATTCGCTAGTGTTTTGCAAATGATTACATCTGAGATAATTGCACTATTATAAAGTTCTTCCTTTTTTTTTCGACGATTTAAAATGACAGTCAACACAAGGTAATTGTCGAGTCGACTCACACGAAATGATCTCTTATTATCGTGTCAGTTGACCAAATTGATTTTTATTATATGTTGACTCGGAGACATTTTATACATTCAGATAGAAAATTATTTTTATTCTAAAGGGATTCGTGATTTAAAAAATGCCTGTCTTTTCTGTCATCATTCTTTATGCAACGGAAGCCAAAATAGATTACAGACATTTTGACCCGCATCACGCAAACTCTACTGAACCGATATACTTAGACGAAATTAGGATGTTCTTTACAATCATAAATACCTAGCATAAAGGATGCTTTTTGACGCAGGTCAAACCGCAGAGTAAAAGCTGGAAATAAGTTTTTCACGCTCGGTTACTCATTTGACTCTTTACTCCATTGACTCATTCGTTACTTTTTATAGGTGCTAATATTGGAAATTAGTACTAAATTGCATAAATCCGGCGTCCAATAAAACCATGATGACTAATGGAATCCGTTTCACAAAAAAATTACATGTAACTTAAACGAAACGTACGAAAATATTGAAAATTTGAAAAATAATTCACTTGTTAATTAGCTAAATTATCAAAATTTTAATAAAATCGAAACGTCCAGCTTTTCAGAAATAAAAATTTGTACCTAAGTACCTACACATTACGCTATAGATGACTTTTTTCAACTCCTCCCTGTACTAAATCATCAGTGAGAGAGGTGGATCTTACAGGCCGATAAAGCACATAATATTTTATAGCATAAATGCTTAATTAAACTATTCATTTCATACTAAATATTGGTAAACTCACCTTGATTCAACAAAACGCCAAGCAATGTTACAAAAGTGCAATTGCTATAATTTTCTACGATTTCATTAATTTTTAATGAACATCTCAACTTGGTTATATTGAAAATGTCAGCGTGTATTGCAATGACAGATTAAAGTAATAAAAAAATGTAATATAGTCATATTAATATTACCGTCACGTATTGTAATAGAACATAATGACCTTAGCTTCGTACTTATTTAATAGATGTGATGAGTTCCTTACAAATATTAATGGTGTTCTTAAAACAAATAAAAGACTTTTTGCTGACGCGTCAATTTGTTTTGTTTAAAAAAAAGGTGGTTTGAATATCAAAATTGTAAAAGGATTTATTTGTTAATTGTCGTTCATTTTGTTTTTGAATTGTCATGCTCATATTAATAAATACTAAAAATATAAGATACTTACATTTTGCATAGAATAAGGATCACGACCAAGGTTCTCTCTGGTCTCTGATTATCAAAGCATTTTTGTGTATAAAACTTCTGTATTAATTGTAATAAGGTTGTACTTATAACAAGCCTTTATTTAGTTTCACCTGTCCCGTTGTCTGTAATCAAATCTTGCAAGCCATTTTTCGACCACTTCTAGTTATCCGATTGAGCTGAAATTTGGCATAGGTACTTACTTATGTAAGTCCCATGACCCATGACAATAAATGCTAAAAGCTTGTTTTTAAAAAGGTTTTTTTTTAAATTATTCTTGTTTTTAAGTATTTGAAATCTATTAAAATGTGTACTTATGTCAGTTTTTCTCTAGCTTGTTTACGCCTTGAAACGCTTCTAAGGTAACTGACAGATTTATTGATGTGGCTGTTAAAAGAACGCTTATGAATAATCGGTTCTCAGAAACTGTGGTTTGGGGAAAATAATCTTGGTTTAGAACAATTTATTTTAAATGACATTCTTAGACAAAAAACTTACTACTTAAACTAACTTACCATGTCGTGTGGTTTCACTCGTAATCGTGTAAATCAGAAGTTTGAAAATTAATAAGTTGTAACTATTGTTATTATAGTATTACTAGCAGCGCCCCGCGGTTTCACCCGCGTAGTTCCCGTTCCCGTGGGAATTTCGGGATAAAACGTAGCCTATGTTCTTTCCCGGACCATAAGCTACCCCTGTACCAAATTTCAAGTCAATCGGTTCAGTAGTTAAGCCGTGAAAAGGTAACAGACAGACAGAGTTACTTACTTTCGCATTTATAATATTAGTAAGGATTGCTATGTGTACTTCCCTATTGAATTGATATATCTGAGATAACTGTGTGTTTGCATAAGTTTTAACTACTTATAACTACTGCGCGCGTAAAAGCTATCTACAAACAAACATAATCGTCCGCCAGTACACATACTTACACCATAAAAGAAACATGTTATTTAAAAATAGTATTCAATTATGAAGACGAAGACACGATAAAAAATTATTGAAGTTTATTTTAAATAAGTAATAAATAACCATTCGTTTAACCCGATACTTTATTAACTGTTTTATGCGTTATAAATGAGTAAATAACTAGTATTTCAATTGAAGCGTGTCATTAGTCAGGCATGTTCGTAATACAAGAAAATATAAGGACAAATGAAATAAAATAAACCCATATTATAGTAATTCACTTTCCTGTACTAATACCATAAAGTTTTATGTATGCAGAAACAATTATGGACTGCGCTTCACGGCATTAGCCAAGTAATACTCCTATCGAATGGAAAAAATTGGATAAAAACACTGTATAAAAATGGTTGAGTACTTTCTTTAAACTATATAGTAAATGGTTTAGGTAAAACGAAGTAGCTTCCGCTGTTTGTACGCTCAAATCTTTAAAAGTAAGCAATGGATTTTGTTGCAATTTTCAAATATAGTAAAATTTTGTATAAAAAAAGATTTACTTATATAGTACTTCTTAACGCAGGTGCAACCGCGGGGCACAGTTACTATTTAAACACATAACCTAGAATCAAAATTGCAGTTTAAGGAGCGCAGTAGGTAGGTATCCCCTTATGGATTATTTTAATGACATATGAGTATTTTTATGACAAAGGTATCGAGCAGATTGGTGACTCTCCCCGACTATGGGCATATAAACTGCCTTTGAAGTGAGAGTACGTTATTTTCTTAAAAGTTTAGAGGTCGTATTAGTCCGGAAATGCCGTACTTAGCCGACAATTTGTTCCACAGATTTGTTGTGCAAGCCACAGTTTTTTAAACACACTTGGTCGAGCACCAGGTGTAGGTGGTATATGTAGAGTCCTGTTTCAGGTTTCAGTTTTGGTTCTCGATAATAAAGAACTACAGTCTTATTAGGTAGTTTCTGATACCCTAGATACAAGTTTCGAACTTAGTTAAGGGTCAGTTACTATAATGAGATGATGTAGTGAATGATTATGTTATATGTAAATTTTATGGGCACTTTATAAAAATGGAGATAATTCTTCATTCACAAGTTACTTTCCTTTATTATCTTACGAAGTTACATTCAAGTTGATTACTAAAAGATGTTTATACAAAACATTATATTTCTTCAATACCATTAAAGGAAAATATAAGTAATGATATGAAAGAGAGATACATCTGTTGTACAGATGTTGAACAATTGTTTTAAAGACTGTTATGTTATTGTTTGGTGAATCGAGAAGAATAATATCAGTTATGTTATACAATCACGAATTACAATTGACATTGTAAGTTCAAAGGATGGCATTAAGTGTACCTAATACATTTAGTACAATGAGGTATTCCTCGAGGCACACCGATTTTGAGGCGCACCAGATGAGGCGCACCTAAACTATTCCTCGAAGCGTATCCTTTTAGTTGCGCTCCAGATAGCAACTGAAAATGACTGTATTATACATTACTTATTTTTTCCTGACACCGCGTATACATTACTTGTTTATAAAAAAAAAGAAAACTGTGACAAATCTTTTGACCTGCCACAGCTAAACATAAACATTTTAAACGGTTAAACATAATGCATCCTTGTTTTTGCTTTATAGGTGGGTTTCAATAATAAAACAAAACATTAGGATCTACTTAATTACGTGTAAACATTTTATCATCTAATTATGAACTGCCTATACAACGTAACACGGGCAGCAATAAACTAAATAGCCATAAAAACTAATCAACAAACAAGTCCGAACCAAATCTAACGTAAAATAAACAAACAATCAATTAAATTGATTTGCAAAGTGGCCAATAAATCACTTTGATTACCAATTCATATTTGAATGTTACGTGTCTAGATCGAATGGAGACAATTTGAATTCTAGTCTCTTTGTCCGGTGAACTATGAACGGTGATTGGCGACAGAATTACCTTGTAAACATTCCTGCAAGATAAAATTACTATATTACTACAAATCATTGTTTAAACAATGGGAAAATATTTTTCGGATATATTTGAGTTCTTGCATGCATTGAATGCTGGATGCGATGATTGCGCGTATTTCTCCTTACTGTACGGTCAGCGTCGGAAACAAAGTACCTCCCTTGGTTGACATATCCAAGTGAGCAATACCAGCCTGCCTAGCATGACTGTGCGTGATAAATGATATAGACACCACGAAATAATATCGATTTCGCGAGCATGACCAAATGAATATGGCGTAGTACGATTTGACAAAATTAAATATGGCGGCTATATTTATTATATTTTGACAGTTGGATGTCAATAAATAGCTATATCGATTTCGCGAGCATGACCAAATGTCATTAAAATTAATCATGTGGTAAAATTAAATATGGCGGTAATTTTATCAAATTTGGACAGTTGGATGTCAATAAATCGATGTATCTATCGCGTTTTCGAAGTCATACTAGCCTAGCAGGGAGAGAGAAGCTTGCTGCAGAGCATTTGATTCAAAATTTCTCCACGATTCCTTTTTTCTTATCCTTAAAAGAAATAGCTAGTGGCATGCCATAGCTGAGGTTCAGGTTTAATTTCTAGGCCGACCGATGCATGTTTACTAATTTAGAAGTAAAACTCAGATTTGAGATTAGTAACACACATTAGGCAAGCGTAGTAATTGTCTGTACCTAGACACACAGCGAACATAGTTTGTTTTACTTTCTAGGGCATCATAAATCAAAGTTTACCAAATATAAATGCATATTATTATGTAATATGAAAAATGATGATACATATACTTATTGACGACCAAATTTTCCATACTCATGTTTAATTTGATTTATGTAAACTAATCATGTTGTTATACTCAACCTCTTTCTGTCTGTATGTCTATTTGTCAAAACTCAAAAACTTCCATGGATATGTTTTTATTTACATTTTAATGTTTCTGGTAACATTTCGATGTGTTAGGTAATAATCGAAACAATATTGTCGTGGAAATTAATGGTATTTGGATATAGGAGAGGTTTTTACTATGACATAAGTACCTGAGTTTATAGAGCTTTATAAACGGCTCTATGACTCTTTTGTTGGTCTAATTTTGAAGTTTTTTCCCATAACTATAAAATAGGATTATTTGGAACATCAAATGTAATTTAAGACACTTTTAAGCCGCCCACGTATTTAAATCTTTTCATATCGAACAAAATAGATCTTCCTAAGTACCAAAACAAGTAACAAGCCTACTAATATTATAAAAGTTTGTATGGACCTTTTCTTTACGCTGTAAAAATGCATAGAACTGCATACCACCGTGAGCCGAGATTGGGAGGGCCCCCGTTGGCATGTAGGACTCTCCCAGCCAGAAGGGCTGGGCCTACCCACTAAAAACACAGCGACTTCCGTCCGCGTTACATTGGGGTACCGTAGGACCCTGAGGAGGATTTCTGCCATGGCACTCCAAAAGTTTGTATGGACCTGTGAATGGATTATTGTTGCTCTTTCACATAATTAAATAAAAAATTAAAAAAACCCCCAACACAATTACTTTCAAACCACCATAACTTTTAAACGGGTCAACCGATTTTCATCAAACATGTCTAAGAACACTCGCACGTAAGTCCCCTTTAATACAAAAAAAAAACTAAATTGAAATCGGTTCATCCGTTCGGGAGCTATGGTGCCACAGACAGACAGATACACACACACATATATACACACACATATACATACACATATACACACACATATACACACACATATACATACACATATACACACACATAGACACGTCAAACTTATAACACCCCTCTTTTTGCGTCGGGGGTTAAAAACTACTGAAGCGATGTAGATGAAATTTGGTACCGACGTTTAAGGAATAAGAAATCGTAGTTCTATAGTATTTACGTGAGTAACACAGCTAGTAAAATATTATAAAACACTGTTGTCAATATTATTTAAAATGTTGACAAAACATTAAACAAATCAGTGTTTTGTTACGGCTGACGTAAGATATTATTAAAAATAATTGAAGTGACATTTTTCATAGTATTGTAAACAAAAGTCGGTGTCAACAGATATGCAATGAATGGGGCAATTCGATGACACTTTATTTGGTGTCGTGACCCAAAAACTTGTGTCTTCAATAAAGGTAAGTATGTACGTATAAAAGTGCAACATTGGATTTTAAAAGTCAATGACTTATAATAAACTAGCAGCGCCCCGCGGTTTCACCCGCGTAGTTTCCGTTCCGTGGAATTTCGGGATAAAAAATCCTATGTTCTTTCCCGGACCATAAGCTACCCCTGTACCAAATTTCAAGTCAATCGGTTCAGTAGTTTAGCCGTGAAAAGGTAACACAGACAGACAGACAGAGTTACTTTCGCATTTATAATATTAGTTAGGATAAAGTATTATAAGTTTTGAATAGGCAGTTTATTTAATATTTGCATCTAATCTGATATCAGCTTAGTAACATGGGATAAAGGTTCGGAAAAAGAAGAATCGGATATCAGCTTACAATTTAAAACATGTTCTTTATAACTACCGGCTGCTCTTTTAAAGAGTACACGTGTAGAGCTATTAAAGGGACTCTTACCAATATAGGCTCTCTAGCATCCGAATTTCTAGAAGGTGCTCTTTGAGAAAGATTAAATCCATTTGCTTAGATGCTGCAGTGAATGCTACAGGGATCCTGTGACACCGAAAAATAGCCAAGTTTTGATATTGTTAGGTTTTGTTCATGCACCCAACTGTTTGCTTTGAACAGGAATCGAACCCGCAACTTTTGGTGCAGTCGAATGGACAACTACTCAAAAATTTGGTTGTCAAAAAAAGGAAACAATATACTATACATAAGTTCCAAAAAGTCAAAGAGTTTCTCATATTCACTCGCATATTCATACAGTCAATAAATCTTAATTCAAAGTCAATTAAAACAATACTCATGATTAAATCAAAGAATTTCCTTAAGTAAAATGCAACTGCTTATTGATGAGAGAGTTTCCTTATACAGACTCAGTAAACGAGGAAAGATTTAACATCCGCGGTATTGTATTCCGAGCAATACTACTATATTTTGTGTAAATCCGATAACTTGTTATCAAACAACGATGAAAATATATAATACTAGCAGTGCCCCGCGGTTTCACCCGCGTGGTTCCCGTTCCCTTGGGAATACGGGGATAAAATATAGCCTATGTTATTCAGGTTGAATGTAGCTTTCTAATGGTGAAAGAATTATTGAAATCAGTTCAGTAGTTTCGGAGCCTATTCGTTACATACAAACAAACAAACAAATCTTTCCTCTTTATAATATTAGTATAGACTAGCGGCGTCTCGCGATTACACCCGCGTGGTTCCCGATCCCGTGAGAATATGGGGATAAAATATAGCCTTAGTTAGTCAGGGTGAATGTCGCTTTCTAAAAGTGAAAGAATTTTTGAAATCGCTTCAGTAGTTTCGGAGCCTATTCGTTGCAAACAAACAAACAAACAAATCTTTCCTCTTTATAATATTAGTATAGACTAGCGGCGTCTCGCGATTACACCCGCGTGGTTCCCGATCCCGTGAGAATATGGGGTTAAAATATAGCCTATGTTACTCAGGGTAAATGTAGTTTTCTAATGGTGAAAAAAATTTTGAAATCGGTTCAGTAGTTTCGAATCCTATTCGTTACAAACAAACAAAGAAATCTTTCCTCTTATTACTAGCATCGCCCCGCGGTTTCACTCGCGAAGTTCCCGTTACCATAGGAATGTAGGGATAAAATTATGTTAAAAACCTTCCCACTGAATCACTCTATCTATTAATCTATCACTCTAACCGCATCATAATCCGTTGCGTAGTTTTAAAGATCTAAGCATACATAGGAATATGGGGACAGAGAAAGCGACTTTGTTTTATACTATGTAGTGATTATTAGTGTACCAATAACCGTTTATTCTCATTGAATTAACATGTTTTCATTAAAAGTGTCTCGAGGGCGAGCTTTGATTTTGCTTTTGTTATTGTATGATATGTAGTCGTCTATTTGAACTAGATAATAAGTTAGTAGATAAGGCTGTCGGGGTCCTTCATCGACCAAATCGGTTATTGAAACGTTAGTGATTTATTTATTTACAAACTAGTGGCTGGTCCTGGCTTCATATGAGCCCAATTTTGCCTAGTACTCGTGTAGTAAATAAGAGAGGTTTCATTGCAAAAGCTCCCCTGAAGACTATAGCTATATAAGTACTTACCTAAGATTTAATGAATGGCAAAGACATTTACGAAAGAATAAAATAAAGAGTTAAGTACTTACCCACTTAGCTTTTTGGTAGATTTAGGAATTACAAAAGATTAAAATAAAGTAAACATAAAATTACTAAAAAGCTCACAACAAACATAAAAGAAACTAAAAGCTAAGAGATTTAAATACATGCAATAAATAATTTCGAAACTTCCCAGTATCAGATATATCAAATACCATCTGTTCAAACCTTTGTATTCCTGATCAAGGAAATTGTGCAATACGAGTACCTATTTTCTATTAGATGCATTACGTGGCTTCCTCGTCAGCGCCCCCGGAAGCATCTCGGCCTCTATCCACGTTAAAACTTGATCATTATGTAATAAATACGGTATTGGGCATAAATGTGTGTTATTAGCGAAGATCTTCGAACGATATAATCAGTGTTGCTTTATGAGTTTATCGGTTCAGACTTTGGTATGCGAGTCAATTAGTCTATGGTCTGATGAGGGTTTAGACATGGTTACTTTGTTTATATCGTGTTCGATATTTAAATAGCGGTTTATTGCTGGATCTGTCTATGTACCTAATAACTTGACTTGGAGCTAGCAATTCTTGTACCTAAGTCTAATGATAGTGTTTTATTTCGTGCATCCCAAAACCGTTTGAAGTGTTCCTAATAATGATCTTTTGTATATATTTTTTTGGGATTTGCTTCTTAATTTTTTAAATTTCCCTTCTTGGGAGATCACTTAAAACAGACACGTAAAACGAAGCTCAGCTGTAATTTTTGAAAATGTTATCCATTGAAAAATTGGCAAAAACACCTAGCAAAGTTTATTGAAGCTCTTGAAAAGTTGTTTAAATTTCATGTATCAGAGTCAGAATACTAACAGAAAAACCAATTCAAATCAAAACAAAACATTGTTTACGTCTGGTCTACGTCCCATCACGTAAATAAAGACTAATTTCGCACTGAAAGAGAATCAAAATATTTACGTACGCAACGTTTAACCTTGGTCCAACGTTCTGGTGTTGTTGAAAGTTTGATTTATGGCCGTTCCCTATTGAATGAACCAGTCTGTTGCTAATCTTAGATTGGACAAAAAACCGATAACCGAAACCGGGCTGGGGCCTGTGACGGTCCCTTAGGTCGTCGGGTGGCGGCGAATAAAGCCGGGCGCGCGTCGAGTACTCTATAGTCCAACCCGCACATACCAACTTACCCGACGACCGTCGATCTTCCTTCAGTCTGCCGCGTGCCTCACACCGGGCCGCTCGTGTGTTCTCCCCTCACGTATCACTCGTTAACATTGCGCAATTCAAATATACCCAGTGCTACTTCCCCAATACTCATTTTAGCCCAACAGTGCAAACTTTAAACTAAACACCAACGGAATTGCGTGCTCCTGTACGCAAATGCGAGCCGAGAACATTTGTGGGCGGAAAAATAAACATAGCACTCCGGTAAGTTTATTATTTATCTTTTTTTAAATGGTACTTATCTTCTTATGTTGTGAGAAAGATTGTTACCAGGATCGTGCGATCCTTGGCGCTTAGACGGGTTTTGTTATTTTAGTTTCGCTAAACTTTGTATGTGTTCTAAAAGTTTATAATTACGCGTACGGCTTAGTGAAAGCGAAACTGCATTTTTATGAATCCAGTGTGTTATGTTAGGAGTAACGTGATGCCCACATGTTTGACAGATCAGGTGTCGACATTGTGAGTGTGTCATTGTATCCAGCTCTATTCAGTGGATATGTCTGCCTGCGTAATGATATCAACTTACAAATGTAAACGTACCTTTTGAATTACTATCCTATAGGCATTAAAACAGACACTAAGCTGGTTTAAGCGTGGTGACTTAATAAGTTGTTACTCAATAGAGGTGCGCTTATAAAACTTTATAGTTTACAACTTTGTAAATCAATTAGCAAAAAAATAAATTTGAGTTTAAACTTCATACAAGAAACTGGAAAAAAAGAAACAAATTGATTTTGGAAACATTTTGGCAAAGGTGGAGTTATTTTGTGTTTCTAAAATAAACTTTACTCTAGTTTTAAAATCTCGCGTTCCCTACACAAAAATAAGTTTTCTTCTATCAAATGGATTGTTTTATTACCACCACGATATCCCATTACTAGTCTAAAAACCTGTTTATCATCATACTTATACATTGTATAAGTGTTACCGATTTGTCAATAACTTATCTGACAAGTAATTCGATTAACGCTTGAGTTCATATCATTATTAAATTACATTTGATTACAAGAGCTTTTGAAAAACAAAGAAGTTTGAAGTATGAATTGAAAATATTACTGACCTCCTGAGCTGTGAAGTTCTGATATCAGTCGCTTCACGTAAACCACTGACATTTCCAAACTAAATTTGACATTCATTAAATAGGTATGGGATAAAGGTTGGGAAGAAGATGAAGATGAATTAAAAATATAATTGTAAGAATCATTTTAAAATCAAAGTAATTTATTTAAAACATTGTATTTTTCTCAAGCAGTCCAAGGTTTAATCTTTGACAAAAAACTTTTTGTTATTGCATCTTTTATCTGCGTATCGCGCAAAAACTGCCAAATTAACTTTGATAAAAATATTCTTAATTTATTCACGTTTTTGCCTTATAGCAAACGATGCCAAATGCCCCCGAAGTTACAAATAAACCTCAATTTTTGGACACCAATTATGAAGGTCATAAAACAAAGTAGCAGGCGAATCTAGTATTGATTTGTAGATTGGTATACTTAATTCCAAAGTGCTTAATGCTTTACTTATATTACTTCATTGTGATTATTCATTCAAGGCTATTCACATTTCTAAAATACACTTATCTAAATAATTTAAGCAATCTAAGAACACGAAACTATGTATAATATAATCCTTTGGGATTTCCGAAAGGTTTCCGTTGAATCGCTCAGTCATTGCACTCAGTGACTCATTCTTTGTTGCGACTTACACTATAATACAATCCTAATACTTTGCCGTTGGACAGTCCACTATGATTTTGACCTTTGTGAACTTGTTAGCAGTCGCATCTAAATTCCTGTTTTTACGCACGTTTGGCAGGTAAAAACATTACTCTCCCAATGCATAATTGAGTATGGGCAGTCACGGTTGAATCACGCCCCTCTGCCGTTGGTTTGAATCAATAGACCGGCACACACGTAGTGCACAATGGCCCAGACACACTCAAAATGGGCGACCATACAAACTGCACTGCAAAAGGCGATAGTCAACGTTTTGACGTTTACGGCCATACCTTGACTGCCATACTTACCGGTCAACAATAATTATTACACGCTATGAAGATTTAAGATTAATAGCTTTTCATTATAATAAACATTTTGCTTTTACTTTATTTTTTTCTTTACTTGCACTATTCAATTTATTTTTACTAGCCATGTTTCTGTACGGCTTTTCCATGCTGTATTAAGTTCATGCCCTTTTAACACTCTTTGGAGTTTTCTTAAATTTTATGGCATTGCTTTATTATCTTTCGTTTAATTTAATCGAGGTCAGGCACCATAAAATAAGCCCTTTTTGTAACAACTATGGCAGCATATTAGGAAAGTTCAAAAAGAGAAGTACGAAACTAAACGAAAATACCTTTTTAAAAAACGTCTTTTCTTTAAGATGAATTAAGAAGTTATCTAAAGGAAACAATAACATGCAGTTTAAACACTTCATCTTTAACTAATTAAACAACATTATTCTTACAAGACATGTACACATGAAATGTGATTAGATAAAATCATTAAATATTTAACTAGCTATGCAAAGCTACGTAATCAGCAAGACAATACAAAAACACATATGTACATACTGAAATATACCTAATTACGATCTTGTTACTATACTCGTATAATGTACGTTAATGTTTTTGTCAAATTATGCTAATATTTGCTCAAGAGTAAGCGTAATAAGTTATTTAGTTAAGCGTTGAAATGTTTTATTGAACTTTTATTACTTTTATTTGCTAGCCGATATAGAGTATTTGTTTCTACTTTTTTTATAGGATTTATGTGATAAACATTAGACCAGTATTAAAGGGATAAACGTCAGCCACTAGCAGACAAATATTCGTGTGATCTTTCAAGGGAATCGAAAATCGAAACTATTCGAAACCAAAATCTTTGGTTGGGTAGTGCAGTGCAGCAAACTGATCACTCTACCATTGATTGGGGTCATCCAACGTAATATTTGACTATCAAAATACACGATATACATAATTAATTATATTTGTATCAATGTTAAAGTGTAGAAACAGTTGGGTAAACAAGAATATTGCAATCACTTTAATTTATTGCCCTGTCTTGTCTAGCAATACTGAATGGAGATTTATCGATAAAGTCAATAGTCCCGTTACATCAATAATGGATATAAATTGATTGTTATTAATAGACAATGTCGACAATTTTTTTGCTAACCACTTCGCAAATCAAGTTTATAAATATTGATTTATTGTACGTCCTTATACTCATTATTAATGCTAATTTGAGGTTCACTCTTATCAGATGTGATCTGATGGTTGGTAATTGTGTTTTTTGTTGATGATCCATTGAAATGTTACATTTTTTAGGCCTTACCTTGCGTTTCTTAGAGGACGCAATTTTATTTTTTTGACGTGTAGGGGGGGTAAGTGTAAAGCTAAAATCAAGTTTGTGGGGTCGCCACCCTTGTCCCACGGCCGCCATCTTGAAAATAGGGGTTGAAACGGTTTTTACGATATATCTCTTAAACTATTTATCTGATAAAAATTTTTTTAACGTTTTTTGTTGCAAATTAAATTCTCTATAACTTTGGTCCAGTAATTTTTTGTCGTAAAACTATAAATAAAAAAGTTATAAGTGAAAATGTACAGAAATTCGAGAAAAAAATTACCGAGAATGCTGTCCAGGTAGAAAATACCCAAGCGACCATTAGGGAACAAAAGAAAAGCTGCTATTATTATTATCATTATTTCTAACCTCTCTTACTGTACTATTCTTTTTTTGAAGTGAAAACTTCTTTAGCGGCGCTGAGCACTTTTTTTGTATGGGTAAAAACTTTCAAACTCGCGTCAGGGTCACGTGATGCTGATCGAAAAAGCGTAAGATCGAGGGGAAGGGAGAGGAACTAGTATCTCCCACTCTTTCTACCGTGCCTGAGTGTGCTGCAGCGGTATCCTCGTAACAAATGTCATTGTGACATTGCCTCCAGACTCTACCTCGTGGGTGGTGAGGAAAAGAGTCAATAATTAATTATTAATAACATTGCAAAATTACTAATTAAAAGAATTATAAAAAAAAATAAAAAAAAAAAATAACTGATGACACATTATTAGTACCCACGTAAAAAATATGTATAGTTAAGAGTACTGAAAAATAGTACTCACTTCGGAGCGCTGTAAAACCTTAGCTATTGACTTAATGAAAAAATTTTGCATATAAAAGTTGTCGAAAAAACGATCTGCAAAAATGGTCTGATATCGTTTTTTCGTAAAATGATAAAAAAAGTTATACCGAAAAATATATTTTTTTTCTCGAATTTCTGAACATTTTCACTTATAACTTTTTTATTTATAAATTACTGGACCAAAGTTATAGAGAATTTAATTTGCAACAAAAAACGTTAAAAAAAAATTTTTATCAGATAAATAGTTTAAGAGATATATCGTAAAAACCGTTTCAACCCCTATTTTCAAGATGGCGGCCGTGGGACAAGGGCGGCGACCCCACAAACTTGATTTTAGCTTTACACTTACCCCCCCTACACATCAAAAAAATAAAATTGCGTCCTCTAAGAAACGCAACCCCAAATGTAACTTTTCAATGGATCATGACTCTCTTTGTACTTAATAGTTTTAAGCAATCTTAAAAGTTCTTTATACTGAACGGGTTAAGTTAGTGGTTTTATTTTAAAATATTTTAAATGCGCCCCGCGATTTCGTCCGCGTGGAATAATGACTTCCGGCAGAAATTCGGGTCTTACCCCTTTTCTCCCCCTAGGGAGGTATTTCCAAAAATCCTCTCTTAGCGGATGCCTACGTCATAATATTTACCTGCATTCAAATTTCAGCCTGATCCGTCCAGTGGTTTGGCCTGTGCGTTGATAAATCACTATGTCAGTCAGTCACCTTTGAGTTATACATACGAGTATATATGTATTTAGATTTAAGTATGTATTTACATTCATACACTCAGATCGTGATTAACATATGTTTATTTTTAAGGGAGATGAACCCGAAACCCTGTGTTTGGCAGTTCAATTAGAGGTCAACTGCTTTGATAAGATGATAGCATAAGTGATTGATTATGTTTATTTCTGACAGTGGTTGTTACATAACACATTTTTGTTTTTGTTTATTTTCGTTGCATAATAATTTATTGTTATTTGTTTATCTTTTAAAGTTTACTTTGACGTTCATATTACACTAAATTAAATTAATATTTTTAATTTGGATGTTTTCAAATTGTTTGGCCTCATCATAAAGATTTTTCTATTCTATTTAAGTATCTAAGAAAATAGCTATCCGTATGTATCTTTAAAAAATATGATTTTGTGTTTTGTATAATGTTCGAAGTTAGAATATATAGGCCATTAGTATTCTATAAAAACCATCAGACTCACTTTTAAATATAAAATCTACTCATGTACTTAATTTTGCAAGCTTTCAGGCATCAATAGAGGTTATTTTGCAAAAATTCTACTAACGTAAGTGTGTAGTTTATTTATATAAATATTATTGATTTTTATACTTATTACAATTCTTTTGTATTCAAATAAAAAATGAGTCACATATTAATAATATTATAGAACACGTTTAACTCTTTAAACGTTAATATTAAAACATCCGTTGTATTAATATTGCATTTTCTTTGCACATCCAAGCGTTAAGATTCTCAGTATTGTCTATTCATTTTTACATTCTGGACTTGACAAAGAATCTAATTCATACATGCAGTCAAGTGACGCGACCAGTAAAGGTAGAACACTAGAAATAAATTAAGGAACTAAAGTAATTTCAGTTTAATGAGATTATGGGGTCTTCTTTAAATGGTTGGTATACATCCTTTCCATGTACAAAAGCAATGTTAATGGCACATGAATCATTTACATGGTTTGAACTTATGATAGTTCAACTGAAGACGCTTTAAGTCCCTTTGTGAAGGTTTTTGTTTGAGTTATGAAAGAAAAGCCTTACATATAATTAAAAATGCGTATCTTTATTACGAAAGAAATGATTAATATTTATTAAATAAGTAGCTGTGGCTTTATCCGTAAATAAGTTTTTGTACTGAAACTTTGAACATGGATTCTTTAAACATTTTAACGTAACATAACCATGCATATAAATTGATATGACCTTATTGTATGATTTTTTAACGATAATATGATTTTACTTAACTTCCAATCCGATTTTAAAGGGTGATATCCGGGATAAACGCTAACCTATGTTCTTCCTAATTATGCCTATACCAAATTTTTTTTGTATTGATTCACTGGTTTCTAAGTATGATAAGGTAACACAGACAGAGTTTCTTTCGCATTTATAATGTTGGTATCAAATAGCTTGAAGGATTTGTTAGCAAATACATTTAAATTGTAATAAATCATTTCAATATTATCAAATACTAACCGCACCAGTGACATATAAAATTTGATAACGACCTCACAACCTCTACGTCCTTGAGATTAATTATGAATTTGAATTACATCGAATGTAATCTCTAATATATAAAATTCTCGTGTCACAGTTTTCGTTGCCATACTCCTCCGAAACGGCTTGACCGATTCTCATGAAATTTTTTGAGCATATTCAGTAGGTCTGAGAATCGGCCAACATCTATTTTTCATCCCGAAATTCCTACGGGAACGGGAACTACGCGTGTGAAACCGCGGGGCGCAGCTAGTATTCTATATGTTTAGCCTATTTAATTTTCCCTGGTTTTTTTTATTGTCGACCCATATCGTCCCTCTGCTTGGCAAAAGTCATCCCCTAGTATGTGGAAATGATATTCCAGTTCTTGCTTCAAGAGAGACCACTTCCTCTTCTTTCAAGAAGATGGTGGTTCAGAGAATAGCTGTTGCTTCATATCATTTTATTTTATTTTTATTTTATTTGGGAAACAAACAGTACTATATTTAACAATTAATAATGTACTTAAGCTAACACTTTAACCAGTGAAGTTTCCACTGTTACATTATACATATAAACACTAGTGAACAAAGAGAGTGCGACAAAAATACAAAATTAAATTAAAATAGTAAATGATAACATTAAATTAGTATCAATTAAAATACGTAAAAAACAAAAACAAAAGAACTGAGACAAAAAGAAATGGCAACAAAAAAAAACATTATCCTATCACAGTTTTAAATGGTATTTAAGTGTGAGTAAATAAAAATAGATAATATATAAAAGGTATTTACTCATATTCATGTTGATTACTTAAAAAAAATTTAATACCATAACATAACTCACTACATCATCTCATTATAGTAACTGACCCTTAACTAAGTTCGAAGCTTGTATCTGGGGTATCAGAAACTACGCACACACTCATTCACACACACACTCAGACCGAGACAAACATTTAATAATTTGTTATCATGTTATATTTTAGGTCTATCGGGGATATTTGTGCGTGTTGTTTTCATACCCTAAAACAACACATGTTTGCAATACATTTCGCAGTTTATGTTTTATTTAATGTAACACTTTTTTTTTAATCTTTATTTTTTTTGGGACTTTTATCCAACAAGGACATGTCAGTCTCATCGTACCTTAACATATTTACTTAAGTTAGATATCTATTAAATCATATAAGTAATACAAAAAACACAAAATAAATAACAAGAAAAAGAAGGTAGAAAAAAAAACGTTAAACTTAGGATTTTATTGATTCAAAAATACATCAAACAATGTAACACATTTATAATGAACATGTGGTGCCTAATTCGCATAAGCTCATTAAACACAATCAGCTTTGTAATCTACACGTTGCCATATGAGAATATTTAATATCTATACTCATTATTTATGTGTTACAATACGTATAGCGATATTAATTAGCAAATTATAATTATTGGTCCAAGTACCTACCTCGATAACAATAAATTATTAAAATTCATAATTGATGAATACTTACTCGGACTTACTAATTATAATTCTAACTAATATTATAAATGCGAAAGTAACTCTGTCTGTCTGTTACATTTCACGGCTAAACTACTGAACCGATTGACTTGAAATTTGGTACAGGGGTAGCTTATGGTCCGGGAAAGAACATAGGCTACGTTTTATCCCGAAATTCCCACGGGATCGGGAACTACGCGGGTGAAACCGCGGGGCACAGCTAGTTTAGTATAAGTATTCGTAATCTACAGTTGCACGTTTATAGACCCCAATTAGACATGGAATAAAAGTTCGGAAAAGATTTGTAGACCAGTTTAGAATATCCCGTTTTTGCCGACGAAATTCCAGAAATATTTAGCTAATTATATGCAATGGAACTACATATTTATTAGCCTTTCTTCATTATGCGAAATTGCGTAACAAACATACAAACTTTTGCATTTAATATTACAAGTTTTATTATGACATAAATTATAATGTTTCCCGCATTCCATCTTTATTTTAAGCTTTAACCCATACTTATGCATGTCAAATGTCACACAAGCAATTATATATTAATGTTTTGCAAATTCAAAAGGTAAGATGGTCAAGTGGTCTCTAAGCATTTAGTCCAACAATGTTTAGATAACTGAATGCCATCTTGACAGCATTCCACGGCCTCCTAGATAGGAATTAGCCATAACTTATTTTAAAAGCTTCTCGGAACACGTTACTTTCTTTATCTTCATTGTTTTTGAGCCGACATAATGAGTAAAACAACTTTGTAATGCATAAGGTCTTCTTGTGGATACTGTTACTTATAATAATGCTTGGTAGAGATATTGTTGATTATTTAATCCCTGATAGCTTCCTTTGCTTTAATCCTTAATTAATATTTTGAGTTTTAAGTGTATTTTAAATATATACCTACTTATAATACGTTATGTAAGTTAACGATCCCGATAAAAGAAATAAAAAAAAAACATATTTTGACAATTCACGTGTTAATTTTTTAATTCATTACCCAAAATTATATTCACCAATATTTAAATTATATATGTATGTACCTATTAACTTTTTTGTGACTTATACCTAAGTACCTATGCGTGACAAATACTTAAAACCAAAACCGTGATAAGCCTTATTTCTGACACGTCAGAACCTTCAAAAAGTTACAAGTACCTGGTCGAAGCGAGTTATTATACTTTTAAAAGTATGACGTAAAAAATAATTGGCCCTCAAACTAGGACATAAAAAACTATCACTCAGCCCTAATAGCAGTTGAGTGCATTATCAAAACGGACGAAACGGTACTTTAAGGTGGCCATTGACGAGTCAGTTTAACTGATCAGTCCAGACATAAAACTGTGTGCCTAGTGCGAGTTTTATTTTCGAAAAGTTAGCTTTACGATAACGCAGATTTGTATGGGATCGAAACAGCACCATCTTCTGGCGGCGTCTTCGATCTAAGTATTATCGTAACTTTAACTTTTCAAAAATAAAACTCGTACTAGGCACACTATTGCATCACTCCAAAAGTTTTAGGCCAGCTAGATTTACCCACTGGAATCTGGAATCGCTCCGGTGATTGACGATCATTTTTGGATGGACGCCAGTTCAACTGATCAGTTCGACTGACTCGTTAATGGCCACCTATACAATGCATTTGTATAACAAAAGGTTGAGCTGAGCACTTAAGAAATTCCAAGACAGCAATATAAGTTCCGTACAGTCTTTCACACCTTCAACATCCGAGCTTCGAGTAATTAATCAATAGATTGAACGCTGTAATTGATACTTTAGTTACAAATCCAGTTACTTTTAATTCTCACATTATTTATTGATGCTTTGGAACTTGGAACAATAAAAAGGAACGTTCGATGAAATGTTGGGTTTTATTCGGGTTTGATTTTCCTCCTTTCCCTTTTCAATTTTTTTTATTAATTAGGAATATAATTAATTTGAAACGCCCATTGCGTAGTTTATGAACTTTACGGAAACACTAGCTATGTCTTGCTGTTTTACTCGCATGTATCCCGATTCAGAGGGAATTTCGGTAGCATGCCGTGCGTAGATGGTGAATTATTTTAAATGTCAAGGAGTAAAAAACATACACAGATTATACATACTTAAACCTTTATAAAAAAAAATCATTTATTGCTACATTAATATGAAAACATAAGAAAAAAAAACTTAAAACTAGGAAAAGAAAAACATGTAGCAATGGAGCCGAGAAGAGAAATTTATATTGTACTTACATACTTTTAAAATATTCATACAAAAACAGGTTACTTATGTATCTATGTATATAAGTTATCAAGTTCCACCCAGTTGACGTAAGAGGGCGCTCCTTGACAATTAGCTAACAACCACTTAAATACTTACATTAATTATCAAAGTATGAAAGTGTGTATTACTTTCTTTGGCGTGCGTAACAACTGGTTGGACTACTTACTGACTGAAAAATGTAAATAAATAAACGACTTGCTTCTACTTTTAATAGTTTTATCCCCAAAATTGTAACTCGGATAGATGGAAATTAAAAGACACACTTATTGAGCTCCATTCAGCGTTTGCCCATACAAAACAACGATTTTGTATGGAGACGCGTACGCGTCCATTCAGCTGATTTTTGTTGTATGGACAAACGCTGAATATGGAGTTGTATAAGTGTGCTTAGACCCTAAAAGTTTAATCTGCTGCCTTGAAGATTTGATTCAAGTGTCAAAAACCAAAAAAATAAAAGATAAAAGAGAGGTTAGATTCAAAAGAAAAAAAGGAAGAATGTGTTGACATGTCAATAAAAAAGCAACATAATATTCAAACCTCTTGACATTGATCTAAAAAAATGTAAATCGATGCCTCTTGAACCGAAATCGTCGCGGTTATTGATAGACCAATATCATCAGGAAATAACATCTACGTAAAATAATATTTGTAAAACAATTAACATGTGAATAGTTCAAATAAATGTTTCGGTCTGATGGAAATCGATACGTAATAACTCATTTGCGTCATGACCCGATTGAAGGATTTTAAAATATTATGATTGCTTTAATTATTAATTTATTTATTATGTGACGTATTACAGTGACGGTCGAGTTTCGTGGTAGGGCATAGACAATGGGTAGGTTGTCAATGTGGTAGGGTTAACACGAAACTTCGTCACTGAAATAGTGTTTTTTCTGAATTAAGTAAGTGTTTAGGTTAGGCTCCAAAGAAGAGGTTATGCTATAGAATTATACTTACACGAAAGTACTTACATTAATTTTAGAAGATTTCCCGTTTTTTTTAAATCTCATGGTGTGTAATCTGCCCAATTAAAGCGAAATAGGGGGGCAGAATACAAGGCAAAATCCAAGCCATTCCACTTTGCTCCACCAGTGGGGCGCCTTGGTGGGGTAAAGTGGATTGATTACGAATCAATCCTCAATTGGTAATAAAATGTTACCAAGTTTCAGAAATATGTACTTAAACAAAAATGGCAAGCTCTTGGAAAAAGAAAAAAACAAGTTTGGAAGTTTCAATTAAAAACTGATTGAATGACATATTAATTATATATTTTTAACCGACTTCCAAAAAAACAGGAGGAGGTTCTCTATTCGACGCGTATGTTTTTTTTTTATTTTATTTTTTTGTGTGTTTGTTACGCGATTTCTTTGTAATCATGAATGGAGCATTTTAAAATTCTTGTTTCATTAGAAAGCGGATATTCGCGAAGTGGTCCCATGTCAAGGAAATCAGGATCTGATGATGGGATCCAGGAAAAATCGAGGAAAAACCCGCAACAATGTATGGGGTGTCGATTGACATTATTAAAAGTAAAACTACCTGTGACCCGTGGTTTTGCTCGCGATATTCTTGATACCATAAGAATTTCTGGATGAATTTTTTTTGGCTGTATTCTTTCGTATTTAAATCAAATGCTGTTCACAATTCATGGGTTTTAGATATAAAAATGTCCTGTTTTTTAATTCGTTAACACAGACTGAAATAAACCCGAACCTACAACATTTTTTTAAAAAAAAAAATTATACTATTACCTATTACACATATATCTTCAGAGCGTTTTCATAAAACTTTTTGCTTCCCACTAAAAAGTTTAAAATAAGGTTAATTTAAAAAAATAAAAAACCGTCTTCAGCACTAAAAAGTACTCGCTTCTCGGTGATCGCCAACACGCTTACTCGCTCATCGTCGGGAACGTTGGGACCTTAGAAATTATTACAGTTCTGCAAGTGCAAAACGTACAAATATCGAAAACATGAAAAGGCAAATATTGCGGGAACTGATCATAACTTTTATATTTATTTTAGCCAAATAACTCATATTTTTTACACCAAATATTACGGTGAAATCTCAGGTTAAACAGACATCGAAAGGGGACTAAGAAGTTTGTTAAACATGAAGTGAAATAACGATTGAGGGAGATGTTCGTAGGGGGAGAAAATGAAAGGATTTTCCTGTCTGCTGATCTGACACTCAAAATGTAAAAGATCTAACAACCACTTATGGATACATTTTGCTAATTGATTCGTTAACTACAGTTTTAACAGGTGACAGCATTTTGAACTTTATTTTTTAAGGATTAAAATGCATTTTTAAATGCAAGGCTATAAAAGATTAATTGAACATTATAATAATTTAATTACACTCATAATTAAAATCAATAAAGCTGTGTTTAATTATTTTAAACGTCAGTATTAAGTAGTAATTAATAAATATCATTTATTAATAAGGTTAATTTAAAAAAATAAAAAACCGACTTCAGCACTAATAAGTAAGAAAATAATTTAAAATAAACGATATTATTAATACATATTTACAATTTATAATTAGTTACTTTTGAAGTCGGTGACAGCCAAAGCCTTCATTAATATTGTAGGCGCGTCTCGTGCTATCTTATAAGAAGAAAAAACTATCCTGGGCTGGCACTGACTCCAAAAGTTACTAATTATAAATTGTAAATATGTATTAATAATATCGTTTATTTTAAATTATTTTCTTACTTATTAGTGCTGAAGTCGGTTTTTTTTTTTTTTAAATTAACCTTATTAATAAATGATATTTATTAATTACTACTTAATACTGACGTTTAAAATAATTAAACACAGCTTTATTGATTTTAATTATGAGTGTAATTAAATTATTATAATGTTCAATTAATCTTTTATAGCCTTGCATTTAAAAATGCATTTTAATCCTTAAAAAATAAAGTTCAAAATGCTGTCACCTGTTAAAACTGTAGTTAACGAATCAATTAGCAAAATGTATCCATAAGTGGTTGTTAGATCTTTTACATTTTGAGTGTCAGATCAGCAGACAGGAAAATCCTTTCATTTTCTCCCCCTACGAACATCTCCCTCAATCGTTATTTCACTTCATGTTTAACAAACTTCTTAGTCCCCTTTCGATGTCTGTTTAACCTGAGATTTCACCGTAATATTTGGTGTAAAAAATATGAGTTATTTGGCTAAAATAAATATAAAAGTTATGATCAGTTCCCGCAATATTTGCCTTTTCATGTTTTCGATATTTGTACGTTTTGCACTTGCAGAACTGTAATAATTTCTAAGGTCCCAACGTTCCCGACGATGAGCGAGTAAGCGTGTTGGCGATCACCGAGAAGCGAGTACTCGTCGGGTGAGAAAATCGCTGATAGTTCATCGCTCACTCGCCCGCGATGCGACACACACACTGCTTGCATATGGGCTGTCGATCCTTAATGACCCTATTGTCCTACTAACTCCATCGATAATAGAATTAGAGCCCTCAAAATCATGACATTGGTTGTCTGGAAACAAAACCAAAATTAAAACATCAAAGTACCTAAAAGAAGTCTTAAAAAAACACAATCAAAAATACTACAGTTAATGTTTATAGCCACTAATCCTTATCGAAAACAAACTATTTTCCAATGAAACTCGTATTTAAAATCACGTTCTCCGATAGTTATTATTTTTTATTCGTGCTGTAGTTGTGTTCGGTAACCGTAACTGTTTGTAATTCGGTACATTTTTATTGCAATATGTGTGTATCTGTGCAATACGGTACCGCGAGTCTGGCGACGAGCTGAGTTGCATTCCGCTGGCCGCAGACCATTGAATAATGAGTATAATACTCATAGAACTGGCATTTATATTAAATCCTAGTTAATTTGTAAAAGTGAAAGTTGGAATGTTTATTACTCTGTCGCGGAAAAATGTCGAAGTGTATTTGGTGATATACATTTTTCTACATTTTGGCTTGCATTTGACTGTAACTCGCCTTATCGAAAGCAATAATACAGCCTAAGATTGAGTGTGCTTTTCCAGAAGATATTGATTCAATATTGCGTACGTAAATAATTTTACCTAGATTTATCTATCATTGACAAACTTAAATGAGCTCTTACGGCCTTAACATTTAAACTAATCCTCAAAATAAATTAACTTTTATAATAATATAGAATGAAATTAATATCAATAATCATCCTAATTAAAACCAAACGTCTTGAGCAACACTTGACTTTGCTTTGTGCAAAAGGTCTGATGTTACGCTTCTATACCCTTTGTATTGCTATGGTGCAATACGTGAGAGGCGCCATCGAGTTATATCGCCCTACTGGTATTCCTCATTACCTTCCATTATTTATAGAACTCGATATGCACGCGATTTTCGTATTTAGACCACTAATATAAGGCATATTTTTCTTGTCACTTGTACAACGAATTCAGGTTTTAGAACAATAATTAAGTCATTATAGTTTAGAGACACACAGGTCTAATTTGTTTAAATAAAATCGGAGTTATATAGGTTATACAGAGTTTTTCTCTCTCCTCTTTTTTCCATATCTTCATATACATAAGGTGCATATTACGTGGGTATTAAATCACCTATGAATATCACTTTAATCATTGTAAATACTTACAGTGTCTGATATTGAAAAGTACCAATTACCATATACTGTTCAGCTCAACTATCAAGCAACCACACCAAGTTATTCATAAAAACTGATTTATAATTTTCCCAGTATAATAAACGCTAATCCAATACCTAAACGTTCAGTACACTCAATTAGTTTTATTATGAACTTGAAACTGAATCCTGAGGCTATAAAAGCCGTGGGAATTTCCACGTGCGGCCAACAAGAAAAAAGTTATAGCTCTTAGAGTACTTTATACATAATATAGTACGTTTCTGTGTACCTGTACTGTAACTACATAATCAATGTATAACACACTCCATTCATCGCTAGGACTAAGTTGTGACGGTTAATTATGCGATTATAATCTCTGCGATTGCGGATAAAATAAAAAAGTAATGTGTTCGCTTTTTGATATCTATATAAGATTTCTTTATGATTATTTTAACAGATTTGTCTCGCAAACAAAATATAACAACATCACATGGTAAATCTGTCTACCATATTCGTGGTAAGGGACCGCTTTTCGCTATCTTTATTAGACTTGCCAATGACCATACACTCTCATTTATATACTTAACTAAATTTAACAATGTAATATAGTCAATCTGTCTATCATCTTCGTATAGCAACTGACCCCCTAATTAGGTTTTTTATCTGTAAAGTCATTCACAAACAAGCACAAACTCTCTCCTATACATACACACCCAATTTCCAATCAATTTGTAACAATTGTACTATATAGAGAAATTGGAAAAGATATTCGACAGTTAATTATTATTGGTTAAAATTCATAAAGATATTCGATAATTGGTTAGAAAGAGCGCTTGAGAAAAGATTCAATTAAATACCTGAACTACTGAACTAGTCAATTTAGTTTGAAGAATTTGACGATTATAATAGTGATTGTATGAAAAATGTGTGAAACACAAACAAGAAGATGTACTTATTTTTTTTTATTTGATACTATTCCTTGCACCCAAGAATAATAAGTATGAGTATCCTCTTTATATTTTTATATTTTATGGTGCAATCATGTTTTATGGTTATTAACTATTAATACTAGAGATTCCAATCGAAAGTTTAAATAATTACGACTCCCGTGATTAGTTAATAAAGAAAATTACTTACTTTACTATGTATTTCCTTTACAAGCATTGTTATACTACCACCGGCGCCATTTTGAACTTTATCTATCGTATATTTTATTTTATTAAGTTAATTAATTTTATTTTCATAGAAATACGCAATGGAGGTGGTGGTAATACAATTATGGAGGTCTGGAAATGACTCCTTCAATAAAGTTTAAATATTTTTTATTTTATATTCCCGTCTTTGAATTGAATCAGAAAATACAGTTTACTTATACAGTAATTTTTAAGCACATTGACTTAAAATACCCTTATACCGAAATAATTATCCAGATATTTTGTTAAAAAAAATGCGAATTAGAAACAGGAATTATGCTTAAAATCAGAGGGTACAGCTTGTAATGAAACACAATTAAGATCGCAGTAAAAATAAAATAATAAATCTAGTAACGGGAAAGGCACATAACGAAGGTCATTCTTTAAAATTGTTTTGATGACGAAAAAATAGTAAAGTATAAAATTTATGAGTATAACATTTTAAAACTTGTGGTTTTTATTTTTATTTATATGTAAAAGAGGTTATTTTGTTTGTCTTACAACAAACTGCAATTTAGAAGGCTTGATTTTAAAAATAATGTTATAAGTCTGGTTTTAAAGATAGCTACAGATTTTGAAAACATATCTACGTATAGATAGATAGAATATCTACATTCAAAATTTTAATCTTAGCTAGGATTAGAACCAAAGGCAATTTGCAACCTGTACAGTTTTTCATAATAACACAGATTACGCCTATTTTAAGTCTAAAATAAGACGAAAACATTATAATCTACGGATTGAGTCACTATTTTTCAATGAAAACTTATATGAAGATGGAAATTGGTCTCTAAAACTGTACAAAATAAAGATCATTTTGGTTTACCAAACGTAAACGTTGGAAGTAGTTAGAGAAGTTAAACTGAGGAAAACTCTGTGACAGGAAAAACCTTGATGTTTATCTGACGTATCCTTAAATTGTGTTGAGATCTATTAGGAATGCATCAAGGGCAGTTCATTATAGTATTACTTTGATTGAGAAAGATTTTATTACGAAATCGTTTGAGATTTCCTGTACAATTCATGATTGACTTATTGATTCAAAGTCACTTTTTAATGCTAAAGTGAATAAAAACTGATCATACTGCTTATTAGTTTCAACGATGTTACTACTGTAACAACAACTGATCCTTATAAATTATATTTTTTTTTAAATAATGTATTTCACCAAGAAGATAAGATTAGAATACCCATGTTATTATTAGAGCAAAACAAATGAAGGACGCGTCTCGTAGACAAATGAAGCCGATGCAAGCAAACCAAATGAAATTTCCAAACGAACTCATGAGGCCAGCACTAATAAAGTGGGCGACTGACAACGATACGATACAATTATAATAATTGAATGAACTGTGACTGACATTCAATTTAAGTACACAGATCTGACTACAAGGGCGAAAGGCCACTTGCTACTGACACAGATTGTGGAATAGTTACCTAATCTACTTTTATTGGCCGAGTTTCAATTGTTATTCTGTAAACATTCAAAACGTTTTTTAAATTATTCATCGCCCACAGGATAGGTATCAACGTTAAACACTAACTCTGACTCAACAATACAACTGAGAAAAACAAATTCTTAAGCATTTTGCACTTACAAACGTGATGAAAAACATGGAGTCACTTGTCAAAGATTGAATGAATCCTGTTAAGAAAATATAGAATAATATTATGCCTGCAATCAAAACTGTTAAACATGAACATGTGTCATTTAAATCGAGAAAAGATTTTATTGATATTGGATGAACATATAAACGTAAATCTAACTAAAGATAGGTATCTGATACTTAAACTAACTCACTGATACATTAACGTAGAGCCAAACTAGAGAGAAGAGTCGTATACAATAAATAGATACTTAGTTATTTTTAAACTGTAACTATATTTTCTTCGAAAAGTTTTTAAAAATACCTTTCCAAAGCTAGTGAAAATTAATCAATAATGCCATTTTTTTAAGTGAAGAAAGAGCCATGAAAATTTATACTAAGCAACTCACAACTAACCAAAATAAAGGAAGCACGAACGAAAAACTAGTTTTATGATAAACGGAAGTCTGTTTCGCATTCTCAAATTGATTGAGAACTTTTAGTCGGTAAATACAGAATACTGGGAATAGTGCCAAGATCTGTTTACAAAGTCTATAGCGATGAAGAAGGCAACTAAAGCTAAATTAAACTGTAAACTGTTTACAGAATGTTTCAAACTAGAAATTGGTACAATAGGTACGTAAGTACGTAATTTGTCATAACATTATTATTGATAAACTTTTTCTAAATGTATCAATTTATACATAACTTTGGGGTTGTGCTAGATTTGGGGCAAGCCCAATAATTGTGTTTTTGACTTATTAAGGTAATCTTCAGAAGAGTTTATCAATATAATTAGGAAATATTTTAAAATAATTTCTATCATTTTATGCATTAGAGTCGTTTAAAACTTTATTTTACGAAATATAAGTCGAAACCATTAAAATTCCAAACATTTTATAGACTTCTAAATTAAAAGTAGATCAGGTTTATATATAAATCTGTTGTCATAAATCAGTAGTGAATTATTCAATCATAGTTTTGTAATATGGAATTAATTGCCTTGCTGAGAGTTTTATTTAAGGTTGTCTGAGTGTCTCAAGAGGAAATCCATCTATTTTTTTAATACTTACTAACGGCGCCCCGTGGTTTCACCCGCGTAGTTCCCGTTCCCGTGGTATATGGGGATAAAATTATGATAAAAACCTTCCCACTGAATCACTCTATCTATTTAAATAAACTGCATCAAAATCCGTTGCGTAGTTTTAAAGATCTAAGCATACATAGGGACATAGGGACAGAGAAAGCGACTTTGTTTTATACTATGTAGTGATGACACTCATTCTGGACAAATTTTAATATTACTCGTATGATTGTCAGATATTCACAAATAGTTATTGAAATCGTGAAGCCATAGCTCAAGCTACTGCTTCACGATTTAGTGAGTGGTCCGAAGCCTTCGCCCTATCCCATGAATGTCCTATTATACATTGAATGCTGTTAACATATTTGTAACTCTCCTAAGATGCCATATCATATGCCATATATATATAGTGATATATCAATAGGCGACTTTAAAGTGACCTCTCTAATAGAACAGACATAGGGGGTCAAACGAGTTTTTAGTATCATTGTTTGTCATAAAAATCTCGCTTTAACATTTTTCTCGCTGTCTGTCTGTTACCTTTTCACGGCTAAACTACTGAACCGATTGACTTGAAATTTGGTACAGTGGTAGCTTATGGTCCGGGAAAGGACATAGGCTATGTTTTATTCCGAAATTCCCACGGGATCGGGAACTACGCGGGTGTAACCGCGGGGCACAGCTAGTTTTTAATAAAGATGATAAAGAGAAATAAGACTGTTACACTATATTGACAGAGCATTATGAGGTGAGTCAGAGCCAGTGTTACAAGTTAATCACCTTGGCCAACCCGATGAGATTTACGACTATCTGTTGACGAAGGCAGATAAAACGGGGATCATGGTTTTAACTGAGTAACTGTGTCTTAATCTATACTATCACTACATACTTACAGCCTTACCAATAAAAAATACCCACTGTGTATATTCTTGATATAACGAATTATTTGTATGCTTCACACTCGTTATATCAAGAACTAGTAGCTCCCCGCGGTTTCACCCGCGTAGTTCCCGTGGGATTACGGCCTATGTCACGCACTGCTAAATTAGCTTTCCATTAGTGAAAGAATTTTTGAAATCGGTCCAGTAGTTTCGGAGCCTATTCATTACAAACAAACAAACAAACAAATCTTTCCTCTTTATAATATTAGTATAGATATACACAGTGGGTATTTTTTATTAGTAAGGCTGTTAGTATAAAACAAAGTCGCTTTCTCTGTCCCTATGTATGCTTAGATCTTTAAAACTACGCAACGGATTTTGATGCGGTTTGTTTTAATTGATAGAGTGATTCAGTGGGAAGGTTTTTAGTCTAATTTTATCCCCATATTCCTACGGGAACGGGAACTACGTGGGTGAAACCGCGGGGCGCCGCTAGTAATATTATAAAGCTGAAGAGTTTGTTTGGCTGAACGAGCTAATATCAGAAATTACTGTTTTGAAAAAATCTTTCAGTGTTGAATAGCCCATTTATTGGGGAAGGCTATAGGCTATATAACATCACTCTGAGATTGTTAGGAGAGGAGATAACCCGGGTTGAACCGCGGGGCGCCGCTAATCAAGGATCAAAGGATTCCTTCTCAAAACGTAAGCCGACTTGACTTTATTATCCTAAAAATTAAGGTTAAAGTGACAATTGTTATCAAAGACAAATTCAAACAGGTTTTGAATTATGAACAGAAATATTGAATTAAGAATTGCAAAATATTATACGTGTGTTGTTGATAATTTTCGTTTTGTGTCTGAGATTTTGATTGTATTGAGTTAGAAGTTTGATTAACACATGTATAAGAGCTAAAGACGAAATCAACGTGCAAGCATGTCTTTTCCGTTTTTGGTGATCTCATCTTCATAATTGCACTTAAACTAAAGGTCCTAATTAACAATCCTAATCCTAACTAATCTTATAAATGCGAAAGTAACTGTGTCTGTCTGTTACCTTTTCACGGCTAAACTACTAAACCGATTGACTTGAAATTTGGAAAAGGGGTAGCTTATGATCCGGGAAAGAACATAGGCTATGTTTTATCCCGAAATTTCCACGGGAACGGGAACTACGCGGGTGAAACCGCGGGGCGCTGCTAGTAGAGTATATACTCTATTGTTAACTTGGACCATATAAGTCACAAATCCGATTAGGCAAATTTTAATCCATATCCGTCCTTAAAATTTCGTAGAAATACTACAATAACTTCCATTATTATTAGTTATATTACAAACGATTGCGAAAATAAATCCCCACATGTAATGTTATCGTCCATTCGAGCGACGGAACCCGTTTAAATTTAATTTTATCAGTTCAACTTCCTGAGTGTTCACGAACTGGACCGAAGGTTCATTGTGAGTACAACAATGATATTAAATAAACTATAGATACGTTGCTTGCAGTGTCAAATGGCTAAGAAGGCAGGTAATTACCAGCATTGTGTATAGGTACTCGGTTTGATGTCAACACTAGGTACTATTCGTGAAGATAAATTCGTGTAATTCGTGATTAAAGTTGTAAACAAGTACATATATTCATCTAAGCTATTACTTTCCATTTTAACTAACAAAAATATTTTATGTGCTGCAAACACGATAAGGACCTTAATTTTATAAACAAAAATTTAAAATTAAAAAACCCCAACACAATTACATTCAAACACCCATAACTTTTAAACGGACTAACCGATTTTCATCAAACTTGTCTAAGAACACTCGCACGTAATTCCCTTTTAAACACGTCATTGATAAACAACATGTTTGCCCGTACGACATATCTATAGTATGTATAACGTCATTGATAAACAACAAGTTTGCCCGTATGCAACTATTACGATCACTTTCATAACTTTATTGCCCTTGGAAGTCGCTCGTTGATGCGTTTTAATTATACTAATTGAGCCGTTTTATCATTGATAATGTGGAAATACTCTATTGTTATATTTAAATGCTAAACGTACCTGTAATTAAAACATCTTACTTATCCTGATATTGAAAACTCTGTTGGTTTACTAAATAACATAACATAATCATTTATACATCATCTCATTATAGTAACTGACCCCTAACTAAGTTCGGAACTTGTATCTAGGGTATCAGAAACTACGCAAACACTCATTCACTCACACACACCCAGACCGAGACAAGCATTTGTGGTTCACACAAATATTCAGCCCGCACGGGAATCGAACCCGCAACCTTACGGATGGCAAAATGGTTTAAATAATTTATTTTTCTTAAAAGCAATGTCTTTCTTTTAAAAGATAATATTGTTTTGAAGTATCTTAAGATTCTACTACACTACAGAGGCCTAAGTATATTCAATTATATTTCTTCTCTAATGCGTGTTAATAATCTCAATTCTGAGTCGTGCGTAGAAAATATCAAACACGCGTTGACGCAAGAATCGAACCCAGGAATTCTAAGTTGGCAGGTAGGTATAAATGTCAAAAGACCGCCTTCTCGTGGCATATATTATAGACTATAATATTTATAGTGTATTTATCAGGTGAATAGTGTAAATATTTATAAGGCCTATCTACCTATGTCTTTTAGCAACTTAGAATTTAAAAATTACTACTACTTGGGAAATTACAAACAATATTACAAAGTATTCATCGAAAACAATAAAACCAATCAGTAACGTTATTGATTTCATGGTTTTTTTTAACAATATTTAAACAACCTACCACCAATAAAGTTTCCGTATCTTTTTTTCTGGTCAGGCGATGAGTCGGTTACATTTTTTATTAAAGTTCTCGGAACTTCCTCAAGAAACATCAATTTACTGTGGCTTTGCCTCAAAACCGAAGGCCATCGACCTTCGCACTGAGTCATTTAAAACGATTAAGTTAAGGAAATAACGCAGTCCAACAACATCCCGATATGCAAACCAGGAATACCTATACAAGGAGATTTATCGGCACAATTTAACTTGAACTTAAACGAATTTTATCATTTAAAACTTCTTTATCTTATCTTTTATCTTTTGCGGTACGAAAATGATGCAAAACTTTTTTAAACTGCGCCTAAAGTTGGACTGTTTTAGCATAGCATTTTAAATGCATATACAATACATGACAATCTGCAACTCTATAAAGATTTGCATAGCAATTTCGTTTACTATGTTGAGATATATCTCTACATAGTATAAAACAAAACTGCTTCTTAGGCTTAAGCTTAAAATCTTTGAAATCAATCATGTGGTTTTCTTCTAAGATAGAGGTGATTTCAAGAGGAAAGTTTATTTGGGATTGACACCCAATGTCAACATTCATTAGGTCAAACTTTCTTAGATCAACACACTAGGCCAACAGGCTTAACAGGTCAACAGTTTATTAGATCAATAGCTTCACATAAACCAATAAATAAAGCCATGTTTATTTATTTAACTGAAAGATATTTTATTCCTCTTGAAAATATCTAGCTAAAACTATTCCGTACGAACTCTGTGTGGGACTGGCTACCAAACAATAAAACAAATATTATAGCCATTTTATAGCAGTACAAAATATAAAAACTCAGCTCCTAGAGTGGCGTACTTCAATTCAACAACGGCTTCTGATATCAACGTACCTAAGTATTCATTATATTTTTATTATCCATTGAAATACACAGTATGATTCATAATATTATGATTATAAACATTATACTATGTTATGTTCGTATATTAAACAATGTGCTACTTTATACGATGCATTATTGGACATTAATATTAATATATTCATTTCTTTTTATGTAAGTACATGAAATGCGGATTCAGTTGTAAGATGGTATTACCGGAAGCTGTATTGCTGTCGAAATATAGTTAATATACATACAAATACATGTCATACAATTGTACATTTAATGATGAATGTTAATGACGTTCGTAGACGTGTCACGTGATACAAGATGGATGCGATAATCCGCCATATTGTTTTTAAGGTCAATGTTAATTATGCCAAAATACTTAGTTCGTAGGCGTAGCTGTAGTGAATTGTAGGTCTTTTTTATTGTTTCGTATAACCTAGGTGACATACTTTCTGTTTTTAAACATCGCTTTTTCAATAACAATCAGTTATAAACTAAAGGAACTTAAACATATCCTAACAAAAAAATCGTTAAAGCCGTAAAAATTAAGTTATTAGGTGAAAGGTTTATATAAATAGCGCGATAAATTAGGATCCGCAGTGCAACTGAAGGGCATTTGTAGATATAATATGTACACAACGCAATTTGATATCATTACCTGTTGGGTTCTAAAATAACCGCAAAAAACAAACCATTAAAATCTTGTCTCATTTGTTACCCAAAGCAATAAAAAGCAAATAATTTTCATAAATATGTTGCCAGTATAAGGTAATAATTTTACCCAAATTACAAAAATTATAAAATTTAAATTACTAAACTACAAATTACTAAATTTAAAGAACGAGTTTTAGTTACATTGTAACATCAGAACGCTCCGAAATAACCGTTAAATTGAAAGTTTTTCAATTATCATAATACTTGCGTCTTTCACTAACTCAGTTGTAAACATCTTAAATAACGTATTATGTAACTAATTAAAATTACTTATTAGTTTCATTTTAGTTTCTTTAAATTAACTATTTCAATGTCAAATATGAGGTAAGTATTCAAAAAAGAATAATAAAAGCGTTCTTCGAAAATCTTATCGACATAAAAACGTTTATAGAACAAATAAATAATCGATTTGAAAAAAGAACACGGATATTTTAATGGATTTATTTGCGACCCTATTTGAATTTAGAATTCGAAGTGGTAGTGATAAAGAAGATAAAGTAGCCAGTATAAAAAAGTACGTACTTAATTAATAATTATGCATAATTCGTTTCTTCCATATCCAATAGTAATATTAAAACAAATATAAGTTATATAACACTATACAATCCCTAACAATCGTGTAAGTAAATAAATTTCCCTCGTTCTTTCACCATAAAGCGTACACAACTATTGTGTGCGCTCATCTCAACTCAAGCTAAAAGGGTTTCAAAACCGCGAATGTCGTGAACCAGCTTGTCATTTAATTTGCGAAACTACAGACAATTTATAAAACTAATTCTGTAGAAATTGCCGCGTACCGCAGCCGTGGTATAACATAGACATTGTATCTCGTGTCTGAACCTCACCTTAAATCTTCTGGGATGTAACCACAGACTCATTTCCACTTAGTTAACGTAAAATATGCGGGCGTATTTACTGAGGAACATATTGTGTAGACGTGTTGGTTATGTCAGGTTTTAGTTCTATGATATATTTGTTTAAACAATACATTTAAGAAAAACTGTAATTCAGATTCCAATTTTAAAATCCTTTATCTTAAACCTTACGAAAAATAAAAGCTAACTCTATTGTTTACCCACTTACGAAGTTAAAGTTTGATATCAATATTTCACATATCCAGGGTTTTTGATTTGACAATTAGTTTTCAAATTATACTCCAGACGTAAAACATATGTATTTCATCTTAGAAACGTAGACTATTAGCCCTCGCAGTGAAATATCTAAGCGCAATATTAAAGTAAAATACGCATTATGCTGCACACAGACCAAACAAACAACGTTATTTTATTGTTAGTACACCACTTCAGACTCCCATTGGGAAAATAGTGGCGATTTAAAATTCAAATACCACATAAAACCGTTGAGATTAAATTGTATTTCGAACGTACGTCGAGGACTTTAACAATCTCAGTGGGGATCTTAAAGTAATACTCCCAGGAATGTCCCTCTAACAAGCATGCTCGCTACGAAATGGAACAAAGATTTGTACCACTATAAAATTTAATAAGACATCGATTAGTCGTGTAGTATGAACGGTTAATTGATTATTACGAATCAATTTATGTGTCAAAGCAAAATAAATTGCAAAAGAGAATATAAGTATAAGTTTTTTAACAATTTTCTTTGGACTGGTAAGGCTGTTAAGACTTAAAAATATGTAAATCAAAACGAGCGATATGCACAATACATTATTGGGTTATGAATATTTAATTTTTGATGACAATTCTTTGCAACTTTTGTTTTTTAAAAATCGCAACTGATTTTAATATGAATACAACATCTTACTAAAAACCTCAACCTTGAAGAATCTCAAATAGTCTAATACCACAAAACAGCAACGAAGTGTTAACATAGTTTTAACATGTCCACATTAAAAATGTCGCAATATGTAGACTTTAATCATAACCAAATGTATTATTACGTACACTTTTCTCCGAACCATTAATTTTCATTCCGAGAGTTCCCTTCCATTTAGTTAAATGGTATCTTTTTCTCTAGTTTTTAACTGTACTTAACCAGTAATACTGCTGTCATAATAATCTGTATATATTACAGTCGCAAATAGGTTATTATTGTAAATTAGATAGTGATGTTCCACGCATGAGAACCGGGGACGGACGGGAGGCGTTGCCTACTTGAATTTCGCTAGCTCTGTTCCACCGACGCGTACTAAATCTAGCCATCTTATTTGCATATCGTGACTGGACATAGCTTCCATTTCGTCGTACTTGATGTACATATGGAGTGTTCTAGAATTGAAAACATCTTTAAAGGAATTCGTTTAGAGAAACGAATTAAATCAAAACGAAATTAGAGAATCGGTTAAATGGAAAATTTGAATAGTACCTAACATTTGAAAATCGTGTATAAGTACTTACTTATGACTTACTCATTATTTTTTTAACCAAAATTCAATTTTCTAATCTTAGAATCATCTCTCAACTATGATCTTCTTTTAGCAATAGTTCCCTAATAAGGTTAATTAACAGTATTTAGGGTATCATAAACTACTAACACTTAATTATACTAATCATTTCGGTATATACTGATAAGTTTTTCGTGGAATCTTAACTGTTAATCTAATCCCACCAAAAACATTCTGTAAAAAACTAGCCAAGTCTCGATGGAGCTGCTTGTTTATCTCTAAAAAGTAATGAAATCTAGACAAACTGGTACCAAGTCTAAGGTTCCTTACTGCGATTTCTTTATTATTATAGTTAATGTTGTGTGATTTGGCCGTTGAAGGGTACATGTACACAAGGGTACAAAACTAGGTGCTCCATGACACTATTGCACCAATCTGTCGCCAGAACCGCTACCCATTGCCGATAGAAAATTGCCACTTGAAAAACGTTAATTCAATATCCAGTCAATTGTAGGCAGTATTTTAATAATGTTATAACATTACGTGTAAACAAAATTGACGTGTACCCACTACTAACGTTTTAAACAATGTTCAACGGCCAAGTCACACAACATTAACTATAATAATAAAGAAATCGCAGTAAGGAACCTTAGACTTGGTACCAGTTTGTCTAGATTTCATTACTTTTTAGAGATAAACAAGCAGCTCCATCGAGACTTGGCTAGTTTTTTACAGAATGTTTTTGGTGGGATTTCATTTATTTTTGTTGAAACGTGTTTATATTGATTTATTTTATTAGATTTTCTGATTTGACACATTTTTTTCTTCAGGAGTAGTATTTTATTATTAAGTGCCCTGCGGTTTCACACGCGTAGTTCCCGTTCGCGTTTCCGTGGGGATTTCGGGATAAAAAGTATCCTATGTGCTTCTCCTGGTTTTAAGCTACCTCCCCACAAATTGTCAGCCAAATCAGTTCAGCTGTTTTAGAATTATCATTCCCGTTCCCATTCCCGTGGGAATTTCGGAATTAAAAGTATCTTATGTCCCCCTCCTGGTTCTAAGCTACCTCCCCACCAATTTTCAGCCAAATCAGTTCAGCCGTTCTTGAGTTATAAATTCCCGTTCCCATTCCCGTGGGAATTTCGGGATTAAAAGTATCTTATGTCCCTCTTCTGGTTCTAAGCTACCTCCCCACCAATTTTCAGCCAAATCAGTTCAGCCGTTCTTGAGTTATAAATTCCCGTTCCCATTCCCGTGGGAATTTCGGGATTAAAAGTATTCTATGTTCTCTTCCTGGTTCTAAGCTACCTCCCCACCAATTTTCAGCCAAATCAGTTCAACCGTACTTGAGTTACAATTCCCATTCTCGTTCCCGTATAATTCCCGTTCCCGTTGGATTATCCTAGTTTTTATAGTTTTCCCTTTATGTGGCCATTAAACCCTAACTCTGTACCAAATTTTAGCTCTCTAGGTTTATGGGAAGTACTAGTTCTATTTTGATGATCATGAGTGAGTGAGTGAGTGAGTGAGTGAGTGAGTGTCTGTCTTAAATACGAAACTTTGCTTTCGCTTAACTTCGGAACTAAATGACCTACAGACTTGAAATTTTATTTTAAGTATGTGATTGTATAGCTTACTGGATGACGAAAATTTCAGCGTTCTAGTCCTATCCAGAGGTTGTCAAATAGGGGCCTGAAAATGCGGCGAAATGGTTCCTGTAAAGGATGGTACGGCAGTGTTTGCTTCGCGCTCGACTTGGCGGGGGGCACTGCCGTGCCCCCAGATTTAAATCTTAAGGCATTAAACATAAAATCCATATTCAATTCTAAGTGCTTATTCTCTAAACCCGTTAGAATTATGCTATTATCTAATATGAAACGGATATGACTATTAAATTAACTAATTAACGCTTCGTATGATTGTTTTACGGGTTCAATAAACTCTAGAATAACATCTGTAATAACATCAAAAGTAATCCACCTTCAAAACAAGTTTACTTTCAAATTTTGAAATGTGTCTTGTTAAATAAACAAAATATGTACAAACAAAATCAAAAAAGAACATCGGTGATTTTACTTCCCTGATATCAGATCAAAACTGCGAATAAAAATAATAAATAGGCCACAAAAACGCTATAAATGTCTGCCAATGTTTATTGAAAGTCAACTATGTATCAACATTTACATCAAACTAGTATCCCAAGTATAATTTAACTCCTGTTTTTTCGACTCCGTAATTTGTACTCAAATGTGTGTTTGTATCATAATATTTCTGGTTATATTATTGAATGTATTGTGTTTAATTTATTATGCACATCTCTATCTTTCACCTAAATAGAGAAGTTTTGGCGTCAAGAAGTAATAAACATCCTTTTATCCACAACTACCCAGCCATACCCATCCCATTTAGCCTTAAAAACTTCCACATTTTTAACACTGGCAAGACTAAGGGCCTATTTCACGACCTTCAAGTAAAGTTACTCACGAAGTACAGATAGTTCTGTCTCTTTCTTACTTTATATCCAGTGACAACATGTGAGTAGCTACTCGGAAGGTTACTTGAAGATGGTGAAATAGGCCCTAAGACATTACTTCAAGCGGCTAATGAGTATTCGTTATCACCCTGTACAAGCCCCGTAGTGTTACCATGACCATTGCGTATGCTGCTCGCGTGCGCTGCTTCCTGTTAATGAGTCGGGTGCCCGCTTCTGATAACTAATGGACACTCGGTCATACGCGTAATACGATTTCAATACTCATTACACCGAACATAACATACATAACATAACATAATCATTCACTACATCATCTCATTATAGTAACTGACCCCTAACTCAGCTTGGAGCTTGTATCTAGGGTATCAGAAACTACGCACGCACTCATTTACACACACACACCCAGACCGAGACAAACATTTGTGGTTCACATAAATATTCACCCCGCACGGGAATCGAACCCGCAACCTTACGGATGGCAGTCCGGCATGGTGACCACTCTGCCATCGTTTTTCAATAATCCGTCAAGGTGGCCATTGACGAGTCAGTTGAACTGATCAGTCCAGACATAAAACTGTAGCGTCAGTCCAAAAGTTTTAGGCCAACTAGATTTCCCCACTGGAATCGCTCCGGTGATTGACGACCATTTTTGGATGGATGCCAGTCCAACTGATCAGGTAAACTGACTCGTCAATGGCCGACTTAACTACTCCATGTACCTATGTTGTTTTTTTTAATGAATGGACAATAGACGGTGCTATCAATACGTTAGTTATGATGATTTCCTCATAACTATCGAACGTACATACTTCACTCTGTCGGTTAATTTGTGGTTAGTTTAATTGCGAATTTATGTACAGCATTCCCTGTTACTAATAATAATAAAATTAGTAATAACTGTATGGTTTTATTATTATTAACTAACCTGGGTTTATTACCTATATCTAGGACATCAGATAATAGGCACTAGCTAATCATTCATACGTCTAGTTTTATGGATCCTAGACCGATATAATTTGGGGGCTTCAAGAATTACTCATATGGAAATCGTTTTTATGTGGCAGTCCGAAATGTTGGCTGTGTCATTTGATCGTCATATAGGAAAAAAATGCCCTTTTCTGTTTTCGGTCTCATAGATATACAACGTAAGCAAGACTAGATGATTGATATTTGGCAGTAACATAGGTTTCGCGCCCCGCGATTACACCTGCCTAATTCCCGTTCCCGTGGGAATACGGGGACAAAATATTAAAGCTTATGTCGCTGAGACATTAGCTTTTCATTAGTAAAAGATTTTTTTAAATCGGTTAATTAGCTTTGTACAAACAAACCATCAAATCTTTCTACTTTATAATATTAGTATAGATGAGAAATTAATTTGGTAGAGTTCAAAATAAAATTGTTCTACGCAAAATACAGTTATTTTTTACAAATGAAGGCCAAGAATTAAATTGCTGCCATAACGATTTCGTATGTGGAAGGCGTTTCCTCCATTTTTCTTGGCCAATTTCACAAGAATACGATTCGAATTACAAATTCTTGCCTTGCATCTGTCATGAAACGTTATGTTTCTTAAAAACGTTTTGATATCAACATGTTTTATGATACAATATTTAAATGGTCAATCTACCCGCACTTGGCCAGCGTGGTTGACTAAGGTTTGATCGCCCTAATTTAGGGTAGGTTTGAGCCTCGGTGGGGGCATTAAATGAGCTGATGATGATATAAATGCGGGAAATACTGGACGCACTAAGTTAATCAAAAAGATAGAGTCATTTTAGATGCCTTGACATTTATTTTCTTTTTAATTTAAGCCAGACATTATACATTTAACATTCGAAAAGGTTCTGCTTCATTCACTCAGTTCTTTTTTCGAATATAAACCGTTCGTCCATGTAACAAGATGTATAAATAATAAAATAAACATTGATTTAACGTCTCGGCATTAATTACATGGAAAATTTATAAAATTGTAATGAAGTGAAAACGTTTTGCAAATAAGATGAAGAAGAATATATTATGTAACCCGTTTAATATATTTATTACATTTCAGACGGTAATTTTATCGATTATTATGTAAGTTTCTTAATTATTTACAACAGTGACATAACTCTTTTAATTTTGAAAAATATTTTCTTTTCGATTTAGTTTTTTTTGTTTTGTTAATAATCACGGCAAACATTAGACTGAATTACATTAAGTTCTTCTTCTTCTTCAATCATAGGTAAGTACTTTACTTCAATAGATTCACGTTCCCAAATAAAAACTTTCTTATTAAAAATATACACGAATGCATTGTTTTCTATGGGTTTTAAATTTCCAAGATTACATTCATTAAACACAACCATTATTATTCTCTCTCATTAGTTAATAAATTAAAAAAGAAATCCATTTACTAAAAGTCAAAACGCAAAAGAACTCGTTAGTGAATAATAACTATTATTAGACGAATACCAACGAAACTATTTTTGTTTAGTTTTTGTATAACTTTTTATCATGTCCAAATCATGTTCTCGTGTATGTATAGACAGAAAGTATTATTATTTTAATGAGGCAACACAGTCATTTAATACCAACTATTTACTAATGGAACTTGCCTGCAAAATAAAACTAAAAAAGATAATAGATCTACCTACATCTCTGGCAACAATAGTCTTTTAAATATTCTAAATTTCAAAATATTTTAAACAAAAATTGGTTTGAAAAAAGAACAGAAACCAAATTGTTAGTCCAGTAAAAAGTGACGTAATTTCTCATAGTTTTTTCGTTCATTTCATTTTTCTATAATGATCCATTGTGATGTTGATGTTCATACATAAGCTGAGCTTTATTTACATAACCATACGTATGTGAGCGTTTAAGAATTTCAGCAATAATATTGCAAACATCTTTAAAAAAATGTAACAAAATTATTACCGTTATTAAGTGTCGTTTACCCACATTATGTATTCATTTACAATTCTTACGTTCGTTACACATGCTAGACTTTGTCCAATTTTGGTATTTATGTCGAATAAATGTGTTTTTTTATCTTCTGTTATGTGTCCAAGAATTGGTTATACCTAGGTAGTTTAAATTCTTCAATATTACTTTTTATTTCTGTCTCTGTAAACACATATTTCGACATGCTATCAATATTTTTAAAGTTACGCTAAAGAAAAAGAATATGATCAAATGCAAAATAAGAAACGACAAGCACATTGTTTTTTTTTATTACAAATTCAATAACATCTACTAACCAAGATTACTTAATAAGGTCGAATTCCATAGAAGCGCAAGTTAAGTAGGCATTATAGTTTATTTAAGTAAAACACTTTCCCCACCGAAGGTCGCGGTGGCTGTGCTTTGAATATTACGTCGTCTGTCATGCATGCGCGTGCGACGTTTCCGTAACAGTTGTCTATGAATACATTTGAATGAAATTCCAAATATGATTGGAATATTTAAAGATATTCTAAAATCAATTTATTTAATTTATATGATATGCTTATTAACATTATTTTTTATATTAGCTGTGTTACGCGTTTTAACCTGTCGCCCTGCGTTATGTCTGCTCCTGCTCTCCTATTGTTTGTAGGTGATATTCTATAGGGTATCCTATCGCCTTTCTAGATAAATGGGATATGCAACCCCAAAAATATTTATTCAATTCGGACCAGTAAGTAGTAGTTCCTGAGATTAGCGCGATCAAGCAAACGATCTAACGAACAAACTCTTATATTCTGCTCTACAACGTGCAAACCGCTTTATCATTTCGCTGAACTCTTAAAGTCGTATTCCCACACTACAAACCATACAAATTACTTTAACCGCATTTGCGATGGACGGTCGATCGGCCGACCACCAGTTTACATATTTACTTACTTGTATTTTCTTTATTATCTACTGGAAAACTGAATAGTTGAATTCAGTACGTCATAACTTTGAGCAAACAAATTCTCGGGAGCAATAAGAACTTACGATGTATTGTTACGTTCGATTGCGACAAAGTAATGCGGAGAACCACAGAATGTAACTTTGTGTGGACCCCACAGTTCTATAGAATACAAGGATTTACAACAAAACTTCAATGGTATTCATATTTCATATGTTATTATCGATTTTATGCGATCCAGTTTATCTTGACAAATAACAAGTTATTTCGAGCCCTATAAATTATTACATATAGCTGTGCCCCGCGGTTTCACCCGCGTAGTTCCCGTTCCTGTAAGAATTTCGGGATAAAATATGCCTAAGTTCTTCCCCGGAACATAATCTACTCCTGTACGAAATTTCAAGGCAATTGGTTCAGTAGTTTAGCCGTGAAAAGGTAACAGACAGACAGACAGAGTTACTTTCGCATTTATAATATTAGTACGGATGATTTGCTTGACATCAAAAATGCGAACGTGATGTAAGTTTTTTACGCCTCACTTCAATATACATAGATACTTATTTTAAAAAAATTGAATTATATAATGTAAATTATGTAATCTCTATACACCAAATTTCAATGTCATAGGTCAAATGATATCAAAATTTCGTGCTAAATTCGTTGTTTTACTTCTTATTACAGATCAGTATGTTCTGAATAGAGTAATTATATGTATAGAGTTGAGTAGCCCTCAAAAATCTAACAGGGCCCTGATTCTCTAAACTATTAAGTTGTCATAATGCTACTCAAATGTGTTTTAATATCAACATTATGGCCGTTTTTTCTGTCATTTGTTATCATTTTGGTATTCTCTTAGTGACAACTATTCCGCTGACTCAATGGCTCCATAAAACTTTGTCATGTAAACAGTATTCTGACGTTTATTTGTAATTTTTTTTATATGCAATAAAGACCACTGAGACACCGTAGCCATATGAATAAATTTTAGCAGAATACCAAATTTCTGACACTTTCGTTATGGTGCCTCAATATCAACATATTGTCTGATCAATAATGTCACATTGCAGACTTAGGCCCCAGTTGTGGTGTAACTAATAGTAAATCATATTGTAGTACGCACAAAGGATTCAAGTTACGGAAGTCTAATTGCGGGTAAATACCCACATACAAGAACAAGTGGGAACAGAAAATGAATCACATTTTTCTACTTATAAAATGAGTATCGATATAATTATGAAATATATAAAATGACGTCACTATATTCTCACCTAAGTTTTTATGTTACTTGATGTCTATAAGTGCTTTAATGAATGAGTTTTAATTTGTAACGTATATTTGTCGCATCGCATCCCTACTCTCGAATGGTTAATTTTGTTTGAGAAACCCAATACAAGAACAAGTGGGAACAGAAAATGAATCACATTTTTCTACTTATAAAATGAGTATCGATATAATTATGAAATATATAAAATGACGTCACTATATTCTCACCTAAGTTTTTATGTTACTTGATGTCTATAAGTGCTTTAATGAATGAGTTTTAATTTGTAACGTATATTTGTCGCATCACATCCCTACTCTCGAATGGTTAATTTTGTTTGAGAAACCCAATACAATTGTGGCTTATGCGAGTAAAATCACGGGACACAGTTATTATCATTATTTTATATTCAACGTGCGCTGCGTTTACAACTTATTAACAATTAAAACTAACTTAAGATTCTAAGAACCGGAAGGTGTGTTATTATGTATTTAAATTTTATTATCTGGGGGCACGGCAGTGCCCCCCGCCAAGTCGAGCGCGAAGCAAACACTGCCGTACCATCCTTTACAGGAACCATTTCGCCGCATTTTCAGGCCTCTATTTGAGAACCTCTGGATAGGACTAGAACGCTGAAATTTTCGTCATCCAGTAAGCTATACAATCACATACTTAAAATAAAATTTCAAGTCTGTAGGTCATTTAGTTCCGAAGTTGAGCGAAAGCAAAGTTTCGTATTTAAGACACTCACTCACTCACTCACTCATGATCATCAAAATAGAACTGGTACTTCCCATAAACCTAGAGAGCTAAAATTTGGTACAGATTTAGGGTTTAATGGCCACATAAAGGGAAAACTATAAAAACTAGGATAATCCAACGGGAACGGGAATTATACGGGAACGGGAATGGGAATTGTAACTCAAGTACGGCTGAACTGATTTGGCTGAAAATTGGTGGGGAAGTAACTTAGAACCAGGAAAAGGACATAGGATACTTTTAATCCCGTAATTCCCACGGGATTGGGAACGGGGATTTATAACTCAAGAACGGCTGAACTGATTTGGCTGAAAATTGGTGGGGAGGTAGCTTAGAACCAGGAGAGGGACATAAGATACTTTTAATCCCGAAATTCCCACGGGAATGGGAACGGGAATTTATAACTCAAGAACGGCTGAACTGATTTAGCTGAAAATTGGTGGGGAGGTAGCTTAGAACCAGGAGAGGGACATAAGATACTTTTAATCCTGAAATTCCCACGGGAATGGGAACGGGAATGATAATTCTAAAACAGCTGAACTGATTTGGCTGACAATTTGTGGGGAGGTAGCTTAAAACCAGGAGAAGCACATAGGATACTTTTTATCCCGAAATCCCCACGGAAACGCGAACGGGAACTACGCGTGTGAAACCGCAGGGCGCTTAATAATAAAATACTACTCCTAAAGAAAAAAATGTGTCAAATCAGAAAATCTAATAAAATAAATCAATATAAACACGTTTCAACAAAAATAAATGAAATCCCACCAAAAACATTCTGTAAAAAACTAGCCAAGTCTCGATGGAGCTGCTTGTTTATCTCTAAAAAGTAATGAAATCTAGACAAACTCGTACCAAGTCTAAGGTTCCTTACTGCGATTTCTTTATTATTATAGTTAATGTTGTGTGACTTGGCCGTTGAACATTGTTTAAAACGTTAGTAGTGGGTACAAGTCAATTTTGTTTACACGTAATGTTATAACATTATTAAAATACGCAGCTTTATCAAGCCTACAATTGACTGGATATTGAATTAACGTTTTTCAAGTGGCAATTTTCTATCGTCAATCGGTAGCGGTTCTGGCGACAGATTGGTGCAATAGTGTCATGGAGCACCTAGTTTTGTACCCTTGTGTACATGTACCCTTCAACGGCCAAATCACACAACAATAACTAGAAATCGCAGTAAGGAACCTTAGACTTGGTACGAGTTTGTCTAGATTTCATTACTTTTTAGAGATAAACAAGCAGCTCCATCGAGACTTGGCTAGTTTTTTACAGAATGTTTTTGGTGGGATTTTATTTACTTGTTTTTCTTGATGACTATACATAGGTATTTTTAATTTCATTATAAGTAAATGTTAAATTTTACTACCAATGAAAGGTTTAGGTATGCATAAACTAATATCTTTTTCAACACACTTGCTCATAAAGGGGCTCTTATTTGTGCAAAAACAGTTGAATAATGACACGTTTTATTCACTAGTGAGTTATAGATTGTTTTTTTAAATTGCTTTCATTTTGAAAAAGTTTCGATACCAAAAAATTTGTGTCCATACATTTTAAAAACAAACTTCAACTATGTTTCCTTACTTTTGGTAGGTCTATGGTCAATTCCATTCATTCATTCATTCGTTATTTTTTTTAATAAGTATATTCTTTTTTGTCTTTGGCCGATCATCATTGTTGTGTTGGATGCGCGCGAATAGAAAAACTGTTTATTTATTAGCGACAAATTATAATTTTTCGCAAATGTGTTGAAAAACGTTGTATGGTACACGCGTGTATTGATGATTACTATCCTCGGCTATCTTCAGACCCTCGCCTGACGGCTCGGGCCTCAATAGCGCCTCGGAAGTAATCACCAACTTACCTCGCTTGTACAATAAATAACTATTATTTATAAACATTAAATTGGTTATGCCTGACAAGGGCTACTAAGTTTTAAGTGTCTGTATAATATGTTAACAACATTATGTACTTACACTTATTTATGCAAATAAAGTTTATGATTTAACTAGCTGTGCCCCGCGTGTTCACCCGCGTAGTTCCCGATCCCGTGGGAATTTCAGGATATATTGTCCCGCCTATGTTCTTTCCCGGATCATAAGCTACCCCTGTACCAAATTTCAAGTCAATCGGTTTAGTAGTTTAGCCGTGAAAAGGTAACAGACAGACAGACAAAGTTACTTTCGTAGTTAGGATAAATACTTACAAATCGCGCCTTAGTTTCGCAAAATCGGTTGCTTCATTGGGTTTATTAGAGATTGGTGATCTGAAAGTTCTCAAACCCTGAATAATAAAACCAAACCAATGACTACATAAAACCAAGAAATTATTTACACCACTTATAACTCAAGAACAACTTATCCGATTTATATGATGAAATTTATTTTACAGGGGCCTAAGTCTGCAATTTGACATTATTGATCAGACAAAATGTTGATATTGAGGCACCATAACGAGAGTGTCAGAAATTTGGTATTCTCCTAAAATTTATTCATATGGCTATGGTGTCTCAGTGGTCTTTGTTGCATATCAAAATTCAAATAAAAATCGTCAGAATACTGTTTCAGTGACAACAATCTTAGTTTTATGTAGCCATTAAGTCAGCGGAGTAGTTTCCAATAAGGGAATACCAAAATGACAACAAATGTCAAAAAAACGACCATAATGTTGATATTAAAATATATCTGAGTAGCATTATCACAGCTTAATAGTTTAGAGAATCAGGGCCCAGATGTTTTGCAAAACCAGGAATTACTGCATATTAACTTTCATACAGGCAATTTTAGAATTGATTTAACATAGGAATCGAACCTCGCACCTTTGACTTGGCAGATACATTAACCATTGAAACTCTGAGTTTCGAATATATAATTATTATTTATATTTCAATTCAAAGCTCACTTTCTAGGTAAACATCTTTAGTCATATCATCACTTAGGTCATACGAGATTGTATGCCAAGTATTTTGAAATACTCAGTCTAGTGAACGTAAAAAAATATAATTAAATGGAAAGCATCAGCGGATTAGTCTATGCCGGAGGTTCCAAGTTGGAGTCCTAAGTTGAGTGATGCGTATTTCCCGTAGCTTGATATCAAGAGAAAATTTGGGTAATTTTGTAATTACACTTAAGTACATCTATTGTAGTAATATCTCGCTCCGTTTGGATAATCCAGGCTGTTGCTCATGATGATGATGAACTGTGCCCCACGGTTTTACCCGCGTGGAACCATATCCCGTGGGAATTTTGGAATCAAAAGTATCCATATATCCCATGTGTTATTCCTAGGTATGAGGAACATCTGTACCAAATTTCATTAAAATCCATTCAGTAGTTTTTGCGTGAAAGAGGAACAAACATCGATACATCCATACATCCACACTCACTTTTCACAAACATTCGGCTTTATTAGTAGGAAGTGGGACTGTTAGGATAAAATGTAAGAGAAAGATTTAGTAGTAACTTACTATGATCAAATTCGATTTTATCTTTGACTCGTTCAAAACAACGGCAACACTTAAGAAATAACTTTAGAGACTTTATTTATAGCTTATTTTTCATTTCACTTTCTATGAAAACAAATGATTGCATCTTCATCGTCTTAAATATATAAATAAACTGTTGTTCGTTAGTCTCGCTAAAACTCGAAAACAGCTCATTAGATTTACGATTTGATAATAAATTATGCTTTGTTATTTCTCATGCCGAGATATTTTTGGCATGTTTTAAAATGAAGATTGCTAAAATATTTCCACAACTGTCTGAAAATAAAAATCATCTAACAAGGTTATATATAAATACTTAGACCTCCTTCACAAAATTATCCTTTTAAAACAAGTTCTAAATTGTATTTCAAAAATCGAACAAGCCTCAAGGAGGCCGCAGTTCTTTTTAAAAAAGTATCGATACATTATTTTAAAAATCGAACAAGCCGCAAGCAGGCCGCAAGCTTGATATTAAAGTTAAACAGTCAATACCATTTAATATTACGGATAGTTGTGTCGCGGTCATCTGATCTATTAGATATAACGTTCTTGGTACAGTAGCCACTGGTTAAACGGTGCCACGATTGGAGTCAAGGCCAGCCTCTTAATATTTATACGCCACTGATTTTGTGTGACGATTGAAATCTCAATAAATTAATGCGGTAGACAATCGAATCATGCGTTCTGATTCTTGTTTTGGTTGTATGAATTGTGTCAACGATATTTTGTTTTATTTATAACTCGTAATATGTGTGAAATCTAGAAAATCGGCGGTATAGTGACTATTTTCCCAACATGACTAAGGATTTAGATCTCTACCACGCATTGGGCAAGCGCTTGGCGATATTTAATATCATCGATGAGTGAGAAGTTTATGCCTTGAATGATACACATAAAAGTTTTACAATAAAAGTTATTGATTGTAAAATTACGTAAACATAACATTGTAAATATTTATTCTGACAAGTCTAATGATGGTTCATAGCTTCAACTCTGTATAAGAAAGAAGTCTTAAAACACGCGAATGTCAAGCTTGCTACCATAATTTCATTTAAGTTTTTTGTTGATCTGAAAAATGTATAAGTTTTTCTGTAAAGGAATGTGTCTAAGGATTTTCAATGAGAAATAACGTAACTCGGTACGCGTATGGAATACCAAACAATATTCCGTATATGCTGAAAGGCTAACCTTATTCTCGACTGTATAACTGTTCTCACTACTGCTAATATAAACCTTATGGAGAAAGATAAATCGTAACAGCATTTGGTACGACTGCCAACTAGTTTTCGTTTTTTCTAGATTTTATTTAGCTTGCAATCTAACGTTTGTTTAGGTGGAATCTTGCAACTGAATTCTAAAGCAGTTATCCTTGCTTCTGATGTAATTTTGCATATACTTTTAGTTTGGATGACGACTTTGATTGTTAGGTCTGTGACGTCATTCGAAATTCAAAATGGCGGACTCCCAAAGATGGTAGATTAGTTCCTTTTTAGGTATTCCATGATAGACATTAAGTGTTTCAAAAAATATTATTTTTCTATTAATTTATAAAAAATTCCCCCCAGTTGTACTTTATTAATATAAATTTATATAAATAATCGTAATACTATACTATTCAATTATTCTATAGTTCTATGATCCATTTATTATAAGGCCTTGAATAATCAAAGAAGCGTAAACTTAGCTACGATCATTGACTGGTCATAAAAACAAATGAAGGTTATTCTGAAAATTTAAAATTACAAATTGTAAAGCTAACCTTCAAGGTAAAACAAGATGGTTATGGAAATTATATAAATATGGCAACTGGAGAGAACAAAAAAATTTAATACAATACATTGAAGAATATTTAAGAAAAAAATTAAACTAAGACGATAATGACGAGAACCTATTCTCAGAGTAGTTAGTCTCTTTAGTCTTTTAATTTTATGGGTATCACTGATAATAATTGTGAGACTTATTTAAAGATTAGTATAATGAGAAAACTGTAGAACATTCAGTCAAACAAAAATTTGAAAACCGTCCTCCAAGATAATTAAAGAAAGACAGTTGTTGGGAAATCCCACGACTAACTATGATATTAAATAATGATAACATAGGTAAATTTACGTATTAAGATACTAAAAATGATCTATAATTAAATAAATGTATGCACATTACCGAGGGTACTCTAAATGCCGCCTACCAGGCGCCTATAAGTAATGGGAATCAAATAATTAATTGCTATCTCTCTACCAACCTTCTATACGTCTAAACGTGTTCTGGATTAACCTGTAGATGCAAGCTCACATGCAAAACGATATGATTAATTCTATTTCATATCGGTAATAGATCTTATTACACGCGTAAAATTAATGGAAGTATACTGATGAAATGTTAATTGACTCCTTAAAACGTACCCTAGAGGAAGGAAAATAAAACAAAGAAACTTTGGACAGATTAATTGTAGGACGTACCGTACGTATCTGATGATTAATTAATCATCTTTTTACATATAAAAATGCAACAGGAAAATTAATGTCTTGTAGCGTAATAACAATGATTCAAAGATACTATGTAACGTGTAAAAGAACAATAAAAATGACGAATTATTTCTAATCAAAAAGTATGTTGATAAAAACTTGATGTACTTATTCATTTTCTTTAGTAATATAATGACTCTAATCTTCATAAGACAGCTACATATACAGTTTACAACCAATGCAGTATAAATAACAACGCTATAAAATACTCACAATACTAGTTCAAGATGTTCTAATAATAGTAATTTGTATAAAATGAATTTCCGCAGTTTTGATTGCACTCGTGGAAGAGAATTATTACTTGTTTCCTTTATTAAAAGTAACTGTATTTGAGTTAAGTGCGTAATATCTTCTGGAGATGTATTTTCAGGTCGTTAAGTCTAGTTGTTCATTCAGAAACATTAAAATTGTTGTATGTTTGTTACAGAACCACTTCTCAGTGAACCGTCCGGGGCGCCACCGCGGCGCGCTCCTCCACGATACCGCCGATGACACAGTAAATTGTGATGCTGACACGAACAGGGTCCTACAGGAAACTGCGTCCTAGAGGACGGCGAAGGACGTTGTAGTCATTATCATTACTACACTAGTTGTCTAAGTGCAAGTGCCTATATCGCCAATATGATGCTGGGTCGGAATCTTGTGTTCAGAGTGAGCATTGTGATCAACATCGCATGGCTGCTATACGCGGCTATGAACCTTAATTTAAACTCAACGCGTGTCGAATGGGTACCAATAACCGCGGATGGGTCGGACAGGACTGTGGAATTCAGGTATCTGAACCAGGAAGAGATAAGAAATGAAACAGAAACGAGACCCGCCGAGTCCAGTGCTAGAATATTCGAGGAATCGACCTCGCAGAAGGTACCGACAACGCGCACTACAGTGTCAACCGCAAACAAGACTGTCTCTAGTACCGCGTCCATAGCAGAATACGATAAAATTAAAGAAAAGTTTAGTGTAGTGCCATCAGAAATAGATTTAAGTAACGAAACTTTGGAAATAACCGACGAGAACGGTTTAACTGATGCTACTTTGGCACGTCTACGATCGTTACTCGCATGCACGGAGAAGGACTTTAGTTCACAAACGTTGCAACGCGGAGAGTTTTGGGTGTTGAAGAATTATATTCGCGCGGATCATGGAACTATCTTGTGTCATGAAACGGTCACTTACTCAACACATACTGGCATCGAGTTCTTAAACAACGTGGAGCCTCTGCTGTTAAGGTGAGTGATGTTCAGGTAGCGAGTGGTTTTGTAACGTTTTTAATCTGCAGACGGTAATAATTAGATGTCGTCATTATAGTCCCGCCTCTCACGATTTGTTTGGCAACAGCGTGGCTGAGCGCTGCCCTGGTGACTATGACAATGTGTGCTCATTATATTCATTACCCACTATTGATAATTTTATAATAGTATCAAACGTATTGTATAGGTCAGTCAGACAGATTTACAGTTAATTAACTTGATGAGTAAAATGTCAAATACGATACTTTAACAAGGTCAGATTTCAAAGAACAAAACTATCAATTTATTGTATGATCAACATTTATAATTGCTCTTTCTACTAAATATAAGACGTATAGTTCAAGGCAATTAGTTTTACATCTTATAGGTACAAACAGATATAGAGCACATCAAACCAATCGTATTCCGAACGTGAATTCAATCTTAATGAACCATGAAGCGGAAAATAAGTTTTGGTGCTAATAAAAAGTGTCAGATCAATTGAAAAACAACGTTCAGTTGAACGGTAAAAACGTGAACTGATTGATTGAAAACAGAAATAAAAAATGTTAAACAAAATATCTGAATTCAAATTGACACATTTATTTTTTGCACACACTGCTATATTTTCTGGCACAAACATCTTTTGATGATAAACATTGAAATTTATTTAAACAAAATCACTCCACAGGAGTTTTGTAGTTGATTTATTATGAATACAAATCGAGTCATCAAATGAGTTTATTCCCGTTCGGGTATCTTCTCATTTCGGCATCCTGGAATTAAGGTGTGCTGACGAAAAATTTCAAATACTTTAGGTACATAGTCTTCAATGTAGATGGGAAGTTTCAAAGAGCTATTGGTTACTCTGTATTAGATATCTGTTTTTTTTAATACTAAGCAAGTACTATAATAAAAAACAATAATAAAACATTAATGACAGTGACTGAATTTCGAAATCTAGGGCGACCACTATTAAGTAATATCACTAAATAAGAATACGAATTAGTATAATTTGTATTGGACATGAAATACATAATATGTGTGTTTATAAATATTTGTCTATAAAATGATTCTATGCAACGAGAATAAACAAACGTCACTTTCGATTTCATACGTACTAAAATCGTGCCATATGTGATAATGAAAACTTTACGCTTACATTATTTACCTAAATAATTCAAATTATTTGTTACATAAATATTATGTTTCATTGAATCTAAGGTCAGAATAATTATTATATATTTTTTCTATTGATAAATTGTAACTGTTTATTAATTTTTACGAGTATTCAATCATTTATCAATATACTCCTATTTACATATACCATAATTAAATTTAAATTAAGAAGTAGGAAGTGACTTCTTCTTCTTAGCGTATCGACTCAAATTTTTGAGGACCAAAACTCGGCCACCGATATAGCGCTATCAGTGGCCTTGTAAAGGTCCTCGCGTGTACAGGTGTAGGGACACGCATGGCAAGTCAAAAGATGGGCCATTGTTTGGGGAGAAATGCCACATAGACATGCATTTTCCGAGCTGAAACCCCATCTGTGCAAGTTCTCCTTGCTTCGGCCTACTTGTGTCCGCAGTCTGTTTAAGGACTTCCAAGTTGCCCAAGGTAGATCATGTCCAGGGGGGAGTTGCTCCAATTGCGCAATAGATGAGTCCATGGGGTATTTCTCCTTCCATAACTTTAAGCGGGCGTCTTTAGCATCCCCCTCCAAAGGAGCAACTTCCTTAAGAAAGTTATGACGGCTCTTTAGTCTCTGGGTCACTGGTACGTGGTGGTATAAGGGGTGCCGCGGGTCGTTTTCTTTTTTAAAACGCTCCAGAGAGCTGGCCACATCTCTACGGATGTCCGGGGGAGCAACACCAGCTAGTGGGTACAGCAGCCCAACGGGAGTTGGTTTAAGACAGCCCGTAATTATTCGGCATGTGTCGTTTAGTGCTGTATTCATCAGGAAGTGACTGAAAGGTTTAATTAAAATGTAAGTAATAAAAATAATGTTCCATATTCAAAGTCTATTCAATTCGAATTACGAATTTTGTCATTGGCCATAGGCAATCTAAATCAAAAGGAAGAAAAAGAAAACATGCAATTCATAGACATTTTCAAAGTTTTATTTTTCGTTACAAGTAATCTTAATAATCATTTTAATCAACTATAACTCACCAGTGCCAGACATCTAATTAAAATGCTTAACCTTATCTAGATAATACGAGTATATAATAATCCAAAAAGATTTGACTTACGAGATTAATCCATAAACATTTTCAATGTCATCGTCTAATAAAAGTTAGCTTTAAAGACTAGACTAATGAAGTCATATTATAGGAGTCGGATGGATAAGACATTAAGTAACGTTATATGTTCTCCTAACCGAGATGGCGTTGAATGTGCATGTAAGATGTGTATCAAGAAAGACATTACTCCACTTTCAGACGTGTCGGTCAAGCGGGAACGGCCGGCAAATTTGATTACACAGTAATTTGTACGAATCTATGTTGTGTATGCGGATGTGATTCGGAGCTTAATGCAACTAAATTAAGCTATAGAAGTCTTTGTGTTAGGAAATTTACTTTTATTTGCTTTTTTAAAATCTTTTTTAAAAACTTAGTTTTAAAGCAGTTCACCGCAACTGATTGAGTTTAAAACACATTAAATGACGTCATTCTAAATCAAATATGGCAGACTAGTTTTGTTTATGTACCCCATGACAAGAATATAAATTGATACTGATATAAAAATGTTTTAGGTATGTTTAGTTTATTTCTGATTTTTATTTATATTCAGGTATTTTTTATATTTGTGTTTTGTATATAAGCTTACATATTATTACAATCGCAATCCTGTCCTTTATGTTAATCCTACTAATATTATAAAGCCGAATGTTTGTATGTGTGGATTAGGGTATCGAGAACCGGTATAAATATCAGAACCGGGATTTTCGGTACTAGTACTAATCAGAACCGGGATTTCCCGGGATTTTCGGTACTTTCGGGATTTTTTTCTTCTCTTTAGTTTTGGAGGTAAATATAGTCTTAAAATATTATTTATATTAAATAACACATATTGCGCATTCTGGCATGACAACATAAGCATTGATTGCTTTAACGCATTAAAATAGCATCACGACTGAGCCTCTTAAAGCAGGAGACAGGCCAGCGGAAACTGCAAAAGCTGTTTTACGATGTCATCTCTCCGGGAGAACTCCAAAAGCATGGAACAGAAGCGTGATGGTGCTCTACTTCAAAAAAAGGGATAAAACCCTGCTGACGAACTATAGACCCATCTCACTTTTGAGCCATGTTTACAAGCTGTTCTCGAAGGTTGTCTCAATTCGTCTATCAAGAAGACTCGACGAATTTCAGCCCCTCGAACAGGCCGGGTTTCGAATTTGTTTTCTCATCTCATATTTCACAGTGCCTAAAAACAATAGTTTTCAATCAGTGCGTCCTAGCAATGATGACCTACGGTCCCGAGACGTGGACACTCACGTGGCTGGACCACCAATTAAATTCACTCAAAGAGTTCTGAAGAGGGTTATGCTCGGAGTTTCTCTGAAATATCGCATTCGCAATGAAGTGATCAGACAGAGAACTAAAGTCACCAACATAGCTCAAAAAATTAGCTCTCTGAAATGGCAGTGGGCTGACCACATCTGTAGGAGAACCGATGGTTGTTGGAGCAGAAGAGTTCTCGAGTGGACACCGCGGCTCGGCAAAAGTAGTGTTGGACGTCCTGTGGCTAGATGGAGCGATGATCTGCGCAGGGTAGCCGGGAGAGAGTGGATGCGACGTGCCGCCGACGGGCACATTGGCGCAAGTTGGGAGAGGCCTAAGTGGACGTAAACAGGCTGTTGATGATTAAAATACAGTCATAAAGTTGTACACATAAGACCTTATAATTAAACTTTCTTGTTCTCTTGGTAATGTGTCTTCAAAAAGATCATTGCATCTATCGTTGCATCACCTAATCGAGATCTAATTCTGTTACAAAAAAGGCCAGCTGAGGAGATCTTTTTTTCTGGCTCTACACTAGTAGTTGCAATTGTGAGAAGGTGATCGTAAGCTTTTTAAGTACCACATTTTGTCTTATGATGGGATAATGATCTACCACGTACCTACAGATACAACATTTTAATGAGAATATGGTTTTAGCTTGAATATTTTGTATAAAAAGAATAAATGCTGTTATTAGAAGATTAAAATCAAACAAATGATTATATAGTTAACATGATTCGTTATTTCCCGAAAATACCGAAAATCCCGGTTCTTATTCATTGAGAACCGGTTCTTTGACTACTATTAAAGAACCGGGAAATCCCGGGATTTTCGGTTCCGGGATTTCCCGGTTCTGAACCCTAGTGTGGATGTATGGATGTTTGTTCCTCTTTCACGCTAAAAGTACTGAATGGATTTTAATGAAATTTGGTACAGATGTTCTTCATACGTAGGAATAACACATAGGATACTTTTTATCCCAAAATTCCCACGGGATAAGGTTCCACGCGGGTAAAACCGCGGGGCACAGCTAGTCAAGGCATAAAGCGGTTGATCCAAAATACATAAAACAACAATGTACTTAAACCAAAAAAGAATCTCAGATTTCTCAGGCACCTATCTAATATTTGAAAGAAATATTGGTTTGGTTTATTTTCACAATCAATACATTATATTAAGAAACTATTATTAATTTATTTTTGTGCATTAAGTATTATTTTTTGGAAATACTAAATATGTTACAAACAACATTCAAACTTTTAATAACGTCCTCAAATTAAGGTTACAGGATAAAACATATTTAAAATCTTGAACATTTCATTTCATTACGTTGACAGTTCGTGTTACCTTGAAATTGCAGTTAAATTTTTAACGATGGCCGTGACCAGACTAAGTACCTATGTATTTTACATTACTCTTGTAATGTCAATAACAATTAGTATTTTAACTCACTAATGACACGCTTTTATCCGTACTATCTGTGAAATTATCTCTTAAAATGTTCGGTAGTGCGGATAAATACTCTTATTAGTGACGACCTCGATGGCAGAGTGGTCACCATGCCGGACTGCCATCCGTAAGGTTGCGGGTTGGATTCCCGTGCGGGGTGAATATTTGTGTGAACCACAAATGTTTGTCTCGGTCTGGGTGTGTGTGTGAATGAGTGTGTGCGTAGTTTCTGATACCCTAGATACAAGTTTCGAACTTAGTTAGGGGTCAGTTACTATAATAAGATGATGTAGTGAATGCTTATGCTTATGTTAAAATGATGAAAGGATATTGGGCAAAACGTCCCAAGTGTTGTAGCACTTCGTGTGATACATCATTCGATAGGTATCGTTAAGAGGAACAAATGATTCTTCGAGAGTGAAGCCGAATTCCCCGGCAGAAAAAAGTTACAGCCATTTAAAAAAATAAATATATGCCTACTTTATGCTAGGAGTTCCAAGTGCTGTAGCACTAAGTGTGGAATACCATTCGATAGGTATTGTTAAGAGAAACAAATGATTCTTCGGGAGTGAAGCCGAAATCCCCGGCAGAAAAAAGTTACAGCCATTTAAAAAAACATATATGCCTATTTTATTTATGCAAGGAGTTCCAAGTACTGTAGCACTTACTGTGGTACATCATTCGATAGCTATCGTTAAGAGGAACAAATGACTTTACGGGAGTGAAGCCGACTTCCCCGGCAGAAAAAAGTTACAGCCATTTAAAAAAAAATATGCCTACTTTATGCAAGGAGTCTTTATGCCTACTATTTGGCTAGGCTACTAAACTTATTTAAACACTATCTTTTGCTATTTTTTATAAATTATGATGAGGTAACGGTAAAGGAATAGGTAAGTACATAATACAAGAAATAAAATAAAAATAATTTGTAAGATTTTGTACGTCTTAATCACTATCATATAATTCTAAATTATTTTGAAGCTCCAATTTCCAACTTCCCAAGAACTTTGTCTGTTTTTTCAGTAAGGCTATGATTAATGGACTCCTTGAATCAGTTTAACGTAACAAAACCGAGCATAGCTCATTTCTATTATCCGGAAGGCTATGGTTAATGTACTCCTTGAATCAGTTTAACGTAACACAACCGAGCAGGCCATTTACACGGACTCCTTGAATCAGTTTAACGTAACACAACCGAGGTATTTTTTTTAAATGGCTGTAACTTTTTTCTGCCGAGGAATTCGGCTTCACTCCCGTATAATCATTTGTTCCTCTTAACGATACATATCGAATGATGTATCACACGAAATGCTACAACATTTGGAAATCCTTGCTTAAAGTAGCCATATATATTTTTTTAAATGGCTGTAACTTTTATCTGCCGGGGAATTTGGTTTCACTCCCGAAGAATCATTTGTTCCTCTTAACGATACCTATCGAATGGTGTTCCACACTAAGTGCTACAGCACTTGGAACTCCTTGCATAAAGTAGGCATATACATTTTTTTAAATGGCTGTAACTTTTTTCTGCCGGGGAATTCGGCTTCACTCCCGTTGAATCATTTGTTCCTCTTAACGATAGCTATCAAATGATGTATCACACGAAGTGCTACAACATTTAGAACTCCTTGCTTAAAGTAGCCATATATTTTTTTTTAAATGGCTGTAACTTTTATCTGCCGGGGAATTCGGCTTCACTCCTGAAGAATCATTTGTTCCTCTTAACGATACCTATCGAATGATGTATCACACAAAGTGCTACAGCACTTGGGACACACTCCATACAAATCTGCCCATTGTCCTTTGTAGATAAATCAAGTTTATGCTTGCTTAAAACATTAGCTAGGTATCTGGCAATGAAAGACGAATCAAAATCGGTGCAGTGGTTTTGGAGATTCGTTGAATAATTAAGGCTAGGTAATATTATACATACGAAAGTAAGTTTACTTGTCACGGGTTCGACATAACTGTTCAAATCGTCATGAAATTCCGTTAACAATTTGACAGGGAGTTCAAGAAGGTTGTATGTATAGGATACTTTTTCTCTCAAAATTCTTACGAGATCAGTAGAAATGCAAATTTTATGTAATTGCAGGCTACAGCCACTAATATAATAAACCTACTACCTATAGAGTTACCAAGTTTTCTGTGCCGGCGGCCAAATTTGGAAGTTACTGTTGTTCATTTTGATTCTAATGTCATTTGGGTACATTTTCAATAAACTGACAACCAAAAGATGCGATTACAGCGACGCTGTCACCGGCACAGAAAGATGGTGACTCTATAATGTGTTTAACGACCTGTTTAAACTTATACTGACCTGCGTAACGACCGGCCTTGAAGAAGGTCGTCAGCAAAAATAATTGTCTATAGAATTATGTGTAATGACAATGCGTAATAAATAAATGATGTGTATGTTCAGCCTATTAATTGTAGAAACGCTGTGTTATGATTATATATCGTATTATTTTATAGAATGGTTGGAGGGTAATACTTACAATACAATAAGGTATTCAAACAATATACAATGAAAGAGAAGAGAAGCGGTGAAACTCGAATAAAGGTGTATATTGTATAATAATGTTTAAAAGTATTAAAATAAGTATTGATATTATAAAGAGGTAGATTTGAAATATAAGTTTTTATATTATAAAGATTCAGGAATTAGTAATCCAATTTGGTTTTTAAATTAACGTGCATGCATTAGGTCCTAATAGTACCCAATTTCCTAAGGTTTTCATTAGAAAACATTAAGATTAATTCGGTTTCATAAAGACTTATCACAATACTGTACTGTAGCCAATACAAGATAATTTAGGGATTCATGATGACCTATATAATTTATATAAAAATGTATAAATTAGAAGATCATTCCAATTTCAATTTCAATAATTTACACAGCGATACAAACCAAATCACACAAAAAAGATAAAACTCTACGTTAATGATCTCATTGAGAAGCAACATTGCTAATTTGTAATGTAACAATGACAATACCCATCACATTAAAAGAGGAAACAACTTCAAATTACCAGAATTATACGATAAATTGTTATTCATATCAGAGGATGCTAAATAACGCGTAACTATATTTGATTAGTAATACTTCAGATTTTCGTTCAATTTTGAACTTTAATTCTTTGGAAAGATGGTCGAAATTTTTATATTTTTTTCCTTTTATGCACGTATGCAATGGCCCAGTTTTGTGCGGATCTACGGATGAATTGATGTTAGTGCGAGCGACTTTCATAATATCATATAGTCTCGTGATTTCGTGTCGTTTATACAAGAGATAGAAGACAAGGAACGTCTAAAAAGGTGTTTAATAAAACTTTATCATTATGTATGAATGATACAGTGAGAATAAGGAAAAATGGTGATTTAATTAGGATATTGGTGGGTTATTTCGATTACCTTAATATCTATAGGCAATAAATCTATTTATAGTAAGGATAACCGCAGATACTTTTGTCCGTGTAACAGGGATGGTTTCAACCATGAAGCAAATATATCATTATTTGCTTCATGGTTGAAACCATCCCTGTTCATCTTCAACAGCACGGAAAATATTATAACTGTTCCTGTGGTTTACCCCATCAACGTATAACCCATACAAAATAATGCAATAAACCTACAGTACTCGTGATAACGTTACTAATGATTCAACAATGTGTCAATTCAATTCAATCTATGCTAATATTACAAAGCTGAATAGTTTGTTGAACGCGCTGATCTCAAGGAGTGCTGTTCCGAATTGAATAACATTTTTAAGTTTTTATCGGGAAAGAAGATTCTTATTTTTTAATTATACTATACCTAATAAAAATTATTTAAACAATAGAAAATGTCACTTATCTCAATATCACAAAATGTAATTACTATTATTTAAAAAACAGAAATAGAAAATTATTTCCATAATAATCAACTCCTAAATAAATTAAAACTTTATTCGCAACCTAAAATATTAATATCTAAAGAAACATTCATACACACCTAGATCAACAAACATTTGTAGAGCTCACAAATATTTAAAACCTCGCACGGAAATTGAAACCGCAAACCATATTTAGCAGTCCACCATGATGACCACTCCGCTATTTAGATCTTTTTTGTTGGTAACAATTTAATGTATTAACCTCAAAACGATAATGAAATATGTTAGTCGACTGCTCTTAAATTAAACGTTGTTTTAATCATAGTTCGGAATGGATTGTAGACACGCGACGCGGAATATCTACGAATATACAACATCACGGAGTATGTATATTGTTAATATGGTAATGTCATACCGAGTTAGGGTTGCCATCCGTATATTATAATTTCTTAATTTGTACTAATACATATTAATCGCTAAATACGAAATGAAAATAGAATTCCAATTTTTTTTTAAATACTTGGCAGTACATTATATAGTTACTTACTTAAACTTTTAGAAATTGCTTGGTAGAAAGAAGAACAAACAAATTTTCCCGGAAAATGACTGGGAAAAATCAAATGTAGAAACAAATAGGCCTAATACATAATGTGCTATTTATTTTCATCACTTATTTAACAATTGAGATTTAATACTTCATTGCTCGATTTTAAATTAATGTTTATTCGTTTTTTTTTATTTATAGAACAGTGGTAACCCTATACTTACCAACTATCTCCAATTTCCATTACGAAAAGTGAAAATGTGTCCATTTAGGCCTACTTGTTTACATAAGACTGTCGAACGCTGCTCATGTTTAATACTTTTAAATTTCCTATTTTACATATTTGTCTATCAATTACTATTGTTTAAATACACAATTTAGATGAAAGTGAAATATGACTTTTCTTGTTGAGTAATCTTAAAATTTGATAGAAGTATTTTATTAGTTACTTTTTACGTTTGATAGAAGTAAGCAGCGCCCCGCGGTTTCACCCGCGTAGTCCCCGTTTCCGTGGGAATTTCGGCCTATGTTCTTCCCCGGATCATAAGCTACCCCTGTTCCATATTTCAAGTCTATTGGTTTAGTAGTTTAGCCGTGAAAAGGCAATGTTTTATCCCGAAATTCCCACGGGATCGAAAACTAGGCGGGTGAAACAGCGGGGCACAGTTAGTAGTTTATATAAACAGAAAAATAACCTGAAACAACATACGAGTATCAACGTGAGTAAAACCACGAGATAATACAATAGTTTATATTAACAGAAAAATAACCTTGAATGTATAGTAAATGCAAAGTAAACAACCATGTTTGTAAACCATTGCGGTAAACTTCATTACTTAAGGTGATAGCACACTTGCGGCTAATTTAGATGCGTTGTCTAGACGCCAAAACGCAATACGCCAAAAGTCCAAAACGCAATGCACCGTGGAAAAGTGGGCGTCCGCCAAACTAAAGCAGAAAACGCACTGAGTATTAGAAGGGATATTTTTTGAAAATTTTCTACTAATATCTATGTAATAGTATATAAATACTGGCTGGGGTAGTAAAATAGCTTCATCTGATCGAATATACGTTTCCGATATTCCAACGCGTAAGCGTCTCTCATTAAAAAATCACAAATTGCATTCTATCGCTATGTTCCAATTATGTTGCTATGTTTATCACACAATTATATCTTCGGTAATGTGTTGTGGAATGTTTATATGAAATTACGCAATGTTCGGCAATGTAGAGTCAGTCAAATGTGGCTTAGCCTGGCTGGCTGGGCTATCAAGAGCCCGAAGGTTACAAAACGCGCTTCAGATGCAGACCTGTCTGCAAGCAGCTTTATATTGTTTATTTCATATTTTATTGAATCGCTTTCTTGAAACAAAAGTATTTTAATTTAATACTATTGTGTAGGGAGATAAATGTTTATCATTATCACTAGATCTATAGACTACTAGCAGCGCCCCGCGGCTTCACCCGCGAAGTTCCCGTTCCCGTGGGAATTTTGGGATAAAAAGTATCCTATGTGTTATTCTGATGTATAAGCAAGATTATTGTAAAGTTTCATTAAAATCCATTCAGTAGTTTTTGCGTAAAAGAGTAACAAACATCCATACATACAAACTTTCGCCTTTATAATATTAGTAGGATAGAATATAATAACTTCAAGTAGCGCTACAAATAAAATAGTATCCATTATAATCAATGAACATATTTATAACAACTATTACGTAAACTACGACCATTAAAACGTTAAAAGTGCCGTCACGCTCATTTATGTTAATTGGAAAAGAAAATATTGCGTAATCATTGCCTATTGCTTGTTTTGTTTGAGTAAAGTTATACTTTTTCTTTGCATAGACAGCGGCGTATATTGAGTAATAATTTCACTACACAACACACCTTTATACTTGACTAAGCTGAGTCCACACGGGACGATCTAACGCAGTCTGATCACGCGAGGCAGCAAGGCGATCAAAAGATGCGCGCGATGTGGACGGGCGTGGATCGCGAGCGGCCCATACAACGCCGACTGTAACATTGGATCGCGTTCCTGCCGCGCGCGATTGGAGCGCGGTGGAATCGTCCGGTGTGGACCCAGCTATCGAGCATCGTTAAAGGGAAAATGTCGTGTTAATCGATCGTAAAGTTGGATAGTGACACAGTGACTTCTTTTTGTAGTCGTGAATGGCATTAAGCAATGAGTTTCGTACCAAGATTAAAGTGATTAAAATTCTTTGATATAGTATTATTACGTTATTGGTTTGTATTGAATCGTTCATAGTTTAGCGTTAACCTATAATTAGGACTAGTGATATCTCTGAGTATAATTGACTTTTTTTGATGAGGTTTTATCGACGAAATTTTGTCATTTTCTTTACTCATACCCTTTGTGTGATTAATAGTTATTTATGGTACAAGCGAGGTAAGTTGGTGATTACTTCCGAGGCGCTATTGAGGCCCGAGCCGTTAGGCGAGGGTCTGAAGATAGCCGAGGATAGTAATCATCAATACACGCGTGTACCATACAACGTTTTTCAACACATTTGCGAAGAAATTATCATTTTTCGCTAATAAATAATTAGTTATTCGCGCGCATCCAACACAACAATGGTGATCGGCCAAAGACTATACTTATTAAAAAAAAAAACGAATGAATGAATGAATGGAATCGACCATATACCTACCAAAAGTAAGGCAACATAGTTGAAGTTTGTTTTTAAAATGTATGGACACATTTTTTCTGCTATCGAAACTTTTTAAAAAACAAAGCAATTTAAAAAAACAATCTATAACTGACTAGTGAATAAAACGTGTCATTATTCAACTGTTTTTGCACAAATAAGAGCCCCTTTATGAGCAAGTGTGTTGAAAATACAATTTATGTTACATGATACTGAAAATGAAAAACATTGAACTGCTATAGGTAATTACTCAAAAAATCAATCTAATCTAAATTATTCAAACAGTAAGCCGTCAGCTGGTAAAATATAGAACAAACAGTGGTTCGAAATAAATACTCCACTTATAATGTATGAGTATTATATTTATTAACAAAAAATAAACATAAATATAATATGTACATTCCTATAAGTACTTAGGTACAATCAGCAGCAAAAGTTCAAAATTATTATTTTTATATATTTCCAAAATTGAAATATTTATTTACACTACTTACATGTTAACTTGATTGTCTTTCAATCTATTCAGGAAATCTAATCGAAAGATTATTAGTATGCTCTACAAAAAGTATGAATATACCTATGGTTTCAATATTTTAATCAGTTAATTTACTTCTAAACCCTATTTCATGATAAAATACAGACTTACCAATATACCTATGTTCCATTAGATTTCCAATTCGTAATTTCCTTTATAGTTATAAAAGAAAAAAACGCTTAAAGGATACCACAAAAAAGGTTTGAATATTTAAATAAGTTAATCTACCTTTTTGATAATGACTGTACTACGGAAGTTAAAAAAACTTATCGTATCAATTATGAACAATCTCTTTGAAGAAACAGTTAGGCTCTGGCAGGAATTGGGCACTTTTAGATACAATCACTGGCTTAAATACAGTTATTTTATTTTTATTTTTATTATTTTTATTTTATTTTATTATACAGTGTATGTTAAACACTTTTTGATGTTAATTTAAAGCTAAGTACATTAAATGACTCACAAAGGATTCGTATCCGTTACTGTGATGTCAAATTCTTACTGTGAGCAAAAAATAATTAAGTATATAGGCAAATAAATATCATAACATAATCAATCAATCACATAAAGTACTAACTGGTTCCTAACTAGGTTTATTATATGTATCTAGGGTATCAGAAACTACGCACATTCATACACAGACCCAGACCGAGTTAAACGTTTTGTGAACACAAGAATAAATTAAAAAAAACTTTTTAAAAAAAGCTTCTTTTAGCTTTTATTGCATTGTCATGGAACTTACTTAAGTATGCCAAATTTCAGCTCAATCGGATAACCAGAAGTGGTCGAAAAATGGCTTGCAAAGTTTGAATACAGACAACGGGACAGGTGAAACTAAATAAAAGCTTGTAATAAATAGTTGCCCGCAAAGGAATCGAAATATAAAATGTCACTGCAAGGTGTTCTAATCTACATATTTTTAGAAATCCGCGGAATTCATCCAGCTTAATCGGCAGACTTTGTATAAGACACTGGCGAAGGTGGGCGCCAAAGCGTTGAAATTACTTACAATACAATTAAAATAGTATCGTTTCATCATACGTTATTGTTAAACATTATTATCAAGTAACACAATTATAACATCAAGAACAACTCGTAATATCAATCGATTCAGTGCGGTCATTTGTAAAAACGACTTTAATGACCATGTAACAAGGTTGTGATTGCATCAACATGGCCAGTTTCTGCTCGCACGTGGCCAGCGACCATAGATCGGAACCAGTTCTCGGGTTAATGTTTCATTATTTGTTGCGTTACAATTATGTTTGATTATTTAAATGTAATTTAATTATTTGATTGGATATTGTTTTAATTTGCTGTTTAATCTAATTAATGTTTCTGTTAAAATATAATATGATAAACTTCTTTGCAGTGTCTTAGTCTTAGACTAAGATTAGTATAGTTGAACTCTTCTTTATGGACCCTTTTGACCCTTTTGACAATCACGGATAGTTTCTAAATACATATTGGCACTGTAATGGTTTCGTCTATAAAATACGATTTTGTAATTTTCTTTTCATAAAACCCGTAAATTACACAATCATTTTTCAAAACAATTGTGTTCATGAAAGTTGATATCTCCTCATCGCTAAAGAGAAAATCACAAAAGTTTCTCCCAAAACATTACGAATTGTTATGCTAACTGTTAAATAAGCGAATCGGCGAATTCGAATAACGATTTTAATCGATTGATTCTCAAATTCCCTTGTCATATACTTATTGGTAATTCATTTAATTGTATTTTACATATTTTCTGTTTTACCTACTGAATCTATGAAATCGTTCACTTATTGTGACATTTCTGGACTATTAAGGTTTTCTAGAAATGAGAATAATCTCACCTCGAAGTCCGGCAATGCAGCAAATTATAGAAGCTTTACCATCTAGTGACCCGTCTATCTATCTATCTTCGTCGCTTAAAAAGCATATGTAAATCTTTACAATAGTATACATTACTAAGAATTATTCGATCCGTACTAATATTATTTGATCTGTGTCTACAATACCATTTATACTATCTCAAACTTGCAAGAAGCATGAAACCTAGTGAATAGGGTACACAATAAGCAGCAATTTATGCAAATGCCATTAGTATTGAAGTATAGAACATCGATTCCGTACACAATGCCCCCAATCGCGGTAACGATCTATTTGCACAGTTCGTCAAATAGAAGTAAGTAAGCAACACAAACTAAGGAGCGTTTCGCGTGTTCACAGCATCGTCATTGAATAATGAGAAGTCAAGATGCCACGAAATTGAAGTATGTTTTATTATAATGAACTGTATGTGGGCCGACCGTTGTACCGACACGGATCATTACAAAAATAATGTTGCAACTTACACTGAAAGATTGATTTTGAAATAGGAAGCTGTTACCGTTCTTTTTTCCTATCTGTACATGTATTTGTATGTGGCCAGTTTTTGCTGTAGACTTCGCTAATTTGGGTCCTTGGCACTATGTAATACCGCTGCAGTTAGTCATAAATAATAATATGTTTAGAATCAGTACATTTCTACACTTTTTAAGTACATTTCTAATTCCAAACTCTTCAAAATATCATACAAATTGTACTTATAGATATTCGAGGTAACGACCTTCGAGGAAACGTCATTTTAACGAAAGTACGAATCTAATTTTTCATACTCTATACTCAATTATTACTTTTGTTCAAACAACAAAAGCACAATCAAATGAATAATTGCGTAAAAGTTTTGATGGTTATTTCGTTTGTCGTCCATAAAGTCTGCGTCTAGTCTAGACTATTATACGTACTGTATATAGACTAATAAATCTTGTATTACGAAACCTTCACTCTTCAATTACACTCTGTTCCTGATCTTAACAATTCACTTCCTCAACTCGTTCACTGGACGCTGCCGTATATTAGAGCGAGCTGTGCCTCGCGGTTTTACCTACGTCAATTCCAATCCCGTGGAAATTTTGGGATAAAAAGTATCTTATGCGTTAATTATGCCTAGTATAAATATTTGTGCCAAATATTATCTAAATCGGTTCAGTAGTTTTTGCGTGAAAGAGTAGCAAACATCCATAAATCCGAACATTACCGTTTATGCTGTACTAGCTGTGGTTTCACCCGCGTAGTTTTCGATCCCGTGGGAATTTCGGGATAAAACGTAGCCTATGTCCTTTGCCGGACCATAAGCTACCTTTGTACCAAATTTCAAGTCAATCGGTTCAGTAGTTTAGTGAAAAGGTAACAGACAGACAAACAGAGTTATTTTCGCATTTATAATATTAGTAAGGATAAATAGGCAGTAGGATAAACACTTTATGCTTGTTCATTGGAACAGTCACTACATACACATTATTAACATTTCTATTTACTTCTATGGCTCGAGTTTGAGATCACCGAGACGCATTAGGCAGAAAGTGATTTCGCCTGTTTCTTCTACGCACTAATGATGATATCAGTGAATGAAAGAGGTTTTTGCTCTATTGGGACCTTGCATCCACAGCTGGGCAAAAGTCTCCTTCTTTTCCTTCCAGCATCGTCTTTTTTACCACCAGTGTCTAATTGCTTTTTACTTTTATAGCATAGCTTTGTAATAAATGTTAATAAAACCTATGCATAATAATATACCTGTTTTGACATGGATTTCCGTCCATTGTACCTGCGTTAACATTAAATCATAAGGAAAATAAGCAAAAATATTACTTGACACATAAGGATAACGCATGTTTTTGTTTCAATTTATTTATTAGATTGTTGAACAAGGGTTTTTCCCAATTCTCTTTACCGGTCTCCAAATTTGACTACAGATAAATGTAATTATATACCTAGTAGTTTAATTATAATTTATTATTAACGGTATAATATAATCCTAGCCTATAAACATTAACGATCATAGAAAACATCCTACGTTATTAAAAACTACCCGCGTAGTTCCCGTTCCCGTGGGAATTTCGGGATAAAAAGTTTATTCCTATATATAAGTTATCCTATATTCTTTCCCGGACCATAAGCTACCCCTGTACCAAATTTCAAGACAATCGGTTCAGTAGTTTAGCCGTGAAAAGGTAACAGACAGACAGAGTTACTTTCGCATTTATAATATTAGTGGGGATAGTAGGGATGTTATTAAATTATTATTATAACAATAGGTTCAATCATTGTAAATAAATAGGTTTCCATAAAAAATAGGTATTATTATATTTATTATGGAAGAATCTAGTTTTTGTGTGTGTAATAGAAAGAATAGTGTACTTAATATAAATTATTGCTCAAACAAGTATTAAATCGGATGTCTGGCAGACGGTGAAGTAAAATCTATTAGGAAAGTAATTACGGGAGTTCAACGACTAACCGCTGCAGATATTGCTTGCAGTCGAAGCTAATATCGTGTTAGCAGAACTCCTCGACTAAAAGTTGGTAACTAATAAACGTTATATTGCGGAAACAACGGAAATAATACAGAAAAAGTTGGGCTATGATTTCTGTAGCGTTTGGTGTTAGATATTAAAGATTGACGGGATTAGTAAAGGGTTTTTATTGATTCATTGTTGGATACTCGATCTAATGTCTTATTCTTCTCAGATTTCAAAATAAAAATGTTGACTGGTTTTTACATGTTTATTTAATTTGATTTGAAGAAAATCTTTGTTCAAGCCTTAAATAGAAAAAAAAATGACAAAATTAAACATACTTAAGTATTGCATTAAATAACCCAGATTTTCTCTTCAGCATATCTTACAAAATCACAGACACATAACAATCAGATGAATACTAAACAGACAAACATACATAGTTTTCTTTACATACCTAATATCAAAGAAAACAATAAACATCTAAAGCCATCATATAATTGGGCAATACAGTCGTAAAATCCCGAAATACAACTAAAAGTTCTTACATCAAAATATAAAATATTATCTAACAAATCAAATAAGATATCGCTCTTGATCTCAACATCAAAGTCCAGATAAAAATAAGCATCATAAAAATAAGTTGTTAAAACATTCGGTAAATCGAATGAGAATCTAAAGAAGGAAACCAACCAGAGTGGTACTAATATAACCGCATACCAGACATAGAACAAACTGCGGGTACCTTTACAAACAAGTGCAGTGTGGAAGCACCTTGTGGTCAGTCTGGAACTCTTGCCGCACCATTGTACTGTTATTCACATATTTACTGCGGTCGTATGTAGGTCGAACATCAACGTCAAATTAAACCTTCGCTTCCCTAAATTCCACTGTTAATTGCCCTATCGTTACCTCTCATAGATTAGCTGTAACGCTTTCTCGATGTCGAAACATGGCCGAAACTTTTTTTGGACTACGGGATCATACATTAACAATGAGGTCAAAAAAGAAAATTACTTATAATGTCGCCGCTTCAATCTCGTTCCTACGATATTTCTTTTGTACAATCTCGCCTGGAGCCATCTCAAATTAAAGCCTAGCTTTGAGATTACGAGATAGTAAAATATTCCAGTTATTTCGTTGCAAAAACTACTTCTTTGTTTTCCATATATGGTGTTAAGTTGTAAAAAGTGATGCGGTGTTCCGTCGCCGTAATATACTTGTCGTTGGATTGTAAAATGTTGGGCTAAAAACGGTGTTCCTGTGTCCCTTATAAAGTAGGTAAAACTACATTCTTTAACTGTAATTGAAGATCTGCTCTCAGTCATAAAATATCATTGATGACTTCAATAAAATATAAACGTTTTCTATTATTAACTTACTGTCATTAAAACACTGTGAAAGGATTTCTTCCATTTAAATTACTTGAAGAACATAAACCTAGAATAAACCTTAGAATATCTTTATGTCATATTTGATGAGCAATGTTAAGACTGTTGATCTAGCGCGCGACAACTCAAATTTCACTCACACAGACGCGCACGCGTGTCCGCATGCACACTGTCTATGTGGTGACTGCGCGCTCGCTCTGAATACTCCGGCCGAATGGTTTTGATCCATTGGAAATTATAAATTGTGTAAAAGTTATTGACATTATTGATTGAGTTATTGATTGATAAATACGAGTATATTTTTTTTTACGATTCGTAGTAGGTGTATATGATTAGATATAATTTACGTAATACCTTTCGATTCGATATTCCATTATTCACAACAAGGAATAATGAATAAAACAAATACTTAGTTTTTTTTTTAAATAAGACATAATTTTTTTTTTGGTAAGTAACGAAACTTTTTAAAAACAAAGCAACATACGAGTAAAAAAAATCTATAACTTACTTGTGAATAATATATTTTTTGCCATAATGGGGTAAGGTCAACCGGGGCTATTGCGTACCATTTTTCGATCACTCTAAGTTAACATCATATTATGAGCTAAATTAGGTCATTATGCTCTTTTTGAAACTGTAGTCCAATATTATGGCTTTTTCTGTATAAAATACCAGGGATATTTTTTTTGTCAGAGTTTTAAAAATATATAAAATTCACTGTTTCTTTTTAGTTGTCTTTTTTGACGCATTTACCCCGTTTTGGGGCAAATGCATCTTTCTTGAATAAATACTTTTTTACTAAACTTTTCGTGAGGAAAACAAAGTAGTTTTATTCCGGTCAAATATATCGAGGATTGACGGTTAGGCTTGACAAAACTATTTTGAAAAATATTTGACGAATTTAGAACAAATTTGGGAAAAATGGGGCAAATGCGTCTAATTTAGACAGACGCATTAGCCCCGTAGCAGATCCAGAAAAAGGTTGACAACAGTCAACCTTTTACTTGGGTAGCTCGAGCTTACTATCTCTGTAAATGTATGCAGCTGCGGTTGTCAAAAATGGTTGCTCCCTATTCTATAATGAAGCGATTTTTCATTTAAAGTAAATTTAGTGCCATAAAACAAAGATTTTGATAAACTATATGTAATTTTACATTATCATGTGAAAAAAGAGTGCAAAACATTATACAATTTAATCGTCGTCAACGAAAGAAGAGATTGATCACTTTCTCTTCTACTTTTGCTACCTTGTTCTTCTTCAGCCAATTACCATGGCCTTGAATGGTATTTGTAGTATAAAGTTTTGAAAATCATATTTAGTTACTTAAGTGTTTATTAATATCAATCCCATATCGTAACTTATAGTTTATTTATTTAACTGAAATAAAGATACTAACAATGTTATAATATAATAACATATGTTATCGGGACAACGTTTTAGCGCTAAAAGCAGGACTTTCTAAATTATTTCGTTTCCTTTTTTGTTAAAAAAAACCGACTTCAAAAACTAAAAAGTATAAAATAACAAATATTTAATGTAATACCTCTTAAGCGATGTAGCGCAATAATAAAATAAAAATGCGACCAACCCAAGCGGCCAAACGTTCGTTAACGGTCGTCTCGAATTATAATTTTGTAGTTTATTTTTCTAATAGTTTTATTTCTTTGAGGCTTGGCACCGACTTCACACTTATCAATAGGTAACATACACACAAAGGTATTAATTAGCATCGCATAAGAGGTGTATTAAATTAAATATTTGTTATTTTATACTTTTCAGTTTTTGAAGTCGTTTTTTTTTACTTTTGAGTGTCACAACCTATCTGGTTGTAAAGGTCTCATCGATACAAATTAATCCAGTCCAAACACGAGGTAACTGCTGTTAGCCGTTGAAGAGTTTCTTCGACTATCTTCCAGGTCCATCATCAGATCGACTCCAAACCTTCATTTAATTATAATGCTTTAAGATAATTAACAAAAAACTTAACAAATGCACTAATCACCCTACGATATTCTAAAGTTCCTCTCAATTTCTCTAGAATGCCATCATCAGATCCTGGTTTCCTTGACATGGGACCAAATGGCAAGTCCACTCTTTTGAATAAAAAAAGAATTTTAGTAATCGGTACAGAATTGACGGAGAAATGGTTGTACATATTCATAAAAAAAACATACCGGCCGAATTGAGAACCTCCTCCTTTTTGGAAGTCGGTTTAAAATAATGTTGTTTTATTGTTCATTATTTCTAAAACATCATTTGTTATCATAAATGTTAATATTTTTTTTAAATAAATAATTCAAATTATACAACAAAAATTATTATCGAGTATCAAAACATGTTGATGAGTTATCGCATAAAATTCGTACGCGCCGCAAAGGTCAAACGCTCGGTAGGAGCGATACGTCCTCTCTCTAAAAAGCCTCGCGGCAGACTGATTTGAATTGTTTCGTGCGTCCGATTTTATAGTAGTTTTATGATGATTTTAAAATATTTGTAGAAAAAAAGACAATTTGTTTTAGAGATTTTTTTTTAGTATAGTTGTTGTAGAAAATATTCTTTTATTATTTGAGGTAATTTTAATAACGTTTTGAGCATCATTTATCAACGTAAATTACGTTTTGCTTGAGTGTGATTTTTACAAATTCTAACTTTATATTTTTTTCGATTTCAATAATAATTATAATAACAATTAAATTTTCCTATGAGTATTTCCTTAATAAGGATGGATCTGGACTTTAAGTTTGTTTAATTTTTAGTGCTAAATTGGTCGAATTACTAGAATCCGAAGGCATGGAAGTTAATGCTAAAAGTGAAATTCAGAAAACATATGTTCAGTTTTCTTGATATATTTTTTAAGTTTTCTGTATAATATTGTTTTTCTCTGAGTATTTTTTAGATGACAATATTTCCTTTAATTATTACCTAAAAGCATGTTTATAAAATACGCTTTTCATATAATATGACTAGATCAAAAAGTACAAAAACCGTCAATTATCGAGTTACGGGTCTTAACGGATTCGATTACCGTATGAAAGACCTGTGTTTAAAACGATCATATCGGTCTGGGTGTATGTATGAATGAGTGTGTGCGGAGTTTCTAATACAATTTAGGCATCAGTTGCTATGTGGAGATGATAGACTTTGAATGTTTTTATTTATAAAAAAGCTTTCAAAGTATTTTTTATTCGATTGCGATCCACGATATACCTAGTACGGATGATTCATCCATACACTGAAAAATCAACAGAGTTTCCCGATTCTCTACATAAACATCAAGCCTCAGAACCATAAAAAGTAACGTGTTTAATAAAAAAACTCAACTAAATTGTTATTAACGATCAAGTAAACTTGGCATCGCACTGCATGAAGCGATACTCGAAAACAGGGGCCAGACCCCATCCATCAATGTAATCCAGTTTCGACTATCGATCATGACCAACCCTTACAATAGGGATGACGACGCAACTATTAATACGAAATGAAAATTATAGAGAGCTTATACAATATCCTCTTGACATAAAGTCTTTATGAAATAGTTTTACCATGTATTGTATAAGTATAAGTACTTATAAGTGGGCAGTCATCTACGTAATCTAAAACAATTTAAGTTTTTCTGTGCGTACTACGATATTTTAAGTAGACTTACGAGGACTTTTAACGGCTGCTAATGATGCTAGTTTAGCATTGAAATGCTCAAGATCATGACCTTCAAAGTCACTTCAGTAACGGCCTCCCATCATTATTATGACGGTGCTAAACGTTGCTTAACCGAACAAATCGCAAGTTATTTGCGACTTCGACATGTGTTAAATTCTAATTTCACCATACATGTATTGTATATTAATAATAGTAAATCATAATAACACAGTTAACAATCTACACATGTTCCAATGTATCCGATTCTGTTACCTTGAAAATAATGAAATTATGATAATGATTTATATGAACACTATAATCATTACATACACAAGTATAGTTATGCGCAATTTGTGAGGTCATATCATTAGTATGGTAAAATAAACTGTTTATTTTTGTCAAATGTTCACGTTATATTCCACGTCGTACGTTTGTTTGTTATCAAGACATTTCACAGTATACTTTACATGTTATCAGACAATAACATCAGCTGAGATTTTTTAATTACTTACCTTATTGTAACCTAATTTGTAACCTTAAGTACTCCTCAAACTGATACTGTAAACATACAGCAACCACATGTAGTAAATACTAAACAATCGTCAATTCCTAACTCATCAAAATGTTTTCGTACGCCAACAGATTAACGTTCTACATCAAAATATTGACGGTCTGATAGGTAAATCTGATTCATTAGCTCTAGCCTTAGATTCATATGAAAAAAGTGGTAGTATAATAGATGTTCTATGTATCACTGAACACAACATGACTCTTGACGATACAAAGACAACATACGTTAATAACTTTCATCTTTATTCGTTTTTCTGCCGTAGAAATCGTCATGGAGGGTCCTGTATCTTAGTTCGTAAACATCACAAAGTCAAAGAGCTCCCAGAAGTGGTCAAATATTCTAGGGAAGGCATAATAGAATGTTCTGGTGCAGTGTTACTAAGTTTTGGAATTTATGTTATTTGTATTTATAGACCCCCTCGATCTCGAAAAGAAGAACTAGGTATATTCTTCTCGACACTTAATAATATTCTTAACGATTTTGGACGTAAAAAGAATAAATTAATTCTATGTGGCGATTTTAATATAAATCTATTAGAAAAATGTAGAAATAGCTCTGAATTTAAAGAAATTTTATCAGCTTACAACTTAAAACTAGCGGTAAAACAACCTACTCGCCCGAAATCAGGCACATGCCTAGATAATATAATTTATAACATTAGGGGTTGTAGATCAGAGATACTAGAGTTAGCCATGTCAGACCATACTGCCCAAGTATTAACTTGTCCTGTAAACCTACATTATTCCTTAAAGTACTGGTACATTGAAAAACGGGATTACTGCTTGGACAATGTTAAAAAATTTATACAATGCATATCTTCTATGACATTCAGTGAAGTTTTTACTTGTGATGATCCAAATAATGCTTTTGACATTTTTTATGATTTATTTAAATTATTTTATTATTTATGTTTCCCTTTAACTCGTATTAAAATATCAGCTGAAAGTAAACCTAAATGGATAAGCAGAGGTATAAGGAAGTGTTGTAAACGCAAACGACAACTACTGTGGCGTTATAGAAAAAATCCGTCAGAAAAAAATAAAAATGATTTTAAATTATTTTCCAACAGGTTGAAACGTATTATACACTTAACACAAAAGACTCAAAATGATTATGAAATAACAAACTCTTTGAATAAAAATAGAACAACTTGGAATATAATAAATAGGTCTAAGAACAATATACCTAGATCTCATATTGAACATATATCTGTCGAAGATGTTACCCTAAGTGACCCTTCTGTAATTGCAGAAGCACTCAATGATTACTTTATTAATCTACCTAATAATAATGATCATAACGTAAATTTTAAAATTCCCTTACACACTGACTCTATATTTCTACCTCCCACTATCCCGGCTGATATAAATAAAATTATTAACAATCTTAAAAACACTAACAGTACGGGATATGATGATATATCAACAAAAATTTTGAAACTAACGTCTATATATATCTCACCAGTATTAAGCTACGTAATTAATCTGTGCATTTTGAAAGGTATATTTCCTGAAAAACTTAAAGTCACTATTATCAAACCTATATTCAAAAAGGGTGACAAAAATAATATTACTTGTTATCGCCCAATTGCACTTGTACCAATCTTATCAAAAATCTTTGAAAAAGTAATTTACGAAAGCATCTCTACCTATTTTGAACAGAAAAATATTTTTGTTAATGAACAAACAGGCTTTAGGAAAAAGAAATGTATTAATGGGGCAATTTATGACTTTATACATACGGTTATGAGCAACACAGATAACAATATTACAACTTGTGCTCTTTACATGGATTTGACAAAAGCGTTCGATTATGTTGACCACACGATACTATTAAATAAGCTGGAAAACTATGGAGTTAGAGGCAATGTTCTTAGCCTTATAAAATCGTACCTTACCGACAGACAGCAAGCAACTGAAGTTATAAGAATATGTCAGAATTCACAACAGCAAAAAAATTACAGATCCAACTTTAAGACGGTCAGCAAAGGGGTACCGCAGGGGAGCGTACTGGGACCATTATTTTTTATTATTTACATTAATGATTTCCCCAAAATTACAAACAACAAAACAATATTATTTGCGGACGACAGCACAATCACATTTTGTGGAACAGATAAGCTTTTATTAGAACAAAATATAGACCATACACTTCATAATACTATAAATTGGCTAGAAGCAAACAAACTTAAAATCAACTTGACAAAAACTAATTTAATGACATTCAAAATAAGAACTCCAAAAATTCGTGACATATCAATAAAATATAATGGACATAATATAAATAATGTAGAAAGCACAAAATTTTTAGGATTAACTATTGACTGCGATCTCCGTTGGAAATCCCATATCGAACACCTGATTTCAAAAATAAATCAGCAATCATACGCCCTTTACATGTTAGGTAAGAAGGTAAATACAACAGCACTAATCACGGCGTATCACGGAAATGTTGCATCTCTCCTCAGATATGGGGTCATCTTCTGGGGGAACTCAACAAACAGCGATATGGTATTTATATCGCAAAAAAGATGTCTGAGAGCCATATGCAAACTTAAACAAACAGACAGTTGCAGGCCTTATTTCTTATCACTGCGGATTCTCACAATGCCCTCTATATATATTTATGAACTTTGTATATTTGTAAGAGACAATTTAAATTTATTTAAGCCCTATAATAGTATACGTCATAAAAACATGATCTGCCTTCCGAAAAATAAAACGAACTACTACAATAAAAGTGTTTGCTGTATGGCGCCCAGAGTATATAATCATTTACCGCGGGAGCTATTGAAGGTACAGTCCTTGAATGCATTTAAAGCTAAATTAAAAATGCTTTTGTTGACAAAGGCATATTATAGTGTAGACGAATATTTATCTGATAAGTTTTGATTTAATCTTGAGTACTGTGTAAATTTTATAATAATTAATATTCTAATAATTTTAAATTCTAGATTTGTAAGTTTGATTTATTTTATGTTTTTTATGTATAAATTTATTGACTTTGCATGCTGTTAAGCAAAGCATAGCTTGGACTTATTTTTATTATAACTACCAACTAATAATGTAACCTATGTTTATGCAAATAAATGATTTGATTTGATTTGATTTGATTTGACTTATGTCTGAATGTTGACCTAAAAACAACAATGAAGTAATGTTATGTCAAGGTAAAGCGGTGACTGTTTTACTTGGCAACACTTGTGCACAATTATTTAATTGTTGATTACGTATTAAAAAGTGGCAACCTTGTCGCAGGGTTATTACCCGAGATGGCCACACGTGACGGAAATATATGACAGCTAACACTTTTACTGATGACATGCAATAGCAATTTTATTTTCGTTTTAGTGTGTAATCCCAAACATTACAGAATGTTGACCAAAACAGTAAAAAAAGTAATTGTATTTCTAATGGTATTTATTGCGCCAGTGTTCATAATAACCAAGAAACTGTAGGTAATCACAAAGAGTATTAACATTCTTATAATTTATTCAAAACAAACTGTTATTTACAACCACATAGAACCTTTCACCCGACCGCAGGCATTTGTGGAACTTAGTCACGCTGGATACCTGCCAAACTGAACCAAATCAAAATTCCTACAGACAACAAAGGGCAAAAATTCAAATCCAATGCTATAATTCAATAAACAGTGTAAACGAAAAGCGACAGTCGGTGCTGCCAGCGAACAGACAGACGGTCGCACCCTCCTGATTAAACGGCCGGTGGTGGCGCGAGCCTCACGAATGTCAAAACCTACCCGTTCCTGTTTAGGGTTGCTGCCAGACTCCTGTTTTGGGGAACGGGGAGGCAGCCTTTCATTTTATTACTTTGCTACACGCCTGAACACACTAACAAGATCTGAGCAAGGCTTTAGGGATATTCTATTTTCTCCTTTTTCGTCTGCACTTTAAATAAACGTTTATTTGAACTCGCCAGACTGAAGCTGTTGCAAAAACTGTAATAAATCAGCCTTTATCTATGTGTAAATAGGTGTCTGGCTGCGAATCGACAGCCCTATTCGTTAACATATCGATTTAAATCTATGTAATATTTTCTTTTTATTACTATTAGTTTTGAATTAAGTTTTCTGGTTTTCTAAAGAAGTTCTCATTTAGCATCAGTTTTAAAAGTTTTTCAACGCAAACCTAACTACTTATTTATATAGCAGCACTTCTCATGGTCATAACTATATCATATTAGACTTTCATATCTATATTAGACTTTCGAGACGCCAGACGCGTGAAAGCACTCGACTTAAATTGACGGCTGATTGATAAACATTTGTACTTAATCCTTTTGCACAACACAAAAATGATCTCGAACATAAATGTGTAATAATGATTACTGCAACAGCTATTCAGGACATGCAGTCGGCGTATATTTATCGGTACAATCTAAGCTTCTTTAGACACCACGACAATCCCACTAACATTTTGAGCAATTCCATTGTGTAACCTCGGTAACCTTTCTCGTTATATCATAGTATTTCATTTGACTATTCAATTAAGCCATTCATACATATTATAACAATACAACGTGTCTTAATGGTATTCTAAATATCAACCATATGGAGCGTGGTAAAATGGTTGAGTGATGTTTCGCCGAAATATCATTTATAGGGTGTTGATATCGTGACCTGGTAACCCCGTTGGAATGCCTTGTGGAATCGAGGCTTTTTGATACCCTCCGCCATTATTTAGAACGCCTTTTTTGGGAATGGTTCTGAATCGATTATAGCACAATTGTTAGGGTAATTGAGTCAATTATTTGGCGAATATCTTTCTTTTTCATCAATGGAAAACATTTTTAGGCTACAAAAATAATACATAATGTTGATTAGCAAATTCAATGTGATAAGTAGAATTCCCTGTACCGCAAATTGGGAAATTCCCAACATTATTACGATCATAATCTTGCAGGTTTTATTTTACCGTTTCTTCTAGAATATGATTCAACTGATATTAGAAATCAAGACATGACTTGCAATCCGAGACTCTAAACTAATTTTAAATTTCTATTTAGTTTCTTGAGTCTATTTAATTTGCCATCAAATCTGCTAAATAAAAAAGACTTATAACTTGATATAGGTTTATGCTAAGGGTCAACGCGACGGGCATAGTATGTTATATTTACTCAACGTAAATTCCTATGTATGTCGTAGCAATAAGGTACTATTTACAATATAAAAAAATCAACCCTAAGCTAAGACATCAAAGAGACCATCCCTTCGCTTACTCTATTTAATTAAAGAATTACATTAATTGAAAAGTCTCTTTTCTCATTGCATAATATCATAATCATTTTTTACAAAATCTTTATTTTATGATATTGCTATACCTTTGAATATATTATGTGAGTAGTGTAAGCAACAAGGGATGCGACATGACGCGACCGAGGCGTAAATGTCAGCAGTCACGCGATCGCCCTTCAGAACCTGACAGCATATTGATTAAATATAATTACTAAAGCCTCCAAACTAGATAGTGTTCAACGTTCTTTTGACAAACTTTGTTATGTTATAGTTTGATATCGTTTTATTGATGTTTAACACGATATTCTTCAATATCGTTAGTCTTATTTGTTTTTTATATTTTTGTCAGGACATTTTTAACTGGGAGTGTTTTTTGAACTTTTGATGTCTTTGTTTTTCTATTTATAGTCAAAGATATTCTATCCTTTCCTTTACCTTTCTTCAAGCTATCGGAATCTAAATTTGGCACATAGCAAGTGCTGTGTGCTAAATAAATGTTCGAATAGGTCAAAACACCAAGTATTTAAACTAGATATAGGGTTCTAAGTCAAAGGTCTCTATTGACCTCTGTAGTTTTACTTTTTGTTGCCGCCAGGAAAATGCGTTAAATCGCATACCCCCAAGTCTTAATAGGGAAGCGATGCGTCGCCCGCCGGGTAGGTAGTTACGTGGGGCTTTCCCCGCCAAAAGGGCGAGACCTACCTAATTACCTATTACTATAACCCAGCGGTTTCCCTCCTAAATCAGGCGCCACAGTACCGTAACATTTAACTGCAGTAATGGTCCTGACCTTCCACTTGACCGCTAGATAAGCATTTTCACCAATCAAAAAAGACCTTCAGAGGAACAAAAGACGTTTTCAATAAAGGGAAAATATTACAACAGTTTATCAAGTTCAACAGCACGATAAACCGCAGTATGGACATTGATTGATTGAACTTCAAATGAACCGGCTTCTAACTTAATTGGTGTTGCTTTTCCACCCTTTAGCCATGTTTCATAATCAGATGTAATGGCTTTTACGGCACCGTAATGGGCCCTAGGTCAGAGTTCTAGTGTTTATGGTCATATAAATACATATAGTATGTAACTGGCATACTTATTAGTAACAATTATTTATCTACGTATGTACTTACGAGTATATATTGCATATGTTTATTTTCAATGAACAACATCATTAACAAATAGCAACATATTTAATTTGCGCCTCGAAATGCTGCATTTTAACATACTTAGTTCAATTATTAGGCACAATTTTCTGGTAATAAATTAACTATAAGATATGATTTGTACGCTATTCCACATTCATCACTTATGAATTCTTCCGAAAACTTCCTTGAGACAAAAACTGTATAAATGATTTTCCAATTTAAATGGTAACTTTTTTGTTTGCAGGTGGATGTCTCCCATAAGTATCGCGATCCACGCTCCGGGTACTGACTATTTCCTGGCCGTGAACAGCATAAGGTACCTGAGAGACTGCACCGGGCACGAGCTCATCAAGCAATACGTCACATTCCACCTCTTCTTCTCCAATAAACATATACCTTCGAGAGTAAGTTGGTGAAATTATAATAAAAAATACTTAACTATACTTAACTATACTTATCTTAATGGTAAAAAAACGAATAGCCCAAATGGCAACTGGTCACTATACCTGGGTTCAATTCCCGTAGGTAGTCAAAATTTAAGTGATCAACTAATCTGGGTATCAATTAGAGAATGTGCGTAATTTCTGATACCTCTAATTGGGTTCAACTGCTATACTAATTAAATGATAGAGAAAAACAAATTTAAATGTAAAATTTATGAAGACGTTATTTTACTACTTATATCAATTTAAAGTTCTAACTAAGACTTATTAGAGTAGTATTACCTCTCTATAACCAAATTAATTCTCTCCTCTTAAGGCTTAATTAGAGTAGCACTACCACTCTACAACCATATTAATCCAACAAAAATCTTTTCAGATCATAGACCCAGAAACGTTCCTGAACACTCCATTCAACTGCACTCAAATACCGCCATACCACGTCAACACATCAGCAACTTACATGAAGAAGAACAATCTACTCTACCCAATAAACGTTGGAAGAAACATCGCCAGAGACAGCGCTCTCACTCACTTCATCCTACCTTCAGATATAGAACTATATCCTTCGCCAAATCTACCGCCCCGCTTCCTTAACATGATAGCCAGAAATGCCAAACCTCTAAATACTTCTAGAAAACCAAAAATCTTCCCAATTCCTATATTTGAAGTGGCTTCTAAAGCAAAGGTGAGATAGGAAATGGATTTATTTATTACTAGCGGTGACGCGCGGTTTCACCCGCGTAGTTCCCGTTCCCGTCGGAATACGGGGATAAAATATAATCTATGTCACGTACTGATAAATTAGCTTTCCATTAGTGAAAGAATTTTTGAAATCGGTCCAGTAGTTAGGAGCCTATTCGTTACAAACAAAGAAATGTTTCATCTATAAAATATTAGTGTAGACTGTACCTGTAGTTTTACTTGCAAAAATCCAAATCCCAATTAATTTTGGGGAGACAAAATATCCCATGTTTTTAAGGGTCATTTGTACCAAATTTCACTTTAATCATGTCTATTCAATACAAACAAAAAATATCAAATGTTTTATTTCTTAATAATACAAGTGAAGATAATTGTTAATTAAGTTATGCGGATGCTTACTTTATTGCACCCATTAATATAATAAATATAAATTAAAGAGTGAATAAAAAATAACATCTTTTTGCAACCACTCTGGGAGCCTATTAAAAGGATGTAAATTGAGATTACTGAACAGATAATGTCAATTAAAATCTTAACGTTATAATAATTTACCTGATATTTTATAATAAGTTATGACTCTGCTAAATATATTCATCCTGTTTTTAATAGAATGTTCTAGCAAGATTCTAATATTTGATTCATGTTTTATAGGTGCCATCTTCTAAAACAGAACTCCAAAGAATGCTTGCGGACAAAACTGCGGTACCGTTCCATAAATTCGTTTGTCCTAATTGCCATAACATACCACAGGGCCAGCAATGGATGACTGCTAAGGAAACAAGTCGTAAGTAACATTTTCATATAAGTATGTCAAATTAACTCATTTTTTTATTTGCAAATGTTTTTGTTTTGATACAACTAGATGTGCCATATTCTGCTAACCATAAAACAACAATAAAACCTTCAAAATGACGCAGACAACGGTTCAGGTTGCATCGCGATCGCCTTGACTCGTCAGATAGTCTCATGGGGCTAGGTAATCTTGATAGCAACGTTAACGGAACACGCAAGTTCGCAACTAGCACCACATTTGCATCACAAAGCGGGTTTATTGCCAAAAATGTGGCGGCACTGTGTCGAGATGTGATGCAGTGGCAATTAATCTCGTAGCTGTTAGTGTCGTGAGCTATTTATGCCGTCTGCAGCGTGGCTGGACTCCGTATGGGGCATTCTAATTGCGTATTATGGTTCAACGACCGCGCCATGCCCGGTCCGTTCCCGACCACGTTTCCACTTCTTTGCTAATTTGCAAAATCACCAAGACTAGTTACGTAATTTCATATTTGCCGATTGATCTTGTGCCTACAGTCATTACATTAACTGTCCGTTTCCTTTCAGAAATGGAAGTGTTCAGTGTGAGCAAACGTCACGGCAAGTTCAAGGAATGGGAGCCAATATACATAGGCACGCACGCGGATCCACACTACGACGAGCGGCTCAGTTGGGAAGGGAAACGAGATAAAATGCCACAGGTTTGTGTAACTCCAATTCATTTATATAAGTGTAAATTAATTTCGATCTTGTTATACACTATCTCTGATCCTATTTTTAATAGCAGGTATTCCCGCTGATACATCCTCATACGAGCAGAAAGGATTATCATTTTTCGTTCAGAAAAAAGCTCAAAAAGTCCTGTTTAAAAAAAATGAGAACGGAGAACTAGTTTTAAATAAAACGATTCGCGTATTGTACATTTAATTTACAATCATATTAAAAGTGGTTAGAACTAGATATTTGAAACATCTGGTTGAATGAGTTCATGAAAACGAAAGTAATATCTATCTAGGAGATAAAATATCTATTTTCGTCTGTGGCGTCATAAAAACGAACTAATTTATACGGAAGAACAATATACACTGCTGCTGTTTGTGGTTTTTGTTGTAATCTCGTTGAAAACCAGATATATTAACCAAGATTTAGATAATTCATATAATTTACTGCAAATCGTTGTTTTCGAAGAAGCATTCTCTTCTTACAGATTAATCTATGTCGTATATTATGTGGGTGATAACACGATCCTCGCCAAACACTCGTAACTCTTTATAAAGTTCCGTAGACTGCGCAAAAACAAAAACCCGCATTCTCATTGCGCATTCTACAAAACTTACACTTACACCACTTTTTAGTTTCAACACTTTGAATTTTCCGCCCTCGCTTTACACGTATACTAATTTCCATTTTTCCCGTAGATTATTTTAATTTTTTATACATTGTCTCTTATTAAATGATACAATTTCACCAATACGTACTTAGAAATTCCCTAAAGTGTTTTATGATCTATGGTAAAAGAGGCGCGTAAGCGTTACATATTACATATGTATATACAGCAATAAGATTTTTATTAATAAAGATGTTTTTCTTTTTCAGGGTTACATTCTCTGCCTAAAAGACTACGACTTTATGATCCTGAACAACGCGTTTTTGACCCACAGACCTGGAATTAAGCATTACGTGAAGGACACTAAAAGGGATAGTATAGCTAAAAGGCAAAGTAGTTTTATCAAAAATACGATACTGCCCGAATTGAAAAAGTTATACGGGGCCAGAAGTAATTGTCATCTGTGACGAAAGCAATATGTCTCTTTGATTAAAATAGACATAATTAATCATATCGTAACAACGATGTAATTTTCTCTTTCGTTCATATACAACGTCAGCGAAAGAGATAACACAACGTGAATAGTAAAATAATGAAAAAATATGTTCATTATTTTCATTTGTAAATAACTAATGTAGATGCTAGCTACTGTACTGATTTTTTGTTTAAAATGTACGTATCTTTATCATAATCGTATCTAAAATAGGGTTAAAATATGAAAAAACGTATGATCAAAAAAGTAAAAACGTATAACTTTTTTATAACTAATTTTAATGTGTAAAATAATGAATCTTAGTTATCTGTTAATTTTACATATCACTAGGAATTTATGATAATTAATAAACGATCTGGTAAACGCACAAACCAAAATAGACCTAATGAAGAATTTAAAGTAAAAAAAATACAACAGAATCTCAAACTTACGATGCCAAGCATCATAAAAAACCAATAGTAAAATACGGTTCATTACTTTTAAAATAATGAGTAATAAAAACACGTCCACAACGTAAACTCTAAGTCAAATCTTGTATATTTTATAACATTTTTGTAAGTATATTTGATCGACTGTTTTGGGAATAAATCGCACAATTTTGAAGTCGTCCGATTTTCACATTAAATAAAAAAACAGGGAGATATCCTAGTAAAAAAGATGTTATGTAAAGGCACGTGGATACTTTTAGCCTAACCAGAAAACGCCGAACGCTAAAGAAACTACTCGTTATGTAATTTCAGCGCGATTTTGCGATTCTTCTGCGATCGCATGCTGCTCCGTATAGCGCGACTGTATGACAGAAAGGGAGTAACTATCATCGATTAAAAATTTCCCATTAAAATCATTAACTGCTGACAGGCTCAGCTAAAAGTAACTATGTGCCTACAGTCTTACCGAAACGTAAATGCAACGCATAAAACTGCGCGTAATAAATGTCCATCCAATTTCAAGCAAAATCGCGTTTTCTACAAAAACATCGAACCAATTTTGCGAATCTACAAATTATATTAAAATTTAAGTTAGTTTACCGATGGTGAAATTTTTTGGAGGCTTTTATCTCTATTGAATATTACAATAATTCTAAGAGTCAAATTAAGCAAACCTCGTTCGTGTAACTACTTTGAAATAAATAAGTCAATACAATGATACGACCTTGCTTAAGTTCTGTGAAGGCGACATTATAATTCGCTTAACAAACATACAGATTGTTCAGTTGATATGTTAGTTTTGTGTAAATATTAATATTAGAATGCGATATTTACTTTAATGTGAGAAGGTACTTGACTGAGTCATTTAGATGCAATTTAAGTACCTTTTCACATTCAATATCTCTTGAACAGAATCTTTAAAATCTGTTCTTTGAGAATATTATTATTTTAATGTTATGCTTATATTTGCCTTGGAAATGATTAGTTCCTTATTTGTAATCGTTATTTTAAGTTGTTTTGTTTGTATAACAAGACCTACTTGTATTTCAATTTTAATTATTTTGAAAGACATTATCTATGCATTTTTGTATTATTTTGTATATTTCTGCTAGATTTTTTAAAGCTTTAAAGATATGTTTCAAACTATAGGATACGTATTATACATTATACCTAATAGTTATGTAATTAGGGTTTATTTTTTGTATTATTTTTAAGTATTTATTCAGTCATGTTAAGTGCCAGCAACGACGCGAATCGCGCGATATTATTTTTAAACTCTACAATTTACTCATAGAGTTAACATTAGGAACTCATTTTTTTGACAATCGCCTTTATACTGTCAGGACTGAGGTTCATTTTCAAATAACAAGTTACTGGTTACTTCAACAACTCATCTTTATCGCTCAAATAATTTCTGTAATAGAGTTTACTATCTTAAAAATACAAAACTTTTAGTCATAAACCTAATTATGTAACTTCTTTATATGTTTTTAATATTACATAAATATTAACAATTTCTTCCTGACACTTAAACCATTAAAATATAAAATAATCATTAAAACATCTAATAAATCCGCCATTTTGAAAACGCGGTAACGTGATCAAACGTCACTTTTTAGTTAAGCTATTCATATATCACATGATACAGTGGAATATGGCCTATATAATAGTAAAAATGAAAACGTTAAAACACTTATTTGTTTTTAGAATTCTTGTTCTTAATAATGAAACTAACCTCATTAATTGATATCTAGGAAATACAATTACAAATGTTAATAACAGTCCGATCCATTATTTGTAACAATATCTTGATCTAGACTAATTTCTTAGGAAAAAAGAAAGTTAAATTTTCCTAAAAATTTCGTCATAACACTTATGTTGATAACACTGAAAAACAATCAACTTCAAATGTCATGCCGTCCGGTGTTGCCCCAAGGAAAATATACGTATTTGTCATAAAAAAATACATATTGAAAAAAAAATCCTGTTGATTAAAATATAAGTAATTTGATTATGTGATTCCAAAAAGTAAATAAATACTTATCCCCAACTTTTAAAACATTGTTTATCAGTAATTTAGTAAAACTATATAGCAAATTACTAATTACAATGAGTCTAAGTCAATATAAAACTGCTTATTTAGAGTATAACTTAATTATATTATATGTGGGCCTTATTGTGGTAATATATTACTGAAAGCTACTTGTAAAATAATATTACATAATATGTATAGTGGTTAAACTCACCACGTCCGAATTTAGCTCTTAATATTAAGGTGGTATGGTTTATTTTCGTTTAGCTTTTTAGTTATAACTATTTTACACAGTATTGAATATTTATTTTTATTGTACATAGTTAAATATTCTTTTTTTTAATTTGAACAGTTTGTTTTTAATTTCGACTCATTTTTTTATCTATACCAATTAAGGCGCATCACAGAGTTGCCTTAGATTTGTGATGAGAATTTTTGTATAAGTACATAAATAAGGAAAGAAAAGCTTGAATTTAAGAATAAACTTGTATAATTAGTATAAAACCTAGATTATTCTGTAATTATTGTTTAAGTTGTATCTATCTTTGGGTTTTGGTTATGGTAAACGCATGTGGTGAGTTTCCACTTCGAGGCCAAAAGTGCCTGATAGTTTATAATTGCAATTAAAAGTCTATAAATGTGATCATTTACGCGAAAAATGTATTTATCGATATAACTTATATATTGACTATATACATACCTACTTAGTAATATACATTTTATACATAACGTTTTAATGAATCGGATAAAAAATGCGGGAATATTGTAATCGGAATAAAAATTTAAATAAAACATTGTACCTTGTATAATTTTGTCTTTTTTTTTCAATCCCTACCTAGAATAATGTTATGCTTTCTTCAGTGTATGAATTTAGATACCAATGTTCGCGGTTCTACTCATTAGACGATATAATATGTATGTAGTATGTCCCATTCGCCCCCACCAACTTTGTCCCTACTGGGGACGAATGGCATATGTTCTAAATAAAATATCCACTGGGGACGAATGGGATATGTTTTAAAAAATATCCCATATGTCCCCAGTAGGGACAAAGCTGGTGGGGACGAACGAGACATACCCATATATCTAAATGTTCTAAGGTAAAACAGAGAAAGAAATCTAGACCCGCGGTAAACAGACGGTCGCTCCTCACACATTCCTTCCCTCTACATCAAAACCAGCGGCAATCACTACACATAGTATAAAACAAAGTCGCTTTCTCTGCCCTATGTCCCTTTGTATGCTTAGATCTTAAAAACTACGCAACGGATTTTGATGCGGTTTGTTTTAATAGATAGTGTGATTCAGTGGGAAGGTTTTTAGCATAATTATATCCGCATATTCCTAGGGAGACGGGAACTACGCGGGTGAAACCGCGGGGCGTCGCTAGTTTTAAATAAAGACTCGTAACAACTTAAACCGTATATTTTGTAAATCAAAACTACCATCTAAAACATATACCTAAAGACAACACAATTAGTTCTAATACAATAATAGCACGACTTGGTATCAGGTTCGTGCCATTTTTTCTTCTGAAAGGCCCAGGCCCGGGTGGGTAGTGGCTGTAGGGAGGTCGACTGAGGTCCCTGAAACGATCATGTTCGTGGTAAGTTTCAATTCTACTGTGCCTTGGTACTTCTTCTTCCACTTGGTTTTGAACTTCTTGCGGAACTGGTTGTTCTTGAACCGGTTCTTGTTTGGGTTCTTCTGTCTTCTCCGGCTGAGGGTCATCAGGTGGTTTCTCAGGTTCCGGTTCCTTATCTCCTGCACCCTTGTTATCATCAGCACTATCAGAATCTTTATCTCCATTAGCAAAGAAAATACCTTCGTGAACACCATTCTCTATTAAACTTGTGTAAGTATTAAACTTGGTACAATGATTATTAACCGCACCTGTAAAATGTAAAGGTAATCGGAACCACACTAAAGTATTGCGATACAATATGATTAAATAAACTAAAATAAATGGAAACGTTGAAAGTCGTAATGACATATTTTCTTCGCCATTGAATAAGTTTCAATATGTTTTTTATTATCTATGAATTCTTTTTCTTCTTAAGTCGAGATCAAAGATCAAAGAAAGGATTCTTCTTCTTCTTTGTTCGAGATGGCAACAAACGAAAATCTAAGAAAAATATTGTATCAGAAAAAAATGTTTTGATTGAGCGTTATTTCATTTTAACTTAGTATAAGTAGGTATTTAAATAACAGACCCTGTCCTTACGAAAACTTCCATGGGAACGAAATATAGGTACGACACACGGGGCACTATAGTAATTACGATCTATCTACCTAATATACCTATAATCATGGAATTACCTATCCTAATCCTAATCCTAACTAATATTATAAATGCGAAAGTAACTCTGTCTGTCTGTTACCTTTTCACGGCTAAACTACTGAACCGATTGACTTGAAATTTGATACAGGGGTAGCTTACGGTCCGGGAAAGATACTTTTTACTACATAGGATACTTTTTATTCCGAAATTCCCACGGGTACGGGAACTACGTGGGTGAAATCGCGGGGCGCTGCTAGTTTAATAATAAAGATAAATCCTCTGTAAGTAGGTATTTGCTACGTTATAAGCAGATTATCAAATTAGACATAACCAAACAGTAGGTGAAGTAATTAAACAAGAAGGAGGGGTAAGTTTGGGGTCCAGACATCTCAGACATAATGCGAAACGTATATCTTACATAGCTACATACGTACTACACACCGATGATATTCTGCAAAAGTATGGCACTACCCCGATCGAACCAGCCAGTATTCGAACTGTGATAACCACAATTTTGCTCCACCACCATAAATTATGTTTTATCATAAACAAGAACGCTAAAATACTGAATCACAAAACTGTGAAATTCCAAATGAGCACCAACAACCTCATAGAATACAAATGGCGTTTAAACTACATACTCGTACGGAAGTTAGTGAACAGAGTACGTGCTGGGCATAGCTTTGCCGTGTTTGGCTAAAACTTATCTCAGGAGATAACTTTACGTAAAGTTAAGGCTAACTTTAGTTGGATATAACGGCTAAAAACTAAGTTTCTTAATTAGGGACTTCATAACTTATATCGCGAGGGGTAGATAAAATGTATAAGTAGTAAAACCTAACCGAAGGGCAGTCTCAAGTCTCTACCATAAATAAAGTGGAGTAAGTAAAAGGCTTGAACACTTCAGTCTTCACTTACTTATGCGATTTTGTTGAGAAATATGTTTGCAAACTTACAAAATACATTGATCTATCGAGATGACGAACCTAAAACTTGGTGATTACAGATAAAGATCTAAATTTAAAGATACAAAGAAAAAAAATAGAATTCTAAAAGAATAAAAAAGTTGCGTAATATGTGTCCTTATCACTTTTTTTTCATATTTTGTTCCTGTACTAACAAACTTATTTAAAATGTATACTTATTCAATAAAATTCATAAGCATTCAACAAGACAATAAAAAGAATAGATTAAGATAATTTTAAATCGTTATCTCGTTATAGAGTAGCTAAATCAAATTGGCCAAATTAAGTATGGCATTCGTCGGCATGTGAAGTCATTGATATTTGGTTTCTAATTACGTATTCAAATTCGGAAGATTCACTTCTAAAGTCCGTTAAATGTCAAGGACAATGGTATATAATCAAATTCTTGAATATATAAATTGCAAACTTGAATTGTGAATCGGAAAAATTGTTTAAGAATGCGGCTATTTTGGAATTATCTTTTAGAAGTATCGTCAAGTATTGTTATTTCCAATCACTTATTATTCAATTTAATATTACAATTATGTCTAATTTAGTTTAAAATATAATAGATACTTAGATAAATACCTAATATTAAGTTAAGTACTTTAATCACATATGTACACGGATTTTTGAAAATTTTATATACTCGTATAAGCAAAGGGGAAGTGATCCTAATCCTAACTAATATTATAAATGCGAAAGTAACTCTGTCTGTCTGTCTGTTACCTTTTCACGGCTAAACTACTGAACCGATTGACTTGAAATTTGGAACAGGGGTAGCTTATGATCCGGGAAAGAACATAGGCTATGTTTTATCCCGAAATACCCACGGGAACGGGAACTACGCGGGTGATACTTAATATAACTGTAAATCCATAATTTCTGAAATTGGGGCTAAAAAATAGTATACTTATTCAGTATAAGTAATATATCCTGTAAAATGTAACGAGGGAAGCCACGGGCCAATGTTGGTATTGGCAACACTGATTCAACGGTTTTGGTATGTACCGTATGGAACCCATGACCTATAAAACCTCATAGGATATTGACTATTTCGTTCAAGGATAAATATTTATAATTGATTACCTTTAGTAGTAGAAATTAATAAAGTCGGCAGGTATAGGTCAATCCAGTATGTGTCATAAAAAATAATTGTTCAAACCAATAACCATTTGAACTTTAATAAAAATATGTATATTTATAGAGTAAACTTTGGTATGTAGCTGTTTTAATTAAGTGTTAATGTATTTTAATTCTTATTATGTTATGTTATTCCTATTATTGTAATATTGCTAGAGTTTTTATCCTACCTATGTTGTGTTAAAATACCCGAATCTTGCAGTGGAAATCCTTACTCCAGGATCCAGCCCGTTTGAAGATTTATTAATAACAACCGTGCCCCGCGGTTTCCCCGCGTAGTTCAAGTTCCCGTAGGAATATGGGGATAAAGTTATAAAGGGTTTAAAGGGGATAAAGTTTTAAGTTTGCTAAAAACCTTCCCACTGAATCACTCTATCTATTAAAACAAACCGCATCAAAATCCGTTGCGTAGTTTTAAAGATCTAAGCATACATAGGGTCATTTTTAAAAGCATAAGTATTTCCTCTGACAAAAGATGTTGAAATAAATTTATTTCTAAATCCTAGAATTTAATAAAGATACCTTTGTCTAGTTAAGTTCAATAAACAAACTTAACTATGACCACTGCAGTTTCCACTACGAAACAGTGTTGCAAATTAATTAAATATTGCATTTTTTTTACATATCGCAACTTATAGTTAAAGTTTGCTGTTGTAAACTTTTGAACGTCCATCTTTAAAACTAAACCTGAATTAAGTAAGTATACGAAATAGAGTTCATTTACTTAACATATTGCCTAATGCATGGAATATTCCTCCAGCAAACATAATATCTCAGGTCGTCTAGACGTAATTATATAATAGTACATGACCTAACCGCACATAATGCACAATCTAAACTACTAGGGCTTTGAAAATTTCCATTGCGCTTTCTTTTATTATTATAAACGAGAAATAAGAATGGATCTTTGGACCAAAGAGTTAACTCAGATCGAGCGGAAAAAGTTTTTAGTGGAAAGTAAAAATCAACTAGTAAAAGCTATATATTGGCTTACATATTTATATGATCCCGCTACGGGTAAATTCATCTCTCTCGCTGATGATATTGGTCCAACGAGGAGGAATGGTTATTACGAAATAGAATAAGGTAACCTACGAAGTTCAGCAATTTAGCAAAGCTTATCCTAACTAATATTATAAATGCGAAAGTAACTCTGTCTGTCTGTCTGTCTGTCTGTCTGTTACCTTTTCACGGCTAAACTACTGGACCGATTGACTTGAAATTTGGTACAGGGGTAGCTTATGGTCCGGGAAAGAACATAGGATACTTTTTATCCCGAAATTCCCACGGGAACGGGTACTACGCGGGTGAAACCGCGGGGCGCTGCTAGTTTACCAATAAAAGGTGCTTTCAACATCATGACACTTTACAACCAAAAGTCAAAACCCAATGGAAAGTTTATCCGTCCATATATTTATGAATGTCTCAAAATCGTTGCAATATCTCATCAAAGTAGACGCCCAAAGGCCTTATGTTTTCCGAGTATTTATCGCCTTTCTCATAGATCATGCGAGATGTCTGCCACATCCTGATGTAACCGAGGTGCGGAGAGTTTCACAAGTCCTCCTTGAAGGTCGAAACCCATCCACTGTGTCGTTCGTCATTCAGTCTTGGGCCAAAGCTTGGACGAACGTGTGAATTCGACTGGACATTCGATACTATAATGGGAAGAATACTGGTTGTGTTAACGTGCGTGTGCGCTTTTGGTAAGTTTTTTATTAGGGTAGTATTTAGAGATAATTATTTAATTACTTGTTAAAGGATATTAGCCGCAGATATTTGAAAAAAGGATATATTTTTCAGAAGTACTTTTAGTTGATGTTTAATAGAATACGCACCTAGTAAATAGGTGATCTATATTCTTGGATTTATAACTTGGTTTTTTGTTGAAGTATCCCTTAGTATATCTTATTTTGATAAAATAAAATTAAATAACGTTAGGTACTAAAAACATTTTAAACATATTTAGCAAAAAATACTAAGCAATAAGCCAAAAACAAATACTTACTAAACCCTTTTTCGCTCGATATCTATGTACATATTCACTCTCCTACATGTCTTACTTATATATTTTGAAGCTTTGTATAAAATTTGACATCCAGACAGTTTGAATGCTGTAACAAACCGTCCCAGAAATGAGCCCCAATTCAATATTTCCATCCTGAATCTTTACATTACCTTCAACTTTCATCAAAAAGACAACCTATCATATTTTAAAAACATTTTAAAGACATGTTTAACCAAAATATTGCTTGCATTTTAAAGACATCTTTTACAAAAAAAAACCTTATTAAAACATTTTAAAGACATAATTTACCAAAATATTTTTAAAATATTCGGTAATATAACTCAAAAGGTCAAATTTTAAATAGGTAGACATTCAGTGCGTGTTTCGCGCTCTTGAATAAGTATACCTATTTGTTAGCAAGGTGGATGCCACGGGTCGCTTGTTTAGAACAATCGTTTAATTATCTCGTAAACAATAGTACGACACGACACTTAGTTACACATAATTGATATATTCTATTAACATCTTTTTTTTGTATTTGAATAGCAAAGGAACCTCGTTTTTGAATGATTTGTTGAGTTTAACCGCATTGGTTAGTTTTCATTGATCAGTTAATGATAACAGTTTTATAAAATAGTCCAATAAAGTTTCAAACAAATTAATTCCGCTTCCAGCCTACATCGATTAAGTAGGAATTTTCACAAATATGTAGAAGAAGTCCACTTGTTGCTTACACTACATACCTATATTGAGTACCGTACCGTAAACGTGTAAAATCCATGTTAATTAAATACCTACTAACAAATACTAGCAATAGTTTTCCTCTAGACCTTTCTTTAGATTATTTATTCAGACCTAATAAAACTCAGACCTTTAAGATGATAAATAGCGGAAAATCATGAAATAGTTATTTCAAACCATAGACCACCTAGGAAGTTTATGTTTCAAACAAATAAAATGTCTTGAAGTATAAAATACTTACGGTAAATTTATTTAAATCTCCATCTTATTGCTCAACACTAACAAAGGAGTTAAAAACGCGTAAAAATAAACAAAAATTCTTGCGTATTTTGTCATAACATAAAATAACCTTCATAGTTTAAGGACAACGTGTATTAAACATAATATTATGTGTGTAGTATGCATAACATTATTTATAATGCAGATTTGAGCTCATCCGTACGATAAATATTAAATATCTATTGTGATTTATTCATAGTATTTTGGCGACTCCTTTCTGATAAAAATCTGTAAGCTTTGAGGTGTGTCTGAAAGAGTGTAGATATATGAGTGGGGATAATGAAATCTCAAATTTAATTCGTTTAAATTAGTTGTATTTAACTACTAATCCGTGTAAAAATAGAAACATCCTTTATATGGATAACGTTCACAATACTTTAGTAAAACGCGAAAAATTACGACTGACATATTATTTCTCCAAAATCTATTAAAAACAATTCAATTATGATTATGAGTAATTTTATACTTTTAATTACTTACTAGCGATCCGCCTCGACATCAAACTGGTCCATTTTTTTCCATGGATTGTCTAAAATTATTTTTGTCTATTATTTTTTGTTCACAATTTTAATTAAGTACATATTCTAAACAAGTCTTTGATTTCTTTCAACAGCATACGCGCAATTCCCGGCACAGTTCGGCTCCCAATCCAGGTCTCCGTTCGGAGCTCAAACTGAGTCCAAGTTCGAGTCTCAATACAGATCACAGAACACCAGAAACCAGGTGTCTCAGTCGTACCAACCTCAGCAGCCGCAAGCTGTAGCGCCGAAATCTGTAGGGTCATGCAAGGAACTCAATGAACGCTACCCTGTGGGAGGCAGCTGTGACAGATACATTGAGTGTATTGTAAGTACCTAAATCTTTTTCTTAGTTTCAATATCTAACTAATATTTTATAGCCAAAAGTAAAAAAAAAACATCGATTTTTTTACCCACAGTTTAATTATCTCTCTCTCTCTCTCTCTTGATATGTAAGATGTGCTTATGTGAGATGTTTCTGATATTTTAGATAAACTTAGTAAAAAGTGCAAGTTGTATGGTGTTACGTTGATAAATGATGTTCGTCATGCAGACAAATATAAAATCACAAAATTCCCCAATCCTAAAAGGTCAAAAACATAAATTATCTGACAAAATTTATTTCCTCACACAGAACGGCACAGCTGAAGAAAAAGTTTGCCCAGACGGTCTCCGGTTCAATCCCAACGTAAACTTCAATGTATACCCTTGCCAGTACCCCAACGAAGTCGCTTGTCTGGAGCGATCAGCCCTACGTGAGTAAAATACACAAAACAACATTATCCATTCATGAGATGAACAGATTACATACCTACAACCACCCAACATGTCATCAACCATTTTAAAGTTCTTTTTTCATTTTTCAAAACTACACCGCGCCGTTTCGCGAATACAAATTAGTAAGTAAACTATGAAATCCTGATCGGAATGTGACTGCGTTGATAATGATCGAAATATTTGACGTGATTCACAGATCTTAATAGATGTGTTGAATACTAAATTAAAGGAACATTAGTGTCAATAACCAGTGTTATTTGATCGTGATTCGTAATTGTAAACATATTGTGACAAAAATTCCTTTGTACTTATCCTTTATTTAGCCACTTTTCCTCATACTTTATTACCAATCACATGGCTAACCAAACCTCTACCTCTGGGTTAGTCCCATTTTACTCCATTCCTTTGATATCGAAAATGAAAATATGCATACATGCAGTCCCAGTTTGCTTCAGAGAATAATTTAAAAAATAATATAAGTACTTATTATTTTTCATATCCTGTTTTACGTTTTTAAGTAGACTCATTAAATAAACGTAAACATTAATAAAATCGTCACTTAAAAAATATCGCCTATAGAATATACCTGTTAATATACGTTATTCGGTAAACACTTCTTGTTAAGTTATTTTAGGTAGTACGACTAACTAAGAAGAAATAAATTAAAATATAAAACTAATTCTGTTTGTCTAATCCTTTTAGTTTTATCAAGAACCTTTGGATACAGCTGAAGGTCATATACCTATATTAATCCCAAAACAAAGATTTATCTTAAACTTAATACCTGTGTTTTAATAAAAAATACAAGCACGAACTTGCGATAAACCTGACTTAGTTGAAAACAAATAAAATTCAAGTACTTCTAATGCCAAAACAACAGTTTTTTATTATTATAATACATAAGACAAGACTAATATTATTTTCTGTCTGTTGTTTTGTTTTGGATTATTTTTACATCGATTTTGTATTACTTTCACTAATAAGATGACAGATGGATGGATTATTAGTGATTACTAAATATTATAAGTACTTTGACATTGATTTGGCATTGATGTTATTTGACATTTAGGTATAACATTATGTAAAGAGTCAAAGAGGAGCCGAAGATCAGGCTTATTGATGTATATTGAGAGAGGCTTATTTACAACAATGGCCTGATGAACGTGTAAAAATATTTAGAATTAAAGTATTTGGCATTTAATTCTAAGTACATATTGAAGTAACACAAGCTATCTCGAAATTCCATAGAGAATAACAGAAACGCGAACCAAACTGCGTGATCCAACTAGTTGTTCATATAACCCTCAAAGAACAAACACATAGTACAACAAAACACTTGTTAGTACACCTCATTTGTATACATAAAGCTTAAAGACGTATTGTGTAACATACAATAAAAGTTTAGCAACACTGACTTCACGATAATGATTTGCTCAACTTATTAAACCTAAGTTGGTGTTGTAATGTTTTCAAAGAGATGTACCTAACACTTGAAATTACACATATACATACTATATATATGTACGAATGTACGCAGAAATTACATAATACATATTTCATACTTGTGCTACGCAGTTTTACTTCTTATTTCATAGGAATATTAGGAATAAAAATGTCTGTAATTTTCTGATCCTCTACCATTTAGGTATTTAATATAAAAATGTCTCGATACAAAATATGTACTTACACAATTTATATTGAAAAATTGTCGAGAATAAAATACAAACACGATATTTTTTTATGGAATTGAATATCGATAAAAATGTCGTTTAAGAGAATAAAACAATTAGGTGTCTTGTTTAAAATGTATGCTTAGGAGTTTTATTTAAAAATAATTTTAAGAGAAGTTATTTTAGAAATAGGTATATTGGTCTAGACTAGACCTGTCTTTATAGACCGATATTCAAATACTTAATTAATAATTTCGAATAGGATGTACTTATCTAATATTTCGTAATATTTTTGTCACGGCTTTTTAGTATTTTGATTTTTTTTAACTGATTAATTAGTTATGATTTGACAATTGATGAACAACTAAGCTAACTCAGCTAGATTACTCTCTTATTTAGATGAAAGTATTAAAGTATCGCCTGTAAGATTCCACAGCAGGACAAAGGCCCGTTTGTCAGTGATCTTTGTCTCACATATGGTATATACTTATTACTCGTAGTAGTAAAAACGGAATAGGTGCAATCATCAGGCATACCTAACTCTATTTTCCGCACCATATTCGGAAAATAACAAACCTGTATTAACGAAAACTTTTTCCCACAGAACCAGCCCAGCCCACAGACCAGTGCCCCAATCAGTTCGGCTACTTCAAGCTGGGAGATGCTCGTAACTGCAGTTCCTTCAGAAACTGCGTGAACGGTGTTGGATACGACTTCAACTGCCCCGAAGGTCTCGCGTTCAGCTCAGAGACTTACAGATGTGAATGGCCTGATCAAGTGGCTGATTGTGATGCTGAAGGTAAGGTTTTGGTGAATTTGTTAAGGTATTGGTATTTCGATTAGATATTAGACATTGAAAATATTAAGACAACCTTGAAAGACCTTACATTATTCTTAGATGGAGTCGTGCTTAAAATAAGTTGTTATTTCCTACCCACACACACGTGTTTAGAGAAAACAAAGATTAACTACACAAATGGCGGGATAATAAAGGGTTAACGTTAACAACATTATGACTTTATTTATCTATTTAGTTACGTAAAGGTATTTATATATTTTTTTCAGCTTTCCTCGGTTTCCGTTGCCCTGACGTCCCAGTTTCAAGAGAACTTGGTCCCCCTGCTGGTTTCAGATACTACAGGTAATTTCATTTTTAAAAGCAGATACAGTTCAATACATACATACATACTCGTATAGGTTTCAAAGAAATAAGATATCCATTCGCACAAGGACCCTGTTTGAAATGGCTAATATCTTTATCTACCCAGAATATTTTTGTAATTGGTCAATTCGCTGATCGTGGCTTCCATCAAAACGTAGATTAAGTAAGATTAGATTATTAAAAAACTATCCAGTCATTTACCCATTAGAAAGGCCCATTTTATACCTATACAAATATCACATAACATTCTTACATACCTGACATATTTCTCATATTGTAAAAAGTACATCATCTATAGGTGATAGAGGTCATAATACCGAGAACTGGTTAGGTAATGAGAGACCGGTCATTCTAAATGTCACCTGATGAGCTGTGACCTTGTTTGTATAACCTCTTAGAATGTAGGTACCTGTACCATGTAGTTTGCTAACGTTGTGTATGTTTTCTATATGACTAAGTATACATAATAGGTAGTAGGAAAGATATTTTTTGTACCAGGATGTTTTTGCCATGAATACCCATTACTTATTCATGTACGGCACGATAGTGACAATATTCCACCTATCTCTTCACACGCCTGCACAAGGTGTGGACGCTGTTGCCGTTCCCGCATCGGTTTAACTAGTCACCGGAGAAGGTGTCGCTCAATATCACCACACACTGCTTAAATCATCTGTTACAGATGTAGAGGCCTTTGATGATGATGATGATTCATGTATGGGCGGTTTTCCGTGTGCTGATATATCTAACTACCCGCGATACTACCTGCACGCTTTAACTAGGTACTTAACACCTTTTTGGAAAAAATGAATAAAGGGATACTTTAATTCTCGTTCATCATCAATGCTAGTCATACTATGTACTTACTTACCTATAAAATGGTCAAAGTTTACTTATGTTATGTATATGTTTTAGTTCATTTGCATGTGTAACTTTCGCACTCAAAACGGATAAAACGGATTACTTAGTACCAGACAATAAACTAATTAATGATCTGGTAGATTGCCGGAATAAACAAGTAGGATGTCTTTTATCTCAATGTTTTCAGGATTTACGCAGATACATTAGTATAAGTACGTAAGTAGGTACTTAATATAGGTAAAGATATACACATAAATATTGCACATGTTGATTATAATACCATCATCGTTTGGACCTTGAAAATAATGATGTTCAAGGTCTAAAACATAATGCAAGCTGTTTACAATTTCTTCTTAAAAATCATTTGCATAATCATTCATTTGATGACACCATCGGACTTGGTATACAACATGTTATTATGGTATACGCATAATAAAATAGGACCTACCATAAGTAGATAGCAAACCTTAATGAATATCATTATTTCACTAAAATGATTTAGTTTATAGATCGATTTCACTTGAAAGATACAATACGTATAGTTTATTTCCTGGATTAACCTTTAGTTTCAAAGTACTCGTGGGATAAACAGGGATAAAACTTGAGGCAGTATAACATAAGAATTACTCACTTTAGTAAAATACTTCATTAATAATTGTACCTAATTAATTATATCCAAGTTTATTACATGCCTATTCAAAACTCTTACTTATTATTCTTTTTTATTAAAGGTCCGACGTGAACTGCCAGAAATACTTCCTCTGCATTGACGGTAGACCTCGCGCGTTAGGATGTGGAGGTGACGCCGCCTTCGACGAACTGACTTCCACCTGCGTCTCCGCAGACCAAGTAGAAGCTTGCCCTACTGAACTCAGAGCAGCGGCCGCGAGAGCCAGGGAAGAAGAAAAGCAACTCCTAGCTAAAGAACTGGAATATAACGCCAGATCTTTCAACAAAGTCAGAAGACCCTATTAAACAATTTTAAACCTTAATTCGTAGTGGATAAGGCCGTTAAAAGTGTGACTTTTAATGATTTTTTATATCGCATTCCATTTTTTAAAATCTAAAATTATGCCGCCATATTTTTTTACCATGAATATTTTATGTTTTATCTAACCTAGTCCTTACATACGTATCTTCTAGTCTTCATTGATTGGGTTGCCATAATCAAAAACCATAATAATTAATTATCCTTTACAGTTTCATCCTTTGTAAATATGTGAATTATACCATGTACTTTTACGTTACCGATAAAATAAGAAAACTTGTTACAATAATTCTTATCAAATAAAAATGTGTTGATAACGATTGTCTTTAATTATACCGCAAACCTCAAGAAACTTGAATTACTAATTCGCCGCTTATGTGATATTGATGACCTTTATTGTATAAAAATTGAGGCAAGCATCGAATTGACATCATTCGTCTGCTGTCTCCAAGAACAACCAAGAAGAACAATAAAGAAAAATGTTTTTCTACGCCTGTACCTTGGTAGTCTTGGCTTTGTGTGAGTATTTTAATAATATTTCAACAAATTATGATTAACTTTATAATATCTTATGGCTCTCAAATCATAATAAAAGACAAAACGCTTTCTCTCACTTCTAATATTAGCTCAGAAGCAAGATTACAACGCTTTCCCAAAGCGTATTAGTGATCTCAAACCCGAGAAAAATCTCGCATATTCGTCCTCAAACTACTAATCTCAGAGAGAGATGCTTTCCCAACAATCTTACAAGTTAATACGTACTTTTTTACACAAAATAATGCATTTTTTACCCTGGCAACACCAGGCAATGTGCAAGCACAGCAGCAACTGCAGCCGGTGCAGCAGCCTGGTCTGAACGCTCCTACTCGCAGTGCCATCTGCACTACCCGCAACGGTTACTACAAGCAAGAGGGCAGCTGTGATGCCTTCACTGAATGTCGGGTAAGGATTATCAACTTACAAAGCTTACCATGATATAAGTGAGTTTTTGCTGTGAAAATCTCAATCTTTTCTATTTTACCGATCAATTTTCACTCTCTGGTCATTGGCTGAGTTATGACTTAAGCTGTTCAAAATTAAAATTTTAAAGTTATAAACATACTCACATCCATACCATAAAAACTTTCGTCGTATATATATAATGATATGGTAATAAACTTAATCCGTATTTTAAATCTAGGACTACCACGCTACCTCAATGCTCTGCCCTGACGGACTTCACTTCAACCCTGAAGCCGTATGGCCGACCTACCCTTGTGGCTACCCCATGGATGTACCTTGTCTCCAACGTGGCGCTGCTCGTAAGTTAAAATGGAGTTAATATTCATTAAGACGTTAAAACCATATATTTTTTTAGTTCTCTTAGACCTACTACTCCAACTGCTAAAATATGCAATGATTTGCTTACTCCTAGCTAATTTTACCAAAACAGCAAGCTTATGCAAGCAATAGCTCTTCATTTTTTTCCATAGAACCACTTCAAGTAATGCTTTTAAAACATACCACATGATATCAATTTGCTCTACAATTTCTATTTGTTCCACAGAACCCGCTCAACCTACCGCTGACTGCCCCCACCAGTTCGGATTCTATCCCTCTGAGAGATCCTCTCCTGACAGCTGTGGCTCCTACAAGATGTGCGTAGCTGGTCGCGCCATTGAAATGGGCTGCCCTGTTGGTCTCGCGTTCAACCCTACCACTGGCCGTTGCGACTGGCCCGACCTTGTTCCTAGCTGCAATGTTGATGGTATTTATTATAACAGTCTATTTTATATTAGATTTATCAAGGATAATGTATTAATCATTTTTATTTTATTTTCAGCTTTCCTCGGCTTCAAGTGCCCTGCTCCTCCCCTAGGTGCTGATGGACAGCCCCTTGACATTGTTCAGAACTACAAGTAAGTATCGAACTAGTTATAAAAGTGGATGACGGCTAAGTATTTCAACAACGTTTCCTCTCAAACAGTAGAATTCAACAAAAACCTTTCTCAGAACATGCAACGAAAATATTTCTGCAAAGGCGTCAAAACTTCTGCATTTACCAGATCAACGCTTCTTCGACTCATAATTTAACTAGTACTAATCTAACATTTCCTTCCCAAACAGGTACGAAGGAGAGTGCTACTACTTCTTCTCCTGCGAGAAAGGACGCGCTCGTCTCCTCTCCTGTGACTACGGTTTCGCTTTCGACGCCGCCACAGGCAGATGTATCGACGCCGACCTAGTACAATGTCAGTCAGCCATTGTGCCACAGTAAATTGTACAATAAGCTTGTTTTCCTATTAATTATGTAGTTATTGTGTGAATGTTCATGGAAAACAAAGTATTGTAACTTTTATTTTACTTAATAAAGATATTTAAACGTATTTGTTTAATATTGTTATTTTTTGATTAGCCTAATGATAGTTTTAAGATTTTTAGCCATTACACTAATTAAAATAAGTACCTACTAAATAAAGTAATATTAAAAGAAATAAAATTCTCAATATTTGTTAATTATAGAAAGTTTTTAAAATAACTAATAAGTACATGTCATGAGACTTTATAGAGAGGCTGTAACCTGCCTGAAAATATTTTTAGCGGAGTAGTACACTGAGTATCCACTAGTCTAATAAACCCATAGACTACCTATAATAAACCTATTACTAAAATATCACCAACTGGTTCCTCATATAAATATGTGCAAACAAAAATTGACGTTCTATAATCGTTTGTTAGAATTAATTTAGATTGATTAGTTCTATGAAGGTTGAACAAAGCCTCGAGGCTAACTCTACAAAAAACAATAATTTAAATGGTACGATCCTTTTTGGAACATTAAAAACAAACCTTGATCCTATACAATATTAAGTATGTTAAATCGGAAACAATATCATCTACGGATTTTACTATATATTAGGTACAAAAACAATTAGCAAAGACTTCAAGACTAATTACTACGCTAAACTATACGCCTGAAACCATCCTAATCCTAACTTTAAAAATGCGAAAGTAACTCTGTCTGTCTATCTGTCTGTCTGTTACCTTTTCACGGCTAAACTACTGAACCTTTAAATTTAAATTTGGCACAGGGGTAGCTTATGGTCCGGGAAAGAACATAGGCTACGTTTTATCCCGAAATTCCCACGGGATCGGGAACCACGCGGGTAAAACCGCGAGGCACAGCTAGTATTTTATATTTAACGAGGAATCGAACCCGAGGTCATAACTGTGGGATAGCGATTAGTAAAGTGGCTTTTATATTCATGAACGGATCATGTTATTTTATGATACACATAACGACAGTAGATGATTTTACCAGTCTTGTCTTACTACAGCTATTTTATGTGACTTTTAGGACCTTCAAAAGTCAGACAAACTATCATGCGTAGAGGGACCAAACAGTTTATCAATTCATAAAAAAATCTCTAAGAACTACATGGTTGAAAAACTTCAGTTCAAATTAAAAACCATTCCCTGGCAGATATTCCAATTATTCTAGTTACAACAATTCGACGATTATACTCGTATCTATGAGGGTAAGTATGTGTAAAAAGTAATAAAGTTTGTCTGATTTTTACACCAGACGAGACCTTCAAATTTAAAAAAAAAATACAATTTAAACGTATAGATCACATGATTTATTTTGCCCATTTGTAACTACATCACACACAACTTTTCTTAAAAATGTTTGCTATACAATTGAATATTTCTTTAGACGTATATTGTCATGAATTTAACTGGATTAAATTAAATTAATAAAATGAAATCATAATAATAAAATTGTTCGTTTTATTTTATTTACTTAGAGGTACCTACATATTTAGATAAATATAAGCATCCTATACCTATCTATACTTACTAATTTGTTTGTGAAATTCCTTTCTACACGAGTCTATGCTTGGTTAATCAGAGTACCCGCCCTGAGACCCTCAAGGAAGAGGTAACTGTTTCCCCATGAAGTGCGTTTGCTCCCTCCCGTGTTGTAAAAACTGTATCCCCAAGAACTTTACTTATGATAGTGACTGTGTGAATGGCTGCTTGTTTTTGGATGGTGTGAATGTTTATGTGTGAGTCTAATTTGTCGCAATATCTGTGTAGGCTTTTGGCTATTACTCCCGTTGCTCCAACTACAATAGGTTATTATAAAGAGGAAAGATTTGGTCGTAATCGTAACATACGACATAGGTTATATTTGTCCTAGTACGCCCACGGGAAAGAGAACTACCCGTGTGTGGTGTAACTCCTTCCAATGTAAAGACCCATAGTTGGGCAAAACTTTGACTTCACATTACTTGTATTACAATATTAATGCAGAAACCGCTTAACAATTATTATACCTCTAAGTATACAAAAAAATACATTAAAAAAAATTAAGTAAGTACCTAAGTACCTATGTTTTCTAATTTCTAGATCTTTTGACGTTTCGGATAGAACCCGTGATCACAGAAGACAGATCAGTCTTCTGCGATCACGGGTTCTGTAAAGAATCCGAAAAGTCAAAAATGTAAAACAGAATACAACCACGATTCGTGTAAATATACAGGGTGGCGCAATAGAACGTGCATTTTTAAAATAATTATTAAAAAATAAATACAAAAGGTATAGTTAAAATAAAACTAAGCAATTATTAAGTGATAACTGAAGTTTATTTTTTAAAAATAACATCATCTAAATGATGACCCTCTCTACGTTGGCACTCCTCTAACCGCAAACGGAAATTACCGAAAACTTTCTTAAGTAGTGCTGGTGTGATTGCTGCCATTTCACCACGAATATTCTCCTTGAGCTGACTGATGTTTCTCGGATTATTGGTGTAGACTTTGTGTTTGAGGTATCCCCACAAAAAAAAGTCAGGAGGCGTCAAGTCTGGACTGCGCGGAGGCCATGGGATATCACCTCTTTTCGAAATCAGTTTGCCAGGGAACATCTGCTTCACAACCGCCATGGAGTCATTTGATGTGTGACTGGTAGCTCCGTCTTGTTGGAACCAAGTCCTAGAGTTCTTTATTCTTGAATTTTCAAGTTCTGGGGCCAAAAAACCTTCCAACATCGCAACATAGCGTTCGGTATTAACAGTGATGTTTTGCCCCCGTGCGTTTTCAAAAAAATAAGGACCAATTATTCCTTTGGCAGATATTGCGGCCCAAACTGTCACTTTAGGGCTATGTAACGGTTTTTGATGTTTGAGTCTGGGATTTTCACTATTCCAATAACGACAATTTTGGCGGTTTACGAACCCATTCATATGAAAATGTGCCTCATCAGAGAAAAGGATGTTTTCAAAATTTGAAAACCGATTGAGCATTTCATTAGCAAATGTGAGCCGTGCTATGAAGTCAGAGTCTTTCAATTCTTGAGTTAATTGCAGCTTGTATGGATGCAATTTAAGATCCAAGTTTAAAATTCGTTGCAAACTTCGTCGCGATATGTTTAGGACAGACGATCTCTTGCGAGTAGACATTTGTGGATCTTCTCGTACCGACTGCTTAACACTCTCAATATTGTCTTCGGTCCTAGATGTGCGTGGACGACCTTTCGCGTGTGGTTTAAACGTCGATCCAGTCTCTTCAAAACGCTTTATCCAGATTTTAATTAAATTAGCACTCGGAGCCTCCCTAATTTGCCGTACACCATACTCAGAACAAAATAGTCGCCTGACAACTACGTACGAACGAGAGTTTTCGTAAAATGCGCGCACGCAAAATGCGCGACGCTTCCCGTCGAAGTGACTCATAGTGACTAAAACTTTATGACCCGCGCTACCCAACGATATCGGTCTCCCCCCGCCCACGCCCCTTCTACCACGCAAAAAAAGATGATGCAATATGCACGTTCTATTGCGCCACCCTGTATTTCTATGTAACTACTTATCTATTCTTTCTCCTAATAACTACAGACCTATTAAGATGTACTTTGGCATAAATACCTCATTTCTAATTATCTGAAATTTTATAACATTTAGGATAATTAATGTATAGAGTACTAGCTTGCCCCGTGGTTTTACCCGCGTGGAACCTTATCCCTTGGAAATTTCGGGATAAAAAGTATCCTATGTGTTATTCCTAGGTATGAGGAACATCTGTACCAAATTTTATTAAAATCCATTCAGTAGTTTTAGCGTGAAAGAGGAACAAACATCCATACATCCACACATACAAACATTCGGCTTTATAATATTAGTAGGATATTACTAAGTAGGATAGGGTTCTTTTTTACGAAGTACAAAAATAAGAATATTATTGGTAAGTACCTACTTATTTCATTTTCTACTTACCTAATGTAGCCCAATAAGGACTCAGTGGACGTGTTAGCCACTTGAAAAGTTGGTCATCCTGCAGGTTGCGTGGTAAAAAAGTTTGAGGAGTGTATGGTGTGGGAGTCGATGGTTGCGGAGTATATTTCAGGAGTGTAAGGTTCCGCGTAATCTAGTTCAGGAATATAAGTCACTCTTATTAGCATTATAAGTAACAATTAGGTATGCTAGTCTTCTTCTTTTTCCGAATCTTCATACCAATTTAATTTTGGGGTCAGTTTTGAACCAGATTTGGCGATGTAAGAGCATTTTTACCAGACCTTCAAAACTCAGAAAATGTAGTATAGTCACATTTTTGGTCAGGTTGGTTAATGTTAGATGTTGATAGTTTTAACTACTTGTAACGACTGTCGGTGGTTTTAGTAGACATACACTGGAACCGATAGCATAGATATAAATAGAAATGTAAGTATGTTATCGATAATGATAATAGCAATAATTAATACTTAGATGAAAAGTTAATATGGCGCCAAACCGCAACATGCCTTACAATTGTGAATGAAATTAAATATCAATTTAATATTTGGTTATTAATTGCATTTCTCCTTTGATATCAAAGATGATTAAAAACTAGAATAAATTACATTTATATAAGCGTTGATTTGTGACGAGAAAATAGTTTAGGCGGCAACATGGCCCGGGTAGCAACGGTATTGCTATACGTGGGAATTTTGTGTGCTTATGGTGAGTTTAATTTAAACAATCTAAGAAAAACAAAATTAAGATTAAGTATATTTTCAAATACTTATAGAATTTTAGTAATAGTAAATGGTATAGTGACTAAAGTTATCTTATTTTTACAGCATCGGGTCAAGGTGTCAGTTATTATGGATCATCAAACGTACGAGACCAAAGCCGGTCTCTTCCACGCCCGCTAAAACCTACGTACTCTCCTCAACCTGAACCCGTTTACGTTCCACCAAATGTTTCTGCCCCTCAACCGGCTCCTATATATCAAGCTCCTGCTTCTCCGCCACACTACGAACCTAATATAAAATTCACTTATATTCCTGATCCAGTTTACGCCGAACCTTACACTCCCGAAACTACTCCTCAACCATCGACTCCCGCACCATACACTCCTCAGCCGTACAATCCCCAACCTGTTTACACGCAGCCTGCAGGATGGCCAACTTATTCAAGAGGACCTCCACGTCCATTGGGCCCAATAAAGTCTGCACCCGACTACCCTCCAATTCAACCGAACAATGTTCAACTCGTATATCCAAGTTCAGAAATTCCGATTGAAGAACCATCCACTGCTCCACCGTCGAGTGAAAAACCAATTGAACCTGTAGAAATTACAGATATTGAAGCATCTTCACCAGCCATTGAACCAGAACCATCGCAATCACTTTCGATACCCGATCCTCCTGAAATGCCTGAACTCAGACCAACTCCGATGCCATTACCGGCTCCGGAAGATACGCCTGCTCCAACTCCTCTTGAACACTTTTCCGAACCTGACTCGACTCCATCACCATCGTCGTCTCCATCACCAACTGAATCTGAAGAAAAAGATTCATCAGAACCTGATCTGGGTCCAATAACTGAAGAACCTTCTCCACCAAGCCTTTACTTAGAACCACAGTCACCTTCAGATAGTCCTTCTTACTTGCCTTCACCAAATTACCAACAACCGAGACCATTACCACCTAGACTACCTTTGCCGGCAACCCAACCATTGCCAACTAAGCAGCCGTGGCAAAAACCTCAACCATTGCCAACACCCCAACCATGGCCAACTAGGCAACCATTGCCAACACCTCAACCATGGCCAACTAAACAACCATTGCCAACACCTCAACCGTGGCAAACTAATCAACCATTACCAGCCCCTCAACCATTACCAACTAATAAGGAACCATGGCGAGGCCCTCAGCCATTACCGGCACCTCAGCCATTGCCAGCCCCTCAACCATTGCCGGCACCTCAGCCATTGCCAGCACCTCAACCATTGCCGGCACCTCAGCCACTACCGGCACCTCAGCCATTGCCAGCACCTCAACCATTGCCGGCACCTCAGCCACAGCCGGCACCTCAGCCATTGCCAACCAAGCAACCATTGCCGGCACCTCAGCCATTGCCAGCACCTCAGCCATTGCCGGCACCTCAGCCATTGCCGGCACCTCAGCCATTGCCAATCCCTCAACCATTGCCGGCACCTCAGCCATTACCGGCACCTCAGCCATTACCGGCACCTCAGCCATTACCGGCACCTCAGCCATTACCGGCACCTCAGCCATTGCCAATCCCTCAACCATTGCCGGCACCTCAGCCATTACCGGCACCTCAGCCATTGCCAGCCCCTCAACCATTGCCGGCACCTCAGCCGTTACCAGCACCTCAGCCATTGCCAGCACCTCAGCTACCTCAGTTACCGGCACCTCAACCATTGCCAGCACCTCAACCATTGCCGGCACCTCAGCCATTGCCAATCCCTCAACCTCAGCAACCTCAACCCATACCGACACCTCGACCATATCCAGCTCCGCAGCCCAAACCCATACCGACACCTAAACCAATTCCAGCCCCCATTCCACAACCGATACCGATTCCTGGCCCCAAGCCAGTTATTCCACTACCTGGACCTGATATTCATCATGATGATCATTTCCGTGGAACTACACCTCCAACTAGTGGATCTCAAGCTTTACAAGTGATTGGATTTAGGTGCACGCATGGAAATGGATTTTACGCTCTTCCAGATCAATGTGATGGTTACATACATTGTGAGGTAAGTAATATAAGTACTCGTATTCCATATTCCTATTATTCATATTAGATACTTTAACAGAAAAATAGTCAAACAAAAATATGAAGGGATATTAATTTTGAATTTAAAATTTAGGATAATGCTGCTTGGAAGTATTCCTGTCCGGATGGCCTTAATTTCAACCCCGAAGCAAAATACCCAGAGTATCCGTGCGCTTACCCCTCAGAAGTACAATGTGTTGGAAACAGTGCAAAACGTAAGTTTACTAATTTTATTTATCTACAAAATACTTTAATATTAAGTCTTTTCAAAATCATCAATAGGTACATATTTGAACAAACATGGTTACGCTTATTCCATCTCACTGGACTAATATGAGAGAGTTAGAGGCTTTTCCCCTGCCTGCCATGCAATGCAAGCATCGTTTACTATAAATATTTCTACAGTCTTTTCTGTATTACAGAAATACCTCAACCTACAAACGAATGTCCCCGGCGGTACGGTTTCTTCCCTACTTCGGATGGAGATTGCAGTAAATACTTGATGTGCCAAGAAGGGAAGGCTACGCTGATGAATTGTCCATTAGGATTAGTCTTCAATGACGCGCTAAGCAGCTGTGACTGGCTTGAAAATGTACCACAGTGCAATTCAAATGGTACGTTCAAATTCGAGTTACAATTTTTCTTTGTATGTATTATGTTAAGGAGATGTGTTTTTAATGTGTTAATTTTGTTTTTCTTCAAGCCTTTAAAGACTTCACGTGTCCTGCCCCGCCATTGGAGAGTGATGGAAGACCATCTGATATCATTTACAAATACAAGTAAGACCAAATATTTCACTTTACTCATAGTAAAATTAAGAATAGGGTCTCAAATATTTTCAGATACTTACCTACTTATAATAATTATTATTTTTTATACTGGGTACCTCATCTATAAAATGGTACTTACTTATGTTATCTCTTGTCTGCAACCAAAAAATGTTTTGTACTTACCTACCTAAATTAGACATGTAATGAAATCCTAATTCTTCATAAGGAATTTTTAAACTAACTATCTAATTCTGGCACCGAATCAGGATGAAGAAAATAATTTTGAATTTCAAATATTTTCAGATACGGAGTCCAATGCTCGATGTATGTGGCCTGCCAACGCGGCCACCCTCGGCTGTTGAGCTGTGACACCGGACTGGCGTTTGATGAGAGATCCCAGTCTTGCATCGACGACTCACTGGTCACTGATTGTGCTGTTCCCTACAATAGTTAATTTTTTATTACCACGCACAACTATTTATCGCCTACTGCGGTAATCATATTCCTAATTGTGAACTGTAAAACTATTAAGTAATAAAATATACTTAATTACGTTATTCAAAATAAATTGTGTGTTTTATTATCCCTATTATTTATTTGATTTTCTGTATTATTAACAAAGATTTGAACGCGGGTGCAGTAGAATCGTCACACAGGAAAACGAGCTAAGTGCCACCACATAGCAGGAATCTCGCCCCGTGACCAGGTTCGCTACCCGCTGTAGGGTGCCACACAGGCTTCTCCATGCAACTTCCTCTTCCAATTTTAAACTATTAAATCTTGAGAGAATCTTGGTCGTGATCCTTATTCTATGTATTAAATAGACAATTTTTATTTTATTGGACTCTTGGACTAATTAACGTCTTTTCCAATAATTTCCAAATTGATTTTGCAATTATTATGCTTGGCAACATTGAATTCACCAGGCAGCCCGTTTCTGATGCCAAAATACTTGACTGTGATTGGTAGTTAAGTTAAATGACAATCAGCCAACCAATAGAATTTTACAAAAATAACTAAATATGGAAATTTTGTGGTAAAAGAAAACGAATACGAGATTTCTGCGAAAATTTTCCGATTTTGGAGCCAATTTTTAATTTTTGATTTGTATGTTTTCTCACTTGATGTTTTCAATGTTTGGAAAGTTTTGTAAACATACAATTAATACAGAATTTTATTAGACTATTAATTGGAATTCTGTATTGAAGAAAGAAATGTGGTGTTGTTGTATGTTCGGTGACAAGAAGCGGCGGCGGGTGGCACATTCCGCTAGCGCAGCCCTGGCGGACATCGCCCTAGTTGCCCCTTCGGATCGAACGATTGCGTAGTCTCCGTCTCACGGCCATCGCTAACGTCCCGTTTTGTTAATTCCTTGAACGTTTCGAATACCTATTTGAAAACGAAGAAAACAATATAAAAACGATTAACTTGTCAGTCAGATGTGATTTGTGCCATACAATACACTGGATTTATTCGGAATCACGAGAGCCTCCGTTCGGCGCTATGGTATATTGATTTTACAAAATGGAAGATTCCTACATCATTGCTAATTTCCACGCGTTGTGTCGTCTGTGCCTGAACAAAAGCTCGTTCTGCGTGTCGATATTCGGAGCTGCCCCTGATGAAGAACCACACATATCGTTAACCTCAAAAATATCGGAATGTTTTGAGCTCCAGGTGATTATTTTACATCTAATAATCTTTTTATATAACATTAAAGGTTATCAACCTCTATACACAAATAAAATGTACATATTTTTTAATAATTTCAGATTGAGCCCAATGATGGCCTGCCAGGAAAGATTTGCTACAAGTGCCTATTCAAGGTCAATAAATGTTCAAAATTCAAACTGCAATGCATTCAAAATGAAAACAGACTGAGACAAATAACACACCGTGTCAATGATATGGATAATTCCAACTCCTCAGAATTGAGTAATTATAACTATAATGGACAGGAACAGAAACCAAAGCCCGAAGATTATATTGTTGAAGATAGTGTTGTAATGGTAGTCGATCCCAGCTTGGACTATGACTCGTCCGGGGAGTCAGAGAGTATGGAGCCCACCGAACAAGAACCCACCGAGAGAGACAATACCCCAGACGGAGAAACAATGTCTGAGTCATTTTTCAAAAATGTTTTCATGTGTCAGTACTGTGATCAAGCATTTATTTCCCATGAAAAATGCAAAGAACATGAACAAAAATACCACGATCCAAACTTACCATACAAATGTATTGAATGTAGTTTAGTATTTGCCGAACGATCCCAGTATGTGCAGCATACCAAACAAGTACACGGCAATGACAAGCCCTACAACTGTCCTGAATGTGAAAAATGCTTTGGACGTAGATCAGATCTTCGCAAACATTCTATTGTACATACTGGTGTGAGGCCCTATCAGTGTCAATATTGTTTTAAGAGCTTCTCTCGTAATACTAATTTAAGTAAACACCTCCGCATACACGCTGGCCACAAACCTCATGTCTGTCCATTATGTCCAAGAAGTTTCGTAGCTAAAGCAGACCTTCAACGCCATGTGTTAGTACATTCAGGAATGAAACCTTATGCGTGTCGTAAATGTCCATTAACCTTTGGTAGAAGAGATAAACTATCTAAACATGAAACTAGACATGGCCCCAACAGCCCTGACCTTAAGAATGAATATGAAAACGATATGAATGACATGGTTGTGAATGTCAATCCCTTTAGTAATATAATGACATCTCCCAGTGATGGGAATGAATATGACCTCCCCAGAGTACCAGACCATATATCTGGTGAGAGCAGCTTCAGTAGAGTACAAAAGAATCCATCCATGGCCAACAAACCGGTCCATAGCTCACCTCCCAAACCAAAGCAGACCCTTGCTAAGAATAGACCTAAAAATATTAAATGCCATCAATGCACTAAAAGATTCTCATCTCTAGATGCTTATAAAAAACATGTGTCTTTAGCCCATATCGGGTCCAGAGTCTTCCAATGCAAAATATGTTTTAAGAAGTTTGCTCGTAAAAGAGAACTTGATTGCCACGCTGCCCTGCACTCGGGGATGAAGCCATTCTCATGCAATCAATGTGACAAGAAGTTCAATAGGAAGGACAAGTTAGACAAGCATGAGCAAAGTCATGAATGTTTGGTTGTGAATATGCCTTGTATTGAATGTGGTGCCACATTTGAAAAGAAAGCAGACTTAGTCGCTCATCTCAAGTCTCATTTCAATGATAATTTTGATGAAAAAGTACAAGAAATAAAGAAAGAAGAAGAACCCGAGTTCACTTTGGAAGATAATTTCTATGATTTAGAAAGTTGAGGATTGTTGCATGTTATTAGTTACTGAAGTGTTGATAGACTATGTGGCTCTACACTCATATGTTAATATTTCTCTAGTACTTAATTGTAAAACTGACGTCTGATAATTATTTAGGGTCTTGTTGATAAGTTCTGTTAAAGTACTCAAACATTGCTATATTTCCTAAATATAACTAAGGTACCTGTTCTAGTTAATTAATTGAAATGTAATGAGAAAATAGGTTTTATTTGGAATTCTTATTTAAGTTTGGAATATGGTAATTTGTTATCTTGTTATATTGAATATTGTAATGATAATTTATGTTTGTAAATAGCAATTATGTTTTAATCCAAAGATAGTTTATAATTTTGTGATCTGTAGTTATTCTATGTGCATGGTTATGCACTGTATTTAATAGTGTTGCTAGGTAACTTAGTGATGCACCAAGTGTCTAGAAATTAGATTAAAATGTACTATTGTGATGTGGCTAAACAAGTTATAGTTAAAAGGTTATTGCCAAACTACTTCAACTCACAATTTTAAAGGTCAATCTGTAATTACAATCATGTTTATAAGAAACACAATTAAAGTAGAATATTTTATTGTTTTTTTTAAATATATCAATGCAAAATATTTTTTATTAAATCTCAATCTGTTACCACTAACTTTTAAAATATAACTAACTACATAATTATTAATAATGTAATTCGACATGTGTCTGAATGGACATACACTTAAAATCTTAGCAAACTCACAGCACATGTTGGTTGATTCAATAATATAATAAATATTCAAATTGTAGTATCAATATGTTATACATAATTGTAAATATTTTGAGCAATAAATGTTGTCCACTAATGTATGCAAATATTTTGTTGTTTTTGTCTACCCTTGTATATGTCTAAGAATGGAGTATATCCCATTCGTCCCCACTAAGTTTGTCCCACTGGGGACGAATGGGATATGTTCTAAAAATTTATCCCATATGAGTGCATTTTCCCTGAAACTCAATTATTTTTTCAATATATTTGCTTTTACAGTCGTAAATTATTTTAACTTTTTGGCTGCTCTAAAATAATGCATAAATAAAAACATTGTAATATAAAAAAATACTTTATTATGTATATCTTATCCAGCAATAGGGTTGGCATGTATTGTCACTGAAGTGATTCTTGCTTCTGTGACTGGTTTGAAAGTCTTGGGGTTAACCACCATCTTTTCTAGATCATCTAATGCTTCAAATCCATCGATAATCCTGGAAAATAATGTTGTTTTATTAGATAGGTGCTACAACTACAATGGAAATTATTTAGTCTTAAGTTATATCTAATGTACAGTAAAATTATAAAGAGATTGAAATTGAATATCATAGAAACATGCTGATTGAGAAGCCCATTTATTGAGGAAGGTCATTGCCTTCCATGTGGTTTAGGTTTAAATGACAAGAATGATGCTTCCCATATAAATATAATCGTAATTTTACCATTGAGAATGTAAATATTTTCAACATACCTTCCAATAATAGTATATTTCAGGTCTAAATGTGGTTGTTCTGCATAAGTAAAAAAGAATTGACTACCATTTGTATTTGGTCCGTTGTTAGCCATACTAACTATCCCTCTTGCATTGTGCTGAAAATTAGAAAAAGAAGTTAGAACCTACCTTAAACTTCAATCTATCAGGTTGAATATTTCAATAGCACTTGGTAGATTAAACCATAAATTAATATATTTTTTAGAAATAATATTCCTAGGTAAACATTGTCTTTAAAATAAATAAAAACCCGGGTCTTTATGATGGGATTTCATGGATACTACATATATTTAAATAAGCATAGTTATAAAAATTAAGGATAATAGTATCAACATTATGCAAAGAGAATGATGGGAAACAGTTGGAACTTTAAATTGATTACCTTTAGTTCATCTTTGAATTCGTCTTCAAACTTCTTCCCCCATATTGATGTGCCACCTTTACCAGTGCCTGTGGGATCGCCTGTTTGTACTATGAAGCCCTGAAATCATAATAGGACATTAAACACTTTAGTTTCATAATAATTAGAAACAAAATTACGACACAGCAACAACATATATAATATTTAGATCAGTAGATATAAGTTTTATTCCAAAAGTTAAATGTAGCTTTATATACCTTTATATTTCTATGAAATAAACACCCATTGTAGTAGTCGCTGGCACATAACGCGAGAAAGTTCTCGCAAGACTTGGGACACTGCTCACAAAATAATTCAATTTTTATATCCCCAACATCGGTATGTAATGTAAGTGACATTTTGTTGTGTATTTGCTTATTTTATGTATGAAATCGCACTTATAGTCTTAATATATGTATGTAAAAGTAATTTATTTCATCAAGTCTATTTAGTTCAAATTAATAAACAAACAAAACATGAAATGAAACACACACACACCGACCGACACGCAAAAATTAGATGGACTGACATTGACTTATATAAAATAGAAGACAATGACTGATGACGTAATCGAAATCAACACTGACAGTTAAAATGGAGAATATACGTCAATTTCACAGTAACTAAAAAGCCTTAGATAATCTATGTACGGGATAGAATCTATGCCTAGGATCTTATGTACAAGAGAATCCTGGTCGTGATCCTTATTCTATGTAAAAAGCTGCATCTCCATTACTCACAAACGTATTCTCATTCTTTCTAATAAGACTTTCCGACTAATCCGATTATCATGAGCCTTAAATTTACTGGTACCTGCACAAACAATTATCTAGACTAGAGCGTAACTACTATAAAAATAAAACAAAATTAACATTTTAACACATTTTATTGAGATCAACTATTCTAATTTATTCAACACCACCAGCTTTCTCGTTTTGTCCCGCATGGGGGTCATAAACATTTTCGTCCAGCCCTACATTTCCGTAGTTGCCAAGCAACCTCTGCCCAGTGGGGTCAAAAGGCGACTTAAAGTGAAGGTTCGCTTTGTATTTCTGTCCCATTACTTCGATCTCATAGTTTCCTTCTTTCAAGTATTCTTTTGTAACCACATTGCCGTTGTTTGTGACGTATCCGATACCGATCGGTTTGTCTAAATAGTAGGCGTAATCTCCCCTTCTTAGATAACCTACAGGTTCGCCGTTTCTGAATATCGCTTCTTGGCCGTATACTGCGACCTGAGAATGTGGTAAAATAAGTACAATAAATAAATTAATACAATAACTAATGGTATTTTGCAGATCTTTCATTTCTTCACAAAGATTTTTTAATATTTACTTTTGTAAATTATAATTCTTTCTATTTTTAACTGTGACTAGATAATATTTATTCGATTTTATTATCCAAGTACATACTGTACATCTCCTCGATACAAGAAAGAAGATATCTATTATCCAACTTCATACCTTTTCATCAATAGTAAAGAACGCATATTTCTTTGTGACTCCATTCTGTCTCGCTTTCGTTACATATTCATTGCCAATGTATTCGCCGTCCTTTCTGCACGTGAAACCGAGATTGGCTTCAATCGGGTTGTCGTCAGTTCTAATATCGGCGTTCCATAGGTGATATCCTGAGAAAAGAATAGTTTTTTAAAATTCTGACTGTATTTAGATACCCTCAAATCCAACACGAAAGAAGGTAATAGCGAAGGATTAATGTAAATTTATCTTATTAAGTTGAAATAAATTCTATATTTCAATGTCCGATAATTGAGTATTTGAAAAAAATAAACGTTTTGTGTTAAATGGAAAGATCATATAAAAGTTTTATAACAAACTTAATTTTGTTTTTTGATTCTTTGCAATAATTAAAAAGTTACATTAAATTAAAAAATAAATTAAAATCCAGTACCGAAAACACGCCGATAGCTGTCTGTGACGTCATAATGTTAGTTTTGATTATTGTCGCGAACGCTGTACCATAGATTACTAAATAGTTACTACGCTGTACTGTACACTTACTATAACATTATGACGTCACAAACATGACAACCAATTGTGGCGCGTTTACAGTCACGTGATTTTTATTTAAATTTTATCAATTTTTAATTGATTCTAATTAGTTTAAAAAAAACATTATTAAAGTTTTTAACATTGAATATCGATATAATTAAATATAAAGTATAAAAATACATTAAAAATTCAGTAGTTCTTTTTTTTAAATACTCAATTATCGATATGATTATAATTATTCTAGAATATGAAGACCAACAGACTCGACAACAACTTATCAAATGTTAAATTTTTATAGTTATATACCGTCCGTCACTGTGTTTATCACAGCCCGAAAACGGATAAGTTAAAACCAGGGAAGTATCCCATACACAGTTTCATATAATATCAGTGTGATATAGTAGCTCCAGGTGATACACTTCGCATGGTGAGTGAGAGAGGACCAGAGTTTAACCCCTTCTAAGCTACCGAGGCCATTCAACGGAAATAACTTTCTATCATTCGCTTGATTTCTTACCTTTCTCAGCACTCAGCGATGTAAGCGCCCGCCACCCAGCCAGTCTCAATCCCTTCGCCTTACTCAGATACCTGAACACCTGTATCGCATGTGAGGAGGGTATGTGAAGTTCCCAGCCAAGTTCTCCCGCCCAGCCTACTCTAAGAGCGCGGCAGGTGTACCGTTTGTTGTCGGCTGAGTTCGGGGCGTTAGAGAAGTAGAGACTGCGATGTGTGTTCAGAGGGAACGCGTCATTGGAGAGTCCCGCGTCTGTGTATCTTTGGAGGATTTGTTGGCTAGAAAGTTTAATGATTGGTTAGTTGTGTTATGTTCTTGGTACGTATAGAGAGTAAATTATTCGAATGGACTAAATGTGAAATAACATAACATTACATAATCATTCACTACATCATCTCATTATAGTATCTGACCCCTAACTAAGCTCGAAGTTTGTATCTAGGGTTTCAGAAACTACGCACACACTAATTCACACACACACACCCAGACCGAGACAAACATTTGTGGTTCATACAAATGTTGATCAACTATATAATATTTTGGATATGATTGAACTATAACGTTTTAGAATATCCCAATATGTTCAAAGCCGATTTGGTTAAGAGCCGTGATCTACCGCGCGACAACTCAAATTTCACTCACACAGACGCGCACGCGTGTCCGCATACACACTGTCTATGTGGTGACGGCGCGCTCGCTCTGAATACTCCGGCCGAACGGTTTTGATCCATTGGAAATTATAAATTGTGTTAAAGTTATTGACAAAAGTATAAATACGAGTATATTTTTTTTTACGATTCGTAGAAGGTAGTATATGATTAGATATAATTTACGTAATACCTTTCGATTCGATATTCCATTATTCACAACAAGGAATAATGAATAAAACAAATACTTAGTTTTTTGTTTTTAAAATAAGACATGATTTTTTTTTTGGTATGTAACGAAACTTTTTAAAAACAAAGCAACATACGAGTAAAAAAAAAATCTATAACTTACTTGTGAATAATAATTTTTTTGCCATAATGGGGTATTGATTTTTCATATACTAATTGCAGTTTTAGTTTTTATTAAAATCGCTAGAAATTTTCGATATTCCTTTCCTTATAGTTTTGAATATCGTCATCCACGCCTACTTGAAAAATGCCTCGTCTGTATATGTACAACATATATTATCGGGACAACCTTTTAGCGCTAAAAGCAGGACTTTCTAAATTATTTCGTTTCCTTTTTTGTTAAAAAAAACCGACTTCAAAAACTAAAAAGTATAAAATAACAAATATGTAATGTAATACCTCTTATGCGATGTAGCACATAAATAAAATAAAAATGCGACCAATCCAAGCGGGCAAACGTTCGTTAACGGTCATCTCGAATTATAATTTTGTAGTTTATTTTTCTAATAGTTTTATTTCTTTGAGGCTTGGCACCGACTTCACACTTATCAATAGGTAACATACACACAAAAGTATAAATTAGCATCGCATAAAAGGTGTATTAAATTAAATATTTGTTATTTTATACTTTTCAGCTTTTAAAGTCTTTTTTTTTATTACTTTTGAGTGTCACAACCTATCTGGTTGTAAAGGTCTCATCGATACAAATTAATCAAGCCCAAACACGAGGTAACTGCTGTTAGTCGTTGAAGAGTTCCCTCGACTATCTTCCAGGTCCATCATCAGATCGACTCCAAACCTTCATTTAATTATAATGCTTTAAGATAATTAACGAAAAACTTAACAAATGCACTAATCACCCTACGATTTTCTAAAGTTCCTCTCAATTTCTCTAGAATGCCATCATTAGATCCTGGTTTCCTTGACATGGGACCAAACGGCAAGTCCATTCTTTTGAATAAAAAAAGAATTTTAGTAATCGGTACAGAATTGACGGAGATATCGTTGAACATATTCATAAATAAAGTTAATTTAAAAAAATAAGAAACCGACTTCAGCACTAAAAAATAAGAAAATAATTTAAAATAAACGATATTATTAATACATATTTTCAATTTATAATTAGTATCTTTTGGAGTCAGTGCCAGCCCAGGATAGTTTTTTTTCCTTATAAGATAGCACGAGACGCGCCTATAATATTAATGAAGGCTTTGGCTGTCACCGACTTCAAAAGTAACTAATTATAAATTGTAAATATGTATTAATAATATCGTTTATTTTAAATTATTTTCTTACTTTTTAGTGCTGAAGACGGTTTCTTATTTTTTTAAATTAACTTTATTTTTAATTTTTTAGTGGGAAGCAAGTCTCCTTCTACAAAATACGCTTAAATTTTCCTCCAGAAGAGATTTTGACTCGTGGATCACTTGAATCCTTTTTTTATGGGAGGAAGACTTTACGTCTTTCCTGTGTCCAGGGGAACGACGGGGTATGTCGGACTCCGCAAAGATAGAGCGGCGACGCGCTTACCGACTAAAACCCCTTGGTGTGCCACCTCTGCGCTTATGGCCGAACCGGAAGAAACGCGGCTGCACGCTACTACGATCCCGGACAGTGCCTCTACCCTGTTAAGGGTTTCTCCTCTGAGCTAGAATGTAGCTCTAGGCGACAGATGTTGAGTTACCCCCTTCCGAAAGTACCGCGCGCCAACTCGAGGCCTATATGGCGGCAGTGGATCTCCCCCCGGGGATCACTGCCGCAGGTCGGGCGTATGGTGGTTGCAGGACAAAGTAGTAGTCCCGCTTCCGTCTGCCCAACCTTCTGCTGCGAATAGTATTAGTGGAGAAGGCTTCGCGCTCTCTCTCCGCAGCTTTTTTTTTGCGAGAGTACGACCTCACAAAATGTGGACACTCCAATCCAAGACCTCTCCTCGCTCACCATAGCAGAGACTACATTTGGCAAGGAGAGGTCGTTTCCCACGATTGCCGCGAGAGTTGCGAGGGCAATAGCCTCTTGCAGGGATTTTTTCGCTGCTCTATAAGTGTCGAGCAGTTCAACCTCAACGGGTACCGCTTGAATCCTGTCCCATGAGCTGATGTTACTCATGATTCATAATCTAACACAACCCTGCATTTTATTACTTCTTTTTAACTTCATCATCCCAATTAAACCATCATTTTATTACAAAACTTCTTTATAACCACAAAGGTATAAGAACTTTTTAGAAAATTAACCAAAGTCAAAATAAAAACGAAAATAGAGGATGACGTTTTTACTGTCTATTTATTAATTAAAATAATATATACAATCTAATCTGGTGCAGTGTTTGTTTGTAATATCTAAATATATTTTTTTTACGAAAAGTTTTATGAAAACGCTCTGAAGATATATGTGTAATAGGTACCTATAATTTTAAAAAAAATTTGGAGGTTCGGGTTTATTTCAGTGTGTGTTAACGAATTAAAAAACAGGACATTTTTATATCTAAAACCCATGAATTGTGAACAGCATTTGATTTAGATACGAAAGAATACAGCCAAAAAATTTTCATCCAGAAATTCTTATGGTATCAAGAATATCGCGAGCAAAACCACGGGTCACAGGTAGTTTTACTTTTAATAATGTCAATCGACACCCAGCCTACATTGTTGCGGGTTTTTCCTCGATTTATCCTGGATCCCATCATCAGATCCTGATTTCCTTGACATAGGACCACTTCGCGAATATCCGCTTTCTAATGGAACAAGAATTTTAAAATGCTCCATTCATGATTACAAAGAAATCGCGTAACAAACACACAAAAAAAAAAATATACACGTCGAATAGAGAACCTCCTCCTGTTTTTTTGGAAGTCGGTTAAAAAAAACATACCGGCCGAATTGAGAACCTCCTCCTTTTTGGAAGTCGGTTTAAAATAATGTTGTTTTATTGCTCATTATTTCTAAAACATTATTTGTTATCATAAATGTTAATATTTTTTTTTAATAAATAATTCAAATTATAAAACAAAAATTATTATCGAGTATCAAAACATGTTGATGAGTTATCGCATAAAATTCGTACGCGCCGCAAAGGTCAAACGCTCGGTAGGAGCGATACGTCCTCTCTCTAAAAAGCCTCGCGGCAGACTGATTTGAATTGTTTCGTGCGTCCGATTTTATAGTAGTTTTATGATGATTTTAAAATATTTGTAGAAAAAAAGACAATTTGTTTTAGAGATTTTTTTTTAGTATAATTGTTGTAGAAAATATTCTTTTATTATTTGAGGTAATTTTGATAACGTTTTGAGCATCATTTATCAACGTAAATTACGATTTTCTTGAGTGTGATTTTTACAAATTCTAACTTTATATTTTTTTCGATTTCAATAATAATTATAATAACAATTAAATTTTCCTATGAGTATTTCCTTAATAAGGATCTGGACTTTAAGTTTGTTTAATTTTTAGTGCTAAATTGGTCGAATTACTAGAATCCGAAGGCATGGAAGTTAATGCTAAAAGTGAAATTCAGAAAACATATGTTCAGTTTTCTTGATATATTTTATAAGTTTTCTGTATAATATTGTTTTTCTCAGAGTATTTTTTAGATGACAATATTTCCTTTAATTATTACCTAAAAGCATGTTTATAAAATACGCTTTTCATATAATATGACTAGATCAAAAAGTACAAAAACCGTCAATTATCGAGTTTCGGGTCTTAAAAGCTAAACTGTTTTCAGAAAAGTTTCATGTATCGAACTTGCTATTGGAAAAAAATACACGCTATATAAAAATATTCGGAGAATAAACGAAAATAGAGACGAGAGAGGCCGATACTTAAATAAAATAATACTCCAAAAGTCACCTACCTGTGAGGCCCCTGTATACTAAGAATACATAATTGTTTAGTGACATCCGTAATGGTGGCTCGCAGTTTATGCTTGTTTATAATCCTGCGGAGATGAGCCAACGTGTGGTTTGCGTTGAAACCACTTGTGACTACGTAGTAACCGCGGCCCTGGAACAGACAATAGAATAATTTATAATTAGTCAGAAAATAAACTGATATTACTCATAAGTTCTTACTAAACTATTTAATTAACTTAATACAGGCAAAAAATAAAGATACTGACATTCTGCCAAATTTGGTTAAACTGAAAAACGTCCCCGATTAAACATGAGACAAAGGTTCAGAATAATATAGAAGAAACATGTTAAAAAGTAACAATAGATTCAAAAATAAAACAGATAAATTGACATCCTCTTTCTTGCTTTTTAGAAATAGAGTAAGTACAATAGTCAAAGTCTTTTTTTTTCAACCCACATCGTCTCACTGCTGGGCAAAGTTCTCCCCCAGACATCTCCAACTCTCAAAGTCAATATTAAAGTAAATTCAAAATACCTTGAAAATAGGTTCGTGTAACTGCCCACTGCCGCCGTCAAGTATACTGACAGTCACGTCAGCTTCAACACCACCTTTACCGTTCAGCAGAAGTGTGTATACTAGTCTAAAAATAATCAAATAATAACAATAAATTTCTTATTAATCGATGTGAATGTTGATGTCACAGCGTTTACCAGACTGTTGAACCAAAGGGTTGCAGTTCGGGTTTGATTCCCATGCGAGGTATAAATATTTTCCACAAATGTATTAGTATAGCAGTCTGGATTGGGTGTTATTAAATGTCTGCGTCGTTTCTGATACTTATTGTTCTCGATAATTCTAGCAAAGATTCTCACACTAAAATCCTCAATCAAAAAGAGTAAATACCATAATAATATATTCAATTACTCACCTATCTTCCTTATTATTTAAATCAGCAGTAAAGGCGAGGTTGGCCGTGCGCTGTGCGTCAGGTCCGGTCAAATAGAACTTCCCGTAATACGACATATTGAATAGTGCCGCTGCGTTTCTGCAGGCCAATGCTTCTTCACCGATCTATGAAAGAAGGAAGGAATATAAACTGGTCATGGGCCTAGGTATTTTTTTTAGAAAGTTAGGGCAAATGGATGTCATCTATAAAATTCAAGCCTCTTATCATCATCTCTAACCTCATCACAACCTACTACTACTACTACTGTCCTCTTTAAACCTTAATTGAAATTATCAAAAAATAATTTCTCAACACTTTTTAATAGTGATCAAGTTTCCGACATTTCTTGATAAGTCAGTGAGTGATTATACAGCTATAACTTAGTATAAAATACTTACCAAACCGTGATGTTTCGAGAACCCAAACGTGTAGTCTCCCTTCAGCACGTCCTCGTAACGCTGGTCCATGTTACGAGGGTAGTCGTGAGTACCCCCCCAGTCGTATTGCTGTACTCTGATCTGGGAAATAATTACGATTTATAATTAACGGTCAATATGGGAAGGACAACGGGAATGTCGTGGGATATGTCATGGGAAACAATTAGAAATATAAGTACAATTTTAGGTGGGATTGGTTAAGGATGACCATGTTACAGGCGAAATTATCCCTGAATTCCCTGGCCTTCATAGTCATAGTTCTGACAGTTTTCTTATGAACACTATAAAAGGAAGTATCCGAAGTGGTTCACTCTTTTCGTCTGCTTACAAGTCCAAATGGAGAGATCTATTTGCGGGAAACATGTCTAATAGCGGGAAGCTAGCCACCCTTACAAGTAGCCACCAACCTTCTCTCCCGGCACATAGAAAGCCGGCCTCTCCCATCCCGCCCTCGCCTGCATCACCGCACCGCTATCGACCATCTCCTGATGCAGCGCGTCATGAGCTGCGTCTCTTCCTGCTAGCGGCTCGTCGTGAGGGAATACTACGCTGTAGTTCTTAACGTACGCCTCGTGACTGCTCTCGCGCATCCAGTGAGCGCGCGCCATCTGGCCCGGCGTGAAGCGGCGGATGTCGAATGTGAACATGTTGTAGTCTGGTCTGTGTGGGCAGTAAAGTTACATAAATAAATAAATAAGTAAGTGATTTGTGGCTTACCCCGACTAAGCAAGGGTCTGGTTTTCCCGTAGATTTTTCAGAATTTTCTTACATGTTAACCTTGTTTGCTGAAAATAACGAACGCATTGGAACTGAGGACCAATTTGGTTCAGTCGTTCTCTAGTTATTGGGTGAACAAACGAAACGATCGAGGGCATTTATGGCATTTGTCTCATTTTAGCCTAGCCATCATATGCTAGGAAAACCGTTATTATCATTTTTTCTAATAACGTCATTCTAGGTTCATAGAAAATGACTCTACTAAAATCCACAGAATACCAAAGTCCAATGTACATGTAATAAAAATAACTAAAATAATGATGTTTGTTGTTATAATGAGTATGTGCGAGTCACAATATCGAGCGTCACAAAGGGTGTGTGATAACGATAACCTCTCACATTATATGTATTGATGAAAATAAACACTTTCTGTAGTAATTTATTGCACAGATACATTGCCCGCATTGAGTATGTGAGTAGGTAATTTGATTTGAAAAATATGGACCGGCGCACAGTACAAAGCATTTTTCACTGTCAAGCGATTATCGACATTTTTCGCGTTGAAATAAGACCGAAAATCAATTATCAACTAGCATCGATACGACTGCAGACGAAAGGTAGCACGTTAATTGATTTTCGACTTTATTTCAACGCACACAATGTATATTACAGTTTGACGGTGGAAAATGCTTTAAGCTGCGCTCCGTCATACATATGTGCGCCGACCCTATTTCATAGATGTAAGCGCTGAGTAATCTAAGTTAGAAGTCTGTTAGAAGACTTTCTGAGCGCATTCATACGCTGCCTAAATTTTGCTGTCATAACCTGTTAGTTATGTGTCATTTGTGAGTTAGAAGTCTTTCTGATGTATTATTTCAATTGATTTCAAACAATCTTCATACACATTACCTTCCATTAACGATCCATTCGGCCATTTGTATAGCGCAGCCGCCCGAGAACATCATACCGGCAGAGTTGTACCCGCAGTTGTGGTACAAACCTATAAACAATATGGATTTTTTTATACTTTATTGGTTAAGTTGTTTCTAAATACTATTTCTTTACGAAGGTGAAGAGATTAAAAATGTACATAATATGTACTTACATGCGAAGAAAGCATTCTTAAAAATTTAAGTAATTTAGAGCTTATTTCGAACTTTATTTAGCCAATTATATTATACCCTTTAGTTACAAGAGATGTACATACATACATACGTCATGCATAGACATATAATCAGATAATATTATATAACCCTTATAACGAGTCAACAGTAACTACATTGCGGTTGATAACCTCAGTTTCTATGCGATTAATTAGTTTCATTCTAATCTATGAACTATTTTGCGTGTTATAGCAGACTTACATAATACATACTTATTATCCTTAAAGAAACAAATTCCATTAAAACATACAATGTAAAATAATGGCTAATTCTTCCAATAATAAAATTTCTAACAGTATAATTCGGTAATAATCATAAAAAATACAACCTAATAATGACATCACTCTTCGGTTAGTCGGACAAAATAGTAGACTACTCTTCTATAATTATTATGTCACTAAGTCATTACTCATTAGACACTAAATAAAATACAGGATTAAAACAAAAAAAATATTAAATAGAATTATTACCAAAAACATTAGGATCTTCGCCCATCAAAGGCTTGTGATCCGGTGTGAACGACTCAGGTCCGCAAACGGTGCTTTTAATGCCCACCTTGCCCAGCTTTGGGCACAGTGTTTGGGCACTAGTCATGTGTACACTAAAGAGGTCCCAGTCTAGCTCGTACAGGTGGAATTCTAGATTATCTGGAACCTGTGATTAAAGAAAAGTAATTTAAGAAATTGAAAAATGCTTTTTTTATAATATTCTTATGATAGTGCACATTTTGCTAACTTTATTATTGCCAACCAACCTTTTATCGGACGCTGACCGTATATTCAAACGATCCTACCCGCCCTTTAGACTTGGAGGAATAACCGCTGGGTTTTAGTGAGTATAGAGAATCGAAATCTAACATAAAGAATTTTGACTTTTTATAGACAGGACTTCAACGACGACAAAAAGTCTTATGTGTTACTTATTCTTGGTTATAAGTAACATTTGTACCAAACTTCATTTAAATCGATTCAGTATTTTTTGCATGAAATAGTAACTAACATCCATATATCCATTTATCCCCACCAACTTTCGCTGTATAATATTAATCGGACTTTTAAATATAATATTCTATGAATTACCTGGTCCAACATAATAGGATTATTCTCATAACCACCAACGTTGCATGTTTCTCCTTGTATCTTGATGTAAAGGTTCACATCATGGTCTCTTATGTTCGGGCAGTTCCGTATTTCGGGCGTCGCTTCGCAGACAACGTATGCGTGTTTAAAAGGGATTAGGGGTAGGGAGGGAACGCCGGCGAAACGGGCTACTCTTGGGCCCCATACACCTGGTTTTAAAGACATAAAATACAATCAATTTTGGACCTTACCGTAATTGAAATAAAGAAAAAAATACAATTAATTTTGGACCTTATGATAAACGGAATAAAGGTTAGAATAATAAAAATAATATAGAAACTAGACTGAGTAAAAACTCTTATGAAATACGTGAAAAGATTAACAAAAACAAAACTAAAAAGAAAAAAATACAATAATTTTAAATATGTAAAGAGTGGATTGACGTAAGAATCATCACACATAGAGTTCTAGAAGACAACATAGAAGCAAACAGCCTTCTCTGCCTCACACAGTCGGTTAAAAAGAAATACAATCGAAATTAGACCTTATACTAAGTGGAATAAGTTTCAAAATATTACCTCCACAATTGACGACACATTTAGTTTTAATAAATCCTCTATCAGTGTGTACTCCTGTGACTTCCTTGTTTCCTAGTATATTGTGAGAGTAGTGGATGTCTGTTACAGGGCATTCTTCGTACACCTAAAAGTGTATTAGTATGTTAGTTAATATGAACATAATAACTGTAGTATTCTAGCAGCTGGGTTTCGTAAGTCACTTAGATTAAAAAATAATTGTTTCGCACACACCCTGTGCTTTTCTGACTGTTGTTATTGTCATAACACAAAAAAAATGAACTGTCCAATTTGTTACAGCAGTTCTTAAGTTCGTTTATGCCAAGAAAATTAAGGTTTTATAAAAACAGAAGCTTTTATTTTTTTTACACAAAGTTTATGTTTTTATTAATGCCAATGACCAGTTTATCAACAGCAGACTAATAATGAGCAAAACAAAACAATATATTTCGATGACGTAAAATTTTAAGATAACAAATAATTAAAAAACTTGTCACTGATAATATTAGTAAGTAACCCGTACGTTATTTACATCACAAAAGATACTTTTTTATCAAAAGAAAAAAATATATAACAAAAAATCACACTTATTAAGAACAATATAAAAAAATTGGTACTCACTTTCCCCCCATTCTTGGTAGCCACTTTAACCAGCGCATTGCAGACCATAGTCGGATCTATAGTACCGTCTTCTGGCGAATACAGCGCCATTTTGAAAACTGATGGGTCCAATAAAGGGAACAACTTCTGAGCTTCATTTGGGTCTAGCACTTGGCTGGGTATTCCCATTGCTTTCCCTAATGTATGCAGTCTCATGTACTCTTGGGTCCTCACCTGAAATATAATATCGTAGGGTAGGTAGGATATATCTTTTCAGTGTGGAATATGTAGTTTATTAAAAGACGTCCTATAAAAACGAATGTAATTACTTATTTGATTTTCTAACTACAATTTGCGTCTTTCCTGTTTGTCCCAACTGAGGTGAATATGTTAAATGTTGGTATTTTCGGAATACTTAAGGTTCACACTTTTACTGATCGTTTTTCCCTATCCCGTGGGATTTTTTTCGATATAAAGTGTCATATCCCTGTTTCGACCGATTTTATCACTCAAGACCTTTTACCTTGATTGATTAAGAAACATGCTCTTAATTAAACATGATTGACTAAAAAAATCCGCTATTGATTTAATAATTCTCAAAATAAACCCTACCTTGCTCCTCGATATAAACATGCCACCATTGTTGATCCATCCTCCACTATCTCCTGTTTCCTTCTCTAAACCACTGTAAACCGTTCTCGAGTCTCTAAGCAGTTTGACTTCCAAATCACAAGGCCTTAGTGACCATACCAAACCTTAAAAAATATGAAAAAGAGATCTTTCATTGAAACTTGTTACGTCCTAAGGATGAATTCTATGCCCGCCAGGCCGCTACTAGAGGTGGCATAGTAAACGACTTCCATAGAAACCAAACCTATTGAGGGAGTTGCCTTTTCTTGTTAGTTATTAATTTCTAAACTAGTGAGTTATTATATGCATGTTACACCATGTTACATCACACATCAGTTTATTTCTTTTGGATTAGATTAAATGAAAGTTCTTTAGAATATACACACATTTTACAACTGTTCCTGATAAATCATTTTTTTAAAAGTAATATCATGGTTTTAGCCATGTTAAACAACTCCCACACAAATCCTCTAAACCACAAAGCAAATGCAACTCTATTGTATAAAGAATAAGGTCAAAAACCTGCTGTATGCCAAGTAGTTCCGCTGGTCAGTTGAGCTCTTTCCAATAGCACGGCGTTGACTCCTCTTTTGGTGAGCTGGTATAGGGTGTTACATCCTGCTACTCCACCACCTATAATCAGAGTTTACTTACAACATAAATATAATTATGAATTACAATCCAATATAATGAGCTTGTTGGGTGTTATGTAATGTTGTGCATCAAAATATTATTTTCTTCAATAATATACTCTCATTATTTTCCTTCAATACTTAAATTAATTGATTTTTTTATCCTAGGACCTTGCCGAACTATGGCGCTGATTAAAAACTTTGCAAAAATCAGATAAATTCGACTAGAATGAATTAAGTTTTAACCCAGGATCTTGTTTCAACGCGGGACTGTTCTAATGTGATATGGAGAAAAATATAAATATTTGAATCCTTTCCAAAAACAAATAAAATCACTATCCTTAACAAAATCATTAAGATCCATTCAAACAATTACATAACACAAAGTCACTTACCTATAATAACAACATCAGCTGAAGAAACAACCTCCTGTTTGCTCAAAAACCTCTTTTCTTGCCTTAAATGTTTCAAATAGTTCACTGCTTTCACCCTAATACTGCCATCTCTAACAACTTTGAACATCTTCACAATCTTACTCCATACGCGGTCTACTTGTGAATGTTCTCAACAAGTTATCATATCAGTACGTTATAAATACGAGTTGAAAATATTCGTTCATTATCTGTTTTAAACCTTACGGGTCGCAGTTCAACAGAGTTTGTTTATCAAAACAACTTCGTGTGTGTACCTTGTATCTTTTATGTGCTATGTAGTATGTTTATTATGTTGGAAACTTAATAGGTTAATAAAATATGTTTTTAATACTAATTTTAATTTTATTAAATCCTCATTAAAATAAATTTACTAGCTGCGCCCCGCGGTTTCACACGCGTAGTTCCCGTTTCCCTTCCCGTAGGAATTTCGGGATGAAAAATAGATGTTGGCCGATTCTCAGACCTACTGAATATGCTCACAAAATTTCATGAGGATCGGTCAAGCCGTTTCGGAGGAGTATGGCAACGAAAACTGTGACACGAGAATTTTATATATTAGATTAAATTCTTAACTTCATTAGATTTTTGTCGTCACTATTTTAATCTTATTTTATATTTGTGACGTCACAGAAGACTGAAAGTAATTCTTCTTTGCGTGTCGACTCATATTTTTGAGGACCAAAACTCGGCCACCGATATGACACTATCAGTGGCCTTGTAAAGGTCCTCGCGTGTGCAGGTGTAGGGACACGAAAGTAATTTATTATGTTTTAAATCTACCATCAAGTTTGGAAGCTGGAAATACATAAGTGTTGTACTTATATCAAAGTTGAATAATATCCAATTAATAATAATTAAAAAAAATTGTGTATTTTAATAGATATTAAAATACACTATTTTTAAGAACTAATAGGGTCTATTAGTTCTTAAAAATAATCTTAAACCTAGAATAAAAATACAAATATAATAATGAATATATCTTTAATAATACTTATTTGTTACTTCATACATAACATTGATAACTTGATAGGTACCAATAGCTCTTACAACTATAAAGAAACTAAATTACTATTATTTACGAACACATTATTTATTTTAATATATTTATTTACGAAAATAAGTAAAAACTATGTTATTGTTTCATTAAAAATAAACATAAATTTTGGCAATATTTACTGCGACATATAAGTTAAGTTAGTATATTTGGAATACTTAATAATTTATAAATAGTATTGAATGTGGTAAAAGAAAAGTAAAAATGTTTTCTTTAAATTATTTTAAACGAGTTAGGTTAGTGTAGTGTAGGTAGGTATACTTCACACCAAAAAAAATGGCGGACAAGATGGCATCTTGCACAGGAAAATAAAGAAAACTAATGAATTTAAAAGAGATTATTATATGTATTATATGTAAGTATGACATATACCTTTGTAGAATCAAATAATAATAATCTTCCGAACAAATAACCCGTTTAAAATAATATAAAAGGTTTACATCGTACTTATATTTTGTTTTATAATAAAAATATTTTTTAATAAAATTAATATTACATACATAATAAAATTAAAGCTAAAATATTCTATTTGAAATGCACTAAGGAAAATCTCAAGTTGCCTACAATTTAAAATGTACATACATAGTACAGGGAGGGACCAGCACTAGGTATCCAGTTATTATAATAATCAGCGAATGAATTATATAGTTTTTCAATCGTAATATGTACAAAAACCAAATAAAATTAGCTATGACTTTTAATTTGATTTAACTCAAGGCTGTTCGAATATTTTTGTAATAATTTAAGGTTGTAAAATTCAAAAAGTTCTAGATATTTTATCAATGATGTAAGAATGACTATCTCTGTTTCCGTTGTTTTTTGTTCTCGTAGGTCAGATTTAGACTGTTAACGGGCTGGTCTATCTATAACGATTAATGTCGTTAGTCCGATCTTAGTACAATTCGACTGTTAGCGGTCTAGCCTAAGAATAATGGACAATGTTATCAGCCTGAATACCTCAGTACGTGTGTGACGTGTACAATGTTGACCCGACTTACACCGTTAGCGGGCTGATCTAACTAACTAATATTATCGCTCGAATACCTCAGTCCGGTGTTCTCAGTCACACATGATGCGGCCTGGCCATGCTCGGCGATGTTGAACCAACTAAGATTGTAAAAGGGCTGGTCTAACGATGTTGTCACCCGAATACCTCATTCCCGTGTCCCCAGTCACACGTGGTGCGGGCTGGCGACGCGCGGCGGGGTGAGCCCGAGGCGGTGGCGCGCGGCGTGCTCGCCGGCCGCCGCCGCCGCCGCCGCCTCCAGCTGGCTCCGCAGGGCTACTAGCTCGCGCGTGCGCTGGTAGATGGGGTCCTACACAATAATAAAAGGAAATTATTTGAATAAAATGGCGGATGGATAACACTGGATGTATTTTTTCGATAGCAAACTGGTTCCATGCCTAGCTAGGGGTACTGATTTTCCAAAAACTAATATTGCTGTTTCACTTTTTATCAAAATTTGTATAGCATCTCCTCCAAATGTAGTAGACCACGCCCAGTTGAAATATTAACATAAAATCGCTACAACATTACCTGTTGTCTCATAGTAGGATTCCACCGGCAGTACAGAGCCTTCCACAGCTTGATGACCCTGAGCGAGGCGACGGGCACTAACACCACTTGCGGCCGCGAGTAGGGCGACGACGGCGAGTTGGTGCCGAACGACGAAGGACCCCAGTATAGCGGGTTTAGGTACAAGTCTTGACGGCTGTTAATGTACGACCATAGCGAGACGGTTTTGGTTTTTATTTCTGGAAGGGAATAGAGAATGTGTTACAAATAATGATTTAGGATTGTAGATCAATTAAAGTTAAATGCAAAGTATTGAAACAACCTCATTTAGTGGAAGTTGATTTATTAAAAAATCCTTAGAGGCAATCTTTATTTAGAGCTAAATATAACCCGTTAAGGCTTAGTAATTAAAATAGAAGACACACACATACTCAAGGCATTAGATGTTTTTTTAATATCAAAATTATACATAAGTTTGAACCAGCTGATTAAGAGTAATCTTTTGTAACCTTGTCTATGTTGAGTATGAGTATTTCTGCATATAAGTATTTTTAATTTATTAGGATAAACAAAAAGTATTAAATCTTACCTTCCTTAGCCCTCTCCCTCTCAGTATTGTATAGGAAGGTCCCAAAGCGGCACGAGTACAGATGGTCGACGACCGCTAGAAGCAGTCGCTCGGTGAACTCGAAGGCGGTGGGGAACTGCTGCTGGAGCTGCCACACGCAGTCCACCCACTGCACGAACACCGGCGACCGGTCCGCGTCCGAGTGGCGCTCGTCGCCGTGCCCTACGCGCTGGAGGATACACAATCAGTCAATCGTATAAAAAAATATGATCGATTAATAGCATCGTGTATTGTTATTGATGCCGTTTTATTTTAACGAAATCAGTCTCTACTCCCCTACTTAATCATTTCAGCGTTTTTAGATACATATTCCTCTAGTTCCGCTTTTGGTCTACCACGCCCACTTGGAAAAAGAAGACCTTGTAAATCTCTCATTTTCGGCGATCCATTTTTTAAATCGGGCCAGTAGTTCCTGAGATTAGAGCGTTCAAAAAAACTCTTCAGCTTTATGGTAATAAAATAGATTTTCAGGGTAAGTCCCGCGTTCTAATAACTATCTTAGAACAAAGGATCTAACTTCACAAACTACCGTACTTAACTTAGTCAAAAAGTGTAGCAAATCTTACAACATTTTAAACATTAACACAAATAAACCTCTTACCAATTGAAACTTATGTCCGAACGACAGCCATTCCTTTTCAATCAATACTTCGAACCCTCTCAGCGTCCTGTAGTACGGGTCCAACATTAGCATAGCGAGCGCTGTCAGCTGAGCGGTCCGGTCCCAACCGTCGGAGCAGTGGACTAGTACTGATGTTTTGTGATTCTCCACCTTAATGAGGTGAGGATAAGGTTCAGATTTAATTATTAACTTTGAATCAATGTTTTAGCTCTTGCAAGAATTTAAAACTGGTTTAGAAACAAGAATAATCTAGTTTTTTTCTTTCAATTTTTTTGTATCATCAATGAATATAAAAAAAAGGCTATACACTATTTTAGCTCAGGAGTTGAGGAGCAATAACAGTGGGAGGTGGCATAGGATATTTGAGGTAGACCTTTGCCCAGTGGGCAAATTAGAGTCTCATTTAATCGATCTTTAGCTAACATACCTTATCCACAATACGCACAGCTCCGGCCAAAATACATTTGATATGTTTCAACCAACATGTGGCCTCTATACCACTGAACCATCTGTAACGAAAAGGTTTTAATTTTAACATCATTACATCCCTACTTCCCTAAATGCGAAAGTAACTCTGTCTGTCTGTCTATCTGTCTGTTTGTCTGTTACCTTTTCACGGCTAAACTACTGAACCGATTGACTTGAAATTTGGTACATGGGTAGCTTATGGTCCGGGAAACAACATAGGATACTTTTTATCCCGAAATTCCCACGGGAACGGGAACTACGCGGGTGAAACCGCGGGGCGCTGCTACTTACCTATAATGTACTTATCTTGATGTGCAATAGTCATTGGTCCAATCTAAGTTAACCATTATGGATGCAATAAATATTTTGAGTCTGAATTACTTACTTAGATTGATCTATTTGCGGGAAGCACAACTCTTTCAGTTTCCTCAAACTTTCTCTCATCACATGTATATTATGTATATCCAGGAACACTAGATCTGCGTTCTGATATGCATCTTCGGATTCATAGCTTTAAATAAAGAATAAGGGATGTACTATGAAATCTAGCTTCGTAAAGGTAAAAACGACTGGAGCGATTTAGATGAAAGGTACATTATTGTATCTATTTCATTTTTTATTTATAAATTAGGCACTTTAAAAAAAAGCATAGATAGACCAGACTTCTACATTATTTTAAAATTCATAGGATTCAATCAAACATTGGATTTTTTTATCTTATATTGGTATTCATACGATTACAATCGCGAGGCATAGCTATCAATTAATAAGAAACAAGTAAGTATGTAAGTGGTAAGTTGACTATCAAGTTTTAAGGCACCAAATTCCAACTCACCCTCCTCCCTTAGCCTTGTTGGCGACCGCATTGGCCGTGGGACGGGCATCCATTATAAACAACTTGTGCGCCTGCGCGTTGGCGTCCATTATCAATTGGATATAACGCTCATCTTCACGGCTTCTTTTACCGCTTACCTATAAATAATATATTCCTAATTAACTTTTATTACTTTTTGAAACAATGACTCATCTTTGTGATATCTAATATCTCGTTGGAATTAATGGATTACAATGAGATACTCGTAGAATAGGCGTGAGCAACACGTTTGCCTAATGCGGGTTAATGATCTTAATCCCGAACCTTCTTATCAAAATAACTTCTGTTACTGTTAGAGTCTCCTAAGACCTCTAAAAAGTAGGTGCAGGTGTAATTAGCCGAAATATTTTACAGTAACATTATTTATTTCTTATCAATTTATCCGAACAATAAACATACAGAATTTAATACATACATAATTATAATGGAGTAAGAGCCCGCGAGTGCCTGACCTTCGTCATTTTATAAAAGCTGAAAGTTTGTCTACGTGTGTCCCTAGTACAGGTAAGAATGATCCCCACCCATGAAGCTGAGGCAGCGGTGGCTTTGGCAGATAACAGGTAACAAAGGTGTATGAAATTCCATCTCAATTTCGTCATAGTATAAAACTCTATTTTTTGATATTTGATGCATAATGATATCAAAACTCACGTTGCTCAATGCCGGACAGCTAGTATGGTTCCAACCCTCTGCCGGACACCCTTAAACTATCATAATTTATAATTATACTTACGTCATTTTATAAAACCTAAATTTTATATATAATTTTTAGGGGGCCTATTAATCTATGTTTACATAATTGCCGGACAGTTTCGACGGTTCCATCATCTTGCCAGACGCATTCAAAGTGATGAGCAATAGCCCGTGAGTGCCTGACTTTCGTTATTTTATAAAAGCTGAAAGTTTGTCTACGTGTGTCCCTAGTACAGGTGAGAATGATCCCCACCCATGAAGCTGAGGCAGCGGTGGCTTTGGCAGATAACAGGTAACAAAGGTGTATGAAATTCCATCTCAATTTCGTCATAGTATAAAACTCTATTTTTTTATATTTGATGCATAATAATATCAAAACTCACGTTGCTCAATGCCGGACAGCTAGTATGGTTCCAACCCTCTGCCGGACACCCTTAAACTATTATGGATGATGCCAGAAAATGTTTGGACTCTGGTACCCCCTCCAATAGCTATGTGTAATATGTCGTTGGATAGCCATAGTTGAGCTGAACAAAAGTTACTAAGAAGTCAATGTCCAAATCTTAGTCCTAACAGAGTTATGCAGTACCAAACATATCAATTTATCATAATATCATCCAAGTATACCGGGTGTTGGTAGAGGGTTGACCAAACGTGATGGGCATGTTCCTGAGCCTATTTGGGAGATACAATTTGGATAAAAATTTCCTAGTTGTTAACATAAATAAAATATGGCCAAAATTTTATTTTTTTATTTTTTTCCGAAATTGAGACTATTTATCCCTATAACTTTTTTTTGAGCTGGTTTCCAGTCAAATTTTTTGATCGATTATGGTCTCAGATATCATTTGGTCTGCTCACAGCAATTTCAGACCCCTACAAGGTCTAAATAATTTGTTATGACCACTTAACGCTAGGGAAATGAAATATAGAAATCTTATAGGGGATCTTTCAACTCAATTAAAAATAAAACTAATTGAACCCGAGAATTTAAAACTCTTTTAAAAACTTCTATGTTTATCCCTTATTTCAACGGTATACTACAAGTTTTACAAAAGCCAAAAAACTTGTTAAAAATTTAGGTGCAAAGTGGAAATGGAAGAAAATATAATAAGATATTATAAAAACCAAATTCTAAGTTTGGCTTAAATACGTCACAGTATGAATTAATTTGGATTTATCTGAAGATACTGAGATGCTGTAGTGACTTTATTAGAAAGTAATTAGTCTTAAAATAAGTAAAATGGACTATCTCAATTACCGGAAGATATTGCTTCCTAATCAAGATTTCCCGTCTCTGGCAACCGCTTTAAGGGATTAAAATACATCCAGAGTTTTGGCACACGCGCTTAGTGGGATGCTATTTCATTTACAGACCCCCTTGCTGCAGAATGATTTAAAATCATCAAATAAACAAATCATTCACGATTTTTTTTAGTATGTAATGGAGATAGAACATTTCGCCAGCAAAGTAGGCTGTAAATCATATACCATCCCACTCCATTATTTTCATAATAATAAACAACCTAAAATAACCTTATACCATTACACTGTTTTGTTTTAACAATCTACGTGGATGATATTATGATAAACTGATATATTTGGTATTGCATAACTCTGATAGGACTAAAATATGGACCTTGACTCCTTAGTAACTTTTGATCCGCTCAACTACAGCTATCTAACGATATATTACACATAGTTATTGGAAGGGGTACCAGAGTCCAAACATTTTCTGGCACCATCCATAATAGTTTAAGGGTGTCCGGCAGAGGGTTGGAACCATTCTAGCTGTCCGGCAATGAGCAACGTGAGTTTTGATATTATTATGCATCAAATATCAAAAAATAGAGTTTTATACTATGACGAAATTGAGATGGAATTTCATACACCTTTGTTACCTGTTATCTGCCAAAGCCACCGCTGCCTCAGCTTCATGGGTGGGGATCATTCTCACCTGTACTAGGGACACACGTAGACAAACTTTCAGCTTTTATAAGTCTTGAACGGCAGAATTTATTTCAAAATCAATTTCTTGATATTGTTTACTTTTATTTGACTTAGTGTTTGTACGAATCTTTGTTTCTCTAACCAAAATTTCAAGAACTTTGGCCAGAGGTGGATTTTTACGGCCCACATATCTATTTAGTCGGGCGTGCCAACCCTCTAAATGGTTTGTTGTTCTAAGCTCTTCACCAAAGCAACACCATTTTTTAATAAATTGGACGTCATTTAACCAAAAATGATTAAAATACGAGTTAAATTTCACCACTTGTGGGCATTTTGGTGCTCGTTTCATTATGTATTTATACCCTGACATGATATATTTTAGAGGTAATCGAGCCAAACCCATGCATCTTGATACATGTCTTCTTTGCACTCTTGACTTTAAACCCAATTTTTTAGCCTTCTTTAGTAAGCTGTTGCAAAAATGATAAAAACAACCTTTAATTTCAGTTTTAGGAAAAACTTTTGCAATGGCATTCATTACAGGTTTTTCGTAATCCAGAGTAATTTTCACTGGATTCCATGTACGTAATCTACTCTTGAGCAAGTTAAATAATATTTCGTAGGTTTTTTGAATTTTATTGTGCAGGAATGCAAATATTAACGGAATTACTTGTTTTGTTGTTGTTTTGTAGCCATGAATGGTATAAATTTGATTAAAAGGTGGCGGACATGACTTAAACGTCCCATCAAGTAAAAAATGTTGATTGTCCTTTAAAAGCTCATGAATGTCAGGAGGGCAAAATACCATAATTCTGGTCTCTTCATATTTGTAGTCAGCCAATAAAAAATATTCATATTTTACTGGTATTGTTACTTCTAAAGGATTTTGAAAATGCAACTTAGTCACGCCCATTTTTTTATGTCTTTCGTTGTAAAGACTACTTTTAATGTTGTTAAATTTGGGTAATTCAGCAATTAAATCCACGCCATCATCTTGCAATTGACAAATAGTTTCTTCAAATTGTTTCTGAATTGGATCGAGATTTTCTCCAACTTTTATTTTTAAACAGTTAATTTTTTTCAAAATAATGTTTTTGGAGAAATTCGGGATACAGCCTTCGTCATGAGGTTTGTCTTTTAAAAATATATTATTAGGGTCTAATGTTATGTTTCCTTTACACTGAATTTTATTGTAACATTGCCAAAATGTATTCCCGTTGGTGTAAATTTTTCTTTTATAATATTGACGACCGTTAAACAGCATTTTCCTTCCTCCACGTTTTGTCGACACAAATTGAATGGGATTTGAATCATCACAGTCCATGTTCAGTTTTTTATTATTTACTAGCAAAATTGGTAGTAATAATGATAATTTAATACTGAACTAAATGAGTAGTCTTGAGTACTTATTGAAAATAAACATAGCAAAATGACATTTACATGACATCTAGATAAGTGAATATAATTATCTATGAAGTATCTACTATCCAATAATGACAAAATGCCTACCTACCTCCTTACATGGTTACAAACCTAGAATAATTATTCCCGATTAGTAACCAGTTACAGAAAAAGAAATAAAAATCTTGTATCGTAGCTGGTTACGAAACTTGGTTACCAAAACGACAAATTAATTCTGTTTTCGTAGCTGGTTATCAAAGGAAGAAAAAAAATCCATGTTCGTAGCTGGTTACGAAAGATCAGTTACGATAGTGGACCAAAGGATTGCTCATCACTTTGAATGCGTCTGGCAAGATGATGGAACCGTCGAAACTGTCCGGCAATTATGTAAACATAGATTAATAGGCCCCCTAAAAATTATATATAAAATTTAGGTTTTATAAAATGACGTAAGTATAATTATAAATTATGATAGTTTAAGGGTGTCCGGCAGAGGGTTGGAACCATACTAGCTGTCCGGCATTGAGCAACGTGAGTTTTGATATCATTATGCATCAAATATCAAAAAATAGAGTTTTATACTATGACGAAATTGAGATGGAATTTCATACACCTTTGTTACCTGTTATCTGCCAAAGCCACCGCTGCCTCAGCTTCATGGGTGGGGATCATTCTTACCTGTACTAGGGACACACGTAGACAAACTTTCAGCTTTTATAAAATAACGAAGGTCAGGCACTTGCGGGCTCTTGGTCCATAAGTTTCCAAAACATTCATTTGTTTAACAATAATTAGCAAATTTTCTGTTCAAAACAAATGAAGAATTAGTCACTTACGTCATCGCGAATTCGCGAAACGATTAAAAATGGGAAAACAAAACACAATATTGTTTTTTATATGACATCATTTGTTACAAACTTCTTAATTTGAATTTTTATTTAAAAAATACGTGAAATTTAAGACCAGTACTGCTGATAACAGTTTACCATGAATGTGACTATAACAAGCCTACAAAAAAATTATATCGCATATCCTACACTATTAAATGAGTAATGTTTCTAACCACGTTCTCGAAATCTGCTCAAACCACATTGTTGCATTGCAGTCTAGCCCTCTTATTAACAAACGAGGAATAACTGCTGTTTAGTTAATCCAATGATAATAACTATACCGAGCGCCTTACAATTGCCAGTCCAACGCCTTAGCCATTGCGTTATTACCTTTTTACATGAATTAAAATTAAATACATTATCCTCTTTATACACCAAAATAAATCTTACCCCAACCAACGGCTGACTGCATCTAGTTATCGTAGCCTGCGAACTAGGGTGTATCCATGAGAGTACCGGTATCCGGCCTCTCGACCTGAAAGCGGCCACTGCTCGGAGCATTTCGTCGTTAGCTGCCGCGGGTACCGCCCAGACGGACGGGTAGCTGTCACAGACCTCGTATTTGTCGTTGATACGGGTTATACGCCACATGTCGTTGTTTACGCCCTGGGTTTTAGGAAGAAATGTGTTTGTGAGTTTGGGATTTTATCTTTAATAAGAATTGTTCTCTATAAGAATGGGAATTGTGTGGAAAGAAGAGAGAGAGGCTTAATGCCATGCGGTGAGCTAAGCTAACATCCTGTTGAATGTTAAAGTAGAAAATGAATGGGAAGATCCCGATAATTACCTAACTTTAAAATAACACTATCTATACATAATTTAGCAAGATAACATCATTTTTGTAGTAAATGATTCCTAACTAAGTTTATTACTTGTATTTAGGGTATCAGAAACTACTATAAACATTTGTGGATCAAACTATGATTAGCCTCGCACGGGAATTGAACCCACAACACTTTTGTTTGAGTAATATCATTGTCATATTTAAAGATTATGGAAAGATAATTTCTTTGACATTCAACACTTGTATGACTAAATATATGATTTTCATAATATTTCAAGATTTTTTTATGTATATGAAAACATAATTTCTTTGAACAATATAATTAAAACATTTACCATTCTCCGTAACTCTAAGATTGGCTCGTACACATGCCATCCATCTTCAGGGAATGTTTCTGAATAGCTGAACGCGAACAATGGAAGTCTGTGCGACAATGGGAACGCTAGCTGTTGGAGCTTCTCAAATATACCTCTGCGGGAATGATTCTCTTGTCTGTGTGCAAAACGTAAGTTTCTCATGTCCTAGAAAAAAATGTTTAATCATTTACTTACTTACTTATAACTATTATGCATTAAATAAAAATGTTTTATACAAACTTTGAAACACTTTATATGTTAACTTATACACCCCTATTTTGAAATGATGGGACTTATTAAAATCAGTATATCTGTAGCAGTAACTGAATCCATATATCCAATAAAAATATCAATAATGATAGTCGATTACTTATCTTTAAAAAATACTAAATAAATGCCGTATTACCAGACGGCACACTAGCTATCAAGTATTCTGTGACGGCTCGGGTCGATGACCGCGCTCAGCTGTGTATCGCAGCGTTCGCCTGTTGTTCGGTGTAGAATAACAATAAAATTCGGCGGGATTTTGAAAAACTTTGACTTAACATAACTTTTTAAATAAAAGCAAAAGAAAAAAACTAACTTCACTATTATATTGTCACCCGTCGTTTACATTAGCTGTGTGATTAAGTATCTCGAATTCAAAATAGGGGTGTATAAATCATCAGTTTATTTTGTGAATGCTATAGCTAACTGATAATTTTTTATTGTATATTTTTGTTGTAACTATAGTGGCCCTAGGACTACTGGCCTGACTTATTATTAAATGGGATTTCCTTTACAAAACCTTGAACTGGCAATAATATATAAGTAGGTACTTAAAAAAATATTATTTTAAATCTTAAATAATATGATGGTAGAGAATTGAAGAACTGTTTATTTACAAACTATTTGTAGTAGGCTTACCTTGCAAAATATTTCAATTCCATATGAATTCTCCCCTTTAGATGATGCACCACCCACTTTTTCAATGCGAGATACCTAGTTTCATCATAATAAAAATATATTATCTTTCTTTTATTGAATAATTTATATAATATCCTATTAGAATAACATTTTTAATGGGTTTCATGAGTAATCAGGTTAATATTATATTAATATTATGTACATGAGGCAAATTATTTAATTTAAGATAAAAAAACATGTTATATATGTAAATACGGCCACAAATACCGCTGTAGACTCTACAACTTTCTTTCTAAGATTTTAAGTCTTATATGAATAACAATAATTAAACTTAATTATACTTACAACACCAAGAGGAACACTCAATGTACTCTGCAATGCAGCAGAATCAGTGGGACGGAAGTGAAGTTGGTAATTGGTCACTTTCAGCACTCCTCTAGAAGGGCCGCTGTATGGACACAGGTAGGTCACATCACGGGCCACACTCATTACCTTCTCCCCATCAAGTAGTTGAATATCACCCAGGACATGAGGCTAAAAAAGAAAAAAATACCAAATTTATATAAAAAAATAACTAATAAATTATTGATATAGTTTCTAGTATTTACTAGCCTTAAACAATTCACGGTGCTGTTTATGACTATGAATACGATTGACAAATAAACAAACGTGAATTTGTTTGTTTTTATTACTCATTTTTACAAAAATATTTATATAAATGCAGTAGTAATCACTAGCAAATCTACAGAGGAACTGACGACAGGAAGTTTAAAGGAAACAACGGTAACAATATTCAATACGAATAAATTAATCCTTTTATGAAAACTTACGGAATCCTGTCCGTGCTTAGAATTCAATGAGCTTGATTTGGAATCCGAATCCAGGGAATCAGAGCTTGCATTTTTCGACAAGGAGTATTCAGAATTTAAGAGTTCAGAACTATTGTGTTTATCCATTTTGAGGTGGAGTTATAGTGTAAAAGAACTCTAAATAATTGAAAGCCACTGTACTGATAGTGAAATTACAAGTACAACCCCATTTCACGATGTAATTAATTACAAAAACAAGTCACAATTCCCACGGCCAAACCCAAAATCACAAATCAAAACGAAACACGAAATGAAAATGGGAGTGAAATAATTGACTTTGACATATGACATTTATAAAACTTTGACAATGAACATAAATCGGAATGTCAAATGTCAATATGGGTGGATGTCATTGTCAATTAAAATCACATTGAACGGCTAACGAATCTGTGGATTTCTACATTAAACTGGTGGTGTTGCCCGTGTTAAAATTTAAACGTAAACTAAGTATTTATTTTCGTGTTAATATTACGTTTTGTATCTTAAAATAAAACATGATAAATATTTATAACTTGTTCCAGAATGTTTAATATAGTTAATCATAACTATGACGATAAGAAAATATTCATAGATCAATACTTCGTATCAACCACGCTTGTTGCTATAAAAACAAAATGTAGTTAAATCGATAGTTGATACGATAATCATTTCAGGACCTATTTTGTGTTACAAAAAACGCACGCATATTCCCGATAGAATAACGTTCTTTTAACTATTTTATATTGTCTTATTAAAACAACAATATGAGATTACCAGGAAGTATAAATTATAATACTTATTTAGCATACAAGCCTAAGGATATTATAGAACCGCAAAGAAAGTTAAAAGCAGAAAATTTTGATTGGGATCTAAAACACCCGAAAACTCTTGTTTCGTTATGTATTGAAAAGTTAACAGATAATTGGATGGGTAAGTGGTTAATATAATAACCGACTACTCATGTTACAAAAAAGGGATAAGTAGCATTTTTATATATTTTTTGTAGAAGAAAATAAAATATTATTGTCATTATTTTTTTACAGGATATCCAAAATTAGAAGAATTAATGGCTAAGGATCGAGAGTTTTTTCTGCAAATTTTGAATACAGACGTGCCTCTTAGCATTTTAATTGATAATATTAAAAGTGACTTATTTTGGAAACGATGCTATAAAGCTAAATGGCATGACATGCCTTTGATATCTGCAGATAAGAAATGGATAAATTTGTTTATGGAGCGCCATTTTGCCGATATATTGGAAAACATGAATCCAAGTAGCTATGATCCTGAAAAGGTTACATTTAAAAAAACATTACGTCTTCAAATTAGATTAGCTTTGCTTTCTGTAGTATTTTCAAGCGATATTATATTTATTTTTTTCAGATCACAGCCTTGGTGAAACTGTGCGGTCCATACATTCAATCATTATCCATTCGAAGTATGATACCTTCGGATATTCCTGTACATAGGACAACTTCGCCTGAAATGGCCGAGTTAGTAACTAGTCAACAAAGACAAAATGGAAACAAACTGATAAACAAAAATGGAGAGGTTTTGTGCAGAGGTGTTTTACATTGATATTTTTAAATATCAATTATTTGTTATCTTGAATAATAAATAATACTTATACCATTTTCAGACCACATATCACTGCATGCAGCTGTAGGAAGTTTAAGCAATTTAGTTGAATTACATATTACTTACCAGCTTCGTTTTATTGGGGTAGATTATCGTAAAGATCAATTCCAATTCACTATCAATGATGCTAAAAATCTGGCACGTGGATTAGAAAAATGCTTACAGCTAAAAATACTTCGGTAATAAATCATAGTGATAGTGATCGTGTAATAGACAGAAAACAATTTGATATAAGTACGTTTGATAATTTTAAATAATACAATTTTAGGATTACGAGAACTGATATGAACTGCCAGAAGTTGAAATATTTACTTCGTGGATTGTCTGATAGTGATTTTCTGGAAACTCTCGATTTTAGTCATTGTAAGATTGGTGACGAAGGGATTTCTTCTTTAGCAAAATTCATAACTAAGCGTGATAACTTACGAACAATTATCCTTGCAGATAACCTTTTTGGTGGGTGATTCTTTTGACACCATATAATAATTATTACATGACATACGATTTTTAATAACTTAAGTTTTACGTTTTGATTTTTAGGTCCGAATGGCGCCGAATGTCTTTCACATGCGCTAAACCATACGAGTTGTGGTATAAGAAATTTAGATTTACGTCTGAATACAAAGTTAGGTTCTAATGGAGTAGCTCACATAGCAGTTTCTATAGCCAGGGGATGTAATCTTACGCAGTAAATATAAATTGATCATTTAAATTACGTCTATCAATAAACTGACTTGACTGTAATAATGAATGGTATAATGTATTTTTTTAGCTTAAATATTTCGGGATGCGGAATAAAGCCAGGACCCTTAATGAAACCGCCAAGTGGTGTATGGTCGGTGACAAGTGCAGAAAATCCGCCTTCCTGTGGTGAACTTTTAGCTAGAGCAATAGGGTTGGTCAAAACACCACTAAGATATTTAGATATAAGTGTAAATGACATTGGTTCAGTAAGTAATATAGGTCTTTATTTTTTTAATTCTATTGGTCTTGCATATTTATATTCACTCGTACTCTAATACAACTTCAACTTTTAGCCCAGTGATAACATTCTTGCCAATGCAATTTGTCTAAGTTATATTGTTGACGTTAATCTAAAAAGATCTGGAATGGGATCAATGGCAATAGCAATAGCTGAAGCTGCTGCTGCTTCTCAAAGACTGCGACGAGAAGCAGAAAAAGGAATAAGGTTTAGAAGAAGTGCGGGTAGAGTTCTTCAAGCTAGACGCGTAGTTAAGGGAATGAATATAGGTGAATTTGGCTTGTCTATATTTTATTTAAACAGATATATTATTTATTATGCTATAGAGGAGTACAATGACCTTGTTTTTTTTTAGATGCCGATCCAATGTTGTTTGCTCAACAATTATCAGCCAGACCTTCAATTGTTTCTGTGGCATCAGAAGAAGGAGGAATGTTTAACTTACAGACACAACCATTGCCATCAGACTTCAGTTTTGTACCAGCATTTAAAGTAATTTTTCCCAAAGTGCTATTAGAATTTTAATATAACTATTTTTTATGCCTTTTTTAATATATTGAACACATTATCAATAAAACAATCTATCTTATAGACACCGCTGCCATCGTCACGAGGTTCTTCCATAACAGGACCGCCAACTTCACGCAGATCTAGTCATCACATTATTTTAGAACCAGTCAAGGTATATTTTGAATTAAGTTTTAATTAAATAGTATTAATTATGTTATTAAAAACTGTATCAGGATTATTTTTTATGTTTTTTTTACTTTTCAGGAAATTCGCAAAACAGTTTTGGTTCGTCGAGGATCCGATGGATCACTATTACAACCTCGTGCCGATAACACTCAACGACATATTAAAATTTTTGTATCATAATCATAACATTCGTATGTAAATACGCACATTTAAAGACTAAGCACACTTATCCCTAACGCGCTAAATTAATCATGATTGTTGCACATTGAATAAATATAAATATTAGTGTAAGAATTCTTTGAATGAGTTTTTGTGTTTAGGCCAGTACAGAGCACTGAGTGTAATTTGACTATGTGGTAATTAAGTGACTAAATAAAAATTAATTAATTTTTCAACACACTTGCTCATAAAGGGGCTCTTATTTATGCAAAAACAGTTGAATAATGACACGTTTTATTCACTAGTGAGTTATAGATTGTTTTTTTAAATTGCTTTGTTTTTAAAAAGTTTCGACACCAAAAAAATGGTGTCCATACATTTTAAAAACAAACTTCTACTATGTTGCCTTACTTTTGGTAGGTCTATGGTCGATTCCATTCATTCATTCATTCGATTTTTTTTTTAATAAGTATATTCTTTTAGTCTTTGGCGATCACCATTGTTGTGTTGGATGCGCGCGAATAGAAAAACTGTATAATTATTAGCGAAAAATGATAATTTCTTCGCAAATGTGTTGAAAAACGTTGTATGGTACACGCGAGTATTGATGATTACTATCCTCGGCTATCTTCAGACCCTCGCCTGACGGCTCGGGCCTCAATAGCGCCTCGGAAGTAATCACCAACTTACCTCGCTTGTACCATAATTACTATTAAAAACTTTGTCTTATTTTAAATTATAAGCTGGTATCACAAGGCCTTAACGGGCTAATAAACTCACTCACTCAACTCACTCTCAGTCAGTCAGTTGGTCGGTTGTCTTGTCGAAGTGTCACGCATGTCATGTTGCGCGAAGTGTCAGCTGTGTCAGTCATGTATGGTCATGTGAGACAGAAGCAGGCAGTAGTCAGTCGGTTGCTCGTTCAAGTCAAGTCAGTCAGCCATGTTTATTTCTGAAGATTGTGTTTTGAAATGGTGGTAGTGATAAAAAATATTTAAACTGGTGTTTAAAAAAAATACGTTGTATTGAATACTGTTACAATTGTTGATTATTTATTTTGTGTATTTTAAATGTGTTCTTGTGTTAGTGAAGTGTGTAAAATATAAGAACTTCAAAAATGAGTTGGGGCACAGAGCTTTGGGTAAGACATTTACGATTGCGTTTTTCGTTTCTATGTGTAATACAATGTACAAACATATTTTTATCATTTTCAGTAAAAGATGAGGATGATTCTTTATTAGTTGGTTACTTTATAGGATGATTTAGTAAGAAAGTTATCTATCTATAAACTTAAACATCTAGATGCAATGATTCTATGGTATTTTACTCAAGAAAGCCTTTGGGTAATTTGTGCATGAGTCAGTGATGTTAGGACTTAAGTACATGTTATGTTATTGAGACAATATAGGTATTGTGGTCATACATGATTTAGCAAAACTCATTTTCCTCAAATTGATTTAAGTACTAATAGAAGTTAGTACACTGTAAGTTTTTTCCAAGTACAGTATCAAATTCAAAATTATTTGTTCATTTAGTAACTCATATTTATTATTTTACTTATAAATATTCCTATTATTTCCTTTACAATGTAATACCTAATTAAATGTTGTCACAGAGATACAGGTACTAAAATATTTTATATTTTATAGTCTGTTTAGCAAAAAGGTATCACAATGTTCTTTATATCTCATAATTGACTCATTAATTTCTCTAAGGCAGGTAGGTACATTATACATATTTATAATTACATTACATTAATTGGTTTCTTAATGAGCTAATTTGGCAGAGGTTCTGCTAAGTAAGTAAGTAGATCTAAAAAGTTTCTTTTCATTTGAGTATTTATTACCAAGAAGTCAAATTATGTTTTGTTCCTCTTTCATGTTAAGGCATGAAATAGAGTGACATTGTTTCATACAACAGTTAATGAGCAGGGACAAAAATTAGCTCTATTATATACATTACATATATATTAATAAGCTGGCTAAATAACCTGGACATTAAAATCAGATCCTCGCAGGATTAATGCCACAGGCAAAGATGACGCGTACACTTTCTTAGTAACATATTTTATTTTTACCAAATAATTAATTAACATACATAATAACATAAATTACTTACTTTAGCAACAGAAATACAAATTCTATTCTTATTGTAGTAAATTATAACCTGCCACGCTTTTGTATTGTTTATTTACAATTTCATGTCCTTAGTTTATTGTTTGTCTATTAAATGATGCTTGTTTTTGAAATGAAGATATTGTCTTCTTTACATAGTGGACAGGTGGATAATCTAGCCAAAGCAACTTCTTTCATATTGACTTAGTTTGTTTTATCATGTAGCAATCTTGATATGGTGGGTACATTATTATTGAATACTATAAATAATGGATAAATAGGTAAATTTATTAATTTTACGATATACATAACTAACTCTTAATAAATAATTACCTAACTCTTTAATTAAACATTCCCTTAAAATGCTTATAAAACATGTTCTGGATAATACTGAGACAGTATCAAACAGTATTCTATAAAGCTGGAGTCTTGTATATCTTATATGTGCGGAGCAGTTATTTCTAACACAAGTGAAACAAAACAAACCTGATTCTTAAAATTCTACATAGTTACCCTGATATTAAATTAATCAAGCTTTAGACTCTTTGAATACTCTGTTTATTAACAATAGTAAGTATTCTCCATGTACATCATAACAATGGTACTGTAACAATAAATGTTAACTACTACAATAGTTTGACTATTGTGTGCTAATCCTCATGTCTGCAACGTCTACTTACAAGATCCTCGCTTACATTTCTATCAATTGGTGTCACTTAGGGTTCAGAACCGGGAAATCCCGGAACCGAAAATCCCGGGATTTCCCGGTTCTTTAATAGTAGTCAAAGAACCGGTTCTCAATGGATAAGAACCGGGATTTTCGGTATTTTCGGGAAATAACGAATCATGTTAACTATATAATCATTTGTTTGATTTTAATCTTCTATTAACAGCATTTATTCTTTTTATACACAATATTCAAGCTAAAACCATATTCTCATTAAAACGTTGTATCTGGTAGATCATTATTCCATCATAAGACAAAATGTGGTACTTAAAAAGCTTACGAACACCTCACAATTCCAACTACTAGCGTGGAGCCAGAAAGAATTTTCTCCTCAGCTGGCCTTTTTTGTAACAAAATTAGATCTCGATTAGGTGATGCAACTTTAGATGCAATGATCTTTTTGAAGACACATTACCAAGAGAACAAGAAAGTTTAATTATAAGGACCAAAATGAAGATACTATTTAGGAGAATCGGCCTACGATATACGTTGATGTGTTATATGTACAACTTTATCAAAAGTGAATTTATAACTTTATTTTAATAATCACCAGCCTGTTTGCGTCCACTTCTGGACTTAGGCCTCTCCCATCTTGCGCCAATGTGCCCTGTCGGCGGCACGTCGCATCCACTCTCTCCCGGCTACCCTGCGCAGATCATCACTAAATCTAGCCACAGGACGTCAAACACTACTTTTGCCGAGTCGCGGTGTCCACTCGAGAACTCTTCTGCTCCAACAACCATCAGATGTGGCCAGCCCACTGCCGTGTGTGACTTTAATTCTATGTCTGATCGCTATATTGCGAATGCAATATTTCAGAGAAACTCCGAGCATGACCCTCTTCAGAACTCTTTGAGTGACTTAAAATTGGTGGACCAGCCACGTGAGTGTCCACGTCTCGGCACCGTAGGTCATCATTGGTAGGACGCACTGATTGAAAACTGTTGTTATTAGGCACTGTGAAATTTGCGATGAGAAGACTCGTGGAAGTTTACCAACCGCTGCCCAACCCAGCTGTGTTCGCTTCTTAACCTCACTCTCCAGATTGTTTCTACCTAATGGCATTATTTACCCGAGGTAGTTGTATTTTCGAACAATCTCGAGAGGGGTACCGTGTACTAGGAACGGCTCCGGCATAACAAGGCTATTAAGTTTAGTTTCGGGGATATAACGTCACCCTTTCTTACACCTCTGCACAGTTGGATAGACTTTAACTGTCGGCACTGAACTTGAACGGTCATTTCATACAGACATCTCAACACCTCTACATAACGAGTATCGACCTGGCATCGCTGCAAAGATTCCAGAATAGTCCAGCCCTTCTCATAGTCCACAAATGCAAGACACAGAGGCTGATTATACTCTTAGATCATCTGTATAATTTGCCTCAATGTGTGGATGTAGTCTGTGGTGCCATAACCGCTTCAAAACCCGGCCTGTTCGAGGGGCTGAAATTCGTCGAGTCTTCTTGATAGACGAATTGAGACAACCCTCGAGAACAGCTTGTAAACATGGCTCAAAAGCGAGATGGGTCTATAGTTCTTCAGCAGGGTTTTATCCCTTTTTTGGAAGTAGAGCACCATCACGCTTCTGTTCCATGCTTTTGGAGTTCTCCCGGAGTGGATGACATCGTAAAACAGCTTTTGCAGTTTCCGCAGCACTGGCCTGCCTCCTGCTTTAAGAGGCTCAGTCGTGATGCTATTTTAATGTGTTAAAGTAACCAATGCTTATCTTGTCATGCCAGAATGCGCAATATGTGCTATTTAATATAAATAATATTTTTTAGACTATATTTAACTCCAAAACTAAAAAAAAGAAAAAAATCCCGAAAGTACCGAAAATCCCGGGAAATCCCGGTTCTGATTAGTACTGGTACCGAAAATCCCGGTTCTGTTATTTATACCGGTTCTCGATACCCTAGTGTCACTGTATGATAATAATCAAATATCAACTGTAACTGCTTAGTAATAAAGTTGACAATGATGTGTTAGTGTGGTTCATAGATAGATACTTGAATGTAGGAAATGTTAAGCCTAGTTTATTCTAAAAGTTTCTTGGAAAACATGTCATCAATTAAATCATAATGCTAAGGTTTGATGTTGTTATTAGCTTACTGAGGTTACCTGAGGTTTGGGCTCCCCCCATTCAAGTAAGTAGGCACCTGTGCATTTTTATTAAATAATAATGAAACTATGCATGTATTTTCTCATTACCAACCATAATAATTGATTGAGTTCGTCCATAAAACCATAACAAGCCCAGTTATCTTCTGTGTTTTAATTTATAACATCCTTTAGTACTGAATATAGTCATTACACGTTTTATAGTACTATAAATCTCATGAAAGTAGGTTCGGATGCTAAAATATAATATTAATAATAGACGTATGAATTTGAAGATTTACGACGCATAATTAGCAGATGTACACTTTTTGCTATAACATATTTCAGCAGATAGCTGTGATAATTTTTTTGATGCGTGTGTATCGCGAGGTTCGTTGATCCCCACTCGCACATAAACACCATATCGCGACGATATACAGTGTTTATTTGTATCTAGAAGTGTGCGAGAGTGGTCAGTGTTGGCAAGCTGCAAGGCCGGTGGCGGGCCGGCGCGGGCTGGCGGGCCGCATTCCGCTCGACTTGCTCTACCTAGTTGTGAAATGAGCCCATTTGTTTGGTACCTACCTCACCATCAATATGTAGATCTCGCTCCATGCGTTTACATTCCATATAATCTATTGCAACTTCGTGTAACTGAGAAAGTGAAATTTATTTCCATTTTAATAAAGGCGCTGTCCTTTAAAGTTGTGTGTAATTGCATAGCGATAACATTATGTAATGATGAATGTTTCTTACTAATGTTTATTAAAAACTAGCGGTCTTGACTTCACATGGGTCTAATTTTCCTGTGAATTTTCCAATTTTCCCATGGACTTCTTTCATACAAACCATGTCCTGACAAAACAAATACTAAACAATAATTACTTATCCAATTTCATGCTGTTGTTCTAAAGTTATTAGCAATTAATTTTTATTTATTACATGAAATTCAATTGAAGTTGACTGAAGTTGCAGGTGTTACACAGTTCAATTAAAAACGTCGCCCATGAACTAGTTCGCGTTTGTTTTGTAATGGCGACCTGGATCGCGGCCGCAACTAGATGAATATTGTACCGAACACTTGTATTATAAAACACCTTTTACCTTGTACACTACTTGCAGTAATAGTTACTACATACATAGCATCATCTGTTCGACAATGCTTCGATTGCTATGCCCTTGGTACGTATGTGACTAACTGCACTGCTCACATTTTCATCAATACCAAGGCACCGCAACTCAGCGGTTTTACCGCGTTGACTTATCTCTTGTACAATTCGGGATAAAAGTCTTTTGACCTAGCATTATTCTATCTCTGTACAAAATTTCAACAAAATCGGTTTAGGCGTAACAGACAGGCATATGTATGCCTTTGAATGCTATGCCTGCTATGCTATGCCTTGCTTTAGCAAGGTTTACCTTTGAACCGATTTTGTTTTTGAGTAACTATGTAGTTACTTTCGCACTTATAATGTAGTAGGGATTATAATCATAAGATGTGGTAATAAAACGTGAGGTTACTTAAGTACTAATATATAAATTTATGGCTAGATCTTAGACCTCTTAGAATAATTATCTCATATTATTCAACCAATCTCGACACCAAAGTATTGCTCGAACCTGTTGAATGTAGAAACTATTTTGTGTCATTACGTTCTTGGTAAACGTGGTTGCGCTTGATTGATTTCTATTGACACATACCTGTTACCTGCAATATCGAAATACTTTGTAAATTATGCATATTTTATATTTAAATGGTTTTATTTAGTATCTATCTTCAAGATTCAAACGCCTCCTATACTTGCTGTTCTTACTGAACTAGAGAAGGCAGGCAACTAGTGGTTGATTCACCCCTCGATCAATAAAGTCCTCGCGACAAGTGCTGTTAGATAAAGCCAAGAGCGCAATTTTATGTCCAACTACGTAGTATCTCTAATATTAAAGCAAACCAATAAAATATCTACCATTTGGATAACATAACTACGTGTTAAGTATGTGTATTTCATATACGAGTATAACTTCGCGAGAAAAAATACTAACATAATATTAATATTACTTAGGTATGCGATCTCAAAAAAGTAAACGTGGGCGACGGTTATGGTAAGACGCTTGGTTGTATAACGAAAGGATACTTCGAGGAACTCAAAAATAAAGCTCACATGATTCTGTGAATGAATTCGCAAAAGTGATGCGAAACTCTTTGGTCTAATGAATAGAGTCTGGTATAGCTTGGCGGTATCGAGTAGTGATTATTTGGCGTGGGTCCTGTACATTCTGGTCGAACCGGTTCGCTGGCTGAGTCTCCGACTGGACTTGCTAGTACCAAATGAGTCGTAAGCGCGCCTACTACAATATATTATGGCAGGTAACTGAAATGTGGAAATAAGAACGTTACTTCATTTCATGCAAATGTAACTATTGGAGAAATTAGTAATCTGGGACAAATAACGAAGTGGATTTAGGTACTAACTTTTGCCCATTAAATACGTTCTAAATCGTTCAGGTGTGGCAGACCGCGACTATCAAGGTTATTGAGGGTAAGAGACTAAAGGTCACACCTAAACGTAATTCGAGACTTCAATTAAGCTAAAACACTCAACGGTCACACCTGCTCGCATCAGGTTTTACAATTTCATTTTCTTTTTTTAGATATTAACGACAGTTTTGTCTTTGATGTATGTTAATGTGCAGTGAAAAGGCCAAGTACAATTCCATTGAATGTAGAGTAATACATGACAAATATACATTTATCATCCTTTCTCTGTTAAATAATTAATGATACCAAACAAAAGCAATAAATATTATGCAACGCAATTGAAGCAACGGCAAAAGAATATTAACACACGTTGAAACGGGCACGCAAATTTCAAAACGTTCCCACACTGTGATGGTTGTGCTCAGCTCGGTTGACTTATTAACAGTTCACCAATGAGAAAATACGAGCCCCGTATGATGGACGTTGCGACGAGCAATTAGAACGCGATATGGTGTAATTACTACCGATCCGGTGTGCAATAGTTCTTCGATAAATAACCTACAGTTACCGTGTAATTATAATAAACATATTTTAGTAACTAGCACAAGTTTTAGCGTATAATCCAACCAGTTTGTTCTGTTTGATGTCTGGAGCTTTAAATATAGTCGACCATCCGAGAAATTAAATAAAAATTAACTTATTAAAATGTATTTTAGAAACTTACGCAATATCAGCAACAATCGCAGTCAAATCCGCGTTAAGTATTTAAAAATCTCGTGTGAAAGTTTATTTTCACCATATTATATACGTTTGTGTTTCATTACGTACTTTTGGAATTCGTAATCATAACAAAATAACTTTTATATATCGTCTGTACAATAGGATTAAACTGTGTTTTATCATAAGGAAACATGATTAAGTCGTTAGCGTTTACTTCACACAGTATAATTTTGTTTTGATATCAAACAACAGGTAAATTTGTAAATAAACTGTTGTAACAAGTGCTCATAAAGCCAATTATTATTACAGTTTGAAATATAAAATGGACTTATAAATTGTAGATATGTTCGTGGCGGTACAAACCTAGATATTAACGGATACATGTACGTGCGTAGTGGACTACATTTAGATATAATGGCCCGATCATCTAATATTTATGTGAGCAAACCCATTTGAAAGCGTAAAGAAAAGCAGTTGTTGCGGAACCGTTAGTAACACACGGTGTAGGTACATACGAACAGGAAACTCGTCAACTAACGTTAATCATACGAGTAGTTAGCGTGTCTTCGAGTTTATCTTACCACCCCGCAATACTGACTTCTCAACACATATCGAGTTGCTTCTCTGAACTCGGTTGCCGGCTATTTGCGGTAACACATGCACTCATGAAACAATTTCTATGCATCTAAATATAACTTTATATTATCCTTCCAGATTTCATTTGAAGGATGTAGTTATACTTATATGCTGCCTATAACAGTTAACAGTCGGCATTAAGAAGACCATTATAGACTGCGTATTTCACAGCCATAATCGTAACGTAAAATGGCAGTATCTGTTGGAAAAGTGGATAAAATGTGGTTATTGGTCGTGTGGCGTGTTCTGTTGATATAAATCTGAACGTGTATCGAAGAGGCCGGAATAGCCGGATTTCTCCGCTTGGCACGTGTTTGACGGCAGACGCGGAAGCATGCCTTTCGTCGATAGGAATTTCATTTGCCAGAACTCGCCTATGTTTACATATGCCATCTATTAAACCGTTCAAGTTCGAGGTTATTCACTTACCATTGGTAAACGTTTACGTTGAATTTGTTTTATCAAAAGTCTATTTATATTTACATAGAGATAAACAATCCAGATACGTCGATCCTTGGCGTATGTTTACCATATATTCTAGATGTGCTCTGTGGTTTGATCCATGTTTTTAGACGTATAAACATCTGGATCTATTCATGAAAATCGTATTACTAACATTACAATATGTAAAAAAACATCGCATAAAACTACTACCAAAACCTGAAGTAGAATTTTGCCTTTCAGAGAGGTCATAAAAACCGCATACTTACATTCATCATTCAAGAAAGATCCAAGAATTTCTTACTTCTAGTGTGAACCACTCTATATTATGTACAAATCGTGACTCAACCAAATTACAACGTGATAACTATCCTAACTATTATACTAGGTCGTTAATTTTGTTAATTGAAGTTTTTGCAGTTCCTGCTCTATTTGCAAATTAAATTCAGTTCCATTGAAGGAATAATACTCGTTATGACATACGTGTAAGTTTATGCATTTTTAATTTGAAGGTGTTAACATGAATGTTTTTGTTTCAGGTGAGTAACTTCCTATTACGCAAATTACGGTCGGTGCATGCGCAATCATCGACAGGTAACATTACTCGATAACAGCTCGATAACAATACGAGTCTCACGGATCGGTTGACAAATATTGGTCACACCGAACATTTTATTTGTAAGGTAAGGTTAGGTTATTGACCAACTTCGGTAAGCTCTATTAAATAAAGATAGTTCTTCATTTAAATATATGTCTGTATAGGTTTACCTATTTTTAAATGAAGACGCACAATCCTTCCTGCCAGTTTAATAAGACTGGCAGAGAATGTTACTGGCCATTAACTTACCTGTATCATTTCTGCAAATAAATAGTTCTTAGGTCGTTATTCTTAATTCGTAGTAGTTTGGACGACGTACAAGATTAAATGTTATAGGCGAATGGATTCTAAAAAAAGCTTAGTAGGTTATACGATATTTTTAACTACATCAACCGAGATAATATTATATGATATCGCGCTGTGATAAAACTCCTAAATATACGAAAATAGACATGAAATATTTGTCTAGAATAATCAATTATGCATAACATTGCATGATAATAATCTAAAAGATATATATAACCTAAAAAGAATATCTAGTCTTTATAGATATTTTTGGCTCAAAACTAGATAGTAGACGACAATGTGCATGACACAAAACGACCGTTAGATAAGTTCAAAGTTTATTTTGTTGGCATCGGTACACTTATCTCTTTCGATAAGCTATCCAAATTTCAGAGTCAAAACACAAACAAAATAATAATGGACGATAAGCGTACTACATTGACCCACATTTTAAATAGACTCTTGTTACTAACAAGAAGTTTTTTTACTAGTAAATTGGCTCTTTCCTCAATATTAGTCATTGAATGATGTGTGTAATTTAAAGCAGGTCATTAGCTAAAACATTTCGTTTCAAATAGGTACTTGGCATTGAATATCATTAAAATACATTAGCACTTAATTGGCTATCAAATTTTGAACCTTCGCGTACTCGTATAAAACTTTCTACTATCATTCCAAATTAAAACCTATAATATTCACCACACCCTTCAATAATTTTACACTTTTTCGTTTTATCGGTCAAGTCCCAACAGTTACAAAACAAGTTTCAGTATATTAAACACGTCCAAGAAACTAGATTGATAAATTCAATATCTTATTGAATCGATCGTGAGAATCTTCGCTTGATAAAACACATTCAATGATATAAAATACGTTTTGTTATACGTCGTCTGTTTTAAATGTTTAATTAGTTAATTGAACTTCAATAACTGCTTATGTAAAGTTAATTTTGCTAAGTTTCTTGACACGACCGTGTATGTTGCAAGAGGTTAAAGTTATACGACCTGTTAAGCTCGGCGGTTGGGCAAGAAAGGCGCATCGGTATTGATTTCACTTGCATACACAGACGATGCAGAGTTATACAATGTGCGAGCTCTGTACAAACTTGTAAGCTTACAACATCACTTAGATGTTTACCATCACGCTTAACTATATGAACGTAATAATCAAGAAATATTGCTCCTATAAGCCAAGGTCGATTGTGCCTTACATGTATATTATTATCTTCGTTAGTTCATTCGTATTCGCAACAACAAGTTGTACTATAAAGATAATATCTTGACAACGAATGCTTAGTACTTACAACGGTCTTATCACGCGTCCCGGCCGCAGTTAACGTTTAAATTCTATTTTATTTTTGACTCGTGTTATTAAATCTTGAAAGAGGAGTACAATGAAATTATGTATGTATGTACTCGTAGTAGAGGAGTAGTTTCCCGCAAATAGACCTCTTTAATTTGGTCTTTTGTGTGTGCTTTGACATATTTTGGACCGGGACAAACAGCTTACACGTTCTCCGAAGCGCGATCATATTTTATCTTTTGATAAATATTTGTTAACAATAGTAAAGTTGTGATGGATGATGCATAATTATGTAGATTATGTAGTTAACGCCCTTTTAACTTTCTAAAAACCTGTGGAATCTCCTACAGTGTGCACATAATTACAAGGTGTGTATCAAGGTCACTGGGATTGTAAACCGGCCTTTCGCCTTTAACCGAATTTTTCTAAAGTAATAATTTAATTTTATGGATTTTTCGATCGTCATTAGGTCGTCGTTATACCGAGTAGGCAGCGAAAGTGGGAACTTGTACAAGTGTATCGCCAACGCAACTTTACATGGTTAACTGCGCAAAGTGGACTGGTCTCAACAGCCCAAAGCGACGAATAAAACTGGTCCATATTCATTAAACTCTTAAAATAAATTGAATATTCTTGAGTATCGAGCGGCTTTAAGTTATTCTTTTGCTCGACTTCTCTTCGGCGCTACACTTTATAAAGCAGAAACAACTGTTACTCTTGTTTTTTCAGTATAAAATATTTGTAATACCATAATCGGTGGTAAAGTGGGTGATGTGTTTCGCTCCACCTCCACCGACTGAGCTCAACTCTGCAAACGGTCACAGTTGAGTCGCCTTCGTGGAATTTCTCACAATTAATATTGCATACGACGCCGTTCGTCATATCAAACTCGAATTTCTAAGGTTCTCATTTTACTACGCATTGTTAACATTATAAAAACAATGGTGTACTAGAGCGCGATAATTATTATAATGCCTACGATACTATTATATTATAATTTGAAGTTTTTGTTTAGCAGTGAAAGGTTATGTCCTCAAGATGTTCTGTGAAATTCTCGAATCGCAATACAGGCACAGTCGTAATTCGTGACGTTGATTCTCTGACTCGTTCATTCACAATCACATCGGTTGGACTCGGCGGTAGAGGCTATGTTGTATTCTTTGTATTGTATAATGTTTGCAAGTTTGATTTCAACTCTAAGAATTGGTTACGTTCTACAAGTTTATTCGATGCGCGGCAGTAAACTGTACGGCGTTTGAAATTCCTCGTACCGTTGTTATTATTAAGAACATTTCTGCGTGAGAACTGAGAATTTACCTTATGTTACAAACGTGTGTGTTATTTTATATAGTAACTTAACATATAATCTGTGGTTTAACTATACACGAGTACAAATATCCGCGCAGCTGCTTAGCGAGATTACATTTCAAGGTTCAATTGTGAATGGAACTACGTTAGATTTAAGACAGATTTTATTCTTATTATCTTCTGACACTAGGTATTATAAAATTGATTTACTTGCATAGCTGCGACAAGTATTATATAATAGTATTCAAATATATAACTACTTAAAACAACTGCATATACTTCCCGCATAAAACTGACAGTTGTAGCTTCAACTAACTCATAAAGTGAAAGATTTAGTTAGCTGATTAGGTAAACAGATATTCTGAATTTTAGTCCAAGCATAATTAGTATTACCATCTGTTTCCTGCAATGCAACACACGTTGCTAATGCTTTTCTACCAAATGCGTCACCTGTTCTTTGAGAACATGTGCAGTTTTATGATTCATTCGATTCAATTAAATCTGTAGCAGTGGTTTGCACAAAAACATGCAATATCAAACGTATGCACTTACTACATCAATTGGGAAATGGTTATTTTTTAAAGTAGTATCTATAAGGACTAAATATTTTGCTCATCGTATTTTTTTTGACATATTTGCCGTTTATAGAATAGGAAGCCAATTCAACAGTCATGTAGGTAATTAGGAAACAACGCCATGGACACCAATGTATTTACGAATATTTTTGTTAATATAAAATCTATGAATAAATAGAATGTTAGTTCACCTATTTATATTTTGGATATATGTTTACTGAACATGTAATTTATTATTTGTCGGTAACAATCTTGTAGTCGCGTGCTCAAATAGAGCATCGTGCTGTCCCCCTTCAATAATTCAGCCACATGTTGTCTAGTGTTTCCGGGGTGGAAGCTAATACTTTCACTTCCACAATCGTCACATTCGACGCTAATGGAACTCTCGTCGCCGACCAAATGTGGCCAATTGCCTAAATACCACTGTGACATGCGCCACTTGTTAAATAAGCTCAACGCTTTTTAAATTGTTCTATTTACATACGATTCTTTCAATGCCAGATAAACTGTAGTGTAAACATTTAGTTTGTTGTGAACATGTCCATCGTTTGGGTTAATGCACCCGCACATCTCGCCAGATTCTTCCGGATTGTGATTCTTGGAAAGGCGTAAATGTATTTCAATCATATTTTGCTTAAAATGTGCCCTAACTTATGAACGGACAGCCCAGTGCTAACCGTGAATTACTTACAATCTGTATAATTAAGCAGTCTGGCACTGCCATAACAGTGATGCACAGCAGTTACCTAAGTGGCTTTTAATTACAAGACCGTTTCAAAAATCAAATATTTGGTTGAAGCATAAAACTGGTTTTAAGAGCCATATTGCAACTGACTAAAAAGTCTGATCCCTTTTTATTTGTTTATGTTTGTATAAAGAATCTGAGCTATTTGTTTCTTCAGCTCTGTTATAGCCACTTGAAATACCAACGTTTTTGCCTGTTCAGTCATCATAATACAGACGCCCGTCGAAGCCCAAAATAGCCTCAGTTCGAAACGGAGTAAGTTTTCGGCAAATGCTGACGTCAACTCTTGGGCCATTTGGACAATGTTACAAACAATACGACCGTACATTTTTTTGAAGTGGATTTTATGCTGATTATAAAACAATCGGAATATTCCACGGGAATATTCTTGAGCACGTATTTGGTAATGCTACTTTGCTTACTTTAATGCATTTTAAATAACGCTGGAAGTTTGTCTCATTTGTCTGCCAACTTATGAATGCAGTTATATTGTTGATTTGTGATGTGGGATTTCTGCTCATCTGCATTACATTAAACCTATGTCCGTGATAAGGTGTGGCCTAATGGTCGAGTTGCGGTATAATATTCGAAGTCAATCGAACATTTTCTGCTTAAAAGCGGTTTTAAAATTTGTATTGGTGACGTAGAATAGAACGCATTTAATGTTACACCTGCTGCGGTCGTTCGACCCCCCTGACCGGTCTTACGTCCGCTCTACTGTGAAATTATGCACATCTGCTTGAGTACCTATCATTATTGGCTACAATAACATTGAAAACGAAGGTAGTATGCTTGGATAACTTGACGAATACAGGTATAACTATTAATAGTACAATTTGACAGAGATTAGTCTAGTCTCGTGATATGTGGCTTGACGACAATGTTAATAGGATTCATTTGAATTAATATTTTTAACCTGTCTGTTTGGTGAGGAGAATGACCGTTAATTCAAAGCGCGGATTTCTACAATATAAGGATAACAAATACTAGTCAAAGGAATTACGTATGTTATTTCCCCGTAACCGCAAAAAGTACCTATAGTAAAATACCATTAATCCATTTTAGTTTCAAGTACTTTGATAAAAATATTGAACGGATTTATTTATAAATCAATTATGAGTCTTATAGATAGATGTATTAGTAGTTCGCATCCTTGAAGATTATGTTATGGTTGATTGACCGAATGTGGTAGAGTAATCTGTAATTGAGCTCGTATTGGAACTTGAAGAACAGTGGGCTTTGTAAAGGCTGCATTGCGTAGCGAATGGCGCCGGTCTGTCGCATGTATCATGCTTTGGCTCTGTTTCAATCGAATTCTGTAGGTTTTCTTAGCATTATTATGTCGCTATAAAAGGATTGTAAGTGTCTATTTGCGTAAGTAAGTGTGTAATTTTATAACTTTGTCACGCTATACATATTTTAAGAGAGAACCTATATCTTCCTAAGTACTTGTAAAAAATGCGTAAGTTTATAGTTCGTTTCTTTACAACTCTGTGTTTTTTTCATAAATAAACGTAATAACATATATTTATTTTCTAGTTATAATATTAGTATAGAGAAGACCGTATACGCTATTAACTTTTGCTACACGTAAGTACAGTTATTTACGAATGTTATTCTTGCAATCGTATCATATCACACACGTTACTTTCCAACAGTGCGCTTGCATTTTTTCACGAGAAAGCGGAAACGCGCGTGTTTCAACAATGGTTCGAGGCTCGTGCTGAACCACATTCTGTACTTCCATTGTATATTATACCAAGAAATAAGACGAAGTGACGTTACCATGATGAAGTAACCTCTAAATATACATACTACATCTTCTAAGTAACATTGTAGCTGTGTACATATAAAATAAGAGAATAGGAATTCCACAATCACTCAATCGAAAATGTTTACCTGCCCTGCACCCTTCTTCAAGGGTGCCGTTAGCGATATCTTGGGGATACTAATCCAATCTCATATCCCTTCACAAGGGTCCCGTATTTACCTACCCCGCTCGAGGTAGCAGGTTACCAAAATGTAACAAAATTGGACGTATGTGGATGCATCCAAGGGATTTCTTTAATATCTTGATAAAAAATGTAATCTTTATTAAAAGTTATATATATAAAGATTGAATATAAACACAACTTTAAAATATAAGCATAGTACCATTGTTGTATGTGTGTAATATGAACTAAATAGCAGGAAACAGGTCCTTTGTGTTCCAACAATAAGCAATAGAATGACAAAAAAGTTTTTAGTATCAAAGCCTGGCACAATACGCCCGTTGATGTCTTCGTGTACCTTCCCACGTACCCAGTCTCTGTTCTGAACTCATAATATAATGAGAAAACTGATATAATATTTATAAAATAAACTATATTTTGTATAAAATAACACTATCTATGAATTATATTGTTTAGCTTAACATACACAATTATATTATAAAAATATTGTTTTTTCTAAACATACTATGTAACCTAACTTGAATAGCATGGGTATCATGTAAGACGGGCTACTAGGATCGTAAATAATCGCACGGTTCGCATTTTTCCACATAAAATTATTCCGCTATGTTGCAGTACGGGGAACTAGATGGGAAGTTCAATGGTCGACGGACGGTTGCCGGTGTTTTTAAGCTCGCAGACAGTCGGAAACTGGCTATTGTCTGAGAATATACAGGCATGAGTCCTCCATGCAACGCACTTGATTAAAATGCTCAAGAAAAATACACTTCCATTACGTATTCAAGCAAAATTTAATTCTGTTGCCGTTTCGTTTTCTAGAAGTATGTACATAGTATGTATTCGCAGTGCTTAAAAATTGGACTTTAGGCGACGCCAATAATCTGGGTATTGTGATTATTGCTTAAATAATTCCTTGACTACGTCATAGTTTTCGTATAATGTTGCAGTTCGACGATCTTGTGTGCGACTTTCACAAGTTAACTGTTTAGTTATGAAGGTTTTGTCCGTACATGAGACACGATTGTACAATAAACGCCAAATTGTTACCCATTTAAGTTCTTTGTAAATATGTATCTACATACATTAAACTTAACTCGGTAGTCGACTCGGTTTGCAAAATGATATAGAGTTACATAAAAAAAAAATCAAATTTATGTATCATCGTCTTTAATGAGAGATCGGATCCTCGTGGCACTTTCTACTGGAGTCAGAGCGGCTTTCCAAGACTTTTACTTGTCGCTGATGTGACATTGACGTCCCTTATGACACCATGTGACGTTGGAAAACAAATGACATGCATTGTATACAATAGCATATCCCATCCTACAAATATTATGAATGCGAAAGTTTGTAACGATGTTTGTTACTCTTTCAGGCAAAAAATACTAGAATTTTGGTACAAATGTTCCATATGTCCAGGAGTAGAAAATTAGATACTTTTTAACCTGATATTCTAAAGGGATTGGCACGAAAACGAAGTTTTTAAAACTGAAGTAAAATATAAAACTGTGAAACTTGCTCAGTCATATAGCTAACTAAACTATCAACAAAGGTATTTAGTTTCATGCCCACATACAATTTTTTTCTACTAATTATTCAGTCAACAGTAGGCGGTAGCTAATCAGGCATATTTGTTTAGTTATTAAATGCACTAACTACCTTACTAAGTACTTACATTACAATATAAATGAGTAGGAACATGATTATAAATGTATTATTTTCTGCAAACTACGTTGTGCCATAATATGACTCTAAGCTACAATGCAATATGAAAAACACGCGATGATAGCACTACCTATTTAAATTACGTATGTTATTGGAACGTGATCCTTTTGATGTTTTATTTCAATACACTACCGCTACTACCTGTTATTTCGTTAAAAGCACGTTTTACTTTGACATACACACATTTTTGCATTCATTGAAATATCGCTTACACAATGTTTTATGTACTTACTTTATTTCCTTTGGCTTTATAATCATTAAACCGATTTCGAATGATTTGTATTACGAATAAAATGATCATTGGTGGTTTTGTTTATTTTATTTCGTTCAAATTAAAATGTATACGCCGTAGGTATATTTAAATGTTGTTTGTGACGATGAAAGTGAAATTGTTACGTAGTATGTAGTATAAAAAGACGTGTTGTGCATCGATATAGTGAAAATATAGAAAAAAAGAAAGTGATATTTAAGTATGTGTTTATTATACCATTTCGATGTGATGTAATATAATTTTATAATGCCTGTTGCGTTGTTTCGTCTTTTATTTCTTTAAACAGTAGCAAAGAGGGTATTAAAAGAAAGGTTAAATGCTTTCAGAGGAGGGTAGAGATGGTAGAGACCTTGAATAGTGCTGTGACATGCCATAATGCCACATATAGCATCAATTTAGTGGTTATTTTCTGTCTGGCAAGTTGTCTGGTCGGAGGCGGCAGAGGGTCGCGTCATTGACTCACTGAGGGTGACGCGGGCACCGGGCAGGGGTGCGGCGCCCCGACACCCTGTGACGTCACGCGATATCGTGACTCATACCCGTTTAATATAGAATTGGGCCTTGGGGCAAGCAGTGCCTGATTTAGAATCGTACGCGCGCTGCTTAGTCCCAAACGGAAATCAATAATAAGAACATAAAAGATGAAATAGGTACTTTCCGCTATAAAATATATTTTATTTACTTAATAAATTCTATAAGGTGGCCCTCGAGTACAAGTTAATTAGTATAGAGGTTAATTATTTCAAACTATATAAACTACCCCGTCATGTAAGAAGCGATCTTGTCGTCTCTCTGAGTTGCTGCGACTTTAAAATGTAAACTGATTCAGACTGCTAACTTCCAATAATATTTTTGTTTTGATATTCTGTGTACTATACAGTTACTAATATTAAAGTAGTTATAAATTGTGTCACTAAACTTGCACGAACTACTTTATTATGCAAGTCTAGATCAATTACGTAAAGTGAGACCGATAGTTATCTATGTAGATATATTTATACTATAATAATAACTGATATTATGCAAATGTTTGTTTATCCAATGCGGCAATTTATTTTTTAGTATGGGCACTAGATTACGACACCTAATTAAGGAGCCGAGTAATGTATTTGTTTGACGATTAGTTCATGATCTCAATTACGATACTTTTAAGTTTTGTAAGTGTTTCAAATAATATTTCTCACATATAGTATAATCTCAATAGTTGTAATTAGAATTCGTAAGTGTGCTCTCCAGTTTGGGTACGTTCATCCTTTGTACGTGTTGCGATATTGATGGTTAAGTTAAATCCTGTAGACATATTGACTGACAAGAGTTTTTACTTTCATTGTAGCTGTAAATTTAACTGTTTACCTTCGACGCACAAAGAGGGGTGTTATAAGTTTGACGTGTCTGTCTGGGGCATCATAGCTCGTAAATGAATTGACATATTTTAATGCGATATGTTTTGTTTAAAAGATGGCACATGATTGACAGTGTTCTTAGCTATGATTCCAGAAATAAGTGGTTGTTATAATAGTTTTTATGAAGCTCAGTTATTTTCATTGGTTTTATTGAAAGGACGTGGGTCAATACTAAACCAAGTGTCTGTGTAACGCAAAGAGCTTTCCTTATTTCTTATTTTCTCTCTCTCTCTCTCTCTCTTGTGACATCGCATTGGCAAATGCTTTTAATGGATTAGTAACTAAGTTCTTATGAAGTTGAGGCCATGATTTCTACAAAGTCACTTAGCATCGCAAAAGTTGGTCAAAACCATATGAATCTACGTTTGGTTTGTGGTTAGTCTTGGAAAGCTAGTAAAACATAAACTATTCAGCGGTAATAACGTTGTGAATCACAAATGGATTACAAAACCCTAATTTACGGCTAACATTAAATTGTTTACAATTTGACGCTCATAATTAGATCATCGTTGTTCGATCGTACTACATATGTATGTATAGCATAGTGAACTACTTATGTGCTACCTACTAGCAAAATTATTCCATCATGTGTTGATGCCTACTCACTGTTTCAATAAACATACGTAAGTATATAGAACATTTATTATTATTATTTCTCATTTTAATTTTTTATTGTAATTCGTTTTTGTTTTTTTCTTAGTTTTTCAATTATTGTAAGTGGTTCACCGTTATAATTGAAATAAAATAAATAAATAAATTTACGAGTGTTATATATTACATACAAATGTACTCGTACAACGCTACATACAGCATTGGACCTAACTTTATTACGTTCGGAAGTTGTAAAAGATTGTACTAAGATGGAATGGAATAAATAGTCTTTGAAAACTCAAGAAAGTCAATAAAATTAACTCTTGAGAATATTATCATTGCAAATTAATGTTATCAGTTTTATCTTACTGCAATAAACGCGATAATTATAATGATAAGTGATGATTAGCGAGCATCAAAATAATAAACTACGGAACTTATTTCTATTAATAACTTTCATAAACTATTTTACGCAAAACAATAAACCCAGCCTTACGAAACAACTGGGTCTAAACTAAGCATAATGTTTTAGCATTTCATCCGTGGCATTTAGTTTTCTACGAAATATTTTTCGCTAATATTAGCAATCACGCACCACGCAAAAGGCACAAGGAAATGGCAGAGTAATGCGAATCATTAGCGTATTTTTCATTTCGGTCATCACTTTGTTTTGAGACACGCATATCTACGTAACTTTGTTATCGATTTTAGACTAGTTTGTAATCTTATCGGGCGCGAGGTGTGGGAGGGGTGTTTACTATTATTGTCTCATTAGTGTTGCCGATGAGTAATGAGTGGTAATCAGTTAAAGGACGTGGTCAGGGCGTTCCTCCGATATGAGTCATCGAGGACGCACCGATCAAACAGATCGATTCCAACGTTTGCGACCATATTCCGGTATGACTCGTACATTATGCTGATTTCCGTCTGGTTCACAACGGATATTCCAATTTTCTCATAAAATCGTTGAAAATTATTTGCCGCGTTTTAATCCGATGTCTCCCTTTTGTATTGCCAAATATTTCATACTCAATTGATATTTTGGGTCTGTTTGATATGAATCATCCAATTTCCTACGTTTTTGCACACGAGAAAGTTTTGTTGAAATGTTTATTAATCATGCCGGATTTGTACGATTGAGATGAAATTTAGGAATTCAGATATTCTTTGTAACAAAATGGGACGTTTTATTTTGCATTTCTCGCGGTAATGGAGAATTGTGGCTATCACAGTTGGGGTGCGGGAACATGAGCATTAATTGCCTTGCTTTATACGCTCTAGTCAAAAACTCAATAAAGCGAAGGGCATTGGCTTTTTCATTTTTATTGCTTTTTGTCAATTTTACTCAATACTGGAGTGGTTTCAGATAAAAATAGAGAACCTAAAAGGAACGGGAATTACGCGGGTAAAACCACAGATCGCAGATAGTGTTTAGAATAAAAGTAGGATATTTTTCTAAACAATCGTGTTTGTTATCCGATATAGTTAGTGTGGTGAATTGACGTGACATTGGCATTCAACTGAGACGCTCATATACTTAGAACGCAAGGCCACTTACTTTACATGCTTGCATTGTAATTATAATTAACAAGTTAACATATAAAATAGTATAACAGTCGTTAGTTTGCAACGTTTTCTAAATTTAATTAACGGTGATTCGGCACTACTACTTTAGTAATTAGACTAAAAGCGGTCAGGTTGTTAATTGAGCAATAATTTATGCTATAAACATTATTTTGCCCGTTAAAAAGGAAATTGATAAGCAATCTTCGTGATAAGGTCAGATGCGATTCCAATTGGATAGATAGTGAATGGGATTACGAAATGAACAGATGATAAATAAACAAACATGTTATACTTTATCGTTTTATTACTATTGACGTAGGTTTTTTTTGGTTTTGCAAAACACAAGTGTATGTCGTGAAATTCAGTATTACATCGACCGGCTTCTTGGCTGGCAAGTTCAGTGACTTGACTTGACACACTTGATTCCAGAGCCAAATTTAATGAGATTGTATTGAAAACAATTTTGTGCGTTTATTCAACTTTATTAGATTTTCGCGCGATGCTCAATCTTATTTCGATCGGTTTTTTTAAGCTCTATTCTGCTCTTCGGAAATTATTGGTTTGCACGTGACTTTCACCCTTTTACTGGACATTTTCTCAACCTTCTAGAATTTTTGGTTCAGGTTAATGAATCAGTCAGGTAGGACAAGTAGGTACTTTAGTTTAATTATATCATTATAAAGTTTCAAGTATACCAATTGTATCCAACAGACACAAGTATACTACTTAAGTATTAGATAATACAAATCCACACTTGAAATAAATACGGTCCACATGGTAATGACGAGTTGGTCACGTTTAAATATGTGTTTGAATATTAATAATTGGCCAAGGTAACAGGGAGTTACAAGTGTTGGTCACTACAGCACGACTGCTCCGCATACTAATGATACAAACGTTGCGTGCTCACATTCCTTTCCTCCGGCTAAGTTTGCTACTGATCACCCGTCTACTTGACTGAGATCACGCACAGATATTACGTTACCATTTAAAATATTTCTAAATTAGGTTTCTCAGGCCTAATGCGAAAAGATTTCAAAGAATAATAAGTGGCTATTTCCATCCAAAAACAAGATTGAGGTCCTTTTCTGACTTGCCAGTGTTTAAGTAAATTGTGCCATGCAAAATTCTTCCCGATTATCAAGTGGTTGGTTGATAGACTTGAAGATAGAGTCGTATAATGCGTAGTTATACTCGTAGGTAAGTCAGTCGTAATGTTAAGTCAGTCCGCTACTCCGAAGTTAATGTATCTACAAATAGCTCTAGTTCAATATATAATCCTTCCAGTTATTTCACGTTTTAAATGGTGCTGTATAATAAATAAGCGGTGGTGGTGAGATCCAGTTCTCCCACGTCCCCGGCAGCACTCGCATCGATTACTTGTGATGTTGCTTCATCTGTCGGGTTAACGAACCACGCCGCGACAATTACACATGGCCATTGTAATTTTTTGCCCATCACTATTAACTACAACATTCATAAAATTCATAACTGTAAATTGTAAGTGACTAACGCTGTACCATGATACTGATGATATGATAGAAAAGACGTTAGCTCTTAGTGTATTAGCAAACGTATCGTATTGGATATCGAACCGTCATTACATTATTGAAGAATTAATGATTGTACAGATTTTGTATTGTGTTTGAGATGTTAAATTTTATTGATCTGTTGATATTGTTAACTTGAATGACTGCGGCAAAGATTTTTAGATTGTGTACTTAGTAAATACAATTGAATAAGATTTAGTACCAAATGGAAAAAACTGTTTTTGTAGAAGTGTAAGTCACTCAGGTTAAATAACAAACTACAATCAAGCTCAGGCCAAGACAGGTCCTATTATTATGTCGTATAGAGCGATTGCTCTATGACCACAAATATAGGTTACTCCTACATAACAATTAATAATATTTGCTTTAACAATAAAACCGTTTTTTATAATCTAGACGTCTGTGTAGTGGCGTCACTTCTAAATATATTCCATTCACATTTTAGCCGAGCGTGGCTTCTAAAGGATCGTTGCACTAGCTATTGTGGCACGCATTTAATTAAACGCTATTTAATAGTCACAGCGTATCATCACGTCTGTATGCTTTCGTTTGTAATGTAACACGATTTGCATTGTGTGACGTTGATTACAAATATTTTAGTTTTTTTTAGTTTTAATTTAATTTATTGATAGCTTTTACTATCGTTGGAATAAAATGGTTGACAAAGGACATTGAGAATTGTTTATTATTATTGGTGGTTACAAGGATAAGAGTGTTTCTCAGCGATTCCTTATCCAGTTCGTTGCCCCGCACTTACCTCGGCTGCAGTCAAGGGCGGCTGATGGAAACGTCTCGCCGTCGCATGCGCATCCAAACACGCAATTACGGTTCACAATACTCTTGCTCACCCCATTGTCTAACAACTTATTATTATGAGAACGTATTCGAATCAATGTGAATTAAATATTTAAATATAACCTTATTCGTAATCTATACTGTCATAATCGGTTACAGACTTACAGTATTATGAAGCTGATGACTTAAGATGATTTTTAAATGCATTTGTGCATTAAATTTCTATTAAATTTTGGATTAGAAATAATATGTGTAAAATAAATAACATGTACATAACATAATAAATTACTCTATCATCCTATTACAGGAACTGACTCGTAATTATGTTTATTTATTACCTGTATTAGAAACTACGCACAAACTCATTTAGGCACATGCGCAGACCGAGGTAAACATTGATGGGTCACACAATATTTACTACGAATCGAATTGATTTAGAAATATTAAACATATTTTGATTAATTAAGGTTAATTTGAAAAGTAAATGTGTAAATGCACATTCAATTAATATTTATCGCTGTTAGTTGGTCAGTTTCCCGCGCGTATGACCTCGTATCATTTCCTCCCTGTAACATTTGCTTCATTGTTCATCATTGTATTTAATGTATGTAATAATAATATTATTATATGTTACAATAATATTGTTTTCGTTTTGTTCGCAGGATCAATATGATAACTTAGCCACCCACACACACAGAGGTATCGAGTTCTTAGACAAATATGGTAACTTCGTGAAAGAACGATGCGCTATTGAATTGGAATATGCACAAAAACTCAGGTGAGTTCACTAATATTCTATTAATGCGATTGTTGATCTTTCACGTAAATACTACTGAACTTGCAGTACGGTACAGTTCCTTTCATAGTTATATCCTTTCGGTATTGGGCATTACGCGGATAAAACCGCAGGCACATATTCTTACTAGCTGTGCCCCGTGGTTTCACCCGCGTAGTTCGCGGATAAATCGTAGCCTATGTTCTTTCCCGGACAATAAGCTACCCCTGTACCAAATTTCAAGTCAATCGGTTCAGTAGTTTAGCCGTGAAAAGGTAACACACAGATAGACAGAGTTACTTTCGCATTTATAATTAACTAATGTTAGGATTAATTAGCAATTAGCCTGGTGTCAAAAGAGCAAATAAGAAAACATCCAACAAATATCAAAATTCATATTTTAAACAACTTATCCGACACAGAGAAAGTTCTTGAAAATGTAAATATTTGTTTAACTTTGTTTTCTAATATATCACTATCAAGATTGTATTATTTAACTGTCCTTACGCAACTTTTGGATGCGTTAACTTATTTCAATCTACCAATAACACATTGACAGCTGCTTAAATAAAACTAACGCCGTTTAATATTTATAGCAGAACATCAAAAACATCGTAAAGTTAACATCGCGCCTCTAATAAACTACTGATAGATATTTCACATTTCCACACTATTGCGACACGACTCAGTCTGAGTTATGATTTACAAAACCTGTCTTTCCTGATATAATTATTGACAAATATTTTAAATGCGAAATTGTGAATTGATATGTCCTTTCCTCGCGTATGTAATCGAGTGATAGATCGTCCTGTATGATGCATAGATTCTCAATCATTTTAAACTCAATTTTGCCACAGAATAAACGTTAAATTGTAGCTTGTGGCTATATTGTGGTAGTTATTTAAATACTAAGACGCGTACGTTATTTTGTTCACAGGAGGCTTGTAAAAAACTATCAACCAAAAAAGAAAGAAGAAGATGAATATCAGTAAGTATCAAATAACTCATGCATAATAGATACCTAGGCAATACTAGGCATTGTGATTAGCTATAAAGTCTTTAATGATTAGCTAGTCGAATTGAAACAATTGAAATTATTATTTAGGAGCGGTCAGTAGCATAGACTGATTAACACTCTTAAAAGCAGGTCTTCCTAGATTTTATTTTTCCTTATTGTATCTACTATGGGAGCTTATGAAATAGCAAAGAGATATGTTTTGGGACTTGGATACTTGTTTAAACGACTAACAAATACTCCTAATCCGTACGTCCTCTACAGTCTTCTGATTTACTTGAAAACGAAACAATTTATTCCAACAGGTACACAGTATGCAAAGCGTTCAAACAGTTGTTACAAGAGTTGGGCGATTTTGCGGGACAACGGGAGGTTGTCGCAGAGAATCTACAGTCAAATGTCGTACGAGAGTTACATTTACTCGCGAAAGAGTTACGGGAAGAAAGGAAGGTTTGTTATTTTATTACAAGCTTTTATTTTGATTTTGTGTTTCTTTGAACGAAATCTCGTCAATGAGGCTTAAAACCCTTATTGATTGAGAATATTCATGTTTCATTTGGGTGACGAAAATAGAGTGACGTCATTCTAAATTCAATATGGCTTCCAAAGATGGCGGATCATATGTTTTATTCACCCCTTAATGTATCAAATGAATAACTTGTTTTCAAAAATGTTTTTACTACTATCCACTATAATAAAATTTCGTTTACACATGCTCAGATACATTCCAATAAAGATATCTTAATAACAACTTTATATGACTACATAAAACCACGAAACAAAATTATCATAAGTGCGGCCTACGATATTTTAATATGAAAATTTTGTTGATATTTGGGCTCAGCCAAACCTGTAAGTAAGCCGGAACCACATTTTTGGTAAATCTGGTTCAATCTGGTTTTCAAAATGAGAGCTTTCCTCGATATGTGATTAAAGAAAACTCTCTTTAATAAATTAATGCAATGATGGGTGACTTGCTTTCCACAACCTTTATTAATAAATCTAAAACATCATATATTTTCTCATGTATTTTATTATGTATGACATTGAAAGTAGAAAGAAATTAAGCATTTTGACTCACTTGAATTTAGTATAAATAATTAATTTAATTTTACCAATCAAATAATAAGTTCAAATAATTAAAATTTTATGACTACCTATCGATAAAATTGGATCTCAAATAAAAATATACATTAATTCCAAAATCTAATTTGAATAGTTTACATCCGAGTGTAGTGGAATAGATGACCAATTTTTTGAAAATGATTCGAAAAAAAATGCAACCTTTGGTCTTGTTGCGTCATTTTGATTCCGATGTCCGTTATTTATTTAAATTAGCCACTTTTTACCATTAATTGACCTTAATATTTAGGTGAATTATAAAAAAAATGTCATGCTCTTGAATCGGTTACTTTGATGACTCATAGACCATAGAGCTGAACTGCCAAATAAGGGGTGATGGGTTCAAATAGGTATAAAAGTGATCTGTAACTATTTAACTTGAGGATTTATGCGTAGTTTCTGATACATTAGATACTGGTATCGAGTTAGAGGTCAATTCGAAGTGTCGAAGATAAAATATAATCGAGTGATTGATTATGTTATTGTATTAATATAATATTTCTTCAGTAAATAGATACCACATTACATCCTATTTTGTTCTATTTATAATAATGTCCTATTACGTCACCACGACCTTTATGGTTTGACCTTGGTAATTTGTATAAATTATAGCTTTCTGCACTCTTATGCAATAACTTTTACGCATAATAAATCTTCAGTTCTTCTTTTCTCGATGAATTTTTTTCTAATTATTTTTATGTTAATTGATTTTCTCAATTTCCAGATACATTTAAATGAAGGTGCGAAACAAATGAACGTATTAAATTCGTCAATAGGCGCGTTAGAACGCGCGAGGCGATCGTACGAAAGAGCCGCAAGGGAGTCGGAACGCGCGCTCGAGACCTTCCAAAAGGCAGACGCTGATCTCAATCTGAGGTTATTATCCAATGTTACCTATCCATTGACCCCTCACCTAGTTTAAACAACACTAAGATTACGTTTCACGAATCGTTGTACTGCAAATTGTTCATTTAGTTAGACCAATTGCTGTGTTTATGTCATCGCGATCAAAGACCTCCATTCACGAAATCATAAACAAAGCAATTGCTTTAATTTGTTATTGTATATAATGTGCCGTTTTCATATGTAATATGAAATGTTTTGATTAAGAATACTTCAGACTAAATATTTTTTTGATTGGAAAATATATGTTTAGTCTGTCTGTTTTGTTCGATGGACATAATTTGGTTCTGTAGTTAATTGTTTTAATTGACTTCAAAGGTTATCTATAAGATTACGTTTTTTATATGTCAGTATCTTTAATAGGTCTGAACGGATTTCGATTAATATTTTTTGTTCAACCCATAGTTTCTCTAATGGAAATCTACTATATCACTGAACAATATAGGCCCTTTATTAAATGTACAGTCCGCGTCAGAAATAAAGTACTCCCCTTGGTACTGCCTAACAAAGAGAGGTGCCCTTTATCTTACGTTGACAGTACAATGATTTGTTTCACAGTCATTTTAATTCTCGTATTAATTTTGCAGTCGAGCTGAAGTAGAGAAACAAAAAGCGAATATGAAACTACGGAGTCAAGCGTGCGAAGACGCAAAACACGAATACACGGAACAGTTGAGGAAGACGAACGAAGCGCAAAGACAGCACTACGAACAGCGACTACCACATGTATTTAAACAGTTACAGGTAAATATTTATTAAGATATACGTACACATGTCAGTATCACACATCGCCAAGTCCCGAATTAAGCATAGCTTGTATACTATACAACGGATGAATATACTTACTTCTTTTTTTGAAATATTTGTGTACGGCCAGCGTCATATAAAAGGTACCTCCCTTGGCTGGCAATTAATACCAATGTGAGCATTACCAGCGGGGTTTGGGTTGGTATCCCCCTTTTATCTGACACTGACTGTACAAAAAAGAAAATACTAAAACAAATAGACATATTTTTTCAAAATGTTTGTCTAGAGCGCGAATCGAAACTGTATCCTTTAGCATAGCAGACAGGGTCAATATCAACGCCACTTGTCAAATTGTTTGCTGATAACGATAACTAAATGACACGTGTCTTCAAAGACCTTCAAACTGTCATGTCTTGTTGAACAATAGATGTCAAAGGAATTTGTTGTTTGTACACAAAGTTAAATGACTGTTTATTGTTTTGAATGTAAAATGTAGTATCAGAAAGTAAATCTATTCAAGTTATCAAATACGAAGTTCGTCTTTCAGAACTGATATAAAGAAGAATCTGTAGGGTTGTCTTTTTGGTGGTCGTACGAGTATAGAAGGAAGAAGAGGAAAGGGTCAAGGGGCCAAGAATAGAATACATTAGGGCTGATTTTTCCATCGCCAGATAACTTTATACGAGGAATAATTTTGAAATTTTGACAGTTATTTCATACAAAATCTGTCAAACCTCAATTTTATTTTTTATTTAAGTTATCTGGCGATGGAAAAATCAGCCCTTAGTCAGATAAAAGATAGGGTCGCTGTCGTGTCGTATAAGGCGGTGAATTTGGGGCAGTGAATTTAGGCCGCCTTAGAGGCAGATGGAGGGAGTTGCACATGTTACACTGACAAGAGCAACAGCTCTTAAGTTGATGATGACGAGTATATGTATACGTTCGTTAATTAACCCCCGACGTAAAAAGAGGGGTGTTATAAGATTGACGTATCTGTGTGTGTATGTATCTGTCTGTCGGTGGCATCATAGCTCCCGAACGGATGAACCGATTTCAATTTTAATTTTTGTATTAAAAGGGACTTACGTTCAAGTGTTCTTAGACATGTTTGATGAAAATCGGTTGACCCGTTAAAAAGTTATGGGGGTTTGAAAGTAATTGTGTTGGGGGTTTTTTAAATTTTTTAATACATATTGACTAAAGTTTACTTTTAACTTTACCATTTCAATCCAAGTAGACCAGACAGAACTTTTCAAAGACCGAGCTAATCAAGTCTCATTTCAAGGAAAACTCCTTTTCTCATATTTCCCTCGAGATTGTCGCTCGGTTACTTTTATTTACATTGATTGGTTATATTGAATAAACAACTTCTCGAATAATAGAGAAAACATTAAGTAACATTTATTTTGTAAACAACACATAATAATGTTGTTTGTATGTTATGTTTACATCTTACAATGTGCTTCATCCGTGTCTATGTACAACATTTTTTAATGTGAAAAAATCCTTTTTATTTTTTCCGTTAAACTAGTGAACAGTTTTTGATTAATTTTGAATCAAAATATAGTCCGATACACAAGCACATAGACTAGTTTTTTATATATAGTCTTTGATGCTCATTTACTTTTACAAATTTAAGACTTCTTATATAGTATTTTGTAGCTGTAAGAAGCACGAATACAATCGCGCGTAAATCTGTCTATAAAATATTGAATTTCTAATAATAAACTTGTTTATTAACATAACAATTATTCATTCCATGAGAATTTGGTGTCAGTGAAAAATAGTACGACAAAAAAAACGCTTTTAGAATTTTTAATTATGTACAAGCAAGGAATTTTTGATATGGCTAATATTTCAAATTAATAGTTATATTAACATGTACGAACTCCATTAAGAAATGTCTGATATTTTATTCTTATTGATTAGCGAGGTTTACTAATGCTAATGTATGTGGTTAAATTAAATGATTTATTACGTTTGGGTATAAACATGTCGAGTTTGATTTTAGTGAGTTAACATTGAATTTGAATAATGAATTTCACGATTAATTTTAATGATTTTTAACGAGCAATTCTTGTGTTTTTTATAATTAGTAGCTGTTTCTTGTGGTTTCATCCGCGTCAAAAATCTTCCTCTTGAAACACTTAGCTATTATTAAAAAACTGGTACGTAAGATATTTTGGAAAATCTTTGAGAACATTTAAAAAGAGTGCTCCGTTCCTGTTTATTTACTTACTTATTATTGGAAGTCACGCCAACTATTCATTTCCATTATAAGTAGCTCTTTAATTAAATTAACAAAGACGAAATTGGACTTGAAATCGATTTCGGCTTAGTTCAGTCTTAGTATCTGTTTATAGGATTAAGTGAATTAAGTCATGTCGTAAAATGGAAATATTTATCAGTTTGAATCCATTCCATCAGTACGGAAGTCTTAAAGAAGACAGTGTTCTTTCTAGCTCTCGAAAACGTTCACTAGAGCGAGAAATTTAACATTTAATCGCTAGAATACATAACTAAACTATTTCGGTTTTCCGTTAGAATTGGGGGACTAGTATGTTGAAACCCATGTTGACGTTCGTAGTTTATGTACGATTACCAAAAGCAGGGAACAATACAGTATTGTCAAATCACAACGAGTTATTCGTCGAATGTTCGCTATGAATGCAACAGCTCTGCTTGATGCAAGCCTGGCGCGGAGCCAACTAGGTCAAATAGGTACACACACTGTTTTAGGGAAATAAATGGTTCACAGTTTTACTAAAATAATGTTGTTGAGAAGCCAAATGTGTTGTAATATCCATAAATTTAATTAATCAACAAAGGTTTACTGCCTCTGTTGAGATATTAAAGGATTCTGTTGTGTGTACGCAACGAAGGTGGAACTATAAACGAAATGGTGCAAGTTTAACACGTGAAATGATTTATGTTTATAATTTTATTGCCTTTTTATTAGTTTTCTAAAACAGTTGTTGAAATTAAATAACGGTTCCTTAAATGAATTACTATCGCTAAGGTCTTAGAGTAGATTAGAAATTCAGATTACAGATTAGCCTTAGGCTTACAAATCCATACCTATCGTTTTAACCTGATTATTTACTTGGTTAGGTAACCTAACTAATTGTTTTGTTTATCACCATCATTGAATATCTTATTAATCCTACTTGGATCAGATTGCTACGTCCAGGTTATTCAGCCAGCTTGCCGAGGCAAGTGTGAAGTTATGGACTTCCGACACATTTGGTTCAAGACGAAACACTAGCTGCCTTATTTGCGTTACATTTTTAGTCTGGTTTAGCACTAAACCAGGTTTTACAATTAATTTTGAATACTGTCAAAGTGACGGATTTGACTGACAAGGTGTCAAATGCTTACCAGGTTTAGTTAAACCAGACTAAAAATGCAACGCAAATAAGGCAGTAGTTGACTTCCTAGTTAACTCCAAACATTTTTAAAGTATCTGCAAACAGTACAAAAAAGCCAAAAATACCAAATTAATAATGAGTTTTTAACCTACTTAGCAAGTTGTATCAAGTCAAAAATTGACCTTCAAACTTGACTTTATCCCACTGATAATGAATGTAGGTCTAGCCAGTTGTATCCGGTTCTAACGAATTTCGTTCAAACATGCATACCAGTTCGTCGTACCACATACAAACAGAAATTCTCTAAATCTATAATGTGTATAAACCTGTAAAACTTGATATGTACCAATAACTTTATTATATAGCTATTGTTTAGTTACAAGTTTATTTTGTCAAATAGTTTGTAGAAGGTCTGATGGCAGTCGCTTCACGTAAAATACTGACATTCCGCCAAATCTGGTTAAACTGAAAACCGACCCCAAATGACATGGGATAAAAGTTCGGCAAAGAAGACGTTTGTAGTGAATGTTTTTGTGATTTCATTAACCCCCGACGCAAAAAGAGGGGTGTTATAAGTTTGACGTGTCTGTGTGTGTGTGTGTATCTGTCTGTCTGTGGCATCATAGCTCCCAAACGGATGAACCGATTTCATTTTAGTTTTTTTTTTATTAAAGGGGACTAACGTGCGAGTGTTCTTAGACATGTTTGATGAAAATCGGTTGCCCCTTTTAAAAGTTATGGGGGTTTGAAAGTAATGGTATTGGGGTTTTTTTAATTTTTAATTTAATGTTTTTTATTTTCATATAACTGTTGTTTCTTTCTTTCCAGGATTTAGACGAGAAAAGGATAAAAAATATAAAGAATTTCATGTTGAGTTCTGTCGACGTTGAAAGAAAAGTATTCCCTATTATAATGCAATGTTTAGACGGTATGGAGCAAGCCGCGAATAGTATTAATGAAAAGGAGGTAAGTGGTACATATAACACTTTAAAACTAGTCAAAATATAGACACCATAAAATAGTAATCTCTTTTAATTAAATATAGTAATACAATTTCTATTTTATATCGAATTTTATTACAAAATTGATTAATTAAAAATATATATTCTATATATTTAAGCTCAATAAAAAGAGCAATACATATAGAAAACGATTTCACAATGTTTGGGTCACATTTCGTATTGCTAGGTTTACAACGAGTTTTTCAAATAGCTATAAAACAGGATATCAAGACCAAATAAATAATATATTATCTAACATCGTGTATTTGGAAAGTGTATTTATTTGCACAATATACATATGGACACGGAAAGCTATCTATCTAATTGCCCCTTAGAAAGTGTAGAACAAAAACGTTAATGGTAAAAAATATCTATGAATTATTCAATTGGTACTGTACTATGATTATTGGTGTCACATTTCCGACTCTTATATTTCTAGAACACCGTCCGTAAACCGGTTATAATATAAATCAATACATTATCTTACAACTTTTTTTTCGATTGTTGTCAGTCATCAAACTTTCATTGATATCGTAACTGTAGGCTTTAATTAATTAATAAGTATATCATTTTATCAGATCAAGGACGAATGTTAATTAATTTTTAATGTAGTGAAAATTATACTGTTACGTTGGCTCGATTTTGTTTTATGCTTAATTAGGTAAATAGTATTAAGTATGTATGTATGTAATTAATATACTTATTAGTGGACAGTTATCCGCAATTAAAATTCTATAATTTGGGTCTTTGATGCGTGTTTAGATATTTTTAACCGACTTCCAAAAAACAGGAGGAGGTTCTCTATTCGACTGTATTTTGTGGTTAGACTTGAGGGCCCTATTCTCATAACTGTCACTGATGTTAATATGACAACCGGGACCAACTACGTTACATGCCCTCTGAAGCATGGAAACTCTCATGAAATTAAAAGTCACATGTTTCGGTTTATTTACGTATTTACGTGTTTGTTTTTAATTAGTCGCTTGTTGTTCGCGACCGGTGCAGTAATTAATGTGTGTAGTTACCTCCTGAGCGGCGCTGGACATTTACCTCAATGGTTAATATGTCACAGTGTACCTATATTATTCTCAAGGGGAAATGGAGTGGATGTGAACTTAAATTATGTATGAAACTTTAGTTGGGTTCCAGTTAGGTACTCTTTTAGGTCCTTAGAGGTTTATATATTGTCTACAAGAAAGACTGCAATAGTCTTTTATACACAAGTATGTGAACGACAGTTTTCTGTTGTTTACATTATAATTTATTAGTTATATTATAACAAATTATAGTACATACGTACACACACAAACACAAAAATGAGATCATATACCTAAAGGTTAACGTTTAATAATAACGTGTTCTCATTAATTGACGATAACATAACCTTTATTTTATATTTTAATGTTAAGTATTTATTCGTGTCACATTACTAGATTTAGATTCTATACTAATATATAAAGCGGGAGAGTTTGTTTGTTTGGTTGAACGCGCTAATCTCAGGAACTCACTCAGGAACTCACTTCAGTGTTAAATAGTCCCTTTATCGAGGAAGATTATAGGATATTTTATCCCGGTATTCCCACCGGAATGGGAGCTATAAGGGCAAAACCTTAGGGCGCTACTAGTATAATATCTTCTTCAATCTTTTAAAAATATTTTAGTATAGTACGAATGTGAGACTTTCAATTTCTGCGCATTAGTTTCTTTTCTATGATCTTGTTCTAGTTCCAAACAACTGTATTATTTATTCAATCATAAATTAATTTGCACTTTTCAGGACACAAGATTAGTAATAGACAGGTTTAAGTCTGGTTTCGTTCCGCCTGAAGACTTTGCGTTCGAGACAGCGTCGGGCGGTGACACCACAGACTCGACAGCGACACATCATCCACACAATCACCTCACAGCGGCCAGAGGGACAGTCTCAGGGAACAGAATCAAGAAACGTGGCGGCCTATTGTCCATATTCAGTTCTAATAAGGTGAGAATAAGGTTTAGTTTTGATTGAAGGTTTTTTGGGGTATGGGAGTTGTTTAAGGAGGTTTGTTAATGGGTGTTCTCGATGATTAATTTGTGGGTATAGATAGGGAAGAAATAAGTAGAAATAAGTAGTATTATGTATTGATTTCCATTCAAAGAGATTCAGAGTTTATTTCCGAAAATGAATAAATATACTTAAATAAGTTAGTTATTCATACTAAATTAGGTGTTGGTGAAATAATAAAAGAGTAAGTGTTTCCTCCATTATATTTGATGTCATATTTATTTATATTTTCACAATCACAACGTCGAGTTATTTATCTAATAGTCTCGGAATGTAGCGTCACTATGTCTGCCGGTGCTAAGATTAATAAAAGTCTACTCGGAGACGTAGAAAGTTTAAATTTTGAATAGCAATCAAGTTTATTGACCCGCATATTTAATTGAACAAGTTTAGTAAAATTCAAATTGGGTTTTGTCTAAAGAAATGTTAACAAAAAATTTGAACCTTTCAGAGAATTATTTCATCTATGACATTTAAGTAACTGTTGTTTTTTTATTGTCACTTTGGATTGGTACAGTTTTTTTTATTAGACAAAAAGGCGGAAATATTGCTGTAAATTGTTTCAAAATCCGTTCAGTAGTTCGAGATTATGAGCAGCCAAATAGACAGACGGACTCGAATCCGACCTCTTTAATTAAATATAAAAAAAAGTTTAACACAATGTTTGTATGTTTATGTAATGTGTTTACTTTATTTATTGTTTATAAATGTGTATCTTTAACTGATTGTACTGAAATTATGCGTGTAATTTAGAAGTAAATATGACGTCATTCTAAATCGAATATGGCGGACGCTCAAAGATGGTAGTTTTAAAGGAACCTCCATTATGTTTTGTGTCTATTAATTTATTATAATAAACAAGTATTGAATAACTTGACGTTGTGATGTTATTGATATTAGATATTTTACTAGCTTTTTATCGCGACTTCGACTTTCTATTAGTAGTTTTGATATTATGGTAAATATATAAGTATATTACTATTGGTATTGCCAGCTTAACTTTATATAATACCTAAATATATTATGTATTGATACATTTATATTTATGGCATATTTCATGGGACTGTTTGCTTGAAATATATGAAGCTTTATATTGTAATGTCATAATATTCATTGTCCTTTAAATCATACGGGTATAGTAAGAGCATGGTGAATGGAAATATTTACGTTTACTTTATACGTAATATAATTATTATAAGTTCGCTTTTATATTTATTTTATTATTTGAACAGCCGGCGCATGGTCTTGTTATAAAATGATTATGTATTTTTTAAATGAATCAATTTGTTTACACAATGACTGTTCGCCGGTGATTTATATTTATTTGTGTATGTTGGAGGTACTAATTTATTTTTGTATTTCAATCCCCGTTCGATCCTCACCTATAACATGGGTACAATTTAAAATTTGGCTGACGACGACATCGGAAAATGTAAGTTAACCCGGCCAGTTGAGGGATGTACGACTACCGCATGATTCACCGAACTATTGCGAACAATGCACTCTGTTTTACATAATATTTTATCAACATTAATACAAACTTATATTTGTATCGTTGAAGTCTTTAACACATGTACAATTTGCTTGTGAACGTCATTAACAGCACGTGTTCAATAGAGTTTTATAATAATGAAGTGGGCGTACGATACGATTTATTATGGACTCTAAATGTTAAATAGTTATTGTAAAAAATTGTAACAAAAAAAATATGTTGGCGTTGAATCTTAGAAGCTTACATCCTAACTAATATTATAAATGCGAAAGTAACTCTGTCTGTCTGTTACCTTTTCACGGCTAAACTACTGCACCGATTGTTTTGAAATTTGGTACAGGGGTAGCTTATGGTCCGGGAAAGAACATAGGATACTTTTTATCCCGAAATTCCCACGGGAACGGGAACTACACGGGTGAAACGGGGCGCTGCTAGTCTCAAATATTAGTATTTCAATGGTTCTTTGTACCGGCCTCTTTTAACTAATGCTGTTTTCTGTTAATTTAATAAATTCTTACACAACAAAAAGAAAAAGCCAAATAAGTACAGCCGTGCTAATGTTATGCGCGGTCAAATATTATGGGTTTTATATAAATAGATTTCGTATCTTATCATTCTTCCTGCACACTATGTGGGGTCAGTTGATTTTCGGTTCTTATCAGCTTCTATCACAACATTCTCCACTTTTAAAAATAATCGATAAATCTAAAGTTTGTAAAAATATAACAATGTGAGGTTAGCACTGGACTTTAGCTTTTGTAGTCCTTCCTAACAAGATGACTACATAGTTGAATACAATTAATAACTTGTTATATAACACTTCACGTATCCTATGTGTTATTACATAAAGAAAATCTGTTCTTACCAAATTTCATCTAAATCTGTTTTTGTGTGAAAGAGTAACAATTACACCTATTAACGGATTTTTGTAGTGGTTATATTTTGTTTTGTTTAAGCGTTTAAGTGTTTTATTTCAATGTGTAGTGTTCGTGTAAATCAAAGAAATCAATAATTAATAACTTTTTCTCTTTTATTCGAATATTTTCACCGTCATTTTCTCAAGTCTATAGAGAACTGTACTCACTACTTACCTACTATTTTCATTGCGACATTTACCCCTCATTACATGTCCATTTACTAAACGACAATACTACGTATCGTTCTAAATAGTTTATCTCGTTAAAATAAGTGACGGCGTACTTATCACCATTAATTGTTTCTAACCTACTAAGTAATGTTTTGAAAGTTTTTATCACTTGCATGACGGCACACGCTCGTCTGGTATTTATTTAATAAACTCGGACTTTTTGTCATGGACACAATTTGCGATATTTAACTTTAATAGATAGATAATACGGACTAAATTGGTTTGCGGCATGAGATTTTGCACAAAAGTTTCAATTAATATCGAGCTAAAGGTTGTTGAATACTTGAAAAGTAATTTGCAATTAATTGCTTGAGAATCCTAACAGATACATGTTTCTTATATAAAAAGAAAATAGTAAGTAGGTAACTCGTTTTCCTTTATAGTATAAAAAGTAATAAAATCTAACAATCCAACCTTTTATTTCAAAATAAAACCATTCCAATATCCAAATTAAATCGGTTTCTTATTTTAAAATATTCCCTTAATAGCCATTAGAATTAAACAACTCCGTTTTAGCATTTGATATAACGAAACGAAAATATTAATACATCCTTGACATTTGTTGTTCAATAAATGATGTTTACGAGTAAGATTCGTTCATTATTTTATGTTGCTGTTTCATTTGTACGTCTTATATGTGTTTTATACACTGTTTACTTATTATTTACTACATATATTGTTTGGACGATCCTTCCAACACGTCCTTATATGTATATATCCTTTATTTAATGTAATTTCTTTGCTTTCCCTCGCCCTGATGCCGTCTAACGCTTTGACCACAGAAGATTGTCGAGGCGTGCAACTCGATCAAGGTCAGTCCGCGTACGCTACTGGGTTTCTGTAAATGATTTGGCCGTGAGTCATTCAATGGTCATTTGTATGATGACCACAACTAATATCAATTGACATATATTTTATTCTGAGAAGGGATTGTTTTTTTATGTTTTGTGGTGTCATTTAAACGTCACAATTTATACGGGATTACTATATTTATTCAGTTTTTGTCCATAGTAAACACTACACTACTTTTGTATGAAAGTTGAACAGACGCGCAAAAATAAACGGATGCGCACGCGTACAAAACCTTAACGCAATACAAAATCTTCTATGGTCATAAGCTGAATAAATGTGCGCAGTCCCTTAAAAGTAGAGTTCTCTCAATCTCAAAAGAGCTCTCAAAAAAGTTTTACTCCATTATTTTTCAATTAAATTCTTAATAGTATTGTGTACTTTAATAAGTATGTTTTGGGCTTATTTAAATGATGATAAACGGCATATCATTCCAGAAACTGTTCGTTAATGTGTTTGGCCTGTGCTTCCATTTAACCATTTCAACGCTTGCACGGCTTACCTCAATTTCTGCGCACTATATCATCCAATGTTACTAACATTGTCATCATAATATATGTATATATGTGTTGTATATAGTTGTTTTATTTATATTTATTATTGTTTATATAATAATGAAGACTATAAGATCATGGTTTAGGGAATTCTAAGTTCCTTAGATTTTTAGATATGATGTGGTGATAGTGTGTTGTGTGGTGTGAGTGTGATTTATGATTGATGTGAGTGTATTAAATAATGTGGTTTGTGTTACAGAATAACATGTCGGTGGATGGAAAGGAGGATTATTCAGATTTACCACCGAACCAAAAGAAAAAGAAATTGCAGGCCAAGGTCTCAGAATTAAATAAACAGGTACAGTCATTTATTACGTTTTCTATTAAGTATTAATATCAATAAATTATGTGCCTTATGTTCCTCATTAAAGACCTTATCTTTATTGCTATTATGCTAGATTTTGTATTAAATTTACACAAGAAAGGTGAAATGCACTTATATCCTTCTCTCTCCCACGTTTGATTGAAATAAGAAAAAGGGATGCATTTCTTACATAAATATCCATAATGTATTACATACTTGTCAGTCTTGGTCGTCCTTAGTTACTCGAGGTACTTAGGACTTTTCATATCCTAACCATTATTATAAATGCGAAAGTAACTCTGTCTCTCTGTCTGTCTGTTACCTTTTCACGGCTAAACTACTAAACCGATTGACTTGAAATTTTGTACAGGGGTAGCTTATGATCCGGGAAAGAATATGTTTTTATGTTTTATCCCGAAATTCCCACGGGATCGGGAACTACGCGGGTGAAACCGCGGGGCGCCGCTAGTTTGAAATAAGTATGTATTACAATACAATAACAATTAATATTTTGTATTTTGTATTTTTCAGGTGGCACAAGAGCAAGCCGCCATGGAAGGCCTAATGAAAATGAAAGGTGTTTACGAGTCAACACCGGCGTTAGGCGATCCTATGTCTGTTGAAGGTAAAAGTCTTTTTATTATAGTATTCAAATCTAGCTATTAACATGTTATTATTATTAGCTTTAATTTACCACTAGCTACTGCCTTTTTATTTGCGTGATTCTCGTACGAATAGTATTTCTTCCTGCTTAAATAAATATTGATCCTAACTAATATTATAAATGCGAAAGTAACTCGGTCTGTCTGTCTGTCTGTTACCTTTTCACGGCTAATCTACTGAACCGATTGACTTGAAATTTGGTACAGGGGTAGCTTATGGTCCGGGAAAGAACATAGGCTACGTTTTATCCCGAAATTTCCACGGGATCGTGAACTACGCGGGTGAAACCGTGGGGCACAGCTAGTACCAAATAATTTTAACCTACAGTTATGTATATCTAATTAAAAATGCGTCAAAGGGGAAATAAACATCCATCCAACCGTATTCATAAACCCTTGCAAAAAGTAAAATAGTTTTTATTGTATTTTAAAGGTTCAATCGCAAACAAAAAAAAACTATTCTTTCATGACATCTAACGGTTTTTAGTCTAAAAAAACTGACAGTTATCTATTGTATTAAAAACATATAAATTTAATTACACACGTTATGCATACAAAACAAATATTTTAAGTATCAATTCGATTATCTATTCGGTATCAGGACCCGTTCTTTGTAACCGTTTTCATGACGTCATCCGTTTGAAATTCGTTCCAAAATGGTGTCCAGTTTTGGCGCGAGGAAAAACATGTGAAGGTCGAACGATGAATGTTTTTGTGATACCATAACTTGAAGGATGTACGTTTTATTGTATGCAAAAATGTTTTAAACTTTGTTTTTTATTAGTTGACTGGCTGGTTGGATGTTTTGAACATTAATCATGTTTTTTTTAAAGTTTGTATTCATGTATAAGTTTACTATTTATTTAATTGGGTACTAATAGTGTTTAGTATAAATATACAATAGAACTTTGATTAGAGCTTGATTCACACAAAAATTTCTAACTCATAAAAACGATTAGCTTAAAAGAATCAAAAACCTATCAATCTTAATTACATTTTATAGTTTTATTCGCGATAATTAGATTATAAACGTGTTTTAAGATTCTCTCAAAACATAATTAAATTAATAAATACACGTTTCACACGTTCTTACTAATATTATAAATGCGAAAGAAACTATCTGTCAGTCATTCTGTTACCTTTTCACGGCTAAGCTGACTTGAATTGACTTGAACCGATTGTCATGAAATTTGGTACAGGGGTAGCTTATGGTCCGAGACTATGTTTTGTCTCGAAATTCCCACGGGATCGGGAACTATGCGGGTAAACCGCGGGGCTCCACTAGTTAAATCAATTTAAACAAGTTTCTTTATACATTGCAGGTCAACTAAACGAGTGTTGCGACAAGCTGAAGAAGTTGCGCGCGCAGTTGAACAAGTATGAAGAGTTGTTGGCGGAGGCGAGCGCGCAGGTCAGCGCCGGCACGCTGCACCCGCCCGCGCGGACTAATGGCGCGCCGCCGCAGGCCACCAGGTAACTATCATATACATCTTGTTATTGTTGATGGTTTTTAAATAATAGTTTTACAAGCCATTATTTTTCTGAGCGCATTTTTTCCAAATATACTCTTTTTACTCAATTGTTTATACTCAACTATAATTCATGTCTAATATAAGGTAACCAGTTCAATAGGCACGTCACCTTGGTCCACTTGCTTGATTACATTTTTAACCTTAGAAAATCTAATTCTTAAATCGAAAGTATAAGATTCACCCCCATAACGTAAACTCTTAATCTTCCTTACAATTGAAATAAGTCTCCAAAAACCTACAAATCCACGCTAATTGCAGTATCGGCTCAAACAACAGCGAGTCCCTCTCCCGTTCCGCGTCGGAGTCGTCTGTGAGCACGGGCACGGGCGCGGGCGTGGCGACGCGCGCGGCCGGCGGCTCGCCCGAGTCGGGGCTGGGCGGCGAGCTGGCGGCCGCGCACGCCGACCACGCCAACGGACACCACCACGAACACGACAACGACCACGAGTCCGACTTCGACTACTATTACTGTGAACCTGATCTGCAGCCCGTCGGGTACTGCAAGGCGCTTTATGCTTTTGAAGGTTAGTCTTGTTGTGAATGGAATGTTGTAGTTTAGAATATTCTTTTGTGATATTATCGGAAGGTAATTTAATAGTTGGCGCGAATCAATCTATTGAAAAATTTAATTTTGCAATAAATCTGACGATGCAGTGTACTGTGACAGTGTATTCGTTAAAAATTGGTCTTAAAATTGCTTTTTCTTATAACTATTATACTTCTCACAAGATAAGTCATTAATATAGTTCAGAAACAGGAACGGACCCAATGCAGAACCTTGTGGAACTCCTATCACTTGACGACGCTTTTGATGGCGCGTTTTAATCTATTGTGATCTAGTTTCCTGTCAATTTGTTTAATCTTACCAAACATTGATATATATCTAATACATTACCACCTTACAGGTATAGGCAGTGGTTCAACGATGCGTATGGAGTGTGGCGAGCGCCTGTTAGTTCTGGAAACAGACGCGGGCGACGGCTGGACGCGCGTGCGACGTCACCATACTCGCGAGGAGGGATTCGTGCCTACCACGTACATTGCTACCACTTTGTATGCTGATGCGCATGGCAATTGAACTGGTACGTTCCTTAAGTAATGTTTTTACAAATGATAAAACGAAAAACCAATAACATCAGATAATAATTAAAGTTCAATATAATATTTATATGGAAACACTAATAAATTTAATTATAGAATTAGCTCCATGTGATAAATACTATACGTTATGGAAACTAATCGATAGATTCGACTAAATCGTAACCCACGCACGAACTGTAATAAATAGTTATAATATCTCCATCGCGCGTATCGTCAAATAACATGTTTTTATATTTCACATAGTATATCTCCTAATTTAAACTAACGTTTCATCATCAATTGCAGTATAAAAATATCTATAAGTGTTTTCCTGGTTACTTAAAACATCTGTACCAATATCCCCATTAATCGTAGTAATTTCGGCACAAAACAATAACATATTTCTATTATTTACAGATAACCTGAACGCCTAAAGTTGAGTGAGGAGTAACATAGAACTGATGACGTCAATTTGTATTAGTCCATTCGTTTATAGTCCAAATTGATGTTCTAAAATGAGTACTGAGACAAAAAGTTCTTAGTACATTAAAGCGACGCGGTGTTGAATACAGCGCATTCAAGCCTTATCTCGCGTGTCGTGTATATGTTCTTATGGCCTACTCGCATATGTATATTAATATGCTATAGATAATAATTTGATCTAATGTTAACTCAAGTGTACAGTTTTGACCAAAATTCTAAACTAAATTTAGCCTAAACTGGTCCCAATATTTGATAGATATAATATAGATCGTCCAAATTATAAGAGCATTTCCTTTAAAATAGGATCATATAGGACACTTTTTGTAACAGTTTGACTTATCTTAAATATACGTACGTTATAGTAAAGTTCTTGTTAAATACCTGTTACTAGGTAATAATATCTATTATACAAATCGGGTATTGGGATCACTCTACCAATATAGGTATTAGATAAATTAAAATATTGTATGGAATTAATATTTTCGTCATTTCTATTTGATTTTTATTATGTGTTAATTATGAGATTATCTTTCAATAAATATTATATGATGAGATTGAAAGGATTTTTGAAAAAAGATTGAATGAATCGGTGTTTTGAGCAGTTTAGCTCCTTTAGATAGCAAAACTGCAAACTACTTGAAGTGTTTTGGTTAAAACTGTATAAATATAACTAAGTTTACTCTATACCCCACGTCAACCGGGCCGTTGATGAACAAAATGGAAATTTATAATAACATTCCATGGTTTAATTTATTGTGTATATTGTTGATTATATTTTCATACATATTTTTCATGTATGGTTTATACAGTAATGTAATTTTAATTGTAATATGTAACTTGATCTAGATCTTCATTGTGCCAGCGGTTTTTTTACATTTAAGTTTTTTTTTCGTACTTATAATAGTTGTTAAAATGCTTCTATGTGATTGTACCGTCATTGTCTACTGAGTAAAGCGGGGTGTGTCATAGCTATGTGTTGGCATCAAGGATTTGATTTAACATGCACACAGAATTGATTATATTTTTTTATACCTAGTTTTTTTATTAATGGGATGCCCAGCGCTATCTATACATACTCGTTAAGTACTGAAATCTTTACAATTATGATTTTATTATGAGCTCGGTGTGTTAAGTTAAACATTCTACATTATACTTGAAAATGGATTATAGCGACGTATATTGACTTATGTATTATTATTAAATTGATATATAGATCCAGTTATTTCAAGTAAAGTCTTGTATATTATAAATAATTATAGTAGTTATTGAATTTATGTAGAATATAATGCTAGCTAAATTTCGTGACTAGCCAATGCTATTTTTTGAATCTTGCTGTATGCCAGAAACGTGTATACTTCAATGTATTTATATATAGATGAGGAGATGGATGGATGAATGAAGAGGATTTTCTTATAAAAATAAACTATATGAGGACTACTATTTGGTTTTATTCAATAACACCCCTCTTAGATCTCAGTTACACTGTAATTTGTTATCCATGATTTACTAAGTATCCCAGATTCAACAGACAACCTATTTTTATGGCATATGCTTTTTCTATAAAATGCGCCGGAAAGGAGATATTATCAAAAATACTGTTTATGGGCGCCATTTTTCCAATATGGCGACGCGAGCGGCAAAGATACGAGATGGCAAAGTTGAAATTCTGATAGGGTGCGTCAAAATTTATAAGATTCCCAATTTTCGAAACTCCCGGTAAATTTTCCAAATAAAAATACTAAATGACAGCTAAATACAAGCTTTGTAAAATATTAATTCTAAAGGACGGCAACCAGCTCCAAAGTTTCCTATTTCTACTCTCAAGTTACCAAGTTGCAACTCCCAAGTTGCCAAGTCCAACTCCCAAGTTGCTAAGTTCAACTTCAAGTTGCCAAGTTCAAATCCCGATTTGCCAAGTTTTACTCCCAAGTTACCAAGTTCAACTCCCGATTTGCCAAGTTCTACTCTCAACTTGCCTAGTTCAAAACCCGATTTGCCAAGTTTTACTTCCAAGTTACCAAGTTCAACTCCCGATTTGCCAAGTTCTACTCTCAACTTGCCTAGTTCAATACCCGATTTGCCAAGTTCAACTCCCGATTTGCCAAGGTCAACTCCCAATTTTCCAAATTCCATTCCCATGTTACCAAGTTCTAATCTCAGGTTGCCAAGTTCATTTCTCAAATTGCCAAGATTAACTTTTAAGTTGAAAAGTACATCTTCCAAGTTACCAATTTAACGTCTCAAATAGTCAAGTTCAACTCCCAAGCAGCCTAGTACAATTCCCAAGCTGCCAAGTTCCTTTCCCAAGTTGCCAAGATCAATTCTCATAGTAGCCAAGTTCATTTCCCATTTTGCCAAGTTCTCATCTCAAGTTGCCAAGTTCATTTACTAAGTCTAAGTTATACAGCCTTTGATTTACTTTAATTGCACAATTATATTATAATAATTATTCGTACTTTAAAAAAAAGTATAGAAAGATCCATAATCCCGATTGTTTATGGATCTTTCTATACCATTCGAACGAATAAGTAATATTATTCTTAAATTTTGCAAAATCGTTCAGAATATAAATGATTTTGCTTACAAATTGACACATCGCGCCCAAGGCTCTGTCTGCGTAATTCTATTCACTGCATATGACTTTGCGGTTATAAAGTGCATGTACTTATTATTATAACCGATTGACCTATTTCGATGTATTAACGTGTTTTCAATGGAAGTTTCCAGTGTGTTTAAAGCTCAATAGGGTATTGAGCAAGAACTTGCGAGAGTTCCTTTCAAAGAGCACACATTGCAGTGTAACGACCCGACACGGCCTTGTGTCGCTTGCAACGTTTGGTCGTGAACTATGACTTGCTGAACATCTTTATTTATAAATTCATGTGTCTATTTGCAAAACTTTCCATACACTACTTAAGCAAAAATTTGAATACAATTAGTAGTTAGATATACCTAATGTTTGTTTTTAGAGCTGCCATCTGACATATAAGATCATCTGATATTTAAGTTGGTAAGTTTTTATCCCCAATTCATCCTCATACGTCCAGAAAAGTATCCTCTTTCTTTGAAGTCAGGAAATTTAAGTAACTAACCTACTCTCTCTAGCCTCTAAGGTTTGCTGGAAGAAAACTCTTAGGGTTAAGCTCACCTCTGTACCTACATGCCTTTTATAATTATTTAATATTTAAGTCTCTGTGTACAATTATAAATAAATAAATAACCTACTTACTTTAAATTATCTTATAAAATGTTCTAAAATGTTGTTATAAATATTACATATTTATATAGACAGTGGTGTCCAGTTTATAAGTATTCACCTACTAACGTATAAAATTATACATTTACCTACTTAAAGGTAAGTTAGATAAGAACTAAACAGGATAGTTACCTAACTCCGTGCGATTGCAGGGTCAGCAGATCGTAACTTCATACTTAGTTATTTAGTTCTTAAGTTATAAGCAATCGTAATGTTAAATTAAACTTAGAGATAGAATTAAGTAAAAGGGCCATATACCAAGGTACCTATTAGACAGTGAACAAATTTTTAATAGAGCCTATCCAAAACCTCCTGCTTAGCCTTTCTTTTTAGCCTAAGTATTATACTAAGTACCTATTCGAATATTTTTTAAACACGTTTTAGACAATTTAAGGTTAACAAAAAATTATAGGTAAAACAAAGATAAAATTAAGGGTGTGTCTGTATGTGCGAGGGTGGGTGTGTGTGTGTGTGTATGTGATTTGAAGTATCTGTATAAGTGATGTTAGGGGTATTCAGACTTAGATACAAAGATATGTGCTATATTTTTACTTTTAAAAAACCTCATAAGGTATTTTAATAAGTACTAGAAAAAAACTGAGTAACAAAGAAAATTAATTAAAGAACAATATTCATTACGATAACTAGTACTTATGTACCTATTCTAAGTACTTACTTATAAGTGTCTCATATAACACCTTTCAGAACCCAATAACACCATTCAGCATTGGACTGTGTTAAATAACACGTTGTATAATCGTGATTTAACACCAGATGGCATTATTAGTGGCTAATCACTAGAAAATGTCCATCCATTTGTCTGTAATTGTTTTCATCCATATACGCACGGAAACGTAAAAGTTTCTTCGTGGCCAGGTAATTAGTCACCTACTTACAATATGTGCATACACCTTTATTACATTATTCGATTATTCATTATCGTTATCGATTATTCAATTTGTCTGTAAGCAAATTATGAATAACTCTATTTACTTTAACGAAGTTACAAACCGAATCAAATACAAGATTTACCTAACAATTTAAAGTTTGCATGAGAAGTTGCTTACATTGCGTTCGCTGCTCTATTGGCCGAGTGCACCGCCTTCCGTGTCTTGTCACGCAATTATTGCATCATTTTCTACAACACCTAACAAGTCATATTAGTACTGTGAAGCATACTCATTGCTATTTCATTAAGTCCAATCTCTGAATGACATAATAATCAGCAGGCGATGTAAAGCGTCGCTAGCGATGCTGCGTTACATTACAATATGTTTGGTAGGTAAGTACATTCTAAACGAGTTTCACGGGAACTGCGGGTTCGAAATCCCGAGGTCGGGGATTGTGCAAATATTTAAACAGTTTTCCTGGTCGGCCTGGAATACCGATCGTTGCATTATACAAATCCCGTGTACCTTTATACTGCAGCCACTAAAAACACGAAAGAAATCTCACCTGTGTGTGTTGTTAGGAGTATTCACGAGCGAGCTTGATGAAAATTTTGCTGTTATGACTCTCGAGTGAAATTGCTTTGTTTAACCTGGTAAAACCAGTCAGTAGATAAGTATAATACATATTGTACTGTACTACACACATACATTTGCAAGTGGGCACTTTTCCTCAATTGGGTCTCTCCGGTATTAGTCCTCTGTGTCTGCTGCGATATTTTTCATGAAATAAAAGACTTGTGCCTCATAGGATGGCTCTAATTCTATTCATAGCAACTGTCCATGATTTTACTACTTTTACTTAAGACCCTAAACTCGATAATTGACGGTTTTTGTACTTTTTGATCTAGTCATATTATATGAAAAGCGTATTTTATAAACATGCTTTTAGGTAATAATTAAAGGAAATATTGTCATCTAAAAAATACTCAGAGAAAAACAATATTATACAGAAAACTTAAAAAATATATCAAGAAAACTGAACATATGTTTTCTGAATTTCACTTTTAGCATTAACTTCCATGCCTTCGGATTCTAGTAATTCGACCAATTTAGCACTAAAAATTAAACAAACTTAAAGTCCAGATCCTTATTAAGGAAATACTCATAGGAAAATTTAATTGTTATTATAATTATTATTGAAATCGAAAAAAATATAAAGTTAGAATTTGTAAAAATCACACTCAAGAAAATCGTAATTTACGTTGATAAATGATGCTCAAAACGTTATTAAAATTACCTCAAATAATAAAAGAATATTTTCTACAACAATTATACTAAAAAAAAATCTCTAAAACAAATTGTCTTTTTTTCTACAAATATTTTAAAATCATCATAAAACTACTATAAAATCGGACGCACGAAACAATTCAAATCAGTCTGCCGCGAGGCTTTTTAGAGAGAGGACGTATCGCTCCTACCGAGCGTTTGACCTTTGCGGCGCGTACGAATTTTATGCGATAACTCATCAACATGTTTTGATACTCGATAATAATTTTTGTTTTATAATTTGAATTATTTATTAAAAAAAAAATATTAACATTTATGATAACAAATAATGTTTTAGAAATAATGAGCAATAAAACAACATTATTTTAAACCGACTTCCAAAAAGGAGGAGGTTCTCAATTCGGCCGGTATGATTTTTTTTATGAATATGTTCAACGATATCTCCGTCAATTCTGTACCGATTACTAAAATTCTTTTTTTATTCAAAAGAATGGACTTGCCGTTTGGTCCCATGTCAAGGAAACCAGGATCTAATGATGGCATTCTAGAGAAATTGAGAGGAACTTTAGAAAATCGTAGGGTGATTAGTGCATTTGTTAAGTTTTTCGTTAATTATCTTAAAGCATTATAATTAAATGAAGGTTTGGAGTCGATCTGATGATGGACCTGGAAGATAGTCGAGGGAACTTTTCAACGACTAACAGCAGTTACCTCGTGTTTGGGCTTGATTAATTTGTATCGATGAGACCTTTACAACCAGATAGGTTGTGACACTCAAAAGTAATAAAAAAAAAGACTTTAAAAGCTGAAAAGTATAAAATAACAAATATTTAATTTAATACACCTTTTATGCGATGCTAATTTATACTTTTGTGTGTATGTTACCTATTGATAAGTGTGAAGTCGGTGCCAAGCCTCAAAGAAATAAAACTATTAGAAAAATAAACTACAAAATTATAATTCGAGATGACCGTTAACGAACGTTTGCCCGCTTGGATTGGTCGCATTTTTATTTTATTTATGTGCTACATCGCATAAGAGGTATTACATTACATATTTGTTATTTTATACTTTTTAGTTTTTGAAGTCGGTTTTTTTTTAACAAAAAAGGAAACGAAATAATTTAGAAAGTCCTGCTTTTAGCGCTAAAAGGTTGTCCCGATAATATATGTTGTACATATACAGACGAGGCATTTTTCAAGTAGGCGTGGATGACGATATTCAAAACTATAAGGAAAGGAATATCGAAAATTGCTAGCGATTTTAATAAAAACTAAAACTGCAATTAGTATATGAAAAATCAATACCATTATGGCAAAAAATATATTATTCACAAGTAAGTTATAGACTTTTTTTACTCGTATGTTGCTTTGTTTTTAAAAAGTTTCGTTACTTACCAAAAAAAATCATGTCTTATTTTAAAAACAAAAAACTAGTATTTGTTTTATTCATTATTCCTTGTTGTGAATAATGGAATATCGAATCGAAAGGTATTACGTAAATTATATCTAATCATATACTACCTACTATGAATCGTAAAAAAAATATACTCGTATTTTTACTTTTGTCAATAACTTTTACACAATTTATAATTTCCAATGGATCAAAACCATTCGGCCGGAGTATTCAGAGCGAGCGCGCCGTCACCACATAGACAGTGTGCATGCGGACACGCGTGCGCGTCTGTGTGAGTGAAAATTTGAGTTGTCGCGCGGCAGATCACGGCTCTTAAACGAGACACATGAATGCCCTCCAAAACACGGTATCGCACATGAAAATAAAAGATACTATAGTACCTAGGTATATCTTATGTAATTATTGATTCCATTTTCTTGAACTCGTTCGAATTTCTGATTAGGTACTCACTACGTATGTAACATCGAAGCTTATCTAAAGCCATCATACAAAATTCATGCACTCAAACTGGCTGAAATAACGTACTGAGTTTTACGTATTGTATTACTCGATCATTCAAGTAAGTAGGTAGGGTAAAACTACCGGTTATCGGCCCCTTAAGCGACTTTTCAACTTCAGCGTTGATCTTTATACTAATTGGATAAACCAAAAACTTTCAAACAAATCATTATGTTATGCTACAATATTCTAGTTTCAGAAAACCAAAAGCATATATACGTATCTTTAACACATAATTTACAAATAAATATTAATCATGAAATGAGCGAAAACACCGGTTATCGGCCCCTAAGACCAGCTATCGACCAGCAATGTACCGGTTATCGGCCGCCTACATTCACTATAGGAAAATTACTCTTATATTAAAGACATAAGGTTGATAGTCGAATGAAAATAAAACGATTAATGCCCTAAGTACAAACCATACAAAAAGGATTTTGGTTGCTATTATATTTTGATAAACATTTTGTGAAATATACAAAATCAAATATATTATACCGGGAATCCAAGGGGAGATCCCGGTGGCTATGTGGGACTCACCCAGCCAGAAGGGCGAGGCATATCCACTAAAAGCCCAGCGACTTCCGACTGCGCTACACATTTTAGGGTGTCGTAGGATCCCGCGGGATTTCTACCACGACACCCCAATGCCGGGCCCCCTCTAAAAGCGGCGCCCCCCCTTCTGAAAAGAACATCCTCGGAAACAAGGACGTCTCCCAAACCGGTACCGACAGCGAGCGTCCTCCCATGCGTTCACCTTTTGTACCAGGGTTTGAGAGAATTGGGTCGATTGCTCTTCCCGCATCTCCTAGGCCCCTCCTGATCCCCAACATTAAGGGGCACATCCAACTATGCCTGAAATGCGAGGGACGATGGGACGGTCCGGAGCCCCGGAAACCCGGGCCGTCCAGTCTACTCGACGAGCAGTATAGCATAACCTTGATAAAAGCTAATTACTGGCTAGTTACCAACTCGTATAGCTGATAAAAATGTTATATTTCAGCCATAATGTTCATAGGTCGATAACAGGTATAGCTATACCCTATACCCGGCCGTCATAAATTCAGTATTTCTGAAGGTCATAACTTTGTAAATACAAAGTATTTTGGCGGCCGGAATCTAGTTGTAAGACCACAAAAATATAGTAGTTCATACATGTAAATAAACCTTCTTCAGTAAACCTAAGGTTTCTTCAATAAAGTCAAAGAAAAATATCGTAAATAAAACTGGTTTGCGACCTCCCGGCCGATAAGGGGTTTTTGAAGAAATTCGTCGACCTGTGTGCCGGCCTCCAAAAATCTCAAAATTGATGAAACCTTGATGAGTTTTAGTATTTTAATATGAAATTTAAACATTTTATAAACACACAGCCCAAAATTTTCAGCAATTGAACTATAGTAACACATTCAAACTTAGCTTTGAAAATAAGTCTACTTGTTATGTTTTTTGCTAAAACGCAACTCCTCACATCAAAATTTTAAATTGCGATTGGGGGCTCAATTTTCCACTTTCAGGAATATGCCGTTAGCTAATAAATAAGTGAAGTTTGCAGGAATCGAAAGACACTAAGTTAGAAAAGATAAGATTAATATATTTTTAATCATTTAACAAAAAGTGCCAGGTGGCCGATAACGGGTAGTGGCCGGCTAACAGGTAGTTTTACCCTATATTTTTAACTTAAGTAAGTACCAATACGAGTATTCTGTATTATTTTATACTCTACGTTTACTTAAGTACATATAAGTATTTATACTTATAATAAAGAGCGATGAATTTTAAATATCATTACATGCATTCTAAACTAAGAACATACCTACGATTTTTCTGGAGACAAGGTTAAGTTAAAGATAAGCAACGTTTCACAACGACATATTAGTGATGGATCGACGTTATCGAAGTGGTTTTTAATTTTATGAGCGTTTCCGTGCTACGGAGCACACGATAAATCTTCGGTCCCGGTTGTAGTACATATACCTATATAGGTAAGTACATACAAATAATATCAACCGTTACGAGTAATTTGAACCCTCAAGTCATACAAAAAAATATCTCATGCAAAGGACTCAAATTAGTAAGGTAAGTTACGTCAAATTACGGAAAACTGTTCAGGGATACAGGAAAGATAGGGCGCTACGTTTAATGCAATGCAAAGTATTGAAAACAATTAATGACTTATGTGGGTAAATATCGGATTATGCAATGCTTCCACTTGTGTCACACCAATCAAACTGGTTTTCGTTCGAAATCCACGGATATCTGGGGGCACGGCAGTGCCCCCCGCCAAGTCGAGCGCGAAGCAAACACTGCCGTACCATCCTTTACAGGAACCCTTTCGCCGCATTTTCAGACCCCTATTTGACAACCTCTGGATAAGCCCAGAACGCTGAAATTTTCGTCATCCAGTAAGCTATACAATCACATACTTAAAATAAATTTTCAAGTCTGTAGGTCATTTAGTTCCCAAGTTAAGCGAAAGCAAAGTTTCGCATTTTAGACACTCACTCACTCACTCACTCACTCACTCACTCACTCACTCATGATCATCAAAATAGAACTAGTACTTCCCATGAACCTAGAGAGCTGAAATTTGGTACAGAGTTAGGGTTTAATGACCACATAAAGGGAAAACTATAAAAACTAGGATAATCGAACGGGAACGGGAATTATACGGGAATGGGAACGGGAATTGTAACTCAAGAACGGCTGAACTGATTTGGCTGAAAATTGGTGGGGAGGTAGCTTAAAACCAGGAAAAGGACATAGAATACTTTTAATCCCGATATTCCCACGGGATTGGGAACGGGAATCAAAAAATCAAGAACGGCTGAATTGATTTGGCTGAAAATTGGTGGGGAGGTAGCTTAAAACCAGGAAAAGGACATAGGATACATTTAATCCCGAAATTCCTACGGGATTGGGAACGGGAATTTAAAAATCAAGAACGGCTGAATTGATTTGTCTGAAAATTGATGGGGAGGTAGCTTAGAACCAGGACAAGAACACAGAACACTTTAATCCCGAAAATCCCACGGGAATGGGAACGGGAATTTATTACTCAAGAACGGCTGAACTGATTTGGCTGAAAATTGGTGGGGAGGTAGCTTAGAACCAGGAGAAGCACATAGAATACTTTTAATCCCGAAATTCCCACGGGATTGGGAACGGGAATTTATTACTCAAGAACGGCTGAATTGATTTGGCTGAAATTGGTGGAGAGGTAGCTTAGAACTAGGAGAAGCACATAGAATACTTTTAATCCCGAAATTCCCACGGGATTGGGAACGGGAATTTATTACTTAAGAACGGCTGAACTGATTTGGCTGAAAATTGGTGGGGAGGTAGCTTAGAACCAGGAGAAGCACATAGAATACTTTTAATCCCGAAATTCCCACGGGAATGGGAACGGGAATTATAATTCTAGAACAGCTGAACTGATTTGGCTGACAATTTGTGGGGAGGTAGCTTAAAACTATTTATGTATAGATACTTTTTATCCCGAAATTCCCACGGAAACGCGAACGGGAACTACGCGGGTGAAACCGCGGGGCGCTTAATAATATAATACAACTCCTAAAAAATAAGTGTGTCAAATAAGAAAATCTAATAAAATAAATCAATATAAACAAGTTTTAACAAAAAGAAATGAAATCCCACCAAAAACATTCTGTAAAAAAACTAGCCAAGTCTCGATGGAGCTGCTTGTTTAACTCTAAAAAGTAATGAAATCTAGACAGACTCGTGCCAAGTCTAAGGTTCCTTACTGCGATTTCTTTATTATTATAGTTAATGTTGTGTGACTTGGCCGTTGAAGGGTACACATGTATGTACACAAGGGTACAAAACTAGGTGCTCCATGACGCTATTGTATCAATCTTAAAAAATCCAGAACCTATCCATTGACGATAGAAAATTTGCTTAATTATAGCCTTGAAAAATGTTGATTCAATATCCAGTCAATTGTAGGCTTGATAAAGCTGCGTATTTTAATAATGTTATAACATTACGTGTAAACAAAATTGACATGTACCGACTACTAACCTTTTAAACAATGTTCAACGGTCAAGTCACACAACATTAACTATAATAATAAAGAAATCGCAGTAAGGAACCTTAGACTTGGCACGAGTCTGTCTAGATTTCATTACTTTTTAGAGTTAAACAAGCAGCTCCATCGAGACTTGGCTAGTTTTTTTACAGAATGTTTTTGGTGGGATAAGAGTGACAGTTTTACGAAACAATCTCTGGGCGACGAGAATTCAAAACAAATGAAAGCATTTTAAGCGAAAACAGTTGACCTAACAACCTATATCGCCGCGTGCAAACGGGAAAATTAGAATGCAAATGTTGCTTTGTCGCTTGTAGGCTTTGAGCTACTTACAAACACTTTGTAGGTTTATAAGGTTACCTTGTAGGTTACGTTTAACGGTATAGGTACAACAATGCTTTTAAGATTGTACAGACTTTATTTTAGTAAAAGTACTTGTTATGAAATGAAATATAAAAATATAATTTCAATAAGCCAATATTTATGTTTAAGCTGGTAGGTAGAGCACTGTATAGTATGGTAGAGTATGCAGGTAGGAATCTGACAGGGAGAGCCCCATATACTTAACAACAAAGAGTAATCCACAACTTTTGAGTTATTATCAAATTGTCTACCAACATAATGTTAAACCTACCCGATACATATTATTACGTATGTTAATCATGTTTCTTCTTGTAAAACATTTCATAATATCTAACTTTCGGGTCTTGGATCAAATTAAATTAGACACGGGTTCAGAATCCTTTGGGTAGTTAGGTACGTACATAACAGACGCCTGTAAGACGTGCTTAGGGTTTTAGATGTGCCTAGACATACCTATTCATTCATGTGATAAATTAAAGGATTTCACGTTTGTTTTATTGTTTCTTTTTAAGAATTTTTTATTTGATATATAGGTACGGGTGTAATAAGTGAAAAGGTACAAAGTAAGTATGAAGTATAGTACCTACCTAACTTTGAAATTTGCTTCAAAGATTAAAAGCTTTTAAGAGCGGGAATGATCGACTAGTTAATAATCTTTTTAAACGCGTAACATACTTTCAATTATAGTAAAACTAAGGTATACGTACATATAAGTACTTACTTATATTTTATTTAAAGAAAGTAAGTACATAAAACGAAATTCTGACGAATGACCTAAAAACTTTGCAAGCTTTACTACTTAGCGAATGGCTTAAAAATCACCGCAGATCGTAAGTATTCCAAACATGTATTTTTCTTATTGTCCCATTTTACGGACAAATCCTCGGAAATACAGGATTAAGTGGATTCCGACGCCGAAAAAGGTAACACCTGAGCTTAACTTATGCGGTATAGTTTTAAGGATGAGGTATTTTATGTGAAAGTTTGCTAAAATTAAGTATAAAATGGTGAAGGTTATAAAAAAAACGCATTTCTTTTTCTATTACGGGGCAACCTTTTTTTTGCTTTAATGAAAGATTTCAAGGAATAGGTACGGGTAGGTAGTGTTGTTGTTAAGGATTTTGTCAAGTAAATTACAAAACAATGCGGTTAAAATAACTAAACTTCAATTACAAAGTTAATTAAAACGTTACTTTCAATTTGGTATAAGTCATAAAGTCTCAATGTCGTTAGGTAAAGGTACATAAGGAAAATATTGGTCGGCAGTAGTCCTTTGTTGAAATATCTTGCAAAAACTAACCGTTTACGAAATTCACTCATACATTATGTAGGTGGCCCCGATAACGCTGATTACTTAATAATTAAAAGGATTCGAATGAGTGGTCAATGCTAAAACAAATATACAATGAATTATTTAAAAACGTATATAAATATAACAGTTTTATTAAACCTAGGTATACTTACTATTTCATACCAAAGAATATTCTTGAAGTAGTTCAACTCTGGCGTCAAAATAAGCAAATGAGTCTAATTATGTACACAGTACATCACTTACATTTACAATGCAGGAAAACACTGTATCAAATGTTCCCGCAAATTTGAAGACATGTGACATCTGCCTACCCTCATTAAGTTGGAAGATTCATTCATCCCACAGGATTAAGTGAGGTCGTTATGTTAATGAGTTGTATGTTTGCAGCAAAATAGTGTCACTTGATTTAAAAAACTTCGAAATAAAACTTTCAATGGATTTCTGTCGCGATATTAATTTTTGTTTTATGTTTCTGATTGTACTATCCAGAAGACAGAGGTGTGTGTGACGCCCCTCTACAATTCATGTAAGTTTTAGAATACCAATAAAACCAATGATTCATGATGAAAATCAAAATGTCGCAAAATCAGAATGTCGAAAGTCAAAATGACGAAAAATCTAAACGTCGAAAGTCAAAACGTCAAAATATCAAAATGTCGAAAGTCAAAAAGTCGAAAAATCGAAAAATCGAAACGTCGAAAGACAAAATGTCGAAAGTCAAAACGTCGAAAAATCAAAATGTCGAAAGTCAAAATGTCGAAAAATCGAAACGTCGAAAGTCAAAACGTCGCAAAATCAAATTGTTGAAAGTCAAAATGTCGAAAAGTCAAAATGTCGAAAGTCAAAATGTCGAAAAATCAAAATGTCGAAAGTCAAAATGTCGAAAAATCAAATCGTCGAAAATAAAAATGTCGAATATCTGAATATTTTGATTTTTCGACGTAGGTACTGATACCTACGTCGAAAAATGTAAATTTCGAATAAATTGAAACCAATTTTGATTTTCAATTAGGAAAGTATTTATTCATACGGAGCTGAAAGTATCTGGAAAACCTTTCTGTTTTAGATGATTTAGGACGAGAAAAGACTTTCATATGTAACAATTGTATTGTATCTTTGAACGTCGAGCGTTGAATACTAAGGGCTTGTAATTTGTCAGCACCCTGAATATTGTGAGCGCGTCATCATCACGGTTCTTTGTTATTCTAGTCTCACCCGCTTCCACTTAATGAAACTTCAGTGACGTTCAATTAATTTGATTGCAGACGAAGTTGGTTCAGCGCTGGCACTTGATTTACACTACAAATTGGAATGCAGGAATTCACGTACTTAAATCATAATTTAAATGTATGAGTGTAGTGTGGAGATGTTTTTTGCAGTTGACATAATAAGTGGTAAATGTTAAGGCGATCTGATGTAAGCGATATTAATTTGTTAGTAGCATACTTTCATGCGGTTTGGTGAGTGTGCGCGCAGTGTCCGCACAGCTGTCGACTCCGGCGCAGCACTCGACCCTCGAATACACGACGCAGGGCATTCGCGATTGCCGTCACGGTTTCATTGGATTTACGATATACATATAGTGATAATAAGTGGTGTTGAATTTATTTTTCATTTTATTAAAACTCTTCATTATCAGGTACGCATATAATTATTTAAGAAAAATATTGTTTAATGAATGAATGGTGATGGAACTTTAAATTTATGATTAATAAGCTTAAAGAATAAAATTATGTAGGTGTTTTACTGTTATATGTAATTGACTGTTAGCTTTAATTTGTAAAAAATGTTATTCATCATGTTAATTAATTTTATTCGTAATTAATTATTTAATTAGGTAAATATTAGATTTTTGGTCACCCAATTATATCAAATAGTATGAAAACATTAATAAATAAATATAACAGTATTCACGCAATAAGGTTTTATTGGTACTAAAACATTCTCGCTACTATTTGGTAACAGCAGACAGCTTATATTTATATTAATAACATAATTTGTATGTACGGTAGAAAGCGAGTTAGACGTTGGAATTCTGTAATTTTCGCAAGTGCTTACACTGTAGCCGGGACTAGGTATGTAGGTGGTCTATAATGTTACATAATGAAAAACAGACATGTCTGCTCAAAGCCTCTAAGTGCGCGATGCCTTCTTGCCACCCTTTATTTAAGTTGACATAAAGCTTTGAAGTTCAACAAATGTAAATGCTCGCACTCATGACACTTGTAACTTATCTCAAGTTTGGCAAGCTCAGACAAGTGAACATAAACAAAGTCATGGAACCTCGCCAAACACTTGACGAATATAATTGAACCAAATTTTGAAGTTGCACAAGCGTGCGTGAACAGTTTCACAATTTAATAGTTTAATTAAGTATCATCTAACAATCAATTTTGGCGTTCTTTAACAAACATTTGTGTGCATAAAAAAATCTTGTTTATAACAACCGAGTTAATCATACCGACGGAATTCGAGCAATAACGAATGCAATATTGTTGCGTAAAGTGGAACATGAACCGGTCTTGTGTTGCCGCTCCATTTCAGACAACAGTATGTACGAATTTCAGCGATATTTATACTACTAGCATATACAAATACAAGTACCTACGTTTGGTTAGGAAACTACCCCTTGCAATATCCCCGCTATATCCGGTCGATGTTTCATAAACCAATGTTAATATTAATATTTCAAACAACCTACAAACGCAGTCGGGAGTTCTGCAAATAAAAGCGGTCTCCGCCGGTGAACTTTCACCGTTTGTTAGTTTTGCCTTCGACAGAGATGTCATGTTGCGTCATACCATTAAGGCACTAACAAGGTGCACACTTTATATAAGCCGGTAAAATTTTTTCCGTGGAACTATTGAATGGATCGCATCGTTAGGGGAGCGAAATATTTTGAATGAAAATATTTATGGAACGTACTTATTTTATGTTTGTTTGTAGGAAATAATTGGTCATTGGTGTAGTATTTAATTTATACGTTTTCGTTGTAGTAATCAATCCCTTCACTATATGCGAAGGCTGATTATTACACTCTTCAGTTTCACATGTCAGGGCCGAGTGACCGGATAGATGTTGCCGGCCTATTTCCTTTTCAATTTTACCCTGTCAACTTGATCCGTTGCCGACACACACTGTGACTAATTTCTTGACATTCTTTCATGTTTTAAGCGTTGAGCAAGTATGTTGTTTTTTAAATTGAGCAAGTGTCATAAAAATAGTCGTAATATATATTGATGATGTTATCTTCAAGCTCTACCTCCAGTATGAGAACCTTAACGAGTTTCAGTCGAGGTCTATCCTCAATCCACCTTTTTATAAAATACATTATGAAGATACTCGCCTTGGGAAATCTAGGCACTTTACCGTAGTCGCTTTTTATAAAAATACAAATACAAAATCTTTCAGTAAAGGTTATTTAAGTATTTATCAACGACAGATTTATCTTCATGTCTATTGGGTAAAGTTTTTGTGATAAAACTCATTGAAAGTAGACATTTAGAAACACAAATCCCAGTATAATTTCTTCATTGAATTTCTTTGAAGTAAACTTTCACTTGGCAGACATTTAGTCCCAATTTGGGTGATATATTATGTATATTGAGTTGCGTAAAAATGTCTGAGACAGTCGATGTTTTGAGCTAGATTAATAATCCGTAACGGATGGTGTCACGGTTAGCAAACTGTGTCGCGGTAATCGCCTTATTTCGAGTCCCCTGTTATCGCATTCCGCAGGATACTAAGCCTGTTCCCTAAGGATATAAACAAACTATTAGCCGAAAATATTTTGTGGTGAACGTTTGCCATGAAAGAAGGTTTATGTCTTAGATGTTGGTTTTAAGATTAGCTTTTGCTGGAGATAATGATTTATTTGTTTCACGACTTTCGTGGCTTAGCGGTTACAGAGGCTACTTTCTGATTTAGGCTTAAAAAGTTTAGAGTTTGATTTGCGAATGAAATAGGAAGGATAGACTTTTTGTTATTGGGTCTTGGAAGTTTTGCGATAAGCGACTTAGTGTATCAATTTTTCAATAGTTTATAGTTAGTACCTCTGAACAGTTTATAATTTAAATTTTAATTAAAAAATTGCGTCTTTTCTGTACAGTTTCTGTATGTATGTCTATTTCTACTACATCTAGGTTTGCATATTCGTAAAAGGTTTGCCAAAAGAACACAGCGCGCGTGACTGTCACTCCCTTAGGGAATTACATTTGTGTGTCGTGTGTTTTGAATCAAAATCTCTTTCAAAAGTAATGAATCCAGTGCCTACTCTTTTCGTAATTTTTAGGATACAAAACGTCTATTCGTATTTTTTGTGTAGGATACATTTTATTAAAATCACTACGTTTTATGAGTAAGTAAATGTTTAAGTGTAATAAAATAATTGCTGTATGTTACTGACATCTTAAAAAACCTAATACAATATTATGTATAAATAAAGTAAAATTCATAGTTTATACACATAGATACAAGTTTTGAACTTAGTTAGGGGTCAGTTACTATAATGAGATGATGTAGTGAATAATTATGTTATGTTATGTTTATAATAGAACACAGGCCTTCTTTAAAAGTAAGGTATAACAAAAAATAACTTTAGAAAAACCGTATGACCTAAAAATACCTTAGAAATACCATCTCCTAAACAACCTCATCACCATAGCACAATGAGCGCGTTAACCGGCCGTCTCAAATTGAAATTCAGCGAGAACAGGGTCAATCAAGTGCAAATTCACTTTGTGTACACGAAAAGGACTGAAGTTATGACACACAGACGCTGACATACAACACCCACTGCTGAATTTAATTAAACCAAACATCGGTACGCGTACACGACTGAAATATGTACGCGAAATGTATGTGATACCTACCAAGGGACGGGCGTACATGACATTTTTGGGCAAACGTGAAAATGGCATTACTTTTTTAAATCAAAGGGTATGTTTGGCCTGTGGTGTGTAACCTTGTGTATGCATACGATGGGAATTGAAGTTAGTTATTTGGGTGTATTATTTATGGTCTTTTTAATTTGTAAGTTGTTACTTCATTGAGATTGATGGAATACTTAAGTACTTACTTGATTTCGATTGTAATTAAAACTTGTCTTGTTCTTCCGAACCTTTAAACCATATTTTATTAAGATTGGTTTTTGTATGTACTAATAAGAACTTTTAGATACTATCAAATCTGTGGTAAATTCGGAAAAACTTCTTTCAATTCTTCCAATAATCAGTCCCCTCAGGTTTCTGGTGACTTCCTGGATTGTGCTGGGCGACTCGAGGTGTCTGTAAACCTACCAAGTTATTTGTATACGTAATTTCTTTGTAATTGAATAAAAGTATCTATAATTTCAATTAAATAATTATAAAACCATATTATTAGATACTCTGAAAGTTATGTTCTTCCGCAGACGTTTTCGGACGTTGCATAACAAACTATCATTTGATTCATTTAGCAGACAATGAACTAGATAATTAATTTAAAACTATGTCAGATGAAATACTTACTGCGCGTCAAATTAGTAGAAAGTGTTATTCAGTTATAAAGCTTTAATTATTACTCACAGTGTTATAATATAATAACAAGGTACTTGCTTACTAAGCTTCATTATCATTCATATGAACTTATTTAATTAAATCATTATCTAAGTTTGAGGTATTCCTCGAAGCGCAACTATTTTGAGGCGCACCGAATGAGGCGCACCTAAACTGTTCCTCGAAGCGCATCCTTTTATTGCGCTCCAGATAGCAACTGAAAATTAAAGAAGAAGTTTTTAAACATTATAAAAAATGAGTAGACAGGTGGCAGCTTACAAGTAACTTGAACCATTTTCAAGATTTTAGGAGACTTTTTTTTAATGTATACCTATTTACTGCGACGTGAAGTGGTTTTCATCTAATCTATTGTAAGTAATATGTGGATAAAGAAGGCTTTACACCTGAGTGTGGAAATAGCCTTAGATACCTCTTAATTATTTGATTTGTAACTTTAAGTAACATTCATAATTCAATACTGTGTTTTGTAACTACATCTCTATCTCTAATATATAAAATTCTCGTGTCACAGTTTTCGTTGCCATACTCCTCCGAAACGGCTTGACCGATTCTCATGAAATTTTGTGAGCATATTCAGTAGGTCTGAGAATCGGCAAACATCTATTTTTCATCCCGAAATTCCTACGGGAACGGGAACGGGAACTACGCGTGTGAAACCGCGGGGCGCAGCTAGTATTTTTATAAAAATGATAATTATTAAACTTTTGTACGTAAATTGACAACTTAATATTTAAAAGTCCTTCAGCATTTGATTACTGACAGAGTTAGCTCACACATTACAAGAAAGTATACGAGTACTTTTTACATCCACTTTATACTCTTGAATGATTAAAAAGGGTTCGACTTTACTCCTAAAATTACCATAATGTGACACCAAAACACTTTTCGCATATCAGATATTCTGCTATACTCCATAACGTTGTTAACTTCATGTAATATTTCACAGAAAATACTCACGTATTTAAACGAAATGTGTTATCATTATCATCAGTTCAACCTATACGTCCCGACCCTTACACATGGTAGGGATTGAACCAGCGTCATCCGAAAGGAACTCAAAGACGTTTACCACTACGCTATTAATGCTCTAACTAAATCTATAAGCATATTATGTATCGTCGGCTTAAGTTAATGTAGTGCGGTGTGTCTGTCGGTTGTTATCAAAGCCGCAGACTGTGGCTGCATGATCCAGATGCCGTGTCCAGCCAGCTACACTGAATGAAGGTATTCAATCCATAACCAAATAACTCTATTTACATTCAACAAATTCATTAGTCCGAATTGCGCAACCATCGGTAACGATTGTCAAACGTTTTCTATTTTTTTCTTTATTGATTTTTATTGTGTAATATAGACGTTATATTCTAAAGTTATGTAAAAATAGAGTTCGAATATACAATGAATAGATATACTATTAACACGAAATATTTGGAAAAGATTTAAATTTTTAAGCTGGCATGCGGTGTTCGAGACGGGCGGAATGCCAAAAGGCAAGTCTAGTAGGTACTTCCCTGAAGATTGTTCGTGATTACACACGTATCTTGAAGTTACTCGTTGTTACCATCCCCGTTCAAATATCTGCCAGAAATGTGGCACTAAGAATTTAAAGATTTTCTCCTAGATACTTGGAATTCAGGTAGAGTTTAGTTGGGGTTTACTTAATTTGATGGACCAAATCTTTTGATTATTTGAAATTCAATAAAGTTTTACTTTGATATTATTCAATTAGGCATTCCATTTCCCACATAAGTATTCGGGACACTCACGGTTGATTTTCTTACCGTAGCGTAGTCGTAATTCTGACCACATAATCTATGTTTTATAATTCAGTGTTTTTGAAAATTAAACCTCATGACTATTACATGTGGGCAATTACTAAGCCTTAAAAGTTAAACTGACAAACAAAACAGTAAATTAATAGGTAGAGCAAATAATGATATACTTTCGACTCGAGTTACCTAAATGAATTTAATGACTCTTCAAAAAACAGTTAGTTATAATAAACAATTACCAATCACATATCCACATGTAGGTCAGTATATATAACTGAGGTTACAGATTACGTCACAGTAATCATACAAATGACGACCGCAAAATTACACCATTTTCTCACATTTTGAAACTAAATTAGTTTTAAACCGAAACCGACGTTATGCGAACAACATAACTTATATAATCGCAATTATTTTTACTTTAACGGTATTTGTTACATTAAAAGAAAAACACCGTTCCATCCATCTTGAATTTAATGCCCTGTACACACGTACTCTCTATAATAAACAACGAAATTTTATATCTTCAGCGGAATTGTTAATCGAAGTTTCTTTCTTACATTTAAAGTAATAATTAGGTACACATATAAGATAAACATCATGAACTAAATATATTGTTGCTTACGATTAGCAATAAGAGGTGTTTTTATTTTACTCGATCGAGTTTATTCACATCGAGTAAAAATCATGACATGAATCCATATGTAGATTGAACCGTGACATTGCCCCGAGAAACATCGAGATGTTCCAACTTCGACGATCGGGGACGTGAAATCACCGATAAACTATTACATACCTCGAAATTTCAATAATACAACATAACATAATCATTCACTACATCATCTCATTATAGTAACTGACCCCTAACTAAGTTCGAAACTTGTATCTAGGGTATCAGAAACTACGCACACACTCATTCACACACACACCCAGACCGAGACAAACATTTGTGGTTCACATAAATATTCAGGAATCGAACCCGCAACCTCAAGAACAGGCAGTCCGGCATGGTGACCACTCTGCCATCAAGGTCATCAATAGCTCTATGAAGTTGTTTCCTAGGAAGTAAACATCATCATTTTTACTCGATCGAGTAAAACTATTGGCTACCTTATGTGTGTGTGAACAGAGCTTAACGGATACTTTCGATTTCGTAATACTTATTTTTAAATTTATGTCTCCGCGTTACTTTAAGATGAGTAAGCACTTTCCAAGTAAAGTAGAGGCAGGTACAATAAGCACTAAATCTAATAATGTAACTTTTACTCCAAGAATGTCATACGGATCTGGGGGCACGGCAGTGCCCCCCGCCAAGTCGAGCGCGAAGCAAACACTGCCGTACCATCCTTTACAGGAACCCTTTCGCCGCATTTTCAGGCCCCTATTTGACAACCTCTGGATAGGACTAGAATGCTGAAATTTTCGTCATCCAGTAAGCTATACAATCACATACTTAAAATAAAATTTCAAGTCTGTAGGTCATTTAGTTCCCAAGTTAAGCGAAAGCAAAGTTTCGTATTTATGACAGACACTCACTCACTCACTCACTCACTCACTCACTCACTCACTCATGATCATCAAAATAGAACTAGTACTTCCCATAAACCTAGAGAGCTGAAATTTGGTACAGAGTTAGGGTTTAATGGCCACATAAAGGGAAAACTATAAAAACTAGGATAATCGAACGGGAACGGGAATTATACGGGAATGGGAACGGGAATTGCAACTCAAGAACGGCTGAACTGATTTGGCTGAAAATTGGTGGGGAGGTAGCTTAAAACCAGGAAAAGGACATACAATACTTTTAATCCCGAAATTCCCACGGGATTGGGAACGGGAATTTAAAAATCAAGAACGGCTGAATTGATTTGGCTGAAAATTGGTGGGGAGGTAGCTTAAAACCAGGAAAAGGACATAGGATACTTTTAATCCCGAAATTCCCACGGGATTGGGAACGGGAATTTATTACTCAAGAACGGCTGAATTGATTTGGCTGAAAATTGGTGGGGAGGTAGCTTAGAACCAGGACAAGAACATAGAACACTTTAATCCCACGGGAATGGGAACGGGAATTTATTACTCAAGAACGGCTGAACTGATTTGGCTGAAAATTGGTGGGGAGGTAGCTTAGAACCAGGAGAAGCACATAGAATACTTTAATCCCGAAATTCCCACGGGATTAGGAACGGGAATTTATTACTCAAGAACGGCTGAATTGATTTGGCTGAAAATTGGTGGGGAGGTAGCTTAGAACCAGGAGAAGCACATAGAATACTTTTAATCCAGAAATTCCCACGGGAATGGGAACGGGAATTATAATTCTAGAACAGCTGAACTGATTTGGCTGACAATTTGTGGGGAGGTAGCTTAAAACTATTTATGTATAGATACTTTTTATCCCGAAATTCCCACGGAAACGCGAACAGGAACTACGCGGGTGAAACCGTAGGGCGCTTAATAATATAATACTACTCCTAAAAAATAAGTGTGTCAAATAAGAAAATCTAATAAAATAAATCAATATAAACAAGTTTTAACAAAAAGAAATGAAATCCCACCAAAAACATTCTGTAAAAAACTAGCCAAGTCTCGATGGAGCTGCTTGTTTAACTCTAAAAAGTAATGAAATCTAGACAGACTCGTGCCAAGTCTAAGGTTCCTTACTGCGATTTCTTTATTATTATAGTTAATGTTGTGTGACTTGGCCGTTGAAGGGTACACATGTATGTACACAAGGGTACAAAACTAGGTGCTCCATGACACTATTGCACCAATCTTAAAAAATCCAGAACCTATCCGATAGAAAATTTGCTTAATTATAGCCACTTGAAAAATGTTGATTCAATATCCAGTCAATTGTAGGCTTGATAAAGCTGCGTATTTTAATAATGTTATAACATTACGTGTAAACAAAATTGACATGTACCCACTACTAACCTTTTAAACAATGTTCAACGGCCAAGTCACACAACATTAACTATAATAATAAAGAAATCGCAGTAAGGAACCTTAGACTTGGCACGAGTCTGTCTAGATTTCATTACTTTTTAGAGTTAAACAAGCAGCTCCATCGAGACTTGGCTAGTTTTTTACAGAATGTTTTTGGTGGGATCTAACTTACGCAATATAGTGTAAAAAATGTTTTAATAATTCATTTTATTGATAATCTTTTGAGTAAAATAAATGTATTGAATATGTATTAAATTTATTAATATTAATTTGATCTAATTGCATTTTAATAAATACATATTTCGTAACTTTCGTTTTTAAAGGATTTGCTTTGATGTACAAGAAAGGTTTCATGGTTTACTCGCATAATTATTTTAGATTTTACTAATTAACTAGATAATCATAATTTGTTTTTAAACAGTAACATTTCCTTTTATGTTTACCAAAGACGTAAGTTCTTGATTTTGGTTGGACAACTGTAGTAAAATAATTAAAACAAGTCTTCCAACTACTTAGTTAGGTATAAGTATCAGTTTGTCTAAATCGCGTAATGGAAGGTCAAAAACAACACTTTCACATTCTATCAATAGAATTTAAGCCTCTATATTCAACATATAAACAGCTTAATTAATTAAGCAAACACTAAGTATGAAATTATACATTAAAACAAGATATTCCTTGACATTTTGTCAGATTATCATAATCCCAAGGCTGTGCGTAAAGGAGTTCATTTGTGCAAAGCTTTTACATCGTTAAAGATAATGCAACTCCAATCTAATTCACGCGTAATGAAGGAAATCTAGCGAAGGAATTGAATTGGTACTCTGAAAGCCTACTTCAGAAGAAAATTCTATTTTATGTTTCAGCTACAGCTCAAGTAATTGCGCGGTATAATTTTCTCATTCACATTTGAAAAAGTTTTTTAATGAAAATGTTCGGTGTTTAGTTCTAATTGTTGTGCTAACGGTTGAACTTACGTAGTTAAGAATAAAAATAGTACGTTAAGAGATCGCCTCTTTCTAGAGGTAGGACTTAATTTAACCTCAAAGCCGTGTTTGTAACTACTTATAATGGCATACATTTTAAGCTTTGTATAGTACAAAAAATAGGTACTTTGGTTATAAGCAAGCACATTCAGTAAAGTCATCACTACAAAAAAACTTAAAGGTATTATTTAGGTAATTGTAAAATAACTGAAAAAGCGATATACTAAAAATACATAACCCTTCTAAATTCAAATATTATTACAGTTTATGAAAGCGGTTCATTAACCATTCAAAAATAAAAAAAGGTTTTGGTAAAAGTTAATTGGTTTTCGCCAGTAAACTTCTTCGATAATATTTTAACCGAACTTGGAAAAATAGAATTAAAAAACCGAGTGGAGTTGATAAAAGGCTTTTCTGTACTTGCAACACTGGTTTGGAGAACATTTTGGAGCGAAGAATGGCGAATACCGATACAGTCTGCAGACCTATAGAAACATGTACTTCTAGATACCTATATACTAACTAACAATCTGCTATCTCACTTCTTTGTGTTGGATTTTCTTTATGTTTTGCTCAACATTCTTTCGGACTTTGAAAGTATGAAAAGACTCTCTTCAAAAGCCTTCATTGATTCCGTATTAAGCCTTTACGTAAACAAACGATAAATATAAATTAGCGTCCGGAATTCTTTAAGAAAAAGCTATGCCCTTCAAAAATACGTCGGAATAATTCACATAGTTGTATTAAAAAGAGAAATTCCAATTTCAAAGTGTTTATTTAAAGCGTAAAATATTCAGTGAAACCCAATTCATATTCTGGGGTTATCGGATTAACATTATAGTACATAGATACATTAAATTTAATTCGTTGTTTCAGGGACCGCGGTATGGATATATAGAGGTGTTCACAGACTGGACTGAAGATGTGTTTGTTCAAATCAAGTGTTAACATGTTGTGGGTGTTAGTGGCACTAGTGAGTGTGGTTAGTGGCAATGTGAACCTGACTTCGAGTGAGGTGTGGTCCGGGTCCCGGATGGCTTGGATGAAGGCTTTGCTGGATCACCACGGGTGGATGGATCCTATTAACAACGGATCTTTGTCACTCCAGCAGCAGTGCGAAGATGACTTGAAAACATATCTGTCTGCACTGAATGATGGAAAGATTTGGGCTTCACGAAGTAAGTACAATTATGCATATGTCATTTAACTAGATATTTTGTAGTTTTGTCGAATTTATTCGTATTGAGTAGCAAACATCTAAAATCTAAATAAACAAGGTTTCGTAATTATAAGTACATACTCTCTGTTATAGGGTACTCAATCATAGCTAAAGTCATAGTAATTAAATATACATTGATGGATATAAAATATTATTATATCACGTACAAATTCCAACGCTGAAGGTTTTTAACAAGCAAAAACCCAATACATTACGAAATACAATTTACAACTTTAATTGCTCTTCTATTTACAAATATTGCAATCCATATACTTGACCTTATTTTGAACTCTATTCAAAGAATTCGAAGGTAGGTTTTTGAATAAAAGCAATCACTTCATTTCAATAGCACTGTTTCATTCGTTCTGTTAAAATATTCATGGATCGCGTGAGTGGTTGTGGCGTTACCAGTAAATAAACTTGCATACCGGAACGGAATTGAACTCATAATACTTCAAAATACTTCAATGAGATACTAAACAGACAACGTTACTATTATTATGATACCGGTGGTGCAGAAAAACCTTACGTCACGTTACATAAGAAAGCAAAATTTAATGAGAGTCTTAAAAAGGCCGTAGGCAGTAGATGAAGCCTCGTCTGCCGTCTGCCAGCCAAGTGGGTCATGTTACTAACCTACTCGACTACTGTGAAGTTCTTAGATTACACTTACCTAACCCTATCTGATAATAGACTAAAATTTGTAATAACATGTGAAATCTGCTATTTTATAACGTTTTTAACACGCAATAGTTGCCCAAATACGTTTGCAATTGTTGATGGTCGTTAAAATAAAATTGTTGACCAAACACGGACGTTTACATCCCATATAATATATTTGCAACATTGTTGTCCTAAAAACGCAGTATTACAATTTGCAAATATTACAAGAATCTGATAACGGAACCCGTTTATACCCTCGCGGTATGATAGCTTCAATACGGGTTAACCTCTGAACGTTTTCACGTTCCCCTCGATTACATCCATAAATTGCAAGATTATCTGCAATATTTTTCTAAAGGCGATACTGTCGAGCACACACTTCATAAATATACAGTCTCTTCTTTATTTTCTGCTTCATTGTACGTGATCACACTTTGAATCGTTATGCACCCAGAGAGAGTCACTATTCCTATAATATATTACATCAGTTTTGCAACGTACATTAATCATTCAGGTCTTTTCGTAGCGTCATATATCTTATCTTCGCCTAACAGCCGGGGCAGTTCTACCAACTGGAGAAATTATTTTGTTTGAATTTGATTAATAACTGGTACACACATTTGCTTTTCCTATTTCTCTTTAGAGTATGAGTAAGTTGTGAAGATGTAACTTGTTCTCTTACTACGTTAGATCATTTATTGTCTACAAGTGGAAAATTGATCGATTTATTAATCAGTTTTCTTTCCATGCAGGTTGCAAGAGGTCTTGTATTTAATTAATATCAGTCATTTTTAGTCAAGGCATTATTTATATGTCATAATCATTTCATGTAATGTTCCCACCGAGGCAGCTCACCCTTAATTAGGGCGATTAGGCCGTAGTCAATCACTCGCCAAGTGCGAAATGGTTGACTTCAGACATAACCTTAGAATTTCTTCCTAGGCGTGCTGTGAGGATACCTATCCTCACGATGTTTTCCTTCACCGTATTTATGTGTATTCAAAATAAAATATAAGTAAAAGGAAGGAAGGCTGCAAGGCCGCTGTTGATTAGTGAGAATGAATAGGCTTAATGGCCCCCTGGTCCCTTGCGTGTTGGGGATCCCAAACGCAAATCATGTAAAAAAAACCATGACAAATAGCAAACTTACATACAAGATTTCCTTGAGCATCTGCGAAAGACAGAATTGAAAACCTTCTCTACTTTCAAAAGTCATTTTTTATAGTAAAGTCAAATGAATATAATTTAAAATGAAGTGATTAGCTGTACAGTGACATTAGCTCAGTTAGTAGCAGTGGATGCTGTTCTGTAGTTGAATGTAGTTGGTTGGTGCAATGGAAGAAGTCCGAAGTAATATATTCAGTTATTTATTAAGAAAAAATGTTACAAATAATATGATATTTTATTCTACTGTACGTGTGGTTTGAATGGCGTTAGATATTGCAAAACACATCATTCACGTATATTCGTCAAATCAGCTAAATCGCGAATACTACCGATACACGCAGTTATTAAGTAAATGATGTTTTATTTATATTAAGAATGTACGAAATCGTACATTAGCCATTCTTCTATTTCACAGTACAAAAGCATTCTCTACCACTGAGACAAAGTTATTCACGAAGCAGGTGCAAACTGCAAAACGTTGATAATTTTTTAAAGTTTTAATCTGTTCACTTCACTAACTTTATAAAGGGTATCCACTAACGTACTCTGATACTTTGTGAGAACTTGTTACAACTTTGAACAGTTCGTTTAGCTACGGTTGTTCAGAGCAGATACACATCTCGACCTAATTGAGATCTATTGATAAACAGAGGTAATACTTATAGTTTGTTTAGATTTATTTAAGTGCACTATTTATTATTATAAATTTGTATACATAATAACGCTACGTGCTAAAACGAATCAAATCTTTTTCTATGGATGCTATGACAAAGAAAACTACCTACATAAGTATAGAACCTTATTTTTAAGTGCAAGATCTAAATAAAAAAAAACCCCCAGACCAATAACTTCTAATAATCTGTATCATTTGTTTTTTAATAGTTCCAAATTTAAATTCAAAGTCTTAAATGCCAAAATTCGAAAAAAGAATTTAAAGCTTTGTTCAAATTGATACAAATTGTTAGTTGCCTTGTCTAATGAAAATAATGTCCCCAAGATTTTATTTTAAATCGGAAAACAATATTTTCTCATTGTGTTCGTGTACGTTCGGTCTCTGGTATTAACTCTTCTTTGTCTGTGAAGGGCGGGAGAACTCAGGTGTGTCATCGCCTTTATATTGAAACAATTTTAATAATTTTCGCTACAGAAACTCCTAACTCTATTACGAGTAAATTCTTTTAGACATTTTCTATTGTAGTAGTAGTAAAGTTAAAATTGTTGTAAAATCTAAAGAATTTCTGAACTGAGACTTTTTAATAGTTTTATTTTTAAAACTTTTACTATAAAAAAAGTTTTTCATAGACAAGTTCTAAAATTCTTTTTATTTCGTATCTATCATAAATTGTGGATAATGTTAACCAGAAGCTAAATTATGAATTAGGTTTATCTAGTTAGTTAAAAATAGGTTTGAAAATTTAAACTCAACTAACTAATACTTCCAAAAATAGCAAATTATAACGAAAATCTGGTAATAATCACGAGGAAAACTTACGTATCCTTGTCACAGATGTCACAATTTGACAAAGGACCACGGTATCATTTCTCACACAATAAACTATTCTTTCACAACATTTCACAACATTTCGCTTCATAAATCACTTTACAAACCGCCTGTTCATTGTTTGTGCGATTCCTACCTGGTTATATCTACTTATTTGGTAGAATTTACCTTTTTTCTCGACTCCCTATGACGTAGGTACCGTCGACTTTCCGTTGTGAAGGTATCACATTGAACTTTTGACAACTGTCAGTTTGTCCGGGGGACGAATGGGGACGAAAGTTTGACCTTTCGTGGCTTTGTTCACCTTTATCATCAACAAATGACACTATTGATGTTTATTATATGAAGTTAGTTGGACAAAAGTTGGAGGTCTCTTGAGATATGTGATTTTCTATATTTATACTCGCATACTCGTGTTTCGTTAAATAATATGACGCTGACGAACAACAAACATATTCTTTTTAATAATATTCTTATTATAACTTCGTATTATAAATATCGGTTAAGTATATATAATTTTAAATTAAAGAAAGTTATTCTTGTAGGTGTAGTCATATTTATGTATCGATAGCATAAATCAATCACTCTATCGTTTTATTATTAGTACTTAGCTACTGATTCAAAACTAGATTAAGTTTATATTTTTTTACCTGTATTTAGGGTATCAAAATCTACGCACAGGAACCGATACCATATTAAAATATTTTGAAATATACCGCATGAGCCAATAATCAATATGTACCGAACAAAATATATCTCAATTCGTAGTTCGGCATAAGACTATTCTGTCATAAGTATGGATCGTCTTACGAATTCATTATAATTATGTTCATAATTTAGAAATGTTACTTTACTTAGCGTTATCAGGCATACCTTATTATTAGAAAAGCAGATCACATATTATATGATACCTAAACCACAAATAATAATGAGGACTAACGTACCAAGTATTCAAAAGAAACTCTACAGTCTAGACGGTACTTAATAACCTTATGAATTTTGTACAAAATGTAGATTACATTTACTATGTACAAGTAAGTAGAATTAATATGAGAATGTGTTCCGAACTTATAAGAGCTTATCAAGGTTCATATTGAAGTATCTACGGCAATATGAGTATAATATTCAGTAGCGTATTGTACTTATAATATTTAATTAATGTAGCAAAGACTTAACTAATATTTGTATACTTGTGTAGGTTAAGTTATATTACTGTATAAGTACTGTGCCCCGCGGTTATACCCACGTGACAAACATTTGTATTCTTGTGTTGGTTAAGTTATATTACTGTATAAATACTAGCTGTGCCCCGCGGTTTTACCCGCGTGAATCCCAAAACCATTGGAATTTCGGGATAAAAGTATTCTATGTATTATTCCTAGTTATAAGGAACATCTGTACCAAATTTAATCTAAATCGATACAGTAGTTTTTGCGTGAAATAGTAACAAACATCCAAACTCACAAATATACAAACTTTCGCATTTATAATATTAGAAGGATTTTGAAACGTACTGAAATAACAGGTATATAGTTAGGATTTATAGGTATGTACTTTTATTGACATAGGACTTATTCGTGATGAAATGTAATGGAATCTTTGTATTGAGAATAAAATATCCAAAGAAAAACTTCCACTTATTAGTGAAAAAACTAATTTCGTGCTGCGTAGTTTTTCTAGCCCAATAAAGTAAAATGTACAATATATTCCTAGTATAAAACAACAACCCATCGAACCGTTCCTAAGTTATAAATGGTCTAACTAATCCGACTTAGTTCTATAAATTAGTAAAGATCTTTACTAATATTATAAATGCGAAAATAACTATCTGTCTGTCTGTTACCTTTTCACGGCTAAACTACTGAACCGATTGACTTGAAATTTGGTACAGGGGTATATCTAGTACGAAGGTGAACCTGCCCACTATTCACGGTAAGTGACTGAATTTTTGAATGAGACGTTCCCAAATCGATGGTTTGGACGCGAAGGTACTATTTCATGGCCAGCGATTGGCCATGAAATAGGCCACGATCTCCCAACTTGAATCCTTTGGATTATTTTCTATGGGGTTTCCTCAAAGAAGCAGTTAATGAGACAAATATTTCTGATAAAAAGAGAGTTATCACAAAATTTCAATCATGTTGCTGAATTGATAAAAAAACATCAAAGAGCCCAAAAAAGTTTACAAAAAGACTTTATACGAAGATGTTTTAATGCACAAGAGCTAAAGAAAAGCATTTTGAACCCTTAATGTAAAAATAAATTGAGTAATAAACGAATTTCCATAATTAGCAATGTATTTTTGTTTTCTCTCAAAAGTTCCCTTTTACGTTGATATTAGATAAAATAAAAAACTACTCATTTGAAACCACAGTGTTATACGTTTTTGTAATCCTTATGATATGTAGATGTTTTTCAAATAATGTTCCACACGGCTACCATACATTTTTTTTACACCAGCTTTCCTCAAATACCACTTAGAGTATTTTGAAATTTAACAATTGCACTTGTTTTGTTGATTAATTTTAATGTTAATGATAACTACACTAAAAAATGATTTAAATTAGAAAAACCTATGTATTCTTAACGCCCTTGAATAAAAATAACATCAAAATAAGTAATAGATTTTGTAGAATTAAGCAAAATGTACACATAGTACGATAATTTCACCTACTTACTAAAAAACGTTATAACTTCAAAACTATGAGGCCTAGGACAATAAATTTTGGTGATTCTGGTAGGTAACGGTCTCCCCTATCCTCCACATCCCGTTGGTCCACTACTAACGGGACACCCTGTATATAATCCACTAGCAGTTATTCCTGGTATCCAGTCTCTTAAGTGCCTAGAAATTTCAGTGAACCTTAGGCGCTACTTATTATTATTCTGTACTAGCGGCCCGCCCCGGCTTCGCACAGGTCCAATTTTCCCGTTGATTTACCGTGTTTTTTTTTTTACATAAGAACCATCTCCTAATAATAACAAATACAACAAAAAAAAATTAGTGAAATCGGTCCAGCCGTTCACGCGTGATGCTTTGACCAAGGAAAACGGGTTTCATTTTTATATACTTACTTATATAGATTATAATTTCCATATCGTACTTTGAAATAATACCTAACTCTAGAATGTTGTAATTCTATTATTGAGCTTAGCTATAGACTTCTTCTACGACCTAGATGGCAGAGTGGTCACCATGCCGGACTGCCATCTGTAAGGTTGCGGGTTCGATTCTCGTGCGGGGTGAATATTTGTGTGAACCACAAATGTTTATCTCGTTCTGGGTGTGTGTGTGAATGAGTGTGTGAGTTTCTGATACCCTAGATACAAGCTCCGAGCTTAGTTAGGGGTCAGTTACTATAATGAGATGATGTAGTGAATGATTTTCTTCTTTCAAGCCGCTTTAGAAACGATGACTCATCACTTTTATGACGGTACGAGACGTAGCATAACCGCACAGACAAGTAACCCGCTGTTAGCACTGGTCTAGGAGAACTAAATCCTTCTTAGTTTTAGACTTCATTTTATTTATATTATAACTTTTTGCCATCGTCATCACCATCATCATCATTGGCCTATACGTAAGATGATTTAGGTGGCATCAGGTGATTGAACAGTTTGTGGTAGAACATTTCTATTCATGACTAAAGAGTCCACAACATAACTTTCTGTATCGCTGTATTATATTACCGAATTGGATTATGTAAACAAACAATAAAGTAAACACGGCATAAATGTGGTAATAATTGCGAAATCTTGGGGATATCTCTGGATATGCGGTTCTGAGAATGGTCACGCTAAACAAACGGCTCGTTGTAATTTATTTACCGACCTCTGTCGCAGAGTCAACCCCACACACTCAACCTTACTCTGCAATTATTCAACACAAAATGCCAGAGAAAACATACTTCACGGAAAATTACTTTCTTTTTAATTTGCACCCATTTTTGGAACGAAAAAAGGTTTACTTTGTTTCCGTCATTATAAATTCTAGGTTTGGGAGGAAAATTAAGGGAAAATGTGTATTGGGCAAAGTTGTGAATAAAAAATGTGTTTAAGTGTGAAAGTTAATTGAGCTTTTCGTTTTGTGAGTTTAATCAATAACATTTTAAAATTGACATATAATTTGGTATTTTATATGATCTTTGTGAACTCCATGTTCCTATTTTCCGAACACGGCTCCAATTCAAGGTCACCAACACACATTAGCTCAGCTTCATGATTACGATTACTCACTGTTCTAAACCATCAGTATGAAATCTCCCCATTAAAAGCGCAGTTTTAGTACAACCAAATTATACTAAGTTTACCTGATACTTAGTGCTACACCTGCCCATAGCGAACATAATGTAGACACAACTTTGCATTGCAAATTCTGTAAGCACTACACTGTGCTCATCATCCATTGACATAAGGTATTAGTTCGAAATACCTGATAATTTCAAGCGAATAATACCTTCTAAATTAGGCCGTGATCATTCTAACATAATACCTTATTAGCTAAAAGTAGCAGTAGCGGAAAAAACATAACAAAATTGGCCATAGAAAATCTGACACATTTCTTGAAAACATTATCACTATGAACGTAAACAACCATAAACATTTGCCAACAATGTAAACAGTTGAACCCATCATTAATTATTACTAAGTTTACTATCTTCCAGTCTGTTAACCCTTATCACTAAAGGAACGGTTTGTTAGATATAATTGAAACTGGTTGATACTGTTCCGCATTCCACTATACATTGTATATCATTCAAAATACTAAGAAAACAGACATTCATTTAGTTTACAGTATCTGTGGTTGATTTAAAATTCATTGCGAGTTCTCTCACTGAAGAATTGCGACGTGATTGTATATTTTACTTTGTAAAGAAATAAATTAAGTTAATTTTCCTTTAGAAATTGTTATAACTCTTTTGCAATACTTATTGGTAAAAATATTTGTTTGTTTTGCGGACCTCTAACTGAACAATACAAAAGGAAGTCTACTTGACACCGATACCTTTTAAGAGTATGGTTCTTTTTTCGTATTGCCCATTCCATGTTCGAACTGTGATAATCACAATTTCTCTACTACTATTATGACGTACCGAGGCCGTCTCAAAAAAAGATGGCGAGACGAGTTGGACGCGAACAGAAGCGATTGGCCTACGGTGGCAGAAGATAGACAGGAGTGGAAAATAATGGGGGAGACCTTTGCCCAGCAGTGGGATAATATCCTACTAATATTATAAAGGCGAAAGTTTGTATGTATGGATGTTTGTTACTCTTTCACGCAAAAACTACTGAATGGATTTTAATGAAACTTTACAATAATCTTGCTTATACATCAGAATAACACATAGGATACTTTTTATCCCAAAATTCCCACGGGAACGGGAACTACGCGGGTGAAGCCGCGGGGCGCTGCTAGTAGGTTAATATAGTAATAAAAAACTATTATGACGTGTAAACCCAACAATTTCCGCTTTGTCAACAAATTGACTACTTTCCATCACGAACATTATCCTTATAACATTATAAATATTCAAGGCTCCAAAACGAGTTATTTTATAACTTTCCAAAGCAATCCACTTACACCATGGTATTACTGTGCAGTAATTCATTACATCACACTATGTTGCGGCCGACAGAACTAGTTTAACATTTTATGAATGAGATTATGTCTGACCCACTTCGGTATATAACCCATATCGATACCATGACTAATGGGTGGTTCTAGAAAGCTGTAGACTATTTATTTTGCTCATTATTTGGACAAACAAACTGGACTCCAAATAAGTAATAAACTTTCTAAAACGCTTGTTATGTACGTGGTTTGGTAAGTAGTTATATAGTTTCATTTTTTCATTGTTGAGTGTAATCACTTTAGTTCAATGTCAGTAAAATATGTTAAATTACTTTCTTTTGAATTAAGAGAGTCCGATAGCAGTACACGCAAAGAACCCAAATATGACGGTTTAATTTCAGAAATTATCCACTTATAAAACAAGAACCCTCTAAACAAGTTCCGATTCCAACTAATTATACTTACAACTCAATATTTATATGTATTTATATAAAACTATATGTTAAAAGATTATTGTACTAACTAATACTACTATTATATAATCACAAAACTTCCATCGGAAATGTATTCTAGTGTGTTATACTTCAATAATTTACGAGTTAATCACAATCATATTTGTAAAAGTAATCACCATTTCAAAATCATTTATCAAAACGAACAAATTTAAACTTTAATCCCATAACCTTAAGTTATATTTTAAATTAGTATAAAATTTAATCTCCTTTGCATATCTTAAGATGATGAATTGTTTTTAAGTCGGGTGCCGGATGCGGGGCGATCGTGACGCTGCATCCTCTCCCGTTAATGTCTGTATAATGCAAACTGTTATTCCATCACGCTCCTGTCTCTATTTTCTACGTCGATTGCTTTATATTCTCGAGAGAATTTTCAATGTACATTTTACGATCTGCTAAGTGGATTGGTATGTTACGGATATAAACTTAATCGATGATGTGGGAGTATGTGATCATTAGTAGGTATGTAGGTCAATCTAATGGAATACCAAAACAATTTATTTCAAAGTAAACAAAAAGTGGGCAAAACGTTTTTAATGAAAACGTGAATGTGAACTCAAAATATTGGAATTCAGGCATAAATACAAAATTAGTAATGTATAGAATAATCAAAACTGTCCCAGACTCAGTCTAAACCTAAATATGGTCAAAAATTAACATATTCACTTAAAATAAAGTAAAACCTAATAACATATAATTCTATTAAAGACTAAGCATTAAACCATGTACGCGTTGGCCTGTGACATAACGCGCCGCCATGAGTCAATCTTGCGCAAACGCCGGTTAACGAGTAAATCGCGAATTTCATAAGTAACCCGTGAAAGTAACCGATTCATTTCACTCACACGCACCGCTGTGGTATACGCTGTGCCGACCACTGTTGACCGAACGATTCTGGTTAAACAAGCCCATGTTGTGATGTAATCAGTAATCAGAGATCCGTTTGTAGAGAAAACTATTGTATATCTGTTAGAAAACAACTAAACTTAATACTTTGTCGAGGTTTCACTATATGTGTGTTTGAAGATTACAATGGAATAAAGTTTCAATGTGTGAAATTACGTTAATATCTGTAGGTTTCGGTAAAATACATACGTATGTTTCAAAGTTTTTAAAGTTACGCCTCTATTGAGAATGTTGTTTGCTGCTTCTCAATTTAAAATTTACTTAAAGTTGTCATACATAGGCATTAGACTTGCCAATTTAAGCGTTCTCATTTCTCTGACACACACTTTGAATATTAAGATGGATATACATAATTATATCATCTGATATAAGATGATCTTAGATTAATTGAATTATTATCATCTTAGTACATATCATTTACAAGATTTGAGTAGATCTACATAATGTGATTACTTCACGCGGTAATTAGATGACGTACGCTATTAAAACGTTGCGATCGTGACGTATCTTTAATTATTGTGCGTGTAGCAACACCTTAAGATACAATGTTCAATGTTGACACGCATACGAAACCTTAGCATACTACTAACATACTACTATACATAATATGCCTCCATCTAAATATATACTCGTATAACTCAAAGGTTACTGACTGACTGACTGACTGACATAGTGATCTATCAACGCCCAAAACGCACAGCCCAAACCACTGGACGGATCGGGCTGAAATTTGGCAGGCAGGTAGATGTTATGACGTAGGCGTCCGCTAAGAAAGGATTTTAATTAATTCTACCCCCAAGGGGATAAAATAGGGAATGAACATTTGTATGACAGAAGTCATTAAGGATTCCACGCGGACGAAGTCGCGGGCAAAAGCTATTTGTTTAAATGGCTTCGCTTACCACGATCTTTAATGTTAAGTAATATCTAACACTGGCAGTGATGGGTGGTCGTTGCTGAAGTTGGTTTTAGTCTTCATATAATTCTAATCTCTTCGGGCGAAGTCTTCATATACGAGTAATTATGATCGAACTTCCCTTACAGGTAAGTTCGTTTAATCACTAATTATATGAGGGTTTCCATGTATTTTTAACCCCCGGCGCAAAAAGATGGGTGTTATAAGTTTGACGTGTCTGTGTGTGTGTGTGTGTGTGTGTATCTGTCTGTGTGGCATCATAGCTCCCGAACGGATGAACCGATTTCAATTTAGTTTATTGTATTAAAGGGGACTTATATTCGAGTCTTCTTAGACACGTTTGATGAAAATCGGTTCACCCGTTTAAAAGTTATGGGGGTTTGAAAGTAATTGTGTTGAGGGTTAAATTCAATAATAATTTAATTGTTTGATTATACTCGTAAACCATTAAATTAAGTCATGGTAGTCATATCATCATTGTCAGTCGTCACGGGTAGTTAGAGCTTTCAAAAGTCAAAACATAAATGTCGTAGTACGCACAATTCACGCAAATTAGAGAGGCTCAAGCGCGGAAAAGTACTCACTAACGAGTGCATACATACAAGGCCTTGTGTACAAATAGTTTACAACGTATATTATATCTATTACTTAACGTTACTTCACTTTATGTTCTTCAATTACTTAATAATTAAACAATCGGAGTAATATCAAATGTTTGCGGTTGGTTACTAAAGTATAACATTGTTACATAAGTCCCATGGATAAATAAATCGAATTTGTAAAGCTATTTTTTGTGGAGAACATTTTCTAATAAAAAGCCACTAGTTTTGTATCTAACTACTGTTGAAGTTGCATCAAGTGGACGCGGACCGTGTAAACTGTGAAATTGAATCGATCAATCAACAATTCGCGAAGGAAATTACTAAACATTTCAAAACAATTAACGAATAAGGAAAATTTGTTATTGCATATCAACCGGCAAATCGCGATTAACACACGTAGTTATTTACTTACTGTTCATTATCGACGACTATTTGGCGGAAATTCTTCTTTAAAATAACCTTTATGCTTTACATTAACGGTCCAACGTTATAGTATTATGATACCATCTTTAGAATTATTTCATTAACTTCTTATGATGTAAGAAAAGAAAGCTGTATCTACAATTATCATACAGAAAACCGTGTCTATCTGAGAACCAGTTTTCTCTATAGTAATTACATAATCGTGTCAAGAAAAATATTGAAGCAAGTGCAAAATTGACCGCAATGTGGGACATCGACCGGCCGTGACTGCGGCGAGTGCATGCGACATTACGTCGAGCTGACGGCCGACACTACGCAAACCTTTTTTAATTGTTAGTGTTTCCAAATGTACTGAACGTACAGAGTTACTATTTGATAAAAGTATGGTTTGACTTCTGTTACTAAGCGGGGATTTTTTAAAAAAAAGCTAAATCCAAATTCAATATTATTCATTCAGTTTATTTAAAGAAATATTTATGAACTTCAAATCAACCAAAATTAAACGCCTTCTTATCTAAAGAAAACAAATAACTATAACTGTTTTCAAAGCCATTTGGCTTTATGTAACTACATACATATATTTGTTTTCTTTGAAGATTATGAAAGAAAATAACTTACGGTATGGAAATATATGTCTATGCAACTATACACTAGTGTATACACGCCTAATGGAGATAGGTACCTATGCACCTCCTATTGTTCATCGTTAATTACAGGAACATCAGATGAACCAAATCCCAAATTGTTATACCGAACCCTTTGTAATATTTAAGAAATTTCGCAAACGGCACGTTCAGTTCGTATTTTTTTTCTTTTTACGGGTTTAAAAGGGAAAGGGTTGGGAAAATTACATTTATCTGAGACAAAAATGCAATTTCTTTATATCTCTGTACAAATGGTTTGTTTTTTTTTATTTAAATCTAGTTACGGCATTAGAACCAGGAAAACATTATCAAAAACAATAATAGGTATACTAAATATACATTTAAGTAAGGGCTGATTTTTCCATCGCCAGATAACTTTATTCGACAGATAACTTTGAAATTTTGACAGTTATTTCTTACAAAATCTGTCAAACGTCAATTTTATTCGTCGAATAAAAGATAAGGCTAAGGGCCTATTTCACAATCTTCAAGTAAAGTTCCGAGTACCGACTCACAAGTTTTGTCTTTGTCACTTGATATAAAGTAAGAAAGAGACAAAACTAACTTTACTTGGTGAGTAACGTTACTTGAAGATCCTGAAATAGGCCCCAAGGCTTCTATATCACTGATGATGTTAGTACAATAACAAGGAATATGCATATTCATCCGCTTGCCTAATGCGTGTAGGTGATCTCAATCCAAAGCCATGTTTGAATAAACAAACACGCATCACACGACCTAGAAATAGAACATTTACGACTGCAAAATGTCAAGTTAACTTATTTCAAAAGTGGAAAACCGTAGAAAAATCGTGAACACAAATTGATTTTATGTCGTTGAGCCCTTTCGTGCATAATTTAGTATGATCTCGTCTGTTTTACAGCCACCCTTGTACCTTTTGTTGCCGGCCGTATTGTACAAATACGTTTTATTTCACGACATCAATCCCTAACCCGTGAATCTCGGTAATGCTGTAAAATAAATAGGCGCATCTGCTGTTCGATACAGACATGTTTGTCTAAATAACGACTTTTATTATCTGAAGATGTTTTGGCTTGTTTTGAGGCACGTAATTTAAGCATTCTTATGATCTTCGAGTACTACTTGTGTGAGTGACCTGCAGCTTTTGTAATTTGTTTCATTATATCCGACAAATTAAAAATATTTATATACCAAAAATGTTCCAGCTATTATAAAGCTTTTACCTAATTTACTTTTAAAAATAAATTTAACCATCATATTGAAGAACAAATTTAATTTATTTTGTATGAAATCCACCTCAGATTCAAAAGTCAAAATGTAAATGTAAAAAGTAAAAATGACTGACGAACAAAAAAAAGATGGTAGATCGACCTAGATAAATTTAATAAAAGCTCGAATTAGCTTGGTAAAGCTTCATAAAGTAAAAGCTTTCAATGATGGAAGAATTAGATCTGTACATTATACAATAATAGGTATTATTGATTTAATTATCTATGTTGCGTTCTTAAAGTCCTACGCGACAGCTTGTGGGGCTGGATGGATGGATGTTTGTTATTTTTTCACGTAAATACTGAACCGATTTTGTTTAAATTTGGTAGTGAGATTCCATACTTTACAAGGAAAGCTACGGCTACCAAGGAAATATACAAGTAGTATCTATTGGGTTACAAAATTTTCTCAAACAAGTGTGTTCCCAATAACTCTTACAAATTGTCGACATTTTGGAGACTTGGAATACGACTCCAGTATTCTCGAGTATTCTCTACTCTCGACAGTCATGTGACATTATTATAAAGCACACTCGCTCGAGCGTTTTCCAGTTATATTTCAGAGTTCACGTGCATTCTTTGTAATCACATTTAGTTTTAAAATAAAACGTGGTAAGCTGGGTAATGGTAAAAAGAGGAAAAACAAAAATGTATGAATGCTGCTCGTTGGCAAGCTCTATTGCTACTTTATGTATTTGTATAGGCATAAAAATACAAAAGCAGACTAGGAAAGAACGTTTATTATCATTTACACATTTATTTTTTATATGTCTATACGACATTGTATGGACAGACTTTATTTAGTGTCAGTCTAGCTAGACAACGCACACGCTGTTGAAACTTTGCTTTTAATGGAATAATAAATAATTGCATTTTCGCTCAAGTCCTTGAAGTCTGTAAAAGATGACGCATACAAAAAACTAACCAAGCAATGGTGCGCCTCAAAATAGTTGCGCTTCGAGGAATAATTCGTTTTTTTTATTGGGTGTGGGAGTTTTTCTTTTAAGTTAAATAACTTGTGTTATAACACCTCCTCTTTTTCTGCGATACATTCACTACTTCTACCATCCATATCCCATACAAAAAACGACACAAACCCTCAAAACATTACCATATTATCAAGAACGTAGATAACGTTGAATCCTCTCAAGACTTCCATCTCCAAACGTAATATTTCAAGGAGTAATATACCTTGGTACGTTGAGGTGATAAATCTTTGAATTGTACGGTTGTACGGTTCGAGATCATTCGAGATATCCTCCGGTGTTCCTCTGGTGACGGAAACATCCGGTATCCGGTCCGGAAACAAGGTCTCTCCGATGTTATAGTGAGAACAAGTGGTTACTAGGTTTGTATAGTAATCAGTGGCGTAGCGTAGTGGGGGCGGCAGGGGCGGCCCGCCCCGGTCGGCACATTTTAGCGGGGCGGCAAAATTTCACAATAAATAATAAAAATATTTGAACCATTTCATATTTTTAACGCAACTACAAAGGACCGAAATGTAATCTAGACTACGCATCTGTCGAAATTGACGAGCAGGATTTCAAGCTGGAACGACATCGACTACGGACTTTCGTTGCTGCTACAGGTAACGAAAATAAATTAATTAATGCAGACTCACTTGAATTATTAAAATTTATTGTGGAGTCCAAGCTGGAAGATGCTCTGCCCAATATTTTAATAATGCTACGAATATTTTTCACAGTTGCCATAAGCAATGCCAGCTGTGAGAGAAGTTTTTCAAAATTGAAGTTGATTAAAAATTATTTAAGATCAACCATGAGTACTTTAAGACTAACTAATTTGGCTATCTTGTCTATTGAGCAAGAAATGTGTGATGCTATAGACATTGATGGTGCAATTAAAGACTTTGCTCTTAAAAAAAGTAGACGTATAAATTTACTTTGACGTCTACTTTTTTTAAGAGCAAAGTCTTTTATTATAATAGTATAGTTCTAGTTTTTATTAAAAAATTATTTGCGTTTTATATTCAATTCTCCAATTATTTAATTTTGTCAATCTGACGATCGACAGCTGTACCTAATCTGCGGTGATAGGTATTGTACAGTCGAGCTCACATCAAGCTATACACTCGCAGTTCAAGTTTCGAGCTTATGCGTTTGTTAATAAGAATGGTGCAAAGTCCAAAGTGTATAGGTTGACGCGTTCTTGAGTGTACCTGTTATAAAAATGTATCAATGTATAATAAAGATGATTGTAAAACTTAGATAAACTTTTTTATTTAAATGTATGTTATGTAATGTATAGTATACATTAAATTGAAATATCTAAATAAGAGGGCGGCAAAATTGTCTTCCGCCCCGGGCGGCCGACACCCACGCTACGCCGCTGATAGTAATGGTAGAGTCGGTACGAAGAAATGTAAGATGTTCATTTCTGACATAATGGTGTCATGAGTATTAGCACGGATCATAAAATACTACGTAAATAATATTATTGTACTTATTGTGGGAAGAGGGAGGACCTACTAAGTACAATGCATCAACATTTTAAAGTTTTTGGGCGATAACCAACATTTTTACTAAATGATCAAATACTAAAATATCAAGAAAAGGATCTTTCATTTTGTTATGGTTACAGAAGACTTAAAGTCGGTATATTCTTAAAAATCGCTATCAAAAATAAATTCGAAAATTGAATACATTTACAGAGTTTATTTAACAGTAAACATAGCGTTTAAATAAAAAAAAAACTCAAACGACGCAAAGACAATTCTTTGCAAAATATCTAATCAAGCTTCAAATTACAATCATAAATCGCATGTAATAAGTACTTACTTAAAATTAAATGTAGTAAACTAATTTATGTTTTAAAATGTAAACAAAAGTCTCTTACACTGAGTCTCATTCACATAAACAGTGTCTCCGTTTTAATTACAGTTACGGAGCAAAAAATAATTAAAAGTGATTCTAAGAACTGTATTCTAAATCCAAAATTACCTTTGCTTCAAAGTTTATGTTCGTATAAAGTAATTAGTTAATTCAATATTCATAAAAAACGTATTTTATTATACAAATCAGATTAAAGAGTCCATTAATAAATCTGTAGCTAAATATGAACTTGTAATTGGTAATTATTTTTTGCCTTTTAGCAATTTCAAAACTCGATTAAATATTTTAGGGGATCAGCTACTTTTTCTTTTTTTCATAGGTTTTTTGACTTTGTTATTAATGGACTTTTAGAAGTTTTAGTTTATTGAAAAATATTGTGTGCTGCGATTTCTTCGAGTTGCCTATTCCAGTTTTTTTACCGACTCCGAGTGTATTTTGGGATAATATAATAACTATCCTATTCGCTTTCCTAGCTACAAAGGATTATGTATCTGAACCTTTCACGTAAGTCCGTAATACTAATTACTAACTTTTGTTTCAGTATTCGACGCGTCAGGCCAATACAGCAGTAATGTGTTATTCGGTAACGAATACTGGCTGGGATCCATTAACGCGTGCAAAGATCTACAGCTCAAAGAATATCATGCGCAGACGCCGCCCTTCGCTACAACCTTCTACGTTGCTAGGATTAACCTGACTGTGGATAATGAACATCTTTTAACGCCTGTAAGTATAACGATATTTTATTATTGTCTTTAAGGTTCCCATCAATATTTTTTTACTGATAATATAAATAGTAATAATTACCCATATTATTCAAGTCCTGGCTGTGGCGAAAATTTTGAATGCATTTTTCAAAAATACCCATATCAACTTTCGCATTTCGAAAATTTATGATTTTCTGCTTTCCTAAGACTCCAGAAAAAACGTGTCTCTGCATAAATGTCTTATCTTTACTCCTTGTGATAAGTACGTATAGTACATACGCCGCCATGTAAATAAATTGATTTGAATCGAGATAAAATGACCATAACTTGCATCCGAGATATCAATAACTGACAGAGCGAGCATATAAGCGCTATAAGATTATTATTGTAAACTCATGAGATTACTCGTAACATACAATTGCACCGGGGAATCGGAGGAAATTGCATTTTATTGGCGTTGCCTTAGTTATTAAATGTAAACATGATTTATAGTTCAAACAGCAAGTTTATTATTTTTTTATTCATTTCACTCTTTTGACGACCTCGATGGCAGAGTGGTCACCATGCCGGACTGACATCCGCAAGGTTGCGGGTTCGATTCCCGTGCGGGGTGAATATTTGTGTGAACCACAAATGTTTGTCTCGGTCTGGGTGTGTGTGTGAATGAGTGTGTGCGTAGTTTCTGATACCCTAGATACAAGTTTCGAACTTAGTTAGGGGTCAGTTACTATAATGAGATGATGTAGTGAATGATTATGTTATGTTACTTAATTCATTTTTAATATAGAATAGTTTTTAAAGGTATTGATAACGCTTTTAAATCTTATTTTTTCCTCTTTCGATTCCGATTGGCAATATTTATTCGTTTATTGTCAAAAATAACTTTAATATAAATTTTTATGTCAGAAAAAACGAATAAACACCAAAGAGAAATAAGCTTTGAACGGGGCAAAATAATAAACGAGAAACAGTACCAACTGAACAGAAACTATGAAACACGGAAACTATTTTCTTTTATGAAAAGGCAAGCAGAAACTATCTGTATATGCTTCAATTTGCCTGTTTTTATGCCAAGTTAATTTTCCTCGAACACCGCTACTGTTTAATATAAAAGTTTTATATGAGAAGTGGCGCGTTGCGGTGCACTTTATACTTTATAACTTAGTCTATAACTGTCGATAAACTCTACAAACACCCGTCTTACTTCCATTCGTAGGTAATCGAACTCAAATCCAATAAAAACTGATTCATCCCGACCCTAATATTTCCATTTAATTTATGGAATCCATTGTAAACAACGTCGGCCTGAATAGGCTAACGAATTTTTCACAATCATAAAAATAGCTATTCGAAAATCGAAGATTTATTGATGGCGGACCTATTATGCCATAAGGAAAGGCCAATGGTGATTTATTTGAAAGGGGAAGGGACACAAATTGATCGTGGTACCTTTAGTTGAGTGCTTGCATTGTTATGGAACAATTTAACTGCAAGTCAAAAAGAAAAACCTTAACCGTTCCTAGTAAAAACTAGAAAAGACGGTGAAAATAATAAAAATGTAATACAGCTTCACAAAATGAAATGAAAGTGTTATCACCGTCGAGCGTCCGTAATTTATGGCGTAATCTTTTAAAATGTCACAGAGTTAACAGTTCACGCCAATTTTAACAAATAAAAGCACCTGAAAATGGAATTTCAAAGAGCTATTTAAAAATGCAGTGCAAATAACATTATATTGCATTTGTGTGAAATATTTTTTGTAGTAAGGAATAATCAACATTTTAGTATAAGTACTTATGATACATTAATATTGTATTTCCTAATATTAACACAATGTATTTCCTAATATAATTTTAAAGTACTTACTTAATGGCCTCGGTGCTAGTAATTTTAAACCCGAAACATGTTTAGGAAGTAGCAAACATTCTAAAGGAAGCATGCATGACCTGACTGCAAAATTTGTACTAATAATATTAAGTTGAACAGTTTGTTTGAACGCGCTAATCGGCGGAACTACAAGTCCATTTAAAAAATATTTTCAAATCAAAGTTCATTTTATTAAAATTCATTTATTACAATTATAATATGCTTGATGTAATATCGATACTTTACTTCCCGAGCTAGTTAAAAACTTTGTATTAGAGTTGTGTAGCCCATCCCTACTAATATCCCTACTAATATTATAAATGCGAAAGTAACTCTGTCTGTCTGTATGTCTGTTACCTTTTCACGGCTAAACTACTGAACCGATTGACGTGAAATTGTACAGGGGTAGCTTATGATCCGGGAAAGAACATAGGCTATGTTTTATCCCGAAATTCCCACGGGATCGGGAACTACGCGGGTGAAACCGCGGGGCACAGCTAGTTTATTTATAACATCACGTACAATCTACAAGCATATGAGGGGAGCTAAACTAATAAAAAAAACCAATGAATATGAATTCGTTTAAGGGCCGATTTTTCCATCGCCAGATAACTTTATTCGAGGAATAACTTTGAAATTTTGACAGTTATTCCATACAAAATCTGTCAAACGTCAATTTTATTCATCGAATAAAAGTTATCTGGCGATGGAAAAATCGGCCCTAAGTGTAGTATAGTTTATTTAAATATCGAACCTTTTTTCAGAGTAGACTAATGCTGGTCGGCGAGTGCGTACCAGCGTCGTGCAATGCGCGTGACATGAGCGCGCTACTCAGTGCGGCGGAGAGTGCTGCGTCTGCTGAGGCCTCGGCTGCAGGCATTAAGGCCTCCATGAAGACAGTGCGAGTTCGACCCGTGCCAGGCGGGTACAACTTCTATGCTGACCCCAAACTTCATATACTTGCGTAAGTAGTAAAATAAACATCTATAAGTCAAAGTCAAAATAATTTATTCAGTTAAGGTGAGGCTACTTTGACATGAGGCACTTATGAACGTCAATGAATCTACCACCGATTCGGAATTACATCAGCCGAGAAGAATCGGCAAGAAACTATAGGCTTTAAAACTATAGGTATTAAACGTACGAGTTCACCTCATCATATCTTTAAATATTTAGTAAATAAGCTATAGCTAAAGCATAGTAAGAATTATTATTTTATCAAAGAAAATCGGTTGACGATTACAAAAACGAGATTTCGATTGAACAAAACTGTCGATATGTAGATTGTGCGACTTCAAAATACTAAACCGGCGATAGTTGCTACGAGTATTGGTTTGCTACGAGATCTAGCCTCAAACTGTTTTAATGATCACATATCCATGAACTTTATTATCAATATATTCTCATTCTTTTGGAGCATTATTTTGAATAGTAGTCGGGTTTCAACTTTTACACACCTTTTTTTTTTTTTTTTTTTTTTATACCAGGGGAAATGCGTTGAGGCATCCCCGCCGACGGAGCGGCGGGGTATGTGGGACTCACCCTCCACCTAGATGTAGCGGTGGAGGTCATACCCACTAAAACACCTGGGGCGTACTCGCCTGCGCGCATGAGGGCCTAGCAGCGGTGAACGAAGTATAACCGCTGCTTCGGCTGCGCAGAGCTGTGTAGGCTCTCACCTCTTGGCGCTGATCGCGCCCTTAGGGCAGTTGGAAGCCCTTCTCCGCGGTGTGGCGCGAGGTGTGAGGTCGCGCGTCATCTCGAGGCCTTGTTGCGGGATTTGCACCCGCGGACTCGTTATGGGGGCTGGTGGGCCTGGTAAGCCCTCCTACGCCGCCCCGCTCTCCGGCTGCGCATCGGGTCATCGGAGAGAGACTCTCTGGTTCTTTCTGCAGCCTCCTTTCGCGATAGAACATCTTCGCAAAAGGTAACTACCTCTCTCCAGCTAGTTTCACTTTCCGACATGGCGCGAACCATTGCCGGAAGCGAAACGTCATTTCCTATAGCTCTGGTGAGAGCTATTCGTTGCTCCGCCCATGAAGGGCACTCTACGACCGTGTGCTCTGCCGTATCATTTGCTGCAACACAATGGTGGCACATCGGTGACGGCTCCCTTCGGGCCACGCGATGAAGGTAATGACCGAAGCACCCATGCCCCGTCAACACCTGCGTCGTCCGGAAGGTAAGCACTCCTTTCTCCCTATTTAGCCATTTATTGAGGACTGGTCTTATGGCCTCGATGGTCTTTAGGCCGGATTTTGGACTTTCGAGCCGTACCTTCCAACGCTCAATCATCCGATCGGTCTCCTGTTCTTTCTTCTCCTCGATTTCTCTCCGTGGGGGATGTTCACCCCGAAGGCGGAGATCCTGACGCCAGCAGTATAGGGAAGCCAGCACCCTCGCCTCCAGGTCCCACGGAGGGGATCCAGCCAATACACAGGCTGCCTCGAAAGAGACAGTCCTGTATCCCCTAGCCACTCCTACAGCCATTGCCCTCTGAGGTCTTCTCAGGAGGGCGATCGTCCTTTCCTTCAGAGCGCCTGCCCAGACAGGCGCCCCGTACAGCGCCATAGAGCGCACAATCCCCATGTAGAGCCTACGGCAGCTCTCCTTTGGCCCACCAAGATTAGGGAGAAGGCGCTTTAACGCCATGGCCGTTTTCATTAGGCGAGGAGCCATTTGAGTGAAGTGATGGTGGAAGGACCACCGACTGTCGAGGACGAGTCCCAGGTATTTTAGGGTGTTCCTTACCTCAATCTGCTCTCCTCCAATGATGATGTTTGCTCCTTCGGGGGGTGCTTTCCGTGGCCCATGAAAGCAGACTGCCTCCGATTTAGTCAAGGCCACTTCCAGACCTAATCTTCTTATGCGGGACACCACGTGAGCGGTTCCCGCTGTCGCAAGTAGGCTTGCTTCTCGGTACGTCCCTCCAACCGCCGTCACCAGCGTATCATCGGCGTAGCACCATACGGCAACTTTGGCCAAGTTGGCGCCCCGAAGAACCCAATCGTAGCCGATGTTCCACAGGAGCGGTCCGAGGACCGACCCCTGCGGAACACCGCACGATACTGCTCGCCTCTTGTGTCCCTCGCCTGTGATATACGACACCGAACGGTCTGACAGATAGGACTCGATGATTCGGCTGAGGTATGGGGGAACCCGATGATATCGAAGTCCCTCCAATATGCACTCCCAGGGCATGGTGTTAAATGCATTAGCGATGTCGAGTGACACAGCCAACACCACCTCGCCCCGGTTAACTGCTTCCTCAGCTAGAGCCTTAACCCCCAAGATTGCGTCGATGGTCGATCGTCCTCGCCTAAACCCGTACTGTTTCTCAGAGAGGGCCGGTCCTGTCGTCTCTAGGTGGTGGGAGAGTCTGATGGCGATCACTCTCTCGAACAGTTTCGCCACTTCGTTCAGAAGAACGATTGGCCGATAGGCGGACGGTGAATCCGCAGGCCGACCCTCTTTACGAATTAGTACGAGTTTCCCATCCTTCCATGGTGTAGGGAAGTGGCCCCGCTCCAGGCACGCCGAGTATAGCGCTCGCAGTCTAGACTCGAAGTCCGTGACATTAAGCGCCAACACCCAGACGCGGCCCGGGACGCCGTCGGGGCCGGGGGCAGTGCGTTTTGACCGTAGCCTCATCACCGCCTCCCTTAGTTCCTCCCCTGTCACCTCATCCGGAGCAGAGTCAGCTGCCGGTTCTGCAGAGGGTGGAACCATTGGCGGAGGCGTGTGTGCAGCCCTATCCGGGAACAGGGCCGACATCACGCCTTCCAGGATCCGCGGCTGGAGGCTCAACGTGAGTGGGGGAGCCCACGGTCGAAGTTTATTTCGGACCATCCGATAGGGGCGACCCCACGGGTCGTCGTTTAGTGCCTCCAACATTTCCTCTCTTGCTAGCGACTTAGATGTTTCGATCGCAGCACGCAGGTTAAGTCTAGCCTGTTTGTAGGCTTCATGAAGGCTTCGCTCCACATCCAGATGGTTGGGATTGCGGAGGCGTCGTCTCCTGTGGCGTGTGTACGGGCGCCATGCGTCAATACAGGTTAACTTTTACACACCTTAACTTCTGTAATATTGGTACGACTTTCCAACTTTTCCAAATATATTCATTCCTTTTTTATTATTTACATTTTTGTCCCTCACCCCACCCCGACATTAACATTCACATTTCAGTCGCAGGTTCTCTCTTGACATTAACTTTTTTATTGCCCATTATTCAGATCAGTACATATATTATTTTTTGTTCACCAACACAAGACAAAAGACGCAAATTCTATCAAAATATATCATGCTTTATCCTTCATACTTGCGGCGCCCTGCGATTATACCCGCGTAGTTCCCGCTCCCGGGATAAAATAATGCTTTAATGAAACCTTTTTCTTGAATCACTCTATCTATTAAAAAAACCGCTTCAAAATCAGTTGCGTAGTTTTAAAGTTTTAAGCATACATAGGGACAAAGCAGACGGCGACTTATACTACAGTAGAGTCCGTTTATAATGACATCGAAAGGAATTGACAAACACGTCATAATAAGCGGACCTCATACAAAGCGTTATGTGAAATGAAAAACCTTTTTATATGTAAATATGTATGTACTTAAGTATTTTAATATAGAAACATAGTAAATACATATGTATACGTACATATTAAATCAAAATAAAAGTATGTAAGTACTTAGTGATTCAACAGCATGAGACTCTCTAGTCTCATGAGTGATCTCTCAAGTTGTGATTTTGAATGAATTGGTGTCTCTACACCAATTCTTTCAAAATCATTATTTTTCCTCCTCATTATCTCTATCTCTCCGTCAATGCAATCAATTCAACACAAACATAAACTAATGTAGCGTTATATCGTGTGATATGCAGCGCTATAAGCCGATTAACATTCTTGTTTACAATCTAGCTCGTTGATGTAGTGGACGGAGGTGAGGCGTCGTTATTCATTCACATGTGACGTGACAGATGATCGCCTGTGACTAATGTGCCAATGGCATGATAACTGACCTCACGGGAACTGTGTTCACATATATGATTTGTATTATTTGCTGTATCTATCTACTAGTTTGTAGGATTGCGTAATCAAAGGGTTAAAACATTAAATTAAAAATTTAAATAAAAAACCCCCAACACAACAAAACTTTTAAACGGGTCAACCGATTTTCATCAAACATGTCTAAGAACACTCGCACGTAAGTCCCCTTTAATACAGAAAAAACTAAATTAAAATCGGTTCATCCATTCGGGAGCTATGATGCTTATACACACACACACACAGACACACACACACAGGCACACACACACAGGCACGTCAAACTTATAACACCCCTCTTTTTGCGTCGGGGGTTAAAAACGGAACTCTACTATTACAAAGTCAGGAATAAAACTACTTGAAAACGGATTTAATTGGCGATTTAATTATGTTAGTTCCGACGGTTTGGATCCTCATTTGAAGATGCATTTGAAATAGTTTTAATTTATTGTCTAGTTTTTGCTTGAATCAAAGAAGAGAAGAGCTCTCATTGAAAGACTGAAGCATTTATTTTCACACGACAATGAAGAACAAAAACGAAAATCCAACATATTTTCGTGTGGCTAAAAGGGTCACAGAGGGTCCAAATATAAAAAAAAATGTTTGTTAAGGTCCACGTTTTTCGCATTCAAAATACAAACGCAAAAAAACAAATCCAGTAACCAATATGCATATTTAAATAGAGACCTTTATACTGATTCAACATTTCAAAATTGATATTTTTATGATAAACAATCGTGGTGAGTCAATATAATAACTTTATCAAATGGTTTGTTTGTGGGTAAGCAATTGGCAATCCCCCATTGATTGCGGCCGGTCGGAGCCCGCCAAGCAAATACACGTCGGCCGTAATCTCATTGTTTCATTCACAATCACCCTGATTTATTGCTTTGAATACGTCATTAATAATACGTTATTGAACACACATTAACTGTTTAAACAAATATATTTACAACGTTAACCTCCGATAATGTATGAGTGTTTTGAGAAACAATTTATTTTCTAAAACATTTATTCATGTACGTTAACCTGGGCGATTGATTTTTGATTTTTAAACACGTTCACTTAGGAAAGACAAACCTTTGTACCTATATCGTATCTCCCCAGCTTTGTACACCCTTACTTTTAATTAGAACTTTCAAGAACCGTATTCGAGAATGTTCTCGAAAACTGTTTACGTAGGCGAAAATCGATTTTCTTTTGCAAGAAAATCCGTGCTCTCTATTTTCATCGGAGCAGAACTCTATGGTGCTGCTGATTGAAACCAAGTTAAAAAAAAACTGTATTGAAATCGTTAGACCTGTTTCTAAAATAAAGTAAATATCAATGCAAACATATACCGTTACAAGTATTGCCCGATTAAGTTATATACACGGGTACTTATCGTAATCAATCGCTCTATCAATCATCTTATTATAGCAACTGACGGGCTATTCCCAATCGCGGTATCAGATCACAGGATGAGCTGGGAATAATCCAAAGCTAACGTAGTATTGACATCCTAACTAATATTATAAATGCGAAAGTAACTCTGTCTGTCTGTCTGTCTGTCTGTCTGTTACCTTTTCACGGCTAAACTACTGGACCGATTGACTTGAAATTTGGTACAGGGGTAGCTTATGGTCCGGGAAAGAACATAGGATACTTTTTATCCCGAAATTCCCACGGGAACGGGTACTACGCGGGTGAAACCGCGGGGCGCTGCTAGTGTTTTATATAAACTGACGTAGTATTACGATTGATTGTGATTGTAAATGAGCAATAGGACAACTCTAGATTGGGTCTTTTGTAGGTTCTACGAAAATAGCACAGTAAATAATTAAGTAACTAAAAATTAAATTTAAAATTAAAAAAAACCCCAACACAATTACCTTCAAACCCCCATAACTTTTAAACGGGTCAACCGATTTTCATCAAACATGTCTAAGAACACTCGCACGTAAGTCCCCTTTAATACAAAAAAAAAACTAAATTAAAATCGGATAATCCGTTCGGGAGCTATGATGCCACAGACAGACAGATACACACACACACACACACACACACACGTCAAACTTATAACACCCCTCTTTTTGCGTCGGGGGTTAATAACTGTAACAATAACTAGTAGGCTTTACAGGTTACAGGGCTCTAAGTATCCGTTGAGTATGAATAATTGTGTGAGTAGTTTCTGATACCCTAAATACATGTTATGATCCGTGGTACAGGTAACAAATTCTAGATCAGGTCAGTTACTTTAAGATGATCTTCTACAATACTTACATGAAGAAACATTTTCAGTTGTTCAGTTTAAATAAAATAAGATGTTTGAAAGAAAATTTTGCCGTAAAGAAAACTCAGTAGAATAAACACTCAATTATCCTCTTCCAAGAGTATACAATTATCTTTCTAACCCAAATAATCAGTGATATTTCACAAGCTTATAGGCTTTAATATATTAAAATGGGCTCTTAGAGATCATCAAAAACGGCTTACCTTAATCTTGGATTTTCACACAAAAAGAAAAAATACAACATCTTTATACCAAGTAATGTAATAAATATTCTCTTTGAATTTTGTAGAGCTCTTCTTATAATTTCAACTTGTGCGCAATATGTTAAATTAAATAATATTAAGTGAGTACTAAGTAAATATTAAAGCAATTTCGAGCTTTTAACTTTTTTAATTTCGCTAAAATTATTATATTTGTACAAGTACTTCATGGAAACTGTGTTCTAGATTTTCATTATTAGTCTACTTTACTACGATAATTTTATTTATTTTAAACATAAATTAAACATAATCGTTTCTTAGAACTACTAAATTATACCAGAATTGTAGAAGTTTCACATTTATGGGTCCCTATTATTATTATCTTAGAATAATGACATCAATAAACATAAATTATTACGTAAACACATTTATTTAAATTGGATAATAACTCGGCAATCTGTTTCTCGCGACTTCGCTTGTGTTAGGTATGTTATAACACTTTAAAATTTTAGAGTAAAATGGTAGCCTACTATGTCTTTCCTGTGCGACAGTATATCCATTGGTCATACTATTTCATTAAGATGTGGTGTGTTAGTGAATCAACATCAAACTTCGGTCATGTTTAGAAAATAGCAAACATGTATCACTTATGAAACGTATCAATGGTGCGCATTGTGTCTTAGACCACTAAGGAGTCACAATTAAAACTAATTTCTTTAATCTTCTTACAATTCAGTTCCCGTATTAGTATCAAGCAAGGGCGGATCCAGCTTTCGCGCCAGGGGGGGGTCACATAGTCGTGGTCAAGGAGTAGGACCTTATAATTTAGTTTTGATAACAATATACAGGGTGTCCGGGCATCGATGTCGGATACTTTAAGGGGGTAAAATATGGTATTTTTTATCGACAAATCACGGTTCCAATTTTCTCTAGCTACCTCCATTACAAAATGGAAGCCATTTTGTTTTTTTCAACTCGACGCGCGGGTGCTGGTACTGATTTAGTCATTGCTATCCATGTAAACGTCCTAGGAAGATGAAAGATGTCTCATTTGAAAGTTAATAATGTAGGGTATTATTAAATGTAAGACTTTATTTCATATCTTAATTATAAAATAACAAAAAATCATTACAAAAATAAAAATCAATATTTTTTTTAGATGTTTTGTGCATTTTTTAATTTTTTGTTAAAATTTGACCTATTAACCTACGTTTTTCATCTTGTTTTTTGATAGTACAGAATATTTACTTAAAACAGAATCATACATCTTATAGCCTTATGTATGATATTTCTAAAGTTACGATGGTTTGAATATGATCCTTAGCCAAGAAAATCGTCTCGTATTGCGAGGAGTGCTCGACGTGTTCGTCCATGGGACTGCGTTGTTGAGATTATCTAACTTGGACTATTATTTAGTCCGTCTAAGTGAAGGTAATTGATAAAAAAATGCTACATTTTACTCCATATCCTTATCATAAAATAACAAAAGAGGATGATAAAAACAAAAACCATTATGTGTTTTCGTATATTTTTTAGATTATTTGTATTTTCTTAAAAAATTACCATTAGGCTACTTTTTTCTTGATTTTTGATAGTACAGCACATTTACTTAGGGTATCTATGAAGTTCAAAAGGTTAGACAGTTTGAATATGACCCTTAGCCACACAGTTCCACGGACGAGTAATCCTGAGAATGCGAGGCGATTTTCACGGTTAAGCGTCATATTCAAACCTCCGTAACTTTTGAACTACATATTATACATAGGGCTATAAAATGCATGACTTATTTTAGAGTAAATATTCTGTACTATTAATAAACAACAAAAAAAATTTAGTCTAATGGGTCAGTTTTTAAGAAAAAGACAAGTAATCTAAAAAATATACGAAAACACATAATGATTTTTGTTTTTATCATCCTTTTGTTATTTTATGATACAGATATGGAGTAAAATGTATCATTTTTTATCAATTACCTTCACTTAGACGGACTAAATAATAGTCCAAGTCAGATAATCCCAACAACGCAGTCCCATGGACGAGCACGTCAAGCACTCCTCGCAATACGAGACGATTTTCTTGGCTAAGGATCATATTCAAATCATTGTAACTTTAGAACTATCATACATAAGGCTATAAGATGTATGATTCTTTTTTAAGTAAATATTCTGTACTATCAAAAAACAAGATGAAAAACGTAGGTTAATCGGTCAAATTTTAACAAAAAATTAAAAAATGCACAAAAAAATCTGAAAAAAGATTTTGATTTTTATTTTTGTAATGTTTTTTTGTTATTTTATAATTAAGATATGAAATAAAATCTTACATTTAATAGTACCCTACATTATTAACTTTCAAATGAGACATCTTTCATCTTCCTAGGACGTTTACATGGATAGCAATGACTAAATCAGTACCAGCACCCGCGCGTCGAGTTGAAAAATCAAAATGGCTGCCATTTTGTAATGGAGGTAGCTAGAGAAAATTGGAACCGTGATTTGTCGATAAAAATACCATATTTTACCCCCTTAAAGTATCCGACATCGATGCCCGGACACCCTGTATATACCTACCAGGTGTTTGGTAGAGGGTTAACCAAATGTGGTGGGCGTGTACCTAGGCCTATTTGGGTGATAAACTTTGCCCAACAATTTCCTAGTTGTTAAAATTAAAAAAATATCGCCAAAATTGTATTTTTTTTTAATATTTTTTTCCAAATTGCGACCTTTTATCCCTATAGCTTTTTGATTTTTTAATTGATTATATACCGTGCGGTCCTAAATGCGCTTTTTCGCGCATTTGGTATCGATAGCGCGCTTACCGAATTGAGCGTATTCGCACCAACGAAAGTAATGGGACGTCATCAGTGACGTCATTAAGCCATGCAAACGCTGCTCATGGAAAATAGGTTGTGCAGTGTGTGCGCAAATGTCAAACTCAAAATTTGACGTTTTAGAATTTGATGTGTTTTAGGTTTTTATTAAACATGTATGTTTACAATGGCTTAAACTTAATATATTTATGAAATATTGCATTCTTATCAATTACTAATTACAACAAAAAAATTCTGAATCTTACATTCGAAATGCCAAATACGAAACTCTAATTTTGACATTTGCGCACACGTACGCATACAATCCAGCCGGGCTAGCATGACTTCAAAAACGCGATAGATATAACGATAAAACACTATCCAACTGTCAAAATACGATGGAAATAGCCGCCATTTTTAATTTTTATCATTTATCGATACGCACGGTCATGCTAGGCCGGCTGGTCCTATTTGATAGTGCGCAAACAGTGCACATAGCGCACATTTCAATTTGGTTCACGCGTGTGCACTATTGGTACCATTTGTAACGTTTTCATAAATCGGACTGCGCTCATGGTCTCAGGTATCACCTGGTCTGCTCACAGCATTTTCAGACCCCTACAAGTTCTAAATAATTTGTTATGACCACTTAATGCTAGGAAAATGAAAATAAGAAATCTTATAGTGGAACCGAGAATTTAAAAACTTATCTGTTTATTCCTTATTTCATCGGTACACTACATGTATTACAAAAGAACTTGTTAAAATTTTTGGTGTAAAGTGGAAATAGAAGAAAAATAATAGGATTCTGTTAAAAACAAATTCCAAGTTTGGTTTAAATACGCCACAGTATGATTAAATTTGGATTTACCTGAGGTCTTCTGAAGATACTGAGATGCTGTAGTGACTTTATCAGAAAATAACTAGTCTTAAAACAAGTACAATGGTCTATCTCAATGACAGGACGATATTGCTCCCAAATCAAGATTTCGCTCTGGCAATCCCTTAAAGGGTAAAGAATACATCCAGTGTAGCACACGCTTTTTTTTCCATTCTTTTTACTATGCTGGCGAAATGTTCTACCTAGATTACGTACTAAAAGAGATTCATGCATGATTTGATTATTTGATGATTCGAAATCATTCTGCAGCACGGAAGTCTGCACTACAGCATCTCACTAACATCATCAACGATCGTTACGGGTATTTAGAGCCCTCAAAAGTCTAACATATGGTTTAACCAAAAAAGTGGGTTGTAAAGGTCTGATGGCAGTCGCTTCACGTAAAATATGGAATAAAGGTTCGGATAAGAAAAGAAAGAAGTGTGACCAATTCTAATAAATTGATAGACCTTGTAGGGGTCTGAAATGCTGTAAGCAGACCAGGTCATATCTGAGACCATAACCAATCAAAAAATTTGACTGGAAACCAGCTCAAAAAAGCTGTAGGGATAAATAGACGCAATTTCGAAAAAAAAATTGTCATTTCTAGCGATATTTTTTTAATTTTAACAACAAGGAAATTTTTGGCCAAGTTTATCTCCCAAATAGGCCCAGGTACACGCTCACCACGTTTGGTTAACCCTCTACCAAACAACTGGTATATTGTTATCAAAATTATTATCTATTTATTGTTTCATAACTAATTTATATTTGTTGTTTTTTTTTTAAGAGAAGAATGTACACTTCTGTAAAGATATCTCACATGGGAATGTTACATAGAATAAGTTTTATTATTAGTATTATAAGTGAAGATATTGTTAAGAAGCGCTCATGGCCCAGTGCTACCCGCGGATCACTTGTGATCCGTGCGGTTAAGCAACGTCTGGCACCGTCATGACTGTGATGGGTCATTGCTAAAAATGACTTTTAATTTCATGAGCGTTTCCGTGCTTCGGAGGGCACGTAAAGCCGTCGGTCCCGGTTGTCGTACTAACATCATCGACAGTCGTTACGGGTAGTTAGAGCCCTCAAAAGTCTAACATTCAGTTTAACCAAGAATGTCGTATAGCCCTCTGGGTTGTGGAGGTCTGATGGCAGTCGCTTTACGTAAAATACTGACATTCCGCCAAATCTGGTTGAACTGAAAACCGACCCCAAATAGACATGGGATAAAGGTTCGGAAAAAAAAAGATAAGTGAAGATATTGTTGAAGTGTCTAACTAAATAAATAAATAAAATTAAATTATAAGTTCTTGACGTGACCACGACTATGTGACCACCTCCTGGTGCCTCTGTATGGTGACAATTTTTTTTATAAATAAAATCATTATGTTTAGTTAGTGGTCCACCTAAGTCCTGGGACCGGCTCAGGGGGGGGTCATGACCCCCATGACCCCCCCCCTGGATCCGCCGTTGGTATCAAGTATGCAACCTAATTACAAAAGTAACAGAACTGGTAACAAAAGACAGCTAATTACCTAGTCTCGATAGAAGCCTTGTCTGGTGTCAAAACTCAGTAATTAGCAATTAGGTCTCGTAACTTGGGATCAGCTGGTATAAATCTATCGTCTTTTTACTTTGGAGATGTGACTCCAACTTTAGGTCGATAGGAACAGATTGGTTTTGTCTATAAAGCGTTTGACATTGTACAAACTAGGAATTTTAATGATATGACGTTTATTTTGATACAATTAATCTCAAAAATAATATGATAGGTATCAGAATTAAGTAATTTTGTCGTCATCATATTAATAAATAAACAAGAATAAATTAAAAAAAAAGTTTTTAAAACAAGCTTTTTTGCGTTGTCATGGGACTTACATAAGTATGCCAAATTTCAGCTCAATCAGATAACCAGAAGTGGTCGAAAAATGGCTTGCAAGATTTGATTACAGACAACGGGACAGGTGAAACTAAAAAAACTTGTAAAAATAAAGCATTTATTCGTACATCCACTTACTCTCACGCAACCTTATTCCAATTCTATTAGATGAAAGACACAGTTTTTGTTCAATAGTTTTTCGTTACACTAAAGATAATCAATTCAAAACTACGTCCCGGACGAACATAATATTACTACATATTACTTTTCCATTGGCTGATTATACGTTTCAAAGGAGGGAAGGAACTTCAAAGGAATTCCTAAGGAAGGTATGGTAGGATAGGTATTGAAATTACATTCTAAGTATGTGTTTTTGTTTACAGGTCAGCGGTGATATTAGTTGGGGCGCTGATGTTGGCAGCTTCTCTCTACGAAGGCTATTTGGAGCGGCAATACAGGAAACTTAACGAGAAGGATTTGGAAGTTGCCAGCGACAATAAACAACCAGTTAGTATTTCTTTTTCTGTTATATTTTGGACCAAACATAATGAAATATACTCGTATGTTTGGTATTTGCGAGTAGTGCAACACTGAGCACATGTAAACCATAATTTATGAGACTACATCTGTTTAAATCCTGTGATTCATGTTGCAAGAAACGACCGATGTTACAGTCACTTTAGCTAATATTTTTTCGAGTACTTACCTAAAACTATAAACATTATGATTAAGATATTAGTAAATACTAATGATATATCAGATACAAGTACATTTTAGACTACCTATGTAATACCAAGCCTCAGATAGCTCACGTTATTAAAATCCCATAAGAATTCCGAGCTGAAAGCACGATAGTCATATTTTATAAGAACGTGTGTACCATTTCAATGTTTTCCCAAGAGTTCTAGTAATTTGTACGAGAACAAGAACTAATAGTTAATAACTACCGGTGTACAGAGCTAGAATGGAAATAGGAGGAATACCTCTTGAATTTCAGAAGAGGATTTCAATCGCGCCAATTTATTGGCTAGGTATTAGAGTAAACAAATAAATTGATTCGCAGATTAATTTTGAACGGCACAATGAATTGATTTTGGTGGTTCTCTGTATAGTAGGCAAGTTGAGTAGAGTATTGTTATGATTTTTTTTAGGTATTCACAATAACATAACACAACGTAACATAATAATCATTCACTACATCATCCTATTATATACCTATTCTATTATATGGTATAGTAACTGACCCCTAACTAAGTTCAAAGCTTGTATCTAGGGTTTCTAGGGTATCAGAAACTACGCACACACCCAGACCGAGACAAACAATATTCACCCCGCAATTGATGTGTATTTCTCACCGGTAATTATAGTACAATATGTACAACAAATATGTAAATATAGAACACATAATAAACATAAATACTTAATCTGCAAAAACGTTAAACCGCAAACACAATTGCAATAGTTTTTACAAACAAAACATTTCCCATATGACACCCACTTATCTTCCATAATTATCAATGTTCCTTCACTTTTTGTCCTGATATGAGCAGACAATGAAAGCCTTATATAACGTCAGGTTTGGGATAATACAATGGGGAAAAACATCTTGGTTTTGTATAGTGTGAACGACAGGCCCGTTTTTCTCTTAATAGTACGTAATAACGACCTCCTATTTGATAATTGGACAATATTTATCATGACCATTATAATCTGACATGAAAATAAGGTCTCGGTAAACAACAGGAATAAAGAACGTGGCGTTTTAATTAAATATTTTTTGAGTACGATTAATTTGATTAATAGAGTTTTAAAGTAAAAACTAAATTCTATGGAATGTAGAATTAAATGGTTTTAATTCAAAATGAATAATTTAACTGATAATAAATTAATTCTTTAGCCAAAATAGTTAACAATAGAATTACGATGTCTATAAAGCTTAGTCACGTCGTCGCTTCTTGGCAGTTTCAACTATCTTTACGACTGTAATATACCTACCTGAACACACGCTATATGTATATACTTACACAAAGGGGGTTTTCTATAAATAGACTAACAAACTAGCAGCCGTTAATCTACTTAGGGGAAACTAGGTCTAGCTAGGGGATAGCTTTCAAACATCTACATTTTCATTTAAAACACGTAGCGGCTTTTAAGTCAAATTCTATTTCCACGTACACGCCCGTCACTTTTGCCTAAACCTCTAGCAAAAACCCGGTGTAGCAGATATAAGTAATTCTATACATACTTGTATTTTTGATTGATTTGCGAGATCAACTTAGTACAAGTTTGAATAAGGCTGTATTTAAAGTAATCTAAAATGCTGATATCCTAACCAATATTATAAATGCGAAAGTAACTCTGTCTGTCTGTTACCTTTTCACGGCTAAACTACTGAACCGATTGCCTTGAAATTTGGTACAGGGGTAGCTTATGGTCTGGGAAAGAACATAGGATACTTTTTATCCCGAAATTCCCACGGGAACGGGAACTACGCGGGTGAAACCGCGGGGCGCTGCTATTAATAATAAAATCAACATTTTAATTCTCCAACATTTAATCGCAAAAATTGTCCTTTCATTACAGAACGGGCGTAATATTAATAATACCGATATTAAAAAGCCTAAGAACTTTAAGAGAATGTCACTAAGATAAATTTATAAAAGAAATTAGACGCTGTTATCATAATAGGAGTTTAGGAAAAGCGTTCTTGGTGACGAACGCACTGATAAATTACTGGAATGTTCGCGTAATTGAAAATCAGTGAACCGACTGCCAAGGCTAACATTAATACAAAGGAATAAAACATGATAGGAATCGTTAGAAGCCATCATTATACCGGGGAGCGAAATGGTACTACATATTATAATAGTACATTATTGCTAATGTTACGTTACATGGAAGTCATTGACTAAAAAGATGGTGTACGAGTATACGTAAGGCTGCGGATTCACTGTATCCCTCCCCGTGTGTTGTGTTTTTGTATCAATGATGTCACTTCTTCTACTTCCATATTCCAACTGTATGACCTTTGTGCCCTTGATCGTCAGGGGACCTCAGATGTCAACGACTGTTGATAAGGTTAGTACGATAACCGATACGTATGATGAAGTAAATAATTTCTACATGAAATGCGACTTGCATTTTATGCGGCCGGTGAAGTCATTGCATGCACATATAGTTCCGCAGCCTTAAAATAACACTTTTTCTTATAGTGTTATCATATAGAACGAAATAAATGAACATAAAAATATGGAAAAAAATTATGTTTATTTATCCGCTAATCGCTATTTTCAAAGCCTTAAATTAGCCATACCGCCAACTGAACGTTTTTAGGATTCTAATTGAATCGAACTCTGGCATTTTCCATTTTATTGACAGAATTTAACGATAGTATTGTGGTTTTATGCTCAGTTTGAACATTCGGTATTTAATGTCAGAGAGATTTTAGTTAAAGTGGTTTTTATACTGGATAGCCCGACTAGCGAGCCTTTGTCGAATTTCTCATAGATCACATAATAATATACGTACAGAACATGTTTTACAAAAAAGAGACGAGACGACTGACTCAATATGTATAAAAAGGATAGCAACACGTTAAACGACTGCAATGTTACGTTTTGTAACGAATATTTCTATCAATTTTCTTTAATACAAGCCTTTGAACAATTACGAATGTATCAAAGAAGAATTATGTAAAGAATAGAATTCCGCCCGTTTTCGGCCACGGCGACTACTTCACCTCCGGCTACGACTATATCAAAGAAGAATTACGGATCTATCAAACTTCCGAATGCCACTAAAACTATCCGAAAAATTCGACAAAAGACTTCAAAAAAACGATCATGTAATACTCTAACGTGGTCCTATCTTTATGTCTGTGAATAACATTAAAAGACTCAGCGTAGTATTTAGCACTCTTTAGACCTGCATTTCTACCGAAATGTCCCTGCTGGTCTAGCATGACTTCGTAAACGCGATAGATACAGCGATTTATTGACATCCAACTGTCAAAATTTGATAAAAATGCCCGCCACATTCTAAAACATTGCTTATAGTTCCTATTACTGCAAGTTAAGTGGACACTATAAGTACGACTTGCATATGTATAGCGGAACGGTGACGAACGCCATCAAAATATTTATTTATACATAATGCGCCGTTTCAAAGTCAATTTCATAGCATTTGAGTGATAAAGATCCTTTGAATTTGATACATAACTTCTGTCTAGTGTAATGCTATTTTTGCAAGCTCAGTTTTGCGAGCTTCTATAATTCATAAGGCCACATACTCCAAGCTGCTTAGAGCTCGCGAGAGCCTTTTTAAGAGGATAAAAGCTATGGACTCAAACTCGACCACTCGGGAGAATGGGCGAGTTATGTAAGGCTCGTTGTTACTAACACTACTGGTTAAACCTCCTCGGTGTTCCTCTTATTTGGTCTCGCATGGAGAGACAGAGTACAGAAATTATTCAGCAGATTTATGACGTATGCTCGCGTTCATGGAAGCTTGGAAAAGTTCGCGAAGTTATTAGGGGAATTATTTGCCGATAAGATCTCATTGCAGCACAAAGGTCACTGTTGATATCAGTATCTATTTCATAATAAATGTAGAACTCTATTTTTTTTTATTAAGAACATTGGAATCAAACAAAATCTGCTTCTTATAAACTGTATCAATAAAATACAGAATCCTCCGACAAACAAGATAATATTCCTAAATATTCTCTCTACAGCCCGATAAAATAACTTGGTAGCATAAAGGATAATAATGGTCTTTAAAATTTCTACGAACCCGTTTTGAAAAGCAGGTGACACAGTGGAAAGCTACATCGAAACTTTATTAAATGAAATAAACTTCGTGAAATAATACTCGAGTTAATCGAAGCGTTAAATCCACAAACCATTTTAGCTGAAATAAGTTTGACCAAAACTCATGTTTGTAAAACGACAAAGTTCTAAAATAACAGACATTTTGCGAGTGAAACTGTTGTATCCATTTTCCAGGTTTATTTAACTTGAGAGGTGTGTTTAGAACATATATTTTCTGTAGAAATAACGTTGTGACGAACAAACATAGACCATTATTCTTTGTTACTAGAAATTGATCCGTTTTAATCTGTTAATCGTTGTGATGTGCGTTGGAACAGCGAGTCTCGTCCTCCATTCCAGAGACAGTTCCATTAATATGCAAAATACTCGTTTATAATCCCGATATCTTTCGGACAGCGCACATAAATTTCTGTATTTTCTCTTATGAGCATATTAATTAAAAGACTAAGTTTATCTGTTTGACCTACTCGTATGTGTAGTAATTTTAATTAAAAATATTGTTAATCTGGATCATTTATTATGCAGAAGTATCCCACCCAGTTAATTGTGATATTCGCGTGATAAAACATTTCTGACGTTCAGGATTATCAGCGTGAAAAATAACATTCCATACTAGATTCAAAATATTCAAATGATTAAAAACACGAACATTGTATAACTGTCCTTACATTTTAATCTTCTGTGACCAAAACGCATGATTAAATTCGTTTACGTTCAATGTCTAGTATTCAAATAAATCAAATGAAATTTGAATTCAATTTAAATACTATTTGTAGGTACGAGTATAAAAAATTCATGCGACTTGAATTAGGAATCTCTCAATTAATCTTATCTTTAATTTTACATATTGTAATTCAATGATTTGGAAATTCATTATTCTGAACAAAAATCACAATCGTTAATATCCTTTGTGGGGCCTTTGGGATCGATATACATTTACATGTTATGTAGTACATACCGTGGCATATTTTATTAAAACCGATTTTGCGGTACACCACAGATACATAATAATATAGAGATTGCTTTTCCATAGACTACACAATAAAAAGTACAAATAACTTTCCACCTAGCACCCCCATTTTTGTAAAATATCGCAGTAAGTAGTTCTGATTTAGCAAAGAAGTACACAAACCACTATATCGCCGAGACGCTTTAACTCCAAAATCGAAAAATCGTACATATTTTACAAAAAAGTGTGTATTATATACTTAGTTTATATTATATACTAGCTGTGCCCCGCGGTTTCACTCGCGTAGTTCCTGATCCCGTGGGAATTTCGGGATAAAACGTTCCTATGTTTTTTCCCGGACCATAAGCTACCCCTGTACCAAATTTCAAATCAATCGGTTAAGTAGTTAAGCCGTGAAAAGGTAACAGACAGACAGACAGAGTTACTTTCGCATTTATAATATTAGTTAGGATTAGGATTAGTTAGGATAATGGTTACACTATTAATAAAACAATCACTTGATGACAAAACTTTTACACTCTACTCTGACCGAAATGTTTAGTAAATGTAACATTTATAAAACAAAGTTTATTTGCACAAACTGTCCCATATACATATTAATATTGTTGAGTGGTTATTATTTATTAACATACTCTAAACATTAAATATATTTTGGATTAAGCTTTACCGATAAATAACTAATAGTTCTCTTAATCTCTTTCCTTTCGAACCATCCTACTAGTATTATAAAGCCGAATGTTTGTGAGTGTGGATGTTTACATGTGTGGATGTTTGTTCCTCTTTCACGCAAAACCTACTGAATGGATTTTAATGAAATTTGGTACAGATGTTCCTCATACCTAGTAATAACATATAGGACACTTTTATCCCGAAATTCCCATGGAATTGGGATTCACGCGGGTAAAACCGCGGGGCGCAGTTAGTATTCACATATTTCTTAAATCCCCACCGATTAATTATTAGTAAATATTTATTTTATTTATGCAAGTTTTCAAAACACATTAGCTAAGCGACTTGTTGTTTCTTTTATATTAAAAGTCGTGTATTTCCAAATTAATTACTTTCAAAACACGAACTTTTCCTGGTAAATTATTACGTAGACAATATTTTTTATTAATCATCTTATTCGTTAAGTGTTACTGTGTAAATTATTGTTTTACAAAACTATCACTGTCGTCTTTTAGATTTTCTGGCAAACAAAGTTAGTCTTCGCAAAACAGACTTCGAAACTAGTGTGGGAGTATACGTTTGTTCATAAAAAAACTCATATATCTTCAACTAGCTGTGCCCCGCGGTTTCCCTCGCGTAGTTCCCGTTCCCGTCGGAATTTCGGGATAAAAAGTATCTTATGTCCTTTTCCTGGTTCTAAGCTACCTCCCCACTAATTTTCAGCCCAATCAGTCCGTTTTTGAGTTATAAAGATCACGACTTTCTATATATAAGTATAGATGTATAAAACAGAAGATTAGAATCATTAACCCACTGTAATGAGCTGGTATTGTTACATTGTGAGGGTTGGAATTAATTATTTGTGTTTTATTATTTGCAGAGCAACAACAATGCAACACAGAATGAAGGGAAGTCCCGTCAAGACAGAAATGACAGGGACGTTAAAAGAAAAACTTGTGGTAAACATTTTATTATCTCTTTTACTATTCCATAAAGGTACTTGCAATTGGACAAAATAATACTCGGAAATAAGTCCAAATTAGACCTCACTAATTTGGATCCTTTGTGCGTATTTTTTTTTTATTTATTTATTTATTTATTTACACACACATACACTAACATTACAGGCTATTTCCTAAAGCGTTAGTGCAGAAATACTTAAAAATTAAAAACAAAATTACATTATATACCTATTACAAATAAAAATTGCTAACTACTTGATGCGCTTCCTTTGTGAACTGAGACTGCGAGCACGAAAACAAATCAACCCTCTCAGACAGAGCGTTGAGCACTCGCAGCGCCCGCGACAGCGGCGCCTGTTGCAGCAGGCATGTGCGTGCTCGCGCCACACTCACCGTGTTAGGCCTTCGCCTACGTCCCACGTACTCATTAGGCACACACAGCGATATACACGCCAACACACTGGGATTGTGAATCCTCCCTCTTAACAGTTTAAATAAATATGTAGCCAAGGCCACCTCCCTTCTGACTTCCAGCTTATAATGCCCAACCCTACCCAGTAAAAACAAAGTAGGATACAGCAATGGATATCCCGGATACACTCCATATTGCTTCAAATATATAAATCTTACAAATTTATTTTGAATGCGTTCTAACATCAATTTGTATTTGGCTTCGTGAGGAGACCATATCATCGAATTAAATTCGAGATGGCTTTTGACGAGAGCTTCATATAATGCTTTTAACGCGGCTACATTAGTAAAATCATTTCCCATCCGTAATATTAATCCTAAATTTCTGTACGCTGTATTGCACTAGTGTTAGCATTTGTTATTATAGGAACCTAATTATATGTAGTATTGGAGTAAAATTCCACTGCAAGATAAGACCTCTCTGTCACTGATGATATTACGAGTAGTACATTGAGGAGAATGTGTAATCACCACGTTAGCTTTATGATATTTAGTCAACGTGACAAAACGGTAGTAGGTAGAGTTGTGCTAGGAGTACGACAGCGACACTAGACTAGACCTAATACTTATTTGGGTGTTCTCAATTAGTGTTATCAATATCCCCTTGATTTCTCAAAGTGAATCCAATTCGTACAAAAACGAAATATAAAATTTCGACTACGCTAAGGAAAGAGAACCCCAAGAACACCCCGAGCAGGCCGCCGATGTTGGCCACAAAGTCGGTCAGCCCGAACAGCTCCGAGCGGTGCATCGACACGAACTTGGACTTCTTGAAATAGAGGTCGATGACGCACACTTTCGTTTTGTTCTTCAAGTCATCATAAAAAGAGGTCAGCTTATACTCGGTGCTGATCGGCTGGGCGTCGTACTCGATGTTGTGGCACGCGGGCAGACACCGACACGCGCCCTCCGCGCCGGCGGCGGCGGCCCCCGCCCGCTCGGCGCGCAGCTCGCGCTCCTCCATCTTGTAGTGTGCCTGACCCACGCACCGCGCGTGCGACGGCCCGCACCACGCCACCCGCGCCGCCGCCCGGTGCGGCATGTAGTAGTCGATGCATCCGCACAGAGACAAGGTCACGTTCGACAGGCACTCCGCCTGGCAGTTGGACAACGTGTAAATCTTATAATACCGTAAGTACCGTTCCCGAGGGAAGTAGCACTGGCGATTCTCCACAGAGTAATGTTGCAACGATTTAGGAGACGTAAAGATGTTTGCAGTGATTGCTAATGACGTAAGTTGGTCGTTTGACGCTGAAAATGAATACACAGAAGTCTGTGGCACGTCCGCGGGATGGCCCAGATATATCTTGTAACCGGAAGTCATCCCATTACAAATGGGGTCTTCGTCCAGGATGTCACTCCGGAGCATCAGCCTCATGTGAGGGTCTTTCAGTTTGAGATTGCCGCGCGCCGGGTACGGCTCCTCGACCGAGGTGTCGTATCCTGTGTGCTGGTCCCAGCCGACGGTGCGGGTGTTGCTGGTGGTTATGCGCACTACGCCCCTCCGGAACACTTCCCTTGCCGCAACGTTGTTGTACGTGAAGCACAAACCCTCCGAGGTGTACGTTTTCGTGAACTTACAGTGCAAAAGGCTGATGAACGCGCACGGCCATAGCGCGTCGTCTATCGACGGTGATACTTTATTGATTCGGTCGACGATGGACAAGTTTGTCACTCGGGGCTGGTCCTCCCTGAAGGCAGGGCGTTTGCACAGCCACGTGAGGTCCGTCAGCTCTTCTAATTCGGATTCATTCATACTAGTTTTGTTCAGTGTGTAGTAGTGTGAGAAGTTGTAGACCCGGGCTTTGATCTTCATTTGAGGGCATATGGTGACGGCGGGGAAAGGTATGGAGCCGGCGGAGACGAGCCGCTCGCCGATGGTGACGATGACGGGGCTGGTGGCCCACTTGTCGTATACGTTGCTGATGAGGTAGCCGCAGAGTGCCGCGCTCGCCACAAACGTCGCCGCCCAGAACACTTTCTCGCAGGGTGAGAGGGCGCGCTCGGTCGTGTACCGCAGCCCGTGCAGCGTTGAGTGCTTCGCGTACTCGACGAGCACTTCGCGCACTACACGCCTCCGCCGCTTCTGCTTCTCACGTTTCACCCACATCGCCTGCTGCGCTTCCGCGATCTGTGGCAAAACTAACTGCATTCTCGTTAACCAGGTCACACACCCCTGAAGACAAAATGTGTCCGAAATACGTCGGTGGCTGTTCACTACTCCGTACAAAATACAATAAAATACTGAATATTAATTACCGCAGTCGTCAATTAACTAATATACCATTAGTAATTGAAATTAAAGGTATTCCGTAAGGAGTTATACTACATAGTAATGAAACGCGGCACGCCTATCGTGAAACTGCAGGTCGTACGGTCACAAGACCTACATTTCCATCTTTACTAATTACAAAAACTAAATATAATGTTATTATTTTAACATAATCACTATATTATTTGTCATTTTTAAAGTAATCAGTTTGTTTATTAATTTATTATTATCTGTTTTTAATTTAACCTAATTATTTAATTTCAATTAAATTCTTAGACTTCTGTTAGTGTATGCCATAATTTATGTTAGCTATAAGTACCAATATCGCGTGAAATGCCAGACCAACCTTTTTAATTAAGGAAAATTTTATGAAATTAATTAGGAGATTGCAAAATTACGTTGTTAATCAACACTTGAAAACATTAGAAACATGTATGTAATTAATTATAAGTACATTACTCAATATTTTCTCTAAATATTACATTAAAATAAATCCTTGAACCGAGTTTAAAATGCTTTGCAATTGTTTATATTATGTAAAACAGTATAAATATTGGATTTACACATACATACATAATGAGTTACGACTTGATGTTTATATATGTTTTAATTTACCTTATTTAACGAACCAGAAAGAATTTTATTTTATAATACGCGTCTTTATGAGTGGCCTTTAAAAGATTACTGCAGGTTAATGAATATGTAGTTTAACTTTCCCGTCAGAATATGGGGATATAATATAGCCATACAAATAACGCGGCTTTCTAGCGGTTAAGAATTTTGGAAATCGGTTCAGTAGATTCAAAGATTATCCCCAAAAATACTTAGTATTAGTACGAGTATATACAAATAAAATTACATATTTAAAAGTAGATATAACATCAAAAGTTTCGACATAAGTAAAAGTGGAATGACTAATTCGTTTAAGTATATTTTAAACACTCATCCTTGAAGTCAGTAAATGATTTGCAATATTTATGAACACGAAATTATCTTACAAATTGCATAAATTCAAAGTAGTATTATAATTTATGAATATGCGATTTAGTATACCTAATATATTATTATTTATATGTGAAAGTTGTGTATGCTACGTGACTTTATATACCTATTATAACCTATGTTATATAGAACTAGCTGTGCCCCGCGGTTTCACCCGCGTAGTTCCCGATGCCGTGGGAATTTCGGGATAAAACATAGCCTATGTTCTTCCCCGGAACATAAGCTACCCTTGGACCAAATTTCAAGTCAATCGGTTCAGTAGTTTAGCCGTGAAAAGCTAACAGACAGACAGACAGAGTTACTTTCGCATTTATAATATTAAGTAGGGAAGTAGGGATAACCTATGTTATGCTAGATGTGCTTCGCAGTTTCACTCGTTGAAGCCCATATCATAGCAAACTGATTTCACAAAACTTCTTTTTTTCAAATCGGATAAGTTGATTCTGTAAGAACAATTAGCCAGCAAATGGCTCTCTATAACTTCCATATACTCTACTATAATAGGGATGTCGACTGGGTAAACAAAAAAAAATCTAATTAGTCCGTCAGATTCGAAAAATTATTAGACACGTATTTTTTTGTTTTATCAAATTAATAAAACTGACTTAGTTATAACGCATTAAAGTTCAGGAGTGGGGGCTTGTGACGATGATTCTTGGTAAAAAATGTATGTAGCTGTGACGTCACACGAGTTTTCTATGCATATATCGTCTTAATTATTTGTTTGTATCAAAAAAGGAAATAATACGTGTCCAATATTTTTGCGACATCTATCTGACGGACTAATTAGATTTTTTAGTCGACATCCCTATTGTTAAACATACAAATTTCAAAAACACAGAGAAAATGTAAAAGGATATTGTTTAGATGAACTAAAGGTGAAAAATTCTACTCGTCAAATCAATATCGATCGCACAATACGTTTTACAAAACACTATAAATATGTACATTTAGCAACAAAATACTAATAATATGGCCTATTTTCGTCTATAAACACATAGAATAGGTAATACCATCACCATAACGCAGATTTTATTGATATAGAGGTCATACGCCTAAAGTAATAAAACTTGTATTACGACGAACTGAACCTAAACTGAACATAACGTCTATGTTTATTACATTGCAAACTGTTTTCAGTTTAATTTGTAACCTTAACGCGGTTAACCTACAAAAGTTTATTAGAAACTAAGTTAAAATTAAAAACTGAAATCTAATTTCGATTGTATTGAGTTTAAATTTATTTGATTGAATTCTAGGTTTTATTGTTGACTAGCTGTGCCCCGCGGATTCACCCGCGTTGTTCCCGATCCCGTAGGAATTTCGGGATAAAACGTAGCCTATGTTCTTTCCCTGACCATAAGCTACCCCTGTACCAAATTTTAAGTCAATCGGTTCACTAGTTTAGCCGTGAAAACGTAACAGACAGACAGACAGAGTTACTTTCGCATTTATAATATTAGTTAAGATTGTGGTCATTTTATTGTTATAGTTCTTTAGTTTAGTTTCAATTAAATTTTTTGATTAGAATTTTTATACCTGTTAAGTTTAATTTTTGTGTCTAGCGATAGGTGCTCGTATATTTATTTATTTAATAGTTACACAAACAGTATAGTGATATATTATGTATTTTATTTTCCAAACTTGACTTCACTCGGGTGATCACCTTTGCCCCGTAAAAGGTTGTCTGCAGTTTTGCATCTCGGTTACAATATTATGTGCTAGCGGCGCCCCGCGGTTTCACCCGCGTAGTCCCGTTCCTGCAGGAATATGAGGATAAAATTATGCTAAAAACCTTCCCACTGAATCACTCTATCTATTAAAATAAACAAAAAATAAAAAAATCAAAATCCGTTGCGCAGTTTTAAAGATATAAGCATACATCCCTATGTAACAAAGTCTCTTTCTCTGTCCCTATGTCCCTACATAGGGACAGAGAAAGAGAATATGTAACAGTCTCTTTCTCTGTCCCTATGTCCCTACATAGGGATAGAGAAAGAGACTTTGTTTTATGCAGTGATGAAGTATTATTACATACAAAGTAATTGTATGTTCTTAGTTACAAAGTAATATTCTCCTTGTGTAGATTTAAAATAATTGCTATTTATTTTAACAAAACCACTTTTAATGAGTCGTAATTAATTTAGCCGTGGCCCCTTCGAACAGGCTACCTTTATCCGGACCGGATATCCGTTAACTCGGTCGCTCATTAGTCTTACGTGGAGATTTCTTAATTTAGAAAATACTAGGCCATTTGTTTATTACATACTTTACTATTTTTATAAATGTTTTTTATTTTTATAATTGAGACATAGACAACGTGTAAGGCGTATAGCATGCTTTACACTTTCATCATAATTTTATTGATATACTAGTAGCACTCCGCGGTTTCACCCGCGTACTTCCCGTTCCCGTGGGAATACGGGGATAAAATATATCCTATGGCACGCACTGATAAATTAGCTATCCATTAGTGAAAGAATTTTTGAAATCGGACCAGTAGTTTCGGAGCCTATTCGTTACAAACAAACAATCAAATCAATCCTCTTTATAATATTAGTTGAGATTTAGATTTCCGTAAGAAAATTGGAATAATTATGAAACTAGCAGTTGGTAGTAATTGTACGAAAATGGCAGAAATGAGATAGATACATACAAAGAGACGTAAACCTCAAACAACCCTTTATATTTGTCCGGGGTTAAATATCAAACCAATAGTAGATTAAATCATTTTTGAGTTTTCTTAAACAAATCAAAATAATTTGTGGTCCTGTCATATTTTATATTAATATCTGAAAAAATACTATATGACCTTTACAGCCAGAAATAAGACCTTTATTTAAATTATTCATGAAAAAGGTTCAAGTAAATTCTATTCGACTATCATTAATCACAAAAATTAAAACAAAATAGAACGAGAAATAAAATTTGTATATCTAAAGAAGTCTACGCAACACTCGACTGGATGATAAATCGTTTCATTAACAGCAAAGTCTTGTTTCATATTCAGCCGTTTTTTAATGAAAAACGTACTTATGATTGAAACTCAGCACACGTTGAAGTTTTGCACAGTAGATCTATGATGACGTCAGTCTAGACGATTTTATTGAAAGACAAAAAATATCCCATAAATTGTCAAATGAAATTAATAGCCTGTGTTTTTGAAAAGCAATATAATGTGGTAAATCGTTCTTTTTATGAGAGTTTTCAATACAAATTACTTTTTTAACTTATCAAATTGAATATAGAATCATTTTTTAATATCAAACTATAACGTTATGACTTTCGCTTCAAAATTACTGTAGAAAATGGTACTTTATTTTGTCTGCGAAACTACTATAAACTGAATATAATAACGGCCATTTGAGTCGCATAATAAAACGGTATATTGCCACTGTATACAAATTTTATGGTTAAGATTTGTTAAACTAAATTAAGTAAGAATTGGGGAATGGTCGTTTTGGGCGATAGTCAACTCTCTTCCAGACGACATTCTAATGAAGCTTGAACATTTAATTTGCATAAAGATTGTGTATAATATTTTTATTACTAACCAAGACATAAAAATGTTAATAAATAAATAATTTGTTTGGAGATTCCTGTCTCTGTAGCTGTAACTATACCGGTACTCAGGTATAAGTGGCACATTAGTTATAGTTTCATAGATAGATGGATAGAATTCTTTATTGTACAACATCAAATTACAATATAACATAAACCTTAAAACTTCTTAGTTTATAAAGTTGTACAATGGGTGGCCTTATTGCTGAAAGCAATTTCTATCAGACAACCTTTGGATGGAAAACACAGTATGAAGGTTTATTAAAAAATATCAAAATAAAAAAAAACCATAAAAAACTGTGTACAATAATTTATCAAGTCTCACAGATAATTCGATTAATGTTATCTTGACAGAAGGTTCGTGGGTTACGTCCCTAGTGATCGACGCACTTGTGGTCTACGCCAACGGTCAATTTAATTTGATTAGAACCATTTTTATTGAATGAATAGATATTATAAATATACTAGCAGCGCCCCGCGGTTTTACCCGCGTTGTTCCCGCGCTCCCGTGAGAATGCGTAGCTCGTAGTATCATACAATCTCGGCACAATTCACCATCGTGTGTTAAAAAATTAAGTAACAGCGCCATCTATTGGTAGGATTTGTGACTACAAAAAGTTACAATAAAACATACGATTACTTATACACAATCCCATGGAAATTTCGGGATAAAAAGTATCCCATGTGTTATTCCTAGTTATAAGAAACATCTGTACCAAATTTAATCAAAATCGATACAGTAGATTTTGCGTGAAAGTGGAACAAACATCCAAACATACAAACTTTTGCATTTATAATATTAGTAGGATAACAATACATTTTAAATACAAGTTTCCAACAAGATAAATAGAAATGTTACTATAAAATGTAATAAATAGAAGTCAGCGAAACACCAGAACAAGTTAAGCGTGCACTTCGATGCAGCAAGTCTATTATCTATCTTTTCACGGTTGAGATGTTTAGGACAAGAGATCGTGTAAACACTAGAACGGAACATGAACACACAGACTGGAGTAACAGAACGCAGTTTGCTGTAACGGAGAGCCTCTTAATACCAAGATAATACTCCAGCGATGGATTCAGGACGACCCAAATCCCAACTGATTGTTTAAATGTAAACAAGGAGAGGTTTGATCTAATACTGAATTATACCGAAGCTATATTGTGTCACGAACGTTCGATAAATGACTTCAGCTTTCCTTCAGCTCGTGATATATAAGTTATGAATACTTGGGGAGATCGTTGGTGTGATACGGCGAGTAGGGCACGGTAAATGAGGCTATTCATTTCAGTGCGTTGCCGTTGACCCATATCTTTTAAGTGGTGATTTAGTTATCTGTTCATTAAGGAAACGCTTATTATTGAAATGTTTGTCACGTTTTTGTGGTCTATTGTTGAACATGTATACGAAATTTTCAAAAATAATTTAACAATAATCTTGACGTGTCTATTGGCAAATGTACCTGCCTACTAGACCAAGGTCCCGGGTTCAATTTCAGGTTCGAATGTTGAATGTTTGCTATTTATTAAAATTAAAAAGCATTTTAAATGCATGGTGATTACGTATATTCTTAGTTGAACTAATATCATCGCTGAGAAAGAGGCTTTTACCTTATAATGGAATCTTACAGGTCAATATTATTCAAGTTTTACTTTATGTATTTTGTTTAGTACGAGATCTAATGAATATTATGTTTTATAGGTGTGTGGTCTGAAATGCTGTTGTCATTCTCTGTGCTCACTAACGGACGAGCTATACTCAGTACAGACAAGCCGAATGACGGAGCTCTCACGTGTCTTCATGGTATGAGGTAAGCAAAAATCTATAGTACTAACATATTTTTTTATAAACATACCAATAGTCCAATAAGTGCCGTAAAGTCAATCGTTCAAGATTTTTGAATGCTGTATGAGACTTAAGCTAAGATAGAGCTTTGCACCACACTGGTTTCAAATGTTCATTTTATATTTCAAGTTCAAAAATAACTTTAATAATCGCGTATCTATAATAAATAATCCAATCTAAAAATAATCCAAAAAAATATCTAAGTACTTATGTAGATATTCAAATAATCTGCCAATATAAGTCTGTCTACCAAAATATTATTCCATTTCATACACAAAACTCAAGTATCTCTCAATACTATTTACCGTTCAATTGAATGTATTGTATCGGAAACAACAGGAAAATAGATAAACCACCGAGGAATAGGTAGGAGCTGTCAGTCAAACACCGTTTCGAGTAAAGTTTCCAATTCTGCGGGTGATAGACGCACGGACAGATAAATGAAATTGAAGTGACTCGCTGTGAGTTGTGAATATTTCGCTTCAATTCCACTGTTTATTTGGCGAGTAACAGTTTATGCTTCCAAAAAGGGTGGGGTGGGTTATTCTATTCGATCTGTATGTTATGCGTAAAGTTTCAATATCCTAACTAATATTATAAATGCGAAAGTAACTCTGTCTGTCTGTTACCTTTTCACGGCTAAACTACTGAACCGATTGACTTGAAAATTATTACAGGGGTCCGGGAAAGAATATAGGATACTTTTTATTCCGAAATTACCATGGGAACGGGAACTACGTGAGTGAAACCGCGATGCGCTGCTATTTTTCAATATTCCTTAATTTTAGATTTATAACGCTCTCTTGAAAAATTCAATTATAAGTTTTCGTATAAGTATATACTTATCAATTGAAAAAGCCACTTGTAAAGGTATCAAATATCACTTTAAAAAGCTTTACTGTTCCAATTGAAGAAGCTATAATACTCATCAACATCTACTTTTGTGAAATTGTTATGACTGAGCGCGGATAACGAACTCGATAACAAATACGAGTATCCATTAGTAGTAATGATACGCTCATGTTCTAGTACTGCAAGATGACTGCAAGTAATGGCTGGTATTTGTTATGAGCAGAGGTTGCCTTTACGAGCAGGTGAACGACCTATTCCTCTCATGTACATTTTATTATATCTACTTATATTATTAACTACATATTCTTACTAATATTATAAATGCGAAAGTAACTCTGTCTGTCTGTTAACTTTCACGTATTGACTTGAGGTACAGAGGTAGCTTATGGTCCGGGAAGGACTAGGCTATATTATTGTATCTGAGTTCTGTCTGCATGTTGAATAAGTAATTTCTTTTCTAAAACCTAGTCATTATTCTAAACAAAGAATCAATTTTCTTATAGTGCAAAAAAGGTTTAATTATCGTGCCGCGTGAATCTACTACCTAAACCTTTTGTCGGTCACTGTAACATGCAAAAAATATTGAATGAATAGCAGAGCCACGAGGTTTTACCCACGTAGTTCCCGTTCCTGTGGGAATTTTGGGATAAAAAGTATCATATGTGTTATTCTGATGTACTTATAAGCTAAAATATTGTAAAGATTAAAATTCATTCAGTATTTTTTGCGTGAAAGAGGAACAAATATCCACTCTCACATACATTCGGCTTTATAATATTAGTAGGATAAATGAAGAAATTGGGTATAGCGATGCAAAATAGTTGAAGTTAAATATTAACTACTACGGGAAAATGTGTCGATCGCACAGAAAGCTAAAGCAAAAAATAAAATAAAAATATCCATTCCCGGTATGCTAGCGTGAAGCCTTTGGAATTTTGAATAGTATTTCAATATTTAAAAGAAAAATATAACAAACAGACATAGTTACTGTGGTTTTAATTAAGTGCGATATTACATGCAATATGTTTCATTGTATAAACATAATTTTCTGTCAGTTTATTACTTTTGTTTTACTACCTTCTTCGTCTTACTTTAAATTAATTAACGTTTGTTGTATGATATAACTAAGTAGATTTAAGTAACTGATTACTCTTTGTTAACATAATTTTCTAATAAACAACTTTTCATTAGGAAAAAAATAACTTTATACCACCTAAAATTGCTGTACTGCCACCCAATACCACCATTAATTTATTAAATATATAAATTACCACCTTTGATTATTATATTAACATAACGTAATCATTCACTCCATCATCTCATTATAGTAACTGACCCCTAACTAAGTCCGAAGCTTGTATCTAGGGTATCAGAAACTACGCACACACTCATTCACACACACACCCAGACCGAGACAAACATTTGTGGTTCACTCAAATATTCACCCCGCACGGGAATCGAACCCGCAACCTTACGGCAAGGTGACCACTCTGCCATCGAGGTCGTCAAAATTTACTACTACGCTAGTACTCATTATTATACTGTGATATTACCCAACTAGCAGCGCCCCGCGTTTTCACCCGCGTTGTTACAGCTCCCGTGATAATGCAGGAATAAAATTACTATAAAAACCTTCCTCTTTAATTAATCTATCTAATTAAAACCGCTTCAAAATCCGCATACATAGGGACAGACAGCGACAGCGATTTTGTTTTATACTATGTAGTGATACGTTCTAATATTTACTACCTTTTAATTACAAAACATAACACCGCCATCTTTGTTTATGTTCTAGATTCATGTCAGTAATCTGGGTGATCATGGTGCACACCTATCTGACGATATTCTACGTGGCTGACAACAAGACGATGAGGGTCATCATTGAGAGAAACTTCTTGTACCAGTCCGTTGGCAACGCCTCATACTGTGTCGACACTTTCTTTGTTATCAGGTATGTGTTGTTTAGATATATTTTAGTATGTATTATCATGATTCACGGGATATTTACTATATATTTACTAATTTGTATGTAGTGTTAATAACCATTATAACTTTAAAAACTTGTATGTTCTATGTGTGTGTTGTTTTAATATTGATTGAATTGCAAAACATAATAAAAATACTGTTTATTACAAGTGACATTATATTTTCCTCACCTGTAATAATTCTTTATGATATGTAGTACCTAGCACCTCCAATTAATAAAGACACTTATCTTTTCGATAAATCAACACGTGTGTATATGTATCGCAATTACCAATATTGATATTTCAATAAACAAATAACAAAGTAAGCTAAAGTTTAGATTAATTCATTAGTATTAGTCAGCAAATACTAATTAATTGAAAACACACAAAACAGCGCTGAATGAACGAAATACCGATTCAGTTACTTTTTAAAAGCCGTTTTTCAAAGCAGTCTTTAGGTCTTCGTAACTTTCCTAAAACAAATTTACTCCCAGTAGTAAAAAAGATCTTTGGATAAGAAAGAATAAAAAACCAGTAAAAGTATATACTAGTAAATAAACTGATTCGCAACTCTTATCGTTACTAAAAAACTAATTTCCAACATCGAACAAGTTTGTAACGTTGTAACATTATCATTTTTTATAAATCTTTAGCGTTCCGCCACTTTTTCTTTGAAACTTTCCCCTCAAAACTCGAACTAACTATCTAAACTTCATCTTTTGATCTTAATAATGTTATTTAATATAATTTACGTAGTTTTCTTCTGCGTTAACAATTTTCCGCGATGTGATTATATTGTAGTTATCGTCAAAGGTGCGTGTCTCGTAGTTTAACTTTCAATTATGTTCAAACAATTTGCTATTATTCTAATTATTTGCCCCGACTTTGTAGTCTACAGATAAAGCTTGATATATTTAATTTTCCTTTGAGATGTACTTAGGATGAATATTGAAGTAATAACGTAGGTTTTGAGAATATTAAACTGAATTACTTACGACCGTATTAATAACATGTTCTCTCAAAATCCATTATTAAAATTATTTCCTTTAGTATTCTGTACTTTGGCTTTTGTACTTTGTACTTATGATGAATATGAGATTACCAATAAGCATTAGAAAGTCGTGTTTACGTCCATTCCTCTTATATTTATTTACTAGCTGTGCCTCGCGGTTTCACCCGCATAGTTCCCGATCCTGTGGGAATTTCGGAATAAAACGTTAACGGAATAAAGCCTATGTTCTTTCCCGGACCATAAGCTACCCCTGTACCAAATTTCAAGTCAATCGGTTCAGTAGTTTAGCCGTGAAAAGGTAACAGACAGACAAAGTTACTTTCGCATTTATAATATTAGTTAGGATTATGATTGAATAAGAGTTGGATCTCTGCTTTTCATAACAATATAAGTATTAATTAAGTATAGTGACAGAGAGCCAATTATAGGATCTGACGTAGAAAAGCTAGGTTATAACATATACTTGTAACTACTGTTATACTTTTTACTGTATTATTATCACTGAGATACCATTTTTATCAAAGAGCAAGGAACGTCAACCTTGTGAGATCCCTGCTTTGCTTATTATTCGCATATTATTATCTTCTTGAAGGAAAAAGAAAATACAATTATTAGGGCCTATTTCATGATCTTCAAGTAAAGTTACTCACCAAGTAAAGTTAGTTTTGTCTCTTTCTTACTTTATATCAAGTGACAAAGACAAAACTTTTGAGTAATTAAGTACTGGGAACTTGACTTGAAGATCGTGAAATAGGCCCTTGGTCTAACTTGTTTATTAATAAATATCTCAGTCATTGAGACAATAATTATTATGCTTCTTGAAAAGCCAATTATTTTCAACAAAGAAAAGCCTCCTGGCGTTTTCTTTTCATAATTATTTATTAAAAATATATGTATTGTTAGATCTACCATTGTATTTAACAAAGCCTGGTTTTCTTTATTTGTAAATGAACAGATTTTAAATGTAATTACGCAAAAAGTTCTACACATTCTATAACATAAATGAAAAAAAAACATTTTTCCTTTATGTTATTATCAAAATTTTTTTTTATAAAATTTCAACATAATTAGAAGCTATATTGTTTTACATAAATATGACGTGGTTCTCCAAGAACAATTAAATCTACCCAAAAGAAAAGTCACATTTATAATTTTTTGTTGTTTTTCTTTTTCAGTGGTATCCTCGTAACAATACTATTCCTAAGAACAGAAGAGAAGAAAGTTGAAAAGAAAACTGAACGAGAATTAAACAAGAATGGCTACACGAACTCCGCATTGTCCATCTCAGTGATCAGCCAACAGTCTTTCAAAGAGGATTTGATTGACAAGCCTAAAGGGAGCATTTATAACAAAGGAGAACTAGTGTATATCATAAAGAACTTCTTCCTTCTTGTATGTTACCGCGTTGTAAGACTTACGCCAGCATACGCGTTTGTGATTGGTGTAAACGAAATCGCGCTACGATGGACACACGATCAATCCGTATTTGAACCAGCGATCTTTGATCATATAACCTGTGATAAATATTGGTGGAGAAATTTGCTGTACATAAACAACTTGTTCCCCCAAAAAGATATGTGCATGGTTTGGTCTTGGTATATGGCCAATGATACACAGTTCTACGTTGTTGGGATTATACTGCTACTCATTGCTCTCAAGTAAGTTCGAATTGATTGTTACTAATCTAATTTACTAGCTAATAGCAAGGTTTAATGTAAAGGATAGTAAACATACTTAGTTGGTAGTTGAGTATGCCTTTTTTCCAAAGGATTCGATTCCCGTATCAAGTCAATATTTATGTAATTCATGAATGCTTATTTTAGCCTTAAAATAAAGTGTATAGGTATAGAGTGATTGATTGATAGTTTTCTGTTTTCTAGTAACCCTATGGATACAAGCCTTGATTACTTTCAAACTAGAACGAATAAATAATTGTTATAAATATTTTTATGCAGGCATCCCAAATTCGCAATGGTATCACTAGGATTGGTGATGCTCAGTTCTTGGGCTACCACAATATACATATCTGTATGGCACCAGTACAAGGCGCGGATACAAGAACCTTTCGAAATGTTTGACCCGCTGTACGACAAACCATGGTCCAGAATCGGTCCTTATTTAGTTGGTAAGTATATTTTGATACATTTACAGGGTATGTTTTTCAAGTGGAGCACTAGGAAGAAAAGTGAAAATTGCTCAAGTAGTTTCCCAAGTGTCAATAACTTCCCATGATTTTTTACTTATAGAAATCAATAAGTATATTTGGTATTCTTTATAGTTATACCAATAAATTATAAAGAAAGTCTGTAATAATAGTTTAAATCAGTTGTAAATTTAAGCCAAAAACACGACTTTTCGTATTCTTTAACGCATTCATAATTCGAACAAATACATCCACTTTAACACATTCATATCTCGAACAAACAAATAAAATAAAAAAACAATACAATTCCATGCTGACGGAATAACGTCCGATAAAAAGAGACATATTCGAAATCGGGACACACCATGCGATATCGGTTTATAGCATTATTATTGGGACGGTATATCCCACGTTTATCCAGAACAACCATTCCGAGATTGGTATTGTATGTAATCCATGTGAATCGACCGACGCGTTATCGATTGCATGACTGTATGGAGGTCCCGATATGACGCTAACTCCTTTAAGGTAGCCATTGACGAGTCAGTTGAACTGATCAGTCCAAACGTAAAACTGTCACTCCAAAAGTTTTATGCCAATTTTTCCCACTGGAATCTGGAATCGCTCCGGTGATTGACGATCAGTTTTGGATGGACGGCAGTTCAACTGATCAGTTGAACTGTGAATGGCCACCTTTAGGTCAGTGGATATAAAACTGAGCGATAAAATCGAATGGCCTCTACAATTCGATAAGTTGATGCGGTCGACACCCGCTACTCGAATCGAACATAAAAGGTTTTTCATTCATTTACATGTCAAAAGGGATCCTTATTGCTCTATGGGAAACTTATTTTCTTGAATGCATTTGTAAAATGTATTTCTGTGCGATATTTTGTCTTTTGAACCACGGTTTCTTGGTTATACGTTATAATTTGTTTCACTATAGTTTTTTTTGAAGTGAAAACTTCTTTAGCGGCGCTGAGCACTTTTTTGTATGGGTAAAAACTTTCAAACTCGCGTCAGGGTCACGTGATGCTGATCGAAAAAGCGTAAGATCGAGGGGAAGGGAGAGGAACTAGTATCTCCCACTCTTTCTACCGTGCCTGAGTGTGCTGCTCTGTTTAGGCGGCACAGGGCGCTTGCGCGAATGACCGTGTGTGTTTATGTACAGCGTCCCACGCGTATCCAAGGATGGTGACAGCTGATTGCTTGACTGTTGTGTAGTAAATACACTGTTGTGTATTCGTAAATGTGAATTGTTGTCATATTTGTGTACGATAGCGCAATAAATAAACTTTGTATTCTACCTCATAAATGATAGTACTTTTATACTTATAATTAAACACAACGTTAATATTGAAGTTTTCACTTCTGCCGGCACTCCCGGAGTGCTACCTTTTTTTCTCATGGCAATTATATGCTTTAAAAACGTATTATTAAATAAACGGAGGTTATTATCACCTTGTTAACTACACGCATAAATAATTTGCACAAATAGATTGGCGGCAGTTATAAGCCTTAAACACGCACGAAATTAATATCGGTCTTTAAACCTAAGTAATTTTCTAACCGAATATTTATCGTTAATGATACGTAATTTGTGATAAAATTAGTACAAATTAAATAAGTAAAGTTTTTAACCTACTTTAAAGTAGAAGTTTCGTAACTGATTTGTTTAAGTTTAGGAATACTACTGATAAATACAGGTTATTTATGTAGATTATTTTATTATTATGTAGTTAAAATATATTTAGAAACTCTTCCAATCTTGATAGATCAATAAAGTTATAAAGAAGAATAATTTCTTATTTTAAGCTACTTTTACACACTCAATTTCTACCACGATCCTGATCATGATTTAACTGGTCTCAAAATATATCTTTCCGATGTCTCAATCCGTTCATCTTCTTACACTGTCACCCTGAATCGCGATCATTGATTGATATCACAAATTGAACATGTGAACCTATAGGCTGGTGTATTCCTACCTCAGACTACTTAATATGTTATGCCGACGACCTCTATGGCAACTCTGCCATGTAAATCTGGTCACCATGCCGGACTGCCATCCGCAAGGATGCGGGTTCGATTCCTATGCGGGGTAAATATTTGTGTGAAACAAAAATGTTTTTCTCGGTCTGGGTGTGTGTGAATGGGTGTGTGCGTAGTTTCTGATACCCTAGATACAAGTCACGAACTACGAGTATAATGAGATATATGTAGTGAATGATTTTGTATTAACATTTATATCCCCTTCCATAGGCATGATGGTGGGCTGGTACCTCCACAAGTCGCGATGTGAAGTAAAGCTACCGTACTGGGTGGTGGCAGTGGGGTGGCCCTGTGCCCTGGCACTGATGGGGAGCCTCATCTTCAGCATGGTGGACGGGTACTTCGAAGTATGGCCGACTGCCTTCTACATCAGTATTGGACATACAGGTATGTAATATTTTGGTAATTTGTGACTTATAATGATAACACCATCTTCAAGTAACTTTCCGAGTAGCTACTCACATGTTTTGTCTTTGTCACTTGATATAAAGTAAGGAAGAGAAAAAACTAACTTTACTTGGTAAGTAACTTTATTTGAAGATCGTGAAATAGGCCTTTACTGTGTTTGTTGGTAATTTATGACAAACAATGAACGTTTCATCTTTATTTACTTTTCGTGAGTAACATGGTCATGATTGATTACGGTGTTGTCATAAAATAAGTATTTCTTAATCAAATAAATATTATAACATCAAATTATGATGATGCTGGATGCGATATATTTTTTAAGCATTCTACTTCTTTCGAAATGTATATTTAGGTTAGGGTTCAATTGATAATATTAAAGATAATAAAGTATTTCTAGCAAATAACTAAACCCTTTTCCTATTGAATACCTAAAGAAATTCGACTGAATTTCTCATATCATAAAATAATAAAGTCAGGAAATATCACTCACAAAAATACCAAGAAAGGGACTCAATACGCGTCCCTTATTATACAATATTTTGTGTCAAAATACGTAACAAATGCGTACTTTTTTGACCCGAAGTTACTGAACCCTTTAATGTGGAGTAGCCCTTACGGATCGCGGTCGGTCCGCTCGATTAATCACTGGAACACTTTTCTTCATTCCCCGATCTTTGCGTTTACTACAAAAGTACAGTTATCGCCCTTAAACCCCCGCCCGAGGGACTTATTGATTGAAACAAAAGTATCAAGTAATCCGTCGGTGTGCGAGTTCTTGCATCTGTGTAGTGAACTGAACAGATTCAGAACAAGGTCATTGGATTCGGAAGGATATTTCTACTTGTGTTTCATTTTACTTGAAATTTGTTATTTATACGAAGTTTCCGAGTGACATACTGAGATTTAGATTCAATTTGTTTTGATTGAATTCTTCAAGTATCTTTGCGTATTTACATATGGAGTAGTATTATACAATAAACTACGTTTGTATTGTAATGTGCCTCATCAGCGAGATAAAGTGAGATGATGACTTAACGTAGGTACTTATCATAGCTTCCTAGTAACTAGAAAAAAGGTCATGCATATTTATTTCATGTACAGAAATATTTTAATGTTTTCGTCTAAACAATAGACTATTCCTATTATATTTAGTCAAAAGTAAATTTTAAAAAGAGCTTTTTCGACTTAATTCACACCATTTTTGGGTAGATTAAAAATTTACCCATTAAATAATGCCTTAGAAACTTCCTTCTTATGAAGCAAGGAGCCAACAAGGTTCAATTTATGGTATGGTAAACGATTACCATAAACCTTAGTGGTTAAAAGGACATTGGCTCATTTACTCTCAGTATGGAGACTACGGTGTCCCGGCTACGGGAACTTATGATGGCTATTAGGGGGTCTTGTATATTATAAACATGTGGTTATTGTATGTTATTAAATAGCAGAAATGTTTCCTTAAATGTTCTAAAAGAATTATAAAAGTCATACTATACTAAGTAATCGAGTTAGTTTAAAAGTGCTAATGCAAAATTGTGGTCATCATAGTTTGAACATGGGCAGGCTCTACCGGGGAAGTACACACTCTTACCCACACCGAATATCAGCCACTGATCGTAGCATCAGTCGCAACAGAACGTAACGTTAGTCACTGGTATTACGTAGCATCAGTCATAGCAGAGCGTAGGGCCAGTAACTTATCGTAGCGTCAGTCACTTATCGTAGCATCAGTTACTGATCATGCCAATAGCCACTGATCATCAATCAGTTATTTTTAGCCACAGATCCCAGTATCAGTAATACTTATATCATCTTATATTACAGCATGGGGTATCGGAGTAGCGTGGGTGGCGATATCATGCTGCTGTGGGTACGGTGGGCTGGTGAACTCCGCGTTGTCATATCGCGGTCTGTTGCCGCTCAGTCGCCTCACCTACTGCGCCTACCTCATCCACCCAACAATCATGATGTACACGTCGTTCTTACTTGATGGACCTTATCATATGGAGAATACTAATGTGGTAAGTAAATAAAGGCATTTATTATTGATAATAACTAGTTTAAAGTTGATTATACGAAAATTAAAAGAATTTGCAATATACAAGGGAAACTTCACCCATACAAAACCGTTGATTTTAGCTAATAATATAACATTATCTTCAATGAACATCACCCTATGTGGATCAAATAACGCTTACGGTTTAAATAACTGAATATTCTCCTTTTGATGTTCCCTTTAAGTTCTCCATTGTAATATTGAGGTAAGTAATAACAAGTGCTCTCAAAGGTAACATAAATACCTTCATCCAGCGATCTAATATTAGACGTTATACAAATAAAAGGTATTGATTATTCAAGCGTATTCACTCCTAAGCTTTGCCGTCCAGGAATGCTCCAAGTAATCTTCTTACTCTAGTTAATCTTTCGCGTCTCCTTTGGGCACTACCCGAAGCCGTTTCAGTATTTCTGATCGTGTTTACTTGAAGGTTTGAATGAAATTTCCGGAGATAAATATGTATTCGGGTGCCGGACTGCAGCCCCGTCTTATTACCGCTATAAATCAGTCAGTCGTAACTCTGAATGTGAACGAAACTGATCGAATTTTGCACCAATATTTTGACGAAACATGCAAGTAACGATCAGTTTTACTGCATTATTCAGTCACTGTATTTTGAAATTGTATGCTATGCAAAAGATAACGTATTCGATTCTAGCTCGAGACAAACATTTGCGAGCATAATAACTTTAAATTGAATATGTCTTTTTTTATGTTAGTTTGGATATTTTCAACAGAACGTAAATTTATGTTTTTCAGTCATCTTATAATATCCACAGTACAGAGTTTTTTCAATTTGGAACTGAATGGCTATGGGTCGCATTCTATGTATTTACCTTAATTATATTTATAGAAAAAATAACAGGAAAACTCATCCCTTTATTATGCCACAAAAAAACTATCACAATAAAACCCAAAGCCATAACCGAGAAACCGTTAAAATGTATTCGATATAAAACGCTTCCCTTGGATCGTTACCATGATCCTAGAAATAAAAACATAAGCGTTATTGGTTCATGTGGGCGCATATTCAATTTATTAAGTATATTAATATAAAGCGAAGCGAATTATTATAGTAAATTATATATATATCTCAATTGAAGTTAATTAGACTAAAACACTCAAAATTGTAATACATAGGTAGGTACGCAAAACTACACGAAAAAACGAGTAAATAGAAATGTTGTATTTTTCTGTTTGTATATCTATTGTAGCGATTTTCTTTATTCTAATAACAAATAGATAATTTTCTTTCTGGAGGTAATTAAAAAATTACACTATTTAAAATTATTCCACGTTAACTCCCGTGTTAGTAGTTATAATAATGAAGTAATTAGAAAACTCTAAGTAATCCTTTATGCGAAATATTTTAGTTACACAAACTTTTGATATTTTTAATAAAATGTTGTGCATCTTATTTGGGTAGTACATTATACATATATCCCGGAACAAGTTCCTCGACCTCCCATAAAGTATATTTATGAATAAATCCCCTTGATCCATTGTTTTGTGATGCGAAAAAGAAGGAGCCCAACAAATACATATTTTATAACGTACTATTTTATATAATCGTTTTAGACAAACGTTGTGGTTACGACTATTATTCTTTATTGATATCTTTGATTTACACGAACACTACACATTGAAATAAAACACTTAAACGGTAAATTCACAATGTATTTAAAATTATATTCAAAATATTGAAGGTAGTAATCTTTTTACATTACTTTGTACAGCCGTCTTCCATCTTAGTCTTCTGTGATCACGGGTTCTGTAAAGAATCCGAAACGTCAGAAAATGTAAAACAAAATATAACCACGACAAAAATCCGTTTAAGTGTTTTATTTCAATATTATTCTTTAGTTTAATATTATCATTAAAAGACCCGTGACCTGTAGTTGTAAATTATTACTCGTGGATCACACTGATAACTTTATCTACATATTCTAATGTTAATAAGAAGCAGAATTTGAATTTGTTGTTCAAACCCTTAACCTTATGAACTTCTAATCGATTCATTAAGTTATTTTTTTACTTACGCGGAACATTGAGATCACTAAATAGGCGTATTGCATGTGTAATGATCACGTTTATTCCTCTTGTTTGTACTAATATTAACTGTGGGAGAGAGGCCATTGCTAGATTCGGATTGTGACTTGAAACCTTAATCTCCACGAAATTACGATTCACGCGAGTGAAATCGCGGGGTGCTGTTGGTTAATTTATAAAATTGCTCCTGTCACCGCTGTGACATATTGATAATCAAATATTTTCCACTCTGTATTCACTCATTGAAAAAGAATCAATTTTCCTTTTAGTCACGCGCGGGACCCAGACATTACCCCAACTTTGATTTGAAACGACACACAAGAAGGCCCTTATAAATGAAAACTTTTGATCTCCCAGCTTTTCGGGATGAATAAGAAAATAATTTTCATTTTTCAACTTCGTTTCTAATCCGTAAAATATTTTCTTTGTTCACAACTCGGTTTGGACCAAACTTTTACTTCTTAATGATTTTTACTTGTTTGTCAAAGCTTCGTAATTTTATCCTTTCAAGAGTACTCGTATTTTATTATCACACTAGCGGCGCCCCGCGGTTTTACCCGCGTAGTTCCCGATCCCGTGGGAATGTGGGGATAAAACAATCTTCCTCTTGAATTATTCTATCTATTACTGAAAACCGCATCAAAATCCGTTGCGTAGTATCCGATGATGTATGTAGTGAATGCTTATGTTATGGGGACATAGGGACAGAAAAAGCGCCTTTGTTTTATACTATGTAGTGATGATACAAATATTTCAATTAAGAGTACAAGGTGAATTAATTTTTCAATTAAACGCGGTCGACCGAATACAAAACTAAAAGGTATAGCGTTGAATTCCCTAGGGCGGTCAATCATTTAGTCTATTTTGTAAAATATCCGCACGCACTACACCATCTGTCTAGAAATTACTCAAATAACATTTAAATATCTCGACTAACAACGTTCAATTGATTAGGTACATAAATAAACATTTAATACCGCCATTACTACCTTATTCAAAGAAAAAATGTAGTAAATAAAACTTCAACATTGTTTTCCTAAAAATATTCCTAAGTTACCCCCATAATGCCATACTTGATGGCACAAATAAACATATATTACGGGACGTTGTTGACATAATATTATGGGGATGGATTTTAATAGGTAATACGGCTGTATCTTTGGTTATACACACATTCTTATCATAGTAATATGAAGTACTAGCTGTGCGCCGCGGTTTTACCCGCGTGGAACCTTATCCCGTGGGAATTTGAGGATAAAAAGTATCCTATGTGTTATTCCTAGGTATGAGGAACATCTGTACTAAATTTTACTAAAATCCATTCAGTAGTTTTTGCGTGAAAGAGGAACAAACATCCACCACACATCCATACATCCACACTCACAAACATTCGGCTTTATAGGGAAGGAAGGGACCGAGAGTGTATTATTATCATTTGACGACCGAGTAGCTTAGTTGATAGTGACTTTGCCGGCTATACCAAACATTCGTTCGATTCCCGCTCAAGATAAACATTTGTGTGAATGAAAATGTCTTTTTTGGGACTAGATGGCTTGAGTGATATTATTTGTACGTGCATTTATCTCTATCTATATATATAAAAATTGCCCCGTTTCCCGTTGTCACGCCGCCATAACTTGAGAACTGCTAGACCGATTTGGCTAATTCTTTTTTGGCTGTATTTGTTATTATTAGGAGAAGGTTCTTGTGGCAAACGGGAAACTTGGACCCATGCGAAGCCGGGGTGGGCCGCTAGTACAATATAAAAATGAATTCCTATTTCCCTTGGTCACGGCATCACGCGTGAACGACTGGACCGATTGACTTGAAATTTGGTACAGGGGTAGCTTATCATCCGGGAAAGGACATAGGTTATGTATTTTTCCAAAATTCGCACGGGATCGGGAACTATGCAGGACAAATAACAAAAGTCAAACGAGAGTATACATATTATAGTGACGTCTCCATTCGACGTTCTGTTTTCCAATAACCGCATAAATTGACCTTCCCCAATGCTTTTAATTTATTTCATTCGAATTTTATATGAGCTGAATACATTTACTTAATAACTGTTTTGTATATACGAGAAACAAATCAAATGTTTTTGGTAATGATATGATTTTCATATTAGAATAAAAATAGAATAAAAATTGTCTCATTTCAAATGTATAAGTATTGTAATCAAATACTTAATCTGAAAGTATGTTTGATTGTTTGTTTTCGCCACGCTTTAGCAGAGTACTAAATTGAACAATTTTGTATCTAATAGTTGTATCTAATGTAGTCTAGGGCTTGAAGATTTTCTAAGTTAAATATATTGTAATAATACCTATCTTTGAGTGGAAGTCTAGTCAAGATAAAAACAATCCAATTTTAATTGCTTAAAATTCAAACTAATAAAACAAATTATTCTGCCAGTGAACAAAATTATAATTACAATTAAAACCTTCATATTTATAGTTTTCAACAAAAAAATTTGAAGTTGTTCGTTAATCAAAAGGTCAGGCATAACACTCTCGTCTCCCTTATTGTGTTACGAAGTTTGCTCAAAACAAAATCAATATAGAAAAAAAATATTGTCACAAAAATTCCCAAACGTTACATTTTCCCGTAAATGTCGACCCTTCTTATTAGATTTGTGTGTTTGATTCTAGATAAGTATGTCTCTCTAGTTGTCAGCTAGTTGAACCGAATGAAGATGGATGTCTTATAAAATAAACACATGGGAAAAAACTAAAGTAAAAAAGGTATTCCTATGTAAACAAAAATATTGAAGAGTAACGAATCTATACTATACTTTAACCGAGCTATTCGATTATAGGTTACATTCGAATATAATTTAGGTTACATACGTATAAAAAATCTATTTCGTATGTTTGCCGTAAGCGCTTTTAACGATTCGGACAAAAGGTTTTTCTAGTCCATTGGTTTTTTTTGAGAGGAAACGCAATGTTTTACAATAAAAACTTTTTTATCCACTGGATTCGCAACCAATCTTTTATTACATTATCTTTAACATTTTCATAAAATATGTTTACCATAAATCCTATTAACGTAAATTTCATTTATGTTTACAGATCGCAATATACGCCGGGTTCGCGGTGATGGCGTTCCTAGCATCATTTGTCATCTCATTAGCGTTCGAAGCCCCCGCCGTCAGACTCCTCAAGATCCTCAGCGGAGGTGTATCCAGGAAGAACAACCAATGAACTCACAAAACCCGAAGGAGTTTATCTTTAAATACTGTAAATATTCCACAACATGCAACTATCACTTGAATTCTCAATACTGAGGACAATAGCTCATTTATACTGTTCTGTGTAGTTATTTTGTACAATACTCAGATCCACTTAATTCGGCTATTGTTAATCCCAACGGACTGTTATAAAGGGTATCACGCGACGGCCGAAATTGCCATTCTGGTTTTGTCTTAGGTATTGATAGCCCTTGATTTAAGTCGTGTAGATCCGAGGCCTGCGACGAATGGCTACGTGAAGTACTTTGTTGCAATAGTTTGGTCGTACGCTTTATCTCCATACCTACTCATTACGGTTTTATTGGTGACCTACTTGCAAGTTGTGAAGAGGTTTATATCGGCGTACTCACTCTGTTACTGCTGATTAATGATGATACTTCGGTACCTTGTAATCGAAAATCAATGTTGGGATACATAAAATAAAGTTGGAAGTCAAACGCCCTCCCTATAAATAGAAAAGTTTTTAAGTAGTAAAGAAGGTTTTGTTGCTTGCTTTGATTTGCAATACTTTTGTTATTTGCGTACAAATACTGAATACCTACGGTTCATTTTCCGAAAATAACTTTTATAATTAAAATGTCACATCAAAAGAGATTTTAACAATTATATAACAGGGCTACGTGTTGGCCATTATTTATCGTTTAATTTTGTCATATTAATTTATTAATAGCAATGAACGCTTTCCAATCGGACAATGCTGTTACAATGTTTCGCTTCATAAGCAAATTATTATGTTGATATGACGTTTTAATTACTGAGTTGTCAATGCGAATATAATTTAACCAGTGATTCTCACAGATCAGGGAGTCAACTTAGGACTTCTTTCTCTATGGTGATTCCCATACCTATCTACTGCTGAACCCTTTAGAAAAATAACATTACTGATCCTATTTTGATAAAATTATATTCAGAATACTTTCAAAATGTTGAAAAGATCGATACACATAATTAAGTACTATAATATGGAAAACATTAATAAAGAAAAAAATATCATCAATCATAGAAGACGTTAATGAAAGTATATGAACCAATACTCAATATAGAATAGTTGGTGATACAACTTTGATAAATTACTATGATAACATAAAAGTGTCCTCATTCATTAAATATACCATACTATCTGTGCCTTGTGGTTTTACCTTCATAGGCGAACGCTGAACAACCGAAAGGATTAACTTAAAAGCATTGTCTGTTAAAGGAATTAGAGTACCTATATAGGCGACTGCTTTTTTAAGAAAGACAATCTTTTTAGAACACTTAAAAATATTTTCCAACTAAAAAGCAGCGTTATTTCGCGATAAAAATACATCGATATCAATATATTTAAGTTACTACAAAATATATACTCCGATATAGTCACTACAAAATATCTTTGCTTTAGCCATTAGATATTGCTACAAATTATAGACGCTCGCACGTAAAGTGATAATGTTACCAACGTGTTCAATTACTGTAATAATGAAACCAATATATTACCAAGGTATAACAGTCTAGATACGTACCTATTACATACTAGGTACGTACTCGTATCGTGAACCTAGTACGGTATCCGCAACGGATCAATCATTTTGACTCGAAGCTAGATACAACTAGTATAATATATAGATACCTATCGTCTATGTAATGACTCGCTTCCCACTAATACCAAGGCATTAGTTACCCACACTAAAACGTAGTAATTCGTGCGAAACAGATGTTCCTCGACTAATGTTTTGTGCTTTAATTCGTAACATCTTTGTCGAAGATTAGGAACTGTTCTTACCTGAATATTGTTGATATTTGTTCCTTGTTTGAAAACAAAATGTAAGCAGTGATACTTAGTATTATGTGAGATAATAATATAGGTCAAGGAACACTGTGTGTAAAATTTATACAAATACATATTTACATTAAAAAAATCTTTGGCATACCAGCCCCCGTAGCATGACTGTGCGTGATAAAAATAACGACACCACGAAATAATAACGATTTCGCGAGCATGACCAAATGTATTATGGCGTGCTACGATATGATAAAATTTAATATGGCGGCCATATTTATTATATTTTGACAGTTGGATGTTGATAAATAGCTATATCGATTTCGCGAGCATGACCAAATGTCATAAAATTAATCTCGTTGTAAAATTAAATATGGCGGGTATTTTTATCATATTTTGACAGTTGGATGTCAATAAATAGCTTTATCTATCGCGTTTTCGAAGTCATGCTAGCCCGGCAGGCGTACTACGAGTAGGTTTGAGAGAAGTTTACTATTAACAAAGTACTTTTCGTAAATTCCATTGTCATCTTTTATACTCACAATGAATACTTACGTTATAAAAAGCCCTAAAAGACTTAAAGAGTTGCCATGTTTTATAAACAGAACTACTTAAAATTCTTAATAGACTTGATTTATTAGGATTTTTATTTTAATGATATTATCAATTAGTTTTCAATGTAAAATTCAATCAGTGATGTATATACAAGTACCTCTTAATAAACTCTTTAGTATAAGTATTTTAGTAGCATCTTAATTCCTCCTCCTCACTATGAAAATACCATCAGTGAGAGAGCCCTTACCTTTTACAACGATTTCAAGATGGCGTCTTATTAAAACAAAAATCAATCATTTTTGTATAAAAGTGGCCATTGACGAGTCAGTTTAACTGCCGTCCATCCAAAAATGGTTGTCAATCACCGGAGCGATTCCAGATTTGAAATCTAGTTGGAATAAAACTTTTGGAGTAACGCCACAGTTTTATATCTGGACTGATCAGTTCAACTGACTCGTCTATGGCCACTTTGAAAAACCCATTATGACAATGTACAGAGCTTTATTTACTCCTAAAACACTTAAGTTTATTGAAACACAGGTCTTAAAAAATAATTATCGAATATAGAACTTTCTCCTTTTTGAAGTCGGTTAATATTCCAAATACATGCGATACGCGATTATGACTTGTCTTTTAAAAAACAATGAATTCAGTTAGTGAGTAAAAGAATGTTGTATATATTTAATAATGCCATGTACCTGATTATACCTGTTACCCCACTCTACTCTATCTGTAACGTAATTACCTGTTCCATGACGGTTACCAATCATATAGTTTAATACAATATTAGGAAATATGTTATGATAATAATGTAAATAAACTATATTTTATAAGATTTATCTGTATTTTTAAAATTGTAAATAGTGTAATAAATATTATTTAATTATCTTTTTGTTTTTATTTCCAGTCATATTCTGTACATTTTATTTATAAGAACACTTACTTACCACGTCTAGACCATAATGTTATAAGTTTACTAGCTGTGAAAAATAGATGTTGACCAATTCTCAGACCTACTGAATATGCTCACAAAATTTCATGAGAATCGGTCAAGCCGTTTCGGAATTTTATATACATATAAGATGATATTTAAAGTTATAGATAGTACAATTTCATCTATTTCTAATAATTACTTATACTATTACATTTTATACATTTACTCGACAAGCATACCTGAAAACCATACAGATAAAGAAAACCAACAAACCAAAACCTTTCTTATAATTTTATCCTCCGTTAATTTAATACCACTAAATTAATTAGGTACATCCCTTAAACCCGTGATCATATTTAACATAATCAATCACTGTACCATCTTCAAACAGGTCAGTTTATTACTTGTATTTCGGGATATCAGAAAATAAATACACACATGAGGTCTAAAGAGAGAATTGGAGCTCAAACCTCTCTCCCTTCCTTCACCTCATCTTTCTCCTTATGCTATAGCTATTTTTATCCTTATGTCCTGCTATCCCTTATTGCCTGGCAACACACTCGACTATTCTGAGTTACAAAAGTGTCCATGGGTGATAGTAGTTACTTCCCATCAGAGTCTGCTCGTCGAGTATATTATTAAAATATAGATTTTTATACTCGAAATAAATGAAATATAGAATAGATATAAAACTAAGGGCCTATTTCACGACCTTCAAGTAATGTTACTCACCAGGTCCAGTAAAGTTAGTGTTGTCTCTTTCTTACTTTATATCAAGTGACAAAGACAAAACATGTGAGTAGGTAATCGGAACGTTACTTGAAGATGGTGAAATAGGCTCTTAGATTAAAATCATACCTAATAACAATCTTGGATAGTTAACATTTTTTATGAATATATTTTTTTAGAAACAACACAGTAATTCTCTAAATAACTGACTTCAAAGAAACAAAGAAAATTCTTTTCTTCATAATTTTTGTGAAGATTCTAAGAAAAATAAATATTGTAAACCATCCCAAAGACCAAATACGTGTCTCGTGTGCGATGGTTTCTAAACAATGGAATAAGATTAAAAACGTGAGCTTGTGAAATGGGACGTGTTAACGAAGATCGATTCAATGTCAAAATATATATTTAGGTTCTACAAAATTAACTTTCATATTTTACTTATTCACCTAATAATAAAGTGAAAAGTTTTGCATTTAACATAACATAACATAATCATTCACTACATCATCTCATTATAGTAACTGACCCCTAACTAAGCTCGAAAATTGTATCTAGGGTATCAGAAACTACGCACACACTCAAAATTTTCTGAAACGATTGCACAATTCGTTCAAACTTATAAGCGGACAGTTTTCCACCATATTCTGTTGAGGTCCCTATTGCGTGATGTATTGTTTTTCTAATGGAAAACTACATGTATTGGTACTTGTACATGCGCTGGTAACACTTTATTTTATAGCCTATGTTTCACGTTGATTTTTAGACAGGGAAGCGGGTAAGCTATGCTATGGATAATATTGGGTAGTAGTACGGTTGGGGTGGTTACTTTTTGGAGAGATATAATATGAGGAGATGTGAACCGGATACGATGAATGAATGAATGAATGAATGGATAGTATTGTGTAATATATACATATACATACAACTGGAAAGAAGTGGCCCAAGATCGAGAGTCATGGAAAGAGGAGGGAGAGGCCTTTGCCCAACTGTGGGACAGCTATGGCTAATAATAAATAATATATACATACAGGTGTCACTGAGATCATTTTAATGCCTTCATCAGAGGGTTCGCGGGTTACGAAGAATAAGAAAAGCGAGAGATATTTGGAAGAGTTTTCTTAAATGTAAGTAAGGTATGATGAAATGGTTTGAGGAAAAACATGTAATACTTATTTACAATGTGACTATCAAAGTTGAAGTTATATTTAAGTTGTTTCCTATTTTTATTTAATCTAAGTTTTTAGGAGGTTTTGTCAAATATTACGAGTTAGTTTTGAAGAGAATGTCCTTCTGTTCTCAGAATGGAAAATTTGGGAATTGACCGAACGGTACTTGAATGTTGCTTAAGTACTACTTTGAATTAATAAAATCTAGTATCAGTACTTTGGCTATTACTCCAGTAATATATTAATTCACAAATATTATAAATTTGTGACATACTTACTGATACCCAAATATTTCTTTAATAGCTTCATAAACTTCAACACGACTTTTTTCATAACGTATCTCAAAAGTTGGGGAAAAGAAAAGAGTTAAGAATTTAATAATGGCCGAAAGTAACTGATATAGATTCTTATTAAATAACTTTATATAAGTTGATAAGTAAATATATTTGTTTCTTATATAACAATATCTATAGGTAAGTATAATAAATTTCGTTGAGGTTGCATGTTTTATTAACATCATATTTTACTTTTGGTAACATAAACTTTTTCCTCCACAAAAGTACAAATGTTGCATTGTTCCGTTTGAAACGAAATAGTTTGATAATTAAGGAGTTACTTTTATTTAAATTGTTTTTCATGTTTCGTGCAATGCAATCAAAATTTGTATTTATATAAGAGTAGGTCTTGTACATAGTAAATCCTAATTAATAAACTTTAGATTAGTTTGTACATCATATGTTGTTTAACTGCCTGTTAGTCAATAGGTACTGCAGTTATACTTTTAAGCAATAATAAGCCTTACAATACAAAAGCCGTATTAAAAATAGAACACGGAACACGTGACACCACTTTAGAATTCAAAATGGAATGGCGTTACCTCGAATGCAGCGCTTTCAATGGCTTGTTATTGACGTGCGATTCATTCATACCTACCTATTCACCATTGTTCACGCTCAGAACCACATATACCCATTTGACATCAACATAACTGACTGTGTAGCGCTGCGCTGCGCTGTGCAAAGCCCACAAAAGCATACAATGCGAGGCGTCAAATACAAACAACCTAGTTGACCACTGTTCACTAGTTCCATTTTGTATATGGGTAGCACAAAGACCAGCTTTGTAATTGTGTTTTTGTGTCGATGGATATTGCAATATAAAAATTATAAGAATGTACTACTTCCCACGTGGATGCATAAAAAGAACTGATCCGCTATCTTTGGGCGCCCACCATATTGGATGCGAAATGACGTCACTTAGCTAACCATGCATTATCGATTATTATCGAACTAAACTTGCGCAAAGTTTCAGCTAAATTGGTTTAGGGTATTGTAGCAAGCTAATTCAAAGACAAGCTTTGACCTAAAATACTGCATTTAATTAAAAAAAAGATTTGCCGTAAATTTAAATTGCCATAACAGTTAGACAACAAAGAAGATCACTCGCAAGTTATTAAATACCCTTCCTCAATCTAAATACACAATACAAAATGAAACAAAAACTTCATTAGCACAACTCAGCTCAGTTTCATTAATAAGAGAGCTGATGGAAATAAGAAAATTCCACGAAGTATTTTCTTGTATTTATTGGAGGGAGTAATTTGATTGTTAGCTCGCACCTACAAACGAGAGGAATGATGGCTCGGCCTCAATTTCATTAAAACAAGCCGACTTCACAAACAACTCCAGTCTTATAATCTCAATTGATTTCATACTTTTCACTCCGGATTAACGTTGTGAGTGATGGATATTCACTGCGTTAATCATTGTAAACATTTTAATTGAAATGTCATAACAATTTTGATGCTCTGATAACTTTGACTTGTTAGGTTAGATGAGGTCGTTTTTATTAAAATTATGGAACGTGTTTTTAAATGATAACCAATGTGAGTTTGAAAATATAAAAACCATGATTAACATGAGATGACTCGTAACGTAAATATCAGTAAATACGGTGTGCTTCGTTTTCAATATATTATAAAATGTCTACTAAACGGCAGAAAAACCTCAACTTTAATTTTAAATCTTAGTTCATGGAGGACACAGCAATAAATTAGTTGTCATTGTCAAACTTTTAAAGTATAGCAGTTATTAAAACAACTAGGTTTAGGTTCGTAATGGAATATCTGTGTCCTAGTGTTTGTATAATCACTTATGTAATTTATATAAAGCATGCAAATAGTACTCAAATTACTCATTTTAGAGTTTCAGAGAGTTGTTTGTGGTGTAAATACTCTGTTACACTGTATATTTTACTTTATGATTTAACAGCCCTTAAATTATACATCTAAAATGGTTTTGGTCACTTCTGTTTTCACATAAAAATGTGCTAGTGAACTCAAAGTATTGTTTTAATTATTTATTTATATCTGAATATTTATAACTTATGCAAGATTATGCTGAGTTGATTGAGAATTGAATGAAAAATGATTCTTCTTCTTTTTAGCGTGTCGACAATTAAAAGTGATGATGAAAGGATTGGCCAGCCTAGATTCTGCGTTACCGAGCCGAGATATGCCGCGTGGAGGCATTCCATTTCATTTCATCCACCTCCTCATTAAAAATAAACATTGAAATTTAAATGATAAAGAAAAGGTCTAATAACAGTAATAAGTACACCATAGGTAGATATTTAAAATTCGATCAGACTATCAGTTGAACATCGTAGCCGGGGCGTAGCGGAAATCGTAGTCACTATCGTAGCATTATCCTAGATGTATTCCTACTCGTAGTAAGTATGATTATGTAAGCTTCTTCTTACTTTACGAGTACATAGTTTAAAATGAAACTCTTCCCGCCGTCTGTCCCTTTGTATGTAATATGTGCTCTTACGTCTCTTTAACCATGCAATGAATTTGAATGCGATTTTCAATGGATAGAGTGATTCAATAAGACAATATTATGTGTATAAGAACACTGACATTGCTTAAAACCGCGAGACTTAGCTAGTATGTAACAAATCGATATTTATATTCAAAAGTTAATTCGGTAAGTTTTACGTACTCATCCTTTTTGGCCTTGCGAATAGGGCCCGTAAGCACTTTTAGATTAGTTTAGTTTAGTTTTGAAGACTTTATTCACTACTTCCATTCGAATTATTAGCATATTTTATCCATAACTAACTGCCCCGTGGTTTAATCCGCGTTTTATTGTATTATCAATGAATATTACTTACATTAAAATAGTAATATAAGCGTACAAATAGAGGGAACGACTTTATTCCAATCTACATCTATCTATGAGTTTGTTTGTTTAGTTGAACGCGCTAATCTCAGGAACTACTGGTCCGATTTCAAAAATTATTTCGGTGTTAGATAGCCCATTTATCGAGGAAGGCTATAGGCTATATATTTTATCCCCGTATTCTCACGGGAACGGGAACTACGGGGGTAAAAAACCGCGGGCTGTTAGTTTAATTATACAACCGCATTTATAATTCAATTCAATTTATCTATACTAATATTATAATTATATATACATTTGACACAATACATTATATTGTATTTGTAGCCCACGACTTTTATGTGAAGATAATAGTTATTTATGGTACAAGCGAGTAAAAAAAAGTAAAAAGAAAAAATCGAATGAATGGAATCGACCATAGACCTGCCAAAAGTAAGGCAACATAGTTGAAGTTTTTTTTTTAAATGTATGGACACTTTTTTTTTGGTATCGAAACTATTTTAAAAACAAAGCAATTTAAAAAACAATCCATAACTCACTCACTCACTAGTGAATAAAAGTGTCATTATTCAACTGTTTTTGCACAAATAAGAGCCCGCTTATGAGCAAATGTGTTGAAAAATAATTTATATTAGTAGCGATATTTTCAATAACTTCACAACAATTTTCCTATACATTCCAGGCAATATTAATCTACCAAATATTTTCTCATATCAACGAAACTTATTTATTTTTTCTATTTTAATTAAGTGGCTTTCTTGTTAAGGATCCAAACATTGAAGTGATGAAAATGGTTCATTCATTCGTTCGTTCGTTCGTTCTTACTAATTGCTCGACTGCGATCGTTGCAAGAGAACAGTTAATTAAAGACATTTTTGTTCTTAACGGTGGGACAAGTCATTTCATTACCGGAGTTTGATGTCATTTGTTTGCACACACAGTTTTTTTTTCTTTCACAGTTTTAAGTTTTTTTTTGTGTTTTTTTTTTATATGAAACTTCATGTATTCGCGAGTTTGTTCATGTTTTATACGGTGTTACCCAATTTTATATTATGATAAACGTTTTTGTTAAATTTCGATTTTTTTGTGTAATTAATAAACGTCGTCCATTTTCATATCTCTACTTTCATATTATAAATATAACATAACATATAACATTCACTACATCATCTCATTATAGTAATCCTCATTATAGACCTCTAACTAAGCTTAAAACTTGTATTGTAAATATAAACACTGTCTTAATAGGCTTAAAATCCGAATATCAAAATAATTAACGAACAAATCTTGAATACATAGAATACTTGTAGTTTATAGAGTTTGATCTAAATTCTAAACATTCAGAATATTTGTGTAGACAGAACAGATTGTTTGCTAATATTTTGTACTAACAGAAATAATTTAGGAACAACTTGAAATCTGTTGAAGTTTCAAACTAGTTAGGCTTCTTTCAAATGATAATTGAAGTTTAATCGCTCTGGGTATTTCATTTGCGTAAATCACGATTTTGTTAATCCTATGTATTTTATATAAATGAACATTTATAATTTGTTTAATTGTTTCTAAAAATATACAGGGTGACACAGAAATAACGGTCAGTAGGAGAAAGTTTGAAACTATTATATACAAGTAGGTTTAAACTACCAAGAACAGATCATTGTATCTCTTCTAGTTTTGTACTTCCCTTCACTGACTGTTCTATTTGGGCCACCCTGTATATTTTTAGAAACAATCGAATTTAGAAACAAGGGAAAGTCTGACTATCCTATACTAGGAACAAATCTTTGTTTGTGTCAATGTATTTTTATACTTCCCTTCACTGACCGTTCTATTTGGGCCACCCTGTATAATAAGCATATAATTCTATTAATTACCATTACAATAACAAAGAAACAACAAACAGAAGGAAAGCGGGCAACAAAGTAAATTAAACGCTGTCTTCAGTTCCAAAAAATCACTTCCTTCTCGAACCAATAAATAAAATTCAAGCACATTTCTCTACTGATAAGGGTAAAAATTGCGTACCGTTTTATATTTTTCGTCCATATTCTATATAACTTTTTTCTGTTAGCAGCGATCTAATTTTGTGAACCCAATTTGATTCTCCCCCTCGGGCATAGGAGGCTTCATTTTTCAAGTATTTAATATTATGATCGTGTATTTGCGAAATAGCCTTTCGTATTATCTGATAACGCTGTCGTAATTTGGTAACATCGAATTTAGAAAACTAGCAAACCGTCCCGGCTTTGTATGGGTAAGTTGGTGAAGAAGAAAATATGTATGGGATGGATTTCAATTTATAGGTTCTCTGTCTCTCTCTGTTGATATCGGTACAATGTACTTTTGGTATATGTAGCCCACGAAAATAGTCTGCTTATGGCCTTTTCGAATGTTTCCACTTAATTATTCTGTCGAGTGACGAAATAATAATTTAAAAGTGATTAAGAATTTTTTACAATTGGAATACGTTATTTATTTATTTAATCAGTAGTTTTTTGTGTTTCCTACGTACAGAAAAACAGAATGACGCAGTGGCTTCCATAGATGACGAATCGTAATTAATGTTACTAAGTGAAGTGAAATCTTGTCAAACTTAACCCATAAATTACTTACGGACAAGTCACGTACAATCTCCGTGCCATTGAGGTTACAAATGTATTCTCTTCGACTATTCAATTAATCTAGAGATTTTATACATTTAGGTATATTTTATGATAAAATAAAGAGGTATTTATATAAAAAAATGATCAATAGTTTGTCTGTTTTGATCTTGTCAATCTACGAAACTGATTTTCATAGAACTTTAACTTTCTGATAGACTGTTATAAAGAATCTAATAATACCAGCCAGTAATTTTATAAATTATCCCTACAAGCACAAGCAGAAACGGAATTAATCAAAATAAAAAAGTACAAATGGGATTTATGTACAAAATCACAAGGCACAGTTACTACAAAATCAAATATATTCACAACATCGAAACTTATTAAATAGATACTCGATAAACCGAATCAGAGAACAGATCAAATGGAAAAATAAAATAAAGAGACGTTGTGTAACAAATTGAATCGAAGATAGCGAAACGAAACGTAGAAATGAGTTTGGGGTTTCCAATACTAAGGTACATCACTGTAATAACGAAGTTTCAAAAGGTTTACTCGACTAGAAACTGTAAAATTTATTTTAAGACTGCGTTTTACATCTCACTTATTCCGTACCTATCTCTGAAGTATAAATGAATGATGCAAATCTTCATTTGGTTTTACGTATGCCCACTCACTCGTAAGAAGGCTATAAATCTCTTCTAAAATCGAATCTAAAACTGCCCACTTATGAGTACATACATTTTCAATATATACTTATTGATATTGCTACTGATATGCTGGGCCCCGATTCTCTAAACTATTAAGCTGTGATAATGCTACTCAAATGTATTTTAATATCACCATTATGGCCGTTTTTGTGACATTTGTTGTCATCTTGGTATTCTCTTAGTAAAAACTACTCAACGGACACAATGGCTCCATAAAACTTAGATGGTTGTCATGGAAATTATTTAACAAAAAATATATTTGAATTTTGATATGCAACAAAGACCACTGAGACACCATAGCCATATGAATAAATTTTAGCAGAATACCAAATTTCTGACACTCTCTTTATGGTGCTTCAATATAAACATATTGTCTGATCAATAATGTCAAATTGCAGACTTAGGCCCCTGAGGTATTGAATAATAATGGTTTTAATCTAATTTTTTAATGTTAAGATGGACTCTAGGGACTTATTACTTTAATTAATACACGTTTAACTTAAAAGGGTAAAAGAGTCAGGTAAATTGAGGGACGCATATAAAAAGGGACAGCTTACAAAACTTTTGTTCTAAAAATAAACAAAGGCCAACCGCACTGAGTTGCCAATAACTATTTAGATTTCCGAGGTTCGAGGGAACCATTTTACCGTCTAGTTCCGTGTCAGGAGCATATTTGGGTTCAATAATATTCAGACAATACAATACACATTCATTTTGTTACTTTATTATTGTAAGGCAAAGGTTTTATAAGCAATGGAAAGGAAATACGAACGTATGCATACATAGGCTGATAAATACATTACCCTTCTTTGAGTCACGCAGCGGAACTATAAAAACAATAAATTAATATTTTGTAAAAAGAAAGATATTTTAAAGAGTATGTATTAGCTTAATGCTAACATAGCAATAACATAATATAGATACCTATAATAAAAATTGTACAAAACATAATAATTCACTACCTACATCATCTCATTATAGAAACTGACCCCTAAGTTCGAAACTTGTACCTATCTAGGGTATCAGAAACTACGCACACACGCATTTACACACACACCCTGACCGAGATAGACATTTGTGGTTCACACAAATATCGAATCGAACCCGCTACTGCACGGACGGACCATACAGACGGACGGCAGTCCGGCATGGTGACCACTCTGCCATCTAGGTCGTCAATGACATTTGGTTTTTTTTAATTCACACCGTTTTCTAATTCTTTACGCTATCCCTTCTATGCCTTTAACGAATTAGAAAAATGTTCCAAATGTTAAATTTCATAACAATTTAATTTTATATTAAAAACAGAGTTTTATTACTCTCCGAAAAGAAAGGCCATTTGAATATGATTGATGATTCCCTTCAAAAATAACTTTATCCATAAATATAACTAACTACGTACTTTATTTGATCGTCATCCAACGAGATAGGAAGAGATGGCACCATTGAAAGCTGTCACTTTTAATAAATTCTTCCTACTGCGGTTTCTCTTGTAATAGGGATGTCGACTAAAAAAAACAAATTAGTCCGTCAGATAGATTTCGCAAAAATATTGGACACGTATTTTTTCTTTTTTGATACAAATAAATAACTAAGACGATATAGTGCATAGAAAACTCGTGTGACGTCACAGCTACGTAGATTTTTTACCAAGAATTATCGTCAAAAGCCCCCACTCCTGAACTTTAATGCGTTATAACTAAGTTGGTTTTATTAATTTCATGAAACAAAAAAATATGTGTCTGATATTTTTTCGAAATCTATCTGACGAACTAATTAGAATTTCGTTTTGTTTACCCAGTCGACATCCCTATTGTGTTGCTTCTAAGAAAATAAAAAAAGATAACACTTAGAAAATATCCTTCCTTGTGGGACAGACTGTGTAAATTTTAAATTTTATCAAAATCATAATTATATCATTTCTTTTATAATTTGCGTTAATCACTACTGCACTCTGCGTAATGTGATATAGATTATAGCTTTCTATGATAAACAGATTATATTATCCAACAACAAAATGTTTTAATTCGATTATCATGTTCTTGAAATTTTAAATAAATTCAGTCTTTTTTATTTACTCGTAAAAAGTGAGTCATACATATTACATATTACATACAGAGCTAATATGCTATAGGATTGCTATAGTAAATATAATTTATTTATTCAGAAAATAATGTTTATACATTTCTGAATGGTTATAAAAAATATGTTATCCCCGATCAAGACGTTGGACTCTTTTCTTGATCAAATTACAAACTGATTTTCAAAGAAATGACTAACGCTGTCACGGGACGGAAAGTTAATTACCGTTACATTTTTGTTAATTAAAATTAATTATTTACTAAAAGGCGCCTTGTTTATAAATTCTTAGTAGATATTAGAAAGGAAAAAGAAAATAAAATGTTAAAATTCTTCACGAGTGAAACTTTTTCATATTTTCCATTAGTGAGTTTGTTTTTTTTCTATTGACTTCTCCACTAATTTAAAAGTAATATATGTATGTCAGTGTTCCAGAAAATAATATATAATACTTACTAGCGGCGCCCCGCGTAGTTCCCGTTCCCGTAGGAATATCGGGATAAAATTATAATAAAAACCTTCCCACTGAATCACTCTATCTATTAAAACAAACCGCATCAAAATCCGTTGCGTAGTTTTAAAGATTTAAGCATACATAGAAAGGACAGAGAAAGCGACTTTGTTTTATACTATACTCGTATAGTGAAGAATACTTTTTGTCCTAAAATTCGTACGACACGTAATCTTTATTCAACTGAAGCTATGTAAAAGAACTAAAAGTCCAAAAGAATTTTATTCGGACGCTCAACGAAGGGACTAACGAGTTAATCTACTTTACCTTTCAAGAAAAAGGTTCGTGTTTTTATAAGAATTTTTAAAACTTGCCGATTTTCAAATCATATGATTTTGTATATTACTTTAAGTATAGCCAGAAATGATAATGACGAGTATGACTTTTAACTTTACAGCTTTAAATGATTTCTCATTGTCAATCTCAGTCAATATTTTCTTTAAATCACCTACAAATAGTTCCTTAAACTTAAACTTAGCTAAACTAATTTTCATTACATTAATACAAATAGGTGTTATTGACCCCTTTATCCCTCTAAAAGTTGACGCACCTGACGGGACGCAGGTTGAATACCATGATGACTAAATAATGTGTAAACTTTAAAGTCAGGTCAGGGGACATTAGGGAAGTTGGTCCTTCAAGTTGGGGTAACTTCGATAGGAACACGACTGAGGTATGTTCAAAGACTTAAGTCTCGAAGGCGTTTATCTGTGAATCTCTAGACATACGAGCTAGTCATCTGCGTAATTGAAATTACCTTAAGGAATGGCTTTAATCAGGTTCAGGTATGTTGAACATGTCTTTTGTTTAAAGATCAAAGTGCTACGAAATACGCGAACTACATAGGTTCGTTAGTTTAAAGGTTTTATAATATAGGTATTATCTTAGAAAATAATATGATAAAGGTAAATAAAAAAACCAAATTCAATTCCGTTACAAGTACTTATAAGTACCGCAAAATAAGTGAAATCACAGAAGACCAAAAGTATTTATTTAAAGCCTAAATACCAAACTAATTGAGGCCATAAATTAATTTGATTAACAAAAACAAACTCAGTATTCGGAACAGTAACATTAATTATTGTGCACAAAGCCCTAATTTTAAAGCGCTAATGGCTGTTCCGTTGAAATTGATGTACTATTCATTATTTATTCGTTAATTCGTCCATAATTTCAGCACAGCAGCGGCTTTGCGCTATGATAATTTTCGGGATATCCAATATGATTTGAGAGGCACGAGGGCTACTGGGGCAATACGAGATAGTTAATAATTAATTTTCGCTCTCCTGTGAGACATAAAACAGTCGGTTACAAGCTGAATATTCTAAACCGCTCGCCAGACACGAATATTAGATCCGATAAACCATAAACCTCGTTCGCTCACTATCCCCTCAAACGACATTGCTACTGACAACCAACGTTGTATCTACAAATCCTAGAAAACAAACTATCAGATTTGTTTGAGCGTCTTTGAGCTTCGAATAGTTTCAAATATTGAAACAAGTTGAACTCTTCGTTTATCATTTTCAATTCATAGTTTGTTTATTCTACTGCACAACGCTTTTTCAATTTTATTCAGCTCTTTTAAAATATTTCTATTTCCATAGCTCGATGCGGATTACTTGTGATCCGTTTGATTAGACAACGTACGAGTATGGCATCGTCATATAATTACATATGACCAACGATATTATTATATGAATTTATTTTTAAGGTCAATTCTGCCCTCGCTACCACATTGTACCAGGGTAGTGATTGCTCAATTTAATGTCATAAATTAATGTTATTAATGTTATTGTTAATGTACAATTGATGCATGCTGTAGCCACCTGTAAGTGGAAATTCATGTTTATTTAAAACTCTTTTGTTAACTTTTTATCATTGTATTGCATGTGTTTATGGCTGTTGGTGACTCATAATAAATAAAATAAAATACCCGATTGAGTTAGAACAACGTATTTATATTATGCAGTGGTGACGACTTAATATGAACTGATCGAAATACTTTGTTAAAAGTGCCATAAGCCAGGCCCAAAATATAGTACAGATCAAATACTACTCAAGATATTTCTGTAAACAATTGAAGTGCCGCATTTATTATCATATTGTCCTACGCCTGTATATGAGAAATGTCTTTCTGTACAAGATTTAAGACACAATTCGGTGATAGATGGGTTTCCGAGCAGACAAAGCCAGCGGAGCTTTAATAATAGGGGTCTTGTTCCACCCTTTGAAAAGGAACGGAATCTTTAAAAATGAAACAATTAAGAACCATAATCTTTCATAGTCTCATTAATTCATAATAAATTGGACAAATAGATTTATTAAAGTGAAAAACAGAGTCCTATCTTATCAAGTCCGGGGGGATTTAGAAACTGGCCTCGGTTTCACCAAACGATATTTCAAAGTAATTAGCAAGATTAATGGTAATCTGCCACAGAGTTGAGCTCATTCTGCTATTCCAATTTCCTCGGATGCCGTTAAGCGGAGAAAACTGATATCTATACTATTATAAAGAGGAAAGAATTGTTTGTGTATTTGTAACGAATAGGCTCCGAAACTACTGACCCGATTTCAAAAATTCACTAATGGAAAGCTATATTATCAGCCTATGAGATAGGCTATATTTTATCCCTGTATTCCCACGGGAATGGAAACTACGCGAGTGAAACCGCGGGGTGCTGCTAGTCGCTTATAATTCAGGGACAGTACATAAAAAAATAATAGTTTATTATGATTTATGTTGTGTGAGAGTCACGTAACAAAATATTTTATTCATGGTGCTTACTATCCATGCCAAGTTCAAGAGGACCCGTAGTTGTCGTACATAACTAACAGTTATAGGGACCAAATAAAATATTCAATTCGTCGTTCACTGCGTAAATACATGTTTTATTATGTATGTTGATGTAAATCGTCTGTCTAGATCAGAAGCTTTTCGGTGCCATCAATTTGTTGACATCATTCCACAGTAAAATAAGCCGATGTAAAAACGTGAAGATAGATCCCTAAAAATAAAAAATGTTTTTCACATCTACCTATGAACATACTCGTACATGTAAGTAAGTAGATAGGATTAAGAATAGATAGACATTCAACTTTAAAATTGATTTATGTTTTATACCTAGTTCTAAGACTGTTTTAAATTACTGTAACTTGTTACATATATTACCAATCACTATCGAACTATCATCTCTATATACTCGTAATAGCTGACTAGTTAATTAAATTATCAGTCTAAATTATCTGTACGATTCTAAACGGGCAATGACCTCTCTGACACTGATGATATCAGTGACGAGGAATAGACGTTATCATCACGTTTGCCCTTGGTCATGTCAAATACGACGTTTGGAAAACAAACCATACATATGTATTGAATCACAATCTGTTCTGTGCCGGCGGTCAAAATTGGAAGCTCCTATTGTAACTTAGACTATAATGTCATTTGGATACATTTTCAATGAACTGACAACCAAAAGCTGCGATTACAGCAACGCTGTCACCGGCACAGAAAAGATTGTGGCTCAATACGAGTATACCTCTCGCACCAGACGTTGAATTCGGGACCTCTGGTTTGGGCAAGTAATCTGGCAGAGTAATCTGTTATAGTGTTAAAGTTAACAAGTGTAACATCTCATCGAAAACTACCCACTTTGTTGTACTCACAACAATTTTACGATGCACTACCAAGATTCAAAACAATGTTTATGATCATAAAGCGAAATTATGGTTCTCTAATAACTTCGACGATTCAATAAACAAAACACGACGGTACCATTCTGTGACGTCACTACTTCGACGTCACGATGGGTAAACCGGTACATGGTTGAATAGGACATTTAGCACGGAACCTATTTCACTCGTTGGTTCTGGATATCGGATCCAGTGACCGGATTGACAAATATAACCCAGTTTACATGTTTTCATTTATTTATTTGTACACTCCACGCTCCGGCGGACGCAACTGAACAAAAAAGGCTGTGCATACAAAATGTAAACAAAACTATAACATTGAATAATAAATGAATTGCTTTCTAGTAGCTTTTTGCTTTGGGTGGGAAATATGCTTTATTATTTATCAGTTAAAGCTTAATACAGTCTCAAGGACCTTTTATATATAACGGTATATTCCATTCTATCATACATGTGGTATTATTTTTAAAATGATACAGAGAAAATGTGGATTAATGGTACTGTGTTACGTTTATTGATACCAGATTACCTCGTTTATTGATATGAGCATATGTACACACAACTTTACATAAAAAACACAGTCCAGTTTTAATACTAGCCAAATATTTAGCACATATCGTTTAATTTAATGAATATTTTCAACAAAAATCTCAATTTCGTTCTTAAAATGTGGTTTGTAATAAACAATATATAATAATAAAAAATTGCTTCCTTGATGCCAACGAGGTTCTCTTGAACAAACTCGAACGCCTTCAGAATCTATGCATTCGCTTCATTTTTGGTTTACGCAAGTTCGACCATGTCTCACAATATCGGGTTCAGCTGAAATGGCTTCCGATTCGGCTTCGGCGTGATCTACATGTCGTTTCATTCCTTTTCTCTGTCCTTTTTAATCCTCGATATCCGCGTTATCTTCGTGACCGATTTAATTTTATCCTCCCTCGTGGTGACTCCGATAGATCCGTGAAATCCCGTCTCCTGAAATTCCCGGCTCACAATACTGCCCGGTATGGTGACTCATTCTCTGTTCGTGCTGTCAAACTTTGGAATGATCTTCCGCTTGAAATTCGGTCAAGTTCTTCCTTATCTATCTTCAAGCTAAAAGTTAAGGAGCATTATCTATCTTTATGTATCTAATTATGTATCTTCTATTTTAGTAGTCGATTTGTTACTTTCAACTATATTTATATATTTAATATATTGTATATATGTATATATATATATATATATTATAAGTATACATATTTATTTAGTATATATATTATAAATTATTTGTTTATGTACCTATGTGTTATATGTATGTTCATATGTAGATTAATTAATGTAAGTGCACCTGTACAACCTCAGTATTCTTATATCCTGTCTCGGAGGTTTGTCGGAAGAAAACCCTTACAGGGTTAGACTCGCCTATGTATAACAAATTAAAATGCCTATAATTTATATCTATAACTGTGTGTACATAAAGCATTAAATAAAATAATAAAAACACTGCCATGACCGTTGTAGTTAATTTAGTGAGAAAACAGAACGGTCCCTCGTCAAGGATACTACTACAAGTACATTATACATTCAGGAGACCTACAATCGATTTACCTTACCCGAAAGTTGTTTTGTACCAGCGGGTAACTAAACAAACTTCAATATAAGTTGGATTTTAAAAAGTTTTAATGAGTTGTACTTAAACTAGAACCTGGACAATAACTGTTTATTTAAATTTCTGTTCTTTTAATGTTTCTAAATGTTTATTGCGTAAATAAACGTAAATTATTATACTTACTATATACTATGTCTTATTTAAAAAATAAATATAATAACATATGTATACTAGCTTTTGCCCGCGATTTTGTCCGCGTGAAATAATGACTTCCGGCAGAATTTGGGTTTTCCCCCCTTTCTTTTGGGGGTGGAATTAATCAAAATCCTCTCTGGGATAGCGGATACCTACGTTATAACATCTAACTGCATGCCAAATTTCAGCCCGATCCGTCCAGTGGTTTGGGCTGTGCGTTGATAGATCACTATGTCAGTCAGTCACCTTTGAGTTATATTTTCATCGGTTTAAAAACTGTTGTACTCTAATTAATCTACCAAAGAAACATATTACCTACACATGAATGTAATAGTTCTGTGTTACAGCATACGAAATGCATCTTTCATGTTCCTCCTACGAGAGCCTGTCAACAGCATCTGCCTCCACGAAAACGAACTTCTGAAACATATTGCTTAACTTAAAATGAACCTTGTTATACATAAGAAATTGGTTTGTTTTGGTATAACTCTAAAATAGAGTATCAATAGGGTTAGGTGAATGTTTAAATAGGATTAGTTTATCAAGAACTAAGTTAGGCTATTAATTTTCACCGACATCACGATACAGGCCCAGAGCCTAGTGTGGGAGTCAACATTACTTCCTTTGATTGTAAACTTTTTGGAAATAAAGATTTATTATTATTATTTATTAATTTTGTTATCAGAACACAAAGCCACTACTGGTATTGTCATGATAAAGATGGGTAGCCGTTAACTAAATGCCTTTTAATTTCGTAAGCGTTTTCACGCTTAGCTGAGTATGAATCGGCTCTCGTAATAACATCATTAATATAGTTAGAGTCTTTATAAGTCTAACAAACTTATTACAGCACGAGCAAATGATCGAAACTAGAGAAGTGAAAACAGCCACGTTTTATACCACTAAAATACACCGATTAAACAATTCATACGTTCAAGTGTTAATACATTGTAATTACAGTACTTACCTGTTTTACGAGTTCAGCTTCAAATAAATTAAATGTACATTTCCTAAATAATTGAAATGCTAAAATTAACAGTTGAGTTATTTGTTTATTACTTCCCATTAAAACGTTACATTATGTACCACTTTACCGTCTCCATTTATAAAAGGCAGACTTAATGTTAGCACTTAAAACATTGGTTGTCACGAAATTTATGCTCCACGGAGCAAACTTGGCAGCGTCGACAAACAAATTATGGAAGCAATTTTGGGACATGTACGAAATCCTTACTCCTTCCCTCATGGTCCAGTACACACCCAGACTAATACCTACATTCGTATTATAAAGAGTCATAAATCATACGCCTTTGTCCCTTTCGTGTTTCATTATTAAAATACTTCAAATACTTTAAGCGTATGTCTCACTAACGTATAAATTATTGATTTCTATGTGAGCTTTGCAGTTTCAACTCTATGTTTCGTGTTATTTCTGGTTCAAGGCTCCTGCACTCACTCATCCTATACATTAATTACCACGAAAGAAAGAACTACGAGTATCGCTCCCTCTCTCTCGTGAATGGGTAACAGACATTAATCCATTCATCCTCACAGACTATCGACAATCCTTTATTCTAAACACAATTTGGAATAAAGGACGTCGACCTACATAGATTGCATTTCACACATTCGCGCTAACATTCACTGCAATTCTATAAACTATAATAAAACGTTACACAGTGGTGTTAAAACTTTATGATACGTAACGAGAAACCTGTAGAACTATTAAATGCACCTGTGTACAACTATTTCTGTATTTATTCGAATAACGTAAGAGCTTGCAGATGTTTTATTGGCTTCAAGGAGAACTTAGTTCGTTTCTCGGAAGTATAAACACTTTACGGTGACTTTAATGAAGTTTAGTGGTAATAGGTAGTTCGGTAACCAATCGACTGTTTAGTTAGGATTTTGTACAAACACATCAAATACAAAGGTTTGGGTCCAATAGTTAAATCAACAGAGCGTGAGTTTGTGCATCTGCCAATGTATGAAATGTTATGATAATATTATAACTGTAAACGATTTTTTTCTTGTTTTACGTTGATATACCTATCTAAAGGATATACTTATTCAAATAAAGAGTAATACATTACACTATAATAGGTTTACGAACTAGAAAACGTATTGAGCGGTTTTATTTTATTTTTGTTCGCTGCAAGTGAAGAGATCACGTCTATTCCTCCTTACTGTACTAATGGCTTCAGTGATAGAGAGGGCTTTGACCCGCAATACTTTACTCCTGTTCGCTTAAACCCCAAGGGGAACGGGAAAAAAGACGGGTAAAACGGTGCGACGCAGCTATACTTCAAAATAAACGTAAAAACTGATAAACTGATAAAAACATGAAAAACTGATATAACAAATAACGCGAAACAAAAACGATTGAACAGAGCAAATGTCATTTAATTATTTTAAAGAGAATAGAAAAACTGTTCACAACAAGTGGACCTAAAAATTTAAAGTTCATTTCATTTTAAAACTGGCTTGTGTCATTTAACAGTTTCCAATGAACTAAGTAATATAGAAGCTTGTTATCTGAAACTTTCAGTGGTCGCTCGCAAAGAAGAAGAAGTAGTCGCATTTGTGATCGGATTTTTATGTGCTCACACTTGATTGCAACTCGTCTGATGGTACGCGATGACACAGCCTAAGATGGAGCGTGTTCGTCTAGAAGATACCTATTCACTTGCGACTTGAAAATACCCAGATTGTATGTTTCATGGAACAGAGAAGCTGGTAGTTCCACATTCGCGGTTCACTGAGAAATTGCTGTTAAATTGATTACATATAGATTGAGATTCACACCTCACTGGCCCGTGGTGAAGTATTTCTATTCACCACATCACTCGTGAGCTGACATTGATGTATGTGAGCCTACTGACGAAACTAAACACAGTTTACTATAAACATAAAATACTTGATAATAGAGATTGTTTTCTATATATAAAGAAAGACTACATAAACTTTAATCGCGTTATATGAAAGTTTATAAATGTTTTTCTTTATATTATGGCGTAATATAAATAAATGAACTCTGTATTTTTAAGCTATTGCATAGCTTCTATCGAGGGCCTTGAGCGCGGGGACCGAATCCAGAAATTCCGTAACGAAAAAAACCTCATTTTTTTATCGAAAACTTTTTTTTGTAAATTTTCCAAAAAGTTTTTCTATACTAATATTATAAAGAGGAAAGATTTGTTTGTTTGTTTGTAATGAATAGGCTCCGAAACTACAGGACCGATTTCAAAAATTCTTTCACTAATGGAAAGCTAATTTATTAGTGCGTGACATAGGCTATATTTTATCCCCGTAATCCCACGGGAACGGGAACTACGCGGGTGAAACCGCGGGGAGCTACTAGTTATATATAAGTATGTAATACAAAGGGATGAGTGCAGAGCGAGACGCCGTCGGCGCGGGCGTATCGCACTCATCCTCCTGATGATGGCCACCAGACGTGGCTGAAACCATGAAGTTAAAGGTAAAAATGGAGTCCAAACATCGAATACCTTGAAGCATACCTATATGTATCACTATCGCGTCTCTGTGGGCATGCTCTCTCTTTCTTAGGTAACCTCTAGAAAGAGAAGGTTTGACTAAAAAGAGAGATCGGCCCACAGAGACGTAGGTATTTGACTCAAGCTGTAGTTCCAAGTGTGAGCTCCATTTTTTAACTACAACTTCATGGCTGAAACTAGGCGAGGGAATCGACTTAAATAAGTACGTACTAACATCCCGTTGTATTACATACTTAAATCCTTATTTTTTGTATATTCCAGTGCTCCTATCATCAGTTCTATTAATAAACATGTCTGAAGAGCAGGAACTCAGCAAATCAGTAAAACACAACCGAGTATACTTCAAGCGACCCCAGCGGCGATCGGTGATCATCTCCAAGAAAATGTTGAGCAGCATCAAACCTATACACCCTTATTTTGAAATTGCGATACCTTATCTCACAGCTAATGTAAACGACGGGTGTCAATATAATCCCACCAAAAACATTCTGTAAAAAACTAGCCAAGTCTCGATGGAGCTGCTTGTTTATCTCTAAAAAGTAATGAAATCTAGACAAAGTCGTGCCAAGTGTAAGGTTCCTTACTGCGATTTCTTTATTATTATAGTTAATGTTGTGTGACTTGGCCGTTGAAGGATACACTGTACACAAGTACACAACTGTACACAAGGGTACAAAACTAGGTGCTCCATGACACTATTGCACCAATCTGTCGCCAGAACCGCTACCCATTGACGATAGAAAATTGCCACTTGAAAAACGTTGATTCAATATCCAGTCAATTGTAGGCTTGATAAAGCTGCGTATTTTAATAATGTTACAACATTACGTGTAAACAAAATTGACTTGTACCCACTACTAACGTTTTAAACAATGTTCAACGGCCAAGTCACACAACAATAACTATAATAATAAAGAAATCGCAGTAAGGAACCTTACACTTGGCACGACTTTGTCTAGATTTCATTACTTTTTAGAGATAAACAAGCAGCTCCATCGAGACTTGGCTAGTTTTTTACAGAATGTTTTTGGTGGGATTTCATTTATTTTTGTTGAAACGTGTTTATATTGTTTTTTTTATTAGATTTTCTTATTTGACACATTTTTTTCTATTTAGGAGTAGTATTTTATTACTAAGCGCCCCGCAATTTCACCCGCGTAGTTCCCGTTCACGTTTCCGTGGGAATTTCGGGATAAAAAGTATCCTATGTGCTTCTCCTGATTCTAAGCTACCTCCCCACCAATTTTCAGCCAAATCAATTCAGCCGTTCTTGAGCTATAAATTCCCGTTCCCAATCCCGTGGGAATTTCGGGATTAAAAGTATTCTATGTTCTTCTCAAGGTTTTAAGCTACCTCCCCACCAATTTTCAGCCGAATCAGTTGAGTCGCTCTTGAGTTATAAATTCCCGTTCCCAATCCCGTGGGAATTTCGGGATTAAAGTTATTCTTTGTCCTTTTCCTGGTTCTAAGCTACCTCTCCACCAATTTTCAGCCAAATCAGTTCAGCCGTTCTTGAGTTACAATTCCCGTTCCCGTTCCCGTATAATTCCCGTTCCCGTTCGATTATCCTAGTTTTTATAGTTTTCCCTTTATGTGGCCATTAAACCATAACTCTGTACCAAATTTCAGCTCTCTAGGTTTATGGGAAGTACTAGTTCTATTTTGATGATCATGAGTGAGTGAGTGAGTGAGTGAGTGTCTTAAATACGAAACTTTGCATTCGGTTAACTTCGGAACTAAATGACCTACAGACTTGAAATTTTATTTTAAGTATGTGATTGTATAGCTTACTGGATGACGAAAATTTCAGTGCTCTGGGTTTATCCAGAGGTTCTCAAATAGGGGCCTGAAAATGCGGCGAAAGGGTTCCTGTAAAGGATGGTACGGCAGTGTTTGCTTCGCGCTCGACTTGGCGGGGGGCACTGCCGTGCCCCCAGATAGTGAAGTTAGTTTTTTTCTTTTGCGTTTATTTAAAAAGTTATGATAAGTCAAAGATTTTCAAAATCCCGCCGAATTTTATTGTTATTCTACACCGAACAACCGGCGAACGCTGCGATACACAGCTGAGCGCGGTCATCGACCCGAGCCGTCACAGAATACTTGATAGCTAGTATGCCGTCTGGTAATACGACATTTATTTGGTATTTTTTTTAGATAAGTAATCGACTATAATTTTTGATATTTTTATTGGATATATGGATTCAGTTACTGCTACAGATATTCTGATTTTAATAAGTCCCATATTTTCAAAATAGGGGTGTATATAAAATAAATTAATAAAAGGATTGTTAACTTAGGAAAATTAACCACTTTATTAAAAGGCTGATGTTAAAATTTAATAAATCAAGTTAAAATTTAATAAATCAATTTTTTTTTTTATTTATTTATTTATTTATTTATTTATTTCTTGCTTATACATGTTGTTATACAAGTAGGTGACTTAATGTATTTTTTCAACTGACCCCACTACCCTACCGATCCCACTTCCCAACCGCCCCACTTCAAACCGACCCCACTTCCCAACCGACCCCACTTCAAACCGACCCCACTTCCCAACCGACCCCACTTCCCAACTGATCCCACTTCAAACCGACTCCACTTCCAAACCGACTCCACTTCCCAACCGACCGCACTTCCCAACCGACCCCACTTCCCAACCGACCCCACTTCCCAACTGATCCCACTTCAAACCGACTCCACTTCCAAACCGACTCCACTTCCCAACCGACCGCACTTCAAACCGACCCCACTTCCCAACTGACCCAACTTCCCAACTGATCCCACTTCAAACTGACCTCACTTCCCAACCGACTCCACTTCCCAACTGACCCCACTTCCCAACCAAGCCCACTACCCAACCGACCCCACTTCAAACCGACCCCACTTCCCAACCGACCCCACTTAACAAACGAGCACACTTCCTAACCGACCCCACTTCCCAACCGACCCCACTTCCCAACCAACCCCACTTCCCAACCAACCCCACTTCCCAACCGACCCCACTTCCCAACCGACCCCACGTCCCAACCGACCCCACGTCCTAACCGACCCCACTTCCCAACCGACCCTACTTCAAACCGACCACACTTCCCAACCGACCCCACTTCCCAACTGATCCCACTTCAAACCAACTCCACTTCCAAACCGACTCCACTTCCCAACCGACCGCACTTCCCAACCGACCCCACTTCCCAACCGACCCCACTTCCCAACTGATCCCACTACAAACCAACTCCACTTCCAAACCGACTCCACTTCCCAACCGACCGCACTTCAAACCGACCCCACTTCCCAACCGACCCCACTTCCCAACCAACCCAACTTCCCAACTGATCCCACTTCAAACTGACCTCACTTCCCAACCGACTCCACTTCCCAACCAACCCCACTTCCCACCTGACCCCACTTCCCAACCGACCGCACTTCAAACCGACCCCACTTACCAACCGACCCCACTTATAACCGACCCCACTTCCTAACCGAACCCAAGTGGGTGGTTTGGTTGGGAAGTCCCAACCGACCCCACTTCCCAACCGACCACACTTCCCAACCGACCTCACTTATCAACCGACCCCACTTCCCAACCGACCCCACTTCCCAACTGATCCCATTTCCCAACCGACCCCACTTCAAACCGACCCCACTTCCCAACCAACCCCACTTCAAACTGACATCACTTCCCAACCGACCCCACTTCCCAACCAACCCCACTTCAAACTGACCCCACTTCCCAACCGACCTCACTTATCAACCGACCCCACTTCCCAACCGACCCCACTTCCCAACTGATCCCATTTCCCAACCGACCCCACTTCAAACCGACCCCACTTCCCAACCGACCCCACTTCAAACCGACCCCTCTTCCCAACCGACCCCACTTCCCAACTGATCCCACTTCAAACCGACTCCACTTCCAAACCGACTCCACTTCCCAACCGACCGCACTTCCCAACCGACCCCACTTCCCAACCGACCCCACTTCCCAACTGATCCCACTTCAAACCGACTCCACTTCCAAACCGACTCCACTTCCCAACCGACCGCACTTCAAACCGACCCCACTTCCCAACCGACCCCACTTCCCAACTGATCCCACTTCAAACTGACCTCACTTCCTAACCGACCCCACTTCAAACTGACCCCACATCCCAACTGATCCCACTTCAAACCGAACCCACTTCCCAACCGACCCCACTTCCCAACCGACCCCACCTTCCAACCAAACCGACATCACTTCCCAACCGACCCCACTTTCCAACCGACCGCACTTCCCAACCGACCTCACTTCCCAACTGATCCCATTTCAAACCGACCCCACTTCCCAACCGCCCCCTTTTCCCAACTGACCCCACTTCCCAACCAAGCCCACTACCCAACCGACCCCACTTCAAACCGACCCCACTTCCCAACCGACCCCACTTCCCAACCGACCCCACTTCCCAACCGACCCCACGTCCCAACCGACCCCACGTCCTAACCGACCCCACTTCCCAACCGACCCCACTTCAAACCGACCCCACTTCCCAACCAACCCCACTTCCCAACCGACCCCCTTCCCCATCCACCCCACTCCCCCATCCACCCCACTCCCCCATCCACCCCACTCCCCCATCCACCCCACTCCCCCATCCACCCCTCTCCCCTACTGACCCCACTCCTCCATTCACCCCACTCCCTTTCTGACCCCACTCCCCCATCCACCCCACTCCCCCACTGACCCCACTCCCCCATCCACCCTACTCTCCTACTGACCCCACTACCCCATCCACCCCACTCCCCTACTGACCCCATTCCCCCATCCACCCCACTCCCCTACTAGACCCCACTCCCCCATCTACCCCACTCCCCTACTGATCCCACTCCCCCATCCACCCCACTCTCCTACTGACCCCACTACCCCATCCACCCCACTCCCCTACTGATCCCAATACCCCATCCACCCCACTCCCCCAACCACCCCATGGGGTCCTGCGTTACCCCACCCGGGTACTGTATCTCGCCACCCGGGTCCTGTGTTACCCCTCCCGGGTCATCTTATACCCCACCTGGGTACTGTTATGTCCCACCCGAGTCATGTATTAAGGCCGTCACTCCTTATTCAACTACAAGCGGGTTGGGTGTGTGCAGGTTTCTAAACAATATGACCGCCGAATAATAGTTCATAAGGTGCTCCTTCACTGGGAGCATTCGCGTGTAATGTAACGTTACAGATTCGTCTTTGAGCATTACATTACAATAATACCTCCCTGACTAACGAGCATTCGCGTGTAATTACAAATTATCACTACATAGTATAAAACAAAGTCGCTTTCTCTGTCCCTACGTATGCTTATATCTTTAAAACTACGCAACGGATTTTGATGCGGTTTTAATAGATAGAGTGATTCAGTGGAAAGGTTTAATACATCATAATTTTATCTCCATATTCCTACGGGAACGGGAACTACGCGGGTGAAACCGCGGGGCGCCGCTAGTATAGTAATGTAGACAAAGTTTTTATTGTACGAAGTCCCAAGTACGACATCATAATTTCTAAGGTTAGGATTGCAATACAAAAATAAAAAAAACAATTAGTTGATAAAATTGCTATAGCTTTACCGCGGCAGTCCCCGAGTGCCACACGTTTTTTGTAATATTACAAATATAGCCAACAATATAGTTTAATAACCATCACATTAAAATATGGTCGTTAAAATCGGTTTAAAATTAGTGGCAAAATCGAATCATACATTAAGTCATCGTCGTTCATTTTTAAAATTTTTGGAAATTATTATTTTATTTATTTATTTATTATTTAAGTAGTAGAAATCACCTAGAGCATCTTTCAAATATTAATCTCCACCCTCTTATCTGAATGCAAATCCAGACAAAATAGCGCGAAATAAAGTGATTATCAGGAGTATCCAGTACGAACTTTTAATGACACAAAATTGAAAAAGTTCTGCGGCGAAGTGTAACTAATGATACTCTTACTTGCTTAATGAGACTCCAGCCTTGGAACAAAGTTGTATTGTTGTATTAGGAACATTATCGTTATTTTATAGGGTGTTCAGCTTTATAGTTTGTTGTGAATAAGAAATTGACACAAAATCATGTCCGAGTTTTTGGTCTTTCTTCTAGAGTTCTGAGAAGCTAGATAAAAATGAGCTTTTTAGTACAAAAGGACAAGGATTACTGAAGACACTGAAGTAAACTACATATTTCATTAAGGTGCCTTTCGAAGTTATTATATTAGACGACATCGATGGCAGAATGGTCACCATGCCGGACTGCCATCCGTAAGGTTGCGGGTTCGATTCCCGTGCGGGGTGAATATTTGTGTGAACCACAAATGTTTGTCACGGTCTGGGTGTTGTGTGAATGAGTGTGTGCGTAGTTTCTGATACCCAGTTACTATAATGAGATGATGTAGTGAATGTTTTTTTATTTCATTTATTATTGACCACGAAATGATTGGTGTATGAGCTGATAGTCAAATAAGTTTATTAAGATGTAACTGATTCCTAAATGTAAGTGATTAAGGCATTTTTCTTTTTATTTAATTTTCTTTTGAAAGTTGGATCCCTAATTAAAAGAAAACATCTCCCTTCTGTTACTACTATCTAGACTTCAAAATTAATTATCTCTGTAATATTTATTTCAAGTAAAACAAAATATTATGTTCCACCTTAATTAGGTTTGTTAAAACCGGATACTCTCGTATACAACTACACCCCTTAGGCTCTATTTAAGTAAACATTAAGGCTTTGTGTGTTTTTATTCACTAATTATTATAATATACACAATTTTTTTATAGTCTTATTTTTGTATCTATCATTAGTAAAGTCAGCGTCTAGAAAAAGATTGACGTATCCCAAGTAGACATAAAGTAAATATTTTATTGCTCTTATCTTAAAAAAATCAATTCACATATTCACATTTATAAAATCATTTAAATAAACTAACATACCTATAAAAACCACATAGTGCCTAAATAATTCTTATAATACAGGCAACTCATGTATCTTTTCCAATAGAATAAATATACAAAACATACATAACCGCAACTCAATTCAGTAAATCTATTACAGAAAAAATAGTTCTGTATCGCACTTGATTGCTTTACCCTGTTTCATATAAAGGCACTATAGAGGTACATATAAGATATATGTATACATATATTTCCCTCGCGGTGAATGCCAAAGTCACACGACTGATTCATCGGGTATTTTCACTTCAACATATCACCCGAAGCAAAATGGCGGATCGAACAGATAAAATTCTGTGATACCAAATAAAAGGAACTGTCTTTATTATAATAAAATGTGTATTGTGATGAAAATATGTAGTGAAATTCGGCTAGGGAAAATCTATTGTTAGCATTTTAGCCATAGAACTATAGGAAAAGATTTCTATCGATATAAAAGATACCAAAAAATATTTTTTTTAATTTGATCCTTTGCAGTGTCCCACCAGCTACTAGGGATGGTTGGAGATCTTTGGGGGAGACCTTTGCCCAGCAGTGGGACTAGGTTGACAAAAAAAATTGATCCAGTTCAAAATTGACACTAACTACAAAAATATATGCTACGTTTTCGTTGTATTTTGCTACGACTTCAAATCTACTACGGTGCACTTAGACTGTACTAAAACAAACCTCTATAATATAAGTTGGATAATTAAATAGAAAAATAAAGAAACTATGCAGTGTACACGATGAAATATCATCAAATTACATCACATAATTTAAGTAATTTATTTACAAAAGCGACTGTATTGTGGTATAGCATTTGTATACTTGGCTTGAGAGGTCGTTACACAAAGGAATATCAAATGTAGCTATTAACTTACACGTGACTGGAATTATGCATATTATGTAAATTGTCTTCCTAGTATCTCCAACTAATGCATATAACTGTCCCTTTGAGAGCCATCAAAACTAATCATAAATACAAACAACTTGCTACATATATGGGGAATTTAATTTATTTTATGACTAGCAGCGCCCCGCGGTTTCACTCGCGTAGTTCCCGTTCCTGTGGGAATTTCGGGATAAAACATAGCCTATGTTCTTTCCCGGACCCGGACCCCTGTACCAAATTTCAAGTCAATCGGTTCAGTAGTTTAGCCGTGAAAAGGTAACAGACAGACAGAGTTACTTTCGCATTTATAATATTAGTAGGGATAGTTGGTAGTATTTGGTAGTTGGAACAAATCTTTGTGCAAAGACCAGAGTTTCTGATAACAGACGTTTGTGATGTGCTTTTGTTTTATAACCGTCTCAAAACTTGATTTTTCGTGGTCACATCACGCTTGAACATGAGTGTGTACTCATGTTCAGTCACGGAATGAAAAGGATCGTCACCTTAGAGTCGGTTTTCACTTACACTAGTACTGCAAGAAACAATTATACCAACATACAAGTGTAAAAAACAGTGATGCTAACATTTAAATTAATACAATGACGTTTGCCATCGAATAAGGTTTTGCTTCATTTTTCTATCCTCTTTTTAAACACTGCCTTGTGCGCGCGGTATATAAAAACCTCTTTGATATTTTGCAATGATGACATTGACCGATTGACAATAGTTTTAACAGAAATAATAATGGCGGGTTGAACCAACAAGAAGGTTTTAGTTTATCAAAACTCTTGTTGACAAGATATTTATCCTGTCAAACAACACTGATCTGAATAATTTTGAACTATACATATAATCGAGCAGTAGAACATTATTTTCCCTAACCCGAGTCTATTCTAAACCATAGTTTCAAAAGGTAATATGTTTTCACGACACATTATACGAATCAATTTGAAAATTTTTCGTTCCGAGACTGTACTGGAACGCACCGATTTCGTTAATTCTTTTATGTTGTGTTTGTTTTAATTAGTAAAACATTCTAATGAAAGAACAATTTAAAAAACTGGCGGTTAAATTTGACCCATCCACGCGAAACCGGGGCGGGCCGCTATACTTATAACATATTTTTTGTTGTCATGAATTTGCAGAATTAAATGCCTATATCCGTGAAAAATATTTATTCTTAAAATATCTGCTCTCAATCAAAAAGATAAAAGCAAGAAATCGTTCAAAAATTCAAACCACGTAGAGACGTTCGAATCGCTCAAATATATTAACTTTCAGAAAATGTATTACAGGAAAAGATGAAAATACTACTAAAATACTTTTCGTAACATCCATAATTTATGTCGATTGGCCTTTGAAACATCTATTTGTAAATATTGTTGTTTGTGAATGGGAAATTACTAAGGCGGAAAACTTTAATATGTTATGTATGTTGTGTTTGGGGTATTGAATGATATAATATTTTATTTGTGCCCCGCTATTTACTTGCGTTAATTACTTGCTTTTAGAACATAAAAAGGTAATAGTTATTTATGGTACAAGCGAGTAAAGTTGATGAATACTTCCGAGGCGCTATTGAGGCCCGAACACTCAGACGAAAAAAAACAATCCATAACTCACTAGTGAATAAAACGTGTCATTATTCAACTGTTTTTGCACAAATAAGAGCCCCTTTATGAGCAAGTGTGTTGAAAAGTAATTTGCTGTATGTTCAACATTTACGAGTAGGATCTGTAAGGTCTCACAGTACGACCAAGACATTTTACTAACTGATGACATTAGCAAATTAGTATCCTTGCTTTCATTGACGAAGAATAATTGTAATCGTAATCACCATGCTTGCGTAATATGATCTCAAACCCGAGTTAAAAAACAACAAGCATCGTTTAAGCGAGAAATCCAACTCAGGAATCAGCTGAGCTGGTAGGCGCATACATCTACATGGGACGCACATGACATGACTTTAAAAAAAAGGCGATATGAAATACATAATCGTTATGTATTTTTTTTCGTAATGTATATCTATACTAATATTATAAAGAGGAAAGATTTGTTTGTTTGTTTGTAATGAATAGGCTCCGAAACTACTGGACCGATTTCAAAAATTCTTTCACTAATGAAAAGCTAATTTATCAGTTCGTGACATAGGCTATATTTTATCCCCGTAATCCCACGGGAACGGGAACTACGCGGATGAAACCGCGGGGAGCTACTAGTATCAAATACAGTGACTGTATTCCCGCCAGTTAGGCATTTACTTCAACACATTGGACATTGGAAAAGCATCAGTGTTGCCTAAATTGACACCTTAATTTCCTGTGAATTGAATACGTATCAAACGAAAACCCGTCGGACGTTGGGACATCGTCAACGGAGAATAGGAAACACATCTACCTCAATATTGGCGTTGATATGACAGTAATAGTCAGTTTATACGATATTTAGGGTATCTGTTACTACCAAATATCTGAACTGTTTAGGTTTATAAAGCTATAAAGAGTTTGGTTTTTTTCAAATTCAAATATTTATTTTTACCATAATGTTGAACAAAGGTGATAATTAAATTATAGTATCAATTATGGACCAAATTAATTACAATAGTTTTTTTGGTTGAACGCGCTAATCTCAAGAACTGTTTAGAATTGAAAAAGAAATAGTGTTGAAGAGCCAAGGAAGGCTAGATATAGGTCGTAACATGATGTGATCCTATCGGTACTATACCAGGATATTGTATTGCCTATAGTTTAGACTATATGACATCTACGACCAAAATAAGCGGAGCAATAGTTACTAACACTTGTAAAACATATATAAATCGCGTGAGAAACTGCGGTACATATAATTTAAACTACATCAAAACAAAATTAAATCGTCCATGCGCAAAATTATATTATAATTGTTATTGTAATTGGTCGCTTTAACGAAAAATAATAGATAACATTAAACTTTAACCCGCTACATTAAGTTTATCAAAACACTGAACAGAATAATACCGAGTCGGTCTCGCGTACCGTGGGTTCCGTACAAACTAAATCACAAAACTAAATTGTCTCTGAGCTTTTCCAGAAATCCAGTTTAAAAAAACACTATATTTTTACATGCACGGCTATGTTACGTTACTCTGACTGTGAAGCCACACTGAAACCACGATATCACCAACCCCCAACCAACCCAAGGGTTGGTCCTGCTTAACGCAGGCAAACATCCTAATAGAAGCTAGTATGATTGACCGTCCAAGTTTCGCCGCGGAAGATTTTTGGTCACAGGCGCTTACTATTATAGTAAAGCTGTCCTTAACATGGCGAATTCAAAAGCGATACAAGTATACCTCTGATGCGAGAATCGGAGTTTTACCCTACTATAAAGGTTCAGATGTTTTTGTATGAGGATCCGTAACAAATCCAATATCTCCATTTATCTATTCCTCACAACATCTGTAATCAGGCGCAAAATTCAGTTGGTCGTGGGGCGGCAATTAAAGTGAACGTAAAAATGTTCATTTTACAAGTGATTTTGCTCATAGTGATTCTTGGACTCAGTTTACTTTCTATATACTTATGGCGAAACTACAATTATTTTAAATGGAGGGGAATACCTTACGCCAAACCCAATTTCCTGTTTGGGAATCTTCAATTTTTAATGAGAAGTAGTGTTTACGACTTCTTCGATGACTTATGGAAGAAATACCCAGTGGACTGTGTCGGAATATTCTTGGGATGGAGAAAAACGTTAGTGATACAATCACCAGAACTCGCCCGGCAAATATTGACGAAAGATTTCGACAAATTTCAAAATAGAATGGTTTATTCTTCTGCTTCTGATCCCTTGGGCGCGTTGAATATTTTAACATTAAGTGTAAGCATTTCTTTAATTTTTCTATTGTTTATTATATATTGATCAATACAGGCAACTGATTTCAAAATTGAGATGACCTCTTTTTCAAGCAACGTACTTATAGCTAAAATTTTGCAGATCAGACACGATTTGTGCAAATCACAACACATAACCTTGACTTGTCAAAGCATTAAATACCTAACCAGTTATTTATATGTATTATTATGTATGTTATTTTTAATGTATTATGGTTATCCACTATATAAAGATGTCTAACTAGTTCTTTTCTAGCCACTCTACAAAAAAACTTAAGAGAAGAATAATATAAACTTAATTTGTCCGTCCATTCACATGTTAAAGTACTTATTTCTGTGATTCTGCAGATTTTCTCAGGAGGACTTGGCTAATTTGGGATGCTAGACTATCTCCCAATTTTTTGCTGAGAGCCAAGACAAAGGTTTATTTAATTTAAAAACATCTTCTGTTTTAGAATCCAAGATGGTCAATAATGAGAAGTGAATTGTCGCCAATGTTCACTTCTCTGCGATTAAAGAATTTAACTGACCTTATGAATATAAACGCCACACATCTGGTAAACAAGATCAAAAGGGACTACATTGATAAAAATGAAAATGTCCATTTAAAGGTAAGGACTCCGTTTAATATACTTAACTGCTCATTCTAAAAAAAAGCGTAATGGTATGGAAAATATACTAAGTTTTATAAGACGTACTTATCTAATAGATTCTGAGACTTTAACCAAGAAGATATTTTTTTAAATGTGTATAAAGAAATCACAACTTTAAATTTAAACAGGATAAAGTATAAGCGATGTGTTGCCAGAATAAAATGGGAACGATATAAGAAAAGAAATGCGATACAAAAACGATTTTAAGCAAGCCTTTCTGTTTGTTGGTTATTAATAAACAACGAATAATTTTGCACTTTTATAAATGTTTATTGCACCCAAAGATCAACATATCGGTGTTGATCGTTTAGGAGCAATAATATTAAGATATAAAAATAGATTTTCCTATAAGTACTTTTTTACTTTTAAGATTGTTTTGATCACTTTATAAGTAACACGTGATTAAATATCACGTGAACCGATGTTATCTAATTAGGAAACATGTTCATAGTTTGTGATCCATAACTGTGATCTTAATTTTTTTATTATGTTCACTTCAAACTATGTAAATCGAACTAGGTGGATTGACATTTTAATTAGATTATATTTTCTTGTAAAAAGATAATTATGAACTTCCTAAAGACATAACGTACGTGTATCAAGTTTGCCGCCTTTTATGGCAACTTTAATCCTAACTTGGTTTATTACCAATATCTATGGGATATCTATTATTAACACACTACCTAGCTAGCAAGGGTAAAGCAATATGTATTATAATAAAATACTCACACCACTTTCACAGGGTTTATTTTACATTAATAATTGATGCTTACATTAAAATATAATTAAATAAAAACACATTTACCTTTAAATGCGACTCGTGAACACAGACTACAATATATATCTCTTCACACGTGTTACCTTCATCAACGCCGGATCAAGAATGCCGTTGAGAAAGACCGCCATTTTGAATTCCCCCCCTCTGGTGTTGCCATTACAATTGTTGCCAGTTATTTAATTGACTAATTTAATAATTTATTTTTAACTCTAATCGACTAATTTCATCTTTTGTTTCTAAATCTAACACTCGACCATCCTGAACTACGGACATGTCCCCATGTTCGCCCTCAATAGAGTGCACTACGTAACTTAATCTAACACTCGGCTTTCTTGATCCAACCTTTTTGAAATCTAATAAAATCATCATACAAAAACATTTAAAAATTCACACAATTACCTTATTTCAAAATATTAATTAATCACTAATATATAACCAATCTTAATTCACAATCTTATTAATAAATAGATGTTTTCCCTAAATTCAAATAAAATAATAATAATATTCCAATCCATCCAATCCAGTAAGACATAATGTCATATCCATTTTTTTTTAAATTATTATTAAGCTTATGTAAACCCTCCATTCTTACAAAAGCATAATAATATCAATTTTCCATAGCTATCTTACTGGCGTGAACCCTCCATTCTCACTACCAGTACGATAGAATCAATCCATTTTTATTTCTAGTTATGTCCTTTTTTTTGGAAATTCATAAATTATATCAATACGTAGTTCCATTTCCAGTTATGTCCTTTTTTTTGGAAATTCATAAATTATATCAATACGTAGTTCCATTTCCAGTCATGTCCTTTTTTTTGGAAATTCATAAATTATATCAATACGTAGTTCCATTTCCAGTTGTGTCCTTTTTTTTGGAAATTCATAAATCATATACTCCATTAAATTTACTTAATCCATATACATCCATAATATATCCAATTTTTGTATAATTAATCATAAATCATAATAAATACTTATTCCTATTTTCCAAATGAATCCTCAACTCTTATATTAGTCACAATTTAAAGTACATAGCTCAAATATTTATATTCCCCTTTTTATCCAATTAACAAATCTTATCCAGTTTAATACAATTCATCTAAATAAAATTAATATATTAGGTAACAATCTCTTAATTACAAAATCTTAACCTACTTTGAAAGGTATACATTACTCAATATACATGTCATTTTTCTCTTCTCCATTGGTATCAGATTCGTTATCGTCATCATCATCATCATCATCATTAACGTTTAAGGTAGCTACATGAATCCAAGGAGACATTCGATCAGCCGCTACTGTAGTTTTACGCTTATTCTTACTATTTGACAAACCTGGTATAGCAGAGACCCTATAACGATCTTTATCCAATACCTCTACTACTCTATAGGGACCGACGTAGGACGGAAGAAGCTTTCTACTTTTACCATCATTACTAAAACTATTTTTACTGATTTTCACTAAATCGCCCTCGCTATAAGTTTGAAAAGGACGTCTGTTTTTATTATAGCGTTCCTTTTGTTGGGCTTGTTCAAAATCTATATTGTCTTTCACAGTTTCCCTAATCGTAGTCAAATCTATATCTGGCCGGGTTTCAGTCACCACATCATTGAGTCTGGGATCTATTTCGGACTTCATACAAGTCCCAAACATGACGTCAGAAGGGGTCTTACCTGTAGTCTTTTGTAGTGTATTATTCAAACCCCATTGAATGGCGCCAACTTTATGGTCCCACTCTTTTTCATTTCCATTAAGATTTTGGGCTGTTAACGAGTTCAGAATTGTACGGTTATAACGCTCAACCTGACCGTTAGAGCGTGGACAAGCAACTGCATTGAGCACGTGCTTAATACCTTTGTCCAAACAAAACCTCCTAAAAGCATGTGACGTGAAGGATGTACCTCTATCAGATATAATGCGATCGGGATTTCGAAAAATGAAAAATATGTCTTCCAGAACTCGTATAGTAGTTTGAGATTTAGTATTTCGTACGGGTCTGACAAAAGTAAATTTCGTGAAAGCGTCTACCACGACCAAAATGTAAGAATTACCAAGTTTTGAGCGCACAAAAGGACCTAGATGATCGATGTGAAGAGTGTGGAACGGTACTTCAATCTTTGTGATGGGATGTAGATGACCTTCGTTTGTGATATTCCTTTTTGCGTACGCACACTCAATACAAGCTTGCACATATTTCTTTACGAAACGAGACATTTTAGGGAACCAGTAGGTAGTCTTTATTCTATCCAATGTCTTTTCTACCCCAAAATGGCCAATTTCGTCATGGTTTTTACGTAATAACTGCCACCTTGCTCCCTTGGGAACTACCCAGCGCAGTTGTGACTTGTCACCGTCCAAAAACCTATACAACTTATTGTCCTTAATGCAATAATTGTCCCTTATATATTTTAAGCCTTCAACATCCAACTTGCTCTCTATTATATCGCGTATCCTACGTAACTCTGAGTCGCCTAATTGTAAGGTCGCTAACCAATCATCACTACTAATCGACATCACCGACACCGTTGGATATTGTTCAGATTCCAAAGAAACCACATTTCCGTTAATGGGGTTCCGTGATAATGCGTCAACATGGGCCATTTTTGTGCCTGCGCGATATTCTACAGTGCACTGAAACTCCTGTAGGGTCAACCACCATCTTGCTATACGCGGTATGAGATCACGTTTGGAAAAAGTTGAACGCAAAGCACTACAATCCGTCACTATTTTAAAATCTAAACCTAACAAATAAACTCTGAACTTAACTAATGAGCAAACCACAGCCAAGGTTTCTAATTCAAACGCGTGAAAATTTTTCTCCTCCGGAGATGTTTGACGGCTGTAATACGCTACGGGACGAAAAGGATCACAATTATGTACTCTTTGAAATAATATTCCGCCGACACCAATTTTACTAGCATCGGTGTGCAATTCAGTTTGTGCATTTGGATTGTAAATAGCCAGTATAGGCCTATCAATTAATCTATCCTTCAAAAGTTGAAAAGATTTTTCCTGTTCTTCTCCCCATTGCCAGTTTGAATCCTTTTTCAGCAATTTATTTAAAGGGTGTGACAAAGATGCGAAATTTTTAATAAATTTCCTAAAGTACCCCACAAGGCCCAAGAATTGTCGAACAGAGTGTTGATTTTTAGGACAAGGGAAATCAATAACACATTGTGTCTTCTTATCACCAGGACGTACCCCAGACGAACTTATTTCATAACCCAGGTAATTTATTCTATCTTGTAAAAAGTTACATTTTTTTAAATTTAAAGTAAGATTTGCATCCTCTATCAATTTAAGAATCTTTTCCAACCTCTCGAGACATTGTTCAACAGTTGAACCATATATCAAAATGTCATCAATATATGCTGTTGCATCAGTAAAACGCGATGAGCCAAGAACTTTATTGATTAATCGTTGGAACACTGCCGGTGCATTGGCCAGACCAAACGGCATACGATTAAACTCGTATTGGCCGTCTGGTGTGACGAAAGAAGTGAGATGTTTAGAGCCTTCAGAAATTGGTACCTGGTAATATCCTGACATTAGATCTAACGTAATGAAATAAGCTTGGCCAGACAACCTGGCAATCTCGTCATCAATGACAGGCATGGGGTAACGCTCTTTAACCGTAATAGAGTTCAACAAGCGATAGTCAACACAGATTCGTACACCACCTTCCTTTTTCCGTACTAATATTATTGGACTGGCATATTCTGATACAGACTCTTTCACAATACCTGCGTCTATCATCTCTCCTACCATCTCTCGAACTTGTCCCCTTTCTTTATGTGACAATCTATATGGACGGTAAACGACGGGCTTACGACTATTCAATTCAATATCCATTTCCGTCATATTTGTACATCCTAAATATTTTAAATTTGATGCGAAACAATGTCTAAATTTCTTCAATAATTCTAATAGTGCTTGTTTCTGCGTTTCGCTAATACTATCACCTATTTTTACTTCGGTTTCATTAAAACTTTCCACACTTTGTACTTGTATAGCCTTAGATGGACCAATGATGCGATTCACTACTTGAACTTTAGTACCTCGAGCAATCACTATTCCTTGCCGTAAAAGAACCACGCCATAAATGGGTATAATACTAACGAAAACTGTACCCTCTCTAACATGATAAACGCCTCCTTGGACCAAAAACTGTTGGTTAGGCCGGCCAATTATTTTATGATTTAATAAAATATTTCCATTATAAGAAGGATTTACATGACATTTTACAGTTACCGGTCCAAATATATCTAAATCTGCAAGTAGAGTGACTGATGAAAGTAGTTCACAAGATCGAGGAAAATCAAAATTCTCAAAATCATTGTCAACGACATAGAACTTAAGTTCGTTCACATCTTTACAAACCAATATGTGTGGCTGTTCTGTAAAAGATTGTCCGATTAAAAGTGGTACATCCAGATATATATCCTCAATAACCTGACACAAGACCTCTGCTCTAACGCCATCAACACTCAAATTAACCTTCACCCTACCTAGTGAATGCACAATTTCATTTCCGAAACCTCTTATAGGAATAGATATTTTATCCCAAGTTAGGCCTAGAGATTTAGCTGCAGATAAGGTGATCAATGAAACCTCGCTACCGAAATCAACAAACCCAGTTATAACAGTTTCATTAATGGTACATTCTTTTAAATATTTAGAATTTGTATTGGATGTTAGAATACGCATAGTTTTTGGGATGGAATCAACTTTTTGTCTCTGATCTAATGGGCTGTCGTTGTTAAACATGCATGTCTCTATCTTGTGACCAAATCGTTTGCACTTTGTGCACTGGATTATTGGTTTGGTACACTTCGAATAAGGGTGACCTCTTTCCTTACAATTGAAACAATATACTTGATTATTGAAAGTTTTGTTAAAAGGTCTTCTAATAGGATTACTATTATAGCTACTGTTTTGTTCCGGCATCACCTTAATCTTAACCCTAGATTGATCTATAGAATGTGATGGTTCTTGGTTACTAATAAGGAATTGTAATAACTGATCAGGCTGAGTACAGCGTAGTGCATTGGCGCTGGATCTCATGGTTCTGTCGGCCAAGCCATGGATCAAACAATCAACAGCGCGTTTACCATCGATGTCGCATTGGTTCAATAGGGCTAACTTCTCATAGTAATAAACCTCAAGTGGTTCATTGTACCTACTTTTCCTTCGCAACATGTCTTCTAGGGATTGGCCATAGTTTTGCTGACAAGGAAAAGCGTTTAAGAGCTTTTCCTGCCATTCGGACCAATTGAATAGTATAGAGTTCTGACTTTCATACCAAACCTTGGCCAATCCCTGAAGTTTTTGCATAGCAAAATGAACCGTCGTTCGTTCATCCCAACCATAGACAGTGGCACACTCATTGACTTTCTTAATCCAGATATCCGTTCTCTGACTTTTCAATGACGGGTCAAAATCGGGTAAAATATTTTTGTGATTAATGTTACTACTAGTACTAGGCAAAACGGCACCTACTGTCTCTGCTTGGGGTTTTAATGACCTCAAAATATCAACTATATCTTTAGCTGTAAAAGTAGGACTACATGACCTTGTATCTCCCGCAGCTGCTCCTCCTTTTCCACGGTGTCCTCTGTCCTGGTGGTCTAGTTGTCTGCGTTTCCTGTTGACTTCTTCTTCCAAAATACGAAGTTGTTCCTTTTTACGATCAACCTCCAGTTCGCGTTCGCGCAACGACGATAACATACGACTACAGCTCAAATCTCGATCCCCTGTATCCCGATCTTCAACATATCTGCGATTCAGATCATGACGGCTCGGTTCCCGCTCGCAGACTCTTGGGCTTCGCTCGTGATGAGGGCTGCGAATCGGACTGCGACTACGGTAGCTGCGACTGCGGCTTGATCTGTTCTTCCCAGTTCGCGACCGCGTGCTACCTTCTAACCTCTCCGGGGTCGTCAACCGTCGTTGAGGGGAACTTTCACTTGTTCGTGGCATTGTCTGAAACTCGAAACTAACGGCTTGACTTCCATACTGTGGGTCTATTTCCGTATAATCATGGTACGCAAAAATAAAATGTAAATTTATAAAATCGTCTATATCTCCGAAACGGTGATACCTAGCTCAAAAATAACCAAAATTTGCTCCCCCGTAGACCCCCACAAGGGACCAGGAGACTTAGACATCCAATAAAAAAAGTTGACCTTCCCTTGACCTTATTAATAATTTGGGATGATCGAACCAAAAGGGAGTTACGAAATGTCGGTATTTGTTTTATTATAAATGACTATCTCATACAAGATATTAGAAGGGGTTTTTTTTTAAATATATATTTACCTACCCACAATTAAAACTAAATTTTAAACACACAATATTTAATTAACGTTTAATGTAAAAATGCTTTTGAAAATTAAACTGTGGATGATAATCCACTTAGTATCCCACTTCTGAAATATTAACACACTACCTAGCTAGCAAGGGTAAAGCAATATGTATTATAATAAAATACTCACACCACTTTCACAGGGTTTATTTTACATTAATAATTGATGCTTACATTAAAATATAATTAAATAAAAACACATTTACCTTTAAATGCGACTCGTGAACACAGACTACAATATATATCTCTTCACACGTGTTACCTTCATCAACGCCGGATCAAGAATGCCGTTGAGAAAGACCGCCATTTTGAATTCCCCCCCTCTGGTGTTGCCATTACAATTGTTGCCAGTTATTTAATTGACTAATTTAATAATTTATTTTTAACTCTAATCGACTAATTTCATCTTTTGTTTCTAAATCTAACACTATGGTATCAGAAATTACGCACTCTAATTTTAAATCACTACATAGTATAAAACAAAGTCGCTTTCTCTGTCTTTAAAACTACGCAACGGATTTTGATGCGGTTTGTTTTAATAGATAGAGCGATTCGGTGGGAAGGTTTTTAGCATAATTTTATCCCCATATTCCTACAGGAACGGGAACTACGCGGGTGAAACCGCAGGGCGCCGCTGGTTGAATATATTTTGAAAAAAATATAATACACGTTACGGAACCTTACTTGGCTTATCAAAACCCCCTTGACCAGATTTTTGCGCTTGTAATAAAACCCCCATATTTGCATTTTATACCTTTGATTAAAATACTTTTACCATTTCCTACGCCATGGGGTTTTCAGATATTAATAAAAAATGCTAATGTTTTTTTTTATTATCATACATTTTCTGGTTTAATTATACTATGTTACATAACAACTTATTCTGGAACAATGTATGTGGATTTGAAATACACTCACTTTTTTTAAACTTCCACAATATAAATTACCTAATATTTTCAAGCAAATTTCGGCCAGGGTGAAGCGAAAAGCGGTCTGTGTTTTTTCCTGCTACTTTAAAAATAATTGATAGATAAATATTATCACTATTTATTTCACTCAAAGCAAACATTTTTCATATAAAAACATACGGTTCAATTTTGAGTTTTTCTACCTAATACATAAAATGTGAATATCAAAAACATTTTTTATCAATTCTAATGTCTACCTGTATGGTAAAAGCCTAAGCTTGGTCTGGTATGAAAGTAGACAGTACTATGCGATAGCACAGTACACACTACACAGTACTAAGTACTTTATACTCTGTTTTAATATCAAACCTTATTTTCTTTAAAACAGGAACTATTTTCGATGTACGCGTCTGATATAGTGGGATATTCGGTATTCGGCATCAACGTGAGTGCCCTGAACGACCCACAATCGCCTCTCTGGTACATCACCAAGCACATGGTCAAATTCAACTTCTGGAGAGGGTTTGAATTCGCTCTCATATTCTTTGTGCCAGCAGTCGCTGCTTTATTGAGGTAAATGTATTTTATTTATAGTTCTTGTCATTTATTAATTTTAGCTTGTAAAGTACAATTAAATGCAGTTTTACGTTTGTTCCAGATTGCAATTATTCTCGCGAGCAGCCAGCGATTACATAAAGAAATTGTTCTGGAATGTTGTCGAAGAACGTAAGAAACAAAACTTGGACACGAGTAAAAATAAGGATCTCGTTAATCACTTACTACTACTTAAACAAAACTTGAAACTGCCGTCTGGTGAGTAATGTTCTTTTTAAGTAATGTGTCACTTTGTAGAAGACAAAGTCTTTGTGAATGTCCGCAAGTGTGGAGTTGTAGACTGAAAACCGATGTGGGCATGCGTTTACAGCACGAGAAAAGGTCTGGCCGATTTCATTTCCCTTGCGTCATAACTCGTCCTATATGTATGTAATTTACAATCAAGTGGGCAGTTGTGTTCAGTATGGGAAAGGGTCTGGTCAAGAGTACCTTTCTCATGTGGTAATTTGATATGCATTTACTGAATGTTTTCTTAGAACTTTTCACGTTATTTCTACAGAATGTTAAAAATTCTTGAATAATTGAAGAACTTAACTATTTTTTCTTCAGACCTCGCCGACGACCTGATGTTAGCTCAAGCTGCAGTTTTCATCTTGGCATCAATTGAATCATCATCGACAACTTTAACTTATTGTCTTCATGAGTTGGCACATCATCCTGAAGAACAGGTGTGTTTCCAAGATATTTCTATTTCCTTCCGACCTTGCGAAGTGATTATTATTAATTGATATTAGTTAAAGGGGGTGATCCATTGGCGAGATGGCACGTCAATCCGGCGGCGGTATAAATCGTCATATGGGGCACCTACAAGACCGCAGTTAAAGCTCTTTGGGCATGCTTGAAAATCAAAGACCACGGTATTATATATTGCCAATGGATCACCCCTTTTATAACAACAGTGTTATATACTTGTCCAGTCCTCAATGACACGGTAAAACTTTTCATAATTAGTGAATGCCCCTTTTTGCAGGAAAAGCTTTATCAGGAAGTCAAGGCCACCATGAAGCAGTGTGGAAAGGAAGTTTTGGACTACACCAATTTAATAGAAATGAAGTATCTCACCGCTTGTTGTCTCGGTATGAAATGAAATATTATTTTTTTTATTCAGAATGGTAATATAACTTTTGTTTTCTCAATAATAAAGGAAACTTTTTATATAATTTCGTGTACGCTATTCGTGAAAACCAAAAAAAAAGAAACATTATTTTTTGTCTATGGCCGATCGCTATTGTAATAGATCATTTTCCCGCCATAGCAGGAATAAAAATAATGTATTATAATGACATTGTATAAATAAAAAATATAATTGAATAATATTCATTGAAATAAAACACTTAAACGGATTTTTGTCGTGGTTGTATTTTGTTTTACATTTTCTGACGTTTCGGATTCTTTACAGAACCCGTGATCACAGAAGACTAAGATGGAAGACGTCTGTACAAAGTAATGTAAAAAGATTACTACCTTCAATATTTTGAATATAATTTTAAATACATTGTGAATTTACCACAGATTCGGAAATACATCAGCCGAGAAGAATCTGCAAGAAACTCGGTCTGGATTTTTTTTTTTTTTTTTATATCATTTTTTAAATAAAATAAATTACAATGCACTTTAAAATCAATACAAAAATTTTTCTTCAATTTGAAACGTTCCTATTCACGCATACAGAACTGACAGTATCTTGCGGTCTTGCAGTTGTTGGACGTGCTTTGGGTTTTAATTTGTTGATGATAGGATCCCAAGCAGGTGGTAGTTTCCAACCCTCTTCCCTATTGAAATTAGGATGTTTTTTAATTTCAATTGCCTCGCGTATCATCCTGGGTAGATATCTGTTTTCCTTAGCAAGGATTTGGGGTTCATCAAACCTTAGGTAATGGTTGGGTTTGTCCAGAGTGTGCTCGCAGACAGCAGACTTGTAGTCCCGTCTATTCTTGACATCAGCTATGTGTTCCTTGATCCGCGTTCCGATACTTCTTTTAGTTTGACCTATATAGGAGAGCCCGCAGTCACAATCAAGTTTGTAAACACCTGCTTCTTGAAGGGGTATGTGGCACTTGACAGGTCTTAGAAATTGGTTTATCTTCCTTGGCGGTTTGAAGTAGGTCTTGATGGACGCTCGCCTCAGGATGTTCCCAATTTTGTCCGTGACTCCTTTCAGGTATGGTAAGACAGCAGGTTGTCGCTCGACTGTCGCTGGTTTGTTGCGGCATCTGTGACGGGGGCGTGGTACTGGTAGTTTGTTGTCCCTCAGTACTCTCTTGACATGTTGAAGTTCGTCAGGCAGATGTTCTTTGTCACAGATGCCGTGTGCTCTCTGAAACAGGGATTGGCCCACGGTAGCTAACTGTTTTGGATGGTGGTGAGAGTCACCGTTAAGGTATTTATCCGTATGAGTTACTTTACGATACACAGTATGGCTCAACGATTGATTGGGATTTCTTTTAATTAAAATATCTAAGAAAGAGAGTGTTTTATTAGCCTCCAACTCCATAGTAAAGTTAATTTTAGGATGAATGGAGTTAATATGTTCAAGAAAGGCAGAAACACAGTTGGAAGGGAGAATGGTGAAAGTGTCATCTACGTACCGTTTATAGAACCGTGGTTTCACTGGGGCTGTGCTCAGCGCTCTGGCCTCAAAATCCTCCATGAAGATGTCGGCGACCACAGGCGATACAGGAGAGCCCATTGCCACTCCATCAACTTGTACATAGAACTCCTCATTCCAGAGTAGGTAGCCAGATGTTAGGCAATGTTCCAGAAGTTCTGCATATTCTATAGGCATAGCTGAGTCACTCAATTTCCTTTTTACAATATCAATGCAGTCTTGTACCGGTAGGCAGGTGAAAAGAGACTGTACATCGAAGCTGACCATAGTTTCATCATCGGCAATATTGATGTCCTTAATATTACTAATGAAATGGTAAGAATCCTTCACAAAAGTATTTGTTTGTCCTCGTAGCGGCGAGAGTATTTTGGCTACATGTTGTGCCAATCTGTATGTTGGTGAATCGATTTGGCTCACGATAGGACGAAGGGGAGCATTATTTTTGTGTATTTTTGGTAATCCATACAATTTGGGCGGTTTGGCACAGCTGGGGATGAGGTGTTTGACGTCTAAACATAGTTTTTCCGAGTGTTTTTTAATTAGGTCCGAGGTTTTCTTTACAACTTTATTTGTTTGGTCTGTCTTGACTAACTTGTATGTCGAAGTGTCGGACAGTAACTCCCGAATTTTATCATTATATTCAGACGTATCCATTACGACCGTAGCGTTTCCTTTATCTGCACGAAGGATAGTTAATTCCGGCTTAGTACGCAAGCTTTTCAGCGCTAAGAACTGGTCCCGAGGAAGGTTAGGTTTCGGTGGTTTGCTGTGTCGCAAGACAGATGATATATCTTGACGAATCGCCTCCACATCATCCTTCTTCAAATTGTTCTTCACTAAGCACTCCTCGACGTTGCAAATAATGTCCTCGTACGGTATTCTACGCGGTGCCGGTGCGAAATTAAGCCCTTTGCTTAAAACCGTTTAAGTGTTTTATTTCAATGTGTAGTGTTCGTGTAAATCAAAGATATCAATATGAATAATATTCATCTAAAAAGTTTTAATTACATTCTAGAGACACTGAGGAAGCACTCTTCATCGCCGTATATAGACCGAGTTTGCAATGAACATTACCAATTAACTGAAGACATTACCGTAGAACGCGGAACTACTGTTTTTATAAACATTTTATCACTGCATCGCAACCCGAAGATATTCCCTGAACCCATGAAATGGAAGCCAGAGAGAATGTTTGGAGTTCAAGAATCGGATAATTTACATTTTACCTTCTTGCCTTTTGGTGCCGGCCCTAGAGTATGTATAGGTAAGTGTTGAAAGATGTTTTTTGTTCATATTATTCAAGCCTTTTTTGCTTTTATTTATACTAGTTTTATAAATACTCGTAGTATTTGTAAGAACATCAAACACGGACACATATCACATCACCATCTCTACCCTAACAAAGCAAAGCTTGTATAGTACAAGGCTATATTTTATATTAGACTAGCGGCCCCGCGGTTTCACCCGCGTAGTTCCCGTTCCGTAGGAATATGGGGATAAAATTAGGCTAAAAACCTTCCCACTGAATCACTCTATATATTAAAACAAACCGTATCAAAATCCGTTGCGTAGTTTTAAAGATCTAAGCATACATAGGGATATAGGGTCAGAGAAAGCGACTTTGTTTTATACTTTGTAGTGATTGTATATTACTAGTAGTACTAAACATACATATGTAGATATAGAAATCACCCAACCACTTTGGCCGTCAATTGAATATACAGAGGCGTCGTATGTTTTAACGCTTGTTACATAAAACAATTAAATTCCGCCAAAACCCATTAACTAAATTCAATGGTTGGATATGTTATGTGAAAATATTTATCCAAACTTCATTAAAGCATGTTTGCGGCTGTTAGTTCTATACGGACAACCGCACATTGTCACAATATCTATTTGTTTACATTAACCGAAATATTTTGAATGGTTTGTTAAATGAAACGCTTCCGTGTGGGAAATACTTGTCGAGGGTAACAGATTCAATTCCTGAATGGAAATGTGTGTTTGTTCGAACATAGTTTTGATTTGATCACTGCAAGCGTATTGAATATGCGTGTTCCTCCTGAATGTACTAATATCATCAGTGAGAGAGTTGTGGTTGCAGGTTTGTATTGACTGCCTACAAAAGCATTATTTAATTAGGTTCGAATTAAAAAGTATATTTTTTTTACTTTTAACCACAATTCTTCAAATATTTTGTCTTCCAAAACGGTCCTATTTACACAGAAAATAAAGTGTTACTCGTTATCATTTTATGTGGTGCATTACTTTATCAATAAATGCGTTTCATAAGTTAATGTTAATTTAATCTTCGATTAGATAGAGTTTAAGTAAATTTTGTTAGTCAAGTGGAAATGGTTACCTTGCAGAATAAATGATAATTATGCATTTTTTAAATGTTGTGGCGCTACACAATTGTATGTACAAATATCTCTATAAGTATAGAAAACATATTCATATTTTATTTGTAAATATGTATTTAAATAAATAATAAATAAATAAATAAATAGTTTATTTTTCAGAAAAACATTTTTACAATAATTAATTAGCATCTGCGTCTGAACTAAGCATTAAGCTTGTATCTCAGACAAACAGCACTCTTCATCCAAGATAACAAATTAACTATTTATCCAATAGTAAACATATTTAAACAATTGATAAATTACAATATAAAACGTTAGGTGATTCTCTCTGTGAGTTGAATGTAAGGTGCGTGTATGTGTGTGAGAGAGTGTGTTATTTGTATTACACAGTATATTATAATATTACTTACACTAATACATTCTAAAACTTTATTCCAAAAGCAAACTTACCGAATAATATATATATTTGAGGTTAAAATCGATTCTCACCAAACAAATAGCACTAAACCATTCACAAACACTAAGTCACAATATATTTTAGTTACACAATTGAAACATTCATTACAAACATTATTAAAGTTGGAATATTATTATAAATTTAATTATATTTGAAGAAAGAGTTTCTTAAAACACTATAAGTTACGGTAAAACGTTTGAACAGATTCACAATAATTACGATAATTCGGGTAGTCTTAAAAACTGATTCTTGGTTCAAATCGTACGGCTACATGGATATAACACAGTCAAATTACTAGATACGACAACTAGCTACAGTATTTATAATGTTCTTCTTTTTGCGATTAAAATGTAGCATTATAATACATATTATGATTTGTCATTATAATTTATGAAATTAAATTGAATTAAGTAAATATACAATTATTACATATAAAGTAAGTACACACATCAAAAGTGTCTAGGGATCAACATATATTTTTGCAATAACTTTTCTCCTGATTGATATTAATTAAAATTTTCTTTAAGGATTCATCAAATAAAGTGTTTTCGTTTGTCACAGTAACGATAAACCAAGTCACCTTTGCATTAATAAAGAAATTTGCCATTTTCCTAATAAAGGGATTTTTGACATTTGAACCACTAACATTAAAGTTCGAAAAAAAGACTGAAATAACAGTTTTCTTTAAAATTTTATTGGGTAACTTAAACAATTAATAATCCGTGTTTCTACCGCGAACACTAACAACACAAGAACATCGGTTTGGCATACTCAAAATGAGTTCATCCAAATCACGCTGTGGAATGGCCGCCCATGTTCGTTGCAACAACAAAAAAAGGTCTTCTTGCGACTGGATACCCTCCATATTCGGCAGAGCTCTTCTCTGTAGCATATCCCATGCATGCTCAATCGGGTTCAAGTCTGGCGACTGAGCAGGCCAGGGCAGGACATTGATGTTAGCTGCGGCGAGAGTCTGTCTTACAACTCTTGCGGTGTGCGGTCGTGCATTATCATGCATTAACTGAAATAAGGGACCGATTTGCACTTGTAGAGGAACGATGACGTCTGATACAATCGTCTCAGCATAAATTTGAGCGTTGAGGTTGCCTCTGATCCAAATCAACTCAGTTCTTCCGCCGATCCAAATACCCGCCCATACCATGATGGTTCCACCACTATAAGGATGGACTTCCTGGCAGGATTTTAATCGCTGTTGGCGTCCAGGGGTTCTCCAGTGTCGTATACGTCTTGTATCCGGTCTCATACCAAAACGAGACTCATCAGAAAAGCACACGAAACGCCATTGTTCTTCTGCCCAATTTCTGTGTTCAAGAGCCCATTGATATCGAATCCTACGATTGTGCATTGCTATAGGTGGTACCCGTAGCGGTCTTCGGGAATGAAGGTTCACTTCATGCAAGCGGTTTCTGACTGTTTGGTCGCTAATTAAGTTCCCTGAAGAGTGATGAAGCCGCACGGCTAACATCATGGCGGTTATTGTTGGAGCTCTTCGAGTTAAGATTTGAATGTATCGGTCTTGTCTCCGTGTGGTGCAGCGATACCGTCCTCCATGGCGCTCAGCCACGGTACCAGTGCTTCGGTAACGTGTCCAAAGTCGACTGATAACACTCTGACTTGTATTCAGAGCTAAAGCCACAGTACGTTGCCGGGAACCAGCTTCTATCATTCCCACGGCTCTGAGCATTTCTTCCCTGCTTAAATGACGTCGCCGCTCCATAATAACGTTGGTTTTAATCAGTAGTAGGGAAACAGTAGCACTAATAATGTCTTCAATGCGTTGTATGTTTTTATAGGGAAAATATTGACAGCTGATTTTCATCTTTTACTCGAATTTGATTCACAGTTCCTGATTCAAATTATGAAATGCACCAAAAAGGATCCATATAAATTTATAAAATCATAATTTTATTACAAAGCCACATCTCAATCTCAAGAAATCCGCATAAAAATGCTTGATCCCTAGACACTTTTGATGTGTGTACTTACTTATATTTAATTGACATTGAAAAAACATATGAAATGGGAATTTACATTAATCTGGAAAAAAATAATATAATTTGATTACTTAAATTGAATTTAAAATTAAGAACTTACATTAAAATATATGATTGAAATTATTACATTGGTAATTATAATTAAACATAAAATTAAAATACTTTGTAAATTAATAATTTGTAGTTATACTTAAATATAATCTGTGAAAAATAAAAATATTGTTATAATTTCGAAAATAAAATATTATTGAACTAATCCTATTTAATTAGAATAAAATACATTGTAAATATAAATCACATAATTAAATTTAAAAAATAATAATAATATTTTACGCTTTTTTTTTATATATTAATGTAGAATCTTTAATAAATCCTCAGTATCCTCATAAGATATTGCTTGCAGCCAGTTGTGTAAACATATTTTACATTGGTAATCGTTCAAATTTAGAATATTTATTTTTTGGTTTATTCTTTTGTAAATATATGGACCAAGAAAACAGAAAAAGCGATTTACATAGGAGTGTTTAAAATTATCCAGTTTGAATCTAACCACATTGCGTCGACTCCCTGACAGATTCTTATTACAATTTGTCAGTTTGTGCTGTTTTAAAACGGGATTGAAGATATAAAGCTGTCGTACAGTAAGCACTTTACAGTTCTGATATAATTGAAGAGTGGGATACAGTCTAGGTCGAAAAGTTGAGACCTTGAGGATAGCTCTTTGAGCTCTTTCTAATTTTAACAACGATGTTTTGGACGCTCCACCCCAAGAAGTAATGCAATAGCCTAATACGGACTCACACAAGGATCTGTAAACCCGAATTAGAAGTTCATAGTCTGCCACATGGCGTAAATTTTTAAATATATATATTAATTTACGAGTTCTGTTAGCCATCAACTGTATTTGTTCCTTAAAATTAATTTGTTTATCTATAACGATACCTAAGTATTTCAATTTGTCAGTTCGTTCTAAATGAGGACAAGAACAATGACGATCGATTAATAGATTACAATTATAATGGGCTCTCAGAGAGTGGTCAAGACTTGGTTGTGACGAGTTTTTCATAGAAAAGGTAATAAATTTAGTTTTGCTTGCGTTTAATGTCAGGAAGTTTTGACGAAGCCAATGAGACACATTGTTAAAACCAATTTGACTAATCTCAAAAACTTCACTCAAGCTCTTGGCAGAAAAGAGAAGAGCTGTGTCATCCGCATAAGCGATAATCTTACCATTAGGTATTTTTAGTGATAGTAAATCATTAATATAAACCAAAAATAAGATTGGACCAAGAATACTCCCTTGTGGTACGCCCATGTATGTAGACAGATCATCACTTATAAATTCACTAATTTTAACGCTTTGAGTTCTTCCTGAAAGGTAATCTTCAAAGATTTGTAATTGTGTACCTCTGATCCCAAGACGCTCTAGCTTAAACAATAATATCGGAATTGAGACGGTATCGAAAGCTTTAGCTAAATCTAGGAAAATCCCAATGGTTTTCTGACCAGAATCTAGATTCTTAACAATGTAATCAATAAGTTGATGAACTGCCTCGTTTGTAGATTTACCTTTCCTAAAGCCAAATTGACAGCTGGATAGGAAAGAATTGACCTCAAGATATTCAACTAGTCTATTGTAAATTATACGTTCAAGTAATTTAGAAAACGCAGACAAAATAGAGATTGGTCGGTAGTTGTTAATATCCGCCTTTGAATCCGATTTGTGAATTGGGTGTATTATGGACTTTTTTAAATTAAATTTATTATTTATATCTTAGATAGAATAGAAAACCAAAACATCCATGCACACAAATGTTTATCTTAACCTGAAATCAAATCCGTAACCCAATGGTTAGCAAATACAAATGCCATATTATGTGCCAATGCATAGCAGTCACTCACTACTAACAACACCACTTGCTCAAACACAAATTATTACATAATAATATTTATTGTTACTGATTGTTACAGGCCAAAGATATGGATTGATACAAATTCGTGCAGCGATAGCTCAAGTTGTGAACAGATACAAAATTATACCAGACCCTACGGTACCATACGACATGAAGATAGACCCCTACGCCGTTTTCTTGGCACCCATTAGCGGCGGACGCGTTAAATTTGTTGAACGCGAATGAAATAATGTTTATGTTGTAAATATTTATGTAAATTAATTAATTTTAATTAGTTTTTTATTCACCCTTCACCATCATCAACGCCTATATGACCCCACCGAGGAGCTCGAACTAAGTCTACTACGCTGGCAAAGTGCGGGTTGGTCTGCTGCATATAAGCTTGCAAATTTTTCGCTGGTGTAAGCAGGTCACTTCATGATGTTTTCCTTCACAATAAATTAATTATAAAAAATATTAAATACATCCTTTGTTTCTAAAGAATTACTAAAGAACCCGCAAGTACAACTATGTAGTTCACTAAAAAAACAAAAGTGGCTCCCCCGTTCGGGAACTACGATATCACGGACAGAGCAAAACAGAATGAAATCGTACGCACACATAATTGTACCTACCAGTAAGTATGTATTGTACCACTGTTATAATTGATATTGTAATCGGTAACAAAAATAATAGATAATATTAAATTTAAACCACCTTTAACCCGCTACATCTAGTTTATCAAAAAACTGATTGTAATAAAAAATACCGGGCAAGCGCGAGTCAGCTTCTCCTTCCGTGGGTTCTCTACAAATTGAGCTTTTTCCGAAACTCAGTTTTATACTTTAAATAAACACTATATTTTTATTATTTCATTTCAAATTTATACCACGATTCCGTATGACCGTATTTTCTTTCACGTTAACTTAGAACTTTGATTCTTTCCAGTGCTTTGTAAACTAAGGTAAGCATAGGGTCCGGTTATAATAAATTTCATACGTTCACGCGGTTTAAGGGTTTTGTCACACAGATGGACGGACAGTCAACAAAGCGATGCTATACGTGTTCTGATTTTCTTCTTTTGAGGTATGGAACCCTAATAAATCCAATTATCTCCATTTATCTATCACAACTTACAACATATCTGTAATCAGAGGCAAGGAACACAAAATTCAGTTGGTTTTGGGACGGCAAACGAAGTGGACGTAAAAATGTTCATATTACAAGTGATTTTGCTCATAGTGATTCTTGGACTCAGTTTACTTTCCATATACTTATGGCGAAACTACAATTATTTTAAATGGAGGGGAATACCTTACGCCAAACCCAATTTCCTGTTTGGGAATCTTCAATTTTTAATGAGAAGCAGTGTATTCGATTTCTTTGATGACTTATGGAAAAAGTACCCAGTGGACTGTGTCGGTATATTCTTGGGATGGAGGAAAACCTTAGTGATACAGTCACCAGAACTCGCCCGCCAAATATTGACGAAAGATTTCGACAAATTTCAAAATAGAATGGCTTATTCTTCATACAATTCTGATCCTATGGGCGCGTTGAACATTTTACTTTTAAGCGTAAGCTTTTCTTTAATTTTGTCTAGTATTTATAACCCTACGTATTGAAAAAATCTGGCAACTGATTTTTTTAAACCAAATATAAAATTTTGGCTTTTTAAAGCAAAGTCTAGTTTAAAAAAATTGCATCCTTAGTGAGGATCACACAACGCATAACCTTGACTTATCAAAGCAAATCAAATACTAACCAGTTTTTTATATACTTTATACGTTTTTATTATGATTAACTTCATTTGTTAGTCTATTCACATGTTTTCTGTAATTCTGCTGATGATCTCAGATGGACTTGGCTTATTTGAGCTTGCTATGAAGATTATCACCGAATTTTACGAATGCTGAGAGCCCAGGAATGTTTAATTTAAAAATTATATAATTTCTGTTTTAGAATCCAAAATGGTCAGTAATGAGACATGAATTGTCACCAATGTTCACGTCTCTGCGATTAAAGAATATAACTGACCTTATGAATATAAACGCCACAGAACTAGTTAACAAGATCAAACGGGACTACATTGATAAAAAAGAAAAAGTCGATTTAAAGGTAAGATTTACAAATGTTATGTACTGTTAATTGGATTTACTGTAAACTTACTAAGTTATGAAAAAAAATAGACTCGAAGAAGAAAATTTAAAGAAATACTGCAAAGAAATCGGAACCCAAAAATTTTGATTTAGTGTTTATTTTAAGTTTCCTTTTTTAAAGCGAATGAATGAATGAAAGTGTATCCAAAATCAGATAAGTATTTACAAAGACTAACGCGTTCACGACTAAAATACTTATGAATATGATACAACATGAAATTGTTTCCGCGCTTATATCAAGTTTATGGCATTATTCAGTGCACATCCCATTATTGAAATTTATCGAATATCATGAAATTTCATTTTAGCGGTTTTTTGCTAAATGGCATTACGTGAACTGTTTTAGCTACTCTTTCTGGTAATCACGTTATATTATCTTTATTACCTATAATAAAACAATTACTCAATCTAAATACATATTTAAAAGAGTTTATGAATGTGAATGATTAAATGAGCAGAGGAATACCTAATAAAATATGGACGGATTGTGTGTGTGAAAGATGATATGTGAAAGAAAAGTGTGAATGTTGAGATGATGGCTGATGGAGAAGAATCGAAGAGAAAAACATGTATTGTCTCATATCTAGATGAAACAGTTTAGAACAGTAAAACTAGATAGCAATGTATGACAGTGTGAATTTGAATTCTAAACCTTAATATCTTTATAACAGGAAATATTTTCGATGTACGCGTCCGATACGGTTGGATATTCCGTATTCGGCATCAACGTGAGTGCCCTGAACGACCCACAATCACCTCTCTGGTACATCACCAGGCACATGGTCAAATGGACCTTTTGGAGAGGGTTTGAATTCGCCCTCATTTTCTTTGTGCCAGCAGTTGCTGCTATATTGAGGTAATTATATTTATGCGTTGTTAACCGTGTCCATCAAATTGGCGTAGTATTTTAGGTACAAATATACTTCTGTGCGGATTTGCGAAGTATTCTAAAGTTTCCAAAGAAATCTACTAGTATTAAATAAGGTTACCTACTTCTTTTATACTTATCATCAGAATGGTGGATTTTACTTTTGTAATTTATTAATCTTGGCTTGTAAATTAAAATGAACCTTATCTTATTATTTTAAGTACAAATAAATACAGTTTTACGTTTATTCCAGATTGCAATTATTCTCGCGAGCAGCCAGCGATTACATAAAGAAATTGTTCTGGAATGTTGTCGAAGAACGTAAGAAACAAAACTTGGACACGAGCAAAAATAAGGATCTCGTTAACCACTTACTACTACTTAAACAAAACTTGAAATTGCCGTCTGGTGAGTAATGTTCTTTTCAACGAGTAATGTGTCACTTTGTAGGAGACAAAGTCTTTGTGCATGTCGACTTATCGACACGTTTCGTAACTAAACATAATGTATGCTCTTATATGACGATACTCATACCTAATAAGTACTTATTATACTCAAAATTCTATGACAGGTTTGTGCTTAAAAGCTCCACATCTTACTGTAGGTATATTGTGAACTTATGTATAGTTTAATGACGCTTCGACGGTTTAGTGATATGTTGCCTCTGCAACAAAAGACAAATGTCCTGTTAACGGGTTTTATTCTTTCAATTAAATGATGCTAGTTCGTAATTATTAATCGTGGTATTTGGCAAGCGCCTATTTCTCATAACTGAATTATATTATCGAAAAGACAGAAGTTTTGCTGTGCCGTTGGAATTTACTGATATATGTCGTTTTTGTAGTCATCACGGTCATTATGAAGTGATATTCTAAAGATCATAAACCCATACTTACTAACTACATAAATACGCACGTCATCATCAGTGTAATATAGACCATGTAAAAACATAACATTAAGTAATTATTTTAAATCATTAAAAACAAATTAGTTTTGTAAGACTCTACAATGTGACATCCATATTAAGCATTTTAAGTGCGTTCATCATATAAAATATAACATCATCGCTATCATTAGCGGTAAGTGTGACACGAGGGATTAAAAGTACATTAAAAACATATTTTATCGTGAGATGTAACCCCTGGTAAAATATTTAACATTTTCATATCAGTGTAATGAAATTCATATCAAATATTTAGTTACCTAGTAAAAGATTTTTACAATGTAATTATGTTGATAAAATACGTTCCGACTGCGTTCCAAAATCATTATTTTATTAATATTCGGATTAAATTTAATGGTTTTTCGTACTCTCATATTAAATCTACATTTTTCAACTGGAATTCGAAAATAAATTCGGTACTTGAGATATAAATTCGGTACTTTATACATGTTTGATTAAACTTGACAAAGAAACTATCGCCTACAAGGACTTCTTTTAAAGATAGATAGATTTGTCTGGTCAAGAGCGCTTTTCTCATGTGGTAAATTGATATGTAGGTACTTGATACATCCGCATAAGTTTAAAAAGACAATAAAGGTATTCTTATTCTTATTCTTACTTACTGATTGTCTTGTTAGTACTTATATCGATATTTTTAAAGAATCTTGGAAGATCTTGTATTATTGAACTTATTTTACGCTTACCAAAGATTTCTTTCAACGATAGATTGGAAAACTAGTCTGATCACCTTTCTCATGTGTTAATTTTATATGTATTGACTGATGATTATCTTTTTAGAACTTATATGTCGATATTTCTAAAGAATCGTGAAAGTTATTGAATGATTAAAGAACTTTACTATTTCTTCCTTTAGATCTCGCCGACGAACTGATGTTGGCTCAAGCTGCAGTTTTCATCTTGGGATCAATCGAGACATCATCGACAACTTTGTCCTATTGTCTTCATGAGTTGGCATATCATCCTGAAGAGCAGGTTTGTTTGAATATTGTTACTGTTTGTGCTATACTTTCGGTTTCATACATTCCTCAATTAAAAGTACAGGAAGATCTAATTGTGACAAGTGACAGTTCTAAAATAGACCGAATTAATCGGGGAAGTGCCGAACTGTCACCCGATATCTGTTTGAAAATAGAACTACTGCGAGAATAGCCCATCTATAAAATATGGCGATCCCTTCTGGATCACCATTCCCCTTAGCTATTAGTTTGATCCCCAGTTGATCAACCATTGCAGTACTAACATGACTCCACTACACACAAGCATACTTACCATAGAGTAAACAAGACTATTCATAATGTCCAACCCACACTAGCTAGTGAGCTTTTAAGAAATAAAAAAACTTTAGAAATAGTAGCAGTAGACACTAAACTTGAAGAATGTTTTCCTAAATACATCAGTGCCTAATGACAGCAGCGGGTCGTTATGGTAATATACTATTTAGGTATACGTTGAACATTTAAGTAAATTACGGTACTACAGTGGAGTGAGATCGATCGTGGCACTGCACTCCTCTAATAGCCTAACGGGTCTTGTTACTCTGTTTCACACATTTCAAAGCGTTTGGGAATACTTTAGTTTCTAACATCCAGTTGCTGAAACTATCTTTTTATTTTAAAGACGATATTGAAACTAAAAATCTTGTTTCTAACAGTCAGTTGCTCAAACGATGTTTTTATTTAAGACGTTATTTAAACTAAATGTTGTCTTTAACAAACGGATTGTTAAAAGCCATCATTAAAACCTACTTTAAGAAACTATGCTTAGAAATATCTAAAGTTAATATACTTGTACTTATATTTACTGAAACGATTTATTTTGAAGACGATATTAAAAGGAGATTTTTATTTTAACAAACAGTTTGCAAAAAGCAATAGTTTAAAACATATTTTAAGTAGGTAACCATACTTAAAAATATTTTAAGTTGCAACGGAAGCTCAAAACAAATAATATACATGGTAAATATCCCGTTAATTATAATAATTTGAGTTGGTATAAGTATATAAAACTTCAACATTGATAAATGTAATGAAAAGCTTTCTGCGGACGTCTAACTGTTAAATAATTACCTATATTAAATTATTGAAACGTAAAGTTTGGTAACAAAAACTCATATTTCCACTATGTACTTGATATAACTATTATCATGGTATTAACTATGATAATCATTATAAAACTAATACCGTTGATTACAACACAAAGGTCGTTGCCTTCGCCTCGTGATAAGAGCGTATTATAGTAACTAGGTGCTACTAATGCGATAGAAAGGTTTATTGGAATAGATTCTTTGCCATGCTTAGGATAATAGTACGAGTATGATCATATTGCTGGTTGTATAGGAGGAAGCATTAATCATAAATGCAAGTAAAACTGTAGGGCACAGCTTATAATAAGAAATATAATGTAAACTTTAAATAGGTACCTAAACTTATATAATAGTTTATTACGTCTGTTCATAACGTTATATACAAATCGAATATAACGTTATGAACAGACGTAGGTTAGCCAGGACTAAAAAGTCCTTCATCTATAGATGTATTCAATTTTATAATAAAATCCCCCGGGAAGTGACTGGGCTCACTGATGGAAGGTTCCGATCACACGTTAAAAACATTCTTATAAGCAAAGCATACTATAAGGTTACTGACTATATTAATGACCGGGAGGTATGGCATTAAATTTCTGCACACGCAACCTCAGTATGCTATTTATAGTTTTTGACCTATGTAATTATTTTACTTCTATATTTATAGTTTTTTTTTTATATACTTTTTGACATGTTTTTTATTGTTGACATTGGTTATAAGTGACATTTGTATTTCATTTTATTTAAAAAAAAATACCAGCCCGAGTTTCTTGCCGATTCTTCTCGGCTGATGTAATTCCGAATCGGTGGTAGATTCAGTGACGTTCATAAGTGCCTCATTGAGGCCTCAATTAAATAAAGAATTTTGAATTATACTAGCTGTGCCCCGCGGTTTCACACGGGTAGTTCCCGTTCCCGTTTCCAAGGCAATTCCTGAATTTTCTTTGCTATAAACCTCACGGAGCCCAAGACCTTTCCAACGAATGAAAAAATCGGTTCGTGCGTTCTGGAGTTATAGCGTCAGGAAGGAAAACCCGACTTATTTTTAACCGACTTCCAAAAAAACAGGAGGAGGTTCTCTATTCGACGCGTATGTTTTTTTTTGTGTGTTTGTTACGCGATTTCTTTGTAATCATGAATGGAGCATTTTAAAATTCTTGTTTCATTAGAAAGCGGATATTCGCGAAGTGGTCCCATGTCAAGGAAATCAGGATCTGATGATGGGATCCAGGAAAAATCGAGGAAAAACCCGCAACAATGTAGGCTGGGGTGTCGATTGACATTATTAAAAGTAAAACTACCTGTGACCCGTGGTTTTGCTCGCGATATTCTTGATACCATAAGAATTTCTGGATGAAAATTTTTTGGCTGTATTCTTTCGTATTTAAATCAAATGCTGCACAATTCATGGGTTTTAGATATAAAAATGTCCTGTTTTTTAATTCGTTAACACACACTGAAATAAACCCGAACCTACAACATTTTTTTAAAATGTTTTTTTATACTATTATAGGTACCTATTACACATATATCTTCAGAGCGTTTTCATAAAACTTTTCGTAAAAAAATATATTTAGATATTACAAACAAACACTGCACCAGATTAGATTGTATATATTATTTTAATTAATAAATAGACAGTATAAACGTCATCCTCTTTTTCGTTTTTATTTTGACTTAGGTTAATTTTCTAAAAAGTTCTTATACCTTTGTTATAAAGAAGTTTTGTAATAAAATGATGGATTAATTGGGATGATGAAGTTAAAAAGAAGTAATAAAATGCAAGGTTGTGTTAGATTATGAATGATGAGTAACATCAGCTCATGGGACAGGATTCAAGCGGTACCCGTTGAGGTTGAACTGCTCGACACTTATAGAGCAGCTAAAAAATCCCTGCAAGAGGCTATTGCCCTCGCAACTCTTGTAGTCAAATGTAGTTTCTGCTATGGTGAACGAGGAGAGGTCTTGGATTGGAGTGTCCACCTTTTGTGAGGTCGTACTCTCGCAAAAAAAAGCTGCGGAGAGAGAGCGCGAAGCCCTCTCCACTAATACTATCCGCAGCAGAAGGTTGGGCAGACGGAAGGAGGACTACCACTTTGTCCTGCAACCGCCATACGCCCGACCTGCGGCAGTGATCCCCGGGGGGAGATCCACTGCCCCCATATAGGCCTCGAGGTGACGCGCGGTAATTTCGGAAGGGGGTAACTCAACATCTGTCGCCTAGAGCTACATTCTAGCTCAGAGGAGAAACCCTTAACAGGGTAGAGGCGCTGTCCGGGATCGTAGTAGCGTGCAGCCGCGTTTCTTCCGGTTTCGGCCATAAGCGCACACCAAGGGGTTTTAGTCGGTAAGCGCGTCGCCGCTCTATCTTTGCGGCGCGGAGTCCGACATACCCCGTCGTTCCCCTGGACAGAGGAAAGACGTAAAGTCTTCCTCCTACAAAAAAAGGATTCAAGTGATCCACGAGTCAAAAGCTCTTCTGGAGGAAAATTTAAGCGTATTTTGTAGAAGGAGACTTGCTTCCCACTAAAAAATTTGAAATAAAGTTAATTTAAAAAAATAAGAAACCGACTTCAGCACTAAAAAGTAAGATAATAATTTAAAATAAACGATATTATTAATACATATTTACAATTTATAATTAGTTACTTTTGAAGTCGGTGACAGCCAAAGCCTTCATTAATATTATAGGCGCGTCTCGTGCCATCTTATAAGGAAAAAAAACTATCCTGGGCTGGCACTGACTCCAAAAGTTACTAATTATAAATTGTAAATATGTATTAATAATATGGTTTATTTTAAATTATTTTCATACTTTTTAGTGCTGAAGTCGGTTTCTTATTTTTTTAAATTAACTTTATTATATAGTAGATAGAAAGCTTTTCTCAATAAAAATAATGCAATAAATAATCATTTCTCTTTCTACCTATATGTCTATATCTTATCCAATCATAAAATATAATGCAGACTTTAATTTAATTAACGATATAGTATATGGAGATTGATTACCTCGTCATATAAATACAGAAATTACTACTACATGAATAAAACCCCTAAAATAAGTATTTATTTATATTTTTTGTGAAATAAAAATGTTTCATATTCGTCTGTTTACCTTTTCCAAAGTAACTTCTTCATTCCATACGTTCATATCTAAATGGGGAAGACTTTTTAATATTTTGCGAGAATGATATTCATTTTACGTGGAGCGACTGCTATCAGACTTTTTTAACCATAATTTAGTACTTTTTGAGATAAATATTTTGTGTTTTTATCTATCTAGGTTTGAAATACTCAATCACGTAAATTAAAAAAAAGTTTAAAAACGTTCGATTTGAATAACTGATTTTATATTGACTAAATCGTTAGAAGATGTATATTTAACTTAGAATTATTATAACAGCTTCCTAAATCTCCTTATATTCAAGTTCAAAATAATTTATTCTATGAGCCTCAAAAAAAAGGCAAACTTCACAGTAAGGATGTTCCTTCTTATTATAAACATTTTGTAAACTTACCACCGATCATGATTTATATAAATCGAGATGAATCTGGTAGAAACTGGGTGGTCTTTTTATCGTTTCAGATAAGATAAAATACAACAATAAAATATATCTCGCACGAACTAGGTATTTACTGATAGGAGAGGTCATAGTCATAGGTTACTTTAAGAATCACAGATATAACTAAGTATCTATAGTAATTTAAAAGAGTTTGTTAGTTGGTTGAACGCGCTAATCACGAGAACTACTGGTTCAAATTAAAACAATATAATATTTTACATAGTTTTGGATAGCCCATTTTAGTGCGATAAGTAAAAATCATCAAAAGAAACGTATCTAAAATACATTATTTGTCTATACAAATATTACTAAAACATTCGGAAATCCAACATGAACTACCGAAGTCATTATTATTAATTGATATGAGTTATGACAGTTTTATGTACTTAGTCCTCAATTACTCGGTAAAACTTTCATAATTAGTGAATACCCCTTTTTGCAGGAAAAGCTTTATCAGGAAGTCAGGGCCACCATGAAGCAGTGTGGAAAGGAGGTTTTGGACTACACCAATTTAATAGAAATGAAGTATCTCACCGCTTGTTGTCTCGGTATGAAATATTATTTTCTTTATTCAGAATATAACATCGGTTTTCGGACGATTACTCCCAAAATAAAACACTTGTCATAAAAATGTATACCTCACTTATTCATCGGGAAAGCCTTTCGGGTCATCATTGGATTTTTTGTACCTCGACAGTTTTTTTATATTTATGCCTAGATTACGGCTTAACAATAAACTTATGTTTTCTAGCTTAGTATTTCTTCATAAAATTGAACAATTATCTAAAAAGTTTTTATGACATTCTAGAAACAATGAGGAAGCATTCCCCCGTGCCGTATTTAGACCGAGTTTGCGAAGAAAATTACCAATTAACTGACAAGATCACCATAGAACGAGGAACTACTGTGTTTATCAACACGTTAGCATTCCATCACAACCCAAAGTTGTTCCCTGAACCAACCAAATGGGACCCTGAAAGGATGTTAGGAATTCAAGAAACGGATAATTTAAACTTCACTTTCTTGCCTTTTGGTGCCGGGCCTAGATTCTGTATTGGTAAGTGATTAAATAATGTTTTTAAACAATTCTATTCTTCTTCTCAACAGTTTTATAGAAAAAATAAGTGTTACACGTTATCATTTAATGTAGAGCATTACTTTATCAATGAATGCGTTGCATAAGTAAAGAAGTTAAGCTTCGATTAGATACAGTTCATAAAAGTTTGAATCACGAGGAAGTGGTTACCTAGCAAAGGTTTGGTGGACAGCCGAAACTATGTATATTTAAGGGATTTTGTCAATTTTATAAAACTATTTAGAATAAATACGCCCAGACCAAGACAAAGATTCATGCACACAAATGTCTTTGAGCAGGAATCTAACCTTTGATACCAGAGACTATAGAGAATCTCGTCTTGATGCATTTTCAAGGTTGATACGGCTGGCAGGGTTACCAACTACATCACATTATTTAATACTCCGACAATACCTTTACGAAGTAATACACATACTCGTAACACAGCTTATTCTAAATAAGCACTAATAACATTTCTGACATCTTGTTCGTTATTTTATTATAACTAACAAATAATTATGTTACAGGCCGAAGATACGGAATGATACAAGTTCGTGCCGCGATAGCACAAGTTGTTAGCAAATATAAAATTTTACCAGACCCTACGGAACCATACGACGTGAAGATAGATCCCTACGCCATTTTCCTGTCTCCTCTTAGCGGCGGATGCGTTAAATTTGTTGAACGCGAATAAATTACATAATTTTTAATTGTAAATATATGTTAAATAAGTTGTTAATAGTTTTTTATTTACCCTTCACTATCATCAAGTCATGTCATGCCCCACCGAAACGCGCCGCACCCCCTTCTACGTGGTTGACAGCCACGCTGACTTTCAAGATTTGTTCACAGGTATGTGCCTGTGGCAACTACACACGCCTCACAATGTTTTCCTTCAGCCACCACAATTAGATATTAATCTGAGGTTAGTAGACTCACGTTGTTTTCTTTCACAGCAAATATAAGTACTTATGTAGATATATTTTAAGTATGTCATTCTAGAGAGTAATTATTTTAAAGACACCGCAAAAAAATATTAGTAGAATTATTAACAATCAGGATTTTATCTTGACAATGGACTAAAAATATTTGTAACTCTCCATTATTTACCAAAAGTACAAACAAATACAAAAACATATAGTAAAGTCAATAGATATATACACACATCAAAAGTGTCTAGGGATCAACATATATTTTTGCAATAACTTTTCTATGTATCGGTCTTGTCTCCGTGTGGTGCAGCGATACCGTCCTCCATGGCGCTCAGCCACGGTACCAGTGCTTCGGTAACGTGTCCAAAGTCGACTGATAACACTCTGACTTGTATTCAGAGCTAAAGCCACAGTACGTTGCCGGGAACCAGCTTCTATCATTCCCACGGCTCTGAGCATTTCTTCCCTGCTTAAATGACGTCGCCGCTCCATAATAACGTTGGTTTTAATCAGTAGTAGGGAAACAGTAGCACTAATAATGTCTTCAATGCGTTGTATGTTTTTATAGGGAAAATATTGACAGCTGATTTTCATCTTTTACTCGAATTTGATTCACAGTTCCTGATTCAAATTATGAAATGCACCAAAAAGGATCCATATAAATTTATAAAATCATAAATTTATTACAAAGCCACATCTCAATCTCAAGAAATCCGCATAAAAATGCTTGATCCCTAGACACTTTTGATGTGTGTATTTTTTAAACTTGGCAACTCTTTTATTGATAGCGTCATCAATTTATTGCTTTTCACGGATCATTGCTATCGATAAATTGTTAATGACATGACTACAACACACTACAATGTCAACAGTATTACAATAGTTATCAGACTTTAATTTTATATCTACTTTTCGTAATACCAGGTTAATCTTGGACTTAATTACGCATTTAAATTCTTCAAAAAATACTTAGCAACCGTTTTACTTATAAGGGCATTATTACTACATTTATTCAACACAATTCTGCTCATGTACATACAAAATCTTTGTTTTCTAGACATAAGCTGAGTAGTAACTTAGATCAAATGTTAAATTATTATTTCCTCCAATGTTATAAAATTATCTAATTACAAATATTATGTAAATATCCTCCTATTTATAAAACTGTGTTAATCTTTGACTTGATACTTAATTAGGCATGTAAAACCGAAAGTAGGTAGGTAATTGACAGCTGTTTTCCTTTTAAGATTAAAAGTTAAATAAATAACACTAATTAAATTATTATTAGAGTAATTATCAAGCAATTATCTTTTACCTACAGCAAAGAAAAACATCAACTAATACTCGGATACACAGCTTTAATAATAATAATTGTTAAGTTATTACTTATGAGATGTTTTACGAGTGTCGCGTTGTTGACTGTTTCGTATAGGGTGACTTCTGGGGATGTTCTTGAATAACAACGACGATTGCGAATAAGAAAATTTAGGTTTTAATCCGAATTAAAATGATTACAATGAAATATATATTGTGTCGTAGCGCTTTCTGATGAGTAATGTAACAATTTTTAATTTTTGAATTTACGCCCTCGCATTCGCTGGTCGCGGACCAATCCGCGACGACCGCTGCTCGCCGTTCCGTTTCACCAGCCGCGACATGCCCCCGGCCTTGGAATCACCAGGTTCCAATGTGTTTGGCTACTTTTGCTGCGTGATGTCGTCTTCGCTCAATAAAGGACATATCTTTGAAAAAGAACGTCTGATGTTGCCTGTCGCAGTACGAATGTCTGCAACTCGAGAGATACCGTCTTTGCCTGAGACGGTGTTAGTAATGCGTCCGATTTGCCACTTTAATGGTGGTAGGTGGTCGTCCTTGATGACCACCAGCGTGCCTTGTTGGAGAGTGTCTAATCCAGTCATCCACTTGCATCGTGTCTGCAGCTCCGAGACGTACTCCTTCATCCAACGAGTCCAGAAGTGGTGCCTTATTTGTTCTACCCTTTGGTAGCGAGTGACAAGAGTGCTGGCGTCGTCTCGCATGTCCTCGTATACTGGTGCAGTCAGCAATCGCCCAACTAAAAAATGTGCCGGACAAAGAGGTAATAGGTCATGGGTATCGGATGACAGTGGTGACAGAGGACGGGAATTCAGGATGGCTTCGACCGTGGTGAGCACAGTAGTGAGTTCCTCGAATGTAAGGTGTGCGTTCCCAACCACGCGAGTGAGATGATGTTTACTGGATTTTACTCCTGCCTCCCACAAGCCACCGAAATGAGGGCTATACGCTGGAATGAATTTAAATGCTATCGCTTGACTGACAGCAAAGGCAGTTATGTCAGCAGCGCAGTTTTGTAAATATTTATTAAATTCATTTTTTGCCCCGACGAAATTTTTGCCGTTGTCCGAATAAATTACTTTTGGTTTACCCCGTCGTGATATAAACCTTTTAAGTGCTAAAATATATGCCTCGGAAGAAAGGTCACTTACTAGCTCTAAGTGTACAGCGCGTGTTACGAAGCATATAAATAAACATACGTACGCTTTTACGGTTTTAGCACCCCTACCCTTTCTGTTCAAAATGAGCACTGGGCCCGCATAGTCTACGCCACAGTTCAGAAAGGGGTAACTAGGACTCAATCGCTCCTTCGGTAAGTTACCCATGATAGGGTGTAGGGTGTTCCCCTTTAATCGTTTGCACTTGATACACTCGTGTACTACTTGACGCACTAGGTTTCGTCCGCCAACCGGCCACCACAATTGCCGTACTTCATATAGAAGTGCCTGAGGGGCAGCGTGGAGGAGACGATTATGTTCGTGACGCATCAAAAAAATAGAAAATCGGTGTTTTGAGCTAATTAATATGGGATGTTTTTGTTGTAGTCGAAATCGGTAGAATTAGCAATACGGCCACCAACACGTATTAAATTAGAATTAGAATCAATAAATAAATGCAATTTTAATAAATTCGATTTTAATTTATGTAAATTGTTATTAATTATTAACGTGTATTCTGTCTCAAACATTCTAGCTGCGATAGCCTAGCTAAACCTAGCTCCGATTTTCGCATTTCGGTCACAGTGAGATCACCTGACCGTCGATTAATTTTATAATTTCGCGCATTATGTATAAACCTAAGTACATAGGCAAAGGCACGCTGCATGCGCTTATATTGCGAAAACCGTGAGAAAGGAAATATTTCGCTTTTTCCGGTAGTAATGAGTACTATATTTGATATGACTTCGGGCAAGTCTTCGCATATTGTATGACAATTTGGAACCGAGTCACTGCAGTCGAAAGAGTTGTCAATAAGAAAGGGCGGCCCGTGCCACCATAAAGGTGAGTCGACAAGGTCGTGTAAGGGAACACCGCGTGACGCTAAGTCGGCTGGGTTGATTTTACCACTTACGTGTCGCCACGGGAGATCAGTCGTAATGTCATGTATCTCAGACACTCTGTTTTGTACGAATGTCTTCAAAAGGTTCGGAGCCATACGTAGCCAACCTAAAACGATTGTCGAGTCAGTCCAAAACACAATGTTTTTGAATTGACAATGAAGAGACCCGCAAATTTTGTCATATAAACGGGCGCCTAATAACGCACCACACAACTCTAACCGCGGTATGCTTACAGGTTTCAATGGTGCGACCTTGGCTTTTGCGTATAATAATCTACTGTGTGCAGTGTTATCGCTGGTTAAAGTACGAATATAAGCACACGCGCCGTACGCTGTCTGAGACGCATCGGTAAAAATATGTAACTCTAAATAATTATAAACATTCGTACTTAAAACGTAACGCGGTACGCTTATCTCGCTGAGAGCCGACAAACTTATAGCAAACCGGTTCATTGAAGGTCATTAAGTGATGTCCCGGTGGATGAGGCAGCGCTCGCGTCGAACACCACCCGCAGTTTGGTGGTGGTGCTGCTCTCACGGAACGCCCCTAGATGCGGTATGAAGTAGTTCGGAACCCCATAGTCATCATCTACGCGTGTCATATGACCTAGACCCTCGTATTCACGTAGAAAATCAATGTATAATTTTTATACTCGGGCGCTCGCTGTAATCGCTTTTCTAACGATAGAAATCGATTAAGGGCTTGAGGACGCGTCTCACCTAAACAGTGTGTTGATAATTTAAGAGGAATCGTGACGACAAACCTTCCGTCATCGTTGCGCATAGTAGTTTTGACGAAAGTGTCCTCACACGACTTCTCCTCTTCAGTTCGCGTGTCACACAGTTTAATTGGTTCCTCAAGTTCCCAAAATAATCGCAGTTGGTCGCTTATCGCTTGAGAGAAGTTACATTTAATGTGACCCGAGTTACGCATGTTTACTTGCACGGGCCCCGACATGAGCCACCCTAATCGCGTGTTCTGAAGGAAGGGACCACTAGGTAAACGCATTCTACCTTCGCATAATAAGTCCCAGAATTTATCCGCGCCTATAAGGATATCTATAGACTGAGCTTCGGCAAAGTTCGGATCGGCTAACTGCATATTATTAGGAATGTCGCATTGTATAGATTCCTTTTGTAACGCAGGGTACGTGGATGTGATGTTCGGCAAAACAATACAATCTAAACGCATTGTAAATGAGTCGACGCGGGATTTAATTTCGATCTCACATATTTTAGTTGTATGAGTAACCGAATTACCTATACCACGGATTTCTTGAAAATATCCCTTTGTCGGATAATCTAATAACTCGCATAATGATTGCGTTATAATACAACGCTCGCTGCCCGAGTCGAGGAGGGCGCGAGCTGTGTGAATTGTATTGTATTTGTCACAAACTTGAACTAGCGCTGTAGATAACAAAACCCGTTGCACACAGGGATACCGGGCGCATAAAGAGTTATCTATGTATGAAGCGCAAGGCAACGAGTGATTGATTTTCGTACATGCAGAGCTCGGCTGAGACAAGGAGTGGGAAGTTAGCACAACCGGTTTGTTATTGTCACTCATTAGTACGTGCGATGCACCGGGCCGGTTAAGTTCCATTTCCTTGTGTAGTAACGAATTATGCCTCCAAGTACACTTTCTACAGGGACCGAATCGACATATATCCGCGGTGTGACCTGAGCGCATACAATTTAAACACAGGTTGTTATCGTGTACTAGCTTTAACCTAGAATCTATGTCGTAAGATAAGAATTTTGGACAAACATATAGTGGATGCTTCGCGTTGCAAACCAAGCAAGACCGGCTCGCGTTATTGTTATTTGCGGTAGTGTTGGAAACATTGCAGTGTACCCTAGAATTATTGTGCGTTTGTGTGTACGGTTTTTTAATTTCGCTGGTTCTATTTGTGTTGTGTGATACCTGTAGGGTTTCTAACATATCCGCGCGGTCTTTTAGGAATGCTAGTAAAACGTCTAACTTCAAGCTCCCTTTGGAGTCGCCAGATTGTCTGAAATATGTATTCTTATGTTGTTCCCATTCGCGTTCTGTAGTTTTGTCTAATTTTGAAACAACAATAAATATAATTAAAGTGTCCCAGGCATCTACCGGTTCACCTAACAACTTTAAAGCTCGCATATTCTTCAAAATATTGTCGATTAATTTTCGCAATTGATCTGATGACTCTTTATTTAGTGCCTGAAGATTAAATAGCGCTTGTACGTGGTTATGGATTAATAACCTAGTGTTATTGTACCTGTTTAGGATTAGCTCCCATGCAACTTGATAGTTGTCGGCGGAGAACTCTAGTGAGTCGATAACAAGTGCTGCGTTACTTTTAAGAGACGATTTTAAATAGTGAAACTTTTGAATGTTACTTATGTGAGCGGAATCATGTACCAATGAAAGAAAAGTGTCCCTGAACTCCAACCAGTGCTCACAGGAACCGTCAAAGGTAGGTACTGAGATAGTAGGCAATTTTATAGACTCATTATGACTCTTACAGCCAGCATTAGTGACCCTTTCTACTTTGAGCATGCATTCCGCACGAGCCTGAATACTGTAATAACTGTCTTCAAAATTATCGCGTTCCTCGAGTTGAGATTCTAGATCTTTTTCTAAAACAAGCTCCTCTAACTTAGTTTGAAGTGAATTAAACTCGGTAAACAGGCTCTCAGGAGGGCGATTCACTAAGGCAAAACATCTTTACATCCAAGAAATCATCGTTGAAACATCGGATGTAATCAAATCGGTATTCTGTAGTTACAACTGTGCTCGTAGCGCTTCAACGATGTCAACGGCGCGACATAGAACTAAAATATAGTGCCAAATGTATGAAAAACGGTATTCTGTAACACAAAACATCCTCGCCTTCGACGACAACGGTGACTTCGCCTTCGATTTTAACTGTCAAACCGTAAAGCTTTAAAATTGTGGATGTTTCCTTGGATGTAGACGATTAAAATGTAAATTATCGTGTAATTTTACTAACAAAGTTGATCAAAATCTATGAAATAATCTTTTATGTTTTATGATTTCATCAGAAAACAAATATAAGGATGACAAAACAGATATTTTAACCATGTGGGAAAAGCTTAAATTTTTATCTCATACAGTTATCTAAATAGGAGAGAAACTTTTATTTACGTGTACACTAGCAGCGTTCCGCAGTTTTACCCGCGTAGTTCCTGCTCCCGTAAAACTGCGGGGAATTTATACTAAAAACCTTCCTCTTCAATCACTCTATCTATCTTTAAAATCCGTTGCGTAGTTTTAGCATCTAAGCATACACACGGACAGACAGTGGGAAGCAACTTTATGTAATGATGACGATATTATATCCTCTCAGTACATCTACACTTCTACAATAATATTATAATGAGGAAAGATTTGTATTTTTGTAGGTAATGAATAAAAGTACTGGACCGATTTTAATAATTCTTTGTTCATTAGAAAGCTACATTCACCCTGAGTAACGTAGGCTATATTTTATCCCCGTATTCCTACGGGAACGGGAACCACAAGGGTGAAACCGCGAGACGCCGCTATACAATATAAAAATGAAAACACAAAAAATATGTTTATTAAATTTATTAAAGTTGGTGATCGTATCGTATAAAAAGGTGAAGGGAGCCGCTTTTGCACAAGCAGTATTATTTCAGTCCAGACTGCACACCGCTAACCCGCCGACCCGTATTTCATTTAAGTATTTCCATGTCACAATAATCGAATACCCAGCTTCCAGGTCTGTGTTTCCACCTCTGCCTGTAAAAAAAAACAATCTTTGAATTATACCTGAAAGAAACATAACATCAAGTTCGAAACTTGTATCTAGCTAGGCTATCAAAAACTACACACACCCAGACAGAGATAAACATTTGTGGTTCATACAAATATTCATCCCGAATCGAACCCACAACCGGAAAAGAAAAGAAGTAATGTTTATGTAAAGAAAAATATATTTAATGTAAAAACACTAACCTGTGACGGTCAACATCCGTATGTATATTTTATTTTAAGGAAATACAGTGGCCTGCTGTTCAGTTTCTTCTATAAATCCATTAGTCATCCTTTAGAATAATATGTGGGGCATCACTTTTGCAAGCTTTCGTGTACTTATATAATAATGTTTTCATTGAGAAATAAATATTTAAAACACGGACGGAGCACTTGTATATGACATTGTGACCATTGATTGTCACCAATCACCATTGCTTGTTTTGAAATTTGAAATCAGTGTTGTCATTAAATACGGTACAAAATTAAATGTCAAATAATTATTTTTCAAGTCTAAAATGATATATTTAATTAAATTTTAATTTATAATAAATAAAACATGTTTCATGCATACGTATTGTGTATTTATATTAACTTAAAATGACGAAATAAATTTAATATCGGTTAGTCGAGATTTTTCTCGATTATACTCTAGATTAAACATAGCAACACTGCAAACATCCTAGACATCGTCGTTGTTCGGCAGATCGTCGACGAGCTTAGGTAGCTTAGCGAATACGGTTTTTATCACGGTTGTTTTTAAAAGCGATGTCTCCGATGCAACATCTGTGAACTCGTCGTTGTTAACATCCGTGATGAGTTTGTTAGTGAATCGCATTGCTGTTCCCTTAACCCGTAATTTTAAATCTGCTTGCTTTTCAACGGTCAAAATTTCGCCAGGCAAAAAACTGGTTAAATAGTTAGAGAACTTAGTTAATCGACCTTTAACTATCGCGCGATTCCTAACTAAATCACGAATTAACTTATTTGTCGCTTCATCATCCGTGACAGTTATTTTACAGGGCGATTTAGCCCTAGGCTTACTACCAACGTCTAGACTCATTTCGATGTCTTATAAGAGATAGAGTACTCACGGTTTACCGTAGAAACAATACAGGAGGGCATAAAACAGGGAGAGATAGGTATTGGTTGGCGATTTTCTCGTTTTCTTGGCTTCGTAACGTCTTCCCTCAGAAGTCCTGGTTGCTCGTCATCCGGCTCGAAGGACCAAAATTATGTCGCGTTGTTGACTGTTTCGTATAGGGTGACTTCTGGGGATGTTCTTGGATAACAACGACGATTGCGAATAAGAAAATTTAGGTTTTAATCCGAATTAAAATGATTACAATGAAATATATATTGTGTCGTAGCGCTTTCTGATGAGTAATGTAACAATTTTTAATTTTTGAATTTACGCCCTCGCATTCGCTGGTCGCGGACCAATCCGCGACGACCGCTGCTCGCCGTTCCGTTTCACCAGCCGCGACAACGAGTATATGTAGTGAAAATTAAGGCGTCAATATTTTATACAAATCAACAAAAAACTGTTTATTGCATAAAACTCAAATCATACAAAATCAACCAACTAGCAATATTAAAATTCATCTTAGTGCATTATTTATTAATTATTTTCTAAATATGTTATTATATCACTACATAGTATAAAACAAAGTCGCTTTCTCTGTCCCTATGTCCCTATATCCCTATGTCCCTATGTATGCTTAGATCTGTAAAACTACGCAACGGATTTTGATGTGGTTTGTTTTAATAGATACACTGATTCAGTGAGAGGGATTTTAGCATAATTTTATCCCCATATTCCTACGGGAACGGGAACTAAGCGGGTGAAACCTCGGGGCACCGCTCGTTTAAAATAAAATAAAACCCTTTTACTCTCTCTAATAAATTCTCACCTTTTGTCCTTTAATACACTTTCCGTTAAGTCGTTCGATTAAATTAATTGATATCATTTCTTAATACTACCGATTACAGTGATAAGTTAATAAAGGAATATGGCTTAAAGAGGTTAAAACTGGAACGAGACACTCCTTGTTCGTGTTCATTAGATTATACCAACAGAGTACTTCATTTATCTAAATAATTTCGTAATGTGATACTTGTAACGTTGTCGTGTAAGAACACAAATAGAACATCTTACCTAATTAGAACATGTTAAATTTTTTACTTCAAAATTTACTTTACGATCTATGCCCAAGGGTTTTCTGTGTTTTTCTTTATTTTTTTTCTTAGCAGATGTTTACCAAAACTTTCTGCGGACCAATTTTTAGTACCCATCGCCGTTCAGTGGTTTGAGCAATGTTGAAAAATCGACATATACGATTTAGCTACAGTGTGCCTAGCGCGAGTTTTATTATCGAAAAGTTAACGTTACGATAACGCAGATCTGTATAGGATCGAACATTCGCACTAGGCACGCCACTATACATTATAATACGATCGTCATAGTGCATGTCTATGTGGCATTTCTCCCCAAACAATGGTCTATCTTCTTACTTGCCGTGCGTGTCCCTACACCTGCACACGCGAGGACCTTTACAAGGCCACTAATAGTGCCATATCGGTGGCCGAGTTTTGGTCCTCAAAAATATGAGTCGACACGCAAAGAAGAAGAAGAAGATCGTCATACTTTAGTTTAGTAACAGGTAAATATTACAGGTATTCTCATTGAATTTGTCTACTTTTCTAATCTATGGTGTACCTAAACCTGCCGATATTATGATTTATAGTTTATTAAAGTTATCAGAATAGATTAGATTATGTGTATTAATGAAACGATTAACTAATAGATACCGCAATAATGAAGTACATATTTCAAAATATTTATATACCTAATGCAGTCAAAACCAGATTGAAATTTGCGTCTTTATCACTACATAGTATAAAACAAAGTCGCTTTCTCTGTCCCTATATCCCTATGTATGCTTAGATCTTTAAAAACTACGCAACAGATTTTGATGCGGTTTATTTTAATAGATAGAGTGATTCAGTGGCAAAGTTTTTTAGCATAATTTTATCCCCATATTCCTACGGGAACGGGAACTACGCGGGTGTAACCGCGGGGCGCCGCTAGTTAAAAAGAATACACGAAAAAAAACCAACTGTCTTAAATTGTTCTATAAAGCACCAAACCATCGACATTTCTATATAAAAACTTTTATTTTTATCTACATTTGACTAAACCGTCTGTATTAGTGCCGCTTAACTGCAGAAATATGATAAAAAGTCTGTTTGCGATTACAAATAATTAATTAATTGTTGCTACCGAAAATTATACTTTTAGACAGCGATAATATCGCCGTTATAAATATGCCTTTTAAGGCTTATCTTTAGTTAATACACATCTTATCATAATCGTCATCTTTTGGCTTAACAATGGATCTTTTAATCGTAGCATTATTTGGAGTTATCAATTCTAAAGTATTTAAATATTACTTCTTTTTAATAAACGAGCTATCCACGTTTTCTAATATAAGTAAATAACAAAAGTATGTTCCTAGTTTTTAATAAAAAAGTAAAGCTTTTAGTTGAGTAGTCTAGAGATACAAACAAATAGCAATATGAATTACTTTTCCAACATCAAAAAGATATTAGATTCCAATAAAAAGCAATACACATTACAAACAGCCCCCATTCCTAGAAACACAATAACCCAAACACCGCGCACAAAGGGCCAGTCAATCACAAACGTTTCACAATGAGCAATCCTCATGACAATGAAACACACGTAATAGAAAACAATAAACAGCCCTCATACGCGTGATTCCCGTTCGTGTGTCATTCTATTCCCGGGAACAAATCTAATAAATCCCGGGGTCCGTGACACGCGACACCAATCCCGGTAAATGCCGATTGTACGTAATTCCCACCGTTGTTCGTTCACCTCACAAATGTTGCTAGTCGTTGTTCCAAATAAACCTCTCATGCACAACGATGAAGGATTTACGAACGACACGGCTCCGACGAGCCAATGTGTTAGGTGCTCCAACCTGTAAAGGGTTTTCGTGTTCTACTTTGCTTATTGTTTGTATTTTCTTTCGAAGAGTGACGACCTCGATCATTATAAAGGAGTATCTGTGTAGCTTGCAGAAAGAAAAGTAGCTTACCATATTTTGTACTTACTTGTTGGTATAAAGAGATGCAAAATGTAATACTTTAAAAACTGGAGAATAACATAGGCTATGTACTGATAACGAAAACATATAGCAAAAACAGAAATAGATATCAAGCAAGGTCTGATTTGGTACAGATGTTTCTTTAAACCAATGGCCCATACAACTTTTATTTCCAAAAGAAAATTATACCACAGTTAATGTACAATTTTATAAAAAGCAGAAATTCAGTTTTAACACATCTGTAACTAATTATACTAGTTCATCATTTCACAGACTCAAATTGGCAATTAAGAGAAACCAGCTGACTATTCGTTTGCTATATTAAAACTGGAATAAAAAAAATAACTCGGCCATCTAAAATTTCTCTTAATGACTCTCGCAGTCCAACAAACGTTAACGATCTCAAAAATCAGCTCAATTTAAAATCAGATGGTTGATATTATAATTCATTGGTAATCACTTGTTTGCCGTATAATTTAGTTATTGAAAATATTTGTAATATTTTTCAAGTATACATTAAACATCATTGAACACGGGTAGTACGGGAGCAATTTTCCTACAACTAGAACTCTCCACTCTGTCTTATGGGCGTGCTGAGATATTGATAGTTTTAAAGGCTCAACCTATCAAACTACCCGAAACGATATTCGAACGACAACTGGGAAATTCAGCTAAGGCTACCCTCCGACGACGCCCAGACACGCTACAGAAGTAGCGTGTCCGTGTGTCAGAAGTAGCGTGTCCTGAATCCTGCGTGAATGTTACTTTGCAATTTTGATTACGACCTCCCATCACTCGATTACCTACGACATGTCGAAACATGTTACTTATAATTCAAATATTATATAACCATATCTATTTTAACTCTACCATTATTTAATAGCCACTAGAGTATTTGGATTGTTAAAAGGGTCAGTGGAGTGTATGTCAAGTAGGTATTCTCTTACCATCCCCTCTTCTTTGGTTAAAAATAGTATCGAATCGATATATTACGAAATACGAACTCCATAATACTCAGAACTTTGTACATCAAATACATCATCATCAACTGGCGGTAACACAAGTTTCTGATGGATCATTTATTAATTGCGTGAAGTGGTGTGCCTATACAAGTATTATTTTTGACTAAAAATCCCATAACGGGTTTTTTCCCGTTATGGGATTTTTAAGATAAAATGTACTACATTTGTTAATTCAGGATTAGCTAGCTTGTTGCGAAATATAGTATACTAGCAGCGCCCTACGGTTTCACCCGCGTAGATCTCGTTCCCGTGTGAATACAGGGATAAAATATAGGCTATGTCACGCACTGATAAATTAGCTTTCCATGAGTCAAAGAATTTTGAAATCGGTTCAGTAGATCCCGAGATTACCGCTTACAATTTAACAAACACATAAACTTTACTTCTTTATAATATTAGTATAGATAATTATCTATGTGTTTTTGGTGGTTGAGTCCAGCCTGCCTACTTACGAGTAGATACTACCTATATACTCCTGTAAAATCACTTTGCTTATCCCTCCTTTGATGAAAACCAATAAACAAATACATTTTCTTGTTGTAATTATTATTTTGGGGAAGCAAGCATATACACAATTTACTTTAGTAACAATATTATTTCATAATATACTAGTTTATTAGTGTCTATTACATGATCCGTGATAATACTAGGTATCTGTCTGTATTACATTACACGATAAAGGCTTCTCTCTCACTGATGTTATTATTATGATATTAGTACGTAGAAGGAATACACGTAATAACGATGTTGGTTATAAACTAATGTAATTCAGCCGGGTGCGCCAAAGTTCACCTAAAATTTCAACTCCGATAATTGGAAATCCGAAAATTTTCTTCCTAACATTTTTTATCCTAACAATCGCAACTCCTAAAATCTTTGTCACTAATGTTTTAATTCCGAAACATTCAACTGCATAAAGTCAGTAGCAATAAACATCTTTTACACTTTTATTTGTTTTCCTATATTTTCTCAACATAACCATCGTTCATACTATTATTCAAAGTCATATCTTTTTTGTTTAGATTTATTTTTATTTATTATAATCAATATTATATACATAAATTTTTCGTAACTTTGTTTTTACATAATATGTAGGTATAACATATAACGCACGAGCCGAGCGAGCAAAACCAGAGTCCTGCTCCAATCATTCAGTCAAGTTCCAGTAACGAATCGGTCCTATTCCTAATTATTGGTTTAGGTTATGTTAGAACTGTGACCCCAACGCACGAGCCGAGCGAGCGTAGCGAGCGTGCCGCGGCAGCGGCCGGTGAAGTGCCAGAACCGAATTGGTCCTTTAGTTATGGTTATGGTAAACCCCCAGGCCATAAGCATAACCGTAAACGAGTCGTATAATAATCATTAAAACTATAAATATCATCTTCTACCCACATATATTTTTCATTACACTTGGTAAATGTTTCTTTCTGAGCATGAGTGAAAATATTATGGTAAGTATGTTTAGGGATAAAAGCGTTATGATAAAAAACAGTAGGAGTTTAAATATGTTTACATTCATGATGTTAGTAATTAAAATTTTCGGACACATCAGTGTTATGAGCATCGTCGGTAGCACTACAAATAGTATGAATTAAAACTTTAGGATGAAAATTTTTAGGAAGAATGATCATTCGGACTACAAATAGTTAGGAAAAACATTTTCGGGTAAAGAACTTTAGGTGAGCCAATATGGACCCAATTCAGCCATTAATTGTGATAATTTATTGTATAACATCACCACAAGTAACCCATTTCAAATAGGATTATACTATGTTGATTGAATCAATTAATTCAGGTCGCACGAAACATTGAGGAATATCCAAATATTCAGAGATACGATCACAGGAGACATGTTTACAATAGCCATCAATCTTCTCTTAAAACGACCGAATCCTTCCGAAATTAGGGTTTCCGTTCTTGTTTGGATATAGCTACACCTACTGATATGCTACCCCTTCTTATTCCATTGTATTTTTTTCTAATCAATCACTTTGTCATCTTTATACAACATCAAACTCTAGGTACATTAACTGTCTTTAAGGTATAAGGAAACAACGCATAACTATAACTACACAATAATTAAAGTTTATGGAACACACAAACATTTTGACCTCGTATGGGAATCAAACCCTAAAACCCGTTAGTCAGTCTGACATAGGGACCACTCAGTCATTTGGAACGTAATTTATATCAGCTCACATATACGTATGTAAGTCTCTGTAAAAGTGAAGTGCATACGTTAATAATACCTCGAACCGATATTTCAGATTCAGAGCACTCACTTCAGTTTCAAAGCTGATTATGAAAGTACACGCGATACGAACACAGATGGTGAAATTTTTCACACAATTCATGAGAGAAAATTGAAAACGTAATAGCATTTTCGGCGTGATACGAATATCTCGTAGCTACTGAGGGCTTGAGTGAAGCGCATTATAAAGCATTGACATTCACATTAATTATAAAAGATAAGAGACTGTAATTAATGATCGTTTGTAAGTTTAGTACCAAAGCTCCAATTTGAACATTGTGTATTTTACGTAACCAACATACCATTACTCGAACCAATGATACAACTCTAAATTGGATAGAAATGTAAGCCTTGAATCTCCAAGACATCTGACATAACAACATTTGTGTGACTCAACAGATACTCACATATTTTCGTTACCTGCAAACTATATTTCGTACATATACCTAGGTATATATTTATAAAGATTTAACAAACACATAAACTTTACTTCTTTATAATATTAGTATAGATAATTATCTATGTGTTTTTGGTGGTTGAGTCCAGCCTGCCTACTTACGAGTAGATACTACCTATATACTCCTGTAAAATCACTTTGCTTATCCCTCCTTTGATGAAAACCAATAAACAAATACATTTTCTTGTTGTAATTATTATTTTGGGGAAGCAAGCATATACACAATTTACTTTAGTAACAATATTATTTCATAATATACTAGTTTATTAGTGTCTATTACATGATCCGTGATAATACTAGGTATCTGTCTGTATTACATTACACGATAAAGGCTTCTCTCTCACTGATGTTATTATTATGATATTAGTACGTAGAAGGAATACACGTAATAACGATGTTGGTTATAAACTAATGTAATTCAGCCGGGTGCGCCAAAGTTCACCTAAAATTTCAACTCCGATAATTGGAAATCCGAAAATTTTCTTCCTAACATTTTTTATCCTAACAATCGCAACTCCTAAAATCTTTGTCACTAATGTTTTAATTCCGAAACATTCAACTGCATAAAGTCAGTAGCAATAAACATCTTTTACACTTTTATTTGTTTTCCTATATTTTCTCAACATAACCATCGTTCATACTATTATTCAAAGTCATATCTTTTTTGTTTAGATTTATTTTTATTTATTATAATCAATATTATATACATAAATTTTTCGTAACTTTGTTTTTACATAATATGTAGGTATAACATATAACGCACGAGCCGAGCGAGCAAAACCAGAGTCCTGCTCCAATCATTCAGTCAAGTTCCAGTAACGAATCGGTCCTATTCCTAATTATTGGTTTAGGTTATGTTAGAACTGTGACCCCAACGCACGAGCCGAGCGAGCGTAGCGAGCGTGCCGCGGCAGCGGCCGGTGAAGTGCCAGAACCGAATTGGTCCTTTAGTTATGGTTATGGTAAACCCCCAGGCCATAAGCATAACCGTAAACGAGTCGTATAATAATCATTAAAACTATAAATATCATCTTCTACCCACATATATTTTTCATTACACTTGGTAAATGTTTCTTTCTGAGCATGAGTGAAAATATTATGGTAAGTATGTTTAGGGATAAAAGCGTTATGATAAAAAACAGTAGGAGTTTAAATATGTTTACATTCATGATGTTAGTAATTAAAATTTTCGGACACATCAGTGTTATGAGCATCGTCGGTAGCACTACAAATAGTATGAATTAAAACTTTAGGATGAAAATTTTTAGGAAGAATGATCATTCGGACTACAAATAGTTAGGAAAAACATTTTCGGGTAAAGAACTTTAGGTGAGCCAATATGGACCCAATTCAGCCATTAATTGTGATAATTTATTGTATAACATCACCACAAGTAACCCATTTCAAATAGGATTATACTATGTTGATTGAATCAATTAATTCAGGTCGCACGAAACATTGAGGAATATCCAAATATTCAGAGATACGATCACAGGAGACATGTTTACAATAGCCATCAATCTTCTCTTAAAACGACCGAATCCTTCCGAAATTAGGGTTTCCGTTCTTGTTTGGATATAGCTACACCTACTGATATGCTACCCCTTCTTATTCCATTGTATTTTTTTCTAATCAATCACTTTGTCATCTTTATACAACATCAAACTCTAGGTACATTAACTGTCTTTAAGGTATAAGGAAACAACGCATAACTATAACTACACAATAATTAAAGTTTATGGAACACACAAACATTTTGACCTCGTATGGGAATCAAACCCTAAAACCCGTTAGTCAGTCTGACATAGGGACCACTCAGTCATTTGGAACGTAATTTATATCAGCTCACATATACGTATGTAAGTCTCTGTAAAAGTGAAGTGCATACGTTAATAATACCTCGAACCGATATTTCAGATTCAGAGCACTCACTTCAGTTTCAAAGCTGATTATGAAAGTACACGCGATACGAACACAGATGGTGAAATTTTTCACACAATTCATGAGAGAAAATTGAAAACGTAATAGCATTTTCGGCGTGATACGAATATCTCGTAGCTACTGAGGGCTTGAGTGAAGCGCATTATAAAGCATTGACATTCACATTAATTATAAAAGATAAGAGACTGTAATTAATGATCGTTTGTAAGTTTAGTACCAAAGCTCCAATTTGAACATTGTGTATTTTACGTAACCAACATACCATTACTCGAACCAATGATACAACTCTAAATTGGATAGAAATGTAAGCCTTGAATCTCCAAGACATCTGACATAACAACATTTGTGTGACTCAACAGATACTCACATATTTTCGTTACCTGCAAACTATATTTCGTACATATACCTAGGTATATATTTATAAAGATTTAAGGGTGTACGTCTCCCCTACGTGACGTACTCGGAACGTTTTTGTGGTTCAGTGGCAAGGGTGCCTACTGCCTATATAAATTTATGAGTGAGTAGGGGCGACCGAGTCTGACAATTGATTATCACTTAAATGCTATTTTCGGAAGGGCCGACAAAGAAAATAAGAAATCTCAGTTGAATGAATAAAACTAATGAAGGCTTCTTTTGTGGATCTGCATTTAATTGAATAGTATAATGAGAGTTTTTATAGTTTGAAGTACTTAAGAGTTTTTATATCATAAAACTATAACACTTTTTGAACTTTTGTGAACTGAATTCATAGTTTATTTAAAGTACTGGTCTCACATATTTTAGATTAAAAATTGTATAACTACTGTTAAGTGCAGTAGCTAAACCAAAATAACTGTTTAATTTTCTTTACGATGCCATTTTAAAACACTTTTCCACGAAACGCAGTTTGCGTCCACAGATAAACATCGCAAATCATATTTATAAACATTTTTGAGAGTTGTTATGACCGAAAATACCTGCATTAATCTACGGAAGTGCCTAAAAGCATACTTTCAAACAAATTTACTTGCAAAATGGGACTTGCAAACACGGGTTGGTAAATAAAATATGTTTTTATATGAACTATGACTGTATTTTTGTGTGATAGGATAACATGGATAGGATGGAATGTGAGGATTGAATTTAGAATTTCAACGTGATGTTTCAAGTCTTAAAATTATTTTTATTATAATGACAAGGTATCATCTAGATATAACCAAACCAATTTTATGCTTAGCCTAGGAAAGTTTGACCAATTTTATTTTCAATGTCTCAGAGGTCTACTGCGAAGTGCACCTTCCAAACCAAAGACCGCGATTTGATTCTTGGATCGAACGAAGCATGTTCGCTATGTTTACTTGACTACAGCGAAAAAAAAGTATAGTAAGTATGTATGTACTAAAAATATTGGTCAGGTTTACGCTCACCACAACGCATTAGTCAAGCGTGGTGATTAAGCACTCTGAACAAACTATGTACTTATGTTCTTTTATGAAGAACCTAGAAAAATTCTTGAAATTTGGAAAGAAAATCTGCCCGTAAAAACTGCATTGCAAGTAGTATTTGCAAGCAGTTATTTTACATTGAAAGATGTATGAAAAGAAAAAATAAAATAATAATTCCGAACCCCACGACATTTTTGAACAAAAATTAAAAAAACTCATTTGTATTTTTTACTTACGTTCACCGAAAATTGCATCGAACGCTCTGAATAATAAGAGGATAGTTCCTGTCACATTTCGTTGAAAATTTTGATCTTTTCCACTCGACAATACGAATACGAATTGAGAAATTAAAATTCAGAGTTTCATATTCGACTTCATAATACGAATAGTCTGAAAGTTTGTAGAAATATTTTAATGTATGAGGAATATTTCGGTGAATATAGCCTTGACTTGAAACTCCTAAAATATCTCCGGCTCCGAGTCTCATTCGAGATGAATTTTAAAAGACTAACTACGAAAATAGAAATGTGCAATGTGCATCTTCTTAATTCAAGCTCAGAGCATTCTCTGTTTGCTGTTTTAACCCAGAGGAAATATTTTATTTAAATTTAAAATCCTTATTGCCTTGTCATATTCTTAGTTAGGAGTCAGTTACTATAATGAGATGATTCACTACAGAATGATAATGTTATGTTATATTATCCTAAGTACGTAATTACAAAGAATTATTGTTATTTTACAAGGAGTGATGTATTATACGTATGTATACGGAGTTTTGTATTCAATGATTACATGAATAGAAAACAAAAACAGCTTATTTTTCGTTAAGCTTAAGAAAGTATCCTGAACTGTATGATACAAAAGAATATATACGTTTTTGTATCAACACTTGAATATTACACTATTTAAAATAACCTTTTCAATGACTGACGTTATTAAATTCACAACGCCACACTCATTTAATAAAATGTTATTAACAAAGGATTGATAATTAAAAGGAGAACAGAAACCTGTTTCATGGCAACATTATAAGAATATTCTCACAGATTTTAATTATAAAGCTAAACTTTACAATATCCCATTGCGTAATAAGTACATTTTCCATGTATTCATTTTCATTGAGTCTATTTTCTTCCCAAATTATCGTAAAAGGGTTTCTCAGAATTGCCCACTTCTGTTGCGAAGGAGTATCGAATCTCTGTTCATTAACAATTCAAAATCTCGTTAAATAAGAGTACTTATTATTTGGTTCGAGTAATATTAATTGTTAAATTAATGTAATCTCTTTTAAGATTGGATTTATAATAGCAAATTTCGGTTTTAATTACGAACCTTCCAACCAATACAGTTTGTGAATGTTTTAGAGAATGTAATAAGGCGAAAAATGTCTGCGTAGGTACTAACGAGTATATTGAAAAGTTATTACTCATGTCTGACTTTGTTTTAAATGTTTATGAGACGATCTGCGGTCGTTTAAATACCATAGTTACTACTATGCTAAGTGAGAAGTGAATTAATAGTTTCGTCTCATTGATCGCACGATCAATAGGCGATTGCATGATTGCACCAAATTTTCCAAATCCGCTAATCGGAGGCGACCAAAAATTGGTGATTATTTTTTGCAAAAATATGCATATTTAAAAACCAGATACCGATACAGAGTCCTCATATAATATCATTTTATACGATAATATGTAATTACTTAATCAGCATTCTACCTTATGGCTCACCGAAAACAAACGTTTGGAATAGTAAAGGATTTAGCGAAGTCTAAGCAAATAAACTAAATAATGATTAGAAACAATTTACTTATACCAAAATAATCACAGCACAGCGTTTGTCAGCATTAATTACGACTAAACGGTAAATTATTCAAGTTATCACATCCAGATGGTCTTAACAATATCAAATACCTAATTTATTAAACAAACATTTTCTTAGTCTAGCGTCGCCAATTAAATTGATATCTGAGTAATATCTACTATCTAGAATAGTTTTAGTTCTGTTATAATATAACAGACAGTGTATTTAGAGTAAAATATTATGAGTCTGGTCCTATGAAGTAGGTTAATAAGCGCAAAAACAAACAAAAGCTTTCCTCTATAACCCTAAGCCTAAGCTAACGACAGCAAACTAAGTAATTGGCGTGAAAATCCATTATATTACGGTACGCCACAACTATCTACTTGTTTCCAACGCCTTATCGCGATTTCAAAAGAATAAGAAAAATGTGCCTACGACCGCGAGAGGCTGGTTTTATAACAAATTCCCACCGAAACCCGAGAAAATGCTGTATCATTGTTGACAACGGTCCTGATTTATCGGAGTTACTTAAATTGTTTAAAAAAAGCAGAGTTAAAAAAAGATAAAATAACAAATGTTTTTCGCAGCTACGTAGACAGTAAACTAAAATACAATCAACGAAGGGTCTTAAAAAAATGCTGAGAAAACTTTAGAAATACCTTCATCAACTTTAGCTTCCGAAAAGGACGGTAGAAACCCAACTTAGATTGTGAAAGATAGAGCCTCGTTTACAGCATCAACTTTTGAAGAAATACGCAGCCGTCATGAATTTTTTTCATTAACTTCTTCAATGAAAACTTTTCTTTGAATTCGAACATTTTATTTATCTACTGCGTATTTTAACCAGCTTCTGAATGTGAAACCAATTATACAACTTCGTATTGAATTTAATTGTAAATATAGACATACGAGATAGGGATTCGAAAATCGAACGCTACAAATACAATTTTGAATTAAGAATGTGTTCTGGTGTATTTCGGCTATAGAGGATTTAATCGAAACAGTGAAGTATCGAGGTCGCTGAATGCACCGGCCAAAGTACCGTAAGGTTTCAGTGGAGCTGAGCTCACCCTACAGTTTTCATTTCAGTTGGTCGTCGGGAGCGGCGGAGTGCAGCCGTCCTCGCGCGCGCCCCTACTCCCTTTACATCCCTCTCGCGTACTATATGTATACAAAAGTTGGCCAATACCCGCAGTTACACTATGCCTATTATTATATTACTTCACTAGTTTTAACAAAGTGAACGTTTTTGGATCATGACAGCGTAACACAAAGGGTACGTCGTAAAATTTTAAACTAAAATAGGTTTTCGAATTTTATGGTGCCTATATTAATTTGGGTCATTTGCGTTTACCTAAATTTATGTATATTGGTGTTGGGTTGTTTAAAGTTTAGAGTTTTGATTTATAGCAAACTAATTAAGAGCTCTTATTGTTAAGAACTTTTGAAATCATTTGCAGGCCTTGCAGCTAAGAAATAAGTTTTTCCGAGCTCTCGCGCTGTACATTTTAGAAAAGCATTAACCGGTTCATTCGCTTCGCTTGTAATGAGAAAATTGTATGAATTAGTTGGCTTATTTTTATGAATGGATATTAAAAAAAATTCGCTCTATCTTTTATAGTTTTCTTTTCAATTATTTGCTTCTAATAAGTATAAATCATTAAAATTATAAGCTCAATTGCATACAAACTTATATTACCTAAAAGCCTAATTAGTGAAAATCTAAGCTCAGAAAAATACGTACGTACTTAAAGATATTTGATTAGTTCTATTTATCTACTTTAATAATTTGTTTGTTTTTAAATCTATGTAAAAATAGCTACTAATAGCTACGAGTAATACAAAGAGTGATTAGTTCCAAACTGAACAGATACTTAACGGTCTAGATTAATTTAAATTAGTCTAGGTTTTTAAAGTACTTCATAGAAAGAGCTATGAAATAACTGTAAAAATAATTAGGTATTCAAAGTTTAAAATAACCATTCCAATTATACCCCAAGTTAAACAAATAAGATCGAAAATAGGCTATAGAACGCAACTGTTTATGTAAATTAATTAACATGTTTTTATAAAATATGGATAACTGTGTGTATAAAGGTTTGAAAGGGGTAATCTTAAAAACCGCGCGTGCAGTTGTGCCTCACGGCATTGTACTCTCATTTCTTTATTATAGACAGCAGTGTCCCGCGGTTTCACCCGCATAGTTCCCGTTCCCGTGGGAATACGGGGATAAAATATCACAAAATAGCCTATGTCATACACTGATAAATTAGCTTCCCATCAGTGAAAGAATTTTTGAAATCTGTACTTTCAGAGCTTACTCGTTACAAACAAATCATTTCCTCTTTATAATATTAGTGTTTACCTACTACTCGAATAAATTAAATAATACGTTTTTCGTTACCGAACCAAATCTATCCTAAAAGCTCAAATACACGATAAACCATCAGTTTCGGTTGTTACTAACATCATCAACAGACATCAGTGGTGGTTTAACCACCCTTAAGAGCATAGCAAGTAATTCTCCATACAAACGTATCCCGTCTTTCCTCCCTGGATAATATCTCTAGAGCAAAAAGTTTTTTCATACAGTCTGGTCCTGCCATGGCCATGTCCTATATTAAGCCAATGAAAAATAGGATTTTGACATGGTCATGTACCCCTTTGAGCCAATGAAAAAAAAATGAAAATTCCTATGTAATAGTGATCAAAATCCAATTTTTCAAAATACTTCACGGCAAACTATGCTCTCAATATTCTAACCAAAAGTATCGCAGTATCTACACGCAAAGGACCCAAACTAGAGTGGTCTAATAATATAAACTGCCTACTACATAGACAGACATAAAAGTGACTGTAATTTTGCCCAAAGCCTACGTTTTAACGCCGATCTCGTGGTGTGGCTGATTGTTATTGTAACTCCCACTCAAGGCAAAGATTGGATAATTGTATGCATTGATATGTCTGTTTGTCTAGGTCAGGGAGTTATCATCTGATCCTGCGGCGCCCGCTTAGAGGCGCGGAGGGAATGTGGTGAGTTTTTAGTGGGTAGGCCTCGCCCTTCTGGCGGGGAGAGCCCCACATAACCCCGGGAGTCCGCCTCCATTACTCGACTCCGGGGTTGCAGTTTATTGCATTTTCTCAGCGTAAAACAAAAGGTCAGGGAGTTATAATGACCTAGACAAACAGAGACAAATTCGTACCTATACCTAGGATGTTTATAGGTATGTTATACACCTATAACATCCAAGGTATGAATTTGTAAAAAAGCGATATTATGTGTACGGGTACCCTAGTACTCATTATTATACAGTGGTACGGGTATGGTTTAGGCATTGTCTGTTATCTATGCTACATGCTACGAGGCTACAAGGGTATATGAAAAAACTTTAATTTTATTTTCTTTGAATTTGGAATAGGAGCTTTAAAGACAAATAATGACGTATGTTTTTTCCGGCATTTGAACCAACTATAATATATTACTGTTAGTAAAACTCGATGTACAGCAACAGATAAAAGTGTCGTAAAAACAAAGTAAAAGTTTACGCTGAACGTTTACATAAACGAAACATAAACGTTCTCTGTAACCTGTCCGTATTCTAAACAAAAAACATACTAAAGGGTTTTCCAACAAACTTCTAAGTCCTCGACATATTTTACGAACGCTGTAAGTAAATTGGACTCGCAATAAAAGGAATTTGCCCGAACAATAACATTTTGTTATTTAATTTTAAAGCCTGTCATAATAGGAATTAATTTTATAATGAAATTTATCAATTGACGTGCTATTTTTCTACAATCAAGTAATTCATAGTTTTAAAGTCTGCGTGGAACTTTGTTCATCGGACTGTTTTGTGGCGTTCATTAATATAAGGAATAGGGAACTATGGAAGAAAATTAGAAATATCGATGGGAACATTAGACCCGAGCAAAGCTGAAGCTGGCCGCTAGTACCTATAATAACCCGCAACTAAATACTAAGCTATATACTCGTAGGTACTAACAAAATACTTTAAGAGTACGAGTATAACATATGCGCTGATAAAATCGATTCTTTAATAATAAATCGTTCGTATTTGGTGGTTGGATGCATTATTATGTCACATAATGAGAGTATACAGTATATATAGAGTAATAGTAAAGTACCGTTATAAATTTATATTGTATTGAGTAAATATTGATTTTCTATATTATTTCAAACAAGTGGCTAACTCCAGCTTCACGCGGGTCCGATTTTCCCGTGGATATTCCAAAAAAACATGTACACAAACCTTGTTCTGACAGGGCTAATTAATCTTGATATGTACTTTAATTATATTAACCTTTGTACAACATTATGGTAACAATAAATATTTGTATTTGAATTTGGACAGTAATGAACACAAACAAAAACGAATCATTCAATTTCTTTCAGTCGTTTTTATTTTTTACTTATGTTAGTTATGATTAAGGGATATAGGAACTTCATCAAAATCATTTTTGAATACATACATACTTACTCTTGTTTCTCTCGTACAATTTTTCACTCGTTGTATCTCCTATTAAGTATGCAAAATTGCAAACATTCTAACATCCTTATAAACTCTCACATTTACACAAAGACGATATTTTTCCAAAGAAAACGAGAGTTTACAAAACAACTTGCGAAGGTCAATTGGCCCTACTAAATAAGTTATCACAACACTTGATATAGAGAGTAGATAAAACCATACAAAGGGAAATAGTATACCCCAAAGTGACGTAACACTTTAGTTTCCGATTGGAACCCACAGACTACAAAGGGTGTGCCTATCTGTGGTATCTTTAAACGTTGGGCTGAACATGCGATAGGATTCAACAAAAGACTGAATATGTTTTATGTATGTGGGTACTAGACCTTGAAGTGGGAATAGCCCAATGGCTAAGGCATCGATATGGCAATCGAGAGTTCGATCTCCACCCTTTGCACTATAGAGTTGCCACTCCATGCATACTTAGCTTGGTTGGAGGGTTAACAAAACTACTATATACCCATATTTCTAGTAAGCTATAAAAAAGTTTAAGAACCTTATTATTTTAGTGATAACAATGATTATATGCTCTTTCCAAATTTCAACTTTGCCACCTCGTATGTTTGCCGCTCGCACCGCCATCTTTAATTTCTTTCATTTTTTCAATATGGCGGCGCGAGCGGCAAACACACGAGGTGGCTAAGTTGAAATTTGGAAAGAGCATATCAAAATCTATAACATTGCCAATTTTCAAAACTCCCGGAAAATAGGATTGAATCAACGTGGAACACATGCCGATTTCGGCAATGGTGACCGTTTACAAAGGATACTGGAATATCATTAGGTAATATCATATGTTTTTACCCCAATGAGTTTCTCGAACCTAGCGTATTAAAACAAAGGCGATCAAGTCTGATTCAACCACGCTGTCCGAATAATGAATCGGAATAGAGATAAAAGCAAATAGGGACTTTGCTTTGAATCGAAATGGCGTGACCAAAAAAAATATGGATTATTTTTTATAAATAAAACAGAATATAAGCTTAAAAGTTGAGTAGGGTTTCTTAAGGGTGTTCTTATGTTGCTTTTAAATATATCTCTAAGAAGGTAAAATGAGGATCAGAGTCTAAAGCCACGAAGAGTAAGAGTTACAAAGTGGTTACATTTCAAAGGCCAAAGACAAAAGTTAGTACTCGAAATTTTAAGATCGATAAGAGAAAGTATCGAGAAACTTGTTGAAGTTCAATGTTGTGTGGTATCCGATTTCAATTCTGTATTTTAAAATTTGAAAACTGGAGGGATGTTGTGGAAGGCTTTGCTAGAATTTTAATTCGCCTGTAACTCTTGATAATCTGCTGGCCCTGAATACATTAGTCCTCAAAAAGCCAAGATGTACTTTAATTAATTGTTGATCTTTGGCGTTTGAGATCACCAATGCTTTGGCCAAATATGATGGTTACGCCTATTTCACACTTATATCATCCGTGAGAGAGAAGCCTTTGTCCTGCAATTGGATGTTACAGGCCGATACTTTACGGCACTCGTGTTCCTCAATAAGATCTCTACTTTAGTTTGGTTCTTTGCGTGTACTGCGATATTTCTGTAACTTTTGAAGGCTTTAATGCGTTTATAACATGTAACTCTTGTTGTTTTCTTATCTGTGTTTTTTAATCAACCTGTATTGTCCCACTCCTTGGCAAAGGTCTCCCCCAAATCTCTCAATCTGTTTCTGTCTCTAGCCAGCTCCTTCCAATCTCTGTCGAATCTCTCAAGATCTTGCCTCCATCATGTGGTTTTTAATATAAATTATTATTTTCTAGAAAATGACGAGGACAACGACGTCAGGACCGCTCGGCCTCCTAGACCGGCTGACCAGTACCTCATCCACCACACCCAGTTCAGCTAGCAACGTGGGCGTGGGCAAGCCTAATGCCAGTGGCAGTAAACGGCCTACACCTATCATCATATATCCCACAGGTAACTGCTTAACTTGAATATATCCGGACTGGACATAATATCACCATGGCCATCTAGTACCAAACTATGACGATGCTAGACAACGGATAAAGATACTTGTATACACATCATCATCATCGTCAGCCAGTATTCATCCACTGCTGGACAACCTTCCCCATGCCGCGCCAACACACTCGAAAACACAAACTTGGCATAAGTTTATAGAAAATACCCAGACCAAAACAAATAGACATGTTCTATTGTTCATGGACACAAATGTTGGTCAAGAGCGAGAATCGCACGTAAACTTCAGCAAAACAGGTTGGGTCATTACCAACGACACCTCGATCATGACATGATAAGAGTATTCCATAGAACCCACCAGAAGGCTTCCTCTCAGATTACCATACATATTGTAAGGAACACGTCCTGATACGATCAACCTGACTCACCTTACCTTTTATCCTCGTCCGGATATTTTTGTAAAGAATGTGCAAATTTTTATCTCTATTTTCACGGGTATAAAATTCCTGCAAATTCCTGCAACTTTGTACCGTAAAGTTAAAGTCAAAACTGATAACTAAACAAAACTAATAGTTTAATATTAGGACAATTTGGTAGTTTGTGTAACTTTCAATAATAAACTACCGATTCAACGGTCCCTTTTCCCTTCAATTTCGACTTTCAGTTGTTTCCATATGTTACCAGGAAAACAGGGAGGTACTGTCGGGGTCAACTAACTTTCACTGTTGTTTATCCCTCTTATTAATAAATAAACAGGATATAACAACACTATATTTAATCCACGAGAACCTCTCTTATATAATGTGATATATAAAAAAATTAATAGATAAGTACTTGACAATAAAAGAGAATGGAATCACCAAAAATGTTATCTGTACAAACATAAATCAAAAAATTTAATCATCTAACTTTTTTAATAAAATAAAAAGTTCAGTGAGATTAAAAAATAATTTAATACAGATAAACAAACAGTTAATGTATTAAATCTTCTCAGAAACAACTTTTAATGTTCTAAAGTAAACAATTAATCTAATTTAATTTATCTATCACAGTCGTGACTTTCAAAACTTTCAAGACTTTAAGTAACTAATCTTTCTCTAAATTAACACCAACGCTTCGAAGAAGATAGAACATTATAAATTACAGCTTAATATTAAATAGACACACACACTCAATTGTTCATCTGCGCTTAGAATATTAAACTTTATACTTTTTAGTACTAATTCATTAGATTAAAACTTTAGCAGTGAAGTTGGTAATAATTCTACGAGTACTTGCCAATCTTGACATGCTGGTTACGGATTCGTTCCAAACATGTGTGTTTATCTTGGTCTGGGTGTTTTCTATGAACGACAAAGTATTTATAACAAACCTTGAAACAAGGATACTTTTGAAATCAAAATACTTCCAGAATCAGTATTACTAATATTAGGTATGCTAGAATGGCAAGGCACAGTCAGTCGTTAATAAGTGAGTAAGTAAAACAATAAAGTTAAAAACAATGATTCGAGAGAAGTAAATTCTGTACAAACAAAATTATCGCAATAAAATTGTTTTGTGGTGTATTGTTTGTTCTCCCACTAATGACTATTATTTCATGCGTAATTTGATACAGATTGTTCGCTTTCACGCTTTGTTTTAATAGAGTTTTGAGAGTGTTTCTGTCTTAATGTAATGAGTTATGTATCTTTGACGACCGAGTGATGTAGTTGGTAGTGATCCTACCTGCTTAGTTTGGTACTAGGTGGCGATGTGTGACGCGTTCTGATATAAACGATATAAATACTTAAACGTATGTACTTAAAATCTCTTTTGTTGCAGTGACACCTGAATCTATCGTTGTACCAATTGTTTCGTGTATATTCGGGTTCCCGTTGTTGGCGCTCACAGTTATCTGCTGTTTGCGGCGAAGAGCGAAATTGGCCAGGTGAGTGATATCGGATTGATGATCGGTGAGTGATTTCAATGGCGGATTCAAGGTAGTCTTAGGAGGGTCTAAGAAGCCCACACTGCCGTAAAAGCATCTGAGTTCTTCTGTGACAAAGTGACAATACTAACCTAACACTTATAAATTGTAAGACATTTTGTCTCGGCGGAGTCAAGCTCCTCAAAAATCAATCCTGAATCAGTCACTAGAGCTTTTTCAACTCAAGACTATCAACTTATCTCTACAAGAAATTTAAATGAATACACTGACTTCCAATAACAAGGCAGTAGAATGTAGAGTTACCAACAAAACGTAATTACAGAGATGTCGATTCCTTTGAGGTTCAACTGAGATCAGAGACGACGTTACGCGATATTAGAGGATAAAAGGAAAACCTGTATGGAACCTAACAATTAAAGGTATTCGTTGTCGAACGAATGTTTCTTAAGGGTTTATCTTCAGGTAGATTTGTACTAACATTATATACCTTTATAGTCAGAGTAAAAGTAGATACCTATTCCTTAAGGCTTTATAATATCTAGACGTTATTTTTAGTTGCGAGGTTGAACGTTTATAGGTACGAGTATTAGCGCGTTTTAGTGGTAATTCCTACGATTGCTTTGCGTTACTTTTAGTGGTTATTTAAAAACTTTGGTATATTTTGTACTACATACCTTTGATACAAACAGATAGAGTAAAGAAAAAGAGAGTTTCCAAATATCAGCCGCGCGTTCTAATAGCGTCAAACAGCCATGGTTAGCTAGGAAAAGCGCCTTGCTATTGCTAAAAGTAGCGTGTGTGTGCAAGCCTTCTAACGGGTATAAAATGTAATAACGTAACACATGTTTCATTTTATGATTTACCCTGTACTAACAAAATTACCCGAAGAAACTAACTTGCAAGTCGATGAACTTTGTAAGCGCACAAGACAAGCATAAAAGTACCAAAATAACGTGCTCTAGGTAACCAACTACGTAACGTACCTCCTACTCCTATTCTCCCGAAATGGCCGTAAAGGTCCAAGTAATAAAATTAGTAAAACATGAACATAATAAACGCTGCTGTTCACAAATTCATACAGATTGCGCCTTTGAAAATTTCCTAACCTAACAAACGTAAAAAAAACTGAACCTACAATGCTCCTACAAATTGTTCAAAGCAATTTTACGCAGTGCAGAATCATAAAGCAAATTTTTTATGTAGGCAAAGATGAACGACCTTTTTCTATACAAAAGAGAAGGTAAATGGACAAAAAATCAACATTTTTTTACGGTTGTTTGTTAAATAAACTTTTGTGTTGAAAGGTAAACAAGAAAAGATGCAGATAAAATATGGATACTGAAACATGTGTTATACACGTACTTATACTTGTATAGATTTAATCCGAACAAATATTGTTGTTCCATGTTTTTTTCAATTTTGTAATGGCAACGCAGAGTTTTCTTTTTAAAGTAAGGACAAAACAAAGACGCTATAAAACTCATAACATTTCTGACTAGATTCAATCCGTGTCTAGGGAGTGTATCAGAAATTCTTTCATACACACATGGAAAAGAGAACTAGGCATCTCTATCTGTCTGGTGCGTACACACATTCATATATCAACTTAACCTAACTAAAGTATCCACCGATTCCCGTCTACCTTAAAAATATCCAGATTATTCGACATTTTGTCAAACATCCCAGACTTACTGAGAATATTTAAACACTGAGTGCCGAACCGAAGTATTATAAAGATTAAAACTTTAAAATCTTCTTATCTCCAGTATGTTGACTCGCTGAACGTTCCTTTCTACTGAAATAACAATTTTCTATCGTTTTATAGCTCTGACATAAATAACATTAGAAAGCACAGATAAAAGGTGAAGTGAAAAATACACGGAAAATATTTATAAAAGACCGTCTATGGTAGCAAAGAGAACTGAACACTCGTTTTGATAAACGTTATTGAGTTTTATTATAAAAGTTTTGTTGCAAGATTTTATCTATACATGCATACTGATTGATATATGAACGCAAAACCCAAACAACTGGGGCTAGTAGGCCGTGATACATTTGCATGTCACTTCTTTCGTGCCCTGAAATGTGGAAAAAACAGTTTTTAATTGGTAAAAATCCCAAAAATAATATGATATTTAGTTATTGAGATGTGTACGGTGTACGGTACTGTTTTTCAAATATGTAAGTATAAAAATATATTTCAAATAAAAATGCTCAAAAAGACCAAAAATGCAAACCATGCCCAATTACGCAAAAAGTTACCTACAAATATTACATCATCTTTTACTATTAACATATACCAGTTAGTAAATAAATCAATTAACTATAAAATTGCAGAATACAACTTCATATTGCTGAACAGTAATTCATTATGCAGATTCACTGCAGAACTGTAACGAAATAATACCTCCATTTAAAAAACTCGATCGGATATTAACTTTCTTTTATTTTCTGTTGCAAATAGTTGAGAGAAAAAGGACAGCAATTAAATTCTATTGTTATTCATTTGAAAACGGCTAATAAAGGAGTGACTACATTTATTCAACTTTGTCCATGGAAAAAACTAGTCTTGTATGAAAGGTGAAAAGACGCGAATGCCGATATTATTCATTCTGTCTCCATACAAAATCGTTGTAAGTGTACGGATACCCAAAGGGTAAAACCAGGACTCTGTTGATAGGGCCTCGTAACTCCGCTGTCCGTCTATCTGTTAACAGACAGATATCACGGTTCATGAAATACCGTCTGGTGATCAGGCTGTATCATGAACCGTAATAGCTGCTATAGCAACAATTACTAAAAATATAATAAAATTAATATGTATCCAAATGGGATACCAAATGGGATACATTTTTTTGCCATTTCTTTGGTACGGCACCCATTGTGCACGAGTCCAACTCGATCTTGGCCGGCTTTTTATCAATGGATATAAACTAAATTAAGCTAAATAAGTGTGCTTAGTCCTTAATTAAGTTTTGTTTCAGAGAGCGTGCTAGACGGCGGAACTGCGAGTTGGATCGTGGGGAATTATCCGTGGTTAGACTTTCCCCAGTGAAGACGAAGCCTCGGGCAGTGAGTCTGGTGCGATCACCAAGAGCACCCCCAACATTAGAACTTGATACAGTTCTAGAAGAAAGGTCCGATCCCGAACAAACTACTTTATCACAGGTGAAAAATTTTCTCCATAAATTAGCATTAATGTTGGTATAATTTATCGGATAACCCAATTAAAATTCAAAATATGTCCTTGTCTAATTTTTTTTACGAAAAATTAAAATGCCTAAGTTTATTGGGTTCAAATCATCATATCAGCAGTAATTTGACATCCACAGTGCAACAAAGGCCTCCCCGACTTCCACAGACCGATCACACGCGCTCTGCATTCCAACGGCTCTCTACGACCCTTATTATGTCTATCCTAGTTGGGGTGCATGCACTGGGCTTGTGGTTCAGAACTAGTTTAATAGAACTTAAAAGTAGGTTAGACCATTTTTGCCAAGACCTTGGAGTTACCTTTGTTACTTATTCCAGACATATACTCAATATTCAATTTTATTTTATTGCATCCACATTAACTTAGTAGTTAACAAAATTAACTTAATAACATGGACCCAAGCGTTGCAATTTAGAAAAGAGGAGATTAAGTAGTACTAACTATAACTTGATTAAAATTTGTCTGTAAAGATGTTATTAAGAGTTGAAATAATCTAGGTGGAGATAACCCCAGACCGGGAAGTAGGTGCGATTCTGTTCGGGGCTGTCGGCGCGGCTGGTACAGCGGCTGCCGCGGCCGGGTGCCGGGAGAGCTAGCGGCGGGGCTCGGCGGCGCTCGGTGCGCGCTCGCCGCTATGGGCCGCCCTCACCAGCCAGCCCCTCGAAATCGATGACGTAGACGAGGACGACCAACCGCCAGATGACAGCTAACATTTAGACGAGCGCACCCTCACTGATATCGGGGAGCGCATGAAACTGTTTCTGGACATTCCGCTTAGGTTTTAACTGTGTTTTTCGTTGTATTTGATTGACAGTTTTGTACAAAAGAAAACTGCTTACATATTCCGTACTTTAAATGGATTACATTCGCCATGGATGTTAGGGTCTGATTAACCCTAAATCTTGACAAAAAAATATTCCGCTATGCGAGGCTATTAAGATTAAACGCAACCTAAGTTCAATATAGAAGATAGTTCAATGCTGATCATCCTATCTTGAACTTTAAAACATGTCCTACAATGTCACCATTTTATTAGTCTAGACGTTTTAAATTAAATTATAAAAATTTTGACGCGATATCATGTTTAAATGCCTGTCACTTTAGTATTTCGGGATTTCGGTGACAACAGATTTTTAATGAATTCGAAACGTTAACCATGTGACACTATAATAAACTGCGAATTTAATCCGTTGAAAGTAGTAGTTTAATTTAAACATGTGCTAAAATTAAAATTTGCGTAAATAAAATGAATATGTTTTAAGAAATAATTCGTTTGTTAACATAAATTTCATGGCGTTGTAAGAACAGCTTTGTAGACCACCAAAATTATGACACAAACCTGCTTCGTATCCTTGGCATACTCAAAATAAATTTGAATGTTGTTGCAAACATTTTTGTTCCTAGTTCACATCTCGAACTAAATCACAATGTGTTCACACTGATTACGAAACAAAATACTTATGTTATTAAATGAATCCCACGATTTCGTCACAATAATAGTAAATTTATACAGTGTCCTTAAAGGCACAGTGGGCCTTACGAGATTGAACAAGCATTCCAATCTCCACGTCCCATACGTAGGTATAGATAATATGATAAATTATTAATCCAAATATTGCCCAACGGTCCACTCACGCAACCAGTTACGTACCCGATACGCAGACACTATAACTTGTCTTATATTATGTACTCGCATTTTCAAAAAACACTCACTTATTCATCGATATGAATAACTAGCTAAGATGCTAAAGTATCCAAAATCCCAGACGCCTAACCTAACCTAACAAATGTCTCTCATATGTTAGAGATATTTATCTATATATTTATCTTAGAGTTTTATGAACTAGGAACGACAAATGTTTTGGGTTATCACGTGTATATAATTAGGTAAATAAAAGGAAAATATGGCACGTTATGATTAATATGAATTGTATATTATGTGTTATACACTTACTATAAAAATACATATATATACGTGCATAGCACTTGATAGATGTTAAGTTTGTATAATTGGTATATGTATTATATAAAATTTGTATAGATGTTGTAATTCCCGCGCTTTTACAATTTGGAAAAATGCACAAATATTGTTAAGTAATCAATTATTCATTTCTCAGATTTAGTATTATATTAGTTACTTAATAATTAAGAAATATTGTACTTATAAAAAGTATTGATTTAGGACGTAGAAACAGAAAACGATTTATGTTAATTGAAATGTAAATAAGTAAAGAATCAATTACGTATTGGTAATTAATCTATGTCTTATCTAGTATAGGTAAGTAGAAAGAATGCAGGATTTACTTACAGAGTGAATTTTTCAAGAGGGCGTGATAGAGCACATATGAATCTCTAAGAAACAGTGAAAAATGTTCAGCCCTTTTTATGTAAATTCTAGCTGTGCCCCGCGTAGTTCCCGATCCCGTGGGAATTTCGGGATAAAACAGCCTATGTCCTTTCCCGGACCATAAGCTACCCCTGTACCAAATTTCAAGTCAATAGGTTCAGTAATTTAGCTGTAAAAAGGTAACAGACAGACAGACAGAGTTACTTTCGCATTTATAATATTAGTTTGGATTGATTTTTCAAAAGTCCAGTCAGACGGTTTTAATGCTTATGAAGTCTGCCTGTTTGATTCCTAAATTAAGTAATTAATTTATTAGTCCACTTGACCAAATGACTTTGTATGTAAGTACTTAGACGTACGAATATATAAGTAAGTACAATGTAGTTGATTGTGGACCCATTATATTCGCACATATTTTTAAATATACCTAACCGTCTAGTTATATACTTGTTAATGTATAGTATAGTTTTGTTGTATATAAAGTGAAAAACAGTGGTTAAGGGCATAGATACCTTATTTATTAGAATGTAATGGACCTAAATTAAATGAAATATTAATAGATTTAGAACCTTTTCTAAGTAACTAGATATAAGGCATATCTGTATGTACATAAGTTTATTTAAAGTGGATGGGTATATCATATCGTTACTGTAGAATAAGGTTAATTTATTTATTTAAAATATAGCTTTCAATATAAACAATTATTTACCAATAACCCAAACTAATTCATTATTACTTATGTATATAATAAAATTCATTTCTTGCCATAATGTAAAAATAAATTCTTTGCTTTTCTTTGCTACCTGCACCCGCGTTTTTTTACCAATCCCGTAAATATTTCTAAATAAAACGTATCCTTTGTAACATTCCCGGATATAAGAATCGGTACAAAAATTCATCCCAACATAGTTTCTGTGTGGAAAAGTAATAAACTATGGATACTTTTATAATAACGTTGTTTAAATAAAAACTGTGCTAACAAAGAAAACTAAAATCTTCTGTTTTTTTTTTTTAATTCTGATGATAATTTTACGTCAGTCTCTTTTCCGAATCTTTATCCCATGTCTATTTTGGGGTCGGTTTTCAGTTCCTTATACCAATACCGAATACCATACCAATATTATATACCATCACTGCGATGGCATAAATGAGACAAGAATAAAAAATCATAATCATTTATTTAAACATAGGTAGAATGCCATCAAATAAACATTAAAACCTAATCGCATCAGAATCCTTTACCTAGATGTGTTCATAATTACAGAAACCTAGATTTGTAAGTAACCCTATGTTTTGTCTTTACCAGCTAGCTATTAATTATAATAGCTAGCTGGTAAAGACAAAACATATTATAGAGGAAAAACAGTTTATTCCCGGTAGTATCATGTGGAAACAACTTCACACAACTAGTAAGAACGAATCTTGGAGACTTTTCCAATAGTTTCGCGAATTAAATCATTAATTAAATATTATTATTTTTTATAGGCCCGATCCTGAAAAATGTTACGGCAACGGTTCGTCTTCAATTCGTTAGCACTTTGACAATTTCGTATTCTACTAATTTATCAACGAATGTAAATTAAACGTCCACAACGATCAAAATCAGTTTTTCGTATTCCACTAATTCGGTAGAAAAACAATCGTTGGATTGTCAAAGTGAAGGAAATTGAATAAAATATCTTTGTAATCATAGTATTCGTAAGGTTATTACGCTTGTACATTGGCAAACGTTGACGTTACATTTATCGGGATCGGGCTGCTGGTCATTTGTACAGTTTCGTACTTCTAGCTAACTATGGTCAGGCATTAGTTTAGTGGTAACGGTAAGGTCTTATTACACCCCTACCTAACCGAAACCACGACAATGTTGGATATTACAAGGAGTGAAAAGCTATGGAACTGACTTATTTTGAAAGTGAATGAATGAAAAGTTCTTTAAGTATATGTTTTAGTAAATAACATAATTTATTTTTCAACACACTTGCTCATAAAGGGGCTCTTATTTGTGCAAAAACAGTTGAATAATGACACGCTTGATTCACTAGTGAGTTATAGATTTTTTTTTAAATTGTCTAGTTTCAAAAAAGTTTCGATACCAAAAAAAATCGTGTCCATACATTTTAAAAACAAACTTCAACTATGTTGCCTTACTTTTGGTAGGTCTATGGTCGATTCCATTCATTCATTCACTCGATTTTTTTTTAATAAGTATATTCTTTTAATCTATGGCCGATCACCATTGTTGTGTTGGATGCGCGCGAATAGAAAAACTGTTTATTTATTAGCGAAAAATGATAATTTCTTCGCAAATGTGTTGAAAAACGTTGTATGGAACACGCGTTGTATTGATGATTACTATCCTCGGCTATCTTCAGACCCTCGCCTGACGGCTCGGGCCTCAATAGCGCCTCGGAAGTAATCACCAACTTACCTCGCTTGTACCATAAATAACTATTTCATATCATCTAGCACAGCTGCTCATTATAACAATATTAATTGTTTAATTGTAAGAAACCTAGCACTTAAATAAAATACCAATGTAATACTTCTAATACATAGATATCATTATCTTAAAAAATAAACCTTATACTTAATTATTGTAACCTGTAAATACCACATAACAATTTCTTTTTGCAATTTGGAAATAAAAACGTATTACCAATTGTTTATGGGTATTATTTTATACTTATTACAATTTTATTATTGTTTATGTGTATTATTTATGGTGACATAAAATTAGATATTATAATGTGCTTTCGCCTTGACCTGTAAGCCTAGATGTCGAGTCAAGGCCCGATTTTGTAATATAGATTATTATTTAAAACCTGTTCAACAAGTACCTATAAGCTGACCACACCGATACGTCATAAGATACGTAACGAGAAGCTTAATATATAAACAACACAGTACAATGTTGTACTACGGATTATTTCTACATCAATAACTTAACTTCTTCTAATAGTTTATCGTGAAGACATTCCTAGGAGTATTAAAACCTCTAAGGTAGCAAATAATATGTCAATTTCTCGAGAAATTAAAAGCTCGATGGTAGATGTCGCGACTGTAATACAGCAATAAATGAAACCACTAGACGAGCTAGACCATAGGAGAACTTTATGTTATCCCAAGAACTATAATAGACCAAATCAGTAGATCAAATATTTCTATGAACAAGCACTCTCAGAGCTTTCATTTACTGACGTCGCTACCCCGTATTGGTTCATAGTAAGCTAAAAATTTGTCTCAGAGAAATTTGTCGTGAGAGAAACAATACATAAGTATAATTGACTCCCGATACGCAAGGAGACAATTATGTGTATCTTTGTTTTAATCATTTAATACTTAAATTGTTTTGCATCACATCCGTATAATTCACATTCATTTAAACATGAAAAATCACGAATATCTAAAAATAAAACGACGTTATATCCATTCATTTTGTCAGCTTATGAAAGGATATACATTTATTGACGAAACATTTTAGTGGATGATGAATGTTAGGCCGAATCACAAATCAGATTATTTGTTGATTGATTCACTTGTTTACTGAAAGAAGGTATATCTGCTCTCGTGTTTATCATCATCACCTTTTATATCCATTACTAGCAGCGCCCCGCGGTTTTTCTCGCGTAGTTTTCAATTTACCCCCCTTTTCTCCGCCCAGGGGGAGAATTTCCAAAAATCTTCTCTTAGTGGTAGCCTACTCCCCCCAACAAACATACGTGCTAAATTTCAGCTCTCTACGACCAGTAGTTTCGGCTGTGCGTTGTCTGTCAGTCACTCAGTACATCACTCAGTAAGTAACGGAAGAGTTTTATATATACACTAGTAGCTCCCCGCGGTTTCACCCGCGTAGTTCCCGTTCCCGTGGGATTACGGGGATAAAATATAGCCTATGTCACGCACTGATAAATTAGCTTTCCATTAGTGAAAGAATTTTGGAAATCGGTCCAGTAGTTTCGGAGCCTATTCATTACAAACAAACAAACAAACAAACAAATCTTTCCTCTTTATAATATTAGTATAGATATATAGATAGATAGATATACTACCTATTTTATATAATAAACGTAAAATTTATTGTATTTTCACAAAATAGCAAAGGAAAATCTTTTTACAATCGAATCCTTGAACAAGACTTTGTTGTTTTCAAATTACATTCCCCGTCAACAAACTTCTTCAAATACTTACTTACTTCGATTCCCCGATACCCGTTTATTGGTATAAAGTAAGTATAAAACAAAAAAATATTATTTTTTCATAAAAAACCTTTTGAGAATTAAATGGTTAAAGTTGTAAAAGTACTTTTTGAGCGAAAGAGGAAAGTAAATACGTGAATGTAGTGAAATTAAACTAAAATAAAGTTAGTAACTTAATTTTGTATCAAGTGGTTGGTTTCATTCGGGTGTGTGCACAATTCGTACTGAAATGGAAAAAGTTTGTTTTCTTTTACATAATATAAGACTGTAGTTCAAATGTTTTTATTTCGTTATTTAGTTAAGGTTATTGGGCACATTTCATCATCGTTATTATCACCACCTACAAAGATAAGTAAGTATATAATTATTAGACGTTTGTCTCGGTCTGGGTGTGTGTGTGACTGAGTGTGTGCGTAGTTTCTGATACCCTAGATACAAGTTTCGAACTTAGTTAGGGGTCAGTTACTATAATGAGATGATGGAGTGAATGATTATGTTATGTTATGTTTTACATCACTATCATCGACCTTTACTATAATGATAAAGAATGCATAATTATAGGTATCCATCTGCTTCGTGAGGTATCTGCCTGTAATCATAATCAACCGTAAAGGCAATGAATAAAATTATTCAAATGACAGTCATAAAGGAAACGACACAAATATTGATAGATTTTTAAGTACGTACATACTTATTTATGTTAAAATTAGCCAAACGTTGAACAAAGTAAGTACCTACCTATATACTTAGTAATAAAAACGTAAAATCATAGTCTGTCAATCCCATGTATATCTCCCATTTCTTTATTAAATCTAATTTCGCGTACACGAGTAGCTCTTGATCAGTTTCTAAATACTGTTACTACCAGGCTATTATCTGTTTCACCTTGAACGATAAGAGATTTATAAATATTAAAATAATTAAGAAACGTTCATTAAAACCGGCCTATAGACATTACATATTCGAATTTAGCAACGTAACAAACCTCGCCCCAGGCTATCACAATGATTGCGAATCCCCTAATGACTTATACCTTTATAATCATGAACTGAACTTATTTATTATACATATCTGGTAGGCATTTGATACATTCCATTCCGCTAGCTCTTGCGCCTTATGCATTATGTAAAAGATTGATCGGAAATCCGTATAATGTTCCCATATCTACATAAGTACGGCGATATTAGGATTTATATAAATCAAATATATTTCCTGGAGTATTAGAGTATTTATTTTTATTAAAGTTTATAGCTTCGATGGTCTAGTGGCAAGTGCAGCTGCCTAGGTCCTAAGTTTGAATCCTAAGCGTTGTATTTTTGCTATTTTCGAGATTACCAAATACCAACACGCATTGGTATCAAGTTAACGTGGTCTTTACCGTGTCAGTTTCCTTATACATTGATGAGAAAAGACCCTTGTCTAGTAATGGGATTTCACATGCCGAACTTTAGTACTTATATATTTACAATGTCCTACTTCTAGCACTTTTGTTAGTAAATTGTATCCCAAAATAACTTATGCTGTAGATAACTTTATATCATTTTTATTTGTATGTATAGCTAACTCGTATCATGAGAGTTTCCGAACTACACGTGGTCACAAAAAGTTAATTTGTTAACACTCGCTGGCTCCAACTCTACTAACTAAATACAAGTTTTTATTAACTTTTTAACTGCAGTTGGATGTAAAAAGTAAATAAGGTAATAAAGAACGGAGTAGGTTTACTATTTGTGTTTCGTAAAACGTGGGTGGGTATAGCCGCATATTTCTTCTAAACGTTCTTAAGAGTAATCGAGTCGAGTGTATAAATAAAAACACATCTACATAAAAATAAATAGATATACTTTGTACTTATACCTACCTACATTATGTTATAGACGACCTCGATGTGGTCACCATGCCGGACTGCCATCCGTAAGGTTGCGGGTTTGATTCCCGTGCGGGGTGAATATTTGTGTGAACCACAAATGTTTGTCTCGGTCTGGGTGTGTGTGTGAATGAGTGTGTGCGTAGTTTCTTGATACCCTAGATACAAGTTTCGAACTTAGTTAGGGGTCAGTTACTATAATAAGATGATGTAGTGAATGCTTATGTTATGTTATAGGTCATCGGCATTATCATCATGAGTCTTTTGGTGTCTATTGTTGAACAGCCAAGACGGTTTTGTTATAGGGCTTGACCGATTTTCATATTTTTGGGTAAGTATATTCAGCGGCAGGTCTGTCTTCTAATTAGTGTGGCTCATCCTAAAAAAAATTAAGGCATAACAACATCATGCCGTAATAGTATAGATGTAAGTAATAATGTGTCATGCACCTGTTTAGTTGAGTTGGATTGCAAAATTTCAAAACGAGTAGCATTTACTTCAGCTCACTTTAATGGACAATTAAGCAACACAATAAAGTTAATATAATTTTATTGTATACTTGTTTTAGACATATATTAATAAATTATTATACAATTGTTGTCTCTAAGTGTGGGTAACAACTAAATCAGCAAGGAAATCAATTGGTCCATTCGTGTCAAGGTCTTTGATTTGTTTATTTTTGTACCTTTTGTTAAATATGAGAAATTTATCTATGTTGCTGTTGAAGTAACAATAAATAAAATTGTACCATAAATAGAAAGTGTAGTACTGTAATTAATATCTTTTACGGGACATTTACACGTACCTATGTCGAAACCCTCGACTAGTTGCACTCATCCTCCTGATGATGGCCACCGGACGTGGCTGAAACTAGTCGAGGGTTTTGACATAGGTACGTGTAAATGTCCCGTAAAATATATTAATTATAAACAATGACGTACGTTTCGTTTAATAATAAAATGTGTATCACTCTTCCAAATGTGGGAGTATGTTTTGTAAGTCGAAGTTAGGAATCATAGCATGGCATTAAATCGTTTGCAAAGATATACAGATACCTATAATACTTTGGAAACACTGAATATATCAATGGAATTAAATAATTAAGTGCCTATTTTGTTTCACACTTACGAATTTATTCCTAAAACATCTCAACATTTAGGTCTTGAAACTACAATACTCACACCAAATTTGGAATTAGAACAACCGATCATAAGTGCTTAAAACATCTCTCCTACGATCTTCGGCTAGTAGATTAGACCATAGTTTAACAAATTATGTAACATAATTTACGATTAAGGGATGACCCAGTCACCACCCACGCCGCTCCATAACCTATGTACTTTTCGATTTAAAACAAATTCGGATTCTATTAAGAAAGAGTTCCTATACAAGGATGAAAGGTAGTGATTACGCCTACACCACCTCATTGTACTAATATAATCAGTTATTGAGAGGCCTTTGACGGCTTTGACCTATAATGGGATATTACAGACCGATACTAAAAAGACAAACTTCGCATTATTCTTTAAACTAAATAAATTAAATTAAATTATTCACGTTAAACAGTCAGTAAATTTGAAACAGTAAATGTAATTCATTCAATTTCATTGTCATGTTTTATTTTAACCGCTACCAATAAAAACGTTATGAAACTTAGTCAGCCCTTACTCGCCCTGCAGCTATAATGTAAATTATTACGATTAGGTTGTAAAAAACAAGCCAATTTCGGAATTTATCTATCTATTACATTTAGTTCTTACTGATACTCTGCTGCTCTATAAAACTCACACAATACTTATTACTAAACTTACTTTTTACCGAAGGGTAACGTAGTTTATACGATTGTTGTTCTCTCTTCTCATTAGTTTAACATTTTATCGATAATCCTAATCCTAACTAATGTTTCAAATGCGAAAGTAACTCTGTCTATCTGTCTATTACCTTTTCACGCCTAAATTACGAACCGATTGACTTGAAATTTAGTACAGGGGTAGATTACGATCCGGGGAAGAACATAGGATACTTTTTATCCCGAAATTCCCACGGGAACGGGAACTACGTGGGTGAAACCGCGGAGCGCTGCTGAGTAGTAACAAGACGAAAGATATTGTTCGTTCCTTAGTCTATTTTTAACATAATGTGAATTCCTCTATCATCTTTGTATAGCAACTGACCTCTAAATCGGTTTATTATCAGTATCTAGGCTGGGGTAAGAGAAACTACGCTCATTCATCCACACACGCAGCTAAGATAAATATTAGTGTGATAAAAATTGTGAATCGCACAAATATTTTCTCGCGCAGATATAGAAGTTTGTCTTTTGCAATTCGGTGACCATTCTGTTACTTACGTTGTTTTTGGTTACCCTTTATTAAACTTTTAATCTTCTTCAAAAGTTTCTAAAATACTGAAGGGCTTATTTCACCATCTTCAAGTAACGTCACAAGTATGTACGCACATGTTTTGTCTTTGTCACTTGATATAAAGTAACAAAGAGACAAAATTAACTTTACTTGGTGAGTAACCTTACTTGATGGTCGTGAAATAGGCCCTACATCTAACTAAACTTTATTATAGTAACTCTCGATTATAGAACCTCTTATGAGACAAACCCAGAAAATACTGTCCCTGATACCCGCACTAAAATATCGATCTATAAACGTAAGGTCATATCGAATAGTATCAATTATGGATCCAACGTCAAGGCCGCCCAATGACCACTAAACGACGAAGGTGCGCGGGCGCATGCGACCCAGTGGTAAGTAAACAGAGTAATGTGCCGGACCGTGGTGCGTGCGAATAAACGCGTGTGCGAAATAAATTGCATGCTAGGATGTGCTCACAATTATCTATAATCTATGATAATACAGACGCATCCAGTATTTAAAAATCTCATTGTCGATGTGCCATTTTTGAGATACATGCAAAGTTAAATGGTTTATGAACGCAATTGTGTGTTGTTTACATTTGTTTATTATTAGGGTAAGTTTCTTTTTTATTTTAATTTAGTAATTATTATTATAAACGAATGTAATTATTTGTCCACAATTTTAAAAGCTTTAAAATAAATTAATAAGCTAACTTGTACAAACGATGAAAATGCCTTTTCATACTAGGTTTTCCCAATAGTTTAAAACTTTTTATTAATTTAACTAAAAGCTAGATTCATTATCAGACTGTATGGTATTCCTTTTCTTTGAAATTCAAAGGATATCTACGTTTTGGGTACCATTTATAGCCATATAAAATAAATTATAAAATGTCTTTTCTGAAAGGCTGAAAGGAAACTTTGGATAACTTGATAGGTATATACCTATATATCGCAATAAATAATCATTTCTCGATTAAAAAATAAGAGATTACTTAGGTACTTACGTTATTTACATTTGATAATATGAGGCGAATGAAAAAGCGAATTTTACACATTAAAGGCATATTCATTCTCTTGACAATATTGATTTAAAAGCAACTCTATCAAAGATGTTACTGTTTTTATGAATTGCTACAATTCTATCATTCAATTATAAAATATTGCAATTATTCTAAGCCCACGACGACGTGTCAAAAACTAAGATATGACTATAAAACTAAGTGTTAATTGACGTAATCATTTATTTTGTTTAAATAACTACTTAGTATCTCCTAACGACAAATCCAAACATTGAACGAAAATACGTTTAACAAGATAACTATTTATTGAGCGTTCGTTCATATTTATTGCTTAACATTAATCGTAGTGAAAAGTGTATAAGAAATTAAAAACGAAACTGCTCTGGATTTTGCAACAATCTCGCCGTTTGCCCGTTGGTACTACAGCATGTCTCTTTAATTGCTTTTAAGGGGCTCTGAGATGCCAAATGCCCGTTTTCGGAAGACTGGTTATGATATTTCTACTATTAGTACAAAACTATTTTATGTATTATATGCAACTTTGGTTCTTTAACTAAACTTGATCCGCACCGAAACACGATAGCATTACATTTTCTCGATACATTTTCATTTTGAAAATTGTGCTTTTAAAATTTGTTTTTGCGGTCTACGTAAAAAGTATAAGAGCTGGTACCACGAAACTTCGAATACGCTTAGTAAAGATAAATAAATAAGTCTCACCCGAAAGATTTTTTAATCATTAAAGCTTTTCACTAATAATTATTGAATTTCATGTTTTTATCCAGTCTTATTTGAGCCGTTTCGAGGTTGTCATTGCGCTTCTCTTTCCTTTCAATGCAGTGCGACAGTGACCGCTGAGCGGTGGTGCTAGACGGACGTGTATCACTTCTCCTCGTGCTCAATGCTGTTTTTTTTACATTGCTAAACAACGGGATATGAATAAAACTAAGATTTTAATTGCCTGAACTACATTACTATAATATTTCGTGAGGATCAGACAAGCGGTACTCTATATAACATTTTAATATTTCAAACAAAGATAAAAATATAAACACCGATTGCACAATCGTCAACGAATACGAATGAACTATAGATGTGGCACTTATTTTCTTTCCCTTTCGTCATGCGCCTTTGTCTCTTTCATACATATGTACAATTTACGCTATTTTTGAGAGTCGCGAATGTTGACACGGCACGTCTATAATATTTTTTTCGAGTCGTTGACAAACTTCCAGAAGATTTTTGACACTAGCTATGATAATATAAATATAGTAAAACTAAGTAGTTTGTCCAGTACAGGACAAAAAAAATTGGTGATCCATTTCCATTTTTATGTACGTGTAAATTTTATTATTCGGATCAGACTTTATGAAGTTATGATGGGTACAAAAATTGACAAAGTACCTATGAAAAATGACACGGTTTGACCAAACTGTTCAAAGTTTAGTCCAATCAACTCGTTACTGGATTGATTTAAAAATACTTACTTCAGTAATGTAAAGTTTTACTTTCAGTATTATTTTTGGATTAGGTATATAGCCTATCAGGTACTTGAAATCAGTAGTTCAATAAATTCATATAAATAAATAAATGTAATATCCTAATAGACTTTTAACAAAAGCCTAATAGAGTAGGCTCAAGCCCCTCGGTGAGGACATAATATGATGATGAAAAATATTGAGAATGTTTGTTTCTTATTATATCATTAATTGACTTTCGCGTATTAAATTCTTGGATACCTGGTAAATTGAAACTGAATTTTCAAATTTTATCGCATTAAAAAACAGAATGCACGTGGGTGAAACCGAGGGGCACGGCAAGTATAAATACTCAGTTATACTCTGACACATGATTATTGATTAGATAACCGTACAGAGACAAAGCTTCATACAACCTCACGAATCGGTTGCCCTGCTAAACAGGCACGTAGAGTGGTTTTTTTTATTGATTTTCTTCTTTATTAAAATTTATCATTATGAGTATACAGATATTAGTTATTTATAGTACAAGTTTGTAAAGTTGGTGCTTACCACCGAGGAGCTATTGAGGAGGATAGCCGAGGATAGTAATCACCAATACACACGTGTATCATACAACGTTTTTTAACACACTTGCGAACACAATAATTATAAAATACAATTTTCGCTAATAAATAAATATTTTTCCTATTCGCGCGCATCTAAAACAACAATGAGATCGGCCATAGACTAAAATAATATACTTATAAAAAAATGAACGAATGAATGATTTGGTATCGAAACTTTTTTAAATCTATAACTCACTGGTGAGTAATAGGTGTCATTCTGTGCCTGATTGCAGAGAAATAAGAGCCACTTTATGAGCATGTGTTTTGAAAACATATATTTATTAGGGCGAGCAAAGCGGAGTCCGCCTGGCGGAACAATCTATTCAGTTTTGTGGTCCATTTTACGTAAAAACTACAATACCTACTGATTTGATATTTGCCATAGTTATTAAAATTTGTGTTTTTATATAATCGTTTAAATACTCATTTCAACACACTTGCTCATAAAGGGGCTCTTATTTGTGCAAAAACAGTTGAATAATGACACGCTTGATTCACTAGTGAGTCATAGATATTTTTTTAATTGTTTAGTATTCAAAAAAGTTTCGATACCAAAAAAAATCGTGTCCATACATTTTAAAAACAAACTTCAACTATGTTGCCTTACTTTTGGTAGGTCTATGGTCGATTCCATTCATTTATTCATTCGATTTTTATTATTATTTTTATTCGACAAAGTCACGTTTTTAACTACCTAGTTTTATTTTTAAGTATCGTTCATTAATTTTACATTTTTGTTTGCCAATCTCTGAAACTAAAATTGGTTTGATTGTTGTCATAGAGCACTTTTATTATTTGACAACCTTGCCAAAACAGGTAATAATTTTACACGTTCTTATGAAGCTTTGTCTCTGTACGGTTATCTGCTCTATTTTTTAGGCTTTAAGCTATTCGAAATGTTAGGCTCGCCGCTGACTGTGATTTTTTGTCACTAAGTCGAGCGCAAGAAAAATATATGTAAGCTATAAAGAGTGCGCTCATTATGGTAACGTGACAAATAGTTCCAGCGATATGAAACATGCTCACTGGTGTGACTTATTGTCATTCGGCCGGCCGAATATATCGTGTACAATTTTCCTTATTATTATCATTTGCATTATATAGGATGCACCCAGTAGCGTTTTTATTTTCGTTTCATTTTTCTTCTACGTATTTCAAGAGGACTACGTATATCAATCACGACTACCTCTTTGAACCCCATAACAAAAATTAACGCGATTTGACACCCTAGATAAGATTCAGTATAGCGCATTGTGAGTGACAGCAGGTGATAGTGATAAAAAGTCACGGCAACAAAACATCATAGTTAGCGGCGGGCCTTATAATTCAAAACATTCTGACAATAATCATTTTGAGATAAAGCAGTTTGTACAATTGCACAATCGCAGTCACGAGGCAGGGGGAAGTTAGACTAGATCTTCCGTCCGCCACCCGTCTGCTTCACCCCCTCAAAAACCGAAATTTGACTAGTAACCTCGCCTTAAGTTTTACTGGTTTCTAAAAAGTTAAAATCATTTGATAAAATGTCAACTAAAAGTAAATACTTTGAAAATGAAATAGGTGCTTTAAATGTACGTTTAACATAGGTGCGTATCAGCAACGTTATTTTAAAAAGTGTGTTCTCTTCTGTCTTCTTATCTAATATATAAAATTCTCGTGTCACAGTTTTCGTTGCCATACTCCTCCGAAACGGCTCGACCGATTCTCATGAAATTTTGTGAGCATATTCAGTAGGTCTGAGAATCGGCCAACATCTATTTTTCATCCCGAAATTCCTACGGGAACGGGAACGGGAACTACACATGTGAAACCGCGGGGCGCAGCTAGTAAAAATATAAAATTTTATGTAGCTGCGCCCCACGATTTTACCCCCACGGCTCCTCATGCCGTGGGAATTTTGAGATAAAAAGTATTCCTAGTTAATAAAAAAAAAATAGTTTTTAACCGACTTCCAAAAAAACAGGAGGAGGTCTATTCGACGTGTATATTTTTTTTTTTTGTGTGTTTGTTACGCGATTTCTTTGTAATCATGAATGGAGCATTTTAAAATTCTTGTTTCATTAGAAAGCGGATATTCGCGAAGTGGTCCCATGTCAAGGAAATCAGGATCTGATGATGGGATCCAGGAAAAATCGAGGAAAAACCCGCAACAATGTAGGCTGGGGTGTCGATTGACATTATTAAAAGTAAAACTACCTGTGACCCGTGGTTTTGCTAGCGATATTCTTGATACCATAAAAATTTCTGGATGAAAATTATTTGGCTGTATTCTTTCGTATTTAAATCAAATGCTGTTCACAATTCATGGGTTTTAGATATAAAAATATCATGTTTTTTAATTCGTTAACACACACTGAAATAAACCCGACCCTACAACATTTTTTAAAAATGTTTTTTTATACTATAATAGGTACCTATTACACATATATATACAGAGCGTTTTCATAAAACTTTAGTAAAAAAATATATTTAGATATTACAAACAAACACTGCACCAGATTAGATTGTATATATTATTTTAATTAATAAATAGACAGTATAAACGTCAGCCTCTATTTTCGTTTTTATTTTGACTTTGGTTAATTTTCTAAAAAGTTCTTATACCTTTGTGGTTATAAAGAAGTTTTGTAATAAAATGATTGTTTAATTGGGATGATGAAGTTAAAACGAAGTAATAAAATGCAGGGTTGTGTTAGATTATGAATCATGTGTAACATCAGCTCATGGGACAGGATTCAAGCGGTTCCCGTTGAGGTTGAACTGCTCGACACTTATAGAGCAGCGAAAAAATCCCTGCAAGAGGCTATTGCCCTCGCAACTCTCGGGGCAATCGTGGGAAACGACCTCTCCTTGCCAAATGTAGTCTCTGGTATGGTGAGCGAGGAGAGGTCTTGGATTGGAGTGTCCACCTTTTGTAAGGTCTTACTCTCGCAAAAAAAAGCTGCGGAGAGAGAGCGCGAAGCCCTCTCCACTAATACTATCCGCAGCAGAAGGTTGGGCAGACGGAAGCGGGACTACCACTTTGTCCTGCAACCGCCATACGCCCGACCTGCGGCAGTGATCCCCGGGGGGAGATCCACTGCCGCCATATAGGCCTCGAGGTGGCGCGCGATACTTTCGGAAGGGGGTAACTCAACATCTATCGCCTAGAGCTACATTCTAGCTCGGAGGAGAAACCCTTAACAGGATAGAGGCGCTGTCTGGGATCGTAGTAGCGTGCAGCCGCGTTTCTTCCGGTTTCGGCCATAAGCGCAGAGGTGGCACACCAAGGGGTTTTAGTCGGTAAACGCGTCGCCGCTCTATCTTTGCGGCGCGGAGTCCGACATACCCCGTCGTTCCCCTGGACAGAGGAAAGACGTAAAGTCTTCCTCCCACAAAAAAGGATTCAAGTGATCCACGAGTCAAAAGCTCTTCTGGAGGAAAATTTAAGCGTCTTTTGTAGAAGGAGACTTGCTTCTCACTAAAAAATTTAAAATAAAGTTAATTTAAAAAAATAAGAAACCGACTTCAGCACTAAAAAGTAAGAAAATAATTTAAAATAAACGATATTATTAATACATATTTACAATTTATAATTAGTTAATTTTGAAGTCGGTGACAGCCAAAGCCTTCATTAATATTATAGGCGCGTCTCGTGCTATCTTATAAGGAAAAAAAACTATCCTGGGCTGGCACTGACTCCAAAAGTAACTAATTATAAATTGTAAATATGTATTAATAATATCGTTTATTTTAAATTATTTTCTTACTTTTTAGTGCTGAAGTCGGTTTCTTATTTTTTTAAATTAACTTTATTGCGTGAAAGAGTAACACACATACACACTCACAAACTTTCGCATTTTTAATATGTATTAGTACTTAGAATTGTTTTTTTTTTTCAAACTTCTAAATGATAACTACATACCTTCTAAACGAAACACTTTAAGTACGATCAAACCAGGATACTCGTATGCGTCAGTGTAGTCAGCTTTAAGGATATTCCTTAAACGAGTTTTTACATATCCTCGCAATTTCCACCTACGAGTACATTATAGCGTCCACTTGCAAAACTCACGGCAACGATTTTGCAAGTGTCCACATCAAGAAATTTATTATAATGATGTTATGTGAATAAAATAACCATTCATATAGAGAATTTTTAAATAATCTCAATTCGAAATATTTTCGAAGCTTTTATTCAAAAAAGTTATAGTCATTTAAGCTTTTAGGCCGTACGCGTTATGTCCAATTTGGATATTTTATTTGCTTTATCCGTATCATGTGCAACTACTCGTAAGTATGTCGATGGTAATGAATCACGAAATTAATTTTTTTTAAATAAATACAATACTTACATTAAAATATAAATATTTCGAAAAAATAATTCGTTTGCGATCATACAATCACCCGACACCCTGTTATTATCGTAAAATATTACTTTACAAGAATTATTTACAAAATATCACCTTCAAAATATTTTTTTTAATTACCTTTAGTAAAAAATACCAGTCTAAGTATTACGAAACTGAATTCCTACGCGCCTACCTCTCAAGGACAACAAAAACCTTTAAATAAACAATCTGTTTCTTATCGAAAGTGATAGTAATCATTTATCCATTTATAAGCTTTACGTAACGACATGTCTTTTTAGTACCCCGACTTATTTCAAGGTGGGTCTCAATTGAACCCACATTAACGAAACGGGTTATAAACAAAACACTCTATTAATTACTCTATCACAAAGAGAAAATAAAGTAATAAGACCGGTGACCTTAATGACAAACTTACTTTGTTTAGTTAGAAACTAAGCAGGTATTTAATTTCGAAACCGATGCAAAGGGCAATCTGAAGAGCACGTTGAATTAAATTAGGTAACTTATATGCTAAAGTTATACTCGTAGTAACTTAAAGTAGTTAACCGACTAACAAGCAAAACCTTCTAAGTATAAAATAAGTTTTGGTTGAAAATTAATTGTGGAGTTTATCGTTGAAAGTAATTTCCCTAGACTAGATTAATTTAAATAAATATATCTGTAGTAGTGTTGTAGTAATTCTTTCCTTGAAATCTTATATAACCTTAGAAACAATAATGTGTGGTCTTGATAAGTAACCCTGAACCTTGTTTAGAATGTTTTGTTAACACTTATTATTTGCTCTTTTGATATCGCTAAATTTTTTGCTGAATCATGCTTAGTCGTAAAAATATAAGTGCAACGCGAGTACTTATCTATATCTCTATTGCACACCAAAAACTTACACAAGATTTTTTTAAATATTTACAGGCCACTAATGAAAAAGATTTTACTACTGGCCATAATTAAAAAAATAATTTTCAAAGATAGCTTTTCCGGAGGTTTATCTCCTTGCTCAAAGTTCCCTAGGATTATTTAAAATGTGTTAACCGCGATGTTTTAACCTGCATTCCTTAAAAGGCTAAAATAAATCATAACTTAGTCATTTGTACCTTAGGTATTTGTATTTTGTATACTAAAACAACTAGTCGGTATGCGTGTAAAACAAACCATAAACTACAGTAGCCTCGTTAACACATAAGTGTTAATTGTCTCCTGTGTCAGTTCAGTTTGGTCATCATGTCATCAAACATGACTAAATCTAAATAAGTAAATACCTATAGTAAGTTCTATTTTAAGATATTTATAATAAAAACTCATATTTGTAATTTACGTAATATGTCAACTATTTATTTTGGTATTTTATTTACTGACTTTTTATAATGTATTTAAAACTAGCAGCGCCCCGCGGCTTCACCCGCGTAGTTCCCGTTCCCGTGGGAATTTTGGGATAAAAAGTATCCTATGTGTTATTCTGATGTATAAGCAAGATTATTGTAAAGTTTCATTAAAATCCATTCAGTAGTTTTTGCGTGAAAGAGTAACAAACATCCATACATACAAACTTTCGCCTTTATAATATTAGTAGGACTAACAAACGAAAACTAACGACTGTCAAAACCTTTTCTTTGACTTTTTTATGTCCATAAAAGGTCCCTCCCTCCTCCATTTGACCCAATATATAGAAATAACTACACCATCCCTTCCGAAAAGTTGGTAAACGTCGTTACATCTTTGCTAACCCAGAATGGAATGAGTATTCGGGGGCTACTCGCTAAAATCTTTGGCCAAACGGTTTCAGTAGTAAAGTTCGACCTATGTGGTATAGGACATACCTATGTGGTATATAGCAAAGATACTACGACGTTAAACAACTTTTCGGAAGGGATGGTATAGTTATTTCTATACACCCCTATTTTGAAAATATGGGACTTATTAAAATCAGAATATCTGTAGCAGTAACTGAATCCATATATCCAATAAAAATATCAAAAATGATAGTCGATTACTTATCTTTAAAAAATACAAAATAAATGTCGTATTACCAGACGGCACACTAGCTATCAAGTATTCTGTGACGGCTCGGGTCGATGACCGCGCTCAGCTGTGTATCGCAGCGTTCGGTGTAGAATAACAATAAAATTCGGCGGGATTTGGAAAATCTTTGACTAATCATAACTTTTTAAATAAAAGCAAAAGAAAAAAACTAACTTCACTATTATATTGTCACCCGTCGTTTACATTAGCTGTGAGATAAGGTATCGCAATTTCAAAATAAGGGTGTATATTGGGTCAAATGGAGGAGGGAGAGACCTTTTATGGACATAAAAAAGTCAAAGAAAAGGTTTTGACAGTCGTTAGTTTTCGTCTCGTAGTTTTCAGTAAGTACATAATAATAATATTGATTTATAAACGTTTGTAAATAAAATACTAAATAAATAGTTGACATATTACGTAAATTACAAAGTAAGGCAAAGGACTGATTCACTGATCGTAAAAACTACTGGATCGATAGTTATTTAAAGGGTTTACGGAACATGAATAATATCTAAGTATCTTTTACCCCGAAAACTTACAAAACAGTTCACCAAAACCTTTGACATATTAATACATCACACGGGGTTATAAGCTTGTAACGAGTAGTTAGCAATTCACAGAGTTTACAATCCGGATGTAGCTCGTTTTAAAAATGACGGACAACGTTATTATTCGCATATTATTATAATCTAGGTGACGGTCAATTTGAATTTAAAAGACATCGTTATTTGGCATTAAATAACTAATGAAATTCCTATTTATTCAATGACGGATGGTTGAACATACTAGTAGGCTTCAAGTAGGTCATAAAGAGTCTCTTTACATTTTTATCGATTCTTGTTTGCGTTGGGGTATTCCCTTGAAACTAGTTGATTAAAGTTTGATCGACGCGTATTGTAAAGGAGATGAGTTTATTCGAAGCGTAGATTATCTCTACAGAAATTGAACGAATAAGATACAAATGTTATGGAGTGTAAGATAATTATTTGGACAGAAACATCTAGAGGGAATTAGATCTTATATGCAGCTCCCTGAATGTAGTCAGTCGTCTTTGCTATAAGCTTAACATACCACGTTTTATATCACACACCTGCGAATAAATTCTAAAATTCTAAAAGTAAAGTCGACCTACCCGTACTTATTTTTTATTTATTGAAAAAAGACACAACAATAGTTTAACATATTAAACATTAAAACAGAATACACATATTTAAGTCTTTAAATAGGGTTCTGATATGTAAACCAATTATGGTTGTGTACAGCATTGTCTAGTAAGAACATCAAAAAGTAATAAATCTATCTAACAAAACTATATTAACAAAATAAATGAAAGGGTGCTATTAAATATATTCTTAAGTCATGGTAGGCTCGAACTTCGAACCCCTCCGTGGGAAGATAAATATGATCTGATGATGATGATATCAACGCGGGAAATACCGGACGCAGTTAATCTAAAAGCATCAACAAGAATAAAATGTGACTGGATTCAATAATCAGTGATCGTGGATGATATCATGTAAAGTAATGTTTATTACACGTTTTGTATTCCTAACGCTAAGTAGTTACTCTATTGGAATAATCTAGCTTGAAGCGACCTTCGAATATTTTACATGGTGAATAGGTAGATGACCGTTACTAGGAGGATTATCTATAATATTCCTATGAATTATATGTAATGTACGCGTAAAAATACACGTGCAATACACATCAATATTTATAACACATTCCAAAATCAAACTTATGATAATCTGTTCAGTATCTGTTTTTTGTCCATTATTCAAAAGTCTCTATAAATAGGCAATATTTACATAGGTACGTAGTTGATAAAATATTAAATTATAATATTTCGCGATTGAGATATCGATTTGAGTACATACATGCGCAATATTTTAAATTTAAATGATGAAAAGTAACACAATTTTAATAAGATATCTATTAATTAATACACTATTTATGTCTAGGTAATAAAATTGTGTTATAATATTCTATTGATGAAATTCATCCATCGATGCAAATCAGACATCGATCTCCAACAAGGTCAAGCCTTTAGGCCTTTTCGCAAATTGGTTATTGGCAAAGTGGTGTCAATATAATTTATAATTTATTTATGATTATTTTGTTTCAGTTATGATATCTTATTGAGGACCATCATGCGGTGGATACTAATATTATTTCTTATCAATTTAGTTAAATCATTTGACCAAAGATCGTTTTTTGACTACTGGACGGACGTTTTCCGACCACTACCTCGCAGCAAAAGGGAAGGTTTTGTACCAGACTACACTCCTATAAACAATGAAGAATTCGATTTCGTTATAGTTGGTGCCGGCTCCGCTGGTTGCGTTATGGCCAATCGGCTTACAGAGGTATCGCAATGGAAAGTGTTATTGATAGAGGCAGGAGGCAACGAGAACTTCTTCTCCGATGTTCCCATATTTGCACCATTTCTCTCCATTACTCCCATGAACTGGGGATACAATTCCGAGCCAGAGAAAAGGGCATGCAAAGATTTAAGAGGCAACGTTTGCTTCATGCCACGAGGAAAGGTTCTCGGAGGAAGCAGCGTATTGAACTTCTTAATATACCAACGAGGACACCCAGATGATTACAACGATTGGGTCAGAATGGGGAACGAAGGATGGAGTTATGACGAAATATTGCATTACTTTAAAAAGTCAGAAAATATACACATTGATGAATTGAAGAATTCTTCTTATCACGGGGTTGGAGGGTACTTGGATATTGATTATTCTCCTTATCACAGTCCTCTGCAGACTGCGTTCAGGAAAGGAGGCAACGAACTTGGTTATGAATGGAGAGATCCCAATGGAGAACATGTTATTGGGTTCTCGACACCGCAAGCAACAATGAGGAAAGGCAGAAGGTGCAGCACATCAAAAGCATTTTTAGAACCAGTACGTTTTAGACGAAATTTGAAAGTATCAAAATATTCGACGGCAATGAAGATCCTAATCGATCCCTTCACGAAAATTGCGTACGGCGTCGAGTTTATGAAACAAAACGTAAGGTAACTTGTAACAGCTACTCCTCTTGTTCTGTATTGTTTAATCATTCACTTTACAACGTACTTGAGTGACTTTGTTTGTAACATTACGTAAATTTTCTACAAGGTTTGGGTTAACAATCTTGATTGTAAGTTACTTGTTTTAAAACAATATCAGTACCTACATAATTAAAATATTTACATATACCTAAGTAAGTAAATTAATTGTAAAAAATGTTACGCGGCAATACAATTGTTCTATTTTTCTCACACAAAGTAAGTCAAAATAAAAGAAGGTAAATAAATTTTAGTCTTACAATTAAAATCCAAATGCATATTCTGTATTTTATTATTATTCTATAATGTTTTTTTTTTCTAGAATTCGCGTACGAGCGCGTCGGGAAGTGATTCTCTCTGCTGGAAGTATCGGCTCGGCGCAACTGCTAATGTTATCAGGAGTAGGTCCTGAAGACCATCTCCGGGAACTGAGCATACAACCAATACAAGACCTTCCTGTGGGATACAATCTGCAAGATCATATCACATTCTCGGGAAACGCGTTCATAGTCAACGATAGTCGAGTCTGCGTTAATGATGTAAGGAAAACCTAAGTATTCATTCTACTCATAATAATGTAAGAAACACCAAGTACCTATTCATTAACTTACTAATTAGTTTATCCATTCATGCGTGTAAATGTGGTATGCATGTAAAACAATATGCAAATCTGAATAACAATGTCCAATAAAATGCAGTTTACTGCAACTGCAAGTAAAATAAAAGCTTGTAAGAACGAGTTCCTCAACGCCCTCGACGGCAGAGTGACCACCATGCCGGACTGCCACCCGTAAGGTTGCAGGTTCGATCCCCGTGCGGGGTAAATATTTGTGTAAACCACAAATGTTCGTCTCGGTCTGGGTGTGTGAGTGAATGTGTGTGTGCGTAGTTTCTGATATCCCAGATACAAGTTTCGAACTTAGTAAGTGTCAGTTAGTACCTATAATGAGATGATGTAGTTCCATAAAGAAATAAAATAATTCTTACGCACACAGATGACAGCAGCGTCACCTATATCGGCAGCGGCGTACATGGCAGGCCGTGGTCCCCTCACTTTACCGGGAGGAGCATCGGGACTGGCGTTTGTACGTACTCCTGTTTCCAACGACCACTCTCCTACCAGACCTAACATAGAATTGGTTATGGGCGCTGGGTCATTGGCGGGAGACCTGCTTGGGATTTTGCGGTCTTTATTAGGTAGTTATACTGAGTAACTTATTTAGAATTATGTATCCAATAGATATAATTTAAAGCAGAAAGCCGATTTCGATGGAAAAAAATGAACTCTAGAAAGGTACATACACCTAATGTCTCAAAATGCACCCAAGTTCAGTCCCCAGAGTACTAGCTCTTAGGAACCCGAAAAGCTATCGTAAAATAATTCTAAAATATTTATGGAGGAACTGCAAATTCTGGGATTGCCTATATTTATAAAAACTACTCTATTTTCCTTTGCTCTCCACCCAAAACTAACATCACAATGATTTTCTTGAAAGGTGTCACCGACAAATGGTACTGGCAAGTTTACGGGAGCTTACCTATGAGTGTGAGGCAGCGTACCTTCGCCATGAACCCAGTACTTATTCGTCCACGAAGTATAGGGCGACTGAAGCTAAGGAGTGCAAACTTCCATGATCATCCGAAGATACAACCAAACTACTTCGAACATCCTGACGATTTGAGAGCCATGGTGGAAGGTGTTCGAATGGTAATTGTTTTTTTTAAGGTTGAATTAGTATTTAATAATTGTGAATAGAATATTAAGTTCAATATTCATACTAATTTTCAGCGTCATCAACTCTTCTTAAATATTATTGAATAAGTACATATTAATTGACCTACTTAACTATTCTATTCTATTCTATTGAAACTAATATACCTACAACTATGTAGTCCATACTAGGAGATTAACTTAGGGTATTTTCCAGTATCCTACAATATTGAACTTTTGTATAAACCGACGTTCATTCCTTAAAGCTAGGTTAAGGTTAACATTGTATGCATGCACCTGCTCTATTTACATATTCTCCTGTTCATTTCAAAGGAGATCACGGTTGCTCGTTTCCTAGAGATTTAGTTTGGAATACTTATTATAATAGGAAAAACCATGAAGGGAAAATCTTATTTTGTAAGATAAGATGTAAATATTAATAAGTACCTATAAGTAAGCAAAAAATAATAATTATCTACTTACCTCTAATTTAAATTTTCAGATCGAAAACTTGATTTATACCAAAGCGTTTCAAAAATATGGTACAAGACTCCATGATACACCGTTCCCTGGCTGTGAGAACCATATATTTGACTCTGATGATTACTGGGAGTGTGCCATATCTCAGACATCGATCACTTTAGATCACCAAGTAAGTTTATCTAGTTTTAATGATAAAAAGGAAGGGACGTAGAAAGAAGGAAGGAAGGCCTTTGCCCAGCAGTGGGACACAAACAGTAGAAAAAAATATATGAGGAACCGATCAAAATCAGTCATACAGTTTTTGAAGAAAATTGATTTGATTGACAAATATTCTTATTTTAAAAAACCACGCTGGCCGCGGCTGTAGACTGTAGTCACTGTAGATCCCTGCTCTATAGCATAATTACATAAGTAGGTACTTTATGTTTTTACTTCTAGGTGGGTACATGCAAAATGGCGCCTGTAGACGACCCATCAGGTGTCGTCTCTCCAAGACTGATCGTCCACGGGATGAAAGGCCTTCGAGTAGCCGATGCCTCCATCATACCACGCATACCGGCAGCTCATACACACGCACCAGTTGTCATGATAGCGGAGAAAGCAGCAGATATGATTAAAGAAGATTGGAGTAGAATAGACGGAACAATATACAGATGACCCCATGATGAGTTAGAAGTTTAGGAACTATGAAAATTTAATTGGCTTTAATTTTTAAAATAGTCGATTTCTTTGAAAAATAACATTTTTTAGTAAAAAAGTTTTGAAAAACTAAACTGACCGAATAATTTTAGTTGGTGCCAAAATCTCAAGTGTTTATCGACTTGAGGTTTCTTTTCATCAGTAAATAGTTGTAAAAATACTAGTCAATATGAGAACCAAATCTTAGAATAAGGTATTATAAAGAACATAGCTTAGCTATAGTTAACATTAGCTAGTTAACCAATGGTGTGCTAAAAAAAAATAGCTGATATTGTTTATTAAATGTAAGTGTAGATCAATTTCGCTTTATTGAAGATCTGCAATGACCGCAATAAAAGTGGATTGAGACTTTGAAATGTAAAAAGATTAAGTAAGTGCTTACGTAATAGAAATAAATAAACAATAGTTATATCACGGGCGAAGAATCCGTCCGAGATTCCCAGCTCTGTGGTGTGAAATATAGTCGAATCATAAATATATTCTAATATAGTATATAAGTAAGAAATTAAGTAATAAATATGATTTCAATATGTTAAAAAACTTTCGTTTTGCAATTTGAATTCAGTAAATTAAAAAGATAGTTATAAATATAACCACCAAACAATCTTTTCTTAGAAAAATTGTATGTATAAGCTAAGTTAGTAACTAATTGTAGAAAAAATAATGTAAACTGAAACAAAACATTTCAGTCATGTGTTGTGTATGCTACATCTTATTTCTATTATTTTGGAAACCAAGTTGTTTAAATAAATAATAAAAAAATCTTCAAGTATCGTGAAACTTATTTATTTACATACTTATCTATAAACTACAAACAAATTACTAGAAATAAATTTAATTTGGTGACATTCCTGTCTTCGTTTTCCTATTGAGTTTTCTGTAGAGGAAAGATAAGCGTTTCTCTAGTTCCTTCCACTTTGTTGGTCTTACAGCTGGTGTAGCGGTCTTGGACCACATTTTTCTTTTTCTTAGAATTACCTGGTAAATATCAAATATTATGAATTAGTAAAAAAACAAATATCTCTTATTGAAGGAATTATTACCCTAAGGGCGATTTTTCCATCGCAAGATAACTTTATTTGAGGAATAACTTTGAAATTTTGACAGTTATTTCATACAAAAACTGTCAAACGTCAATTTTATTCAACAAATAAAAGTTACCTGGCGATGGAAAAATCGGCTCTAAATGATAGAATTATTAAAACTGTATTATTCAAAATGAAATTAAATAGGTATGTATAGATATAGGTAATATTCTTTTAAAACTCAACTTAGCTGTATTGTCTGGTTTGAGACATGCATTTCTCATTTTCACCCCATCCCATGAGAACTCTAGGGCTATAAACTATTTTACTATCCTATCCTATCCTAAAAATTACAATAGTTAAAGCCCGGTCGTAATTCACACGAAATATCGTATTTTGATCTGTAGCTATCTATCTCTGTTGCACCTGCGTAAATATTAATGCGTCCTGCTCGCATGGATGCAATGGCGAGTGGGACGCATTATAATTTACGCAGGTGCGACAGAGATACATAGCTACAGGTTAACATACGATATTTCGTGTGAATTACGACATGCTTTATAATATTAACTCACATGGTATTCTTGTCCACTAAAGCCTCTGATCCAAGCAGGAACATTGTACAATGTCTTAACTGGGTGAATATTGCCCGTCCCAAGAATATCTATGTAGTCATTTTGGCCAAACAGAGCTTTTTTCTCTGACCATGCATTGCCTGGTCTGAAATATAAAAAAAACCGTATTTCATTTAATAATTATATACAATTGCTTTTTAAATCAATTACTTATAGGTAATTTACTCATTTTAAAATCATAATAGCAGATTTACTAAAACAGGAACATTAGTAATTTAAAAAAAAATAGGTATGATTGATATATGATATTAATCTATAGTAATCTAAAAAGCTGTAAAGTTTGTGTTGTAATGCTATAACTAATCTGGTTCTCTCAAAGGAACTATTGCTTTGATTTGAAAAAATCTTTCAGAGAGGGATAGCTCATTTATAGAGGAAGGCTATAATATTTTATGGCCATATTTACATGGGAATGGGAACTATGCGGGTAAAACCGCTTGGCACTGCTAGTTATAAATATTTTGATATAATTACCTGTATTCTGGTATAGGCAATGGTCTGCCTATGTTTGTCCTTGGCAGTAGACCACCTCTCCATATTCTTTCTTCATAACCATATCGCCTCACAAGACGAGTTTTCTCAGAATGGTATTTTGTTCTAAAAATAAGGGAAAGGCACGTAATGTCGACAGTGTCCCAGTACTCGTCAGATTATAGAAAAATATTCATATTTTGATTCAACCAATATATTTATATAAAATTTGAATTACAGCATCTTTATGGTAATCTTTGCTATCATTACAATAGCAGTATGTGTTAATAACTGCAATCGTTTTGGAGAAATGAGCGATGGAAATTGAAAATTCGAGATTTCGTGAATTTTGTGAGATTTAACCACTGAATCTGTAGTCTAGGTCACTACGTTCGATGTTACATTTTGCAAGATTGGGCGACCCTTTGTATGTGTGATTATTTTTTTATAATAGTAAAATTAATCCCACCAAAAACATTCTGTAAAAAACTAGCCAAGTCTCGATGGAGCTGCTTGTTTATCTCTAAAAAGTAATGAAATCTAGATAAAGTCGTGCCAAGTGCCTAAGGTTCCTTACTGCGATTTCTTTATTATTATAGTTAATGTTGTGTGACTGGGCCGTTGAAGGATACACTGTACACAAGTACACAACTGTACACAAGGGTACAAAACTAGGTGCTTCATGACACTATTGCACCAATCTGTCGCCAGAACCGCTACCCATTGACGATAGAAAATTGCCACTTGAAGAACGTTGATTCAATATTCAGTCAATTGTAGGCTTGATAAAGCTGCGTATTTTAATAATGTTACAACATTACGTGTAAACAAAATTGACTTGTACCCACTACTAACGTTTTAAACAATGTTCAACGGCCAAGTCACACAACATTAACTATAATAATAAAGAAATCGCAGTAAGGAACCTTAGGCACTTGGCACGACTTTATCTAGATTTCATTACTTTTTAGAGATAAACAAGCAGCTCCATCGAGACTTGGCTAGTTTTTTACAGAATGTTTTTGGTGGGATTTCATTTCTTTTTGTTGAAACGTGTTTATATTGTTTTTTTTTATTAGATTTTCTTATTTGACACATTTTTTTCTTTTTAGGAGTAGTATTTTATTACTAAGTTCCCGTGGGAATTTCGGGATAAAAAGTACCCTATGTGCTTCTCCTGATTCTAAGCTACCTCCCCACCAATTTTCAGCAAAATCAATTCAGCCATTCTTGAGCTATAAATTCCCGTTCCCAATCCCGTGGGAATTTCGGGATCAAAAGTATTCTATGTTCTTCTCAAGGTTTTAAGCTACCTCCCCACCAATTTTCAGCCAAATCAGTTGAGCCGTTCTTGAGTTATAAATTCCCGTTCCCAATCCCGTGGGAATTTCGAGATTAAAGGTATCCTACGTCCTTTTCCTGGTTCTAAGCTACCACCACACCAATTTTCAGCCAAATCAGTTGAGCCGTTCTTGAGTTATAAATTCCCGTTCCAAATCCCGTGGGAATTTCGGGATTAAAGGTATCCTACGTCCTTTTCCTGGTTCTAAGCTACCACACCACCAATTTTCAGCCAAATCAATTCAGCCGTTCTTGATTTTTAAATTCCCGTTTCCAATCCCGTGGGAATTTCGGGATTAAAGTTATTATTTGTCCTTTTCCTGGTTCTAAGCTACCTCCCCACCAATTTCCAGCCAAATCAGTTCAGCCGTTCTTGAGTTACAGTTCCCGTTCCTGTATAATTCCCGTTCCCGTTCGATTATCCTAGTTTTTATAGTTTTCCCTTTATGTGGCCATTAAACCCTAACTCTGTACCAAATTTTAGCTCTCTAGGTTTATGGGAAGTACTAGTTCTATTTTGATGATCATGAGTGAGTGAGTGAGTGTCTGAAATACGAAACTTTGCATTCGCTTAACTTCGGATCTAAATGACCTACAGACTTGAAATTTTATTTTAAGTATGTGATTGTACACCTTACTGGATGACGAAAATTTCAGTGCTCTGGGTTTATCCAAAGGTTCTCAAATAGGGGCCTGAAAATGCGGCGAAAGGGTTCCTGTAAAGGATGGTACGGCAGTGTTTGCTTCGCGCTCGACTTGGCGGGGGGCACTGCCGTGCCCCCAGATTATCTTTCTATATTATCCATTAAATCGTGCTATTTATTCATATTTATATTTTATTTCGAGTGTGTCAGCTATTAGTACATTCTAAAACCCATTTGTACCAGTATCCGTCAGATTTGTCCTAGTCATCGTCAAAGTGTCCTAGAGCTCGTCAATTTTCGGTGCTAATTTGAACTCTATGCCAATGGGTTTAAAGTAGTAATTTTCAGTCATTTTTCTTGTGATGCTGAAACTCAACAAAGTTGGCAATGTCTAATGAATGAAACTAAAAATACTGTCAGAAAACTAAAGGATAAAAAAAACTGCAGGTGCAGGATATCTCAACTGATTTTGTAAAAAATATAAATTTGGTAGGTACTTACATATAATTTCACATTTAGTTATTAAAAAATCTGTGTATAAGTCAAACGCGTAGAACCAGTAAAGTCGTAAAGTCGTTTTTGGCCCTTTCATCTCAAATATCATCATCAACATCAACAGCCTGTATTAGTCCACTGCTGGACATAAACCTCTTCCAATTCGCGCCAATGTGCCCTGTCGGCAGCACGTCGCATCCACTCTCTCCCGGCTACCCTGCGCAGATCATCGCTCCACCTAGCCACAGGACGTCCTACTACGACGTTTGCCGAGCCGCGGTAAGCCCACTGCCACTTCAGAGAGCTAATTCTTTGAGCTATGTCGGTGACTTTGGTTCTCTGTCTGATCACTTCATTGCGAATGCGATCTTTCAGAGAAACTCCGAGCATAGCCCTAGTAGCCCTATCGTAGCTCTCTGAGCGACTTTTAGGTCCAGCCTTTCTGTGTATTACCAGCCTTTCATCACAAGTATATTACTCGTAAGTCAGACATAACTATATCAGTAGACCTTACTTCCGTAATTCCGTACCTCTGAGGATTGGCGTTCGTTGTATTTTCTCATAGTTTCTTCAGAATCGTCAGCTAACCCGTCTGCAAACACTTTGAAGACACTGTAGGTATTACAGAGACTTACTCTGTCTCTAGGATCTACGAGTAATAATATTTGAGATGAAAGGGCAAAAAACGACTATATGGTGTTGAATGTTCAACGCAATGTATATAATTCTTACATTACACAGATTTTTAAAATAAATATAGATAGGTCCACTGCTGAACATAGGTTAGCCCAGGCTTGACCATTGAGCTCAGCTAATGTCATCCATCCGCTACCAGCAACTTTGCGGATGACATCACCCCACCTCGCTGATGGGCGTCCTACCCTACACAACGCTTGCCTAGACGCGATCTCCACTCAAGAACTCGTTTACCCAACGATTGTCGGTTCTTCTGCAGATGTGGCTAGCCCACTGCCACTTCAGCGAGCTAATTCTTGGAGCTATGTCGGTAACTTTGTTTATCTGCCGGATTACTTCATTCCGAATACGATCTTTCAAATAAAGTCCAAGCATAGCTCTCTCCATAGCTTGCTGAGCGACTTTAAATTGGAGAACTAACCTCACTGTGAGTGTCCAGTTTTGGCTCCGTGTGTAACTTTATGTACCAAAATGTAGTTTTAACAAAATTAGTTGAGATTTGCCTGCAGTTTTGAATTTTAATTTTCATTCAACAGGCATTACCTTTAGTTGAGTTACTGCATCACAAGAAATATGATTGAAAATGACTACTTTAAATCCATTGGCGTAGAGTTCAAATTAGCACTGAAAATTGACGAACTCTAGGACATTTTGACGATAGCTAGGACAAATCTGACGGATACTGGTACAAATGGGTGTTTTTAGATAATTTCTAAAATATCATTACTTAATTATTTTTAATCAGTGTTAAAAATATATTTACCGATAAAAGTGATAAATCAGTTATCTTGTTACAAAATTTGATCGTTGTAACTTAATATACTACAACGTGGTATAGCTGCAAATTTGGCCAAGTGCAAAACCTGACGATAATTGGGACTTTTCCTAATTAAAAAAAATAATAATACGACAGGTTCGATTCATGAGGTTAGTACTCAGAGTAGAAAGTTCTACTCTAAGGGATAGTAACGTATTTATTGGTATTTTGGTAAGTACCTCAATTTCCATGTTCTTTTATTATTATATTTATAATATATATTTCACACAAGTTGGTAACTGTCGGAATGCTTGAAACAAACTAAACGTGAAAAGTATAGTCTAGCTTAAATCCTTACCTGGATAACAAAACCTGAATTATTTTTAAATCATTAACTAAAATAACTGGAAGCTAAACAAATCTAACCTCACAATAATTTAGTAATTGTAATATATAAATACTAACCTCACAATGTTAATGGTTGGTTTCCAAAATGTATTCAAAAATGTACTGCCTAGCCAAGACATATCGCATTAGTTAGTAGAATATATTTAAACACAAAAACAGTACAAAATATTTGTGATGTGATCCAAAATTCCAAAATTCGATTCGAGATTTCGAATGTTTGACATTGATGATTGATTGACAGTTGACAATGACATTTGAGGTATCACGACGGAAATTTGACAAAATCTAAAAAAAAATAAAAAACTAAGTGGCCGCTGATTTTCTTTTATTTACAGCTAAAAACGTAAGGCTATTATTAATCTACTCCATTTTATCACATCCTAAATAAGAGTTTTCATTCGTACAAGTAATTAATAATCATTTAAATAATAACATTGCATTTTCTAAACTGTGTATTTAATCTATGGTGCCCTGCTCAAAAGGCTAGAAGTTAGTATGCGAAGGCATTCATTACACATGAAAAAAAGTAAGTAAATCTAACAAAATGGCCGATCATCTATAAAAAAATTGTTGAATTTTTGTGGCTTACTTTTCTTGTCGGAAGTACGTAAATAATTACATATTTTTGTTATTTAAAGATAATTATTCTTTATTAAAATAAACGAATTTTACGATACTTGAAATGTTCTAAAAGTAAGTATACGTTCAAAGTGCACAATGAAGTGGAAACAAGTATTGTTTTCTGTTTGTTTATCACCTTTGACTTGATATAAATTATGAAAATAATGTTACATGTAGCATTGTGATTTAGATTGTGTGTACAAACGGAATAAATTAATAAAATATAATAAATATAGGTGATAAATCGTTGACACAAATATTTTCATATCTATTGTGGCCGTGAGTAATTGGGCGCGCAATTGCGTTGTTTGTTTACCTTCCGTGATATTATTTCTCAATTTAAGTTTTACATGAAGCCGTGCATAGCGTCTATTTACGTTTATTTAAATTACTATTTCTGATTAAACGTTTTAATTCGAATAATTTTTATCTTATTTTCAGATTGTGTAACTAAATATGTCTAAAAGAGACCAAAGTGATCGTAATGATAGAAAGTTGGATCCTAGTGACTATGAAAACATAATATCTCAGCACAGCATATTTGAAGCAACTCGAAAACACCAAGAACTTCCCAGTTTCCCTGGATTTTCTAATGCAGAAACCCAAACAAAGCCAAGTGACTTAAAAGGTCAACCTGTACAACCAAGTTTGGGAGCCTGGCACTACAACCCCTGGTGGATGCTCGCCAGTACATCTAGAAACATTCCTTCTCAAGATGACTACGTAGAAAACGATCAAGCTAAGGTGAAACAAGAGCCATCAGGAGCAGGTACCCCTGACCACGACCCATTACAATCAGAAATGGATCACTACCAAGGGGGTACTGCCACTCCACCTGCCGGCTTGGATTCTTTCTGTGATGACTGTTCTGATCCCTTCTGTGACTCCAGTTCTTCTATTTGTCGAAAGCTCTTTCACTGTCCACATTGTAGAAAGAGCTATCCCACCATTCTTGAGTTCAATACTCATCTGACTGGAGTTCACCCAGCCCAAAAGCCTTTCAGATGCCAGATCTGTTTAGAACCCTTCCATAAGAAATCACATTTACGCAGACATCTGGACGCTAATCACACTCGTAAAGATGTTAACAAGTGCTCAGTGTGTTCAAAATATATAAAAGATAAAAGTAATCTTCGTAAACATATGCAAGTCCACACTGGACGAGTGCCTCAAAAACAGTTTAAATGTGACCTTTGCAACAATAAGCGCTACATGTCTTTAGACAGATTGAATAACCACAAAGTGGTGTGTACTGGAGAGAAGGTCCTCAAATACTGTGACATGTGCAATAAAGTGTTCGACAACTCACGGTCCCTCAACAGCCACAAGAAAGTTCACGCCAGAGAACTTAAATGTGACAATTGTGGAGAGCAACTTCGTTCTTTAGAACAGTTTACAAACCATAAAATGGTGTGCCACGGATCAACATCAGAAGCGAGCGGCAGTCACGCCAGCTCGGGTAACATGAACGCTCAGATGAACAGATGCTGCACTCAGCCCGGTCTATGTGAACATGATAAGCCCGCATATCTCAACATACCTGGATATGCTGCAAGCAGAGTACTTGATGCTACAATCTCATCATTGAAATCTGAATTGAACTGATGACAGATACCATTTACAAAATAGATATAGACATTCAACCATTTTCTTTTAAAAAAAAACAAGATTACCAAATAGATATGACAGTAATAATTTTCGCAATTGAAAATTTCACAAGACTGATGCAAATATCCCGCCTCACGACTTGCTTTATTATTACCATTTAAAAGTTAGGCTTTAGTTTTGTAGGTTTAAATGCAGTTAGGATAAGAGGGGATTCATTTTGAGCATGTTTGTTGTAGATTCGGCTGTACCTAAATGTGCTCAATGTGTTACCTTTAATGTTAAATACATAGTTCATTTATACATATTATTTACATACATCAAATATTATTTATTTTGGTTGTCAAAATCAGGCATAAAACACCAATTGTTCTTGTTTGTTTAACCCAAAATATGAAAACTTAACTTTTATAATGCTTTGACTGATTTAGTGTAACCATGGAATATGCAGTATTACAATACAAACAAAACATTTTTTATTTTTCTATATTAAAAAGTTGTAAGAGGTATATATTATTTTTATATTATTATTTTTTAGAATTTAATATTTTAGTTGTTAATCATGTACCTTATTTTTAATTAAATAATAATAAGCAAGCGTTTGAAGGAGAGAGACTGTACAAAGAACACTTTATTTTTCCAGTGTTCTTAAATATTACATTTTAATCTCCAAAGAATATATCTGCAGCGGTATACATATTTTAATATGTATTTATACATACTTAAATGTCTTTGATAATGAAGACAAATTTTATACAGAATTTAAAAATATTTGGTCGTGTTGTAGACCTTTAGTTGTATAAGTAAATTATCAAGCTTTGTAAAGTGCAATGAACCATTGGCGAAGCCTTGTGCATAATTATGGTTTTAAAAAAATAATATTTGTTGTTTTGTTTCTTATCCAATAAAATTTATAATTTTTTCAAGTGTTATACACTTAACTGCTGCAATCTATATAATAGTTTAAAGTATGTATGTTTTAGTGTAATGTTTTATTATTAAAGGTGTATTATTAAAGTATTTGTGTGTTACAGAACCACTCCCAAATATAATACTTATTATGTATGAAGAGGCATACGGGAGTGTTGCTAACGTTAATAACATAAGTTTAGAGGCTATGTTACATTAAAATTAAGAACTGTTTATTTTCTTAATAGTGCTTAAAATATTGTACACTTATTTTTTATCCTGAGAATGTACACACTATATACATCTATTTTTTATTTATTGAAGTTTTATCGAAATAGTTTGTCTATTTCTTGACTTTATTACTTATTAGTTGTTGCTATTTTACAATTGTTTAACACTTATAAATTAGTTTATGTGGTTAAGTTTAGTTTTAAATATAATATAAATGTTATTGTCATAGAATATTTTTTCAACAATTTTATAAATGGCTAATGTGTAATTTGGCTATATAATTTAATATTATAATTGCTATATTATGTATGTTTGGGGAAAGAATTATCAGCATAAGGGTAATTTTATAGAATTTTAAGAATAATGCATTCTGAATCTTTATGGGAAGTTTCATATCTGACGGAACATGCGTCGCGTATTACCGGTCGCGTAACGCCAGAACAGACAAATGTATAGAAAAACACTTGACCATTCACACTCAACCGATAATACGTAAGTGCGTTGAGTGTGAATGTTCAAGTATTTTTCTATGTCTGTTCTGGCGTTACGCGACCGATAATAATCGACTCATGTTCCGTCAGATATGAACCTTCGTTATTTCTTTCAATATTTTGATTTCATAAAATTTATTGTTTTTTTTAATTACTTATATTAGAAGTCTATAGTTTGTTGTGTGAATGGGAATATTGGGTCAAAATATACAAAGAAAATCGAGTTATTGTCAACTGATCTCACGTTCAAAGGTGGCATCTTACTAAAAGTTCACATTTGATCACAGATCAGATGTATGTAACTAAAAAAATCGCGAATTTGTTGTTACATCTAATCTAAGATCAGTTGGGAACTTTGATGCAATCAGATTCAACCAACCTTTTATCGCAGATCAGTTGCGAATAATCCAGGAGAAAAAAATCTGTAGGCGATTTTCTTTGATATTTTAATTAGATGGTATAACACCAATGCCTTAACTGTCCTTAAAAACTATTAGATGCTAGTTCCATATACATTATAACGTGAAGCAATCGAAATAAAATATTCATTATCATTAAGAAAAAAAATCTAAATTAATATAAGACATCGCCATTTTTTTAACGATTTTATTTTATTTTTTTATAAAAAATATTGTTTTCATAATTCAAATCGAGAGGTGCAAACTACAATATTAAAAATTTGTTAAAATAATGTATGTTCGTAGTTGTAAGTCAAATTGCACGGTGTGATGCATTGTAGGTAACAGAGTTACATAGAGAAAACAAAGGTTTTGTCTCAGTTTATAACAATTGTCTTTTAATTCATATCAATGGGCATATATCAAAACGCAATTTTGACAATAAAATATAATAATTTTTACATAATATTTATCATTATTAATATAATTATATTCAATGAAACATGATGCCCCTTTATATCAAAAGTTGATTTTGAGTGCATAAATCATAATTATGTTAATTAAATCGTCCGATAAGATTTTCGTGTAAGTTATCTGCTAGGTATTTTATAAAATTATATTTTCATCTATTTAGAATGTACCTACATTTATTTCGCCTTATTAATATAATATCTTATATTAGGTCTAGAATGGTGTGTCACTTCATAATGCACATAGTGTTAAGAAAAAATGTGTTCATATGAATTTAGTTAGGTAGGTACATAGTATATTACTTAGTTTGTCTATTAGTGAAGTACCTAAAACTGTAATACAGTAAGTTCATCTATTATTTAGGCGCATTTTCCAAAGTTAAGGCCTTCCAGCATAGTATCGGACAAAGCCAAATTTATCATTACAGTATTTTTTTTATATTTTGGTATTATTGTTAATAATGTTTTTTTATGATGGAACCCAACATTCGGTAGATACATTTCTCTAGGATTCATTAGTTGTTTAGTTGTAACTCCTAGAGATCAAATGTTGGGATCCGTCGTAAATAGAGAATGTGCTATACACGCAGGATTGTTTTGTAAGCTATTTGTGGGCTATATTATAACTGGAATAGTTTACTATTTTAATTGTACTTTCATACATACCATTTACTAATATCACAAATAAATGACATTTCCTTTCTGTTGATAAACACTTTTTATTATTACTTCTAATTTTAAACCCTATGTTGTGGAAATAGAGACTATTATTGTTTAGGGTAAAAATAAACAATAATGATGTTACTACTCTCACAATAATAATATAATTAAAGCCTGTCATACCATAATAAAATTCCTTATTTACGAAATATGCAGCTATGTTGTGATTGTGAGTAATGAAACAATTTTTAGTCAGCATCTTCTAGAGCAATTTCTAAAATATTGAAAACTATTTTGTTTACGCAATCAATACAAGCATATTGTAGGAGGCATCTATCGTCTCAAAGAAACAAAATCTTTAATCCCTACTAATAGGATACAATTTTGAGTAACACTTATATACATTTGAATAATACATTTTTGTCCTGTTGTTTTCCTTGTAAACTTTGACCCGAGTGGCAGAGCCAGAAGTTTGAAGAATACATGAACATAAATTAAAATTAATTGAATAGCTAGAGGGGAGCGTGCGACCGTTCTGTCCATTGTCACTCGCGCGTATCGCTTCACTTTTTTCATACATCATACCGTGAATCTCGAGCCAAGCTACCGAGATTTTTTGGCAACTTTTTTCGTTTGATCACTGACGTAGCTTAGCTCGGCTTATGATCCGTGGCTCGGCAGTTCGCTGTGTGAACCGAAGTATGTAAAGAGGTCAAACTGCTCTCTCGGCTCGCTCGCCCGCAAGCGGTGTGACATGCGCTTTGACTTTAGGATGCAAAAAGTAAACAAGATATTGGATTAAAACTTAAATAACATTTATTCACATTATCCTTATGAAAATAATTATAAAACAACTCTGCCTCGCTTGGCAGCAGCTTTGACAACTTTAGTTTTCTTCTCCTTCTTCTTTTTGCTGATATTTTCTCTCCTCTTCTTTTGTCGTTCTTCTTTACTCTGCTCAACTCCTTTGATCCTGTTCTCCCATTTCTTTTGGCTATGTTTCTTCTTTTGTTCCTGTGAAATAAATAATTTTCAAGTTTAGCAAGGAAAATAAATCGGTAGTATTTATTGTGTGTGCAATTTCCTCGACTAATACACGGAACAAGATGGCGCCGACTATAGAATTACAGGAAGCACCCTCTATTTTTTTTAATGTTTTCTATACAAATTCTAGTTATGTATGTGAAGCTAAAAATACAAAGAAACATAAAATGAGTCTGAAACTCACAAGATGCAGTGTAAAAATCCATAGATTACCAGAAAAGGACTCTAAACCTAGATAACTCTGGTACCCCAGTTGGTTAGACCTTTATTTGGGTTCAATTACCATGTGAGGTGAATTTTCGTACATACTCATACATTTCAAAAATTATGTTAAAATAAGTCTCAAGCCACATGGCTTCACATATGAAAAGAAATACTATATTTATTAAGTATGATTCACCTCAATGGATGACACAGAATGGAAAACAACAATTCTGTGTTTATTTATATGTTTGTAGTTTTCCACAAGATAACAAGTTTCTTGTATTTACATTTCAATAATCATGTGTTTACTATTCAATAAAATATTTAATATTTATACCAACCATTTTCTTTATTGATTTCTTCAATAGTGTAGGATCATCTTTGATCTTCTGGCCCTCTGCTTTTTGCAGTACAGTTTTCCAGGCAATTTTTTCTTTCATTTCTTTAACTTTTTCACCATCATCTGTCTCGCCGAGCTTTTTAAATGTCTCATTCTGTTGTTGCAAGTTCTCCAAAATTTTTTTAGGATTCTTTTCCACTTTGTGTTGTTTTTCTGTAAATTTATATCAAAAATAAGTAAATTCAGGTTATCCAAAACTTTTTTAGATATTATTTGAACACAATTCAAGAATAACAGAAGCTAGATCCTAGATAAGGTTCACTTATAATATGAAAATGATAAAAGTGATGGACAATATTACATTATTGCTATTGTTTGACGAGTCCATCTTAAAAATAGATGTTAGAGATGAATATAAGTTTCCTTCTCGAAATCTCTCACTCTTTTAATGAGTAAACGCATACTCATATTTTTTTTGTCAACCTATAGTGTCCCACTGCTGGGCAAAGGTCTCCCCCAAACATTTCCAACCATCCCTATCCTTCGCAGTGTCCCACCAGCTACTGTCAAAGATGGTAAGATCATCCCGCCAGCGCTTTCTAAGCCGATGCCTATTTCAATTATTTTTTATATAATATGTGAGAAACAAACCTCTTTTCCCAACATTAGCGAAGTCAAATTTAGAAAATACAAGTTTTCCATCGGTGTTGAACACTGGTTTTGTAGCTGGTTTACTTTCTAGTTTGACCTTTTTAATTTCTTTCACTTCCTCATGTCCATTTTCTACCAGAGGATTGGAATCGGTCACCGGCTTAACATTTTTCTTATTCATCCTCTCTTTCTTTTTCATTTTCTTAATAAGTTTGCTATTTAAGCTTTTTTTCACTAATTTAGTTTTCAGATTAAACTTTTTCTGTGACTTTAGTTTTTCCAGTTTTTCCTCCAGTTCAGCAATACTGCGAGCTCGTTTTGGTGCCTCTGTTTCTTCATTCGCGGTTTTGTTGTTAATAATTTCATAGTCCATGCTTTCTTCATTCTCACCTGTAAAAATACCATTACAATGTTCATTACTAGTATTTACTCTATGACCAGATAGATTTTGGGAAATGTATATAAAATTGAATATTACCTTTCATCTGTATTGGTATAGGCATAGCAGAAAATATATTTTTCAAGAAATTTAGTTCTTTACTCAATTCTGCTCTTAGTTGCTTTGTTTTTGCAGGTTTTTTAGTTAAATTGGTCATTTTTATTACGATTTATTTCAAATATTTGCCACTAATAATATAGTCAATGTGTTTTGATTAAAACGGAAATCAAAAAGTACTATGTTTACGTATGATATCCAATTAAAAATAACATAAAATTTTAAACTTAACCAAACAAAATTAGCACAGCACACGAAAAATAACCTCAAAAAATATTATTTATTTTGCTGCTTGCTGTGCTGTTTGTTGATTGGCTGAAATTTGACGTAAAATGACTTGACTGAATGTGACAGACGACAGATTTTCTTGTTGACAAATGACTTTTCAGCTAAAATTCAAATTTCTCAGACTTCACAGTAGGGAATGGAACAATCATTATTCGATAGTAAATAATATTCGAACAACTATTGAAGTTCTGCTTCTGATGTATTGTTTTTAGTATACTGCATGATCATAATATCATAAAAATAATCATAAATATTTTTATTTGATTTGATATTTATATATGTAATAACTATGATGCACAAAACACATTACGAACTATCTATAGCAAGCATACATAATCCCTACTAATATTATAAATGCGAAAGTCTCTCTGTCTGTCTATCTGTCTGTCTGTTACCTTTTCACGGCTAAACTACTGAACCGATTGACTTGAAATTTTGTACAGGAGTAGCTTATTATGATCCGGGAAAGAACATAGGCTATGTTTTATCCCGAAATTCCCACGGGATTGGGAACTACGCGGGTGAAACTCAGTCACTGTTCACTCATAATTTTACCGAATGCTCATCAATCTGCATAATATTGTTTCTATCGATTAATTTATACGGTTACATTACAATTTCAATATTTTCGATAAACCGTCACGCATGACGACTACGACGAGTCACACATCACTAGAGAATGGGAATTGACATGACAGCTGATTAGTATTTACAAATCTTCAATATTGTGTTTTGTCATGAGATTGAATATTTAAAATCGATACAATGATGAGAAATTTACTTTTAATAAGAAATTATAGTTCAATACCAAAAGCAAAAACCTTCATTGATGAAATGCAGAAAAATTTTATCCCAACAAGTGCATTTCAGAGGACATTGTTATCATGCGGTGCTGCTGCTATTGCGCTCATGAATCCTCATAGAGGTGATATGATCGCTTGTTTAGGAGAGGTCACCGGAGATAAAGCTCTACAGCACATGTTGGAGAAAATGCGAGAAACACCTGAAGGTGCTGATATACTGAGAGAAATGCCGAGAATAAACACTACTACAGTATCCTTCGAAAAACTGTCAGAACTTCCTTCAAACACTCTTGGTCGAGTTTACGCTGACTTCATGAGAGATAACAACATCACAGCGGATTCGCGGCTTCCAGTCCAGTTTATATCAGATCCAGAGTTAGCTTATGTTATGCAAAGATACAGAGAAGTTCATGATTTGGTTCATGCTACTTTGTTTATGAAAACTACTATGTTAGGAGAGGTAATTATTGTGTAATACATACTTTAAATTAGAATTTATTTTTATAGTGATTAGTGATTCACACAATTATATTAGGATTTTGAATTAAAATTAAAAAAGCTCAATAATTGGAAGAGCAGTGTTACATTCTGCACGGTTCCGGGTTCAAGTCTGAGGCAAAAATTTTGAATGCATTTTTCAAAATATATAAATAAATGTACTTAAGTAATATTATGCAGATGCATATGTCATACAGTGGGGCCTTGTAGGATTCTGAAACTACCAACTTTTAATTAAGTTAAATAGTCACTGTTGCAGATATCCATGCTACATTCAATTGTTTTTGTAAACAGGTAACAATAAAATGGGTTGAAGGAATACAGACGAAGCTACCAATGTGCATCAGTGGAGGTATATGGGGCGCAGGAAGATTGAAACCCAAACATCGTCAACTTTATCTGAAGTACTACTTACCTTGGGCCATCAAAACTGGCAATAAGGCTAAATTTCTTCAAGGTACTAAATATAAATAGTTTTATTTTCAACTATGGGTTTGGCATTTTCTTTTTAAATTTATTATGTACTAGCTATGCCCCGTGGTTTTACCCGCATAGTTCCCGATCCCGTGGGAATTTCAGGATAAAAAGTATCCCATGTGTTATTTCTAGTTATAAGGGACATCTGTGTCAAATTTCAATTAAATTGGTTCAGTATTTTTTGTATAAAAGAACATACAAACTTTCAGATTTATAATATTAGTAGGATACTACTTTCCTCTTGTATCTGATGAAATGAAAATATTAATGTAAACTGCTAAAAATAGATTGCATTTGCTTAGTTTAAAAGGTCTAAGGACACATACACACAGAGAGAAAGGTGGCAAGAAGCTACTTTGTTTTTTTTACACAAATATAAAAGTGTAATCAATTTTCAACAAATATTGAAAAGGATTTCACAATTTGTTTGGTTTATTTTATATAATCTTATTGTTTCAGGAATTTATTTTGAAAAAAGATGGGAACAAGACATTGATGACTTCCACAAAGAAATGAATATTAGAAGACTCATAAAAGCATAAATAAGTAGTTGTTTGAAAACTGTATTTTGAGTTTTGAAACAAGATAAAAATAATCGTTTAGTGCCTTTCACCTAGATATACCAAATTATTTTATTAATTCCTGATATTTTTTCCTTAGATAATAAATATTAATTTATTTAGGATAATGTGTAAATATATTTAATTTTAACAAAATATATAGAAAAATTAAAATTGTGATAATAATGTAGGGTTTTATTAAAACTCTGTATACAATCCTTAGCACGCATTTTCCTGCTCACTGTACTAGAATATACCTGAATCAGGTTCAGTAGTTTTTAATATAAAAAGTAACATACATACACAAACCTCCACATTTCATAAACAGGATCAATCAATCCAAGGCCTCTACATCTGTAGCAGATGATTTAAGCAGTATGTGGTGATATTAAACAGGATCAAAAACTTGGTAAAAAAAAAGAAACTAAGTAATAAACTTTATTATTACAAAAAAAATATTTTAGTAATAAATCTTCTTAGCATTGGCAATAAAAATAACTTGTAATATTTATCATATAGCCTAATTGGTATTATTTATAATAAAATCACAGAAGCATTTCTGAACTTCGTCCGTTTGTGTTGTGCATTGCGGTGGTCACATCTCCCACTTCGACAATCCATTCGTACCAAACTTTACGTGCGTCCACACAACGCCAAAACGACGCTTTGATAATGTCACCGCTATGAACACGTAGTGGAGTCTGGAATATAAATAACATAATAAGTTATATATGAAATTATAGGTAAATTGTAATGACATAATTACAGATTTTTACTAAATACAACAAGTTTAAATTACTAAGGGCTGATTTTTCCATGGCTAGATAACTTTTAGGCCTAACGCTAAAACACGGGCGAGCGCCCGCTGCACCTGCGCTGCTTATACTATTTTCCATTATACACACGCCGAGAGCGTGCGCCCGCGCGAGTTTTAGCGTTGGCCCTTATTCGACGAATAAAGTTGACGTTCGACAGTTTTTGTATGAAATAACTGTCAAAATTCCAAAAATATTTCTCGAATAAAATTATCTGGCGATGGAAAAATTAGCCCTTAATACAATAGAGTTCGCAGACAGCGATCGTCTCTTCGTTGTTGTGACTATGACAAACTTTAATGGCAATCTGTCAAAATTAACTTGTGTGTGCTCTAGCCCTAATTCAGGAAATTTACTTTGGAAATCAATATAAAATTTTTGGCTACTAATATTCTTAAAGAAGGGAAAGGAGACCGCCTTAGATAGGGGCAGATGGAGGAAGTTGCACCTGTTACACCGACAAGAGCTCTTAAGTTGATGATGATGAATATAGTTAAAGCTCACCTTTATTGGAATAAACACGGGAAACCACGAAATCATTCCCGGGCTATGAGTGGAAGGCTCTATACTAATTGTTTCCCCTCCATATAAGGCACAATCGAAATATCCACCAAATCCATGCATTACATTATCCTGCTTCACTTCCCAGGTCAATGTTATTGTTCTCCGGTTATCTGTTAATGGTAAACCTCTCCAATCGAACAACTCGTTGCCTTCGTGATCACAGATGCCTTTAGCTGGGTGCTCGAAAGAGAATACACGCTGAAAATAATAAAATGTATAATTTTAAAATTAGACTATTCTTAACTAGATCACAAATATTGAAGTATGATATATTTGAGGAGGCTAGTGTTAAAATTTTGTTGTATTATTTTATCATGAGAATAATTATGGGGATATAATATATCCAGTTGCAGTAGTTTTCGAATAGAGAAATATTTTTTTTAGTCCAATCTTTTCTTAAATCAGACAAACACAACAAACAATCAAATCTTTCCTCTTAGTATAGATAGAACTCACTTTAGTATCTGCTATATCATGTTTATTCTGCATATAAACAACCCATAAAGTTTCGAGATTATTTTTCGTGGAGTGTGAAGCAGTAGTTGCTACTTTGGCAGCTGCCCACAGTCTTGGCGATGATATGGGTGCTACATAGGAGGTGTACGAGCAAGGTATAGATATACCACCGGGCTTGAGAAGACTTGCCGCGCCATCCAAACATTCCGGCGATAACTCGTTATCACCCCAAGAACCTGGGATACAAATTAAGGATATTATTGTACAAATAATGAAATAGAAGAAAAGTTTCTTAAGGTGTAATAAATACTTAATTTTGTTTCTATTTATTTTGACTGTTCTCTGAAATGACTGTAATATGACTACCAGATAGATTGTGATGTAAAGAGAAACATGTTTTTCTAAATGTAGACCATGTTTAGCTCTAGATTTGCACGGGATTAGTAGAAACGGGAAAAATCCGAGGCATAGTTCTTGAACGGCTGAAAATATTTATAAAAGAAGCAATAAAAGGATTAATATCATATAAACCTTACCTAATAATTCAGATACAATTATATCCGCTTTCGGTGACAGATTCAAGTGGCGCATGTCACCCGGTACAACTGTAACATCACGATCCTGCCAGATTTCCCGCGCTTGCGCCGCCAATACTACTACAGCACACGGGTTCTTCTCAACTGCTATTACCTGAGTAATATTCATGGACCATGTTAGTCACAGGTCACAGATAAAGTTATGTATTTGTACCTAGCTCAAAGTAGTACTTAGCTTAAAAAAAATTTAGTTTTAATTTTTTTGTAAGGTGGTAATTAAAATATGTTATGTACAAAGAAGCACTTACAAATGTCAAACCAAGAGCTTTCAAGGAAAGATAAATGGAATCACTAAATAGTATAAAACAAAGTCGCTTTCTCTGTCCCTATGACGTATGTATGCTTATAGTGCATTCATTTGGCCGTGAGACAAAATGTAAACAAACCATGAAAAAGGTTATTTTGTATGTCATGTTTTATCAATAATACATAGAGTACTCCCTACTGACTACTTGATATTTAATTAATCTTTGAAATATAGAATATATAACATACTAGCTTTAGCCCTCAACTTCGTTCGCGTGTAATAATTATTTTAACACGCGACTTCATTTATGTAGAAGGTGAAAAAATAGTTATTCTGTGCCGCCGTGCACTAGCCGGGTCGCCTTGTCGTAGTAACTATTTAGTAATCTGTGGCCTTGATCATCATTTTGCTGTAATGTTATTTTAAAACTAAGATATCTTCTAAGATACTTATTGAAATCAAATCATGTAAAAGGCAAATGTCTTTTAGATTAAATACTTTTGCAATGTAAGCGCAAAAAATGTGTTTTTTACGACATCACATTAGAAACTCCTAGATTTATCGGTGTTTCTTTACAATATCATGCATGTATTATACATATAAACTTTCCTCTGGTATCACTCTATTAAAAAAAACCGCTACAAAATCCGTTGCGTAGTTTTAAAGATTTAAGCATACATAGGGACGGACAGACAGCGACAGCGACTTTGTTTTATAAGTACTATTTAGTAACCATAGATGAAAGATTGGTTAGATACCGCGATACCTGATGAGATACATATATTATTAATAGTTACTCGCATGTTCACACTACCAGCGAGTAACTATTATGATCACGGATGAACAGTTCAGTTCATCCGTGATCATGGCGCTTGCAACAGCGTAGAAATATTGGAAACTCGAAATCACTACCTTTGAGCAATTGGTAGGGAATAAGACATTTTGGCCATAAAATACCTGGAAATTTAATGAAATACCGATAATGCGTCTCGGAGATTTTTTGTCGAAGCATATACAACAGCCCGAATCAAATGATTGACATACGTTACGCGCGTTTTTTAAAATATGCAAAATTAAATGTATTTTTTTATAATCTAACTGAGATATTTTCTTAATTTTTTTGCGGAAGAACATTCTACAGAGTCTTAGAAAACTACAAAAGAAAAAGCCAAATCGGTCTAGCCGTTCGCAAGTTATGACGTGATAACGGCAAACGGGTTTCATTTTTATATATATAGACTAGCGGCGCCCTACGGTTTCACCCGCGTAGTTCTCGTTCCCGTAAGAATATGGGGATAAAATATGCTTAAAACCTTCCCGCTGAATCACTCTATCTATTAAAATAAACCGCATCAAAATCCGTTGCGTAGTTATAAAGATCTAAGCATACATAGGGACATCGGGACATAGGGACATAGAAAACTACTTTGTTGTATACTGTTTTTGATGATTACACGAAATTTGTTTCTTGAATTATTTTTACACAGTTTCACCACGCAAACTGACATTTTACTACGTATTATGTTCAAAATTTAATAAAACATTAGGAACATACGCCTCACAGACAGCTTGCAGTGTGACTGGCTTGGATACGCCGGGTATGTACGTGTAGTATTTGTTGCCGCATTTGACTACGTCGGCGATACCTACCAAACACAGCGAAACCAATTCATCATCTAAGGTAGTAATAGTAATGACGATGATAATTGACATTACTAAAACCTAAAAATGCTGTGAATCTCAAACTATGGATACATTTTAATACTACTAAATGAAGGTGAACAGTCATTTTAAGTAATGAAAGTAAAATTAATAGTTTTCGTATTTAGCCGGATTGTACCCGTCATTTTTACTCTTGATCAACTTGTTGACGTGAGTGTTTTCTTCCCGATTATATAGTAAAGTATATTGTAAATTTTTGATAATTCTTTGTTTAAAGTAATTATTGTATTATGTTTTATATTCAGTTATCGTTAAATTTCTGTTATCTGAACGTTGATTTTGATGAAAATAAGTGAACCTGGTTCAAACAGCGCTTGCACTTTTACTTCGCCGAAGATCCAAACATACACCAAGGTGTTATTAATATACTTATTTAAATATGTAGAAGAGACTTGGCCAAAGATTCGTATCCCTACAAAAATTCTATTGTATATAACGACTTCACGAGCCTCCGTTTACCGATTTCTAAAAGAAAAAAAGGAAAATCCATGTTGGAGCTCTTCTTCTGAGGATCACCAATAAATTTTATTTATTTTGTAGTAAAACAATTCAGGTGCTAACATGAATTGTTTTTACTTGTACTCAACTCATCCTGTTTATTACCTTTTTAATGATTTTTACACTAAACTAAATTAATAGACGACTTATCAAAGATGCCTACTTAGTCTTATTTTACTTTCATATTTATAACTCTAAAAAAACTATATATTTTTCGCCTAAATGAGCTAAAAGTTTGACAACCAGTATTTCTTTGTTTACATTTTGTCTCACGGCCAAATGAATAGACTATAGATCTTTAAAACTACGCAACGGATTTTGATGCGGTTTGTTTTAATAGACAGAGTGATTCAGTGGGAAGGTTTTTAGCATAATTTTATCACCATGTTCCTACGGGAACGGGAACTACGCGGGGCGCCGCTAGTTTATAGTATAAAACATATTTCTACCTTCACATTAGTATTTGTTATATCTGCTGCATTGAAGGTGGCCCTGATAAGAGGTCCCCTTCCAGCCCCCAGGACCATAACAGTAATAGGGGTTTTGTTCCTTGGGCTTTTGTCCCCATCACCCACTTCTGCATTTGTTTCATTCTCGTTTATGTCTTCCAATTCTGATTTCTGAAAATAATGTATTATTTACTTCAATGATAGATAGTTTAGTTAATACAAAGATCAGTTCGGAATTAAACTCAAAGGTATCAATATGAAGGTAGAGGTTAAACTAATTACTCACTATGTCTAAACTAATATTATAAAGAGGAAAGATTTTATTGTTTGTTTGTAATATATAGGCTCCAAAACTACTGATCCGATTTCAAAAATTCTTTCACTAATAGAAAACTAATTTATCAGTGCGTGCCATAGCCTATATTTTATCCCCGTATTCCCACGGGAACGGGAATCATGCGGGTGAAACCGCGGAGCGCTACTAGTGTATTTATAATTTACTTGTTAATTGAAATTGGTATAGATTTCGATGTTATTAAATACAAAAAATACATTGCTTTCTCAAAATGATACTAGCAAAGATAAATTTATTGGATTTGCCTTTAAAAATACAGCTAATCAATAATACTTACATCCATTTTACTTTTAATGTCAGTCAATGCTTTGGCAATGGCCTTCTGGTACTGATCGTATTTAATAGGGTCCTGTTCAAACACATTGTATGTATGTGTGTCTAGGTTGTCAGCTAGCGGCTGGAGTGGCACTTGGAGATAGTCCTCCCATCTGTTGAATAAATGGATAATATTATTTTGAATAAATGGTTCTTTCTTGTAATACATTTTAATAGCTCGTATAACTTTTAAGCAGGCAGTTTCCCACACCTAGACTCTCTAGTTTGTGTTTGTGATATTTTGGGTTTTAACCATTATCATCAGCTTATATATTCTCACCAGGAGGTTCAAGTCCAGTCGGAATTTTGGGATTTTACCCTGGCTAGGTTCCATCTCATCAACATATCCTATGTTTCCTCTCATAGCCTATGTTACTACTGTAACTTTCTAGGGGTCTTTCAAAACTAAATTCTTGACTTCAGTAAGTTAAATAATGCACAAACCACCTAATCTAGAGAGATTTTATTGTGAAAACTGCACACAAGTATGAAACAACTATAATGGTTTAAAAATACATACCCTTTAGCGTAATTCAGCATAGGATCTTCGGTTGCATTAGGCCTGCGCATCCAGACTCTTTGTAGATATTGTTGATAGAACTTCACCTCGTGCCTGCGGGCGCCGCTCACAATCAGCTGAGCATCATGCTCCACCATGCTTACTACAACTTGCTGGTGAGCTCTTGATAGGACTGGGTACCTGTCAAATATAAATAAGTAGTATATTATTCAATCTTAATCAATCAATCAATCAAATCATTTATTTGCATAAACATATGTTACATTATTAGTTGGCAGTTATAATAAAAATAAGTCCAAGCTATGCTTTGCTTTACAGCATGCAAAGTCAATAAATTTATACATAAAAATAAATCAAACTTACAAATCTAGAATTAAAAAAATATAGATAAAATTACTTATATTATTTAATTACATACTTAGAAAAATAAACAGGTATATAAAATTTAAATGCTTAGATTAATCAAGGCAAGTTTTGTGTTGACTTTCTCCACAAAGGTTGCTTTGTTCAAACCAAATAACATACTAACCCTTTCTTATTGTTATGAAATAATGAAGTTGGGACAATAATAGCCTTAACTGGCTCACCCAGCCATCGCTTTATTACTTCTTCAGAAGGCAGGTCAGCTGAAAGCTCCAAGACAACACCCGCACGTTTTTCCCAATCCAATTTCTCATGGAGCTTAGACCACCAGTACCAAGTCTCATTATATGGAGCATCATTATCCACTTCATCCTCAGCATCATGACTTCTCAACCATTTTCTAGACACCATTGGTACCTGTACCCATATAAGAGACGGATGGTACCTGAAAACAGTAACATTATTTAGTTGTGTCTTCACAGATATTTAAATAAAGTTGAAATAAAATCATCAATACTTACGCTGTTTCAAAATATGACAGCAATATTCTGGCTAAATTGTTAGAATTTTCACTGTGTAGGTGTAGCATGATAGCTGGAAGACCAAGTCCTTTACAATATGAGAGCTCCTCATTGAGGTGATCTTCATTTTTCCTTCTTGCTACAAGTGAGTCACAGTCAACATTTATATGCGCTGATAATCTTCCAACTACTCTAGTAGTCCAATCTTGTGGCGATAGAACCATATCAGATCGTGTAAAGCCGCCAACCCTCGCTGCATTGTTGCGGTGTTGTCTTTTAAAACGTGGGTGAACGATTGGTGATACAATAAATGTATAACAACTTTGTAAACCCTCCGTCAGACACGCTTGTATGTCAGGGGTGGATGCATAATCCAAACCACATGAAATATCCATTTTTATTCGTGTAATTACATAAAAATAACTAAACAAAACGGCACCCTACTCGATTACAAATTGGATTTTCAAATACAGCGAACCAAAGAGAATTTATAGAGAACAGCGTGAAAATGACAGCTCTAGAAAATTGACAAACACAATGACAGCGTGATATTTTATTTTAGCAGTCGGTGTGTACTTCTGTGGCTACTAGCCTGGCCATGAAGTTATCATAGCACAGGGCCTAATGATTCCATGTATACCATAGCTCCATGATTCTCATGGAAAAAATACGATCTCCCGTCTCCACTTTTGACGTTAACTTTTTTGACTTATTTCTGACAATAATGACATTTGAATGAGGCTTGAATTTTCAAAAATATATCGATCAATTTGTTGTAAAATGTAAACAAATTGAAATGCAATGGAGTGGAGTGGTGCGAGTCAAATAATTTTATGGTAATAAAGAAACAGTAACGTAACATTACTATCGTCATATAAACATTTACAAATAAGTAGTAAATATTGTAGTACGAATACGAAGAATCATACCTTTGTGATCCTTAGTGCAAAGCTGACTGAAGATCATTCTTGGATTTACAATATTAATAATATTTCTAAACCAACGTGAAAACGCCTAACGAAAAGCAGTTAATTGTTAGTAACAAGTTACAATGGTTGACAAGCAAAATCCATTACATGTTCCGCAACATGTTTCAATCATTTCAAATATAAACAAAAATAAGCGAGGAAGACCACTAAAAAAGAAAACCATACTATACAGTGAACAGCCAAAATCAATAATATCTCAACTTCTAAGCAAAATGAGACAAGACAATATTGTAACAATACCAATTAATACACAAAAACCGGTTTTAGATGAAAATATTGATAGCAAAGACTCTGATGTAGAAGAAAATGAAATAAATGAAAGGTAGATATCATTTAAATTGTGCTTTAACTAAAATATTAATTAATATTTAAAATAACATTTCATATTTAAAAAATAATAACAAATATTCAATATTTTCAGCAACGATGTTCAAGAAATGTGTGTTGATGAAACTGAGAAAGATTCACTACCGAAGGTGTACTGTTGTGATTACCCAGACTGCAAATACTCTTCAAAACATTCCTCCAATATAACTAAACATAAGAGAACTCACACAAGCGAGAAACCATATCTCTGTGACAGATGTTCTTTTAGAACTAGTTTTGTAAATTCACTAAAATCTCACCGAAGACTGCACTCAGAAGAGAGACCTTACCACTGCCAGCACTGCACATACAAATGCAACAGCATCTCCAACTTGAAGAAACATTCATACACAAAACACAAAGATAAATAAATTATAAAATAAAAACCAATAAACTTTTTTCAAAGCTTTTATTTACTATAATCTTAATACATGTATAATCCTAAAAATATTTAACTGGTATATAAACATTGCCCAACATACTTATATAAAGGCTTTCCTCTTATAAGTCATAATAACACCATGATATTCGTAAAACATTTTGAGCTTTTCAAAATAGTGTGGTTAAGTAATAAAAATAATACTTTGTGGTAGACATATATCGGACAAATATCAGTGACAATGTTCAGTAAAATCTACAACTACAGATTCGCGCCAACCGAATAGGAAGTAGCCTGTGGCGGAGCCCAACACGACAGCGGCACACAGCCAAGTATTGTATGTCATGAACACCAACATCAACATGTAACTCACTAACACTTGAACACCGTGGAGAAACGTCTGCCAAGCGTGTGCTGCACTCATCATTGTAGGTCTGCAAACGGTTATAATCACATTTTAATATATAATAGTAATATAACAACTCTTCTAGCCAACATACAGGGGAAACTATATGTTTTATAGAATATCAATAGTATCACTAACTATCCTTACTAATATTATAAATGCGAAAGTAACTCACTGTCTGTCTGTTACTTTTCACGGCTAATCTACTGAACCAATTGACTTGAAATTTGGTACAGAGGTAGCTTATGGTCCGGGGAAGGACATAGACTAGGTTTTATCGCGAAATTCCCACGGGATCGGGAACTACGCGGGTAAAACTGCGGGGCACAGCTAGTGAGTTTATATTAAAAAGTTTTCCTGGAATAAATTCCTAGTTGTGAGGAACATTTATAAATTTTACCTAAATCTGTTAAGTAGTTTTTGTTTCCAGGAGTAACAAACTTAATATTTTAATAGTATTACAGTAGAACTCCAATTATCCGAACTCCGACTATCCGAATCGCCGATTATCCGAATCACAAAAAATTGTCCAAAAAAAGTCTAAGTGCGCTATTATTCTTCCCCCCGCGAAGCCAGTGTTTGCGCGTCAAGTCTTGACTTGACTTGTCTTAACTTGCCGTTGTGCCTACACTGACTTCCCCCCGCGAAGTCAGTGTAGGCACAACGGCAAGTTAAGACAAGTTCCGGCGCATTGCAGTCACGGCGCACCTGTCATTTTTTGTTTTGATTAGCCAGTGTGCTATTGACCTTGCTCGAGGACGCTATTCTTTCGCTACGGCTTACTTTTGTTTGTGCGTGTACAATACTGTATTGTTTTTATACCATGGCTTCGAAAAGAAAACGTGTTGTGCTATCGTTAGCGGACAAACTGAAAATTATAGAGCAACTCGATAAAGGTGTAACGGGTAAGAAGTTGTCTGAGATTTATGGTGTTGGACAAGCAACAATTTCTGACATTAAAAACAGTAAGTCAACACTTTTAAACTTTGTTTCGGTGCTTGAAAATGAAGATGGAAGTTCCTCCAGGAAAACAATGAAGACAGCAACCAACAAAAATTTGGAAGATGCCGTGTTTAAATGGTTTTTGCAGCAACGTTCTATGGGAAATCCGATTTCAGTCCAATTTTCAGGTTGTACAGAAGTAAGTGCTGAAGATGTAGGAGAGTGGATGGCTTGTGACACGTCTGACTCTGGTTTTCAAATTCTCAATGACGATGAAATTGTTGTAAGTGTGAGAGAAGATGTTGAAGTGGAAGTGGAAGAAGAACTTTCTGCTGATGTTGAAGTAGACGCTGGACCATCAGCTAGTGAAGCATTTGCCGGCCTCGAGACTGCTTTGAAGTGGATGGAGCGTCAGCCCGAGTGTGACCACTTGCAACTGCTCACCGTCAAGCGAATGCGTGACCTGGCTGTCCGAAAACGGTTGAAGACCGCAAAACAGCTTACATTAACGGAGATGTTTAAAAAACAATGATTTTTATTTCTAAACTTGTACATAAGTACATTTTATTTATATTTAAAACATGTGAAAATTTCATGATTCTTTCATTTAATTCAATAAAAAAAAAATAGTGCAATATCAAAACGTAGCTTTTACTCTCTCCAATGGCAATTTTTAAAAAAAAAATCCGATTATCCGATTATTTGATTATCCGAATGGGTCCCGGTCCCCATTAATTCGGATAATTGGAGTTCTACTGTAATTGTTATACATATAGATTTAAACATGCTAACTTATAAAGCTTTTAGACTTTTTTAATTTCAAGGTATTCACATAAAAAAAGAACACTTTTTTGTACCTAATACAAAAGTTAATATGAATATTAAAATAATGAAATTAAATAGAGATGCAAATATACTTACACGCTTCTTTCAAGGGCATGAGATACAGGCCTTAAAAGAGAAAAAATAATTGTTAATAGGGTTCAGTTATGCTGTAAAAGTTAACAGATAACATTACTTACTACTTCTTTAAGACATTAATGAAATGGCATTCAAAAGACTGTTTGTTAGTCTCGATGTTTTAGTAAGTAAGGTATTATTATAAATAAAGTATGAGACAGGTATACTGAGAATAATCAATCATTTTTTGTGACGAATTTTGATTGTATGATGATAAGTATGGTAACAAAAAATATTATTAAAAACTTTTCATAAAAAAATTAACTTTGAATGATTGAGATAAAGCCTTATTTAGACAGTCGCCGGACCTCCACAAGCTTATGCAACAAATGAGCTTAAATTAACGCTGTGTTATTTATTTTACCGATTTCCAAAATACGCGAACCAACCAAACCATTTTTTTGTGTCTATGGTCATGGGTTTCCAAGCATCATTTTACTTGAATAGATGATGAGTTACAGATTCTAGAGCTCAGAATACCCAGATGAAAAGCTATATGTAGGTACTATAGCTCAGAAAACCCACAAATACGGGAACAGGCCCCTGATTGTAACCATTAAACGTTCACTGATTGTTGAAGTTCGTAGAGGTTCAGCTACAGTGTAAATAAGGCATTACTATAACTATAAAACAATAATAATTAATCTTACTGTATAACTTGAGGGTCGTCTGGTGTGCACATATTGGCCACACCCTTGTCGGGAGCGGACACTGCACAATACTGAAGTCCTGTGTAAGTCTTCCATAGTAGATGTTTTCTGTAGTATTTTAAACTGAAAAAAAAACAAAAGTTCACTTTAGTTACTTTAAAATAAAGAATAAAGTTGAAATTCTATAAACACAAAACAGATAAGTTTATTGTTCTAATTGAATTGCAGTCCTTTCTATCGAGTACATAATTAAATAAAACATTCGATAAAGCTATAATTAAGTCGGGTTATTTACACCATTTATAACTCAAGAACTGCTGGACCGATTTATGTGAAATTTGCGGGGTACAGAATTATTGAAAAAAACCGGTCAAGTATGAAGTAAGTAAAACAGTCTTCGAGAGGGTTCCGTATGATGTAAGTTAACAACCTTTCTTTCAGAAGGGTTCAGTACGAATAATAATTGAACTACTATTTTTCAGGGGTTAATCACTACATAGTATAAAATAAAGTCGCTTTCTCTGTCCTGTATATGATCTTTAAAACTGCGCAACGGATTTTGATGCGGTTTGTTTTATAAGATAGAGTGATTTAGTGGGAAAAATTCTAGCATAATGTTATCCCCATATTCCTACGAGAACTACGCGGGTGAAACCGCGGGGCGCCGCTAGTAACCTATATTAAATAAGTTCGGTCGTGTTTCTCTCTGTTCTATAATAAAAATAACAGTATTTTTTCCGAATCTACAAGACTAAGTACTTAGCGTAGTTGAAATCCGAGACTCAAATAGAACTATTACCTATTGCTTAGTTTTGCATTTCAATATTCCTTACCACACTTAATTTTAGTGTTTGTTCTATATACAGATATCCTAACTGTAGTACCTAGATGGTATAATATTACCGTGGCACGTGTAATTTGCCGTAAGTAATAGTTGTTCGATGATTTTAATGTCTAGTTTACGACACCACCTTTATTACTATTAACTAGTGCGTTAGTTTTGACTAAGTTAGGTAAGTAACTAAAATAGATAACGTTTTACAACCCACTTAAACAGACTTCCCCTCATTACTGATATTTAGTAATCATAAAAATAGTCAATGATATAAAATTAATTTAAATGAAACGTGAATTCTACCAACCCGCACTTGGCGTGGTAGAATAAGACCTAATCGCTCTAATTTAGGGTAGTTAGGCTCGAGCGCTCAAAGTGGGGATATATGTTTGTCCCCCAGTCCCACTTAGGAGCTGATGATGATGACGACAATAAAATTAAAAACGGACTACACAACAGATTTATGTAATTTATGTTTAATAAAAAATATGAATATCAGCTCGATGGCATCTAACTTACAATCAAAAGTGTAACTGTAAAAGAGACAATTTCTTATTATAAGCTGTTGCCAAAGACAAGTCACGAATGAACTACTTGTAGTTCTCTAATTTACAACCACTTGAAAGCGGGGCAGGTCGTTAGCACATAAGATATAATACAGGTAGATGTTGCCTATAAATGTATCAGTTTTTTGTCTAAGGTAACATTATTAAGCAAAAAAAAGTTACTACAAAACCTGCCTAAACTAAGACAGCCAAGGCCAATGAACGGAACAACCGAAGCTTGAAGTTTGATGACCCTTTAGTAAAAAGTAATACTTCCAAGATGAAAATCTGTATCTGAAACTAATTTCGGACCGGACCTTAATACCGGGAGAAAAGTAAATTTAAATCCAATCACACGTTACGTTTAAACCAATTAGTTATATAAGCGTATCGCTGCGTGTCTTATATGCACATGAATAACATGATTAGTACCCATTATGCGGTATGAATAATTTGGTTCCTCTAAGGTTGGCGCGATTTGAAATGCTCGTGAACGTGATGCATGAATGATATCTAAGGTACAGCTTAGAAGGTAATATAATTCTTAATGGCCAGTAACAATTAAAAAAAAAGGTTTAGAGATTATGGTTAGAACTGAGTTTAGCCGCGAATTTCAAAACTCAAGTTATGAACAATAAACTGTATTAAGTTGACATCACGTTGCCAACGTGAGCGTGTTACTTTCTACAGTGCCAATTGGCCATTTTTAGGGTCCCGTAGTCTTAATAACATTGAAGGCAAAAATAAAATGAATTTGGAATCACATTTTTTGTTATTTTATGTATAAGTTAGTATATTTTGTTTGAATATTTAAATAAGTTAATAATCGATATACGTTGCTAATCGTAGTATTTTAAATCTATTTAATACTTAACAAATTTATCTACGCATATTTGACTTGCGTATATTTTCCAAACAATATCCTAAAAACACAACAATCTCAAATAATTTTGCATTGTTTTGGTAAATACAATCCCACCAAAAACATTCTGTAAAAAACTAGCCAAGTCTCGATGGAGCTGCTTGTTTATCTCTAAAAAGTAATGAAATCTAGACAAAGTTGTGCCAAGTGTAAGGGTCCTTACCGCGATTTCTTTATTACTATAGTTATTGTTGTGTGACTTGGCCGTTGAAGGATACACTGTACACAAGTATACAACTGTACACAAGGGTACAAAACTAGGTGCTCCATGACACGATTGCACCAATCTGTCGCCAGAACCGCTACCCATTGACGATAGAAAATTGCCACTTGAAAAACGTTGATTCAATATCCAGTCAATTGTAGGCTTGATAAAGCTGCGTATTTTAATAATGTTACAACATTACGTGTAAACAAAATTGACTTGTACCCACTACTAACGTTTTAAACAATGTTCAACGGCCAAGTCACACAACAATAACTATAGTAATAAAGAAATCGCGGTAAGGACCCTTACACTTGGCACAACTTTGTCTAGATTTCATTACTTTTTAGAGATAAACAAGCAGCTCCATCGAGACTTGGCTAGTTTTTTACAGAATGTTTTTGGTGGGATTTCATTTATTTTTGTTGAAACGTGTTTATATTGTTTTTTTTATTAAATTTTCTTATTTGACACATTTTTTTCTTTTAAGGAGTAGTATTTTATTACTAAGCGCCCCGCAATTTCACCCGCGTAGTTCCCGTTCACGTTCCCGTGGGAATTTCGGGATAAAAAGTATACTATGTGCTTCTCCTGATTCTAAGCTACCTCCCCACCAATTTTCAGCCAAATCAATTCAGCCGTTCTTGATCTATAAATTCCCGTTCCTAATCCCGTGGGAATTTCGGGATTAAAAGTATTCTATGTTCTTTTCAAGGTTTTAAGCTACCTCCCCACCAATTTTCAGTCAAATCAGTTGAGCCGTTCTTGAGTTATAAATTCCCGTTCCCAATCCCGTGGGAATTTCGGGATTAAAGGTATCCTACGTAATTTTCCTGGTTCTAAGCTACCACCCCACCAATTTTCAGCCAAATCAATTCAGCCGTTCTTGATTTTTTAATTCCCGTTCCCAATCCCGTGGGAATTTCGGGATTAAAGTTATTCTTTGTCCTTTTCCTGGTTCTAAGCTACCTCCCCACCAATTTCCAGCCAAATCAGTTCAGCCGTTCTTGAGTTACAATTCCCGTTTCCGTTCCTGTATAATTCCCGTTCCCGTTCGATTATCCTAGTTTTTATAGTTTTCCCTATATGTGGCCATTAAACCCTAACTCTGTACCAAATTTCAGCTCTCTAGGTTTATGGGAAGTACTAGTTCTATTTTGATGATCATGAGTGAGTGAGTGAGTGAGTGAGTGAGTGAGTGAGTGAGTGAGTGTCTTAAATACGAAACTTTGCATTCGCTTAACTTCGGATCTAAATGACCTACAGACTTGAAATTTTATTTTAAGTATGTGATTGTATAGCTTACTGGATGACGAAAATTTCAGTGCTCTGGGTTTATCCAAAGGTTCTCAAATAGGGGCCTGAAAATGCGGCGAAAGGGTTCCTGTAAAGGATGGTACGGCAGTGTTTGCTTCGCGCTCGACTTGGCGGGGGGCACTGCCGTGCCCCCAGATATCAATAAATAATGCCCTATTCACTAAGAACATATCTAATTTTTCAATTATAAAATAAATAAATAATATTAATAAACATTACACTAAATAATAATAGGTAAAAGTAATAATACGCGAAGAGTGTTGTTGCCATGTGTTTAATTATGCAAAAAGGAAATTTTAACAATCGATCTAATTACTTATAGCACATATCAAAGTGAAAGAATTATTAGAATCATTTCAGTAATTTTTGAGATTATCCCCTACATCCGTTAGTACATAAGGCAAATCTCTTTATAATATTGGTACATATTATCCGATACTAGCCATTACTACAGTTAGTACTATCACGTTACTTAGTTCCTTGTACGAACTATTGCTAAACCAACGCGGATGAAAGTGTAATACAATGACATGTTGATTTTAGATAATGACAGGGGAAATTGAAACAAAACACAATGTACTTATGTTCTAATATTGTGTGCACGTATGTTCTGTTTTAACTGTCTTGCTTTCAAACATTATATTGTACAGTTTAGAAGTAGTAAACACTGGTTCGTATTATAATAAGACAATATGTAACACCTCCAGGGTTGTAGCTAGGCTAACAGGGAGGGCGAAAAAATAAATTAAGAACTACGGAGACGTTTGAACTTCCTCCAGATTTGGATGGAAGTAGGACATTGTGATTTCAAGGTAGGGGCATTGCCCCCCACTCCCCTCCTAGCTACGGCCCTGAACACCTTAGGTAGCAAACTAACTATTTTATCTGCCTATTATTGTAAAGGAGATAAAATTTATTGCCTTCCAAGTATTTAATGTATTTTAGCTAGGCTTTACTTTAAGGGAGATATTGTAGTAATGTATTTATATATTATTCAGGATAACTTATGCTGTGATATGAGAATTTAAAACAAAACGAATAACTCTATGTGATTCGTTTATGATTTATGCAGAATTAATTTTCTTTCTAATATAGTTCTAGAGATTATGTTAACTTATTTTATACTAGCGGCGCCCCGCGGTTTCACCCGCGTAGTTCCCGATGCCGTGGGAATTTCGTGAGGATAAAACATAGCATATGTTCTTTCCCGGACCATAAGCTACCCCTGTACCAAATTTTAGGTCAATCGGTTCAGTAGTTTGGCCGTGAAACGGTAACAGACAGACAGATAGACAGACAGAGTTGCTTTCGCATTTATAATACGAAATTAGTAAGGATTCAGGATAACTAATCCTCTGATATGAGAATTTAAAACAAAACGAATAACTCTATGTGATTCATTTATGTTTTTTTTTTATAATATACACACATCAAAAGTGTCTAGGAATCAAGCATTTTTATGCGGATTTCTTGAGATTGAGATGTGGCTTTGTAATAAATTTATGATTTTATAAATTTATATGGATCCTTTTTGGTGCATTTCATAATTTGAATCAGGAACTGTGAATCAAATTCGAGTAAAAGATGAAAATCAGCTGTCAATATTTTCCCTATAAAAACATACAACGCATTGAAGACATTATTAGTGCTACTGTTTCCCTACTACTGATTAAAACCAACGTTATTATGGAGCGGCGACGTCATTTAAGCAGGGAAGAAATGCTCAGAGCCGTGGGAATGATAGAAGCTGGTTCCCGGCAACGTACTGTAGCTTTAGCTCTGAATACAAGTCAGAGTGTTATCAGTCGACTTTGGACACGTTACCGAAGCACTGGTACCGTGGCTGAGCGCCATGGAGGACGGTATCGCTGCACCACACGGAGACAAGACCGATACATTCAAATCTTAACTCGAAGAGCTCCAACAATAACCGCCATGATGTTAGCCGTGCGGCTTCATCACTCTTCAGGGAACTTAATTAGCGACCAAACAGTCAGAAACCGCTTGCATGAAGTGAACCTTCATTCCCGAAGACCGCTACGGGTACCACCTATAGCAATGCACAATCGTAGGATTCGATATCAATGGGCTCTTGAACACAGAAATTGGGCAGAAGAACAATGGCGTTTCGTGTGCTTTTCTGATGAGTCTCGTTTTGGTATGAGACCGGATACAAGACGTATACGACACTGGAGAACCCCTGGACGCCAACAGCGATTAAAATCCTGCCAGGAAGTCCATCCTTATAGTGGTGGAACCATCATGGTATGGGCGGGTATTTGGATCGGCGGAAGAACTGAGTTGATTTGGATCAGAGGCAACCTCAACGCTCAAATTTATGCTGAGACGATTGTATCAGACGTCATCGTTCCTCTACAAGTGCAAATCGGTCCCTTATTTCAGTTAATGCATGATAATGCACGACCGCACACCGCAAGAGTTGTAAGACAGACTCTCGCCGCAGCTAACATCAATGTCCTGCCCTGGCCTGCTCAGTCGCCAGACTTGAACCCGATTGAGCATGCATGGGATATGCTACAGAGAAGAGCTCTGCCGAATATGGAGGGTATCCAGTCGCAAGAAGACCTTTTTTGTTGTTGCAACGAACATGGGCGGCCATTCCACAGCGTGATTTGGAAGAACTCATTTTGAGTATGCCAAACCGATGTTCTTGTGTTGTTAGTGTTCGCGGTAGAAACACGGATTATTAATTGTTTAAGTTACCCAATAAAATTTTAAAGAAAACTGTTATTTCAGTCTTTTTTTCGAACTTTAATGTTAGTGGTTCAAATGTCAAAAATCCCTTTATTAGGAAAATGGCAAATTTCTTTATTAATGCAAAGGTGACTTGGTTTATCGTTACTGTGACAAACGAAAACACTTTATTTGATGAATCCTTAAAGAAAATTTTAATTAATATCAATCAGGAGAAAAGTTATTGCAAAAATATATGTTGATCCCTAGACACTTTTGATGTGTGTAGTTCAAGAGATATGTAAACTTATTTTATATCCAGTCATAAATTCTCGGGAATCGAAAACCAATGCATTGAATATAAATTTATTTCAATTTCTAAATGGTTCATTAATTTTATCAAAGGCATACTATGTAAGTCATGAACAAAACCGTTCAATTGCAAATTATTCGATAACCTAATGTCAACTAAATCATTGAAAACAGATGTTTGTTTAATGATTAAATGAAATGTGTTTATTCAATATTGATACTAAACTACTATAAAGTATGTGTAAGCTTTGATTAGTTTAACACTAGATAGCTACATATGTCTGACTAGTAGCTCCCCGCGGTTTCACCCGCGTAGTTCCCGTTCCCGTGGGATTACGGGGATAAAATATAGCCTATGTCACGCACTGATAAAATAGCTTTCTATTAGTGAAAGAATTTTTGAAATCGGTCCAGTAGTTTCGGAGCCTATTCATTACAAACAAACAAACAAATCTTTCCTCTTTATAATATTAGTATAGATATGTCTGAATAAGATAAGTATTATAATACTTAATTTATTTCGCACACGTATCAAAAAAAAAAATGACATAATTGCTACGGAACCCTCTATACGTGAGACTGACTCTCGAACTTGTTCGGTTTACCAAAAACGACTACATATGAAAATTAAGTATTCACTTGAATTTTCGAATAATTTATCCGCAGTTGTATAAACATGATTTAACTATGTGGCGTTATGAAATAATGAATCAGGAAATGAAATGAGAGATATTAACTACTGCCTACTTCTTCTGAAAATATTCCCATTTCTAATTGGAGTTTTTAGTTTAACCAGATTTGGCGGAAAGTCAATATTTAACGTCTACATTACATAGTACAAAAATATAGATAGATAGTAGCGCCCCGCGGTTTCACCCGCGTAGTTCCAGTTCCCGTGGGAATACGGGGATAAAATATAGCCTATGTCACGCACTGATGAATTAGCTTTCCATTAGTGAAAGAATTTTTTAAATCGGTTCAGCAGTTTCGGAGCCTATTCGCTACAAAAAAAAACAAATCTTTCCTCTTAATTATATTATTAGTGTAGATGTAGATAAATGTATAAAATTCTTACCCTTCATACAGCAGAGCCATTAAAAATATTGCTATGAACGACCCAACAAACTCGCTGACTTCGGCCACCTTCCACCATGAGAACAGTATAACTTCATTATATCCTCCGTGAAACTAGAAAGAAACACAGTTTATTGGTATGGGGTAGGACATCGATGGTTGAAATATTTGGAAAAATATCATCATTGTATCAGCATCATAGTATAATAAAAGTTATTTATACAAGTGTTCTGACGGCTATGTAAGTCCTGCATTGATCTCAACTATGAATGTATAATAATAATTAATGAAGACAAGTAGTTTCGCGATTTCATCCGCGCAAAATTTGTCCTTGGGTAGAAAAATTATGCCATAAGCCTTCCTTCTCTCAGTTCGAAATAAATTTGATAGAATGCGTTCGAAACAAACTTTTCGACTTTATCATTCATTATTTTAATTAATATAGACAGATACGCGAGTCAATCAAACATTTTATCAATCTATGATGTTAGCTCGATTCATTATTAACTACCCGTTTCTTGATTAAATAACAGAATAAATAATTAGGTGCGTCACGATTCAAGCAATTAAGATTTTAATTATATATACCTATAAAATATGAATAACATTTTGTCAACCACGAGTAAACGAATCACAATTACAATCTAAAATCTATTCCACATCCTGTTTCCAAGTATATTATCATGATGTAGGTCAATCGTCCACATTGATAAAACAATTTGATATTATAACATTGTTTATTGCACTACATGGAAACGCTGCGGTTAAACAATAAAGGATGTCTCCACGAAATTACTTATCACCAACTATATTGGAGGACAATTTAACTATTGCAGTAAAATTATTTGTAACAATCAAATTATTTCTAAAAATAAGGCGTGGCATCATAATCTTTACACTTGACATTAATATTACAAGTTTAGTATGTATGAGTTTTTTTTTTTTTTTTTTATTATTCCTTCACGCTTAAATCTGCTGAATGGATTTGAATGAATTTTGATACACAAACAGTTTCACTTTGCAAGGCTTCAATTTTTTATAATACACGGAAAATATGTGATTCAATGCGATCATAGTAATTTAATTCCATGTGTAGCGTTCGCGTAAATTAAATAAATATCTAAGTATACAACATCATTAGGTAGAAAAAACAGAGTATAATATAGCCTAAATTATTATTGTTACTCAATAATAATTTAGGGCTTTTACCAACTATTAATGACACAATGACAAACTAAACTATTTTTTTGTATAAAAAAACAACAACTTACTGTCATAGACATAGACATCATGTCGTGCCCCCCGTGCTCTCCGTGCCCCTCGTGGCCTGCGTGTTCCGAATGCGCCACGTGCCCCCCGTGGCCCCCATGACCCCCATGATGCGCCATCATAGGATTATAATCATTGCTGTCGTTACCTTTAAAAAAATCCTGAAACAAATGACAACGAGTTATATCATTTTTAAAAGAAAATGATACACTGTTGGGTACTTAATAAGGTATAGTCAACATCAACTAAGTTTTTTTATTTTATTTTTATAAACATTGAAAGAGAATGAAATGATTGATTACTTTACAAGTAGTAATAGTCTTAGCAAGCTTTAAATTATTTGATGTGTGTACATGTTTTTGATGCTGACTGAACCATAATTAATTAGATATATAAAAAAAATGTCAATGACATATCGTTTGAATTAATTGGTACACCGAATACACGTCATTAAACTTACAAGTACGAGACGATATCTAGCCACCGAGTACTACACACAATAAAACTCAATGCAATGATGGGAAAAAGTTTACGTAATAATACACGTTATTTTGAGAAGAAATCCGTTTCAATACTAAACCGGCATTACACTGACATCAGTTGAGGAAAATATCACAATTATTAATCATTTGAAATATTAATATATTAAAAGCGATAGTTACTTTGTCTGTTTGTTACATTTCATTCGGATTATAATGAAAGGAGTTTGCATTCCGTGGAAGACGAAGTCTTCTCTTTTTTCTAAAAAAAAACTATTCAAGTCTGGATGGAAGTATGAGTGAAATTACGTACGGGAATCGCAGAAGACTCCTTCTTTTATATCTCATCATTAAATAAAAAAAATAAAATAAAATTTGTTTTATTCTGAAGCGTTTTTAAATGAAATGCGTAATCTGTCACGAAAACAAGGACAAATGCTATCATACATAATACTACGCGTGCACAACCACGGACAAGAATCTAGTTTATTATTATATTTATTTTTAATATAAATCTAAATAGACAGACACGTCATATTTACCTCGACGTTCATAGTGGGTAAAATAAACGCAAACACTGATTATTAGAGAATACTTTATCATGCAAGAAAGCCGAAAAGAAAAGAGAGAAGTAAACAAGATAGAAAGATGTATAGTATAGGCCTATGTATCTAAGTTCTATCACTAGAAAACACACATTAATTTGAATTGAAGTATACATTAAATCGAGCAGGTCGCTCAGCGAGCTATGGAGGGCTATGCTTGGAGTTTCTCTCAAGGAGAAGCTCCAAAACCAGGAGATCCGACGGAGAATCAAGACCACCGACGTAGTTCTCAGAGTAAATGAAGTGGCAGTGAACGGGGCATATCTGTCGAAGAGCCAATGGCCGATGGGGCAGAAATGTGCTGGAGTGGAGACCTCGCACAACCCTTCCCTTCCCGTGGGACGATCTCGGTCAACCACACTCGATTTTAAGGAAGCACTGATTTCGATTTTGATCGCGAAAATTTTCATTTGATTGTGTACATAAATATCGTGTAATAAAAAATACTCATAAATTACGTACCTAACACTCGATATAAATCTTGAAATATGTTTCACCACAATAGGTTAACATTTGCCGGATTTTTGTTGTTTTAATATACAGGATTTTGTTTTCGTTTTCATGATTACAACGAATAACCCAAAAAGATTTTTAGAAATTGTTTTAATATTATTCTTTGAATAAATTTTGTAACTCATCCGTCAGAACTTAGTTAACACTGTTCTTGGTTCTTTTATTGCTAAAGCCATTGTTCTTGGCGAAGTCCACTATTCACATTGTTTTGCTTGAATCTTGTAACACACCTGGCGTGCATTAATTTTGAAATTCATAATTTTTACCCCTCGACGCACAACGAGGGATGTTATGTCAAATGTACATAGGTATTTAAGTATGTCTGTCTGTCTGTATGTAGGTAGGTATGATCATGTTTTTGTATAAATATAACTGATTTTGAAAAGTGAAAAAGGCGATACCTAGGTATTAGTTTTATTTGTTATTTTATTTATGCCTTATTATATCAAGGTAAAATAGCAATGAAAACCCTATAGAACTTTTTTAATATAAACTTATATTGTTTTTTCCTCAATAGAATTAATTATGTCTAAACAAACAACCGTATCAACAATGAACAGCTGCAACTCACTTAGAGACAAAATATGCGTTGCCGACATAATAAATCGTTAAGAAGAGAGGAAGGGTCTTAGATCTTACGACCTTTCTCTCTGTCACAGTGGGAAGCACTGAGCACAGTTACTGTTTCACGCCGATATTAAAAAAAACTAAACTATCTATCAATTTCCGTATATCTCACAACAGATGTTTTTATTTTATGATGACCGGTTGAAAATAAGTACGTGAAAGCGTTAAAATAAACAATAAACGAATTAATTAGGTTAAAGTATAACACAATAATTTCCAAAGTCCGTAACGATAAGAAAATGCGTTGAATTCGATAAAATATATTCAAGTTCACGAGAAATAAATCGGGCACTACAACTGTACGTACCTTGTTATCGAGATGTAGAACGTAGATTGAAGAGGGGAAGATGGTACAATTGAGATAATAGAGAACAAATCACGAAGCCGCAAAAGACAAGGGGAATAACAATAATTTGCAGCGAGCTAAATTGTCAATTGAAAGAGAATTTAAGTGCATTGAGCTCCGACATTAGTTTCGAGGACAACACCTACTGCCCACTCTAAACACAGCTTCTTGGACATGTAATATGTACCCACCAAAAACATTCTGTAAAAAACTAGCCAAGTCTCGATGGAGCTGCTTGTTTAACTCTAAAAAGTAATGAAATCTAGACAGACTCGTGCCAAGTCTAAGGTTCCTTACTGCGATTTCTTTATTATTATAGTTAATGTTGTGTGACTTGGCCGTTGAACATTGTTTAAAAGGTTAGTAGTGGGTACATGTCAATTTTGTTTACACGTAATGTTATAACATTATTAAAATACGCAGCTTTATCAAGCCTACAATTGACTGGATATTGAATCAACATTTTTCAAGTGGCTATAATTAAGCAAATTTTCTATCGTCAATGGATAGGTTCTGGATTTTTTAAGATTGGTGCAATAGCGTCATGGAGCACCTAGTTTTGTACCCTTGTGTACATACATGTGTACCCTTCAACGGCCAAGTCACACAACATTAACTATAATAATAAAGAAATCGCAGTACATAAGGAACCTTAGACTTGGCACGAGTCTGTCTAGATTTCATTACTTTTTAGAGTTAAACAAGCAGCTCCATCGAGACTTGGCTAGTTTTTTACAGAATGTTTTTGGTGGGATTTCATTTCTTTTTGTTAAAACTTGTTTATATTGATTTATTTTATTAGATTTTCTTATTTGACACACTTATTTTTTAGGAGTAGTATTATATTATTAAGCGCCCCGCGGTTTCACCCGCGTAGTTCCCGTTCGCGTTTCCGTGGGAATTTCGGGATAAAAAGTATCTATACATAAATAGTTTTTAAGCTACCTCCCCACAAATTGTCAGCCAAATCAGTTCAGCTGTTCTAGAATTATAATTCCCGTTCCCATTCCCGTGGGAATTTCGGGATTAAAAGTTTTCTATGTGCTACTCCTGGTTCTAAGCTACCTCCCCACCAATTTTCAGCCAAATCAATTCAGCCGTTCTTGAGTAATAAATTCCCGTTCCCAATCCCGTGGGATTTTCGGGATTAAAGTGTTCTATGTTCTTGTCCTGGTTCTAAGCTACCTCCCCACCAATTTTCAGCCAAATCAATTCAGCCGTTCTTGATTTTTAAATTCCCGTTCCCAATCCCGTGGGAATTTCGGGATTAAAAGTATCGTATGTCCTTTTCCTGGTTCTAAGCTACCTCCCCACCAATTTTCAGCCAAATCAATTCAGCCGTTCTTGATTTTTAAATTCCCGTTCCCAATCCCGTGGGAATTTCGGGATTAAAAGTATCCTATGTCCTTTTCCTGGTTCTAAGCTACCTCCCCACCAATTTTCAGCCAAATCAGTTCAGCCGTTCTTGATTTTTAAATTCCCGTTCCCAATCCCGTGGGAATTTCGGGATTAAAAGTATTCTATGTTCTTTTCCTGGTTTTAAGCTACCTCTTCACCAATTTTCAGCCAAATCAATTCAGCCGTTCTTGATTTTTAAATTCCCGTTCCCAATCCCGTGGGAATTTCGGGATTAAAAGTATCCTATGTCCTTTTCCTGGTTCTAAGCTACCTCCCCACCAATTTTCAGCCAAATCAATTCAGCCGTTCTTGATTTTTAAATTCCCGTTCCCAATCCCGTGGGAATTTCGGGATTAAAAGTATCCTATGTCCTTTTCCTGGTTCTAAGCTACCTCCCCACCAATTTTCAGCCAAATCAGTTCAGCCGTTCTTGAGTTACAATTCCCGTTCCCATTCCCGTATAATTCCCGTTCCCGTTCGATTATCCTAGTTTTTATAGTTTTCCCTTTATGTGGCCATTAAACCCTAACTCTGTACCAAATTTCAGCTCTCTAGGTTTATGGGAAGTACTAGTTCTATTTTGATGATCATGAGTGAGTGAGTGAGTGAGTGAGTGAGTGAGTGAGTGAGTGTCTAAAATGCGAAACTTTGCTTTCGCTTAACTTGGGAACTAAATGACCTACAGACTTGAAATTTTATTTTAAGTATGTGATTGTATAGCTTACTGGATGACGAAAATTTCAGCGTTCTAGTCTTATCCAGAGGTAGTCAAATAGGGGCCTGAAAATGCGGCGAAATGGTTCCTGTAAAGGATGGTACGGCAGTGTTTGCTTCGCGCTCGACTTGGCGGGGGGCACTGCCGTGCCCCCAGATTTTTAACCGACTTCATAAACAGGAAATTCTTAATGCAACTTTATGCAAGTATAATACGAGATATCTTGGTCATTTGCGATTCGATTCTGTTTTTGTGTTAGTTTCGCATATTATTTCGTTGTAAGCCAATTTAGATACAAATTATAAATTCACTAAATGTCGTATCGAAATGAAACTTTGTACGTATTTTTCTTACTTCTACTGTACTCTGTACAGAATTGAGTGGCAACGGGCTGAAGAAGAAGACGTCTCCGATATTTAATAATTCCACAAGTAAATGATCTTAACGGTACGAAGAGCACTTCACTTATGGTTAATCTATAGATATCTCAAATACTTTCAGACAAAAAGGCTTAAGTAAGAGATGAATGAATTGGGCAATCGATATAAAAGTCTAAACATATATCTACAACTACCTATCTATATGTACGGTACATACATTCTTATAAAATTATCGTACACAACACAGATAAATGTATGTTATCTAAGCCATAGGTACTCCTTTCCTAGATTGTTTATTATTATTATGATAAAGTAAGGATACTAAACAATAAATATTTACATTCATATCATTGTCCCTCAAACTGGTTGCGTTATTCGTTGGCATGTGATGGTCTGAGAGCATTATGTCCAAATTATGGGATTTACTGTCCATATGATAGCCACTACGATGTACGTGGTTCATGTGGGCCATATCGTGGTTTGCATCCATCGTGTCTGAAAATAAAATATTCAATAACGTTATCAGAATTAACAAACGTAAACTTGTATTGTATAGAAACACCGTTACTTGTTTAAATCACTTCACCGCAGTTTACTAAACACTGTTTGGTGGTAGTTAAAACAATTTTGTCGTAATTAATATCAACATGAAAGTACCGAATGTATGTTTTTATGTAAATACTTTATGATGATAACATATTGTAATCTTTTACTTTGTCAATTTTATAGGGGCTATGTTGGCTACGTCTTCTTTCCAATTGTGTAATTAACATCCGACTGATTGGGAGTCGGAAGTTAAAGCCCTCAAACCCAGTATAATAATAATAAATATTGTAAGAATTTATTAAGTCCTTCTGGAGTGCGTTTGTGAGATTACTTTCTGCACCCTAACTTTTCCTCCTATAAATATTAGTACCTACCTATACAGACTATTTCAATCTTCTTCTTCGCGAATCGACTCATACTTTTGAGGACCAAAACCCGGCCACCGACTTATACTATTTCAATAAGTAGTATTTTGCCCACGGTCCCGTTAATGTGGCTACATAATTACAAGATGAATTACAGCCTTTGTTCTTCTCTAGGTAAACCCTAGCTTTCTCCGTGCTAGATTTCGTCAAGATTCGTACGCGATATAAATACAGATAACATAGGAATTGTCGTGTTTACAACATTGTAGGGAAGCAAGAATTTTACTATCATTTCACGGTTGGATTCAATTGAAGGTTAATATTTACTCCGATAAATAATAATCTATGTTGATTTAAAATGTAAGTATAAACGACTGTTGTGGCGAAATATGTCGTGTCTTGCATGACGTAGAAGTTGAAAAACCACTCTCAGACTCTCAGCCTTGAACAGTGGTCTAGTTAACGTTTTTGAAAAGTATATCATTCATACTTTATAAGACCTTTGTTTTGAGAAGGGCATTTTATACATTCCTAACAAAAGCTTTGTAAGAGAGAGAACTGGTTTTAGAAATATGATGCAATAACATAAAAAAATGTATTCGGGATCTGTTCAGTTTGAGAAGAAAGAGATTATCTTTCTTATTTAGAATATAATACTCATACAAACATTTATTCATCAAAAATATATCTCCGAGAGTTATGACTAGATACAAAATAAATTAATTTAGTATATATATAATAACCGCCTTTGGACAGACCGCAAAAAAGGTGATTCCCTTTTTTGTGTAAGTCGGAATTGTCTGTTGTTATTTGGTTGGTATCTTCGCGAGTTGAAAGCCGATGTCATTGATTTTTTGTTTGAATTCTATAACTCTGAGTAATAATGCTCACGGACGTATAGAAAATTTACGGTTACGAAATATCAACTACATTTTCTATTTATTTTTTGACTTGAAAATGTGCTATGCTTTGTCTCATTCCCGGTTGTATGGAACATACATATTATAGATATCAAATACATACACAATCGGTGCTATCGCTTTAGCGTAAATGAGTAACAAACATACATCGCCCACAAACTTTCACGATAATATTAGTAGGATATGTTAATGTCTGAATATGTGATTATATAAATTGTCAGTAAGTATTACAATAATTTTGAAATAGTAGTAGCTAAAACCAGTTTGTTTTGAGAACACAAACATTTTTTATACTACAATGTTTCACAATGTGACCAAGCTTTACTTTCTATGCATTTCAAAGTGTATCAAAGATTATTTCCTCTTTTGCAAGTTTACAGTCAAAACTGACTTACAAATAATGACTTTCATTTCAATCTGTTCAAAAACACTTTCTCAAAAGTCTGTCTGGAACTAGACTAAAAAATATGTTTCTGAATCAAATGTAAAAGTAGAACTCTCAAAATATAGTTTGAACAATCTCATAGTAAATGGGTATTTGTAATCCTACCTGTATCCCAATCATGTGGGATCAAGAATATTTAGGATAAAAAGTGTACCTTGTTTTGTGATTTATAAAAGCTCTTTGAAATCAGTATTTTATAGAATTACTAAAACAAGGAAGTGCTCTTGTGTTTGATCTGACCGCTTCTGATTATTATTATGGAATTACTTGTTTTTTGAATTAAATTAGGAATCAGTTTGAAGAGCTTCTAGAGAAGCGGCTTTCATTAAATATAAGCATGCCACAATTAAAGCTCGCATTGACATGATAAATTAATATTTAGCATAAAAAGAATTCAGAGTAGAGACAGTATGTACTTGTCATCATCATTATCATTAGCTGATAAATAATGTTCCCAACGAGTGGCTCAAAAATACCCTTAATTTAGGTGACTGATGTATGTACTCGCGCTATAGTAAAAAAGGTAGCTAGTTTATGTTTTTCTGAGAAAGAAAAATACAAATCTAGTTTCTTTATATTGGTCTAGATTTATATCTGACTTTGTAGTACTTATGTTTATTATTTATCTCTTATTTACTAAGCAAATACATATTGTAATACCTATAACATTAGTTACATAAAGTATGAAACATCACAAAGGAGGTTTTATTTAAATAATATTTCTTAAAGCCCCTAAATGAAAATTAAGGGTGAACTTAAATGCCTATAATTAGGTATTTCTTTACATTAAAAAAAAAAATATAGTGTGAATGTCATTTGTCTTTTGGGAAATATTGCAGGAATAGCATAAAACTAGAAAGAAAGAAAAGTAAGTAGGTAAAGAAAGCAATAATAAAATAAGGAATACAAAATAATTTGGAAAGTAAATCAGTTCGAATTGTCTCTGAACACCGTGTTCAATGTCAACTAACCTGATAAACATTTTATTAAAAACAAAAAATAAAATATCTACCAAATATTGTACAGAGAACATCGCTAAAAAATAATGATAATTGCGGCAATTTACTCCAAAATGAACCCAAAACATAAATCGGAGAAAGCAATTGTAAACCTTTACATAATTATTACGAAAACTTACCTTCAACTAGAATTCCGTGGCACTGTTATAAATACTTGTCAATATATTGATTTATAATTTAAAGTAATTATTCTACAATTTTTTCCATGAAATTCTAATAAATTAAAATAAAAATCAAAAATATAATGAAAGGATTGAGTTTTCAATTCATCAATCAATCAATTCAACAAGCAACAAATCAACTGACTGAGTCTGACTGACTTGACTTTTGCATTGGATTTGGATTTTGGATGCAATGCAAGCACAGCATGCGCTCAAAAAAATTTGAATGTTGACTGACATGACATATGTCAAACAGTTGCCTACGTTGATAGTTGACGCAATTGATATTTGACATACAAAAATTAGATTAGAAACCAGTGATATCCACGGTGCACAACGTGCGCAACCATGAAGTTTCATTTATCAACCCACAGACCTAACCTACGTCGTAAAGAGCAACCACGGAAGAGTAATTAAAATGCTGTTGGTGTAACTTATTAAATAAAATAAAACTATTGTAATCAAGTCCCAGTGCCATGCCAAAGAAGTGAACATAATATACTAGCGGCCCGAGCGAGCTTCGCATAGGTGGCACTTTTTTTTAAATTTGGGTTGAATAGAGATAATTTACTAAGGGACTAATTACATTTATTCAGCTCCATTCGCGTTTAGCTGAACGGTTTTGGTCACACTTATACAGCTCTGCTTCTATCAGCCGCGTACGACGTTTTACAAATGAAAACAGCCATCATAGCGCGGAAGAAAAGGACGGTGAATGTGCATTCCGTGTAAACGAAAGAGATGCATATATTAATAGTTACTCGTAGGCAGTGTGTGTGTGAACAAGCGAGTAACTGTTATGATAAGTGCATATCTTTTGTTTACACGGAATGTGCATTCACCGTCCATTTCTTGCGAACGCGGCGCAACGGCGCTGTACGCGGCGGTACAGCGCTGAACGCCCTTTTTTTTATGTCCCGGGCTAAATGCTTTGACGTATCCCCGCGCCGCCGAAGCAGCGGGGTATGTGGGACTCACCCTCCACCAAGATGGAGCGGTGGAGGTCCTACTCACTAAAACCCCCGGGATGACATCGCCTGGGCGCCTGAGTGCCGGCGCAACGGTAAGCGGGCCGCACATCCGCTACGCCGGCGGCAGCGCTGAACGCCCTAGCATATAGCATTCGCATCGCATGATAAAAACACATTTGTTCGCATTCTCTACTGGTTCGTCGCGAAAGCTGATTCGACGCGGATAGCTGAATGGATGCGTACGCGTCTCCATACAAAATCGTTGTTTTGTATGGAGACGCAAAACAACAAGCAAACGCTGAATGGAGCTGAATAAGTGTAATTAGTCCCTTATCCATGCATTGATACGCGAGGATGCATTGACATCGGACGCGAGACGCGGGGTCACGGAGGGTGGGGTGGGGTGCCGATGCTGGCCGGCCGCGCGCCCCCGGGTCGAATCATGACGTGGGCGCACTATTTTTATTTTGCTATTCTATAACTCATTAGGTATTCATTAAATCTGCATAGTTGTCTTCATGAAATGCTAAACTAAAGCTGAACTAAAGCTTTTTAAAATGATAATTATGTAATGTATGAAGAGGATTAATTATGATTGTGTCAATGATTTATTGAATAATTTTTTATTAATACATCAAATGAAATAAAAAAAATACTTTATAAGGATAAGGACTTATTTGTTTGGTAGACCTTTTAAAGTAGATCTTTTAAATTTATACATTATTTTGATCCGTCTCTTAGCGTTCAGCCAGCGTTTTCAAGGCCCATTCCTGACTAAATTCACATGTTCCAAATAGCTTTCTAATTAGAAAGTTAGTCAATGACAAGCCAAACTTCTTCCGATTTAGAATACTAAATCCATACTTCCTAAATGCTATTTCACTTGACTAAATTTAGTTACTGAATTACTTACCTACTTATTAAAACGTCTTACAGTGGTCCCACCGCGGGCGAGTAAGCGATGAACTATCGGCAGTTGGCGAGATAATTTTTACTCACTCAGCGACTTGGCGAGTTTATTCTTGTCGCTCAGCGAGTTGACGAATACTCGCTCACTTGCACTCTCGCCCGGCGAGTAGGTATTATACTGGCTACTCGCCGATCGCTCACTCTCACTATCGGCCGGCGGTACCTACTACCTAGGTAGTGGTTCCACCGCTTGCGTGAGCGAGTACTTGCCAACTCGCTGAGTGACAAAAATAAACTCGCTAACTCAACTTAAAATTGGCGAGTTAATATTTGTAGCTAAGCGATAAAACTAGTATTGTAAAGCGAGTATATACTTGCCCCGGTCCGGCAGTGCGAACAGGCGAGCGTAACTCTTTTGTTTAACCGCAATGTAATTTTTTTTTTTATACCTTTGTATTAAAAAAAACTATTAAATACTTTGTATACCTTGTCTGCGTGTAGTGGAATGGCTGCGTTGCACTTTTTCGGTCGACCTATCAAGGTGAAAAAGTGGAAATAATTCGTCGTCAATCCATAAACCCTCTTCTAGTGGCTCCTAGAAGCTGTCCCTGTGCAGCGGCCACACCCTGGTAACCACGTCGACTCGTGGGCTAAACCTAGAGGAGGGGCTCGAGAAACAACATCTCTCGAGTTACTCGTCACCTCCGAGTTTTGTTGTCTTGGCTGCACCATTAGCAGTCCACCACCGGTGGCAAGACACCTAGGCAACCGTAGGAATGCCTCAAGGTAGCAATAGAGGTCTTGTTATTGCTTACCAGACTACTACATCCCACCCCTCTCCGATCGTAGCGGTTCACCGTTCCATCGGATCAAGAGGGTTACGGACGAAAGAGTGCACTTGTGTTTGCGCGTACACTTGTGCACTTAAATATCTCCTGCGCATCTGACTGTTTCCGAATAATGGTTTACTGAGATAACAAGCCCCGTGGCGATGGATTGAGGTAGAGAGGTCCGACTTTGTGCAAGTTGGGCTTTGTCTAAGATCTGCACACGGGCGGTACGGGAATAAGTGGTCGTTTCTGCGTTGCACTGGAGCAACAACGTGGATTGGGCAGCATCACGTACGACGAAGCAGCCCTATTTAGGGAGGCACTGCTTCCCTCGCTTAGCCGAGGAAAGAGCTAGAAAAGGTGCTCTAAGAAAGGCTTGCTCTATCAAATCTGGGGGGTAGTAGCCACGGCTGCCCTTAGCATCCCTTGGCGTGGTAAAAATACAAAATCAAAACGGATTCCTAAAACGGCGACCTTTATTTTCGGATCATGGAATGTTCGCACTCTTCTCGACAACAAAAACAACCTCTGCCCTGAACGGAAAACAGCAGTAGTGGCAAGAGAACTGCGTCGCTACAATGTTGACATAGCTGCCCTCAGCGAAACACATCTAGCTGATGAAGGAGAGATAGTAGAGCATGGCGGAGGTTACACTTTTTTCTGGAAGGGTACTGCCTCTCACGAATCAAGACACTCTGGAGTAGGATTTGCAATAAAAAATGAACTGGCTAAGAAACTTAATGAATATCCTATTTACACTTCTGACCGCGTTATTAGTTTACGTATGCATTTAGAAAACAATAACTTTTTAAATTTAATCAGTGTTTATGCGCCTACATTAGATAAAAGTGATGAGATTAAAGATAAATTTTATGAAGAACTTACACAAACTATCTCTAAAATTCGTCCAAGGGAGCAAATCCTACTACTGGGTGACTTTAATGCCAGAGTTGGGCGAGACTTTGATGCATGGCCTAATATCATCGGAAGGCATGGGATAGGAAATATGAACAGCAATGGTCAACTTTTGCTCAACTTCTGTGCTCAATTTGAATTGGCAATAACAAACACCTTTTTCCGACTCCCTACAAAATACAAAGCCACCTGGATGCATCCCCGGTCCAAACACTGGCATCTCATTGACTATGCCATCGTAAAGATGAAAGATATATCACAGGTTCAATGTACGCGTGTCATGCGCGGTGCAAATTGCTGGTCAGATCACCGGCTCGTGCTGACAAAGTTAAAGCTCCGACTCCACCTCCCAAGGAGAAGAAATACTGTCAGACACTTGCGTACAGCAGTTGAAGATCTTCAGTATCCCCAAAAAAGGGAGTCCTATACTTTAGCCTTGAATGAAGCTTTAAGCTCTTTAGATGTTGAAAATGGTGACCTTGAAACCACATGGCAAACTGTATCAATTCTCATCACGGACACAAGCAGTCAAATACTAGGTAATAAAATTGCCAAACGTGAAGACTGGTTTGATGAAAATGATGATACTATCACAAATGCCCTAAAAAGTCACCGTCATCTGCTTAAAATACATAATGCTCGCAATAACAACTTATCGAAGCGAATCCAGGAGAGTAATTCAAGGTTGAGGAGACTTACAAGGGATGCTAAGGATAAATGGTGGAAAGAAAAATCAATATACTTGCAATCGCTTATAGATACTAGGCAACTGAGTGCTTTTTATAGTGAAATTCGTAAGCTTACCGGTACCGTAAGTAACGCAAAAGTACCGCTGAAATCGTTGGATGGAACACCTCTAACCAACAAAGACGATATTTTAGAACGCTGGGCTCAACACTTCAACGATCTTCTTAATGTTAACCGATCTGCTGATTTTAATTTTATCAATTCGCTTCCTCAAGGTACACCTAGGGAAGAGCTGCTTGAACCTCTAACATTGTGTGAGGTTACAACCGCAATCAAGCAACAGCAGAATAAGAAGGCCGTTGGGGTTGATAACATCTGTGGAGAAATGCTGAAGTATGGCGGTGAAAAGCTACACGATGTGATGTGGAAGTTGTTTTTACGCATGTGGGCTGAAGAAGATGTGCCAAAATGCTTCAAAGTCTCGCGCATTTGCTCGCTGTATAAGAACAAAGGTGATCGCTCTGACTGCAACTCATATCGAGGCATTTCTCTTTTATCAGTTCCCAGTAAAATATTTGCAAGAATCCTCCTAAATCGCCTACTGCATTTATCTGAATCTATACTACCGGAATCACAGTTTGGGTTTCGACCAGAGAGAGGAACCTGTGACGCTATCTTCTCAGTACGTCAGCTTGTTGAGAAGAGCAGAGAACAAGGTCAGCCATTGTTTCTGTGCTTTGTTGACCTTGAAAAAGCTTTTGACAGTGTTCCTCGTGATGCTCTTTGGTTGATTCTCTCTAAGCTGGGTTGTCCTGATAAGTTTGTAAAGCTCTTGCGACTTCTACATGATGACATGTCGTGCTGTGTGACTGTCAATGGTGAACAATCTGCAACTTTCCCTGTCACCTGTGGAGTTAAACAAGGTTGTGTCCTAGCACCAACTCTGTTTGCAGTTTATTTTGCTATTGTGGTCCGAGAAGCTATACAACACGTAGATGAAGGAATTCGAATTAGATTTCGCACAGACGGAGGGCTTTTTAATCTTGCCAGGCTTAAGGCTAACACCAAAGTCTCTATAGCCCTCATAACTGATATTATGTACGCAGACGACTTATGTTTCGTCGCAGACACTATAGCTGGTCTCCAAAACCTCATGACCAGTCTCAATGAGATATGCATGAAGTTTGGGCTTAAAATAAATGTCAAAAAAACCGAAGTGATGGCAGCAGGGGTTAATGACAGTGCACCACTTAATGTGTGTCTCAGGGAGAATCAACTTAATCAAGTAGACAAGTTTAAATATCTTGGAAGCACCATAACACCAAGGTGTGACCTAGACGTAGAAATTAACAATAGGATACGAGCTGCAGCTGCTGCTTTTGGAAAACTACGCTCCAAGGTATTTCGGTCGCATGACATAAAACTTTCTACGAAAATAAGTGTTTACATGGCTATTGTACTCCCGAACTTTTTGTACTCGTCCGAGACGTGGGTTCTGTACAGAAAGCACATACGCGCACTCGACAGGTATCATATAAAGTGTCTCCGCGATATCATGAACATTCGGTGGCAGGATCGAGTCCGTAATACCGATGTTCTCCGGCGTGCAAACGTTGGAGGTATTGAGACCTACCTCATGAGGCGCCAATTGCGCTGGAGTGGACACGTGTCTCGTATGTCAGACGACAGACTGGCCAAACGTATATTCTTTTCAGAACTCCAGAATGGCAAGCGCCAACCAGGTGGGCAATACCTGAGGTATAAGGATGTTCTGAAAAGACATATGAAACGGTGTAAAGTTGAGCCAGCTCGATGGGAGCACACGGCCGCTAATCGTCCGGAGTGGAGACGTCTCGTCAATCAGCACGTCAACGATTTTGAATTCAAACGTCGCGATGATTTGGACACAAAACGAGATGCAATAAAGGCCCGACCACCTGCGGTCATATCCTATAATGTTATGAACGGTGTGTTGACGTGTCCGACATGTGGCAGAACATTTACATCCAAAATTGGATATGCAAGTCACCATCGAGCACACCTGCGACGAGCTGAACAGCAAAGCTCGAGTTGATAATAAATATAATTAATATCGAAAAAACCAACAAACAGTCGCTGAGGCCGAAATCGGTTAGGAAAGCATCATCATCATCATCATACCTTGTCTGCAAATTATTTATAAAAAATAAAATAATTTATCAAAAAACATTGTTGGTGGCTTGGGATTGGGTTTATAGGTAACACTGCTCGAAAGATAATCGTGACTGGCAACATCGGTCGGAAAAATTAAATCGAGAATCGAGAAAGCGAAATCAATGTTATGAAATTCAATAAACTAAATCCAAATGAATTGTATGAATTTTCCATCATCTGAATATGAAAATGTAAAATATGTTTATTTTTCATATATCCCTTTCATGTTATTTTAGTATTTTTCTTTACAGTGTAAATTTTAAAACATTGAAATATTAATCGACGCCAATGCCCTCTCGCTTGTTTGGCCGCCATGTCTGAACATCGATGAACCTTTGGAGTTTGTGTCGTGATATTATTTATTGTTTACAGAGTATTGTGGATTTGGTTTTATAAAAACAATGTATCTCTTGATAATTTAACTGACTATAATTCCGTAAATTGTGTTATGTGACTACAAAAGTGAAACAAATCTATAAAATTTTGCATTTGAAAAAGTGACTCTACCATAGTATTTTTAGTCCATCCGCCATATTGGCGTTAATATTTCTTCGTAAGTTATTTTTGATAATTTTTGGGCTTAAAAATGCATTATTTTGCGTTCTTTTTGTAAGTTGTAAGTTTTAACACATAGGCGCTTAATTTGTATTATTGATATGATAGTGCATGATCGTAAATTGCCAATAATTGAACATTTTGTTCATGGCCTCTTTCCAGGTAGTTTTCTCCATTTCTCGTAACTTTTAGTATTGTATTCTGGTGTTATACAATCAATTATTGCTATTTACAGTGATCGTTACAAGAATCTAATATGAGTGATTGATTTTAAGACATAATAACCACCCGACTTGCTAGTCGCATTGAACGCTGGTATTGATCTTGTCCTAAAGAGTCCCGAATAAGTCCTTTCAGTAACAATTAGTAGGCTAATCTTACTTTTGGCTGATTTTGTAGTTTAGAACATATAAATTGACAACTATGATGTTGTTGTTTTCTTATTATCATCCACCTTTCGCCCTCATATTCACTTTTTATCTTTGAGAATGTTCTAGATCTTTTGCATACAAAATCAGAATACAATGAAATCATGGATAGATTGTGGCCCACTAACATGTTGTTTGTATTTTGTAATTACATGTACCCCAATGTATCTTAGGTGCTGTAAGTACCTACTAACTAATTTCACATAAATCAATAATATTAAGGCTTTAACATTTGGCTGTTTTTAATATGTATTTAGTATTTGTTTTTTACAAGTGGCTGATAAGGTACCTATTTGTTTATGTTTTGGTTGCCTTTTCTTGTTAAAAAAACTTAATAGGCATTTTAATAAATCTTAATGTTATATTATATTGTAAGCACTGCTTAAATTCCTCAATAGGTCATGTACCTATATGGGTACAAAATAGGCACATTTAAAATGGCAGTTACTTATTGGGTGTAACAGTTGTGACCAAATACTTTCTGACTTCTCTGTGTTGCACATGTTAGGTTGGTATAGGTATTAAGAAAATGATTTTTATCATTTAGCCTCTACAAAATCTCTCATAATCCTGTAACAAAGTGTCCCATCAGACTTGGCCGAAGCTGTTTTAAAAGTAATGGATATAAACCGATGATGCTTACATGGCATTCAAAGTATATGAGATCAAAGGAGCCATCGTTATGAAATTGTGTTTATTAAAATAATAAAAGATGTTACCAACATATACATTAAGATCCAGTGATATACTTTCACTTTTTTGAAAGTGTTTGCACAGGTGACCTACTGCATACTGTGAGACACTATAACAAGCTAATATGGAAAAATACTGAAAATTAATGTTACCGCATATTTAAATCAGTATGTTTGTTGCATATCTAAATGGTTTGTTTATTTACAGTTGTGGTACAAGCCACTGAACATTGCTATTCCAAAGTTATGTCCATGTCCGACTATGAATTAAAGCCTTAACTGTATTTTAGCATATAAAAGGATAGTCTGTGTTTTTAAGTTACTGATAGGTATCTCAGACTAGTTTCAAATTGTCTCTTTAATTGATAAAATGTTTTTGAGATGAATATTCATGAGATGGTAGATGATCTGCAAAACATTGCATTTTCTTAGATCATTTTGATAGCTAAACATAAAAATTATATCCCTACCACAAATTGTAAAGAAATTGATTATATTGTTTAGAAATTAGCAAATGACTATAATTTAGAAAATTTCATAACTGAATTCTGAGAATATAAATGAATTCTGAATTATGAAATTTATAATAAATCATCAAATATTACACAGTAAAATCAATACCAAATACATGCAATACTGTTGACGCTATAATATTGAATTGTAAATTATATGACCTCATACTAAATCTCTTTCCGATCTTATTGTTAGCACGTTTGACAGACAGACGGAATTAATTTTAAAGTTTATCTTGGTTCTGTATATCTTTACCATCATTGAAACGTAAATTTATACAAAATTTTTATTATTGTATAAATTTGAGTATGAATGATGGAAAATCCCTACACCAATTGGGAATTTAAGTAGCAAACATACATAATGCAGCTGAAATACATGTGTTTAACATAAATCACTGGTAAATGGAGTACAAAATCTGAAATTCTGATGAATAACTGTCAGTGACTGAGTGAAATTCACTCGCAGTGACATGCTCGGGATTTTATAAAGTGCTGAACACAAAACACAATATCTTTTGTCATTATTCTGAGCCTTTTGAAATTGATTCTTTTGTTGATATTTTAGTTTGAGGTCGCATCCACTTGAACTGTGAATATTAGAGAATAGTTATGAGCAATAAAGTACATGTATTAAAAAATATTATCATAATACTATTTAAAGATGATGAAATCTTAAATGTTTTTATTGTGTTTCAGATTTTCTGCCAGCGAACACATAGAGGCAGATGTCCTACCCTGCACATTAGCAAGGTATGTTTAGTACTGTAATTTTTATTGAGTATCTCTTCATTTTAACTGAGTTCAGTGAGTAATTTACTTTAGTACACAACAAATAGAGGATTCCGTTCCATAGTTAAAACATTAATATATAATTTCAACTTTGTATTTCAGGTAGGCTTTGTGTGATGTACAGTAGAATGAGATGCATCTAGGTGCACGGGCACCAACCTTAATTTATTATGATAGAATGGTTCAGTGTCGTTAGAGGATATAGCTGATGCCTCTTAGCCAGAAGTTGGATGAACCTCTTGTTACAATTGAGGTGAGGCTTATTGAATGCGAGTATTCCTAACATTTATATACCTTTAGTAACATATTACAGTAGTTGTGTAACTTCGGCAGGTAGATTGCTGATTCCAGCACAATGCAGCAGGCAGTCGATCCCCTTGCGACGACGAGCACGGTAAATTCATTATTATCTTTAACATAATATACAAAAATAAGATGTAAAATCCCTTTATCAGAAAAACATTGATAAAATGGAATGTTATAACAGCCGTCGGCGGAACCTGTGAATGGCGCGCCGCCGGAGGACACGCCTCGTCGTCAAGGCCGGATCACGAATCAGTTACAGTTCCTTCAAAAGAATGTAATGAAAGCTGTGTGGAAGCATCAGTTTGCTTGGCCCTTCCATCAACCAGTCGACGCCAAGAAGTTGAATCTCCCTGTAAGTTTTTATCATACCATCCTAGATAATAAGAAAAACTATTTATTTTAGTTTTCCTTGTTCTAATGTATTGTTTTGTTTTTAGGATTATCATAAAATAATAAAGAAACCCATGGATTTGGGTACTATTAAAAAGCGTTTAGAGTCAAATTATTATCACTCGGCGCAAGAATGTATTCAGGATTTCAACACAATGTTCACAAACTGTTATGTGTACAACAAACCGGGCGAAGACGTGGTCGTGATGGCACAGACCCTGGAGAAACTATTTTTGAACCGGGTAAGTTATGCATTCTGACCTAAGAACACTAGCTTTTTTAATATAATTTCGCGCAACTTAGTGGAGCTATAAAAATCTCACAATTTATCGAGATTGCACTTCATAAACTGAGTTAATAGCGATTTTTTACGTTTAACAGATAGCTCAAATGGACAAGGAGGAGAAGGAGATCGAGATGCCTTCAAAGGGCGGCAAGGGTGGTGTGAAGAAGCGCGGCGGCAGCAGCGGCGGGGTGACGGCGCCGGCGGTGGCAGGCGGCGCGCCGCCCACGCCGGTGGCGGCGCCGGCGCGGCCGCCCCTCAAGACGCCGACGCCGCTGCCGCCCGCGCTCGTCGGCTCCACCAACACCACCACGGCGCCCGCCGCCACGCCGCCCGCCACGCACACCGGCCTCCCACAACAGGTAATGCCTTGTCTTTGCCTAATTGTATTCCAGGATCATACCTTTTATATGAAAGTTTTATACGAAATTCAAAGTTTTGGTTTCATAATCATAAACAATTTGTTTGTCCATTCATTTCAGTTAATAATTTTACCAATGAGCACATTGGAGTGTGAATCATACTTTGTTTTTTAACATAGGTTGCGACGCAACCGTCCAGTTTCCACGTGGCCCAACCGCCTGCGACGCCGGTATCTACCATTCCGGCGGTTGCATTATCACAGACGCAACCTGCTAAGGTAATTATCTAATTTTATTTCATTTGTTTTTTTAAGTTTTGTTGTACGTTTCTATACAAATTATATTTATTTCGATTTAGGTAAAAAAGGGTGTTAAAAGAAAAGCGGATACTACAACGCCGATGGGCAGCTCTTTCGAAGGTGGTTATACGACGCCTACGATAGACCAACAGGGACCTAAACCCGCAAAAATATCCACAAGAAGAGAAAGTGGTCGTCAGAAAAAGGTAAAACTAAATCCATACGAGCATCTAATATCATTATTATAACATGGGCGGCATTATATTGATTCGCATTTCTTCTTTTCAATTAGACTGGTAGAACTGGTGATGATAGCTTCAAAATGGGCGGTATGTCCCCGAGTGTTGCAGCTGGAGCGTCTCATCATTCTGCTTTGACGCCACAGTTAGCCAAAAGTAAAGAAAAACTTTCTGATGCTTTAAAGAGTTGTAACGAAATCCTTAAAGAACTTTTCTCCAAAAAACATTCGGTAAGTTTCAAAATCTAATTTTATGTAAATTTATATTACTATTATTTTTCATTTCAATAAAATTGCTAAATATCAATATTTGACAGGGTTATGCCTGGCCGTTTTACAAACCTGTTGATGCTGAATTACTTGGGCTCCACGATTATTTTGATATAATTAAGAAACCCATGGATCTTGGAACTGTAAAACAAAAGATGGACAGTCGCGCCTACAAGACTGCTGCCGAGTTTGCGGCCGACGTGCGTCTAATATTTACGAATTGTTATAAGTACAATCCTCCAGACCACGATGTCGTCGCTATGGCTCGAAAACTGCAGGATGTGTTTGAAATGAGGTACGTGGATTAGAAAATTAGAACATAACATAGCAGATAGCTTGAAATATGTCTAGTATCGTTTTTGAGGACTCATACAGTTTGTGGATACAAATGTCGAATCATTCTATGATATTTAAATGATCTGACTGAATTTGAAAAAACAAAGATCACATTATCTTTACTTTCTGCAGGTATGCCAAGATCCCTGATGAACCAATTCATGTGGGTGTGCCTCACATGGACAAAGGTAGTTCAGCATCGAGTTCGGAATCTGGCTCCGAGTCTGAATCAGAATCGGACGATTCTGAAGAGGAGAGGAACAACAAAGTTAAAGTTCTGGAGAAAGAACTCCACGCCTTGCAGGAGAAGATGAGGAAACTCGTCGAAGAATCCAACAACAAAAAGAAGGCCAAGAAGAAAATGAAGGAAAAGAAGAAGCAGGTCGCAAACAGTGTCGTGCCTAAGGCGAACACCGTCCCCGCGTACACGGGGAAAACAAACAACATCGCCGAGACTTTGGGTGAGTAACATCGAACTGTCATCTATACTTAAATCCTTAACGTAAATGTTGGGCCTGTCCAATGTAAATATGGCAATTTTAGGGAGGAAGATCATTCCTTGCCTATTATTCTGCCTTATTTAATTTTCAAATTGTTAGTATTTAGAATGTGTTATTTTCTTTGAAACCTGAACTGAATAAATGATATTGACCTATGTGACGTTTGTTGCACAGCAAGCGGCAATGTCCGCGGTAAGACTGGCAGCAAGCGCGGCGGCGGCGCCGGAGCGGGCGCGGCGGCCGGCGCCGGCGCGGGCGGCAAGGGCGGCCCGCGCGCCGCCGCCGCCGCCAAGAAGAAGACCTCCGCGCCCGCCGCGCCGCCGCCGCCGCACCAGCCGCCGCATCCCGACTCCGATGACGAAGACGTCGCCAAGCCGATGTCCTACGACGAGAAGCGACAGCTCTCCTTGGACATCAACAAGCTGCCAGGTAACTTGACTCACAAAACTGCATCCCGCGTATTTCCCAAGCCATGGCAATTTCGGGATAAAAAGTATCTTAAACAGGGGGATCTTAACAAGCTGATAATTTACGTTTTGAACAGACTAGATAAAAATTACCTTTGTATCATGTGTTGATTTGAGTTATATTGTTATTAGGCGACAAGCTCGGAAAAGTGGTGCACATCATACAGAGTAGAGAACCTTCGTTACGAGACTCTAATCCGGATGAAATAGAAATAGACTTTGAAACCTTGAAGCCATCTACCCTTAGAGAGTTGGAGAACTATGTAGCGTCCTGTCTTCGAAAAAAGACACGTAAGTTTTGCTTTATTTAACTTACCTACTTTATTTCCTTGTTCCAAATAAAACTTGTAATATCTTACTGATGTACGACTTTGTCACGCAGATCGTAAAGTATCCGGCAAATCCAAAGATGAGCAGATGGCAGAGAAGAAACAAGAATTAGAAAAAAGACTTCAGGATGTATCTGGGCAACTAGGAACTAACAAAAAGCAGCAACAGAAAAAAGGTAAGAAACTAAATACAAAATTAACAGCACCAGAATTATTAAAGTTCTCATATGAATATGGGGATAATAAGCTTCTTTTATTTAGTATCAGAGTGCCTAGTGCGAGATTTATTTTCGAAAACTTAACTTTACCATAACGCAGATTTGTATGGGATTGAAGCAGCGCCATCTTCTGGCGGCGTGTTCGATCCCATACAAATCTACGCTATCGTAAAGTTAACTTTTCGAAAATAAAACTCGCACTGGGCACACAGACACTTACTGATGGCAATGTTGCTTTTCATTATCAAGGAGTTTTCCATGGTATGTTTTACAAAACAATCAATGAAATGTTTCCTCTTTATAATATTAGTAGAAGAAGTATTAACTAGTGTGTGTATGGTTGTCCGTTAGATGGTTGTAAGGAGGCGCTGGGCGGCGGCATGTCGTCGTCGTCGAGCTCGTCGGACTCGTCGAACTCGTCGTCGAGTACCGACACCAGCTCCTCGGACAGCAGCGACAGTGAAGCAGGTTAGACTCCACTCATACAGATAACATCCGCCCCGCGCTACACTCACATTCATCATCCTTACTCCCCGACGACCGACGACCCACGACTCACGAGCCGGACACTCGTACCGATTGTCTAAATTACGATTATACATACTTCTAGTTTTAACGATATTTGCATTTAAATTAAGACAAATATTTCACATTGTAAGGATACGTTCAAATTGCTTCGATATCACGTATCATGTAGACATAGGTTACTAGCAATTTTTTCATGGGAATGTAAATTTAAACTTTTTTTTACCTTTGCCAGTATTTTTTAAAGGTATGACTCCATTTTATACGAATCTATTATGATTAAACTATTCACTAAATAATCTAGTCTGAAATTTATATCATCAGTCAGGGATGTTTGACAGAGAGAACATGGTATCGTATTGGAAAGGTTTACAATATTTATTAGTATGTGTATATGTCATGCATATATGGGTTTTACATAATGGTGCAATTAGTACCTCACTCAGTTGTGTGGATGTTTTATATATCTTTTAAAGGTTTTATTTATTGACTCAACATTTTATACACGAATCGCAAAATGTGTTTTTTATTTTGGCGATTGCTTTTTTAATATTTTTTCCATGGTGAGTCAACAAAATCTTTTTGTGTAATATTATTATTAGATTCACTTTATAGGACTGAAGTATGTTGAAGATTGCATAGCCCTTTTGATTGGGGAACAAGCTCTAAAGCATATGTGAAAGAGGAATGTATTAGGTATATGTTGGGATTCAAATGATGAAAGTTTGTTTGAGGTGCTGAGACATGATGTATGTAGCGAATGTGTGTATTGATGACGCCTTCCTTTAGACATCCCAAGCTTTGCAAGTCTACCAATATACACAATTGATAAGGTCTATATGACTAATGTATGCTTGTAATAAGTGTGAGTGTTATGAGAGTAGTTTGATATGATTTTCATTCTGTGATATTGGAGAGGGATACACTAAAATAATTGATTCCATTTGAACAAAATCGAATTATAATTGTCGAACATTGTAAGAAATGTTGGTAAAGGCATGACGGTTACTGAGGAGGAAAAAGCCAGCTTTGGTGTTCGCGTTTTTTTATATATCTGGTGCCGGTAAGATAAATATTTGGTTTGCTTTCATAAACCAATAGGATATACCTTTTCACATTACCTAATATTTTAACATGTCCTCAAGTGCAATATTATTTCATATGCATCCTTAAAATTTCAGTCTGTAATATCTTATTGGAACTTCAGATCTCACGGTACTAATCGCTTAAGAGTGTGTAATTTAAAAAGCGGAATGGTCTCAAAAGCTCGTCCAATGTTATTGTCAGTATGTGGAAAGCGCGTGGTTAGTTAGTAGTGTCGGTACGTCCAGAATAGCGAACGGAGGAGGATCGAGGGGATCAGCTGGCGACTTGACCGCAGACCACTAGCCACTGTTGCAAACAATTGTGTAAGGACGGATACCAATCATGTTATGTTAGCAAGCAAAATTTAAACCTCTTGTTGGACTCGTATCTCATTTCACAACAAGGATGTAATTTGTGACATGTTTTTATTAATTTTTCTTTGAAAAGGTATGTTTTATTGGTTTTTATTTATGCTTAATGATACAGATTGATGCTTGCTGTTAAAGAATTCCGTGACGTGTTATCAAAATTTTAAAATACTTATGAATTTTATAAATAAAAAGAACCCTAAGCTGGCTCCCTCCTTCACAAATTGTTTGCAAAGTTATTCATTTATTGCAGAATTTGTTATCCCACTGTATAATTAATTTTGTAGAAATTCACAATAATCGTGACGAGCAATGTCTACAAGAGTGGTAGACACAGAACATAATTATTATAGTATTGTGTAACGATTTGTTTTGATACCTATTGAGACTACTATCTAAGAGCAAGGTCCACACAAATATTTGTGTACCTGAGATGGTAATCATCTGTGGCTGCCAATCTATTTATTGTCAAAATAATATTTTTATTTGTATTTAGTAAATATTTTCAATTTTATAAAAAATCTTAATAGATACTGTCCATTTTAACAAATTTGTTTAATTAGTTGAGTTACATGTTGTGGTTAATATATTTTTTTAAACTATTATGTAACTGAAATGCATAGTTTATTATTATTTATTTTAATTGTACAAAGTATGTAATACCTTCTTATTACATTAATTGTAAGTAAATTGAGATGTATCAAGATAAACTTAATGAGTCGAAATATTAAATAATGAAAAAGTAGCACACAGTATTTTAAAACATACAAAGTTTATACTACTATTATACTACATATCTGGATACCATGAATTGTGGCTATTTATATTGCAATGGTAGTTTTATGTTCTATTTATGTATAATTTTGATAAGTTTCACTTGGAAACATCACAATAAACTGCTATATTAGTAAAGTGTTGAGCATTTTACTTGGTACGCAATTTAGGATTTGTTTATTTATTTAGACTGTTTTATATAACCTAATATAATGAAAATGTTATCTATTAAATTAATATAAAATCTATATTATAATATAACCCGTAATATGTAAATTCAGTCACTTGATTTCACAAGTTTAAAATGCTCTTAAAAGTTTATGAAACAATGATTTCCATCAGTTTATCGACACATTTAACTAAGTACAATTTGCGAATTGCTTAGAGATCTTGTAATAAACATAATATAATTAATAAGTTAGTTTTGATAGATATATATTTATATCTTAGGGGTTCCTTATTCGTCATTAAATGCAAAGAACAAATTGAAAGTGTAATCTCTTATGGTAATGCCTAAACAACTTATAATATTGTGTTTGTATACATGTTTATCCGTAGGTAATCACTTCATTAGTATTTTGGTTTTAAAGTCCGTCCGATTCTATCTTTTATTTTTTCCTTTTCCCATGACTTAACAAATCGAATATTATTGAAATTACCTATGGATATCTCATTATGATATCTAATGGCACTTACCTGTTATAATAAAATGTGGTGCAATGATTTGGATATTGATTACCAACGCAACATTTAGTTATAAAATAATTGTAGAGAGTTGCAAATGTGTTTACTCAAAACACTGTGTGTTACATTTAAGATGATTAAATCAACTCATGACTTAATTGATTTTAGGAGTAAGAGTGAGTGGTAATAAACACTGTATATAAATTCAGTATATAATGACATAAGTAAATCTTTTAAGTAACTTATTTCGTATTTTATTTAGTTACCCTGAGATCTGAGTGAATTTTAAATGTTTTGACATTCACGGCTCCATGTTTTGAGGTAAGAGATATAAGAATATTACCGGCACCAGATATATTGCTTAATGACTCGTTTACTAGATTTAATGTTTAGTATAAAGAGTGTAGCTACAATTATAAGATTCGCGTTTATATTTGTTAGTGTGAACGGTCTATATCACGACCAATATTCGTTATTTACAGGCACTGGTTCGGGTCGAACGCCGAAAAAGAAATCGAAGAAAATACACCCACAAGTACCTCCAAATGTAATTACCAGTTTTTTGTAATGATTTATGGATTTCATTTTAAAGAAGTTTGTGTAACATTTTGTAAAAATTTCACCTACAGAAGGTCATTGCACCGGTGGTACCTGCCGCAGTGGCACCAGTAGTCCCGGTGACAGCGCCAGTTGAGCCATCTCCTGCGCCTGAAGTTAAACCCGTAGTGAATGTTGCGCCACCCGCAGAACCCGCGCCCGCACCCCCTGTACAGGCCGAGATTAAGGAACCTATTCCTCCTATCATACCAGTGTCTATTCCAACACCAGCGCCCATCCCCGTCCCAATCAACAACTTGGCAGATTCCTCTATCACTCCAGTGGTGCGAGACACCGAGGAACAGAAGCCAATTGTAAAAACGGAGCTTCGCAACGGGCTAGAGAAAATGGATACGTCACACTATATAGACCCAATCGAAAGATCACTGGCCAGTCTCGAGCGTAGTTTGAAGGCAGATGTTCCAATGGATGTAAGCGTTGGAGTTTCTGGATCATCGATGCGTCTCGAAGAGGAATTTTCCTTACCGAAGCCCCAAATGATGCACGATACGGCACACCAGAATTTGATGGCACAGTTGGGCGGCCTCGCAGACGTCGCCCGCGTGCCCGATCAAATCAAAACTGAAATGTATATTCCTAATCATAATGGGTACGGGGACAAAAGTATGCCCCATGAACGTGAGATTATGCGGCCTGAAGTAAATCCTAATATTCCCGGCATGACGGGAGTTGCACCTGTTTCTTCTATTTTCGATCCGGTACCCACAGCCCACCATAATACGGTCATAGCACAATCACATCATAACATGGCGAGCGGACCGCCTTGTATGATAACACCGGCGATAAAGAAGGAAGATATTAAACCTTTGCTCACACCTAAACCTATTGAAGATCTCATGGGAGTATCTAACATGCCTACTAATAATATGTCAGATAGAGCTAAATACGAAATGGAAAAGAAGATGGAAGAGACGAAGAATTCTAATTTTGCTCAAGCATTCAAGTTGAAACAGGAACAAAATTTAAAGAATGCTAGTTCATGGTCCTCCTTGGCGCAAGCAGGGAGTCCACAAAGTATTCCGAACATGGTTACTAATAACCAAGTGAAACAGAAACCTGTTATAATGGATAGCTTCCAAGTAAGTATTGCAATTAAAAATATTCTTCGATTTTAGTTGATTTTGTGATGATATCAGTAATTTTTAGTTTCAAGTTACATTGACATACTACTTGTAAAAACAGGCCTTTAAAAAGCAAGCAAAGGAGAAGATCGATCGCCAGAGAGCGCTCATCGAACAACAGGAACTCAGGAAAAAAGAACAAGCCGAAAGAGAGAGACAACGGCAAGAAACGGAGAGGCGACATCCGGACGAAGAAAAAATGAGGTAATGTAACGAATTTATTATTATTTACATATCATTTAGTAATGAAAAGGGCTTGTTGAATTTCTGATCCCCCTTTTTACTTACTATTTCAACTGATTATGAAATTTAGCATGCACATGGTCAGGGGCTCAGAGGGAATGTTATGACATGATTTATATTTTCCGACAAAAATGTTTTTTAATCGAATGCAAAATTATGAGGATGAACTGCGGACCCTACAAATGAGTAGATGCACGATTCTTGGAGTTAGCCCTTGCGATGTCTTTCTCGCCTCCAAGGTGAACTTGTTTGACTAACTGTAATGATTAATGCTAACTAGTCGTACTCAACATGCGTTGTCTTTTTTTTTATTTTATTTACCCCGTCTGAAAATAAATAGGAATAAAAATAATAACAATCTAATTTCTATAGACTCATTGCCATCGATGTATCGTCACAGATTATAGTGTTTATTGTAATATGTTCGTGTATGTAGGATTGGTCAAGGGGTCCGTAAGCCGGAGGGCAGCGAAGTGTCGTCGCCAAGCGTGTCGCCGGTGGCGCGCGCGTCGCCGCCGGCCGCCGTCGCTGCCGCCGCCGCGCCGGACAAGCCCGCCGCCTCCGAACGGGAGCGATTGCGTCAGCGTGAACAGGAAAGACGAAGACGCGAAGCGGTCAGTACTTACATATTTATTAGAACCTAATTATGAAGAGACATTGGTCCATAACCAATAATTTTTAAATATAGTTTTAGTATTCTACCTGTATGTGGGTCTGATGTGTACTTTTTCTATAAATAAATAATCAATTGTCGGCACGTCGGAGCTCATCAATATTATTATCGATGCCACTACTGGACAAGTTCTCACTTACTGATAGTTTCATAATACTGATATTTATTAAACATACCATACTTAAGTAATGGGTGTTGGCGACTTCAAATGGTAGTTATTTATTGCTCATCATCATCATCAACAGCCTGTATTAGTCCATGTTAGGCATAGGCCTCTCCCAATTCGCGCCAATGTGATGCGGTCTGCGGTCGCCAACCCGCCTGCCCAGGGCGGCTAGGACATTTTCCCATTTCCCACATATGTATTGCTATTTGAATCTAAATGATGACTTGTTTGTTACAGATGGCAGGCCAGATAGATATGAACATGCAAAGTGACTTGATGGCCGCGTTCGAAGAATCGCTGTAAAGTGCGTCTGTTAGGACTTGTTATAATGTACATAGGTATATATATTATTTTTACGTCAATGCAATCTAAAAGTGGTGATAATTTGACACCGAAGTGATTTAGTGATCATTTTGTGCGTAAAGCAGTTGACTAACATAATATGGATAAGTGCTGTGAATAGATTACTTCTCTTAAATTAAAACTGTTGTACCATCTAATATTGTTTCGTAATCGCGTATTATGGACCTTTCGAGGGTTGCATTTTAATTAATGTTGTATGTATTATAAGTTTCTACGTAAGTTTTTAAAGTAAAACTCTCTTTACATTTGTAAGTTTTTATTTATATTATTACGTTCTAAAGGTGTCTTCGACTTTCCGTAATTGTTTTATAGTATGTACTAATGATTAGTATTGTAGTATTTGAATTGGACAAAAATTAATAAAAATGTTTTATGTAATAAATATTAATATAAATAGGCAATCAATTTAACCATGAAATCAGTTCTGCCCTCCACAAGTTTCCTCATTGCGTGTTTGCATATTTTGTTGATACAAATGAATGCTTTATTTTTTTTAAACACAAAAGTAGTCTTTATTGCCATACGAAAACTAATGAACACGCAATGGGTGAAGCCGTGGGTATATGTATTAGTCAATGAAATTACTGTAATGATCGATTTTCGACAAAAATGTTAACTGAATGTTGGTAGATTTTTTATGAGTCTGTCATTTGAAACAGATCAAATGTCATACATTTGATTTGAAATATATTTATTTAACATGGAAATGTCTTTTTATGTTTGTAGATAGTTCCAGTGAATTTTGTAGTAATTATATCCAAATTCACCATACTCATAAGTTTTATAGAATGAATAATAAATGATTAATGACTATAGAAACAATACACAAAGTCTTTGTACCTATATTGTTAAGATTTTTAATTTCAGTCATTTACTCAACTCGAAATCAAATGTAGATATGAAGTAAAATATATTGACATTCCATATTGCAATATGTTGTTTAAATTGAACACTTTAGCTTTCGAAATTATTTGCTTTAGTTCTAACCTGGTTTTGTTACCTATTTATAAAATTCGAAAAATATATTTCGTAAAAATATTATAAATCTTTAGGTACATTATTGATTTGTAATATTTTTGGGTACATTTTCTTACAAAATTACATGTTTGTTTTAGTAAACCTATATTGAGCGGCGGAGGCCAATAAATAAATCTTTCTTATTATACAAACGTTCAAAAACGCCTAAAAGCCTGCAAAAACCTAAGTATCTCATTTATAAAGTGATAGCAGGAATATTCAGTCTGTTATTATTAATATTATAGGGTTTAATATCATACGACTTGAGTCGGAGGAACTTTAGGGATGACTACATCAAACCGCCCTCAGGAACGGGCCGTTAAGAGGTATAGATACAAAATTTTAGGATGCGGCGTACATCGCCTGGCACACCGATGTAGGAATCGGCGTAATATGAACTCCTATTTCCCTACAATATCGTACTAACACTCTTATCAGGCTTGGATTGGATACGGCTTGTGCCCGTGACGATCTAGCATGAATCATCCCTTACTATCCATATAACAACGGGGCCAATTCAGAACACCCTTCAGACGCACCACAAACACAACTAACCCTACCACATGAGACACATTACTAGATTAAATTGGCAGTGATTATGATATGAAAGGATACAAAGAGGCTAGTCTAAAACTGTAAATAATTCTGGGAATCTAACCCAAGTCCTGAAGTTCACATGTTATAAATCTTTGAAAGATATAATTGAGATCTATTGGATTAATAAGTGAGATACAAACTAGGAAATTAAACTATCAGATCCGATTGGAATAATAATATATCACATTCCTTGATCTTACTGTACAACAAAACTACAGATAAGAACTTATATATTATTACAATACAAATATGTATACATAGCTCATTAAAATGATAAATTCACGTGAGGCTATACTAGGGAGTGTCCCACTCGATGAGGTAGGATGGCGGCGCGCCGGGCGCGTGTCTGCGAGCCAGCACTTTGAACGTCTGACCAGCGCGGAAGTACGATTGCACAGTCGACTTCAGTGCTGACAGCTGCTCAGCGTTCACTTCAGTCGCACTATTGTTCCCTTTATGAGGACTTAATTGTAGACTTTTGACACTATTGATACTGTTAGCAGTACTATTACTAGCATTATTAATATTATTACGACGAGCGTTCTCGTAGTAGTTCTTCTCTTGCCTCTGTCTCAGTCTTCTACCGTGAAACTTCACGTTGTTCATGACGTGTCCACCCTGAGGAACAGGTTCTCCGTTTTCAGGTGGATTTGATTTGCTGCTATCGTCTGGCAGTGGACATGACTTATTTAACTGAAATGAAATTAACAATGTCAGAATTTCCTATAGTATCACAAACAACCAGCATTAACAACAGCTTTGCTGGCCCAGTAGTTGTTTACGCCAACTTTGGGGATACTTTGCAGTCTCTGCTTAAAAAGTCAGATTGATTTGTCTATTATAAATTGACATATAAAATCTGAACAGTATCTAATAAAAAATGTAAGGGATCTAAATTGGGTACCAGGGACTACATAAGGCCTTTGATCTAAAGTTTTAAAGAGTTCCATAGGGATTGCTATCTATATTGAGTATCTTAAACTTATAAGACACCTTGGGCAGAAAATTAGGATACTTTACATATAGATACAGTAGTTGTTGTTGACATGAAAACATCCTTAAGAAGTACAGTGTATATTTTTTCTACAGGACAAACAGTATAATTACCTGTAATTGTAAATACTTTCGCGGCCTCCTATACTTCCGTCGCTTCACTTCTCCATTTGGACCTATTATGATATCTTTTTCGCTAAGTTTCCTTTTTGTCGGCCTAACAAAAGGACCGCCCACCATTGAATTCAATTGCATCGGTAATGAGAATCTTGAGTTGAAGTAATTTTGTCTACCATTTGGCATGCTGTACGCATTCTTAGACATTGGTTTTTTCGTTGGGTACGAGTTTTGCATCAAGAATGGATTATTTTTCCCTTGAAAGTCTTTCAGCGGTGGTATAATTACATCTAACGTGCCTCTGCTAGAAGTCTCGTCCCCTGACGATTCCATGTCATGGTTGAAGCTACTGCTATAAGGCACGCTGTCCATGTGTTGCAGAGACATTATTTTGGAATGTTCTATAATGTTTTTAGTTGATAACTTGGATACTTCTAAGTTCATTGTAGCTATTCTCGAATTATGAGTATTTATATTGATACTGCTAGTATAGTTTTTACTCTCGTTTGTATCAACTACATTCTCTTTGGATATTTTATCTAATTTAACAGTACAAGGGACTAATGATGGCACGGGAGGATCCTCACTAGAATTAGCTTCATTCGTAACAGATTCTGTTTCTTTACTCTTGTCTAAATCGTCTGCTTTGGTATCGGATTTTCTTGCAGTACATGTGACGGGGGACTGCATCTGTTCATCAACCTCAATAGGTTTCAATGATTCGTAGGAACTAGTGGAATCGTTTTCTGAATTCGAGTTTGAATTTAGATTTTCATGGAATCTTTTACCCATCATTAAATTAAGCCAGTGACCATCTACAGGCACAATCATACGTTGGTTGTGATTTTTATAGGAACTTTTGTCAGTGTTACTGCTAGAAGGTTGTGAACTGAAACAAAACACATCGTTAGAACATATTACTATAGCGAGTGGCGACGGTAATACGATTCTAAACGCAAGGGATATAATTGCTAATTCATAAAAATAAACTAATTTTTTATTTGATCTATAAGCTTTTTTGTAAAAGGTAAGTACTAAGACCAGCACTTCCAGGAGTTTCCAATTGTTATATTGTTGCGGCCATTTTGTACAAAATGTAATACAAATATATAGTGTATGCATATATGTATAACTTTCTGTGTCTTACCTATCGTCCACAGTAGAAGAAGAAAGAGGTGAAGGCGCCCGAGGTAAAAATCGTAGCTTTGGAGCATGTTCACATACTAGTTTGTCAGTCAATGGATCGCCTTTTTTAACCTAATGAAAATTTTATACATATAAACAAAGAAAGCACATTTTAGAATAACTTTTACACGCATATTGCATACTAGTACTAGCATTGTTCAGCGGTATCACTCGCTTTATTGTTCCGCTCCTACTTAGCATGAAAGCCTTCCTCGAGAAACATGCTACTAAAGTATTTTGTTTTCAGATTCTAACATGGTTAAACAAATATGTGACTCTATATAATATTAGTAAATATTTTATAACCAGTAGTTACTACAGTATCTGCCTGTAAGTTCGCACTTCAGTACAATGTCTCTCAAATTATTAGTAGTACCATAGAATATAAGCAGACCTGTTCTAAATCTGCCAGCTGTAAAGGTGGCGGCGGCGGACGTCTCAGCCTCAGGCCCCATATTGTGGCACGTTTCTTCATCTCGCGGCCGCATTTGAACCGTTTCCTTGACGACGTGAGGGCAGTTAATATCTTTTCCCGGCGCTCGTTCACTGGAGTTCTCCACATCTTCAAGGAAACAAATAAAAGAGAATTGTTACTGTACTAGCTGTGTTTAAATACCAATGTGAATATTGCCATAAAAAGTATCCTATGTGTTATTTCTAGTCATAAGAAACATCTGTACCAAACACCTAAAATGGTTCAGTAGTTTTTATGTGAAGGAGTAACAATAATGCATCCATCCTTACACTTTTTCCCATCCATCCATCATCCATCACACTTCTTCATCTTTCGCATTTCTAATATAGATAAATACAAGATAATTACAATTTAGTAGAAATTATATTAAAATGTTAGGTACCCTCTTCGCATTTATAATATACATAATACTAGTAGGATGGTAAAAATTATTAAAGATTTTATTTTACACTCATAATTTAGGAGAAATATTATAAATCGACGACCTCGATGGCAGAGTGGTCAACATGCCAGACTGCCATCCGTAAGGTTGCGGGTTCAATTCCCGTGTGGGGTGAATATTCGTGTGAACCACAAATTTTTGTCTCGGTCTGGGTGTGTGTGAATGAGTGTGTGCGTATTTTCTGATACCCTAGATACAAGCTTCGAGCTAAGCTCGAAGCTTGTATCACTATTAGGGGTCACAACAACGTAACACTATTAAGGGTCAGTCACTATAATGAGATGATGTAGTGAATTATTATTATTAAAAATATTACCTTCTCAGGCAACTGTAGCGCATGCCAATTGTCCATAATGTAGGGCATGATCACAGTATCCAGATCGAAGTAGTTGGGTGCGTTGTACGCGGTGAGGTTGTACAGCGCTAGATGCGCCAAGTCAAGCCAGCACAGCTCCAGTCGACGCAGGTACTCCGTGCCACCGTTACAGTTCGCGCACGCGAATATGTATAGTCTGTAGGGGATAGAGTACAAATTATTTAAGAGCTATGCAGAATTACTGGTTAAAATGTATATCCTTTCCAAAGCTAAGTCTATCTGGGTACAAAATAAATTAAAATCAGTTTATAGTTTAGGCGAGAAAGTGTAACAGACAGAGTTACTTCGGTAATCGGCATTTACTATTAGCAATGGATTAGCATAATAAACATATTGTAATTTTGCAAGCTTACAAACGTTGAAGATAGCCAATAGAGACTATGCGCTGTGGATTTTATTAAATTAAATAAATAAATAATCATTCACTACATCATCTCATTATAGTAACTGACCCCTAACTAAGTTCGAAACTTGTATCTAGGGTATCAGAAACTACGCACACACTCATTCACACACACACACCCAGACCGAGACAAATATTTGTGGTTCACACAAATATTCACCCCGCACGGGAATCGAACCCGCAAACTTACGGATGGCAGTCCGGCATGGTGACCACTCTGCCATCGAGGAATTAAAATATACCAGGCCTTCACTAAGCCTATATCATATAAGTATGTAATTTACATAAATCAAAATAGTGAGATAATATCTTATTGGCTCAGAGTTACGCGAGTCGAGACATGCCAGACACTTAGTCGTCAGTCGAGAAAGTCGGCGAGCGTGTTAATGATATAATAAATATTGATAGAATACTTACTTATCACCAGCATACAATGGGTACTGTAAACTTGATACGCATCTTTGGTGAAACCATCGGGTACATCGACAGCAGAGTAGCATCTGAAATAAACATACATCATGGGTTAAATAGAAGAGATTTTAATTTTTATCCTTACTAATATTATAAATGCGAATGTCTGTCTGTCTGTCTGTTACCTTTTCACGGCCAAACTACTGAACCGATTGACTTGAAATTTGGTACAGGAGTAGCTTATGGTCTGAGAAAGGACATAGGATATGTTTTATCCCGAAATTCTCACGGGATCGGGAACTAAGCGGGGCACAGCTAGTTGGTTTATATTTATTAAATACGCTCCGAAATTACAGGATTTCGATGCAACAGAAATTCCTTATTACCAGGAATGAAACAGAATACTCTTTATTCCAAAATTCCTATGGGATTGGCATTTATCATGGTAAAAATGGAGCACAACTAGTCTTTTGGGATGCTATGACCTGGTTGTAAGGAACGTTCCAGACCTTAATACAATCACGACATATCCATAATGTGGTCGCGGCTGTCACTCCCGCATAGGGCTCTTTAGCCATGAACAGAAATGTTCTATCACGAATGTTCAATCACCTGACGCCACCTAAATCATCTTATGAAGATGTATAGGCCAATGATGATGATATCCATAATTAATGGCAATAAGCAAATAGTGCGGTGCCAGGAAAAAAATATTATTTTAAGAAACATAACATGACATAACAAGAACAAGAAATAACACAATAATAAAATGTATACCTGAGCAAGGTAGTCACTTTTCTCTCCACAATAGCAATGAGTTTCCTGTTCTTTGCCGCCATCAGAAGCAGTTGATGATGTTGTCGACGCAGTCTACAAGTGAACACAGAATTTGAATAGCTTGTTTCATTAACATGTCTTTAATATGAAACAAAATTTAGACAAAAAAACCTAATTTATAGTAATGTAGGTAAAGTTTGTGAGTTTGTAGGCGGTAATCTCTGAATTTACTGAACATGTTTTGAAAATTCTTTTACACATAGATAGCCAAATTATTTATGATTGTCATAGGCTATATTTTATCACCGTATTTTCAAGGGAACAGGGACACAGCAGGAAAAACCGCGAGGCGCTGCTATAAAATAAACACCTATATAATAACATAACTTACATCACACGGTGGCATTAACTCCTGCTGTTGACGTCTCTGTTGGCCTCCTTTAAGTCTGAACAGATCTGATCTCTTTAACGCTCTATTTTCAGCCGCGGCAACCTTATACCTCTGATCTACACATCTCTTACAATGCCAGGATGCACCTGTACAATGACAAAATTGAGATAATGATACATAATTCTAGAATTGACTTATTAGTATCAAAACAGATCATGAACCTAGCAATGTAAGTAAACAAATCCAATCAGTGCAGAGCGAGACGCCGCCGGCGCGGGCGCATCGCACTCATCCTCCTGGTTAAGGCCACCGGATGTGGCTGAAACTAGTCGAGGGTTTGACTTATCGGTACGTACTAACAACCTAGTATAAATAAATTAATGATAAACAATGACGTACGTTTCGTTTAATAATAAAATCCAATCAGGCTATGGTTCTAGTCTAGGACATGGTAAAAAAATAACAACTCATCTTCTTTTAGCAACTGACCCCTAACTAGGTTCTTTACCTGTATCTAAGGTATCAGAAACTACACACACAAACATCTCCAAAACATACATACCATTAATCCAAGCGTCTATGGGCGGAGAATGACATTTAGCGTGATACCCCCGGCCGCACATGTCGCAAGCTACGATCGCATTAGTCGCTGGACTCGTCGACGGCCCTTCCCGCCTTTTGCAGACCACACACATGATACGTCCATCGTCTGCTGGCGGAGCGCTCAGTAACTTGAGGTTGGATACAGCGGCCCATGCGTGCGTCCCGTCACCAAACTTGATAAGACACCTCGCCACACCAGTGCCGACTTCACATGAATCGTTGTCATTACTCGTACTTAATTCTACTATTGTTCCTGTTTGGTAGAGAAATATAGCTTTAATAGGCTTCAAGAATGAGGAGGATTTTAGGTTGGTTAGCCCACTGTAGGACATATGCCTTTCCAATTTCTCTCCACATCCGACGACATATGAGCGCATGGGAGGACAACATGGCCCAGAAAGACCAGTGACAGAGAGATTATTAGTCATATGAGAAACAAATTCAATAGTATTTATCAGAAAGAATATCTTTTCTGAGTGGTCCTATGGATAGATATATCTCTCTGACATTATTTGTTTATAAAGTAGACTGCTTTTGTTCAAAATATCTATTTACACAAATTATCACCATGAATGTGCCACTATAATTATAATGTCAAAGTGGATAATAAAGTCTGTGAAGAAGGTAAAATAAATATGTAGTAATTCTCACCTAAATAATATCTCCCATCTTTGTTGGCCACAAGTACATCATCGCCGCAGTGGAACGGGTTTGCATTGTTTTTCTCCGTGTTAGTTGTTGAGTCTGGCATGGCATTCTGTGCTTCTTCCTTTTTTTTCTCATTCTTCTTGCTAGCGCATGGTGCAATGGTTTTGTCAAGGTCGCTCAGAAGTGCATCAATGAGAGACAATTGTGCTGAGACCTCTTTGAAACAATAATAAAAATATATTAGCAAGTATTCACTTTAAATTAGTTCTTTTTATTTTTGAAGTAAAATAAAATTGTCATCAATGGCCTCTACATCCTCTACGTCTTTCTCAAATCCTTCAGACGATTCAAGCGGTGTGGAAACACTTCTAGTCAACATAAAACAAACAAAAAGTTTTAGCATTTAAATAAGGTTTTTATTTGCATTTTACCCTATGCTATTTGTTTTAAATTCAGGTCCAAAAACTACTGCAAAAATTAAGCAAAATTGATCTAATTTTGCTACCATACTACTATATCACACTGTACTCACTTAGCTTTGGTATTAGTCCAAATTATGGCAAAAAGAGAAAGAATACCAATGTTAATTAATACTTTTAATGTTAATATAAATTCTTGTTGATAAATGAAACATGACTACATGTTTAATAACATAAATATCATGTCTTAAAATGATGAATTCTTATATGAGAGAATGGATTATATGTCTGAGAATATGCAATGGGAAAAATTGTCAAATTAAGGCAAATCATTTTTAAATTCCCTACAAATATTCCCAACTAGTAACTAAGAGAAGTTAAAACTATTTATTATAAACTAAAGTGTTTTATAAACTTTTTAAATACACTATCTTGAAGTCAGTGACTTGGTTAAAGAACCACTTACTCAGTCAACTTAAATGAAACGTGTTTTGTTAAGTGAGGGATAAAATAGGGGGTTGAGTATTAAATTCTTATTTTTTGGCTTTTGAGGAGTTTGTGTTATTGTGCCTCAAACTATCAAAGTCAATGTTTGAAGCTGTTAAAATATAACTTGAATAAAAATAGTCTGTTGTTGGATATTAGCCATGGTTGACCATACAAAGATATTGTCTCAGTAAAGAGTATGCATTGTTTTATGTCATTATCAAATTGCACATTTTACTGTGTCAATTTCGGAATAAATTGTGAACAGAGTGTTTTACAAACATTATAAATTAATGGTTATGTTTAGAAGCTCAGTGAACTACAACTTTATGTAGCTACCAGTATTATTTGCAAGATATCTTTCGTAACATTGAAACTGTGGAAATAAGAATAACCCAAACAATTTATAAATAAGAAACTACGGAGTCGTAAGTACTTAACATTGTTCAAATGATAACATAGCCAAAGGAGATGATTCTAAATAATGAAAGTGTAAAGTAAACCAGACGTCAGGCATCACATAAACCTAGGTTTAAACTGAAGCATCCTTTTTTAAATGATGTACAAATTTACCTGCGTTGATGTCCATGTCAATACTTTGCAAACTTATATAAAGTTTATCAGAAGCATAATTCCAACTTGAAATTTACGCTACGGGAAGAAACACGTAAAGCATTGGCGCTATTGCGGCCATTATAGTTGTCTCACAGTTTTCCCGCGGTAACGTTTTTAGGTGATAAAATAGAAACCTTTGTTTGGTATTATAATTTAATGTAAGTCTTAATTTTTCTAAATAAATTAATCCTATTTTATTGAAGGTTTCACGGAATTACATTGTTATTATCGTACAAAAACTCGTAAAATTATCAATATTACAAAAATCGCCCTAATCAAAAACGATACGAACGACGAATGAGTGAATGAATGGTTAGATTAGGATTCATTCATCTTCATCTGCTGAATGATTGAATGAGCTAATGAATGAATAGTGCAACCAACAAGTTTAGGGTTTGACTTGGCCGTTTAAGTCATTCCGTGGTTGCAATTGTGTTCCGGGGTGCAAAGGTGCCGCGCAAACGATGGGTGCGTTATGCGTAGCTGTAGCTGGCTCTAAGCTGGCTGGATGGTCTTTATGAGCTCAAAGTATTTTGTAAATAAAACTCGCAAATCTAGCGGGTACTGGCATCACGGCCGCAATCCTTTTGATTTGACCTCCGCCCGTGCAATGCAAGGTATATTGCATTCACAAACAAAGCACTAAATTAGAAAAGTTGCATTGGGAAAAAATGCTCAGTTACGAGTTACATATTTCACATATGTATTTGTTAGTTGTTTATTAAGTTTTTACATAAATAAATAAATAAAAATGAAGTACACATTAAAAATAAACTTATTTCTAGCTGCCTTTGGCCCGCGGCATATCAAATCTCTTTTTTATTTAATTTGCAAAATAATATTTTAACGCTTTTCTAAATTTATAACTATTAAGGTTCCGGATAGGTCAGTAAGCAAATAAACAAGCAAATTCACATTCATATTTTTAAAGTACACAACTCGTCCTAGTTTGGTAAAACATTGTGTTTTAGATTTAATTTTGTACTGAATCCATTATTTTAGGGTGAAATTATAAAATATTGGTTTGTTGAAATTTGGTTGCTTACAGTTCTATACGTTTGGTTAAAAATTCCAAGATTTTGAACGTTTTTGACGAATTGACATTTGGTTTTAGTGTCATTGTTGTGTTTGAAAATTGACATTACCGACATTTCTTTGACACGATACACGATTGACGTTAATTTATCTGTCAAAACAAAATACCAAAAACATGTAAAAAAATACGATGTCATGGGTTACGCACAACATAAACAAGAATAAATATCCAGAAAAGCAAGATAAGAAATAATTTTACTAAACTATATTCAATCTACAACTTCTGTACATCATTTCAACTTTGTGACAAATGCAATTAAATATATGTAAGATAAGGATTTGAGAAAGAGCGTGTTCATTTTCAAGGTGGATGTTTTGACTAAGTTAAATTGATGGAGTAGTACTCAAATAAAGTTAAATTTTAATTTAGTTAATTAACAATAAAAATGGGTAATTCCAACATAAAGTTACATTACGAAACTGCTTCGAAAACAGGCGTCCTGCAGCTATCTGAACAAAAGTTAAAAGATGTGCCTTCTGATGTTTTCAACTTGAGTGAAGTTTTAAGAAACTTGGATCTTTCGAAAAACAGAATAACCTGTTTTCCTGAAGCTATAGAAAAGTTGAAGCTCTTGAAGCAACTAAATCTGGACACAAACAAATTGGAGGCATTGCCAAATGCTTTGGTTAAATTAAAGAAATTGGAAATGTTGAATGTTAGTAATAATCTCATTACTAGTCTGCCGCCATCATTTTCAAACTTAACTAATTTGAAACAAGTATATTTGAACAACAACATGCTGAAACAGTTTCCTGTTGAACTGATAGGGCTGCCAAACTTAGAGGTTGTGGAGATGGCCCATAACAAGATAACTGAGATACCCAGTGGAATGTCCAACTTCTATGCCACTGAATTAAATTTAAGTCAAAATGAAATAACACAAATCAGCAATGACATGCACTTGGCACCAAAATTAAAGATTTTAAGATTAGAAGAGAATTGTTTAAGTTTAGATGCAATTAGACCTAGTTTACTGAGAGACTCAAAACTACATACTCTGAACCTGGATGGGAATTTGTTCGAGCCAAAACAAATAGCTTTAGTAGAAGGTTATAATGAGTACACGGAGAGATACACGGCTACAAAGAAAAAAATGTTTTGATCATCTATTCCTTAATAAATTTTTTAACTTATTTATTTGGTTTAAAGCACTCAATCATTATATTCATAAAATTATAATTATTATCAAGAGATTATTTAACATTTCAACTTATTTAATAAAAATAAATATATTTAAATAAATTTATTGCTTTGAAATTTATCGTTTTTTTATTATTAATGCAAGATAACCAAAATTATAGTTACGGATCCAGACTTTAGTTGTAAATTTTTAGTTATAGCAACCGTTCATGAAATGATCACTCAGATTATGTTTAATTGTACTGCTAGCTATGGTTTAGTTAGACTTTCTGTCTGAGGGCTATCCATAACAACTGTTGGTAAAGTTAGTACAACAGTCGGGATTGTGGGTCTAACTAGGGCAGCGGTTCTCAATCTTTTTTGGTAACGGAACCCTCTTGGAAAGCGATATACTTGATGGAACCCTATTTGAAGTACACACACCGGAACAATTAGAGGAATGTTAGTTCAATTGTGTTTTTTTTTGGTTTTTTTGTTATAATGTTGTTTTGTTTCTATGATTGAGTATTTGAATATTCTATGAATGATTTTTTTTAATAATAAACTTGTTTAATACAAAAAAATAAGATTGATATTTTACAGTTTGTCGTCTTCGAAAGCAAACGCCTGATAAACTGACGTTTTACGGATGACATCATCCTTTTTGGCCAAACAGCACATGAACTGCGAGTAATGCTCCATGAACTGAACACTGCAAGTTTTGAGGTTGGCCTTCAAATGAATCGGTCAAAGACACAAAGTCGGTCAGATAAGGAAGTCGGTCAGACGGGGAAGTTGGTGAGATGGGGAAGTTGGTCAGTTGGAGAAGTTGTTCAGTTGGGGAAGTTCGTCAGACGGGAAAGTTGGTCAAACGAAAAAGTTGGTCAGACGGGGAAGTTTGTCAGTTGGGGAAGTTGGTCAGACGGGGAAGTTCGTCAGTTGGGGAAGTTGGTCAGTTGGGTAAGTTGGTCAGACGGGGAAGTTGTTCAGTTGGGGAAGTTGGTCAGACGGGGAAGTTCGTCAGTTGGGTAAGTTGGTCAGACGGGGAAATTGGTCAGTTGGGGAAGTTTGTCAGTTGGGGAAGTTGGTCAGTTGGGGAAGTTGGTCAGATGGAAAAGTTGGTCAGACGGAAAAGTTGGTCAGTTGGGGAAGTTGGTCAGACGGGGAAATTGGTCAGTTGGGGAAGTTGGTCAGACGGGGAAGTTTGTCAGTTGGGGATGTCATTCAGACGGGGAATGTGGTTGAACGGGGAAGTTGGTCAGACGGGGAAGTTAATCAGATGGGGAAGTTGGTCAGACGGGGAAGTAGGCGAAGTTGGTCTGTTGGGGAATGTGGTCAGGCGGTGAAGTTGGTCAGACGGGGAATGTGGTCGAACGGGGAAGTTGGTCAGACGAGCAAGTTGGTCAGACGGGGAAGTTGGTTAGTTGGCGAAGTTGGTCGGTTGGGGAAGTTGGTAGAAAGTATTTAGAAGGAAATCGAATTTACATAAGTATATCTATTTCGGTAGTAAGTAATTTAAATAAGCAATGATAAAAATTAAAATAAATTTTAATCACTTTGTATAACATTGTCGAAGTAAGTAACTACCTAAAGTAGGTACTGTTAAACGCACGCATACTTAACTATACTTGTGAACCCGCGGTGAAAGTAGATAGTAACTTATTAGGTTCAAGTTGGTACGTCATTTTGTACACGTATATCTTACTACATAATAACAATTACATAAGTAAATGGTCGGTACTTATTTTAAATGCAATGTCAATGCTATGAAAGTCAGGTACTTAGGCCAAGTATCTACTTAGGCTTTTATCATTCTAGGCGTTTTTTGCCTGCGTGTTAGCATACGCCAAGTCTATGGAGACGTTAGGCCTATTACATTGTAAATATTTTAAAATCAAGTTCCCTTCGATTGGAACAGATAAATAAATAAATAAGTACGAGAATAATTAAAAATATAATTGATTTAATGCTTTTTATTTTATTTTCATTTTAGGAAATCGTATTTAACACGTTTACTGCCATTACAATTTTTCAAGTAACCCAAATGGAGTTAAGACTTTTTTTTAATTATTTCGTGTTACTTTAATCTTCGTATCACTTAAATAACCAAGTTATAATTATAAATTATTTGGAATGGGGTTGATATCGGTTTTTATCAATACAATTTGTACTAGCTTGTATCAGCCTGGTGATTACGCCTGAGCGTTCGCGTTGCGCGGCAAAAGGCAGTTGAAATACCTAGCCGGCTGTTCTTAACCAGCCAGTCACTTCAGTCAGTGTGGCGCGTGAATCCGAACAGAGGGCCCGTCAACAACGCTCGTTTAACAAAACTTTTATCTACGTCGTTAGTTAAATACAAACTTTTATCGGTACAATGTTAATTTAAAACGAAAACAATTTAAATAATAATAAATATAGTTGGTATAACGACCGGTGGTGAATAAATTAAATAGTTTAAATAATAAGTTTTTATTGTTCACGCTGATTGTATCAGCCTGTTTCTTACGATATACCTACGGGAGAGGTGAGTTCCTTATCTCAATATTAATTGTATTCTTTTTTTGTCTGGTAGTTTTTAGTTTACGATTTAAGTTATATTAAGGTGGTTTCTAAGTAACTTAAGAAAAAAATATCAGCTGTAATTTATTTATTTACTTTGTAGGCTAGTACCTAGGTAATCTAGGTATTTGTATAATCATTTTCTTACTTACTTATAGACCTTTTTGATATATTCCGTATACAACATAATGACACAATTTATATCTAGGTATTCAACATTAATCATAGTAATATTTAAAGAATTACTAACATGCATCATTATGTTTTGAACTTTGCTTCGAATATGATATCATAATTAAATACGTGCGATCTGATAATTCAAATTGTATCGGACTTGATATGGATAGATTATAATTGCAGTAAATATAAAATTCAATAAGGTACATAACTAGAATTCCATAAGAAGATATAATAGACACATAAAGGTACAAATATGTAGGTATTTATGGAATAAAATATAAACGTTACAACGGTAAAGGTTGTAAGCATGAATGGATGAATGGGTGTTTGTAACATTCCGCGTAAAAACTCAATAGTAAATAGGTACTTGACCAATCGAGATGAATTTTGGTTTGTTTCTTAGAAGTACTTATGAGTTTCATTTTATATTCTCGATACAAAAAATCCTATAATTTGCAACTAAGTTCTTATTACGTACAAACATGAATAAATAAACATGAATGACCTACGTGGGCGATTTTGCGAAGTTAAATTTTGACCTCATAAATCCATTTTTGTCTGACAAATACATGTGTGTTACTGTTGTAGTTGATAGTAAAACACTTTTTGTTTGTTAAACACGGATAATAAATTTTCTACATTCACATTAACACAGCTATATCTACAAAATTAAAATAAGTACGACTTACTAAATGTTCGATATACAATCACCGTATTGAATTTACTTACCCATTCAATGTAAATAAACTCATTCGATTTCATTAATTTTTCGGTTTTGAGAATTGGGATACGTTCGTCCAATGGTACAAAGTTACCCATGCCAGTGGTCTCTACCTGAGAGTGAGGGTTAAAAAGTTTAGGGACACGCCACGCATGGAAAAAACTTATTGGGCCCTTATTTATTATGGTCGGTGGGTGGGTAAGGGAAGAATGTTTGTTAAAGTTTTTCGACCAAAAGGTAAAACCTTTTGGGTCAACGCGTAGCTGGTACTTCTATTTCTTATTGCATGTAGTCTGTAATAAGGGCAGCTTATCTTATTCCTTATTTTATTACCAAACTAGCAGCGCCCCGCGGTTTCACTGGCGTAGTTCCCGATCCCGTGATAATTTCGGGATAAAACATAGCCTATGTTCCTTCCCGGACCATAAGCTACCCCTGTTCCAAATTTCAAGTCAAGCGGTTCAGTAGTTTAGCCGTGAAAAGGTAACAGAGAGACAGACGAGTTTCTTTCGCATTTATAATATTAGTTAGGATTACGTTCTGACTGACTGACCCACAATGCCTAAACTACTACGGCTAGCCATTAAAATCTACATGTGAGTTTGATTTATAGATACTGCAGGTAAGTACTTACAATAATTAGAGGAAATTGTTCCATATTTTCAACGTTCAAATTAAATTTCAAACAATCTAAGTACTTAATTAAAATAAAATATCACATAGGTACATTTTTATACATTTACATAATCTTCTAAGTTTATAAAGCAGGTCATATAAGAGACATATTCTTTACCGATTTTGATGAAATTCGTAAAGGGTAGAGGGTAAAGGGAAATTATAAAATAAGACACACAGAGTAAAATAAAGCAAAATACACCAGGACGGGTATAAAAGTTTCATTTCGAAATTGTAAAGGATGTGGATGTCCAAAGGAGTTTAATCGTAAAATACGCGAGCGATGCCGGTGTACAAAATATGGGTACCTAGGTACAGTCAGCGTCAAAAAATATGCAATCATATTCAAATAAGTATTTAAACATTATTCAAACACATATTTGTACATTGATAAAATAATGACTTGTAAGTAAGTTATTAGATCGATTTAAATTTTATCTGGATACCTAGATAGATATTTTTAAATAACATTTGTGAAAAACATTGCATTGATAATGCTACTTTATTTAATTTAATAATTCAAAGTCAATTTGATAAATTTTCATTCTGGTCGATAAGATATTTATTTAAAAGCATTCTTTCTTATATTTTAATTCGCAGATTTTATTTTAATGCATGTACTTTAGTCTGTTTTATATTTCGAAATAAATTAAACTTGACAAACAAAGAAGTCATATACTTACCTAAGTAAGTACTCACTTAACTACGCATTTTATTTTTATACAAATTAGGACATTATATCAGAACTAAGTCTTTGTTACCTAAACGTGTATGCGTTTATGTATTCTAACAAAGGTTACTTGTAACAGCGCAATTATACTTATAAACTCAGTACTTAGTTTTAATTTTAACAATTATAAAATAATAGTACTTACTTATAAAATTAAAAGGTTTGCAATATAAAATACTTAGGGCCAATTTTTCCATCGCCAGATAACTTTATTCGACGAATAATTTTGAAATTTTGACACTTATTTCATACAAAATCTGTCAAACGTCAATTTTATTCGTCGAATAAAAGGCGATGGAAAAATCGGCCCTTAGTTAAAAAATATGTAAGTATACTTACTGTACTCGTGTGAGTTTACGACGACCTCAATGGCAGAGTGGTCACCATGCCGGACTGCTATCCGTAAGGTTGCGGGTTCGATTCCCGTGCGGGGTGAATATTTGTGTGATCCACAAATGTTTGTCTCGGTCTGGACGTGTGTGTGAATGAGTGTGTGCGTAGTCTGATACCCTAGATACAAGCTTCGAGCTTAGTTAGGGGTCAGTTACCATAATGATATGTTGTAGTGAATGATTGATTATGTTATGTACTGTAAGTACATAAGTATTTTGTGTAAACCTTTGTAGTTACATATGTAAATAAGTTGAAAATGGTTTTCCTTTTTACTTACATGTCAAATTATGAATTAGCTAAGAGTCGTGCATACTGCATACATACATAATTAGAGTCATGAAAATAATATCCTATTTCAAAATCAGTCACCATTATTTAGATAACTGAAAAACCGTTGACTTGTGGTATGATTATGATGAGTCATTTATCTAACTCAGGGCCTATTTTTCCATAGCCAGATTACCTAATTATTCATTATTCGACGAATAACTTTGAAATTTTAACAGTTATTTCATACAAAATCTGTCAAACGTCAATTTTATTCGTCGAATAAAAGTTATCTGGCGATGGAAAAATCGGCCCTAAATTATAGATACTTTTAAAGAAATCCTTGAATTTCAATATACTTACTGCAGTATTGGAAATGTTTGCCTTACATATTGTCGATCGTGTAACTGACGTTATTTTAATACTGCATATTTATTTACAATTACATAAACTAAATTATCATGTGTTGACGTGATGTTTGAAAGGTTATCTTTATTTACTTTTCACATAATCACGCGTAGCGAACGTTGTAGAGGTTACAACGAATAGATATAAACAATTAGGTATATCTGATACATACTTACCTAAAGATAAGTGTTCACAAACATCGTTAGGTGTTTTTAATAATGTATATCCGCAATGAGATAAAATTATGACCTTGTATTAATCCTGCTGATAATGGAAATGTGAAAGTTTGTAAGGGTTTATTGAAAAACATATAGGTACCTACATAGGTATATTGCTTTGCTACTCAGTCCCAAACTAATCATAGTTAGTTATGGATATGGATTAGACAATGAATAATTTAGTTAATAATTTGTGATATGGGGGCGTCCATTAATTACGTGAGGCGTTTTTGTAAATTTTTTGACCCCCTCTCCCCTCTTGGTGAGATATCGTATGATTTTCTTCAACTCCCTCCCCCCTCCCCTAATCTCACGTGACATTCTTGAAAACTTCTATTTGAATTGTAAACGTGTTGGATTATTAAGAAAAACAATCAAGCGCTACTTCATTGCTCTGCGATGTGGTAGAATCAATTTTGACGTTCATAAGTGCCTGAGTTCATTGAGGCCTTAACTGAATAAAGGATTTTTGACTTTTGACTTTTGTTCGGATGAATACGACAAACACTATTTTCTCAGATTTGACCATGTTTTATTCTAGAAATATTTTTTCACGCAATTTTACACCTTTTTTTTGGGAGAAAAAAAAATACGTTATATTTGCCAAGACCCCCCCTCCCCCCTAAGTGAGATTTGGAAAGATTTAGCTTGACCCCCTCCCCCCCTAGAACACCTCACGTAATTAATGGACGCCCCCTATGATCTTATGCTAAATATTGTAGATAGAAAACACGCAGACCAATGCAGAAATGTTCATGAACACAAATGTTAGGTGAATCGTGAACGTGAACCTAATATAGGTTCCTTCATATTCCTTCATACAAAAACTGTCAAACGTCAATTTTATTCGTCGAATAAAGATATCTGGCGATGGAAAAATCGGCCCTAAAAGAATTATAGATTTGTAATGTATTTATTTGTTTGTTCCAGGTATACATACAAATACAGCCACAAGATGGCTGCCTTCAATGTGGTGTTGGCCTGTGTGATGGCGCTCCTAATAATATTGTTCACACTAAGCTCAATGGCTAGATATGTTATAAAGGTATGGTTTTGGCCGATTATCATGATTAAAAAAATAACGTATACGCATAGCAATTTTATCAACTACTTAATTGTTTTTTTTTTTATTTTTATATTGCAATCCTAACCATAGAAATTTTGATGTCGTACTTGGGACTTCATACAATAAAAACTTTGTCTACATTACTATAAAAACTTTTTGGAAAATTTACAAAAAAAAGTTTTCGATAAAAAAATAATAAAAACGTGAGGTTTTTTTCGTTACGGAATTTCTGGATTCAGTCCCCGCGCTCAAGGCACTCGATAGAAGCTATGCAATAGCTTAAAATAAAGACTAAGTACCTATTTTCTAAGATTGGTGAATATCAAAGGCGTCCATAGCGAACGTAACATAGCAAAGCTCTGGTGGAAAGGCACCTTAACTCTTTAATCTCAAGTCACTGACATTTATTAATTAAAAACACAGAATCTTAACTAATATTATAAACGGCTAAACTACTGAACCGATTGATTTGAAATTTGGTAGCTTATGGTCCGGCGAAGGACATAGACTATGTACCTACCTAAATAAACTCACGCTGTTTTCGATCCCGAAATTCTCACGGGATCGGGAACTATGCGGGTAAAACAGCGGGGCACAGCTCTTTTAAAATATTTTAATTAGGGCCTATTTCACCATCTTCAACTAACGTTCCGAGTAGTAAGTAGAGAGAGAGAGAAAGAAGAAAGAGGTAAGAAAAAGACAAAACTAACTTTACATGGTGAGTAACTTTACTTGAAAGTCGTGAAATAGGCCCTTAATGTTATGTCTTTGGCCTAGCATACGCATTAAATAAAAAAAACTAAAAAAATATCCTAGCTAAGTAGATATCTCGTATTGTAAGTATTTTAGTTAGCATAGCATGCTATACCCATTATTACCTATTGGTAATTGTAAAAGTATGCAAATACCTAATCTATTGTTTAGCTGTAATCAAGTATGTACCTACTTACCTAGCTGTATTTATTTTTATTTTTATGTTAATACCATGTCGTCATACAGCCGATCGATTTTATTTGAAACGTTTGTATTAAGTACCTACCTACCTAATTGAGAACAATAGACTAAATCCTTACTTAATATTATAAATGTGAAAGTAAATCTGTCTGTCTGTTACCTTTTCGCGGCTAAACTACTGAACCGACTTGAAATTTGGAGCAGTACAGTACCAGTGTCAGTGACATGGGCTATATTTTATCCCGAAATTCTCACGGGATCGGGAACTATGCGGGTAAAACAGCGGGGCACAGCTAGTCTATATATAATTTGGGTTAGCACATTAGCGCTTAGCAATTTGTTTATAAAGTAAGCGTTTTTATTGTTTATTTGATGATTGATTATATTATAATTTGAATAATTTGATTAATTTTAGTTATTTGTTTTCCAGTTCACGTTGTTTATTGTATTGTCGTTGATATTTGCGTCAGCGCCGATACCGCTCATGCTGATTAAACCGTTCGATCCAAAGAATGCATTGTAAGTATATTATGTTATTAATAGATAGTTTTTTCTGAATTAATACATAAGTATGTAGTTATAAATATTATGATATGCTGATTTGAACGCATTTTTAATATATTGAACACTTAGGAAATTAGGCGTTCGTTAAAATTGTATTTCGTTTAGCTGCATACCACCGAGAGCCGATAACGGGAGGACTCATGGTGGTTATGTGGGGCTCTCCCAGTCAGAAGGGCTAGGCCTACCAACTAAAAACACAGCGACTTCCGTCTGCGTTGCGTCTGCTCCTTTGGGGTGCCGTAGGATCCCGAGGGGATTACTACCACGACACCCCAACCCTCCCTGAAAGGACGTCCCCGGAAGTGAGGACGTCCCCAGATCGGTACCAGAAATGCTGGGGATCGCGCCGACGACGACGCTTTGTTTTGTTTGCACAACCTAGACCACGAAATAGAAAAAAAAACTACCTTGTGACCTAGACTTATGATATATTTACCGAAGCATGCTCGCGTAGATTCACAAAGGGATATAGGTACATACGTATCTAAATTATGCGATCAGTAGGTATTGTGGATATAAGTACCGTTATTATTTCTATATTTCCGCCTTTTAATGTAATTTCGGATAAAATCGTATTATCTGTGCACGTGAGTTCCCATACATAGATAATACTTTACCCAATGATAAATACTAAACATGGATGTTCTGGCCGCATTCTGAAATGGCAACATGAGATGGAGGTTATTACCAACATTTTTTATCGTACTCACCAACAAGCACCACTATACTACGCTCTTTAACATATTATTAAGTAAATATCTTTGTGACAACAGGTAGTATTCCGTACGGTTATACATTTAAGTATTTTCTTTCCCTTTCTTATGCTGTCTGGTATTTAAGTTGTTTTTGACAGCCGCAATGTTAGTGCATGACGCATCTATAGTACTTTTAATATGTCATTGATTTTACCTATTTAGATTTAAAATATAACATACTAGCAGCGCCCCGCGGCTTCACCAGCGTAGTTCCCGTTCCCGTGGGAATTTTGGGATAAAAAGTATCCTATGTGTTATTCTGATGTATAAGCAAGATTATTGTAAAGTTTCATTAAAATCCATTCAGTAGTTTTTGCGTGAAAGAGTAACAAACATCCATACATACAAACTTTCGCCTTTATAATATTAGTAGGATAATATTAGTAGGATTTTACATAATGATATCACATGTATCGTTTTATGTAAATCTTTGAGTCATTTAAGGTTAGTCGGTCCACCGGTTATCACATAATTAGTTTAAAACAAAGAGGGTCTTTTAAAAAGAACTGGTTCTTACGAAATGTGGACGTAACGGTGCAGTTAAGACTAAAGAGTTCGGATTCTTTACGCGTGTCGACCTTTCTTCTTTACATCCTTAGTACAAATGAATACTTTCCTACTACATACCTTCAATCAATCAATCAAATCATTAATTTGTATAAACATAGGTTACATTATTAGTTGGCAGTTATAATAAAAATAAGTCCAAGCTATGCTTTGCTTAACAGCATGCAAAGTCAATAAATTTATTCAATGAATGCGATGGTGTAAATTTCATCCCAATTTTCCCACAGGAAAAGAGTCCAGGATGCATGCCATGCATCCTGCATGGATACTCATTAGGCATTAAGTCCGCGTTTGTACACGCTATTGTACATTAAGTATTAAATAAATAAATACTCTATTTGTTCGTAAAAACTCCAGTACTGATTGGATGATATTTATTAGTAGGTACAGATGTTCATTTGACTTTTTATCCCAAAATTCCCACGGGATCTGGATTTGGGGTACTTACTAGTTGTGTAAATAAAAAATACTTGTACGATGCATGTGTTTATTGTTAATATTTGTTATCCAATAACGATTTCCTGTGTTATTTCTATCCTACTAATATTATAAAGCTGAATGTTTGTGAGTGTGGATGTATGGATGTTTGTTCCTCTTTCACGCGAAAACTACTAAATTGATTTTAATGAAACTTTGCGATAATTTAGCTTATAAATCAGAATAGCACATAGAATATTTTTTATCCCGAAATTCCCACAGGAACGGGAACTACGCGGGTGAAACCGCGGGGCGCTCCTAGTCTATCATAATAATATTGAACGTTGAATGATAATTATGCTCTTATTGGCTAAGGTTTGTGAAAGTAAGATAAGAAATGTACCTACGTTCATTTGGGAAATGTAAATATTTTTGTTTACTTAAAAGCAACTAAGTATACTTAAATACTTATAACTTTTTGTGTGTATTAGATAGGTATGTCTGGTAATAGTTTATTACATAGATAAATCACATAAGTACATCATCACTACATAGTTATAAAACAAAGTCGCTTTCTCTGTCCCTATGTCCTTATGTCCCTATGTATGCTTAGATCTTTAAAACTACGCAACGGATTTTGATGCGATTTGATTTAAAAGATAGAGTGATTCAGTGGGAATATCACCATGTTCCTACGGGAACGGGAACTACCCGGGTGAAACCGCGGGGCGACGCTAGTAATAAATAAGTACATAATTGTATAGGGGGACGATATTTTTGTGGAAATCGCATACATTCTAAACTTAAACAGAAAAATCATAACCAAATTACATAAGATCATATTATCATGTAGCTACAATTACATAATACTTATTTGCAAATACTCTTTGTCCAGGTTACCAGCAGCTCTCCTAAGGATATCAGCTCGGATGCTGGGCATCCGCTGGACAGTGCGAGGGTTAGAAAACGTAGACAACAGTCGAGGGGCAGTAGTTCTATTGAACCATCAGACTGGACTCGATTTATATGGTAAGTGCTAAAAGTAAAAGCCATTGAAAAGATTATTCAAATTATTATTTAAAAAATAATTAATATAATAACCATCATAACAATAATCTAATGAAATTACATACATAGAGCACAAAATTGATAAGATATTTTTGAATGAGTAGTGTAAGAACTAAGAGTACCCATTACATATAATTAAAATGACTTACTTATATAAGCTGCTGCTGTAAGTACATATAAAAAAAACAACCATGATACTTACAGATATCGAATTTAATAACCGAAAAAAAATACACAACAATTTCTGATGTTCGATCTATTAATGTTTAATTTCTAAACTTTACGTAACAATTCAAATAAAAGTCGTTGGTTCGTAAGTGCAAGTCGTAACAATACGTCAAGATGTCTGATGATACACACTAATTATAGTAGGTATGTGTGAGGTTATTTAAGTTGAAAAGATTTGAAAGTATAAGTAAGTAGTTTTCTGAGAAAAAATACTTACCCAAAGCTCTATTCAAGCACAAATCACGATTAGGTACAGTTGTGAAAATAAAACTCAAATTAATTTTATATGTCTTTTTGGTAATTTTATAAATGACTCAGATCTTATTTACTTATTTATGTATTTTAAACCAAGACGAGTTTGTCGAGATACCTACCCCAAGGTTATTTTAGAATAATAAAAACACAAAACAAGTATCGAACTACATATACTTACTGTCATTAAGAATTAGGCAATAATGGTAATATAGACGGTTTCATTTACATGTTTAAAGATAAATGACATTTAAGTAAGTTAAGTATAAATAACTATATGAATTCTTTTAAATTCCGTAAGTATAAAGAAAATCAACTGGGCTTGTCAGTTTTTTTTCTAAATTATCGGCTGTCAAATTTTCATTCTATGTATAATTTCAGATTTCTTATATTCTCTCAGTAACTTTAATTCTTCTCATAGTTGAATTGAAATAAAAGCAATTGTCAAAAATTAAAACCACGAATATAATACGTAGGTGTAAACTATGTAGTTGTATTTTAATTATGTACTTATGCAATAGTCTCAAAACATGACTCAAATTGCAATAAGTAGTCGAACATAGAACCTCCTCCTGTTTTGAAGTCGGTTAATAACAATTCCAAATATTGACACAGCTTTTTTAAATTTATTTATAAATAACTGTAACTACGAGTAGGTATATAGAACGAATAAGTATATAGGTAAATGTGTTACCAACTCATTATCAGCCGTTGAACTATTATGACGTCAGTAAATTCGATCTCATAGATACTAACGTATTATTTGTATAGTTTTGTTCTACAAATTAGGTCAGATTATAATCTAAACTAATATAAATGTGTTAAAATGTGATTGTTGTTATAGAATACTTATTGTTATTGAAATTTAGGTCTTAGGTCTTTAGGACAAATGCTAGTGGTCTAATTTCTCTCTGTGTATTTCCATTTGATTACAAATCGTAGTATATTCTCGTACCTATGTCCTAGTAATAGTACTAATGGTAGGCAGGCGATCCTACTCCTAGTTTTCTCCCCTGACGTCACATAATCATGAGGATCTCCTTAACGGATCGGCTTATCCAAAAAAAAAACCTTAAATTTAAAAAAATCTTTCATTGAAACCGTTACAAATCATGTGCACTTATCATGAAGTAACCTCTTTCACTATTGCTACAGCTCTTTGGCAGAAAAAATATATGCGCTCCCTCATCTATTCTATATTATAAGTAATATTGTTATACCTTACAGGGTCGATAAAGATATCTCAACAAATCGTAAAACCCATTACTGTATTTGTACACCTGTGAAAACTAATAAAGATATTGAGTAAAATCTATCGCTTGTCATTCCACCATTTTTGTGGGAATTTTCCGTTTACCTTCATTTGAAACATTGCAACGATATTGATGATTAAATATCAATTGATAAGTAGTAAATTGGGCTATGTGCAATACGAGTACGTATATGAGCTGAACAAGCTTTTGTTCGCGACTTCGTTCGCGTGGAATGACTTCCGTCATACAAACTTTCATCCCCTATTTTATCCCCTTGTGGGTAGAATTGTATCCCCTTGGAGGTAGAATTAATCAAAATCCTTAGCGGATGCCTACATCCGCTAAGGATTTTGATGAAATTTGGCATGCAGGTAGATGTTATGACGTAGGCGTCATAACTTCTACCTGCATGCCAAATTTCAGCCCGATCCGTCCAGTGGTTTGGCCTGTGCGTTGATAGATCACTATGTCAGTCAGTCAGACCTTTGAGTTATATATATTTAGATATACTTAATACATAAATAATTTTTAGTCACAGTACATTGAACATTGTACACGCAGGATTATCAACGTATTGTTTGTTATCTTACTTTATTAGGAGTGTACTGCGTTTGCGTCATTGTTTGTGCTGCGTTCGTGTCGTATTTTTGTTGATGTAATCTATAGCCTATAGATACGTACATAGGAATTAGATAAATACTTATAATAAATTAAATATTTTTATTTGATAATTGCTGTGTCAACGGTTTTTCCAGTAAAAAAATATTACACAAAGCTTTTTTGTTTATCGCTCTTTCCACTAGGGAAAGTACACTTTTCAAACCGCGGTTTAAGTCATCGAAGAAAAGTTAGTGGAAAACAGTGACTCTGATCATGACTTACATAATGTTTTAGTACGAATAACTTAATATGGAATTAATAAATCAAGAAATTTTTAAGAAAATTTTCCGTTTTGGAATCAAGTAATAAATTTTCATTGATTTGCCGTAAACGATGAACAAAACTAAGTTATTTTTAGACGGATAACATCGACACGCAAAGCAATGATATCACGAAGTATTTACAGTTAGCCATAATAAATATGTATATTGTATTGTTAGGTTTAGCTTTTTTACCTTGACAAAGCTCTAGGTTAAATAAACAATAATACTTTACGTATGTTTATGTATTTATGTACGTACATAAGTTGAATTTGGTACCTACATGTTACATGTTGGGAGAGAGAGCCCTAACTAGGTAAACACTTGCTTTATAGCTATAGCCCGGTCGTAATTCACAGAGAATATTGTACGTTGACCTGTAGCTATCTATCTCTGTCGCACCTGCGTAAATTATAATGCGTCCCGCTCGTACGGATGCAATGGCGAGCGGGACGCATTATAATTTACGTAGGTACGACAGAGATCCAGTAGTTGGGGACATCTTCACTTCCGGAGAGGTCCTCTCAAGGAGGGGGGCACCGCCTTTAGTGCGGGCCCGGCGTTGGAGTGCCGTAGTAGAAATCCCCCTCGGGATCCTACGGTACCCCAATGTAACGCGGACGGAAGTCGCTGTGTTTTTAGTGGGTAGGCCCAGCCCTTCTGGCTGGGAGAGCCCTACATGCCCCGTGGGTCCTATTATCGACTCACGGTGGTATGCAGTTCTATGCATTTTCACTGCGTTAAAAAAAAAAGGTGCGACAGAGATAGATAGCTAGAGGTCAACGTAGAATATTCTCTCTGAATTACGACCGGGCTTTAGTGTACTATAGTTTTCCCATTTAATGTACAGGTTATCAACTTGATAAATAAGCAAAGATGTATTTTATAAATGAAAATTATAAATAATATTTTATCTATTCTTTCGCTGATTAAGTACCTACCTACCTAACCTAGTGATATTTTTAATTACGTATTGGTTGGTAATATCTCGGTAATATGTATGTATGTACTTAGATAATGCGTTGTTTCTGAGTTGCAATTAATCCTTTTATCTAACACTGACTTTCCGTGACCTTACCTAATTACGATATGAAATTAATGATTAAAAATAAAACACATGACTTTTAATTTAAAATTATAACTGAAAAAGTACACGAGAAGACCTGATGGAGGCAAATGGCGCTGGTGTAGAAGTAGCAAAATTTTGGTCCGGGAAAATTTAGTCTTGTTTTATTTTATTTACCTTTACTTATATTATTTTGTGGCCACACGATAGCAGAAGACTGAAAAAGTTAGTTTTAACCAACCTGCACTTGACCAGCATGGTTGACTAAGACCTGATGGCCTAATGAATTCAGGGTAGGCTCGAGCCCCTTGGTGGGGACATTATATGAGCTGATGATGATGAATATTTTAATGGTGTTTTCATAATTTCGATCGTTATTTCGTAAAGTCCTTCACGCTTATTAACATAAATATGAGAAATTCATATTAATAAAAGATTCCAGTATTAGGCTTTAATTAAATTAGCAAGTAATGCTTGATGATAAATTGTTTTCAAACACATCATCAAAACAAATGGACACGAACCACGTTATAAATAATTTTGCATTAGGGAAATAATGCTAAGTAATCTCTTGATAATATAGTGTAATAAAAAGGCGTAGGCTGTCAATAAATAAAAATGCGTAACGTTGATAAATTCCATTTAGGTACCTACCTATTAAGTTTTACGCATATCGTAATGGCCCGAAAACCAACACAAAAGTACATACATACTTAATTCTGCTAAAAAAATCCAATGTTCTTTCAGTATCATGGTCCATGGAATAATCTCCTCTCATAAACAGTTTTCTCTACTATTTTTTTTAGTTGCACCAAAGATTAGATCCTCCAATTCACATCTAACTGACGTCATCTCCAATTCCAGTACTGGCAGTCCTTTGGCCCCTACTGGCCAGAAGCACAGTGGTCTCAAAGAGGTCCCTACAGTACTTAGCACCGTTCGGCACGGCAGCGTGGCTTTGGGGCACAGTGTTCATAGACAGAGGCGCACAATCGGCCAGGGACGCATTGAACAAACAAACAATTGCAGTTAGAGATCACAAGGTCAGTTCTTACTTCTTAAATAATATAAGTTGAAGTACTTATCTAGTGATAAAAGTCACGTAATTGTGTAATTTTGATCTGTAACAACACAACTGTAACTATCTAAAAATTCTTTTTCACGAAAAATAACCTACAACACAATGGTTTTTATCTCGTTTTTTACTTTTGGGAAGTCGTAAAAGAAGTTCTAATACTTAAACCCGTTGAATGCTAATAGGTTTTACGATGTGTGCTGTTCTCGTAACAATTGGCGTTTGAGGACTTTTCCCATGATTTTGTTACTTACTAAGTAAAGAAGGCTAACATTTTTTTTTAGTTTTTATGTTCGGTCAGGGATGGGGCTAGGGAGTAGCCGGGAACCCCATAGCATCGTTCTACACTATTGTATACTTATTCGTAGTTCTATATCTATCAGCACAGCAAACGCTTCAGCCTCAATACTCATTTAACTTTATAGGCTGTTTTTATTATCCCTACTTTTCTAATCTAAGCGGGAAGACTGCAGATAACTGACATATGATACTCTAAGCACGTGACCGGGACAGATATTTTAATTATAATAAACAGTTGCAGAAACGTGAACTAATTGATAACGAACTAATTACTCTCTGATCAATTGTAATTGGAATGAATAGGAAGTCAATAAATCAATAGATACCTACGTTCTTAAATTGTGACAATTTAGCGTAACGATTGCCTGATAACTAACTTAACTACCAATTTGTTTCTTTTTTGGAAAGTACTTAAGTATTTAATGTTATATTGAAAACAATGAGCTAAGAAATAAAGGATATCAGTCTTCTAGTTTATATTAAACAAGCGGCGACTCGCGTAGTTCCCGCTCCCGTGATACAGGGTTAAATTTATGCAAAATATCTTCCTCTTGAATCAACATCTATTGAAAAAAACTTCAAAATTTGTTGCGTAGTTTTAAAGATTAGCATACGTAGGTAGGGACGGACCTGGACGGACAGACAGCTACTTCGTTTTATAGTATGTATGTAGTGATGAATAACATATAGCAAGACAGTTGTTTAGATATTCTCTTAGTTATGGACATGTCAATGTCTAACATTTTTCCGTCAGTTTAGAAACCATTGTTTACAAAGACATAAACGTTTGTAGAATACACAAACTTATGCGGAAAATACACATAGGTAAATATATTTGTTCCGTTAGTCCTTACGAATAAAATATAACTTAGCTAAGCTATTTCAACTAGAAAATTCACATACATATTTTGTTCGGTGTTCATTTTTTATGTACTGTCACGGAATAAAAATAGGTTTTCACTTGCACTAGTACTGCACTGCAAGAAACAATTATGCCAACATACCAGTGTAAAAAACGGTGCTGCTAACATTTAAATGTATAATGTGACGTTTGCTATCGAATAAGATTACGCTTAATTTTTTATTTTAAACACTACCAGGTGTGTGCGCCACACCTCAACCTCAACCAAAACCTCTTTGATATTTTGCAATGATGACATTGACCGATTGACAATAGTTTTAACAGAAATAATAATGACAGGTTGAACCAACAAGAAGGTTTTAGTTTACCAATAATCTTGTTGATTGACGAACCTTTTCATTCCGAGACTGTACTTATACGAGTATATTTCTAAGCGTCATACCTTTGGTTGGCAATAGCAAAGTGAACATTACCAACGGAGGGTTACCCTTTTTATATAACTATTTTATTTGACGCTGACTGTACATAATAAAAACATATTAGGTACAACGTTTACAGCAAGTCACGGAGTGCACTTAGTACTAATTCGTTTGTTTGTTATCGCGGGACATATTTGTGTTCTAGATCACCTACTGGCATCTAGATAACTTATTGCCTACTTTGTTGCTTTATTTCGTTAACGTCATTGGATTGATATCGAACGCTACGATACATCTTGGAGTTAGTTTATTATATATCATATTGATGTCAGTAAGGAACTAGAGCGGTTTGTTACTAACTAAACTACTGTAGTACTGATTACCTAACAACCCTGCACGGTCGAAATAATCTCTCTGTATGCTTTCCAGTTCCTTCTCAATGTATTGAAATTGTAAGAGTGTAAGAGACAGAAAGGCCTTGCCCTGCAGTGGGACCTATAAATATTCATAAATTCGTGTACAACATTTTCATTTTCGTTGTGTTAAAAATGTGTCAATATCACAAACATAATAAATCTCTATACACATCTACCTATTTAATTGAATTAGAACATGAAATTATAACGTCTATGTCCCTCAACTCGTTTGAACCTAAGGTCAAGCTGTTCCAATTTAATGAATGCAGCATTATTCAAGTAGGGTTCGTTATACGATAATGATCCTTTAACTTATCAAGTATACGTATGTTTAGGGCTTAGATTGGCATGATGGTAGACGGTTTAAGTTATATTACCTAGTAAATATAGGTAAACAGTAGTTATACATGGAAAAGAATCACGATCATCTAAGTACTAAACATACTATCTTTTCGACGTTTTGCCATTAGGCAACGTAAACGTCGGAATATTATTCCTACTATCAATTTAACCGAGTCATTTGTTTAAGTAAGTACTTAGTCATTTGATAATTATCATTGTGGCCCTTTTATGCCCATGGTTGTTATTATTATTATGCAACTAACGAAGAATTACTCGCTAAGCATGTCTCCTCGTGATGTTCATTTCCATAACACGTGAATACTGACATTAAATTTGAATAATCTTATAATTTGTTCAATACATTATAGGTAATAAGGTTTATAATTTTTTTAATTGATTCATAAACGATAACTTGTATAAAATAGTTTGGTCAATGAATCTAATTATAATATGTACTTAAATACATATGTAAGAAGAAACTAATAATTAGATTAGGTTGACATCTAACATAGGATTATGTAACTAACTTAATACCTATTTACTTGGCAGAAATAATAAGTACTTACTTAGTACATAAAGCAGGATAGATCCTAAATTAGACTAAGGGCCTATTTCACCATCTTCAAGTAACGTTCCGAGTACTCCCATGTTTTGTCTTTGTCACTTGATATTAAGAAAGAGACAAAACTGACTTTACTTCGTGAGTAACTTTACTTAAAGGTCGTGAAATAGGCCCTTAAATTGAAATTATAAAAAAAATCTTACCATACTAGTAGCTACTACGAGTAAGTACCTATATAAAAAATAATTCAAAGATGAATAAGTTTATTTTCTTTGTACAAAATTTCGTATTATTTATTCCGTGATTTGTGTTACTAAGCTACACTTATCAAATAATGAATGTTTTAACGTATGAGTGTGACACACCTGTTGTCTATCCCATGTCTAGACAAACCGCCTAAACATGAATAAATTACTCAAGAAAATACCTAGATAAGTACATAAAAAATACTTTAGTAGGTAAGGTATTCTTGTTTTCCAATATTATTTTGTGTTAGAAATGTTTTTTGTGTTTAAATTGTGTTAGAACTTAATTTGTTGTAGGTAGGTAGCTAGAGCTACTTATTTTTTTTTATGTTTACACACACAACACTAACTGTGCCCCGCGGTTTTACCCGCGTAGTACTCGATCCCGTGGGAATTTTGGGATAAAACATAGCCTATGTTCTTTCCCGGATCATAAGCTACCCCTGTACAAAATTTCAAGTCAATCGGTTCAGTAGTTTAGCCGTGAAAAAGTAACAGACAGACAGACCGAGTTACTTTCGCATTTATAATATTAGTAGGGATTATGCACCTAATTATATCTTAGTGAAAGGAACTGATTTTTATAATTACTAGATAACTGGCAAACATTTTTTCGCCGTTTTTCGCTTTGGGGAGGTTAAAGCCACCCTTGTCACTTGGTTAGGGGTATAAAAAATGTTTTGATCTACTCTCAGATTATCTCCCATCACATGGCCCTTTAGTATTTTGAATAAAAGTATAAATATGTAATAAACATTTTCTTAATATTTTCCTCTTCTATTTTCAGCGGAAGCTGTTACTCTTCCCCGAGGGTACCAGACACTCAGGCGACAGATTGCTGCCGTTCCGTAAAGGGGCGTTCCACGTGGCCGTGGATGCGGGGGCGCCGATACAACCCGTAGTCATATCGAAATACCATTTTGTGGACTCAAAACGGATGAGATTCGATTCAGGTTAGTACTGGTTTTGGTTTTTTATACTTAGTCATTTATTGAATAAGAACTACCTAGATACTTGTAGAAGATAATCTCTGCAACTCTACAAAAAATCGTTTTTATAAATACCTTCTTGTAATAAATCATGGAATTTATTTACCTACTTATATTGTTTTTAATGAGTTTCTTTACGAGATGAATTCACGTGTATTAAACCGCAAAAAAATCAGATTGATTTTCTCTGACCGTTGTACAGCCAGTGTCGGATAAAAGCTACCCACCCTTGGAAATGCTCACTTTGGTAGTGCCAGCAAAGGGAAATAAGTACCTTTGATCTGACGCTGACCGTACTCTAGCCTATGTATATAGGATCTTATATATATTTCGTTGTATACTTTCAGGCGAACTTATAATCACGATTCTACCAATGATAGAAACTGAAGGCATGAGGAAGGAAGACATTTCGGCACTCGTGGAAAAGACTCAAATCAATATGCAGGAGGTGTTCTCGAGAACATCGGCGGAGACATTGGAACGACGCGTGGCTCGTGTCAAGGCTGAATAGACCAATGGCCATGTCCAAAATGGGTAAGAACTACGTGTTTTTTGTTTCTTTTTCTTCCATAAACATTTTTTAGATTTTTTTGGTACTGCTTTAATGTTTGGATAGTTCGGGAAGACTTTTTACACTTAAGTTCCTGAAAAAATAGTATCTGTGATGCATATTTCCTTTACTTTGCTTTCTCCATTTTATCAGCGAGAAAGTCTTTGAGTAATTATACCTTAAGTAATTTCGGCGCCTTTTTCAACTATTGATTCCATTTCCATCATACGAACACGAACGTATTACTCTGGCTTCCGTAGCTACATCCATCCACAGTCATCAGTGTCGAAATTCTATAAGCAGAAACAAGTCCCATCGTTTTTATTTTTTTTAACTTCTAGCGCCTACAGCTTTACCCTACTTCACGCTTGGATCGATACTTGATTGCCAGTTTGAAGTCACTGCATTAAAATAATTAGCTAGATATTCAGTTATTTAATAATAATTACGTACATGCATTATGTGCATCCTTTACACAAGATTAAATATGTCAAAGGGCTTCCGTGTGTTGGCTTTGGTCCCATACTAGCCTTCCAAAAGACCGGGACTCCTTAATAGTCCCGTGAATGGAAAAGACATGATAATAATAACGTACATACATTCTAAAAGTAGAAGTAGTACTAGGTATACGTAGCATAATAATTCGAAGATAAGATCTAATCTGCCGCGGTCTTTTCTTATACACCGATATAAAAGTTCTGTACCAATGATATGATATGACATTTGGATACTAAGCATACATGATCTTGATACTTGTATAGACTTATTTCTAACATCATACCAATCGATTGTTACAGGTATAAGTTGTGCAGAATGACACCCATTCGTTAATAAAGCTGTGATAAATCAAACATATAATTGAAGTACTGGTGTAATTAGAACCTAGATAGGTAGTATTTGAATGGTGGGTCCATACATTGTTAATGTTGTTGATTCAAAGATGAATATGTATTTATTTTACAATAAATGGAAACATAGTTGAATTGTTGTTTTTATTCATAAACAATACGTGAACGGTTCTTAATCAGTCGATCTAGGTTGGTTCTAAACAAAATTTACCCGATATTTAGATTTAATATAAAATTTCGACCAAGTTCGATGAAATCAGAAAGATTGAATGAAGTAAAGATAAATAAATAAATAAATAAATAAGTTTATTTCATTTCAAAAGTTTACATTAATTCATAAAGGTTGGTACATCCTTTTAAGTATAAGAATACTTGTGTCAGAATGATACCGCTCTTCCAACTAGGATACAAACAAAACTTATATATTTAACTTAATTTCTAAATAACAATTAGTTTATACAATAAAATAAATTATTAGTTAATCTGGTAATATAATAAATTAATTTCGCAACTTTAATTAATATACTAGTACTAAAATAATTTAATTAATTTTATATTTTTAATCTCTTTTTGTCACCTATCTCTTAAAATAGGGCATAGAGACATTTTACATTATGTGTGTGTGTATGTGTTTGTGTATGTGCGTGTGTGTGTGTGTGTTTTTTGTCAGCAATTATAATATATTTCGATTAAGCATTTTTTCTACGTGATCATAGTCCAGTGGCATTAACAGATTTTTAACTATTTCCTTGACTTCGTGTAATGTTTTTGAATAAATATTTGACGTTTTATTAATCTCGTTATAAAGGTAGCTGGCTTGTTTATCTAATTGCCTTCTGGCAAAAGATGTCCTAAAAGCAGTTTTCGGAGCTACGGCATACTTTCTACGTTTTTTTAGTTTTTTGGGATCGAAAGGTAGGGACTTGTGCATTCGTAGTACTGAATTAAGTATAAATAGTTTTCGAACACTTAATACTTTAGTGGTAGCATATAATTCGGTAGTAGGAAACCTATATGGCATGAAATTCATTGCTTTAAGTAGGGATCTCTGGGCTCTTTCCACTATAATGAATTGTGTTTTGGCAGCGCCACCCCAGATTGGGATACAATAGTTTATTATGGATTCTACGAGCGCTAAATATATTTTGTGTAACAGATTTTTAGTGGTTATGTGTCTGAGCATTTTAAAAATCCATGTCATTTTTCTTATTCTATTTGCAACTTGGTTGATTTGAGTAGACCAAGACAAACGCTGATCAAACATAACACCCAGGTATTTTACTGTAGTAACCTTTTTAATGGAGACCTTTGCCCAGCAGTGGGACACTATAGGTTGACAAAAAAAAACCTTTTTAATAGCTGGACAATTACAATTACCATTCATCTGGCAATTATGAATTTTTAGTTCATAATCTTTATATGGTTGTGTTCGATTATACAGAGAAAAGGCCATGAAATTTGTTTTTGACGCGTTTAAAGTTAAGAGATTATTTTTTATCCAGTTTGCAACTAATCTTAAACCTGTCTCAGCTCTTCGTTTTACCTCTTCCCAAGTACTACCCCAGAAAAAGATTGCAGTATCGTCTGCATATGAAAATATACTGCCATGTTCTAGTTTTAAATTACACAAATCGTTAATATAAATAAGGAATAAGGTTGGTCCCAATACGCTCCCTTGGGGCACACCATAACATATATTGTGAAAGTCACTCTCATAGTTATCGATTTTAACTCTTTGTTGTCTATTGCTGAGGTAGTCTTTGAGAAGTTTCAGAGGAATACCACGAATACCTATGTTTTCCAGTTTTTGAACAAGGATAGGAACAGATACCGTATCGAAAGCTTTTTTCAGATCAATAAATACTGTTAGACATTTTGAACCCTTGTCTAATTTATTGACAATCATAGAACTAAGTGCAGACACGGCATTTTCAGTTGATATTCCACGCCTAAAACCATATTGCATATTTGAAATTATGTTATATTTATTCATATATTTTATAAGGCGAACATTAATAAGTTTTTCTAAAATTTTTGATAATGCTGGTAAAACTGAGATAGGCCTGTAATTGTTAACGTTGGTTTTGTCCCCATCCTTGTATATGGGAATAATAATGGATTTTTTTAAAGAATTTGGAAAAGAACCTGTGTTAAAACATAGATTTGTTAGATGACAGAGAACAGGGATTAAAACACCTCCTGCATGTTTTAAAAAAGTTGTGGGGATGTTGTCCCAGCCTGGGGCACTGGTTGATTTTAAATTCATTAAAATTGTTTTGATTTCATTGTAATCTGTATCAAATAAAAGAAAAGATGACGGATGTGAAATTAAAGTCAGATCGGAGTTAAATTGGTAGGGACAATTTCTTAAGACATCTTCTGCTAGATTTTCTCCAATGTCGGCAAAATATTTATTTACATGATTTATAGATTCAGTATGTGACACCGTAACACTTAAAAGTTCACTTGCTTTATTGTTTTTTTGTTTTAGGTTAGTTATTGTTTTGATATTATTCCATAATTGTTTATTGTTTTTTGTTGATCTCTCGAGTAAATTTCTTTCATAATGTCGTTTCAATTTTTTTATTAATTTATTGCAATAATTACGATACCGTCTAAATGTTATCTTTAAGATTTCGTTAGAGGGGTCGGAGCGTAGTTTCTTTTGCATTTTGTTACGATTTCGAATGCAACGTAATACACCAGAAGTAATCCATGGTTTAATAATCCTTTAATTTTTTGGAACATTTACAGATTTTGTATTTTCGCTTAAAGATTCTCGGATTTTGTTTAACAGTTGGTCTAAGAGAATGTTTGGATTATCACAGAACAGAAGACTAGAAATATTTTTGTTAATAAGACTGCTTAAGGCTTCATTAAAATCGGTAATGTATTTTATTTTTGGACAAATAATTTCTTTTTTTGATTGATTAATTTTAATAAATACTGTAGAGTGGTCAGTTACAGTTGTACTCAGTATCGCAATACAAGCTGATATTTGATTCTTGTCAATCTTTAGCATCACATGATCTATGCAAGTATTTTCCCTTGTGGGTAGATGATGACCGGATAAAACACCATGAAAGGAAAGCATACTGATATAATTAGTTCTATTGTTCCGTTCATGAGCAATTTCTGTAGGTAAGGGATTAATGTTAATATTTATGTCACCAGTAATAATTATGTTCTTAGCTTTTTCTATCTGCTCTAAGTGAGAGTTTAATGAATTAATAAAATTTGTTGCATTTCTATTTGATGGAGATCGATAAATTCCTAAAATAGTGTTTATTCCAGTAATAATTTGTAGACACGATGCATGACTAAGTTTTACCTCAGTAACCTTATGTTTTAGTGTTTTTTTAACATATACTACCACCCCATAATTTTGATTAAGATGCATTGTAGATTCATATAATAAATAATTTTGGAGTTGTGGTACTGGTTTGTTTTGATTTAGCCAGCATTCCGTTAACAATATAATATCAGCCTCATGATTTAGTTGCATTAGTGTTACATTAAAATCTGTTAGATTAGCATGAATACTTCTGATGTTTTGACATATGATTGTAAGATCTTTTGGTGCTATAGTAACATGATTGGAGAGATCTTGGATTTCGCAATCGACTGTCTTTGCAATTTTAAGTTCATCTATTACATTCTGGGTATATATCGTACTATCCATATTGAAGAAAGTATTGGGACAGTATATTTTGCATTAATGGTATAAAGTGTGACTGATATGGTATGTGTATGAGTTCATGGTGTATTATGGAAGTGTATTTAGTGTTTCTACTGTTGCTGTTAAGAGATAGTTTACAATAAATTGAAATCATTTCAAATATTCACCTTTTGCTGTCAGTTGCTCGGAGATAAAAATAGGAGATTCTGTGTTGATTTTAAGTCCAATGTGTTTGACGCGAAGTTTTTCTTTGTTTTTTATGTTAAAAGATTTTGAAGATTTCAGGATGTCTGTTTTTAAAATTGTTGAATGAATTTCAACAATTATAGGTGAATTATTTTTGGTATCTCTCTTTCCTTTAACTCGGAAAATATCTTTAACATCAGTCTTCGTTATCGGACAATCAATAGTTTTTCCCAAGTTCACTACCACGTTGATCAAATCGTCTTTTGTTTCCTTTGGTTGTATTGGTACATTTTTTATTTCTATACTAGTTTTTCTTATTGCTCTTTGTAAATCTTCCACTTTATCTTCCAGTATTTCTATGTATTCTTTGTCTTTGCGAGATTGCATTTCAAGTTTTTCTAGTTTGATTTTAAGTTCTTCGTTTTGACGTGTTAAAAATGATACGGTGTTTTCTATGTTAAGATTAGTAGATTTGACTTCTTTTAAATTTTCTGATATGAAAGATTGAGTGAAAGAACACATTATATTAATGAGATTGAATTTTTGAATTAACGTTTTTATATCTAACCTATTTTATAATTTAAGTGCAGTTTAAATATGAAAATAAAACAAAGATTAAGTACTTTGCGTCATCTTTTATTATTATCAAAGACTTCACATATAATATACATGGAAAAATATTTGTATCTTTCCTTTCAATGACTACAATAAGTATAATTTTAAATGGCGTACACATAACCTAAGTAATAGAGGGAAATTTATCGATTTACAAAAATCGATTTGATAACATGTTTGACTCGACTTCGCCGAGGGCATTTACGATACGATTATCGTATAATATAATACTTAAATATCTTAGAATCCGTCTTAAATGTATTTTTTAAGTTGCGATGAGAATAAATACAGTGAAGATTACAGATGATATCTATTCATACGAATATGTTTCTTAATTTAAAGCTTACATATCGCGATTGATCCAATTTCGATCAGTTTTAATTTCAACCATCAACCATCTTCATCAGTAAGAGGGACCAGATTTGATCCGACTTCTGAATGAATAATATTTTAGCTGAAACTGGTCGAAAAATTTGACCAAATTCGATATGTACGATTATTTATTTTTATTGTACGTTCCATTATCATTACAAGTTACAAATAGACAAAGTTTTACATACGAGTATATATTTTTATTTTACATGTTATTTTGATATCTGTTTCCTTAAAATATGAACAAAAATATAATTAATATTTTAAAAAAATAATACTTTTATTTACATTGTTGGGTTAAGTAGATATTCCATACTAAAGTTTTATAATCACTGTAGTTTAAAAATGAGCTTTAACACAAGGTGATACAGTACTATTTAATTACATTAAAAAGTTGGTAAACATCGATTCTAAAATTAATTTATTTGTCAACGAATATACATACTTTATAAAATCTACAATTTTTCATTATATTCATATATTCGCTAACTTTCTAGAATAGTAAAGAATTAAAATTTTGAAGAACGTTTTTAATACTGTGTGTGTCCCTACATACATTGTATACTCTATATGGTAGGTATCTAGTTTCTACAGTTTAAAAAAGATTTACTGAAAGATTATGTATCGACATGAAACTCCCAAAAAAGAAACAAATGCATCTCTTTCTCTGATAAAGTTCGTACAGTGAGGAGGAATATGCGAAATCACCACACTTGGTAATCCAAGTGAGGTGATTTCGCCTATTCCTCGCATTAGCGAGTCGGCGATATCAAATTGATTGGATATTTTCAGACATGGGTCAAAGGACAATGGGCAAAATGGGCCTATTTTCAATAAGGATGACCTGTTTATCAAATAAAGGTCTGTCTGTATCCATACATTCGTTATCAGTAAGGTGCATAGCTAATTCAGCCATGCACCTTACTGATAACGAATGTATGGATACAGACCTTTCATTTGATATACAGCTCATTCTTATTGAAAATAAGTCCATTTTCCTTTGATAATATGCAACTCAACCTAATTGAATTTGGGACCTCGGGTTTGGCACGAGGTTTACTTAGCACTAGACCATAGACTCGTTATTAGATTAACAGAGTTTCTTTATGATAAAAGTGAATGTCACTGTCTTTCAATAGTTAGTACTATTTTATTAAGGGTCTTGATGAAATTAAGTATATGTAGATAGATGTATGTTAGATGCCAAAATACCTAGGAAATACTAGTTTACCTAGGCAATATATTACCAAATATTAGTCCATAATCAGTAGTTAAGGCCTAATCACCCTAATTCAGGGTAGGCTAGAGCCCCTCGATGGGGACATTATAATGAGCTGAAGATGATGAATCAGGAGCTAATACATTATTATAAAATACAATTTAATGAAGAATATCTACAAGTCAAAAAATAATAAAAAATCTCAACTTGAATCTAAATAGTTTTAGCAAAAAGTACATTACGTAATAATAAGTAAGACTTATCAAAATATATTGCACTTCAGAAATTTATTAACATTTAAATTTCACCAATCTGAAATATATTTTTTGGTAAACATTTGACCAACAATATCAAAATTCATTTAGAATATCACAATAAGTATAGTTTTTAATTTAATCTTATATCTAAACATATATGTTATATCATATGATTATATGTATATACAAAGATATAGGGTAGTTTATCTACTTTATTACATATTGAAACTCGATACGAGTTCATAGATTATCAAGACGTATATTATTCCTAATATCCAATATATGTAGAAGTTTATATGAAGAAAATCACCCTTATATGTATTTATTTTTATTAGACAGGTATATAAGAATACATAAACTTTCATAACTGATATTAGCTTGAAACTAATCGGTATATTTTTGGCAAGCGTGAAGTTTTGTTTAAAACATATAAAAATAGAAATTTGGTACACATAATTATATTTACAACTATTTTAAATCAAATATTATATCTTCTTAGCGAAATATTTCCAGTGAAAATATAGGTTAGTACCTATTTTTGAATACTGAACTGGCAATACTTTCATTGTAAGGCTAAGGTACGCACTATTAAAAATAATATTAATAATACAGCGACGGCACATAATATATCATTAAAAATGACCGGCATTTATAGATATTTTTAACAATATTTACTATTAATATACTGTCTAGTTGCGTAAAAATGAAAAATCGCGGCAATAAGTACTGTCAAGATAACACTTTAAAATAAACCTTATTCCATAAGACATACGACTCAAAATAGCTGGTCATTTAATAAAACAAACGCCAATCGCGAATGGCGTATATTTTACATGCGAGTTTCAATCGTATGTCATTGAAATAAGTTTCAATTTGAGTTGTTATCTTGTCAATCTTTTTGCCTCGTTATCCCAGAATTCTGCTTGCCTTTAAAGCGTAAACTAATAATACAATACAGTAACAACTATTTCAAAAAGTCAATACATTTAATACTTATGAATAATACTAAAATAAGGTTATATTATGGCTACCTAAAACTTAGTAAGACTGGGCATGCTGCAAATATCACTTAAATTATACTAATAAAATGAAAATAATACTTTAGAATTCTTTCGGAGGAAAACATGAAACAAGACTCAAATATCTCTATAAAGAACCTAATTAATTATTATAAGCTGATTTGAAATTAAAACAATTTTTTATGGACATGACGTCATTGCATTCATGTAGTTATAGTTTTTACAAAAATACTGTTTTATCTTGTCTTGTTGGATTTCATCTATGGTTCAGGTTTACAAAAAATATAAAATCTACTGAACAAGGTCTATGGTATATTTAGAATGGTTATTTATTTATAAAGATATTTCTCAGAGATATATTTCTCTCTATGTTATATCTTTCTCAGAAACATCCTGGATAATTTTAAAATAGGGATTGGCCTTAAAAGTCCTAATAGGAATACTTGATTTTTGGTTTGCTTTAAAGCTTTTTGTTAGGTTCAAAATTAACCGTGCGATGGTTTTTAATTGATAAAATTCATTATTCTAAGCACATTATGACCTCGTTAACCGTTGACTAACTATACTGTCCTCGCGTTTTATTTCTACATTAAACGTAGGTACGTTAATTAGAACACATTTATAGATACGGCAAATATGTCGGATGATTATCGGATAAAATATTAACGAATTTGTTATTATTGAACACTAAGCAGGTACTGTGATCAATTGATCATGATTTATGTATCTCGGTACAGAATAAAATGTTAGATAAATAAGTCCCAGTTTTAGAAAGGTACGAACAAAATTAATGCGACTGTTATAAAATAGCTTTTCTTACAACGTTGTAAAGTTCATATAACATATTAAAAAATAGTAACAAATAATCATCCGACATTTTGACGGTCCGGTAAATATGTCGTACCAACCAGTTCATAGATATCGTTAACACGTCAACGGCAACAAAGTTAAGACGCGTGACTTGGAAAGTAAATCAACTGTGAGCCTCAAGAAAGTAAAATTACATAATATGATAATACTATATGTGCACCGAATGCAAAATGTAATTACATCATTAGTCAGTAATGAGTAACTGTAGTGTATGTACTTATACACTAAAGCAAGAAATAAATAAATGATAAATTTACATTCTTCAAATCGGCTTTAAAATTTAAAAAAAATACACTTATAATAACTTTTAAAAACGGATTTTTAAGTTTAAAAAAAAAAAAAAAAAAAAAAAAAGGAATCAAAGGAACTTTTACCTACTTTTTATAACATTTTTGGCATACTAGTTTAGTTAAAGAACATAATTGTTAAAAGAAAATTACCACTAAAATTGCACTTGTAAAAAGGATTAAGTATTTGAAAAAACGTTTTCTCAACATTTTCATAAATAAAACCTAGGTTAGGTTAGTTCTTTTTGGAAAATAAGGCGGCAAAATTATTTATTTGCATTTGAAGTAATGGCGGATTATTTCATATTTCATTTACCTATGTCAACCTATTTTGTTGGGACAAAGGCAAAGGTTTCAATTCATTTGAAACGACCTTCGAAGGCAACAAGAATACATAAAAAGTAAACTTAAGTAACTAAATATTACACAATAACCTTAAAAACTAACTTTAAAATCACATATAAAGTAAAACATCACATTGAAATTCTCGTAACGTTTTCCCATATTTTTTCCGTCCTTGACTACAAACTAAGTAAAATTACGAAATAAAAATAAACGTTTAAACAACATAGCCGTAATCCAAATAACATTGGAATACAAGAACGTTATTCGTTATAAAATAAAAATAACGCTTAGGAATGATCACTGCTAAATATTATTTAACAAAAATAATTAGCTTCTATTTCTTATGTAAGCTAATTATAATTAAGCTAAACTATTTAAGTTATATGAGCATACATTTTAGCTTCTTTTTTGATGTACGATTGCCTCCAAATAAACTTTTGCTAATGGAAATTCAAACGTAATAATATTGAAATAAAGTTGATATTTACATTGCACTTACATGTTCCTACAGCCGTTGCATATCTTGAATATTTCACGCAAAGCAAATAAGAAAATATACCTTAATCACAGGTGATATGGTTCAATTTTGCTTGTCCATTATAAAATTAAGTTTGACGCGCTCTGTTCAGCGCAAGTAATTAGCTTAGCTTAGTTTGTTGTATGAGCTATGTTCTAGCTTAGGGTAAATAGTAGGTGATTTATGGCAAGTTCAGTCCATTATAGCTAGGGGATAGTCTGCCGGTAAAGCTGCTAGGACCTCTTTTGACAGTTCCTTGTAAGCGGTCTCCATTATATTTCGAACTTTGACAATTAGTTCTGGTACATCTTCCATGGTCAATCCTTCTGTTGGCACTGGTTCTAGGCATTGTATTATCGCGTGTCCTGGAATAATCAATAATTAATTTAAATTATAGGTGTGTTAAATAATGTCGCTAAGTATTATTTGTTACATGTGAAGTATATAAAAAAAATCGCACACAGTAAAAAAAACATTACAATATAATTTGCACGGGCGATAATAGGACAATAATGCGACGCTCTACAAAAATAAAAACAGGCGTTTTTATGCGCAACAAAACAATTTTAACACAATAAATAATAACCATCCACATCCATAGCGATCATAACTATTGTCTTTGTTTGATTCCAAAACTTAGCTCCGTTTTCCCTAATCTTTGTCATGTCACGAATAAAACCACGGCAGACACCTACCAAAATATGAACAAGTCAAATGTTACCTTTATTAAATATATTCTTCTTGGCATTAATGAAGTAGTACGGTGAGAACACCACAGGTATGATCGGGACTTGAGCAGCCACCGCGATGTTGAACGCGCCCTTCTTGAAAGGCAATAGTTTGGTGAAATCTTTGTTCCTTGTTCCTTCGGGGAACAACCAGATTTTCGTCTGTAATACGAGAGTAAACAATTTAATGTCACGTTGCTAGAATCTGTAAAGAAAAACATTTGTTGGGTTTAGTTGGAGATAATACTGAAATCCCGCTTGGCGTAGCGTGTTGTAATATAGCATAGGCATAGCCTTCCTCGATAAAGGGCCATAAGATTTTTTCAATTCGAGCTAAGGTTCTTGAGATTAGCGCGTTCAAACCTAATAAATAAAATATTCAGCAGTCACACATATGTAAAAGGAATATGTGTATGTGTGTATGTTGTTAATTATGATTATTAAAATGTCGTGCATATGTTTTTATATCACCCTTCACGCACGTATCCTGTTAATACAGCCAATATGTAATACAACAATACAATAGGTTCGAAATACATAATAATTGAAGCATGTTACATGTGGCTCATTTGCAAGTAAAAAAAATGTCGAACTAAGTATTTCATATTCATTCAAATCTGATCCTCGCAGGATTAATGCCATACGCAATGATGATGATTAAATTAAAAGAAGCTTTTTCGATTTCAGATCAGTATACCTCTAGGTCTAATCTTTATTTATTATGACGACCTCGATGGCAGAGTGGTCACCATGCCGGACTGCCATCCGTAAGGTTGCAGGTTCGATTCCCGTGCGGGGTGAATATTTGTGTGAACCACAAATGTTTGTCTCGGTCTGTGTGTGTGTGAATGAGTGTGTGCGTAGTTTCTGATACCCTAGATACAAGCTTCGAACTTAGTTAGGGGTCAGTTACTATAATGAGAGGATGTTGTGAATGATTAAAAAAAATGATTAATAGCATGACTGAATTTCTTTTATAAGTATGAGAAACAACGGGATGTTAGCACGTACTTATTTAAGTCGAATCCCTCGACTATGAATTTCTTTTGTTTTCAATACTAATGAATATCCATAGGAATATAGAACTACAAAGCCACGAGGCATAGTAAAGTCAATAATAAAAATATACTGTAACAAGTTTTGCATACAATAAAAACTACATTTGGCAGAAGTAATAAACATTGTTATTGCATATTTGAAAGGCATCGAAATTGATTATTGGGAAAGAAACATTATTAAAAGAACCCAAAAATAAAATATCAAATAAAAGAACGCGTTATTTAAATTTTGGCTTGAAATTATAACAATAAGGGATTTATTATTCGTCATCTCGCCCGAAAAATCATAGAAATTTAGGTAAACTCGAATGGTGGCAAGTCGCCCGATCGGCGAGTTTTTTTCGGGGAAATGATGAATAATAAAAAAACATTTAAATATTAAGTAACCATACCTTGCTTTTGACCATAATTTCAGATGTAATTTTCAACTGTTTGTATGCATCTTTAGAATTGTTTCTGTCGATGAAAACGACTCCAGCCAGATACGCGGCCAAACCGAACGGCCACACGTAGAATATCTCTTTCCTTGCTATTGCTGCTATTTTATCGGCCACATGCCATATATTGAACATACCTGGAAAACAAATAAGGTTGGAAAGTTCTAGAATTGTTGTAATTTTGGAAACTGGCCACTTATGCAGGCAAAAAATAGCAGATCTTTAATAGATCTTTATCTGATTTTATTCATATTACTGCTGTAGTAATTAATTTTTTTCTTACCAATATGAAGAGAACATTCTACAATCGTTATTTTAATAAATATCGATTCAACTGATCGTCAAATATGATATAGTTAACATAATATAATCAGTCGTTTTGCGCATTATTTAATGTAAGTACTTATATTGTTTATCTCGATCTGGTGTATGATTGCGTGTGAGTGACGTTTTTGTTGTAATCACGGGCTGAGGAGTGACGTTTTTGTTGTAATCACGGGCTGATACTGCGCTAGTTTTTATTACTAATTTATCTTTAAAACTCACCGTTTAAGTACAAGTATACTTAATTATAAAAGTTCTTGTGTTAAAGTTAGTTGTTATATGATTAGAATACAAATTTACAGTATAAAAGTGGTGTAATTTGTGAAAATAATTAATTCGATTCGTGTTACAACTCAGAATAGTGGGTATTTATTAAATACAATAACATTTTGTTACTTCGGACTTCCCATCCTTCAGTTCGACACTTGTCATCTGTCATTGACATTGACGTTTCTGCCTGCCTTATTCAGTTCATTCAGTCCGACACTTGTCATCTGACATTGACGTTTCTGCCTGCCTGTCTAACTTCATACCTCCGGTATGGCAGCAAAGTGTTCCGGATGCGGGAAATACCTCTCGGCGACAACAGCAGCACAATGCAGCGCTTGTCCGCTATCGTTTCACAAAGGCTGCATCTCACTGCCGGATACTGCTGTGGTCAGCAAGGACTGGATATGTCCTTGCTGCAAACAAAAAACACGCAAAGGCGACAATAGCAGCACGCCGGTGAAGCCGCTAGGCGAGCCGCGAGCACCGTCCGCTCCACACTCGGCCTCCTCCATCTCGTCACAAGTCCCGCCCGCATCGACCGATGTTCTCAGGATGCATGATGAGATCCGTGAGTGGATGGCCGAGATCCGGGAGTTTCGGAAGGAGATGGGGGAGCTTAAGTCATCCTTGTCTGGTGTCAGGGAGCGCCTTGACGGGCTTGAGCGTAGGCTTGAGATTTTAGAGAGCCGTGAACCCCCTGTCGCTAATGCCAACGTCGCTGAGCTGGAGCAGACCGTTCAGTCGTTGCGTCTGGAGCTCAATGACAGGGACCAGGAGGCGCTGCTGGCGGACTTGGACATCGGCGAGCTGCCGGAGGAACGCGGCGAGAGCGCGGTGCACGCCGTGCAGGTGCTGGCGACGCGGCTGGGCGTGGCGCTGGACGAGCGCGACGTGGTGTTCGCCGAGCGCGTGGGGCCGGCGCCGGCAGCGGACGCGGCGGGCGACGGGCGGCCGCGCCGGCTTGTCGTGCGGCTAGCACGCCGCCAGCTGCGCGACGACTTGCTCCAGGCCGCCCGAGTGCGCCGCACGCTCACAGTGCCGGGTCAGCCCGCGCGCCGAGTCTTCGTCAACGAGCGGCTGACGCACCACAACCGCCAACTGTTCAGGCGAGCGCGGGAGGAGTGTCGCAGCAGGCGTTGGCGTTTTTCGTGGACCAAGCGTGGGCGTGTCTACGTTCGGCAGATGGAGGGATCGCAAATACACCAGATCAGATGTTCTGGTGACTTGGACAAATTATTTCCAAATGTCAACCCGGTCTGCAAGTCAACACCATCTGAAATTTTTTAATAACATGTGCATTCCATCTAATGATCCTGAGATCCTATCCTTTATTCCTAATCCTAATGCTTAGTGTAATTTTATTTCTGTTTTTCATCATAACTATTAAAATTATTTTTTGTAACTTACGAACAAATATTCATGCATTTAGTGGTTTGCCAAGCATAAATAATAAGAATACTAGTATATTTTTTAATTCAATATATTGTATAAGAACAACACAAACAAAATCAATTCAATTTCCCACATCTCCGTCACTTTATACATATAATTTTACATTAGGTACACAATTATTTCAAGTTCGTATATTATTTATTTATTTTAATACTTTGTAATGATTAGTAGTTTTTTTAAAATTGGTTTGTTTAATGCGGGATCTTTAAACACAGGCCACGATGACATAATAGTGGCTTTTGGACAACAGGATTTGGACATTATCGCCATTAACGAAACATGGCTTAAGCCAGGACAAGACAATTGTGCACCAAGAATAACAGGCTATCGCTTTATCCACACACCGCGTCCAGCGTCTGTGCGCGGTGGCCGAGGTGGTGGTGTGGGGTTTTATATAAAGCGTGGTGTGTCTGCACGTTCATGGTCTCACCCCTGTGACCCAAGTCATGGCCATGTTGAGCAAATGTGGGTTAAAATAACCATCAATGGCAAGAAAATTGGCATCGGCACTGCCTACAGACCACCGTGGCTAAATGTGGATAATTTTTTGGATGCCATTTCTGAGAGTGTTAACGCAATTAACCAGTGTGACTATGTAATATTGCTAGGAGATTTCAATATTAACATGTTGGACCAAAATCATGGTAACAAGACTAAACTATCGAATTTGTTGTCTAGTTTGTCGTTGGATCAGTTTGTTACTAGCCCTACTCACTTCACAGACTTCTCCTCTACTCTTATTGACATTGTCTGCAGTAACCTACAACCTAAAACTGTCTTCACCAAACACATAGGATGTCTGCATGGTCATGCGTTGGTTGTGGCGGAATTTCATCTTAAGAAAGAAAAATATAAACCCTTGAAAGTTGTTCGCCGATCAATGGGACACATCTGCCAAGATTTTTTTACCTCGGAGCTAAGTAACATGCAACTTGATAGTTTTAATTGTTTCAATAACGTAAATGACATGGTAAATACTTTTAGTCACCGAATTATAACACTATTCGATCTGCACGCACCATTAAGATGTAGTATTATAAAAGAACATGACTATCCATGGATCACTGACACTATAAGAAAGATGATAAGTTTGAGAAACAATGCTTTAGCAGAGTATAGAATTATTAGAACACAACAAAAACAAAATTACTATAAAGATTTGAAACACTTAGTTAATCAATCCATATTTTTTGAAAAAACTGCATATTTTAAATACAATATTAATAATAAAATCAATAAGCCCAAACTTCTATGGAAAAATTTAAAAACAACTATAACTCTTAAATGTAATAAAACAACACTACCCCCCCAATTTAATAACCCTAATTTAATTAATAATTTCTTTTTAAACCTGCCCAGTTCAGATGAAGTCTCAATATCAAATTTAACCTACTTTGAATATCTTAAATTTGGAAACATCACTTTTAGTCTTGAGCCTATCAATACTACAACTTTACATACTATTATTCAAAGTTTAAAGTCAGACGCTCAAGGATATGACCAAATTTCACTATCTATGTTGCTTAAAACTTTACCGGACACTCTTAAAGTGATCCAGAAAATCATAAACACATCTATAGCTTCTTCTACATTTCCTGACACCTGGAAAATAGGTATCATTCGTCCTATACCTAAGATTGCAAACCCTATAGAAAATAAAGATCTGAGGCCTATCTGTATCCTGCCTTGCATTTCTAAGATCTTAGAGAAAGCGGTAAGTCTGCAGATAGTGCCATATTTAGAACAATACAAAGTTCTGCCAGAGGTACAGTCTGGATTTAGGAAGGGTAGAGGAACGGCAACTGCCCTACTCGATGTTACAGACAATATACTGGCAGCACAAGACCAGGGTCTGTGCACGGTGCTTGTGCTATTAGATTTCTCCAGAGCTTTTGATACAATTAACATATCCCTGCTTCTGTCTAAACTTAGCTATTATGGGTTTGATTATAAAACAGTAAAATGGTTCAATAGTTATTTAAGTGATCGTCGCCAGTTTGTTGAAATAAATATGTCAGATGGTACTAAGTTGACATCAGATATGCAGCCAGTGACTAGAGGTGTCCCACAAGGCTCAATTTTAGGACCATTGCTGTTTATCCTGTATACAGCTGACATACAGACTAGTATCCTTCATTGTAGCTATCACTTATATGCCGACGACATACAATTATATATAACTTTTAAGCCGGCTAGTGCTCAAATTGCGATAGACAAGCTAAATGAGGATCTTGGCAGAATTGTGACTTGGTCAAATGCAAACAACCTACAACTCAATCCCCAAAAAACAAAATACATGGTTTTCGGTGGCAAACAAAGAATAGAGAAGGTACAGCTTAGCCCCATTTTGCTCAACAATGAACCCATCGACCGGGTTTATGAGGCTAGGAACCTTGGTATCATCATGGATACAGAGCTCAGGTTTGAACAACATGTCCTAAAAACAGTCCAAAACTGCTTCTATCGTCTAAAGATTCTGTATAAAATAAGACCATATCTTAGTGAAGAAATGCGCATTAAAGTAACAGAAGCTCTAGTTCTATCAAAATTTAACTATGCAGATGTAGTTGTTGGACCTAGACTATTAGCAAGAAGCAAGCAGCTCATACAGAGAGTACAAAATGCGTGTGCTAGGTTTTGTTTTGACATACCGCCAAAGACACATGTTACACCTTTTTTAAACAGACACTCTATGTTAAAGATGAAGCACCGACGCAAATTACACTTGGCCTGCCTTATGTTTGGTATTGTAAAGTTTAAATCTCCCACATACTTGTTCCGTAAACTATCTATTCCGGGTAACGCCAAATCTGGTCCTAACCGTCGTAAATGCTCACTACAGTTGTCAACACACCAACACAGTTCAGCAACGTTTCGAGGCAGCTTTCGTTACGCCGCGACAAAGTGCTGGAACAATATACCACCCCCAATTAGACTTTCAAATACTTTACACACTTTTAGAAAAAAGCTGAAATTATTTATGTTTGACTCCCAAAAAATGAATGAATGTCTTGTTCATGACCTCTCAATAATATAATATTATATTAGATTTATATTGTTTCTTATTATAAGCACATAGTAATAGTTATATTATACATCACGGTTCTTTAATTTTATAATTTTAATACATTTTGATTTTTAATTAATAGTATAAAATAACATACCTTCTTTTATGCACTATATTTATTAAATTCTTGGCTTCTTGAAAACAAAAACCTCTGTTGTCCTGTGTTGGGGCTCGCCCCTGATATGCCAACCATGTTTGTGGTGGAAACTAGGAACAAGTTTAGAAGTCCATGATTATTCTATTAAGTTATAATAATAATTGTTTTTTCCATGTGCAATGAAGGAATTAATAAAAAAAAACATTTACCATCCATTTTTATTCCAACATGCAGTTTGGTTGTGAGCATAATTGTACAGTTTTTGTTATAGGTAATAGTCTTTTTCCTTTCTTCTTGTTATCCTTACTTGTTGTACGATATGTTGCTTATACATTACTACGTACTGTTTGTAACACCTTTTTATTTAATCTGTTGTGTATTATACTTGTTTGTTTATTGTAATTACTGTAAAGGACAGTCGGCCATATCCTGTTTTTATTAGGTTATGTTTATGGACAGGAAATACGTGTCACAACACGTTTCTATAATTAATGCTTTTTGTGGCTTTTGCAGTCATCGCACCATAGACAGCACTTCTACTTTTATACTGTTTATGTTTATTAATTTGTTTTATATTGTATTTTTTTTTTTTACATATTTTATTTCATTTCAATTATTTTATTTTATTTTATTGTCACTCCCATCCAAGGCCAAGTGGAAGATCAGCGTTGGATAATGGAGCAATCTGTTGTCCAACACATCGCTGAACTTGGACCTATTTGTGGTTAGATCTACATAGTTAAGAATTCTTATATATACTTAGTTATAAATGTTATGTAACTTTGTCTAACTGCAAATAAACGCCTTTTCTTTCTTTCTTTCTTTCTTTCTAGTTCCTGGTGCCCTAGATACAGGTACATATAAATCTAGTTAAGGGCCAGTTGTTAAAATTGTGATGATAAAGTGATAGATTATTTTGATATCAAAGAACAGCTGCATCTCAAGGATATAACCAAAGGGTTATATCCTTTATTGTGTTATTAATATCGGGACTAGATAAGTATGAAAGAAAACTTTGGGCAATCAAATATTGATGTTAAAACAATGCATACATATTATCAAAGACTAGAAAAATGACCTACTTTACCGTATAATAAAGATTAGAAATGGAACTTGGTACCCTTCAATAAAATGTAACAAAATATTCTATAATAATTACATAGGTATACGATACCGATAGCGCTAAGATTACGGTGCTGTAAGTAGTAACTAATCATAAATGTTTAATACGAAGGGTAACAGAAATTTATTGATTTATTGACCGATAGCGATGGAAATAACTGAGGTATTTAAAAATATGTCACGCCGCACACTATAATATCTAGTTATGTAATAATTATTTATTATTAGCGCCTTTGGGTAGAAAATGGCGAGTAAAACGCTCTGATTTTGATATGAGATGATTTTTCTGATATTTTTCAATGGGTTTAGTATAAACGTTTATGCCGCGGCTTTACTCGTGTTACATTTGAGTTATGTTTACTAAAAATAATGATTAATTATGTAGCCCTATGTTCAAAAATTACGGATTTTTATTACATTTTTCTCAATTTCAGTTAAATTAAAATAACATACGTAGTTCTTGTTTACGCTGTGAAAGTAACCTACATGCAAATTTTCTTAGGCCTAAGTAGTAATTTATGATCCGGGCTATGCGTTGATATGTGTCAGTAAATTATACTTAGTTTTTTATACTGTATTGAAGTTTATTGTATTAAAAATTAAAAGTACTATTACAGAAATATAAGCGTAATTTACTCAAGTGTATTTTAATAGTAATAAATGAATACCTATGACTTTTCTATAATTTATTAATGTGTTCAGAAAAATGCATAAGGAATAGTGAAAATAAATTCACATTTATATGATGAATTGATGATGTAGCAACACTAATTTGATTTAGTATTCCTTTTTGAACCAACTTAAAAAAAAATAAGTTGGTTCTCTATACGTACGCTACAAGTTAGTAATTGTCATTTATTTTGTCATTTTTAGAGCGTTAGTTTTATCAGTACTTATAATTGATTGTAACTTTCGTGCGTTTTAGTGTTACCATATCTTTTTGGTTAGACTTTGAGGGCTCTAACTACGCGTAACGATTGCAGATGAAGTTATGACGACAACCGACGGTTTAACGTAGGTACTCTCGTATTCTCCGAATCACGGAAGCGCTCATGAAATTAAAAGTCACTTTAGTAGAGATTGAGGTAATAATGATGAACATAATTTCAGAATTGGTAGGTAACAAAGAACTATTAAAATAATGTAAAGTTTTTGTATTATCTAGTAACGACCTTAATAAAGATTATTTAACAATGCAACAATTTAACATAACAAGAGTGTTTATGGACATTTAAATGGTAATTTTGAATTTTTTACAGCGTTCATCATCTTATTTCGAGAATATATTTTTAAAAGGCGACATTATTTTTGAACAAAAACTCTTTAATGAGGTTTTTTATATTTACTTTTTCATAGTATTATTAGTTAGAGGGGTAAAAAAGTGAAATATTGAGCTGTAAGACTGTCGGGCAAAGGTCTCTCTTTACTAATGATATGTATTACTAGTGACATATGGGTGTATTTGTTTACAAAAGGAAAATCAAAGAAATTATTATATGAACGACAATACGTATTTGGAAAACACTACATAGACATAACAATTCTCATAAATTGAACGTTTATGAGAATCATCACATTTTTCCTCACCTCAGTTATATTATAACTTAAATAGGGAAAAATTGTAAAAAACACGTAGGTATGAGCACTATTGTTTTTCTAAACACTACCAAAGAATGTCTTGTTTTAACAAAATGAATTTTGATACCATTTTTATGCAAGTATTTTACACCTACGTATTTTTACCCAAGGTATAAGTTATAATTAAAATCAGATAAAGTCAGAATATTAGGTCAAATTATCTTATCATACGTCATTGACGACCTCGATGGCAGAGTGGTCACCATGCCGGACTGTCATCCGTAAGGTTGGGAGTTCGATTCCCACGCGGGGTGAATATTTGTTGTGAACCACAAATGTTTGTGTCGGTCTGGGTGTGTGCGTAGTTTCTGATATCCTAGATACAAGTTTTGAACTTAGGGGTCAGTTACTATAATGAGATGTAGTGAATGATTATGTTATGTTATACAGCTCGATTCGTATCATACCTACAGACTTTAATACACTCTCTTTCGGATTTACTTAGTGAGGATTGGACATTACCCCAGTTATGCGGGCTCTTACGATAATTGATAATTGACCCTCATCTCATATGATTCATGTCACATTGTCATATCATATAGTAAGTAGTTTGATTGTTAAATTTCTTGAATATTGCTCATATAATATCAGTGCCGGATTGCCAAATATAAATTGCGGGTTCGATTCCCGTGCGAGTAAAATATTTGTATGCTTGAAAATGTTTATATTGCTCTTTGTAATATCCGGGACCCGGTACGAATTACCAAATAAAAGGTTGCCGGTTCGATTCCCGCGCGAGGTAAATAACAATTTCTGTGATCGACTAATGTTTATCTTGATCTGGCTTTGCGTATATGAATAGCTAAGCCTAAGGTCCCAGGTTCAATTCCCGGGTCAAGCAATGCAATGCATTTTTGCTATTTTTTCACATACTATCAAGGGTAAAACCGTGACAGCAACTTATAGTGTTTGTTTGAAACTACTTAAATGTTTGGCCGAAATCATTTTATAGGTAATTATTTTTTCTTGATAATAACTGCGTTATTTTTAGGTTTCCATACCTAAAATAGAAAAAAATGATTCCTTATAATTAATATTAATAACTCACCGAGTATGTCAATAGATGATTGATGATTAGACACGACCACAGCTCCGCGGTCCTCCGCTAACACCCGTCCATTCTTTAAATGCCATTTAATTTCAATGACTTTTGTTATATGTTTTAATATTTGAGCAGCAAATCTGAAAACAAATTATTTGAATTTTAATATACTTATTGCTTGAGTATAAATATAATATATGAGAGACAAGGATATGAAAACCATTTATTTGTAATTACTAGATTGGATTTTTTTAATTAAATTTGATAGAAAAAAAAATATATCTATTTATAAAAAAAAATTCTATCAAAATTTGGTTTTTTGTTAAGTCTAATTCAATTTAATTACAATTGTACCAATCGATTCATTTCAATTGGTATGATTTGGTTTGACTTCACAAACATGAAATAGGGTGAAGGGTTTTATCTATCAATTACGATAAGAACCTAATTGTCAATTTATTGCACAATATGTACAAATTGTTCAATGAAAACTGGGCTGAATATGTAAATACAAAAAATATATTTGCAATATCACTAAGTACTAAATGTTTGGGATATATTTGGTACTAGCTGTGCCCCGCGGTTTCACATGCGTAGTTCCCGATCCCGTGGGAATTTCGGGATGAAACATAGCCTATGTCCTTTCCCGGACCATAATCTACCCCTGTACCAAATTTCAAGTCAATCGGTTCAGTAGTTTAGCCGTGAAAAGGTAACAGACAGACAGACAGAGTTACTTTTGCATTTATAATATTAGATAGGATAGACACTAATTATGGTGTATAATTTTTTAATTACAAAAGCATACTGGATTCATTATTTAATATCTCAATCCTCTAAGCTGGGGTACAATGGATTTAAAGTAATGATAAAATATTACTATTATTACATTATCATAGACATAATTTATGATAAAACTAGTACCGTAATCTTATTTTTATCAACATTTAAATTTATTGGAATAATCCGAACTTAATTAATAATCAGGTGTGCGAGTAAATTTTTATCTGAATATGTAGGAAATGATTAATGTCTTACAAAAATGACTTTAAAGGCCTATGTAATGTGCAAAAAATAGGTATTTATATTACAATCTTTGTTATCATTATTGATTTGAACATAATTATATATAAAACATTAGCGGCGCAGCGCCCCGTGGTTTCACCCGCGTAGCTCCCGTTCCCGTAGGAATATAGGGATAATATTATGCTAAAAACCTTCCCACTGAATTACTCTATATTTTAAAACAAACCGCATCGAAATCCGTTGCGTAGTTTTAAAGATCTTAGCATACATAGGGACATAAGGACATAGGGACAGAGAAAGCGACTTTTATACTATTTAGTAATAATATGTACTTATTTATTAAATTAGAGGAAGCGAATGTTAAAGCAAAAGAAATGCCATTTGTCACGCCTATTATTGAGGAAATAGGAAATTGTGTACACATACATAAAAAATATAACACAGTTTTACTGCAATTAAATGCTACACAACACACATTACACAAAAAATACAGTTTGTCTATGTGCAATGTGCAATACCGTAATATTTAATTTAATGAAGTAGTGAACTGAATAATTTAACGATTATTGTTTGTTTATCGATTTGTTATCTTTTATAATCATTGGTTTTTCTTTCTATTAAAATTCAATAGTTAGATTCGAATTTCAAAATTATCAGTATTCATAAAAAACTTCAAGATCAAACAATGACCTATAAATAGTCGCAGTTCTCCCTAATCCCTTGGGATCTTGAAGAAAATGAGTCATACATTTTAAGAAAAAACGTATGTGAGGAGGGTGGTACTTACAGTGAATTTTTAACATTTTTGGGATTAAACACGAAAAAAGGTAATAATATCACAGACGCTAAAGAACTCCAGATGTAAAATATAAGAAATTTAGAATTAAATTTCACAGAATTCGGCGTTTCAGATAAAAGCTGCTTCACAATGTATGTAAACACAGTGATTACGAATAGATAAATAAATTTATCCCACATTTTAAAGCTTTCTAATGTTACAACTGTGTTTAGAAAAGCCCTAAAGCTAAATTCAAAAAAATATTTGGTTCTAATCAATGAAATTTATCCGAAAATAAATTGACTGACTCCACCGTAAAAACACAAAACAACACTGATTTTTTTACCGACCGACCGAACCGACCAACCAACAACGGCGACCAAACCAATATTTGACGTTTGACAGCAACAAGTATGACTTCGACATTACGACGTTCGTTGAAATTGACAAACAATTATGAATGTCAAGCATAAAATCTGTTTGAAAAAGTGGAGAACGATAAATTGGGCGCCACAGTAATTCAAACAATTAATTAAATGCTTATTAAATAAATTTTCAACTAATAAAAAATAATTTGTAATAAGTAGTACTTTATGAGACAACAGTAAAGTGTCCTCTGAAAAGTAAAATCTAGTCTTGTTGGAGATGGTATAAGTACTAAAATTTAAATTTTTTTAATAATTTGAGTTATAAAAAGTGTTGTTAATCAAATAAACTAGTCACCGTATACGATTCTCACTTGCTACCCTGCACCCTACAAACATTTACTTGCTTTGTGTCCTGCTAGATGGCGTTGGCAACTCGTTTGTCTCATTCTTAAAATATTATTTTGTTCTAATTATAATGAAAACTAATTAATAAAATATAAACTGCATGGTGTTTATTACCATCATCTTAATATAGTAAATCCACTTGGCCACTGGATTATTTACTTACATACGAATTTACTAAACTATTAACACCTACATATAAATCTCTACTTAATTCTCAAGTCGCTCAATTTCTCACTTAAGTATAGGTAACCGCGATCGTCTCTTTCTAACCGAGGGACAACTGGAGACTTGGCTTTACTATGTTGCCACCCCGTACTGACAAGTACATTAGTTAAAAATTGGTAAAATGTACCTATCTATTTATATCCTATGACTTATTATGACCTGTACCCTTACAAGTACAAGAAAATAAAAAGTAGGTAAGTACATTGATAAATAAATTAAAATCCCAGAACTGTTGCCGATGATCGCAATTCGCGATCTACAAGGGACAGTGTAAAGTTGTCAGTTGAGCGAACTGAGGTATGATGCGACGGTTAATTTCCTTTGCCATAATTTGAGTGACAGTTTCGAAGGTATTCCAACTTTAGCCAATTCGTGTTACGAGTTTTAAAATATTTTGAGCGCCATATGTTAATTTATCCGTATTTTGTTAAAATCTGTTTAAAAATCATAAGGTTCACGAATATAATTTGTTGTTATGGGATTTTTGATTTAAGTGTTTACGGCTTGTACCTTCTCGGCATGTGTGGTTACCTAAGTACTAATGATATAGGGTCTTATATCGCATCGCAGCATCGCAGTTAAAAATAATAAGTAAGCTCTTGAATTGATTAGTTTCTTGTAGAGATTTTTGATATTTTTGTAAAACTGTAGAGTTGATACGAATTCCATATCAGATGACAAGACGAAGGTTTTTGTTTGGAATTAGATTAAAATAGAACAAAGAATAAAAAGTATATTTTAATTTCAAATATTTTTTTCTTAAATACTAAATTATAAATAACCTATAAAATAACTGAGCAAATTGTGATACGTTGATAAATACGTTAGTAACTATGATAATATGATTGATTTGTTAGTGTTTTAATATCATTACAAAGTATATACTTACTTACTTAATTTAAAACCTAAAAAATATACAGCATCATAACATAACACATTACATAACTGAAAGTACATAAATAAAAAAGGCATGATATAATAATAATAAAGACATATTATGAAAAATATTTCTCTGCTTAAAAAATCACAATTTTTTAGGACTAGTTTTACCACCTACCCTCTAATATAAAATTTATTTAACAAACAAAACACTCCACTTTAGTTGTTAACTTAGATATAATAATTTAAAATTGATAACATTTTGTTTACTCTAATAATTACTCTATAAAAATAGGTTTAATCGATGAACCCTTAAGCTTTTTGAACTTTCGTGAACACAATTAAAAGTTTATTAAAACAGGTCGTAATCGTTTGTATTAAAACACTATTTTTGACACTTTACGGAGCGACATTCAAAATAACTACCTCACCATCTTTATGAGTCCACCATATTGGATTCAGGTTGACGTCACTATGAACGATGTGAACTATGCAGTCATTTGTACTAAATTTATACACTGGCAAGTTACACTGACCATGGTCCTAGAGGGATATAATGTATGCTATTAAGACAGTGTTTTAATAAACTATGAACGCCTAAACTTACCTATGTGTAGTTAATGAAAACTACTTTTCTGTTTTGTACGTGATTACTGATTACTAACTTTCGTAGCTCTTTAAGCCTCATACACATTCGCCGAGCTTTCGCAAACTTTCACGAACGGCGATCCAGAGAGCCTGGGTGTTTGGTATGGCTCGGCTTGGCTCGCGAGCCCGTCTATTGCGAGCCTAGCGTTTATATTTAATAGGCTCGTGAACTGTGGAAGCCTGTGAAGGTTCAGCGAGCGTATAAATAAGGCATTACATCATTTATATGTTAACGGTTCCTGATTATATTATAAAACTTTTTTGCTTTTTCCTACGAAATTCCATCTTATAAGACTTCCATAATTTTCCTTAGGAACCTATTGGTTTTTGTTTGTCAACATTATTTAATATAAACTTTTCCAATCGTTTATGTACTTACATATAATGAAATCTTATTTTTATCAAATATGTTCGAGAAAATTCCATCTCACATTTACATTACGTACTAGCAAATATTGGTCAAATTAACTTCAAATAACAATTAATGATTCTATCCAATATTTGAGTAAGGATAGTTTGCAGGCAATTCGTTGAGGACTTCCTTTGACAATTCCTTGTATGTAATTGACATTTTCTCGTGGACTTTAGCGATCATTTCTGGTATATCGTCTGTGGTGAGTCCTTTGGTTGGGATCGGTTCGAGAGGCTGTATTATGATGTGACCTGTAACAAAATAAGTACATAAGGCATTGATCTGTATGTGCCCAACAACGACACACTTACAATGTGCCTGTATCTGATGATGTTTTGCGCAGTACTTAGGAATTACAACGTGTGTTGTTTTGACTAATCTCCAGCTTAATCCCAGAGTCGATCTAGGGACCACAGGCTTGGCAAGCAGAGGCATTTTTATACATAAATATTAGTTCTTGAAGATAAGAACTTGAAGGTATACGCCATGCGGAAAATTCATGTATAAAGTAATCTCTTAGAAAATAATATCTTGTTAAAATAGGTAATGTTTTCAAACCGAATCAGGAAACATTATTTTGTTTTTAATAAAAACAAATTTAAGCCCATTAATTGTCTGTGGTGTACAGTACAGAATATACTCTAAAGTACTTTTGTAATAAAAAGTTGGTGGAAAATTAAAAGGAGTTAGTATTTGAGTTGGTACAGCTGCTGAGTTGCAATCGTTTAATTAATATTGCTTTTAATATTATTACTTTAAATTAAAATGAAAGTAGAATATAGTGAAGTGTATTTAACGCAATTTACTTTGTTATATACAATTTTGAATAGTCAGTTTATTTCGACTGTACCTATTTAAAATAATTAGATTGTTTTTTTTGCTAAGTAGGTAGGTTTAGTAGGCTAAGTAGGTAGGTTTCAATTAAAATCAGGCTTTATCTAAAGCCTGATTTTAATTGAAAGACGGAGCCAATCATTCTTTAGAATTTGACTTCAAAAATATATGTCTAACAAAAGCACTGAGTCAAGACAAAATCAATAAATATTATATTATGTACAAAATGTACATATACAGAACACAGTATGCAATGCAAAAGTAGGTACGTGCGTTTAGTAATTAATGCAATATACATATACATAGATACATAATACATACAATAATATTGACACTAAAAACAAAAACTTAAAGAGATATCACAAATCTATTAATTACTCTCGACAAAACAGCCTAGCACGAGTTCATTTATTAGTTAATAATTACTTGAGTACATAAATACTTTAGTACGTCTATTAGTAGAAAAAGAAATGGAAATGTTACCGTGTCTAAGGTTGGTAATGAAAGCTTAACTACATACTATTAACGTTTGGACAGACAGCCAACAGGTAGCGTGCTGGCAATGGATTATTCAGCTCCTAAGTCTAGTTATACTTACTTGTTTAGCTGTTTAAAAAAGTATGAAGTTAATTTATTTACTTATTTGAAAGAATTTTAGGAACATTTACAGACTAATGTATTATATAGATAAGACGGATTTTTAGGCCTTTTTCTGTAGAGTAACCAAATAATCGATCTATAATATGGAAAACTACCTATAGTTATATGTATAACATATAGTTTTCATTACACCTTTACGTTTTATAAACCTAGCTACATGTATGTATGTCCTGTTTGCCAATAGACATTTTAATTTGAGGAACGGTTGGACTATTCTATCACCGAACTTCGGTCTTTCATCCCATGCTAATTTCGTTGTTCGGGAAATAATAAGAATTATGCTTTTTACAACATCACATAGGGGATCTGTTTGAAGCTTTGGAGGAAAATTATTGTAAATCCGATCAATTAAGATCACAAACTCGTAGGTAATGGATTTATTCTGTACTTTTACTTACCTTTGTTGAAGATGTATTTCTGTGAGTTGATGAAGTAGTAAGGCGAGAACACAACCGGTATGATAGGGACTTGCGCTGCGATAGCGATGTTGAATGCTCCTCTCTTGAACGGCAACAACTTCGTGTAATCTTTGTTCCTCGTCCCCTCGGGGAACAGCCAGATCTTAGCCTGGAAACGTTACAATTTATATGAGCAAAACTTTAAAAGCAATTTAAAAACAAAATCAACAAAACAAAAAGGTTTTCTTTTTGAATTCGTTAAAATTTAGTTATGTTTTTCTAAACTTTTACAAGATTTTATCTTTTACGTTTTAAGGATCGTTATATAAAAAGTTTTTGAATGGATTTTTATTCAAATTGACTTCGTTAATTAATAAAATAGATACATAGGTTCGTCTCGTTTACATAGGAATATTTGTAGCTTAGGTAACAAATATGTAGGTTAGAGTGATCAATAGTTTCCCTTCCTAAAATCAAAAGGTCAATATAGTTTCATGTTAGTGTTACCTATTACGTACCAGACGATGGCCCGGTCAGACAACGAAGCAATAACGATTTTAGTAAACTTGAACGAGAACAGTTATTGGAGGATATTACTTTTGAACTTCGATATTGGTATTTTATTATATTATTATTTAATAGTTCTATATGAATTTGGTAAGTAAACGTTTGATTGATAAGTAATTGCTGCGACCATGACTTTAGAAAATGCATAAATTAGATATTGGAGGGCATATTAAGCTGTTTGTCGCAGTTACAGTATCGACAATCGTTAGAGGTATGTAGCTCTCAAGAGTCACTTGGCTTAACCACAAACTGTCGTATCGCTTTCTGGGTTGTGGAGGTCTAATGGCAGTCGCTCTGCGTAAAATACTGACGTTTCGCTTAATCTAGTTGGACATGGATCACTGTTTTAGAAGAAGAAATAGTCGTTTTAAAAAAGGAATAGGTATCTTTTTTTTTCTCTGGCTTCGCTAAGCATTTAGCCAATGACAATATAGGAATAGGTATATCTTTAGAAGAAATAGTCGATTTAAAAAAGGAATAAGGAATCCCACCTTTTGTTTAATCATGACGTCAGAAGTGGCTTGAAGTTGTTGATATGCGGTTTTGGGATTTTTCCTGTCAATGAAGACCACCCCAGCGAGGTACGCAGCCAGTCCGAATGGGAACACATATAGAAGTTGCTTTTTAGCAATGGCCGCTATCTTTCCAACTGTATTCCATATAGTGAACATTCCTGTAAAATATTTTTATGTGTTTTAATGAGAGATATTCTGTAATGGAGTTAAGAAACATACAGGAAGATAATTGTAATATTGATAATTCAATGTGATAATTAGACGAACATGAGCGAGTACTAACAGTTGAGCAGTTAATCATAACTTGTACAATGGAGATCAAATATCAGTATTGATTTGAACATTATATTATTATCTATTCCTGGCTATTCAGACAGTTAGGTGCTAATAATACCTGCATTGGTTTTAGGTTTCTAAGTGTTAGGCCTACGTCAGGTAGGTTTAATTAAGTACTTATATGTATGTATACCTATATATTACTTAATGTATGTCCATATTACTGGATACGTTATCGAGTATCCAGCTTTATATTGGTTTACGAAGTGAACTATCGGTTTGAAATATGACACTACAGGGTAAAGACCTCTCACTCAGTAGTTTTTTTTTTCAGTAAGGAAGAAATCGTAATCACTACGCTTGCTTAATCGCTTCGCTCACATCGCTTTACCCAGAAATCAAACCTAACATGTCCAGCTTAACAGGGTGTTGCTTATGTCACTATACGGCATTCCAGGTACCTGTTCGGAAAGTAGCAACCACGCATCACCCGTATCAGGAATCAAAGCTGAGTTATCCAGATTGGCAAGGGTGTTGCGCATTCCACTAGACGGTGGTAAAACGGAACAGAATATAAAAGAAAACCTATGTTACTTACCTAATATATCCAGAGACATCTGATGATTAGATACGATGACCGCCCCTCGCTCTTCCGAAAGTATTTCTTCGTTCCTCAACACCCATTTTAAGTCGTAAATTCTGCCAACGATGTGTGCTACAATATTCGTGCCGATACTGAAAATATTATTATAAAATATGTATTTTATGTTAATGTATTGTAAGAAAGCTATTTGCAAATAAACCACTCTAATCTTGGTTTTTTGTGTGTTGCGATATTATTTAGTGAGACTTTTTTTTATCAAATTAATAAAACTGACTTCAGAACGCATTCAAGTTTAGTAGTGGGGGCTTGTGATGATAATTCTAGGTAAAAAGTGTACCTAACTGTAACGTTGCACGAATTTTGTATGCACTCTGTATCGTCATTATTATTTGCTTGTATCAAAAAGGAAAAAATACGTGTCGAATATCTTTTCGAAATCTATCTAATTAGATTTTTTATCGACATCCCTAATTCTATTTACACGTTACGACTTTCAATAATGTTCTTAGCACAACTAGAACCGATAGACTAAGTACTCGTATATTCCAAATGTATTAATAGGCAGTTACTTTATATTATGTATGTATTTACAAAGAAAATATCCAACAGTAAGTATATTTCAGTTGTTTTCCTGTTCTGAGATTTTTTATATTAATGTCAACCTATTTCTGTATCTTTGATCAGGTTAGCGAGAAATATTCTGTATTCAATGGGAAATTTATAGCAAATTATATATATAAATAAAATTACCTACATAAATAAATAAATGTAACACTGTCCCTTCTTCAACTTTTCGTATATTGCAAGTGGCGTGTATAAAATGTATTTTAAATTATAAAAATATAGAATGTTTATTTAACAAAGGCTTTGACAAAAAATAAACGAAATCCTTATTTTATGATCCACTTGACCCGTTAAATTATAAAATAGGGTAGTATTTTTATCAGATTCAGAATTTAATGATAAAGCAGGTCGCATTTTATCTTTGACGCCTAAATAATATAAGTACTCGTATTTAACGGAAATTGAAAACAAATCTTATCTATGGAACTGAGCCTAATCTTAGGAACGTATCGTATCATTATATCAATTTTATATGTTTAAGATTATTATAGATTGTTATATACATAATCCTACTACATACTTACTAAAATGAATCTTGTAATACAGGTGTACTATTACGATACTTATCTATAAAACCATTTTTACTGCGAAAGACTGAAATCTATACTATCCTACTAATATTATAAATGCGACAGTTTGTGTTTGTGAGTTTGGATGTTTGTTACTTTTTCACGCAAAGACTACTGTATCGATTTAGATTAAATTTGGTTCCTTATAACTAGGAATAACACATAGAATACCCTTTATTCCTATTAATAAAAAGAGTTATTTACGAACACGCTAAATTCAGAAACTACTTATCTACAGTTAAACGGACTGAGGAAGGATACACGTTTTGAATTGAATCGAGTAAAATCGCGGGGGGAAGTTGATATGAAACAAATTACGTGCAAAATTTGATTTTTCTTGTATATTGTACTAGCGGCGCCCCGCGGTTTCACCCGCATAGTTCCCGTTCCCGTAAGAATATAGGGATAAAAATATTAACTTTCCCACTGAATCACTCTATCTATTAAAACAAACCGCATCAAAATCTGTTGCGTAGTTTTAAAGATCTAAGCATAAGGACATAGGGACAGAGAAAGCGACTTTGTTTTATACTATGTAGTGAAGACATTAAACGAGTACTATGTTATACTTAAAGTGTATGTACTTGTATTTTTTGGTTGTACATTGATAGATCAATTAGGACAAATAATCTAAGAGTAAACATGATTCACAAGTACCTTGCAGCAATCCACTGAAGTGAATATTATTGCACTATCTGATAATATTTTGTTGTTAAACATATCCACATAATATTGTTGTCAAAGACCTAGTTTACAAGATAAAAAGTGATATTACACAGTTACATACAATATTGTTATACTCGTAGGAGGGCGTGGCACTTTCTATGTATTAGAAAAATGATTTGATATTTTATGGGTAGGTACCTTTTTAAAAATACTAAGTACTTATTTATATTTTAGTTGGATATAGGTAAATTAAGCTAAGGAATAAGAAAACTTTAAAAAGGTAACGTATTGTAATCTACTTGCAGATTTTCTGATGACAGACTAAAATAATTGCAGCAATTCATACTCGTATAGTATTTAACAGTTCGTTTTTTTATCCGTTGTCTAGAAAGCTTATTCATAGTACATATTCTTCTGGTTTACGAGTAGATTGTATTGTGTGACATGTCCGAATTCCGAATATTTATTTGTTTACATTTAACGCAAATCTTACAAGGTTGATGATTCATTTAGAAGTCAAATTGTTTTATAATATTATTAGATGTGAGTGACCTACACCAAAAGACCGGTTTCGAGACCAACTTTAATATTCATGCAAATTGATTTTATGTAATACTGTTATTATTTAGGTGAAGGTCTTTAATCGCGGAAATATGATTTAATAGGAAGTCGATAGTAGTTAACTATAAGGTTAGCCAAAAATATTTATTACTTGACAATTTATGTTGTTTAGCGATCATCAATCCGGTCTGCTGATCAAGTGGTTTGTGGGTTCGATGTTCATGCTAGTTAAATGTATGATCTATAAATGTTTATTTTGGGTTTGTGTATGAATAAGGGCGTGCGAAATGATTTATAAATCCATACTAATAGACATTTTTTCCTAATTAGGATATCTTATATATAAAATTCTCGTGTCACAGTTTTCGTTGCCATACTCCTCCTAAACGGCTTGACCGATTCTCATGAAATTTTGTGAGCATATTCAGTAGGTCTGAGAATCGGCCAACATCTATTTTTCATCCCGAAATTCCTACGGGAACGGGAACGGGAACTACGCGTGTGAAACCGCGGGGCGCGGCTAGTAAATAATAAAATAAACCACAATTAAACTAATATGAGTATATCCCATTCGTCACCAGTGGGGACAAACTTGGTGGGGACGAATAGGATATACTCAAATAATATCTATGAGTAAATGAAGAGTTACATAAATAGGTAGTTAAAAACTACGTAAACAAACAAATGAAACATAATCCTACAGATTATCAATATTTAGTAAATAATATCAATGTCGGAAGCTTTAAAGATATATGATTAAGATTACTGTGTTTTTATTCCTTATTATTAAATAGTTAATAGGTATATTTATGAATAAATTAGCAATGATATTGATACGTCGCCGCGGGCAAAATATCTAAGGTAAGGTAAGTAGAGTTGTACTCTACCAATCTGAACCTTCCAGAAAAAACTATTATATACTTTATCATATTACATACACTAATCACATATTTACAACTAATATGCCATACAATTTTCTGGGCCGTGAAGGTCTGATGGCAGTTCACGTAAAATACTGACATTCCGCCAAATCTAGCTAAACTGAAAACCGACCCCAAATAGACATGGGATAAAGATAAAGATAAAGATTTTTTTTTTTTTTTTTTTTTTTTTTTTTATATAACTAAGGTAAGTATGAAACTAAAACTTAAATATTCAAATATGTTTACACTTATTATCTACTTATTTCCCTATTCGACACCGGTTCCTTGATCGTCTTGCTGTGCAGCATAGGCCTCCCCAAGAGTTCTCCATAGAGTTCTATCGTGTGCTCTTCTCATCCAAGTCATTCCTGTGATAAAGGAGAACAACAAAGAAGACATGGGATAAAGGTTCGGAAAAGAGATGTCATACAATTTTGATATACTACCTCTCATCGCAAATCACACTATCCTTACTACTTAATATTATAAACGCGAAAGTAACTTTGTCTGTCTGTTCGTTGCCTTTTCACCGCTAAACTACTGGACCGATTGACTTGAAATTTGGTACAGGGGTAGCTTATGGCCCGGGGTGTTTTATCCCGAATTAAATAAAACCGTAAAAACGTAGCTAATATTAATATAATAAGGAAATACTTTGGTGTATTTCCTAATGTTCCTCTGCTCTAAGAGTCTTATATTTGAAAAATATTCTCGAATAAACGAAATGTAGGAAGTACTATATTTCAAAAATTATTCATACATAATTTATTACGTTTACGAGGTCTTCTTATTGACATTGGTTATGAGAAAAATATTCTCAATAAAATTGTTTAAGTTAATTTATTATTAGCCTTCCGTTCATGATTTAGCTGGTAGGAATTCAGTTAAATATATTGTAACTCCAAAGGAACTCTTTAAAAGTTCATTCTTTGTAAAGAAAAGAAAACATCAAATTACTCCGTTTCTATTTAAAAAAGAACACACAATTCCCACTTCACACGTTCTTAATGTATTATTTTACCAATCATTATGAAAATTCATGGCTTTGCAGTGGTCCCATCGCGGGCGTGTGAGCGATGAACTATCGGCGATTTTATCGCCTGCAGCGCCACTGCCTTAAGGATATACGATAGTAAAACGACTATGGATAGGATTCACAAAATTACACAAGTAAAATGGGAGGGAGTGTTGTAAATATGTATGTATCTTTTTAGTATTTACTCAGATTTAAATATTAGACAATTGAGTGAAAATTTATTTTTCCCAACACTTGCTCATAAAGGGGCTCTTATTTGTGCAATAGAGTTGAATAATGACACGTTTTATTCACAAGTGAGTTAAAGATTTTTTATTTAAATTGCTTTGTTTGTGAAAATGATATTTTATTATTATTTTCTTCCCAAGTGTGTTGAAAAACGTTGTATGGTACACGCGTGTATTGACGATTACTATTCTCGGCTATGTTCAGACCCTCGCCTGACGGCTCGGGCCTCAATAGCGCCTCGGAAGTAATCACCAACTTTACTCGTTTGTACCATAAATAACAATTATTTACCTAATACAGCTGTTAATTACAATGGTAAAATAGAACGGCGCGTTGTGACAATACCTAGTATTTACTTAGTAATATATTGGATTGCAATTAGATACTTAAATTTCGTAAGTAAATATTTATTTGAATTGACACAGCTGGACTATAATATTAAATCTTGTACGATTGATTTGGTATATATTTATTATTTGAAGAAGCAATGATGTAATAATAACAATTATGTTAATTAATAATTATATACTTACTTTATTTATCGTGTTAACACATGTGGTAGCATTTATTTAGATCTATCGTGAAACAATTCCTATTTAATATATAATCCTATAATATCCCTACTAATATTATAAATGCGAAAGTAACTCTGTCTGTCTGTTACCTTTTCACGGCTAAACTGCTGAACCGATTGACTTGAAATTTGGAACAGGGGTAGCTTATGGTCCGGGAAAGAAAATAGGATACTATTTATCCTGAAATTCCCACAGGAACGGGAACTACGCGGGTGAAACCGCGGGGCACAGCTATTTAGACATATTACTAATGTTCCATCTGTAATTTTAGCAACTACGTATTTTTTTATGACATCGTATCTTACCCCCTGTCTGACTAAATCAAAGTATAGTTAAATACAGTTTTTGATATTCTTTCTACATATTTAGACGGATTAATACATAAGACATATTTCATTTGGGATTTTACCAACTATATAATTTTAAATTGAGTAAATAGTTCTTCATCCGTGTTTGAGTAAATCAATTAGTATGGTTACTCAGTTTCTGATGCCCTGGCTCTAGTATATAGGTAACTAACTAAATTATAGGTATCAGTTGCAACACTAATTACGTGATTGTGTTACTACCAATATCTATACAAAATACGTATGTGTCTAGATATAAGGAAGTCTATAATAATGATAGTTTATCCTGTATAAAAAGATATCATCTTTTGTGTGAAACTGGCTTTTATCAAGTTTCAAAAGAACCCTTAAAAATTTGGTAAAAAGGGCTTATAAACTTATAGGGATGTGTCTATCTTTTAGTCAATATACTACTGCTTCCTAAACTCATTTGATTCCCGCAGTCTCAGAGCCTAGTAACAACACAACATTGATTTGAAACTTTAGTAAATAAAGAATAAAATTAAAACAATTTAAATCATCTTTCATTCATTGCGTTATCAGCATAACATTTGTAATTTTGTATACAATCAAAATGTTAATTTTATTTAAGCCCATTCCTAATCTGTTTAATGTTTGATAAGGTGTACCTATTGTGCCGTCCGGGGGCCAATGCGCTCTTGATATGTTACAGCTACAATTGATAATACAGTAATTGCGATTGATTATTACGTAGATTGATAACGCGCTAAATTATATTGATAACAATATTTATTGGGAGCGATGGCCTGCTTCGCTGTGACGGGCCCCGAGTTTAAGGTTCAATACATATAAGTATTTATAATTGTTGAACATGTGACAATACATATTATGTTGTCCTTGTTCGTTAAGTAAGCATTTATAATTGCATAAGCTTTTATCGATGTTCTTGTTTCTTAACAGCAAAAGAAACAATGAAAGAAGTTTTGAAGAACAATGAATTTGTATTAGTTATTTAGAATATAGGTAATTTTGTCACAAAACTATTCTTCTAATGTGTAATTTATTCTTTTAAAATTAATAAATTTAAAAAACCCCCATAACTTTTAAACGGGTCAACCGATTTTCATCAAACATGTCTAAGAACACTCGCACGTAAGTCCTCTTTAATACAAAAAAACTAAATTGAAATCGGTTCATCCGTTCGGGAGCTATGATGCCACAGACAGACAGATACACACACACACACAGACACGTCAAACTTATAACACCCCTCTTTTTGCGTCGGGGGTTAAAAACAGGAGTTTCATTTACAATATGTAATCAATCACATTATCTTGAGTACTTTGGCTTTACCCAGAATAGGTACTTAGGTGTGAAATACTAAAAAATAATAATTCCAATAAGTATTTAAAATCTATCACTGTTAACTTCTTGAACATTTTTTAAACAGACGGTCAACAATCAAGACGGATTTTTAAAAACACCCTGATTACATAAATATTGACAGATACATTTGTGTCCCAAGAATACATAATCGCGAAAAATAAAGAATTTCACGGCTTATATCACAAGTTAATAAGTTTAAAAATCTCGTTAATTTGTCGTCATATATTGTTTCGTGAAAGATGCATGAATGATACATGGCGTAAAACACAATCCCACCAAAAACATTCTGTAAAAAACTAGCCAAGTCTCGATGGAGCTGCTTGTTTATCTCTAAAAAGTAATGAAATCTAGACAAAGTCGTGCCAAGTGTAAGGTTCTTTACTGCGATTTCTTTATTATTATAGTTAATGTTGTGTGACTTGGCCGTTGAAGGATACACTGTGCACAAGTACACAACTGTACACAAGGGTACAAAACTAGGTGCTCCATGACACTATTGCACCAATCTGTCGCCAGAACCACTACCCATTGACGATAGAAAATTGCCACTTGAAAAACGTTGATTCAATATCCAGTCAATTGTAGGCTTGATAAAGCTGCGTATTTTAATAATGTTACAACATTACGTGTAAACAAAATTGACTTGTAACCACTACTAACGTTTTAAACAATGTTCAACGGCCAAGTCACACAACATTAACTATAATAATAAAGAAATCGCAGTAAAGAACCTTACACTTGGCACGACTTTGTCTAGATTTCATTACTTTTTAGAGATAAACAAGCAGCTCCATCGAGACTTGGCTAGTTTTTTACAGAATGTTTTTGGTGGGATTTCATTTATTTTTGTTGAAACGTGTTTATATTGATTTTTTTTATTAGATTTTCTTATTTGACACATTTTTTTCTTTTTAGGAGTAGTATTTTATTACTAAGCGCCCCGCAATTTCACCCGCGTAGTTCCCGTTCACGTTTCCGTGGGAATTTCGGGATAAAAAGTATCCTATGTGCTTCTCCTGGTTCTAAGCTACCTCCACACCAATTTTCAGCCTTGAGCTATAAATTCCCGTTCCCAATCCCGTGGGAATTTCGGGATTAAAAGTATTCTATGTTCTTCTCAAGGTTTTAAGCTACCTCCCTACCAATTTTCAGCCAAATCAGTTGAGCCGTTCTTGAGTTATAAATTCCCGTTCCCAATCCCGTGGGAATTTCGGGATTATACGTATCCTACGGCCTTTTCCTGGTTTTAAGCTACCACCCCACCAATTTTCAGCTGAATCAGTTGAGCCGTTCTTGAGTTATAAATTCCCGTTCCCAATCCCGTGGGAATTTCGGGATTAAAGGTATCCTACGTCCTTTTCCTGGTTCTAAGCTACCACCCCACCAATTTTCAGCCAAATCAATTCAGCCGTTCTTGATTTATAAATTCCCGTTCCCAATCCCGTGGGAATTTCGGGATTAAAGGTATCCTTTATCCTTTTCCTGGTTCTAAGTTACCTCCCCACCAATTTCCAGCCAAATCAGTTTAGCCGTTCTTGAGTTACAATTCCCGTTCCCGTTCCTGTATAATTCCCGTTCCCGTTCGATTATCCTAGTTTTTATAGTTTTCCCTTTATGTGGCCATTAAACCCTAACTCTGTACCAAATTTCAGCTCTCTAGGTTTATGGGAAGTACTAGTTCTATTTTGATGATCATGAGTGAGTGAGTGAGTGTCTGTCATAAATACGAAACTTTGCATTCGCTTAACTTCGGAACTAAATGACCTACAGACTTGAAATTTTATTTTAAGTATGTGATTGTATAGCTTACTGGATGACGAAAATTTCAGCGTTCTGGGCTTATCCAGAGGTTCTCAAATAGGGGCCTGAAAATGCGGCGAAAGGGTTCCTGTAAAGGATGGTACGGCAGTGTTTGCTTCGCGCTCGACTTGGCGGGGGGCACTGCCGTGCCCCCAGATATGAAGCCAACCTAATATGAGACCAACCATAATTACATATTAGTCATGTGTATACTAGTTTTATCTACGTCAAATATATCGGACAATTTATTTAATAGGTTTATTTTCATTATTTTTTTTATTCCATCAGTATTCTTTTATTCATACTTTTCCATATTTCCTTTCTCAAAGATATGTAATTTCAACAGTTGTATTGTTTTCGCCTGTAGCTATCCATTTTTTTTAATATGTATCTAGTAATTTATGAGACTATTACGTTTATTCTATACACCTGAGCATATAAAACTTGAGTAAATAATTTCATTTATTTATTTTTAATTTACGTAAGAAATAAATCAAAAATAAACAAATATTCAATATGTATTATCATTAAATTAAGTACCTATAAAATGTAATGAATTGCTACTATACTTACTTGCAATTTCTGATGTCTTTCGGTCTGAGCAGGAAAAATGGCCACAAAAACGTCGCAAATATTGACGATAGTATATAAAATATACAGAATTTAAAGTGAAACTGTATTGGATTCGGTTCGTTACTAGTTATATGTTTCAACAAATACGCTATCAATATAAACAATGATACTGAAAACACTGTGTACCACATTTTTTACGATCCAATCCTATGTCGTTTTGTGCACATTCGGTCGAATCGAGCTGTCAATACAGACTAAATCACATATTATCAATAGATTCGTACTAGGACATTATCATTAATGATGTATATAGAATAATTACATATTAAACACCTTTTATGATTTTGGAGACCTTCTCGGATGGTGATTGGTTTTTAGACATTAAGGTCACACGCATGATATTATTTACAAGTAAACTTGTTTATTGTTTTATTCTATGAGAATATTAAGTATTTTTTTATTACATTGTTATTTTGGAATATTTAATTATGTATTTCTAATAATACTGTTAGTAATGTTGTTTTAATTATAATTGAACTAACACTGATTTTAATGTCATATTATATTCATTTATTACATTTGTTTTCCTGTTGGATTCCAACATAAATACACTATGAGTACAAAATATGGTATACATATTTGGAACATATACATTATGAATAAGTAGTTAGTACATATGATTCATATTTACAAGTCATTTGGATACTTAGGTATTGTTTTGGTCACGATTCTATGACAATTAAGTTTAGAATATAATTGCCCAGTACTAAATATAAGTTTTAAGGATAAAGAAAGGTGATACGTAAATTAAAGTTATACTTGTAATATAATTTAACATGTTACCGCATATGAATATCTTAAGCTAATTTCTATCTCCATAGGTTGCATTTTGAAAGTAACTTTCATAACTAAAACAAAGATTTTCTCTCCTGTTTATTTATTTTCGTTCATTCTCAGTAACGGCACCAGACACTCAGTGTATAGTGTGTTTATGGTAATTTATTTCATATCGCGCCCTCTGTCGAATAATTTACATATCATACATAAAAAATCTTCATCATGCGAGTTCATTACGAGAGAAAAGTTCAAGTGCGTATCAAGTGATAAGTGAATATACGAATGGAGGAATTAGGGTAAACAAAAATAAAGTTTCTTTCAACAAGGGTTTTGAGGAAAGTTTGTCCCAATCCGCTTCAAAAAACAAACATACTTTTACATTTTGTTTTATGCTCCGCTCCCTTGATTAGTAGCAGGATTATATACAGCCTTCCTCAATAAATGAGCTATCTAATGTGTAATCCAGCGCTGTGCTACGGTCACAGTATTATACTGAGCTGAACTTTTAGCCTTTCCCGTTTTTTGTATCTAATGTAAATTATTTTCACCTCAGCTGGAGTTTGGCTCCATCCATAAAATCTATTCATCCTAAACCTGAGTTATGTATTTATTAAGTTGTAATTGACTCTCGGAAATATTATTGCTCTACCAATCTCTAGTGGTATATTTAGAAAGGGGGTTTTCTTTTTAAGTTTTCTTCCTTTGTATGTGTGACTTTCCCGATGAAACGTGGTTTTGCTTAAAAAATATTGACGAGAAAAGCTCGTTCACAGCTCGTACTTTTACATTCTATTTTATTTTATTTTAAATATTCTATATTATAACTCAAAACTCAAAATATATTTATTATCAAGGATTGATACAATCACTTATGATCGTCAAAACTTAAACTAAATTGAGTTAACTTCAGTTGTGTATTTGCGAAACACTAGGCCTAGTGGTATGTTCACATGTCTGCCAAACCTGAGGCTCTACGTTTAATACTTAGGTCGTGGGATAGGTTAGCTCACATTTAAAATCAACAACACTTATGGTATATGTCTATTACAGTAGAGTGAGAAGACTTTGCCTAGCAATGGGAACTGCAAGCCGAAATTAAAATATAAATGTGAATATTTGTGTGAACCACAAATGTTCGTCTCGGTCTGGGTGTGTGTATCAATGAGTGTGTGCGTAGTTTCTGATACCCTAGATACAAGTTACGAACTTAGTTCGGGGTCAGTTACTATAATGAAATGATGTAGTGAATGATTGTGAAAAAAAGTCCCTTTGCAGACTTCATATTTAATATTTTCAATATCACTATTATAAGTCATTTAATGACGCATTTGATTTGATTGATTATGATTACTCCTCAAAAATGTTAATGTAGTTACGTTTTGTTATCATAAGTTATTGGTATTGATATGAATGGTATCAAGTACTAGATATTTATAATCAGGGTGATTAAGAATGAGTTATATTTTAATACTAGGCTTAATTACTTTAGCTACCTTATCGTCACAAACTATACAAACTTGGAGGGAGTGTATGTGAGTGTGATGTAATCTTATCTACATTGTAGCAATTCAGCACGGTCCTGGATTCAAATTCTGATTGAGGTAAAATAAGATTTATATATCTATTTGAAAATATATCACGATGTACCTACCTATGTGAGAATATATAGAACATAATTGAATGTCAACGAAATCAAGCCGAATGTATCGTATATAAATTAAATTTTCAGGTGGTTTGGTAATCAATGTTTTGAAGGCTTATGCCACTCAACCGGTTTTGCTTGCGATATTCTTTGTAAAATTTAGCGTTATCCCAAAGTACTTAATTATTCCACGCGAGAATTTACACGAAAAATTCCACGAATTAAGTGGCAAGCAAAAGCTAGCTATAATATATACGTGTTTTATTTAATTTTTCTGTTGACTCTATCAGATTTTTTTGGGGTGGAATTGAAGTTTGGCGAAATTTGTTAATTTAATTTTGGTACCTATGGTCATTTTGGGGTAATAGTGGAATGAATGTATGGATACAAATCATTCGCAAGCAATTGTTTTGGGGGTAAGTGGAATAAGCCGTTTTGAATGTAATTTTTCATTTTTTAATTTACATTTAAGTATATATGAATGAATAGTGAATACATATCTCATATACATTTTTGATTGCATTGAGGATTATTTTTGACCTTTGCAAATAATTGTCATCATTTTAAAATTCAAGACAAATGCGCACAAAATTACGTCTGAAAGTCTATTATCGAAGTTTAAAGGACACGTTGGAAGGTCAAAACTATGATTAATTAATTTATTATGTTTTATTTCGGTAGTTTGTTAGTTTAGGAAGGTGTTTATTTATAAATCGGTAGTTAATCTTTTAATGTAGATTTACTTATAAGTAAATTGTTTACGGAAGGAACACATATGCTGTACCTAATTAATTATTATTGACGTCTAAAAATTTAGTGTTATTTTTATATTTATTTTATTTTGTAAGCTCTTAGAAGAACATAGAAAAGACTATGGGACTCAAAGCCTTAAATGAATAAATTATTTTTGTATTCGAATGCATACAGATATGAGAATGGGTGTGACCCGTAGCAATTTAAAGAACCAAAATAATTATCACATGAGGTATTCCTAGTAAAATTATAATATGAGAAGATTACTCCATCGCACAGTAATTGACTCCCGTTTTTAACGTTGGGTAATGCACAATACTGCATCCGGAGTTTAAAAAGAGTGACTCCAGTCAGTTACGTGGTAGGTGATCAGTGATTCCCAGAAGAGCGAAGCCTACCCGCAACAACCTATACATCCCGATTGCATCTTACTTGACGGCACCCAAGCGTAGTATAACCCTCATTTGAAGTGTAATTTTTATGAATTTTCGTTGCGGTTTTTATTTTTATCTTCATAACTTCACTACATAGTATAAAACAAAGTCGCTTTCTCTGTCTCTATGGCCCTATGTCCCTTTGTATGCTTAGATCTTTAAAACTACGGATTTTGATGCGCTTTTCAGTAATAGATAGAGTAATTCAAGAGGATGGTTTTTAGTTAGCATTTCAATTTTATCCCTAGATTCCCACGGGAGCGGGGCGCGCTCGCGGGTAAAACCGCGGGGCACAGCTGGCACAGCTAGTATTAAATATTCGAGACAGATTAGACAATAGTTGCAGGGAGTAATTGAATATTTAAATAGTATTTTACATAAAATGATGGCGTAAGGTTACGGTAGGGTCATATTTGAAATAAATAAACATAGTAATTGATAAGTACTTCATCCTCATTTGTACCTACATACAATTCTTGTGTACCAGTGTTTGTAACTAAACGATAGGACTTGATCGATGTTTATGATTTATTTTTGTATAAGCGTTAGAGATATAATAGTCTGAGAACCGAGAGATAAAGATAATAAACAGCTTTAGCCATTAATATATAGTTTGGTTTAACCAAAAATGTATCTCCATTTGGGTTTAGGTCGGGATTAAACAACTGATGACCGTCACTTCACTTTAAAAAAATTGACATTCCGACTTTGGTTAAACTAAAAACCGATCCCAAACAGTTACCCATATCTGAAGAAGATGAAGAAATTTGGATGTAAAGCATAATTTACTACTTACTTTGGAAACAAATACTGGAAAAATAATAAATTATTTTACCTTTTTCTTTTTAAATCTAGATAGGCATGTAATCCTTCAGGCTAATTTTGAAAAATGAAACAGTGGAACACAATTAAGAATTAGCAAGAAAAAAATATTTATATACTTAATATAATATAAGCTCGAAGCTTGTATTTAGGGTATCAGAAACTACGCACACACTCATTACGGATGGCAGTCCGGCTTGGTGACTACTCTGCCATCGAGGTCGTCTATTTAAGTACCTAAGTAATATTTTTGAATTTAAATTTACTACAATAAATGATTATTAAAGCCAAGTAAAAAGAAAACCGACACATTGTTATATAGATATAAGTAAGTAAACATCTAGATTTTCTTTTATTTTGTAGTTCCTCTGTTTTAATTGCCTTTGATATGTTTTTTATCGGAATATTGGGATAAAATATAGCACTCAAGGAAAATTAAGGAAAAGTAACTTTCTTTGTGTGAAAGTGTTTTGAAAATCTATTCAGTTGTTCCTAAGATAACTTTTTTTTTAACGCGGTGAAAATGCATAGAACTGCATACCACCGTGAGCCGATATTGGGAGGACCCCCGGGGCATGTAGGGCTCTCCCAGCCAGAAGGGCTGGGCCTACCCACTAAAAATTCCTAAGATAACCTACTAACCTTCATTAACTCTTGAACTCAAATTATTCTTTTACAGCCCGCAAATAAGCAGAAACAACAACTACAAAATAAAGAAAATCCAAAAAAACATTATTTTGGATATTAACGTGGTCAAAAAGTAGCATGATCTTCAAAAGACTAACAGTCTGGTTTATTGAAAAATACCTCAGCACACACGAAGAACCTTAAACCTAAGAACTATCTAGGTCTTAGGCATTTCGCAAAACTGACCACATAATGCTAAAAAGTAACTAAAAATAACACTTACTTGGCATTCCTCAAACTCCTCGGATTAAGTATGAAAACAGGCCAAATGACAGCAGAAACCAATGAGGTCACAAAATAAAACGTTAAATATGACGTATAAAACTTAATAAAACTAGGTTCTCTACTCGATATCTTTTTAAAAATATATGTTACTATTGTTATTATTGTGAACATACACACTGCATTCCACATTTTGAAAATATAACATATAATTTTAATAATGCAGACGTGCGCTCAACTATCGGCTATAAAGTGTATTGACTATGTTAATTAAATTTATCTTTACTGCTATATAGGATTCAGTTAGAGGTGTGTAAAACCCGTTTCTTTAAAAAATACCTTCTACTTCTACAGACGTTTCAAATTTTCGTGACGTCTGAATTATGTTTAATAATTAATCTAATTCGCAATGATTATCATTTAAGTAATTAATTTATAAACTTTATATATAAAACTAGAGGCGCCCCGCGGTTTCACCCGCGTAGTTCCCGTTCCCGTAGGAATTTGGGGATAAAATGCTAAAAACCTTCCCACGGAATCACTCTATCTTTTAAAATAAACCGCATCAAATTCCGTTGCGTAGTTTTAAAGATCTAAGCATACAAAGGGACATAAGGGCATAGGGACAGATAAAGCGACTTTGTTTTATACTATGTAGTGAAGCGTTTTTAATTATGGTTTGCGTCAATACGAAAGTAAAACATTTTTTTAAAACCGAAAACGCATTCAATTGTTTACCCTACGTCTGGAGAAAACTTCGGAAGTTATGTGTGGCCTGTCCAGATTAAGTAAAGATGATTGATAGTGACAAGTGACCACCATTCCCGTCCTCCTATGACGTTTGAGACCCCAAACAGGAAGGCGCGTCCACGAAAGAGATTTCGTTCGAATGAAGATACGAACGAAATCTTCTGTTTTTTTCCTGGATAACTTCATCCTATTTTGCCTTTTTTTTTCTCTACGTCAACGTCTTTCCGTCCAAGTCTACTGTAGCCATGCTCCTGTGATGATGATCAGGTCTTGTTTGTCCCTTCTTTGTGTTTTTTTTTATTTTCGAAATTTCGTCTCCAAAAAAGAAAACCCGGTAGAAGATCCTAAATTCTCAATCTTGCAGATAGCATGGAGCTACATGATTTTGTGCAATTTCACGATTGTTTTTGATAATAAAGCGGCAAAAATGATGTTGCTTTTAGTAATATGACTAAAACTGACGAGATAGGATTACTAATGAAAGTCGCCAATGAAATAAAATAATACTACCTATAAGTCCATTCATTTGGCCGTGAGACAAAATGTAAACAAAGAAATACTGGTTGTCAAACTTTTAGCTCTTTTAGACGAAAAATATATTGTTTTTTTAGAGTTATAAATATGAAAGTAAAATAAGACTAAGTAGGCATCTTTGATAAGTCGTCTATAAGTAATTTAGTTTAGTGCAAAAATCAATAAAAAGGTAATAAACAGGATGAGTTGAGTACAAGTAAAAACAATTCATGTAAGCACCTGAATTGTTTTACTACAAAATAAATAAACAACTATTTATTGGTGATCCTCAGAAGAAGAAGAGCTCCAACATGGATTTTCCTTTTTTTCTTTTAGAAATCGGTAAACGGAGGCTCGTGAAGTCGTTATATACAATATATTTTTTGTAGGGATACGAATCTTTGGCCAAGTCTCTTCTACGTATTTAAATATATTAATAACACCGTGGTGTATGTTTGGATCTTCGGCGAAGTAAAAGTGCAAGCGCTGTTTGAACCAGGTTCACTTATTTTCATCAAAATCAACGTTCAGATAACAGAAATTTAACGATAACTGAATATAAAACATAATACAATAATTACTTTAAACAAAGAATTATCAAAAATTTACAATATACTTTACTATATAATCGGGAAGAAAACACGCACGTCAACAAGTTGATCAAGAGTAAAAATGACGGGTACAATCCGGCTAAATACGAAAACTATTAATTTTACTTTCATTACTTAAAATGACTGTTCACCTTCATTTAGTAGTATTAAAATGTATCCATAGTTTGAGATTCACAGCATTTTTAGGTTTTAGTAATGTCAATTATCATTGTCATAACTATTACTACCTTAGATGAAGAATTGGTTTCGCTGTGTTTGGTAGGTATCGCCGACGTAGTCAAATGCGGCAACAAATACTACACTCGGCGTATCCAAGCCAGTCACACTGCAAGCTGTCTGTGAGGCGTATGTTCCTAATGTTTTATTAAATTTTGAACATAATACGTAGTAAAATGTCAGTTTGCGTGGTGAAACTGTGTAAAAATAATACTTCAAGAAACAAATTTCGTGTAATCATCAAAAACAGTATACAACAAAGTAGCTTTCTATGTCCCTATGTCCTGATGTCCCTATGTATGCTTAGATCTTTATAACTATGCAACGGATTTTGATGCGGTTTATTTTAATAGATAGAGTGATTCAGTGGGAAGGTCTTTAGCATATTTTATCCCCATATTCTTACGGGAACGAGAACTACGCGGGTGAAACCGCAGGGCGCTGCTAGTCTATATATATAAAAATGAAACCCGTTTGCCGTTATCACGTCATAACTTGCGAACGGCTAGACCGATTTGGCTTTTTCTTTTGTAGTTTTTTAAGACTCTGTAGAATGTTCTTACGCAAAAAAAATAAGAAAATATCTCAGTTAGATTATAAAAAAATACATTTAATTTTGCATATTTTAAAAAACGCGCGTAACGTATGTCAATCATTTGATTCGGGCTGTTGTATATGCTTCAACAAAAAATCTCCGAGACGCATTATCGGTATTTCATTAAATTTCCAGGTATTTTATGGCCAAAGTGTCTTATTCCCTACCAATTGCTCAAAGGTAGTGATTTCGAGTTTCCAATATTTCTACGCTGTTGCAAGCGCTATGATCACGGATGAACTGAACTGTTCATCCGTGATCATAATAGTTACTCGCTGGCAGTGTGAACATGCGAGTAACTATTAATAATATATGTATCTCATCAGGTATCGCGGTATCTAACCAATCTTTCATCTATGGTTACTAAATAGTACTTATAAAACAAAGTCGCTGTCGCTGTCTGTCCGTCCCTATGTATGCTTAAATCTTTAAAACTACGCAACGGATTTTGAAGCGGTTTTTTTTAATAGAGTGATACCAGAGGAAAGTTTATATGTATAATACATGCATGATATTGTAAAGAAACACAGATAAATCTAGGGGTTTCTAATGTGATGTCGTAAAAAACACATTTTTTGCGCTTACATTGCAAAAGTTTTTAATGTAAAAGACATTTGCCTTTTACATGATTTGATTTCAATAAGTATCTTAGAAGATATCTTAGTTTTAAAATAACATTACAGCAAAATTATGATCAAGGCCACAGATTACTAAATAGTTACTACGACAAGGCGACCCGGCTAGTGCACGGCGGCACAGAATAACTATTTTTTCACCTTCTACATAAATGAAGTCGCGTGTTAAAATAATTATTACACGCGAACGAAGTTGAGGGCTAAAGCTAGTATGTTATATATTCTATATTTCAAAGATTAATTAAATATCAAGTAGTCAGTAGGGAGTAGTCTATGTATTATTGATAAAACATGACATACAAAATAACCTTTTTCATGGTTTGTTTACATTTTGTCTCACGGCCAAATGAATGGACTATAATAAAACTGTGTTTGTTTGTTAACCCTGAGGCAAGACGATAATTTCCGTAGGATTTATCATTTTCGCTCCCATTATTAGGATTCGTAATATTTGTTGATTTATTTTTGGAACTTAGGTATATTTATACCTAGTATTCTAGAAAAAATTGCAATACAATATTGGTTAGTGAATTTTCGTATAAATAGATACACTGTAGGTTGTTAACCAAATTCATAGCACAAGAAACTTCCCTCTCTTTCCTTCCCTCTCTGGTAGGATTTTCCCTTTCTTTTTAATGACTTTCGATGCAATAATAAAAAAAAAAAGATTTGGTTAATTAATGCATTTGTAATTGCAGAAAAAATCCAGACATCCTTGTTATATAGTCCTTAACCTTATATCTGGTTCAACTATAAAATTAATCAATTAAATATGCAAATTTTAAAACATTTGATTGCTTAATGCAGTTGCAGTTGCAGAAGAATTCCGGACATCCTTGTTATTGTCAATAATATAGTCCTTAACCTATACCTGGCTTTACATAACAAAATGTTTTTAGCGTAATATCTGAATCTATTAGAAATACTAACTATAAATAGATTGATCTATGTTACAAATATTATTCGTGTATTTTATTGATCCATTCCGCGTTTGGTGTGAGAAGGGTTGTCTCCAATTTTATTGTACCACGTCTCAGTCGGAATGTTATCACAGAACAATGCACTCCAATTTGTGCTAAATTGCATATTTTGGATGCTCTAATAGTTACAGTAAATAGAACTTATTTTTGCATCTCAGATTTTATTATAGCACATATATGCAATACACACATAATAAATGCTTTATTGTACACACCAAAAAAAACACATACAGAAAATAAAAGATAAAATGATTTAAAGTGCAACAATGGGCGGCCTTATCACTAAAAGTGATTTCTTCCAGGCAACCTTTGGATGGAGAGGACTGAAAGAACAATAATTATGGCGGGGTATGTAAATAAATGCTTAAGCTAATAATATCAAACTAAATACACTATCACATAGTGCAGGAAATCTCGCCACACGGCCGGGTTCTTTATCTGCCCGCGCCTTTTGACGCCCGAACGTTCCGTGCCTCGTTTTTCCATATTAATTACGTATATTATAAAAAATATAAACAATATTATAAAAAGGTTAATTACTCTTTGTTTTGTACCTACCTGTTTGGTATACGGAACATTACAATAGTTCTATTATTGTGTGAATCAGTTTCGCAGTGTGATATCAGGCGACCGTGACTCCGCAGATCGACCGGTCATTGCGTTTGATATTCTCTGTTTATTATTAATGCATTTAATGTTTTGACGTAAATAAGGAAATAACAATTTAACTGCTAATTTATTTTTTATTTTACAGGCAATAAAAGTCTGTCTAAACATATAATTCGTTTAATTTAATTCTTATGAAATGCTTGCGTGCATTCTAACCTGCAGGCGTCCGCGATGTGACCTTTTTTTTTGTCAACCTATAGTGTCCCACTGCTGGGCAAAGGTCTCCCCCAAACGTTTCCAACCATCCCTATCCTTCGCAGTGTCCCAGAGATATTTTGTCTATTGATTTGTCCCTCCAATAATAACTTAAAACCCAATAATAACAATAACTAAAAACTCTTGGGGGTTTCTGAACGTCAGGGTTGTTTGCGTTGCACAAAGATTTTCTAGGAAAGATCGCTTCTAAATTGACAAATGTTTGTTTTAAACTGCTGTGTTGTTTGCCCTTCTATCTATTTTAAAGCCCTTATCGATTCTAAATGCTATTATTACTCCTTTAATTCTAAACTACCCTTTAATTCTAAGACTAACTTCACGAATCTGTCGTTATGTACTAACATGAGTTAATACTATTGAAAAACTGACATGAGACACGTTTTTAAACTCGATTAACATTCATTATTAATTTCCATAACGTTTTTATAAATAAATCAAATGCAAGTCACGTGCAGAAACTAACAACCTAGATGTCATTGTAATATTTTAGCCGATTATACTTGTAGTTTATTGATGGCACTAGTCTGTCATAGCTTTAGCTCCCTAATCCCGACTAGGCGACGCTATGTACGAACGAGGTATGTAATTAATATGAAATGTACACAAATACCACACGTAGGTACCAAGCTCCAGTAGATGTTTATCACATAGTAATCGCCACTTCGTGACCTACAAATTAATCTGATAATAATTATACAACATTTTTATAACCTTTTTTATTTGTTGTATGTGTTTCTGACGTTTGTGTAAACTAATGAATATGTAAACGTTAGCCTTGAACTTTCATTAGAAACCTTTTTCATTGCCAATATTAAAAAACGAAACAAAAATAAACAAAAAGATTTTTCAACACACGTGCTCATCAAGGGGCTCTTATTTGTGCAAAAACAGTTGAATAATGACACGTTTTATTTACTAGTGAGTTATAGGTTGTTTTTTTAAATTGCTTTGTTTTTAAAAAAGTTTCGATACCAAAAAAAATGTGTCCATACATTTTAAAAACAAACTTCAACTATGTTTCCTTACTTTTGGTAGGTCTTTGGTCGATTCCATTCATTCATTCGATTTTTTTAATAAGTATATTCTTTTAGTCTTTGGCCAATCACCATTGTTCTGATGGATGCGCGCGAATAGAAAAACTGTTTAATTAGTAGCGAAAAATGATAATTTCTTCGCAAATGTGTTGAAAAACGTTGTATGGTACGCGCGTGTATTGATGATTACTATCCTCGGCTATCTTCAGACCCTCGCCTGACGGCTCGGGCCTCAATAGCGCCTCGGAAGTAATCACCAACTTACCTCGCTTGTACCATAAATAACTATTTCAACACACTTGCTCATAAAGGGGCTCTTATTTGTGCAAAAACAGTTGAATAATGACACGTTTTATTCACTAGTGAGTTATAGATTGTTTTTTTAAATTGCTTTGTTTTTAAAAAAGTATCGACACCAAATTAATGGTGTCCATACATTTTAAAAACAAACTTCAACTATGTTGCCTTACTTTTGGTAGGTCTATGGTCGATTCCATTCATTCATTCATTCGATTTTTTTTTAAATAAGTATATTATTTTAGTCTTTGGCGATCACCATTGTTGTGTTGGATGCGCGCGAATAGAAAAACTGTTTATTTATTAGCGAAAAATGATAATTTCTTCGCAAATGTGTTGAAAAACGTTGTATGGTACACGCGAGTATTGATGATTACTATCCTCTGCTATCTTCAGACCCTCGCCTGACGGCTCGGGCCTCAATAGCGCCTCGGAAGTAATCACCAACTTACCTCGCTTGTACCATAAATAACTATTACCTAATACTTAGTTTTTGTGTTAAGGGTTCTTAAAGTTGACGCAAATAACAATTCATGAAGATTTTTTATTCGTTTTTTAAACAAATGCTTGAACTTATAGAGTACTAGCAGCGCCCCGCGGTTTCACCCGCGTAGTTCCCGTTCCCGTGGGAATTTCGGGATAAAAAGTATCCTATTTTCTTTCCCGGACCATAAGCTACCCCTGTACCAAATTTCAGGTCAATCGGTTCAGTAGTTTAGCCGTGAAAAGGTAACAGACAGACAGACGGACAGAGTTACTTTCGCATATATAATATTATAGTTAGGATTAGGATTAGTTAGGATGGGTATCGAATTTAAAACCTTTTACCCTTTGTACGGCGATGTTGTCACTTGACCACTGATGAAAATTGTTTTGAACCTGGTAAGGGAAAAATTGCTTAACAGATAGTCTTTTCCTAGAATGTAACTTATGTAAGGGACCAAATGTATATTAACAAATGGCCTTTCCTAGAATGTATTCATTACAAGCACGTATTTTTTACACTATTTAGAACTAATACTTATTTCTTTTTCTGTGATCACGGGTTCTGTAAAGAATCCGAAACGTCAGAAAATGAAAAACAAAATACAACCTCAACAAAAATGCGTTTAAGTGTTTTTAACCCCCGACGCAAAAAGAGGGGTGTTATAAGTTTGAAGTGTCTGTGTGTGTGTGTGTGTCTGTCTGTCTGTGGCATCATAGCTCCCGAACGGATGAACCGATTTCAAATTAGTTTTTTTTTGTATTAAAGGGGACTTACGTGCGAGTGTTCTTAGATATGTTTGATGAAAATCGGTTGACCCGTTAAAAAGTTATGGGGGTTTGAAAGTAATTGTGTTGGGGGTTTTTTAAATTTTAAATTTAATGTTTTCAATAATACTTATTTCTTTATTTTTCAATTTTTAACAGCATACCATAAAAATGTGTTAAAAAGAAGATAAAGAACCCATTCAAAATTCGAACACATTCATATTTCTTATTCTAAAATATTCAAATTCTCAGATAATAATTTACGGTCGTCAGAGTTAGCATTGCATTGAAATTAAAAAATTACAAACGTCAGTGTCAATGCTAAACAAAACGTCAAACCGCAAGAATTTTCAATATTATTTTATTTAAATTAAGTACATATTGTGCAATTGGGTCCTTGCCTTGATAACAAAGCGAATATGATAAGAGTTTTATGAATATTTATAATTTAGATATTACGCCTCAATCGGAAAACAAGGCCACAAAACTGCATTTAAAAAAAAAAAAGATATTTTTGTGCATTTTCTATATCATTATATAAAAGGCTTTGTCCTGAATGACTGATGGATCAACGCACAGCCTAAACCGCTGATCGTAGAGACCTGAAACTTGGAGGGTGTGTTATTTGTATTACGTAGGCGTCCGATAAGAAGGGATTTTTGAAAATTCTTCCTCTAAAGGGGTGAAAAGGGGTTGCAAAGTTTGTATGGGACAACGTGATTCCGTGGTCTGATTAAGTTCAAACTTGGCATAAATGTTCTTCAAAAAGATTAATTAAATATGTGATACTCATATTTCTTAAAATCATCACCTAACATGATTAAAAAGGGGTAAAAAGTTATTTTGGGGTTGATTTGCGTCGAAATTGATATCAATACTCCTTTGACATGTGTTTCAATTTTTAATTTGACAGCTGAATGACAAAATGGCGTACTAAAATAAATTGACGGAAAATGAGGCAGCGTATCAAAACTACGAGTATAAGTACTTAAATAAAAAAAATACCGTATTTTACTTATTAATAGATATTTATCAATATTCTTCACCCCGCATTATAAATCTAGACATTAATTTAAATAACTATTTCAAATATCAAATCTGTAGGTGAAGTACTTTTTTCATAAAATGTACCACCAAATTGTTGCGTTACAAGGGCTTCGGTTTGATCGCCCTAATTAAATATTTTACTCATAATTTGATTTCTGCTTATCATATCTTCAGACATTTTTGATCTAAAATATTACTTTACGAAAATTATTATTCATGTGCGATTTATCGATTTTAGCTTTATGATATGAAATTAGTTAAGTCGAGCAGGGTTTTTTTTATAACTAAATCACCCACTTATTATTGATACATAGATTCGCTTAATTACAATCCAGAATCTTTCCAAAATTTTTCGCAGAATCTAAAACACTTTCCAATATAGTAGAACGCCGATTAACCGAATCGCCAATTATCCGAATCGGTCCTAAGTTACTATGTAATGTACCTCTATTAATTGTTGTGATTTATTATATTTTGTACTAGCTGTACCCAGCGGTTTCACCCGCGTAGTTCCCGATCCCGTGGGAATATTGGGATAAAACGTAGCCTATGTTCTTTCCCGGACCATAATCTACCCCTGTACCAAATTTCAAGTCAATTATTTCAGTAGTTTAGCCGTGAAAAGGTAACAGACAGACAAACAGAGTTACTTTCGCATTTATTATATTAGTAGGGATTTTCGTTAAGGCCCGCTGGGATTGCAACTTAAATATAAATAAATAAAATAACTTACTCTGGATCGAGATGTTTAAGTGAGCTATAGATATTGTAGAACTGTGTTTGTTAAACTTATTATAGTTTATTCTACGTGTGACATCGTTTTTAGAGTTCCGTTCCCAAAGGGTAAAAACGGAACCATATTACTGAGACTTCGCTGTCCGACCGTCCGTCTGTCACCAGACTATCTCAATAACCATGGACATTGGACGTATGATATGAGAGAATGATGCATATTCAAGGTCAAGAATGGTGAAAGCTAAAGCTACACTTGAAATTTTCACAGATGATGTATTTCTATTCTATTGCCGCTATAGGAAAAAATACATAAAATAAAATAAATATTTAAGCGGGGTTTCTCAATACAACAAACGTGTTTTTTTGTCATTTTTGATGGAACCCTTCGTGCGCGAGTCCAGCTATGTGCAGTCTATGTGCGATAATCCAAATTTTCGATTATCCGAATGGACCCCGGTCCCAATTAATTCAGATAATCGGCGTTCTACTGAATATGTATTGTGTAATGAAACGCCGACTCTTCCGAAGAAAAGATGAAAAAATGGGATGGAAGTGGTAGTGGGGTAGAAGGGGTAGTGGCGTGGAAGTGGAGTGGAGTGGTGTCGATGCGGGATAGGCGTTGAAGTGGTAGAGATGTGGAAATGGGATTAGTGTGGATGTAGGACGGTGTAATGTTGACTTTCGATCGGAAGGTGCCTGGTTGGAACTCCACCACGTACCAATTTGTTTTAAATCATCATAACCAGTTCATTGATCTCCCTACCGAGGGTACAAGACCAGAAATAAGTAATGATGAGTGATGTGGAAGTGGGAGCGGTGTGGAAGATGTATTAGTGTGGAAGGGGAGTGGGGTTGAAGAGGTAGTGGCATGGAATTGATATTAGGGGGTCAGTATCAGCTACCTAAGGAGGGGCTAGGGCCTGTCCTGAATGATATCTAATAGGGGTTTGTAATTAATGATATCTAATTTTAATTATGTAGTGCACATAAAATATGAAAGTTTACCTAATTTATATGTCACTAGCGGCGCCTCGCGGTTTCACCCGCGTAGTTCCCGTTCCCGTAGGAATATAGGGATAAAGTTATGCTAAAAACCTTCCCACTGAATCACTCTATCTATAAAAACAAACCGCATCAAAATCCGTTGCGTAGATTTAAAGATCTAAGCATACATAGGGACAGAGAAAGCGATTTTGTTTTATACTACATATGTAGTGATAACGAATAATATAGGCGTGTTTATTGTTTAATTTTAATCTCGACTGCCAGACCCACATATTCATTCAAGTTATTTTATTACATCGATATATAGCGTTAGCCCAAAATAACTATTCTTCGCGTACGAAGTCGCGGGGCAGAAGCTAGTTTGTGTATAAATCACCGTTGGTGAGAATAAATTGATAGGGTGTATAAAAATAACCCAAATAACTGCATCTCTGTTTCTCCACAATACTTGTTTTAATTATACGGTCTAAGATCTTCTTGAGGAGAAAAGGAGTGAACTGACGGCTTAGAAAAGAACGTTAACTCTTTTCCTCAATAGATAGGATAGTATTTTATAAATACGTTATCAATTATTGGTAAATCCGCCACCGTAGAATAACAATAATAATTGCATTCGTTATCAATCTTAATGGCATACTTTTGTTTTAAAGTAATTATTGATAAATCGTGTAACTGGTATTTAAAGTTGGTCATAATAATTTCCGAGAAAAAACTTAAAATCGACTTATTAGCAAACAATTTTATATCAAAAAAAAAATATCTAATGACATTAGAGTTACCTACCTTAGAACTGCATTCAAAAACGGTACATTTACACTTATAATGCTTATTTTAGTAACTGACTCCAACTAAGTTCGAACCTTGTATACCATCAGAAACTACACACACACACACCATTCTCATTTTAAGAAGAAGTTATTTTTTTATGACTCCACGGTTCAAATTCGACCACTAAACGTGTGACGTCAAAATTGTCACAAAAATGAGGTCACACACCTGAAAGTAAGGGGTGAAAGTGATTTATCACTATGTGAATATTTGATGAGATATGAGTCCGGAGAGTTGTTAACATTGTCCCCAGTTTTACGTTTCAATGTGATTAAATGAATATTTTCAACGAAATTAATCTGAACAAAATATATCTGGGGGCACGGCAGTGCCCCCCGCCAAGTCGAGCGCGAAGCAAACACTGCCGTACCATCCTTTACAGGAACCCTTTCGCCGCATTTTCAGGCCCCTATTTGACAACCTTTGGATAAACCCAGAGCACTGAAATTTTCGTCATCCAGTAAGCTATACAAGCACATACTTAAAATAAAATTTCAAGTCTGTAGGTCATTTAGTTCCGAAGTTAAGCGAATGCAAAGTTTCGTATTTTAGACACTCACTCACTCACTCACTCACTCACTCACTCACTCACTCATGATCATCAAAATAGAACTAGTACTTCCCATAAACCTAGAGAGCTGAAATTTGGTACAGAGTTAGGGTTTAATGGCCACATAAAGGGAAAACTATAAAAACTAGGATAATCGAACGGGAACGGGAATTATACAGGAACGGGAACGGGAATTGTAACTTAAGAACGGCTGAACTGATTTGGCTGGAAATTGGTGGGGAGGTAGCTTAGAACCAGGAAAAGGACAAAGAATAACTTTAATCCCGAAATTCCCACGGGATTGGGAACGGGAATTTAAAAATCAAGAACGGCTGAATTGATTTGGCTGAAAATTAGTGGAGTGGTAGCTTAGAACCAGGAAAAGGACGTAGGATACCTTTAATCCCGAAATTCCCACGGGATTGGGAACGGGAATTTATAACTCAAGAACGGCTCAATTGATTTGGCTGAAAATTGGTGAGGTGGTAGCTTAGAACCAGGAAAAGGACGTAGGATACCTTTAATCCCGAAATTCCCACGGGATTGGGAACGGGAATTTATAACTCAAGAACGGCTCAACTGATTTGGCTGAAAATTGGTGGGGAGGTAGCTTAAAACCTTGAGAAGAACATAGAATACTTTTTATCCCGAAATTCCCACGGGATTGGGAACGGGAATTTATAGCTCAAGAACAGCTGAATTGGTTTGGCTGAAAATTGGTGGGGAGATAGCTTAGAATCAGGAGAAGCACATAGGATACTTTTTATCCCGAAATTCCCACGGAAACGTGAACGGGAACTACGCGGGTGAAATTGCGGGGCGCTTAGTAATAAAATACTACTCCTAAAAAGAAAAAAATGTGTCAAATAAGAAAATCTAATAAAAAAACAATATAAACACGTTTCAACAAAAATAAATGAAATCCCACCAAAAACATTCTGTAAAAAACTAGCCAAGTCTCGATGGAGCTGCTTGTTTATCTCTAAAAAGTAATGAAATCTAGACAAAGTCGTGCCAAGTGTAAGGTTCCTTACTGCGATTTCTTTATTATTATAGTTATATTATAGTTATTGTTGTGTGACTTGGCCGTTGAACATTGTTTAAAACGTTAGTAGTGGGTACAAGTCGATTTTGTTTACACGTAATGTTGTAACATTATTAAAATACGCAGCTTTATCAAGCCTACAATTGACTGGATATTGAATCAACGTTTTTCAAGTGGCAATTTTCTATCGTCAATGGGTAGTGGTTCTGGCGACAGATTGGTGCAATAGTGTCATGGAGCACCTAGTTTTGTACCCTTGTGTACAGTTGTGTACTTGTGTACAGTGTATCCTTCAACGGCCAAATCACACAACATTAACTATAATATAACTATAATAATAAAGAAATCGCAGTAAGGAACCTTACACTTGGCACGACTTTGTCTAGATTTCATTACTTTTTAGAGATAAACAAGCAGCTCCATCGAGACTTGGCTAGTTTTTTACAGAATGTTTTTGGTGGGATTCATTTTACATAGGTATCTCTGTAGTGTATAATACTTGACTAAATGTTCCTTACTGCAATTTTCTGAAGCTTTAAGCTCCAAATGATAAGTTAATACAATTCATCTAATCTGTACTCGAAACGATTTTAAGGAGGATACAAAAGAATCAACTTCTATCAATAATTTTAGAGCTCAGGTTAACGGATTAATTTTCAAGAAATTAAGTATCTGTATTTCAATGCCTTATTTAGCAGCTCGCGCCGGCTTTTGCAAAGCTCCAAGATTTCCCAAAAATAGCTATTACAAAACCCTGTTCTAAAACTAAATAACACAACAAAAGATAATTATCCTATTCGGTTCAGTAGTTCTCAAATATATCGTGACCAAGAGGAATAGGAATTCAGTTCACATGCAAAGATAAGTAAATACCGTAATGTTTGTATACACAATATAATTTATTGATGCAATAAACTGTAATAAGTTTCGAATAGGTACCGCAATAGAAGTAAAGGTCAACGCGGCTTGCAATTTAGCTAGATTGTACGAAGTAAAACTGTGGCTGACTAATGTCACAAGGCAGAAACATAAAAGTTTTATGCGTTGCGTTCCGTAGTCATAAACTGTGAGTAACCCACTTTCGGGGTGTGAAAACCTACATATCATGTGGTTTAGTATAAGTACTTATTATTGTAAGACTTCCACAAACAGTAACTATAAATGTACGGAAACAAAACAACGTTTATTAGACGTTCATTAAGTATGTTATGACTTGCTTGTGAATTATGTTTCATAACAAATGTTTTAGTTGCCTAGGGTATCTTAGTTCAGGAGACTCGTAGGTGCCCTAGGATTTAGTCGTTAATGTAGAATAGACATGGATACCCAAAAACCTCTATCTATCTATCTATCTATCTATCTAATCCTAACTAATATTATAAATGCGAAAGTAACTCTGTCTGTCTGTTACCTTTTCACGGCTAAACTACTGAACCGATTGATTTGAAATTTGGTACAGGTGTAGCTTATGGTCCGGGAAAGGACATAGGCTATGTTTTATCCCGAAATTCCCACGGGATCGGGAACAACGCGGGTGAAACCGCACACAGCAGTGAGAAAATAACTACAACATGGGTCCTAATATTGACACTGAATGAATATTACTTACTTACTATACGAGTATAAATACAACAATTACTTGGTAAACGTATTAAAACCATGTTGCATAGGTACGTGTATTTTAATAATTTATTCATTAAAACTTAAATTAATTGATTTGAAAATCAAACACAATGGATACCTGTGCATTCATTTTATAACACTTTATTGATATTGATATCTTTGATTTACACGAACACTACACATTGAAATAAAACACTTAAACGGATTTTTGTCGTGGTAGATTTTTGTTTTACATTTTCTGACGTTTCGGATTCTTTACAGAACCCGTGATCACAGTAGACTAAGATGGAAGACGTCTGTACATAGTAATGTAAAAAGTTGACTACCTTCAATATTTTGAATATAATTTTAAATACATTGTGAATTTACGAAACGTCAGAAAAAGGAAAACAAAATACAACCACGACAAAAATCCGTTTAAGTGTTTTACTTTATTGATAGATTATATTTTTAAGCTTTCAGTAGAAGACAAAACAATTTTCTGTACAGTTTGATTTTATTTGAGAAAATGTAAGTACTTATTTAATACGAGTTAAATATGTATACAAACTTACATATAAAACAATGTGACTGTGTTTGTGAGATTTAGTTATTGTTTTTACTGTACTTGGTAACCGTAGATTAACTAACATTATGTAATAAATAATTCATTTTATTCATTGTTGTGTTTTGTTTTTATAATAGTCAATTCTTAATGAGGTAGGTCAATGTTATTTTAATCTTTTACGTAGATTATCTACTGCGTATTGTTATTAAAAACAAATTCACAGGTACATATTGTTGTAATTACATTATTAAGATATTAAAATAATGTGTTTGTATTTTTAATGTTATAAAATATGTTTAATCTAATTTCTTAGAACTTGGTTTTTACTAAAATGAACACTATCATATCATGATGTATTTATCTATAATAAAGCCTGGGTATGTTTATCAATATTATCTGGTTTGATTGATGTTTATAAAGCCAAATTTGGTTATATGTACTGAAAACCGACCCCAAATAGACATGGGACAAAGGTTCGGAAAAGAAGAAGATAAAGCTCTATCTTGGAGTTTTATATTTATCAAAATCACCCTCGAGTGCGTTTTTTTGCAAAAACCGGAAGATAATTAGGGATGAGGTCCATAACGCCCTAATGACCCTAATCAAAAATTCACCCTGTAATACCTTAACTATATATAAAATCTTAATAAACTCAATTTACGATCTCCGTAAATAACAAATCAAATTTAAATACGGTCTAAATCACGGATTTAATCAAATTAGGAACAGTAACTGAAAACAAACAAATTATAGAAGAACATTACTATTTTTACGTTCTTTTTACCGCAAAGTTAATTAGGCGCAGTAATGAGGCATAACTGTGTAATTGTTTTCTTTAATTCGTTATATTTTGTACTAACATCTTGTTTAATATGAGAAATAAAGTTGTATTTGTAGCTTTTATTAGTTTATTTATCTGGAGTTTTGTAGAAGGAAAAAATGTTAGTAATGTGACCAAATTCGTATACCCAACGTTGTATCGACAACATGTGTTCTACGACTTGAGCCCAAAAGGAAAGGCCATGTTTTACGCTATTAATATACGTTAGTATTGCTTTCTTCTATCCTAATTATGTTTTATTGTATTTGTGGTTCGGTAGTTTTCCGGGATTAGACCTCTCTTATTTAATTGGGTCCTGTGTTTTAGTAATTTTTTTTGTTTGGTTTATTGAGGGATCAGAAGATTTTTTTTATTACAAATGAGCTTACACTCGACCATGTTCTGAGTGAAAGAAGTACTTGTAGTCTATGATGAAACGAGCTTGCTTAAAAGTAGTCTATTCACTCAAGTTATAGTCAATCGTAAGTCTGAAAAACAAAATAGTCTTTTGACTATTTCATGAATCTCATTCCCACTAAATATTCCTGCAGGTTTATTGGCAGTTTTATTCTCGACTCGACTCGACAGAATACCACAACCTAACTTAACCTAAGTACTTTTTAATGTGGCTGGTGGCATCCCGTGAGAACTTGGCTCTTCCTGCTTTACCCCAAAATTAGCGTAGCCTCTAAGGTACTTTTCCCAATCCCAGACACAGATTTGGCCTTCATGAGTACCTACTTGAGTCCATGAATACCCTCAGAGTCGACGTCACACGATATCAAAATCAGATTACATTGGTATTAAAAACAGATAACGTCTATTTTTATATACACAGATTTTCTCACGGACACGATTTAAAATAAAATAGTATTAATAAATTAATTACATAATCTACCTAAAAAAATCATTACGTAGCTGTAATCTAACTCACAATAGGTGGTGAATGGTCATTCACTCTTAGATATTATTTTAATTGCTCCGAAAAGGTATTTTTATAAGTACATGCTTATATACTTGTATTGAAAATATCCTAACTCGACTTGAGGTTGATTCCTGATTGTATTTTTATCAAATTTTGACAGTTGGATGTCAATAAATCACTGTATCTATCGCGTTTTCGAAGTCATGCTAGCCTAGCTGAATATTTACAATTATCGAAAAGAAAAACAAAAGTATGATATTAAAGATTTTTTGTTACTGATAATAAGTTCAATAAGAAAGAGTACGCGTTATCACGCTTGCCAAATGCTTCGTGATTTTAAGTCCATATTGGTCACAACCCCGAACCATATCAATTAAAGTTAATATTTTACATTTTTAGATCCATTATGCGCTGCAAAAGGAGGTGAATGTATGCCGAGAGCAAAATGTATTGAGAAACAAATGCTCTATATATCACGGACCTGTTATACAAGGGATTTGGTCTGTTGTTACGATAACAGAATACATCGCCCTTCCATTGGACGCTCTACAGATAATAATACGCAAATACATAATGATACTACGTCAAACGTTTGATGATATACTTAGGATGTGTCCATTTGATATGTATTTATTAATGATTTGATATGATGTAAACTGTATTTATTTGTAATATAAGATGTAATTAAACAGTTTTGGTATTTTATTTATATCCTAACAAAAAACGCTCTAAAATAATTGTTTTTTTAATTAAAAGAACCATATTTTGTCATTTTATATACGGCTTCATTCATCATCTACAGCAACGGACGTGCTACGACATTTTTGACCTAAGACTCGTGATTGCGTTGCTTGCCTTAATTTTTATGGGATAACTGGACAGTAGAAGAAGAAAAGGGGGGCTTTGGACCTGTCACTCACGAAATTCAGTATTTTGAGCTATAGATTCAACAAATTTTATGTGCCGGCAGCCAAAGACTTTAATGTCATTTGGATACATTTTGATTACACTGACAAACATCTGACAACCAAAAGATGCGATTACAGCGACACGCTGTCACCGCCACAGAAAACTTGGTGACTCTATACTACCTACTTTACGCTGATATTCTGTAATTACAATCTGTGTAAGTAATCACTAATCACAATATTGCCCTAACACTATGTAGTATTTTATTATCCATGGTAGTACGTATGTACGTATGTGAAATATGCGTTTTCCGCCACCATAACGGCGAGTTCCTATTGCGAAGGTGTGAATATAAAACATTTATTATTATTTACGAGAGTAACATTTGTCTGTAGTTACCCAAAAACAGCAATGGTTTGAAATTTAAACATTTATGAGAAAGTTCAACCGCCTTAGATGTTCGGGAAATGTGCCAAAAACTAACAATTTGCTGAAATCGTATGGTTTAATAAAAGGTTTATAATGGACTAGATAAAATCTTAAAATAAATGCTGTTGAAAAGAAAACATATAAATAATATGTTAGTTCAATTAGAAAAACTAAAAAGCGTTTGTCTAAAAAAAAGTCGTTCTTGACTGATAAATCATTAACTGTGGGACTACTCGACGACCTCGATGGCAGAGTGGTCACCATGCCGGACTGCCATCCGTAAGGTTGCGGGTTCGATTCCCGTGCGGGGTGAATATTTGTGTGAACAACAAATGTTTGTCTCGATCTGGGTGTGTGTGTGAATGCGTGTGTGCGTAGTTTCTGATACGAGCTTTGAGCTTAGTTAAATCCAAATTATTGAAGCTGTAGTGAAATAACAAAAAAATTAGTTACAACGTTCGTGTAGTTTTTATTCTTGGTCCATCCATTATGCTTAATGTAAATCGGCTATGTCGGTGTAACCTTTTATAGAAATTTCTAGTACTTTTAATAATGTAGGTGCTTGTAGACTTGTCAAAAAGAGTTAGAATATCCGGCATCAATGAGTCACAACACAATTCATTGTGTATGAGTGACTTATTTCGGACAAAACTATCACGTCAAACTGTTATCAATGAAATATGTTGTTGTTGTGCAGCTAATGTCACAAAGTAAATAAATAATGTGAGTAAATAAATGTATCTGTATAATTTATATATAAATTGTTTGTTACGTAATATCAAATGCAATTATTATTACTCAATTCTACGTGTGATAGGAAAAGCTAACTTTTAAATTATATGATTATAGGATTGGCTATATAATCAATCACTCTATCATCTTATTAAAAATATATAATTAGGTTTAATACCTGTATGTAGGATAGGATATCCGAAGCAAAATTAAGGCATGCAAACAAACCTTATTTTCATTATAATTTACTCTTATAATATGTACAAATTAAATACCAATCACAACACAATACAATATGTAATCTGCTGCATCAAAATTAATTCCAAATATAAATTATGTCAACAAAAAATTGCGATACCGAGAAACATTTAATTACTGAAAACGTTATTATAAAACTCAATTACGAGATCAAAAGAATTAAATTATATCTTTACGAATGGAATGAATTTGGTTTTATTTACGGAACGAATAGGCGGGTAGGTAATATTTTTTGTAATGTCAAAAGCGGAAGGTATTCCCTTGGAAGTGGTCGCCTAATTGTTAAACCGTCGGAAATTTGCACTAGGTACACACTATATAGACAGGGTCGGCCTAAGGAATATATTTATCCAGTACAACCCGAAAATTATATAACAAATATTCATTATTCTTCTCCTATTCTTCCCTCTCCTTCTCCTTCTAATGACCTGTTATTCCTCACAGGTTAGCAACACACGTGTGACTCTTCTTAGCGTCCGTCCATGGGGATTCTCCCTTCAATCTTAATAGGTACGCGATTCTAAGCATTTTCCCAACCGGGAAAAATTGGTGTCCATGGGCGACGATAGATACTTACCATCAGGCGATAGTATTTTTTATTATATTGTGCCATCAGGTGATGCGTCGGTTGGCTGCGTCTCTGGTTTAAACTGTAATAGTAAATTGATCTCCATACCAGCCTGCTAAGCGGAGGGTAGATTCTCATCCCGCACGAGATAATTATTTGTGCGTTCCATAAATGTTTATCTTTGTACCCGTGACTGTGAAACGGTAATTATTAATTAATGAAATTATGATTGATAATGATATATAATAATTTGAGGTATCCATGCGTGTAAAGGGTTTCGTATGTTACAATAATCATTAAAAACAAGGATCAAAAAAGAAATTGCTTAAATTGTACGCAAATACTCATACACACACTCTTGCTTATGTAATATGCAATTTATTAGTTGCAATTAAGTTAGGCCAAGTTGAACACCCAACCTAAATATTTTAGACCATCTTTTATTTGGTTTAAGCTATTTACCAAGAACTTATTTCGATAGACAGAGATTCATTTAGATTTTTTATAGAGCGCGCGCTGCCTAACACTAAAGTTGCTTGTCTTCTGTATACTTTAAACAAAAATTAACATCAAATCCTGTGTTTTTGACTTTTTGCCCCTAAATAAAGTTCCTTTATTCGTCCCCTGTAGGCATGATATTTATGGAGGTGTTTTGACGGGCCCGATTACGTGTGAGGGTGTTTCTCCTTCACCCGAATTTCGGTCACGCACTCAATGTTTTTCTCAAACCACAACCGATGCAATAAGAAAGAAACCTATATTGGAAAATTAATTTTAATGGATGCAAAAATATCGATGTGTATTCCGATATTTTTTGTATTTTCAATATGTTTTTAGATGTTCGCGGTTTTATGTTTCTTTCGCAGGTAAGAGAAGATTACTAAAAATGTTAGGTACAAAACGACTTTAGAGTGGTCGAAGTAAGAAATATTTTTTAAAGAAATAATAGTGTATTTTTTTTAGTTTAATCCAAGTTTCATAGCTGTTATTACCTATGTGTAAATTCTTTTAGTTCAATCCAAGTTTCATCGCCGTTAACATTTTTACGAAAAATAAATTAAAATGAGACAAATTTGGACTAAGTACGCTGTTGTTATACACCGTTTGTTAATGAGGGTTATTAATGTACAAATATGGTTTTGTTATAGTAATATAATCACAAATATATAACACACATAATTTGAACGTAAAGCGGGTTACGCAAACATCTCTATTAATTAGAGGCGTTCGAAGGTTGCGTAATACATTATTATAGTTGATACTAGGAGTAATATTATTTTGACAACTCACATTGACATGAGCAAGGGATTCGATCACGGGGCGGGGCGATGTTTAAGTAAACATAGATGTTTATTCGGGGTCTCAGATGTTTATTTGTATGTCTCACTCGTTTTATTATTCCACTGGACGTTATTGTGAATATTGTGATACTTTTGGTCTATTGTTTTATTGCAGCAAACCATAATTTATGAACTACTAGCGGCGCCCCGCGGCTTCACCCGCGTAGTTCCTGTTCCCGTAGGAATATAGGGATCATATTAAAATGCTAAAAACCTTCCCACTGAATCACTCTGTCTATTAAAACAAACCGCATCAAAATCCGTTGCGTAGTTTTAAAGATCTAAGCATACATAGGGACCTAGGGACAGAGAAAGCGACTTTGTTTTATACTATGTAGTGATAGTGATGAGGAAGATATGTTTATAGTTTACTAATTTAACACTTGAGGTTATTTGTTAAAAAATAATACAGTATTTTTATACTAAGTCCAATGGAATCCCGTGGTGTCATAAGTGACGTAAGAAGCTTCGTGAAAAGGAGTTCGCCGCCTTGGCGTATGGTTCAACTTGGCAAGAAACTGCCGTGCTTATTTCAAATAGGGGTTGAAATAAGAAAAAACAACCTCCTAATATACAAATGTTTATCTTGGTCTGGGCGTGTGTGTGAATGAGTGTGTGCGTAGTTTTTGATACCCTAGATACAAGTCACGAACTTAGTTAGTCAGTTACTATAATGAAATGATGTAGTGTTATGATATGTTATCTTTAAAAAAACGTAATCAAACATTATCCAGGTGAATTACCCATTCAATGTATGCTGCTTTGCGAATATTGTGATTTATAAACAGTCACCGATATCATTGGAACGTATTTATCAAACCAACGAAATTAGTACAATTGTTATCTGATTGTGTTATTGATATTAATTGTAGGATTGTTACAGATAGAATATTAATAAGTTTATTAGTGAGCTTATTTTAGTTTCAAAATATTGGACATTCGATAGTTTATTGTTTGTATATTTACACTTTTTTAGGACCTATGACGCAAATTAGCAGACGGATCACCTGACAGTATGACAGTCCGGAAACGAGAATCCTTTCAGCATTTTAGCTATTCTTTATATTCTTTTCAGATTTGATCTACCACTCCCACACGAAAATATCACTCTTAGCTAACAAAACATAGAAAATTAATAGAAAATATACATTTATACACCCCTATTTTGAATTCGAGATACTTAATCACACAGCTAATGTAAACAACGGGTGACAATATAATAGTGAAGATAGTTTTTATCTTTTGCTTTTATTTAAAAAATTATGATAAGTCAAAGTTTTTCAAAATCCCGCCGAATTTTATTGTTATTCTACACCGAACAACCGGCGAACGCTGCGATACACAGCTAAGCGCGGTCATCGACCCGAGCCGTCACAGAATACTTGATAGTTAGTGTGCCGTCTGGTAATACGACATTTATTTAGTATTTTTTAAAGATAAGTAATCGACTATCATTTTTGATATTTCTATTGGATATATGGATTCAGTTACTGCTACAGGTATTCTGATTTTAATAAGTCCCGTAATTTCAAAATAGGGGTGTATACCTGTAATTATTACGAGTAGATAGATTATTTACATAAAATATATGTCTGACACATTGTTATCATGTTACACTAAATATTAAATGCCCGAACATATTTAACAGACTCGATCAATAACTACAAATTAATTTGAACGATATTTTGGCAACATATTTTCAAACTATTGCTTTTGACAGCATAAAGGATTCGACGTTCGAAAAAGGGTCAAATTAATACCCCTTGTCAAACATCGTTTGGCATTAACGTCTGTTGGGTATAAACATAACATTTTTATGTTTTGATAGTAACTATTTATTATTATTAATATAACAAATTGTGTTTTTGTTTTTGTTACCCTTGTTCTTGTTTATCCCGTGGGAAATCGGGGAAAAGTTTAGTAACTTATACAAACTGAATGTTACGTGAGTGTATAAGATTTGACAGTAGTTGTAAAAGTCATATAGCATTTAAGACTTTCAGAAGCTGCGTAGTGGTCTTCCAAAGATCGAGTAAAGTTTAGACACGATATGAACTAGGTCCCAGGGTCAAATCCTGTATAATTATATGTTTTGTAAACTCAACATATGTATGTAAACTATGAAGAAAATTTCAAATTCTTCGCTTATATTATTAGGAAACTGTTAAGATGACACGAGACACTGAATTATACTACTTAGTGGTCTAACAGGCAATTTATGCATGACTTTGATTTCATTAACAAAATTCTTTCCATCCCTCTGAAAAATATGATGTAAAAATGTTAACAAACAGAGCTAAACTTCAACAAATCCTACCACTATTACTTACCATTTATAATCTTTCGATACAAAACAACTATGTTTTACATCGGCTGGAGCCGGTTAAAGCTGGGTTATATCCGGGAGGCTCCACCGGATGGCGGTACTCGAGACCGGCTCAATTCTCATCTGTCTACATCCGGATCTGCTTGTCTTTAGGACGTACTAACAACGGATATAACTGTAAATATTGGCGTCGCGTTCGTACTTGTTTAACGTTTTGTAGTAAGCGTGGTTATTTGCGCTAACGTTGGCGCAGTTGACGGGGTACTTAACTTAAAATTACAGTAAAAGAGTCACACATTTACTATGTCTGCAAAATACTCAAACCAGGAAAATAAGGCATTTAAGTACACAAATATTAACCTTGAGTGAAAATCGAATTCGTAACTCTTGGCGGCGTTTCTACAAAGTACGCTTGATATATTAGTTTTTTGTTTTTTAAATGGCTGACCTAACTAACTCCGACATCTAATTTGTGTTAGCATAATGTATTTAGTAAGACAACGAGCCAACATTTAAATTTCAAGAGTAAATAAAATAAGAACCATCGACGCAGCAAATACCACTTTACTTGTTTTCACGTGTACCTACACAAACGGAGCATGGGAAATTAATTTACTTTTCTATTTGCTTTTTTCCACAGTTTCAATTATCCGACAGCTAAAACAAACGTTGCCTCTACATTTAATTTACCTCAGCTCCTTTGGGACCTCCCAGGACTACAAGTTGTTGACTTTTTATTTTATTAACTGCCTCTTGGTTTTCACTTGTCGCTGCGAGAATCTTTTGTGGACTTATTTTTCTTATTGAAAACATTATTGTTACGTCATCTTACGTTGTAAAAAACTTGTCTTGAAAAACTTTTTGACATAGAATTCCAGACTTAGGGTCCTAGCTTAGATGAAAATATTGAATGTACATATTTTCCGATTATTTAAGAGTGAGAAACACTGATATATCAATTCTAAGACTTGTCGACACACACCTCATACTACTTCCTTCCTTCCTAGATCATCATCATCAGCTCATATAATGTCCCCACCGAGGGACACGAGCCTACCCTGAATTAGGGTGATTAGGCCTTAGTCAACCACGCTGGCCAAAAGCGGGTTGGTCGACTTCACACACAACCTTAGAATTTCTTCCCAGGTGTGTGCAGGTTTCCTCACGATGTTTTCCTTCACCGTAAGAGCGTCGAAATTAACGTACATATGAATTCGTAAATTGAAAACACATTGGTACGTGGCAGGACTGGTGGGGTTCGAACCAGGCACCTTCCGATCGGAAGTCAACGGCCTTATCCCCTGCGCCACCGACGCTCCTTCCTAGATAGTTATTTATAAATTATACGTTATAACATTAATTAATTTACAAATTGTATATCAATAAAGATGTAGACTAAATACTAATTCTAGAGTCTGAACATTGAAATCAAGATCAAATCTAAACAGACAATAATATTATGTGAATACTGGCATAAAATGTGGCTTTTAATATTAATTTATTGAAGTATTAAGTTCACGAACATTTTGAAAAAGTTTAAAGAAACATTCCAATGGGATCTATTTTTGACATTTATGGATTTATGAGGTCAAATATAAATGTCACTCAACACGAAAAACTTGGGCTAAAATAAGCAAACCTTTTGCGGTAATGGTAAAAATTGTAACAAGAATGGCGAACTTGTACAATGGCTAAGTTTTAATTGGATTTTAACTTTTAATTGTGTGATTCTGAAGTGAAAAAAATCTTTTCTTTTCACAAATTAACGCTACAGTTACGACTCTTGTAATTGTATATAAAAATAACTGCGAGAAGTATTCATAAGATTGCTTTTATGATTCAGATTGGTTATATAATATTTATAATTAAAATAGATTGGGTTGTTATGAATACACTGAAAACTGACATCAGATATCTCTATTTCAAAATCAATTATTAGCTTAATTACTCGTTACAATTGCTGATGCTAAACATATACCTTACCCCTTCGAAGCACATAGACGCTTATCAAATTACGCTGCTTCGATAACAAATAATTGATTAGTACCAACATTTATATTTTATAATCTATTAACACTTTAAATTTATTAATTTTGTTCTCTTATTCACCCCAGTAAAACAATTCCTGTTTCGGCTGCACAAAACTGGTAATACAAACTGCATGTGGCAATAAATTGACGCATTAAAACCCGAATTGATATAAATAAAACGTTTTTGTGGAATTTGTGTAGTAACCACCGCACATTTATTATGGAATGGGTTCCATAAAAACAACCACTGGTAATGTTTGAGGACTGTACGTGCTTTTAGCGCGGTTGCCTTTAAATATTTCACAGGTTTTCACCGAACTGGAAAACGAACCACGGCCAGATTAAATATATAGGTTTTATCAGAAATCTTCATGTTTGGTTTGTTTTACCTGCACCCGAAACCAGGCCAACACGATCCAAAAAACGAACGGATTGATAGACACGCTATTTTTGGGATAGTTCGATGTGTTAGTGTTATGTAAAAGGAAAAAGACTACTCTATATTGGTCTTTGATTTGTGCAAACATGAAACTAAAAATACTATTTCATTTCTGAAATGGAAATTAAACCTGGAATTGAATCCCTTTTGAAATAGTTTTACTCATTTAAAAATTAGTCTTTTTTGACAACCCACATCGTCCCACCGCTGGACAAAGGTCTCCCCCAGACATCTCCATCTCTCCCTATCCTTCGTAGTCTCCCAGCTACTGTCGAACGCAACGATGAGTAATTACTACTATAAAATACAAACATAAATAGAAGAGTTCATAGTTTCATACCAACATTATATACGATTATATTGTTCAAAGATTAAGTAAAGTGCTTTGAATACACAATCCGGGACGTGTCAAATCTTAAACTTGCGAGATTTAAAACAGACACGTGTCAAAGCCATCCAAACAATACGCTTTAATTTCGCTAAGTAGATACAATTGTAAACAAATTTGTTTAGGGCGCCTGACTGAGGCTGATAAAGTAAGCAAGTTGTTAGTTAAGTAGATAGAATGGTAAACAAAATTGAAAAGGACCACAAATATCTTTAAGAAGTAGTATCAGCTTATTAAACCCTGCAGGGCAAAGATTTCCTGTTTTATTGGTGATATTTGGACAGTAGGAACAATAACCCTATCCCCTAACAATAAAATATATAATGCGTAAACCATATTTGATAAATAGCAAAAATGTATAACTTAATCCAGGAAACGAGCCTCGGATTTCAGGTTCGCTAGGCGCCCATAGGCTATGGAGTCTAGATAACCGAGTATCTTATCATTACTAACTTGACCGTTCACACTCAACCGATTATACGTTAGTGCGTTGAGTGTGAACGGTCAAGTGTTTTTCTATACATTTGTCTGTTCTGGCGTTACGCGACCGATAATACGCGACGCAAGTTCCGTCAGATATGAACCTTCCCTAAGACCAAAGTTTTTTGTTTACCTTATTTAATACATTTTTTGTAATATAATTTTATGGTATTCAATCTAATTTTATGCTGTAAAAGTCTGTGCTGACGGATTTATCCGCTGTTTGTTACGCCATTACGTAATATCTACTAGACTAATGGAGATTAAATGTGGTACAGATGTTTTATAAACCCAGGAATAGCACAAAGACTACTTTTATCATGAATTTCATATGCATTTGGGGTAGTTATTGGGATTTTTCGTTGTGAATATAGTTCACCACTAGCGTATTTATCATATAACAACTGTTGATATCTTTGATTTACACGAATGTCTTCTGTGATCACGGGTTCTGTAAAGAATCTGAAACGTCAGAATGTAAAACAAAATACAACCACGACAAAAATCCGTTTAAGTGTTTTATTTAAATACATAACAACTGTTTATTTAAATAAATACAGCTAATAATGATTAGTATCAAATTATGACAAAATGAGTCTCATATTTCACAGGTGTCCAATTTTAGATTATCACAATTATTTTCAAATTATGAAACTAACTGCATATTATGAAAACGCCGTTAGCGACTAGTCTATATACAGATAAATAAAATTGGAGTATCTGTTTGTAATAAATAACCGCTTTTTCTTATTAATATATACGGTACGTATGTCGTGGTCATATCGTAAATTTGACCATTTCATGAAATGGCTGATAATTTCATGAAGTGGTCACATTTCATGATGTGGCTAACTTAATTTGATGAAATTAAGTTTCACGATATTTTCATGGTCACGACACATACACAAAAATAACATTGTAAAAATATTGTCTATTTGTCTGTTTGTTCCGGCTAATATCTGAAATGACTGAACCGATTTTGATGGGACTCTTATTGGCAGGTAACTGCTGATGTAATAAAGAGTAACATAAGATTCTTTATATTCCAAAATTCCGGGTAAAACCGCGGGGCACAGCTAGTATATCATATAACCTCTATTATGATTCTTTGTATTGTATTATTATAACAAAACCAACACGGTTTACATGGAAAATTTTGAAACCTTAGGGAAGGGAACATACATATCTCCGTGGGAACCTACATTTGTTTACACACATGTTTTTCATGTTAGGAAACGTACCAAGATGTATTGCAGACGGTATAACAACAACTAATATTATGTAGGATAGGCCTACTAATATTATAAAAGTGAAAGTTTGCATGTTTGTGAGTTTGGATGTTTGTTACTCTTTCCCGCAAAAACTACTGTATCGATTAAGATTAAATTTGGTACAGATGTTCCTGAAAACCGCGGGGCGCAGCTGGTACATAATATATATTAAATACAAATACAATGATTATTATGTGGTTTTTAACTAAGTTTTCCAATTATTTTCCAACAAAAAATACCATATTTACTCATCTCATGGCCGCGTGGTTCAAATGTTACACAATTAACGTGAAATCTATAAAAAATGTGACGCATTGTGAATTTCCTCATTTCGGGATCGTTTAATTAGAACAATTGGTAATTTTGATTTTCATTATTCATCTGTCATCATTATCCAATCAGTCATTATTATCCAATCAGTCAAGAAATAAAATTATATGTGTGAAAGAAAATTGAAATATAATTGACTTACCCAATGAAAATTTGTGTAAAGACGCCCAAATTTTGCCCAATATGGCATCATCGACATAACCGATATTTGTAAAACTTTCCCGCTTCCAATAAGTCTGAAATATCGCTAACACGTGTCCTGTTACGTTCCTAGGTACAAACATATTCATTATCATTCCCCTTATTTGTCAAAGAGTAACACAAGAATTGAGTGCTAGAAGTTTTGTGTAGTTACAGGTTTGACCCAAATAAACAGGGGCGAAAACCTCGTCTGTCATGTTGGGCTTATTTATACTTTGGAAATTGAATTCTGTATTCAGCGTCTGTTTATCGTCCCGAGTTGACCTCAGGAGGGCATGTGCCAAATAACTTCAGTTCTTTCGTTTGATATTAAATTGACATAATGCCAGTTCTCTACGCCTAATTGCTCGTGTATTCACTTAATGTTTCTTTTATCTTGAAACAAAATGAGTACCAATTTGTTAGATTGCTTTGCTACGCGCCTTTCTCAACTATATACAAAAGAAATGTGACTTTATTGATTCCTAAGTGTCTCATTTGCTATTGCTTGTTGTTTCAAGTTTTCTCTCTGAACATTATTGTTTTATCTTTTTATACGGTACTCGAGCAGTGTATTCAATCAAAATATCTATTTTTTATCAATGTGATTACCTTGAATAATGAATCTTTCCTTTCCTGTTTGTTTTAAGGAAGATCACGGTATCCCAAATTTGAACCAAAACTTAGAGCAAACAGGATTGACCTTTCGGACGAGGGTCTTAAAAGAAATTACAGTTCGGAAAGCGTTTGACAAACATGGCCTTTATTGAGAGCACCTGCTTGTTTGATCTAAAGGGCCTATACATATTTGATAAATATTGATTAAAGTTCAATATCGAAAAGCTTCCTCGAATATGACCTACTTACACAGCTTTTGGTCTTACTCGACAAAGAGTTTGGAACAATTGGACGATGAAATGCAACGTCGACAGTTGCAAATTGCTGTGATTGAACTTGTGATGGGAACGGTGCTTTTATGTACCGAACAACATGCTTTGGAACTCTTTTCAACATTTTATTTTGCGATTTTCTCAGCGTATCTGTAAGGAATACCAAAGGAAAATATAAAACATTTTAACATTTTGAACTGAAAAAGTTAAAACAGTATTAATGCTAAATAAGCAATAGAACGTAGCGCAACCAAATCATGTGCATCCATAGACCATAAGTCACGTACACTCAGTAACTTGATTATTGTGTGAAGCGAGTTCTGTTTATGGGTCATATTCAGCTTGGCTCCGCTCCACGCCGCAGTTGCGTTCCAAAAAAAGAACTACATTTGCAATACCCTCGTCAATATGAAACGTTCAACTGTTACCGAATCTGTATTAAAGTTCTACACATGTCGGCCTCATATTACATTTCATTTGCAAGTCAAAAGAAAACAACATGTTTGGCTTCAAATAACTTAGGTAATTGAATTTTAAAATATTCAAAACTTAGCTTTTACGAAAAAATATAAAAATTGAATGGGCGGTGTTTCACAGTGAGCCTTATTTGTAATTCAGATGTCGAGTTTGGAAGCGTCTGTCGCGCAGTGTCACGGCTCTAGGCTCGCTGCCGAATTTAACTGGAATAAGCTTCCGTCGCACGGGCGGTATGCGAAAGAACATATCGTATCATACTTTACAGCCGCCCTCGTGGTCGGGGCCAACCTTCACAATGCGAGGGCACGTAAGGGTAACCTCGATTCGACCGGTTTTGTTTGCGTATTTACCCTCGCATGCCTCGATGACGGTTTACTGGGAGTCGATTCGGCTAAGCCCTTTTGTACAGAATACGATTTATTTCTATACTGGAAGGTACCTATATAGCAATATTTTGTTCAGGTTTTCTCTCCTGGAATAAGTCGAGATAAAACGCAAGTATTCACATTCGTAACATTGACTGACACGAGCACACTTCATAACTGGTTGATAATAAGATTTATTTTTCTTCGTAATACGATTTTTTTGTTATGGTATTATGATACTAATGTTCGTAAATAAATATTGGATTGGGAGGTACCATGATAAAAACGGTCATTATATTTCGGTAAAGACCGTGGTTATTGTGGATTTACAGGTGGATAAGTACTTGAATACGATATTATTTTTATGAAACTTTCTTTGTACTTAAATATAAAAAAATATTTCGTTACTATAAAAGGTGACTTTGTTGTTTTTATGTTACTTATTATACTTTCATTTTGCAGACGCTTGATTCTTGTTAAATAAAATGGAACACATTTTATTTTAACTGAAATTGATATAAAATCTTTAATAAAATTAAGTAATGACAAGTGTAATGTATAAAAGTAAAAAAAAAAAAAAACAGTGCTGTATCGCACCAGCGGCGTCACAGCGGACACTGAGCCTGCTCCACTACATCTTAAATTGTTTTATATTGTAACATTCTTTTGTAAATTTATATTTTGTATTAGATGAGGAAATAAATGGTTTAAATGGTTTAAAAGTATTGTTGAAATAACCTTCAAAAACGAAACTGTATAACCTTCATACCTTTGAAATATGTATTATACGCGATGACGAAACAACTGCGAAGTTATTAAATCAATTATTTACCATCAATGATACTAGTTCAGCTAATGGAACTTATAATAGACTAGGGAAATTAATAAAGAAAATCGTAAGTTAATTACAATGAGTAGCTGTTATCCTTAGTTAATCTACTAACGGAGTTTGGAACTTGTGTCGGCATCTTTTTCCTTCAATCATAGCTGTAATCTGCTTTTAGAACAGATTGCTTTTCGTTTACGTAAAGATGTTCAGCGATGAGATGATGAAACTAATCTGTTAATGTTTTTCTTTTAGCTGACACGTTTCGTATTGGATACCATCGAAACACCAAACTGACCGAGTCTGTGAATTAACTATGATACTTATTTATGTATATTTACTTACATCTAGTTCAGCAAGCTACCTATATCTGGTAAATATATATTAGATACTAGCGGTACCTTATGGTTTAACCCGTGTTTGCTCCTCTCCTATTGGTCGTAGTGTGAGTTCGTAGCTCTCCTCGATAAATAGGCTATTTCTACGAACTCAAACCAACAGCAGAAATAGCCTTGAATTAGTAGAGTTCCTGGGATTCCCCAAACAAACTCTATAGATTTATAATATGTATTAGGGTAGATAAAACGTTTCGGTATTCTGTATGTGACCTTATACGAAACCTACGTAAAACGTTTTTAATAACATTACTAAGTATGAACGAGTAATGTTATATAAGTAAGCACATAAACCAAGATATCAACCACGAAATGACGCATTTACAAGCTAATCTTTAGGTAACAAACAGTGTTCGCGGCGGTGTAACATTCGGAAGTATTATATTTGTGGGGAAACCCTTTGTTTGGAGACGGAGGTCCCTTTGTTCAAGGGTCTGGAGACGCCACATGGCTCAGCCGTTATTATTGTAAGTGAACCCGTGACGCAGGGATTTTCCAGTCATTAAAGAAACGGACATTTATGAGACTTTTTATTGTTTACCTTCCGTTTTAGTTGATATTGAGAAAATCTACTTTTATATTCTTTTGTAATAATGATAATATCATATAGCTTTATTATTAAATTGAAGTTGTACTAGCGCATCAGCTCTTTCCCTTGAATTTTCCGAAAATTCAAACCTTATTCTGACAATTGAAAACAATTGACATTTGAAAAACGAACATAACAAACAGCGCTGTCAAAGCTTGATCAGGATAGAGAAAAATCAACAAAATAGTCTTTCGGCGCCTTTAGTCATCCAATTCTCATTGCAGTGATCCTCTTTGCTTCCTGCATCCCGCGGTTTTACACTACCTAAATCCTGTATTAGAAATTCTGTCGAAATTTCGAGAAAAAACTTAATACATGTTTAAATGCAGTAGGTTACAGTAGGTAGGTATATCTAATTTGTTATATTACAAATACTTACGATTACACCATTACGTGCCGACAGGCCGGTCCTTTAATAGTAGTTAAGTAGTAGGGAAGTAAGGTAATTAAATAAAGCTTGCTTTTACGAAGTGGCGAGGTGTGGTTGAGTCATAAAGTTCGTATTAAAACGTGTCCTACGTATGACTTTCTTTAATTATGTTTTAAGTTATAATATTCATCATGATACAAGTATAATCTGAAATTATAGTAATAGAACACTTAAACCGATTTTTGTCGTGGTTATATTTTTTTTGACATTTTCTGACGTTTCACAGAAGTGTGTGATCACAGAAGACTGACTGTCTGACTGTCTTCTGTGATCACGGGTTCTGTAAAGAATCCGAAACGTCAGAAAATGTAAAACAAAATACAACCATGACAAAAATCCGTTTAAGTGTTTTATTTCAATGTGTAGTGTTCGTGTAAATCAAAGATGTCAATTCATAGTAATAGAACGAGGAAGTTTCTACGAGGAGGTTTTAACCTTAAATAGCACTTATGCTTCTTATTTGGAACTCGCTTATTTTGTACTGATCACCTTCAAATTAAAAAATATCATATGAACTTAAAATAAACATTAAAGAAATTCTTAACTAACTTATTTTAAGAAAATAAAACAATACAAGGCTTTACAGCAGGGTTATGTCTTCTTTCCATAAACACTGTTACAACCTTGTACTTATATTTTATTACACTGTCAATCTCCATTTACTTAAAGCTACATTATTAACCTACCACGTTATGTAAAACGAATGTTATCATATACCAACATTGTCTAAAATTTAAATTACGTTATGAAAAGCTGACATATTGCGTGCCACTATTATACCTCCGGTGAATACGGAATCTATTGTATTAATTTAACGATATTAATTAATGTTTACATTACAATGAATATGTTTCAATTTAAATAAATCTACATTATTAATGTGCGTGTCCTTCGGTTTTTAACAGTATTCTGCGGTAAGTATCACCTGAGTAATATAAAAAGTAAACAAATAGGTAATGTTAATTAATTGAGTTTGAAATTATAATCTACTGTGGAATAAACAAAGATGATCAAATCACTACCATAAAACAAAGTCGCTTTCTCGTGTGCGTGTGGTGTGAGGGCCCAATTGTTGAATTTTTTTGAAAATATGCTAAGCATTTAGTGAACATTCCCAAACAATTGTGAAAGTTGGAATCGGATTTTGTGAAAATAAAATAAAAGAGTTATGGGCTGTAAAGTCGGGCCCTCAGTCCTCACATAGAGGACTGAGGGCCCGGCTGTATCGGAAAAACTATGGATACTACAGGAATACTGTTTATGCCTAAATTTAAGGTAATGCCAAACCAAATTTGTGGAAGTAAGATATTATGCCAAAACATCGTCAAACTTTGTATATTTTCATTCAAAATGGGCCCTCAGTCCTCACACAGTCAAAGTTAATTATGCAAATAACATGAAAACTATGAATGTAATCCTGCTGTTTGAAATTCGAAAAATTAGGAAAAAAATTGTGAAAATTTGTGAAATAACAACCAGATCACTACTGCTTGTCGTTTAAAAGTTATTACCTTTGTAAAATTCGGGCCCTCAGACCTCCATATTTTTTTGTTTTTCTTTTATTACGCGTAACTTATGAAAGCTAGGATAAAACAAAATATCTCTCTTTTTGTGAAAAAAATTGTGCAAAAAATTCGATACTAGAAACAGTTAAAAAATCCATATATTGTTATAGAAAATCAAGTTTCATTTTTATCAACAAAATTTGTAACTAGGGTGACCATAATTTTTTTCTGAGAATCGGTGTAATTTTCAAAATGTATAGAAAGATGGACGTAAAATTAAATTGACACAAACTTGTTTTAGAATAGGCATTATTTAGCTTAAAAAATCATAAATTTGTATTTTTTAGGTATAAAAAACTAAAAAAAGTGAAGAAGGATTTTTGTATGGAGTCTGGGCATTTAGCCGACCGCCATTGTTTTTAAGTCAGAGCGCCATGTCTACGATTTTTATAAAAATAAAATAGTCATTAAAAAAAATATCACTTAGTGCGAGGACCGGACCCGGAAGTTTTGAAAAATAAAAACAATGCATTTCGTTCATTTTCATGTTTCGGTTTGTAGAATCTTTATTTATAACTAATAAAAGCTAGTACTTCATACACATCTCATACTATCTTCCCTTAGTATTTGTTTATCAAAAATCTAATGCAGTTATAGTTTTTATCAAAATCGGCGTCGAGAGTAGTTTCGGATTTGGTCTACCGCGCCCACTTGAAACATTCCTGAATTCATTTAATACGCAATTTGTACATTTTACGTGATTTCATAATCGCTATTTTTAACTGTAACCAATAATTATGAATCAAAAATCAATCATTTACTATATCACCTCATTATACTCGTGGTAGTAACTTAACCCTTAACTAAGTTCGTATATAGTTATCTCCGTAATGTGGCTTTAATAGTACAACATACTACGTTTTTCAACAAACTTGCGAAGAAAATAATAATAAAATATCATTTTTTGCTAATGAACAGACAGTTTTCCTATTCGCGCGCATCCAAAACAACAAGATAATTATAAATAAACAAAAAATTGAGCTAAAGTCAACCATACATACTGCCGTCTATGGACAACTGTCATCATGGAGGTAGGAAAAGTAAGGCAGAATGGTATATTCTTTTTAAAATCTATGGACAACTGTCACCACGGAGGTAGAAAAAGTAAGACAGAATGGTGTTTTCTTTTTATAATCTATGGACAAGATTTTTTTGTATCGAAACATTTTTAAAACAATTATTTAACAGAACGGGATGTTTGTACGTACTTATTAAAGTCGAAATCCTCGACTAGTTTAATAATTCTCTGTTCTTCTGTAAAATAATTATATACGATGACGTACGTTTCGTTTAATAATAAAATTTTTAAAACAAAGCAACATAAAAAAATATCTATAACTCACTCGCGAATAATAGGTGTCATTATGTGCCTGATTTCGGTGAAATAAGAGCCACTTTATGAGCAAGTGTGTTGAAAAGTAATTGCGTATATGTGTGATCTCTTAATTTTTTTGTGAGCCCACGACTAACAAATTAAAATGGTGGTCAACCACCTCTTATGAAGTACTAGCTTTTTTTAGTTATAAATAAAGATTCTACAAACCGAAACATGAAAATGAACGAAATGCATTGTTTTTATTTTTCAAAACTTCCGGGTCCGGTCCTCGCACTAAGTGATATTTTTTTTAATGACTATTTTATTTTTATAAAAATCGTAGACATGGCGCTCTGACTTAAAAACAATGGCGGTCGGCTAAATGCCCAGACTCCATACAAAAATCCTTCTTCACTTTTTTTAGTTTTTTATACCTAAAAAATACAAATTTATGATTTTTTAAGCTAAATAATGCCTATTCTAAAACAAGTTTGTGTCAATTTAATTTTACGTCCATCTTTCTATACATTTTGAAAATTACACCGATTCTCAGAAAAAAATTATGGTCACCCTAGTTACAAATTTTGTTGATAAAAATGAAACTTGATTTTCTATAACAATATATGGATTTTTTAACTGTTTCTAGTATCGAATTTTTTGCACAATTTTTTTCACAAAAAGAGAGATATTTTGTTTTATCCTAGCTTTCATAAGTTACGCGTAATAAAAGAAAAACAAAAAAATATGGAGGTCTGAGGGCCCGAATTTTACAAAGGTAATAACTTTTAAACGACAAGCAGTAGTGATCTGGTTGTTATTTCACAAATTTTCACAATTTTTTTCCTAATTTTTCGAATTTCAAACAGCAGGATTACATTCATAGTTTTCATGTTATTTGCATAATTAACTTTGACTGTGTGAGGACTGAGGGCCCATTTTGAATGAAAATATACAAAGTTTGACGATGTTTTGGCATAATATCTTACTTCCACAAATTTTGTTTGGCATTACCTTAAATTTAGGCATAAACAGTATTCCTGTAGTATCCATAGTTTTTCCGATACAGCCGGGCCCTCAGTCCTCTATGTGAGGACTGAGGGCCCGACTTTACAGCCCATAACTCTTTTATTTTATTTTCACAAAATCCGATTCCAACTTTCACAATTGTTTGGGAATGTTCACTAAATGCTTAGCATATTTAAAAAAAAAATCAACAATTGGGCCCTCACACCACACGCACACCACTTTCTCTGTCCCTATTTCCCTATGTATGCTTAGATCTTTAAAACTACGCAACGGATTTTGATGCAGTTTCTTTTAATAGATAGAGTGATTCAGTGGGAAGGTTTTTAGCATAATTTTATCCCCATATTCCTATGGAAACGGGAACTACGCGGGTGAAACCGCGGGGCGCCGCTAGTTTCATATAAATACGAGTACGTTAGGCCAATTGAGCGACATATACATAAATACTAACTTTAGCTTTTATAATATTAGTGTGGTTTGGTTTGATAGATTATAAAGTTAGGTTTTGATTGATGAAGACGTTTCAAGGATCAGTTTAGGAGTTACAATTACTACAATCTATGTATGTTACAAATTCTTTCACTATGATGGCAGGTCGGTCGCTGATTATATCCTACTAATATTATAAATGCAAAAGTTGTGTTTGAATGTTTGTGAGTTTGGATGTTTGTTCCACTTTCACGCAAAAACTACAGTATCGATTTAGATTAAATATGGTACAGATGTTCCTTATAATAAGGAATAACACATAGGATACTTTTTATCCCGAAATTCCCATGAGATTGTGTATAAGTAATCGTATGTTTTATTGTAACTTTTTGTAGTCGCAAATCCTACCAATAGATGGCGCTGTTACTTAATTTTTTAACACACGATGGTGAATTGTGCCGAGATTGTATGATGCTACGAGCTACGCATTTTCACGGGAGCGGGTACTACGCGGGTAAAACCGCGGGGCGCTGCTAGTCTTCTATATTTTATCCTCATTTCCTTATGGAATAATAACTGTGGGTACAGATATTGGTAACAAAGGAATCATTGCACAAATCTAATTAATTTAGAGTGTCTACATTGAATAGATACAATTAATTAATAAAGCTAGTTCGTGCAACACAAACTCGGTGAGTGAATTCATTACTTAGTAGATAATTATTATTACCATCAGAATATCAGTTGCTCTAGTAGTCCAGATTTAATCATTGAATTTTTAATAAAGAGTTGCATAACGAAGAATAATGGTATCCATCAATAACATCTATAAACAAAATTAGTATCTGTTTAAAAACGGAATTAATCGTTTGTGTTACTAGTTATTATATCGATTCATCTGTGTCCTATGGTTATCTATGTACTCGTAATCATTCACTACATCATCTAATTATTATAGTAACTGACCCCTAATTAAGCTCGAAGCTTGCATTTAGGGTATCAGAAACTACGCACATACTCATCCAACACACTCAGACCGAGACAAACATTTGTGCTTCACACAAATATTCACCCCGCACGGGAATCGAACCCGCAACCTTACGGATGGCAGTCCGGCATGGTGACCACTCTGCCATCGAGGTCGTCAGATTTCCACAATTAGATACAAGTATCTTCCAGATCTTTTGTACCCGCTGCGATATTTTCACCTACCTGTGATGACTGTCTATGTGGTTTTAGTACGACAACTGGGACCTACACGTCGGTCCCGGTTGCTCATTTCCTTCGTGCTTCGTAAGTAAAACGCTGACGCCAGCTAATGTGCCCTTCCTGTGGGAATTTTTGGATGTTTTCTATGTTCTACGAGACTCAATTTCAGTTAAATCAAAAGGAAAAAGTTTTAATTCGTTTCGGGGTCAGGGGTCTAATATCACTGAGTCATGTAAAGCTTTGAATAAGTTTAAAAATTTGATATTCGTCATTATATTGTAAGAGCTTTGTGACTGGGCTTAATGTAGAAATTACATACAGTGTTAACGAGTTTTGGGGATTATTACTTATCCTATTATAATAATTGCTTATTATTTATTTGTGTTACCTTTGCTGTTATTAGTGTAAGCAATGTAATTAGATTAGTTAAGAAAGAACTATTATGTAATAAATAATAATGTATATATATAATAACCATTTCTTTCACGTAAGTTTAATGACAATGATTTCTAATTCACCTCATGAAAATCCCCTTTTCCCATGTAGCAATGAATTGTAAAAATGATTTTGGGATCAAAGTTTCTCGTAGAGCAAATTGTGATTATATATCACAGTTTGAAGATCAACGGGCTTGACCGAGGAAGTACCACGCTCTCATAGAATATGAAATAGTACAAGCTTGGTGAGTGAAAAGCAACACGCACTTGAGACTCCGGGGTTGCAGGGATTCATTAGGCATGATGTGTATTTCGTGCTTACCACGAGGTGATCCGTCTGCTGCACTGTATCCTATGAATTAAGAGTTTCTTGAATTTATTAAAGTTCTCCGTAAAATCGTTTTACGTAGACGTTTAAAGAGAGAATGAAGGTTTTAATATTGTTGAGGGATAGGTGGTTCAATAAGGGTGAAAATAAAACAGTATGTTACATTCAGATTGTTCGATGACTGTTTATTTACACGGTGACACGGTCGATACAACCAAAGGTATTACAGATCACAGGAAATTAACAACTAAGTAGTTTGAAGCTTACATTTACTATATAAACAACTTCTAAATGACTTGTAGTTATACTTCTCGAGAAAAGACACATTTTCTTCACTGAGAAATATTATAAAATGACATTTGATAATAAAATTTAGAATGTCAACGATTATTTACTAATCTTAATAAACTTTAAGAAACAATATTTATATACAATACAATAACAAGTTGACGATGACATTGTTGAAACGATTTAGTAATGTTTTAAACTCTATGCAGTCAAATCTTTCTAAGGCCGAATTCGTAGTTATGATTTTGGTGTTATTAACAAAAAATATATGAAATATAACATAAATCTATAACCTTTAATACCGGTGGGGATAGCGAAAGAAATATTCTATTAAGGATACGGCTAAATACTAATTAACGTACAATAAATAAATAGAAATGATGTAATGTCCATTCTATACTTTTAGCAATTACTTTAATAGATTGACCACTTGGCTTGAACTGAAGCTTTGAAAATTCTCTTATAAGGTAACTTAGATCTTCATTTACTTAAACGAGAAATAAATAACAATATATTACATATCTGGGGGCACGGCAGTGCCCCCCGCCAAGTCGAGCGCGAAGCAAACACTGCCGTACCATCCTTTACAGGAACCCTTTCGCCGCATTTTCAGGCCCCTATTTGAGAACCTCTGGATAAGCCCAGAACGCTGAAATTTTCGTCATTTTATTTACAAAGAATATTATTAGGTACTATAACAATGTTTATAAACACAATATTGGACAAATTTTGACTAGATTTGAAGTTATGAAAAAACTCGTATATGCTTTTTGAAACGGAGCCAAAACACGGTTACAAATAAGTTTAAATAATAACTAGAATTATGTTGTTACACTTTGAGATTTTTGTATTTTTATAATACGCGATTTATATTTAAAGCAAATAAGTAACGTTTTATTTTTTCATTGGTAAATAATGATGTGTGTTAGCGGTTTTGTTTGATTGATGATGTTTATGTGAACCAATACAAGTTCTATTCATTCAGTCAGACATAATATGTACATAAGATAAAAAAAGTTAACGTTGTTTGTAGTTACTTCTTCATAAAATCTTCTTGCTGAATCATGCAGGTTTGTGTCTAGCAGAAACTACACACATACTAATCCATGCAAACATACCATGAAAACTAAAATTCGTGGATCATAAAAATGTTTACCTCGCGAGGGAAGCGAAACCTCTACCACTTGGTCAATTGTTTAATAATTTAAAGTTCTAGTACAGATTTATAAGAGTGCCTCGTGTCCATGAAGATAGTTGATAACCAGAGAAGAATATGTAGAGTTACAAAGATATGAAAAACAAACATAAACGTAGAACATTTACAAAACACTCAATACAACACTTTCTCATGTACGAGTATTGTCGGCACAAATATACAGAATTCACGCATTTATTTGATAAACATTGGTAAGAGTTTGCTCCCGGCTGGTGTTTTAATTGTAAATACGAATGAATTTTGTATTTTACTAAGCGTTAAACAATTGTATGTTGAAAATTTGTTTTCTTTTTATAGATATCGGATACTTAATAACGTCACGAGTTATTTCATATTCAGATCTAGCGGGGTATTTAAATTAAGACCGGAGTCAAATCTAGTCTAATATATAAAATTCTCGTGTCACAGTTTTCGTTCCCGTACTCCTCCGAAACGGCTTGACCGATTCTCATGAAATTTTGTGAGCATATTCAGTAGGTCTGAGAATCGGCCAATATCTATTTTTCATCCCGAAATTCCTACGGGAACGGGAACGGGAACTACGCGTGTGAAACCGCGGGGCGCAGCTAGTAAGTAAATAATAATTAAACTTGCACAATGCAGCAACAAGAATCATGAAACAAATAAACATCGAAAGTGCATGTCTACATCAATGAAAATGTCATTAAAATGGAAACTACGAACCGCCTATGTACATACATATGTACATACAATAGATACATATACATATATGTATCTATTTGTAGTATGTACTATAATTGTCACTTATTTATCTACTTACAATATTTTTGGCAGTGCTGTAACATCTGTTTAAATTTTATCTTTCTAAACATTTTTTCACATGACGGATTAAGATATTTTTTGATATTATAGAATTTTTCTAGTTCATTATTTTATCTTAGTTCGTCTACCTAACTAATATTAAATAGATTTGCTAACTAATATGAAAGTTTTTGACAACAAATAATTTAATTTGACTATTCAACATAATTCTAATATTGAGCTTTTCTTATAAGCTCTATATTTAATTAAGTTTTTGATGTAGATTTAACATGAATATAAATGAATTTCACTAATTTATTTTGTATATGAGTAGATATATTTTTAACTTTCATAACCAACTTCATTAATACTCGTATAATAACAATACGTATGACTTTCTTTTTGTGACAACATCAGTTATGTATATATTTTTTTGTAAATAAAATGAAAATGACTTGTTTATTTACTATTTTTAGTTTCATTTTTAATTAGATTCAATATTAACGTTTTTTGATATGTACCTAATTATGCGTTTTGGCTGTCAAAGTAACGAAATATAATCTTTAATGTACTTTTATTTCAAAATGTGTGTAAATAAATATTTTATTATTTTCTTCTAAAATTAATAAAGCAATAACACTGTCTGAATGTTTGCAATACAAATTCTTTTTTTTTTTTTGATATTCTACAACTTTATACCGCACATAATCTTTGTTTTAATAAGTGTATGCGATATCAAAGTTTATTTTCATTTGTCTAGGTGTTATAAAAATGATTGATTTTAGCATAATTTTATAAAAACAGCTCGATGATTAGAACAGATTACATTAACCACGGTCACGTTCGATCAGAGATTGAATTACAACTTTACGATATTGAAATAAGTATTCTTGTCTGTTTTCTGATAATCTGTGTAATTTTATGTTCGTTTTAGACCAAAAACTTGTATAATATTTTAAAGTATATAATGTATTTTGTATCTAACAACATAAAAATGAGATAATTTTTTATATATTTGTTAATATATTTTCGCTACACTAATTGTACAGTTTGTTTCTAGATTTCAAATAAAATGAACGAAATAATATTTTTATTTACAACTACAAAACTTTTGTCTAACTGTAAATACATAATAAGAACACTTTATATCTTAAATTACAACAGAAACAGAGATGGTTGTAGTACTTACAAAATTAAGGTTATAACGAAGGTGAGACTAGATTATGTAAAATGTAATAAAACTTGTGTTATATAACACATCTTCATAATTTAAAATGTTATATAACTATGTTACATAACAAGTTACCAAACTGCGTTATATAACATGTTACATAATTGTGTTATATAAACACATCTTCATAATTGAAAATGTTATATAACAATGTTACATAACAAGTTACCTAACTGCGTTAAATAACATGTTACGTAATTATGTTATATAACACATCTTGTAACATAATCTAGTCACACCTTAACAGTTTAATATCTAATAATAACAACGAAGATTTCTTCAGATGTGTTCATCCTGTACATCTGTTGAGAGAAAAAGAACATTTAATAATGATTTCAATAATTAAATCTATGTAAATCAGTACCAAGATCTAAGGTAAGTAATTTGTTAAACAACTTCGGTATACGTGTCCCGGAGTTAACGATATTAATTGAAATGTTCTTTTTTATGAGAAAGATTTTTAGGCATACTTTTTTAAATAAAATTTCCCATTTTCCAAAAGACTTTCTTGAATCTTTATTTGATAGACTTTGTTGTGATACGACTATTTCTGCAATTTTATTTCTTTATTCTATGGATTTTTTAATCCTTACATCTTTTAAAAGACACACTTTATTTTAGTTTGCAATATTGGATTTCAATTCTACTTACTTCCGTCTTTATATCACGTAGTAAGCACACTTTTTACAACCAACGCAAAAATCAAATACTGTTACTATTCCCTAAAGAATATTCGAAAATAATCTCACAGACCTCAATTTTCAATTAATATCGTATATCTAGGAACACGTTCAGTATAAACTGTTGTAACTAATGCATAAGCGAGGCAATATCTACATAATATTAAGCGGAAACACCAATGCACCGAACGTTACCATTTTAATTAAAACACATTTGAAATTTGTATTAAAACCAAAGATTTTCAGTTACTTTTACTTATTTCAGTACTAGTGCATGCTCATCCATATTAATGTTTAACTTTCTTAGTGTAAACTTCGCACTAATTCTTCAAATGAAATAAGTTATTCATTAAACACCAACTTATAATAATAACGACGTTTTATTTGTTATATTTAACGTTAAAATAAACAGAGAACTAAAGCAAGCTGTACAGAAGTAAACATGAAACATTCATGCAAGGAAAATCTCGTTACTCAGCAGTTTATATACTTATATATTTAGTAGGTATATAACAAAGTTACGTAACAAATGCTGAGATCTCTAAAACATATTAAATTCTGAAGATGTTATATAAATGTAATACTTCACCATTGTTATGTTTGAAGCTGTTAAACGTCTGTTGCGGTTTAATTATAAAGTTATGGACGGTTCGGCTTACTGTGAAGTGTGGTTTATATATTTTTATTACTCAAAGTCAATATAAAGAAGCGTCTGTTTTACAGGCACACATGTTTATATTTTGGGGGGGAATTTAAGGGTTTTCCATTATGAAATTCAAAGATATGAGAGGACATAAACGGGGGTTTATTTTAATATTATTTGGTTGGTATTATATCAGGTCTGTGCTATGCTTTGTGGCCCGTGAAATATAAACTTCGAAGCTTTAACGAGTGACAAGAATAGGAACAGATTCAGGTCCACAGTGGATCCGAAAGCGATTCACATTACATGTATGAAAGGTAATAACAAAAATGTATTTTCGTGTGTTTTTGGCTTCGTATTTTCATGTAATTTGTGAGAAAATAACATAAAATACAAGGAATGATAAAAAATTTGATTATAGGACTTTGTAGGAAAACTTTATATAGAAGGTTTTCCAGAGTCTCCAATGTTAATTAAGTTTAAATGGAATATCTAATATCGAAGAAAACTCGAGGAAGAAAATGATAATAATAGATAGTTTTAATCAAAGAAACCTTTTATCTTCAGTTCGAACAAAATATTATTTAACTTGAAAAATGAGTTCATTATTTGTTTAGGAAAGTCTGTAAATGAATGTTTTAAAAAGAAAAGAGATTTATTGGATCATAAAAAAGGAATGTAAAAAGGTTTTAATAATTCTCTTTTGAACAATATAATTTGAATATCGTTTGAATATTTTAACAAATATTTGAGAAATTTTGTTAATTTTAACAATTATTATATCAAATTATGTTCCAGACATGAAAATTTCGTAAAGTTTGAAGATTTTAAGAGTACTTATTTAAAAACAAAAACTTAAATAAAAAAATGAATGTGAAATTCAAACTGACAAATAAAAAGGTAAGTATATTTTAAATTGAGAATTAAAAAAGTGAAGATTATAATACTGTCATAAATATTTTTTTTTTAAATAAATAAAGTGTTTTAATATTGAAATTAAAAGTGTATTAAATTTATTTCGAAGTAGAAATTTAATTAAAATAACGTGTAATACATTAATAGTGTACAAGTGTAATCGAAGTAAGTGTTAATGTGAATCGCTTCGCGGTAAGTGATCAGCCAATAGTGCAGTGAACCATATCTAAGTAACAGGTACAGGTATTGTGCTGAGGGGTACATGCGGCGGGTATCGCTAGGGTATTGGACAACATCTTACAACTACATACATAACACTCAAACCAAGTCAACTACGGCACACGACAACTGTTTGTAGTTTAACCAAATATTGACATTTTGTTTGTAAGTTATTTCAATGTACCTACAAATTATTTTGTGTTTTTTTTTGTTGTTAATGTTAATTGTTTGTATATATATATATATTTATATAAACGATTAAACGTTTAATAAAACTCTATTGTTGTATAGTAACGAAAATATTTATAGCCTTTTCTATTTTATTAACGGTATTTCAATGAAATTTATCGTCTAACAAGAATATCAAAGAAAACTCTATAAATGGCTGACAATAGGTAAACAAAGCGTTATAATATCCGGCTTTATGTTGACTGACACATCTATTTTGGTATTACGTAGATTGACAGTGAACTAGAAGTTCATTTTATAATAAGAAATGATTTAATCAACCAAAATCTATGAATAAATCCATAACAACTGAGTCACTCCACTGGAATCAGTGCAGAACATATTTTAAGTCGAAATTGCGGAGTCTTCTGTTACTGCGCAGCAGAGGCATGTTTTATGCGTAAGGCTAAGTTCTAATATAGCAAAAAATCATTAATTTCTAACATTAAATAGTACTCTATTATCAAAGGGCCCACCAAAGTACCTCATTTTCTATGTACAAAATGTCAATATTCCCATAAAATAATGTATAATTGTCGTTTGTCGTAAACATGAGTATCAACACATACTGTAACACATACCTACTCGTTTTGTGTTAGTCCATTGAGCGACCTTACAGCTCAATCCACGTGTACAAATGGTCTTTCTCTCCCAAAATGACATTGTATTAGTGTAAGTCTTAAATTAAATACAAAAACATTATTCATTCGGTGCCTCATAACGAGATTTGACTGCATGAATTTATAACTACAGCATTAAAAAAAGAACTAACATTATTATATTTATATAACTTCAACTTTCATTATATCTAGTTTAATTTATTTAATATCAACATTTACAATAAAACAAAATAAGTATTTATTAACTTTTTAAATTGAGCCTAAAGCTAATTTATTTCGTAATTTAAAACTGTGCCAATAAAATATAAAAGTGATTTATATGTTAATTAATTTGAAAATGCATAAAAGATAAATCGTTGTTAGCGATCCTTAACTCTATGTGACTCGTCTGTAGAGTTCCTCTAGCACTAAGAACTTAAATGTAGTCTACTTTAGTTTACAAATTGATAAAGAGACAATTTAGATGACGTAAATGTCAATATTCTAGAGTACCACTAAATCAGTCTAGTAGGAATAGGTAATTTAAAATGTAGAGACACGTGCAGTACATTTAAGTGTGAGGTAGAGTCGGATAGGGTGTTGTCTGTATGGCATCGGACTTCAAAGTAAAATACTTTCAACAATTTGGATCAAACGTATTTAGATACCGTCTTTCTTTAACAATTGTTTTTTTGTGAAAACGGATAACTAGAACGCGATTTTGTAAGAGAAAGGCCGATTGAAGTTCGATCTAAATAAAATAAAGTTAAAACTTCACTAGGCGTTTGTCTTCGTAAAATCGCGTTTAGTTTTTTGTTCTCAGGAAAAACAATTTTATAGATAAAACTTAAAAGTAAATAGAAAATCGGATCCCAATTGTTGAAGATTTAATTCTACTTGTTGAAGTAGAAAAGAAAATAAATAAAATTTATTTTTTATGATACGATACGAATATGAAAAGTGACACAAAAACCGGTTCAGGATGTGACGTCATGGGGGAAACATGAAACATGGCTGTCGTAACAAGATTGACGTCAGAACTACACGAAAATGGCGGTTTTTGTATAACACTTATATTAATGTTTACGAAAATGTATTTTTACATGATAAAAAATGATTTTTGTGCAGTATTAGACACTTATATATTACTTTATGTTTTAATAATTTAGTTACTCTATCAAAAAGTTATTATTTTATATTAATTAGGGTCAAACTACATAGCGAATAGTTTATAGTCCGTTGCCATGAAGACCGTCTGCCATAGAATAAAAAATAACCGTCTCATTAACCTCGCATTAATAAATTAATTTCGGAATATAATTCTTAATTATAATTCAGAATAATTATTATTTTAAATAATTAACTTTCAAATTACCTCCAAACACGCTTTTAAAAGTAATTTAATTAAGTTTTCATGCAAAAACATCATTACAGTAAGATGAGCTTTATTTATTCAAACATTAAAATATTATTTTACAACTTATAATAAAGAGCTATCATTTATACTTATTTTCACAATAAAACTCCGCCATCTTAAGAGTATTAAATGATGAGCTTTTTATTAAAAGTAGCTTTTATTAGATTTCATTTTCAATAAAATCTAAATACCGCACCTCAATTTTGCAATAAAATATTAAAACATTTTAAGCTAAACCTCTAACACTTTATATAATTTTATTTTGCGCTAGTGAGTTCGTTCTATCGTACCATTAAATTAATTTGACATTTCGGTTATGACAACATCAAAATGTCGCATAAACATATCACTTTACACAATAAGGTGTCATTATGACGTTTATTAACGGCCATGACGTCAAAGCGCTGCGATCATGTCGAAATGAAAATAATTTAGCACACAAAGTTAGACGCTATTAAGAGCTCATTTATATTGATTTGGACGTTGTTTTGGGAATTAGGAAATAGATTTAGGCAATTGAGTTTCTATTTCGTTCAAGATAATATAGATTTATTGGTATTATCAATGCGCGCATCAATTATTTTTCTTAATAAATGCCACTGTCGACGTAGCCGTAACGTCCTTTATCATTTGGCTCTTATTAATCACTGTAAGCTGAGCGACACAACGTTTTTGTATAATTAATTTACCTTGCAGGTGTTTACTGACATTAAATAATGGAAAATAAGCGAGATAACACAATCAGTATTCATTTGTGAATATTGAAGCTTCATCTCAGTAGCTACGCATTCATTAACAACAGTAACAATACTCATAGCGGACATACAAATTGGTCTATTAAATGTTCGGGTTCCGAACATCGGTTCACGATACGGTTCATATTAATGCAAGTTTGATTCCCAATCGACACTCGACTTGACAAACCGAGCCGAATATTGAATAGGATGGACGTCTGGATACACGACGTCACGGGAAATAGCTCAATGATTAGAAGCAACCACGGTCGAGTAATTAGGGTGAAGTGTGGTTCTACCCGAGACCGACTAATCTCGCCGCAATTACACAACAGTTTAGATCGACGTCATTGCTGCTCACTGACTGTCTTCATCAAATTTTCCGATTGATTTAACCTTTATAAATAAATAGGCCGACGTTTTAGGCCTTTAAAATGTCCCAATATAATTTAATATTTAACTCTAAGAACGGTAAAGTGTTTTATTTGGTAGTAGGTTTAAGCGGACGTTGGGTGAAAAGGTTTGAATAAATTGGAGTCGAGTGATTAACCCTAAATAGAATTCGGTAGGTTGAGTGCAAGATACCACTGGGTAGGGACGGACAGAATTCTATTAGATAAAACGAAGTATTCATTAGACACGGTAAATGATTGGTGATAGAATTTTTGAATTAATGGTAATCAGAGGGTTGGTATTCAAAAATCGAGAGTTGTCAATATGAATACAAGTGAAGTTAAAGGGAAATTAAAAGTTATGTATAAACTGTACGTACTCGTATAAGCGAAAAAGGTTAACTTTTGTATTTTAGGTCAACGAGTTCATTAGATTTTGCGTCAAGTGAAAAGGTATGAAAAAGGTTTCATGATTCACAGGACATGAGTCGTATAAAAGTAGATTTATAAGTAAAAAATAATTGGACGAAGGGAGAGGTGGGAACCATAGAAATAGGAAAATGTCGTGTGATTTACATAGTTGGTATATTTTGCGCTTGGTAACGCAAAACGAATCACATTTTCTTGGGAATGAAATAGCGTTTACCTAGACAGAGCAAGTTTGCGATAAAGTTGTTGATGCTTTGCACAGAACATAGTCAGCATTTTCGAGTTTAAACTGGTCATATATTAAAATCCAGGAGGAAAACAAAGTGAAATGCAATGGCGTATAAAATGATTTTATAGGGTTTATTTAGATCATAGATTCTCAACCTTGTTCTGCCCACCACCCATTTTAAGGATACTAAATTCTAGAGCTCTTGTTTTTTAATTACTATCTGTTTTTTAACCAAGCCACGATCCCTGTGCCACCTTATCGCCACTTAATTTTATCTGGGTCATCTATTACCTCTGAAAATCTCGCTTACTAGTACAAGGGGTCGGTATGGCTAACGTTGAGAATCTATGATTTATATTTTTGGGGGAGGAAGGTAGGCTTTGAAACTATGAAGAGTTGGGATAAATTAGAGGCACCTATGATTCAGACTTTTTATGCTGGTGAATGGTGATTTAGGGTATACTAGAGAAATTATGAGTTACATTTTTGGGTTATAATAGAAGTACCAATGATCAAGACTTTTTAGGTAAGAAATGCAAGTAGAAAGTATATATTATATGCTTTGAAGGGTATTTGCTATGGGGTTGGGACACTACAGTATTGGAACACTACAGTATTGGGACACTATAGTGTTGGGACACTTTAGAGCTGGGACACTATAGTGTTGGGAAACTATAGTGTTGGGACATTATAGTGTTGGGACACTTTAGTGTTGTGACATTTTAGGATTGGGACACTTTAGTGTTGCAACATTCTAGGCTTGGGATAATTTAGAGGTAGCTCTCAGAGAAGTCCAGATCAGACACAGATGCCCTCGAGGAGCGCGTGTAGTTGGTGGAGGTGCCGTAGTCGGAGGTGGCGGTCACGAAGTCGGCCACCACGCCCGCGCCGCCCGGGCCCGTACCTTGCGTCACTCCTTCAGCCGCTGCTGCCTCCCGCTCGCATAGCTTCTGCTTCAACACGCGGATGCGTTCTTCTTTCTGTGAATTTATAATATAGATGAGATTTCTGTAAAGTCTTTTGTAGGTACAAGATTTTGTTTGTTACGTGGTAATGGCCCGATGGCTAAGGTGGTGACGTCATGAGTTCGATCTCTATTTATTTTATTTATTGAGCGCACCCTCACTCTAGGAAGTTAGATGAGCTACTATAATAGTAATTGGATTTTGCCATGAAAACGTAAGATCAATTATTATCGAAGTGAATTTTTACAACTATCCCGACCTTTAATTCTTGTCCCTATACCTTCCCTAATAAAATATATCTGATGCTACTCTCGAATAACAATTGAAAAGATTATTTGTTTTCTCAACAAACTGCAATACAGTGTATTGCAGTCCTCGACAGTTATACATCCGTTTCCATTGTACGTTATAAAGGACGAAATTATTATTCCAGTCATAACTTCGCCTCCCTCTGTATTACTTTACTATTTGGACTTGGTCTTTGTCTGCTTCTAATGTAACTAAAGTTTTGTATGCTCAAGTTTGCTGGGCTATATTATTAATAGCTGTGCCCCGCGGTTTCACCCGCGTAGTTCCCGATCCCGTGGGAATTCTAAGATAAAAAGTATCCTATGTGTTATTCCTTGTTATAAGGAACATCTGTACCAAATTTCATTAAAATCCATTCAGTAGTTTTTGCGTGAAAGAGGAACAAACATCCACACATCCACACTCACAAACATTCGGCTTTATAATATTAGTAGGATGTAGCGAAATCAAGCTCGTTTTGTATCAACCAGTTATCAATGCAGTAACGAGACTAAACAATTATTTTGTTGAAATTAAACGACGCACTTTAATTGGAAACGTAACTCCGTTGCGGATTAATTTTAAGTTAATGAAGGTTGTTTTAATCCAACAGCTCTTGGTAACGAAATAACAGAGTTTAACTAAGTTTACTCAAAGTAGTTTGTAGAACGCAGATGTGCGCGTGCCGGTCACATTGTGATTTACTTAGATTATACTGGAAGATGGTTTTAATTAAATAAACTTATATTATTTTAGGGTTTACACACGTTATGGTAGGAACATTTAGTTCATTTACCTTTAATTTTTGAACCTTGTTTCATGTAGATATCTGTGTACAATAGGGACTTTGTGGGTGTTGCGATATTTTTCGGTTAGACTTTTGAGGCCGTAACGATTGTCGAAGAAGTTAATACGACAAACGGGGTTGATGGATTGGTGTGCCCTCCAAAGCACGGAAACGCTGTACTTACATCAATATCAGCGAGAGAGAGATGACTTTACAATAGAGTACTTTAGTTAATCATAACCTAATTATTTTCCACAAATGAAGAACCCCTGGGTTGTTACGGGGTTTGCGGCACATTGATCACGTCATCAATCAATTGTTCAATCACTTGTCGCCACCTAAATCATCTTATATAGATGTTATGGTGATGATGAATCTAATTATACTCAAATGTAACAAGTAATAATACCCAAACCTAGCTACAAGTACCTATAACTGTATTACGAGTACTCTGATTTGAAATAGACAATTTTAAACTTTTCAATTCAAAGTTGTTATCTATCAATCTGTCCAAGTTTCAGATGTAGCGATAGCATCGATTATTTTAATGGTCTTCTAAAACAATTTGTTGGGAAGTGTTGTTTTAACGAAATGTTGTATCGAGCGAAGTACTTGTGTAAATTGCTTTCAGATCGACTGTGTCACCCAACATGGCCGATAAATTAGATTATTTATATAAAAAACTGGGCAATTTGGAGCGGACACGGCGAGTGATGCGATAAAACAATAATATTTTGTTATTATGTAATTTTGTTTATCATTTTGACATCGTAATTTGGTTTTTGATGACAAAATTGAGTAAATTTTTCTGTGTTGTTGTATCGAGAAATATTTTTGGTGGATAATTAAATGTTGAAAATAAAGTTACTGAAAACAAGTCTTTTAATGGTGTTGTTAATAATTTTGATATTATTTCTTATTTAAAAAATATCTCATTAAAATTTAGCGCTAAAACAAAATCTTAGATTTACCTCGGTATATTATGAATATTTACCAAAACATACCACATCAGTGAAAGTTTTAGTAAATATTCATAGTCTCGAAAGTTCAGTATTGTAACCACAAAGTCTTTAAAATGTGAGGTCCCTTGTGTGTTCGGAGTTATCCCTACTAAATTCACGGGGTACCCTCGACCTTTGGAGAGGTGTTCTAACGTGTAGAGACCCTGAGTTGAAATATTTAAAGTAGTACAACTTGTGATCTATTTGGTTAAGCAACTTCTGGTGTTAGACGTTATTATATTGATGGGTGGCCGTTACTAAAAGAGGCTTTTAATTTCATGAATGTTCCCGTGCTTCGGATCGCACGACGGATAACCCGTGTTGTCGTATTAATATCATGGACAGTCCTTACGGGTAGTTCAGCCCTCAAAAGTCTAACATTTGAACCAATAGTTGTATCGCCCTGTGTTGTGAGGTTATTCCACCAAATGTGACCCTAATCAGATAAGGATGACGACAACTTTCAGGGAAGGGGTTCACTAAAAAGACCTATATTATTTAGACATGGGATAAAGGTTCGGAAGAAGTTGTTCCAAATATCACGGATCATTAAATTTTAAAGCATTTACTTGTGCAATAAGTTTCTGCAGTTCCTCGTTCTCCTTGACGAGCTCCCGGTACTTCTCTTCCTCCCCTGAGGCGCCGCCGGAGCCCGACCCGCGCCCACTCTCGGGACGCTCCGTCGGGTGACGTATCACCTCGATCACCTGTGAGGAGTGACGTAGTTAGGGCGCCATTTCGGATTATGGAAACAGTTTTATTGATTAGTGATGCCTATTGGTTTTAGCATACTAAAGCTATGGAAATTTCGGGATACAAAATATTCTGTTTCTTTTAAATCCGTTCAGCCTTTTGTGAAAGAGTAGCAGACAAACACACGCACATGATCAATCAGCTTGAATTCTATCTGTCTATCCCGGAAGAATTAAAGTAAGTATCAAAAACAATTTGAGTGCAAAATTTTGATTTTAGCCGACATTTCCTACCTATTTGGAAAAAAACTAAGTAAGTAAAATATAATCTGCATGATCTACAACAACTAAAACATTAAAATATCATAATACAAAATGAATACACGAAGCGAAACATAATACCACTATAAATATTACCTGTATATTTTCCATTAGTGTTCTGGGTTATGCTAAGTAAATTACCAGTGCCTGACAAAAATATTTTGACCCTAAAAGTGACGCGGTGAGTCAACACAACATTAAATATTCATCAGATATTTTCCGTGTCGCTATAAATTATACTACACTATCTAGTATATCTTCATTCAATACATTTATTTTACTGCAACGTTACAAACATAAGGAAAACATCATAAAGTTACTGATACAGAGTAAATTACGGCGATTGAATCATTTTTCATGTTAGATGATTGTATCGATGCGTCATCTTGCTTTCTGTATGATGTGAAAAATGTATTCATATTAGACTTCTAAACAGAGGGGTCTTATATCGATTCAGATAAATTGTCTCATTCTTATTCATTTGTCTGTCAGATTGATATATTGTGATCCCCGACTGTCGCCTTTGTCCACTCCCAAATGAAGCGATAAATCTCAATGCTAACATTAAACTCAATTCTTGATTTAATTCAGTTTGGATTAACTTAATTTAGTCGAAGCTTAATTGAGGACTGGCATTTCAAACGGTAGTCTAGCTTTCTAGTGGAATCTATTTTCCAACCGTTCCAGGTATCAATAATATATAAGCGCCGCGCCTAAGTATATCATGTTGACCTATTTTCTGTATTATTTAGGTGGCAAATGTAAAAATAAAGCTTTGTTCTTTAGAAAATATAACGCGGAAAGTATTATTCTGCGGAATGGCGTAATCAGCATTTTATTATTATGAGAGAGCACTAAGGTTAAAATGTAGCAAATGGGACCAAATTTGTGCAAATATGAAACAATTGTGGACACTCGAGACGCTTCAGCCGCTGTAATAAGTCTGTGATTAAGTACAGTCTAAATCTGGGTCGTAATGAGGGAGTGTTAATTAATACCTACTATTTGTTTGATCAAAACCTAATTATGTCTTCCAAGAAAGAATTTCTGGGTAAAAATAATCTTTTAACAATTCCCTTCATTATCTTAATTTTTAATTACATAGTAATTTGAAGTTACTCACCTTTGGAATGAAAATAAGTGCCATACTCAGGAAACAGCAGAAGACTATCGCTAGTGAGACGAAAGCGAACGAGGCGTCTTGCTGACTGGCTATCACCATCGTCACGGGCGCGGTGATCAAACACAGCACAACCACGTTGTAGATACTCATTCCCACATAACGGGAATCGTTTATCTGTCTCACTTTAACAGATCTAGTCTCATATGCCAGAAAGAGACCGAACACTAGAACTAATCCTTTGTAGCCATACATTACACCTGAAACAAACATGTCTGTCACATGTGCAGTCGTAAATAAATGGATTGCGTATGCCACGGTGTTAGTTTGTTTGTCTATTTATGGGATTGATTCTTGGAAAGGTTTAGTGGTATGTACTGTGATGGAGTACGTGATGGAAAATAAAATCTTACGTTTATAAATGTGTAAATATATCAAAATTTTGATGTCTAGTTTTTTTTAATAGGCTAAGAACTTCACATCATGCCTTTAAACATACCTTAACATAATCAATCACTATATTATGCTATTAAAGTAAGTAATAAATAATCCCTAACTACGTTTTTCATAACAACATTTTCAATTGACTCTAACCAATAAACGTGTAAAAACATAGTACAGTTTTTACATGAAGCAAAAATGTGTAAATATTCCGCGTAGTGTTCACAAAGCTTGCAAAAACCTATCGATTCACTTAAAAATATGTTCACACACAACCATAGCGGGACTGACCCACTTATTCAGTATCTCCTCTTGCATTGGAAAAGCCATTCATCTGTACCCTTCTCTGTTTATTAGGGGACCACACTATGTACGTTAAAATTTAATTTGAAACTTTATGTTTACTATACAATATTAAAACAGAGTGAGTGACGATGTTCCTTGAGAGGTAAGGTATCTTATATGATGGAAACTAACATAACCTAAAGTTAAGTCATTTATTATTCGTCATATACAATAGTTTAAGAAAAGAGTTTAATAAATAATTTGCTATTCGTACTTTAATATAAGTTTTGGCAGTTAAAAAGTACCAATATCTCAGTATTCTTTTTTATTTTAATTTTAAAAGTTCAGATAAGAACAAAACAAACTTTTTATTAGTACAAGAAGAAAATAATTGTTAATAAAAGAGTTTAAAAAGTTGCAAAATTGTTACTCGAGTTAACTCAGAATGAGTCACGGGCGAGCTTGAGAATTTTAATGAATTTCAATGTTTAAAGGTAACACTGTCTTATGTATTTAATTCTAAGATCTTGTACATTTAATTTGATTAAGAAAATATGTTTGCTTTCTAAGTTGGCAAAGAATGGTTGGAATAAATTGGAGGAGGTTTTTGTGACGCAGAAGTATACGCGCAAAACGAATTTATACGAGTACAACAATAACATGTTTCATTGTATAGTCTCAATATAGGTATTAAATGTATCGGCTGTAAAGGTTAATGTTGTTATATGAAGTCAAGTATTGTTACTGATTAATTTTATAAGGAAAATTCACAAGCACATTTAAAATAAGAATGATTAATTGAAGATAAATTTTTGAAACAGTACAATGTAACCAATCACTGAACTTGGGAGCCATATCTTTCGATTGATTGTTATGAAGATTAATAGGGGAGGCCTATGTCTGAAGTAAATATTCATAAACCAAGGTCACATTTTTTGATATATCTTTCCATAATTAAGATTGTTTAAAACACTAAACATTACGTTAGATTGCACAACTAGATAAATGTTTTCAATTCTGTCTGCACAAAAATATTTTTGTCACCGATTTCAGTTTGAGCAACAAACAGAACTATTTGGAGCGAGTTCTATTCAACTACTGTCTTGTTTTCTTGCTGGTCAATTTACTCTATTGTACGAAGTATTTCGAAAAAACAACCACAATGTTAACAATTGGTACAAAGTCAATGTAAACATCACAATATCATGACATCCAAGTTTGAGACCGTCCAACAACGATGCCTTGTTCCTATCATGTATAATGTCTTCAGTTTTCATCGCCCCGTAATGTTATTCGAAGTAAATTCGCGCATTGCGTGTCGCTTACCACTTACACTGATCAGATTATTCTATGCTCAAGTTATTATCCATATTACAACGGTACTAATCGGTTACCGACTAGGTTATTAGATAATATAGTAATTTGGAAAATGTTTTTACTGAATTTTAATTTTGTATATCAATTTTTACTATTTTTAGGAAGCTTTTTGAGATTAACAAGTGATTCTACGAGGCCTAAAGTAAATATTGATTCTGTATTTTAACGGGCGAAAACTAACGATGGAAAATATTTTTAAAGAAAACCTACGTAAAAATAATTTTCAGGCACATATAGTTAAAAATGCCGATAAAAGACAATGAACGATTTTAAAGCAAAAATATTAAACGTGTATTGGATGTGGATTTGTTTGCACTTACAATAATTTAATATTAATTTAATGGCGAGCGGTTTTGGTCAGCTTTCAGCTAAGTGCATTGTAAACGAGTTAATTCTCGAAGGACTTTAAACAGCATTTGTTGCTTGTATTCTTGTTTACTGCACTGAGTTATTAAAGCAGTTATCCCGTTTCAATGCTCACCTGTCCCGCGAGACTCATGTAATTGTTATGACGGTACATACAACTAAAGTTTAGGGTCGTTTCTTAACAGTTTACTTGGTTTTTGGTATAATAATGTAAGAGGATTTAGGATACAGAATTGGTAATTAAATTTTAGCATGTAAGGGTCAGGTTTACATAATGTGAAATGCCTGAATCATGTTCTGGTTTTCTTGTAATTACGTAGATAAGGATTTAATGTATTAAAACCTCAATTAATTAAAATGAGAACATAATTTTTGTCCATTTATTAGTTAATATGCATACGAAGATTACTAGTGCTTGTTTAAAATTCTTAACTTATCCTTTCTCAACCAAATCAACCAAACATCAAATGAACAAAAGATCAGTAATGATGGATGTTTGAAAAGCAATTGTTTCCCAAAGTGGATTCTAATAGGAGTTGACGCTGAGTTAGGTAAACTCATCAAGTATTGGCGCAAATATTTGTATAATTGCAGCGAGCGCTTGTTCACGTACCTTTGTGTCAGATGCATAGGAATACTTGATTGTGCCCCTACTTAGTTTAGGTGTGTTTGTGCCACTCCTCTGATTAGATCGGTAACATATATGCATATAACGTATGAACACTGTACTACAGTACATGTATATTATTATACGATGTGAAACATATTATTGAGCTTCTGTGAATACAAATAACTAGTTTCTTACGTGTTCTTATTAAACTTGAATACTGTCTTAAGCTAGTTCTGACGAAGTTTGTTGTACATGTATTTTGCATATGAAAGTATATGCGTCACGAATAACTATTTTATTTTTATTTTGTTTATCTGTCTAATTATCTGTCTGACAGTTTGTTTCAGAGCATATTTGTGAGTAACGGTTAAATCAACTTGAACCTTTAAACCATTTGGGGTCTGAAACTGTCTCCATATATATGACTATATAAAGAATTATTAGTTTACCCGCGTAAACATACTCAAAACTATCCAATTCATATCATGGTAAATGTACCTTTTCTTTGACGTCATGTCTTGGTATTATATAGCCTTGGGACCTTTTTTTCGCAGAACAGCCGACTTTACTTAAGCGGGTAGTGATTATTATGACTATTCGAAGGTATTATATGGATTACGTAAACGATATTTTTAGATTCATTGGTAACAAACACGTTCAAACTATGGTCCGTACGATAAAATTTTATTTTAAAGGGGAAAAAGTGGGTCCAATAATATAAAAGTCTTGTTTAGACATAATAATAACATGGATGGGACCGTCTTGCGTTATCTTGGCACCCTTCGAACGAACATCTCACTCATTTGCGTATTCAATGTTCCCTGCCAATTGTCGTGATATGGAAATACTAAGTACCTATTCGGATCTAGATAAACGGTGAGGCGAAAATTATTATTGGGTGGAAATCTCTAGAATATTGATATCGTAGTTGGTATTAGGGAAATCACATTATTATTGGGGACTAAATATCAAGCTTTGTGTTTAAGTACGGTCAATGAATGACTTCATTTTCATCCGACTACAAAACAGGAGGAGGTTCTCATTAGGTTGTATTTTTGTATGGTTTTCTCAGACCTCCGTCATTAGGTAACTGATTGATTTAGAAAATTTGTTATTTTTTGTTTAAAGAGGTCAATTATTTGTAGACGTTTGTACAATATTTTTTTTTAGTATAGCTATAGTTTTAAAGTGTATTGAATTGTTTATTGAACACAATCTTCTGGGTATTTTCAATATAATATGAAAAATGTATGTCACAAGTTTACGAATACGCGTGTAATACTCACCAAGCCATATAGTGTTGTGTTCGCTCTCGCAGTGCTCCAATTCTGGTCGTATATGCACATCATCGTCGTGGTGTCGGGGCGCCTCCAGTGGGAAGGTCTCCACTCGCCGCTGTAGCGGATCGCGGACCTGCCACGCGGTCAGAAGGGCCGCGTCCACTATTAATAGACCACCCACCATTGTGTACAGTTTCCACCCATGTAATCCGGACTATGGACAAAAGATAACAAAATAAGTTTTCTTACGAACGTTTGTTAAGAGGATTTGTTAGGTATAAGTATCTAAAGGATTTCGTTTTCATTTTGGAAAACCTTTTCGATTTAACAAGGCTATGGATAATATTGCTGGCAAACTTAATACGACTAAGTGTAGTAGGTAGTTGAAAGAAAAAATGTCATGACAACTAGATAAAGTTTCTTTGATTGTGTATTTCCAAACCCTTTGAGAAACAGTCAAAGACCATCGTTAAGACTTAGTTATATACCTTAATCTACATCAATGAGTAATGGATAAATGGTTTGACGGGTTTAAATTGGAAGGTTAGCATTGACGTGGGTGTAAAGGTCGACCGGCCTGATGAAACCAGGTACTTAAAGCTAAATCAATTTTAAAACAACATTTTTGTTTATATTTTATCCCAAAAGTCAACACAATATGTAGTAAAAGTAAAATTAATTCAACTTTTAAATAACGCTATAAACGCGAGTTAAACGTTTAAACTATAGTGCTCATGAGACTCGGATATTTTCAGACTACTCAAATTTGCTTTTAAAATTATGATTTTTTACGATATAACGTTACGTTCTGAATTTAAAGTAAAATTAGGTTTAAGAATTTTATATGTGTTCGTTAAATCACAAGAAATAGTATAAAGTTTTATTAGGAATTGACTTAGATTTTACGAACTTCCTATAAATACTCGTATATCATCAGAGTTGTCAATCAAAATAATTTTAAAGATTTTTTTTCTTGATGTATTAATATCTAAACAATTTTCAGATTTTATTACACATAGGAAATAGCTGGAGTTTTGTAGCGTACGTGTCAGTTAGCCTACAGAAATATTTTTTTTTCATGTTGGTCTATTCACACGTTTGGACAAAACATTTTCGTGCGTCCACCAATTATTTTATAAAATACTGGCTGTGCCCCGCGGTTTCACACGCGTAGTTCCCACTCCCGTTCCTGTGGGAATTTCGGGATGAAAAATAGATGTCGGCCGATTCTCAGACCTACTGAATATGCTCACAAAATTTCATGAGAATCGGTCAAGCCGTTTCGGAGGAGTATGGCAACGAAAACTGTGACACGAGAATTTTATATATTAGAGATATACAATATCTTTTAAAATTATTGCAGTATTTTTTTCTTTCGTTAACTAAAATATATATAGCACAATATTGAATAACATTACGAGTATAACCAAACGATTAAAGGTATTAACAATATGTGTAACTAAACAAAGCAATGGAAATAATAAGAAAGAGTATTAAAAGAAGTACTCGACAATGTTTAGCTCAGTTTTGAGTGTCGCCGCTGTCTCTCTGGGATACAGCTTGACAATGATTAAGTACCCATTCTCAAATCTATCTTCTGTATTGCGATATAATAATATTTACTGTTATTTTTTGTTGCTCACTTAATTGTGTTTATGGGGTACCTTCAGATTCATTCTTCTTCTATCGTGTCAATGGCCTCATTATAGGTATATAGAAAAGTTAAATAAATAATCTGGTTCGCATAGCAGGTAGACATTGGATGCAGAAAGCCCAACATCGAAGTGAATGGATTGCATTGCATTGGGTGTCACACTCAAAACTGTTTTTTTTTTTCGGATTCAGTGAAGATGTTTTTATTCAATTTAACTTTTGGTACAAAATTATATCAAGTGGAAAATACATCTTTGAACTCAGTTAAAACACGCAAACTTGTATAACTTGGATTGATCGCGTTAAATTTCATTTTTTTTCTGGTGGGTTCCCAATAAACTTAAAATGAGTAAAGTATTAACATTTGTGTTCGTTTATCGTCTAACAGCTGGTTTAACAAATAAATTATTTACATAGAACGCACAAAGTATACAGATTAGTGATGCCTAATTGCGGAAAACAACCTACTTACTACAATAATACGTTTATGTATGTTTATGATAGTGTGTGTATGTACTATGTTTATTGAGAACGGTAGTATAAATTATTACGCAGCCATTTTGGTAAATTCTAGCTTTTGATAGTCAAATATTTAGAATTATTACCCAGAGCTCTAAAACTTACTAACGGTCTTTTTTATAGTGAACGTGAAAGCATTTAGTTTATCCTAAATAATAAGGTTGTACACATGAAAAGTTGTTAATTATCTTAAAATTTACCAAATACACTAGAAATTCTCACTGAAATGCGATCGCAGAACATTTCAGACTTTTATGTACGTCGAGTACGTTTGGTAAGTATGTACATCTTTACTGAAAACTCTTCGAATTTAGATAGGTCGTTTTTTGTTCTTCATGATCACTATATTTGCTAAAGTAATAGGAAAACATTCAAGGAGTAAATTGTTGAAATACAAAACAGATATCTTCGTCAAAAAGGAAAATAAGAACGAACCCAAGTGTCAAAGCCCATATTTCCAATGTATTGAATATTGGAGCTCGAAACGAGACTCTTAAATATTTATGTCTGATTTTATTTTCAAGTTGCGTCATAAACGACGTAGTATACGCTCGGTATATCTAGATTGGTTACGTAACAAACGTTAGATCCCAGAATTAGCCTTTAAAGCTATGAATATTATTCTCTAAAGTAGATTATCTACCTACGGGTATAACATTGTGGTTTTGTTGAATTGAACACTTTACATATTGCGCTGTAGCTTGCAATACACTTTATGAATTGTATTTTGTAATATTATTAAGGTTTTATGTTGATGCAAATTTAATTTTAAATTTATTTTTATAGTTTACATTAATAAACCTTAAACTTGAGCTATATTTGTGTTCTATAATTATTTTACTAGCTTCTATTATTACGATATTTTATGATGTAATGTAATCGTATGTAGGCAGTTTTCCGCAAACAGACCACAATAATTTGGGTTCTTTATTTGTGCTGCAATATTTATTAGTTACATGTGGACGCAGCTCAAACCCTTATTCCAGGAGTTCCTTATAAAAAAAAACAAGGGTATGGTGAACTGCCCAACCTGCAAAGAAATTCTAAGGTTGTGTTTGTGTGTGAAGTCGATTAACCCGCACTTGGCCAGCATGGTAAATCCTGTGCACCCTAATTCTGGGGAAGCTCGAGACCTTTGACAGGGATTATACATAATATGGGCTTGGGAGGTGGGGAAACACATATGGGGACATATAATAATATGAGCTGATGACGTTGAACTTACCTTTCTTCCAGGCTTGGGATCTGCGACCTTCGGCTTGGTAGTGTGTCGATGCACGCGCCACACCTTGCTGAACATAGCTCCGTATGCCATCGAGAAGCCGGCGGCCAGCAGCCAGGCGCGCGCCGCGCACAGCCCCGCGAAGTGCTGAGGTCGGACCCAGCGACCGTCAACGCCCAGGGCGACCGCGGCCGCCAGGCAGACACAGCATCCGCATAGCATCACCGTGTTGCAGGCCGGGTGTGACCAGAGTATTACTCTACAGGAATAATTTATACATATAACTATTTCTATACAAGGAATATTTAACTTTACAAACGATTGATAAATGATTACTTAAATAAAAAAATTAAGAGTATCTAATAGGAAAATTAAATGCATGTTGAATATCACAGTTGATTTTCACGAGAGACCCCTCATTACCGATTCTGATAGGCAGAATAACGTCGAACGCTATCTAACTGTGAGCGAAAAACAAAATATTACCGATACACCGAACGGCGAAGTTTAACGACTACTCCGCTGTATTCCCGCAATAAAAACGAATACAAAGTTTTTAGTGAATAAAGTTACAATATCCAGTTTCACGCCGGGTTACATTGCCCTAATGTTATTTTCAAGAGTAAATACTATCTAAAAGGAATTTGAAAAGGCGACGTGAATTGTCTAAAGTTAAGTATTTCAGTTGGAAAAGGAAAACGTACAAACGGTTCATTTTAGGAGCCCACGTCAGGTTCGGTGACTGTTACCAACGCAAAATTGTCCGCTTCGCATACAAAAGTACTCTTTAGGGTGGAACTGTCGATACAAGTTCCTAAATCTTTGGTTCTTTGTTACTTTCCGTAGGCAATTTTAAGCGAGTCTCTATGCAGTTGATTTTGCATTTTCGTGGTAGCCGGATGCTAAAGTATTCTACGCTATCACAATCCGCATTTCGTTAGGACCCGATCGATTTTATTTCGAGCTTTCGCTTTGTTTATGTTGGAATCGAATTGAATTTTTTATCGATATCGATTGGTTTGCGAATGTATTGTTTTAAAGTGTGTCGATAACACGGAGCGCCTGAACTACACTTATCTGCGCGCTGTGGTATTTGACGTTGACAAGGGCCCGTAAAATAACAGATTCCGGTGACTTTTTTACTCGATTGCGTGCGCAAAAGGATTTTCCAGTGTCATTGCAAGAACCTACATCATAGTTATCATTCGGATCACGTCTCCCAATAGGGGTTACTTTAGGCAGTATGCGGGTTTCTATTTGTGAGTTATACATAACTTTGTATAATTTTATTGAAATGTTCATATTTCATACAAATATTGACATGCAGACGTTTCTTTATTGGGCTATTCTCTACTAACATGTCTGCTACAAAAATACAAATATGTATTCACATTTTGAAAGCTATTTTCAATCAAAATGTATAAATAAACAATAAATAATTTAAATACGTGATTACTTTAATCGTCCATCCAATCGTTTACGAGTGAAATTACGTTGGACAGTTCACGAATCGTTGAATTTTGACTATGTGTCAGCCATAGGAATCTAGTATATTTATTTGTTTATAAAAAAGTGTTTTTTATTTATTTAAGTTTGTAGTGACACAAACTTATATACGAGTAATGTTTATCACTATGAGGTAATTTTGATGAACTTAATGTAGATTTTTAATAAATTCAGTTTAATAATGATAGATGTTTCATTTGGTTTAACCAAAAAATGTGGGGAGTAAGGGGAGAACGGCAATAACATCTGAGCCGGCCCAATTGTCAACCTCACCTGCCCGCGTCAGTAGTTCGTAAGAATAACTGACGGCGACGCAACCGTCGCGGTGCTCCCTGCTAGACAACAGACGAGGCAATGGCGACCGAGTAATGGCGGTATACCCATAATCCTACCCAGGCCACTGGGTAGAAGAGGCTACAGCGAGCCTAGAGGACTAAATTCCCTCAAAAATGTCTGATGCGGAAGGCAAAGGGAAAACCACCGCACTACTTATTCCCAGGAAAATCATTATGGCTAAGTTCAATAAAACAACGGCCCTCAGTCCCCGGCAGATCTTAGATGGTCAGAGGGTGCTAAGAATCCCCGGGTTAGCCATAAAGATAGCGACATGGAATGTTCGAAGTTTATACGAAGACATTAAATTAGATAATTTACTAATGGAAATAGAGCGACTAAAAATGGATATCCTCGGCGTAAGTGAACTTCGTTGGGTAGGTACTGGACAATTGACTACAAAGACACATACTGTGTACTACTCCGGTAGTAACGACAAACAACACCACCGAAATGGGGTAGCTATAATTATTCGAAACGAAAGCAGGAGCTATGTTCGAAATTTTGTACCAATATCGGACAGAGTAATGTTGCTACAGATGCAAGCGCGACCCTTCAACATCAATCTAATTCAAGTTTATGCCCCCACAGCTGACAAAGACGACGAAGAATTGGAATTATTTTACACACAGGTTGAAAACGCCCTGAAAATCACAAAGAAACACGAAATAAACATAGTGTTAGGTGATTTCAACGCAAAAGTTGGATGTGGGAGAGTAGATGGAACGGTCGGTGATTTTGGTTTAGGAACTAGGAATGAACGTGGAGATAGACTTGTTCAGTTCTGCCAGGAACATAATTTTATTATTTCTAATACATTTTTCAAATTACCACCACGCAGACTGTACACCTGGAGATCACCAGCGGATAAACCAGATCATATCGTAAGAAACCAAATTGACTATATCTTGATCAATCATAGGCACCGCAACAGCATTAAGTCTGCAAAAACATATCCAGGAGCAGATATTGGATCGGATCACAACCCTTTAGTAGTAACATTTAATATAAAGTTGAAAAAGATCCAAAAACCAAGGGCTTCAACACTCATTGATGTAGGCATGCTGCAAGAGAAGGATGTACGGGCTAAAGTGCATAGTGCCATTAATGAAGAAATAAATAAACTTATGTCATCTGTTCGAAATCCTGATATAGAAACAGACTGGAATGATCTTAAAAGTACATTGACTAAAGTTGGACGCGAACACCTTAAATCACCACCCTTTATCAGTAAAAAAGATTGGATCACACCGAATATCTTAAACATGATCACAGAAAGGCGCGAGCAGAAGGGAGTTAATGCAAATAAATACAAAGAACTGCAAATTGCCATTGACAGAACTGTCCGAGAAGCAAGAGAGCAATGGATGTCTGATAGATGTGAGGAAATAGAAAACTTAGTAGCAAAGCACGATTATTTTAATACCCACAAAAAAATTAAGGAGCTGTTAGGACCAAGGTTCGCTACAAAAACCAATCTGACCTTGATGGATGAAAATGGTAAGTTTACCACTACAACGGAAGAAAAACTAAAAGTATGGGAAAACTACATTAAACAGTTGTTTCATGATACCAGACAGGATATATACGTGTCTGATGAAGATACTGGTCCACTCATTACTAAACAAGAAGTGATTTTTGCTATAAAGAAATCGAAACCTCGCAAAGCCGTAGGACCCGATGATTTGCCAGTAGAACTTATAAAGGAGATCGATGATACAAACCTGGACTACCTGGTGAATCTCTTTAACCACATCTATATCAGTGGTACTATACCGATGGATTGGCTTAAATCGACATTCGTTACTATACCTAAAGTCAGCAATCCAAAGAAATGTAGCGATTATCGAACAATATCCCTGATGAGCCATATACTGAAGATATTTCTGAAAATCATACACGGACGTCTATATTCCAAGTGTGAATCTGTACTGTCCGAGAGCCAGTTTGGATTTCGTGCTGGATTGGGAACCCGTGATGCGCTATTTGGATATCAGGTTCTGGCGCAGAGATGTATGGACGTGAACCGTGATTTGTTTATCTGTTTTATTGACTACGAAAAGGCATTTGATAAAGTCCAGCACGAAAAGCTCATAGAAATTCTGAAGGAAATAGGCGTAGATGAACGAGATCTCAGAATAATAAAGAATTTATATTGGCAACAAGAGGCGAATGTACGAGTTGATAAGCAATTGTCCTCTGCAGTAAAAATTGTTCGCGGAGTTAGACAGGGCTGCATTCTGTCGCCACTGTTGTTCAATGTATATGCTGAAAAAATTTTCTCGGAAGCTCTGTACGTGGTGAATGAAGGGATTGTAGTTAACGGGCAGCTTATCTCTAATATTCGTTACGCTGACGACACCATCTTAATAGCTGACAGTCTCTCTGGTCTACAGTCACTCGTAAATGTCGTGTGTACTTACAGTGCAAAGTATGGAATCAACATCAACTGCAAGAAAACCAAATACATGGTGATAGGGCGAAATACAGAGCCACACTCCCCTATACTTATTAATGGCAATGCTCTGGAACGTGTGAACAGATATAGGTACCTTGGTGCAATGGTTGATGATAAAGCTGATCATGCTATGGAGATCCGGTGTAGAATCGAACAGGCGAGAAATGCTTTCCGAAAAATGAAAAAGACCCTATGTGACCGAAACTTGAGCCTAAGTTTGCGCATTCGTATAGCACGCTGCTATGTATTTTCTGTCCTACTCTATGGCATTGAAACCTGGACGCTTACAGAGGCTATAGCTAAAAAACTTGAAGCCTTTGAGATGTGGGTGTACCGAAGAATTCTCAAAATTTCTTGGGTTCAACGAGTAAGAAACACCACCGTTCTCGAGAGGTTGGGAAAGGACATGGAGATAATTAGAACAGTAAAAATGCGTAAACTTCAGTACCTCGGTCACATAATGAGAAACAATAAATATGCGCTCCTCCAACTTATACTGCAAGGAAAGATTCAGGGCAGGAGAAAGCCCGGTCGGCGGAGAACATCATGGCTTAAAAACTTGCGCCAATGGTATAATAAGAGCACCAGGTCGTTATTCCGAGCAGCGGTATCGAAGGTCGAGATAGCCTTAATGATTGCCAACCTCCGGTAGGAGATGGCACTTGAAGAAGAAGAAGAAAGAATGTCGTATAGCCCTCTGGGTTGTGAAGGTCTGATGGCAGTCGCTTCACGTAAAATACTGACATCCCGCCAAATCTGGTTAAACTAAAACCGACCCCAAATTAGACATGGGATAAAGGTTCGGAAAAGAGTTGTTTATTTTCCATATTTATTTCCATCTACTACTTAACACGCACCTAGTAGCTATCTAGTACGTAGATGATAACGGGTCTTTCAATGTTAAGAGAAATGTGAACCAAAAATATCAATTTACACAGGGTGAATATTCAAGTGGGTGTGGATAACCACACCAGATATTCTAAGAAATAGCAAAAAGGTTTTTGGCTTAACAACTTTTTGGGTTCACTTTCTGTCTAGAAATATTTAATTTTAATTTCTGGAGGTCTAACAAAAAATAGCATTAAGTTTTTCTGCACAAATATTAAATTAATAAATGTGGTCATTCACGCCTACTTGAAGGATACTACCCTGAAAACGTATACAAGATTTACAATCATATTTCAATGCACGTTACGATTTTGTTGGTACATTAAAATGGTAAGTGTACATGTGACGTCCTGCAAGGGCATAGCCCTAAGAGAAAACTAACAATGAATACTTTATTGATATCTTTGATTTACACGAACACTACACTACAGAACCCGTGATCACAGAAGACTGACTGTCTTCTCTGCCCCCCTAGACAAGTGGCAAACGCTCCCAGTCTATTCGTTTTCTCCACAAACGAACGTCGTCTCTACAACAGCGCTAACTTCTTTGATTTCGTTGGCGCACGTCATTTTTTACAATTGTCAAACAGTACAAATCGTTCCAACTGACATAGCAAGTTAGTAAATGAAATGAGTTTGACATTTACTTGTGAATAGAAATTACAAATTGGCAGCCAAGTGGCAGTTTGACAAACGTTTTCGGGCCGCGAGCGTATGAATTTTAGCGCATGCTAGGACCATGCAGAAAACTTAAGAAGAGAGAAACGCTAAAACCGCGACGATACTTTATTTGCAAATTTTGTAGTAATGTTTGCATGAATCTTGATATTAACTAATAAATAATATAATTTCGATTAAAACAATGTCATGTGTTCGTATTTTGACCTTCTAGTTTTTGATAAATATTAAAAATAAACTAACAAAGTAATTTATTATAATTCTTTATTATGATAAAAACTGTGTACATTATCTTTAAAAATCTAGGCTACCAACATTTTTTATCTGCAACTATCTACCTAATGCCTTAATTATTATGTATTTATATTTACTCTAAGTATTTAAGTAAGTATATAATATTCTTTAAGTTCTAAAGTTGTAAAACATAATTTATTTCATTGAAGTTTCGTTTTCTTATGGCTTTTGCTGGCGTCAAATCCCTAATATAATACAATGTATAATACCTCTATGGTCAAATCACACCATCCTTTTATTACAACGCCATCTTTTGGCTCTTGAAAATAATAAATTCTAATAATATGATGTCTAACCTTTGATTATATATTTGTCTGGATAGAGTAATGCCAACAAACGACGCGTTATAATTGTCCTCAAATTGCGGAATATGTGTGAGTACGGCTCGTTTATTATTGTATTAGGTATTATGTCAATGTCAATATACCTAATTAAATAAAGTAAAATAGTAATGTGTAATAGAAAATAAATAAACTTCAATTGAACTAATTTAACAGCGCACACCGGCATAAATAATTATTTTTCGTGAGCGTTATCCATAAGTCATTCAAATAACACTGATGTAAACAAGAAGTGAGTCTACCAAATATAGTATACTTTATTTGACCCGTTTTAGTACGGCCAATTTTGCATCTAGACAAGTATATAATCAAAGTATCTAACAATAAAACCGTTAGACAAGACCACTGACTTTTACGTTTAAACGAATAGACTATGCGTTCATTATGTTTTTGTACACTTGGCTACCAATTGACAACCTATTGCGCCACGGGGCGAGGATTTGGCATATATTTAGAGCGTTCGCCAGTTCGCCACAGAACACATTACACAAAGTATCTCTGTGCCATGGAATAATAAACATTTTGTTCATAATTTATTTAACTTTAAAATTTATTTTTATTCTGTCAAATAATTATTCAAGTATTTATTTGCATTATAATCTATTAAAAAACTAATTTTTTTGTACATTTTATAAACTTTGTGCAATTCAAATTATGAACTTTGGTTTTACTAGTTTAATATTATCTGTGGTTTTACTATGAACTAAAATTTTATCTTTAATAATAATATCAATAGTAAAAAAAAAACGGAAAATAAATGTTGATAATTAATTTTTATGAAATTAAATTATTTTTTAGCATATTAATTAAAATTAATATTGACACAAACGTGAACAATTTGAATCAAACAAATCATTCATTCACCATTTTGAATGAAAAATGTACTACTGTGGCATTTCCTTGAAGTTTCCTTGCGACGAAATCCGACGAATAGATAAATGACCACTTGTCTTCCAACTTCACGTTTCGTATCGCGGCAAAATTACAAATCGTAAGCAAATATCAATTTCATTCATAAAAAGGAACTTTCTGTTCTATACGTCTAACGTAATTGCCACTTGTCTAGGGGGGCTGTTCTTCTGTGATCACGGGTTCTGTAAAGAATCCGAAACGTCAGAAAATGTAAAACAAAATACAACCACGACAAAAATCCGTTTAAGTGTTTTATTTCAATGAATACTTTTATAATATTTATCATAATATATGTATCTTACCTTCTCCTCCTATGTATCGTGTTAAATATAATCAGTCCAATAGCCGCCAGGATTCCGGCGATGCAGAGAGCAGTCATACACGCGAAGAGTGGCAGAGAGACAGTCCGGAGTTCATTCACGACAACCGTGCGGTCTGGGGGCACTTTGCCACCTGAACCATGAGAATATAATTAGTATTTTTGTGTATGAATGTGAGGAGATTTTCTATTATTTTATAGAGGTAGGTATTTCTTCTCTAACTTTGATATAAGTGAGCATTTGTAGTTATAGAAATATACTTAGAAACGTATTGAATGAATACCATAGATAGTTAATTAAATAGATATTAGCATAATGTTTGTATTGATATAATTAACTTGTGGTCAATTCAAGCGTAAGAGTTCTGTTATTGCAAAACTGAGTAAACATTAGTTTATAGTCAATACGTTAGTCTAACTCAGTAAATATTCTTTATACTCGTAGATTGTTAGAGTCCAATTTTGTGTACAAAGAAAGTAAAATATTTCTATTCTTTCATTCAGATTGTCCTGACAAACATAGCAAGAAATAATAGGGTTGGAAATTCCCCAACGGAATACATGTATGTGTACGTACATATACAATATGAATTATTTATCAGTACGGTTCCAATCTCATGTTATTTAAAAATACAAAAATGTATATTTAGTTACCCATTTGGTAGTTGTTTGATATCTAAAACAAACGTTTGCAAAGATCATAAAAACATCATAAAATATCCAAATTCTGTATATTCACTGTAGAGTTGCGCAACAAAATTTTATCGATACTAAACCTTGAAATAAACCGTATAATCATGAATTTCCATCCCGTGATTTGATTTATTTTACTATACAAATAAAAATATTCACTTTTCGTTTAATAATAACGTATAAGGAAAATTAATGTCCACTCATTGGTAGTCATTTGAAGTAGATAAAAATAAAATCCCAGATATTGAGCAAGTTAATTAATTTTCCCCCGTCAGCGTAGCGCGGAAGAGTATCGGAATACGAAAATTAATTTCCGCAAACGTATAGAATTTATCGATAAGTTTTTATACCGTCAACGACACAACACTATGATAAATTTGCAAGAGCTACGACCGCGTCAATATTTTCGTATCAGTGAGCTTTATTCCCATGTTATTTTATGCCTTTTTCTACTTTTAGTGTTCCTATAATGTTATACGGAGCTTTATATTCAAGAATTCAATTATTAAGTTAAGAAAACCGAGAGTTAAGCTTGCTCGCTCTTGTTTCCTCCGGGCTATGTGAAAACAGAATAAATTATTAACCTTTTACGCCTGCTTATTCTTAAAACATTCCATTTTGGAAACATTTTATATTAAGTAGGTATCAAAGTTATTTACTTTGCAAAAAAATTGTATTACAAAAAATAATCAGGTTTCTTATTAACTTCAGTAGTTATAAATACCTAATATACTGTATATGTATGTATATATGTAAGTACATAGTTTTTTTTGTAATATCAATGATATTTATTCGTATTCAGCCTTGAATAGAATACAAAATATTTATTTTGAATGCGGTATCGCTATTTCCAGTAGTTTCAATATCGAATACCGACTATCAGTAAATTGAAACTTCCACTGCAATACTATCAATCAATTAAAATTTTCAAATAACTTTTCGTTTCGAATTAATACAATTTTATTTGGCTTAACAATAAAAGTGAATTTTTAGAATGAATATCGATACCATTAATTAAAACTATGAAGGTTCAAAAGTCCTTTACAGCAGATTAATAGAACAAGTGTAAGTATAGAAATAATCCCAAAATTAATTATTTATGTAAATGAGAAAGTTATTATGTTCTATATCAAAGAGTATTTTGAGTGATGAATAGTTGAAACGTAACTCATGTTACACTCACTCAGTTAAACCTCTTTTGATATGTTAATAATTGTTAATTTTGTGTGTAAAACAGTTTTCTTTTATTATAGTAACTAGCAGCGCCCCGCGATTTCACCCGCGTAGTTCCCGTTCCCATAGGAATATGGGAATAAAATTATGCTAAAAACTTTTCCACTAAATCACTCTATCTATTAAAACAAACCGCATCAAAATCCGTTGCGTAGTTTTAAAGATCTAAGCATACATAGGGGCATGGGGACATAGGAACAGAGAAAGCGACTTTGTTTTATACTATGTAGTGATGATGTATACTCACCAACCCATTTCTCTCGGTCCAACCAAGTGAGGTTATCGGCCTGGGTGTCGTAGTAACCAAGCTTCACGTAGTGATTGTCAGTCAACTGCTCGATCTGTGTGAGCGCTATACGGTCTCCTTGGGATGAAAATGCGACCAGACCCTAGAAGAAAAAACAATGTTTTATGTATAACTAGAGCAAGGATCGCGCCCATGGACCGATTCTTCGCGGATCGTAGCTTGGTTCAATTCTCTATGTTAATAACCTTTTGTTCGATTGACGTGACTTGAATGATTTTCGGATGAATTAGAACTCTAACGAGACCCAAAAAAATATGTTAGGCATAAACTACATGTATTGCACATAGTGTAATTTGTAGCTAAAATCACGGAATTAGTATTTAATCCAGAACTTCTTTACAACCCTGTACGGTATAGCCTCCAACATCGATCCTACAGCACCTATTGTTTACCTACTTATTGTTGAAGACTGTATTTTCAAGAGAAAAATGGAAGGCGATAACACACAATCAGGAAAATATAACGGGACGATCCAGATAGGTTTGACGAAAATAGGACATAAGTATAGGTCAAAGAAATATAGCATGACTTTGTTTAGTAATAAGATAACTATAGATTGAAGAAAAAAACCTATTTAAGGATCATCAACAATACATAAACATCAATACATTGTTCACCACAAAGAAAATATTTACAATAAAAAACGTACTGCATTCCTGGGTACGATAAAAATTGCCGTAATGAACAATAATGGCATACTGTGTTAATTTCAATAGCAATTAACATTTTATTACAAAGCTGCATTCAATTTCCCCGTGTTATCACTGGCGAGTAGGTCAACGGTTTATATTAAACATGTAAAAGGTTAATGGTTTTTGGTATCGCATACCTGAACTTTACATTATTGCGGATAATAGTATAATCTAATTTTATGTAGGTAATGTGGAGTTTAAATCTGTTCGTTGTAACATAACTTACGTATTCATAAGCAAGCAGTTTGTTTCAATATCGCAGTAAAGCGCAATCTTAATAGCAAGTTTTAGCGATGCGTTTCGCAAGATCGCATTTTCGTCTTGTAGACTAGTCCTAGAACCGCAAATTATAAATCATGGTTTCACCAAATTATTGTTTATACGTTTGAGAAACGGTGATGTAATCAAAAGCCATTCTGTTTCAGAATTTATGCGTATAATATGTTGTAATTTATGTGACAATGGGTCATGATAGGATATGGCTCACTATCTTTTAATATTCTACGTCATATTTTAGAGAGTTTTATAACTAAAAATATCATATTATGCTATTTTTATATTATATTCAATAAAATCACATAATACTCGTTACTGCATCTAATAAAAACTATTTTTATAACTTATCTAATAAATAATTTTATCTAAATTGATATAAGAATGCAGGGTAAGTTATTCGAATCTCTAATGGCGTCGTAAAATTCGATAGAGCTAACTTTATATATTAGAAGGCCATATATTTTCTCTAGGGAGGGGACCTGTATCAACTATTTTAAGGAAACAATATATTAATTCGGAAAGGAAGCGAACTTGCTGGGTGGGATGCGTAACTTTTTGGGTTACATTAAGTTGGCCACTTGACTTTAGGAAATGTCAGATCAATCTTGGTTTCTAAGTAAATGTTCTTCGGGAATGTTTTTAAACTATACGTGTAAAGTAGTATAATATTATACTACGAGTATATACATAGTAATATCAGCTTGTACGATCTCACCACAGGCTTCACTGACTAAATATAAAAGTCATAGAGAAAATAGACTGTACTAAGATTATAAAAGTATACAGATTTCAGCTCTAAATAATAAAAGGAAAACAAGGTAGGAAGAGTCAAATAATTAAGTGAGAAAGTTAACAATAAGATACATTAACAAAGAAATGTTTCAATGTATATTGTTTTGAATAAGAAACATTTCACATTTAATTAAATTAGTATAATAGTCTATACAAAACTTGTGTCACACGGCGTAGTCAAATAGAGTTCAAAGTAAATAATTTTATAAAGAAAAATACAACAAAGTTTTAATAAAATATAATAAACGTAGAATTGTATAAAACTATTTCTACGTAATTAATTTTGTTAAGAAAATTACAACAACATTGCAATACAAGATAAACTGTATGAGACTAAGAAACTTGCTTTTAAAAATATATTTATACCCGAGCCATTATTCATACAACTCGTTGAAATATCACATCAACTTACCGTACTATATCACAAGGAGTACAATGTACCATTATAAAATGACAGCATTATGTACCTTATAAAGTACACTTTACTACGTATCTCTCCTAAAACATACCCGTAATATATCGTACGTTTGCGCCCTAAAAATACCCTCAGGTAATAACTTGATAAGTAGGCGTAGTGATGTATGTATAACAATGTATGGTAGGTCTACTAACAATAGGAGAACTTAACATGTATGTACTGTAGTTGGATAGTTCATAGAACAAATATTTACGTTGTAATGACGACTACGAGTAACTATGGAGTAATCAGTCGATAATTCTGTAATGTATGGTGTATGTTGACGACCTCGATGGCAGAGTTTTCACCATGTTCGACTCCCGTGCGGGGTGAATATTTGTGTGAACCACAAATGTTTGTCTCAGTCTGGGTGTGTGTGTGAATGAGTGTGTGCGTAGTTTCTGATACCCTAGATACAAGTTACAAACTTAGTTAGGGGTCAGTTACTATAATGAGATGATGTAGTGAATGATTATGTTATGTATTGGATAATTATTATAGTTTCGATTCATGTACGATCTTTATTTGAATAAAATAGTCAACATCTCGGCTGTATGCATGTGTATTTCATCTGCCTACAAATCTGAAGAGCATAGGCCCTCGAAGCTCGGGCCTAGCATGTTTACTATTTCTAAAATATTGCTCTCAACTGAAATATTCTCAACGTTACAACGCCTCTCCTTTCTCTCTATATTAATATTAGTAAAAGTGAAAAATGATAAGTGTTTTAGTTGCGTTTATGAAAATCAACTCAAAGTATAAGTAATATTTGCAAACGACATTACAAAAGACATTAATATTTATTCAGTTTGTAAAGGCACTTACCGACACGCCGAGAAATGATGTGGAATTGATTGCTTCGTAGATGTCGTCCGCTATCTTCTTATTTGTGTATGTAAAGTTTTTCAAACTCAGACCACTTTTCTGTAGCTTTTCCATTGTTTTGTTGAAAGCTATAATATTAAAATTAATGAGTATGTTTTTGCTAAGGTTTTCTTTAAAATATATATAAAATAAAGGTAATTTTTGGATATTAAAGTTTATGGTAAGGAGTTACAAAAAATCTCGAGTTTTATAAGAAAGCAAGACCCCTCAGAATTCAAACTTATAAAACAAAAAAGTTTTATTGTAACGAACAAAATTATATTATAATCTAAATGAAAAAAGAAACAAAATTTCAAATCTAACTTTTGGAACCCGCAACGAACTCCTAATGGTGGGAAAAATATAACTTCATTGAGAAAAATCTCAACTTTGAAAACTTATGAAAATGTGATTAGTTTTATAAAATTTGTCATTTTTAGTGCTCTAACATTTTAAAAGCTTGTTGCATTTCATTTGCTATAAACAAGTGCACATATTACAAGAATGTCATAAGCTATATGGAATGCGATATGAGTTTCGCGTAGTGAATTTTAAAAGCTTCATGAATTCTGTAGCATGTTCCTTTTAAAAGGTCGCTCTGGAATTTGTCTAATACTCATAATTAAGTGAATGTATTTATTTGCGAAGGAGGTTCATTTGCGTGGGTGGCACAGGAGTTAATAACGTTTGCAGCGTACCGCAAACTTAATATTCTAGTAGGACATTTTAATATGCAAATGTGAGATACCTACGTACTGTTATATCCCTGGATTGCAAGGGTTCATGCTGGGACGACATAAAACTGTAATGTCAGCTTTTCTTAGTTATTAATCATTGTTTGTAGTAGAAGTCAGTCTGCATCCATCCTTCTTTCGGAACGGTTGTCTTTCATAATTATATTTTATTTCAATTATAATTTGTTTATATCAAAAATAGTTTTTTTTTAAAAACCAAATCCCAAAGTCCGGGATAACATTTGGTGGCAGCGGTGGGATCCGGAAATTCACAGTGCCCGTTCCGCAGACTCGCGCCGGATCTCGCAAAAATCCAAAACAAAATAACTGAAAAACTATATTCAGTGAAATCCGAAAATAATAAATCCGTATCCAGTGAAATCTAGAAATAATTAATGTGTAACCAGTGTTCAAAAATCTGTGTTTAAAACGAATATCCTATCGTGCCAGTGATATAAGTGATATATACTCATCCTTGGAGCATCCTTACAATCCGTGTCCTGTAAATAAAGGATACTTTTAACCTTCGAGCTACGTGTCCTGGAATCGAAGTCGCAACTTATCCTGTTAAGAAATAACAATCAAATCCACTCGCCAGACACCGTGCATCGGAATGTTCAAGATCAACGTCGTCGCGTTCTTATCGGTCGCCCACGCATTAGCGATACAGTGAGTCCTTGGTCATTGTTTAGACTACAATATTATTAGAGTTCCTTTGGGTAATAGGCAAAACCCGTTTGAAATAATTTGTTTGTACTATTTTGGTTGTAACATTATATTTAATATCCATCTTTATATTTTTAAATCGAATTAGAGTCCCGAAAATATTTAAGCGTAATATTTCGCTTTCTTGGTTGGCTCTATGTAATTATGCTGGGAGAAAAAATTGAAGAGCCCACTTTTGATAAGTCAGACGAATCTGTAGAATCCAAAGGTAAGTCATCTCGACAACCATCTCCGTCTTCTAGAAGCACTAGGTCTAAGTCTAAAAGCCTCGAAATGGATATTAACGCTCTTCTTAAATTTATAAAACCTTATGACGGAAGCAGGGAACATTTAAACGCATTTATTATTAAATGTAACAATGCGATGGATTTGGCAACCGATGTCCAGAAACCTATGCTTTTTAAGTATATTATAAATTCACTAGAAGGTAAGGCTGCAACTACTTGCGCTATTAAAGAATTTAGTGATTGGAGCCAATTAAAAGAATTCCTTAAGACTCAGTTTAGTGAACATAAACATTACACACATTTGTTAACTGAGTTACAAGAAAGTAGACAGGGGGTTAATGAAACAGTCAGTCAATTTTCACTTCGTGTCGAAACTGCCCTTTTCAATTTGTTAACTGAAATTTCGTTGGCCAATTATCCTCAAAAGGAAATTCCTGGCCGTATAGCCTCCATGGAGGACCTTGCTCTGCACCATTTTCTTATGGGGCTGTTACCAAGGATTTCAAACCTAGTTAGAGCCCGCAACCCTAAAAACCTTAACAGCGCGGTGAACCTGGCCATGTCAGAGGAGAAAATACAAAATAGCCAGTTCGCCAAACGAAACGCCAGTCAAACTAATAATGCTGCAAAGCCCTATTATAATCAACCATCAAATAACAAATCCAATTCTAAATACTCTAAGCCCTATAATAATCCACAATCAAATAATAAATTCAGTTCTGATTACCCTTCACAATCCAAACAAGTTCCGAAGGCATCAGGACCATTCTGTAGATATTGTAAAGCGACGGGACATGATATCAAAGATTGTGAGCTCCGGGTGGCTAACAATAACCGCCGCAATCAGATGAACCAGAGGTCAAACCATGATAATTTTTATCCTAATCGCGTGACCCACGTAGACGAATGTGTAGATGTCCCCGAGGATGATTCCACAGATGAAAATTTAAACTAGTAAAAGCCTCGTCCCGGTGTCACTCGAGGCTATCATCAAAAAATGACACCAACCGCAAGTTCCAATCCGATAATCTCATTTACGAGATCAATATCGATACTACGAAAAGATTACTTCCCCACGTCCTATTGGACTCTCCTGTAGCGGAAACACCGCTCTCCTTACTCGTCGATTCCGGCTCGGCGATATGTTTACTAAAATCATCCTCTTTTAGTAAACATCCAAAGATTGTTAAAGAAACAATCAAACTCAAAGGTATCGATCCAGGCGATGAGCCTACGGCTACTGAAGGCCATTTCCAATTAAAACTTAAAGTATCCAAGAATATGTCCATTCCTTTTAAATTCCATGTAGTAAAAAATATTAACCTACCTTATGATGGCATCATAGGTACAGACTTCCTTACTACATTTGGTTGTAAAATTGATTACACCTCTGATATCCTTAGTCTAGGTAAAGACAAAAAGGTGAAAATCAAACTACACTTTAGTGAGCCCACTTATGTCATTCCTCCTAGGACAGAGACTATAATCGAATGTTCTGTCTTAAATCCACAAATTAAAGAAGGCTTTTTACTTGACTATCACCATTCAGATGATTTACTATTTCCAAATTGCTTAGTAAAAGTAAAAAATAATAATCGAATAAACATCTCAGTGGTAAATGTTTCCGAAAATCATATTGAACTCTCCTCTAATCTTAAATTAAAACTAACTCCAATGTGTAAAAGTACCCCTACATCGATAAACAATATTTCTGTTGATATAAATCACAATACTAATCTAACATCTTTTGAACGCTCACAACAGGTTCTTAACCTCTTACGAACATCGCATTTAAACTCAGAAGAATTGGAAGCTCTTTGTGACCTCTGTTCAAATTACGCCGATATCTTTCATCTCCCTGATGAACAATTAACTTTCACTAACGCTTTACAACACGATATACCAACCACTTCTTCTATTCCAATTCACACTAAATCATATCGTTTCCCAGAAGTTCATAAGAAAGAAGTTAACGATCAAGTTAATAAAATGCTTAGCCAAGGGATAATAGAACCCTCTACTTCTCCATGGTCTTCACCCATTTGGGTTGTCCCAAAAAAGTTAGACGCATCTGGCCAACAAAAATGGCGGGTCGTCATCGACTACCGCAAGTTGAACGATATAACAATCGGCGACGCATATCCCATACCACAGATTTCGGAAATCCTAGATCAACTGGGATCATGTAAATATTTCTCAACCCTTGATTTATCTTCTGGCTTTCATCAAATTGAAGTTAAAGCCGAGGATAGACCGAAAACAGCATTTACAGTTCCACAAGGACATTACGAATTTGTCCGAATGCCATTCGGTTTAAAAAACGCGCCTTCTACCTTCCAAAGATTAATGAATACTGCTTTGTCTGGCTTACAGGGTATTCGCTGCTTCGTATACCTAGATGACATCGTAATCTATTCTCACCAGCTTTCCGATCACATAGATAATCTTTCTCAAGTCTTCAAAAGATTACGAAATTATAATCTTAAACTTCAGCCAGACAAATGTGAATTTTTACGTAGAGAGGTCGCTTACTTAGGACATATAATTACAGACGAAGGTGTGAAACCTAACCCTGAAAAAATCAAGGCAGTCACTGAATATCCAATCCCTAAATGTCCTAAAGACATAAAATCATTTTTAGGCCTCGTGTCATATTATCGCCGTTTCATACCTGGATTTTCCAAACTAGCCAAACCTTTAACTAATCTACTCAAAAAGGACGTGCCCTTTCTATGGGAAAACGCTCAACAATTATCATTCGAAAGCCTAAAGAACAAACTTGTTTCCGCCCCTATATTAGCTTACCCCGATTTCTCTAAGCCTTTTATCCTTACCTGTGACGCTTCAAACTACGCAATATCTGCGATTTTGTCCCAGGGTCAAATAGGCCAAGATAGACCTATAGCATTTGCATCTCGCACCCTGAACAAGGCCGAATGCAATTATAGTGTTACTGAGAAAGAATGTCTCGCCATACTATTCGGCACGAAAACATTCCGCCCTTACCTATACGGTAACCATTTCTCAGTTGTCACTGACCATAAGCCCTTACAATGGCTATTTAATTGTAAAGACCCTGGTTCAAGGCTGATTCGTTGGCGACTCAAACTAGAAGAATTCGAATATGACATTAAATATAAAAAGGGCAAAATAAATTCCAATGCCGACGCCCTCTCTCGATTCCCAGTCAACCCTGTCCAACCGGAATCTATATCAAATCCCAATCCTGAAATGGAAAGAGAACCCTCTCAGGCAGTAGATAAAGACCTCATGGATCTTTTGATATCTCCACCCTCGTTTCATCCTGAAGAGCTAAACTCACCTGTTACAGATCCTCTTGCTCTAGATGATAACGACTTACTCCCTTTGCCTGAAATAGAGCTTAATTCTAAATCTCCTGAAATCCTGGAAGAAAACACTAATAATGACTTACCTTCTACCTCTGAACGCTTGTGGACTCCGGACGATCCACCTGCAAATCCAACGATCCAGCATCCAAGCTGTGACCCTGAAAACAGTAATGACCTACCTGGTATATCCAATGATAGCTATCCCGCGTTCCTAAAAGCAACAGCACAAAAAGATAATATGAACTTTAATACGGTAATTCAAGAACATAAAGAAGATATAACTAAATCTAAACATAAAATAATTATTCTACCTACATCTATAGATCTCGATGAGTCGAATCCATATGTCCAAAATATTTTAGATAACATGTCCAATAACCCGGAGATTATCCACAAAGAAAGATCTTTAAATTCGTTTATATCGTTTGAAAATAAGGATATAACATACTATTTCCTATTTTTCAAAGTACATCATTTTGACAAATCTAGCCATCCAGATATCTATGAGAGCCTGAAAAGAATAAGGAATGAACTAGTTATCAATTTAAATCTAGACTCAAACCCTGATATCTCTATAACAGATTTTAAAAATCCATTTGATACTCACCAATATATTAAGATTTATAATATGCTCCTCTATTTGTTCAATAACAGTAATATAAATATACATATATATAAAGGCTCAATCATATATCCATCTTTATCTGAAATTCCCAAAATACTCAAAGAAAACCATGATATTCCTATCGCCGGACACCTAGGCAGTAATAGAATGCTTAAGCGAATCCAAGAGACCTTCTATTGGAAGAACATGCGTGTTGACATTGAAAATTTCATTAAGAAATGCACGCAGTGTCAGACCAATAAAGCTCTTAGACAAATAAATCGGGCTCCCATGCAAATAACGAGTACATCAACTCAACCACTCCAACGAATATCACTAGATGTAGTTGGACCACTACCCGAAGCAGGGGTTGCTAAATTAAAATATATACTTACCATTCAAGATGACCTAACAAAATTCTCTTCCGCATACCCGATTCGAAGCACTACCGCAGAAGAAACCAGCGAGTGCCTTCTTCACTATATATCTATTTTTGGTATCCCGAAAATGATCCTCACAGACCAAGGAACCAATTTTACATCTGAACTATTTCGCAAAACTTGCGAATTCCTTAAAATAAAGAATCTTTGGTCATCTCCATATCATCCACAGACTCAAGGAGCCCTTGAGCGCAGCCACTCCACTCTTAAAGAGTATCTGAGATCTTTTGTGGATGATGAACAATCCAATTGGCCCAGATACGTGTACACAGCCATGCTTACCTACAACACGTCTATTCACTCTACTACCAACTTCACGCCATACGAATTAATGTTTGGAAACAAACCCGTGATCCCAAATTCCTTATATGACGAAGCATCAGGAGCAACTTACCCTGACTATGTCCGTATGCTCCAGAGTAGGCTGAAATATTCTAGAGAAAAGGCTTTAGATTCCATAAGGAAATCCAAAGAGTCCTCTAAAACCTACTATGACACTCACACTCGTCCAGCTAAATACAAAATTGGGGACTATGTGTATCTGAAAAACCATCTACGAATGCGTAAAGCACTTTCACCACAGTGGAAAGGGCCTTATAAAGTAGTTAAAATCAATGGTAATAACACACTTACCTTACTTATTAATCGACGTCATGTCACCCATCACTTTGACCAGGTCAAACTGGCTGAAGTAAACTCGTAACGTAGAAAATAAATAATCACTTAAATTAGTTATATAAACTAGACTTACCATAGGTTATTTTTACAGTACAGCTCAGGGCCAACCCTATCAGAAGTTCATCGAGCCAATCAACTCTAGTTCCGGACTCTACTTCGATTATTTAGGAAAGTTAAGAATAAATAATATTAAGCTTAATATAGTTATACCTGTAGATTTATCTCACTTCAAACCTCATGTACAGAATATTAAATCAGCCCTTTTAATTACTGAAGAATTATGTAACCAAACTAGAATTATAGAAATTAATACAGATTGTTATAACTATCTAAAACCATTAACAGTGCGATTCCAAGATATGAGCAGGGAACTGGAAGCAATCTCACATTTAATTGATAATAGAGCAAAACGTTCTGCTTGGATTAGCGGTGCAGGAACAATCTTTAAAAAGATATTTGGTACTTTAGACGAAAATGATGGTTTACGATATGATGAAGCCATTAAAACCATACAATTTAACGAAAGAAAAATAGCTTCATTAATGAAAGAAAATATTTTAGTAACTACTACAGTGTTAAACCAATATAATGTCACTCTAAATAGAATAAAAGAGAATGAAGCAAATTGTAAAGACGCTATTACTAAACTATCAGCAAATGTCAAAACATTACAGAAATCACAAACGGTTTGCGAATACAAGCATATGTTAATGAAGTAATTAATGCAATTGAAACATCTATACTTACCCTTTCTTTTCAATTAGAAGACATCATTAACGCTATTCTATTCAGTAGCCAAAATATCTTACATCCTGCTATAATAACACCCACAGAACTTCACAAAGAACTTACCAATAATTATAGATACTTACCCAGTGACCTCGAGCTGCCTGTATCTTTAGATATTAATTCTGTTCATGTAATCTTAAGTATTTCTAGGTTAGTTTGTTTCTATGCTAGTAATAAGGTAGTATTTGTATTGCAAGTACCAATGGTCAAAATTCAAGAATATGTGTTATATCATAGTATTGCTCTACCAACACCACATAATGCTTCAAACCCAAATACGTTTAGTTTAATATTACCTGATAACAAGTACATAGCAATGACCAAGGACAAATCCCTCTATTGTGTTTTCAATAGTTTAGAAGTTTGTCTACTACTTACTCCCGGCAATTATATTTGTGACATCGAAAATGTATACTCCACAGACGCAAAGCCCACATGTGAGAGTGAACTTCTCTCAAAAATAGTTACTGAAAAACCTACTCAATGTCGCACAAAATCTCTTATAGGAAATATAAATATCTGGAAAGCCTTAATTAACAATAAGTGGATCTTTATACAATCGGAACCTAATAAAATATCAATAGATTGTTTAAATACCAAATTACAAGAAATTACTATTTCAGGTACAGGAATGCTCAACATTCCAAAAAATTGTATTGTCTATTGTAAAACTACCACACTGATACCTAAGTATAACACCTTCAATGTAACCTCTCCGATCAACCACTTTCCAGATTTTAACCTAATTAATGACTCTTGTTGTAACATAAATAAAATAATTAAAAATGAAATTAATGTATCACCCGTAAAATTAGATAATATAAATTTAGATGATTTTCATACCGATTATAATGACAAAGTGAAATCTATTCTAGATGACCTAGAACCCATCGAACATCCGCCAACCCCACACATTGTAACGTATGGGACACATTATTCAATTTTGACACTTGTAATTGTAGTTTTTATATTCCTATTTCTTGTATACTTAATTTGTAAGAGAATCTGTAAATTACGCAACCGTTCCTGTAAAATTAAAATAAATAATTGTAAAACCGCATCTCAGCCTGAACCTGTAATAGAAATGACAGACAGACAGACAGATCCCGAAGATAAACCTAATATTAGCAATGTTGCTCCACTTCGAATTACAATATAACAGAGACTTTGAATTAACCCCAAAGTCAGATGTAAATTAAAGGGGGAGGTGTTATATCCCTGGATTGCAAGGGTTCATGCTGGGACGACATAAAACTGTAATGTCAGCTTTTCTTAGTTATTAATCATTGTTTGTAGTAGAAGTCAGTCTGCATCCATCCTTCTTTCGGAACGGTTGTCTTTCATAATTATATTTTATTTCAATTATAATTTGTTTATATCAAAAATAGTTTTTTTTTAAAAACCAAATCCCAAAGTCCGGGATAACAGTACGTAGGTTTGAGAATTAAATTTTTATTGCATTTACAGTGACTGTATTTTTGTATTTCATTATGTTCAGAGTGATTTAAAAGAGTGTCGATAATATAAATGAACGGAGTTTCAGAAATTAAATTACATTATTTCATTCCAAAATTCACTATTTATACAAAAGAGAGTGGTTTAATTGCGGAAAACTACCCACTTTCGTTGATAAAGTAAAAAGTAAACGTCCTCTCATCAAATACGTATTTAAAGAGTAAATAGAATTGAAAATGGAATCTTCTCCATATTCATTTCACGTTACACGTTCGTCAGTACTGCAGATATGCATAAAACAAACAAACATCGAAAATACACAATGACTACACTGTGACAGAAATCACGGGTTCAATGGGTTTCAAACCTCACAAAGAGAACGTATTAACTCAAGTCAGATGTAAAATAATTTAGCATAAAGGATTATTTGCATTACATTAGTTCGATTGTGTTCGGTCTGTTTGGTTTATGTAATTATGATGTTAGATTAATCGAGAGTGTGGGTTATACCGAAAATGTTCATTGATTTTCACCATCAATCTTTTATTAATCAACTTATGCAATGTTTCAAGTAACTTGCTTAAAGTTTGTATAATCAAGAAATTTCGTCTGGATACGGTTACGTAATGTACTGTTACGTGTAGAACATATTCCGTGCGTGTTAGTTACTGTGTACGTACCGAGAGCGACGGCCCACACTGCGTCGTAGGCCAGAGGCGCCTCTTGATATCCCTCAGGAAATCTCTCCCCTTCTATGTCGTAGCCGGCGTCTTTCAGGGCACCGTTCAATCGTATGCTGTGTACATAACAAATTGTTTCTTTGTTAGCTTCGACAATGAACATTTTCCAAATACCTATAGTCTTTTTAAGGTTAAGGAAAATTTTGTTTGGCATTACGCGAGATTGGTTCGAAAGCGAGTTTAACATTTCTTTCGGGTGCTTCCTTGCGTCGATGTGATATAAAAGTTTGATCAAGTGTACTTTAAAATTGATCTTTGCAAATTGAATATGTAAATCGATATTGTATTCAAGATGGCGTCCAATTTCTATATCTACCCGATTCTGAACTTCTTTGTTGTATAATAATAGCATACATGTAATTAATATGATCATAACCAAATTACAACACAATGCCGATATAAAATTACTACAATAGGGCTAAAAACAGTATTCCTTAGTACTGTAACACAATAGGAAATATGAAAACAAAGAGAATTTTCAACTAGAAATTGATATTATAATTTCCATTTCTGTTTAGATACAAATACTCGCTTAGAGAACAGAAATTAATTGTTCGTCTATCGCAGGTTTCTGTGATTGGTATTGTTCTTGAACGTACCTATTTGTATAGTAAATATTTTAACTAGGAATGGTTTTTAATTGAGATTAAGATCGCTTGAACAATTCGAACTGAAGATTCTATACTATGAAATGTCATGTAATTAATGGATCAGAATGGTTTTCGATATCTGGTTAGGACGGTTAGGTTTTTAGATATTTATGTTGATTGTAAATTGCTGCCACTATATAGGTTTCCGAAAGTAGTAACATGACAGGAATAAACTATTACTATTGTTTCTGCGCATGTGTACACAAATGTTTGGTAGTCCATTGTTAAAAACTTTGATTCATACATACGCGGTTAAAATAGTATTAATTTATCGTGTAACATGATTATGAAAAATATTCTTTATTACTAAAAGTGTGAAGTTGGGTCGAATAGACCGATTTCTTTTTATACAGAATTATCACATGTAGGATTCTTTTTATTCTATAATAAGATTCGGATTTACGGGATCCTGGCGCGATATTATACGCGATATTTTTGCGATTGATGTCTCCCACAAAAATAATTGAACCAATTATAATAAAATTCGGTGCAGATATTTCTCATATTCAGAATATAGGCTACCTTTTATGTAATTTTTCACAGAATCGGAATTTATCTGAGTAAAACTGTAAGTAATTGCTAGTAAATAATAAGTACGTAGAAACTAACTCCTTACAAACTAAAATATTCGCTGTAACTCTAAATAGACCCTGCAGTGTTAATAGAATATTAATATTTCCTAGAAAGTAAAGCAATTGAATATTGGTTCGAATAGCGTTCGGAAGACAACGAGTATCGATCGATAGTGGTTTATAAAAGAGGTCATTGGAATTAGTATCGATTAAAATAACTTAATAAAGGAATTTAATGTTCGTAGTGTTTTAAATGTGACCTACCGTTTCTTTTACTGCATGTGAATGAAGAATATTGTGGAATTAGTTTGCATTTATTGTAAGAAATCTTATAAGGTTAAAACTATGTGTAGATAATATGAAACGTATTGAATATGAAACCTTTGTGTTTAAGCAATTTGGTTCATGATTGTGTTACTCCACACTAAATATTTACACAGCAGTTGAGGCAAAAAAATGAAAGACTCAATCATCGTCTTCTATTGTATGTAAACATATATTATTAAATAAGACCTACTGTGTAATGGAAGTGTAGTCATGATAAATGACTTGTCTACTACAAATTAGATTTAGATTGAATGAAATTATTAAAGTATTAAACACGAGTTAACAAAAAAATCAGCATAAGCTTAACTTATCAGCATTATGCAAAGAAACATTAAATTATGTTTATAGGAAAGTTAGCAGCAGAAGTTTGAAATTTCCGTTGTGCTTGTATATTTCATTCACTAAGCAAATGCGATGAAAAGCTTATTGCTGTAGTCTCTAGAGTGAACTCCGACAGTACTTAGCTTTGTTCAGAGCTACTCTTTCCAAGAAATAAGTGTACCGAGCACATAGTAAAGGGGGAACGGGCGAACTGGATGCATTAGAAGTCTTTTAAACTTCAACGTCACGATAATAATTCAGTTTTAATATAAAATATCTTTGAGCTATTGTTCCTATCCTTTGAGTATTGAAATAGTAAGATATCATGTTTCGCAATTTCTTCTGCACGTGCTATTATGCTAAAAGCTTTTATGGGTAATGTTAAATAATGTTTTCAAATTCACGTTTGGTATTGTTTGTCTTATTAAAAGCTCCGGTTTCTCGGCCGACTACCGACATAATGTTCAAATTTTTATTAAAAATTCAAGCGATATCATTGGAAAAATGCCTTTGTGGACTAAATATTTCGTTTTCTTTATTATTTACTTTGATAAATATTCTAATAAGACAGGATAAATTAATATTTGAGATGTTTATGTTATATTAAATGAAAAAATAAAGGTCATAAATAATGAAATATCGTAGTGACAAATATAAGACTTATAGCAGAGTAGCTTGTCATACGATTGGAAAAAGAACTATAATAAATTTTGCCCGAAATATGGAGAAATTGTCTAGGCAATAGATATTTGTAGAGTCATGATAAACTAATAATAAAGTAGGTTGTTGAAGAAAACGCTGAATCAGAAATATGTATGAGAGATTTATGTTTTCTTCGTAGAAGTGTCCAGATTATTAGATGATCTTAGGTGTTCTAATGCGATGAATGTAGTAGCTATAGTCAGCATGACGAGCGGCAAATAGTGAGTCTATATTTATGTACCTATATTATGTAATCCAATTGCGTAAATAGTCATACATAGGCTTCGATATTCATACTATTCATTGTTGTATAATTTACAGGTCTTAATCGCGTATAACAAAATTAATAACAAAATAAATTAAATTATGCAACTATAAATTCCGATCGTTAAAGTTTAAAAAGTGTATTCATACTATTGTTCTTAAATATAGTATAGTAATAATCTCAACAATACTCTAGAGTAGACCGACATATTAGTGCGACTGATTCTACCCCCGATATTCGACAAAACCAGTATTTCCAAGAATATTATATTCTTCATATCGGCCTTCTTTTTGGCTGCTATTAGATCGGGTGAGTTTGACCCGACAGACAAATGCATTTGCTACTAGTAGCAAATGCATTTGTCAATCTCAGGTTTAAGTTGGGTTGAGCGATGCATGTTTCCAAACATATCTCGGGTTAGAGATAATTAACGCGAATTTGGAAAGCGTTGTGATTACGCTAAATCTTCACTAGATATATTAATATCATTAGTGTGAGAGCTTTTGTCCTGCAGTAGAATCTAACAGGCCGATACATTAGTCTACAGACGTAATCCTAAGTGCTGTTTGTACGTTGTTTTGAACCGATAGCCTCAATACAGATACAGACTATGCCTAGTAATACTGTACCAAATAGTAAAGTACCAAAACAATGGCCACGAAATAAGTAACACTATATTCTATTTCAAACTATTTACATGCTTACTCTTTTGACTCTCACGTTGCCTATAAAAGTAACATTGTAACAAAATATTGTTCACTTAAACCCGATAAACATTCTTTTATTCACGGTTGAGCGGCACAAAGAGAATACAACCGATCAAAGTAATCCAACTCTATACATACGAAGTTGTAGCTAAACACTATTTTGTAGTTGTTTTCCACAATCGGATGAAGCGACCCAATTTTCTGTAAAGCCTAAAAGGGTAGAGCCACACCAACTAATGGTTACAACTTTTGAAGAGTGGCGATAACATTGTCTTCCTTATATAATACACCTTTGTTATTATTAGCTTAGTTCCGCGGTTTTACTCCCTTTATTTGCGTATTTATTAACATGGAGGAGAGTGGGCAGACTACCAGCCAGATGGTCCGACGACATACGAGCGCATGCCGGGACAACGTGGCCCAGAAAGACCAGTGACAGAGAGATGTGGAGAGAAATTGGAGAGGCATATGCCCTGCAGTGGGCTAACACATGCTGTTGAAGAAGAAGATTCGCGTATCTATGTTCTCGTTTCGAATTTGGAATGTAAAAAGATATAACTTCAAACATACAAACGAATAGAAAGTATACGTTGTGTATATTGAAAGAAGATGAAGATGTTCAAATGGGATATTAAGATAAAAAATAGCCTTTATCCATTTCTGTACAGCTAACAATACATGTTTGGTTAAACAAATACACGACGCGCTTTCACATTATAATCTAGGTTATTCATAAAACAAACAACATACAAGTGAGAATACCGGCGCCATAATAATTATTCACAACATCTATAATCACTGCTCCAATATTCAAATATTCCGATAAACATTTCATTTAACATTAAGTGTTCAACGATTTGTATCAAGTTATTTAACTGACTTAAAATGATAGGTTTTTTCCGGTCGACTGGCTACAAAACTAAAGGAGAGCTCACCGAAAATCCTCTGACGTCATTCCCGATATTGTGGTCTGATTGGAGTTTTGGTTCCACATGAGCGCCTCCGTGGTGAGGTGACCTTCGGCCGCCTCCCGCATTTGTTCCACCGTGCACTCGATGCCTTCTCGCTCCAAGTTCGTTTCGAACCAGTTATCTTCGTACCAACCTGTTTGGAAAATGTATTTTTGTTAATTTATCGATTAAAATAATGAACTGAGTTACTACTCGTAATATGTAAGTATTTTATGGTATCTAGTAGAATATATAATTAGGCGTATCTAACATACAATTAGGACTTGAAAACTAGCTTACTTTAATTGAAATTGAGCTTAATTCATTCGTTATTAATTTTATGAACTGGAAAAATACGAAACCCGCGATTCAGATATTCTAACAATTAGATTGTCTTCAAAGCATTCCTTTTTTTACTAAACAGAGGTCGAAGTAATAATTGGAATCAGAACATACGAATGGATCAAATACCGACATAAACAACTCTGTTTATGTTTGTATCATTATTATGCAGATGAAAATCCCATTTATTAACTTTGACCCAAATAACAGCGCTTAAATCATGTTATTGCTGTTTCTAAAATTATCATATCTCTATCTATGGGGAATTTCTACGGTACTACTAACTACTCATAAAACAATATAAACAGATATTGTTTTATGAGTATGTAGTTAGTACCGTTATGGTGTACATTGTTACCAGTATAACGATTTTTAAAGCCTGTTAAAACTTTAATACTATTTCATCAAATATTTATTCGGTACGACCTAAAATAAATACGTGTACGTATTCAATCACGGCTGTGTAAACATATGGGCATAGTTTGTCTGTGCGTGCGATTATTTCCATTTATTGTGTAGACAGAAAATTGTTGTTCCCCTATTTTGTATCCACGTAGCGGCGGCGTTCCCTCGGACCATTATTTATCCTCTTTCTATCCGATTCCTTTGTCCCGTTTGTTGGGAGAACCTGAGGCGAACAAATGTGTGTTTGTTGTGTCGTCTCCGCCGCGTCGCTCCGCCCGCGCCCGCGGCTCCCATTTTCATACAACTTGAACGTTTTCGGAGTGGCAATAAAAATTTTTCATATTTTTTTCCGACATTCGCAATTGCAAAGTCTCGTCTCACGGCTTTTGAGGTTTAATTTATGTTCGAAACAATTTTTATTACTGTCCATACTTTGTCCTGTCGCGTCGTATGATTTGTTGGAATATTTTGTATAGTTCTCCCGTTTCGTCGTACTGTACTCGAAAACGGGATTGTCAAAGCGACCGCTTATTCAGAAATGTGCCGAGTGTTGTTACACATTGTTCAAATTTTGAGTTTCGGAGAACCTGACCACCATAGGAATGTAGGTTAACAAAGCGGACCTTTCCTAAATTCAAGGTGCGAGAGTATGTCTCTAATTATTTTTAAGTGACGCGCATGATCTTTTCATTCTATTCCGTTGTTGCACGTTTTACGACTGAATAATAATGTCTTTGTAACGAAGAAAAACAATTTATTTTTATCGCGGACATAGACATTATAATTTGGCCGTTTATTACACATAATGGACCGCCATAAAAAATATGCAACCACATCTTAAAGTCCGGCGGGATGTGTCGATTATTTTTATATGAAGTGATCTCTTTAGTGGGTAATGTTGTAATAAAGTTTTATTGCGGAAAAGAAGATCCTCGGAGGCTGTATTAAGGCCAACCGGATGATGATAACCTGCCGAACTTGGGTTGACGTGCCTCTGGCATTTCGCCAGCACCTAACCGAGGTAAGTATATACACTTATCTATCGAGCTGGATCGGGCTTCGAGAGGTGCACCTTCAACTAATTTGAACCTCTATTTATCTTTAAATGTTCGGATACTTGTTAACTTTTTAGAGATACTCGTTTAAAACGGAGAAATAAAAACTCACTTTAGGATCGTTGAGATCTTTTGAAATAAAAGTATTAGCAACAACATAACTTTAATGTTTGATTTATTAGTATAAAACATAACTTTAATGTTTGATTTATTAGTATAATATTATATCTAAGGGTAACACTCGTTTGTGTAATTAACAACCTTATACAACGTACTTATGTTGTTAAGATATTTGCATTTAATCCAAGGAAGCTGTGAGTAGGAATGCAAATGTCTCCGAATTGTGTACATTAATGAGAATTGATTCAAAAGACAATCACCATTTGTAACAACCGTTACGACGGTCCCACACCCGCTTCGGATTCATGAATACACAAATCGCTCTTTATTGCCATACTGTTTTCATTATTACAAAGTCAACGGAAAATAAATTAAAACAAAATACATTAACAAAAACAAGCAGCCAAGTGTCAGCGCCAGAGAACGTATAGCCACCTACTGTCACTGTAACTTTAATAATTTAAAATAAAACCCGTAAACTGACCTAAAACTACCTCGCTGAGTAACTTTAAAGGCAGATGTTGAGAAAAGTTCAAAAACAGGTTGAGTTGACGACTAGCTACGTAACACTACCGAAATTTCAACATTCTAGATTTATTTTTTCTCGACAATTTTAGCAACTAGTAGTCGCGATGTGAGCGCACTACTTTGTGCAGCAAAAGCGAACGAACTTTTCAATCTACTGATGGGCGTAAACTAGAGAGGGCGAACGGGCGGGACGTTATAAAAGACTATTGAACTTTCCTTTCACATTGCTACGTGAGTGCTACACAGCCCTGCTACGATTTTCGTAGCTCGTCATTCAATGAAAATTGCTAAAGACGTTATAGTCGTTTAAGAGCTTTGCTTCTTTTGAAGTGCAAATTATTTTTTATTTACTTTGTTTATAATGGAATAGATAAGTTGTATCTAGCAATATATTTTGTTCAAGTGACGTTTAAGTTGAGATAAGTGTTTTTATTATTGTAATAAATGTATTTTCAGTAAGTAAAAAAGTAACTAATGTATCATAAGTTTTACAATTCAAATGTCTTATTTTCACAGCTGGTATTTTCTATTGGTTGCTAACATTTATTTATCGGTTAACAGAATCATGTTATTGAAACGTAAGCATCAAAGGTGAAGTCATAGAAAAAAACCGCAACTCGAATGGGATATCTGAATCGGATCTATTGAGTCGCTCCGTCGCTAGAATATAAGAATAAAAGTGTAAATCGTTGCAGAGCACATCATGCAAATATCTATTTCCTTGGTTTATTTGACACGTGGGTATCGTTAGCGTCGCGGTTCTCTCCAGCGTTCACTTTATCTAAGGATTTTTTCAGTTCCATTACTGTCTCGGTCTGTGGTCTCTCTCTCGAGGATTCGTCCGGGAAATTCATTAATATCTCAGTCAGACTCAAGAGGCTCATTTATAAAAGAAAACAATACTTATAAGTCAACGTCACAAGTCAATTTAGTTGTGAAAGTTTATTGAAAAATGTTTCTCTTTTAGTGCAGTATTATAACACTTATTTGTTTCTCTTTTTGTGCTGTGGGTGTTATAAAACTGATTTATTTGAATGAAGTATATTATCATAGCTATATTCCACGGATTTACTCGTGTTTATTACTACTGTTTCGTTTCTATTGTCTGTAACGCGATGTTATATAGGCTTTAGCCTCGATAAATGGGCTATCCAACACTGAAAGCATTTTTCAATTTGAACCAGTATAGGTCCTGAGATTAGTGCAAACGAACTTTTTAGCTTTATCCTACTAATATTATAAATGCGAAAGTTTGTATGTTTGGATGTTTGTGAATTTGGATGTTTGTTCCACTTTCACGCAAAAAACTACTGTAGCGATTTTGATTAAATTTGGTACAGATGTTCCTTATAACCAGGAATAACACATAGGATACTTTTTATCCCGAAATTCCCATGGGATTGTGTATAAGTAATCGTATGTTTTATTGTAACTTTTTGTAGTCACAAATCCTACCAATAGATGGCGCTGTTACTTAATTTTTTAACACACGATGGTGACTTGTGCCGAGACTGTATGGTACTACGCGGGTAAAACCGCGGGGCGCTGCTAGTATATAATAAAAGTAAAATCTATTTGCTTCTATAATTGATCATATTTGAAAGCATACTTCGGTAATAAAAACAACATCGTCGTATAGAATATTAAATGTGAATTGTTCATAAATCGTATAAATAATATGATACGTGTTAGCGAGCGAATGCGGCAGGCGTCACAAACACCACATTATTTCCTACATAATCCTGTCTTTTCCTCAATTTATAACGTTCTCTTATTACCGCAGTCGTCACTCATTTTAATGCCACATTGTTTTAAATTTCTTGTTCGTATTCAAACTTGAACGTAATGACATCAAAGAATTAATAAAAGGAATCATAAGTCACGAAAACCAAATAATAACTCACACAAAATGCGATTCAATTCTTGTGAGGGACGTTTCTTCTTCAAAATTATGATAATGCAAAGACGTGCGCGATTCCCTTGGAAAGGGATAAGCTTTTGTTTAAATGTCACGATTCCTGTTACAGCGCTGAGATTTTAAGGATTTTCACATTACTTACATTTTGTTAATGTTTTTTTACTTATATTTTAGACAGTTATGTACAGTCAGCGATAGATACTTCAAAGTACAAAGTTAATTAGTCAAAGTATAATAAACTGGGTGCATCCCCTAGATTCATCTACATTGGAATTTCTTTAATACAAGGGGATTTCTAATATCTTTTAATTCAAATTGAATAATCTACCAAATCTTTCAATATCTATATCTTGATATTAGTACCTATTAGTATATAAAACATAATTTTTTTAATGACGAAAAATGTCTCAGTTTTTGGATTAAGTTACTTACCAATAAAGAACCAGACATAAGACTTTCCATACAATCGATGCTTGTAGACCTCACACAACACCCTTCTTGCGGCCACTACGTAGAACAGTCCCACTATGACGCGCGCATCCTGACGTCGGAGGTTCCGCACCGCGTCCCCAGGGTCAGACAGGAACGACTGACGGGTCACGATCTCGATACCAGCCTTCTTACAATGAGCCTCCAAATCCTCCACAGTCTGTGAATAACACAAATATAATGTATACTTTAACAAGATTCAAATATCACCACCACGAAATATTCCCTTTTGTAATGTTAAGAAACTTTATATTATCACGCTTACGCTTAATAAGGCTATTTAAACCCCACGCTTATCTCAAGGGAGCTGTAAAAGAGTAAAGGAGGTCGTTGCAGGTCAACTTACAACAGTTTTTATTATGATTAGTTAGTATTTGGATTATTCAATGGTAAAATTTTTATGAACACGAATGAATAGATAGATATAATCGTATGTCATACCTACTATATGTAATAAATTAGTTGTTTTTATGACAGAGACAACCATTTGGTTTAGAAATAAAAGTTTAAAAGTTAAAAGCGCCATAATGGTGTACTTAATGTACGTAGATTATCCTCGCACGTGCAGGCTTGTGTAAAAGTCCGTTAAACCAAGTGTGACTACACCTATTTCGTGCTGAGAGGTTTTGCTAACACCGTTACCTACAATGCTCTCCACTAAGTAACGTGGCTCGCCGAGATATATTCTATTTACATAGTTGCCCGTCGACTTATTTATTACGGCCTAGATTTTGCTGCTCTTTCGTTTTACTTTGGAGCCGGGTTATGTCGAATATTAAAATATTTCTGCTACGTTTTGTTATGTACTTTTAGATATATGGTAATATTTTATGCAATTTAATTAATATTATGGATAAGAATATTAAAGTTAATTGAATATAGGTAGAGTATGATAAAGTTACTTATTTAATGAAATAATTTACTATCATAGAATAAGTATACACATAGAATGAGTAATACATAAATATGCCATCAACATCAAGACAGCGCACAGGTTATATAAAAGTTCTAGGTACATAATATACGTTTTGCGCTGAAAGTATATGCTAAACTTAAGTTTTACGTAGGTACTTCGACGGAGGTGCTATAGGTAAAAAATCATAACTTTTTTACAACTTTGCGACGTTTTATAAAGGTCGGACGGTCTGTCGAACAAGTTCCGTTTAAGTTATATTCGCTATAGGGAACCAAAATGCTGTGGCATCTAACATTTAAGGCTTATTCCAATCTGTCCGACAAGTAGTTCGATCATATAACTACTTGGACAAAAATATTCCAAATAGTCCGACAGCAGTAAAGTACAGTCAAATAAAAAAGAAATAACGAAAGGGCTCTGTTCAAAATAAATTATGTATTAAGAAATTTAACAATAATCTATTTTAAAATACCAGGAGAACAGAAATGTAGAGGAGGTCTTTTCAATAAATAAACTTAGTTAAATTAATTTCCAAAATTAAATAAAGTTATTGGTATTTCTGTGGAGAATTATTATTAGAAGTACCAGGAGAGCATAACCTAAAGCGTTAATTTTTAAATAAAAACGTATTTATGTTTATTATTCATATAGGATATAATATAATTCTAAGTATATCTCCTTCACCTTGATGTTTCTCTGGTACTTTCATTGCAAAAATCTTAAATAATTACTTCATTTCGATCTTTTATTTTAAGTGGTTCTTAAAAGAGGATTGATAATAATATTATAGGTTTTTATATGTATGTGAAGTACCATGACGTGAATACTGGGCAGATCTTTTTCCCACTTGAATGTACCGTCAAATTCACTGTCGGACTATTTGGAATATTTTTGTCCAAGTAGTTCGATGATCGAACTAATTGTCGGACAGATTGGAACAAGCCACATTTAAGTCCATAACTACATTATCACGAAAAAATCTATTCATTTTATACATCTTTTACTTAATTGTAGTCTGATATTTGATAGGACGGCTACTTTATAATCAATCGCTCTATTATCTTATTACAGTAACCGACCTCTAACTAGGTTGTCGAAACCGCTTATTATAGCTGTTACCTATCATTCTGAAATTGCCTATGAAGCCCGATATAAATTGATTTTATACACTGAAGAAGCCGCGGATAATAGGTATATTAGTAGCTATTACGATTTGGATCTTTGTATGCTTCTTTTTACAGGTGTCTTTCTGTAACAATACTCAATACTCAATTTTTATTGCTCACCACAATTACAAGTTAGTACATGTTATTTTGAACCCTATAAGGCACACGCAAATATGAAGAATACAATTTAGTTAGATATTTACAAAATGAAAAAAAAGTACTAAAAAATCGGAAAATAAAAAAATCTTAAATCTTACAGAATAAAATGAATACTTAGATAAAATAATAATATTAAAATTAACAAAACAAATAAGCTTTTGAGTGAAGTTCGCTTAGATATAATTATAAAACAAGTGAAGTTAAGCGTAGGTAAGCGACGAATCAGTAGCACAGACATTTATTTGACTTCAAAAGAAAAAGCAACCGGATATTAAATCTTTTTGGGAAAGTGCCCTTTAGCGGGGTTTGTTCATTTCCGGTACATCTACATCTAAGAAATTCTAAAAAACGGAAAATATCTGCTTAATAAACGAGGTAATTATTTTTAATAATTAATTTCGTAAATAATTATAGTGGCATAAATGATTTACTATGATTTTGATAAATATGAAAGATTTTTTATTATTTTTTAATTTCCAGATTACTTATTTCCCTAAGATTTTTTCCCTTTGAGATCGCCCACAATCATTACTTATTCTAATTATTGGCACAATCATAATTTATTCATATTTTCTGTGAGTAGTTTTCTAAGCTACACTTTCAGTAATTACAGTTACAGTTCTCTATAATAAATAATAGTGACGGCACGAGAGACGGCGTGTTTACACATCATATTCAAAACTGGTTGTTTTCCATGCATCGTATTCAGAGCATTTTTTTCTCCCGTCGCTATGAAAGAAAAACAGAACGCAAGAACGCTTCAAAACCACTTATGCAGAAAAAAACTGAGGCCGCTCTAATTACATTGAATCCACAGTGAAAGGCCCAGACCTATTCACATAACCTGCCTGTATATACTTAGAGCACACCTCGTTACGCTCACTTCGAAAATAAAATTATTACATTTTTTTAGACTATTAAACCAGTAATATTGTAACTGTTTTTATTTTTGAGGAATGTCATACTGTTGGTTTTGTGTTAAGTTTTATTTAATGAAAAGTTACTTTATTTTAAGATCTTTAGTATTTTCAAAATCTCAACAGACAGAGGAGGAAAAAGGAATTTGAATTTATCCTGAATCTTCTATTTTCCGGGTAAATTTTCCTTCCCATAAGAACCTCATTTGCCCTATTAAAAACGTTTTAGACCAAGCATAACCAAACTGGTTCATCCGTTTTTAAGTACTTGGCTACAAACACACATATCGATTCTTATTTATATTAATAGATAGACCTATTTTCCAGATATTGATCAACCCAATTTGTCTACTGGTAAATCTAATATATAAAATTCTCGTGTCACAGTTTTCGTTGCCATACTCCTCCGAAACGGCTTGACCGATTCTCATGAAATTTTGTGAGCATATTCAGTAGGTCTGAGAATCGGCCAACATCTATTTTTCATCCCGAAATTCCTACGGGAACGGGAACTACGCGTGTGAAACCGCGGGGCACAGCTAGTAATATAATAAAATTTAAATGGAAACCCAAATGGTCACAAACACAACCAACCATTTTATGAAATAATTTAGGAAACCGTCTAACAAAAAGAGTAAATGGACCTGAAAAACGATTTATTTAAAAAAACAGTCGTATTTTATTAAAAGCGCCCACTCTTTTTCCTTAAAAGGTATTAACGCAAAATATATTTAAAAAGAAAGAGGTACGAGTAAATATTTTGTTCATTTATTCAAGAAGATTCATGTTTTTAATATTATCTGCAGAGATTGGAATGATATTACGTCTAAAAATATAATTTGTTCGTAATATTTGCAAGCAAAATGTTTCTTTTTTGGATTGGAAGTAGGAGTATATTACATACATGATTGTAACGCAATTTGGATGCTCATATTCAGAGTTATTTATAAAATAATCTTACCGTTATTTCAGTCAATTTATTGTCAAACTTATCCTAATCCTAACTAGTCCCAATCCTAACTATCCTAACTAATATTATAAATGCGAAAGTAACTCTGTCTGTCTGTCTCTTGCCTTTCACGGCTAAACTACTGAACCGATTGACTTGAAATTTGGTACAGGGGTAGCTTATGGTCCGGGAAAGAACATAGGATACATTTTATCCCAAAATTCCCACGGGAACGGGAACTACGCGGGTGAAACCGCGGGGCGCTGCTAGTTTATTATATTTGGAGAAATAAATGTTGTAAAGCTGTATTATAATGTTTACAACACTTTACAGTCGCTTTATGTATAGACTTTTATTTAATTTGTAAAACAGGCATTTAATATACCGTATTTTTACTGCATATTTACATTAAACAGAGATACTAAATAGAACTACCTAGAAAATGATAACAAAGAAAAATACACTTGCAATTCTAGTTCAGTTCCCGTGGGATGCATTAAATAAAAACTCGGAATGTATTAAACGTGAATAGTTATATGCAAGCTGCAATCATATTACTTACATATAAATTCGTAATATTTTGTGACGTTGTTCCCTTAAACTAAAACGTATAACTTAATTTTAATTTACTATGTTCCATGTATGTGTATACTCGCGTTAATATTGTTCTCTTTCAGCCTAATTAGGGTCGAAGGTCTGGATTAGTTCTAATCCAAAAATTAGAACCTCTTTTAAGCTATTTTTTTTCTCAAAGGTCATAGACCTCACCTGACTTAAATGTTGTAAGATGCTTGCACCCAGTTGACGTCTAGTTTTGCTCTACTATTCTTTTTTTTAAGATATTTTTTTCGAAACATTGCTGATACTTGGGATATTGACATTATATAAAAATTTCCTCAAATTTCAATGAAACTAGACATCAAACTGGATACAAAATTGTCGTTTTAACCACTAAAGCATAAGAGTCATCCAATTAATACTAATATACTCAAAGAAGAAAGTCATAAGCAGAAAAGATATCTTACGTAAGTCATAAAAAGTAGGAAACTTGCGCACTTAACGAACTTAGTAACGCCCTAAAGTTTAGTGTAGATGAGATTTCGACCATTAAGTTGACAAGCTATTAATTAAGATATCAAGTACCACCCTGTCTGCGTATTCGTAACTTTACAGAAATTATCATTTGGAGATTTGTAACAAATTATTTAAATGCGTTTCTTATTTTGTAATGTGAGAATAGAACGTTTACTTTAATTTTGCATATTTTTGTCTACACTTTGAAGTACAATAACTAAAAAGAAAAATACAAGTCCATACTTTTAACGCTTATTTTATAAATTGATTCTTATACAAAAGACGATTAATTTACGCCCAAAAAAGATTACTTAAGTAAGTTATAATATCAATTATAATGGGCAATATCGAAAGTTCTCATTATATTTGTTTTTATGTATGTTTCTAACAAATATAAGTAGGTACTTTTCTCACTGAGTTGCTATGCGAATAATTGGAAACGAAAGTTGAAAAATGTATAAGGAAATAACGTTCAGCACCACATATTTCCATGCATCTAAAATTTTCCGATCTTTCAATTTCTGTCAATACACCACATGCTATTGAGAAAAATATGTGTGTAAAGTGGAAAGTTTCATCACTTGTAGTGAAATTTAAACTAAAATTATTTTTATAACTAAAATTAAAACCGTGCCTTAAATTGTTTAATAGTAAGTTTTTAATAAGTACTTTTTCAACACACTTGCTCATAAAGGGGCTCTTATTTGTGCTAAAACAGTTGAATAATGACACGTTTTATTCACTAGTGAGTTATAGATTGTTTTTTTTAAATTGCTTTCATTTTAAAAAAGTTTCGATACCAAAAAAATTGTGTCCATACATTTTAAAAACAAACTTCAACTTTTGGTAGGTCTATGGTCGATTCCATTCATTCATTCATTCGATTTTTTTTAATAAGTATATTATTTTAGTCTTTGGCAGATCACCAATGTTGTGCTGGATGCGCGCGAAAAGAAAAACTGTTTATTTATTAGCGAAAAATGATAATTTCTTCGCAAATGTGTTGAAAAACGTTGTATGGTACACGCGTGTATTGATGATTACTATCCTCGGCTATCTTCCGACCCTCGCCTGACGGCTCGGGCCTCAATAGCGCCTCGGAAGTAATCACCAATTTACCTCGCTTGTACCATAAATAACTATTATTTTACAATTTCTTTAAAAACAGTTTTTACTAGATATTAATAAATGTAAGTATTGTAATTAAAACGAACTTATTAACTTTAAATAAAATAATAAAGCGTTTTTTAATTTGTCACGTCTTTCATAAAAAGGCTTATAATTCTATTCATTTTTATATCAAACAATTAACAAGGGTTTTGTCACCCGCGAACTGGCAGTTCATTTAAGCAAACCCGTAAATCACAGAAGTGTGAAATTTAAGTGGATGTCGAGAAAAAAGAATAAAGAATATTCACCCGTTCTAGTAGTAATCGTTTATCATGTAAGAAAGGTTTGAGATGTTGCCCTCTCCGAGGGGTGATTATGTGCTTTTTTATAGCTACTTCTATCGTGACAGTTTGTTATGTCTCTATGAAACAAACAACCCCAAGACATACGATGATAGAAAACGATAATCATCAGTTTTTATGGATAAACGAGGATGTGTTTGTAACGGACTGTGTAATCAATGTGTTCATTTGAATACAGGAAGTTTTTGTCAATAACTAATCCGTATCGTATTTTTCTTTTTGTATTATTGGGTATCACCATTGAGAAACCTTTGTTTTCAAGTGGGATAATACCGCTCAATGTCTGGTTGAATCTTGTTCGTCTTACTTGCTTATAACAGATTTATCTCTATACCACTGTGCTATCAAAATATCAAAACCCAACAAAGCAATTCAATGCAGAATACAATATCGAAATCGTACAAGGTCAATTCAGTAGGGCCGTTTGTCAGTCAATAGACAATACGCTTAGCGTGTCATACTCCACTCAGCGTTCGATACGAACGAGTGGTTCGAACGATTTCAATCACGCAACCAATATGAGGTCTGCCGATAAAGGTACATGCATAATCGCACGCGATACAGGACCCCATTATCGCCGTGTATGCTCCACAGGTTGAGTTATCGAAACGTAAAGATAACCGACACAAAACAACAGACGACGACTCGAGACAAATACCACCGCTTTATCTATTGCTTCATGAGACGGAGTCTAAATGTATTGTGATACTAGCTACGGTTGATTGAGTTCCTTCACAATACGTTGCCTCAAATTATTGTATCAAATATTACAAACAACGCTTTTATTACCTACATTATATACTATATCTACTTATTATTTATACGAATAGAATATCCGCTTGAACGATCATAAAATCCAATAAGTAATAAAAAGGTACTATAACAGAGAAAATATTACAATAACGGGCTCTTTCTGTTGTGATTGAAACAAAAACAAATCTCGAGGAAAATCTTTTAACTTATTAAATTACTGGAGGAAACAATGTTAAAAATAAAGTTTTTATTATAAAAGTAACAAGAAATTCCAGCCATAGCCAGGAGCTGGTACTCTTAACCAAGTTCTTATAAAATGGAACGTTTATCACGGGATGCGGCTGACGACAGAATGGCGGACGGACCGTCCTAGTTACCAATTACTCGCCTATTTCTTTTACTAACTAGTTTTTGTCATCAATTTTCATTATTTTTTAATCAGATTTAAGGATTAATTTGATTTAAAATGTTAATTAAGCTACAGTTTCCTCAAAGTTATTTATAGATAGAACCAGATTATAAATTCGAGTGGTGCTTTCTTTCCTAACTTGTTCTTAGGTTTTGTTTGCAGCCTAGAAAATCCTTAGCGCCCACTATTCAGTATTCGGTAGACATACCTACTACGTAATAATATTAGTACTTATTATAAGTACGTGTTGTAAAACAAACTGGGGCACTAAAAATAACCAACTTTCTTCCATTAAGTATATTACTCTTTCCAATCTCATTTATAACAATAAATGAAACCACTGGCAGTGCTGGTTTAAGTACTTTATGCTATCACATAATATGAGGACCAAATATTTAAGATATTTCTATGAAAAAGGAGGGATTTGGATTTGGTCTAAGTACACATTTTTCTTGATAGCTTGAAACGAGTACTTCAGTGTCGTCACCACCTTGAAGACAAATGTGTTCCTACATTTAAATTACTGGAGAAAACAATAGCTTAAATTACCTTTCATTAGCAAGTCACTAATTAAACCTATTTAGACCTAATACCGTATATGATACATTGCAACTAAAATAAGGTTGATATCTTTGATTTACACGAACACTACACATTGAAATAAAACACTTAAACGGATTTTTGTCGTGGTTGTATTTTGTTTTACATTTTCTGACGTTTCGGATTCTTTACAGAACCCGTGATCACAGAAGACTAAGATGGAAGATGGAAGGAAATGATATAAAAAATAACAAAAATCCGTTTAAGTGTTTTATTTCATTAAAATAAGGTTCTACTCACCGATATAAAAACTTCTTCAGCTTGTTGCAGTATAGCTATCCGGGACCAGCCGAACTTCTGCATCAATTTGATTCTGGTAGGATTATGAACTGTTGCCGACGGGTGTGTTCTGAAGAGCGTCGGAAATCGCGCTCGGTCGGAAAGCGCTGGTGAAGACGCACCGTAGCAAAGCTGTGAATAAGAATTTAGTAACATTATAGAGTATTGATATGTTAGCAATACAGGGTGAAGACCTCTTTTGCTTATATAACACCGTGTCCCGCGGTTTTACCCGCATAGTTGCCGATCCCGTACGCATTTCGGGATATAACAATGCCTATGTCCATCCCGGGACCATAAGCTACCCCTGTACCAAATTTCAAGTCAATCGTCCGTGAAAAGGTAAAAGACAGACAGACGGAGTTACTTTCGCATTTATAAAATATTAGCACAGAATAAATAATAGTACTAGGTAATATTAATAAGGATAAGTAAGTACTAAAGTGAAGAGAAACAGGTGCGGTCCACAAGATTGTTTTATTGCGTATTGCTGATTACTTTTATCAATTTAAATTAAGTGTTGTATATAAATAAACAGTAATCTCCTAAAGTGTCTAGACTATTATAATGAAACTCATTTAAATTTTACTATTTACAAACAATTTAATCATACCTTTATATAATGTTTTAATGAAATATACTTAAATCTTGAGAGCAAGATTTCAATTACATAATAGTAAAGAAAATTAATCACTACATAGTATAAAACAAAGTCATTTTCTCTGTCCCTTTGTCCCTATTTCCCTATGTATGCTTAGATCTTTAAAACTACGCCACGGATTTTGATGCGGTTTGTTTTAATAGATAGAGTGATTCAGTGAAACGGTTTTTAGCATAATTTTTTCCCCATATTCCAACGGGAACGGGAACTACGTGGGTGAAACCGCGGGCGCCGCTAGTTAAACTATATTTTAAATAGTTATGGCAGTTTAAAAGGCTGCAAATGAAAAGCAGCACTCGAAAATAAGAACAATGCACGTTCCGAGTCAAGGCACAACGTCACCACACCTTTTTTATATGCATAAAAACGTCGAATGACAATTTGTGCGGGCAGTTAACTTTTGTAAATAGCTCTTTCTCTCTCCCGTATCTGTGTTTATTTCATGGAGCCCTTAACGGTCAACTACAGGAATACCTTTGGAATATTACGTTACAAAATTCACGAAAAATTCCACGACAAAGAATTCTTTTAACTTTATTTCACACCTAAATAAAAATACCTTTTATCGACATACAAAGGGGTGTTGGGTTACGCACTATATTTTTTGTAACTTAATTATAAATGTCTAATAAACAAACTTTATGTATAACGTTTATATTTTATCAATATAAGTGCTTCGTAATATATTTTGTTCAACAAACTTTTGTAAAGAAAAAGTTCGAATATGAGTTTCAGGTAAAAAAACAAAAAAGAGAGCGTAAGAGACCTAAAAATGTCTGACCTAAATCGAAACGGGAACAAGGTCAAGACAAAGATCTTAGTGCAATGAAATGCTTGAATACAAATGTAAAAAGTACCTATGAAAGTGCTTTAAGCATAATGCTACCATGGATACTATAGTCTTGATTATAAATTGATTGAATCTATATAAAGAAATACTAGATCTACAGACCAAAATGAAATAAAAATAAATTTAAATGATATTTTTAAAAGACGTAGATACCAATTGGCAAAATATTTTCTTTACTTCTTGAAAACTTTTGGTACGGAACAATTACAAAGTGATTACCATATTAATTGAATTGGCGAATTTCATTCAAAAATCAATCAACGTGAGTGTTACCAAAAATAAGTTTTGAGTAATTACTCTACTCAAATTACTTAATTGCTTTATTTATACTCCATTAACGGTTTGTAAAAACAGTTAAACAATTAAGGGGAGTGACGAAATATTGCGTCACCTTCTATAAAAATCGGTATATTTTTAATCAATCAAAACATATTTTGTGTCTGACCAACCCCTATTGGACATCGCCTCTAATATTTTTATATGGACTTGTCAAAACATTGTTGTAACTGATAAAATGTTTGAAATGAACACATTGATTTGTAAATTAATATTTTGGTTTGGTTTTGATTTTCATTTTGTTTAAAGGAAACTACGTGTTTTAGATTTATTTCCATCTATGTATATAAAACATTCTTCCGTTACTGAGTGATGTACTAACTGACTGACAGACAACGCACAGCCGATACTACTGGTCGTAGATAGCTGAAATTTGGCGGGTGTGTTTGTTGTGGGGAGTAGGCTACCACTAAGAGGATTTTTGAAATTCTCCCCCTAGGCGGAAAAAAAGGGGGAAAACCCAAATTCATTATTCCACGCGGACGAAGTCGCGGGCAAAAGCTAGTTTGTTATAATAAAGAACGAAAATTATTAAAGGGCTCTTTCTCACTGATGATATTAGTACAGAAACTAGATTGACTACGTTTAAAAAAATAATTTAATGTTCCTAAAATAATAGATGCCAAAACAGCTGATCTTCTTTTGCTACCAATAGTAAAATTTCAACAAAAACAAAGAAAAACTCAAAAGTATGAAGATATCTTAACGACAATCTGCTCGATATCTACCTTAAAGTTTACATTCCCCTAAATGTACCTATCTAATGTAATCGCGCCGTTTGTCGCAGATTAAGACAAGGAAAACCAGTAAAGGAAAGAATCTCGAAGACACATGCAAGAACTGTATCCGAACGTTCTGGCATCACTCCAAGCTCGTGTCGTCTCCGCTACGACATTGAAAACGCGCAACCCCTTGATGTATCAATCTGGAGATACGTTTTATAGTCAGAATTAAAACTTTGTTACTGCGTTCGAACTCCAAATGGTATTAAAACTTCCCTCTTTGGAGACTGTATTTAAACAAAAGTTGTTATGTCATAAAATTGAAATTTATTGCATCTGTTAATTTGTAGAACTTTGAGGCAAGTAGTAAATGTATGTACTTTTTAGGGCCCATTTCCGCAATCAAACGCTCTAATTTTGGGTCTCACAAGTGTACTGTGATTTGATTTTTGGTAAAACAAAAAAATACAAATAGATTCGAGGCGTTAGCTATAAGTAACATACCCGAAAAAGAACTTAGGTGAGTGATTTCATGTTTTGTACTGATCCCGATTCTCAAAGGAATTTCGGGATAAAATATATCCTATATGCCTTTCTGTACCCCTGACAATACGTACGGAAAATTTAACAATGATAGATGGAGTGTCATGGGTTGAAGGAGTGACAAACCAACTCTCTTTAATAGTTTTAGGATTGTCACATTACGCTATGCAAAATTTTCAAAATAGGCTTTTCGACGAGAAGTTCTCGTATTATTTCATACATTTAAATCATATTTGAGCTATAAATAATTTGAAATATAACTGGTGATATTCGTTAATACTTTAGACTACAAACTCGTACTGAATACTAATGTTATCAATCCCTCGAAACCGTGATCTAGTTTATTGTTTTTCGGCATAAACCTTTGAAATACTAATTAATTGTTTAGTGTTATGACTGCTGGTTTAATATTATTCTATTCAACGAGCATAACTTTTAGATAAATTATGGTTTTGTTTTATTATACAGATATTCAATGAGAATCTGTCTGCTAAATCAGAAGTCCCTCCTGGTTCGATTTTAGTATTTTCCAATTAAATATTAAATATCTTTGGTTCTAGATCACACACCACATGTATCAGAAAAACGCAGTAGGGAAACTAATTAGTGAGGCAGAAACAGTGGGGACAGAACATTTACAGTGGGGAGGAGGCAGATATGAAAAGTCACTGACGATGTCTTAAACAGAACTTCTTTAACATAATTATAATGTTCTTGTCACGTTATAAATTAACTACTTAAGTAATCTACGCCAATCAAATTAACATAACATAATTCACTAACTACATCTTGTCATTATAATAACATAACTGACCTCGTACACTAAGTTCGTAACTTGTAGCTAGGGTAACAGAAACTACGGTTTTAAATAACGGTAAGTAAATAAAAATATACTTACAACCATAAGATTCCACATCTTGGCCGCTTCAGCAACAGTTGTACACACGGTGGAACAACCAGCTAGTAGCAACAACTTTTGTGGAGGATTGTACAGCAGGTTGTACATTACACTCGCGCCCAGCCCCGGCTCGCACTGTCAAAGATAACGAGAGTTATTAATGCATACATTTCTACAATCTTTTTGAACTACAATAAACCTTTTTTTTGATATACGATACGATTTGCCAAAGGTCGCTGTTTTTGCAATGTTTTGTGCAGATAAGTTAAACTACGCACAATTTTTTTTAAGCATGTTCTGGCATTGGTTGCGAAGTAATATTTTAATTTAATAAAAGCGAAAATTATGTTATTCATAGTAAATCAAACCACCATTTTGTTTTCATTTGTTTTTTACTTTTTTATTTCCCGCCAATTCACGTTATTTTTCTTTTTTTTTAAAACGAGAGCCAGATTATAAGTGTCTTGTAAAAAAAACATTCTTAATGTAAACATGGAATACACTAATGATCATAAAAATGTTCTTAATTTGAAACAGTCAAAATAAAAACTATAAAACGTCGAGTACAAAAGGCGCTCTACATTGTTAAGGAAAAGAAAATAATGCCATAGAGAATATCGGGTAGCCGTTCCTTTTTTGAATTATTTTACTTTTTGTTTTTATGCTCCTTCTCAGTGTAATTCAAAATAAGAATGTATTTTATTAATGTAGCAGATTTAACAATGATAATGTTTGACGTATTATGAATGTAATGAAATTGAAATTTATTACCAACATTATTTTGATGACGTACTCTGATTTATGGCATTCGAAAATTGATAATAAAATTAAGTGTTGGTTGCGAGACACTCGACCTCAATAATCCTACTTCACCAAACACGGCCAATATAAAGGAGCTACTGTAAGGCTATCCTCAATAACTCTCCCTCCCTGTATTACGATATCAGCTTCCATTCAGGGATTTTGTCAGTAATCGCCCCATTATCAATATAAAAGTATTCTGAATCGTCAATTTGTCTGTGAATAGCTACAGATCGATAAAGTGGGAAATAACTCCGAACCGTTGCGGAAATTCCATCTAATAAAATTTTCTGCCGTGAGCCATTCATAAATTTAGAATAATTGAATCGAACGGCAGGTCCGCCCTCTCGGTTGCAATATCATCAGCCTATGATTTTAGTTCATTTGGATTTATGAGCAGCGCGCGGCGTGCCGACCGCCGCCGCCGGACGGCTCTGATAGCCCTTTTTGTTAATTATACCAGAGACCAGTCAGCTGCGCTCGGTTTTAACTTAATGGATTAGGTCGGTACTTGTCATTCAGAAAGCCGAAGACACGTCAACAGCATTAATTTAATTGGCATAATTATGCATAATTGACATTCGGCTAATTAGATAGATGTGTAAAGGATTAATTAGGTCATTGACGCGTGTTCTGAATAATGGTAATGTATTTATATTATTCTCTTTTATATTTGGTCTTACCTTGCTATCATTACTGTGAAGTAATAATTTGAATCCAGAGAGGAGGTCGGTCCTGTTATTGACGTCAGTGAGGGCTAGCTCCGCAGCGGGCATGCAGGCCTGCCCTCCCTGCCAGCCGCCTTCGCCTTCCATGGGGAAGATGCCTCCGATGTGCAGGTCGTTATCCCTCCGCCCCTCGCTGTACCCGCACCCGCTCAGCCAGAGCACCAGCACCGTCCGCGCCCGCCGACCCGTCACCCCGCGACATATACACTTGGCAACAACGAATAATTGCACTATTGTCTTCACTAAAAACGAATTAACATCACAACACATTGTCCTAGTTCGACTAATTATATTATTAAAAACTTTTAATTTGACTAGCGGACGCTTTGAAAAATGTGAGTTCGCGCGCGCTCTCGGGTCTGATGCGTTGGCGTTCCATATTCCTATAAATTGTAGAAATAGCCTAATAAGCGTGAATTTTTGTAAGGTATAGAGCGTCGGTGGTGTCGGGGGCGCGCAGAGGGCGGACCCGGCGGCCGCGTCTCCCCCGGCGCCCTGCAGGGTCATCGCTCGCCCCGCCGACATCCTGTCATTGTTCGGCTCCTCTCTCATTTTCCATCCTCTCCCCTGTAACAAATACACATCACTTTACACTCGGCGCGACAATTAAGTTCACAGTTGACAAATTAATAAAAAATGTTTATGACGATTTATGAGCTGAAATCCATTGCCAGAAAATAATTTATTACACACTCAAATCGGAATTTAAAAACGTCAGATATATATTTTTACAAAGTGAAAAGCATTGGTCATAACTTCAACAATAGTTCGTTGGGGGCATTGTCGTCGGGAACAATTGTTAGCATTCATCGATATCAATCTCCGCCAATAGGGCGAGTTTGAATTTAATATTGGCGTCTAGATGTGCCTCAGGAAACACTTGGTTCAGAGCTGTAGATCGACATAAAGGAACAATACCACTGAGCTTAGTGTAAAAATCAGTCGCAATATCTCACTCGGTCGTATTTGAAAGAATATTAGCTGACCGATATAAAAGGTTGTTAATAATCGAATCGGAAATAACGCTTCATTGAAGTGAGAAGTTAATGATTCGTAGCTTCACTCCTTTGTAAACCGGCGTTGATCGATGAGAGAAAATGGAGTTAAATTAAAACATCATCTGTTTGTTTTATACAATACGCTTATCGAGTTATCCGTGCAGCATTATCGGTATGACATCGAGAAATCAAATTAAACGACCGTTTCAATCGTGTGAAATGAGTATCATCGATTTAGAACCCTCTCTATTATTATATCAGAACAAATCACATTTTTTATCAATAACTCATTTTTTATTCAACTGACTTGATTGGAAAATAAATCGGATTATTATAACGCGAGGCCCTAGATCAATTTTCAGTATTGGAATGAACTATGACGATGTAATATTAATTTAGAAATTGATGAGGTCGTGAATATTGGAGAGGTCGAGTGTATAGACATCAACTCCTCTGAGACGGCTCTACATAGAGTATGAGCATTGTGACGTAGTGGGTGATCAATCAGTTAAGGTATCAAGCGATAATATATCGAGTTTACAGTTGAGATGTGTCTCCTAACGTTGTTTATCGGGGTACATTTACACTTAATGTAACGGAGAATGATACATTAGTTGTGACACAGAAGTTATCGCGTTTGCTCTGCGGACGCAAACGGAATACGACAATAGTGTACGAAGTTTGACCACATTGTAAATGATATTAACGATGCATTTCAGCCTGTGAGAAGACAGTTTAGTAAATAAATGAAAGTTACACGGCAACCGAGTGCGGTAACGGTACAATTGTTGGAAAGTTTGTGGCTACCTCCGCAATCATAGTTTGGATCTATTTCTTTTTATCTCTTTTGTATACTTTAGTTTTCACTTTCCTTTAATATACTGTTCTTAAAATGCCATCCATCCCTTTTTTAACATTTTTGTACTTTGAGAAGGGTTTTACTGCAGTTTGATTATAGAACTGTATTAAGCAAATCTGTAAATTTGGGTACTTAGTCTGAAAGGACCAAATTGAATGGCCCGCGGTCCATTCGGACGTAAACGAAAACCAACTACGTTCGAAAGGACCGGTGTCAATATAGTAAATGTCATAAAACTATTAAGTACATTATTATTATCTTTTAGGCAATCAAATTAATACTTAACTAAAATTCATTCAACTTAAGTTATTAAGTTAAACAGATTTAATTAAAATACACATTGAATTTCCTTATTCGAATCGTTTGAAGAAGAAATCCATTAAGTCAATAAAAGTAGGTACTGCCAATAAAAAGTCACATTGTGCTTAAAGAGCATTCACTTAGCCCCATCAAGTGGATCGCAGAAGGCTAATGCAATCAGAACCGGCTATTGGGGCAATTTCAACGGAAATCACATAAAAGAACCATCCAACCGTCCCATACCCACTTTTCATAAAGGTTTTCTATTTATTTTTAGTGGTAGGCAATCTGGTAACATGTTACGTTATTGTATATAAGCACGGCGAAACCGATTGTTGTGCTACCTCCGAATATATCGGTTTCCGATATATAACTGTTTACTCTTGTGTAATATCAAATCGTAAGTTAATATCGTTATAGTTATTTATACATTTTTTATTACAATTTAGTTTTTATACGGAAAATATGTACGTATTTTTGTATTTGCAGTAGGAATTGTGTGCAAATATTGTATCGTACGTTGAATAAATATAAAACAGGAAAAAGAATGTTAAGTTACAATAAAAACCCGATACCAGCCATTTGCTTTTACGGTGTAGTACATTCGATTCGGTTCATTTACAGTGCAGGGCAGGGATCGTTCCGCGACGAGTTGATCTTGCGCCTACTTTATTATGTATCGTAGTTGATGTTTGCTATCTATGTCGTACATACGCGTTTATAATGTAATGTTTTATAAATATTATCATATAAGTGTAATTTCTTTCTATATATTCATTGATTACCCTTAGGAAAATAAAAAGTAAAAATATAGGCACAGCCGCTGACATTATGAATTTCGTTACGAGTTTGAACTGAATCTGAAGAAGACACTGATTCTCACAGAATTAGTAGAAACACTTATGCGTGTGAATACACGGGGCACAGTTAATCGTTTATAATATCTCTCTAATCATCGATAGCTCCAATAAATAAAAAAATATTGATTTTTATTCACCAACAGAGTTGAAACTCTTCAAAACTTTTGTTTTACTTTTTAAATTAAATTGAAATACTTTTGTCTGGATTCAAGCCAGGAAACTTGAACGAAAAAAAAAGTCATTTTATTTTAAAGATTTCATCCTTTTTGTAATAAAACTCAAAAATTTGTAAAACAATAGATATAAATTCCTTAAAAAGTACTTACTTAGGGGTAAATATGCGAAGAATTTCAATTTTCGAATTCTCTTAGACGGTGTCCCGGTAATGAGAACAAGCGAAATTAAACCTTTAAACCGTCTAGTTGAATTAGAGACTTTGATTACCGGTATTTAATTATTCATGAAACAGTATACACTAGACCTCTTATTAATAAACAAGGAATAACAACGTTTAATTTTAACAGATATTATTTAAGCTTAGTTAGGGGACACTTACTATAATAAGATGTAGTGAATTATTATGTTGTGTTAGATACTAGCATTGTGCGGTTTCATCCCTGTAAATCCTAATACCATTGGAGTTTTGGATATGATAGAAGACAAACGAGCACTTGATGGTAAAAAAAAATCCGTCATCCGTGAACTACTGGAAGTCAAGTGCGTAGCTGGACGTTGGAAGGAGAAAAAGAAAGCGGTTTAGGACGATTTTGGGCTTTGGAATAGCTGGAAATACTTCATGCTGACATTCTTGTTAGTGTGGCACGCCTGTATTCGAAAATATGTAATATATTTTGTTTACTCTACAAAAAATTACTTGGAAATCTGGGAAAAATAATAAAGGTCTAAAAGGTCAAACAAAATGTTCTATTTTTGTACAAACATCAAATATTCAACAATGAAAATAAATTGAACACTTTGTTTTGATTAGGATCTTATGACGTCATGCGTGTTTATATGAAGCCCACGTAAACAAGTTTATTGAATTAGATTAATAATATCTTTATGTTTAATCTTAGTATCGTTGAAACAAGCTGGTCGAGGGTCAACAGTCGTAAAATGAACCTTAAGTCAACTACATAAACATAAAACTAGGTTGAGATATAATAGATACCGTATCCGGATTTTAAGGGTTAATTAATTTGTGTTATTAATTGTTAAATAAGGAGCTTTAAGACTGATGAAAGACGCCGAAGACTAAATAATGAACGCCCTCTCGTTATCTCTTTCCGTTTGCGTGATTCAGGCATTTAACTTTTTCTTCTAATCTTATGAATTGGCTTGACAACTGTTGCAGCACTCCTACAACTAAGTATATTTATGAGAATGCAAGCTGCGAACCGCTGATTTACCAGCAAAATTCTAATCAGGTAAAATTGGGGTCACAGGTATCATATTAGTTATTTGCGGTAATAAACTGTTTCATTGTCGAATTTAATCCAAATCCTTTCAGCTCTTTTTGCACGATTGATTAAATACCCGACTGTAACTCGCGAGAGGCTACCTGTATGAATTTAAATCTATATTTACTATGATATACTATATCTGTTACGAAATTGGCATCAAAACACCCACACATGCATGCAATAAACTATGACCTATATAATATCAATGTGTTACATAAGATATTCAAGAGCCGTAGTCAAACATTTTTGTCTTCGCACAAATCTCTTTGTGAACAAATCGAAACCTGCAATTACGGTTTCGTATATCAACTAAGTCATATAAATACAACAGGTCATTTATTTTAATGAAAATATATGAAAATTTTCTCATCACATTACCTTTAAAATAAAGTTCAATGATCTTTAAAGTGAACATTTTAATTGAATGTGCAAAGTTGACCTAAATTACCGACACCAGTATAGGTACTTTATAATGAATTTACGTACATAATATGAATTATTTTATGATTAAAATAAATAATTTCCATCTCAATATTTTGCCAGCTTTAAAAACCATTACACACGTTCATGACAGGCTATACATAGTATTGAGTAATAGCGCTATAAAAATGTTTAATTTACGACCCGATAGCATTAACCAACAACGGTTTTAGCCGGGGCTTTTACGATATGTTACTGTTATACCTTTTTATAACACGAATTTAAGTATAATGTAGTAATCTAATTGTGAGTATTACGATTATTGAGCCGCAAAATGTTCCACAAAACGAAAATCTCATATATTTGAAACATATAATCCCGAAAATAATAATATGAAACGTGAAAACTACACAAGTATCGTCTACTTACATTATATTGTGACTTTTATGAGTATTCTCATATGGAAAGATGTAAATGCGAATACTGAAACTGTTGCGAAGCTGAAAGGAACCGTGAATAACACAACAAACATTCAAAGTTTGTGTTCATGTCAAATAACCTAACCAAAATACTTTAATCAAAATGTTTAGTACTTGGAAGTTAGTTATTTGAAGGTGAGTGTAACGCATAAAACTTTTGTCATTACAAAATAGTTTAACAAACATAAATATCAGATGTTGTTTGAAAGAGGCATTAGAGAATTTAGTGAGCGACATGTCTACGTCACAAGTTTGATTGTACCCATTTAACTTCAGAGAGACATCTTATAAAATATTTACTCATCTCAGCTGGCTGACGCTTCGTAAAGTCGTCCGATGTGCCTTTTCTCTGCATACATATATATAAAGAGGTGTTTGTCCTCCTTAAAAGCGTAGGCCCTTGAAACGTGAGTATTTTCAACGTAAATTCAATTTAATTATCTCATAAAACATTTCGCTTTCTCTATTGTTTTATATATAAATCTGCTCTTTGATAACACAATGAACGAAACGATTTATTCTTTGCGTTAAGTTTAGTGTTAAGGCTCGTTTTGTTTTCCATAAAGTTCAGGCGTTAAGTGTAACAAGGGTAGCTCTAAAATAATGGGCGTCAGTAACAATGTAACAAACAGCAGTTAGCGAACTCGATAAGGTGTCACGGACACAAAGAAATAAACGGTCGCTTGTTCGGGCGGCGTCGAAAGGAAGAGCAATTAGCTAGAATGCAAATAGCGAAATGTATTGTAGTCTCGACACATTTGCATGCGAAGCGACGCCAGCGCTCTCAGGGCTTGCCTTACTCATTCCCTGTATAAGCTTCCGTTCAAACTTTCATCGTAAACCTGAAAAAACGCTCTCTCCCCTGTTATATTGCTCGGTGTGAATAGCCTATTGATAAAAGATTTAATCCTCAATAATTACTCTTGCGTAAAAGTTGGTAGTCACGATTTTATGGGAAGACACTTGCAAAACGTAAATGTATCGTTTTCGTTGGTTTTCTTTTATAAAGTCTTAGCAAATTAGTGTTTTACGAAACACACTTTGATATTTGAATGAAAATTAAGATTTATATACTCGCAAATAATATTGATTTTATGTATGGAAAGGAAATAGCAACTAACCTCAAGTGTTCTTGCTAATGCAACATGATCATAAAATACCCAAAGATAAAAATGCAAATTCTAAGGAATAATTAATTAAAAAGGCTAACCCTTTGTACCACTTTCAGTATTCAGACCTAACTTTAATACTTTTTACCTGTTTCAGATTGCAATCGTTCCGATCCCGTTAAGAATTCATTTTGTTTTCAAACGAAGTGTTTCTACAAACCATTTACGTGAGAGGCCATTCCGATTTACGCGGTACCATTTGGAGAAATGTCTAATTAACCTGCCTATTGAACAATTTATTACACGACCCTTGAATGCTTGGGAATAGGTAATTCCGTTCGATCCTATTGAATGCGGTGTTGGGAATAAATCACTGGGTTGTAATTTCGGCAGATGGAACATTTGAAGGAATTATTGCTTGGTTAATGGTTCGTCGGGACCGGCGCCGCTGGAGGTGACAGGTAAACACCGCCAACGCCTGTCCATTGACACGTTTCATTTGTACTTGAAGGAACGCCTAATGAGAACTTTGTGTATTGTTCGAAATAAATTTTGGGAATAAATCGAATACTGTATTCGTTCGTGTGCAACTTGTAGGAAATTCTTGTTGTAACATACAATATTTATTCATATAATTTAGAAATCATTTCGAACTAGACGATTTCGAAATGTAAGGTATGTTAAATTTCAAATTTTCACCTCTCAGCAGGGATTTAAATCCAACTTCGCGCCGAACTGACTCTAACCCAATGAGTTACCACGATCAACACACAACCGTTAGCAATCTCCAATCCTGCATCCATATTTCCAAAACGTCCCATATTTTCTAAATTGTAAAGTAAAACATTATGTAAGATATAATAAAATTGTGTTGAGGAATTAATCAAATTCAGTTAATCAAAATCATTAAATTTTCCCTTAGCCTTATTTTTCATTGAAAACTAAATACAAAAATATATGTTTCGAAAATTATAACGTAGTTTTACGTAACTTTAAACTATTATCATAACTGCTTTTGCATGTTGAAATATTGCAATGTCAGTGATTATTACGATCCAATTACTCTGCAGTCATATCAAGTCCCAACTCCTAGATTGTGGCTTGAACAACGTCTCTAACAGCGAGAACCTTTGAGCAAACTTCAAACAGAATGTATAAAACATCTCCGACGCAGGTTCTAGTTATATTCAATAGCAAAGTTAATACTTATTCTAAAATTACTTTTAAAAGATAATTCAATTTTCCTCCAAATAATTTTATGTTTAAATCCATACCAGTTCACAACTCAATCAAAACTTTTGCAAAGGTTAATGTGGTCAAAGTTCATTTGTAGTGTACATTAAATTATATTCCATTTTGCAGAAAAACCAAGTTATTAACACCCACGTTTACGAACTCAACAATGTACCGGTTATTGAAGCGTTCGTAATGTAAGAATTTATTTTGTAAGGTCAAGTGGGCTTATCGCCTAAATATACAATAATATACGTCCAAAATATATAAATTCAAGATGTTTTCTTATGTTTTCAAGTCTAGACGATAAATTGTAATACCTTTTACCCATGTACAGTACAAGTCATATTATTATGCTAAGACTTATTTTTTGGTAACGGAAAAATGTTAAATTATGTGTAAAAAATTAAAAGTTAGAAGGAAATAGGCTTTTATAAATCCAACTGAATATCGACCGATACGCCAGCAGTAACAAAAAATGTACTGACTTGAGAAAAATTAAAAAAATGTTGTAGGCTCCATTGAACTAGTATGTGTATTGTGTCTTAGAATCCGTACTAGGATTGTCCATCGGCGACCTTAAATTCCTATTCAATTTCTTTTAGAAAAGAAATGCTAAGCAACATTATTGTAAGAATACTGTACAAAATTTCATCGTTATTGTAAGAAACTTTTCTTTCTAAACTAGTCGTACGCCCATCGATTTAAGCTGCGGGTTGTCCGTCAATCAGTGTACGTTCTATATCAACTTACATACGATCAAGATACTTTACCCAAAAATTTGTTTCCCAACAAATAACAGGAGGACAAATCCGAGGAAAAACCACGAGAAACGTTCAGAAAACCCAACTATCTGTGATTTATTTGAGAAATGAAGATCACACTCACAGCCCGGAATAAGATCGTCTCGACACATTTCAATTACTTTAACACATTATTTTTCTTTGCTATTGAGGCAACCGACGTTTCTTTGAACGTTTTGAAATTGTTTTTGTAATTTATACTTTTTCTTTTCTAAGTGTTTGATCATTGAAAGTTTTATTAAAACGTTTAATTGTTTTGATTAGTACTTTGACTTTAATTATTTTTTGTCCTCATTTCCTATTGTATCGAGTGTTAAAGGTGTCGAGTTTAAAGATTGAGAGATACCTATTTTTAAAGCAATTGATGTTGTCCTTTTAAATATGGTAAAAATGCTAAATGAACTGTTGTTGTTATAACCTATCTTCCTAACCCAAGCTAATACTTTCCAATGTTTATTATTAACAAGAAGGTTTGGATCATGATCCACAGGTCAGTTCAGGTTTAGTGGGTGATATATGCTACTTCATTCGTTGCTCAGTCAGCAGAGATTAAACCAATTCAACTGGTCAAACTATAATCTCTTCATATCAAAACGTTATCCTACTACTAAATATATAGAAATAAGCATTACATTTCCTAATGAACATTAAAACAAGCGTACCTACCTATAATTTAAATAACTTTGTTACGTAAACCACTTCAAAACGAAGATATTTTCAAACACGAATGACAGAAAACAGAAGTTTTATAACCATAAAGTTTTGAGTTTACCACTCAAGTACAGCTAGCATTATAAAGAAGTTAGGCAAAAAGTTTCAACAAAGGATTAATTATGACTATCTAGACATCTGTATCTTTAGGATCTTATTGTTTGTTATACATAAAACATCTTAACTGCCTGGTTTCGTAAAATATTGTTTAAAATTGTCTCTTTATAAAAGGAAATTAGGCCTTAAATTGAAATAAATACGGCAGGAAATGTGATAATGGTTCCTAAAAAGGATCCAGTTATATCAAGTTCTTTACGGAGTTTCAATAACGAACAACTATTAATTGACTGTAAAAGGTTTTGTTATTTTATTTTCAAACTAGCAGCGCCCCGCGGTGGGAATTTCGGGATAAAAAGTATTCTATGTTCTTTCCCGGACCATAAGCTACCTCTGTACCAAATTTCAAGTCAATCGGTTCAGTAGTTTAGCCGTGAAAAGGTAATAGATAGACAGAGTTACTTTCGCATTTATAATATTAGTTAGGATACCCACAACATCACCATCACATTTTTGGACAGCAAACCAAAGGGTTAGGAGTTCGGTTCCTGTTGTAAGTAAATATTTCTGAATTCGAAATGTGATAACCCGTGTGATAAAGGGATAACCCTTTTTGGTCTTTGTATGAATGAGTATGTACTATGTACGGCTACTGTTGTATCTTCGAATATCTTCCTCTTAGAGCATATGGTTATAAAGTCCTTGTAGTTACAAATCGATACGTGTGAATATATTGCTATAGAATTCAAACAGTAGGAAGCCAGAAAGCCATTATAAAGCCTTTGGCTCGAAACTGGACATGACCTCTCATTGTGCTTCGGGAACATCCCATGTTCAATATCCCTGAACTCCATACATCTTCGTATTCGAACAACTCGAAAGCTTATTGAATTGGTATTGGTACCCATTTACTTACATATTAAATCTATACAAATTTATGTATTTTTTATAAATTAGTCTTGAATGTTAATTTGAAGCGGTTGTCATTTACCATTTTGTGACCTGCCAGCTTCTGTGCTTTCTTATTGTTGTCAAAAATCGAAATACAATCACTAGTTATAAGTTCTACGATTGCAAATTGCAAAATAATAATAAAAACCACTATCGAAACCCATAAAGAACGAATGAAAGTGTGAAAATCATTTGTACATGATCGCGAAACGATCTATAGCGTCCCAGTGGCAGTTTTAGAAAAGGAAATGTTCACAGTCGTTGGATTTTTATAGCTATAAATCGCGCACGTGCTTCGAACAGGTCCGTTATCACGCCTCGGTCGGGGCCTCGACTCTCGACTGAAGCTATTTGGCTAAGTGCTCCGCTAATTAACATCCTCTCAAATTTATACTCAACAGTTATGCGGCTCTTTAATACTGAAAGGTTCTATAAGTTCGCAGTAATACCACGATTTATTACTACCCTTAATTATAATTAGCACGCATATGGAATTAAAACAGTTGAACAACTGAAATTGTAATTCAATATTTAACTTTGTCTGGCAGATAAACGCGTAATTTATGTGTAAGATAAGTTTGATATGTGTGTATGTTTTATATCGGAATGGTTTTTGTATATTCATTAACTTTAAACATTATATTTATGTTATGTTACTGTATTGTGTTGAAGAAACCACGTCTGCTTGCTTGCCCCCATATCAAAATATACACACAGCACTACAACGCTATTTAGATTTTTAGATTTAGAACGATTATCACATTGTATGTATTTATTTTCTACTAAAGATATGAATTAATTAATTTTGAAGTCACTAATTCAGATTCTTACAAACAAGATTCCTCTCAAATTGAAAATAACAACACTAACTCAGGTTTGTTTTTCAATTTAAATCTAATTAGAATCCTCACCCACAAATTACTTGACCCTCATTAAAATAAACGTTGTTTAGAAATAAAATACTTGAACTAAGCTTAGAGTAAATTAAAGGGTTCGTAATGTAATAAAGTGGAGGGGAATATCACGCTGAACTACGATTTCAGGTCATTTGTTAGTGGAGATAGCAAACTGCCTTAATACACCTATACTAATTTGGCAAACATTCAAACTAACATAACATCTTTGTAAATCCTTTATTTGTACTGCACGTGGTTTTGCTACGATCTCTATAATAACTCCATACGCAGAGTACTCTTTATGTATTGGCATATTAGATTTTGGGCCAATTCCATAATTTATTTTAGAACTAGCTTTACATCTGTGTTTTTAGTTCTTAGCAAATGCCTACGTCATATTAACATTCTGCGTGACTTTCAGTTTCAGTGCAATTTGTTCAATGGTTTATACCTACGTGTTGATAGATCAGTCAGTCAGATTAGAGACGAGAACGATTGCCTTTTATAGATAAGAATAGATTAAGAAGAAACTCTAATTATGACTCATTTATACTTACTTAATTTTTTAGAAAAATATATCAACAATCGTACACCCACATCACACAATAGATTTTCAAATAAAACGAAATAATAAATGCTACGAGAAATACTTGTATTTTTCTTCGGTTAAACACTTATAAGTAAACCGTTTGTTTACTGAAATTTGAATTTAACCAAACCCCTTATGGGCGTACCTGTCATGAAAGAGGGTAAACCAATCTTTTTTACCCTGACACGTAAGGAAAACGCTATGAGATTTACTTGTCTATAGATAGAGGTGGAGAATGTTATGAGAAAAATCTATAAAATTGTAACTTTGGATATACCGATTCAAAATTCGAATTTACTTCGAATTCAAAATTCAAAAATTGAATTCGAATAAACAGATTTGTAGGTTTATTCACGCACGTTTATTTATTTTGTTTGGTTTAAAAGCAACAAAAGTAAATGGAATTATTAGTCAATATTTGTGTATTTTGATGCCCGTAATTTCGAGTATTTTTATTTCGGAATTGGTTACCGAGTATTTTAGAGAATTACTAATAATTTATTGAAAACTTCAAAGAATTGATGTTTTAATTTTTATATTTGTGTTATCGCAATCCTGGAAACGCTTTAAATCAATTATCATGGTCCGGAATATTTTTAACAGTGTTTCACATATGTCGTACCTTTGAAAATATTAAGCTGTGGAAAATCTCGAATGTATATTATTTACTATTATGTATTTCCAAATATCATGTAGTATTATACATACTTATTCTATTTCCTGTACACGAAATCCCTTACAATATTAACATTGACAAATATAAAAACATAATTATCTTCGTGTAACTATCAGTTACTTTTACATTGCATTAAATGGTCTACAAAAATACACACATGTCAACTTTGTTAAACATATCTATTTTCTAAGCAATTCAGTATTCCTACGGAGGATATTCAAGAACTTTCTGATTCCTATTTCTTCGAGGGCGTTGATCAGGTCACTATTTTTCCTTAAAGGTCCGACTGTTGGCGGTCCGAAGTTGAACACTTTGCAGCACACTCTATAGCCCCAGGAACAGCCAGAGACGCTGGATTCATATGCTGTTTTACATTGCCTTACGTCCAGGCATACACCACCGCGGGCCCAGCATGTTGTTTCCATAGATCCTGGTTGTAATATAATAAAAAAAAATTATACTTAATAACATTACGTTATTGATACCATAATTAATATTGAGCGTGCTACGATGATATTATTTTTTACCTTTGTCTCATAAACGTTTCGTTAGCGTATTGAACGGTTTGTACGTTAAACATTTGTATTTCTATAATCTCAGAGATATTTATGTATGTTAGTAATTTCCATATTTATCCAATAAATCAGTAGAACTAACTAATTCTAACTACAAATGTTTGATGGGTAATACATAACATCTAAAATTCCTGCTTTCTCCGCAGGTTTATACAAAACATTTGTCAACAACAACTAACTGCAAACATGAGACACAACTACACACATCAAAAGTGTCTAGGGATCAACATATATTTTTGCAATAACTTTTCTTCTGATTGATATTAATTAAAATTTTCTTTAAGGATTCATCAAATAAAGTGTTTTCGTTTGTCACAGTAACGATAAACCAAGTCACCTTTGCATTAATAAAGAAATTTGCCATTTTCCTAATAAAGGGATTTTTGTTATTTGAACCACTAACATTAAAGTTCGAAAAAAAGACTGAAATAACAGTTTTCTTTAAAATTTTATTGGGTAACTTAAACAATTAATAATCCGTGTTTCTACCGCGAACACTAACAACACAAGAACATCGGTTTGGCATACTCAAAATGAGTTCATCCAAATCACGCTGTGGAATGGCCGCCCATGTTCGTTGCAACAACAAAAAAAGGTCTTCTTGCGACTAGATACCCTCCATATTCGGCAGAGCTCTTCTCTGTAGCATATCCCATGCATGCTCAATCGGGTTCAAGTCTGGCGACTGAGCAGGCCAGGGCAGGACATTGATGTTAGCTGCGGCGAGAGTCTGTCTTACAACTCTTGCGGTGTGCGGTCGTGCATTATCATGCATTAACTGAAATAAGGGACCGATTTGCACTTGTAGAGGAACGATGACGTCTGATACAATCGTCTCAGCATAAATTTGAGCGTTGAGGTTGCCTCTGATCCAAATCAACTCAGTTCTTCCGCCGATCCAAATACCCGCCCATACCATGATGGTTCCACCACTATAAGGATGGACTTCCTGGCAGGATTTTAATCGCTGTTGGCGTCCAGGGGTTCTCCAGTGTCGTATACGTCTTGTATCCGGTCTCATACCAAAACGAGACTCATCAGAAAAGCACACGAAACGCCATTGTTCTTCTGCCCAATTTCTGTGTTCAAGAGCCCATTGATATCGAATCCTACGATTGTGCATTGCTATAGGTGGTACCCGTAGCGGTCTTCGGGAATGAAGGTTCACTTCATGCAAGCGGTTTCTGACTGTTTGGTCGCTAATTAAGTTCCCTGAAGAGTGATGAAGCCACACGGCTAACATCATGGCGGTTATTGTTGGAGCTCTTCGAGTTAAGATTTGAATGTATCGGTCTTGTCTCCGTGTGGTGCAGCGATACCGTCCTCCATGGCGCTCAGCCACGGTACCAGTGCTTCGGTAACGTGTCCAAAGTCGACTGATAACACTCTGACTTGTATTCAGAGCTAAAGCCACAGTACGTTGCCGGGAACCAGCTTCTATCATTCCCACGGCTCTGAGCATTTCTTCCCTGCTTAAATGACGTCGCCGCTCCATAATAACGTTGGTTTTAATCAGTAGTAGGGAAACAGTAGCACTAATAATGTCTTCAATGCGTTGTATGTTTTTATAGGGAAAATATTGACAGCTGATTTTCATCTTTTACTCGAATTTGATTCACAGTTCCTGATTCAAATTATGAAATGCACCAAAAAGGATCCATATAAATTTATAAAATCATAAATTTATTACAAAGCCACATCTCAATCTCAAGAAATCCGCATAAAAATGCTTGATCCCTAGACACTTTTGATGTGTGTACATTGTGTCCACATACATATATTCTACATTCTCTTAGTATCAGCACAAAATTTAATAATATCTAACGTATTAGCATATTACCTAAATAGAGGTGAAGTTTCTCGAAAATGAGAAGTAGGTGGGTCGGTTTGCTCGTATGGTTCAACTTTAGTTATGTCAAACTTAATAAATTATTCGAATAGTTGATTTTAGGCGTCAAGTTTCATCCCAAAGGCTACGTTCGCTATTGTCTCGGGAAGTTTCGTCTTCAATAAGTAGCTATACACCAGTTGGATCACCACTAATAATTTATAGTTTAACGCGCACACAGACAATACAATACTCTAACTTGAACAGTGCCTATTGGAATATAGATATTATTTAAGAAATATTACTAAGGGCCTATTTTACGATCTTCAAGTACAGTTACTCGCCAAGTAAAGTGAGTGTTGTCTCTTTCTTACTTTATGTCAAGTGACAAAGACAAAACTTGTGAGTAGATATTCGGAGCTTTACTTGAAGATCGTGAAATAGGCCCTTAGTATAATTTATGTAAGACTATTTTAGAACGTGTGTCAGGCATATTTGAAATTATATTGTACTAAAATCATCAGTGTTAGAGAAGCTAGGAGATATCCTGTAGTTATTAAGCCACTTCAAAACTAATTTTCGATTTAAAGTAATCTGGATTATACGAGTATAATTTGATTTGAATAATAAATGAAAAGCTAATAATAAATAATGTTACCTACTTACCTTTAGCAAGCCAAATTGTCAATTTTGCGAAATGGAATATAAAATCCTAGATTAAATTTCATTACTGCTACAGTAGTAAACCTAATAGTAAAAATTACCATTTACGAGTATCTACTTTATAGCTCTTAAAACATGATTGCGTCATTTTCGACAATCTACTTTATTTTTTTAGGACAATTAGGTATTAAAATAAGACCTATTTTTTTTACTAAAATAAAATGACGTATTATATACAAACGTGATACAAACTAACCATAAGTCGGTCTTCCGTTTGATCCAGCCAAAAATATATCTTTGTATTTTTCAAGAATAACTGGTGGTGCTTCCGATTGAGAAATTGCAAATTTTGTACAACAAATTAAAATTATTATTACATGTAACATTTTGTTATATTTTTAAAATTAATGCGAATTTTATACATCGTCTGTTGTATTTACGACCAACGTCAAATTGACCGAATCGTAGATTTATTGATAATTCCAAGTCGACTGTCGCTACCATGTTTTATTGCAACCTTGAAAACGACATTCTGTTTTGAAATCACGAAAGGTTCGCAGTATAAAGGGAAATTCATGTATTGTTTGGTATATTAGTTTATTCTGTTACTATTACTGCCAGTTTCTTGGTTCTAGTCTCCGTGGTGTTCGAGTGTTTTTTATTCTTTTTCTTTTTTGGTGGTTCCGTCAAGTCTTTGTTTAAGACGCCTTCTCCGCCGAAGTCGTGTTGAATAGACCATGGGAAGGCGATCGTGTCTATGTCGTGATGTTTCATATCTCGAACTCTGAACTGGTTGTGCTTCATGCAGCAAACGTTCAGCCTGTTCTTACAACCAGGTACTTCGGTTAAGAACGGTGCGTCGGGACAAAGTTCGTGACGAACACAGATACCACCCATCCGCCAGCAAGGTGTTGTTAGCATTGATCCTATAATGAAGAATACAGGCTAAAATACTAAATTAATTACGCGTGGAACAAAAATTTTAAATCACTAGGTGATGTCACCCATCGGTGACATAGGCCTTGGTTTTGGCAAGTGGTAAAATAGGCCCTATTTACTAAGCAGCGTTAGGTATACCAATTGACTACTGAGAGAAATTTCAATATCGGGTCTGAAGTCTTTGATTACAAATGACAAATAAAAATACAATTTTATCTTTATAATATTAGCGCAGATCACGTACATACGCTCCCATCACAAGATGTAAGTTTGAACACTTGAGCAAATATTCAATAAAATAATATTTGTTGAAGCGCGACTCTTTATCGCTGTACGACGTATGTTCAATAGTTATTACCTACAGATGCATGGAGAGATTACTAACGTGAACGTTTCGAAATACGATTCATAAATCCAAGTTTGCCGCAGGCTCTGTGCTGGTACAGTTTGCGCAGCGATAAAAAAACGACCAAACGCGAGCATGATTCTTATTGCAAATAAATAAAGTATATTTTATTTGAACTAAACTGCGTATTTGACCGTAATCTCGTAAGTAACTAGATACAGGTACTAAGAGATTGGTTAACAAAAAAATAATTGTTTGTTAGAAAAATAAACATTGAAAATATTTGAAGAATATTGAAAAGTTAAAGCTACTTGAATATTCTTAAAACAATAAGACACACGATCAAAAAGCTTTTGTATGAATTTGTATTTTATAAACGCGTTCTACATAGTAAACGAAGATGATACTAAAATTTAGAATGTTGATATCAGACGCTGAATTAAATTTGGCTCAAATACATACAAAAGCAATATCGAAAGTACGGTTGGAATATTTGAATTTCCAACGTGGATAAGGAGCCCTTCAAATGTGATTAGACTCACTGCGTTTGGAAGACCTCGAGAGCGACGTGAGTGCCTCGTGATAAGCCAGTAACTCCGCTCGCAAGTCTTCATATTCCTCATCTACCGATAAATCTAAGTTGGCATCGTTCCTCAACGAGGCTATAAGACTGCTTGCTCCAAAAGATACATCAGAATTATCAGAAGACTCTTCATCACCTTCCGCCGAACAACAATACAGTACCAACAACACAACACATAGCATTGCTCACAAAAATGTTAATGGTAAAATATTTCATACATTTAGGACCAATTTTATTGGAGCGAAAAACATAAATTCGATGATAAGCCTCCATTGGATTTTGCAATTGAAAATTTTAATATAAATACAGGTTTGAGTGAATACATTCGTTCGTTAGTTGCCGAATTACATACGGTCCGGTGAAACCTTTTCATTTAATTCTGACATTTACGTGTGCCGTCTGATCGCAGTGTAAACACGCTGGGGTAGTTCCACTGATATTATACCTTTCATTTTAATGACGTGACGGTACAAAACGAATATTCTTCGAAAGCAATTCGAAATAATAACCGCTAAAAGCGGTTGAATCATTACTTATTTAACAGAGGCCTCGTTATTTGCGATAATAGGATCACTGACAATTGCAATAATTACTCACGTTTATTAATAAGTACAAACACTGACATAAACTTACATACACTCTTTCATTTATACTCTATCTATTTCATACACACTGATTCAAATCAAAGATTTTTATTGCTTTAAATTTATAAAAAGTGCAAGTAAGAATTAAGTTAAAGTGAAGAGGAATAAAATTATTACATCGAAATTTTCGTGTTAAAACTTCGAAATAAACCAAACAGATTAAAGAATTTGAATTTGGAACATAAAATTGTATTTAAGACTTCAATTTGAATTCACGACTTAAATGAGTTAAAACTCATGAAAATCAATGAATAAAATAGCGTTGATAAAGTCATAGCGGTGTTCAGATATAAAATTCAGTCAATATTTTAGAGCGGCGACGATAAACAGTCGTACTAATGAGCAGTCATTTTCTTCAGCAGTCATAACTTTGCGTTCACGTTTCACTGGAGGGACACAACCCACCCAATTAAGGACTTTTTGGCGGCTAAATCAAGACCGTCATTAAGCAAAATAAACTCTTTTAATGAGGAAGATGTAGTATTAACAAAACACGCGACCCCAAATGTTCTGCAACATTTAACTTCGATTTAACTTTGTTCTATTTATTTACTTTTCTGTTACAAATACAATGTTGTTTTGTTCTGAATAATTGTTTTGATGTTATTGTTATTTTGTGACACTTATTCGTATTACTTTGTATAATTTTATTAAGTTTGTGTTGTAGCTTCGACCGTTCAGTTTTTGATTGTAAAATATTTATTTAGCTTTATGAATAAAAATGAATCCTTATTGCCTTTATTTTTACCTTGACACTGAATCATGATTGAATAAATCGAATTGGGTAATAGGGATGTCGACTAAAAAAATCCAATTAGTCCGTCAGATAGATTTCGCAAAAATATTGGACACGTATTTTCTCCTTTTGATATAAACAAATAATTAAGACGATATAGTGCATAGAAAACTCGTGTGACGTCACAGCTACGTACATTTTTTAACAAGAATTATCGTGACAAGCCCCCACTTCTGAACTTTAATGCGTTATAAGTAAGGCAGTTTTATTAATTTGACAAAACAAAAAAATATGAGTCTAATATTTTTTCGAAATCTATCTGACGGACTAATTAGAATTTTCTATTGTTTACCCAGTCGACATAGCTATTCTTTTTTTGTGGTATATTATTAGAACAAGCTAGTTGTGTGAAAGAAAATAAAAAAGCTTTATAAAAAACTAGTAGCTCCCCGCGGTTTCACCCACGTAGTTCCCGTTCCCGTGGGATTACGGGGATAAAATATAGCCTATGTCACGCACTGATAAATTAGCTTTCCATTAGTGAAAGAATTTTTGAAATCGGTCCCATAGTTTCGGAGCCTATTCATTACAAACAAACAAACAAAATAATCTTTCCTCTTTATAATATTAGTATAGATATATGCAAAGAATTTTTATTTAAAATCAAAGAGAAAATAGGAACGAAGTACTTTTTCTGGAAACATTACTTTATAACTCTATCACGAGTTCTGAATTCAGTCAGGTCCCAAAGTACTTTTCATCCCGGTAAGCGTTCGCAGGGTAGCGCATTAATATTCATAATAACCTATAAAAAATGTACTCCAAAGTATGTGATACTGAGAATTTCAAACATCATAAATATAGCTAATTTGATTTGATGTAAGTAAATATTTGTATCTTACCTTTGAAATAAGAAAGAAAATATTTTTTTTCTTTACAAAGGTGAATTTAATTTTGAATAAAGGTATATAATGGAATATTAGTTGAATAGCATGCTTTATCGCAACTGTCTGTTAAGTAAAATCAAGTAAGTATATACTTATATTATAGAGTTACTACAGATACAAGACCTTTTAAAAATAATTTATTTGGGAGTTATGTTCCTGCAGAGTGTAGATAAACCTCTATTAATTACAAAAAAAACTCACAAGAACATTAAGTTATCGAAAGCTTTATCAAAAAATTATATTTTTAAATTTTTTAAGTATATTATTTGTGTATATTTAACTCAAAAATTGTTTATTTTCACTGTGATTAGTGTTCAGAAGTCAGACATGGAGAGTTTGAAAGCTTTACTTTGGAAAGTTGGTAACTATGCATTAATGAAATAAGTTTCGAATTTCGCTTTAGCCAGTTCTAAAGCATAATAGTTCAGTTAGTTATATGAGCTGCATAATTTTATTTAAGGATCATTTTCACTTGCAGAAATTAGGTCGGTTTGTTTGCAGTTATTTACAATTTTGTTAGTCATTTGAGATATGTAGTTTATGCAAAACTGAACCGTTTGTCTAGAACGGTATGTCTCTCGCCTTTCAAAAGATTATTCAGCAAAAAGTGAAAAAAGAGACGTCTTGCATTTAAAAAAAAAGTTAGCACTCCGGGAGTGCCGGCAGAAGTGAAAACTTCAATATTAACGTTGTGTTTAATTATAAGTATAAAAGTTCTATCATTTATGAGGTAGAATACAATGTTTATTTATTGCGCTATCGTACACAAATATGACAATTTATATGTTGTTATTTATAATATTATATCGTTATTTATATATGGATCTTACGCTTTTTCGATCAGCATCACGTGACCCTGACGCGAGTTTGAAAGTTTTTACCCATACAAAAAAGTGCTCAGCGCCGCTAAAGAAGTTTTCACTTCAATAACAAAGACACAAAGTAACGTTTAGTTTATTACAAGAATAAAATTCACTTCCTTTGTCTTTATCCTTCCCCTAATGGAATAAATTGATCGAATTCTATAAAAAGTATCATTCAGAATACAAAGGGTAAAAAAAGAACATCGTATTGACATGTTAAAATAACCGAAACTCGATGCGAACGTGTTAATTCTATTCCCTTTGTGCTGTATCAATTTCGTGTACGTCAATCGACAGGCGTCGCCGGTGGCGTACAATATTCGCAGAGGCGCTACTACAAACCGTTTGCCACCTCAATAATAACGTCGTCGCCTCACCGCGACACGCAACCGACTTCTGACGACGCTATCTTATCGAGGTTTTTATTGCAAACATTTAGAACTATAGCTGTTCCATTAAAATACTCAACATGTATATTTATTGTTGTCTATTCTTGTTTCGTGTCGCGCGGTGTATAGTTGTCGTTTATCAATTCAAAACTTTTGGTCGTGGTGACGTCACGCGACCCAAATCCGCGCTCCTGTTTGACCTAAGAGTTGGTACCTCGAACAGAGACGCGGCCGGTCATCCTACTGAATTATTAAACCATCCATCGCGGTATCAATCGGCTCTCCGTCGGTGAAAGCTATTGCAAACGTTTGCCTTGCAGACCGACAGATTTTATCGCCAAAACCTTTTCACTGGCCAAGTGATGGACATCGCAAAGGCTGTAAACTCTTTTTAGGGTTCCATCTTATGTATATTTGAAAATAGAATTGATTTTCACTTTATGGGAACATTTACTTTTAAACGTTATTGGATACGCATTAACGGATTAGGTACTAGGTATATGTACAAATCTCTAATGTAAAATTTGAAACAAATATATCATATTTTATTATAAAAGTTGTAGTTTATGATTCTGAAACTATTCTCATCACAAAAAAATACATCTAAGACGATTCACCTTTAACCTTTATAATCTACAACGATTATAATGTAATAAATTGAATTCAAAGCTGCTTTTCATTTCTTAAAACAATTTCCAATCAATTATATCACAAAACTAAATGGAATCCCTAAAAAACTCAATCAAAATTCAATACAATTTAAAACAATACATTAACCATAGAGCGAGATAAATTTCTATCTACTGAAATAAAAAGAGCATTAGTGTTGAAATCAACCGTGAAAATATAAACATTGTACTAAGCCTCGGGGTACAAAGATAAATTTATGGTTGTTGACTTTTCGAGTAATTGAATAGACATGAGACAGCAACTCCTTTGTCGAGTTGCAATTTGAAGGCGCGTGGTAATAGTCGCCTCTTTGTCCTGCCATTCTTGGGCGACCGCTCTTCCTAATAAATGGGATAGTGTCTGCATACAAACGTAAATACTAGTACATTTACGAGTGCCTACATCACGCTGTTTTATCTACAACTGGGTGTTTTACACATTTCGACCATTTTTATTGTGATTTCGTTCACTGAAATGTAAGTGCTTACGAAACTTAATTTAAACAACTTTTATTATGATTTTGCTGTCTAAATGTAAGTGATAATGAAAATTAATTTGATTATTTTGTTTTGAAATAATTCTCTCAGTATGACGATTATTTACAACCCAAAACTGTTATTAAGTTCTAATAATAACAAAATGTTAACAAGAGTTCCGATGTAAACTCCATCGTCATCCGTTAACGAACTATTTATGAGGTGTTTGCATCTTATGAAACAAACTGACATGATTAATCGTCTCACAAATGACATTTCGCTGAGTCCACAACCCGCGTAAACAACGAAGTTTTACTTTAATCGCTTCCACAGTGCCGCCCCTAATTGCTACGAGTCAATTCTGACAACCGATTGTTTAGCTAAAACAAATGAAAAACGGGCCCCAAAAAGAAGAGTTTTTTTTTCATAATAAAAGTAAAACACTCGTTTGTATCGTTCGAAAGTTAGACGTTCTTTTACTTTTATCAAATTTTATAAATAACCTTTTCTATGGTGTTTTTAAGATTTTATTTAAAAAATATTGCCAAATTCCAGCTACATAAACTTTTACTTCCAACATAAAAAGTAAGCCACACCAAATATGACGTAACATAAAAATGATAATTGTTTACTCATCATTTTTTTATTCATAATCCTCCCGAGAAATTTTTCAATTAAGGTTAATACGGGAAAAACGACGTTAAAGAAAAAGCCGGAGTTAATTTTGTTTATTTTCATGGCGGAATGACAAAGAAAACCAGTTCAAAAGTAAAGCAAAAACTCGACAGTTGTTAATGCTTATCTAAATGTTACAAGACGGAAATTCAATTTGGCGCGGTACGCGGAAGAACTCTTTTGGGAGGTCGAACATCTCACATGACTACACTGTAAACCTTTTGTTGAACTTAGATCTCGGCTGCTCTAGATTCGTACCCCCATTGGACAAGAGCCGGAAAAAATGTGGGATAACTCAACATACTTGTGTATGTATGACAACTTTCCAAGTGCGAATATAAAAACTACTGGAATCTTATTTTGTTACAGGTTTGTTACAGAGTTTAAGACGATTTATAAATATTCTTTTAATGACACAAGATTTCTTTATAGATTAATACTTTTCTAAAGTTTCGCGTACTGAATTTTATAATCACGTACAAGCATTGACGTTTTGATTAAATTATATAAGTATGTCAGTTACGAAATAACTAAGATTCATATAATTGTAAAAGCTAACTCAGATATCATTATTACCACGTTTCTATTACTTAAACGCTAAATATTCTGAAATAAAACGCATTAATTTACTAAGTGAGTTCACTAAGGATAGAAATCTAGTACATTTGATTTTATTCGATCTAGAACATGGAATTTCTTTCAACGTTAAAGGCAAAGGCTCACTAAAGAGTGCCAAAGAGTACTACTAGAAGTAAACCATAGATCTCTCATTACTTGAAAATGTTTTTTTTATGAAATGTCTACATTGTAGCCACTTACCAAATTCAAGTCTACTTAAAGTAATCGTACTTCTAAGAACTCAATTTTCCCTGTCACTGAAATTGAGCTTATTTTACGTTAAAATTAATACCTTAGGGAAGGCTCACTTTCCTATAACCAAATTAATAAAACATTACTCTCATTATTTTATTCTTTCAGTTTCAATTATTTTCTGTTGAAATTGAATATAAAAATAAAGTACTAAAATAAATAATTTAATATATTTTATGAGAAAGTTCATTATTAAATGTTATAGAGGCCCTTTTGGGAATTGTCAATTTTGTACAATCTTTTCAGTTATTAGACAGTTTGTGAATAAATGTTTCTTGCTAATAGCTGTTTCTATAAAGCGTCATTATTCAATGTAAGGCCAGCACCTAAAGTCTACTTTTGATGACTTTGAAAACACGAACTGTACATTTTTGAAAAATGCATTCAAAATTTTCGTCACAACCAGGACTTGAACCCGTAAACCATGCTGTGTGCTGAGTGTAGAGTTGTATGAATCCCTACAAATATTATAAATGCGAAAGTAACTCTGTCTGTCTGTTACCTTTTCACGGCTAAACTACTGAACCAATTGACTTAAAAATTTGGTATAGGGGAAGCTTATGGTCCAGGAAAGAACATAGGATACTTTTTATCCCGAAATTCTCACGAGCACGGGAACTACGCGGGTGAAACCGCGGGGCGCTGCTAGTAGACTATAAAAATCAAATCAAACAAACTGTACATTTTCACTCTGTAATCTGTATAATTTAATTTCCAATCAGTATTTTTATTACGTATTATAAATATTACGTAGCCAAAACTAAAATACAGTTTTAAATGTAAAAGCTTGAATTTTATGTGTTAAACCACTTTTTATGATGACCACACCAATTTGCTCACAATTGTAACAAACAGACCATAAAACTAATAAGATCTCATATAATTGTGCTTTAATCATGTAATTAATAGCAACATTGGGTCGCCATTGTAAATTAATTAGTTGCGACATCACAAGAAAGGATCCTGCATGTGCGTAATTGTTATATTGCTGACCGTAGCTTTTGGTTTTTAGTAGCTACACTATTTTAAGTCTTATGCCTGCTACGCTTAAGGGTCAATATCGGTTAGCCACTGTCACCCCTTTGGGTTTTTAGTGGCAAAACTATTTTATGCCTTATGTTATCTATACTTAAGGGTAAATATCCTCTGGCAAGTGTCATCTACAATTAAACCCAGGGTACTTATAAGACTAACTCACTGTGATACGTGAGGTGTCTGTAATTTGTGTTGCATATGTTTATTATAACACTTATATAAAGGACTTATAAGGGATTGTTTGGAGGTCAAATTATGGAATGTGGCAAACACTTTTCGAAGGAATCCTTTTTTCTACATATTAACTGTTCTAGTCACATAATAGGACCTTTACAAGGCCACTGATAGCGCTATATCGGTGGGCGAGTTTTGGCAATCAAAAATTTGAGTCGATACGCAAAGAAGAAGTCACATAATAAATAAATATCACAATTTACCAGAATGTTGACCTTTATTTTAATACTAGCTGTGCGCCGCGGTTTCACCCGCGTATATCCCAATCCCGTGGGAATCCTTTCTTAGCGGATGCCTACGTCATAACATCTACCTGCATGCCAAATGTCAGCCCGATCCGTCCAGTGGTTACTATGTCAGTCAGTCAGTCACCTTTGAGTTATATATATTTAGATAATATCTTTTGTCCGAATTAGGTACAGAGGTTCTGTAAAATCAACTGTAGAAGTAAAATAAAATAAACATTTTCTTTTTGATGTGATGATAACGGGGTTGAAATTCAAACTGGTAATGTGATGATAACAGGGTTGAAACAAATTACAATTGATATGGGTACTGCGAGTTACTATTTAATAGTAATTAGTAAGCTCAAAATATTATCCAATAGAGATATATGCCCACCATTTTACAGTACATAAATACTCACTTGAACTACCACGCGTTAATTCTTCACTATATTTTTATTAGTCAATAATCTATAGGTAGTAATGAGGCACGAGTATGTAGGTCAAATGACCGATACAACACGGTTTCCCACTCGAGTGTGAACTACCCATTATTGTATAATACGTCACTAATCCGTACCGTGTGCACGGTCCCTTATTCCCATTGCTTCTAATCGATTCATGGAAGTATTGAACTTTGTGTTTCGAAATATTTTAATAGCTCATACATTTTATTGTAGCTAATTTTCAAAGTTCACAGATCCTTAAGTGTTTAATTTTCAATCTGTATATAAAAATCAATCTGTATATAAAAAATAAACATAAACGAAAGGTACTATATTTTATAAGAGTTTTTCCAAATTACAGATGTTTTGTTAAACACTTCATTCTCTGAGGAATAATAGTTATTTTAAAACCAATCGATTCCTAGAAATGGTTTCATTGAAATAGAATTTTCCAATCTCATAAATACAAAATAATTACAGTTGATTACAATCGTAGTTATATTAATACTAGCTGTGTCCCGCGGTTTCACACGCATAGTTCCCGTTCCCGTTCTCGTGGGAATTTCGGGATGAAAATGTTGCAGATGTTGGCCGATCCTCAGACCTACTGAATATGCTCACAAAATTTCATGAGAATCGGTCAAGTCGTTTCGGAGGAGTACATTGTGACACGAGAATTTTATATATAAGAGTTTTAAAGTTACCTATTTAAAAGATTCCTTCCCCTTCGACAGTAGATACTTCCCCAAAATTAAAAGTTAACCTCTCATAGATTAATGCGATAATGATGGCTTATTAAAGTGGGTCATAGGTGGGTCGATCGAGACACTGAGGTAGACTGGATCCCGTTTTAACTGGTTAATAATGAACGCGACTGGATGAATATTAAACAACTAGGATCTTCCATCTACTATAGAAGCTTCGAGAACAATCGAGAACCTTCGAGATAGGGCTTGAGATAGGTATTTACGTAATAAGGTTAATTTGTAAATTGTTAGTTATTTGCTTCTGCAGTTGGCTTTGTATAGTAGATAAATTTGGTAGGAGAATAGGACTAGTATTTTCTTAAAAACATTTTCTTCTTTCAATAGGGCGAATGAAAAAAAAAACGTTGAAATACTTATATTTTTGCTCACAAAAATTGATTTTATTATACTTTAGCTACTTAAATATGTAAAATTAATATACTATGCATGCATCGTATATCTTCTAATATTGAAAACACAGCACAATAACAAAATTTAGTTTACAGTTTGCTACGCCGTCGCTACGATGTTATTGGCGTAGGCAACTTCGTAGCACGTAGCAAAGTGTAGCAATTTTGATATAATTTGATATGTTGGCTATTACTCGTAGTTTGCTAAGAAATTAAATTATGTATGTTTATGATATTATTTGTATTAAAGGATAAAATATTTATATACTCGAATTCAAATGATTAGATAAAGCAATTAATATGTACCCTTATCATCCTTTTCCAATAATCTAATTAGTAAGGGTCAAACAATTTCAATTTGGAATAAACAGAAACAATATTTGGTATCTGTTTGCTCGTATCCCGATATAAATCAATACAATCAAATATTTCATTAAAATATTTCCAATCATACGTATTTAATATGGTATATTTTAATGTTCTTTTCTTTATACCCCGACCTTTTAAAAGTAGGTTGGAATAAACGAACAAACAAACAGACAGATAATAAATTGTAAATCGCTCAAAGGGGTAGATGTTTTTTACATAAGTACTTAAAATATAACTTTTTGTTTTACTGCAATTACACTGCATTTTTATTTATTTCTATACATTTATCAAGTAAACACTACGGTCAGTATTACTACACAGATCTGAGATTAGCACTGAACTGAGCGCATCGTTTGATTAGAGCTAGATAACAAACCGCGGCGCTGGTCACCTTGACCCTCGTTTCATTTGATACTCTTTGGTCTAGCTGTTAGTCCAATTGGAGAAAGTACAGAGATAATATAATAATCTAGGTAGTTGATGATGATATTAAAACGAAATTGTTCATATGTTCATATTCCGAAATAAGATGAAATTTCTATTTTGGCTTCAATTAGATGGAGGAAAATGTTATCAGTGTTTTTTGTTTCTGTTTGGTTGAATAGAATAAGGCTGAAACTGAAACTATAGGACTGATTTACATGAGATTTGTTTCTTAGGCTTCTCATTATCTCTTGGTATACAGCATAGTTCTTATTTTAAAATTTATACGGAATTGGTATTTATGCGAGTAAAATTGCGGTACCAGTAGCATTATGATATAATGAAACTAGCAACGATAATGCTACTAGCAACGCCTCTCTATACTATAGCAGTAACAGTCCTCTATCTGTTCTGCCACATTCAGACTCCCTCACCAATCCCATGTGTAAAGTGACCCTTTAAAAGCTCTCACTATCTTCAAAGGGCTAAGTGCTAGCCCTTTGTTATGAACGTTTGACACATTGTTAAGATAAGATTAATGAATAACATCGTAATTTGAACATCACTGCCTTCTACGTTATCGGCTCAACATAGACATATTCATGAATTTGTTATAAATAGAGTTTCATTAATATATGTATAGGAACTAAGTAAGGCCTAAATCATCCTAATTCAGGGTAGACTCGAGCCCCTCATACACACATATGATGAAATATAATGATGTATAACAAATATAGTCAATATTAACGTTATCAATCACTTACTCTTCGGACCCATAACTAGGTTTATTGTATCTAACCTGAGGAAACAAGCGCAAGCTTTGTTTAGTTTAGTTTATACAGCGATGTGAATAATAAAGAATTAATCTATCGATCCAATTATTTATTTAAATAAAGCAATTTTTATAAACAAACCACTACACCCATGTAAACAAAGTAACGCGTCATTACTTAGCGCTGATGGATAAGACTTGAGATACGGAAAAGTTTTTATTCGAGTACATCTTCAAAGGTATTGTACAAAGTGTTCTTCACACGTGAGGCACGATTTCCTTCACTAATGCAAAGTACACAACGCGGGACTCCACAAACACAGCAACGTATAAAAATTGCTCGACTCGGCTTTCTTTCCAGGTGTTTTTAAGCGGACGTTGTTTATAAAGGATTGTGTAATTTGTTACTATGTTTATTTGGAGGTTACGTGAAATAGAGCTTAGAGGTTTACTGTAAAAAATGAGGTGGAATATTATTCACGTGGGTTTTATTCTTTTTTTGCAATAAACAGGTCTTATGAACTAGCCGATTCGATTTCTGTGTTAGAAAATAACTTATTTTAGTAATTATTCTACGTTGAAGTTGACGACAATATTAGTCAATATCGTATGTGTTTATATTTATTTCATACACCATATATGTATGTATTTACTTTGCTACCTTATTTTTTTACATACATATCACAGGACCAAAGTATGTACCTATGTACATATGTATGGTTCACGCTTTAACGGTTAAATGGAATTGTACAATGTCGCATGTGTACATGTGTACAATGTCGTACGTTTCGTTTAAATAAACGGAATTGGTTGAAATTTGATACACATAGTTAATTGCCTGGATGAATACATAGGGTATTTCTTAACACGGAATTCTGGTAAGATTGATATTCACTCATCTAAATCATGCTTAGAAAATCTATTGTAATTATAGCAGTATCTTTTCAATTTTTAATATATCTCATAACTATTAACAAAGATTACTGCACTTATAACTTAACCAGCTAAACTGTCTAAAGTAACTTCACCTTAATCATTTAATGTAATATTACAATTTCAATACATTCCCTGTCTGGTGCCAATCCGAACTCGTGAAGACGAATGCGGTGTTAGGGAGCACCGCAGCCACAACTCGCTAAAGTTATTATCACCCGTTAATTATATAACAAACCGTATTTTAACCAAGTTTATAATTTCGTTCTCATTAGTTCCTCGGCTGGTGTTTAGGGTGGGTTCACACTGCAAACACCGGCCAGGCGACCAGTATTTGTTGTGTGTTCATGACTGAAACGAGGTAAATGGCATCGTATTCATTTTGTATGAGCTGTCTCAGCAAGTGGGCTGGCTTGCGCGCAATGCGGATTAAACGCACACACACAACCCGCTTTGTAAAAAAAGGTTATTTGAACAGGACACGCTGACTGAATGTTGATTTAACCATTGGTGATCCAGATCGAAAATGTACCAATTTTTATACATTCATGTCGATTTTTATCGTGATTAAAAATGTACTAACTAATCAAATTAACCTGTGTATTTAATTGTCAAAGGAGTTTATTTGTATTTACTTATATATGTTATCGTTTACAGTGACTCTAGTTATTCAAACGAAATATTTAAGTATTTTTTCATCAGTAGTTGTGTTTTATTTGTGTAAGGATTTTTTTTATTTCAGATTCGATACAGATGCGAATTAAAACCTATCAGAGATAAACAGTTTTTATTTATTTTCTAAATAAAAACTAAAAACAATAGCAGAATAAAAAAAAACTAAATCTAGGTGAAAAACAGAAAGAATTCCGGGCTCTAGTTATATAATGCCCGTCTAGAAACAACGTTTTCCTTGTGAATTAAAAGAAAGAAGATTTTTAAAGACCTGTAGGTACAAAGGTCAAACAAAAAACCTTGTTATTTATCTGCACTAATTGGTCCAAACCACTTTGCCGTATTTTCTTTGCGAATAAAATAAATTACTTCATTATAAATTAATTTTATTTGAGTTTATATGCGAGGGTGGTTCTACGTATATACTAGCAGAGCCCCGCAGTTTTACCCGAGTAAATACCACTCCATTGGAAGTTTTAGTACTTACCGATCAAGAGCAAATATTGAAGTTTGATTGTTCATTGTAATCAGTATGTTTTATAAGTTACTAGCTATGCCCCACGGTTTCACCCGCATAGTTCCCGATCCCGTGGGAATTTCGGGATAAAACATAGCCTATGTTCTTTCCCGGATCATAAGCTACCCCTGTACAAAATTTCAAGTCAATCGGTTCAGTAGTTTAGCCGTGAAAAGGTAACAGACAGACAGACAGAGTTACTTTCGCATTTATAATATTAGTTAGGATAATGTACATAAATTACATACTTAGATAACTAAACTATCTTTACTACTCATCATCAACAAATAGCTTACCTAATTGCTGCTAAATATCTGATTTTCCATCGCTCGTTAATTCTTCACCTTTCACCAAATGCACACACAAAGCTAATTAGACCTTACAGAGGGTAACCTTCGTGTCATGTCCACGGAGTTAAACAGATCCTATGTATCCTTATTATATAATATTTAGAACTAATAACAAAGACGAGAACTCAAGCACAAACAAAACTTTGTAAAGGTTAATAGTTAGAGGCGTATTCATTATACTTGGTAATAACGTACCGTGTCCAAAACACATGGGTTTACAACATTAATTTTGAGATTAGAAAACTTGTACTTCTATGTACATATGAGCATGGTATATGAGCTGTACATTATATACAAGATTTTGCCCTAAGCTATATGTTTTTGCAAAGAATACGCAATTATTTTCAAGGTGGTCTATCTATACCATGAATCTATACCTTGCTACTGATTTTTAATGTTCTAAAGTTATAGCATAAATACTGTGATACTGATTCCTATGGTACTAGAGATTCGATTCTTGGTTATAAAGTCACAATAGTCTTAAAAGTCCTATCGATAACTAAGTTTATTCAGAGCGTTTGCCACGTTGCCATGGTCCGGCAAGGTCTTGTGCTGTAATCCCAGCTAAGGTGAAAATTTTGAACGTCTTTTAAAGTACCTTAGTGTGTGAATTACAATATATTTTTGAAGTGAAAACTTCTTTAGCGGCGCTGAGCACTTTTTTTTTGTATGGGTAAAAACTTTCAAACTCGCGTCAGGGTCATGTGATGCTGATCGAAAAAGCGTAAGATCGAGGGGAAGGGAGAGGAACTAGTATCTCCCACTCTTTCTACCGTGCCTGAGTGTGCTGCTCTGTTTAGGCGGCACAGGGCGCTTGCGCGAATGACCGTGTGTGTTTATGTACAGCGTCCCACGCGTATCCAAGGATGGTGACAGATAAATAACAACATATAAATTGTCATATTTGTGTACGATAGCGCAATAAATAAACATTGTATTCTACCTCATAAATGATAGTACTTTTATACTTATAATTAAACACAACGTTAATATTGAAGTTTTCACTTCTGCCGGCACGCCCGGAGTGCTACCTTTTTTTTTTCCTTACAATCATCTGAGCCTTCTTTTTATTATGGTTTATGGTTTATAGTTCTATTTCCATAATTATTGTTACCTAGTACTTGTCTAGATAACCTCATTATAAATTTAAACATAAGACAAGGGTATCTTACGTACGTGCTACATTATAATACGAGTATGTCGTCTACCTAATGTAACCTAAAAACATTCTCAGTAATAAGCATTATAATAATATATTTTTCAACACACTTGCTCATAAAGGGGATCTTATTTGTGCAAAAACAGTTGAATAATGACACGTTTTATTCACTAGTGAGTTATAGATTGTTTTTTTTAAATTGCTTTGTTTTTAAAAAAGTTTCGACACCAAAAAATGGTGTCCATACATTTTAAAAACAAACTTCAACTATGTTGCCTTACTTTTAGTAGGTCTATGGTCGATTCCATTCATTCGAATTTTTTTTTAATAAGTATATTCTTTTAGTCTTTGGCGATCACCATTGTTGTGTTGGATGCGCGCGAATAGTAAAACTGTTTATTTATTAGCGAAAAATGATAATTTCTTCGCAAATGTGTTGAAAAACGTTGTATGGTACACGCGAGTATTGATGATTACTATCCTCGGCTATCTTCAGACCCTCGCCTGACGGCTCGGGCCTCAATAGCGCCTCGGAAGTGATCACCAACTTACCTCGCTTGTACCATAAATAACTAATGTTCGCAACGTTGTTACAGAAATTTTCTAAAAGTTAAATCCCATTTCTGTTTCTTTTTCTAGTAAACAACATTTGTACACTTATATACTTTATTTTTTATTTATGGCGGGTCTAAAGGTATAAATTACGATAAAGAATATGATTCAAAATAATAAAAGAGAAAAGCATCGCACAAACCGAAATATTTCACGAAAAAATGACAGAGTTTGAACAGTTTATATCGGTATTTGGAGCGCAGAAATAAATTTCATTTTGCGCAGGGTAAAGACGTTGAGCTTAGTAGAATTTACTTTCATTGAATCGGTTCTGAGGTCGTCCGATCCGGTCTATACGAGTGAGGTCGCGGTATCTGTTTAAATCAGTTAAGAAAACTCAATTTACAACTTAATGAACATTGTTTTAGCACAAGTTTATTAGTGTTTTCTTATTTGTCGTAATTAAGAAGTAAAATTAAACAACTACTAAATTATAATTATTTAACAAACCGGGATGTTCGTACGTACTTATTTAAGTCGAAATTTTGTTTGGTTTGTTAAATAATTATATATGATGACGTACGTTTCGTTCATAATAAAAATAATAAAAAACTACTAAATTATCAAAACTAAAACATTAAAGTACAGAGAGCCTTATTGAAGTTATTGATTAATCGAAATTTAAACTAAATAAAGGACTAAATTAAGCAAAACATTGAATATGATTTTAAATTATCCTAACTAATATTATAAATGCGAAAGTAACTCTGTCTGTTACCTTTTCACGGCTAAACTACTGAACCGATTGACTTGAAATTTGGTACAGGGGTAGCTTATGGTCTGGGAACGGACATAGGCTATGTTTTATCCCGAAATTCCCACGGGATCGGGAACTACGCGGGTGAAACCGCGGGGCACTGCTAGTAAGTTATAAAGGTTACTGTTATTCATGGTAACTGTGTGACCCAGCTCTGCTCGTGTGTAAATAGAGAAAACGACTTTTCCCAGAAATCACACCTAGCTAAATCAATTTCCAATTTTCGCCCCGTTAACCCACTTATAACGACTTTCTCCGAAATCCTTATAGCCGATTTACAAATCATTGTATATAAAATATTACTCATTTAATCGTATAAAAGACTTATATTATTACTATTTAATTATTTATGTATAAAATAAATTATTAAATATGTTTTGAATCTTATAAGAAGGGTTTTAACCCTCGACGCAAAAAGAAGGGTGTTATAAGTTTGAGGTGTCTGTGTGTGTATATATGTGTGTGTGTGTGTGTGTATCTGTCTGTCTGTGGCATCATAGCTCCCGAACGGATGAACCGATTTTAATTTAGTTTTTTTTTTGTATTAAAGAGGACTTACGTGCGCGTGTTCTTAGACATGTTTGATGAAAATCGGTTGACCCGTTTAAAAGTTATGGGGGTTTGAAAGTAATTGCGTAGGGTTTTTTATAATTTTTAATTTAATGTTTTTTGAGAAGAAGTAGTCTTTAGTCTTTATTTTTCTCCTTATTAGGCTCAAATATTTTAAATAGTTCCATATGATATCACTACATAGTATAAAACAAAGTCTCTTTCTCTGTCCCTATGTATGCTTAGATCTTTAAAACTACGCAACGGATTTTGATGCGGTTTTTTTAATGAATAGAGTAATTCAAGAGGATGGTTTTAAGCATAATTTTATCCCTGAATTATCAAGGGAGCGGGATCTAAGCGGGTTAAACCGCTTACTTACTGCTACTTCTAGTTATAACCATATTCTCGAAACCAAAGTCACTGGCAGGCAGCTTGAATAACATCTACAACAATTATCAAAATTTAAGATATTTAGACGTTTTATTTTACAATTAATTCTTTTACAATTAACGTTATTATAAAACTGTACACTTGTCAACATGTGATATCCCATAAAACCTCCTACATTATTTAATAATCCATCTGCATTTAAAACAAATATTAGTTAGACCTTTCATTTAGTTAATCCTACATTCATTTGAAAGGTCATTTATAATGGTCACCTAATATGTTACGAGTTGAACGCGAACGAAGTTACAGTATAGTTAATAATAAATAAAGTTTAATTTTCACCCGGTAAACTGTTTAATTATTTAAACTAACTATAATTGCGATGTTTTAGTTTTTGGCTTGGATTTGACCAGTAAATTATATACCTGCATGGTACTAACTTACTATACATGACCTGTGTTATGATCAGTCAATCAGGAACGATAGACTTTTATTTTATTTTATTTAAAAAAAATACCAGCCCGAGTTTTTAGCCGATTCTTCTCGGCTGATGTAATTCCGAATCGGTGGTAGATTCATTGACGTTCATAAGTGCCTCATTGAGGCCTCAACTGAATAAATGATTTTTGACTTTGACTTTATATGAGTCTACAGATGTACAAGTATTAATATTAACAAATTTAATTAAACGTTTGTAATATTACGTCACACCAACATCCGTTGTGTAAAAATGTCGAGAATGTTTTCACAAAACATGTTACGACGACGACAATGTCCATTTCTAAATTAATACTAAAAATATTTTCTGTTATAAAGTAGAAAGTGGTAATAAAATTTGTAGGTACACTGTGTAGGTATGCAGGCAATAAAAAACTTTGAAGCTTTAAAAAATTTCAGCGTTCCGAGTTACCTCATTTAAATATTTATGTAATTCGCCTTCGTGCATTTCATTACTTACTCTTACTTTTGCGAAAATCTTGTTCGCGTTATGAAGACGCACCTGAAATGAAAATAAAATTCTGTTAATTAAAATTACCCGAGAATTTTAACCTAGAACTGGAGTAACAGTAAATGGCAAAGAATTTATACTTTTACGTCGTACATAAAAATGTACGTTATATATTATGTATGTATATTAAAGAGAGGAGAAAGACAGGTCGTATACTTTATGTCGTGCTTGCATCAAATAAATTAGCGGAGCTCTCATGATCCTTACACATCAGTGTAAAAGTTGAGAAATACTCAGGTGTATGTATCTATTGCTTATATTAATAGATTATACATATGAGTTATGAATGAACAATTATTTCAGTGTAAGATAGCTTAATTATTCAGAAAACATCGCGCTACGACCAACATAAGCGGGTCAGTAGTTATTTGCGCGAGTGAAACCGCCAGTCGCTGTAACTATACCTTCATCGATTTCTTTTTTGCAAACATTTACAAAATTAAATAACTCTAACCGAGTTGAGTACATATTTATGATTATCAAAGGTGCCTTTGAGGTTATAACATAAAATACCAAAATGGCTTTCAAATAACTTGCTAAGTGGTTATTATAAAATATTCAATAAACAACAAAATTAAAGTGACATGTTGTGTTATAGCTAAAATTCATTTAACAACATATTGGGTACCTTCACAAAGGTGTATAAGGTTTACGGCTCCATAAACAGTCACTCCAGGTTTAAATTGGCCATGACAGTACGCGTAGCGCGTTTACATTATATTATGACGTCAAGCGGAAAATTCTTGTATCATCTCCAAAAAGGTAATTTGGTGATGACAGCTATTTTCAAAAGGGTTAGAACAACAACAAAACAATTTTATGGATCGGGACCGGGTTTCGCACAGAAGCAGGTGTTACGTTCATCCCGTACCGTAATTGTGTAACCTATTTTCGTGTTACGCTCCAAAGGGCTTATTATTTTTTATTGTAATCATTACGCTGTTATCCTAACAATAGATAATGAAATTAAAGAGTGACTCCGACGAATACAGTTTCGTTTTTATTTGACTTTTTATATTTTTTAGATATTCTTTTCAGTTAGGGTTTTTAGATAATGTTACTTAAGTATGATATATGGAAATGGTGTAATAAATTAGATGTCTTTCCCCGTATAATATCCGAAAAGGACCACTTAGAGTCTTGGATATCTGAACCCAACGGCTTCAAGTAACGTTTAGTAAACCAATAACCAATATTAAATTTCTTTTTATTGGGGCGTTTTATCCAATGTGATGTTTTTTGGGACAATTAAGTGTTATCGCTGGACTTTCTATTTTTATAACACAATAAAACCATTAGTTTAGTTTTTGTTTCTGTAATAACTATTGGAAATTGATCCGTTCAATTATAGGAAGCTTTTATCTGTATTTAAAAACTAGCTGCGCCTCGCGGTTTTGCCCGCCCAATCCCATGGGAATTTTGGGATAAAAGTATCCTATGTGTTATTCCTAGTTATAAGTAACATCTGTACCAAATTTTAATCTATACATTAGTTTTTGCGTGAATGAGTAACAAGCATCCAAACTCACAAATATACAAACTTCCGCATTTATAATATAGTAGAATAATCAATCATAAAATAAACGCAACTTTCTTAACTTCCAACAGTTCACCCATTATGTTCATTTACCTTTATATTACGTATATATAAAAATCAAACATTAACATATAAGTAAATTGGATCCTCTGGCAGCCGCGGCAATTTGCCAATAACAACGTTGTCTATAGACAGAGCCCAGTTTTCATTAGGGAAATTGTGAAGTTAAATTAGCTGCTCACATCGGCTAGTTAACATAACGGCACACTCACAAATGTACTTTGTTAAGTAATTACTTGTATATGGGAATGGGCTGTTTGATTTTTGGATTGTATATGTATATTACAATAACTTTGTAATTATGAATAGCGTGGTTTAGAGTCCAGTGATGTATTTTTTTTAAGAAAACTAACAACTAATATAATACAACTAACTGTTGTTTCAACTATTAATAAATAAATAAATAAAAATAATCGTGTATATTTAACAAAGAGTCTACGAATATGTGTGTGAATGAGTGTGTGCGTAGTTTCTGATACCCTAGATACAAGCTTCGAACTTAGTTAGGGGTCAGTTACTATAATGAGATGATGTAGTGAATGATTATGTTATGTTATATTTCTAGTATAACCAAATATTATCTTATTGTCTATATAAGTTTTCAGATTGAGTAAGTTAAATAAAATATGGGAAAAGAATGCACATAAGTATATATAATTTTGGAGAAATTTTATACGAAAAGGAAAGACACTACACACCAATGTAACCAGACCGAATTGTCGAGTTAAATATTTTTACACACAATCCTATGTTTTAATAAACTACGAAAAATCGTTACAAAATATTGTAAGTTGTAATATACCTATGCTATAGGAAGAAATAATATATAATTTGTAATATATAACCAAGTAACCTTAGTTTTGTCTCTAGTACCTACTCGGAAATTTACTTGAAGATCGTGAAATATGTCCTTAGACTCAGAAATACAAATTGCCCTGCACATGGTGCATTGGTGGTCGAGATTGAATCTCAGAGGCTGTCGGTACACACTTATCTTCAGATAAATTCAATTTGGAATGGCGTTAGATAGAAAATAAACAGTGTAAGTTTGTATGTTTAGACCCTTGCATGTAACAAGCTGACTCAAGAAAAAACACTGCACGGATTTGGAAGAAGTTTGGTTCATACTCGTACACAGTTCATACTAGGATTAGCACATAGAATAATTTTGTCCAAAAATTCTCACATAATTGGAAGATGTTTGAAGATAATTACAATATACGTCACCATAAAAGCTTACTATTTTCGTCTGATTAATAAATAACTTTTGCGTACAAATCCACAAGTCAGAGCTAGTAATCCTAACTAATATATGCGAAAGTAACTCTGTCTGTCTGTCTGTTACCTTTTCACGGCTAAACTACTGAACTGATTGACTTGAAATTTGGTACAAGGGTAGCTTATGGTCTGGGAAAGAACATAGGATACTTTTTATCCCAAAATTCCCACGGGAACGGAATCTACGCGGGTGAAACCGCGGGGCGCTGTTATTAAATAATGTGAACAAAATCACTATGAACAAGTCACTCACTTTCACATTCACATAGCAACTGTCTCAGTAAATAAACAGAATCCCAACACTTCACAAAATCCTTAGCAACATTCCAGATTCTAGTAAGTTCCAATAGACATACACAAGTGACAAACATTCGGGACACGTAAACAAATATCTGTTCGTAGAAATGTTTGATCCGTTCGAAGATCGGACCCAAATAACCGCTTTAATACACAGTGTAGCTTAGTTAGCTGTCGTTTGAGTTATACGCAGTTAGAAATTATGATGGTGACAATCCGTTGAAAAGTAAAAAATCCTATCCTACTAATATTATAAATGCGAACGTTTGGATGTTTGTGAGTTTGGATGTTTGTTCCACTTTTACGCAAAAACTACTATATCGATTTTGATTAAATTTGGTACAGATGTTGCTTAACTAGGAATAACACATAGGATACTTTTTATCCCGAAATTCCCATGGGATTGTGTAAAGTAATCGTATGTTTTATTGTAACTTTTTGTAGTCGCAAATCCTACCAAAAGATGGCGCTGTTACTTAATTTTTTTAATACACGATGGTGAATTGTGCCGAGATTGTATGATACTACGAGCTTCGCATTCTCACGGGAGCGGGTACTACGCGGGTAAAACTGCGGGGCGCTACTAGTAATAAATAAATGAGAAGTAAAAAATTATAATTTATTTTGCAGTTACCTCCAAGATTTTTTGCAACCGATGGATGATTCAAGTGACTCTTCGATACGGCGGAGTCGAGAAATCTTCGTTAAAAGAAGGTTTATAAGTAAATAACGCTTTATTCATTTGCGATAGTAAAACTGCGGTACGCATTCATTGTTTAACAAAATAATCTATAGTTAAAAATAACAAAACCAAATCATAAATCATTTTAATCAAAACAATAAACATTTAAAACTAAATTGCGCTAATTAACATTTGTGGTGTTTGCACCGCAATCATTTTGTTTCATAGATCAAATGACAGGTTAGGTATACCTAATCTACACTCATAATATAATGATGGAGTTTTTTTGTTTGTTTGTTAAAACGCGCTAATCTCTGGAAATACTTGTTCGATTTGCAAAATTTTTCAGTGATTGATAGACAATTTATCGAGGAAGGCTATAGGCTAGATATGATTACGGTACTACTAACAGGAGAGGACGTAATGCGGGTAAAGTCGCAGGGCGTCCCTAGTCTGAGTTATAACTAATTAGTTCCTCCCGTTCTGTGCAGGAATCAGTATGCAAGGCGGGTTCATGGAGTAGTGAGAAGTGTCGATGCGCGTTGATTGCGTTACCCCCCTCGCATTAGGGTAAACAGTACCTCGGGCTAATATGATTTGCGACGCCCAATACGGGATTTGAGTTAGGCTACATTTGGAATGGTTTCACAGTTTTGAGTGATTAATATGATGTGAGGTTGTTGATTGTGGGTTGCTGGTCAATTTTTGACAGTGCGTTCTTTTTAGAAGACTTAGTATTTCTACATTAAGGGAATTCGTCTCATTACGCATTTTTCTCTATTTAGATAATATCATTGTTTTTTTTAAATAAGAAGGTATTAGAGAAGAATTGAAAAGCAAAGTTGGAACTTAATAAATCGCATCCATAAATTTAAACCATTCCAGTTTGAGAAAAGAATAGGCACGACGTTTAAAACATGACCTCAATATCTAAATGTAGTGGATTCAATTGTAATTCCTCTTAAAACAGTAAGGTATTAACATGACTACACTATTCATATAATATACATTACATGCACCAGTTAAGATCGCATTAGTTGAACGTATATCAGCAGTAGTCCATAGCCCGTAATCCATAGACCGCTGCACACATACGTGCTCACACAAGGTGTGTACTCTCAGGACCCGCATTGTACTAAACCCATCCGAAATCCCCTCAAACTTTTCATAAGCCTCTTAAACATCGTTAATATATTCAACTCCGATCCGAATCATTGGGAATTACTCAGTTTTATAATGCTCAATTTATATCCAAATCACCAGTTTGTCGTATAAGTGTAGGTATTTTGTAACTGCCATTATCGGCGTTATGCTAACTTTCGGTGCTTAAGTCATGGCTTAAGCGAGCCACTTGGATCGATTAGGCACTTGCCCTTCGGCTGGTGTCAGCGGCGATCTCGGGCAGACCTTCGTCACTATTTATAGATTCAATGATATCATTTTTAGATTCATCATTATCTTATTTAAAAACAACAATCTGTCTAATACATAGATTTGAATAATATTGTTGAGTTCAAGATAATCTCCTGAAGTAGCAACCCTCTCCATTAATACTAACATTGAATAGAGTCTGAGTAATGCTTATGTTGAATTATAGACGTGGATTATCGTCTGATAGCATATAATGGGTGGTAACATAGATTCGGAATACCGGAATAGATTAATAGATACTGCTGAGTATCTATAAGCTGAATTTATCGGAAATTTACGCTAGCAATCTCTCATCAGATTACGTCGAGATTTTATACAAGATTATATACTAGGTACGCATACTGAACGAAGAAGAATTTAATAATATTTTCCTTCAATGATTCTCATAAAACTTATTCACTCGATTAAGTTATTAACGCAATAATCTCGGGTTCAACAAAAGTACAAAAAGAGTATTTAACGCGAACATTAATTACGTTAAAGTGACCCAAAATTTTAGGCCATTTCGTCTTCTTCCACTCCACTTAGCATCACGCTGAGAATTTATTTGGAACTTCCTACAAACAAAGTTACTCAACAAATCTCGTATATCTCTCTGTCAACATTTAATTGAAGCAAAACTCAAATTACATAGAGGTTACATAATTTTGCGATGTGGTGTGTGTTGCCAAACAAGTTCCCCGACAGGACAGTCCTAGTATTCCATCTTGCTTCTTTATAACGTGCCACTTTTTAGTATCTCCATTATAATAAAGTTCAAGTTTCGTCTTAAAACTGTCCACTTATGGCTAATTTATGAAGGCTTAAGTTTCTGTTAAATGGAACGGTCTCTTGTTAGCCGGTTTAAGGATATTTTTCCTTCAATTCTCGTATAATTTTGTTAAAATTGTATTTAAATATAAAACAAAACAACCAACGAATCTTGTTATTCAAGCTTCTTGTTCTTGTGTTTACATAAAATTTGAATGTAGATTCTGCGGGGTGTAATGAACCGTAGATGAATAATAGGTTTTCTTGTATCTCCCGGCCATTATGCTACAGATAACTGTTAAACGGCAAAATATTTTTTTCTCATCTTATATTTTCCGAATGAATAACGTTTCGATTCTTCGAATTTAAATCGTTAACTTATGTACGTCTACCTAAATAAACACAAAATGTAAACTCCATGAACAACTTGAAGTAGAATAATGTCACATAACATTTTAGGGAATAATGTCAAAGTATCTCATCTAGAATAATTGATTTTATGATCACATATGAGTAAATTAGTTATACGAAAAGGAAATTACATGTTCAGCGAGTGTAAGGAATTGTGGAAGTTTGGAGTTAACAAAGCGGTTGTGTTTAAGAGTTCACTATTATTTCCTCACCCGACGACATTAAAACGAATGGGAATTAGTAAGTCGCATGTTTGGAGGCCGTATCCACCTCGGATAATGTGAACCTTCGTCGACATCCTTAATCGGACTATCTTGTTTCCTTTGTCGAAACATATTTATCGATACAATATGATGATGCACGTACAATATAACGAAAGGGACGGGAATGCCCTTATTCATAATCCGCTTAAGAATTTCGAGGGTCAATCATCGTATTTTATTTATGACTGTCCCTCAGTGCGATCTCTCACAAGTTTCACGACTTATCATAAAGATTTTGGGCCCCTTTTACCGAATTTGCGCTTGAGGTATTGTGTTAGGTTTTATGTTGTCCCATCGTACCGTTCATTGAATTTCAGCGACGGTGATTTTTTAGCATTCCTTCTTACTTTAAGAATGCCATTCGTGGACTGGCGGATAAGTGTTCCATTTACGTAATGACGGTCGTCTCCGGTCTATCTAACGACGTGGATAGTTTACGCGTAGGTGACGTTTACACACACCGAGATACTTATACAGGTTTCGTATTCAACATATTGTAACTGAAGTAACTTCTCCAATTAAGTGAATGAGCTCAGTCTGAGATTCTGAACTAAAACATTGAAGTCTCTCTAAACACCGACTTTGGAGCTTATTATCGTAACTGTCTCGCTTTGAAAGGTTTTGTTTTGGATTTAATTGAACTGCCAATCTTTGATATTCTTGTGAAACATAATACAAACGAATTTGATATAAACGTAAAAATATCTATAACTATACAGACAGATCTCGAAAAAAATATTGGGTAGACGTGTTAAGGTAAATACAAAGTATATTCAGTTAACAAAGGGCAGTCTATCATATTACGTCAGTGGAATTGGCGAACTCTTATTGTTTTAGTTTTCGGAGCAGGTACGCCCCAAGTTAGCTCCACCCAATCCAATCTTGTAATCCTTTATCGCGCCGAAGGTGAGTAATAGGATAGACGATGTACGTAACACAATACAATCTCAATTTACTTCCTCTATTTTTGCCGGAGTAAGTTTCCTCATTATTTAAAAGTGTAGATACGATGTGGGAGCACAATCGATTATCCATTTGCTCTGCATTGTTCCCCGCATCGAGATTAAGCGAGAGATTTTCTTGGGAGCCACCACTCGGAGAATCTGAGGCGGTTCATAGTGATTTTGATTAATAAGCATTAGGCACGTTAGAATTTCATCAACGAGATTTGATAAGATTACGTGACCGGTTTAACCTTTTGCTCGACTCGAACTCGGCTATTAGCTCGTACCTTGCGAATATAATCGTCAAACATTTCATACTTATCCGCCTAACCTGATTAATTACAGTAAAACTATTCTACTACATTTTTATTTGGATTCCATCTAAATCTTTAGTATAAATACCGTTTTAAAAAGGACGGGTACTCTTGTTATCTCCGCCGACCATGGCTCCCATTGCAATCTCGTTGGTAAAACGAAGTTGCACTTTAAATTGCTTTTTCCTAACTCCCCAACTTTCTTCTGGGATATTGTCTTAATCCCTTTGAGTAAAATTGTACAAACTTTGTAAATTTAAACTCGAGTAAAGGGGGTACATTTGACTTCCAAATGAAACCGGATGTAAATCAAAACTAATTTTCTAAAACAATGAAACGTTTATATTCTGAAAGTAATTTAATTATTATTAATTTAGACCGTTCAAATTGTTACGAAGAAAACTTTTTTATTTGTTGAAACTTGAAATAAATAAATGTCAGAAAGGATGAACTAAACAGTCAAACGATCTACACGATTGACTGAATGTTAAAATTGCAATTTACAGTTGGTTTGTTACGTTAAAAAATATATTTCAATAAGTCTAAAACGTTGAAGCAGTCGCTCAGTACCCGCCGCGCTACTGTCATATTATTTTATGCAGAAATGAAATTCAAACAAGAAAATGCAATAGAAATGTTTAAACAAAGCATAAAGTAACATTGCTATGTTGTTACAATCCAATTCCTTTGTGACAAAGCCCTTCAAACATAGTTGCTAGTTTTTCTTACATCTCTCATGTTATGTTTTAATTAGCAACTCAAAACAACTAATTTAATTCAAAGAATTTGGATGTCTTGTTCAGCATTACGCTCGCGGCGTAGAAACCGTACCCTTTGAAATATTTGCACAAAAATTCCCTATAAAATATGTATGGTCATAAAATTGCGATGAAAAAGTATATGCCAATAAAACTTTGACCTTATTCCAATTCGTATATAAAACATTTTCGTTTATTCGGAAATGAAACATGTTGTTGATATGCATGGACATAACTAACTATTGTAGTTTTGTCCATCGGTCTGTCTCTATAGCTACTGTGAGTGAGACAATTTGTTCGTGGATTCACGTGATATATTGGCCAATTAGCCACCCGGTTATTGCTGTATCAATCGAGTAGACAATGCTTATTAATAAACAAATCAAACGGATCAAATCGATACCTATTGAAAACTATATATTTAAAATAATGGATCAGAAATTTAGTAACTTATCATTTCTAACATGAGAAGAAAAGAGTCATGATGGAATTAAAAAGAAATCTATTGGTTTTTGTCGATCAATTTTAGAATTAAACTTTGACAAGAAAATCAAATCAATTGCTAAAAAGGCAAAAATATTCGCAAACCCAGATTCCTTGTAAAAGTTAAATTGAAAAGGTCACGACGAATCCTCAGATTATTTTCCAAATGAGGTAGGCACTTATAAATCTTCAAAGTTACAGTAAGTCAGATGAAAACGCAAAGCAAGTAACATGATTAAGGAGCAAACAGGTTTACGTTGGCGATACGCCCGCGCCGGCCAGTGACGTCACATAAAGAGTGTTCGTTAGACCAATAACCCAAATCAAATCCCAAAGAGAGGAATCAACGTATCTTCTGACTAACTCTGAATTATGAATTGTTTTGATCATTTAAGTTTATTAGACTTATCAAATTATTGTTCGGGATTTACAACAAACAAATAAACAATTCACAAACTTTAGCGAACAAAACTTTGTCTTTTGTACGATACAATCAAAAATGATTTTAGACTCACTTTGAAGTACGTAGTGTCCTGACTTTTTATGTTTGTTAAAAGCTTTCCTGAACAAAAAATATTAGTTAGAAGTTTGGAAGCAAAGGATCGCATTAAAAAGTAAAGTACTGATGGCTATTACTTATTACATGAAGGAGAAATAGAGCACCACATTTGTCCGAAGCATTAAATCATGTTGGTGATCTTAAACTCAAACTGCAAAATGTCGTGTTGTGCAACCCAGGACTTAAACCCGGAATTTAAACCATCAGATGCACACGCCACAAAACTACCAAGCTTACAGTTATATATATATATATATATATATATATATATATAAATAAATCAGCTATGTGCAAAGTCTGTTTAATGTCTGTCCATTCGTTTCTAATCCCAAAGTCGATTTAACTGAGTCCACGTTCAATTCGTTCAATAGTGGAGTATTTCTTGCAATAAAACAAAGTATCAGACCGCTGGTAATAGTGTTGCTTTACGGTACGGCTGTACTAGATTCTTTTATAAAACGACACTTTTCATCTAATATATAAAATTCTCGTGTCACAGTTTTCGTTGCCATACTCCTCCGAAACGGCTTGACCGATTCTCATGAAATTTTGTGAGCTTATTCAGTAGGTCTGAGAATCGGCCAACATCTATTTTTCATCCCGAAATTCCTACGGGAACGGGAACGGGAACTACGCGTGTGAAACCGTGGGGCGCAGCTAGTACTATATAAAATGATGGTTGGTTCAAGTAGGGTACTAGAAAAACTATGAATACTTAGATCAACAGAAATACACATACGCAAACTACTAACAATTACTCATAACATGCAAACAGTACATAATTTCATTCATATCCATTCCCATAATACAAGTTTTCCTCGAGAAAGCGTTGTTGGTATTTACATAAAAAGGTTCAGGTGTACACAATAAGCATCCAACCCTGACAGTTCACCAACTACTGCTACAAAAGAATAACTCAAGTCACTGGATAGATAATTTGATTTGAATAAGACTGGCAACCACTAAAAGGTACTTTGAGAACCAACTATTTCCGAGAATGAATACCAATCTATAAGTATTTCGAAATAAGCAATTTATTGTGATCTATGCCAAATACGTCAAGAGTACTACCTTCTTTTAAAATGTTTATTAGAAGAGGATCAGAAATTCAAAACTCGTATACGCTCTTTCCACTAAAGGATAATGCCAGAAAATGTATGGACTCTGGTACCCCCTCCAATAGCTAATAGCTATGTATAATCTATCGTTGGATAGCCATAGTTGAGCAGAACAAAAGTTAACAAAAACTCTGATCGGACGAAGATTAGGACCTTGACTCCATAGTAACTTTTGTTCTGCTCAACTATGACCATCCAACGATATATTACACATTGGAGGGGGTACCAAAATTGGCATCATCCTTTGGAACGGATGCTTTATTGAGCAATGCTTTTTGGGGTTTAAGAGATCTGTCTTGTGAGAAATAGACACGGAGAACGACAACCTCCTACTCTAAATTAAGCTTTCCACAGAGCCCACGTTATGGATAACATGTCAAAACTTTTTGGGAATCACTTCTTCTTTTTAAGGATAACTATAATCTCAGTAAATTAAATATCACATATATTTAACCAAAACATAGCTTTAATTTGAATGTATCCACTTTCTGTATCCATATTTCTGTCAGCGGTTTGTGTAAAGTGGTTCTAACGAGGGCAGCTAAAGTGTACATGCTCGCGTCACAGCTGGTAACGTTAATATTTTCCGTTGCGAAACAAAGCCAATATCTGTAAAAGTTTTGGCGCGCCGCTCCATTATTTATTCAGAGGCCTCTGCGTTTCTTTAACTTTTCGAGTGCTCCGGCTCACCCATCGCAAGCGTTATTATAAAAGAACCGTCCGCGTCGATCGCTCTCGGCACAATTGGCAGCAATTTCACCCGGAAATCCCAGGGTTTGTCCGTAAATAAATTTACTTTCATACCGGTTTAGTTACACAATAAGCAGAGTTCATGATTGTAATAATGGAAATCGTGCATTACATAAAGTGACGTAAGAATAGCGTGTGACAGGGTTTCATGTTGGTTTCAGCACACGCATAGCCAGCAGGGACATGCCATTCTCCGCGTACTTCCCCGTAATAGAAGCTCTTTATGCATAACGGTCAGTGTTTAAAGCTTTTTCTAGGTTTTATGGCATTTCGATGGTTATCTGTTGAAAAAACTAATTCCATACCGAAACTATGTTTACATTTTGTACAATACAATAGAATAAAATAGTGTACAGCCCCAAGAGTGTCGGAATTTCCACTAAAGCGGAAGATATACAAACACAATTATGTCAGATATTTGTTTGAGGTTTTCCCCTTAGGTATCGGCGCAATTTAATTTACGTAACCCGAGTGCGTGGTTCATCCTTTGTCAGCGATATGAAGTGCGTACCTTATTACTGTTTTTACTTCGTGAAAAGATAATTTGAATAACAGTTGACGGATAAAATTGGGCTCGAACGAGTTGTGAAATCTCCAACGAGCGTCTGTATTGTGTGAAATGCCGCGACGTCATTAATCGTCATGTCGTTGATGGATGGCTGTTGTTGGTAACGATTTAACGGCTATTGTGCTTCCCTAACTAAATGAAACAACTTTTGATTTCTCCTCACTCAACTCGCAACAATTTGTTTACAAAACATAATTAAAGACTTTCTTCTAATCTCACCTTCAACTTTATTATTTGTAAAGTAAAACAATTACTGACGCCCCTTAGATTTATCACGAGATGTAAAACCGTACCATATTTCAAAGAGTGTTTAAAATTAACTGCACACAACTCTGTAGCTTATTTACATAATCATAAAGTTTGAAATGTTAAAATAAATATCAGAGACTAAATTGGGAGGATACGAGAAGCAGCACATAAAAGAGATTTGCAGAGACTTGTGGGTTGGTCTGGTGGTACGCTCTAAGTTCTCTCGCAGCATCCAAATAGGATTTTTGTACACGCAAAACAGGGTAAAACGAAATATTAGTCGGCCATTTCCAGCTTCGTGAGCGAATTTAACGATCGTTCCAGAACTAGATATGCAAATTTAACATTAGAATGATTGCTAAGTGCGCTCTAAATGGGGTTTTGGCACTTTAATGCGGATACCTCTTCAAATAACAATAATCTCGGAACCAATATTGCCACTTATGGTGTTAATAGTACTTATGGCATCGGATTTAGATGTGATTAGTGATTTTATATGTAAAATATGTTTAGTTACTGTATTAATGTAAATATTTGAAGCTTTTAATATTAAAATGCAGGAGATATATATACCTACAAATAAACAGAAACGTATTAGAAAATTATCCCTTGCAAACATGACATTTGCATGAAAAACGGTTTTGGTATTACCGTTTTGAACTCACATTACTGGTGTTTTTTTTTTAGTTACTCCTAGTTATCACTAAACAAATATTCGCCCCAATATTGGCTATTACAACGAACAGCAAACCAGATGATAATACACGCATTATAAAATTAAAATGTATTTGTAAACATTAAATCTACGAAATCCCCCTCATTTTGTGTTGAGCTCAAGAGGATTAACTATTACAGTAAAGGCTTTCATCGTGAATATTACGCCTAAAGCAATTTGTTTTCGTTACATTGAACCGTCTCATTACTTACAACATCTTTGAGAAATTTTATGATAATACCTTTTACTTTTGTAACTAATATTTAATTTTCTTATATTAATTGCGTCTGTTTAGTCATCTTCTGTTTGATATTGTAGTACAAAGTGTCCAATTACTTACGAAAGAGTTATTATTGGAATTTATCCTTTAGTAAATATTACAAGTGGAAATTTTCTTGATGTTGACGTGAATTGACGTGACGTGAACATGTCTTGATAAAATAGGTTTGTGTTAAACATCCCTTTCAAAAGGGTTGAAATTTAAGTGATTGAAATACGGGTAAAGTATAATAAAAAACTGCTCTTCTATATTATTTTTTTGTATTCTTAAATAAATATATTTCATGTCAATTTCTGGTAGAATAAAACGTGAATAACTATAACGACTCAGTATTCTAAAATCAATAACTATCAGCGCCCCGCGGTTTTACCCGCATAGTTCCCGCTCCCGTGAGAATGCGAGGATAAAATTATGCTAAAAACCTTGAATCACTCTATCTACTAAAAACCGCATCAAAATCCGTTGAGTAGTTTTGAAGATCGAAACATACCTATATAGGAACAAACAGCAGGAAGCGACTTTGTTTTATGTAGTAAAGTCTGCAAGTACAGCTAGTTTCCAATATGTATATTAGTACAGAAACCAAAACAAAATTAAACACAGTAATTATTCAAAATAGATGTTTAAAAAACATAGGAATGTTGAATTGAGCTGTGAGTAGTGGCTCACCGCATGTCATGTGGTCGCTGAATATTGGCCGCACCACAAACGTTGGACCTATCTAAATCAGACCGCAGCACATCACTGAGATGTTGCTTTTGTACGAATATAGGGTTTTAATTAAGCAGTACGTACATACGGCATGTACGAAAAGAACGGATAATTAAAACTTGTAGTAGGTTTAGTTGTTGTTAATTTAAAGAAACTGTTTGTTGGTTTATCATGACTAAAACCACAATTACGGAAACACTGGTCCCGAAATGAAATATTTTACATTCGTTATTAATTGTGGCTAATCACTGCAGTAACTAGTACATGCAAGATAAACCCCTAATGAAAATCAATAATAATATACACCTATTTATTAATATTATAAGGTTTTTGTTCTAATAGTTCATCTCGCTTCGGTTTCTAAAAATGTAAATACATACAAATACAAATATGGCAATGAGTACTTATAATTAATTAAGAAAATACTCAATAAACAAACCATTTACCTTTCACTAATTAACGATACCCATAAATGATTGAACTGGGAGACTCTTTTGACATCTTTACAAAATATTTGAAAGGAAAAATCAGTCCAATCTGATTTATAATAAATAACGTACATACATAAAAAAACATAATACATACATCAAAATATATTTTCAATATTTTTCCTTCAGTATTAAATCGAAGTGAGATAGATGTACAATCAACCTTATATCGTGTTTCTGAGCTTATAATGAGAATTGGAAATATTGCTTGGAGTTTCTTCGTGTAAATAGGCTATCACACATTCGCACTAATAATGTGCTGCGGAAGTTCATCAGTCCGTTAACTATTCATGAATAAACCAACAGATTTGATATTTGAAGATAATATTTTGCAAGGAAAAAAATACAAGTTCATCCGATCATGGCGCTTGCAACAGCGTCGAAATATCGGAAAATTGAAACAAATAATATACATGGTAAATATTCCGTAATCATAATAATTGGAGTTCTAATAACAATGATAACTATAAACACTATATTAAAAAAATACAAATCATAGAGATTTTGCAAGGGACCTATTAATATTAATAGGTACCCCTTAGAATGTCCTCTCAAACCTGGAATAATTTCGTAATTTTATTTCTGTACTTGAAAAAAGAAAACTAAATGATTTCCAATAATCCCACAAAGAAGACAAACAGGACGATATTTCATTACTTTTACATATACTTACATCGGTCTCTAAAACCAATAAAAAGCTAAAAAAAGGGGTTATACTTACCTAATATAAAATATGTTGGTTATCTTGAAATTCGGCAGACAGGTTACTCTAGGGTCTAGCTTCTGATAAGAAGGGTTTTTATAAAAATCCTCACCTAAAGGAGTGAAACGGGCCAGGAGTAACAAAGCCGTAGGGAGTTGGCTTATAGATACAGACTTTCTAGGTTTATATTTTACAATACCCGCCAGTTACTAGGTTAGTTCGTTATTTATTTATAACTGGGTGTGTCTCGTTTTTCGACCTTCGTAATTTGAATTTCATTTCAGTTTTTATTATTTTCCTTTTTTAAACCATCTCAGTATTGAGACTATCAAAATTTAAATGGTTTCGAGTTGTAACGACACTAAACTACTGTATAGAACAAGTAGTGGTTTAACTACATACTTGCTGTGCATTTATTCTCTTCTCTATAAAAAGGAAAACAGCAGAAAAGTTTCTTTAAAGTCTGTCAAAATAAGAAGATAGATAAATAGATATGTTTTGTCACCACAACTCAGGCAACAGATAGACAATCATTGTTCAAACAAACAATTACTATCTAAAAAACAATTTTGCGGTTAAAATGACTTGTTTCACACACAAAACTTTTTTAACATTCATTAAATTGCGGGGTAAGGAAAAGCGAAAGTCATTTGGCGGAGTGAACCGATCACGAAGGCAAAACGAAATATTTTCATGGGCTTTTCATGTCTACAACCAACAAACAGCCATGACCTACAACAGCTGACATTGTAACTAAAACCTGGATTAAGAAATGGAAATAAATTCATAATAACACTGATATTGTGTTTGCAACATTTGTAGTTTAACTGGCGTTTTGTATTAAGTAGTTTACACGATTATGGAAAGTATTATTTGAATTATTTGTATAACCTAACCGATTTTGGCAGAGTAGAGTAACTTTCTTATCAGGTCTTCCTAGAGGGTGCGTTCTGGACTGATACTCAATTTTGTTTTAAGTAGTTGAGTATTATATTTTGATAATTCTTAGGTAGGTAGAATTTTAAAAGTATAAATGATTAATTTGGGCCCATTTACGTGCGGAATAAACTTTTTTATTGTACTTATAGTAATTATTTTTATTGATATTAACAATGCACAAATAAATAATTTATAAACATAACCTTAACAAACAGTTTTAAACTACAATATTGTTTTAATTTATAAAGATTAACCATTTATGCCAATATTAGACAAAGTTATAAATTGAAGTCAGTTCGCATCTCAGTTTCGGTACAAACGCGGGCAAAACGTCCTCCAAGATAAATATTTGTGTTTCCACTCGGCTCTTCCCCGTTTAATGGCTCTCAAAAATTAATTTAGACTCGCTTGCATCAAGAGTCATCTTGTTCATTATAAAAGGCAACAGTTACTGACTGACTGATCTATCAACACATCCCAAACCACTGAACAGATTGTGCTGAGAGGCATGCAGATAGACATTATGACGAAGGCTCCTCCTAAGAAATGAAAAACAAGGAAACCTGGTTAATTTTTATTACTGACTGACTGACTGACTGACTGATCTGTTAACACACATTTCAAACCACAAAAGTCATTGGGAAAGGATTTTGTTGAAAAGCACGCAGACATACACTATCTACTACTGGAAAGAGAGAAAAAAGAAAAACGTGGGTAGGTACGGGTACTGCTGCGGGGTACAGCTGGTTATTTTACAACACTGTTTGGTAACTGCTAAGTGGTCACTCAGTCGAGGTACATCGTCAAATAGTTTGCAAATTACCAGGAAACTAAACGAGTTTTTAATGAAGACTGAAGAGAAAATAATCAGTTACAGTACAGAACAACAAATATATTTAAAGAACTTCACACTTTGATATTTAACTGTATTTTTTGGGCCCAATCAAAGTAATTGACAATAATATACCTACCAACCCAACTGATACGGTTTAAACAGGCTGCAAGCTAATCCACTTCATTATAATAGAGAAAGAATTTTAAACAGATGAGACCTAATCAAAATCGTAATTACGTAGTCTAGTCTTACATTTTTCAATCGATTTTCTCTTATATATTTGATTTTACATACGCTTATATTCATTTTAAGTACTTACTATTTTCGACTTCTTATTAAGCTTTAAGTATACTTTTACCTATACTGGTATATAAAGAACTAACTTCTTTGTCTAAAAGCGAACGCCAGCCTCAGCTGCAAAAGTTTCTTGATAACAAAGTATTCGACCACGAACTAATGCGGAGGCTAAACGAACAGAACATTTAATGGTTCAAGAAGAAACTGTATACTTAACCTTAATTGGGTCATGTGTTAAGTATCAATTTATCTTCGCAGAGAGAGATTAGATAGTTTTAACTGATTATGTATTACTTGGACGGATAAGTAAACACATACTTTCATACATTATAAGTTTGATGAGTTTCTTTTCGTTTTAAAGGGTTTTGGTGAAATAAAATTAGTTTCGACCTGGACGTATCCCATGAAAGAATCCATGATCATGTGAATACAGTAAAGTAGAATAGGCTTATGTTAATCACCAATCGGTTAACGCGTGATGGTGTGAACTGCCCAAGAAATGTTTGCGAAACATCTGCCACTTAAGCAGCAACTTAAATGTAGTTGTTACTTGGTTGGTTCTCATAATTATCTGCTTACCAATTAATTTATATCGTCATCTCATTGAAGTTTAAGACATGGCGTTCAAGTGCTTCTATAAAATGAATAAATGAGTCACAATTTAAATAACCTATAAGATTAAACACATCTTACATTAAAATAAATACTTCCCAAAAAAGTAGCCACTTCACTTCAAGTTAACGTGTGAAAGTTGTTCCGATATACTTATCTAAATAAAAATCTAAAGACCGAAGCGAATCTCGTCTCATCCATCAATCTTATACATATCAGTTAAAATGTCGTAGATAAATCTTCGGAGGTGAAATGCCTTTGGCGCCGAAACGGAAGATTGTGATACATAGGCATGTATCGTTCACACTTGGTATCACTTTGCCAGTAACGTAGTTATTTAACGGGTCGCTCTTATTGCTTGCTTGTCATATCTTAACAACCAAAGCTCAAAGAAGAATGTTTGTTGTCTGACGAATAGGCCGATTTTAATTTAGTATTATTTTTATTCCAAAGATGCAATTATTGGTTCTCAGCTATGAATGAAGAGGGTCTTTGTATGGATTTGTTATAAAATTAATTATATATTATAAATTAATTTTGATCGTGTAAAAACTGACAGAAATATTTTAAACTAAAGAACTAACGGAGACTTCATCATCATGCCAATATGGAAGTCCACCACTAAAGAATTTATAAAATAGTACTAAGCTATGAAGTCTAGCAGTACCTCATATCAATACAATCGTTTCCTAAAATTTACAAATAAAACTTTGAAATACCTAAAAATGTTAGAAAGAATTTCACGTTCTCACCTTCATTATACTTTGCACGCGATATTACGTGACGATGGCTTTTTAATTAGTATTTTGTCACTCAACTTGGGTCTCACTAATGAGGTTCTGTCTTTTCGTATTCGGTGCTGAAACTGGATAGACAAAAAACTTGGTAATTACGGTAAGAGACGCCTCTATGCCAGAGACCTTTCATTACTTAATCTATTCACTAACCGACCACGGAATGTCCTTTATTATTTCACGGAAACAAGCGATTGTTAGTACATAATACGGTCAAATGTCGAACATTAACGACGAGAAAAGTTCTAATACATTGTGTATCGTAATACACAAGTTTTTCTTTGTAGTAGGTGCTCAACTCACAAAAGTTACACTTTGTTCGTAACCTAAACGTATATAACTACTAGATATGGACGATATATATAAATAGTTTGCTAATAGTTTCATATTTCTTGTATACTTTCGTTGTATTTCGAAACTGATATTTTGTGACCAAACTTTTTGTTAAGAATAAGAATACACAATGAATTTATAAAAAGTTATAAAGGTTTTTATTTCAGACCACCTTCAATCAATCTATCAAGCACTCAATGCAGCCACTGACTTCTAATTTTAAGTTTTTATTTCTTTTAAAATTGGAACTGCGACTTCACACAGATCGAATGTGTTTCGTGTCGACCTCGAAGCGACGATGCTAGAACAATTTTAAAGCAATTTCGAAAGGAGAAAATTCGAAAAAGTCGCTACGTGTATCGCTCAGGTTTTTCTGAAGCGTAATTTAATAAACCACACGCCATGGTCTTACATTTTGAAAACCAAGTATTAAGCTAGATATCATCAATTATTAAAACTGTATCACTTAGCATTTACCGGCTTACTCCGAGCCTATATCAAAGAAAAAACGAAAGAGTTTCTAAAAAATCTTTTGTGAACTTTTTTGTTATTCTATCAGCCAAAGCCACGTTAGGTAAGATGAGATAAAATCACAGTTGACCTTTTATAGAAAAAGGTAAAGTAAGAAACCGGCAAGAAAACATCGGATTGATAAAGTTTACGGTTTTTTTTGTAAAACTACCCCTCGGTCTCGGGTTTACTGATAAACAAAACATATATCATTATTTTAATATAAAGGGAGGATATAAAAGGATAATTCGGGTATAAAGGATTCAGTTGTATGATAAACTGGTAGTCACATTTTTCTTGGCACCCAGCGATTAATGTAGGTATATGATATGACAATGTATTTACATTTTACTAGGTCGATACCCCTTCATCTAAGCGGCCTGGTGCCATGAGCATCTTTTTTCCAAGTCTAAGGTCTGGGTTCAATTCCAGGGTCAATCCCTTGGAAAATGCAGAAAAACATGGTACGGGTTTGAGGTCATCAACACGCAAAACACGGCAAGCGTGCTTTTCACTTTTACTGATGATATTAGCATACTGAGAGACAGTGCTAATATTTTCAACTCATTTGAAAATATTAGCACTGTTTCTCAGTATATCCTTTGACCTGTCTGACCGCTTGTATCAGATTGGGATCTTACAAACCGATACTACGATTAAGTGAACGCACTTAGTTTAGCGAAAGAATATTTTGGTAAATCCAACTGCTTCCAACTTAAAATTAAGAAACTGTCCTAAAGTTATGCTCGAATATTATATTCCAGCAATTGATTTTTATTCTTATAACATTCATAATTTCAGTTGATTTATTAAACATATTCAAAACTTAGAAAACTTCCATACAATAGGTAATTGAGGAAAATGGGAAAGTAGATTAGATTTTCAAAGTTTGTAAACTCCGATATATTGGTTACAATACGGTTATAAATTACCTTGCAAACTTTTATGATAGCTTTATGTGTTAGCTGGGCTCCGACGGTTTTACTCGCATGAGTCTTGATAACGTAAAATTTCGGGATAAAAAGTATCCTATGTATTGATCTAGGGAGTAAACTATGTGTGCAAAATTCATTGAAAACTGTGAAGTCAATTTTAGGCGAAGGAATAAAAAACATACACTACTTATAGACAGCAAACATATATAAACTAAATGATTTGCAAGAAGTTAAGATTCTATGTAATTATAATTTAAAAAGCAACTACACTGTGAAGTGGAAACCATGGGCGTTATCACCAAGCTTACCAAATGCGTGATTTTATTACTAGTTTAACTATTTCTTTTAAGTACTAGTTTACAAGTATGATCTATGGTACTACTAAGTATAATAGTTATTTATGGTACACGCGTGTAGCATAAATAACATACATCATTTTTCAACACATTTGCGAAGAAATTATCATTTTTCGCTAATAAATAAACAGTTTTTCTATTCGCGCGTATCCAACACAACAATGGTGATCGGCCAAAGACTAATAGAATATACTTATTAAAAAAAATCGAATGAATGAATGAATGGAATCGACCATAGACCTACCAAAAGTAAGGAAACATAGTTGAAGTTTCTTTTTAAAATGTATGGACACAATTTTTTTGGTATTGAAACTTTTTTAAAATTAAAGCAATTTAAAAAAACAATCTATAACTCACTAGTGAATCAAGCGTGTCATTATTCAACTGTTTTTGCACAAATAAGAGCCCCTTTATGAGCAAGTGTGTTGAAAAAGTATATTTATTTAAGCTTTACGCACCATAAAACTAAGTACTTACTACTACTGTTTACTACATTTCACACAAAATGGCGTGTCACAGAGTCGTTAATTACTTAAGACTTATTAATATTACGCGTTCGCAATAGTAAAAAATAGTTATATGTACACAAATCGATGAACGTTCTCGTTACCTTGAGAAATGGATGTTTGTGGGACAGCTTTATTAATGGGGTATTCATGTGGGTCACTTTTAGTAATAACAACGCCTGCTTTTGATATGTATTCCATATTTGATGATTGATATGTTATTTGTAAGTTAATCTACTAATTACAGATGGCACGGTAATGAATCTGTATATAATTATTACAAAGGCGTAGAGTTTGTTTGAACCTAATCTCAAGAACCACTAATGTTGTAATTCACAAAAGATTACTGCATTACATTGCACTTATCATAGGAGATACCACGGATCTAATAGGAATGTCGACTTAAAAAAATCTAATTTGTCCGTCAGATAGATTTCGCAAAAATATTGGACACGTATTTTCTTTTTTTTAATACAAACAAATAATTTAAACGATATAGTGCATAGAAAACTCGTGTGACGTTACAGCTACATACATTTTTTACCAAGAATTATCGTCACATGCCCCCACTCCTGAACTTTAATGCGTTATAACTAAGTCAGTTTTATTAATTTGATAAAACAAAAAAATACGTATCGAATATTTTGTCGAAATCTTTCTGACGGACTAATTAGAATTTCATTTTGTTTACCCAGTCGACATCCCTATTTTATATTATAACTAGTTTTAAATATCTCAGAAATCGACGCAAACATACATACACAAGTAGTTTATCAAACTCGTATATAAAATATAAATATGGCGAAAAATATCAAAGACACATTACAGTTTCATAACCAATTTCGTAGTAAGCTTCAAGAATATTATTTTCTCAGATGCAAGTCAAACTATTCAAATATAAAATTGCTTCGTCGTTATAAAAGTCTGTTATAACTTATATCATACCGCGGTTTCACCCGCGTAGTTCCCGTTCCCGTAGGAATATGGGGATAAAATTGATGCTAAAAACCTTCCCACTGAATTACTCTATCTATTCATGCATCAAAATTCGTTGCGTAGTTTTAAAGATCTAAGCATACATAGAGGCAAAGGGCAAACGGCAAGAGAGCGACTTTGTTTTATACTATGTAGTGACGAACGTTGAGCTCAAACATTCATCACTAAAATAACTAAAAACTGTAGTAAAAAATCGTGTTTCAATGCAGGAAACGTTAATCGAATTTTTTATACCACCTTGGCCCCGTTTTCATAGTCCATTGTTTATTACCAACCTGCTGAATTTTCAAGGACGCAATTTTAGTTTCTGTATTACTCCTAATAGTTATTAATGAAAACTGCCGACTTCATGCTGTTGTTTATTTTTAACTGGCTATGAACTATGGTTATACTCTGAAGTGCTTTAGTTTATAACCCGGAGCTAACTGTGGATTATTTTTGCGATCTGTACTGTTAAGCAACGTCGAATAGAAAGGGTAGTCGTATAATATGATTTCAATACAAAAACCCATTGGCATAAAACACTAAAAATGTATCAGCTTGAAAGAGTACAGGAAGTACACTAAGGCTCCAATTAAATTTATTCTCTCAATTATGTGATACAAGAATTTGGGGAAATTTCGAAAAATTCTTAGTATGAGTGATTTAATGAGGTTTTTTTAATTATCAAACAGATATTCAATCCTAAACAAAACAAAACAAAATCCTACGTTAATATTCAGTATCCAGATCAGAAAACGAGGTTGATTTTCCTATTAAATGTTACAAGAGCAATGTAAACAGAGTTAAAATTATAAATGGAAATTATTCGTGCATCAGTTTTGATAAAACTCACGGTCCTTGAACACGGGCCAAGCGTCCTTAGGCACCGATCCCGGGGGAAAACTTAATCAAAGATCAGTAACCCGACTCAAATTAAAATAATTTCCTCTAACTATGGAGATGGACAACAACCTTCAACATTCAAGTATCGCCCTAATTTGATAATAAGATACACCTTTCGGATTATACGAGTATTGTCGAATAGGAAGTATATTAATTTCATTTAAATTATTTAGCGAGCAAATCATATGTATGGAGGTTGAAAGCGCAATGAATTAGTTATTTATACCAAGCAAATTTTTCACCACATCTGGGCAATAAAATGCTTATACCAAAAGATCTTTGTCTTGTAGTTCCTTCATGGGGGAATCATGGGAGTCTGATAAAACTAAAAACCGACCACCTTTACACATTAGGCAAATATTCAGAAGAATAGAGCTAGAATGAAAATACTAAACTTGTCTTACACTATTGTAATAATAATATCTAACCTAACCCTTACTAAGGATATAAAAGCCTAACGTAATCCAGATATCCCATAAAAGGCCATAAAAAGATCTTGTAAAAAATAAACGCGCATAAATATATAAAAAATCTCATTATTATCCAGTAGACTAGACTAACTAAACCAATATTATAACACGTTTCATAATGAAGCTTGTAATAAACTGCAAACTCGGAACATAACCAGGCTCGTGTTATCTCATGAGAGTTAAACATAAAACACCGACCTTATTTTACGTACACTTTGTTGGAACACTTTTATTTTAAAGAAAACATCGGAACGCCACGCCAGCTCGTTTTCACCACATTTTAGTATTAACTTTTAACAGCTCTTATTCCCAAATTCATTTGCATTTATTTCCTTTTATTACAATCCTGTTTCTTGAACGGTAAATACGAATCCCTTGAGAAACATTTGAAGGTAAAAAAGAAAAGTTTTATTACGTCGACATTTACTTAGAACTTTGATTATTAAGAGCAAAAAGATACGTTAAGTGAAATTAATTATGTAGACCTTTCACGTAGACGAGTAGTTGGAATGTCAAATCTAAAAATAAACCGTACCCCGGCGACAGTAGTCTGATACTTGGAAGGAAATATATATAATACACAGTAGATATACTAGTAGTATGGAGTATTCGTTTCCATTGGATACTTGTACTAGGGGTGACCTGCGTCATTCGATCTTTCTCCAATGGGAATTAGGGTTTAAAAAGTATCCTAGATATCAGAAAGATGATTTATATTTACAGCCGTCACTTGATTATGATATTCTAGATAATTCTGGAACCATCTCAAGAAAAATAATGGAATTTCGTTTCTTAAAAACTTCATAATGGCTGATGAATTTTAAAACATATTTTACTGGTTCTAAGAATGTATCCATAAATATCTAAAAATTTAAAAGATTTTCCTCGAAGATAAGCTTAGTTTCAAAGGCTTTCAAAAGAATTTTTAATGTTTTTTTACCTTGAGACCTATTTATTTTTTTATAAATGAAATCTTAGAAGCTTGTAATAAGTAACTCTATTATTTTTAATTGACTTTGAAGTACGCAATGGCCGATAAAATTGATGACTTTTATGTAAGTATTCCTTGCTTAAACAGAATGGCGACAACACAACATTACATGAAACCTCTAATAGTGGTAGTACATAGGAGTACATTATATTATCACAGAACACATTTAAAACTAATGAAAACATAAATCTGCTCTTACGGGCCAGTAACTGCGGTTTCATTTTCTGTCGTACTAGTCGCCATCTTGTATGCTTTAAATAAATAATTTTCTTAATAATCTATTCATACGTTCATAACGGATTCACGTGCTTATAAATTAGAACCTTCTTTATACTGGTAAAAAATCGTATCTAGATACAGGTAATAAATCTAGCTATGGGTCAGTTGCTATAAGATGATAGAGTGATTGATTATTATGTTATGATATAAGTACATTTCTTCTCTACCAGGAAAATGGAATTTCTTATTTTATTGGACACTCACTGGAATTAGCTAAAAATTTTATATTCATCTGCCTCAAGCCGTTTCAAAAAGGCAATAATGCGAAGATTGGTTTTCGACCACCATTTCTATTAAACATCTTTTTAGCGTAGCATACGCCAGGTATCCGCTAGTATGCAATATACATAAAACTTCGTAGTTAAAAACATTTTAAGTGTCAATAACGTATCCCCAAACAGATTACGAAGACTCAACACTTTTTAATAAAAACCTGAGCAAGTTTGTTATTCTCTGCTCGCGAATAATGTTCGGTAACTTGGATCTTTAGCTATGAAGATATCTTACAATTTTAATAGTCAAGGTATAAACCTTAAGTAGGATCATAGAAACTCCGGTTACTAAGTGAAGGAAAGGTCGTATATAATCATAAAGTCATCCTTTAGTAATTTAATATGAACCTACGTGTGAAATTCTACCTGGGAAACACTTAAAAGAGTACTTACCATATAACATGAGGCCCTTTTAACGGGCGTAGCTGTTTTAAGTAAATTTGATGTTAAGTTTTCAGCCGGTCAAAGGACTTCCTTAATTTGGTCTTGAATAAAAGAGTGTTGGGTGTAAAGAGATGTTAGTGGTTGAATTGATTAATCTGATGACTTCAAAACGCGATATGATATAGCGATTTATATATCCAACTGTCAAAATATAATAAATATACATATAGTGTCGATATATTTTAACAGTACAGTCATGCTAGTGGAGTCGGTTAGGAGAAGCGTATGTCCAGCAGTGAACGAACACAGGCTGATGATGAAAGTGTTTCAATTAGAAGTATATGTCTGTAATGCATGGTCATATCGTTCATATCCCTTCTCTTGCCACGTTCCCGAAGAAAAACCAAAATAAATCATAGCTGAGGCTACTCAGTAATGATGTCACTTTCTATTAGTAAAATACTTTTATAAGGTCCAATAGTGTACGTTCTACAACTAAAAACCTACCCCAATTAGATATGGGATAAAGATTCGTAAGAAGAAGACATATTACAAACAATAGCACAAACTTTCTCTGTTTATAATATTAGTGTAAACTGACACAACTATTTCTATTTTGTGGGATAGTAAGGTCCCCAGTGGGCGAACGAAACAGAGGTGTTACCTAGACGCGACCCCGTCAAAGGTAATCGACCTTTGAATAGGGTGTTAATTCTACATTAATTATTTTGGGACTCAGTTATTGAATTTTACTATGAAAATGTCGCTTATCATTCAAAACTTATACATAAATAGATTTGTATAGAGTAAGTTAGAAACTTATTTGATGATTTGGATCACATTTAGTACTTATATAAATAAAGTTATGCCTTTTGACATTATTTATAAAGGTCTATTAATGTTTTCTAGATTGGAGATTCCGCAAACGCAGTAAATATAAGATGCTCCTGACTGCCTAGGAATCGCGGGGAGTAATTGAATACAGAGCGCGTGTGCATGATCGTTGAGGAAGTCGATGGGGGAGGCCAATATGTTCATGGCCTATAGACATGTTGGACATGGCCCTCGGTTCAAATTCCAGCACCAGTAAAAAAATGTATTTTCAGAATACCTGTACGAATAACTATTAAAATAATCCTAAAAAAGGTTAACGTGGACATAATTTGTTGAGCGTTCAAATTAGATCACATATCACGTTCTTCACTTAAATAAAGTTACACTAATTTAAATTTTTAATAGGTCAAACGGGCAACTTAGCGAAGAACTTAGTTGATGAGGCTCGAATACCTGAACAAAAAGTTTTTATTAATGCCATTTTCCCTATAAGTTTGTAGGTAATCATCCTAACCAGTAACGTCTTCCTAGGATAGGTTTAAAAGTATGGCAAACTCCAATCAATCGAACTTTGAAGTCGATGGAGTTTTCGAGAAGTTGACCAGAGCGAGGTTGGTTCATTAGCGAAATCCAGTGCTTAATTGAAATATTACGGAAACTTACAGAAACTGGTTTCCTAGGTATGGAGAGTCAAAGCCTTAAAACCGTTTCCGAGTTTGGACTTCATATTTTATGAACTCTATCGTCAATATTGTTGCTTTAAACCTTTTTAAATATTTATGTTTTTTTGTCGAGTTTCACGTAAAACTTTATAAGTATAACTGTTTAAATATTCACGTGTTGAAGGCTTAATTCAAATATTGGGGTTTGCGCATATTGAAGTTTAGAAAGCTATAAGTATTGACCACGGTTTTATGTATATAATCTAAAATAGAAACAGGATGGTAGAGAAAGCTTCCTGCTTTATATTTAAAGTTCCTACTATACTGTATTTAAAGTATTTAACAAGTAAGCAAACTTCACTTTCTTAAGTCATACTTAATTATAATTCCCAAAATAATAGAATGTCCATTAATCTTGGCTCAGTTCATCACGCCCAGTTAAACACGCTATTTGTCGCGTAGGTGGCCATAACCGGCAACTTTATAACATTTTAATTAAAATTTTGGGAATTTCAAAGGGTCGTTTGGCTTCTGACTGGTTCACGGATGACGGGGTCTGAACAGGGCTCCGTGGGGGGAGAGGGGGATGCGTTAAATTACAATTATCATGTTTACCACTCCTGTTCTATGGCGTGGAAGACTTTCTTTCAGAGCGCTTTATGGAAGAATCGTGCGGTCATCTTTGCTTTGTGGTCTGATTAAAAAATCATGGCTAAAGCTTGCTGGGCTAAAATAAACTCTTTATTTTTGTATTTAGAGCTTATTTTAGGCTATAATTTGTGTGTGCTTTATTTTGCAAAGTTTATTCTGTACAAGTTCGTTATGTCCTTGTAGTACAATATTGTTTATATGAAAGGTATTTTTTGTTAGAAATATTACTAAACAAACACCATTATTAGCTATAAAAAGAACTATTGGGTTCATTATCTTTTCATATTAAAATATATTATAATAAATAAGTTGTTCGAAAATAACCTCTACAATTGCTAAAAAATATTCCTTTACCGAACATTAATAATAAAATCTTTAAAGTTATTGTTCAATTTAAATATTGGAGCGAGTTTCTTTAGCAAGTAATAATATTTATTTTACTTGTAACAACATTATGTATTTTTATAATTTATTTCATATTTTACCTTTTTACTACATCATAACTCAATATTTATGTCTGCTATGTAAAATATACCGTCAAATGATTATATAAGAGGCTTCAAACTAATAAATCATATAAAAAAATAACAATCTCACTGTATCAATTTAACATAGCAACTGGGCTATTAGGCTGTATCTGTAGGATAACAGAAACTATATAAAACAGTCATTAGTTCGACTCCCGTTTGAGCTTAAATATTTGTGTGATCTACACACAAATTTTAACCACACACGGGAGTCGAACTTGTAACCCTCTGGCACTCGGGTAGGTATGGTAACCACTCTACATCTTGTATTTTATTGAGTCTCCGGTAACAGAGACTTTAATGACTTGAGCCGGGTGACAAACCAAGGGTCTTGTTGTCCCCAAACAGGGTATACCTACCTACATATTTTTCGTTGTTTAAAAAAACTTTGTTAATTAAAACGAGTTTTAGTTACCGAGTAAACAATGGCCTTAGAACCGTTGGGAGTTTGCTGGTTTTTTAAGCGAAAGAAGCAGAATTTTGTAGTTATGTAGACCGTAGTTATGTAGTCGGTATAAGCGCCTTAGTTAAAAACAACTAGAGTAGCTGTAGAGTTGCTTATGAACGCGTATTCCCTTTTGGGATTGCGGCGTGTCGCTGCTTTCAGCAAACGACGCCTGCGGGTTGTTTTCACGGTAGGAAATTAGCTTATGTAGCGCCATGATCTTACTATTACTATCTAGCTAGCAAAACAGGGATATGAGAACTTTTGATAACATTTCTATTATTAAAAACTTAGCTCGTAGGTCTGTAAACGCAATCATTCTATCGTCTTCACATATAGCAAGTATAGCAACTGACCTCTCAATATATTTGAATAAGTATGTGAATCTAAGGTAGTAGAAACTACGCACACATTCATACACTACCCGAGATAAACTTAAATGGATCACATAAATTTTCAACATGCACGAGAATCAAACGCGCAACTCTATATGTGGTCTCAGTCTGGCATGATAACAATTCTACCATCTGGTAATAAAGTTTAACAAACTTTTACTTTTATTTTCAAATCCCTACATTGTAAAAGATAGTAAAATTTATGCGGGTTCTAATTCAGCGATGGCGTCGGTTTGTAGACCATTAGGAGTGTGAGGAATGTCCATTAGGAGACCAATTGATGACTTTTTAAATGGATAGAAGACAGGTTTACGGTAAACTTAAGTTGATCTTTAATGACTATGGTGATGGGTGTGCCCTTCAACCTACAATCACTATTTGGCTTCCATACGTATTGGAGCTCTCGTGATCCCATAGAAACACGAACCTACCATACCTCCGTGACTTCTGAGGATCAGCCAATCAGATCACAGCAGTTAAGTAGTTCCTTACAATGTTAAAGTAATTACTGCACACTCTGATGGATGGTTACTCATAATCTGAAAAGCCTTTGAACATGGACCTGGATCTTATAAGAATACGAGACAAAAATTCACGTAACTATAATAACTGTACATATAATGTCCAAATTCTATCAAAATGCGTTCAACGAAGGCAAAACAAATACACACATTCAAACTTATATAATTTCAAGTTTCGCCTATATAATATTAGTGCGATACTGTAACCAAGTACAAAGGGATGTGTTACTCATGACCTCATTTAAAACAAAACTCCCTCAAGTTTTCCTTAAGGACAGGCTTTTCGGGTTCGCGTGAATAATAGCCGAGACCAGCGATACAAATCTGCACATTTGTTAACTACCTACATTCAGATTCAGACAATGTTTTCGAATTACTTTCATTTTGTTTATTCTAATTTGGTTATAAATTTACTTTGCGAAGAAAAATTCAAATCTTAAATTATTTGGCAGTAACTAAACCTAATCTAAATGCCAAATAAAATACTGAGGTTCCGCCAAAATCTGGTTACACTGAAAATCGACTCCAATAAAATTAGACATGGGGTAAAGGTTCGGATTTACAATAAAAAAATAAAACTCATTATAGAAACATCATAAAAAGTTCAAATATTTCAACAGAAAAAACATATTTTTGTACCACAAAAAATATATTTCTTTTTCTGTGAACAGTAAATAACACGAGAATATATTTGAATATATTTTTGCATAAATACAATATATGTGAACGTAATAAGGAACAAAATAAGAACTCTTGTGGGCCATAATCCACTCATAAACTCTTTTATATCATACATCTATTCTCGCTGATATCGTAAAAGGTGCCTAAAGGATTCTTCTTGTCGTCACACGTTATATATAAGTTGGTATTTGAAAGTTGACACCGTTACTAAGGATATCTATCTAATATGTTCCTTTCATATCTCGAAATAGCACTCGGATATACATTTTCGTTTGAATCAGTGATGGATGTGTATTATTTCTTATTATACCGTTCTGTTGGTGCCTGTTCGAAATCTTTCCATGTAGTGTAATAGTTAAGTAATGACTCACGCATCTTCCCTTAGGTAGGTACGGTGCAACATTGTTGTAAACTATGTGAATCAACCTTGACTAAGGAATGTAAACAATATTGACCTAGAAGATTGGTATATAAGCTGGATGCATTTCTCTAATAAAAAGTGAATATTCAACAGTCGTAGTTTCTTTACCTCGAACCCCTACAACCATCATTACATCCAATTGCTTAGATATTTTGTGAAAATATTGTGGTACTAGCTGTGTATTCACGAAATCTCTTACAGAGGGTATTTTAAAGCCCCAGCCCACCTGGTGTTCGTGTTCAATCAACATTCGGGTTGTTGATAGTAGTTAAAAGTTTAATTCTTGTTTTAACTAAAAATCATCTGGATAGCAAGGAGGTATAGCACTCTAAAAATATTAGTTTTGCACGACTCATGATGCGAAGCATCAGAGAGTGCTTTACGAACGAAAAATTTTTTTCGCCTCATTTCGGCGGCTATTTTTATTATTATAGCCTTGTTAGTTCACGGAATCAAGATATTTTGCATACTATTGTCGAGATAATTTAATGGAGATTAATTCCATACTTTTAAAAAAATGATTTACTGCAATAGAATTGGAAAAAAACACCAAAATAGGTCAAAAAAAATTCCTGTCCGTCATGTGTGAAACCTGAAAACACTCTAACATGTGAAAAAATCCATCATTTTAGTTAAAAAAAAATTAAAAATTCTAATCGACGATTGTAGGTCACTGAATGCGAATGATTAATTTTGAACGACTTATGTTTTTTTTTTTTTTATTTCAATATTTGATAATTAAATGAGCATTATGAGTCGTGCACTTTTGGATTTTCCAAACTTTTTAAATAACATAACATAATCATTCACTAAATCATCTCATTATAGTAACTAACCCCTAACTAAGTTCGAAACTTGTATCTAGGATATCAGAAACTACGTATAGATATGTATATTTATTAAAAAAGAACAGTAACTACTGCCAGTATATACATAGTTCACTCAAAGGGTCGCTGCAGTGGTAAGTAAACAAACACTCGTCGCAAACAACCATCAATCTAAAAATGACAGTAAAACACTTATTGGAAAGTGCAAGTAGTTCAAATAAGCAAGTTGAAAAACTTGTATATTTATTAAAACATACAATCTCTCTGTCACGCTATTATAATTGGAATTTGACAATAACCAGCTTCATTGCTTACTACATATTAATCAGAAATTATATAAGTACACACTTATTCATACCCAATAAATATTATAATTAACACTTATTACACCCAAACCGGGATAAATAGTTGTTGATGACCAATATTCACCAACTACGGAAATCGAGGACCAGAGGACTGTTTGTAAACACGTTGAAGACATAGGTTTTAGTTAGTACACTATGAATTCATGAAAGTTTAAAAAGCATTAAATTAATACAAAAGTAATCAATAAAAACAATGAGAATCACGTGTCTTTGTTATATTATGAAGTAGTTAATAGAATAAAGGCGGCCGGACGCGCCTAGTTCACATGATAAATTGGCAAAGGGTAGTTCGCGTGACTCACTTTTAACTGGGGTAATATGTTGCTAACTAGCGATTGTCTTAACCTTTTGCCTGCTCATAAATACGTCTCAACATTTGTCTATACAATACTGCAGTTTCTATAGTTAGTAAAGTATTAAGAAAAGTACCGTGTTGTGCTTGGTTTTGTTTGACCGCGTTTTGTAATAATGTTCTATTTTGTCACTTCTGACTTGTCATATTTATGATTTAAATAATTGGAGCACACAGGGAACAGACAGAAATTCCCAGATCTGGGCGTCACCTTAGGACTTCCGTTCTCAGAAACTCATATCTGGGGGCACGGCAGTGCCCCCCGCCAAGTCGAGCGCGAAGCACACACTGCCGTACCATCCTTTACAGGAACCATTTCGCCGCATTTTCAGGCCCCTATTTGACAACCTCTGGATAAGCCCAGAACGCTGAAATTTTCGTCATCCAGTAAGCTATACAATCACATACTTAAAATAAAATTTCAAGTCTGTAGGTCATTTAGTTCCCAAGTTAAGCGAAAGCAAAGTTTCGTATTTATGACAGACACTCACTCACTCACTCACTCACTCACTCACTCACTCACTCACTCATGATCATCAAAATAGAACTACTACTTCCCATAAACCTAGACAGCTGAAATTTGGTACAGAGTTAGGGTTTAATGGCCACATAAAGGGAAAACTATAAAAACTAGGATAATCGAACGGGAACGGGAATTATACGGGAATGGGAACGGGAATTGTAACTCAAGAACGGCTGAACTGATTTGGCTGAAAATTGGTAGGGAGGTAGCTTAGAACCAGGAAAAGGACATACGATACTTTTAATCCCGAAATTCCCACGGGATTGGGAACGGGAATTTAAAAATCAAGAACGGCTGAATTGATTTGGCTGAAAATTGGTGGGGAGGTAGCTTAGAACCAGGACAAGAACATAGAATACTTTAATCCCGAAATTCCCACGGGATTGGGAACGGGAATTTATTACTCAAGAACGGCTGAACTGATTTGGCTGAAAATTGGTGGGGAGGTAGCTTAGAACCAGGACAAGAACATAGAATACTTTTAATCCCGAAATTCCCACGGGATTGGGAACGGGAATTTATTACTTAAGAACGGCTGAATTGATTTGGCTGAAAATTGGTGGGGAGGTAGCTTAGAACCAGGAAAAGCACATAGAATACTTTTAATCCCGAAATTCCCACGGGATTGGGAACGGGAATTTATTACTCAAGAACGGCTGAACTTATTTGGCAGAAAATTGGTGGGGAGGTAGCTTAGAACCAGGACAAGAACATAGAATACTTTTAATCCCGAAATTCCCACGGGATTGGGAACGGGAATTTATTACTCAAGAACGGCTGAACTGATTTGGCTGAAAATTGGTGGGGAGGTAGCTTAGAACCAGGACAAGAACATAGAATACTTTTAATCCCGAAATTCCCACGGGATTGGGAACGGGAATTTATTACTTAAGAACGGCTGAATTGATTTGGCTGAAAATTGGTGGGGAGGTAGCTTAGAACCAGGAGAAGCACATAAAATACTTTTAATCCCGAAATTCCCACGGGATTGGGAACGGGAATTTATTACTCAAGAACGGCTGAACTTATTTGGCTGAAAATTGGTGGGGAGGTAGCTTAGAACCAGGACAAGAACATAGAATACTTTTAATCCCGAAATTCCCACGGGATTGGGAACCGGAATTTATTACTCAAGAACGGCTGAATTGATTTGGCTGAAAATTGGTGGGGAGGTAGCTTAGAACCAGGAGAAGCACATATAATACTTTTAATCCCGAAATTCCCACGGGAATGGGAACGGGAATTATAATTCTAGAACAGCTGAACTGATTTGGCTGACAATTTGTGGGGAGGTAGCTTAAAACTATTTATCTATAGATACTTTTTATCCCGAAATTCCCACGGGAACGCGAACGGGAACTACGCGGGTGAAACCGCGTGGCACTTAATAATATAATACTACTCCTAAAAAATAAGTGTGCCAAATAAGAAAATCTAATAAAATAAATCAATATAAACAAGTTTTAACAAAAATAAATGAAATCCCACCAAAAACATTCTGTAAAAAACTAGCCAAGCCTCGATGGAGCTGCTTGTTTAACTCTAAAAAGTAATGAAATCTAGACAGACTCGTGCCAAGTCTAAGGTTCCTTACTGCGATTTCTTTATTATTATAGTTAATGTTGTGTGACTTGGCCGTTGAAGGGTACACATGTATGTACACAAGGGTACAAAACTAGGTGCTCCATGACGCTATTGCACCAATCTTAAAAAATCCAGAACCTATCCATTGACGATAGAAAATTAGCTTAATTATAGCCACTTGAAAAATGTTGATTCAATATCCAGTCAATTATAGGCTTGATAAAGCTGCGTATTTTAATAATGTTATAACATTACGTGTAAACAAAATTGACGTGTACCCACTACTAACCTTTTAAACAATGTTCAACGGCCAAGTCACACAACATTAACTATAATAATAAAGAAATCGCAGTAAGGAACCTTAGACTTGGCACGAGTCTGTCTAGATTTCATTACTTTTTAGAGTTAAACAAGCAGCTCCATCGAGGCTTGGCTAGTTTTTTACAGAATGTTTTTGGTGGGATGTACGTTTACTGGACTTACGAAAAAGGCCTACGTTCAGGGAACATCTATAGACTGAAATAAATAGGCTTTTAGCAAGACTACATACCTATATGGAGTACATCAACCAAATAAATATACTTACTTATTTCTTTACACACATCGAAAAAACAATCCAAATAAAAAATATATCGAAACACAATATGGAAACGTTTGACAAACAATCTAATAGAGAACCAAAGGAAATAGTAACTCTATATCCTGTCATAGCACATTTACTACGACTCGTACGTTAAACTACGACTGATACAAAAACACACCTATACCAATTTCAGTATGCGAAAACTTGGAAAACGCAAAGAACTCGTAAAAAGAAACTCTTTGAATAAACTTAGCGCCGATATTTTCATATGGATATACGATTATGGAGTACAAAGTTCTGAATGTTATGAAGCTTTTATTTTTGTAACAAATGGACTTTCTAGCGCCATTTTGAATGATATAAGATGTGCGTTGCCAGACGGTTTTACTTACCTAAATCACGGGATATTAGCTAGTTTTTAGTATATGGTCACATAAAAACATTTATTTATAAAAATACTTATTCCTTGTTAGATATTACACTAGGACAATTCATAAACAGATTATTCCTATTACAACAACAATAATAACCAACAATATAGCAAATAAAACTCATAAATTATTACGTTATTTGAAAGCAAAGGAATTAACTATGTAATTTCGGTATACTTAATAAGATCCTATTATGTATTCCCTTGGCTTTGGAAGCTAACACACATCACGTTAAAATAGACACGAAACATCAAGTAAACTGATTAAATATGTATATTGAATATTTAATTAAACGTTAAATTGTATACATACACTATCAAAACTTACGACCAAGAAAGATATTCACTTTAAAAGCGAACTCAGACATAATAAACTGAGTTTTATCTAAAAACATTTTCTAATTTTAGCGTTAAACTTACAGCTTTAATTAAGTATTTTCTAGCTAAAATTATAAGTACCTTTCTTTATAAAGTTGTTATAATTAGGTTTTTGAATTATAACATCTAAGAATATTGGTACATAAACCATTTTTTTCATCCTAAGTTGTACTTTACAAACTAGCGGTTCGCCCTAACTAAGTACGCACGGGTTGATCACATTTATCGCGTTCTAGATCCTCGGAGACGGGATCCTCGGGGAATAGGATTCAGGGAATAACCCGTTTTTTCCAGCGGATTTTCATAATTTTCTTTCACTAAAACGTTATCTTTAGATGTCGGTTTCTATTTAATTACAAGTTAAGTTTTTAAAAGGTATTCATTTCAAAACTGATCATCATGATATTTTTTTATTCACTTAAAGTGTATCATCACATCACATCAATAGTGGTACAATTGTGAAAAATAATGTCATTATAGAATACGTAAAAACGTAAATTATGAGAGTAAAACCGCGTCCCAAACCAGTGCTATAATAATTATTTACACTTCCCTCTGTACCTTGTTACTTCACCGACATAATCACTGGAGGGTAACATACAGAATCTTCACGCCACAAACATATATCTTGGCAAACGTTTGATCTCTAGATTGAGTCAGACTGAGATCAAAAGTGACGTGGAATCCTAACAAAAATGGTTTCCTATCTCACTATTACAAATGATTATTATAATGGATACATACACGGTCGTATATCTTAGAGCCGGGAATAACAAAGGCATAAATAATCAGTAGGTAGGTAAAGTAAAAGGTAGAGTTAGGTAAAAGTAGGAATGGTAGCAAATAAATTACTGCTGACCGCACCTGTTGGGCTCAACTGCTCGAATTACGCTTGTGACCTTTCTGGTGCCAGAAATTGATATAGGGCATTACATATATCGAGCTATGATACATATATAGGTACATTTATATACCATTAAATACTTATTGGTAGTTTATCTATCTATAAGTACTTCAAATGGAAAGAGTTAAGATTTGTATTTGGAAAGTGAGATGAACTAGATGCAACCAAGCTGCCTTACGTGTGATTGTCACAAACCAGAGTCATATTTAGAAAATAATTGCTTATTCAAAGCTTGATCTAAGAATCGAACCCGATACTTCCAAAAATCCGCCTTGCTAGTTGCCACTAGACCACTGAGTCGTTGTCCAACATAACAGTAACAAAAATAATACATTTGCCCAAAGTATCACAATATTACTTCCCTCGTTTTACTGCGAACATCCGCGCAATAAAGAACAAGGAAGCCTAATTCACCTACAGCGTGTAAACAATATAAAAACTGTCACAAGCTATGAACACTAAAATCTGGTACACAGTTTTAGTGTCTGCTAGTGCAGATAATATTCATAAGTTGTACTAGAAGTGTTCGCAGTCAGCCGACGCACGTAGGCGTGGTGTAATGCCAGTTTATTGGGTTTGCAGTGTCGACGTGAATGTGTACCAGCGATGTATGAATACGGATCCCAATAAATGTTCTTATTGAAACTAAAACGTTACTTTTTAAGTGTTTGGTGCCTTGGTTTGTGAAAACAGTGGTCGTTAATTATACTAATATTACAATGAGGAAAAAAATAAGACTTGATTTTGTTTGTTACGATTTAACTCAAAAACTATTTAACTGATTTTAAATATTCTTTCACTATTGGGAAGTTACATTATGAGCAAGTAATAAGAGCTATATTTTATCCCCGTACTCTTAGAGAAATGGGAACTATGCGGGTGAAACCATGGGGTGCTGCTAGCATATAAAACATTTAAAATTATTTACGTATCTCGACGGTTTACCTAGTCACAGGGCTATCACCTGTGTTCGCAGTCAACTATAAATACAGTTCGCGAAAATTCAAAAAAATATTTATACCAGTTAAAGCCAGATAAACTAAATAAATTCTAGAAAATACGGTGAATTTGTTCTAATGTTAACAAAATGATCGAACATTCCAGAAGTTATTTTACTGTCTCAAATATATATCAAACGTTATGTGTACACAAGCTTTGAAGAAACGCTGGAGGCATTTCTGAACCGATCGAGCTGAAACTTGGCACAAAGATTCCTTTTGCTCTAGATTGTAGAGTAATAGTTTAAAATTGGATTCTAAAATTGCAATAACTCTGTAAAATGTAATGGAAAAATAATAATATGACATTGGAATTATATTCTGATCAATTTCTAGTGACACTGTACGAGTAAGACTAGATTTGCCCCACTGTTAGTATCAATATTAGTAGGATATTGTTGAGCGCCAGTTTCAAATCTGCATACATTTTAGCTTGCAAATTTTTGTATGTTTGTTCGAGATAAATCTTGCAACTGAATTTTAAAGTAGTTGTCGATCGATTGAGCTGATTTTAGCATATCATATACGTTGAATGACAGTGTGTGATGGGCTGAGCGTCGTTTTTCTAAATCTAATATGGCGGACTCCTAAATATGCTCGACTAATCTTTTTAAAAGGCTGTTTATTAAATAACTACTTTTTTATTATTGATGTGAATTATTTGCACATTATAAATTAATTATACTTACCATAAAAATCCATCAAACTTACGTAAACTTTAGTTTTCTCACAAACCCACATATTTTTGTAAAAAAACATATCGTAATTCTAGGTAAAACATCATTAAATTATAAAAAAACCTAATAACACATGTTTTTGTGTATATAATACAGATTTAAATACGTTATAAGATGCTGAATCAACCCAATTTGTTCGCAGTAGACGCGGAACTCTTTTGATGGATGGAGAAGGTATGAAGTGGAAAATAATACGTTCCGGAGTCGAAAGTGACTAAAATGAATAGTCATTTGTCCGGTTTGTGATAAATGTGTTATAAAAATTGCTAAAGGGAATCATTTTACAAAGCGCGGGTATCATTTTTTATGCACTACGAAATTGATTTTGCATAACCGTCCATTATGTTCGTTATAAAGTTTTTTAAAGAATCAATTAGCTTTTCAACTTGTTAACTTGGTAGGTGGGTAATGAATTATCCAAGCAATATTAATGATTTGAAGGTAAAAAACATACAAAGAAATAAATCATAAAAATAACCACTTCTTACTCTTTTACGTATATGAACAAACAAACCTTCTTACTGTGTACGACCAAAGTTGTAGTATAATACTGCCACACAAGCCAATTTCATTACGCTTAGATCAAATGATAGTATCGTACCTACTCGTATCGGACACTTAATCTTACACCAAAATTATGCTGCGGTACTTCAAAACAAGTGGTCCCGAAAATTTAATTACCTCGACACCGAACGAGGCATCGTAAAGGCTTTCATTACCACGATTACAGTGCCAGATTGGGCAACCATCTTATAATAACAATGTTTTTGTATTTATACAGTTAATTTAGTTTATTTGGAACCCACAAATTATTTATAGCATTAATTATAAAGTAATTTAGCGAATGTGGCTTCTTGTGTAATTAAGGCGAGGGAGTCGCAAATTTAATGGCAGTCAGTGTTATTAAAAATATAGACAATTTAATCGTGTTGTACTGAAGTTTCTTAAGCAATTTAGGGTGTCTTTATGGCGGCCGAAGATTATAAAACTCATGGGCCTTTTCCAACATCTGCTCTGAAATGTTTTTAGGGAAAATGTTACTAAATATAACGTACTTGATGGATCACACCCTGCCACGTGTCAATAACAACCTCCTCGGGGTGTAGTGTTTTTTCGAACGATGTATTTTTTCCTTTGACGACGCAATATATAAAACTGTTTACAGAAAAGGAGATATTAACATGTGTATTAATAAAAATAATCAGTTTTCCGAAAGGAAACTGTTGGACCAATCATGTGTATGTATGTAAAAAGATAGCAAAATAAAAACAAATTGGACAGATATATACAGTAACAAACATAAAATACAAAAAAATTAATACCAGCTCCTTTTTTGAAATCAGTCGAACGAACCAAACAAAAAACACAAATCATAATTACCGAACCCAAATCAAAATTCCGGCAAAAAAGGCACCGACCGTACGTTTCCAATTCCCTATCAATACCATTACACGAGATTGAAATAGTGCACGTCTGTGTAATACTACGTTTTGCTATTCACCCCGCAACAAGAAAGGAGTACCCTACAATTTTTCAATTCACACGTGACCAGAAACCCGATTAAACACGCGAACCAGATTCCATCGGACTGTGAAACTGTCATGTCACATCTCATTTTGAAAGCAGGACTTGCGTCCGTGGATCTGCATAGCTTTATCCTAGTTTCTATGCCAGCGTGACCGGTACTTTTCTTACCAGTCACTACGAAAACTATTGGAATCACAAGGTTATTTCAATGTTTATTGATATCTTTGATTTACACGAGCACTACACATTGAAATAAAACACTTAAACGGATTTTTGTCGTGGTTGTATTTTTAACCGACTTCCAAAAAAACAGGAGGAGGTTCTCTATTCGACGTGTATATTTTTTTTTTTTTTGTGTGTTTGTTACGCGATTTCTTTGTAATCATGAATGGAGCATATTAAAATTCTTGTTCCATTAGAAAGCGGATATTCGCGAAGTGGTCCCATGTCAAGGAAATCAGGATCTGATGATGGGATCCAGGATAAATCGAGGAAAAACCCGCAACAATGTAGGCTGGGGTGTCGATTGACATTATTAAAAGTAAAACTACCTGTGACCCGTGGTTTTGCTTGCGATATTCTTGATACCATAAGAATTTCTGGATGAAATTTTTTTGGCTGTATTCTTTCGTATTTAGATCAAATGCTGTTCACAATTCATGGGTTTTAGATATAAAAATGTCCTGTTTTTTAATTCGTTAACACACACTGAAATAAACCCGAACCTACAACATTTTTTAAAAATGTTTTTTGATACTATTATAGGTACCTATTACACATATATCTTCAGAGCGTTATCATAAAACTTTTCGTAAAAAAATATATTTAGATATTACAAACAAACACTGCACCAGATTAGATTGTATATATTATTTTAATTAATAAATAGACAGTATAAACGTCATCCTCTTTTTTCGTTTTTATTTTGACTTTGGTTAATTTTCTAAAAAGTTCTTATACCTTTATGGTTATAAAGAAGTTTTGTAATAAAATGATGGTTTAATTGGGATGATGAAGTTAAAAAGAAGTAATAAAATGCAGGGTTGTGTTAGATTATGAATCATGAGTAACATCAGCTCATGGGACAGTATTCAAGCGGTACCCGTTGAGGTTGAACTGCTTGACACTTATAGAGCAGCGAAAAAATCCCTGCAAGAGGCTATTGCCCTCGCAACTCTCGCGGCAATCGTGGGAAACGACCTCTCCTTGCCAAATGTAGTCTCTGCTATGGTGAGCGAGGAGAGGTCTTGGATTGGAGTGTCCAACTTTTGTGAGGTCGTACTCTCGCAAAAAAAAGCTGCGGAGAGAGAGCGCGAAGCCCTCTCCACTAATACTATTCGCAGCAGAAGGTTGGGCAGACGGAAGCGGGACTACCACTTTGTCCTGCAACCGCCATACGCCCGACCTGCGGCAGTGATCCCCGGGGGGAGATCCACTGCCGCCATATAGGCCTCGAGGTGGCGCGCGGTACTTTCGGAAGCGGGTAACTCAACATCTGTCGCCTAGAGCTACATTCTAGCTCAGAGGAGAAACCCTTAGCAGGGTAGAGGCGCTGTCCGGGATCGTAGTAGCGTGCAGCCGCGTTTCTTCCGGTTTCGGCCATAAGCGCAGAGGTGGCATACCAAGGGGTTTTAGTCGGTAAGCGCTACGCCGCTCTATCTTTGCGGCGCGGAGTTCGACATACCCCGTCGTTCCCCACAAAAAAAGGATTCAAGTGATCCACGAGTCAAAATCTCTTCTGGAGGAAATTTTAAGCGTATTTTGTAGAAGGAGACTTGCTTCCCACTAAAAAATTTAAAATAAAGTTAATTTAAAAAAATAAGAAACCGACTTCAGCACTAAAAAGTAAGAAAATAATTTAAAATAAACGATATTATTAATACATATTTACAATTTATAATTAGTTACTTTTGAAGTCAGTGACAGCCAAAGCCTTCATTAATATTATAGGCGCGTCTCGTGCTATCTTATAAGGAAAAAAAAATATCCTAGGCTGGCACTGACTCCAAAAGTTACTAATTATAAATTGTAAATATGTATTAATAATATCGTTTATTTTAAATTATTTTCTTACTTTTTAGTGCTGAAGTCGGTTTCTTATTTTTTAAAATTAACTTTATGTTTTACATTTTCTGACGTTTCGGATTCTTTACAGAACCAGTGATCACAGAAGACATCTTTTGTGATCACGGGTTTCACAAAATACAACCACGACAAAAATCCGTTTAAGTGTTTTATTTCAATATTTCAATGTTTGTCAATATAAAGTATTATTTCGTTTGTTGTTTCGTTCCTCTAATAAGTACAAAAGCAAATATTTTCTCCCAATATCATTTATTATTAAAGTTAAATGTCTAAATTTATATGAATAACATAAGTATTAATCATACATCCTAGCAAGAGCAATAGAATTTAATTTCAAAACGTATTAATTATTTTGTATTTACATAAGTACTTATATAATTTTGTAGGCAGAGTTATTTTTATTCATTCTAAAGGAACCTTAAAACGAACTAAACACCCCGTATTATATCCTGAGCTCACCCTTTGTCGCTGGTATTTACGTTATGGCATATTTAAGATTAATCCTCTTAAACCCAAAACGCAACAAAATTCATGTACCTAATTTTACCTTTTAATAGCGGTAATAAAATTTCCTCGTTATCGAGGTATCTACATATTGAATAAGCAATTTATAATGGGAAAGGTATGTTATGAAAAACATAATTCTGGTTGGTTATTTATAGGTCCTGTATAATATTTCTTTTTGTGTCGTACCGGTAACTTAAATATTTTTTCTTTTATTATATTAGTATAATAACTACTCCCTACTTAATCTACTCGTATGTAAACTAATATTTTAGTGAGGAAGGATTTAGAAACTACTAGACCGATTTTATCCCGGTATGCACACGGAAAAAAAAACCATGAGGGTGAAACTGCGAGACGCTGCTGTACATTCAGTTAAGGAAATCCATTTGTTGTAAAAAGCATACTTAAAATCAAATTACTTATTTCATATTGTCATTAACCAATAATTTGTTCGAAGTACGTTCCTCACAACGCAAAAACATAATCCTACGTTACAATTAAGATCGTTAGCTTGTACGTTTGTTGACGAACACAATAACAACAAGTACATACAGGTACATACAGTAAGTATAAGTATTTGAATACGTGACGGAACTTTCCACATCCAATCTAACAGTGGCATAGGGGAGTTTGATTTATTCAGACAACGAACCTACTTTTGTAACAACTACATTAATAAAATATAACCATTTAGCTACCCGTACTTATAATTACTTGAGTGAACTGTGAAACTGGGGCTTGTATGTAAAGTGAATATAAGTATTTATTTATATTATGTGTGTACTCGTAAGTGTCCAGTTTTCTATAATTATTCTTCTTCTAGGCTAGCCTACCAATTGCTTAGTGTAGGTCTCCTTTAAAGTCCCTCCAAGCCTTTCTATTTTAGGCAGTTAGGGCCCAGTTGCTACCCGTCATCGCTTTTAATCGATCTAATTTAGACCTCAATAATAGGGATCTTCTGCGATATTCATTGGTTGGACTTTTGGGTTAGGATATATCTAGCCCATCCAAAATCTGTCCTAAACGCGAGTTGTAGGTAAATTGGTAATCGCCCGAATGTTTTACCTACCGGTAACGACTGTCTACCTCTTGTTTGTACGGCAACCGAAGCCAAATGTATCCTCAAAAGCACGGACACGCAAATAAAATTAAAAGCTTTCTATAACTGGGAATTATTAACAAATTAAGTAACGTATTTATAGCCAGTAGTTTCGATAAATCAATATCACGGGTATCAAACGCAAACGTCATATGGTAGAGAGCCGTTAACCTCGTCATTGATTTAAATATGCAGACGCCTGTATCGATTGTCTCTAAGAATAACCCCCTTCTGACGGAGACCGAACCGGTCGCGCCATCGCTCATATCATATGTGATATTTTATCATTATTTAATATTTAGTTATTTTGGACTGTGGTGGTGCATTTTCTAATATATTGGTTAGGTAGGTTAGTTTATTATTTGGCATAACTTATCGATCTAATTGATGATTAACAAGTTTTTGTGTAAGTAGTTTATACGTAAATTACTAAGTAAGTACCTATGTATTTTATAAAATCGAAATCAGTAGTTGATCTTCAGTTATAAGTTAAAAATATACATATCATTTATAAGTACTTAATTCCTTCAATAAATAAATCTGTAAACGAACCAAACGTTTTGTCTTTTCTAAAGTTTCCCAATTATTCAATTAATAGATAGCTTTTAGTGACTGACTAGCAGTGAATCGATATTACCAGAATAAGGAGAACTTCAATATAAGTAAGCATAAATTATTGATATCTACCATTTCCTTGTAATGTTAATTACTTAGATATAACTAAGTATACTTTAGTAAGTCTATTACACTTACACTCTACCTATTCTCATAATTACCTACATAGGACACATGTACCTAAAAGCCATAATAATTATTGTGATGCAAATATATGAAAACCTACACATTTTCTCAAAAATACCTTCAATTATTGATCAATACCACATATTTTATCCCATATCAGCATAAGAGGTCATATTTTAGAGATTGCAATACCAAACAAGCATTTCACGAGCGTAAACCATAACACCGATACAATATAGGGGCAAAATAACTGAAACTATGTGTACACCAGCCATTGCGGGTTGTTAGTAAGTACTTCGTGACAGGAGCTCTGACGGTTGCCAATCCATAATCCGTATAGAGCCAATCCGAGCACGGAATCACACACGAAGACCTCCGGGTGCTTACTCACCATTTTACAGAATAAATAAATAAAAAATTGAATGATTTTATCTTTTAAAGTCTGTTTTATGAAGTTACTGAGGTATCGAATTAATAAAGTCTATGTTTCTTGCAGATAAGTAGCTTTTTATGGCTGAAAGTATTTTTAAAATGAATGAAGCAGATTTTGAGGTTATCCATTACAAAAATCAAATCATTACTTTTTAATGTTAGTGCAGATGGATGTTTGCGTAAAAGGTTAATAGGTTTTTGCTTGCTTATTGCTTAACCTATAAAAATGATGTTACATCTGATTTATGACCAATGGGTGTAGTTGGCAGTGACTCTCCTATATTGGAATACCCCGGGGGTTGGGGTTTCCATGCCCGGGAAAGAAAAATATTTGTGTACAATTTTATTTGTATTTACATAGGTAAGTATGACATATTTTTTTTTAATAAGTTCTAGTGTATCGATACTATAATTTTATTAGGCTAGTATTCATACATTAGCTTAGTTTGAAACTTGATATTATTTAAGCATCTGTTTTTTTATTAATACTTAACGAAAAGGTATACCTAGCTATAAATATAGCATATACCTACATAGATAAAAAACTTATACGATGAAGAACTAACTTTTCCGAATCAAATGATGACGCGACACTTTTCGATGGCGAGTACCTAACTTTTACCTTCCTGATTTATAAAACGCCTACTCTACTATTAAAAAGTACAGTGAATGCTGTTAGGTAAATCGATGAGTTAAATCTATTTGCTTTGCAAAATCCTATACACACAGTCACACAGCTCTGCACTGCGCTAATTGTCTTAACACTTTTTTTTAAGTTTCATATATCACATTTATGTTAATGAAAAGCATTACAGTTTCCCAGTTTCTAGTGGAAAATAGTATAAAAAATAATCAGGGGTAGTGAGCGCAGTGCAGCACTGTACAGGATTTACCAAAGTCAAAGTTAAACAGAAGTATGTAAGCATAAACTAACTGTTTGGCAGGATAACTGTTAAGCAATGCGGTACTCAGCCGAAGTTCCCCCGATAAATGATTCAAACTTTAAGTAAATCTGTTTTTTTAACCAATTACTGAAACCTCGTTAATCATAATTAATATAAATACAAAAAGGGTTAATTAATTAATTATAATTATATTAGATTCTGGTTGTAATCAAGATTTCCTTTTTAGCCGTTCCTTTTGTGAGACCGACATTTTTGTAAGAGGGTGAATATTAAATACCGAGGACCTGAGTAAAGAATGTTATCTGTTAATTAATCTAAAACAAAGTGTTTGTTCGTATGGTCTGTTTAGTTCATTTAGAACTGCTGATAACGATTAGGTAATCAGATCCACCCTCCTAAATGACCCACAGTCATATTCATTTGCACGTGTGGCTTGGTTTCCTGATAAGCTCTCAAAATTTAGTAGTCTTTAGATAATATGGTAATACTATGTTTAAAAATGAAATAATTCTTATTAAGTACCTACTTACAGTAATGTGTAACTGAGGTTAATAAAAAGTTAAATATAAACGTGTAGGTAGTACCTAAGTACCTACCTACTGTTAAATCTAATTATGTAAGTACTTAATAAGTACTTAAATTGAAAGCATTTCAATATCCATGAGTATATTTTTCAAAAATAAAATAAAATTAACCTTAAAATATTCTACATTTAAACTAAATTTAAAATAAAATTACCTAATTAAATTAAATTCCAGTGAAACTTGACATTATTATTAATTTAGTGAAGTGATACCGTGTACAGTGGCGCCCAACATGTGGCCGGGATAGCTCGTAACATCGGTTGTTTTATAGGGGTGGGTCCTCACGGTGGATACAAACTATTAATAATATCACCTGTCGTATATTTATTGAGCTCGGAACCTCATGGTCTCCGCTCCACAGCGTTCCAAAAATATCGATTCACGGCGAATCCAGCATGTCGACCGCCCTCTAGGGCAGGCAGACGGCTCCTCTCTACGTACACATAGACACAACACGTCAAGCGAGATATCAAAACGGTTTCCCGCCACTAGTATTTCAACACATATTCTCCCATTGTGCTAACGTTATCACTATTTTTATAACGATTATTCAACAAAATGATGTTATTTTTGTATTTTTATGTATATTTTAAGGTTTGCAGTGGTATAACAGTGTAAAACTTTGACAGCAATAATATTTAGCGAAGCGCGCTGGGCACGGCCTCCCGCGTCCGCTCGACCCGACTGACTGAATTTCCCACATTTTCCCGGCGCAAGCCTTCACCCCTTGTAATCGAGCACACCCGCCAAGATAAAACTGTAAAAATCTAGATGTGCTCCTATATCTCGGTTTGAGCTTCGACGTGAATCACGCTTTGGTTCTCGTTTTATTTTTTAGCAATGAGCAATTAGTTAGCTTTTCTTTGGCATATGCACATATATGCATATATATTTATTTTAATAAAGTATAAATGTTACTTTTTTATTTATTATGGAATAATTTATGTTCTTTTAATAAGTTAATACTTACTTACCTAGTGGGTACCTACTAACAGACGTAAGCTTTGCTTTATAAATGTACTTATTTAATATTTTATCAATAAATAAGTAAGTAACAAATACTTACCTTCCTAGTACTCGTAGTAGATAAGTAATTAAATTTACTACTTATAAAAAAGTAGGTTCCTAATACTAATCGCATTTTTTTGTAAATTAGTAGAGATAACTTATTATTAAAGAGGAAAAATATAAAACAGCATTAAATGAATACAATATAAGTAATGGTAGAGGTAGGTAGAGCCATGATGAGACATAAAAAAATAGAAGGAGCGGGTAAGTTTCTCCTCTGTAAAGTCTAAGGGACTAAACACATTTATTCAGCTCCATTCAGCGTTTGTCCATAAAAAAACAACGATTTTGTATGCAGACCATTCAGTTGAATGGATGCGTACGCGTCTCTATACAAAATCGTTTTTTGTATGGACAAACGCTGAATGGAGCTGTATAAATGTGTCTGGTCCCTAAGGTGGGCAATGATTGTTCGAATAATATGGGTAGAAAAGTACTTACATATTATTATGACTCTATTTTCTAGTTTTTTATTAAGTAAGTGCTTATTGATATAAAATAAAAGTCGCGGCCCGGTGTGAATTGGGTCTGAGTTAATGAATCTGTGAGTTCGAATCATCTAGTTCTATCCAAATGCCCTCTTCCGAGGGTAGATGTAGATACCCTCTTACTAATATTCATAAATTCATAGAACGTGACACGTTTGACGTGTGAAAGTTTTATAAGTCAATCATCAGAAAAGTCATACAGAAAAGGTCTAAGGAATTTATGAACAATAAAAAGGTGATTTTTCGCGCTCTAGATTTTGTAGTATTTTCAAGGTTGACCTGGTTGACCACAGACGAACTATCAACGGAGAACTATAAATTATTGTTTGACGTAGACGTTACAGTAAACCAACTTCAAAATGACAACTAATGACATAAAAGTGTGTAAAATTGACAGTGACATTTAAAAAAAAGTTTTCATTTTCAAACAAAACAAGCGTGTGTGTGTGTGTGACGCTTTTGTCTCAATATTTATTTTAATCCGTTGATTTGTTTTTGAATGTTATTTTAATTGGAATAAATAATAAAACAATTATTAAATGGCTCAAACTGAAGATACTGAATTGAGGGATTTAGTTATAGAGGCCTTGGAAAAAAATGGATCACTGGCAAAAATTCGTGCGTTGCTAAGGGCCAACATTTTTCTAGCTTTTGAAGATGAATATGAAAATGTGAAGCAAAATGTGAATCTAGATAGTATTATGAAGATACCTGAAGGTGTTCTCGCCCTGACTATTGTTCACGAGTTTTTGGAATCTTGTAACCTGAAAAATACATTGTTTGTATACACATCGGAATCGAGACAAGGAAAAGAATATAACTACGAAGGTAAAAAGCTTTTAGCCGACAAATTGTGTCTCAATAAACAGGAAAACACAAAGGAGCCTGTATTGGTGACGTTAATCAAAAACTATTCTAAATTCAATGGAATTAAAAAACAAGCTGAACATAATTTCAATAAAACATATGACAAAAAACCGGAAGATAGAGGGGACACAGGTAAGGATGAACAGAACAATTCCTATATTATCCATGAAGACTCACCAAGCAGTACTACTAACACTTCACAATCTGATAACTCATCTGATGAAAAGAATAAACTACATTTGAGACTCCAGTTAGACAACTCGGACACAGACACATCCAGTGACTCAACCAGAGACAAAAGTGCCTCCGAATACATTCCCAGTGACCATGTGATAGAACATGATACTAACACTAAAAATAAAGATTTGGTTCCTACAAATAATGAAAAAAATATGTTTAAAGTCCAAGAGGTTAATGTTCCTTCGTATTTTTCTAAAATAGTTGGTAATAGTAGTAGTGAATCTACATCTTATATTGATTTGAAGCCATTTAGTGCATTAGATGAGAAAATGCTCAATACTACAGGCTTACCGCAACCTGAAGTAGGTGTTGAAACTAAAGTTTTAGATTTAAAAAGGGTACAAAATGATCCTAAAATTGACTCCGCTAAGTCCGCTACACTAAGTAGTATCTCATCACTTTCCTTGAGAAATGAAAGTGAGAGAAATAATATTCAGAAGAATAAATCGGTAGAATCTGCAAAGTCTGATGGTGACACAGATTACAGTAATGACTTCACAATATCCCAAACATCTAAGAACAGAGACAGCGTTAATAAAATACAATCACCTCCAGATTCAACGAGAGACTTCAAAAATGATATAAATAAAATTGCTAGTTCCCCTATCACTAGTCCGCACCAGAACTCTCAAAGCTCAATATCAATATCCGATGTTGCAGATTTAATAAGTGAAAAGAGTTCATCATTCGAAAAGAGTAATAATGAACATGAGAAATCTAAGAATTCCAGAAATAGTAATTCTAAAAAACAGTCAAATAAGTTGAGTAAAATATACAGTGACGATTCCGGTGATTTTACAGAATCACCCGTCCCTTCATTGTCGAATCTTAGTTTAGATATTCATAGCGATTAATGGTTATCCACAGGGTCAAACAAAATATAGTATCTGTGCATAATCAGGCAGTAAAAATACTTAATTTGGTTACTAAAAAATACCTCACAAAAGTACTTTTTATATAAGTATGTATAAATTTATACAAATATTTTAATAAACCTACAAATTTAATATTTGAAAAGAGTTTGGATTTAATTTAATCATAAATTATTGAAATACACAATTAGCTCTGTGGTAATATCTCTTAGGAAATGGTGTAAGTAATGTCTTCATTGTGTGTAATATGAAGTATTTAAGATGCAATTGGAATATGCATAAGTATTTTAGATGACAATATTGTTATTATATCATGCGTCTAGTCTTTAATCAACATTTTATAGTAAATACTTGTTCTTTGTGGTACTGTCAGCATAAAAAGTCAGTAACATATTAAAATTATGGGTTGGTCTGGGACTGTCTAGAACACAAATTGACTACATTTGATTTTCGCCTAGAGCTTGAAGTGACTATTACACAATGGGTCGAGCACTCAAAATCCCCTTCTCAAATCATTTCTTATTCAATGGCGTTTGCAGGTCATATCCAGATAAACAATTAAATAACTGAGTACATGATTCTGAATTAGTATTTTAGTTAGATATCATCTTTTTTTTTGTTTTAGAATTAATTTTCATGTGCTATATTACTTTAGATGCTGACTGTACCTAAAATATTATTGGTAATTATGTGTAGTATTTTATAAACTAAAAATAACAGTTCCTGTATTGAAAAACTACAAATTCTGCAATACTAGACATTGGTACAAATCTACATTAGTAAATTTTCATAAATGCATATAAGAATTTGATTAAAATTAGCATCATAGCATTAGCATATTCATCATAATTATTGTAAAATTATGAATACTACATTTATTGATGATAGGGAAGTGCTTTGTTTGCTATTTAAGATGCTAAAAAATTACCTACCAATAAAATGATGGAATTAGGTATTTTATCACCTACATCTCAGGTTTTTGTAGCATAAATTGCCGTTATTTTTTAACTGTAACTGTGTTAGAAGTATTATTAATTATTACTATTTATGTAAACTGTAATATCAATGAAAAAATCAGTATATAATGTATTATTTTTCTATGCTAAGCTGCTGAAATAATGCTGATGGTTGTGCCTTATTTTTATTGTATTCACTGTTCTAATAATGGTTCCTTTTATATCTATATTCTAGTCCTAGATAACAAAACAGGTTCCGTCCAAATTGCTCCGTTATCACTATCTGTCAATATCTGATACTGTGCATAATTGTATTGCCAATAAATTGCATTTAAATCACTTGCTTTGTTTTATTATTATTACAACCCTTTAAGAGATAGTTTATCTAAAATCTTGTTCCAAGTCAGTTAATACTAGTATCTGTACAAAAGTTTACTTTTTAACTTTCACTCGTATTCGGTTTTACCCGCACGGAACCTTATTCCGTGTATTTTTCAGATAAAACTATTACTTATATGTGTTATTCCTAGTTATAAGGGACACTTTACCAATGGTGTGTCGAGAGACCATACATCACAACCAAGCATACAAACTTGCGCCTTTTTAATATTACCTCCTCAACATCTCTGTTCTCCTGGTATTTCAAGTTGATTATTGTAAAATTTCATAATACGTTTAGTTCGTATTTAGTTTTTATTTCACTGTACTTCAACAGCAGCTGCAGTATATTTTACTTAAGTTTATTGAAAATACCTCCCCTACATTTCTGTTCTCCTGGTATTTTAAATAGATTATTGCAACATTTCTTAATACGTTTTATTCGTTTATCGTTTTTTTTTTATTTATTTGACGGTACTTCTCTAGCAGTAGTACTATTAAACTTAAGTTTATTGAAAATACCTCCTATACAATTCTGTTCTCCTGGTATTGCAAATAGATTATTATAAAATTTCTTAATACTTTAATTCGTGTAATATTTCGTTTTTCTATTTTATTTATTTGACGGTACTTCACTAGCAGTAGTACTATTTAACTTAAGTTTATTGAAAATACCTCCTCTACATTTCTGTTCTCCTGGTATTTCGAATAGATTATTGTAAAAATTCTTAAAACGTTTAGTATTTCGTTTTTTCTATTTTGTTTATTTGATGGTACTTCACTAGCAGAGTAGTACTATTTAACTTAATTTTATTGAAAATGCCTCCACTACATTTCTGTTCTCCTAGTATTTCAAATAGATTATTGTAAAATTTCTTAATACGTTTAGTTCACTAGCAGTAATAATATCTAACTTAAGTTTATTGAAAATACCTCCTCTACGATTCTGTTCTCCTGGTATTTTAAATAGATTATTGTAAAATTTCTTAATAGTAAATTTAGTAAAATCTGCATATCCAAAAACTTCGATTACTCAATCAAATAGCTTGGAATATTTTTGTTGTCCAAACAGTTATTAGATGATCGAAATCTCGAAATGTTAGTAGATAAATAGGACTGACAGGAATCGAACCAGCTGACTTAAATAAATAGCACTCCTTCTAACCTTTCCTTCAGTCTTACCTTGGGTGCTCATTTATGAGTAAAATACCATTTTATGATTGCCTTTCCAGCTCAGATAGTGGAAGTTAGAATAGGAAATATCTAGGTACTTACTATTCTTTCTATAGTTGTCACAAGAAAAATGAAACAATCAAGTATTTTATAATCAATTTTTATTTCACATTTTCTGTAAAGCATAGATTGTAGATATCACGTTTCATTTATGCACACAAGTCAATCCATACCGAACAAATTTAAAAGTAGATGTTACATAATTTCTATACAAAATTAATTTTGATGGCATAATAGCAGTTAGTTATTATCGCATACAAAAAAATATATTAAATATATTTACACCTAAATACTTTAATAGGTACACGAGTTTAATAAGAAAACGGTATAAAAATTACACTTCCATAATAATTACATACGCGTCGTAGTAATACAAATGCGGTATTATCCTAACTTTGAAAAAATATAACAATAGTAAAAGCCACAATGTTTCATATAAACATCAACAGTCCTACTTCGTATGTATTACATTATAAAAATGGAAAATATATCGCTCCAGGCACTGTCATTACTTTCTCATTCACAATATTGAAACAACGCAATACACAAACTTAGTTTACTTACAAACATCTCATAGAAAGTACCAATACTCTCACTCATAGTATTTGCATAAATTACAAACACTGCAGAGTACTATACTTTCTTAATATATCTAGATATTAATTACATAATATCACTGTTAAATTTCCTAAATAATTTTAAAATAAATATAAAATATAAAAATATAAAATTAAATAATATACATAATATGGCAAATATTTGGCTTTATATATAGTTTATTTCACCAGTGGTGAATAACTAACCAAATTGTTGCTGGTGTTTTAAAGAAAAGCAATAGATTTTATCTTGTTATTAGAAGTACCAGCAAAATAACGAAAAAATAATCAACGAGAAAAGTATAATTTGTTTCGTATAATCATTTTATCATAGTTCGTTTCCCATTGAGCTGTCGTGGGTGAGATTCGAGTCCATACTGGCGTTGTCTGAGTCCTGACTTTGGTTGCCGCTGTAGTTGGCTGCCTCTTGTAGCCTCATCAGCATGTTCAACTGTAATAATAAATGAGTTATAATTTGTATAAGGAAAAGTATTAAGAAAATACAGGGGAATCCGATGAAAAAATTAACTGGTTTAAAAAAAGAACTTAATTTTAAGGCAAGTAATACTAGGTTTGTAACTAGTAATTAATGTTGTTTATTATAATGAGTATATTTACCAGTGGATCTTGATTGTTGTTTGTATTCTGATCAGCATTTGACTCTTCAATGCCTATTTCTTCAACTGTTATTGCCCTTAGTGTCTGAAAACAAATGAAAAATAGATAAATATACATACAACTTTTTAGATATTCAAGGAATCAATGTCAATATTGGAAGATTGTACTTTACTAATATCATCAATAAAGAGAGAGGCCTTTGCTTTTTGATCTTTTAGACCTCATCCTTCAGTTTTCCCTGTACTTCTTGGTACTACATACAGTCCAACATTCAAAACAACTCACATGCGAGTGATTAGGCTCCCTCCAAGGATACGTGGACTTGACGTGTTGCAGCGGGTCGATGGCGGCGTGGCGGCGCCGCCCGTACAGGGCGATCCCCTCGCGGACCGCCTCCGACGCGTACGGCACTATACTGTAGTTCCAAACGTCTGCGAACCATGCCTGTGGGTGAAAGGATTTTGGTCAGATTGGTGTGAAGCGAATAAGTTATTTAGGATAGTTTGATTCAACCAGTTCAACACATGTAATTTTACTTTTAAAGAAAACCAGATAACTATGTAAGTTTGTAATGACTGAAAGTACAACATTGGCAAAAATGGCTTTCAATGTCAAATTCCGATACATTTCAATAGTTTCAATAGTAAGTCTTAATGATGCACAGCTTAGTCCCTTGACTATGCTGTGCCCCGTGGTTTTATTCGAATAGTTCCCGATCCCGTGGGAATTTCGGGATAAAACATGTCCTTCCTCGGACCATAAGCTACCCCGTACCAAATTTTAATCGGTCCAGTCGTTAACGCGTGTTGCCGTGACCAAGGGAAATAAGGATTCATTTTTAAAGATGTGGATAGACAAATATGAATACCAAATTCATCATCAAATTGTAACAGTAAATTGAATCAGTGTACCAACCTGACTAGCCTCCAAATCCATAGGACAGGCTAAGAACAGCCTGGGTCCCACGGTGACGTCACTGGAGGAGTGCGCCTCGAGGAAGGCGTTGAGCGTGGCCCACACGGCCGGCAGCCACTCCAGCACCGCCGCCAGCGCCGGCTCGCGCCGACCCAGACGGAGTTCTAGGGAGAACAGCTTGCGGCGCAGGTATCTGGGGGGGAGGGGGGAGATTACTTGACGTGTCTTTGGTTTTAGGTACGATTTCAATGTCTTTCGTGAAAGACAGCACAGAGCATTATTCACTATGAAATAATATCGAAAATACCAAATTTTTCATCTCATTGGGAGATTTCTAAAATAAAAACTACCTAATGTCTTAAGGTCTCTTTTAGTATGGCATTTAGTATGGATTGACAGTAATATCAAATTGTATACTAGGTCGTTATAAATACCAGACCACACCTTTATCTGTACCTATAACAACATCTTAGTGAGATTTGAAGAAAGCACTGTGTGTGGGACATGCTGATTAAGCTACCTGGATTCTCGGGCTTGTTTATTAGTAATTCGATACAGTTAGATTAGAATTTAATGAACATCGAAAAAACCTCTGATACGAGAGTCCTCAACTTAAATAAGTATAGAGTAATAATACAAAGTAAGTTACTTACCTAGCTAAAAATCCTTTCACAGGTTCCATGTGATTGGCAGTGAGAAGCCACCTGAAGTTGTGATGTAGTTGGAGGTTTGTTGTATTACAAGTAGCTTGAGACATTGTACCTGTGGAAATAAAAATGTAATTACCAAAAATCAGCCTTACAGGTTGCAGTATAAAGATCATTTTGTAATGAATAAATTGAGAATTATAAATGAAATTATTGTTTTTTTTTCATAGTCGGACCCGTATGTCGAACGAACACGTCGTTACGGGTAATTAGAAAAAAAGTCTAGCCAAAATGCAGCATGCACAAAGGACCCAATCTAAAGAGGTCTAATCTGCTTGAATCTGCTAAATAACGAATGCATACATTTGAAAATTCCATCATACAAGAATCAGTCTTATAACCTGAATCATACGAATCATTTTCTCATGAATAGTTCAAGGATCACCAAGCCTATTGTTAATCAAACGATTATAACCTCTAACCCTTTGCATTAAGGTTGATATCTTACCAATAATAACAGGCATATTCCTGTTGTCGGGCGGCAATAGCCCTGCGAACGCGTCTCCTAATGCGGAGGCGTGTTGCAGGTTGTCCAGCACTACTACGGAGGGTAATACTGCTTCTTCGCCCGCGACGGCCGTGCTGCATTGCTCGGCAATGTTAGCTAGGTACGCTCGCAACTCGTTGCAAGATTTTCTGTCGACGCTATAGAAGAAAATATTGAGTTAATTTAAATAGTGTATTAAATAAGCATTGCATTAGAATCATGTGGATTAATCGCTCTATCATTTTCGTAATACAACTGACCTCAAGAAGTTTTATTGTCTTTATTAGAAACAACACACATACAATCGTTCATAAACACACCAGAGCGAAACAAACATTTGGGAATCATACAAATATTTAAGTCGTACGGGAATCGAACCCGCATCCCTTGCTTGATAGTTCGGCATAGTGACCAAACTGTCATTTGGATTCACCATTTTTTTTTTGTTCTTTCTAGTGAATATGGAAAAAGTATAACTAATCCTACTAATATTATAAAGGCGAAAGTTTGTATGTATGGATGTTTGTTACTCTTTCACGCTAAAACTACTGAATGGATTTTAATGAAACTTTACAATAATCTTGCTTATACATCAGAATAACACATAGGATACTTTTTATCCCAAAATTCCCACGGGAACGGGAACTACGCGGGTGAAGCCGCGGGGCGCTGCTAGTAATACATACTTGAAAGTAGCAACAGCTTCGGCCGGGTTTCCTCTCCGTTGTGTTTTCTGCACGTAAAATTCAGCGAGCTTTGCCGCCAAATATGATTTCCCGGTACCGCTCGGACCACACAGAATAACTCTACGGTGTTCTGTTAGTAGTGATACATATCTGGAAGAAATAAACGTTGATTTAATGAATATTAAGGGTGACTAATTTTCAATCTAGAAATGACAGTTACGAAAACGATATACATTCGAACATTTAAAGATTTTTATTACTTTTTAATTAGTAGGCAATAAACATACAGATTATTATAAAATTTTAAATAAGAATGAAATAGATATTATGATAGATACATAAACGAAATTATCATTGCAAACCTAGACCGAGATAAACATTTGTGGATCACACAAATATATACCTGTCTCGCTCGAGAATTGAGCCAATTCATAGGGGTAGAAAAGTGTAGAAATATACTAACCTATATACAATATTTTTTGGTATAAGACTATCAAACGCCAAGCTCCCGACTCCTTGTAGACATATGTACAATGTATTGACAGTTCCAATAATATATCCGCATGGCAACAACTCCGGGAATCCAATTTCCGGACCTCTCGTCGCCTCGCCCAAATGATACGAAGTTATAGAATCCGTATTCAGCCCTAGATTGGTACCCAAGTCTATCCTGGACAGGTAATCTTTGAACGTTTTCCTAACGATATAGTCCAAGTTTTGCCACGTGGTCTTCCCTGAGATGTACGTATACGCAATAGTGAATTCGTTACAGTTGATGGTAGAATCGCTGTTGTAAACGTTTTTGTATGAGCTGCTGTGCGTTGATTTGTTGCTTTTTAGACTGTTTGAGTTAGATTTGTTTATTGGTGGGAAGTCTTGAGTTTCTGTTTCGGGGCTATGGTTCTGCGACATCCGTGGCGAGTCGAAACTTGGCTGTTTATCGAAGTGATTGTTGTAAGCGCTAGCGGATTGTTTGGCGTAGAATCTGCATTCGGATTCAGTTAGTGTGTCCTGAACCTCTTCGAAGTATCTTTGGAATGTTTCTGGTTGTCCTAAATAAACTGCTATTGCTATTTTCTTTCCGTCTGTCGTATCGCCTTGGCTGTCTGCTACACCTGAGAAAGAAAGTTTATTTTTATTTATATGTATCACTACATAGTATAAATCAAAGTCGCTTTCTCTGTCCCTATGTATGCTTAAATCTTTAAAAACTACGCAACAGATTTTGATGCGGTTTTCAGTAATAGAGTAATTCAAGAGGAAGGTTTTTAGCAAAATTGTATTCTCACATTCCCACGGGATCGGGAACTACGCCGGTAAAACCGCGGGGCACAGCTAGTTAAGTAATAAATGAAGTTTTGCATTCGACTGCATTCATATAACAACGGTCATATAAGTTTTTATTATTCTAAATTTAGCTTCTTAGGACTAAACCTGTACCTTATCAAAAAATAATAAGCTATAGAAACGGTCATCTATCAAATTAGTGATCATCACAGTCGCAATACGCAAAAACTGATATATGATATACTAGCAGCGCCCCGCGGTTTCACCCGCGTAAATATAATATAGCCTATGACACTCCGGGATAATGTGGCTTTCCAATAGTGAAATATTTTTTGAAATCGGACCAGTAGTTTCGGAGCCTATTCGTTACAAACAAACAATCAAATCTTTCCTCTTTATAATATTAGTTTAGACTATAAGCATTTCACCAAGATTACTATTAAAGCTATGAACTTTTACTATTCGAACTATAGAAATGATTTTCCAATTTATGACTATTGATTACAATGTAATAGTTATTGCCCGGTAATATCGACTATTGCGGAAAACGTTCCCTTCACTCAATTATACTTTATAGATAATAAATCAAAATAATGTTATCATTTACTATGTATTTTAATTTAATTTTGTATTTTTGTCGCACTCTCTTTGTTCACTACTGTTTATATGTACTTATAATAATCATTCATTCACTACATCATCTCATTATAGTAACTGACCCCTAACTAAGTTTGAAACTTGTATCTAGGGTGTCAGAAACTACGCACACACTCATCCACACACACACATCCAGACCGAGATCAACATTTGTGGTTACCAACCCGCAACCTTACGTATGGCAGTCCGGCATGGTGACCACTCTGCCATCGAGGTCGTCATAATGTAACAGTGGAAACTTCACTGGTTAAAGTGTTAGCTTAAGTACATTATTAATTGTTAAATATAGTAGTTTGTTTCCCAAATAAAAAAAAAATTAAAAAAAAATAATAATTTATTAAGTTTGGACATCAATGAAGCACTTATGAAAGTCGAAAGTGATTATTATTATTTGAACCTACCATGTAACTCTTTAATTCTTTAAAGGAAACTCATCGGATAGTAGTCTCGGATAGTATTAATATTTTAATAGATAGTAGTAGTTTATAGCCACGACTGCTATTGCTAAATGTATTAGCGTATTATTCCGGATATCAATTATAAAAAGTAATAATCCGGTTGTTTAATGTTTCCTTTCCTATTATTGCACTATTAATTGTTATTGTCTATTAGCTGGCAGTGTGGAGGTTAAATAGCATTGATTGATTTATAGTTGTAGTATTCGTAATAGGTTAGTTTTATTATACGTAATATGAATGAACTAGTAGGGCCCCGTGTAGTTCCCGGTCCCGTGGGAATACGGGGATAAAATAGCCTACGTCACGCACTGATAAATTAGCTTTCCATTAGTGAAAGAATTTTTGAAATCGGTTCAGTAGTTTCGGATCCTATTCGTTACAAACAAACAAATCTTTGCTCTTTATAATTTTAATATTCACACATTGTCACAAACTAAGTAATACTATGAATACTAGACAATGGATAAACGTACTTATGCTAGTACTTTTCGGTTATTCCCAGTTGCCCCCACTGGCATCGCCCCCCACTGGGGGCAACTGGGAATTTGTAAAAAAAAATCCCCGTTGCCACCTTGTTTCCTTTTGAAGGAGGAGACTGGGATATTTAAAAATTAAAGTCCCAGTCTTACCCACTTGAGACGCCTTACATAAAGTACCTACAACTAGATATTTTTAATACAGTTGGATAGTTAAAAGTCTAAAGAAAAATCATAGATTGGGTAACATTATAGTACAATTAATTAAGTTAGTTTAAGACAACAATAATTAAGAAACCTTTGAAGATTCGACTTTCTAATTCATGATACGCTCAAGCCCTTCGGTGGGGACATTAGCTGATGATCAATGAAAATGAATCTAAGAAAAAATCTTATGACAAATTTTCTCATATTAAAAAACACAATAAACACTTACCAATATCAGAATAACTTTCCCCTATCGCAAGTTCTCGACTCTTAGGCGGCGGTAGCACTGTATTGATATCATAGTCGCCACTCAATCTTTCACCGTTGGCAAACAAATCACTCGTTCCGTTGAGAGCTCCGAGTAACGCTTCACTATTCTCATTCAGCTCGCAAGCGGCTTTGTTCCCGTAGATCGGTTCACCCATTGATTTGGGAGAGCCTTTCTTAGAGAAATCCATGGTCGGGGTCGATGTCATACAGTTGAAGTCTAGGTCGAGCGGTTGGGAGTGCATGTCTAGGGTTGCCTGTTGGGATAATCAGAATTTTGTAAGTATTTTTCAAAAATATAAAAATGAATTTGTTGAAGAAGCCTATGAATAAAATATAAGTACGTATGAAAATAAGCGCGGAAAAATAACTGTAGAATGATTTCCGCTAATATGGAAGCTGTTTTAATTTCAAGACGAACCAATTTTGATGCTCTAAAACAGTTTTTAAACCTCCGCGTATGGGTAAAAGGAAAACTTAATTTTGACTATACGTATTTTGGGTTCTGGTAAAAACATATCTAGAAATTTCTAGAACAACTCAAAATAATTACCTGATGCATAGTAGCCTGGTCAGCTAAGCTGAACCTCCTCGGGTCTTCAACTGCGGAGCCACCGGTGCCCAGCGAGCTCTGGCTGCCGGCCAGCGAGCGTGACGTCACCAGCCTCTGGAGCCGCTCGTTGTTATGTTTCAAGTTCAACATTTCGTTCTGGAAATAAATTTTGATTGTATTTTTTATATTTGTAACTTAATTTATCAGATCAGTCAGATCTGTCATCTTTATTTTATAATAGCTGAATAATTTATGCAGGTTTATGATCCGTTTATTTTTAGGGTATTAGAAATTAAGACTTCAATCTATCTATATCTAAATAAGAAATCTTAACCTTTTGTTTCTAGAGATAAATCTAATGGGGATCATACAGATATTTACTTCGCACGAGAATCGAACCCGCACTTTTTGTTTCACAATCTGGTATCACATTAAAAACTTAGGTAATAAGTATTACTTACTCGCATCTTAATAACAGTGTCTTTGAGACTTTCCAATTGATGCGCGGAACTTAAAGCTTCTAATCGAATATCTGTTAGCACCAAATCTTTCTCCCTTAGCTGTCTCTTCAATTCGTCTACTAAGCCCGAATCGTCTTTTTCTGTAATTAAACAATAAATATTAGAACAATAAAAATATGTACAAATATAAAAATTAGGAAAAAAAATTGCAGACTCACTAAAATACTAATTTATTGAACTCATCAAAATAAGTCTTAAACTGTCTTATTTGCGTTGCATTTTTAGTCTGGTTTAGCACTAAACCAGGATTTACAATCTGATCTAAGTACAATTTTGAATACTGTCATAGGACTTGTGACAGATTTGACTGACAAGGTGTCCAATGTTTTTAAACCAAGTTTTAAAATGTAATGCAGATAAGACCGAAAGAGTTCAAACACGAAAGATTTACTAGTTACCATTAAAGAGCTCTATGCACCATCTAGCTCCAAAAACGTTATAAAACCACTTATTAATTACTTGTAAAGACTGACTTAAACACGCTTTTACAAGCTTTACTTGTGTTCATAATAAAACCTTATCTTTACAGAATGTTTCCAGTAATATAAAGAACATTTCATTGCAGTTTCTCTTCACTCAGTTGATACACATTACAGGCCGTAAGGCAATAACAGACATCTAATTGAGTGCAAACAAGCATCATATCAAAGGTCCAATGCTTTCACTTGAGCATTTGCGAGGCGAACAACCTGTCAACTATTGTTTACTTAAGCGATAAACTTCTAGTTTCATCCTATTAGCTCGCTATGTGGATTTTGCTTTCTTAGGATTATAATGGTGTTTGTGTTCAGATTACGCGAGTAATACACGTGTTCATATATTAGTATCTCTTGTTGTGGAAAACTAAAACGGAAAAGACTTCTACTAAAATTTAAACAATCTGTAAGTATAGCAATCAATTGCCATGTAAGAGCAAAAATTTGACTGATTTGTTTCATGTTTTCAAAACAAGTTTGTTTGATAATGGAAATGTTGGTTTGCAGGACGTACTTTCACAATTTTCAGATATACAGCGCTAACCGGAAACTATTTGTTGTTCTTTTTTGTAGATGTGGAGTAAAGACCCTTGTCTTACTATTATGCTATGCAATGCAATGAGGTTCTCAAATGCTAAAGAAGAGGCTTATCAAAAACTAAGCCCACCTTCTAAAAATTCTTACCTTTGGTTTGTTCGTCAGTCTTGGCGGGCGGCGCGGTCTTCTCATTCACTTCAGGCAGCAGTTCGTGAGAATGTTCTAGACTGTTCTCGTTGCTTCCCTCCCGTATCGTGTGCGGGTCGTCGTAGTGGTGGGACCCGGACGAGCTGTCCTGTGACGAGAGTTGCCCGAGGGAAGAATGCTTCGCCGTCTTCGATATCTTGGCGTTCCGTGAGAACGCTTTCGTGAACGATGATCGGAGCTGTGTATATAATTGTGTTTTATTTTAGTTAGTATAATTTCTTTTTTGTTTAGGAAAAAAGTCTTGGATCCGAAAAATTGCTATGCGAAGTATAATTTCTTTTTTTTATATAGTGTTGGATCCGAAAAAAATATAAAAGTTCTATACTTATGCTATTTGCTTGATTAAAGAAATTTTCTTTTCATTTAACTTAAATCGTTCTCGAGTCATAAATGGTGTAATAACCATACTTCGTTTTATGTGTGTACTATTTATATAGATAAAACATATGGTATGATGGGCAATTATTTTAATAAAATCTCTCTTCATGTTGAATTCTATTAACGCAATCATAGATATTATACATGTGAAAGTTTGTTTGTATTTCTTTCACGTGAAAACCCTATCTCGAAGTGTCTGATGAACGATGGATCTATGTAACATATGATTCAAGTTCACCCTCAGATCAGACACAGAATTTATTCATGTTGTACCGAAATTATCACAGATTTGGCAAACAATGGAAAATACGAGACTTTTATATTTTTGTACATATATTTTTGTTCGTTACATGATTATATCATTTCAAAATCAAATTAATTCACCATATTAAACAAAAACATGGATACGTCCTTAGTAACAACATTCAGTGTTCATGTTATGTACTAAAAGTTATGTTAGCATACTAAAATGAACATATTTATTTGACGCTACAGGACGTAAGCTTTGAAATTTCGCAACTAAATAACACTAAACTTTTATAGCTCACGTAAATTGAAGACAATTAAAATTTAATATTGATATTACTTTGTAAACTATGAAACTAATAACAACATCGCGGAGGAATTGTAACATTAATTAAAATAGATTGAAGAACATTATGTTAGCACAATAAGTGGTTTACGTCATACGTTACGTAACATCAAAGTGACATTAGTATGGTACATTAACATTGAGATACAATACAGAGACGGTAATATCGTTTTCAAAACGATAATTACGTTTAATTTTATTTATGAAACATCCATTAGTTACAGAATTAGGCATTGTCTAGAGATTTAAATTACATTGCATGCTATGTCCATTTAGACACATATGTTATTTAGTTTATGTAACTAAAATGTTTCGTTTACTCAAAGATTGCTTACAATTTATTTCAATTGCGTTATTATTCAATTTTAGTGGCCATTATTAGAATGATGAAGCGTTTTTTTGATAGGAAATTGTATTATAAGTGAAAATGATGTACGTACCCATCCCTTCTTTTTGTGTTTCTTGTCGTGAGGCGCGGAGGACCCGCTGCTAAGGCTGTTGATACTAGACACGCTGTCTGTTGAGAGGTGACGAGTGATGGCTCCGTTGCCCTGCTGAGCTGTCCGCTGCGGCGAAGATTGCTGAGTCTGACCAGTATTTGGTTCCTATTAAAAGAAAAAAATCTTATAAAGAATAGACGTGACTTCGTACACAGTTTTCATCAATAATTCCATACAATTTTCTACAGACATATAAGGCGTAAACAAGTAGTAAGGTACAGCATTCACCTTACAAATTACGGTTAGACTTTCTCTCAAACAGTTTTAATATGATTTATTATGTATAATATCTTCGTAGAGCTATTCGTCAATGTATCCCTGTTAGGGTAAAATTGCGTTTTCAATAGTGCCGCGTCAACGTATGAAATGTAAACTGTGAAGAGAAACTTATGTTTATATTCGTAGTCGTACCGTCATTGGGTTATTTACAACGAGTTTGTATTATGTGGATCGGGGACATATCTATTGAAGACCAATTTAATGCAAATGCTATTGAGACTTATTCGCATCCATTTATTATACGCTTGCTTTCTGTACGCAGCTTCGCCCACGCGGAATTCGGTTCGATAGCTCTTTATAATATCAAGATGAAAGCTCTTTCTCTAAAATGAAATTTATTTCTTTGCCAATTTAATACAAATCAAGGCTGTTTGAGTGTAAACAGAGACAGTTACGTTCGGTACTTAGGCACCCAAGTTTTGCCTAGCCCATAAAGGCAGAAGCCTTTCTGGCCAAATTGGTATTTTCTCTGGTCTTTCTATTTTCTCCTAGGCAAAGCTTGGGGGTACCTAGGGATATCAAAAATACGAGCATATTCTCGATTTTTATTGTGATGGTTCGAGAATATGCTCGTTGGATAGTTAGTATGTATCAATGTTTGACTTTGATGCTGTTGATAGATAACATATATAGAACATCGCAGTTCCGGTATAGATTCATGTAAAAACAGTGATGCACTTGATCTCATTACTAGTCATCTAATGTCTTGCATAATGATTGATGGGCGATCGCATTGACCGAGATATCGGTGTTACTTCACTCGGATACTAATTGAGATAAAATTATCATCGACGGCCGGATAGAGGGAGATTTTATTTTAATGAAGTATCCATGCTGTGGCTCGTCTCAACCGGCCGTGTGTAATTGTAATCATATGCTCCCGATCTCACTCGAGCCGTATTATACACAGTAACTGGAATCCATTGATGCATTTAATATGCAAATTGATTTTAAATCGGAAGTTTCGTTACATTCCCACGTTATTGTACTTATTGGACATAATGCGATGTGTAATGTCAGTACACGGAGTTGAGACCCTCGTGAGTCCAATAGTCATTTAACCACCAAAGGTATTATTGTTATTGCGGTTTTTGCTCATTTTCTACATAAAGAGAAATCAAAGTGAAAATCTCGAGTATCGGGAGGGTCGGAGCCATAAAGTTGACCTGTACATTCGCTGTGTGTTCAATGTTTATTTACCTGTCCTGTGACGTTAACACCGTCTGCCCGAATGCCCATAGACTGCATGTGAGCGGTCGTTAATCCAGCTTGAATCGACTGTTTCCTCAGCAGCTCTATAGTTTGCCGGAGCTCCGTTAGCTCAGAGTCCTATTAAGTGAACAAAGTAATTAAAAAAACAAAGATAGCAATTAAAAGAAAGTAATTTGCATTTACGAGAACCGGTTAGAGACCGACAAAACCGGTGACTTCGGCCGTTCACACGCATTGCCTTTTTCTAATTGGTGGTCATTGCGTGATGCGGTGAAAAGTTTCAAAACATGTGAATTGTTACTAATTAATCAAATTACAAACAAACAAATCTATGTGTAATGTGAGAAATAGAAACTATTGATATAAGTGCGTCTGTGAATAATAACATGGAAACATTGCTGCACAGGATGCAGTTATGTTTTAAGTTTATAATGCTTACGTGGGTTACATATTGAATTTTTGGTATGATACAATGAAGTATAAGTGCCTACGTTTAGTAAAAAATGTTACAGCATTATTTTTGTTTCATATTTATGAAGAATTTGAAGGTCTTTCAAGTTCAAGTAAATGAGTTATGATGTAAAGCTATGAGTACTTTATAAAAATGTATTTTTTGTCGTATCACGTTCATGAAGATTTGAAGGTCTTTAAACCATAATCACCTAATTATGTTATGGTTTTTAGATATGTGGATTAATGAGTACATACTTCTAATAGCATAAGTATAAGTTTCTTACCTTTCTCTCGGCGGTCGCTGTAAGTGACTGCAGGCGTTGGGTCATGTTAGAGAGACTCTGCTCGAATGCTGATACCACGTGCGCCTATAACAATAAAATATTACTCAATAAAAAGTGTGAAACTAACATTTATTCCACTAATAACACCTATAAAAGAAAGTCTGTGAATGTGAGGATCTTTAGATGTTTGTTACTCAATCGTAAAAAATAATACTTTTTATCTGGATAAAATTTCTACTGGATCAGGACAAGTTGAAGGACATTTGAAATGCGAATGTAGATAAAATTTGTTATAGTTTACGTATAAGTTTTGCTGCACAATTAGCCTTTCATACAATTATTTCTTAGAAGTACTTAAGTATGTATATAATCAACGATATCAAAGAAGGTAAACAATTATGAATAAACCGCGTTAATAAGCTCTAGTTGACCAACATAACTGTGATTTCTATTCGGTTAAAGTAATCGGATATGACCACAATCCGACATCGGTGATCTCTACAATATACGGAATAAGATTACTATAAAAGCCTTGTTACTGCGTGGTAGATGATTTAAACTACTACCGACGAACCGGTTGTGTATATCACGGTAGAAAAAGTAGATTGATGTAACTTAGTAATAAATATTGAATGTAAACCTCTGATGCACCATAAAACTGACTCATAGATATAAATTGCTTTATAAAAGTGTAATAGTGGTTGTGGGCGTAGCTGACCGAGGGACCCTTTGTTTGCCGCGTCACAGGAACGCTCTTAGCAAAATTAAAATTGAGGGTAACGACCCTAAATAATGCATGCGTCTCATAGTGCGTGTTACGATCGGTACCTATTGTACTTAACAGAATTATTCAATTTCTTTTAAAGCTTTTTCTTTATATGGCTTTAATGTAGATGTGCAAGTAAAATAAAGTATGAAATAGCACAATTCACCTGTTACTGGCTTTACCAATTACGGTGTGTGTCCGGCCGTCATTGATAGATCTCCCCCAGGCCTTCAGGACACCTTTTGCGCGTGCCAAGTAAACGGTGGAACGGGTTCCCATTGTAACTTCGAGCGCAATGGTTCCGCGCAAATAATTTAATGTTACGAAAGTCTCACTTTACCTGTTTCGCGGTATTAGATATATTTCCAGATTTCAGCCGTGAATATTCAGCAACATTCCATAGAAGGTAGAGCAATACCATTATTGTTATGATGAAATGTTGTATCAACACAATCAATCATAAAGTATGCAAATTATTTTATTAGATGCAAACACCGAGTATGCATTAATCAAATGTGCAGTAACACGCTAGAGTATTTAGCTAACTATCAAGTTTAAGTTCTTAATTAACATGCGAGGCATTATGAACATTAAACTATGGCATTACGCAATTAACGAATCTATTTTCATTCTTGTGCTCAAAAGAGGTTACGAATAAAGTAAGATGACAAGTTTCTCATTGTTTTGCGGATCCATAAACACATGAATTGCGCATGCGCAGGTGGGTGTTGTAATTATTATTAATCAACAGCTGCGGAAACAGCCGTATCTTAAAAGCCTAATGACCAGATTAAAATATCCTAGAGCTAAAATAAAAAAGTGATACCGACATTCCTTGTTTTTATTGAGCAATGACAATAATTACTCGCATTTATATGGCGTATTGACCTTGTTATTTGTAGTGAATAATGCTGTTTTAATTAATGTACCTGGCAATATTTTATCTTTGGAGCATACCTTTTTAATTTTGTACATCTAGTTGTTTTTTCTTAAAACACCAGGCCTGACATGCGATACATTAAATATTGGTACAGTTAAATTAACTCGAAAATCCCTATTAAGACTTCAAAGGATTTTATCGGCGAAGACACGCATGTGATCGAAATATACCGTTGCAACTGTCAAGTCCAGTATAATATGTTTATTATCTGCTACACTGATTTAATCCAATGCAAGTTTTAAGTATGTTAAATGATGTAACCTACATTACAGATTACCATATAAATATTTCTTTGTCTTTTACTGTAAGTCTCGTGAATTATAGGTACAAGTGACTCAAGTCCACCTACATAGTTTTTGTTGCATGTTCCAATTTTAGTTTCTCCAAATTTTTTGGAGAAACTACTATTTTGGCTGCAATTGTAAAATTACCAAAACCAACAACAATATCGGGGTCGAGTAAGAGTAAAATGTTATTCCTCATTTCGAATCCCACTTCAAATCTCACTGGCGTATTTCACGAATGCAGCGGCGGCATTTTAAACGAGCAAGATTATTTGTTCAAGTGCACTCTTCCTTATTCGGTATACTCGTAACTGGGCTGCACGTCTACGGTCAATTATTATTTATGAACGTGCCTTATGGAGTACAACGTCGCATAATCACTGTTCAACATTAAAAGCCAACATTTTGAATTTTATTGACACAGTTGTTAAATGATTTACCTGTAGGTTAGATACCAAGTTTCTCACAGTTTTATGATAGCGTTATATTGGTTTTAAAGGAACTTTGATTGAATAAACATGATAATGTGGCACCTTAAACAAGTCTTTAAATTACATTAATAAATAGGAACTTCACTTAGGCGATTCAACCATACAAAGCTAGAATACGCTTTATATCGAGAAAATGTTTTACGGATGCTGCGTGTTAGGAAAGTGTGTCGATTGAGCTTACCACCTTCGGAAAGACAGAGCGAGCCGCGCAATTCTTAGGAACTTAGAGAGGAATGATAGTTATCTCACGTATTAAATCAATATATTCGTACATGACCCTCGAGATAAATCACAAAGCTTATAGTAAGGTATTGTAGCACAGTGCATTTATACTTATATACTCATAAGTTAGAAAAGGGGAACTAATAGAGATACATATGTGGAAGTTAAATTGTTAAGTGGCTTTTAAAATAATTTCATTTATAATTTTAATTTCATTAATAACTTTCAATGCTTTTGAGATCCCAGATGTCGTGCTTACATCATCGAGAGTCATCTTACAGTACAGTACGTATAATAAAAAAATCGGAGCACGCAAAAGGACCCAATTTGGACAAGTTTATTTGCGGAAAAGCTGCTCTGCTGGATTCACAAATGCAATACAAAGGAGAACTGATAAAGAAACATTTATGGAATTTCTATATCAAGACCGCATTACTTCGTACCTCCACGGTCAGTTAATTAATGTAAACATGAAAAGATATTAACTAGCCCTGTTTTGTGGAGTTAGAAACGATTGCCCAAGTTCAAAGGTGTCCCTCTGGGCGATAATAATGGTTCACGAACAGTAGAGGCCATTCGCCCACGTTAACCATGACAATACAAATATATTGCTTACACAAAACGCTATCTATCTACAAACAATGCTGCTATCATGGACTGTTTAATACTGAGTAGGTATCATTTAGGTATAGCTTTTTCTAATCTATGCGTACTACAAGCAATTTCTTCATACGCTAGAAAATTGCTAAAACACCTTCATTGTGTAATATTCCATATACGGCATTATTCTCTATCATCAATTGAGTTCCTTACAAACAGAATATTTCGTAATATCTATCACCTATCATAACTCAACGATATAATGTCAGTTTATTATCGTGGGAAAGGATATTGTTATAATAAGAACCGATCTGTGAATAGTTTTTCTCTAGGCAGATAAAGTCAACACCTGACCATAGAGTTGTAAGGGCATCACTTTTTTGGTAGCCAGGTAAAAGTTGTTTGTACAGGTTACATATAAAATTATTATTACGTAACTATTGTGTTTTTGTACCCATTGAGCTAAAAGTCGTTTTTTTTATTCACCTGTTAGCATTCTTTACCTGGGGTTTGAAAGCGAATCAAATTGCGATGTTCGATGATTGTTATCAGAATTTGTGGAGCCGATTACTTAAGTATGCTTTAAGGAAATATTTGTAATGAGGTGTAATAAAGGCGGTACGTGATTAGGTAAAATGTAATAATGGAAGTGAAAAATATTTAAATGATTAATAAACAGACAAATTTTCATGAATGTCAGGTGTAACACGCAACATGGTATTCTCCCCTACTGATATTTCGATTTGATAAGTTACAAACATTGTATCTGTATGTGCAATCCCATTAACACAAAACACGAGGGGAATGAAAAACCGCACCTTAAATAGACATGGAACTACGCTTGCAGGTACGTCTCAGCATAATATAACAATAATTAAAAGTAACTTATTAGAAAACAATACTGTTGCTGTCCATCACGTATAAAAATGATTCATAATATGGTGGGAAAATTATACACAATGTAATGCACGTATAAAATGTTATGTAATGAATTAGACATAACATAGGAATGAAAAGTATTAAATTATAGAAATGACTTACCTCTTCTAATATTGGACAGCTTTTATATCGCGATTTCTTTATCGCTAACTCCCACCATGGTACAGGAGGCTTGGATCGTAAAATAGTTTGGCATCCGATTTTAGGATCTTGCGATTCGTATAAAGTTCCAAGTGTTCTAGATGATGGTCTTGACGTTTCCTCCGGAGTCTCATCGGCAGGTATACCAGTTATACACTCACAGCATTTATGTGGCTTTTTCGGAACATTTGGCGGTCTTACATCAGCACTAAATGAATGTCGATAACTGAGGCGTTTCGAAAATCCGTTTGTTTCACTAACTGACCTTTTAAAACCATTTCTTGCATTTTGTAATGGCATTCTTGGTATTTGGTGAACCTCACTAAGTATTCTGGGGTCATCATTCAAGCTACCAAAATCTCCAGTAAGAGGTGTGTTGGGCTCAGAGTGATACCCTATACTGTTTCGTTTCATACTTTCGTAAGGTGAATCTTCTTTAATACTGGGCGGTTTAAGATCGATAAATTTAGGTCTGCGTAGATTTAGTGTGGCGAATTTCTGCGGAGATCTATGAAACTTCGATTTGCTTGGTAAATCTTTGAGCACATCTTCCGTGTCTGTCGATGGAATAGTGGAATTGTCACTGTAACTTGATATAGGCCTATCGTTATCGGTAAGGTATGAGGAGGATTCCGAGCAATTATCTCGATCGCTATGGCTTCTTCGACAGTCGCCAGACGAGCCTGTAACGTCCGTCCGCACGGAATGCAGCTCTGCGCCATCATGGACTACGTGCTGCTCATGCGAAAACCGTTCGCCGTTATACAAGTTCACGATTCCATTTTTTTCACTACCTGTCATATCCTGCTCACTCTGTATATCTAGGCTTCTTAACCTTCTCCGAGGTTTAGTGTTAATTGAATCATAATGAATTTCATTTCTATTATCAAAATTTTTTACAGGTGAGTTTCTTATAGATTGTGGTGGGCTAACCTTTGCGTATATAGGTTCCGTAAAGCTTAATCGCGAAGGTTTTTCTTCAAACGCTTTCTTGTTGGATCCATTAATATATTGCACTTCAGAACTCTGTAAGAAATTGTTCTTTGGAGTTCTATTCAATGTAAAATACTCTGAATGTCTTTGAGGTAGATTGACGACTGGGTTTGGTTCAATCAAATTTCTTATTTTAATTCTGCTCCTGGGTGCACGTATAGTTGCAAATCCATCGTGGATAGGTGATCCGTGGTACCCCGAAGTAGTCACTGCCATTTCCGGCATAATTAACAAAGTTCATATCACTTTTTAACTCTAATTTTAAATAGTATTTACATGTTTTATTAAACCTGGAATTATTAACAAATTGGTTTAATTACTGTTGTTGTTTTGTTACTAAGTATTTAATAGCCAATCAAATTATTTATAATACTTAATGTTTTCAAGTCTTTGTAACGAAAAACATCAATAAACTTATTTGAAATATAATTTTAGATTTGTTTTTACACAATCAGTTAATAAAAGGCACTTGAAACTAGATAGGTATAACGTTTTAAGGCGTCATAAAACGAAGCCGGTCTAATTGAAGATTTTATTGGTGGGCCAGTATTGGTTTCAAGCACTTGACTTGTTTTAGAACATCTTCATAGTTTAGAGGATATCTATTTTAAGGCAGTTAAGATTCTCTGATAGATATAATACGTACATTTCAAGTTTGAGCACGTACATTTTGAAATAATTATTTGATTCTTAATATCTCTAGAGAGTTCAAGCCAGGTTGCCATAATATAAGTTCTGATATAAACTTTCTAATACAGCAATTGACATACGAACATGTTCTCTGAACATGACTGTGCAGAAGTGTCGGTAATTATTTTTAAGTAGATCTAACTCTAGATCACATTTCGCTATATTTGGTACTCTTATTAACAAGAATCGAGACAGCTTGCATCCGGTGCAGTTTAAACATAAACAATGCCAGATCCGTTACATGACTATTATTAATATCAATTGTAGTAGCATACTATTAGAAACTATGTAATAAAACATTTTATGCAAATGCTAACCTAAAATAATTCTATAGAGCTAGTTCTCTACAGAATCAAACGTCTAAAGTGGTCCAATATCGAAAACAACATCTCATCGTTGAGTGTTTGAACAGTAAATGAGTCATATGTAAATCAGCTTTTTTAATCTAATAGTAATTATAGATACATGTACACGTTTATTGACAGTTCATAATTGAAATGTTAGTCAATATTTATTAACTATTTTTGAGCACTCAAGCCACGCCCTATACTTGCATGCCCAAAAACAACTAAGTGTAGTTTTTTGGTTGTATTTTAAGTGTGTAATTAGAGATATGCTTGACTAATAAAAACCTGAACAGATTTATTCGTCTGTGGCATTTCTAGAGCCCTAATTTTTTACTTCAAGATAGGCTAATTAGATGTGATTTGTTTTTTTATTTCATTTTTCATACCAAGTTCAATATATAACATAGGTTTGTCAAAGTTTTAGTATGCTATGTTTTATGCTTGAGCTAAAAACTTCATGTGACTATCCAACGTTCGTTTACCATGCATTATCCTATTCCCAGTCAATGGCCGTACGCTCAAACGTCGACAGAAAACGACAGTATTTAAAAGTCGTTATAAACTATGTCCGATAAGCGTCTTTAGACTTTGTTCCATCGTAACAAGGTTGTGAAATTTACAAACGGACTCTTATAGTAAGGTATGAGTCACTTTGCTGTTTACTATATAATTTTCTGTTAACTGCCACCGCAGCCGTTACATATTACATGAAATAATCAAGGCTAAGGCTTATTCTACTATTCAAGGTAGGCAATAAAGTGGTTTGAGACTATAAAATACTATTCCAAGGAAAGAGTTACGACGCCATTTGGAAAAAAATGGGTTAATATACTGTTATGTTAGAAGTATCTACGTATAGTGATTTGGATAAACATTTTATGACGCACGTAACAGTCTAGGATAGGTCATTAAACTTTGACGTTAAGGGATTCTAAAACTTACAACTCATTAAGTAAGTAATTAGGATCGATATGGAAACAAGCTTTGTTTATCATTGAAACACAAATGGAAACGTTAGTGCGTGACATGAAATTACATAGAAAAAACAATATGTCAGAACACAAAGGTCTTGAACTTTTTAAGTTGAACAAACCGAGATTAATGACACCTTAAAGAGTAATGATTTACTGGCGATAAATCGACTCATAAAACCATGAGTTACGAGGTCTGCATTATTCATCTGTTACCACAGATTATATTAAAGTTACTCCTTGTCTGTAACATAACACAATGGTATACCGGTCTTGTATTAAACGGGTCATTGAATAATTATTATGGATTTGATCAATGACCACACAATTGTTGATAACGGACTTAACATTAATAAAAATACAATGTAACATTAGTAACATTGTAAAGCTAAAGACGTTTTAATGCAAGCTTTCAATAATTTAAAATTACTTGTTGCCTACCTATTCTTTAAACAGATTGATTAAAAGGATAATGATGTGACTGTCAAAGTTTTAAGTACCATTGTATCAATCTAATATCATTGTAGAATTCATATAATTTGGTACATCAAATTGCTGCTGTAATTTAATACGGTGACGTAGTATTATGTACAATGTAGATTATACAAAGGAAAGTGGTTGTGTCTGCTACTGGTGGTAATCAAACAATAGGTTGTCATGTAATACGGGTTAAGTAAGGCCGTAAATTATGTGGGGGCCGATCGTGGAGTAACAGGCCAACGTCTCCAGCGAACGGGGAGGTCCGACGCACGCCGCGAAACAGACCCTTCGGTTACTGTACGACGATGGTACTCAAAGTTTTAAGCTATGTAGCATCTTACGAATGGTTTAGCAGAAAAGTGGAATACTCATCTGTAATCAAAACCTAATTACTGCTGGTTGTTTTGAAAAAATATGTCACGAATTTTGAATGTGTATTTTTTTTGGCATTATAAGAAGCAAACGCTATTAATTTAATTTACACTCGTTGCGTAAGTTTGTATTACAGTATCTACTCATATGTTACGGACACAAAATGTTCTAAGTTCCAAGTGCTACAAATAACACGATAAACATGAGTAGTCAAAATATTGAGAACCACTGCGTTTGAAAGTGAGCAAGACACACATAATGTTTATATAGTTTTCTCTTTCGCACTAGTGCAAGCATGCATCTTTCGCGTATCAACGACCTGTTTGTGTTGGCTTTGGTTTCCGAGGCCGTTGTAACAGTGTGCTCAACATAATATGTATTTTCATTTCACGGTCATTTCGTAACATTTCAATAACCCTATGCAAGTGTTCACTGATTGGAGGCTGGTAAATAAACACGATAACTACACACTCGGGATACAACATAATGAGATTGATTACATAGTATACAATCAGATAACGGTTTAATGGTTTCATTATATAGCTCATAAATATAATAAATTTAATCATACTAATGTATTTTATAACTTGATAGGATGAGAGATGTGTAGGTGGTAATTTTAGAGTTTAGGCCAATTATTCTCATAAACCTAATTATATCTCATATTTATTGGCATTTTATAAGTTTTTAATTAATATAAAAATTATGCCTAAATATGAAATATTTAATACAAACAGTCCTTCTTTGAACTAAAGATATGACATGACCTTTACATAAAAACAAATCTACCAAGTCAAGTAAAGGCAATTCCGAGAATTATGTTATGAGTATTTTTTGCTTCATCTTCATTACTGCTACTTCATCTTATTAAATTATGAAAAAACCCTTACATTTTGAAGGTCAAACTAGTATTAAGGTAGCTACCGACTAACCATAGTTGTAATTGGCTCAAATACTCAAGAACATTAGTAGATTCTTTATTAACACACCGATTCTGTATACAACCATGACTAGGTACGTGAAATATATTCTGTAATCAAGACAAGAAACAGTTGGAAACATTCACATAAGAATATGACACGTGTGGAAAAGAGATCACGACCTTTAAGTAACGGTACCTTTCGTATTACGTTCTTGTGTACTGTACTGACTGACTACCTCATATGAGAATCGATTGTTTAGAAAAGCAATAAAACATTCATTATTAACAGTTCTCTAACACACCTACATACGCCTTTTAAGGAAAACTATAACGTAGGAATTCGATGACCTCTATCTGAGACTATCAATTCCGAATAACATACTCGTAAACCTATAAGTTTATTAAAGCTATGTTACCGCATTGCTAAGAAATAAAGGAAATATTATTGAATTTACATCAAAGGAATGGAATAACTATTGTAATTGCTAAGTATAAACTCTTGTTTCTAAATTCAAAACTATCCAAAGGTTTCATTACATACATGCTACCAACACAGTCGACCAGTAATTTGATCCAATTTCATATAACTCCAGCATTATAAGATTGAAGCAATCTAATTCTAGAGTCGGTTACACCGTCCTGTTTTGTCGTGCCAAGAAAAAACATTATCTTGCATGAAGATAATTCAAATGACTACGCCGAGACTCAATCTCGTGATAACCCCGAGTTATCATAATTACGTTCGACTCGAATATTGAGGAATTACTTAGTTGTTGTGTTTTGCTACTCAAAATGTATAGTGTGAAGAAGCTACAAGATTATTAGAAAGTATACGAGTTTTCGATTGTACCTTATAATTTGTTCGAATATTAATGTTACGTAATCATAGATGAACCTTCCCATAAATTTATATGGTGTTAAAAAATAATTTTCAAATTAAATATAAAGAGCTAATAATATGGTAGTTTATATGGATAATAATAAGAGATTGGAACTTAACTGATGCGCAAAAACATTTGATTACGACGTACAATATTTATAAGAATGATCTCAACGTAATAAAACAACATAGTTGTGTATTCTTTTCACATTATATAAAATTCCATGACAGGTTCTAAGGATTAGGTTAAGAATTTTAATTTATTTACGATACGTATATGCAAATAATTAGAGATAAAGGACTTGATTTAGTGGAAATACATATTAATTATTCATCTGCATTGAATATTAATATAATTGATAGTAGGAGTATACTCGTATGTTCAACGGTTTGGAATTAAAGTTTCAAGAGGCACATATGTTGTGCACATGGCCCAGTAGCAGGACTAAGGCTGAACGCACTCGATGGGAAGACATCTGATATGAACACGAGGTGAACATTTAAAACTACGTCATATGCGTATTTTTTCCTAATTAACAGCGCAAAATGCGGTCAAGGAGCTGTATGATGGATAGCCAACTGTGTACACTGGCATACAAACTATCGTGAAAACATTAGAAGAGAACTTAATCTGTATAAGTGGGTTGAGTAAACATTACAAAATTACAATCTAGTTCTTGTAGATAAAACGATACCATAATTAACAAGTATACGCATTGTGTAACATCAACTGATATCGTTATAAACGTTATTATAACAGTTGTAAAGGATTGTGTTAAATATGTACCGCTTAGTTTGCCGGGTCTGAATAATACCAAATATCAATATAACATACCTAACCAGTATTCAGTTTAAAGTAACAATACTCCGTTCGAAATCCCAGTGACATGGAACGAATCTATTGCTAACTAGCAGCGCCCCGCGGTTTCACCCGCGTAGTACCCGTTCCCGTGGGAATTTCGGGATAAAAAGTATCCTATGTTCTTTCCCGGACCATAAGCTACCCCTGTACCAAATTTCAAGTCAATCGGTCCAGTAGTTTAGCCGTGAAAAGGTAACAGACAGACAGACAGACAGACAGACAGAGTTACTTTCGCATTTATAATATTAGTTAGGATAAAATACCTAATCCGAAAGGTATTTGCAAATCAACCAGACATATGATACCGGGACATATATATTTCGCAGACGTTGACAACAGTTACAGAGAATATGTCACAAAGGTAGGGCTTATTGTCGGTGGCATTGTATCGTAGAGAACACTGAATTTTAAGGGCAACAGCGTGACCTACGACCTCCATACCCGGCTATTGTCATGCTAATGACAATCGCATTTACCAATCAGCTGTGACGAAATAAGTATGATACCAACGAAATTTACTGCTATTTGTTAAGTTTTAAAAAGATAAACCATTCTTAATACTCGTTTTATCTGTTACATTGTTTAGACGTAGAGATATGAGTCGTTAAACTAAAAGGAAAGCATAATATCCAACGGTCGCAGTTGTCAACGTTATCTTTATTTTAAATCCTTTGGCCGAGCCAGTCTAGACCACCTTGCTTTTTATGAATTCAAACAAAGCTACGAGTTCTGGTTTTCGTTTACTGGTCAAATCGCAAAACGACGACGTGAGAATTTAAAACGGAAAATAAATAGAGTTTTAAGGACTCTGCATTTATATTGACCCGAAATTAAGTAGAACTGAACTAAAAATCAGTAAATTATGAAACATGAGTATGATCCTTTTCTTATCCAATTTCATAATTAAGCGCTCTTAACCTATGTTGCTTCCTGGATAGATACGGTATGATCCTGTCTTGTAGAGCTTCCTTCCGTAATGGTTATTCAATTTTAAGCTCTGTTTATTATAGGATAACGGATAAACCACTTAGGGAAGTTGCACCTACATGAAGAGATAACCAAACCGGATGATGTTTATGCGATTCACTTGCACACGTGGGTATGTGATGTGGTACATTTATGAAACCATGTTATAGTTTTTATAAAATAATGTATTTCTCGCCCACGTTGAATAATTCATATTTTTTCATAAGATGATACAATAATTCAATGGTCTTCCTGTCAAGGTCGTCCACACGGCGGTTGGTGGTGACGCAATGATTGTTAAAACACGTTTCGTATCATTTATGCGAGGTTCATTGATAAATCTCCTTGCCGTGATGAGGTCAAAATGTCAAGATTCATGAATAATTGTGTTGTTCTCAATTGCTGAATCTGGACTGTATACGTTGGCATTTTAACAACTAACTGCTCACCCACGACTTCGCACATTGCCTTAAATTTTACTGAATATGGCATTAATCTCCTTTTAGCGGAAACTTAGCTAAACATTCCAAAGATTTATACCAAAAACACAGCAGTGAATGGAATTTATTATTCGATTATACAATAAATTATATAGACTTTAGAGGACACATTTTTCTTGTTATTTGTCCGCATAATAAATAAAAATGCTATTAGACACGATTTCTTTCCTTTATTACAGGTTTTGTTACGTAAATATCCATCGTACAGAACCGATAACCTGTTAGCGGACGAAATTAATTAGGCAGTTAACAATTAACTCACAGCAACCGTTTCCTGCTAAGTATTATTTCGAGTTGTGAACCTATTGATTGTGTATAAGTTACAGTTGACTTCACATGTAAGGTAACACGTTATTAAATGCCTTGTTCTCCATACATGATTGGAGTTTTTACACGGCTATATTTGATTAACTTCGCCAACTATCGAGTACTTTAAACATAGAACATTATAATAACAAATCGTAATAAAAACTATTGTTAACATTGAAAGGGTACGTGCTGATACAAAGGTAAACTTGTTCTTTTTGTGGCTTTTACGAGTTCGTTGTTCTTCTACTGTAAACACTATTTTCAGATGTCTGCACCCTAACTGATTTAGTTACGTTACAGGAGCATTAACTTAGCACTAAATAATGTAATGTATAAACAGAGCTGCTAATGATAATGTAGTCAAACTGGTAAAGATAATATGTGGATGCATTAGTACTGGAAATGATAACTGCTTATAATGCTAGAAAATAGCGACACGAAATAAATTTACAACATTTATTTATGGAGTCAAATGCTATTTACTAGGCCATTTAGCTTATTGAACAAATAAATAATGCAGGGGCGCTATCTAAAGATCCCTGGCCAGTCTCCATACGAATTAACCTCAATTGACAGTGTCGACAAGGCGCTCTGCTGATTGAACACAGTGTACTCTAACAACTGGTAATGCCCCTTTCGTCGTTGTTTTATAATGATATTCAGTTTTGCAAATCAATGATTCTCTACTTCTATACTTATAAAGTCGACGACTTTGTTTGCGATAATCTCATAAACTCCTAATTTGAATTAAAAATGAGAAGGCTTTACGATGTACTTATAACTCAGGCAACGGCCAATAGGAGAGGAGCAGTAACAATTAATGCAAGTGAATCGCGGATCACAGCTAGTGTAATACACGAGTTAACAGATAAACTGATTCTTTTCAATAATTTCAAACATGACTTGATCATATTAAGTGTACAAATACACATTGTTGTAGATATACACGTAAATTTATCAATAGATAATGTTATATCTGAACCTTTGCAGAGATAATTTACTAAAGGACATTCCGACGGTAAAAATAAGTAGGCCTTATTAATCATTATGCCCACATACGAATTTGTTTTCAATCTTATTTTAATTTAAAGTCATTATGAATAGATAATAATATGTCTGCTTATGATAAAACCTATGATAAAGAATGTAGACCGGTGATCATTTTTAATTCATTGTTACAACTCTCACATCCGACACGTTAAAACGGTATTCAATAAACAGGATGGCGCAGAGTACAATGAAAGAGTTAAATGACTGAAACCACTAACTATGATTGATGTGGAAGAATAAGGAAATATCAAACAATGCGAGAATCTGTTAGATGTTAAAAATTGTCTATTTATTGGTATCATTGACGATTAATATGATAAGTGAAACATAAGCTAAGTTATAACAATTTAAGCAATGGTCTAAAGCCATCTTTACTCAATGATCAATATTAGATGCTGCATTAATGATAGGCAAAGATGCTGAGAAAAAAAATTGGGAGAGGTAAAAATGACAGGGCTAAGTAACTTCCGAAAGTGTACCAGACTTAAAACTGTGGAGCCACTGTTTATAGTAGCTGGGATAGGGAAGGTCTCAAAAGTTGACTGCTAAAATTCGGAGGAGCATGGACAGGCATTATGATAAGAAACTTTATGAGTTTCCGTTAGAGTTCAAATTACCAAAACAATAGTGTTGGTTAGAACACAAATTGCTTAAATAGGACGTGAACCGTTGTTGTCCTACTGCGATGACATATCCAAGTCACATAGCGAGTGACCGCAGTTAGCCTCAACGAACAAGGTATTCTCAGCCGGACTGATTTACAACTACCATAAACATTTCCTTGGAACACGGAGATGACAATAGCTATAATACAAATGTAAACGAAAATACGGAACAGAAAGCCAGAATTGTTAGCGATGCTGCATCACATAATACTGAGATTAGACTTAGGATGTTATTTGAAAAGGAAATTTAACACATGAAAAAGCAATATTTAGATTAAATACTGACATTAAAGGAACCTATTTGGGTACGTATCCAGGAAGAAAGTTATGAAAATTAAACGTAAATGAATTTTTAATTATTTTTGACGTAAAATTGTATCTAGGTAAACTGTTTTGGAACTAATAAAACACATGAAACGCGATTAATATCAAACGTTTGACCCCAAATAAAACCAGATAATGTTGTAAACAAACTTTGGTGATTGCTTTTGATGTTGGTTTTAATAGTTGAGCGAATGAGACACATGGGTATGCGCAACTCTTACCAATTGACAAGTTGCACTGACATCCTAATAGCGATTGATGTTTTACAGCTGCTCGCTAAATAGATACGTTCTGATGCCAATTACATCAACGAGACCATTAATATAGGGATAGTGTGATGGTTAATTTTATTACTATTTAGCAATTATATTCGATTTCAAGTCGCAGCCATAAATGTTATAGGCTGTTTACTACTTAAGTAAAAACATGATCTTCATTCTGATATTATTCAGAATAATTTAAAGTAGATTTCTAAAGTCATACGTACCTATAAAGAATTCAAATGTTTGCCTAAAAATAAATTAAGAAAACTACCTACTTAAGGTTTTGTGTGACTTTTTGTACGAATATTTTTTATTACTATTTTTACTGGCAATGGTTTGGATTTCCTGTATTTAATGATGCTATATGACAAAGCATTGTTAAATAACTATGACAAGATCAACAGTTCAATAAGTTTCGTACCACAATGGTAATACAAAAGGGATCCCTTTATTGCTCGGTACCAGTCCGGAGTATCCCGAGACTTGCTCGACAATAAAAGGGAACTAACAAACAGTGGTAAAAAATGGACACAGTTACCTGCTCCCTACTTGAATGTTGTAACTTTGAAGACCCTAAAAGTTTCAAGGAAATTGAATTCTACGCTTACGAGTGTAAATCGTAAACTTAAAATTAGTTAATTTTAATTAAATCCTTGTTATGTTAATTGAACTTGGTATTTAAAGCTTATTTTGATGTTATAAAGTTATTGATGCTTTTCGCTATTGTACTTATAATAAGCAAACGTAATTTTGAGCAGTACATTTGATGAAAAAGTATTCCATCTTCGTACATATATCGACAAAATAAAAAGAAATAAAATAACACCCGGATGTCTTAGTAACAAAACAACAAACTATAATCAAACGTGTTTTACTTGTATGGAGATCAAACCGTGTGCTCCAGCTACGTGAGTACCAATACTTGTTCTTGCACTATCACTGATACACACAAAATTTTCACTAAAATATCAAGTTTTAATTCACGTAAAGTTTGTTTATGTCGACCGTAGTATAATGAACGTGTAAACGGTCGGGTCGGCCGAGGAACGCACGACCGCCCTCCAGCAAGGCACCGTACACACTGGCGGGCAAGTTTGACTGATGGTGCCCTGTTTGTGACCGATCGCATTGAATATAACTGAGTCACGGAACCCAAAGAACCCGGATTACCAATAAAACTAGCATACGGTCTATTGATTCCAAACAGGATAGAAACAGGGGTAATATTTTAGGGTGTGGGGAATCGAAATGAACAACGCGACCTTGTATTTTGAACGATTACTGTAACATCACTAAAATTTTGATCGATAATATTTCGATATGTAATTTATTAAGTAATCAGTTCAGAAGTAATAATATGTAACGGTTCTAATTTTTAAAAATATATTATCGTTCAACGCGAAGCACTTGTTGCGCAAGCGCAAACACTTTAGACGATTTATGGGTCAGAGGCTCGTGTTACACTTGATAACGTCTCTCTCTGCGCACACGCGGCAAGATACAAGATGTGTAAACTTTGCTAGTGCAAACAAGGGACAATATAGAACTGTATAAGCATAAAATGTGCTTGGTTAGAATGTTTATATTGATATCGATACTCTGATAAGAGCTAAATTATAAACAACATCGCATAAATAAGAACGGATTGTGTGTGACACTTCGAAGAGACATAACATCGACAGTCTTCATTCTTCTCAGGTCTAACATTTTATTTAATCCAAATTGTGTTGCCCTCTGGGTTTTCGATCGCTCTTCGTTAAATAAATGTCAATCAGTCAAATTAGGTTATACAAGAAAAAAGGGGACCCCAATGTAGAATTATATTACTTACGACAAAAGTTTGGAAGAAAAAGAAGAACAAAATAAGACACAATATCCAGTAATAGAATGTTATAGGTCAATGCTCTAGAATATTTCCAATCAACCCGAAATTGCAATTTAAATATCAATCAAGACAAATTTATCAATTACCGAGAATAAACAAGTGAGTCAGTTCGAGGAACAAGTAGTAATAGTGAACGGTGATATCAAATCATTATTTTATTACACACACTTAGCGTTCTTTGTTTGTATTGGCATAATGCCAACCAAATATGACAACACTACTAACTGCTTATGGAATTTCAACCCAAATTTGTATGATAAATTCATTTACAATCAAATGGTACTTGATTTACACGTACTTACTAGAATATAATGAATTGATTTGACTTAGCATTAAGTGATATGAACGTGCACGGGAACACAATAATATGGAAATAATGACATTTTCAATGAAGGCTGACCGGGTAGTTAATTAAAGGTACCATTTTGAAATAAGATAAAACATAAAATTATTATTTTAACTAACAATTTGTAGAAGGCAAATTTAATAACCCAACTAGGCAGCCATTATTTGTAAATACGAAGTTGTTACGTCACAACTGTGCACGAACTGCGGGCGAATTTACTGTTCCCACAATTTCTTCAGAGATGTTTAGTAAATTACAATTCAACAAACAGACTAAAATGTTTTCAAATGCCAGTCATTAGCTGATGATTGTTTATGATCATTTACTTAAAATATCCTTAATTTTCGTAAATATAATCGCACTCGGTTCCTCTTACTAATAAACAAGTGATGTAACGACATTGTTCATCCTCGTGTATTTTCTTCCAACGAAAGGTAGTGTATTTTTTCTTAGGCGTGAAAGAGAGAAAACGTGTAATAACTATACCGGTGTTATTCCTCGCTTAGTACCAAGAGGTTAGGTTAGGTTATCTGGCAAATAATACTAGGTACTATAATAATTATAGGTCACTGGCAAAACAACGTGGCGTTAGTATTTAATAGGTTATTAGGTGCTAGACAGAAGTGTTATCATCCACAGCTGGGTATCCCTACCTATTCTCAATTTGAGAGAGTAGAGCTAAATTGGATCAAGTAAAAACGAAATACGCGCAGGAATAACATAAAATATCGAAGTAGTTCCTCCAATACAATAAAATAATATAAATACTTCCACAGTTTCAATATATTAAAAGGTCGAAGTCGAAGCTACAGTTAACATTCAGTGCGATCAAATACATCAAAATTAAATTGCCATTGAGACCAATTGTTACACGCTGAAGTAGCCATCTCCCGAAATAAGTTTATATACGTCTTGTTGGTGTTATACGGACGAATTACTATACAATTCTTTCGTTCTAGTGATGATTGGTATTATGAATGTGGAAAAGATGCTCTAAAATTTCGATATGAATGAACAGCCTGTCACTTTTCAGAAAATACACAAGTCCACTCTCACTCTTTTTTCGATTCGATTTTAAAAAAGATAAAAATACCTATTCCCATTTATAATATTACCTAATGCTTCTTTAAAATTCCTTAAAAATAGTATGTACAACCTAATTCCTTAAACATAGACGGAGACTACGGAGAGACAATACATACGTTGCAATGGCGCCTAAATTCAGTTAAAACACTGTATTCATTTCAGACAGAAATAGAATTGTATTTCAAAGAATGATGTATTAGTCCCCGTGGCAGGGTAAATCACAAGAAACGCTCCAAAACTACACAATGGCGTAGCAAGAACAACGATACTCGTTCGGTTTCTCGTGTTGAATAATTTATGGCGGCGATGCTTTACGGAGCGGTTGAATTAGTTGAACAAAAACATCAAAACAACAGAGCCTCATTGAAAACGCCGTTTTCTTTGTCCAAGATATTGAACGTGAGCCAATGTAATCAATGAACTGTTACTTTATCCGATCATTAGCGATATATCTAATGTTCATTAGCAAATCGGATTTCTTTAGGGGTTTGTTGTCCAGTTTGGTTCATCAAGGAACCCTTGCAGTTTTATTATTTTAGTATGTCCACTTTTCGATCAATGCCACATACCTATACTTATATCTTAAATGGGCTACTCCTGGAAAATTCTGTTAGAGTCGACTGAAGAATATATCATCCGTTTCAGAATTGTAAATTAACTCTTACGCACTCGTAAATTTTCAATCTGAATATTACTACGGAACCCTACACTGCGCATGGTAGTTTTTCGTACTACATTTCAAGAATCAATATTATTGTTTAGATTAATCTAATGTATTGTTTACAAATCTAATTAAATACAATAATATTTTGTTTAATAAAAATAAATATACCTACTAGCACTTTTGTGCGTTTTTTATTTATATAAATATCTCTGTTATATCCTCTGTTATTATTCATTCATTCATCGATCTAATTCAACGTAGAAAACCGTGTGAAAACTCATACGAAACCGTCGTCGTTGTATACAAACGAATTTAAAACAATTTATATTCAAATCAAACGGTCTAAACGTACTTATAAATTAAGAAACAGACACCACGTTATATAATTTGTATATGAATTAGAATTAATGAATATTTATTATGTATAATAAAGATTTCTCGGTAACTAAACATGAATTAATTTATTTAAATCTTTTCGAATGAGGTTCTTGTGGGTACGTATGATATACTAAGTAGCTTAATGTCTCATTAGTCTCGCACTTGCAAACAGACTCTTTCGTGATTATACTAATAGGTGGGATTTTAAACTTTTTAATATATTTTATGGTAGGTTTAGCAGGTAAACGGAGTAGAGAGGTTCCATGATGGTATGTGTCTATGACTACTTCGGCCAATAAACTATGGGATATCTACTTACAAATAAAGAGACGCAAGTGTGGCAACACAAGACTTTAAGACCAGGAGGGATCTTCTGAAAATACCTCACGATCTTGAGAAGAATATTCTTGAGTGCCTCTAAAAGTAATCCTACTAATATTATTAAGCCGAATGTTTGTGTGTGTGAATGTATGGATGTGTGAATGTTTGTTCCTCTTTCACGCAAAAACTACTGAATGTATTTTAATAAAATTTGGTAATGATTTTCCTCATACCTAGGAATAACACATAGGATACTTTTTATCCCAAAATTACCACAGGATTCCACGCGGGTAAAACCGCGGGCCACAGCTAGTATAAAAATATACTTATTATTAGTATAGTATAGGCACACATACTAACACGAGATAAACTGAGATAGGAATACTTTAAAATTTACCTTTTGATTAATTACTCAGTTCTGGGTCAGTTGCTCTAATAAGATGATAGATTGATTATGTTATAATTAAGTTACGTTAATTAAAAACTCGTTGCAAAGAATCAGTTCAACGCAACCAGTTTAATAAGTAAGAGAGCGATAGAAGTTTAACGGTTAGTTTAAACTAAATTGCATAAAATAATGTGAAGAAATATTTCAATAACTTAATTTAGGAATTACAGAAATCAAGTTCTAAATTTACTTATTCAACTGACACAAATTAGCGTAGTAGCGTTCGCGTAAATCAATATGACACTATATACAATAACGTTACAAAATGAGCATTCTAACAACTCGGTTGGACATAAACAATGAGCATGATTCACCGCGTCACACGACTCCTTATGAAGCTTTATCGCACAGTTGGGACATGCGCAGTGACCACAAACGGTTGGCATTTGGCACACATACTTCACCAGATAGGGGAGTACAACGGGCGACCGCGCGTCTCGATCGCGGACCTGCGATATTATACAATGACCCCACACCACTGACATATCATGACTTCCACGATCTCTCGGCTTATCAACTAACTGATACGGACTATACCAAATATAGAGTGCTCCCGTCGCGGAGAAAGCAATAAACGTACGAGATTACATCCGTTAGAGTTAACAACTACCTTTACGAATGTAAGGCAAGTTATTTAGTTTCTTGTAAATTAACTAGACGTATTTAATAAGACGTTACTTTCAAACAAACTTATTATCCCGTCTGATTAAATGTTGAAACATGTATGGCCAAACGTAACAGCTAACGTGTAAATATGGTGTTATTTATAGCTTCCTTTAAAGTTTATTTAATATTAAACCTACAGCTAACCGTATAGATTTTCTCACGACTGATATAATATCAATAAATTCATAAGCACATATTTACAATTGCTTCTTGGCCAAGAAGGCAAGTACTACTCACTCGTATATTATTTACTTACTAAGTTATCTTTGAACGTTTAAATAGAAAATGCATAGCGAAAGTGGGACTTGTCGTGTCAATACGACCTTCAGTAAACCACAAAATTGTACTTAATAGATGATGAGATGATATAGCGAAAATAATTGTATTGTATTTTGAACTTTATAGAAACACCAATAAGGTTGAAAAACTTAATGATATTCAGAAACAAAGAGATACCAGTTGCTACAGAAACATCCCAAATTATGGGTATTTAAATAAGCTAGCACCTGCAAAGGAAACTGAAGGCCAAATAATTTTTTAAAGCCTTATAATATCTTAAAATAAGTGTAAGCCAACGTAATAAATTAATCTGCAAGAAAAAGTCCTTGATCTACTTACTCATTTTTAAGTACTTCAGTAATGTCAGAAACCATTGAAGTGTTTTACATTAGAGACATTACAAAGATAACTCCACAATGCATCAGTTCTAAGATATGCCTAGTGCCTACGACTTGGCATTTTCTTCGTGTACATTTGAAAATAAAAGTGTGATAAAAATCAGATTAATAATTACTTAGTAATTTTTTCCAGAAGAAATTCGGCGATATCCTAATGCCCCATTCCATTTTTTCGATCTTCTTAATTTTGCGTGATACGAGTCCAACATACAGACAAATATTCGATGAATTGACGAGTATAGTTCCTGTTACAATTTTATAATATTTTCCAACTTTAATACTAAAATTTTGGGGAAGGAATTCGGAATAAAACCCAAAGGTAGGTCTCTTTCTCTCTCTATCTTTTCGGTTTAAACAATAGGGCTTTTTGAAAACTTTTTTATACTCCATCACCAGCTCAATATGACAAAAACTTGGAAGAAATACTGTACCTTGTTATTGTGGAAGGACCGTATTGAATTTCAATAACGGTTGTGCTCTCACACGCATCATACGCAGCTACTTATTCAATGATTAATGACATTTGACAGATTGTATCAGGTTTCGAATAAACATCACTTTCGATAAGAGTGTATTTATTCAGTTTATGTTGGTCAATCTATCGTGTTGAATTAGATATAATATAATTTATTTTTATTTGATCATCGAAAGTACAGTTATGTAACTATTATATCGTTGAATATAAATCTTACTACACTTATTTAAGTAATTATATTTGGTCGTTATTAAAGACAATACTATACAAAGAATTCTATAGTATAGGGATATGTTTATCCAGATAATATCTCCCTTTGTCAATTGCTCAGTTCTATTTTGTCGATTTCAGTAACAAACATACTAAGGGCCACCATCTTCAAGCAACATTCCGAGTTGGAGTCAGCTACTCACATGTTTTGTCTTTGTCACTTGATATAAAGTAAGATAGAGACCAAACTAACTTTACTTTGTGAGTAACTTGACTTGAAGGTCGTGAAATAGGCCCTTAATTTTATAAATATCAAATATAATTTATAACACTTTGAAAGATTTAAATAAAACCGCTAAAATTGGAAGTTTAAAACAGACATTTCCTTGGATCAGTTCTACCAGCAGCGGCTTCATTATATAAATGCAAACTTATTAAATACAATAGTACTTACATTAGTGGTAAGCTGCGTGGTCAACGTGTGCACTTTTTCCTTAGCGTCAGCCAATTCTCTTCTCAGTTTTCGCACCTGTTGTCAAACAAATTGTAACGATATGTAATTATGACTCATTAAATAATTACTTAGTGATGTTAAGTATACTGTTTGAGATCAAAGAGTATTTACAATGTCATTATTGGTATTTAATATTAATTTATGTTTTAGTTTGTGATTTCAAGAATACAGATATATGTTTCTGAAAATATGTAAGTATTACGTTTGTCTGAGTTTTTTTAATATGTTAAATATTGGTATACAAGTTGTATTATCGGATTGTGTGATCCTATAATCCTATATAATTTCCAGAGTCGATATGATGATGAAGAACTAATGTAATCATCACAGTTATATAAAGTGTTTAGGTGATTTTAAACCGGGGGCATAATGCGTGTTGGTGATCTCAAACCCAAGTTATTTTTGGAAAGTAATAAATAACTACTAAATACAACTACTAATAACCGCGAAATCCGCCACCTTTAAAGTCGTCTTTTTTCATATTTATTTTATTTGGTACTTTTATCAGAATACCAGTAATATAGAAATATTTTTAACCAGAAGGTCTACTAGATACTTTTCATTGAAAATGTGGTATTAGAGACAGTTACCTCATGAGCTTGCCTTTCCTCAGAGCCAGCGCCAGCAGCCAGTGATGACGCAGTTGATACCAGCGACGCGGTGGATCCATGAACTGATGTACACGAAAAAACATTAAGATTTTGCGTTCATTGGTCATTCAAATAGCTATAGTGAATAAAATACTATATTAATGAAAGGTATAACAAAATATCTTTACGTATTCTTAAACTCTTGAGTTATATTTTAGACTTTTCTATCAACGATAATCACCTATCGTATCATAGTCTATTGCACCATAAACAATATACTCGGAAATGTCAAATGTCCACGTTTCATATCAAATAGAACAAACTAGTTTTAATACAAAGTAAATATTCAATTAAAACCCCATAAAAACAGAACCAGGTGACAAATACTTAACCCATAAAGTCCAAGAACACTTCAATACTTTACAAAATATGCTCGCATCAAATACTTTCGTTTCACCTGTCTAAGTGCTAATATAATTACGGCCATATGCACCCAATTATAATGTTTCACATAGTTATTTAAAAAGAAAAGGATAATTTACTTTTAAAAAAGGAACATTAAGTTTTGAAAAAGGAAAATTAAGTTTTTTTCGTTGTCTTTAGTCTTTGGTTTTAACGAAGGGAATGCACTCGATAGAGACCACATGTTTGTGGTTGCGACATTATTTTCAATGCGCTGGACATCTGTGTCTCAGACATAGGATACTTTAAATAAATTATGATATTTTATATCTGAATTACATACGGATATGAGTGAGATACGGAGTGGTGGAGATAATTTGGTCCACATTTCTAACGAGAGCATAATATTTCTATTTAAATCGAGATACTAAAGCAATTGTCGGGAATGAAAGGAAATCGAAACGAATTCCTGGGCACGTTTGGACGAAAAGAAACATTTATGAATTACAATATAAACTTTACACAGAAGTAGAAACGAACCCGTAACCAGGTTTGGTGAATGAAATCACTGCACATAAAGGCATTAAAACTGACGCCTCAGGGATCTCTGCAAGCAATGCAGAGTTGGACAAAATTTTGCAAACCAAAGTTATGTCTGGCATTGTCTCGGAGTAATACAGTAAAAAACGAAAATCAATGGAGTGGTCATCGCCTGGAGCTAATCACAGATTGCTTGCGATCTGTTAAGCAACGTCTGCTACAGTTATTAATTTAATGGGTAGCCGTTAGCGTCAATTAGTTTAATGAACGTTTCGTTACTCTTAAAAACTTCTACCTATAAGTAAAAAATCAAGCCATGTTTATTCGACTTTGAAACTGTCACAACTAATGTCTTGTTTACATATTTGGCGAGCTTCCACAGCCTACAAACCTATTGAAACAATCAGTTAACACTCTAGACTAGTTCCAAGTAAGCCAACCAGAATGGTGTCACTGTCTTAGTGAAAAGGGAATATAGGACTTTCCTTTTTTATTTATCAATGGAAAGTGCGTTTTGCTTGCGCTTTTTTTAACTGATATTTTTAATGGCATATACCATCGCCTTATCAAGAAGATACTTAATAAAATGAGATAGCCTACCACTGTTAGCCTTTCCTATTCACTATAGCTTTTTCTCCCTCGCTCTTTCTCTCTCTCTCTCTCTTTCTTTTCTCAAAACATCATTATGAACAAACTTTAGCTACCACAGCCTTACCTTCATCATTTTTCTTCGGATAGTGATGTGAGTGTCTTGGTGTATGCATCACATTGCCGGGCTGGTGCGTGGGGCTTAGTGCGGAGCGCGGTGACGGCGACGGAGGTTCGGAGACACCGTAGTTTAGACCTAGTTAGGGGGAATACAAAATCTATGAATAGAGTACTTTCGAAGAGGTTTCGAAGAAGCACCAATTTTTTTTTTCAGAAATAGACAAAAATTATGGAGATTCAAACATTCTTCTCAAATTTAGCAACCTGACGTAGTAGTAAAATATAAACAGAAAACAATGAAAAAAAACTGAGATAAGTATATACTTTAACATATTATTGATAAACGCATTGTGGTTTTTATCGCAAATAAAGGCATAAACTTATCCAGATGTACAAACTGGACAGTAAATGACGTCATTGTCCAGCTATAAAATAATGCACGTCAATTTCACTGCAACGAAACAGGAAAATTAAATAAACATACTGTTACATTTTTACAACATTAGGTAAGAAGAATGCAATAAAACTGCAGTAAGTATTTACTTAAACGAAAGCGCTTATACGTACGAACCTTAAAAGTTCTTTTATAAACATAAACTCATGACTGAAACGGGTGAAAGTGATCCCACTTTCTAGAACAAACAATATAGAAACAAATATATGGAAACGTACGTAAACAACATATTCAAAGACACAGCATAATTATGGACAATTTGAAAGCGGTTTTCTTTTGTAATTAGTTTCAAAAGTGGTTTCAAATGCGGATGTTTTCAAATATTTGTACTGTAAACTGTACTGCAAAGATTTGGCAAACAAAACTGTATTTTTAAACATAAATGTTTTAGTAAACAATACTTGACATCGAATGGAATCACCCACTTTTCATTCATTTCGAAACAAGGTTAAAATCCCCATTTTCCAAGCTTACTTTTCGGTTCGACTGTTAACAATTATGTTTTCTTTAATTACAAAAGCGTTTTCATGCTTTGGAGAGCACATCTTAAGCATACAGTTAAGATTATCTTACTAACATCATCGACATGAATCGTCACGGGTAGTTAGTACCTTAAAGTCTTTCAAAAGTAATAAATTACCCTATCTCTGGATTGTGAAGGTCTGTTGGGCAGAGCTAAAAGTATAGTAAGTTTAACCAAAACTGGCGTAATCGCCTAGTGTATTAAGTAGGTTTGATTAGCTGATGGCAATCGTTGCCTTTGGATAATCAAACCACTGTAAGTTGTTAAGTTCCGCCAAATCTGGGAACCCTTAAAGTAAAATAATTTAAATGTGGGACAGTTATTTAATTAAAATTGATATTTTATATTACTAGCAGTTGCAATTATCTCCCTAAAACATAATATTCCCTCAATTATTATTGCAGAAATTATCATACCTTGTCCTCCTGGTCCATATTGCACCGGTAAACAATAGTACGGTTCATAATCGCTCTCCGAAGACCGCTGCAGCATTGAAGGGTATAGCTTCTCTGATTTTGTTGATCTGCAAATAACACCTTTATTAGTATATATGATAAGAGTGATTTTTGAAATTTCTCATTCACAATTTGTCTACTGTAGAGAACCCCCTTTCTCTACAGAAGGGTTGGTGGTAATTGGGATACCAAAGTTATAAGAAAGGAGGAGGTTCTAGGATCTTTTTATGAATTGCATATTTTTTTTAGATCTTAAAAGAAAAAAAGACAAACAAACAGCTTTTATACAATAAATTCTTGGTAGATTAAGTCTGCTGAATGCTTTATATTACTGGCTACAAAGAAAACACTGAAATAGTGTTAAAAAAAGTTACTATTAAAATATTTATAATATGTACAAACAGTCATAAGGACTTGCATTGCAAACAAGTTAATAATAAGATGTTTATCAAATCGAAAATTAAGTAGTCAATAAATATTCAGGTAAGGATATTAAAAAAATAGTTAAATTCGTAGACAAATTGTGAAAGGAACCTTGAAGTAGCACATTACAACATGGCACAATAGTTAGCGTACGTACGACAAAAGCGTATTGACTCCAAATGTTTGCTTGATAGCAATTACTCTCTATTATGTTACGCGTGACCTTAATATATTTGCATTTTGTATGGCGAAATTAAGCGTGGCTTAAAGTTTATGTTTAAGATTAATTTAATATGGCTTAGTAACTGACTTTATTTTTCAATTTTAGAAACTGCATAGTATTTTTTTTTGTTTTACTATGCATAAAGAAATATCGTGCATAGCAAATTATAATTATAAGAAAAAACATAAATCAGGATGACAATAATTTATAAGCACATAAAATGTAGTGCATAACCTACTACAGAATTGTATTGTGGTGGCTAATTATGCAAAAAATAGTCCCAGCACAAATAATAAAGATGATCCAGAGTTATCCTCCAAAAAAAGAAAATGACATTAAAAATAGTGCAAAACGAATAACATCATAACGGTAACATAACGTAGTGTCGAAAAATAACGTAAAGGTGCTCCTTCACCGGGAGCATTCGCGTGTAGTGTAACGTTACAGATTTGAGCATTACATCAATGAAGAAGGAGAACCGAGCATTACAATGCGCACCTTTTAATTTATTAATTGTAATTTGTAATTATTTCACGCGAATGCTCGTTAGTCAGGGAGGTATTATTGTAATGTAATGCTCAAAGACGAATCTGTAACGTTACATTACACGCGAATGCTCTCGGTGAAGGAGCACCTTTAAATTAGTACGATTAACTTAACAAATATTAAAAGTACATCATAGCGAATTCAAATTTTATTCACTTACACATTTAATCACTATAAAGTGAGAGAGGTAACACTAGATTGAGGTAAAGATTCGCAGTGAGGGGCGGGGCTTACTAAAAACTAGCCAATAGAATTCGTCAATTTCAAAAAACGTTACACAGATTTTGAAATAAAAGAATTCTATTGGTCACATTTTACTCAGCTTTGATTTACTCTCTCTGCAACAATGTTACCTTTTACTCAAATATTGTCAAGTAAATCGAGCCATTGAACCACGAAAGCCGTGCCATATTTAAACATGCATAATATAGTTTTTTTTGTGAAGCGTGCCACTTAGAAGCTAAAACATTTACACATACTTCCTTAAGTGGCATACCTTGGGAATGTCCTATCTCTGAGGTAGCTAAAAATTCAACATTCCACTCTTAACATCATAATATTAGTAACTTATTATATACTTATACATTTTAGATACATAACAAGAATAAATAGATGTAAATAAAGGTATGAACAATGAATAAATAAATCCGTTAGAAGGGTGATAAAGAAAGTATGTATGTATGGATGACCTAGTTTGAAGGTAAAGCTATTACCAATATAAACCTTAGCGTACCAGGATAAAGTTTAAATTGGTATGGCATGCAGTTGAAAGACAAATATTGGATTATCAGATGAATAAATATTTAGTTTAGAAAATCTAATCAATATATTAATGAACTATAAGTTTAATTAATTAGTTAAGTAGTTCTAGGCCCAAAACATGGCTCTTTCACTAATATATATTTACAAATATTGATACCAAATGTAAGTACATGAATAATTATTTCAATCTAGTATGTCTAAGATAAGTTAATATTATATTTTAGATACACACCAACATAATACCAGATACATATAGTTCATATGATAGATATCAATACACCATCTACAATACCAAGTGTTATTCGGTAGTTATGACGTCATTTAATTACATCTATACAACCAACCTACTAACAAACACAGAGAACGAAAACCTACCTAATACTGTTGCTCCTGTTTAACCTCGAGCCCTGTGCATCACGATGCATGACCAGCTTGTTATGTGTGAGTGAGCTGCGATGGTGTGAGTTAGGTGAGGATGTGTGGTTGTGGGCCTGCGCCGAGTGGAGTGACGTGAGAGACTCCATCGACTCGCCTTCGGACAACCGACCGGTCGCCGAGTATGTGTTGCTGAAACGGGGAACAGTGATGGGTTTTTTGTGGTCACTTGTAAATTGTTTGAAATAAGGTATATTGTTTGTAACTAGAATTAGGTTATTTACCTATTTATTAATAAGATTAAGTTTGATATTGCTGTTAGTGAAATTTTTGACAATATTAATTTTTGGAATTTCTGTGATAAACTTAAGTTTTTCACCCCCACCTGAAGTGACTCAGTTGGGGGATGAATTATAAAAACAAATTTTCTATCTCTAATACAGTTGACTATGCATTATATATCAGTTAATATAAGTTTCAATATTTCTTATAGATAGTTGATAGTTAATTTAATTTTAATAACATAATTTTCATTTTTTTATCTTCTGTATATCAATCAGAAATTGAAGACTATTAATCATATTTTACAACTGACCAACAAAAAACAGGAAACAAAGCATGATTTACAATATTGCGATTCAAGCATGAACCACATACACATAGGATAGAGAATGATTAGACATGGTAATGGTCATGACAATGCTTGAAACAGACAAACAAATATAATACAGATAGAGGATATATATTTACATTCACACCAAGACAATCAATCACACAATTTTATATAGAAATTATTTAAAAACTAACCTGTGCCTTAACCAAGGAGCGTAGGGTATTCCATAGTCAGATTTGACTTCGGAATAAGTCTGGGTGTCTGAGAGACTTCCGTCGCTTATTTTCATCCCCCCTCTGGGTGTGATTCTGTGGAGAAAAAATACATGTTTTTATTTACTAGCATTTTATTAAATTTTTTTAACTAACATTACATTAAATATATTTCTTATTAGTATTGTCTTTAAATTAAAGATTAACTTTAAATAAAAAAAATAATGAAGATAAACATACTTCAAAGCAGGAATGGGTCTTCTTTCAGTAAACATATTAAAAACACTTTTAATTATGTAAAGTGTTTAAGTTCTAATATTTTGAAAAATATTTTGGTAGGCAAGTCACAGTGTCACTTTATTGAAACCAAGTAAAAAACTAAACTGGCGCCCAAAAAAATTCTCACGATTTCAATTACACTTTACAACCAAATTCACAGAACTTTGAGCTATAAAACTTTGCACTAAAGTTGAAAATCCTTCACTTTGAAATTCTACAACCAAAATAAATACAGATATAGATAACAAACATTGATAAAAAGTGTTTGTTGACAATATTATTGAAAATAGAGTCTAAAAAACGTACCGAAACGTATGAGACATGTTTAGTCCTGCACAAATTCCTTACAACTCATAATAATTGTCACTAATTAATGAGTGAGCGTCTGCACACAACAAACCACTCTTTGAGAATGAAGTAGTTATTTAATTCCTAATTGCGAGTTCATAACATAAAATTGAAGGAACAAGTGCAATATTATTTAATTTATTTAAGTAATTTGTAAATAAAAACATTATTATCAAATTGGAACAGGTTTTCTAGAATATATTTGTTTTATCATACTTATTAAAGGCAGGTCATATTATATGGTTACAGGATTCATTAAAATAAAATTTAATATGCACACAATCAAAGTTATATAAGTAAAATCAATTTGCAAATATCATGTAAGCGCATAAGGACTGTACTTATCTGGATAATTATTTTATGTTGTTATTTCACAGGAAAACATTTTAGGAAATAACTGGAAATACCTAGTTAATTTGAAATAGTATTGGTAATAGTAAGGTTTTGATTTAAGACCTAAAAGTGAAACTAAGAAAGACAATCTATGAAATTTCTTTGAATAATAAAGTTTTTATAATTTTCTACAGGAATATGGCCTATAGGTGAAGTCAAACTATATTCTACAAGCAGCGCCCCGCGGTTTCACCCGCGTAGTTCCCGTTCTCTTGGGAATTTTGGGATAAAAAGTATCCTATGTTCTTTCCCGGAAATTAGGTTCCCCTGTACCAAATTTCAATTCAATCGGTTCAGTAGTTTAGCCATGAAAAGGTAACAGATAGACAGAGTTACTTTTACATTTATAATATTAGTTAGGATAACATTGAAACACTTACCTATGATGATGGAATAAGGCTGCAAACTCATGCGTCCCTGGCTTGGGCAGTGACTGGGATCCGAGCAGTCTCTCTCGCACCGACGCAGACAGCTGAGCAGCAGCTGTACCACCAAGGGAATATGATTTAGGACCAATCCCATTCTCTGTAATTTATAATTATGCACATAATATAAATATAATTGTTTATTAAGTACTTAAATGAATGATATTTGAACTATGTATGACTAAAATGGAATGTAAGGAGAGAAATTGTTATAGAATGGTGTGAATACATTTGTTAAGGGTAAGTATAGAAGAAGATAGATGATATTTTTATTCCAAAATGCTAGCAGAATCTGTAGAAGCAAGACTTGGATGTTGTATAGGTATGTTTGTCTATATGAGGTATCTATAGTAAGTAAAATAATATAACAAGTACCTATGTTGTTACTAAATTACTATTCTTACATTTTATTGACCGGTTAATTTGAACCCAATCATAGAAACTACAATGGGTAAGCTGAAGTTCCTCTAAAATATCCTTTAAGTACTTTTATTATTATCCTAACTAATATTATAAATGCGAAAGTAACTCTGTCTGTCTGTCTGTCTGTTACCTTTTCACGGCTAAACTACTGAACCGATTGACTTGAAATTTTGTACAGGGGTAGCTTATGATCCGGGAAAGAACATAGGCTATGTTTTATCCCGAAATTCCCACGGGATCGGGAACTACGCGGGTGAAACCGCGGGGCACAGCTAGTAACATAATAAAAGTACTTTTACCAATTGAAATATAACACTTTAACGCATTTTTGTCGTGGTTGTATTTTGTTTTACATTTTCTGACGTTTCGGATTCTTTACAGAACCAGTGATCACAGAAGACTAAGATGGAAGACGTCTGTACAAAGTAATGTAAAAAATCCGTTTAAGTGTTTTATTTCAATGTGTAGTGTTCGTGTAAATCAAAGATATCAATACTTTTACCAAATTTATTACATCAACATATATTTTTATACTTTGTTCTCATATTATATTGGTTTAATGACCCATCAATGGCGTCAAATATTTTTCCGTTTTTCGATGACGTGGTTTTGTCATAAAATAACGTCACATTAGTCGGTAGTAACCCAAAACTATTAATCGGTAATACGTAGTAATAGTAACAGCAGCGGCTTTACGGGCCCTAAGACCTTTATTAAAAGTAGAATCACAAATATTAGACCAAAAGAAATAAAATTATCGTAAAAATCCCTACTAATCCCTATCCCTTCTGTCTGTCTGTCTGTCTGTTACCTTTTCACGGCTAAACTACTAAACCGATTGACTTGAAATTTTGTACAGGGGTAGCTTATGATCCGGGAAAGAACATAGGGTATGTTCTATCCAGAAATTCCTACAGGAACGGGAACTACGCGGGTGAAACCGCGGGGCACAGCTAGTTTTTAATAAGTATTTACAAATCATTATATTATTCCTTGGTCGTAAAGTAAAGTAATGCACTTACTATGTATTTGAAGGTTTTGTAGATCTTGTGTACAAGTTTGAGTTCCGCCAGATACCTTCACTTTCGTTCTTGGAACAGCTGAAACGTGAGCGGTCCTTCCACCTGCAAAATAACAAACAAATTGAATACGATACGATTAATTACGATTATACCTAGTATGTGTTACTTACTTAATTGGTTTTTAAAGTCTACATATTAAGCCGGTCTTTATTTCTGATCTATACAAAATAATAATAAATTGTTTCGTTTTGTTTTTATCTTATTGAAAATATTTTTGTAAAACAAAACAAACTTTGAACATAAATTGGCGCCATTGCTTTGATTGAGCGAATCATTTATTTGTCAATGTCAACGTCATTGTTATCAATTTTTAAACAACGTCACTGTCATTTTTTTTCTGAGATTTTTCTGTAGGTAATTACAAAATTTATTTAATATCCATTTTATATAATAAAAGATAATAATAACCAGAAAGAAATTTAAAACTACTGAGAATTATTAAACTTGAGCTGAAGACTTGACTTACGTCATCTAGTGTTGAAAAGCAGAACTACATACTAAATTATACATTACTGCCATCTAGTGTCAAATTGTAAAAGTAAAAAAAAAAATACCATGACTTTGACCATGCTGCGGTGGCCCATTGGATTGTGGTGAAGGTTGCTGCACACCATTCTGTCTTTTCACGTAACCAAAATTTTGAGGAACTTTAGCTTTGCCCGATGAGCAACTGCTGCCGTTACCGCCACTGGCAACACTCGATGGTCGTGACGATGCGCCGCTTGGAGATTGAAGCTGGAAAACGAAGAAAATGCGATTGTAAATATTTTATAGTATTTACTTATAGGAATACTACTAATATTAAAAAGTTAGATCGTTGCTTTTGAGGCAACTGATCTACCATACGAAGAGATAATAAGTACCTGTGAGCCTCCACTCCTTGACGAATGTTGACTAGACGAGTTTGGAGCATATTGGGGATGAGGCGCAATGCCCAGCTGTTGTGCAGCTGTGAGCTTTTCCCGTTTGTGATGTTGAGGGGAGTGATGTCCTGTTCTCCTTTCACCTTTTCGTCCGTGAGACGGGCTTGGGGGCGCTGGTGCTGGTTGAGTCTGTGAAGTAATTTAAGTAAAAAAGTTTAGTAAAAAGTAGATAGTAAGTAACTCGAAACATTGGATAGGTAGGTATTATAAGTTTAGATAATAATACTCGGGCGACTGAGGTCTGCTTGGGTGGAAATAGACAAAACAAATTTTCTGATATAAGTAACAGAAGACTAAACAAGATCGATTTTTCGCCCCCTTATAAACTCCTACAATAAAAGTTTCATTGAACTCGTTATGAATCGTCGTCGTCAATGAACGTCAATGATGAAGAATGTTTTCTTGTGCTAAAATGACTTGTATGACCTATCTAAATATGGCTACATAAAATTTACTGTTGAAGAAAGCGGTCTAATATTTTTGTCCTAATTTTAATCGTGTACTAACCGGCGCCCCAACCCCAGGTGAGTCCGTATACTTCTTCCATGTGGTATCCTGTCGCGGTGCAGGAGGTTGTCTCTCGGTCTGCTGTCCACAATCCGCCTTGCTGCGAGTTCTGCCCACCACTCTGTATACCACGCCGCTACCGCCTTCCATGCCTCTACGTCCACCGTTTCTTCTGGAAAAAGAATTGTAGATTAGTTATGTGTACTTATATATTTTTAATACAAGTAAGTATTGTAAGTTCAGAATTATGTACACGTATGTACATAGTAAGTAAATACTTAGAATCTATTACTTTGGATAGCTAAATATTTATTATAATGTGGATCAAATCTTGCAAAGTATCTTCTAACTAAATTAGTTCCCGAATTTTTCGTTTATCATAACTGTAGATGATTTGTTATTGAAGTACCTACTTAAGGTTTACTTAACTTATGTTTGTACGTATACAGGCGGGTCGCAGGGTTACCCTTTGTTGAAATATGAGTCAGACATTGCGGTAAAAACCTTTTTACGTTAAAGTGGATGGGTAAGAGTATTAAAAATGCGGTCGGAGTCCGGAAAGAAAATAATTACCGTTGAACATTTGAATTTGCGTCACACATTATTCCTTCTCGGCGCGCGGGGCAAACAATAAACTAAGTAAATAATGTTAACTAAAAATAAGCAATCAAATTTTTTATTCTTATTAAGCTAAAATGTGTCAGTCAGTTCTAGAAATAGTTAAGAACTTTCTTCTACGTAAGCTTTTTAAAAACACTGATTGTACTTATTTGTTCGGGAAAAAGAACGACGAGTAACTTTTTAGTAAGTTAGATCAAAAAACTTTTTGATCACATGACACTATAGATACGTACGTTCAGTAAAAACACATAGGTACTATACCATACATTGGCAATTTAATAAATCTTACAAGTTACAAATAAAATCGGTTTAGTTGAACTTTTAAATTTCGAAATAATTGGGGTCAGTAGTTCGAGAATACTCGTAACCTCGTTAGATACGAAAACGTCTTCAACTTTATAAAATCATAGTTATGCTTCAATTTGAAAAGATTGTTTGTGTTATTTTATTATATTAAATATACAAACAAAATCTCCGAATCACTATGAAAACTACAAAATAGCAAAGTTCTATCCCCAAACAAAGAGTACAGTCGAAATCCCAATGTAATCAAACTCCACATACGGGAATGGATCGCGGAGTCGTACCAATTTGCACGAAACTGAACTGAACCAATCTCTGTTTGTTGATTTTCGTGTTATGTAACATGACATGTGTAAATATTGTATGTATTTGTGAATATTTGCCATGTTTGGTAATAGATCTATGTAACAATCGGTGTTTGATAGCTGTCTATGAATGTTTGAATTAATGATTGTGTGCGTAGTTTCTGATACCCTAGATACAAGATTCGAACATACCTAGTTAGGGTTCAGTTACTATAATGAGATGATGTAGTGAATGATGTTATGTTTAGGCAGATTTAAGAAAGTGGGATTTAGGTAGTACTGATTAACTACCTAATACGACATGATCGAAATATATCATGTATTCTCTTACTACTTATTTAAGTAATTATTTGATAAAAGTGCAATGTTATGAAACAAAATAAATAAACGCTAGTAACTAATCGATCTTATATAAGTTAGCGTCAAACGCAGTAAGCTGATCACGCGATAAGTAGAGTAAGCCCTTACAATAATTTATGTTCTTTGAATTAGCACTGCTGCAGAATTAGCTCATTTTTATCCCGGAGGTTTCAAGTAAGCACTTACCTATATGATTTTGTTGCAGTTGTGTCTAATCGAAGGTCTGGGTAAATACTATAAAAGGATATGTATGTATACTGTATAAAATGCACGTATAACAAAAGTCACTCTTTTTCAAGCACGTGCCCTCTTTGGACCTTACTAATTAAATATCATCTACTTCATTAAGCGTTCCTTTTATCCGACACTTAAAAAGTAAAAAGAAACTCCGTCCTTTACAATGGCTGCCCTGCGACCTGTCGAGGCTGTCGATATTTTCTTTACAAAACCTTTTAAAAAAGCTTGTACCACCATATTGTGTGCCTTTTACGAAAAGATTCAAAGAGTTTTCAATACAACCGAACTTGGTTTCCAATTTTGTATCGTCTACCTACATGTTATTATCGCTTCAGTGCGGCATAGCCTGCAAAGTAGGAGTTAACGAACCAAAGTTCCATTACTATGGCATGTTTTGTTATTTTCTAAACATGATTGAGATTTGTTATATCTAATACTTACATGTAAGGTAACTGTGGTGAGTAAGCGTATCCTTCCTCATTGTACCAATATCATCATCGAGAAAGAGAGAGGCAATGAGATTTTACAAGCTGATACTTACTTTCATGTAAGTAAATTAAAACCTTGTACATAGACGAGCTAACTAGAACCTAATAAATGGAATGAAACAAGAAAAACTTCTAGTTTTCTTTCTTATTCTTGTTTTCTTCTTCTAAATGCACTTCCAATGTGTAGTGAAACGGCCGTGTAGATAAAAACCTCTTCAACAATTAGAACTCTAAAGTCGTTTGGGTCATTCAAGCTTCTAAAATTTACGGTAGACAAAATTATTTCTAAATATAGAATTCATATGTATTTTTCCATAAACAGGTAAAGGCTACTAATAAAGTTGATTACTATTCGATGTTATGATAGCATTTCTATAATTTACTGGTATCTAAATATAACTATCTGTTAATAAGAAATAAGTTCTAGAAGCAAGAGCTAAAATGTTATCATAAGTATGAATGATCGAGTGGGCGATATCGTAGCAATTTTTCCATCCAATTCGAGACCTCTATTTATAGCCAACATTTTATCACAAAATAGAGCTCTTTATAGATTCTTTTCGCAATGTTACCTAGAAATATATTTATAAGAAAGATACGACGGACAATAAATTTCTTTCTAGAACTATCTTGTTGGGTCCACACCTGAATACTTATGTGTGTTTGATAGAAGCTTGGAATATTTTTCCTAAAAGTGAGTGAAAAGAATTGCTTATTATTCTGCCGTCTAGTAGCTCTTTTAGTACCCTTGTCTAATCTCACAACTTGTCTTTCCCAGCTACAGCATCAATCGACAAAAGCGCCTTTACACTCCATATTTCCACCAAAAAAGTACAATTTTTAATCCGCCCTACCTTTTTTTCAATCCCTCAAACCTCGGTAGACACAAAGCGTGTAAATGCCCCTTAGTAGGATCTCAAGAATATTTTTCTTAAGGCGAAAATGTTTCAAAAAGCCGCTATGAATGATACCTAATCCCTTCTCGACTAGGCATTCAAGATCAAAGCGGATTATACACGGCTCAGAGGCTAGCTCGGCTGAACAAAGGCATTGAATTGAAGAACTGATAAAAGGGAGGGGCGGGTCTGTAGGCGCAACATGTCGCTCTGACCTACTTTCATCAGATGCACGGTTATCTGATCCGATGGGATACTTGGTCCAAGTGTTGACGTCACTTAAAAATTAACACCCTTATTCCATTGATTTAAGCCCGTTTCAGCTTCCTGTACTGGCCTTGAATTTACAATGAACCCTTTTGTTACCAACCACGTGGATGACGTAACAGGCGAATGACTGGTTAGGGATCAGTAAGCCGTTAGGGCCCTAAAAATTGTAACAGTTGGTCTAATTATAATCATCGTAGCACACACAAAAGGCATCTGGAGAAGTATAATAGCGCAAAACTGCCCGTTTACAAGTACAAAGTAGGGATCAATTGATATAATAAAAGTACTAAGTAACACTTATGATAACTACAAGGTCTCCACATAAAGTTTGAGAATTTTAAGACAAAGAGTGCCGTAAGTCATTTTCCTGGTTATGGTTTAAATCCTGATTACATAATAATTGACATCCTAGTCAGCACAATATGGCTTAAACATTAAATCAAAAATAATAATATTAGTATGCCGAACTGCCAAACGAATCATTGCAGTTTCAATTTCCGTGTATGGTAAGTAAATATTTACGTGATGCACAACTATTTATGTACTTATTTCAGTCTGGGTTTGTGTATGAATCAATTGTCTATAGCATAATTTCTGATAGTCTAGAAAAAGGAAATAAACTCAGGGGCCAGTTGCTATATAAAGATGAACTGTGACTTAAAATAATTATGTCAAAATTAATTTTAGGAAACTTATTACTCAAATCAGTAAAGTCATATAATTAGCTTCATAATGACAATAATTATTATAACTTCCCAGCTATTAATGATAATAAATACACATACAAAGTACTTATATTGTTTGTTTATTGTTCTTACAACGAAGTCAATTCAAGTAGCTTGGTTCATTAATCACACCGCTATTAAATTCATGTGGATCAATGAAGCTTTTGTTTTTATGATAAGATCTATCTATATTTGAACTTAAAACAGGTTAATATTAAAACTGTGTTATTGTTTTTTCAATGTAGATTACGTATGATTTACCCACCAAAAACATTCTGTAAAAAACTAGCCAAGTCTCGATGGAGCTGCTTGTTTATCTCTAAAAAGTAATGAAATCTAGATAAAGTCGTACCAAGTCTAAGGTTCCTTACTGCGATTTCTTTATTATTATAGTTAATGTTTTGTGACTTGGCCGTTGAACATTGTTTAAAACGTCAATAGTGGGTACAAGTCAATTTTGTTTACACGTAATGTTGTAACATTATTAAAATACGCAGCTTTATCAAGCCTACAATTGACTGGATATTGAATCAACGTTTTTCAAGTGGCAATTTTCTATCGTCAATGGGTAAGTGGTTCTGGCGACAGATTGATGCAATAGTCTCATGGAGCACCTAGTTTTGTACCCTTGTGTACAGTTGTGTACTTGTGTTCAGTGTTTCTTCAACGGCCAAGTCACACAACATTAACTATAATAATAAAGAAATCGCAGTAAGGAACCTTAGACTTGGTACGACTTTATCTAGATTTCATTACTTTTTAGAGATAAACAAGCAGCTCCATCGAGACTTGGCTAGTTTTTTACAGAATGTTTTTGGTGGGATTTCCCTTCTTTTTGTAGAAATATTGATTTACAAATACTAAAAACAAAATAAAATAAATAATTAAGGGGGCTCCCATACAATTAACGTGTCTTTGTAATTTTTGGTACGGAACCATTCGTGCGTTTTTTTTTATTATTGCTAATCTTTCTTTTCTTTCTCTCCGGTTCTGATTCTTGTAACACACTTCTAGCAACAGTTTTTTGTATTGCCCATTTGCGTTCATTATTTATTATTCTTTTACAAGGCTTAGAGGGTTTTATTTCTGAAAAATCGGTGCAGTATTTACGCCTTAGCCGGTTGTATTCAGTGATCGCTGATGCTTGAGCTTTTATACTTTTGAAATCAACATTAATGAGGTGCACCCCATGAAGATTGGTTACTCGTGAAAGCGCCACGTAGGCTTGGCCACAAGAGAATATGGAAGTGCCAATGTCCATGAGGGCATTTCTTAAACTTAGTCCTTGGCTCTTGTGAATTGTTAAGGCATACGCTACACAGATTGGGAATTGTTCTCTGTACACGTATGCCCGGGGTATAATCTCAAATTTCGATTTAATAGGCAATAATTCGTGAATGAAATTATTTGTGAATTTTAAAACCAATTGTTTAGGCTTTGTTTGGTCTTCGGGATCCCATCTCACTTTTTGTACCACGCCTATTGACCCATTTACTAAACCTAAACTAACATCTATGTTTCTCCTAAGCATTACTTTAGCTCCCTCTTTAATGATTATAGTTTCTTCCAGTCCAGCAGTCATCGACGCATCATCTTCATATTTTTGTAAACACGCCCGGGCTTTCGTTATCATACATTTTGAACAATCCAAGGAATCTTTAGCAACTAACTTTATCTCAGGGTGTGGAATCGCTTTTAACATAGCATTATTTAACTGCATACACATATTTCTAGTCGGTAGTAAACAAACAGTGTCGTCTGGTAAGTTCCTCAAACATTGTGCTATTTCCATTAACCTTCCTTCATTGGAATGCGAGAGCAGAGGTATTAATCGGTTAGACAGTATATCTCTGTCTGCTTGAGTTGTCACTCCTACTCTGATTCTTTTTAACATTTCTACAAACGTAGAATCATCCAGCTGTCTCATATTCAGCGTAAGTTCGTCGTAACTAAAAAGTTCAGTCCATAAGTTTGGAACACTTAAGGAGCCTATAAGTTTATTAATTTCTGAAGGGGTTAGTTTTTCGAATGGCGACTTTTCTCTAACGGGAGGAAGTTGCAAAAGATCTCCAAGCACTAAAATATGTTTTTTTCCAAACCAACCATCTTCTACATCAGAAGTATCAAACACTTCGCATAAACGAAGATTTATGTAGGCTAGAGTTACATTAGATATCATGGACACTTCATCTATAATAAATAATTCGACAGTTTTTAAGTCTGTCCTTAAAACTTGAAGTACTTCGTCTGAAAGCGGTTTGTATTTAGGAGTTTGTTTATGCTCTACTGGCAGTTGTAGTAATCTGTGAACAGTTAATCCGTTTACGTTAAATGCTGCTATTCCAGTCGGGGCAGTAATAGCAACATTTTTATGCAGGTTGTTTTTAATCCATATTTTTAAGGTTTTTATTAAATAGCTCTTGCCGGTGCCACCGGTACCACTAACAAAATGTCGCAATATTTCTTTTTGGTTTTTTATTTTATTGGTGACTGTATCAAATACCTTTTTTTGATCAGAATTCAGTTTATCTATCATTGCTTGCTCATTCATTTCAGAAATATCCGCTTCAACTAAATCAAAGTTGTTTAATTCATTCATAGCATTTACCGCTTCCAAAGCTTCAAACTCTAAAGGATTGTCGGGTCCTTCATCTACTATGTTTTCCCTTTCTTCGTTTAGCTCTACTACCTTTTCTTCTACCTTTTCAAAAGCTGTTTGTAAAATATTTCGTAATTCAGTCCGTAAATTTCCGTAGCGTAACGCTTCTTGTAAATCGTCCTTTACAGCATTAAATGCTTCTGTGTATGTCTCATGTTGCATTTTTAGGTCATCTAGTATTCTCCAAGGTTTAAATAATAACAACAAGGAAAAGAAATATTTTTCTGGCATTTGCTCTACATCATACAGGTAATGGTTAATTAGATATGGTCTATCTCGTTTTTTTAAGTATTTTTTATTTGCTAAAACATAATACTCTACTTTATTTGAAACAGGTCGTGTATTAACTAAATCATAGTCTTTCGAAAAGTCAAATAGATTCATGTCTAGTAATTCGTCAGGTCTGGCAGGGTAAACGTTGTCTATCCAAGAATCGTAATATATGTCAGTGGAATTCCGGTCCAGTGCAGTCATTTCAGATTTCGATTTAACCCTGCGATTACGATGAATGTTTACGTCTAACCATCTTATCGTTGTTTGTGGGTCCGTGCCGTAAAGTGGGATTCCCAATAATGTATCGCTGGCTTCTAAAGCTCCGCATTCCCGATTCGTCAACACTCTGAGACCAATATTATATAACCGGCTCCTAAGACTTTTTGTAGAGTTAATATCGTTAAACATGTCGGTTGCATGGGTCTTTTCACTTTTAGTAGTATACTTGGTCACATAATAGTTCAAGATGGCTGTTTTCTCTCCAACATATTGAATGTCAATATTTCCATTCCACGCTAGCAGTAAAGCAGGATTGTAGTCATTAATCATATCTGACTCCTTTGAGCGGACAATATTGTAGAGACGATTATTAGAGCTAAGAGTTTTTCTTGCCGCTATAGTTTGAAAAATGTCTCTTATGATAAGAGAATCCGTCACAGTTCGAGGAAATCCAAAACGGCAAACTGAAACGAATCCTTTTTTCGTTTTCTTTCTCCTCATGCAATAACTGTTATGTTTATGCATTTGATACGAAATGACACGTTGATGTAAAATAGGAGAAATATCTTTTTTTGGAATGACACATGTCACGTATTTAGAAATAAATGACGCTACCTCGTCTATAGATGACTTATGTAGAATAGGTGCATCCTTAACCCATAACATTAAATGGAAGTGCTGAGCACCCCTAGATTGGTACTCTCGACGCCAAAAGTAATGAATTATCTTGCCTAAAGGCTCATCTGAACTAGTTATAAAGTCTAGCATAGCATGAAACTTGTTATCTATAAAACGTGAGGTAGATACGGGGTCAAGAGCAACCAATTCACTGATTGTTTTATTAGCCATTTCAACGCCATTTACTTGCCTGATGTACTCTCCCAAATCCTCCCACATCCACTCAGAGGGACTCATGGTAAGAAACCAAGTTGCTGGACCGTAATTTTGAGTCATACAATTTACATCGTTTCTTGGTTTTTTCCAGAACTGTTCGGTGTTCCTCAGTCGACCAAATATTGCGGTCAAATCACCTTCCAGCTCATCATTGTTAAGCATTTGGAGATACTGTCCTGCCGTAATTTTATCTCTCTGATTAGCACAATTCATTTTATAAAAGATGCCGGCGTTTAACTGTCGCATATTAGCATCATTCAATAAGAAAAATAGATACTGTTGGTTAAGTCTAAATTGAGGATGTTTCGACATAAGCCGGGCTTTAATAAATTCACTAGAAGTTACTTTCTGCTGCCGGTTATGAAATTGCCCGTATTTTCCATCTATATATAAATGTGGAAAACATTTAACATCGAGGTCTTTATCTCGGGCATCAATCGGTGCTGTGTTTACTTTGAGCATTTGGTAGAGTTCTGAAGCTGGTGCATTTTGTTTCCGTTCATTCAAAGGATAAATGGTGTAATGCTCATAATCAGTTTCCTTTTCTCTTGTGATTTGGGTCAACAGTGCTGCTGTACCATCTTCTAAAATACCTTCTTCAGCATTATCTGGTATATTTGTGACGTTATGTTGAATATTTTCATGTATGTTTATAAGCTGGTTAGGTAAATCTGGTAATTTGATATGAGCATAATGTTCGTTTATATTTTTTAAGTATTGTAATGCTTTATACACTTTATTAACGTCAACAATGTCTTGCCATATAATATTTGCTTTGTTTGGCGTACTTCGGACTATAATATAAAGTTCTGGGTTTTCAATTATTGCGTCTTCAGGTTTTGGCAGTTTTTTTAGGGTTTCATCCATCGGAAGCGGTAAATGAAACGTCCTGCCCTTTACTTTTTTAACCATCTGACGATTGGGTAGACGTTTATTAGCCACAGGATTCATTGTGACAACCACCTGAAACGCTTTAGCGCGTTGGATTAAAATGTTTTCATAGTCATTCAGCTGAGCTATTTCTGGTGGAACAGTGCTTACGTGCATGTCATTGAGGATACAGACAGCAGGCATTTGGTTAGCACGAATCTTAGCAAGGCATGTGAGGCATATGTACGGACTGTGAGTTATTAGGTTAGAGCTATAGTAGTTCAGGAGCTGATTCCAAACATCTGTTGATATGGGCTTTCTTAATCGTTCTAAGGATCTAATATCCCTAGAATAACAAAGTTTATTGCACGACATACAATCCAGTTTCGGTGTGTCTACACTTTTTTTGGAAAATAATTTGAAAGCTACCTTATTACTTTTTATTATTTCATCTTCCACGATTTCACTATCATGTGTACGCTCTACAACGGCACTTCCTACCGTGGGCTGCTTTCCTAGCTCCATAAGCTTATCCACATTACCACTTGCCAAAGAATCGTCAATATCAAGCAATAGCTTACAGTCGCTGTGTATTTGATAAATCTCTCTGATAATAGTTCGAAGATGTGGGAAATGCGATTTAACGTTATTAATAAAGTTAATATTTTCTTGCAGTTTACCTGTTTCTAAAGACATCGAGTAAATTTGCGCAGTAGTTTGGAGGCTCAATACTTCGAAAATGTTTTTCAATTTTAGTAAGATTCTATCATTTAATACGCACAATGAATCCGAACAAGACCAAGTCAGACTTTTGGACATTTCCTTAACATTTGTAAAAGTCTTTGCTTTGCCAGTATCATCAATCTCAATGGGTTTTTCTTTATCTTCATAAACCTTATAAGCTTGTTCAGAATAAAATGGCTCTTGGTTACTACGATGTTCTGATTTACCAAGAAATGCTTCAAATTTCTCTTTAATTTCCGTGCTTTCAGGACATATTTTTAACTTCTCTAATGCCGCTATTATTTTTTCTTTTAATTTATTTGCAGTCTTGTTCAAATCTTCTAAAGTTCTTTGCCTATTATGGAGAGTCCACTTAACTATTTTTTCTGATTCTATTCTATCTTTAAGTTTAGTTGTAAGAACTCTGGTGATTGATTCTGTGTTTCCCTTAAACTTTAGTTTGTCAGTAGATCTCTTTCGCGCTAAGTTTTGTCTATTTACTTCTGGATGTGAAGCACGGTAGCGTGATACTGCGGCCTGATTGACTTCCGGATGTAAAACACGGTAGCGAGATACAGCAGCCTGATTGACTTTCGGGTTTGAAGCATTGTAGCGAGACACAGAAGCCTGATTGACTTCCGGATGTGAAGCATTGTAGCGAGATACAGCAGCCCGATTGATTTCCGGATGTGAAGCATTGTAGCGAGACACAGCATCCCTATTGACTTCCGGATGTGAAGCATTGTAGCGAGATACAGCAGCCCGATTGATTTCCGGATGTGAAGCATTGTAGCGAGATACAGCAGCCTGATTGATTTCTGGATGTGAAGCACTGTAGCGAGACACAGCAGCCCGATTTACTTCAGGATGTGAAGCACTGTAACGCGCTACAGCTGCACGGTTTACTTCAGGGTGTGAAGCACTGTACCGTGCTACAGATGACCGGTTGGCGCCTGGATGTAAAGAATTATAAAGTTCTACGGTTTCTCGACGTTTTTCAGAGTGTTTTTGTCGATAACGAGCCGCAGCTTCTCGAAGTTGTTCAGATCGTGACAGTTCGGATACCTTAGATCTTCCTTTTTTAGTTTTAGTCGGTCTACCGCCTTTTCCCTTATGCTTCATGTTCAATTCACTTTGCGTAGAGTTTAAGTCATATAATGTACATATAGCAGTATCTGATGTTATAGAATTTAATGTTATGGGATCAAAGGGGGAAGAAGATGAAGAGGCCTCTCGTATAGGAATGAGTACATCGTAGTGGCCGCTTAAATAACTACCGGTAAAACGTAAACACTTTTTTTGACCAGCATCGCCAAAGGAACCTCTTAGTATACCGTTCTCATACACTTCAAAAGTAAAGGGATAGATTTTTCCAGCAGCCATAAGCTCAGAAACTGAGCCGTAAGTAGTGGGTTTCATCATATTGCTAGTGTAGGATTGGGCACTCGTGTATACGTCACCATCAGCATCACACGTGTACACATGCATTTCGTCCCAATGTTCAGCAACGTATGCAACTATCGCAGATCTGATACTGCAAGTTGAGTCAGTTCTACCATACACCAAGAAAGATATTGAATGGAAGAGACAAGACCCGTCTTTGGGCATACCAACTACTTGGTAGCCAGTAAGTTCATCGTCGTCTTTTAATATTATCGACATTTTTTACTATATTATCTTGCGAAATCAAACACAAATAAACTCAACGACCTTTAGTATATGGACAACAAATCAGAAATACCTACCTATAATATTTATACTAAACAAAATTATTTTTTACTATACCTATTACCTAGCGAAATCAAACCAAATATAAACTCAACGACCTTTAGTATATGGACAACAAATCAGAAATACCTATAATATGTATACTAAACAAAATTATTTTTTACTATACCTATTACCTAGCGAAATCAAACACAAATATAAACTCAACGACCTTTAGTATATGGACAACAAATCAGAAATACCTATAATATGTATACTAAACAAAATTATTTTTTACTATACCTATTACCTAGCGAAATCAAACACAAATATAAACTCAACGACCTTTAGTATATGGACAACAAATCAGAAATACCTATAATATTTATACTAAACAAAATTATTTTTTACTATACCTATTACCTAGCGAAATCAAACCAAATATAAACTCAACGACCTTTAGTATATGGACAACAAATCAGAAATACCTATAATATGTATACTAAACAAAATTATTTTTTACTATACCTATTACCTAGCGAAATCAAACACAAATATAAACTCAACGACCTTTAGTATATGGACAACAAATCAGAAATACCTATAATATTTATACTAAACAAAATTATTTTTTACTATACCTATTACCTAGCGAAATCAAACCAAATATAAACTCAACGACCTTTAGTATATGGACAACAAATCAGAAATACCTATAATATGTATACTAAACAAAATTATTTTTTACTATACCTATTACCTAGCGAAATCAAACCAAATATAAACTCAACGACCTTTAGTATATGGACAACAAATCAGAAATACCTATAATATTTATACTAAACAAAATTATTTTTTACTATACCTATTACCTAGCGAAATCAAACCAAATATAAACTCAACGACCTTTAGTATATGGACAACAAATCAGAAATACCTATAATATGTATACTAAACAAAATTATTTTTTACTATACCTATTACCTAGCGAAATCAAACCAAATATAAACTTAACGACCTTTAGTATATGGACAACAAATCAGAAATACCTATAATATGTATACTAAACAAAATTATTTTTTACTATACCTATTACCTAGCGAAATCAAACCAAATATAAACTCAACGACCTTTAGTATATGGACAACAAATCAGAAATACCTATAATATGTATACTAAACAAAATTATTTTTTACTATACCTATTACCTAGCGAAATCAAACCAAATATAAACTTAACGACCTTTAGTATATGGACAACAAATCAGAAATACCTATAATATTTAAAACTCGAACAATATTTTGACACCTCGCGTGAATCCGTAGCTCGTACTATCATACAATCTCGGCACAATTCACCATCGTGTGTTAGAAAATTAAGTAACAACGCCATCTGTTGGTACGGTTTGCGACTAGTTTTTTACAGAAAGTTTTTGGTGAGATTTCACTTCTTTTTGTTGAAACGTGGTCATATTGATTTATTTTATTAGATTTTCATATTTGACACAGTTTTTCTTTTTAGGAGAAGTATTTTATTATTAAGCGCCCCGCGGTTTCACCCGCGTAGTTCACCCCCACGTAGCACCCGTTCGCGTTTCCGTAGGAATTTCGGGATAAAAAGTATCCTATGTGCTTCTCCTGGTTCTAAGCTACCTCCCCACAAATTGTCAGCCAAATCAGTTCAGCTGTCCTAGAATTATAATTCCCGTTCCCATTCCCGTGGGAATTTCGAGATTAAAAGTATTCTATCCGCTTTTCCTGGTTCTAAGCTACCTCCCCACCAATTTTCAGCTAAATCAATTCAGCCGTTCTTGAGTTATAAATTCCCGTTCCTAATCCCGTGGGAATTTCGGGATTAAAAGTATTCTATGTTCTTTTTCTGGTTTTAAGCTACCACCCCACCAATTTTCAGCCAAATCAGTTCAGCCGATTTTGAGTTATAAATTCCTGATCCCATTCCCGTGGGAATTTCAGGATTAAAAGTATTCTATGTTCTTCTCCTGCTTCTAAGCTACCTCCCCACCAATTTTCAGTTAAATCAATTCAGCCGTTCTTGATTTTTAAATTCCCGTTCCCAATCCCGTGGGAATTTTGGGATCAAAGGTATTCTATGTCGTTTTCCTGGTTCTAAGTTAACTTCCTACCAATTTTCAGCCAAATCAGTTCAGCTGTTCTTGAGTTACAATTCCCGTTCCCGTTCCCGTATAATTCCCGTTCCCGTTCGATTATCCTAGTTTTTATAGTTTTCCCTTTATGTGGGCATTAAACCCTAACTCTGTACCAAATTTCAGCTCTCTAGGTTTATGGGAAGTACTAGTTCTATTTTGATGATCATGAGTGAGTGAGTGAGTGAGTGAGTGAGTGAGTGAGTGTCTGTCATAAATACGAAACTTTGCTTTCGCTTAACTTCGGAACTAAATGACCTACAGACTTGAAATTTTATTTTAAGTATGTGATTGTATAGCTTACTGGATGACGAAAATTTCAGTGCTCTGGGTTTATCCAAAGGTTCTCAAATAGGGGCCTGAAAATGCGGCGAAAGGGTTCCTGTAAAGGATGGTACGGCAGTGTTTGCTTCGCGCTCGACTTGGCGGGGGGCACTGCCGTGCCCCCAGATTATACTAATTTTGTTTGTCTTTTATCTTACTTATTTTCATATATTTTTTCATTATTCTTATAATTCAAAAACAGGCAGACATAACATAGGTACCTAATCATTCACTACATCATCTCATTATAGTAACTGCCCCCTTAACTAAGATCGAAGCTTTTGTATATATGTATTGTTATAATTGCGTAAGAAAAGGAAAATATATGTAAGAATTTGAAGCATTTTGACACAAAAATAGATTTATGAGACCACAGAAATCAACGAAACTGTCAAAAGAATTTTAATTTTAACATAAATATGAAGTTACAATTAGCCGAGCCGTGTTTACTTCGTTTCGTTTGAAGGGTCCCATTTCTTACTCCATCTAATTGTGGTACTTTACTAAAGTGGGGCACGGTACCGGGAAAGTTTAAAAAAGTTAACGTACCTACATTTTATCGTAATCTTTATTGCGAAGGATTTTACGGCTTTCCGCGTTTTCCGCCGTGACAAAATCCATAAGTTCAACGTTCGTTTTTCAAATGAATGTCAACTATTTTATGCTTTTGTTTTCATAGTTGCCAGTTCATTTTTATGAAAAATCTCTCTGATGATCTTGAATATTTAAACTGCTTAGCTGTGAGCTATAAAGCTATAACGAAAATGCTTGAGATCCTTTGTTATTAAAGAGGATTTTTTGATATGATAGGGAGATAGGGGATATAAAATTTCATCAAATGAGTTCCGTTCCATTGCAAACATTTTCCTCAAATTCTCCAATAGGAATATGAAAATCAAATTAAAAACATTATTCTTAGGATCATACTCCTTACATTAAATCATCAGTACAAATCGACCTCTGTCATAATATTGAGATGTTACAAATTACAATACTTTATTTGATCCCTTCCTACAAACAATCATAATATATTTCTATCAAAATAAACACAACAAATTTCCAACTACATTTTCTCAAAACTAAAACCTAAAACTTCACTACCTTGCTAAAAAATGAAACTGCTGAGTAGTCTTTTACTTAGAAGTTGTTCATTTAAGAGTTCTTCACCTAGGTGTTTCAGTTCAGGTTAAGCAAACTTCAGAACACTAGTTCCTGCGCTGGTTGCGGTTACAAATACTGCAGTGTCCTACTTAGGTTCAAATGAGATGCAATCTACTGCAATCCCATTTGAGTAAATATTAATTGCGAATACATGTGCTTAGTGCACCTATTATTTTTAATTAAGGAAGGGATTACCGTTAAATTTAATACAGCTATTAAATTGTAAGCTAACGGTAACATGAGATAACATTGAACGATTACCGAACTATATTTATACATAATACCTGCCTAATTACCTTTAGAAAAAGTATGAAACAAAACAACAATTGCTTTGCCTACTCGATTCTGTATTTCAAATTAAGAAACATAATACAGATTCTTTGGCAAAAAATATTTCGTACAAAAAGTAAAGCCACAAAACAGAATTGAAAAGAAAATGTTGTTCTCTTAACAAAACACAATTGAAAATATTTCTTTTTTCCCTTAACTTAAAAGTTTTCCTTTTCTGTTAAGTTTAAACACGTTGGCGAGCCATGACTGATGTTTTGGCGTGACGCCATCCATGTTACCTCTTGTTTACTTCTTGTTATGGCTTTTTGCCAACTAATTATATGAATCAAAACGTCATAGGGTTTCCTTTTACATTTACCGACCAACTTACATAAGCTATTGTATGTAATTAAGCACAATGTTAAATAAATGTATTATATTATAAGGTAGGTTGACATCTGCGAATGTTAAACCAGTCCTAATTCATTTTAACCCTGTTACCGATAACATAAAATTTGAAAATTTTAAGAGTTACATAGTCAGTAGCTTTGGTGACGTGTGGATTTCTTATAGGTCCCTCAACTAGCGTTTAAGTCTGTCCTTCTGAACTACGATATCAATTTGGAGAGATCTAATTACGGAAACTACGACTAACATATGAGTTAAGTTTGTCCTGTATTCTGTCTATGTATTAAAGATCGCTTATCTTGAAAATCATCGAACAGATTGGTTTGTAATCTCGGTCTATCTCGTTTCCTAATAAACTAACATGTATAGCCAGGCTGTCGCTCTTATATAATTTGGCTTAACTCAACGCGCCGTAATCTTAACACGGAAAGGAAACATACTAATTGAAATCGAAACGGGCGTCGCGCAGATGTGCAATATAATAGCAACTGTAATCCTCCCCCACGACTTTACACCACACTCATTTCGAACATTGGTGTCTTAATGAAACCTCCATGCCTGGAGCCACGCACTAATGATGACAGATCTCCTGAAAGAGGAACCTTTCTGTCTCATTATCTATGGAACGAGCTCTCTCATTATTCAGCTCATCGTTGTCTGTTATGAATAGGTATCAAGATTATTGTTTTATTTTGACAGTGACAATAGAAATTTGAATTTAATAATGATGAAATGCGGGTAGAATAAGGTTGGTAACAAAGGAATTATAGAGCGTAGATTCAAATGTATTTCCACGGATTATTTTGTTTGGATCAAGGTTTGTTTTACGTAATTCTATTAGGATGATTATCTAACCAATCTAACAGTCGGTATAAATAGTTGTAACTTTTTTGGCAAACACAGGGGTCGGTGTAAGAGTACCGAAAAAGTTATTCTACTCCGAGTGTGGGAGTGTTTGGTAAAAGTGTTTTTCTTCTTCACTATAAATAGTTTACTCGGTCAAGGTGAAAAAGTAGTCAACATTTCATGGCCGTAAAGGTAAGGTATTGCCGTAATATATAGGTTTCACACAAAGCAAAGAAAATGAAACGGTCAAACTTTAAACTTGTAATGGAGAGCTCCAAGTTACAATATAGACATATTTACTTGCAGAGTTTTACCTATCAAAAATTGCGGACATTTTAAGAAGTGTTTTAAGGCACTAAATGGTTGGAAAAACGATATAAAATGTAAACTTCAAATGACTTTAGGACGTATAAAAAATGAAGTAAGATTTTCCATAGCAAAAAATATCAGACTTTTCTGAAAAGGTCTTCAATCGTATTTGTTGCCGGATCACAAAGAAAGTACTCTAAACAGATACAGTACTACGCTAAAAGCTATTTGCTTCAACCGGATTTCCTCTCATACATTTCAAGTTGAATTCACTTAGTTTATCAACTAAGAGCTGATGGCAAGCTACGTACTTACATAGATAGGTTGACAATTTCAGATTATGGGCATCGCAATTTCCTTTTTAGTAACAAGATATAAGTAGATTTATAGACTTAAGTAGATATATTTTATCTATTACGGCTTTTCCTAACCAATAGGAGCAATTATATAAAACCACAAGGTAATATAAGTATTAAGTATTTACATTAAAAATTAAATAAAAGAAGTTAGAAAATAATATAGAGCAGAAGAAATTACCCACATAAATTTATTATTCAAACCTTTGTCCTCTTCATAACAACAATATTTTACTGCTTACAATAAAACTGTATACTTCACAGTCTGTTCCATAAATATTTAAATGGACCTTATTTCAATCGACTAAAGTCTAAAGAGATAAAACTTGTTCAGCTTAAAGACCCATATTCTGAAGGGAAATAAATTTAATTTCAACTTTTTCTTACAAAGCTTATATTGTTTGACACAAAGGTCCTTGTACGGGGAAGTTTGAAGGCTGCTTCATTAATTCTATGAGATAGGAAAGAGAGGATTCGTGTTCTAAGTATATATTTTGGCCCCAGACGATACCCTTGTCAAACTTTTGATGTTTCCTATTGTTTCAGACGTTTAACGCATCGGGAATATTGTTTGGGAATCTAGTTTAATTCTTAATGGACTTTATTAGTTTTCTAGGTCATTTTGAATGGCAGATAAATAGGTAAGTGTTATAAGCATCTTAGTAGGAGTGGGTATAAGTATTTCCTAATTTATTTCGTTTAACTAAAAAATATTGCAGCTCGTACATAGAACCCAAAATTAGTGAGGTTTACTCTCGCAAATTTACGTGTATCTTCTAAATACTTAATAGATACTCCTTTAAGTAATTAACCTTCATTAAAATATACAAAATCTTATGACAAACGGTTAAGTATAAGATAAACGAAAAGTCTAACAAATTAAAATCCAAACAAACTTTTGCATGTACAATTAAAATTGCCTTCGCAATTAGCAACTTATTTACTGCAACAATGAAACGTAAGAAAACAAAACACTAACGTCATAGACAATAAAGCATTTGCAGCAGTGCAGTACTCGACTTTACTCATTTAAATTTCAGCATAGTTGAACAAACAACCGTTCGGAGCGCCTCTGTAATATCCGTACAGGAATTTAAAACTTTTCCCTCCCAATGTTCATATTATCTTTTTTTGCACCAACAATGCAGCGAACCAACAGTGGAACCACCATATTCGGAATTCAAAATGTATTCAGGTAATACAATACCGTATTCTTCTATGAGGATTTTGAGGATGTTTGGTCTCGTAAAATGTACCTTCAACCCTTTTTAAGTTTCCGTACCCAGCGGTTCCAAAAGTTGGCGAACCCTAACCAATTGTTTGGGATTTTGGCTACAGTATATTTATAACATTATTATTCATAGTAACTTACTTTATTTTTCTTTAAATATATATATCCCGACCGTTATCGGCTTTGGCGACTGCTTGACTACTCCACACGACTTTTATGCACTCGCATGTTGCTTATGTAGCCAATCTTATTGGTGAAGACCTTTATATATGGTAGGTACTTGGATGAAAGATCGATGAAGAACGATGAACTTAAAAAGTAGATCCTAATATAGGTTTAAAATGTAATTGTTAGAGCTCACATCAAAATATTTTCTTTTTTTAAAACGCCAGTTATTGGATAACAAAGTTGTTATTTTTTTCATGTCCGTCTAGAAAACGTTGGTGGAATGATCTTATCGCCTCTGACAGCAGTTACAAATGTTTGAAAGGGAACTTCAGCTCAACTGGAAGCTGCTCGGGGAAGATAAAAAGTTACTCTTTATACAATACCTATCGAGAAACTAACTTTATATTGTAAAAATAAAAATTTCGTACAATAATGCATTGAGTAAATCGCGAAAAATGGAAATATCAGAATAGCTTTAAATATCATTGCAGTACTTATTTTATTGTTATCACAAATCATTTTAATTTACATTGCAATCTTACCCAACCGAAATCCTATTATTATTTTGTTTACTATTAGCATTTTCCTTGCAGCTTACTTGCAGCTGAGCACACGAGTAATGAAGGAAATTCAAGCGGAAAGTAAAAAGAAGAAGGGAAGGAAAATATGTTTAATAAAGTAATTCTTATCAAAATCTAGATGCAATTCATATCATTTAAAAAATAGGTGTTGCATAGACCGTAGCAGGATATGTACGTAAGAGAGACTACTACAGAGACTAAAGGGATATTTAATCACAAGTCTAGAATGTGGATGTGGTTAATGGATGTCAATCATGGCAATCTGCAATCGAGACGAACCATTCAACGCTCACGTTGAATATCTCAATATAGTATCGTAGTAGATATTTTGTTCTATAAACGTTAGTATGAGTTATATCTACTACGAATGTCTAGTGTTTATTAGCACCGAAATGTGATCTTATATCAAATCTATCCTGTGGGAAATTCAGCAAAAATCTTATCAGCTGTCACTGAACATAAGGTTTCAACGCCATTTAAAAAAAGCGAGCGAATCTCAATTACCTAGATATTGCTTATTATTTACTTTTCATTCCATGTAGACAAAACTTAGTTGAAGTGAATGGTTAAATGGTTTTTAAAGTTAACTAAAAAACTTATTTTAAGCTTCATAATAATACTTAATGTTAGTTCGATGATTCATGAGCAATTATGTCCCTTCACTCAACAACCAATCGATTCAAACCTCAATTTTATATTCACCCAAACAACGGGGACGTAAATTCTAATTTTATAACCCTGTGTAGTGAAAATGTATACCTATATGTATTTTTTTTGTATATTATAGACATACGTCACGATTTGGTCGGTTGGTTCCCGTTCAAGGGGGTTGAAATTTAATGTACCGAAGTGAATTTTATGCTGATCCGAGGTCGTATGGATATTTGAAACCTTTATAATGTATAGAGTGTTTTTTGTTCAAATTGATTAAAATATATTGTACGTCACATGATTTCTTCTGTAAAAAAAAGTGACCTAATTAAAACATACAAATAAATAGTAATGACAAATTTTAATCAATAGTCTAATTTTGACCATAAATTGCCTCTTATAAGCCACGACTTTCAATCAAAGTTAAGAAAAAATTCGCTCCCATTTTATTCTTCAACTATAGTAACTGAACTTAAAGTAAAAAAACTATCCAAGTAAGGATCAACAAACAGATCGCAAACGAAATAAATAATTCAAGACATTTAGATGAAAAACCTAAATACGCGTATCTATTTCACAAGGAACCCTTACATCCTAACTCGTGTTAAATATTAAACGTAATAATGCTAGCTAACGCGAGAACGAGACTGGTAACATTGAATCTTTAATAACGTTGCAAATTCAAAGAAATTGGGGATCAGACGATTTTCTTATACCTTATTTGCTATAAACATAGAAATGAAATTGAGATAGAGAGATCTGCCGAACGTTTTCTCTATACAGTATTATGAAAAGTTTGTTTTTAACGCAATAATCTCTGGAACTATTGATACGATTAAGTACATTTTTTTATTAATAGAAAATTGCATTATCCTTATTTGTCATAGACTAGATTATAAATAAGTGAATTCTAATTTTCTTATAGGATAACTTACAATATGACCTGTTCCTTGTTTTGCTTCATACGTACTTATAATATCAAAATCTATTTTATCAATATTGTCACGGCGTTTAATATTAATAATAAGTAGTTAAAAATTAAGGATTTTCAACTCAAAAGTATCTTGATTTGGAAGGTCACTAAACTAATACTTTAGATAAGTAATATTCGTAAAGTTATGATTATGTCTGTGAGAGTTATAATTAAAGTTTAAATAGACATGTTATTATAGTGCTTTAATGAATAAATATTGCGATATTATGGAAGGAATGGTGACCACATGTCCTAAAGCCATACGATGACTCTATAGAGAGCCAGATGTTTGCAAGGTTATTGCCTTCTCAACAATTAAACTACCTATAATTATTTTATTTCAAATGTTACCGTTAAAATTTAAAATATTCTTACCGAATGTAATAACAGTTTGTCCAATTTGTCCATTTCAAATAATCACTTTATCTCTATGTTTGTATTATCTATAAAGCACCGTACGTAAGCTTATATTGTCTAACGCGAAGCAAAGACACAATTAGCAAGGCAACACTGATCCTTACGTTATCCACGATATAAAACTACGAGTAACAGCAACACAAGTATTGTCGTACACAACGAGTTCAAACGACGGAAGGCACAACGCGTATGGTCCACTACATCTAACACTAAACACGGAGTATCGTTCGTTCACGGGATTACTAATAGATTCGATCCTTTGTTAAGGTCCACGGCGTCAGCTGTGAGCGTGCTCGGTTCGAAGAGCGCGTTCGCCGACACGGAACGATCGATGCCGGCAACAGATTTACATTTTCCGTGGAGGAAATCGGGAAAGTTTGTCACGTGCGTGAGACAGCGGGCGGCGATTAAGGCGCGCCCGCACGCCGGTAGTGCGCGCCGCCGAGTGCCGCCCGCCCTGCCGCCGCCGCCGCGCCGTCGTACGCTCGCCACTCTCGCTCCTACACACGACGCGCGACGTGGCCGACTGTGTTCACCCATACCACATCCGCGTTTACACAATCACTTAACACTGACACCCATGTTAAATCCTATCACTAATCCTAATTAAATTACCTACTGCGAACTTAGAGTTTGATTTAATAAAAATTAATTGTTCTGTTTTCGTTTCTGTTATAAAACAGACGTGGCTGTGACGACCATGAAAACCTAACCAAACAAATAAAGTAACATCATATGATGAAATGAGGAAAGTACAATTTTATGTTGAGATAGTTAAGGTTTCGAATGGTGGCGTATTGTTGGGGGCGGTTAGGGTCGAAGCGATGGTGTTGGTGGCGCGGGGCGGAGGGTGTGAGACGTAGGAATATCGATTTTGGCTACCCCCGCACTCACCCCAACGTTGCGACAGTGTGAGTGCGCTACACAAGTCCTCATTGGGAGACTGCCGACTGCTCGTCGGGAGCACTGCCTCTACATAGCAGCCGCTTAATAAAAGCTTTGTTCACACCAACGGGCGGCGTTCACCAAATGGCACATCTCAATATCTATCAACGTTGAAGCCAAATCTAAAATGATCAAAACACGGATCTAGTTCAGTTTATAATACGTATACCTACTTTCCTTAAAGCAATGTTAGATAACTTGAACTTCTATCTATACATTTCCCCCTTTTCTTAAGTATTCCTTGGGGTCTACGCAAACACCCCGCACTCGTACGATTGTGACTTTAATTATATTGGTCTTCACGCTTGTAAACATACTAGATTACAGATCGAATTATCCGCCTCTATTTGATTATTGTTTTTATGCTAATTTAATGACAATACAAATGACTTTCGGTGTGATTATGTGAATGTACATTTAATATCTAAGGTTAAATTATTCCTGAACCTGAGAGTGACGGAAGGCGGGCCGAGCCGACCACTTGTGGATTGGAGAGGCTCAGCCAACGCTATATTGGCAAATGGATTTACACATTCTTGTAAGCTATATGATACATTTGCAAGATTTGATATTCACACGATTTTACATTTAGAAATTATGTAAAATACACAAAAAATATTAAAATTTATGTTTTGCGCATTAAAGATAAAGGTGGCGAAGGGGCTTTTTATCAGCACCGTTTATGAGCAGGTAGCAAAATTGAAAAAAAAAAGAAGAAGAGCGACCCCCTTAGCTCTTAAAAAGCTCCACCATTACCGGCGCAATCCCATCACGGCAATGAATCTCACGCCCTGAGGGAGCGTTTTAATTTGAGTTTTATTAAAGGCTTACGAAGTCAACACCGCCTAACTCAATTTTTATAGTAAATATGATAATATCAATAAATGAACTTACCTTTCGTCTAGTTGCTGAAGCTGGGACGGTTGCTGGTAGTTCATCCGACGTCCATACAATGAAGCACCACCTTCCGACATGTATCCATCCATTATGTCATTGCTCCTTCCGCAATCCATTTGACCTATATTGATTCTTCTCAAACAATCACCATCGGACATGTAACCCGATGCAATATCCATATCACAATAATCGGGATTAGAGAACCCAGGCCCGTAGTTAATTCGGTCACGTAAGCCTATATTTTCTCGACCGAAATTGGCTTTTACTGTATTTGCATGATGAGGGTACCCCGGAATATTCTTTTGTACTAAGCCAGATGTTCGCATTGGCAAAGTTAGGTGACTATTGTAACCACGTAGCAGTGGCCTCATTGGCAATACATTCATCATAGGGTTCTCATCGTCACCTAAAGAGTTATCACGACAATGTGACGGTGTACTAGATCTACTGTTATTTTCTATAGTCCTGTTTAACTCCGTCAGTGTCTTATTGGGATCGAATGTTGGTTGAGAATTATCATGTCCCCGATTCTGACAAGCTTCTTTTTCAGAAATATCAGCTTCGTTTATGACATCGTTGATATATGTAGCATTCATATTCAGCCTCTTGTTTGGTGCAATATTGCTAGCAGTCTTTGATATGTCAGATCCAGATTCACTAGATGGACGGTATATTACACTACTATCACTCGAATTTGAATGTTGGCCAGTTGTACTATGGGTGGAATTAGAGTGTGAACTTTCAGACATTTGGGACATTTGGTTTTGGCTAATTGCTGGCATTGGAGATACGGCCAAAGTTTGTTTTTGGGATATATCCTTACTTAAATTAGACTGTTCACGACTGAACGGAAGTGCACTTACGTTATTCGTAGAATTTAAACTAGAGTTGCTCTGTATAGGACTTAATTGACTATTTGTACTTTTATTTATAATATGCCTATCTTCTTTTGAAATTTTAAAGGTTCCTTTTACAGCAGCTGTCGGTTTTGGAATTCCAGTAAGATTTGGAGCTCCGAATCCTTGTCCAGGTGATAAAGGTTGATTTCCTTGGTTATTTGATTGAGTCTGAGCATTTTCTTTACTTCTCGAGTCTGAACCGTTTTCTGCCCGGTGTTCACTCAATTTCAATTGACTTCCAGATAGTTTAACCATTTTTGTTTTTGAATTTCTTGTATTGTCATCTATTTGATTTAATTTAGTATTGCTGATAGATTTCGGTGCAGCTATTTTGGATTCTTTGTCTCGAGTTAGTAATTTAGGACTATCTCTGGACCTATCGCTGCTTGTTTTACTATTAGCCTTACTTAAGTTTGTGGAAGAGTTTTTAGGACTTTTAGAACTAACCAACTTAGTTTTAACGTTTTTGCCAGACTTATCTTTTGATAATGTATCATTTTGTCGTATAGTTTTGGGTCCTACTAGGTTAGATTTGATATGTGAATTGGGTGCGTTGGATTCATTAAGACTTAAACTAGAGTCTGATCTTTCACTCTTTGCAGATGAAAAACCACTGGAAGAACTTGTGCGTTTGGATACTGCAGTTGTTTTGCTTTGTTGTTTTTCGTTGCTTATTTTGTCTTTGTTGAACAGTTTGAGCTTATCCAGCATGGAATGCTTCGTCGGTGTTCCATTATGACTGGTCGGTGTTTGACTGTGTGGAGATTGTGTGGTTAATGTAGATGGTATTTTACTCCCCGGCGCTAGTAACGATGAGTTGGGCCGGGATCTGTCAACAACAATTATTATTTTTGACTTGTCGCTCAACAGATGGAGCTTATCTTAGCGATAGGAGATTCCCAGAGCAACATATACATAGTTTGAAAACAAATATGCTTAAGAAAAATACTGATTTTTGTGTCTGACTTTATACTTTTGTCACCAATTTCATATAGATGTGGAACAAATAATAAATTAGAAAAAAACTTAATTGTGTGGTGCAAAAATATGTTAACTTGATTCTTACCCGGTAGAAGATGGTGCTCTGGGTATGAAACTGACGACTCCTTGACCCAAAGGACTTGTAGATCTACTTGAGCTAGCTGAGAGGCCACTCTTTACACCTGTGAAAGATAAGTTCAATTAGTTTCTAATAATAACATAATTTTGAGAAAACACAGCAGTAATATATCACGATATTAATAACCATGACAAAGAAAGACCCAAACAAAATCTCATTGAGTCTGTTCTCATGGAGATATCGCATACCTCAAGCTGAGTAAATATTATCACTATCGGGACAGCATTCGTCAGATAACGCATAACTTTTATCGAAACGGCATGGGTGGCTAACGGTGCGCGCGCGACTGATCACTTACACTAGGCCAATGCAATGAAATAAATCATAACTATTATAACTTGAACTCTACATCCCTTTAAAACGCGCACTAACGCACGAACTCCCCATAACCAGTAAGGTCACAATAAATTGGACAACCATATCGATCGTAATAATAACGAATAAATTACATTTTATGACGTCACTGCCATTCGTTTTACTTTGTAATGTATGCGTGTGCGTGTTACCTAGTTTTACGCATTCGCTAAATGTTACATGTTAATGAATCGATACAATGTGCCTTAAAAGCAGACTATGGGGTTATAATTGTAGAATGTTTTGATTATTACTCGACTGCGCAATAGGAGATAGGGTGTTTAACTATTGTGTTATGATACTTGGCAAGTTATTCGCAGGTGAAGGTAAACAGGCAATGGAATGTAAAACAAAGCACCTATGATAATGGTAGTCCTAGATAATCAGGTGCTACATAGAGAGAGTAATCATTTGAAAACATTCTATCTATACGTGGTATACATTGTAATAGTTGTTATTAATATCTTATAAGTATAATCTTTATACAAAGTATTAACTTATTGTTTTATATAATTTTAAATATTATGTCTAATATCTCATTGTTAGATATCTTCAATTCATTTCGTCCAGATTCTATTAGACTTGTATAAGACGTATTTTATTTTTAGCTAGGAATTCAGGTGTATCCATCTCTGAAGCCTGTTTGAGATTTTAGCATCCTCATAACATAGGTACGTGTGTGACCCACGATCTGAAGAGGCTAATATGGCATTTACTGGACGTTTAATTATAGGTGTACTAGCATTGCCCCACGATTTCATCCGCATAGTTTCCGTTCCCATGGGAATTTTCGGATAAAAAGTACCCCTGTACCAAATTTCATGACAATCGGTTCAGTAGTTTGGCCGTGAAAAGGTAACAGACAGACAGACAGAGTTACTTTCGCATTTGTAATGTTAGTAGGGATTTACCTACACTGAGTGCACTGCAGTGGGCATAGGCTCATAAAAACATTTAATCTAAATGATAACTCTTAATTCAAACCAACTTTTTATTTACAAATTGGCAATAAAGTCTTCTATTTGAGACAATTCGCGATCAGTGACACACCCAATTACTCGCCTACCGCGCTCGCAGACTCGCTAAGTGATGGATCGTCTCGACCTTAATATACGGCGGATGTGGTCAGATGTTGATTGACATTGCTATTCTATGAACCCGCACCTATTATCGTTTGTTTCCTATTGTTACCTGGAAGGTTTAAGGGTTTCAATTGGTGTTACTTAACAAACTTTACTATTATAAGTTTACATTTTTGTTAAAATTGTGATGCCTATTTAGATTTTTCCAGTATTTTTATGGATGTGTTCTGATACTTTATCGGTGCGCCTGTTTTCATTTAAAAGCTTAAGTTTCGTAACACCAAATTTATTATTGATTTGAAATTTTCATATATTAAAGGAAAATGAGAAATAAAAAAATACGATTTTCTAAAAGCTAAAGGATAGTTTCATACGAAAATTTTACGAAAGTTCGTCGAACATGACAAAAGCATGTTAAGAAAAATCAACATAGTTTCTATTAAAATTTCATCGGCCTTATTATTCCTTAAAGTTATTATTAAATCAAGTGTTCATCAAAGAATAAGGTACTTGAGTCATGCATGAAAGTGAAGCTGCAATTAGTAATCGTATCTAAATGAATACACAAAGCAATGCATATTTCTATGGCGGATCTTAATTTCTCTTATGTATGCTTTAGCTTGATTTTATATCTATTGAAAGTATTTAACATGCTGCAATTAGCAGAATATTACAATACAATAAAAATAGGTAAGTGTAAAACAGCGTTATAAACTTCATCATATCTATGAAAGTTAGATCTGTTACCATAGAAAAAAAACTAATTTACTTTACTTAAATAAAAAATAACAATGCCATAGACATAAACAGACGCTACTTTTTGCATTTAGACTCAACAATACTTATACCAATCCGATCCATATCCGATCCTATTATCCGACTATAATAAGGTAGGTTAATAATTACCTATGAAGGATTTGTAACTTTACAAAGTATAAGTAAATAAAAACTTACCAACGTGTGTTTATAATTTGTTTAGCAGATAATCTTGTGGTTTCACACATGGTAACATTATACCAACTTACTAAATTACCCACAAACACGTATCATGTCAAGTTATCTAAAGCACAGTCTGTTACATTACATAATTGATTATGTTAAGTAATTATTTAAGGTATGAAAAATTAATTTCAATTAATTAGTTGAAACGTCTCAATATCAAAGATTCCTTCTAACTTAATTAAAAAAAAATATATAAATTAAGAAAAAACAAACCGAGGCACGATGTCTTAATTTTTGGTGTAAATCTTTTAGAATTTTTCGACGATTAACTAAGTTCTAATACACATTTGAAATTTTAAATGTTGAATTCTACATTTAATTTAAATTAAAAGCAAAAAAACATCTGTAGAATCAATATTATTTTTTAAAAATAGAAATCACTGCATAAAAACTTCTTTCCAAAATACCGCAGTTCGTTAGTTTATAAAACTTTACAAAATCGGAATACTAATTTCGAAGAGAGTGCTCTCTTTGAACGATACCCGTCAACTGAGAATGCATCTGCATTACTTCGTTACAAGTTTAATCTGAGTGATATCAATGGCCGCAAGAACGGAGATTAACCAGTATGAATAATAATATTAATAAGTAATGAAGCGCACTTATCATAACATTCAGACGTTATTATTAGATTGTAGTATGAATAGTTCCATGTAAGTATTAACATACTTAGTTGGACTAGGATTGAAGCTAAAGTACTTAATATCTTAATGCTTGCCTAGTACATGTAACACACATTACTAAGTCTTAATCTTATGCTACATGTATGTAGTGTAAATATATTTTAGCTTCCTATTGAAATATTCTGTCTATTACTGATAACATTAAATCCCTTTATCCCTACTTATATTATAAAAGCGAAAGTAACTTTGTCTGTCTGTCTGTATGTTACCTTTTCACGGCTAAACTACTGAACCAATTGACTTGAAATTTGGTACAGGGGTAGCTTATGGTCCGGGAAAGAACGTAGGCTCGTTTTAACCCGAAATTCTCACGGGATCGGGAACTACGCGGATGAAAACGCGGGGCACAGCTAGTGTTATATAAAAAGGTCTAAGCGCACAAACAAATTGAAAGAGCGAGTTCGTTTTTAAATTCAAAATAATATTTATAATATTAGTAAGTATGATTCACAGATACAGAAAACCAAAGAACGAAAATCAATCGTGTAAAAAATGAGCTTTAAAAGCTGTCTTAACAGACGTCAAAGTACATTAGGAAAAGTTAATTGAAGTCTTAACAAAGGGCAGTCACAATAAGCTTCAGTTGATAATTGGATTAATTAGTGTAATCGCTCTTTTTATGAAGACATTCTTGGGCTTATAATATTAAACGAATCGATAATTAAGTTAATGTGATTAGCAAAGGAATTTTATATTGAGAGCATCGTTTTAATCGATTAGTCGTAAGGTTTTATGATTTAAAAAAAAAACGTCGAAGAATTATTCAGTTAGAGTATTTTCATTTTGTAACTAAACAAGTTGAAATCGTTCCGGATTAGTTAAAGTATCAATTAAAACTTTTACTTTTACTAGGAAATACGGTCTCTCGATACATCAAAAAGAAAATAATTATATCGATACCAGATGTCTCAACTTCGATTATCGGATCAAAAGTTTGTACAAAGATAAATGTTTGTTCTAGTTAGTTCTTAGGTTTGGTCGATTGCTAGATTAACAAAGTTGGACGTGAAATTTGTTAATGTAATAGAAGAGACAAATAATTTAGAGGCCAAATAGATTAGTACATTTATTATGTATGACGTAGTTAGTATTCTTAAACATAGTGCACGTTTGGGATCGCCTACACGCTTTGGGCCAGTAGTGAATAACCTATTCCACCTATTTCTCAATGTGTTTTATGTATTCTTTCATACAAATTAATTTGAACTTTGAAGACTGAACAATTTAAGTTTGAAGATTTCTATTCGTGTATATAGAGTCTCCTATACAGGAATGACAACCACGGTCATATTTTCCTCAAATGAAGGACCGAGGAAACATTTGCGGGTTTGCGGTGTGTTAAGTTGTTCAACAACGCCACCTAAATCAACTTAAGTACTTAGTTGTAAAAGCTCATGTATGATGAATACAGTAACAATTCTCTTGGATATGCAGTAAATACTCTATGCATGTTCTTAACGACTTAATACGGAAGATGAAGATATTCTTTTTAAATGACATTTCTAGAATGTTTTGTTTAAAATAAGAATATCGATTCATTTGTTTTCCTAACCGGTCACTGTCTGGTTTCAAAGGACATAGACTAGACCAGTGACGCGACCGAGATGACCTCGACCTTTATATTGTGAGGGTGTGGTATAATACCTACAAATAAAGGTGTCATGATATAAGCAAATTAGTCTAAATTCAGCGTATTTTATTAACCACATAAAAATGCCTGTTAAACCTTTTTTCCTATTAAATTCCATGCTGGTATGAACTGATAGTCACTTCACTTCATTTTTTACGATTAAGGTGATTATATTTCTAAATCTTTGAAATCCTATGATGACCATCTTGCGTAGAAGTAGGTTGACTAGTTGGACCAAGATGACAATTAAAAACTCACAATTAAAAATACGCTAAATTGTGGTGTGTTTTTCGTCGTTCAAAGAAATGCCTCTAAACCTTCTTTGCGATGTTCCTATACGCTTTTTTCTCTACTCTTTATCTATTTTCTTTGTACTATTACAATGTATTGTCGACCTGTGATGTGTTTTTCGTCGCTTAAGGAAATTCCTCTAAACTCCTCTGTTTTTGGCTACTCTTTTTTTTATGGCATGCGTTTGACCACGGTTACACCTGATGGTAAGTGATGATGTGGTCTACGGTGGAGCACGCTCACCTATTATCCTTTTTGGCTACTCTCTATTGAACTTACCCTATCCCCTATTTTTCTTTGTATACCTAATATAAAAATGTATTGTGTGAATACATACCATGAACGGGAGTGGCGGGCAGAGGTCGTTTATCAGGCGGTGCTCGACGGACGGCCGCCGCCGAAGCCGGCAGGGGAATCGACGTCTGTAGCACCGATACTTGTCTGTGAACAATATACATAATATGTATTAAATATAGCTTTTGTATCAGTGAATCAGTCATGTAGGTAACAAGTTTTAGGTTTCTTAGATTAGTTTATTCCAAAAGCGTAAATAGCTTTGAAAATGTCGATGGCGATATTGGTGTGTTATAGGTGTGTTATATGGATCAGTTTGCATAGTTTCTAATACCCTGGCTACAGGTAATAAACAGGGGTCCGTATTTACTAGCTTTAAAAGCTAATGAAGTGATTATCATAAACTCAGTCCCTAGCACAAATTATAGAAAATTTTAAGCACTTAAACATTATGACATGCCTTCAGTAATAATTCCAAAATAAATTTCCTTCGACCTTTTTAAAAAGAAATGTTTTCGTTTCAAATATAAAATAATATTTAAAATTGTATTACACTTTGTTTTTGACGGTACCAACAAAATGTTATGTAATAAAAACATTTGGTGACTGTAGGTAAGCACAGCAGCTGTGCCCGCATGATATAACACATCTATCGGGACAAATTCATATAAATATATTATTCTACGTACAGCTGACTACTTAGTTTGAAATATTAGGTTTTATTACCTAAACTGCGAAGGCACGTTGGAGGAATTTTAATAAAGAGCGGAATCGTCACCCTGGGAGCGGACAGGTGACTCGAGGACCGCCCTTCATTCATTACTCTTTATTACTTCAGGGACTCAAGGTTTGTTAAAAATATACGAAAAATAGACAGCTATTTAATCACTTAATCTCTCTTTTAAGTTGTAAAATATACTAAGAGGCTTTGCAAAGGAAATTTGATTGACATTATCAATAGTGATTTATGGTGTACCTGGTGATTTATTTTGGTTTCAGAGGGAACATTATGCCACGAATAGTAATTAGTAGAAGAAGAAAATGTCACTCACTACACTATCAATTGTTTTAAAATAATGATAATCGAAACCGTGATTGGATATGTTGTATAACAATACAACATTCCCAAAGTAATCACGACAAGTATTCCATTCTTCATTACAAGAAATATTTGAAGAAAACTCCACTTGAATCAGTATAGTTTTTGCGTGAAAGAATAACAACCATACGAATACATACATCGCAAAACTTTCACATCTTGTTACAATATTTATAGGAAAAACTTTTTAAACAATCACATTTGACTTTACAAACCAAATTGAGAACCATTAATTAATAGCCTCGAAATTCCTATAAAAACAGCATCATAAGATTAAATCTCTGTGTTTCATTGTACGTTTCGAGGACTACGGATACTTAAAGAGCTCTTAACCTGGATTAAGGGAAATGGTAAGAGAGAGTACATTAATTTGTGTCCCTACACTGTTCATTATACGTACAAAGGTTCCATTAGAGAATTAAATTGCAACAGAGTCACGACCGAGTAATAAATAGACAGAAACTAGACGAATGAACCTTTCTACCTAGATATTACACAATGTACTTACATAAACCTATACTTTTATTATAAGGTACTTTAATATTATAGGGCGGTAGAGTTTGTAAGTTTGTAGAGGATAATCTTTGGATTTACTGAACCGATTTCAAAAATTCTTTTACCAATATATAACCACATTATTTGTACGTTTCATAGGCTATATTTGACTCCTGTATTCTTATGGGTATAGGAACTACATGGGTGAAACCGCGGAGCGCTGTTAGTACAATATATAAAACCTTTCTATCATCTAGGGTTCTTTTGAATAGCATCCTAACAAGATGTTTCCATAGTAATTTATCCTATTCAATGTGGTTTTCATGTTCGTCTGGTTGATTTTGTTTACTAAATTATATTCGAAACTTGTCAAGGTTATTGGGAAAGTAGAAGGAACATTGGTTTGCTTAGTCAGTTTAATGATAAAACCTTCGCTTATTGAGTCAATTACTACTTATAGAGTTTTTTCAATGAATTGTTAGTTCTCATTACATGTAAGAAAATGTATTGTTTGCCCTATATTGAAATCTTACAGACATATCTACATACAACGGTACATACTACATCCATACTTACTACTGATTTGACATGGTGTCAATAGGACATCATTCATCAAATCATTAATCACGTAAGACCTAAGAAGTAACAAAATACAGCTATATTTTTATTCTATCCATTCCAATTCCCGTTACAAAGACAGTGCTACTCAAAGTGATTCCTCATACATAATTCCGAGGCGGTACCAAGCCAGCGATTCCTGAGTGATTAATCTCCCGAGGGTATTACTTGGTTGTCGTCACTACTATTGAACGGGAAGCGATGAATTTTCATTTCATTTATCTTACAAGCTTAAAGTAATCTAAGTATTATTGATTAGGAAAATTGTTGCTGGCTAGATGCGCTCCGCGGTTTACTCGCGTTCTACATCTATAGATATAATCGTCATATTCTGCTCCTATTGGTGGTATAATATAGCCTTGCCTAGCCTTCTTAGATATATGGGCTATCCAACACTAATAAGTATGTACTTGTACTTAGTTTTTTTCTATTCGATTCAGTAGTTCTTGACATTAGATTCAATCAAACAAGCGCTTCGGTATTTTTCTTCTATTATACTTATATACTTAGGTAAATTCCAAAATTTCAGGGCTGTGCTGCTTCAAACCTGGATCCCAGCTGGAGTAAAAGTTCTAAAAGGTTTTTTTCAGTGTACCTACTAACTAACTAACTACTGAATTAACTAAAATTGAACCCTTGAAATAAAACACTTAAACGGATTTTTGTCGTGGTTGTATTTATTTTTACATTTTCTGTGTGTTTTATTTCAATGTGTAGTGTTCGTGTATATCAAAGATATCAATTGAATCCTTATTCTTAACTTGTTTTTAGTTCACACCTAAGGTTCACACACTATCTTCCATAACATAAAGAACCTACTAAACTCAATTATAAATCCTAGCACACAGATAAGATCGCCTATTTTGCATTCCTTCTAAGTCCATAATGTCAGAGTTTTGCAAGTTTAATGTAAGTAAACTTAAGCTACTCGTTTGTAAGAGCAAGTCGAGTGAAACAAGGCGCCTACGGTCCTTTGAACCAAGTTGTAGCCGGTCGTGGGTCACGATTTCAAAATGAGCCACTGGTAATATGGTTAGTACTGCTACCTATGTAATGTACTTAGATCTACTACTACTTACAAAACGTCGTCATTTGAGGATAGATTAAGTGCATGGTACCCGGGAGATATACTGGCTCTTGTTTGGTGGTTGTATGGTGTTTGGTGTTAATCTAGGTGTTATTTAGTAGTTGTATAGTGTTTTTCTATTTGCGATAAACCTGTAATTGGCTAAGTGATGCTATCTATTCACTTCATATAGGTATTTACACTATAGTGGTTGCTGGTTGGTATGGTATTCCACAAATAAATAAATGAACAATATAATTATAGCTAAAATTATAAAACAAAAATAAAATTATTACGGCAGTATAACTTTAAAAAAAAAACTTAATTCTCTATTCATAGTTATTTATGGTACAAGCGAGGTAAGTTGGTGATTATTTCCGAGGCGCTATTGAGGCCCAAGCCGTCAGGCGAGGGTCTGAAGATAGCCGAGGATAGTAATCATCAATACTCGCGTGTACCATACAACGTTTTTCAACACATTTGCGAAGAAATTATCATTTTTCGCTAATAATTATACAGTTTTTCTATTCGCGCGCATCCAACACAACAATGTTGATCGCCAAAGACTAAAAGAATATTAAAAAAAAACGAATGAATGAATGAATGGAATCGACCATAGACCTACCAAAAGTAAGGCAACATAGTTGAAGTTTGTTTTTAAAATGTATGGACACCATTTTTTTAGTGTCGAAACTTTTTTAAAAACAAAGCAATTTAAAAAAACAATCTATAACTCACTAGTGAATAAAACGTGTCATTATTCAACTGTTTTTGCACAAATAAGAGCCCCTTTATGAGCAAGTGTGTTGAAAAAAATATTTTTTAGCATTCCAAATTCGAAAGTCCCTATTCAAATTGTCACGGCAAAATTGACATCATTTTGCTACTCACCGCTAGATGGCGCTGTCAGTAAGCCGAAAAGTAGTTACGTACAACTCGCATAAAATAAATAAATACTATTTCACTAGAAAATTAAATTTCCTAGAAGAAAAGTGAGAAGCACGGTTCACTAAACAGTGCTAGATTGAGATGTATCAGTTGTGAAACGATACATCTTAATCCAATAGTCTGGTGTGTCTAGACAAAGTTTGTTTTCCTTACTTGCATCTTTTATTTGTCATTGCTTAGTGTAAACGATATTTCATTTGAAATCTATTTGTTTTTTGTATTAGTTTTTCTATTTATTACGCTTTTTAGTTATAGGAATGATTACATTTAAATCATACTTTAATATTGGTAAAATTTATCTAATGAATATCTAAGGTGTTTAAAAAAGAAAGAATGTTGGTACTTAACTCATCGAAATTTATTACATACATTATGAGCATTCACATTAATAACATTAAATTTAAATCACACTATTTTACATTACTATATTAATGAACATAGCAAATCAGCCAAAAAACTGAACCTACTTAAGTACTAGAAATAGTCTAATTAATAATATTTAAAAAAGTTTACAAACAATATAAAATTGAATAATATACCGTGAGAAAACAAAACGTTTCGAGAGTGTTTTACTTATTATTATTTGTGAGAGCCCTTTGTCCGTTCAAATGGATCGATAAATGGGTGCAATATCAAAACAATGAACATCTGGCGCACGCGCAGGCAAGCGGTTGCGACACGTAGTTGACAGGCGTCAGATATGTAACATACAACACGGCTTGTAATGTATGAATGGACTATATCGAGTTTATGAGATTACTTAATTTATTATGTTCATACAAATTGCATACATACATAAAGTAATTTTAATTTCATTATAATAACTATGTACAAATTACATACAATTAGTTAAAGGTTTCATTATAAAATGAAGCAATCGCAATAAACTAAGTAGAATATTTTACATGGTTCTAGGATAAGTACATAATATTATAGGAATTTGTATCTTTTAAGTTACCTAATCCTATTTAATTTAAAGCAATTCTGAAATAGTTACGTAACTTGAATAAAATACATTTTAGTATTCCAATTATTCTAGATAGATGAAGGCCACGGGAACACTCAATAAGCTGTAGGTATGAAATCATTTATTAAACTGTGTACAACCATTTAGGCGAACATAACAAAATAATCAATTCGAACATGACATTTTCAAGATTTAACGAGACTGACCCATGGCAATTGATCTTTATTAACTCAAATATATGAGGGGTTACTTTTACACAGAATATTTAAAAGCCATAACAAATGAGAAAAATCAGCAACGTGTTTACTCCAAATTCCACATCATAAATTACGTCAAACCTTTTTCGTGTACCGTTTATCTAATATCCGAAACAAAAACGTTTAGTTCGTGTAACCTAATTAAAAGGAAATGGAACAAACATTTTGAACAAAATACGTAGACCCAGTTCCCGGGTACTTGGGAGTATGTGACACGGGATTCCGGCGGGATGGTTCCGTTAGGAAATGGAGGTTCCGTGTTTGCAACACCTGATGTCATGCCCGATGTTACTGTAATACTGCATTTTAATATTTTTTAGGCAGACATCTTTACTTTATTTTTTAAATTTAGAATTTATTTTGTTTTTGCCCTATGCAGTGCTGTAGCAGTACACGCATTTTGATTGGTTATTATGTTTTTAATTTAAGCCAGATTAGGTATTTTACTTTTCGAACGATTTTTAAATTTAGAAATTGATTTTTGTTCGTTTCTTTTAGAGAATAATTTTAATTTTAATTTGATGTTACGGATTTTTTTTATTGTATTTGTTATTTATAACCAGTATTTTTTATGCTGCCAAATCACATATGACATATTATATGGTTAGTAAAAAAGTATATAAGTACATTACATAAGAGTCAACACTAACAAATACTTAATTATACATTATTGAAAATCCTTATCACACAATCTCTGTACCCAGTAAAAAAATACAATTATATCAAAATTGCACATAAATTGAATGAAATAACCTAAACAAGTTAAGATACAAGTACAAATCAAGATAATAAGTAATTACTTATAAACTAAATAATGCAATAATTAAACAATAATAAATGAAAGTAATACCTAAGTACTAATAAATTACATAAAACCATAATTAGTACATAATAATTATTACCTTTTTTACATACATACATAACAAACATAATATGTATCGGTTACTTTCTCTCCCTTATAAACAAATATATAAATAACTTAGTTACTTCTTTATTTTATTTTTATTATATCCGCTAATTCCTTACTTAATTTTACCAAAAAAGTCGTGTCCTCCTCTGGGTTGTGGAGCTCTGGATGATCTTGATTTTAGTGATCTTACCGTACTGTCACTTTATTTTAAGTGTAGACAAATATTAACAGTTAAAATAAAGTGCCAGCCTGTACGATACCAATTCGTTTTCTTTTTTCTTCTTGAAAGCAGCAATCCCATGAAGTTGTTTATTTTAATGACCTTACCATACTGTCACTTTATTTTTAGTGTGCCTATTATATACTTAAAATAAAGTGACAGTATAGCAAAGTCAAATAAAGTGCCAGCCTGTACGATCCCAATTCGTTTCCTTGAAGTTTTCTCTTTTGTTCTTGAATGTTGGTGATCCGAAATATAACCTATGTTTCGAACTCGGAAACTACAAGACAGACATTCTTACTTTAACTTTTGATTTATTTTTAAATTTTAAATTTAGAATTTGTTTTTTTTTATCCTATACTATACAGTAAATGGCCCAAGATCGAGAGTCATGGATAGAGGAGGGAGAGGCCTTTGCCCAACTGTGGGACAGCTATGGCTAATATAATAACAATACTTACAGTTTGACATACTACATATGATGGGTAAGTAATAAATTACAAAAATCATAATATTACTTTTTACATAACACACAGGTATGTACAGGTTACATGATTTTCACAACAAGGTCATAACCTATTTAGAAAATAACTTATCCCCCTAAACTATACACATACTTAAATAAAGATACTAAGTACTGTTTATTATAATTAACGGGATATTTACCATGTATATTATTTGTTTCGAGTTTCCGATATTTCGACGCTGTTGCAAGCGCCATGATCACGGATGAAAAGTTTCATCTGTAATCATGGCGCTTGCAACAGTTAACCCGTTAATTATAATAATTTGAGTGCTAATAACCATGATAACTATAAAAAACTATAAGTACTCTTTACCTCTATCCTCCTTAGTTAGTTTAACCAAAAATGTCGTATTCTCCTCTGGGTTGTGGAGCTCTGGATGACGTTGATTTTAGTGACTTTACAATACTGTCACTTTATTTCTAGTGTGCCTATATACTGGAAATAAAGTGACAGTATCGCAAAGTCAAATAAAGTGCCAGCCACGATCCCAATTCGTCTTCTTTTTTCTTCTTGAATGTCGGTGATCTTAAATCCAATCCATTTTTCATGCAATCCCATGTAGTTGTTGATTTTAGTGACCTTACCGTACTGTCACTTTATTTTAAGTGTAGACAAAGATTAACAGTTAAAATAAAGTGCCAGCCTGTACGATCCCATTTCGTTATTTGAAGTTTTTTTCTTAAAAAAAAAAACAATAGTTATTTATGGTACAAGCGAGGTAAGTTGGTGATTACTTCCGAGGCGCTATTGAGGCCCGAGCCGTCAGGCGAGGGTCTGAAGATAGCCGAGGATGGTAATCATCAATACACGCGTGTACCATAACGTTTTTCAACACATTTGCGAAGAAAATATCATTTTTCGCTAATAAATAAACAGTTTTTCTATTCGCGCGCATCCAACACAACAATGGTGATCGGCCATAGATTAAAAGAATATACTTATTTAAAAAAAAATCGAATGAATGAATGAATGGAATAGACCATAGACCTACCAAAAGTAAGGCAACATAGTTGAAGTTTGTTTTTAAAATGTATGGACACGATTTTTTTTGGTATCGATTTCTTTTTAAAATTAAAAAAAAAACTATAACTCACTAGTGAATCAAGCGTGTCATTATTCAACTGTTTTTGCAGAAATAAGAGCCCCTTTATGAGCAAGTGTGTTGAAAAAAAAAACTCATGAAATAGACGAAACTAAATTTCAATACGATTTATTCATAACTCGTAACACTATCGTCAATAGACAAGATTTATTATTCCGCGTACATTCACAATAAGGAAAAAAAACGAAATCAAATCACAAACTCTTTACAATACCAAAATAGTTCCTCGACAAATACATATCTTTCCATATTAAACGTGTCGTGCCTATATTTACACTTTCAGAACATTCGAGATCAAAGATTAACTGATGCATTTACTTTTACGATATTGATGAAATGTTAGCCGTAAAAGATACACGCGTGACTTGAAACGTGTTTTACTATTTTCGGCTTAGCTTTTTTGTTTAGGGCTTTTTATACAATAGTTTACACTCAATTTCTAAACATATTTTACTTAATTTCTAAGTTTATACAATACTTTTTTCAACACGTCTATTTTAAATATAGATCAAATAAAGGACAAAAAGTTTTAATAACCTAAAATACTTATATATATCTAGTATCTACTCACATGTTTATTTATTGTTTATAAATCATAGAATATTTAAGTTATTACCAATTTTTAAATTTTGAAAAGTTCCTAAGTTCTCTAAGCTAGTTAGTACAAAGAAAATTCTCTTTCATATGGAAAACTAAGTACTTTATTCATCTCCATATAGGTAGGTAACAAGCGAAAGTTCAGCTGTTAGCTAAATCGAGATCTAGTTCGAATATGGTTACAAATTGAAAAGCATTTTAGTATTACTTACATACATAGTTTCACGCGAATGAGATGTAAGTATATACAATCAGTATTACAGTTTCACAAAAACGAGATGTACCTACTACAAACTATTCATCAAATCGACCTGAGAAGTACCACTTTTCATTTAAAATCAATTGTCTAAGTACCATCGATCTTTCTAGAAGACACTGAATTAATGAGATAAATGGTGTCACAGACAAAGAAAGGTCAAATTAATTACCTTAATAATTATTCCATATATTTTCAGGATCTATATAAAAATTACAGTAAATATACATAAACAATAATTAAGATGAGCTTTATATAAAAGTACCTACCTTATGTTTATAGTTACCTGTCCTTTAAACAAAGAAATAAGTTTTATGAATATGTAATTTTGAAGCTCCCGAATGGCACGTCCCGTCGCGTATGGAACCCGGATCAAAATGGAAGAGCGTCAGTCAGAGACTAATTGTGTGTTGCTATTCAATCAAACAATAAAATGTGCCACAGCTTCCATATACCAATCTGTCATTCGATTCTTTCTAAATCGATATTATTGTAAGTCGTAAAAAATAGTAAAAAGTTGGTTTATTTTTCTTGAACTAATATTATTACATTATCCCATAATTAAAAAAACTTTTTTAAGTTATTATTTTTAGTTAAATATAGAAAAATAAGATAATATGTTATCAATTAATAGACATTGTATCGATAAAATTTCATCCGAATACCAGTAATGGTATGAAAAGGTGGCAACTTTTTGATTTGCTGAAAAAAATATCGTCGCTTTTTTAAGGTAGCTTATAAATAATTTATCATTTTTGTTTCTAGGTTGAAAAATAAAATATGCGCATGTAAAAATGGAAAACACGTATTATCTTAGGACATATTGAACATTTTGTTCTTTAAACTTTTTGATTGTATTTTATTGTTTTATTCTCATAACCTTTAATGCACGTGGTCAGAGAAATAAAAAGTGCTCGGCTGCTATTGCTTAAAGGATTTTTCATAAGTAGTTTTCTTTCAGACAAACCTTGTCCAGTTCATTACACAACAAAATATAATTTTAAATTCGTTATTACAAAGTCAATATTATGTACTTAATTTTAAATTGTTAGTACAATATCATTCATAAATAAACTTACCGTCTAACTTCAGGTGAAGTAGGCAAACTCCTGCATTTTCTACTTTTGTTGTGTTGTTTGTGGTGATGCCCCGAATTACTATTCCCCATGTTAATTCCTTAACAATATCACACTTCATATCACTTGTAAATTCTTTATACTTCGTAAAAATAACATGTTTTTATGTTTGAACGTGCTTCGATACAAAACTAAAGTTGTTCGAGTGAGCGACTGACAAGTAGAAAGGGAGAAATTAACGATTGAAGTTATGTTCGGTTTAACTACCCACATGTTGATTAGAATTTTAATTTGTACGGTGTTAAAGGTATGCCATTATATTGGTTTTAGAATGGACGAAAAAGGAATTTTAATCCGATTCTGATTGTAAAATGGTTTATAAGATTGGGAATATTAATTTTAGTGCCACATTGTATGTTTTTAGATTATTTTAGGATGACAAAGAAATAGTTATGTTTATGATATAGGAAGGAATGTAGTGGAATGAAAATATACTCTGTGTCGTATTACATTAGGTCTGCTAATTTAATAACATCAATTAACCTACAATTTAATATAATTTTTGTATAACTAAATCAATAATTCCTAACATTTTCTATCATCCAATTAGCTACATTTCTTCAAAATATCTTCTCCAAATTATCTACTTTCACAAAACATCAAACGATTTATGCCTGCATTCTCCAGGCCTGTGAATTTCACTGACCGAACGGATGCCAATGTTTGGGACCGAATGACCGAACAGTTCCGAACATAGCTCGAATAACACTCGATCGCCATAACTCAGTGACCACCTCGACACAGATCACCACAAATATTTCATTCATTACAATCTGTGATAACGTGTAATTTTAATTTAAATATCGAGTTTTGACAGCCGAATGAGTTATCGATTTTTGATGGTAATCGATTTATTTATGTGATAATAAATTCATGTTATTTTATTTTGTGCATTTAGATTTTCAATTTTTGTGTGTTAAATTGATATAATTTTGAGTGTGGATATAATGAATTGTGTTGCTTTTATTGATTTTAATTTCCGTTTTGAACAAGCACGCAAGTACATTTACAAATGCGCAATTGAAACTTATTTTAACTACAATCTACAAAGTAAGTTTAAGTATTAATAAAATTTCACGTTCTAATATTATCACTAAATCGATCACAATATCTTCAATGTTGTTCACGACCAATAAAATTTAGTGTCAACATCAAACAACAATTAAGTTAACAGCGGGACAGAGGGGCGGCATTGTCTCCCACTACGAGGAATAGGACAATGGAGTGAAGAGTAATTAACTGATGTTTTGTCAGATCAGAGGTTGATAACCTTTGGATATAATATGGGAAAGTCGACCAACCCGCACTTGGCCAGCGTGGTTGACTAGGGCCTAGTCACCCTAATTCAGGGTAGGCTTGAGCCCCTCGGTGGGGACATTATATGAGCTGATGATGATATGGAAAAGTACTCTTTTATAATGTAAGTATAATTTATTTCAAGAGCGTTTGTTCGTAAACATTCAAACACGCCAGCCTAGCGTATCATACATATCAATTAACACTAAATAAAGTACTTTGTTACTAATCACTTAGTCCTTTTCGAACACTAAATCAATTAAAGTGAAAAACTTATTAGAAAAGTGTAAAACTTATTTATTTTAAAAGAAAAATATCTAACGGTTGTTTTGTCAGAGGTCAACGTTTTGTTCTTAAATGAAAATGAATTTTCTTCCAATTTTCCTTTTTATAAAATAGAAACGTGGAATTCTACTAATTACTTTAAGGACTTAACACTGATTTGTTTTCATAAAAATGTATAAGTAACTGTGTTTGTTTTAAATTTATTGCTATTTCAGCTTGATTACAACTATTTATTTAGTAAGAAATTACGAAAACCATATAAATTCGAATATAGAACAACAATACCGTGTCATACCAACATGGCGGCCGTTATCCTTTACGAACAGGTATTGAGTTAAATTCATAGTAAATTGTCTATTGTACCGGTAACTGGAACGGAATAATAGTTTGAATGCATTAACGAAATTATCATAGTTAGTGCACTCGAGATGTGCTCAGTGAAGCAAATATTAAGTTAAAGGGTTATTGTGTCGAGTTGTTACACGAAATTATACAAAATTTAATATAGTACAAGGTATTGGGAAAACTATAAGTACTTAAATTCAAAACTATGTAGTTTATTATATTTACTATGTAGTTTTAAATTTTGTACATAGTTTTCCGAACATTCCAAGACTAAAAGTCTTTTGCTGTTGAACACGTTAATGGTATTATTTCTTGACCGATTTCATTTTTGTTTATCTGAATACGAGTATTTTCCAGTAGGTAAAAATACTTATATTTTTAGTTATTTATCATAACGCGTAACTAATTTCTTTATTAAATTATATTTATCAAAAATCAATACTCTGTATTAATTTTGAACATACAGACAGGAGATAAAATGCAAAACCCATCAACCAAAAATTTCATTCTTATTACTTAAATATTTTCGGTTATAAATAAGCCAGCATTTTAAGTTCTTTACCATAATGAGCTTAAAGTTCAATCGGATAACGGGAGCTGTGTCAAAGTCAACGGTTAAGATTAATATATGACTTAAAAGTTGAGGTAGTAAAAAGCTCAGAGCAAAAGCTTGTGATTTTAATGAGCTTTATTACCCCAGTATTCAAAATGTACGGTATTTTGAAATTAGCAGTTTTTTAATTAAGTATTTGCAATGTTTTGCAGTAAAAAAATGTAATTGCTATAATGATTATAAAATTGAATATCGGTGAGAATGAAATGTAAATTGAGGTATTCTTAAGTGTCTGTATATTTTATTGCAAAACCTAATGAATATATTGCAAGAATCAAATATTTATTAAGAGTATAATCAGAAATACCCTTATTATTGACCAAACAAGAGAATAATGCAGGATTTTTTTCGGAAAACCAAGTACTGAAACGTAATATAACATAGAAATAATCAAAATAAGAAAAATGGAACAAAACAATAAACGTGAACAAATTTATTTTCATTTCCCCAAATAAAAGTTACTTCAATTTTCCTCATATCAACGCCAAAACGTCACGAAAATGAGAAATGTCAGGCGTTACAAAATTAGTTACAAATAATATTCAAAGGTTATTTAATTTAATATTATTGTTCATGTCTTTCCATGTCAAATCATTGTCAGTCAGTCAGTGAGTCGTGTAAAAGCACTCGTGTGTAACAATGTTATCATTCGCTTTGTTACGTTCACCCAACAAAAGCTCTTTCAAAACTAACAACGAGCTTTTGTCGGTTTTACAATAAAAGCTAACTTTATTAATAGTTTTGATAGTGGGAAAGTTCTGGGAGATAATACAGTTTTTTAAACCTTATGTTCCTTTAAAAAATTAAAAATTTGATAGTTTTGTTTTTTATTTTCTAAAAAGCTTAAAATCGAATTGGATTGACATATGGTAAATGACAAAACTCTCGTTTTTTTAGAATAGAACTATCATCACAGTCAGTCTTTAGCTGCCCATTGCAAAAATAATGCTTTTGCAGGTGCCTAATCGTTACTAAATACTGAAAAAAATACATCACAAAAGATTATGTTATATATTGCAAGTTGTTTATGGAACTTACATACTCGTTTGTTCGTTACTTTGTTTATGATTACACCTACTTACTGGTTGACCTACGTCGACTCAACTTGACCCTCTTTTTACCCCTTGAGGGATACAACTACTTTAATTCCTTCATCGTGGCTTATCGTACATCACTACATAGTAGTCGTATAAAACAAAGTCGCTTTCTCTGTCCCTATGTATGCTAAAATCTTTAAAACTACGCAACAGATTTTGATGCAATTTTAGTAATAGATAGAGTAATTCAAGAGGAAGGTTTTCAGCATAATTTTATCCCCACATTCCCACGGGATCGGGAACTACGCGGGTAAAACCGCAGAGCACAGCTAGTTGTAATACAAAGCAAGATTTCTAAGATTCAATGGGGTTTTATTTTTCTTCGGATTTTCTAATAAGTCATCTAATATTTAAAACTTATGTAATTTAATAGACATTCACTAATTATTCAAGAAAAGCAACGAAACACATTCAGTGCAAAGCAAAATAACTAAGTATTTATCTTACTTTAAACTACAAAAACACCTCCTTTAAACCTAGACTACACAAAGCTCTCAAGATTGAACGCAACAACAAGAAACGCCTATTATTAAAAAAATTTAACAAGAAACACACAGAGTAGTATAATAAAACAGTTTACTGAGACAGCTAAGGGCTGTTCAGAGATTCTATGAAGGTGTATAAGTAAATAATTCATGAGCACTTTACTTAAGCCCTAGAGCCGGTAACACCCACTATAATAGCCTGAGCACACTGAATTCTTTGAATACAACTGATTTAAATCAAGTGCAGCTACCGGTTTTTATTATTTTTAAACTAAATTATTAAGTTTGTTTTTATGCAAGGAAAGTTATGGATTTGGCTTGGTTATGACTTATGAAGTAACGCAGCTGTGCATAAAAATTAATGGTAAAGGTAAGTATAGCCGAAATAAGTAGTAATGGACTTTAAATATTACTGGAACCACTTATATTATAACATTAATAATTCAGTATCCTACCAGGACAATTTTAGGGCAGAATGGCAAGCTAAACATTTTATAATCAATCAAAAAAATTACAAGCTCATTTTCGGAAAATTTGATTCATATATTTTAATTTCTTTCATTATTCATATATAATAATTAACAACCCTCGAAGTCACTCACATAATATGTTGACAGTTTTACACACCTAACTGTTAATTATTGAAGACCGACATAATTCTTCTCTTTTTAAATTTGGAAGCTATTGTTTTGTTGATTTGTTTTTAATTTCGTTTACTCACCGACCAGTATCTGTCAGTATGTTGACAACTTTATGTACTTTCAAGTTAGTGATTCAAGTTTCGAACGCTATATATTCTTTTGTTTATCGTTAGGGTTCGAAATGGGTATAATAACAGCCTCTATAATTACAACAACAATGTACAAACGCGCAAGGAACGTGTGAGATGTCAGATGTTTACGAAGGATAAATCTAGACGGCAAGTGATGCATTGCAGTTAACAGGATCCAATTTGGATGTCTTTTGTGGATTTAATGCGATTCTGAGAAGTGTGATTCATGATTGGTCTCCGTTTAAACTGCGAACACTCGTAATATTAGATTTGCAAGGCTTGGTTTATGCATCATGGATGATTAAGGTTTTGGTAAGCGATTTGTTTTACTAATGATCTGGTTTATTTGTGAATTTTAAATTATTGTTATTTAATTATAGAACACAAAAGATTTAATTGGACTTTTCATAATCGATAAAGGTACGTACATTCAACGCCCTAGTTACAATAGACAAAGAAAAATAAAATCATTTCTGACCTTTCGAGTTTTACAATTCCGACTTTCATTCGGAAAAATGCCTCTGTAAGCTCCTTGATATTATCAGTTCCATTGACCAAAAAACAATCACTACTGATCCTAAATTATACTTATTACATACCTGTATACGGCTAAGAAAATACGCATGCGCTCATTCACACAATTAAATAATCATGGTTACAAGGTGGCGGATTCACATAGAAGACACATGCCTGCAATAAAATTATACAAAAACATTTTGAATTAAAAAAAAACCCTCCTCTTAAGCAACAATAGTTACAAAACTTCTTGTAGCATATTTTTCTAAGAGTCCAAGACCCTCAGTAAACTATAAAGACACCCATTCAGGAATATTAGGTACTTAGTAACATTGAAACGCCACCAAGATTGTACCATTTGAAACCAAGTCCTTTGTGTCCGTCAGAAACGACTTTTCTTAGAAGCAAACGCCAACTGAGTTGCATGAACAGTACACATTATGGCCCGTGTTTTATGTTAATAAGTACAACAAATCGTTTGGGCATTTGACATTTTATGATTCGATATTCGACTTTTAATTGGATGTATTTAATAAAATATTATTTGTGTACAAATAAGTGCTTAAATGGTCTTGGTTTATGTAGGTACTTAAGTTAATTTTCAAGACATTTTTTCTGTTTTTGGCCAACTTATTATTTTTGGATATTATTATGATATTTATTATAATGTAACATTAAATTATTATTGCTGATTATAACTGAACTGGACTGGAACACAAACAAGTAAATTAAAACCAAACCATACTTATGCGGGTATCAAATAGAACCTCAACGACTCAGCTGTTGCTTTACTAAAATCGAGGGCTTAGAAAGCTCTTGTTTTCAGACACCCCCACTCCATAATGATGCGTCCACACTGGCAGGCGCTGTTGCGTTGCGACGAGACGAGTGCGAAGCTTACAAATGACGCAAGCGATTGTTTCGTCGTTGCATGCTGTGCGAAGTATTGAACGTGGAAACGATCGCTTGCGTCCATTGGTAATGGCGTTTCGCGACGCGGCTGAGCGACAGCGCGCGTGCGTAGTTTCCAAACGTTCCCGCCCGCGCGATCTGGCTACAGGCACTACGGGCCTAAGCAGCAAGGGAACTAATGCGCAGGTGACGGGGTAACAAACCAGCTAGGTCTTTGCTCAGCGTATGCGCGTCTGTATATTGTTATTCACAAGATGGCGGTGCTAAATTGGCTAGAAGTTCTAGGGAGCTTTCCATTATGTGCCACAGATATCAAGACGATACGGTGTTTAATAATTATATAATTTAAATTACTATTAACGTAGTTGCTTACGGCCCAACAAGGAAATGGTGAGTCTAAGATTTTAGCATCACAGTGCTGCCAACCTTATAGCCGATTTATTGATCGGCGACAGTGGTTTTAATCACTTGTCCATTCACATCACTTGTACTTAGAAATAAAGAATGTCATCGCTCTTTGTTATTTTACACAAAAATCAAGATATTCCACCTGTTCATTTTGTTGTTTTTAGTATGACACAGGGGATATGAAGACACCATAATGGAAAACTTCCCTAAATCAGCCATTATAAAATTAATGTACGTCAAACCGCTACAAGAGCTCGCGCGTCACTGTGCCCACGGTACGCCCTCGCTCGCCGCGCCCGCCTCAAGAATCAATCATTGCCGCAGTCGCCGCACGTCGCGTATCCAGTGTGGACGCACCCTTGTACTTGTGATCAACTTTACCAGCTTATAATATGCCTTGAAACTACCCTGAATGGGAGTGATTAGGCCGTAGTTAACCACGCTGTGGCCAATACCAACCTTTCAGATTTTTTCGTAGATATAGTTACTGCTTCGGTTAAAACATGAAATCGACATACACATGTCGTACCTACAACTTTTCTTATCTTGATAATATAGATAGTAATTGGTAGGTTTTGTATTTTATCATGATATAGACAATAGAAGGTTATTGTATTTTAACGTGTCATTATTTATGAATCAAAACGTAAAATTAGGTTAATTTATTGTTGATTTTGATGTTCTACTTGATAACACAAAATATTTGGACATTAATAGTATCCCTTTGTCTGTATTGAACACACAAAGTGTCCAAGTAATTTAGCTGCAATTAAGTTTAACGTACCCATATAATGTACACAATTACATAGGTACTTATATTTATACACGAAAAGGTTTTTAAATAAATACATGATTCTCTCATTTTTCCTTGAAACCCGTTTTGAAGATCTATTCCGATCCAATACCAACATCTAATACCAATGGTATTTGTTTTAAAACTTTATCATTTTCGATTCCGAACGGATACCACTCTTTAAACGAATACCAAAACAAGTTTGTAGATATAAAGTACAGTCAAAAAAAACTTTTAGTTGCGAAAATACTTTTTTGTTTATTTAACAAAATCAATTTAACCAACAAATTTAAGTAAATGTTTAATTCAAATATAAAATATCACAGACAATCAACTTTTAATATAAAAATCTTTTTTTAACAAAAGCTTTTGAAATTTTTCGATAAGTTGTATGTGTAAAAATATTGGATTAAAGTTAATATAGAGTTTTAGCATAATCTAGTACTATTAAGTATTGTGTGGCATTGTATTACAATCGTATCATAATTAAAAATAAAAACATTTTTCTAGCTGACTGTAAGAAGATTCATGTTTTGGTATTAGTTCGGAATAAATCATACATTTATTAAAATTAATTTAAAGAGTGGTATCCGATCGGAATAGAAAATAAAAAAGGATAAAAACAAATACCATTGGTATTAGATAATGGTATTGGATCGGAATAGATCGTTTTGAAGGCAATAATTACAAATGTAAAAAATAATAGCGAATCTTAAAATCTGATTTTAAAAAAGTAATATGAATTCAATACAAAATCAATCTGTGGTCAGATGCGATTATCAAATGAGCCTTCACTGTAAAGCTGTACACTACTGACAGTAATATGTACCCTGATTGACAATTTAAAAGTGGATATCGGAATACTAATTTTATTATTAACGTCTGGACTAAAATCAACCGCCATCGTTTTGATTATCTTCTACGAGTATATATAAAACTCTTCCGTTACCGAGTGATGTACTGACTGACAAACAACGCACAGCCGAAACTAATGGTCGTAGAGAGCTGAAATTTGACACTTTTGTTTGTTTGTTGGGGGGTGTAGGCTACCATTAAGAGAGGATTTTTTGGAATTCCCCTAGGTGGAGAAAAGGGGGGTAAATTGAAAACTACGCGGGTGAAACCGCTTTGAATTAATATAATAAAGAAGCAGAGTTTGGTTAAACGTGGTAATCGGATAGACCGTTTATCCATTTTGAATCACACATAAATGTCCCGAAAATTCTGTGCTCAAAATTTTCCCCACATCTTGGATTTAAACCAGGAAAGTAAAAGTGCATATTATGTATTGTCTTATCACACAATATTTTGTAACTAAATTTCACCCAAATTCATCCAAAAAGATTCAAAGAGGTATCTTTTTTAATTAGTCACTCTCCTACTATAGCAATATCTTACATCGATGTCTTCATTTAATTCATTCGAAAAAAGATTTCTTGTAAGAGACGAGATTTTTAACCAAACATTAAACCATTGAAAATGTTACAATGGGTATTACTTTTAATTCTGGTACACAATAAAAAGCGCTGAATTTCATCAAATAATGGTGATTCAACGTAAATAAAGTCTGCTCTCGTAAAAGCAAATTAATTAAGCCTATACAATGGTGGGATATAATCCTGGTGTAGCGAGGGTGGCAACACTGGAAATGGGAAAAGAAAATGCGAAAACAACTTTAGGCTTCTGACGTTTAGCGATTAGTTGTTTGGTTTGGTTGAATAATTTAAGGACTTGTTATATAGCTTATCTGTCCAAGTTAATTGGTTGTCAAGTTTGATTTGCGATTATTGGTTGGTTATCTGGAAGATATCACTGTAACTGTTTACTTAGATATTTCACTTATTAGCTGTAAGTTTCAATATTCAATGTTGATTGCGCCTGGTGTTGCACACCGTACAAGACCTGATTTGTTATTTTATATTTTTAAAATTGTGTAAACGCTGTTGGTGTAACATAAATAAATAAAAGTAATTGTTAACTGCTTTTTGTACAAACTTGTACATTTTTTTGAGGTTTTATTTGTAACATTTTGTTTTCTTGTACAATACAGTATTTCTATGTATGTATCTTTAAGTTACAGTCACTTTCGTCTGATTATTTTCAATATTTAATTTCACTATTTACACATTTTATAAACCCAAATATCAACATTTATACCTATACAAGCGGCGTCCCGCGGTTTCACCCGCGTAGTTCCCGTTCCCGCAAGAATATGGGGTTAAAATTACGCTAAAAACCTTCCCACTGAATCACTCTATCTATTAAAACAAACCGCATCAAAATCCGTTGCGTAGTTTTGAAGATTTAAGCATACATAGGGAGGGACATAAGGTCATAGGGACAGAGAAAGCGACTTTGTTTTATACTATGTAGTGATTTAGTTACAATATTGTCTCCATCAATTTATCGCTAAACGCTCATAAATTGTGCCTATTACGAAGCAAAAACAGCATAAATCATCAGAGAACTTTTAATAGCATAAAGCACCTTTTGTGTGAAATATAATGTGAAAATCTGTGAGATTTACTTTGGGGCTCCCCAAATGTTGTGTCTCATGTTCTCACATTACGGTAGATTTAACCTTTCCTTAATTAGGTATTCGATGACTAATACCATGTTGTATTTATTCGAATAAGTATGTTATGTTTTGTTTTGTGGGACTAGTAGGAATCTTCATATATTTGACTCAACGAAATTCGTCGAAATTAGAGTTGGCATTCCATTCCAAATTTAAGCAAGCATTCCATTTTTAAAACCAGTTTTTTTTCTTAATTCTTATGCTAATGCAAGTCAGCTAATTAACAGATTCGTGCAAACTAAATTATGTTGTTCAACGTAATGGGAGATTCTTTTGATAAAATCAAGGATTTTTTTTTTACAATGTAACAAAATATCTGCTTAAACTTTCTTTCTAACTGATTCGCAGAACATTATGTCCCTTTATGTAATTGGTAAATTTAAAATTTATTTTAAGTAAGTTGTAAGTTTTATTTTTTCACTGATTTCATTATTAAAAGCAAGCTTTTTAAGTTTTTATTGCATTGTCATGGGACTTACAAGTATGCCAAATTTCAGCTCAATCGGATAACCAAAAGTGGTCGAAATATGGCTTGCAAGATTTGATTACAGACAACGGGACAGGTGAAACTAAAAGCTTGTAAAAATCGACGCGATTCTGAAGAAGAAACGCCAGTCACAAAATAAACGTGTGACATTTCGCTTTTGTTATGTAACATTAGCTTTTATTACACACACATAAAGATCAAAATTAAACATATTGTCTACGAGCTTAGCATAAGATTTAGTACTCGTATTCAAACATTTCCTACATTTTGTAGAGTTTAGAAGGAAGTGTTGCTACAATTTATATTCATTAGTAGACTTAGGCTTAGTGTACCTGTGGGCACTAGTTACGAGTCCTAACTTAGATTTATAGCCGGCCAAATTTCAATGACCTTTTTCAATGTTTGCCAACTATATGGTCCATCGTTTTGACAATGAATTTCTTTGTATGCAATGCGTATTGGTTGGCCACTTTGATTACTATAAAATAATATCATAGGAAAAGGGGATTTTATTAGGTTTACTTTACTTCAAATAAGGTTACTTCTGGTCTGAGTTTGTTCGAGTAATGTGAAAATTGTATCTGTACTTTGTATCACACACTATGATCATACATCATATACATATGTAGTAAACTAACGTGTTTGTCATAAATGTGTACTGATAGAGTTGTAAGGTAACTTCAACAAGAAAAAAGTTATTTCTAACTAAATAATATACCTATGTATGTAAATATGCAAAAGCAGTGCGATCTCTTTATTTCAATGGGCTACTATAATTTTAGTAACTTAGCCTACAAACCAAAATGGAAACATGCATTTCGACTTGCCGTACTTACGAGTATACACAAAATAAACAGTAAAGCAAATAATTTCGATTTAACATCAACCCAAACTAGCCTTCAAACGAAACTTCTTTGTAAAAAAGATCAAAACAACGCACGTTTAAAGTGATTAGTTTTAAAATTAGGGTTTGGACATAATGTGAGCCGTGCAGAGTAATATTATTGATTATTTTGTGTGAACTATTGTTGTGCCCCTACAAAACGGGCGCAGAATCTTAGGGGAGGCCCCTAGCTGTTCTGGTAAGCGTCGAAACATAGTACAGTATATCTTACTTTACTTTTTGTGGTACGAAACATTAAAATGACATTATAAGTACAATGTTCTAAAAGATTTTAGCGTGACGATGAAAGTGAGTATTTTTAACACTATTTTATTTTAATAATAATAATCATTCACTACATATCAATTCTTTCACTAATGGAAAGCTAATTTATCAGTGCGTGCCATATTTTATCCCCGTATTCCCACGGGAACGAGAACTACGCGGGTGAAACCGCGGAGCGGTATTAGTTTTGCATAAATATAAAACAAAGTACATTTTTTAAAGCTCAAAAAAATTAGTCTGTGTATCTGTCATATTAAGTTATATGTATTATATGCATGTAACCAAATCTATTTACACTTAGGTATGTAATATGAAACCCCAACTCTCAATATGTAAATTACGAACATCATACAAAAGCATAATTGGATTGAAACATATTAATATACAGCATTATTATAAGTTAAAGTTTCGTTAAACCCTCAACATCTTAATACAAACTTTTAATAGCCAAAGGGTAACTGACCGACAAACTGGACATTTAGACAATGTAACACCACATGGCTCCGTCTGCAATTGCAGACATCCTAAAAAATGTCACATGATATTGCTTAGGAATACCCATAGTTATAGTAGAAAGACCACGACAGTCGTAAAATTTGAATATTATGTGTTTTTTTGGGTTGTAACTACATTTTATGTTGTTTTTTCCTGTTTTTCTTTGTAGTTTGCTACTAGATACAATTGTTTACACGTATTTGGGTTTAAAAGGGCCCTTTTTGGAGCGTGACTGCGACTCATTACGTGTTTTACGAGTGAGAACGGTTGATATATAAATAAATATTTTTGTACCGAAATGTTTTGAACCGCACTTTATTGTGGTACTGTAATTTAATACGTAAACTTTGTAAAGTATATGGTTTTGTTTATGGCCTGGGTAAAAATAAACAATTTTATTTATGGATTTTAAGTTGCATGCCGCGGATGTTTCTGCGTTTCTGTATAAACTGTTCTGCGGTTATAAAAGTCAGGAAAATTCATAGTATAGAATTTTCAGTAATAATGCAGAATTAGTTCAATGGAATTGTAGATGTTTATTACAAAAAAAGATACTTTTTTTATTCATCTCTTATTGAGGGTGAATAACTTATTGAGAATTTAGGTGACTAAGTTTCAAAACTTAGTACTAGGAAAACTACCTTCAACTTGCTTTATAGCAATACTTAGGATAAATATTTTATGTAGAACTAGCTGTGCCCCGCGGTTTCACCCGCGTAGTTCCCGTTCCCGTGGGAAATTCGGGATAAAAAGTATCCTATGTTCTTTCCCGGATCAAAAGCTACTCCTGTTCCAAATTTCAAGTCAATCGGTTCAGTAGTTTAGCCGTGAAAAGGTAACAGACAGACAGACAGAGTTACTTTCGCATTTATAATATTAGTTAGGAAGTAAGGACTAGTTAGGATAGTTAGGATTAGTTAGGATTTAGGTGACTAAGTTTCAAAACTTACTAGGAAAACTACCTTCAACTTGCTCCATATACCAATAAGATAAATATTTAATGTAGAATATGATAAACCAAGCCATTTCGTAATTTCACTTGTGAATTGATATCATATACCTTAGTTACGAAAGTGAAGGGACTTCTGTATTTCATATTTGCAATTGTAATTTGAAACTGTTTCTAAAATCAAATCTATTAAGAAACATTAATATATTCATACAAGGTGCCAGTTTAATTAAGTACTATCCCTTTAACTAAGTAGTTCTAGGGTTGTTTATAGTTACGAATTTTAAACGACGAATCTACAATTTTATACGATACTAGCTGTGCCCCGCGGTTCACCCGCGTAGTTCCCGATCCCGTGGCAATTTCGGGATAAAACGTAGCCTATGTTCTTTATCGGACCATAAGCTACCCCTGTACTACATTTCAAGTCAATCGGTTCAGTAGTTTAGCCGTGAAAAGGTAACAGACAGACAGACAGACAGACAGAGTAATTTCGCATTTATAATATTAAGTAGGGATCAATAATTTGACACGTTGTTGAAGTAATATCAGTCATTATTCGGTTCCGTTTATTGCATTGGGCATCGTGAAATAATGACCTTATTATTTTTTGTAGTCCTTTTGATTTTGGAGGTATTTAATTAAATATTTTCATCGAAAACATGATTTTTCAAATTTTAAACAAATGCAGGTGTGGTAAACTCTTTTATATGAATAAGCATAACGCCTTGTTATAATTATTCTACTAATATTATAAAGCCGAATGTTTGTGAGTGTGGATTTATGGATGTTTGTTCCTCTTTCACGCAAAAACTAATGAATGGATTTTAATGAAATTTGGTACAGATGTTCCTCACTTTTTATCCCAAAATTCCCACAGGATAAGGTTCCACGCAGGTAAAACCGCGAGGCACAGCTAGTATCTAATAAGTAAAAGTAAGTTCGCCTAAGATCCCGTACAAGACTAAAGCACGGTAATTTTAAATTACCGTGAAGAATGCTTAACTGATTAACAATGAGGAGGAACATGTTTTGCTAATCTCAATTAAATCCCAGCATTCAAATATCGAATTAAATTCCAACTTAAAATATAAATAAAGCATTTAATTCAAACCCGCGCTAATCCAAAGAAAGCAATACAATTATATGCGATAATATCGCCGTTTCGCTGTCCAATACCGTGTACAAGTAATGCAAAAACAGTTTTAAATTGTAATTTATACGAGTGTTGCATTGCGGAGCTCCGCACCGAGACTTTACGCCCACAACCAATGGAACTTGGAACTGGTTCCATGAGATAAACCCGCACCAACAAATCGTACATTCCCCTCCAATGACTTAACAATTTATTAAACTTTAATTGTCATTTTTAGGAAGTGATATGGTGGTCAGTTTTTATAAATTTTTTCGTTCATAATGTGGTGGTCATTTTTGCTTTGAAATGAGATAATGTCGTTTATTTTTAGCGTTCAAAAATACTTTATTAAATTGACTTACGAGTATAAGTTACAATAGCAAAATAGGACTTGAAAAACTATAAAATAATGTATGTATAGGCACCCTAAAGTTTCATTAAGTACAGAACCCTACACGTGAGCTTAATATGTATAAACTTGTTCAAGGTACCTCGTTCTTCAATATCAAAGTAATTTTACTCATAAATGCATTTTAAAAAAAATACCGTATAATTAGCGTCATAATTAATAACATTTTTGAGATTGTTAAGCTCCCCTTATTTGGTAAAATATATTACTTAATTCACTTCTGTACGCGACTGTTTTCCTACGCAATGCCTTTTAAATACTAAACATTTATGGAAAATATCACGAATTCCTATCAGCGTCATTTACTTTTAGAGCTTAGCATATTTATTTAGTCGTTATGTTTAATTTGCTTCGAATCGATTTGGAGTAATAAGACTTACTTAGTTACTATTTTGAAACGTTTGAAATCAGAGACTTTTCATTTATAAGCAAAATGTTTTAAGTAAATCAACATATGTAATTAATTATGAATATGAACATGATCTTTGTAACTAAGTATATCATATTTTTTATGGTTGTTGTTTTGGGCTGAGATAAAATAAAAACAAAGTATTTGCAGATAAAAAATAATACCATTATTGTACCCTTTAGCACTTTTAATTAGAAATTTTAATAAGATCAAAAAGAAGATAAAACGGGAACATATTTATGTAATGGTATGAAAAACCGGGGTTCTTTAATTTAATTATACTTTTTACAAAGAATTCAAATATGGATCCTATAAATAGGTTCTAGACTAAACTTAATTATTATCCTTAGATTTCACTTATGAGATATCATAAATTATATAACCGATTATTATATAAATAACCCACAAGACCGCCCATCTCTTAACTAGAATCACGGATGAAATAGTTTTGTTAGCTTACATTAAAGTTAGTTTAAGACGTTAATGCGGAAATACTTTTAAAAATTAATATATTTAATGTAACCTACCTATAAGATGTACTGATTCGAATTGAAAAATTCTTTAGCCATTCATCGACGAACTTTCAAAACTTAGAACATCAAACTACCAATAAACACGGAACTAACTCAGACCCAGCTAGTTATAAGCATAAAGTTGCAATTACACGCCCACATTAAATTGCATAATACGCACTATAATATTAAACCAAAACCTTTAGGCAAAAACTACTATCCTTACTAATATTATAAATGCGAAAGTAACTCTGTCTGCCTGGTACCCTTTCACGGCTAAACTACTGAACCGATTGACTTGAAATTTGGTATAGGGGTAGCTTATAGTCCGGGAAAGGGAAGGACATAGGCTATGTTTTATCCCGAAATTCAAAGACGAGAACTATGCGGGTAAAACTGCAGGGCACAGCTAGTATTATATAATACTTATCTATTATTATTCATATTATGATTCAGATATAAGTAAGAACTTGAATCGCACGTTGTGTTCGAGTTATCGCCGAGAGCTTGCAATCTATTTATAGAAAGCTACGAATAGCATCAATAACTTAACGAATTGATGTGATATATCCTCTGCTGTCCGCCTTTTTATTTTTTATGATAATTTATTGTGTGACATATTTAATTGACTGTCATTTTTTATATGGTTCTGAAGTTTTCTTCGCGTTTTTATAGCGTCTGGTGAGAAAAAGCTCTTTGAGTATGAACTTTGACCACCTGAACTGTCGCGGTTATGGTTAGGTAGGTATATAGTGCGTAATATTTGGCGAATAAAATGGCAGAGTGGTCGCTATGCTGGACTGTCAAATAAGGGGTCGCGGGTTCGATTCCCGAACAAAGTTACTTGCCTATGTAATTTTATGCATTCGCTTAGACACCGCCAACATCCAAATCAATTCATTACACAGATATTTGACTAAGTAGATCAATATATTATGTACAAATTAACATTTGAAACTTCCCTATAAGTTACACAAAATACTAAACAATATAAACAATGAAATGATCAATAAAATCGTAACAAAACTAATAATCAGTGTTCTACTTATCGATAATGTTCGGAGCGCCATTACAAGCGCGGCGGGGGCTCAGCCCACGAAGGTTTCTTCAAGATCTTTATTGAGTCTGTTACGGACCAGTCTAGGTTTAGCCGTGGGCGTAAACTACCATGTACTCACCAACAGATAACGCAATAAGTTAGGTCCAACACTTAAAATTTATATACCTTTAATTCAAAAATACGAGGATACTTCAAGTTGTTTCAAAAGATTTATCGGAGCGAACAGTTTTGTAAAAGATACGGTCAATTTCGTACCTACGCCTTTACCAAGTTTTCTTCGAGATTTAATCTTGACTATGATAAAGAGTTGTAACTTTTAAAATAAGATGGAACGGGTATCAGAACTAACCCGTAAGTTTGGCATAAAACTTTTTACGTTAACATTTTCAATTTGACACAAACTTTTACGATTAGGACTTTAGTGCTGAGGGAAGGTAATTCATGTTGAACAAAATAGTGTCTAAAGTTTGTCGTCGATATAAATATAGGCTATTTCAACATATTCTTTAATAAAATACCGGCCCACACCAACATAACAACGTTGAAGAAAGTGGCTGCGTTTTACGATAAAGACCATAACGTTGTCATAAACTTAATGCTATGTTTTGCGCATAAATCTCAAGAATAAAGCGATCGTCCAATCGGTAAACGCACGCAACTAACAAGACTTATTTGAATTTAAGTCTCGATTTAAGTCAGGACTGTGATTCACGCTTGTAAACAAAACAAGCACACAGTAGGATAACTTCAAATAGGTATAAAACGTAAACATGGAAAGCATCTTTAGTCGTTTCCACTCGAACAACTCTAGAACACCGGTTCGGTCGCGCTATAAATACGTTGGGTCTTTGCACACCATAAACAATAATCCTTAGCACGATTTGTCACACTCGCGTCGCGACTCGTTTAGTATCGATGTTCGCCGGTGTGTGTACCGGTACCGGGGGCAGCGCGTGCGGCGAGCGTGCACGCGCGACCATCGCGTCCACACGACAGACAACAACACTCGACGAAAGCGCAAGGAAGGGCCTTCGCCCCTTCCGAATCCGTGATCGCGCGCGGGATGCAGTGAATGCTAATACCGGCCGGCACAGGGCTGCCACCCGCACCCGCGATCACCATAACATTTACGTTTCTAACAGATAACTGTTTACAACACCTGCCCTTATTAGATTGATGATCGTGATCGCTCTTAAAACAGTAACATGAAACTTTTGGGTTCATTGAATTCTCGAAACAGTTCAAATGCATCTGATTGTTTAGAACTTCGTGCTTTTATACACAGCAATTTTCTGATAGCTTTTGATTTTGTTATGAATATTGAAAACTTTACAAAACGCAACTGATTAAGATAAAACGCAGCTGTACACAGCCCTATTTAGAAGATATATGAAAAACCGTCAGTTTGCCATCTGTGGCAGGGAGGGGACCCTTGCATTACCGGGATGACGTTATGCACTCCCTTATGGGTTCGTGGGTTATCTCGTTAAATCAGACCCGCGCGGGACGCGGAAATTATTTACACCATTGCACGGTAAACATAAGACACGAGGCCACAATTACCTTTTTTTGAATTCGTTAAGATACGGCGTAGTTCAAAAAGGGTCACCACAGAATAAGTCGTCCGTGAATTTTATATTACTTCGAGTGTTTTGGGCTGGATAGCGCACCGTTATTTGACTACATTTAATTTTGTCACACCCTTCGTTTTGAAACGAAAATATTTTGTTGTGTTCAAAGCGAATCTACGAAGTACATTAATTTCGATAATTTTAATTTTGATATTTTATGTTAGGCTAAATTTCACTTAATTTAATTTTTATCTATTATCTCAAACAAATGGTTAGCTCCCGCATAAGTATTAAATATAATGTATTGTAATAATAGAAGGGTGAGGGGGTTGCGTAACTATGAATTTATACTTATCGATAATGACGTCAATATCGCTTGCATCCTGCTATACGAGCTGTTTATAGGCGAAAATAGGGTTTCAATTCCCTAATATACGATAACATTGAGTAATAATATTGAGAATTATTTAATTTGGTGATGGGAAAGTATCTTATTTTTGTGTTAAACATAATTATGTAGGTCAAAATAAAGGTTTTTTGGACCTATTTTTCTATAAGAGAGCATTTAGAAAGCTTTTTGTAAACCTTGATATGAAAAAAATGTTTTTTTTTAATAACAATTATTCTGGTTATGTATTAATTACATTCAAATAAATCTATGCTGTTATTGATGAAAAGAATAACTATAGAATAAAAAATGCTAAAAAACAAGCAAAATAAGAGAATAATAAAATATACCCTCGATACCAAAACAAACATGGATGTTTGCAGCTTTTGTCAATTTTGTTATCTTAAACTTACAGCCAGTGATGTATGCATAGTCAATATTTTTTTTTTCCTAGGTTGCACTTAGTTTGATAGAGTAACTATTATATACTCGTATTATAATTATAATTTTAGCCTTACATTTGTATTGTTTTAGATTACAGCAGTTTTAAATACAGATAGACTAAGAAGTCTTTAACTTCATCAATTTCTATAAACAATATTCTTAACAAAACGTCGCTGTTTATCTATAAATTGGTTAGTTTATAAAACTAGCTGTGCCCCGCTCTTTTACCCGCGTAGTTCCCGATCCTGTGGGAATTTCGGGATAAAACATAGCCTATGTCCTTTCCTGGACCATAAGCTACCCCTGTACCAAATTTCAAGTCAATCGGTACAGTAGTTTAGCCGTGAAAAGGTAACAGACAGACAGACAGAGTTACTTTCGCTTTTCGCGCAGTTAGGATTATTTTATTTCTCTAACTTACGATGTGAGTTAAACAATACGGAAATGTTTAAAGACAAACTAATTCCTAAACGTTTATATATGGATCAAACTATTCGGAGAACGTTTAAACCATTCAATGATTTATATTAGAAACGTGAGAAAATATGATTTAGTTCAAAGTATTTTTAACTTGAAAAGTGTAATGAACTTTACAACTTGTTTGGGTTGACCATCAAGAGATTATTAGTAGTTAACGTATAATTTATTGTGTGGCCATTACAATGTATAGGCAGTTATAGGTATATATATTTTATTGATACATATTTTATGTATTATGTAAGTAAAAGCGTTTAAAACTAACGGCAGCGTGTTTCTGTAGAAATTAATAAGATTTTTTGAAAGAAAACTGCTTTTTTAAATGTTGAATCTTATTTAACTAGCGATCTGGTGCATTTTTTCCGTAGATTTTCTCGACGCAAGCCAAATATGAATGTCGAAGTAATTCGCGCTTTGAAGAATTCAGTTTATTTTTTTATTTTTATTAAGTTTAGGTTTAATGTTGGAATTTCCGTTTTTTATACTCAATCCAGCCTGTTCACGTGACCAAAATAAATTAAAATAATTACCTACCTACGTTATTTTTTTTTATTTTATACATAATCCAGCCTGTTGACATTACCAAAATATGCAAAATATTACAAAGTCTCACAGTTATTGCTTTTATAATATAAAAAAGGTAAATATTTAAACAACTACATCAATTTCAGCGAAAGCTCAACTTCACTCGTTATCTTATCTATCATTGATTCATCGCCGTCGATACAATCGCGGATTAAAAACCATTGAACTCATAAGCCGATATTTACGGGAGTCAAAGCATAAATAACATATTCAAAAATAAACCGTAAATCTTTCTTCATAGATCATAAAATCAATTGATGTTATTTTAAATATTCGGTCAGTTAAACCGGTGGCGACATTTAATTTGATGTTACGAAACTATTTTAACGTATTTTTTGTATTCGATTTAGCTTTGAAGAATTTTTACGATAAATTTTTGTGAACAATATTAAGTTTATGATCTTTTAAGTTAATAGGTGGAAAGTTTTTAGTATTTTCTTTAAGAAGAACCGGTTAATGGAAGTCTGGAAACTTCGATTCGTAAATCTGAGTTTACCATCGTCGGGGGACAAATGTAATGGGATTATATATTTTATAGTGTTTCATACACTTAGGAATAATATTATATTTTATTTCTAAATTTTCCCTCCAACCCTTTTAACCTGAGACGTAGTTGGGGTCTGTTGCTATACTATTACTAAGATGTTATTTATAAATTAAGATCTACTAAGGCTGAGGTCTGAAATTAACTTTGAAAGCGTTCGTTCAAGTACACTTAAAGTCTAACTTTTGCTACAGAAAATTCATTAATCAAAAACCACAATCTTTCAAATACATAAAACAGTCAAAGAAAAACTTTCTTTTTCAACCGGTCAAAACAAAACCTCGCATATTCCAGTTCAGCCAATTGATCAGCATCAGCACATCTCACTCAACACTAACGTTAGTGCACCATTAGCAACTTAAGACGCCTTTAGTAATGTATGTTGACAGAATGGACGACATTTAGCCCGGGCTAAAGGAAACAAACATTGTGATATGACACATTTGTTAGACTCGGGTAAGGACTGTCAAATGACAGTAGTGACAGCTGGGGAGTATTTGCATGGGTAAGGGTATTTGTAACGTTTGTTGAAGGGCTGCGGCTGTAGGCAAATTTTTGAGGATGAAAGGAAGTTTATTTTTGGTCAATTTTTGCGTTGGAAATGGAGGAGGTTATATACGAGTATATGTCAATATGTTTGAGTTTAAGCTACCTACCAATATTTAAAGTCATCAAAGCTGTTTTACAACAAAATAATATGATATTTGGTAAGGCCTGAAAGTTTCAAAGAAAAGATGTACAAAATTGATAGAAGAATCAAGGAAATCTACTTAAGTATTGTTAATTAAAATACATTTTATTTTTAAAATCAAATTCATCCAATTTCCCTTCACCTTTACCAATATTATAACTTTTCACCCTATTCTAGTTTCACGTTAACAAATAAACAAAGTCGACCCTCTAACTAGCTAATTGGCTACTCGATACATGCCAGCCTCGAGAAATGCGATACGTAGCATTAACACCACGAGAGGAAAACATATCGGTTTTAGAGAAATATATTTTTGTTGATAGTTTTAAGAAGTATTAACAGATATTGTGGACGAGAAAAGGTTAGCTGGCGCCTTAGTGCTCTCTGTGTGGGTGTTTAATTATCTAATAGCATAAATTGATTCTTGCATTCAACATTAAAAAGAATCAATAAATGATAGCTAAGTCCACCATCTTTAAAAGTCCGCCATATTGGAGTTAGACGTCACATAGCTACATTGGCATATATTCAGTCATCAAAGTTGTTTATGCTAAGTTTCAGGTCTTCATAAGATAAGAGCCATAAAATTCTGGTGCAAGATGAAAATTTGTCTAACACATACATTATATAGTCAAGGCAAGTTAGATTAAAGATTGTAACATTACATAGTTGCCAATTGGAGCGGCAAAATTATAAAACGAAGAGAATAATAACGAAATACCTTAGAATGTTTAAAGAAAGTTTAATAACTCAGCTCAAAGCATTCAAAGGAGAGACGCTACGAGTTATTCCGTGTGTCCATTTATGGTGGCACCACAGACTGCTAAATAGTTACTACGCAAGTAGTTCCTTGTAAGGAAAGTGGTCCCATTGTACAAACGTTCCCCGGTTGTTAACCTAAGAGAAAAACCTGCAGAATTATAAATGCTCCGTCTGGTCATTTGAAGGTGAATCTGTTTACTTTTGGCTATTGGATATGGACGACTTTTGGGGTTTTCGTGTTTAATTTTACAACAAAAATGTTTTTCATATCATTTATCGATTTTACTTTATCCATCTATGTGATCACAATTTGTTATATAGATAAAGTTTTGATGTAAGGGGTTGCATAGATATAATAACAGACAATGTGTGTGCCTAATTTCTGATACCTTAGATACCAGAAATAAGCCTGAAGAATCTGGAAGAATTAATTGATCGATTGAAGAATATCATAGATAAATATTAGATAATATTATGTTTAGTTTTTATAGTTATCATGGTTATTAGCACTCAAATGATTATGATTAACGGGATATATACCATGTTGCTTGCAACAACGTCGAAATATCGTAAACTCGAAATAAATAATAAAAGTACAAACATGGTAAATATCCCGTTAATCATAATAATTTAATTTTATGTTGTTTTTTACAACTAATACTAGAATAATTAAAACAAACACTTCATTACCACCTCACACAAACAAAACTGTCACCCGTAGGTGAACGAAACACGTGCGGGGTGGCCATTGAGGCACGGCGGTTGTCAAACAATAGCTTGTTAACTGTTTGTCGTGATGACGTGACATCCTCGTATTGTCTCCGTAATCAGGAACCATTGACCGGGAGAGGGTTGTCGTTGCTGTGTTTTGACTGGGAAATGCCTCTGGGTAACGCTTAAGTGTGTGTTACACGTCATTTTGTGGATTTATTATGAGTGATGTTTGTTTTTGGGTGATATGAAAATGTAGTTTTTTTTTCGTTTTTGGTAAGGTACCTAGTGTGTGGAAAGTAAAAGTGTGTATCAATACGAGTCTTCTTCTTTTTAAGATTAAGTAAGTATATTTTTGTATCAAGATTACCTTGATCTTTAATGAAGACTTTCAACATTTTTAATAAGTAAACGTTAATAGATATCTATGTACCTAGTTAATTGTAGTAGGTAGTATATAGTACTAGAACAAAGTCAATATTCATACACATCAAGCCAAGTACCTATAAATGGTAAATAAAGTAAGACTTCAATCTCCTTAGCATCTAGGTATCTATATCTAAGGGGTGCGCCAAAGTTCACCTAAAATTTCAACTCCGATAATTGGAAATCCGAAAATTTTCTTCCTAACATTTTTTATCCTAACAATCGCAACTCCTAAAATCTTTGTCACTAATGTTATAATTCCGAAACATTCAACTGCATAATGTCAGTAGCAATAAACATCTTTTACACTTTTATTTGTTTTCCTATATTTTCTCAACATAACCATCGTTCATACTATTATTCAAAGTCATATCTTTTTTGTTTAGATTTTTTTTTATTTATTATAATCAATATTATATACATTAATTTTTCGTAACTTTGTTTTTACATAACATGTAGGTATAACATATAACGCACGAGCCGAGCGAGCAAAACCAGAGTCCTGGTCCAATCATTCAGTCAAGTTCCAGTAACGAATCGGTCCTATTCCTAATTATTGGTTTAGGTTATGTTAGAACTGTGACCCCAACGCACGAGCCGAGCGAGCGTAGCGAGCGTGCCGCGGCAGCGGCCGGCGAAGTGCCAGAACCGAATTGGTCCTTTAGTTATGGTTATGGTAAACTCCCAGGCCATAAGCATAACCGTAAACGAGTCGTATAATAATCATTAAAACTATAAATATCATCTTCTACCCACATATATTTTTTATTACACTTGGTAAATGTTTCTTTCTGAGCATGAGTGATAATATTATGGTAAGTATGTTTAGGGATAAAAGCGTTATGATAAAAAACAGTAGGAGTTTAAATATATTTACATTAATGATGTTAGTAATTAAAATTTTCGGACACATCAGTGTTATGAGCATCGTCGGTAGCACTACAAATAGTATGAATTAAAACTTTAGGATGAAAATTTTTAGGAAGAATGATCATTCGGACTGCAAATAGTTAGGAAAAACATTTTCGGGTAAAGAACTTTAGGTGAGCCAATATGGACCCATATCTAAGCACCTAGGTATTAGTCCATTTCTCAACAATAATGAATGACTCAGAAATAATAACCTAGGCTCTCAATATATTACACGGAATTAGTTTAAAATTATCTAATAAATCCATCAGCGGTGAATATTCTAATGTTTTCTCTTTGTTTACCAACATAGAATACCCGTATGAGTAGTGTAACTCGGCAGCTCGCCAACAGAGGGCGCTGTAACCGAAATAGACGTGTCACGGGGCGGTCGTAGAATGGAGTTATTGCCATCGCTAGGCATTTCCGATTTCACAACTTTATTATACCGTATTTTGTTTATTTATTATGTAATAACTATGTATTTTTTTATTTTTAAATGCACACATTTGTACGTATTTCGGTATTGATCATAGACAGTCAGTTAAAGATTTTCATGAACAATATTGTGCCTACCTATTTATGTATTTATTATACTATATTTTAAGATCATCACGTACAACTGAGAGCTTAATAAAGCCCCCCGAATCAGGGTGATCAGGCCCTATAATGTATTCATTTGGCCGTGAGACAAAATGTAAACAAACCATGAAAAAGGTTATTTTGTATGTCATGTTTTATCAATAATACATAGACTACTCCCTACTGACTACTTGATATTTAATTAATCTTTGAAATATAGAATATATAACATACTAGCTTTAGCCCTCAACTTCGTTCGCGTGTAATAATTATTTTAACACGCGACTTCATTTATGTAGAAGGTGAAAAAATAGTTATTCTGTGCCGCCGCGCACTAGCCGGGTCGCTTTGTCGTAGTAACTATTTAGTAATATGTGGCCTTAATCATAATTTTGCTGTAATGTTATTTTAAAACTAAGATATCTTCTAAGATACTTATTGAAATCAAATCATGTAAAAGGCAAATGTCTTTTAGATTAAATACTTTTGCAATGTAAGCGCAAAAAATGTGTTTTTTACGACATCACATTAGAAATCCCTAGATTTATCGGTGTTTCTCTACAATATCATGCATGTATTATACATATAAACTTTCCTCTGGTATCACTCTATTAAAAAAACCGCTTCAAAATCCGTTGCGTAGTTTTAAAGATTTAAGCATACATAGGGACGGACAGACAGCGACAGCGACTTTGTTTTATAAGTACTATTTAGTAACCATAGATGAAAGATTAGTTATATACCGCGATACCTGATGAGATACATATATTATTAATAGTTACTCGCATGTTCACACTGCCAGCGAGTAACTATTATAATCACGGATGAACAGTTCAGTTCATCCGTGATCATGGCGCTTGCAACAGCGTAGCAATATTGGAAACTCGAAATCACTACCTTTGAGCAATTGGTAGGGAATAAGACACTTTGGCCATAAAATACCTGGAAATTTAATGAAATACCGATAATGCGTCTCGGAGATTTTTTGTCGAAGCATATACAACAGCCCGAATCAAATGATTGACATACGTTACGCGCGTTTTTTAAAATATGCAGAATTAAATGTATTTTTTTATAATCTAACTGAGATATTTTCTTAATTTTTTTGCGTAAGAACATTCTACAGAGTCTTAGAAAACTACAAAAGAAAAAGCCAAATCGGTCTAGCCGTTCGCAAGTTATGACGTGATAACGGCAAACGGGTTTCATTTTTATATAATATAGACTAGTGGTGCCCTGCGGTTTCACCCGCGTAGTTCTCGTTCCCGTAAGAATATGGGGATAAAATATGCTAAAGACCTTCCCACTGAATCACTCTATCTATTAAAATAAACCGCATCAAAATCCGTTGCGTAGTTATAAAGATCTAAGCATACATAGGGACATCAGGACATAGGGACATAGAAAGCTACTTTTTTGTATATTGTTTTTGATGATTACACGAAATTTGTTTCTTGAAGTATTATTTTTACACAGTTTCACCACGCAAACTGACATTTTACTACGTATTATGTTTAAATTTTAATAAAACATTTGGAACATACGCCTCACAGACAGCTTGCAGTGTGACTGGCTTGGATACGCCGAGTGTAGTATTTGTTGCCGCATTTGACTACGTCGGCGATACCTACCAAACACAGCGAAACCAATTCTTCATCTAAGGTAGTAATAGTAATGACGATGATAATTGACATTACTAAAACCTAAAAATGCTGTGAATCTCAAACTATGGATACATTTTAATACTACTAAATGAAGGTGAACAGTCATTTTAAGTAATGAAAGTAAAATTAATAGTTTTCGTATTTAGCCGGATTGTACCCGTCATTTTTACTCTTGATCAACTTGTTGACGTGAGTGTTTTCTTCCCGATTATATAGTAAAGTATATTGTAAATTTTTGATAATTCTTTGTTTAAAGTAATTATTGTATTATGTTTTATATTCAGTTATCGTTAAATTTCTGTTATCTGAACGTTGATTTTGATGAAAATAAGTGAACCTGGTTCAAACAGCGCTTGCACTTTTACTTCGCCGGAGATCCAAACATACACCAAGGTGTTATTAATATATTTAAATACGTAGAAGAGACTTGGCCAAAGATTCGTATCCCTACAAAAATTATATTGTATATAACGACTTCACGAGCCTCAGTTTACCGATTTGTAAAAGAAAAAAAGGAAAATCCATGTTGGAGCTCTTCTTCTTCTGAGGATCACCAATAAATAGTTGTTTATTTATTTTGTAGTAAAACAATTCAGGTGCTTGCATGAATTGTTTTTACTTGTACTCAACTCATCCTGTTTATTACCTTTTTATTGATTTTTACACTAAACTAAATTACTTATAGACGACTTATCAAAGATGCCTACTTAGTCTTATTTTACTTTCATATTTATAACTCTAAAAAAACAATATATTTTTCGCCTAAAAGAGCTAAAAGTTTGACAACCAGTATTTCTTTGTTTACATTTTGTCTCACGGCCAAATGAATGGACTATAGTAATTTTCAAATATTATCGGTAAGTAAGTATCAAATTTTTATTAATACTTATTAATTTTTATTACATATTGATGATATGAATAATTATACCTGGTATATTTTCATTTAATCAATTGTGACTAGATTAACGTTAAATGTTTGTAAAGATTTGTTTTTATACATTTAATGCAAAACGCAATGGCACCTGGCGGAAATTATATGAACTAATGTAATATGTAAAGTATCCTACTGATTGAATAAACATTCAATATTGCATAATATTGTAATAGTTAATCTCAAAATATATACTTATCATATTTTAAGACACCTCACCATCACAAAACTGCTAATTTAATTATATAAAAAGAGAAAATAATATCCCTATTTGATTATTGTTAACAGCGCTATCTGTTTTATTTGTTTTGAAGTTTTTGTACAACGCCATCTAGTGAGTAGTAGCAAAACCAAGTTTACAACTGTGTACTAAACAACCGTGGTGAAAATAAATTATTACTGCCGTAATAATTAAAATAAACAATATAAGTAATTAAATTATACTAGCACTTACCGATTTGCTGTTAAGGTAGTCATTTCAACAGCGCTGTCTCGGTTTGTCAAAACTTCATCACAACTGCTGCCACCTGTGATGCGCTGCACGGAGCTCAATGAAACGTCCTCACTGGAGTTTCTGCCGCTGTTCGTCGCATTGCTACTAGATGGTGCTGTTCTTTGTTTTGATGCTTGTTTATGTCGACTGAGTGCGAAAAATAATGCAAGAACTGCTTTTAATTTTGCGTCTCTGATATCGACTGCGGTGACTTGCTCTAATCCCTGGACCTTCTGGGCGTGGAGGAAGTCCAGACAACACTGCACGTTTTCCAACTGAAAAGAAAGAGATCAAAATTAGTTATTGTAGGTACCTACCTACTTAATAGATTTAAGAACAATAGTTAAGTAGAGAGTTATACAAGAATGTCTACATTTATGTAATTTGTATTGATAATAGATTTTCTACAGCTACTCATTTCATGAGAACTTCTTTTCAAGGAAATGTCTAGAAATAATGATTGTCTCTTTGAATAAACGCAAAAGAATTTACCTAATAAAGAGAAGATTTTTTATTATGCTATCTACATGGCGTTCAAAGACTAATTAATAGGTAAGTACATATGAAGAATTTTTATAGATATTTTAAATGAGATTAAGTATTTAGTTCTTACGCTAGTGCTTAACGTCCCACATCTAAGTAATTGAAAATACTCGTACTCTTCTATCCATCCACTTTACCTATTCACATCGCATCTCTCAATCTCTAATTAATTCCTGTACATTGGCACGGCTCCATACATGCATATTCCTTAATCGGAGACCATATAATTCAATACCTGCCAAAAAGGCAGAGGTGCATAACATACGGGTACGATCGCTATTAATATTTATCATGAACTAACGTTGCCACGCAGTTTTACCCGTGTAGTTCCCGTTCCCGCGACAATACGGGGATAAAATTGTACTAGAATCTTCCTCGAAAACAACTCTATTCGTTGGTTTAAACAACATGAAAAGCTGTGCAGTAGTTTTTGAGTTTATCGCGAACAAACAGACAGAAGCGGCAAACAACTTTGTTTTTTTACTAAAGTTTTTTATTATGTATTGAATCCTATACTTATTACGTAGTGAAATCCTACATTCGATGTAAGCTAGTGCCTATATCACGGGCACGCGTTGCCGAACCTACATGACTTGATTTACAAATGAGTTTATTGGTTTTACGATAGACCTTGAATGTTAAAATGGATTGGGAAAAATGTGCACTTATTTATTAATGTCATCCGCTGAATAGTTTATAGGATTTGTCTGTACAATGGAGTGTTTAGTAACTCGTATGAATTTGTTAGATTGATAGGTACGTGATTTGACTATACCAAAATAAGGTCACATGCCAAACTGCTAAATTAATGATTGCGGGTACGATTGCCGAGTTTTACAAATGCTTATGTTATGAATGAAAATATATTATAATTTTTACTCTCAAGTTTATAGGACTGCTTATGCTCCAGTTGTAAGATTTTTCAATAATGCTAAAATATACAGATTGAATCTAAAGGTAAATAGAAACATGATAAAACTGCGTAACAAAATGTATAATCAAGGTTCAAAAGACTTACACAGATGGACTTACAACGTAAATACAAAAACATAAAATCGTGATGTCCAGTCCACGTCTCGTGCTGACCAACACACGTACATTCGTACACATCCAGGACAAATGTAAACATGCCCATATTAGTCGGAGAGCTGTTTAAGGCAGTGATAAAGCGGCACTAATGAAGGAAAGTCCAGAATCAGTTCGTGACCTCCAGCCGAGTGGACAAAGCGGGTCCGTGGCGATGTGGCCCTTGGTTACGACAGCAAAGGCGCCGGCCCATACAAGGCACGCTCCTGAGCTCATAGGTCAGCCTACCGATTCCCGATTGCGTTTTAATGTTGATCGTGTTAATTTTGTCTTGTAATGTGTTACGTTGGACACTTGTATGGTGATTTTTGAGCATGTGACGTATAAGTACAAGTTCTTGGCCTGACGAGGGTGATATATTAAATTTTTGCATAACACTTAAGTGTGTAAATAAGCCTGTTTATATTGGTATTTTCTTTCTATTTATAAGGTATTAACTTGGTATTTTAAGAATATGTTTACAAAAAGAAATAGGTCAGTATGAGTATTGTTCATATTATTTTTAAGAATATCAACGCAATCATGAATTTCATACAGCCAATCAAATTTGACCCCTATAAAATGTTCTGAACCTAAAAATAGACAAAGAAAATTGTTCCAATTAGGAATGTCAGCGCTATTTCAATTAGGCTCAAAATTGTATCAAATTGAGAGTTAAACGCTAGCACCCACCTCACGACTCGGATATAAATTATCTGCAATTTGATGGTAACAACTGGTTGAAATCATTACTAACGTTTTGGATAGTTCTGATTCTAAATGTTTATGGAACGTAATACTTATTGGAACTACTCGTGTGTTGCTTATCATTATCACTGGGTGCGCCAAAGTTCACCTAAAATTTCAACTCCGATAATTGGAAATCCGAAAATTTTCTTCCTAACATTTTTTATCCTAACAATCGCAACTCCTAAAATCTTTGTCACTAATGTTTTAATTCCGAAACATTTGTTTTCCTATATTTTCTCAACATAACCATCGTTCATACTATTATTCAAAGTCATATCTTTTTTGTTTAGATTTATTTTTATTTATTATAATCAATATTATATACAAAAATTTTTCGTAACTTTGTTTTTACATAACATGTAGGTATAACATATAACGCACGAGCCGAGCGAGCAAAACCAGAGTCCTGCTCCAATCATTCAGTCAAGTTCCAGTAACGAATCGGTTCTATTCCTAATTATTGGTTTAGGTTATGTTAGAACTGTGACCCCAAAGCACGAGCCGAGCGAGCGTAGCGAGCGTGCCGCGGCAGCGGCCGGCGAAGTGCCAGAACCGAATTGGTCCTTTAGTTATGGTTATGGTAAACTCCCAGGCCATAAGCATAACCGTAAACGAGTCGTATAATAATCATTAAAACTATAAATATCATCTTCTACCCACATATATTTTTTATTACACTTGGTAAATGTTTCTTTCTGAGCATGAGTGAAAATATTATGGTAAGTATGTTTAGGGATAAAAGCGTTATGATAAAAAACAGTAGGAGTTTAAATATGTTTACACTAGCAGCGCCCCGCGGTTTCACCCGCGTAATTCCCGTTCCCGTGAGAATTTCGGGATAAAAAGTATCCTATGTGTTATTCTGATGTATAAGCTAAATTATTGTAAAGTTTCATTAAAATCCGTTCAGTAGTTTTTGCGTGAAAGAGGAACAAACATCCATACATCCATACTCACAAACATTCGGCTTTATAATATTAGTAGGATTAATGATGTTAGTAATTAAAATTTTCGGAACCATCAGTGTTATGAGCATCGTCGGTAGCACTACAAATAGTATGAATTAAAACTTTAGGATGAAAAATTTTAGGAAGAATGATCATTCGGACTACAAATAGTTAGGAAAAACATTTTCGGATAAAGAACTTTAGGTGAGCCAATATGGACCCATTATCACTACATAGTATAAAACAAAGTCGCTTTCTCTGTCCCTATGTATGCTTAGATTTTTAAAACTACGCAACGGATTTTGATGCGGCTTGTTTTAATAGATAGAGTGATTCAGTGGAAAGGTTTTAAGCATGATTTTATCCCCATATTCCCGGGAACGGGAACTACGCGGGTGAAACTGTGAGACGCTACAAGTCCAAAATAAAATGATGGATGGATGGAGGATTATACTCGTAAGTACTTAGTCAGTTTTCCATAATGAGAAGTAATGCTATACTACTAAAAGCACTACTATACTAAAAGTATGGTTATATTAAACCTTTGAGGACTTTAATTAGCAATGGCAGTCGATGATGTTAATCTCATTAATTAAACAACTGGAAACAAAAAACTCATTGTTACAGTTACAGTACAGTTCCCAAAAAGGGTATGGGAAAGAATAAAATCAAAATTGTAAAGAAATCGGGTATCAAATCAACCAAGTAAATCCAATACATTTATTATGTTCTGCAGAAGAAGACACTCAATTATAAGCGCAAACTAAACTAATATTATAAAGAGGAAAGATTTGATTGTTTGTTTGTCTGTAACAAATAGGCTCCGAAACTACTGGTCCGATTTCAAAAATTCTTTCACTAATGGAAAGCTAATTTATCAGTGCGTGCCATAGGCTATATTTTATCCCCGTATTCCCACGGGAACGGAAACTACGCGGGTGAAACCGCGGAGCGCTACTAGTATTTTATAATGCAACATAATACTATCATAAAAAAGTTAAATATTTCACATTCAACGTTATTATTTTTATTTATAAGCGGTTATTTCTAAAGCCTAGCCGAGTTATGGTAATATTTAAAGTATTTTAATCCACCATTACAGCGCTGGGAGCACGTGCTATCTTGATCTTGGTGAAACCTTCGCCCTTTACTAAGTGGTGTAATATTACGCAAGATTTCAATAAGTAGACATTGATTTTTATTTTAATCTCACGGTCTATATTGTTCTCTCTATTATTTTAGAATATCAAACGAAGATTACGTGTGTTTGTCTGTTATCTTGACTTGATCCTCCAATTAATATTGTAGGAGATATTATGGGGAGGAATAATGGTTATTATTTTGAGGCGATTTCATTCTCGTATCCTAAGGTATTGCAGAATTTGCACATAATTCAAGCCATTTAAAAAATATTATCAACTAGCAGCGCCCCGCGGTTTCACCCGCGTAGTTCCCGTTCCCGTAGGAATATGGGAATACAATTATGCTAAAAACCTTCCCACTGAATTACTCTATCTATTAAAACAAACCGCATCAAAATCTGTTGCGTAGTTTTAAAGATCTAAGCATACATAGGGACATAGGGACAGAGAGAGCGACTTTGTTTTATACTATTTAGTGATATTCTTCAGGAAATGTTAGTAGTAAATGTGGTAATAACAAGATATGACAGAATGACAATATTTACCAATTACTAATATAATTACTTTACAATTTAAATTTAGGTTTTAAATAAGACCTAGACATGTTTTCATTATAAAATAAGCCTTGAGTTACTAGTTTTCGAAAGGTAAGCGAGACGCAGTGATTCATTGCTACAAAGGTTTGGTTTGGCACATTAGGGTTCTTGTAAAAATAAACATGTTTACGTTTTTTAACACGAATACATGTAATAATGACATGGTGACATGGACATGTGATTTATTGTATATTTCGAGTTATTCAAATGATGTCAAACACTAAAAACAATAACATCTGTGTGTACAGAATGTGATTTGTTTTCTTAGAATGTGCAACACTGTTTATGTGCACTGTTTTTGATTCTGGCAACGAAACGAAGTTTTTAATACATATGTAAGTGTAAAACTTGAGAATGTTAATAATGTAAATAACATATTACATAAGTAGATATTTTTATTCATTATTTATTTACTTGTGCTGTTGTGAAATTAATTTCCCACCTGGTTCTGTTATATTTTTTATCTATAAGTATTTAAAAGATACCATCTTTTATTATATATTCAAGAAGATCCCTAATTGGCATGTTCAAATTCATTATAAAAATAATCCTTTTTTAGGGGATGAATTTTCAAATATCGTTTTTAAGTATAGACTTAAATTTTGCCGTGATTTGATGCGTTAATTGAGAGCCCCTGATATTTTGAATGTGTTTGGAAGTTTATTTCATGTTAATGTATAAAGTATACCTACTAAAGCTTACGTATTTAAAACATACTTATATGTATTAATCAGAGATATAGGTACGTAATTGGTACACAAACACTTCTCAGGCACGTACATCATACAAACAAACGATTACGGCTATCAATAAAATTAGAAAGGAAGTGCACTTAGGATATCTAAGGTAAGTATGCATCATAAAATCAAATAAGTACTGAAAGTCAAGTGCATCCCGTTAGGTCACGGCACTCTAGGTGCGCTCGCGCCACCAAACGAACGTTCGAAGTTCGAACAAACGTAGTGATTAAATTCTCTTTGGTTCGAACGCAAGTGTGTCGCGACCCTGTCCCTCTCAACTGCAACGAGCCTTAACGTCGCATGCGCAATCGTTCGCACCTTACGACTCCTTAAAAACCACTTCAAAAACAGCTTAAAAACCATAATATGCAAATAAACCTTAACCCTCAACATTAAAGGTTAAATTCAAATATCAATCTGGCACAGATTGCAGTTTTGAATAAGCTATAAACATTAAAATGAAGTTTATATTTAAGAAAATTGAGTGTTACTACCGATGTGGTTTTATATTACAAAGGTGTGTCCTTGTGTGAGAACATCTGATGTTTATTTCGATTTCGGATACGTCTTTGTTGTTATCGTGGTATCAAAATACATTCGGTAGTATTTTTATATCTTCCTTGCTATTGAGACATCACTTGCGAAATCATATGTTTCTGCAAATTAAGATACATTTTACGAAAAAAATATGTCGTTTCGCCCTCTAGGTTGTGAAGGTTTTTTATCAGTTGTTTCCAGCACTTAACTTACGAAACGAAATATAGATATTTAAAGTATAGTGTTAATCAATAAAAGCTCTGACTCGGAACCAATGTCTTTAAACCCAAAGAACAAACTGCCGTTAAAACAATACGGATCCTGTCATCCGTATCGGTTACGTACTGCTACCACTCGTAATGGTGGTAGTGACCTATCAATTATAAACGATTGCAAAATAAAATAATAACCTATTATTTTTACTATAGGAAAATGAGCAGAAAGGTCACCTGATAGTAACTACATTTCGCGCATGGGGAGGAGTATCTCAAAAGAGTCACCAATAATACCCAGTATATTTATCTAACATAACATAACATAATCATTAGGTTACGTACTGCTACCACTCGTAATGGTGGTAGTGACCTATCAATTATAAACGATTGCAAAATAAAATAATAACCTATTATTTTTACTATAGGAAAATGAGCAGAAAGGTAACCTGATAGTAACTACATTTCGCGCATGGGGAGGAGTATCTCAAAAGAGTCACCAATAATACCCAGTATATTTATCTAACATAACATAACATAATCATTAGGTTACGTACTGCTACCACTCGTAATGGTGGTAGTGACCTATCAATTATAAACGATTGCAAAATAAAATAATAACCTATTATTTTTACTATAGGAAAATGAGCAGAAAGGTCACCTGATAGTAACTACATTTCGCGCATGGGGAGGAGTATCTCAAAAGAGTCACCAATAATACCTAGTATATTTATCTGATGGTAAGTTACTGCCGTTACCCATGGAATGGACACCTTCAACTCAGAAGATTGTAAATGCGTTGCTAGTCTTTATAGATAAGGAAGATAAAAGACATTTGGAGGTGAATGAGCGAGTCCACTAGTAACTGACCTAATGAAACATGAACATTTTTTCAGAGGCTCTATAAGCTTTCAAAAGAATCATAACCCAAGGGGCAATACATGCTTTATGGAGTATGGGTTTAACTGTAGACAGCTGCTCTGAAGCATGCAGATTCAAACAATTTCATTTACGCACTTGCATTCGTAGAAGTGAAGCCAAGAGAGATACGAAAAAGAAGCTCGTAAATTAAGCATTAAATTTGCTGCTTTGGTTTGATGAATTGATTTAAAATTAAACATCTTAACTTTCAAATTCATAAGCGCAAGCATGTAAACAAATGACATAAAATTAACCCAACTTACAGCTTCATAAACCAAAAGTGTTTCCAAGTATTTGTTCAGTCAGTAAGTGTTATTACCCATTTTTAAATTGATCTTGAGAGAGAGAAGTAGTGGGCGATAATGGTTTGAAAAGTGGTTAAACAATTTAACAGTACAATGAGTGTCACGACATGAAGTGACGCGGTCACGCTATCGTAAAGGTGGGTACTGACAGGCCGTAATGTAACTTGATACAAAGCGAGCTTTCGTGCAGTCAGGCCGCACACTGAATCAAATAAAAAGGTTTCGGGTAACAAAATTACTGTCGAAACGTTACTGACAAAAACAATCGTATTTCCCCAGGGCCCGTTTTGTAAGTTCTTTCTAGATTGCCAGTGCCAAAAAATCTGGAGCACGAGCGAGCAACGAGCATGTTACACGGTACTTAGCAGGCGGCGTAACATCATATGCTGGCTGCGAATAGTACATTACCCGTTACAACGGTCAGTCAGTACCCACCTTAAGTAATACCCGCCTTGTAATCACCTACTATTATATCGTAGTGTCCAGCGTGAAACCACTCTGACCGTGAATGCAGTTACAATTGTACAAGTGATCTATAAATCGTTTAATGGTCATAGTTTAAACACTGTCAACTCTTTAGTGATTTGTGAGTTGTAAGTCTAGCTTGGTAATATCTTTACTACATTCAATGATGTTTAATGTACTATAGAGATAGATATGTTGTACGCACTCAAAAATGGCATCATAGAAATGAGGTTCCAACATTCTGCTTAATTATGTACCAACCAGACGCAGGACGCCGCTTCGTAAAAATCGTGTAAAGACGCTATATCTAATTCTTTCTGACAACGGTATCCCATTCGGTAGCATTTATTTCCTTTCCTTTTTTCACGTGCATAAGTGATACTAGTAATAACCTACCCACCAAAAACATTCTGTAAAAAACTAGCCAAGTCTCGATGGAGCTGCTTGTTTATCTCTAAAAAGTAATGAAATCTAGACAAAGTCGTGCCAAGTGTAAGGTTCCTTACTGCGATTTCTTTATTATTATAGTTAATGTTGTGTGACTTGGCCGTTGAAGGATACACTGTACACAAGTACACAACTGTACACAAGGGTACAAAACTAGGTGCCCCATGACACTATTGCACCAATCTGTCGCTAGAACCGCTACCCATTGACGATAGAAAATTGCCACTTGAAAAACGTTGATTCAATATCCAGTCAATTGTAGGCTTGATAAAGCTGCGTATTTTAATAATGTTACAACATTACGTGTAAACAAAATTGACTTGTACCCACTACTAACGTTTTAAACAATGTTCAACGGCCAAGTCACACAACATTAACTATAATAATAAAGAAATCGCAGTAAGGAACCTTACACTTGGCACGACTTTGTCTAGATTTCATTACTTTTTAGAGATAAACAAGCAGCTCCATCGAGACTTGGCTAGTTTTTTACAGAATGTTTTTGGTGGGATTTTATTTATTTTTGTTGAAACGTGTTTATATTGTTTTTTTTATTAGATTTTCTTATTTGACACATTTTTTTCTTTTTAGGAGTAGTATTTTATTACTAAGCGCCCGCAATTTCACCCGCGTAGTTCCCGTTCACGTTTCCGTGGGAATTTCGGGATAAAAATTATCCTATGTGCTTTTCCTGGTTCTATGCTACCTCCCCACCAATTTTCAGCCAAATCTATTCAGCCGTTCTTGAGCTATAAATTCCCGTTCTCAATCCCGTGGGAATTTCGGGATTAAAAGTATTTTATGTTCTTCTCAAGGTTTTAAGCTACCTCCCCATCAATTTTCAGCCAAATCAGTTGAGCCGTTCTTGAGTTATAAATTCCCGTTCCCAATCCCGTGGGAATTTCGGGATTATAGGTATCCTACGTCCTTTTCCTGGTTCTAAGCTACCACCCCACCAATTTTCAGCTAAATCAGTTGAGCCGTTCTTGAGTTATAAATTCCCGTTCCCAATCCCGTGGGAATTTCGGGATTAAAGGTATCGTACGTCCTTTTCCTGGTTCTAAGCTACCACCCCACCAATTTTCAGCCAAATCAATTCAGCCGTTCTTGATTTTTTAATTTCTCGTTCCCAATCCCGTGGGAATTTCGGGATTAAAGGTATCTTTTGTCCTTTTCCTGGTTCTAAGCTACCTCCCCACCAATTTCCAGCCAAATCAGTTCAGCCGTTCTTGAGTTACAATTCCCGTTCCCGTTCCTGTATAATTCCCGTTCCCGTTCGATTATCCTAGTTTTTATAGTTTTCCCTTTATGTGGCCATTAAACCCTAACTCTGTACCAAATTTCAGCTCTCTAGGTTTATGGGAAGTACTAGTTCTATTTTGATGATCATGAGTGAGTGAGTGAGTGAGTGAGTGAGTGAGTGAGTGTCTGTCATAAATACGAAACTTTGCATTCGCTTAGCTTCGGAACTAAATGACTTACAGCCTTGAAATTTTATTTTAAGTATGTGATTGTATAGCTTACTGGATGACGAAAATTTCAGCGTTCTAGTCCTATCCAGAGGTTCTCAAATAGGGGCCTGAAAATGCGGCGAAAGGGTTCCTGTAAAGGATGGTACGGCAGTGTTTGCTTCGCGCTCGACTTGGCGGGGGGCACTGCCGTGCCCCCAGATACAAGAAATTACGCTGTTTATCAAAGCCCCGATGTTAGTGCATAACCAGTCTTTATTATGATACTTCATCGACATTAATGTCCGTTGTCAAAGGTTACTTACTGTACTACCTGCCTACCGACCTACCTATCCACCTACTTAACCTACTGACATAAAGATTGTGTCTGTCCACTGTCCACTGATATTTCATTATCCCGAGCCTCACCCATCAACCACTTTCCCCTCGAGTGGTACTTCCAATTACAATTTAAGTTACAATATAAGTACCACCTTCACACTCATAAATCTGTCATACAAAACAAATTAGCTCGTTAAGATCTGTTTAGACTAGCGGTTTTGACGCGCGTTTATTATTTTTGTTGCTTTAACAGTATAAGATTGTTGAAAATTTGATTTTTATGTCATATTCATTTCTAAATATGAATATTTTTTACCATAAGTTAGAATATGTCAAAATCGCTAACAACATTTATACAAAAGCAGAACAGTTGTTTTTATAATTATAAATGATTACCTATAATTTTAGCCTATAATCAAAAAATTCTGACATCCCAATACTGCACCCATACCGTTAATTAAAAATTAATAAACAGTAACTGACTCGACATTTCATCTGTCAAAAATAACCGCTCGTCTGTCGAAACCATAATCACTTACACTGAGCGTATGGACCGCGGTATGGTAGATTGGAATAACACGCGTTACAAATCAACCAACAACTGGGCCTTGTGTGTCGAATACAACAATGTATGCCCTTAGTCGACACTTTGGACATAAAATTGGTACAATATTTGACAATGGAATAATAATTATATGGTAACAAATTACCAATTCATATTTTTTTCACTTTTATTTATCAAAAAAAACCTGTGGGACTCGGGAACTGCCGCGGTAAAGCTACTTATTGCATAGCAATTTTATCAACTAATTATTTTTTTTATTTTTGTATTGCAATCCTAACCTTAGAAATTTTGATGTCGTACTTGGGACTTCATACAATAAAAACTTTGTCTACATTACTTTTTGGAAAATTTACAAAAAAAAAGTTTTCGATAAAAAAATAGTAAAAACGTGAGGGTTTTTTCGTTACGGAATTTCTGGATTTGGTCCTAGCGCTCAAGGCCCTCGATAGAAGCTATGCAATAGCTTAAAAATATTACCTATATAGGTATAAAAATAATTCAACAATATCGTGTTTACCTAATTCATACATTTTGTTTCTCAATAAGCCCACGGATTATAAAATACTTAAGGCGAAAACTATTGGAAAAAATGGTACAAATGCAGTTACCAGCAGAATCTAAGTTTAATAATTAATTATAGCATAGCTTTGTATAGCAAGTTTATAAGTAAGAAAGGAGTAAGTTTATTAAGTTACAAGTTAAATACATTTTCCGCTCTTTTAAACTTCAAGTAAGTTTGGTAATTGGTAATAATAATAAACTTTGATTGCTCAAACCTGTCCCAAAGTGTCGTGCGATACATTAATTACAGTATTTCTTTAAAAGCACAAGTCACTCTTACAATTTCATTTATTTTAATAGCAACTTACGAAATTAAAATTCCATACGAAAAAAACTTGTTTCGCCATTTGGGCCCTTGCATATAACAAATTAATTATTATTACGTCTCAAAAGTATTTTTTGTGCAAAATATTGGTACTTATTCATGATATATTAATCGATATACAAATTTATTTATATTTTAATAACTTATTTTGTTGTGGTAATGAATGTGGTACATATTTTTAACGAAGTGTCTAGACTGTCTAGTCGTCCAGTAAGTTGGACGAATAAAATTATTTTAGCCGTCCGAATTACTGGACGACTAGACAGTCTTTTATATTAAACGTCCATTCTAGCGGACGGCTAACAACAGCCTATTTTTAATGTACATTATATGTATTTATTTTATTGACTGATTGTTAAAGCTTACTTTACGCTACACGCAATTCTCTAACAGCAAAAACCACATATCAGTAAGGGGAAATATGGGGTAATTACCACTCTTGCCCAAAACGTATTGGTGACCTCAAACTGGAATTCTCTGGAAAATGGAAGATATGCAGCACGGTCCAGGACTTGAAAGACCATAACCCAAAATTACTTCCATAGTAAAAAATAACCTAACCTAATCACCCTAATTCAGGGTAGGCTCGATCGAGCCCCTCGGTAGGGACATTATATGAGTTGATGATGAAAATAGTAAAAACATTAAATTTAAAATTTACCACCCCCAGCAACAATATCGTGTTTACCTAATTCATACATTTTGTTTCTCAATAAGCCCACGGATTATAAAATACTTAAGGCGAAAACTATTGGAAAAAATGGTACAAATGCAGTTACCAGCAGAATCTAAGTTTAATAATTAATTATAGCATAGCTTTGTATAGCAAGTTTATAAGTAAGAAAGGAGTAAGTTTATTAAGTTACAAGTTAAATACATTTTCCGCTCTTTTAAACTTCAAGTAAGTTTGGTAATTGGTAATAATAATAAACTTTGATTGCTCAAACCTGTCCCAAAGTGTCGTGCGATACATTAATTACAGTATTTCTTTAAAAGCACAAGTCACTCTTACAATTTCATTTATTTTAATAGCAACTTACGAAATTAAAATTCCATACGAAAAAAACTTGTTTCGCCATTTGGGCCCTTGCATATAACAAATTAATTATTATTACGTCTCAAAAGTATTTTTTGTGCAAAATATTGGTACTTATTCATGATATATTAATCGATATACAAATTTATTTATATTTTAATAACTTATTTTGTTGTGGTAATGAATGTGGTACATATTTTTAACGAAGTGTCTAGACTGTCTAGTCGTCCAGTAAGTTGGACGAATAAAATTATTTTAGCCGTCCGAATTACTGGACGACTAGACAGTCTTTTATATTAAACGTCCATTCTAGCGGACGGCTAACAACAGCCTATTTTTAATGTACATTATATGTATTTATTTTATTGACTGATTGTTAAAGCTTACTTTACGCTACACGCAATTCTCTAACAGCAAAAACCACATATCAGTAAGGGGAAATATGGGGTAATTACCACTCTTGCCCAAAACGTATTGGTGACCTCAAACTGGAATTCTCTGGAAAATGGAAGATATGCAGCACGGTCCAGGACTTGAAAGACCATAACCCAAAATTACTTCCATAGTAAAAAATAACCTAACCTAATCACCCTAATTCAGGGTAGGCTCGATCGAGCCCCTCGGTAGGGACATTATATGAGTTGATGATGAAAATAGTAAAAACATTAAATTTAAAATTTACCACCCCCAGCACTATTACTTTCAAACCCCCATAACTTTTAAACCGGACAACCGATTTTCATCAAACATTTCTAAGAACACTCGCATTTAAGTCCCCTTTAATACAAAAATAAATAAATTGAAATCGGTTCATCCGTTCGGGAGCTATGATGCCACAGACATACTGATACACACACACAGACACGTCAAACTTATAACACCCCTCTTTTTGCGTCGGGGGTTAAAAAATAATAATCTATGTTTTAATGGCTACGATTAACAAAGCATGATAACAATAAGAAAAGAACTAACTATAACTTCCAATGATACAACAACGCCTAGCCATGACCCGTATTTTGGCAAGTACATAAAAACAGGATATCGCAAACAAAGAGCTGACTACAATCAGTTTCACCTCCATGTTAGGTGCAACCAAATCAGATACACATTGATTGCAATACAGAGGTGCTCCACACCTGGTAAGTGAACTATGACTAATCGTAAATGAATCTCTCTTTTGACTTTCCGTGGCTGAATACTCCGTAAACCTTAGTTTATTAAAGTAAAATAACATTATAATTCACTACATCATCTCATTATAGTAACTGACCCATAACTAAGTTCGTTACTTGTATCTAGGAATCTAGGGTATCAGAAACGACGCAAACATTCACATACACACCCACATACACCCAGATAATCATAATTTGTGATTTACACAAATATTCACCCCGCATGGGAATCGGACCCGCAACCTTACGGATGGCAGGCATGGTGACCACTCTGCTATCTAGGTCGTCATGTAGTTTTAATCAATAAGCAACATTGCAAATATACTGTTTTTGTCTAGTAAGATAACAATTAAAGTAAAAAAATATAAAACCCCCAACACAATTACTTTCAAACCCCCATAACTTTTAAACGGGTCAACCGATTTTCATCAAACATGTCTAAGAACAATCGCACGTAAGTCCCCTTTAAAAAAAAACTAAATTGAAACGGTTCATCCGTTCGGGAGCTATGATGCCACAGACAGACAGATACACACACACATACACATATATACACACACACACACATACACACAGACAAGTCAAACTAATAACACCCCTCTTTTTGCGTCGGGGGTTAAAAAGTATTCACTAGTATAAGAACACTACGCTGACGTATTAAACATTGAAATTCCCACAAGAAAGATAAGAAATAATTACTTAGTAAACTTCGTTCAATATGTCAATACACAACCATTTACAAAGAATCATTGTAAGACGTAAGCACGGTTTAATCTAAGCCAGTACTGGCACTGGCAGCCTACACTGGCCAGCAACAGCACAAATAGAACACCGACCTATTTTTCAAGTGACCTCTGCTCGCGTGATGCGCAACCCCTACATCCCAGTTAGAGAAGGCGCGTAGACGCATCGCCAAAACTCACTAGGCAAGCCAGCACTGGCTTGTCTAAGCACTGACGCCATTGTCACTGGCTTCGTATAAACTTTGCTTTAAGAGGATAAATAACAAAACGGTTATGTTATGATTGACATGGATTCAATGGTTCACCTTCAGTTGAAGTTCATGGCCGAAACTCTCGCGCGAAATACGAAACATATGCTTAGGACGTTCATTTGTTTTGTTTGATTTGACTGCTGTTCAAATTTAGAGTTTATTGCAAAGGGATAGGATTGGAAGTTGATTGTAGTTCGAACATGTGTGGAATAGAAAAAAAGATGTTTAAAATCTAATTAATGATGTGGTGTAGTTTAATTTTATTGCCCCAGTTTTTTCATACTCGTGTTGTTCTTTCGTAAAGATAAAAACCAATAATTCTCCACGCATTTCTACTCACAAACGCCTATACCGAAATTATTCACATGAAACTATGCTAAGAGGATCATACTTGTATAATAATTAAGAACAGGTTAACCAAACAACGTGCAAATAAGCTAAAACAAACACACTGAATTTATCGTAATCTCCGAGATAACAATCTAGATATCCACTTTCATGAAAACTAAGTCGAATGTCCTATATTGTGTCCGTGATTGGTGTGGGTAGTCTGCGGACGTGACAATTGTGTGGAGACGTGACACAGACACTGCATGAGATCAGCCACAGGAATTGGCAGGAATTGCCTGTTTTGCGGTATAAATCCCAACTTTATCCTCCTTTTAGATTCGCTGTTGTGTACAGAGAGAAAAAGGGCGATTCTCATTTGTCATTGAAGGGCCAATTGGAGTTTGATTCATATTTATTAATGTTTTTGGCTGACTTCATGAAGTTTAATAGGTTTTTGGGAGATAATTTCATATAACTAATCTTTAAACTATCAATGACTTGAAAATACTAATATTATAAGAAGGTAAAGTTTATGTGCGTTTGTCTTAGGGGGTAATCTATGGATCTGTTGAACCGATTTTGATAATTCTTTTACAAATAGAAAGCCACAGTTTTGTGCATGTCAAAAGCTATATTTAACCCTGTATTTTCTTGGGAATGGGTACTGCGCGAGTGAATCTGCGGAGCGCTGCTTATAGTTATGATATTCTCAGAAACAGAATTTGCTAAGTCATCGCGATTATATCTGGTTCAATCATATTGAAATGAATCAGATAATCGCAACGAGTAAGTTAGGTATTATCTGAATAAAGTAAGGATTATTTTTGATGGTAATAATAACCTATTATAATCTTCTTCTAGTCTATATGTACCAAAAGATTGAATTGGAAGTCGAAGCCCCAAAGATTAGGTCATTCAATCAAATTAGGTATTCACCTTTGCGAAAAATATTAGATTTCATACTTTATAGGGTACCTTGCGCTTTTAGTAGGATAAAAAGCCTTATACTTAGTAAGTAACCAAGGGTTTTTTGTTACTTAATAAACCAAAAACTTTATCGTTGTATTCTAAAAATAACATCAAAATTAATAAGACTATATCACTGGCCACTACATAAATATCCAATAAGGCAAAAGTTAACATAATATCGCAAAACATTTAAATATTCCATACCAAACATTTAATTAAACTATTTTCTGCATTCATTAAAATTTCTTAGAACAAAAACCTTCGATCCAATGACAAATGCTTTGTAATTAAAATTGATTTATATTTAGCATTCATCTAACTGTCAATTCTTAGAAAAGAGATAATTCGGTTAGTACACATTGTTGTTAATAACTTCAAGGAATTCTATGAAGTATTCAATTGAGCTGAGCAAAAACTAAATGGGATTTTCATTATTTATGAGCAATACGAATACTCAAACATCTGAGTAAGTACTTTTTGCGTATGAGTCATGATTATTTGAGGTAATTTAGGTCGTCGAAGTTTGTGTATATTGTGTACCATGGTATTGTATTAACTCTATTAATATAGTTGGAAGTAAGGAAAAGTCGTTAGACTTAGTAACTATTATTTATTCTGTGTTGTAGTGTTATATCATCAATCATTTTATTTGTATGTAGTTCATAATTATTATTGGATAATTTATTTTAGTTTGCGTTTGATATTTATATGAGTTTTCTTTTCCGAACCTTTATCCCATGTCTGTTTTGGGGTTGGTTTTCAGTTTAACCAAATTTGGCAGAATGTCATTATTTTACGTGAAGCGACTGCCATCAGACTTTCACAACCCAGAGGGCTATACGACATTTTTTGGCTAAACCAAATGTTAGACTTTTCAGGGCTCTAACTACCCGTGACGATTGTCGATGATGTTAGTAGGTATGACAGCCTTATATGAGTTTTGTTCTTCTTAATGAAATCTTACTTGTTTCCCTTTTTTTTAATAGGCACTATGTTGGTGCTTGCCGCTTACCTATATTTATAGTAGGTACATACTCGTACATCAATGTGGGCCTAGCAGGTTTGAAAAATAATGAACAGTAAAATGAGTATATTTATTTATCTACTAAGTGCCCGTATTAGATTATAATTTATGCTAATTTATGTAAAAATAGTTTTTTAGTAGTTTCCCATTTAAGATAATAACATGAAAGTTGAAACAAAAGTACTGAGTCGAAAATTACTTGTAATGTAAAATGCAAAAATGAATTTTACTAGTAAATAAGTACGTAGTTTTTCCAAGCTAAGAGTGACAAACATAATTTAATGTCTAGATACCAACTATACAATATCTTTATGCATTTCCATACAAAAATATAAATGAAAATGAGTCTCCTAAATGAATGTGGATATGCATAACTTTAGAATGACTGCTGCTGCAACCATTTGAATATTTCATTTTAGTTAGATTAGATACCTAGGTAGGTATGTAATAATTGTCGGGATCTCAAAGAAAATTTAGGAAAATTACTTTTGATATTATAAAATATGAAGTATAGGTGTATGCTTATGTAATAGAAATAACAGCTACATACCTAGGTATGTGCTCATTGAAATAAATGAAAATAAAATAATGAGGGTAAGTAGATACCTATATGATAGAAGTATGATAAGGAACTTTTCTATGCTAAGGTCAAACTAATCAATCTTTCTTTAGATATACCACACACTCTCAAACATATACATATAAACGCAAAATGTACAGTATTTTTAACAGTTCCCTAACATTAAAATCTGCGAGAGTCAAAGCTCGTGACAGTTCAAGGGTAGACTGACGCCGGCGCCTGCGCATCTCAAATAGGGACATTCAATAACAAGTAATTTTATTGGATATTTTTTTACAGCTGGAACAACTTAACAATCAATTTGATTTATTGGTGAAATCCTTTTTGTAAATCGAATCACAGTTGGTTGATCTTGTATTGCCGATGTTCTTTTGTTTTTGTAAATACCCTCAATATTAAAAAGTGAAATTAAAAGGATTTTAAATTCGGGATTTAATTTAAAATCCCACTGCTTAAAATGTGCGCTAATTGTGAAAATTTTCTTTATTAGCAAAAGGAAACTCAGAATTCTGTAAAAATTATGCACCGACTCGGATAATAAAAACACCATCAAAATAAAATCACTACTACTAGAGTAAAAAAAAAATTCAAGCTTACTGGTAAAAATAATCTCCTTTTTTAAATTAGAAAGAATAGTTCCTATATAAAATACTGTAACTGACAGTTTGATATCGAACAAAAAAAACAAGAATCGAACGGTCAGAGTTCGTTTACCCTCGGAATGTCAATATTTTTCTTACATAGAGGTCATGTCATCTATTTCAAGGTCTTAAGATAACGATTAACGATCTCAATTAAATACGATAAGAGAGATTGAAAATGAAAATATTTTCTTTGATACTAATCAGAATTTATTAAAGTTACAAATATATGATTGTCATTAGCGAATAAGATGATGCATCTAATTTAGCTAATCGATTTATTATAAGTACCCACAATGCAAAAAAAAAACAGAGCGCATGGCGAAACAACAAATAGGTACCTAACCTAGTTTCGTATCAAGCAAATGCATTAATCTATAATTACTTTTAAAAGATAAAAAATGCAACTAACCTGATTCCGATTATCTTATCGATAACAGTCCGAAAATATTTTTTGCACACCACAGTTTAAAAAGAAAACGCTTATTCAAAAATAGAATCAATTTCACTCACTTCACAATCACACAAATAGGATATTCAAAAAAGGTTCGTTATAATTCAAATATCGAAAGAGTTTACGATGAATTTATCGAACAGTTCGACGCGAGTTCGAAGTTTGAATTTCGATAACGCTACTGCCTTGGAGCGAGGCTTACGCGCGAATGAATGGTACACTCGTAACTCGTTACGTGGTCTTGGAGTGGGATGATCTTTGTTGTACTATCGACAATTAACACACAATACTATTTAAAAGTTGTTTTTATTGCTTTTCTGTAATGTGTAACAAGACATTTTTTAATTATCCGACATTGACCTTATCATTTAATGACAAAAAGTTAAAGGTCATTAATTAATATAATAACCCTTTTGAGAGCGTATTAATTAACGAGTATTTTACACATGTAAGTCTTGTACCCATTTCTTTTCTAACATATAAATAACTTTAAGTCTGAAAGCAAATTCTTTTAAAAACCGTTGAAAGCCAAAAAATCTACTCTTGTCACACCTGTCAGTGTCAAGTGTCAATCAGGTGTTTTTATGCTCTTATCCTAGTAATCTAGTCTTATTACGTCATAGATTTTAGTTAGAACAGTTATTTTAAGAAGGCAAAAACATAACAGTTAAAAATAATAATACTTTAATAAAGTTTAACGTGGATTTAATATGTAGTTCAAGTTAATTTAGCCAAGTAACAGTTATTTCGCAAATCGTTTTGTTGACGTCGCTCGGTCTTATTTTTAGCAATTTGGCAAGTTAGATTAATACTCGAATTAAACCACATGATAATATCTATTTTTATAAGAAAGCATAAATATAATTGTTTGATTGGTTTGACCTTTTATCTTTTACAACTGGTCAACGTGATTTTTATTTTGCGATTATTTATCTGTTAGTGTCAATAAGTTAACTTTTATCCCATTATTTGCGTTTATCTATGTTCGCAAAGCAGATAATATACTTAGATAGTTACATACATTTGTCTATGATATGATAAGTCTTAATAATCCTAAATAAAGACAGAATAGAACAACGAAATGCAAACTGTTTTAAGACAAGGCCCAATCCTACTAGGTACATCCTACTAAACTAATCCTACTAATATTATAAATGCGAAAGTTTGTATGTTTGGATGTTTGTGATTTTGGATGTTTGTTACTCTTTCAAGCACAAAATACTGTATCGATTTAGATTAAATTTGGTACAAATGTTCCTTATAACTAGGACTAACACATAGTATACTTTTTATCCCGAAATTACCATGGATTAGGATTCACGCGGGTAAAACCGCGCAGCGCAGCGAAGGGCTTTCATATTTTCTCTAAAAATATAGAGAGCACACCTTAATTAAAACTGAGTTTAACGTACTTTTTTAAACGTTTAGAGATATTTAAATATAACAAGAATATGAAACGTCCTTGACATTCAGAGAGGCAGTTAATTAATTAGAATACTCTGCTTGTTTTCTCGTTATAATACTAAATATTATTATTAAATTCGTTCTACGTGCGTGTCGCGATAATAACACAGGAAAATCGTGTTTAAAAGTAACCTCTTTGGTTGTTTAACTGTAATTTCTATGCTAAATGTCACGTTGATCCGTTATTATTAGTATTACAAGCCTTAGCTGAATAAAGAATGAACCAATAAACACTTTCGTATTTCAAAGTAGTATGGATCTTTTAAATATAGAATGAAGATATCGAAATCATTGTTATTTGCGCGTAAAATAGTGTGTATGCCTGAAAATAGAGAAAATGTGTTTTTATATAATACTAGCTGTGCCCCGCGGTTTCACACGCGTAGTTCCCGTTCCCATTCCCGTGGGAATTTCGGGATGAAAAATAGATGTTAGCCGATTCTCAGACCTACTGAATATGCTTACAAAATTTCATGAGAATCGGCCAAGCCGTTTCGTTTCAAGGAGTACGGGAACGAACATTGTGACACGAGAATTTTATATAAGTACCTATAAGATAAGAAAACTGTCGTTTTTCCAAAACAATGGGAATCCTATTTCTGGAAAAATAATTCGCCTTCTTAACACCCTCATTTAATAATATAGGACTCTTATAATATTTTTATATAAATTGCAAGTAATGAGCGTAAATAATAATGTTCCCGTTGCTAGGATACTAATACTTTAATCTTGAGGGTGGATGTGTACCTACATAAAATATATTCCCTTAGTATCGTGCTATAATTTGATGTTTGTAAGTATCTTAAAAACTCAATTGGGCTACTTTAGCTTTTTAATATTTGTAGAAGTCCAAATAAAGTCTAAAAGGAAAGAAAATATCAAAAACACGACTTGATTTATTTTATTTATTCTATTTAGATAAATTTTACATTTATTATTGACCGAAAAGTTTGCCAAGTCAGCTACAGCTAGTAATTTAAAAAAATCGCAACTTATTCCAATGGTTAAACATTTTGAGTATCCGAATGATTGATTACAATGCGGTCAAGTAGGTTTCTTTTATTTGTCCGCCGTTGTTTGGTACTAGTAATAAATCACTATATAATAGACAAGGCAAACAATATCTGTTTGTCAGCCACCATTTTAACTACCGATCTATAACGGAACGGTGAGCGATTGCAAAAAATAACAGTTTAAAAATACCACCAACGTTTAGCGAACGGATTCTATTAAACCTATGATTAGTTGATTTATGAACACAATTATGTCAGTAATTTATGTTTGATTTTAAATTACATATTTTATTTTTATGTTTAATAAATCTTTTTATTTTAATTGAATTAGTTTTTTTTTTCGAGAATCGATAGAGACCTTTGCACAGCAGTGCTTTTTTAAAGAATCATTTTCTAACTTCTAACACAGAATAATAATAAACTTTGTAAACGTTAAAAAAATATTTGTTATGTACTTATTTAAAAAAATTTGTAAGCCAGTAAAGCCGCGGGGTACAGCTAATTACACACAAAATGATTAATTATTAATCTGTCGTTATATTCTAAACAACGGTTAAGTTTCTCAAGTAGTGTGAGAAGTTTAAATATTTGAACTATTAATATATTTTTTGCTCGGCTTTTAAAGTGTTGAAAGGTTGATGTTGTTTGGTCCAGACCTTAATTTACTAATGAATGGCCTCACTTATTTATGAATAAACGTTTGTGGGAAAGAATTTGGTATTCGATTGTAATATTAATTTATATTGATTAACTTTTTTGTTTATTATAGAGAAAACGGTTCTCTATTGATAGTTTGGTGCTGTATGAGTTATTTGATGTTCGGTTTTTTTTAAATAGTTTTATCTGTAATATTTTTATATAATATATTAATTGTTGTACCTTTTGCTTTTTAATATAACTGTAATAATCGCGGTATTTTATTACATTTTATACTTTTAAGAAAGTAATTTTATTCCAATATATTCAAAATCAATATGACTTTAAAAATTCCAGTGTGATCAATCAAAAAAACAAAGAGCAATACCCTCAGCTGTATAGTCCAGGTATACATTAAAGACTAATTAGCCCACAGTTAATCGCCGATTAACAAATCAACCAGCAAAAAGTTACACGTGAAATAATTCAAAGTGCATTTCGTTGATTCTCCTTTGTTTACACAATGCGAGCCTAGCAACAGGTGTTTAGAACAAATGGAAATAAAATGATTTGTTTTAACAATTTCTAATCGTGGCATTTATTGCGCTACATTCCAACATTTCCAAGCCGTTGTTTGAATTCAATGTTTTCTGTATTGTTTGAGTGTTGAACGAAACTAACCAGATTAGGTGCGTGAAGCTTGGAAAAAATATGTGCTTTTTTTCCAAGCCATGCGCTACCAGTTTTGCCAATACATTCTCGTGAGGTTTTTGGGATAAAATTATTTCTGATTTCTTGCTATAAGAAACACTTCTTTAAAGCCCATACCAAGCAATAACATAAAAATTGTATGATGTAAAGATTTGGCTAGCTGAAAGTATTCCATAAGTAATTTCATCGCACCTTGGTAAAGTATTTATAGTTTTGATAATAATGTAGGTTCGGGAAAATATGATAAAATCATAAAGAGATATTCCTTTATGATCTTCCTCCTCTTTATGCGAGGCTTTAGTATTTTCTTATACCAATTTCAACCATTTTTCTTAACCATTCGATTACAATATTTCATAACCGAGTAAGTTTTCATTGAAACTTGTAAATCCATACTTAACCTTGTTTTACGACATATTCTTAAGTTCAACAATAAAGTGTGGTACAAAGCGTATTTGCCACGGGAAATGAACTCGAAATCAATAGTTTCCGTCATAATGTTTAACAAATCAATACAGATTGAATTACTCACTCGTTTTATGGTATTGTTAAGTTTGGTTTTGGTGCTAATTCGAACTTTGTTGTTTTATTGAACTATAAAGCTGGTTTTTCAGTATACAAATAGTTTTCAATAGAAAAATAAGTAATTTTTGGGTTTAACAAATTAATTTAAATCACACATAGTATAAAACAAAGTCGCATTCTCTGTCCCTATGTCCCCATGTCCCTATGTATACTTAGATCTTACGAATTTTGATGCGGTTTGTTTTAATAGATAGAGTGATTCAGTGGAAAGGTTTTTAGCATAATTTTATCCCCAATTTCTTACGGGAACGGGAACTACGCGGGTAAAACCGGGCGCCGCTAGTTAAATATATCAGTGAGTAAAACAACATACAATTAATGTTTAATAAAAAAATAATAAATAAAATCAATATTAACATACATCGGTGTTGGGTTTGTTCACCTACACCTTTTAATGCTAATATAAATAAAAGAGTTTGATATATAAAGTTGAAATATTATAATTGAGTTCACTATTTGCTATGCTAAATGAATGATGTGCGCCGCGTTCGCGATTCTGCTATGAACTACACTACAAAACATGCATAGAGCGTAAACCGCTGACAATTAAGAAATAAATGAAACTTATAAAATAATATTTAATGTGTTATAAATTGTACGGTTGCATAACTCGTACATGCTCCCGGGCGGGAGATGCTGGGTGCTGTTAGTAGTTAATGAGGTGCTACAAGGTGATAAACAATTAAATTATAACTAAATGTTAGTAAAAGTTATTGCTAAAAGTAAAAGTGATACTAAACAGTTATTTAGAGTTAAATCTCTTAAAACTAAATTTAGGGATAATAGGAGAGCTAGCCCTATTGATACCCGACGCACTCGAAATGGCTTTCGCGCATGTAACACTTTTATTGGCTATTACACTACCGCACTGAACACTATAAACACTAGGCTCTACTTTAGCACTTTGCTCTGCTTTTACACTAACACATTGATCACTATCACTACCACCGGTATGGAAGTGCACGCTCGGAGCGGGCCGCGCGGGGCGGGCCGGGCGGCGCGTGCGCCACCACACGAACCCTGCCACCGCCAACACCGCTGCTGCCACGCAGTAAATGCCCACGTAGTGGTGGACGTCGTGGATAGATACTCCAATATCATCGTCTTCTTCTTGTTCCGATGTCCGCAATTGCTTTATTTGTTCCGAGATATTTTGTAATGAAGATTGAAATGAAGTCGTGTTTAAGTACTCGGTAACAGGTAAAGACAGGTTGATAATGTTATTGACGGGTGCTATCTGAACGTCTAGAACGTCTGGCATGATACTCATATTACTCGTCCTCTGTCTATGTGATGTTATTGAGAATGTGTTTCCCTTTATAATGCATTCATTACCTAGAGCAATAATATTGACCCCTGTCAGCTGTTCGTTCGTAACCTGAAGCCCACATATGATTCTTAATGTACATTGACCGCAGCACGTTAGTATGAAGTTGTTTACGGTAGCAAGTTCCATCCATGTAGTCTCACATGACGTAGTTATTGTAGCGCAGGAATTGCTTTGCTGGCTTTTCACACACAAATTTTGATCTGAGTTTCTTTCGTAGATAGGTTTCTGAATCCTGCATAAACTAGATGTGAATAATGCCTGATGATCATAATGAATACACCCTTGTAGTTCTAGTTCAAATATAGGTATGTAGGTGTCCTTTCTTATATTGATTGCTAAGTAATCTGCTATGGGTTTTATGCTGACCATTGCAGTATTTATTTGATGTGGTATGGGAATTAACCGAAACATTTCATAACTTTCTCTACTAATTAGCGGTATTTGTATTTCAAAAATGAAATATAATTCTGTCATACGAGCTCTCACTGACATTATTTGATATATTTTATGCAGATCCGTAACAATGTTGTCAATCGGAAGTGATAATTCTTTAGGTATTTGACTTGAAATAATATTCAATTCATCTCGAAGTTGTGATGGAGAGATAAGGTGAACATTAAACTGCTGTGCGTTAGTAATAGTATCTAGTAGCGTATTTTGAATACTTTTCAAGCTGCTGAGGAAGTTCTTGGCTATTATGCTTGTTAACACAAATTGTTCGATAGTCTTTACGTTTTGAACTTCATTTCTTAGAGTGCCGATTGCTTGATCTATACTTATTAGGTGTTGATTAAATAATTTATGTTGCTTTTCCATGCTGTCTTCTATTCTTTTTAATAAGTTGTTTTCTGCTTCTACTATAGATGTTTGATTTTTCCAAAATGCGGTTAAAACCTTTTGATTTTTCCTTATTAAAGTGATATCGTTTTGATACTGCTCCGCAAAGTGGTCGTCTAATATGCCGAACAAACTATTAGCGATGTAACCGATCCCATTGATAAGGCCGCGCCGACGTCGGCGGCGCGTGCGCGCTGTTGTCAACTCGGGAACTCGAAACTGCTGATGTAGCAACAAACGGTCATAGTACTCCAATTCCGTGAAGTCATGACGTAGTTGTAACATTATAATTAGACATTGGGATTTAATTGAAGTTTGTTTACATAACGTATCTAGACGATTTAGATAAAACTCGAAGGTTTGTACTCCGTGCCAGTACGGTTTCATGTCATAGTAGACAACTAATTTCCACTGATCTTGTATTAAACGCATATCTGACAGTTTATCGAAATATAATCCTTTATATGATTTTATTGATGATATATTATAAGCACCGTGTGTGGTGGTTATAAACAACATAAATATCAACATAAATATCTTTGTTAATAAATTAGTACTTGCTTTTTTTATTTTTGGTTTGTTCTCGTTGACGTTGCTATTTATTGTCAATGGAATTTGTTTGTTTTGATATTCCATATGCACAGGTAAGACGGATAACTTGATGATAGGTCTCTTTATGACACCGTTTTTTGTCTTCAGTGATACGACGCGAACGTATCCATCTTGCCCAGGGTGCAAGTCAACTATACGACCTAACGCCCACTTACCAGCTGGTAAATTGGCGTCATGAATCAAAACAATGTCGTTTATTTTTATGTTATCCCGTGATTGTTGCCATTTGCTTCTTGATGATAATTGGCTAAGATATTCGGTACGCCAACGTTTCCAGATGTCTTGGAATATCTTCTGTGCTAGTTGCCATCTCGTTCTTGCGTCTCTTTCTGTCTCAATGATAGTCAGTAGTGGTCCGCTTGCTAAAAAGTGAGATGGCGTAAGGTAGTCCAAGTCGTTTGGATCTTCGGACAGAGCACAAAGCGGCCTTGAGTTTAGACACGCTTCTAGTTGAGACAACAAGGTAGTGAACTCTTCGAACGTGAGTTTCTGATCACCGACCACTCGACGCAAGTGATGTTTGAGACTCTTGACGGCTGCTTCCCAGAGTCCTCCCGCACTGGGCCACGACGGCGCATTAAAATGCCATTCTATTTTCATTTCACTAAGGTCTGTATGGAATTCGTTTGTGATTATTAGTTTTAAATCTAAGTTTTCTTTCGATAAAACTTTGTTGGCGCCGACAAAATTGGTTCCGTTGTCACTATATAAGTGCCGCGGAGAGCCTCTTCTCGCTGAAAATCTCCTTAAGGCTGCCAAAAATGCTGATGATGTCAAATCTGAGACGAGTTCAATATGAACCGCCTTGGTGACCATGCAAACGAACACGGCAACGTAACCTTTGGTTGTTTTCGCGCCACGACCCTTACTGAATTTTATTTCAACGGCACCAGTGAAGTCAACACCGGTGTGGTAGAAGGGTCTCGTTTGGTTCGTCCTAGATGCTGGCAAGTCACCCATTATTTGAAACTGCTTGCTTGGGTTATGCTTTCTACATAAGACACATTGACGTAGGCGTTTCTTTACTGCTCTGTTTCCACCTACGATCCAAAATTGCTGCCTGAGCCACGACAAGGTGAGTCGCGCTCCACCGTGAAATGTTGATTTATGTCCTAGGTCAATTAAAAGATCCGTTAGCCGACCGTCATGTGGAATTATTAACGGATGTTTCATGTCTTCCGGGATATTACAGTTTTTCAGTCTGCCTCCAACACGTAATAAACCTTTGCTATCGATATATGGATTTAAATTTACCAACTTGCTTTTTGCTTTAATCTTACTACTATTTGTCAATTCCAAAATCTCTTCTCTAAATTCGGCGTGTTGTACCAATTTGATTAATTTTAATTTCGCAACATCTAATTCCTCTATAGTTAAATAATTATGTTTATTTTTATTGTGTGACGTGAATCGTAATATCCACGCTAATACACGTGACACGTGAGTAAAACTGCTGTGCTTGCTTAATAGACTTTCAACTATATTATTGTCTGATTTATCGCATTTTATTGTAACAAAGGTGTTTTTTGTTCGCTTTATATCTAAATCGGTTTCGTATATTGCTTGTTGTAATTTTTGATGAAGATGATGTTCAGATGATAACCAGGTTGGACCTTTCCACCACAAACTATGTTCTTGTAGTCGTTTTATAGGCATTCCGCGGCTAGCGCAGTCTGCTGGATTTTCTGCTGACTTGATGTAATGCCAGGACGATGACGACATAATTTGTGTAATTTTTTGTACTCTATTGGATACAAACGGTTTCCAACGGTTTGGATCACCCTGTAGCCAACCTAAAACTGCTGTAGAATCACACCAACCGTAGATTTGTAAGTTGTGGGAACTGAGACTTTGCGCAATTTTAGTTATTAGTTTTGCTAATAGGTGTGCTCCACTTAGCTCCAGTCTGGGTAGAGACACTTCATTATTTGATTTTCCTAGTTTGCTGACTGGTACTAGTTTTGTTTTTGCGGCTAATAGTATTACTGATATTTCTTCGTTTCTGTTTATCCGAGCATATACTACGCAAGCATATGCTTTTATAGATGCGTCACAGAAACCGTGTAATTGGATGCTTTCGTTTTCGCTACTACGTATCCAGCGAGGTATTTTAATTTGATTTATATTTTCTATGTCAGCTCTCAATTTAGTCCACTCGGTTTTAATTGTCTGCGGTACTTCATCATCCCATCGTAAATCTGTCAACCAAATATTTTGAAAGAGAAGTTTTAATTGTACAACTGCTGGTGCTAGCCATCCGAGTGGGTCGAACACTTTTGAGATCTCTGAGAGTAATGCTCTTTTTGTGAGACGTGATGGTATTTGCTGTGACATCTTACACTCAAATGTGAAAGTGTCTTCTTTTGAGTTCCATAAGAGTCCCAACGCTTTGGTAGATTCTTGATGACGGAATGTGTATACGTCTTGTCCGGTTTGTGTTTTGCTGACGTTTTCTAAAAGGCGAGGCTCATTGGAGGCCCATTTCCGTAGGTTGAATCCACCGGACCTGAGTAGAGCTAACAACTCGCTTTGTAACTGCTTTGCTGTTTGTATGCTGTAGGAACCAGACATAAGATCGTCACTATAAAATTCTTCCTGTAGGACCTTTGCTGCTATTGGAAAGCGATGACTTTCGTCCTTGGCTAACCTCTTAAGTGTCATCATCGCCAAAAAGGGTGCTGCTTTTGTTCCATACGTGACAGTTTTAAGCTGGTAGTTCTGAAGTGGCTGATCTACAGATTCCCGCCATACAATGTTTTGATATAGTTGATCATCCGGGTGAACGCGAATCTGTCTGAACATTTTTTCTAAATCTGCTGTGAAGACATATTTGTATTGCCTCCACTTCAGAACTAATTCTAAAAGGTCACGTTGTAAGTTTGGACCACGGTACATGACGTCGTTTAAACTTACTCCAGTGGCCGTCACTCCAGACGCGTTGAATACAACACGAAGTGACGTAGTCAATGACTCGGCGCGTTGAACGCTATGATGGGGTAAAAAGTATATTGGTGAACTATTGCTATCGGTTCTTCCCATATGATCTAAGTCAATGTACTCTTTGATAAATGCTTTATATTGTTTTGCTAAGTGCTCTTGTTTTTTAAACTTACGTTCTAATTGATAGAACTGAGCCACGGCCTTGGTTCTAGATGACCCCAATTTTTCTTTGGCGTCAGGATGCATTGGAAGGCGCACGACATACCTCCCGTCTGGTTGACGCGTTGTAGTTGACTCGTATAATTGCACACATTTATTATCTTCTTCTGACATACTAATGTCTTCGGACACATCTTCAATTGACCAAAATTTTTGTATGTCTTCTACATTGATGTTAACCACGTTGCATTGAAATGACGTCACACTGCCACATAAAATCCATCCGAATCTGGTTTGCTGTGCTACTGGTAGGCACTCGGAATCTTTGATGACACCGGCTTGAATGATGTGAGAGTACACTTCAGCGCCTAACAGAACATCTATCGAACTACTTTTATAAAATTCGGGGTCCGCCAATTGCAGGTTCTCAATGTACTCCCAAGACGGTTTGGAAAATGATCTGTTCGGTAGATTATTAACCAAGTGCTTCATTATTAGTGCGTCAGTGTCAAGTGTAAATGAGTCGTTATAAATGGACGCTATTCTGATATTTACTATTCCTTTACAGTTTTGCTCGCGTGCTCCAACTCCAAAGATAATACCTTTACATTGTTTGCGAGGCAACCCTAACAACTGTGCTGCGTTTTCCGACAAAAGCGAGGTCTGTGACCCTTGGTCAATCAGGGCCCTCATAATGTGGTAAGATCCATCTGCGGCTTGAACCTTAATTTGTGCTGTTGCTAATAAAATTTCACTTATATTTTCTTGTAAAATATTAGTGTTTATTTTATGTTGTTTTAATAAATCAGCTGTTACTGGTACATTTTGCTTCGAACCGAAGGTGTCGTGTAACAACGTATTGTGTTCGCCTTTGCAGTGTCGGCACCGTTTGGTTGAAATACACGCGCGACCTCCATGATCGAAAAGACAATTTTTGCATAATGATAATTTTGCTACTGTTTGCTGTTTCATGTCTGGTTGATATTTTAAAAATGTTTCGCAATGAAAAATTCCGTGTTCTTTGTAACATATTGGACATTTTTGAGGAGTAAATGATTTATTTATTTGAGTAGAGGGTGAATTTTTATGTACATTGAATGATTTATAAAATTGAGGTTTCTTTATATCCTGCTTTGTAAAGTCCTTGGGATTAGGTTTCACAGATTCTTGTTTACGTTTTGAGCTTTCAAGATTAGTGAATTTGATTTGTAAAAACTTAATTAAATCTTGAAGGACGGGGATCTCACGCGAATCTTTAAGTGACTCGATGTACTCATTGTGCGTATCGGCATCCATTTTTTGTGTAAGAATAAACACAATTATTGAATCCCAGGTACTCACATCGATTCCGAAATTTTTGATACCGTTAAGAGATTCATTGGTTGTATCATGCATTTTCTTGATTGAAGCCGCTGTCCTTTGTTGCAAAATTGGGAGATTCCACAGATTTTGTAGATACGTATTTAAAATTAATTTCTTGTTATCGTAGCGATCATTTAATATTTTCCACGAAGCTTCATAGTTATCGGGACCTATTTTAAGATGTTGTATTAATCTTTCGGCTTCACCTCTTAACTTTCCTTTCAAAAACTGCATTTTCTGACCGTTTGACATGGACCGATTGTTGTGAATTGACTCCACGAAGAGATCCTTGAAGGAAGCCCAGTGTTGGTAGCTTCCACTGAAGGTTGGAATGTCCGTTGTAGGTGTAGACTTTTCCATGTTCTTTTGACACCGCAGTTTGCTACTGATAGTTCTCTTAATGTCTTCGTATCTCAATTCGTTATTGCTGAAAGTTTCTTCATACTCTTCATTCTCTTCAATGGCCTCGCTGTCTATATCCCAATGAAGACTGTCAATTACTGACCATCGAGATTTTATAGAATGAAGAAGTTCTTCATATTCCCAAGACTCACTCAATGAATCAAGGTCAATGTTACTTATAGTGCGACTGAAGGCTTTGAAATTGCTTTTTTGCTTCCTCAGCATTTCTTCCAGCTTGCTACTGGTACCTTGTTCTTTGAAGAACGATGCCGCTGCGTTCAGATTTTGATTGCTACCTGACTGTTGGGCTAAAATACCAGGTGATGCTAGAGGGGTTGCTGGTTTAAGAAATGGCTCAGAGGGTAAATAATTCATAATGAATGCTCTAGCGTCTTTATAGAATTCAGACGCCTTATTGTAATAATTGCTCGTAAAATACTCATGCTTTTTATCATCAAATTCACACAATTTAATGTGATTGCTTTGAAAATCTTGATAAAGCGCATCTAAATTGCTGATACGTTTTTTGATATGAGAAGAAGTTCTACGTTCTGCACCGTCTTTCTTAAAATTAATGAGGAGCTGCTCCATAGCCCCCATTCGTTGTTGCTGGGACGAGAGAAGGTCTTCCATGATTGCTTTGCTTATAGATTACTTCAATAAAAGTAGACTCACCGAAGTCAGGTTACCCACCCACGTGGCACAAATCCAATAGGTTATATGTATCTGCACACGCGCAAGTAGGTCCCGCCTATGCGGAGGCTCGAAGGACCAAAAAGATGTTGGGTTTGTTCACCTACACCTTTTAATGCTAATATAAATAAAAGAGTTTGATATATAAAGTTGAAATATTATAATTGAGTTCACTATTTGCTATGCTAAATGAATGATGTGCGCCGCGTTCGCGATTCTGCTATGAACTACACTACAAAACATGCATAGAGCGTAAACCGCTGACAATTAAGAAATAAATGAAACTTATAAAATAATATTTAATGTGTTATAAATTGTACGGTTGCATAACTCGTACAATCGGGGATTGAAGACATTGCTTCGAACTTAGACTTCTTAATCAACAGATACGAAAATGCCAAGATGTAAAAATTTTTTAACAGCAAAGCCCTAAAGCTATTGAACCGATTCACAAAGTCTTTCACTAATGTAAACTTACACTCTTCTATAGTACCCTAGGCTTCAATTTATCAATTTTACGAGATCTGGTCAAACCAAGTATTTTCTTAACTTAATAAAAATAATCAGTGATTGAACAATTTGTGATAGAACATTTCTGTTCATGACTAAAGAGTCCTAAATCATCTTGTGTATCTACATCATCAGAGGCCTTAACATCTGTAAAGGCTTGTGATGATGAAAAATAATCAATAGATAAAGTAATCAATCTATAGATACGTATAAATGGCTGCGGATGCGGTCATTACCTAGTAGTTGGTATCTTCGCCGCAACATTATTGAATTACAATACTGGTAATAAAAACAAACAGTATCACATTACTGTTTCTTATATGAGAATGAGATTTCCTTGATATTTAATTTGCTTATTTTAACAGTACATTGCGTACTGAGAAATTTAACTGACGGCAGATTTGTGGCGGATCTTTTTGTAATGTAATATTTCTGGGATGTTTTTTTATCTATACTAGGTATAATATTATAAAGATGAAAAAAAAATTTTGTTTGTAACGAATAGGATACGAAACTACTGAATCGATTTCAAAAATCTTTCTGAGTAATATAGCCTATATTTTAAATATTCCCACGGGAATGGGAACTACGCGAGTGATACCGCGGAGCGCGGCTAGTATTGAGTAAGTATGTCTTTATTTAAACAGTTATATTTTATTAATGTGATACTCGTATTATCTTTTTGATTTACTCAAGAAAATAGCGAACATATTATTTAAAAAAAAAAATATTGATACGAAAAATATCGCAAAGACACTTTTTCTGTTGAATTGAAAATCAGTAAAAAATTAGTTCCATATATTTAATCAAATTTTCCATTGGTTTCTCAGGAAGTTTGAGCCAAATAACTGCATGCAACGATCCTTATTGAGACCTGTATAAACAATTTGGGCACTCGAAATTACACTTTCACAGGCGATACATGCATCCAAACGGAAGCACTACTGTTTACTTAGCTCTAATCGGGTTTCTGTGTTATCCAATGACGTATTACAATATAGATGCGTCATGCACTAACATCGCAGCCCTCAAAAAGAGCATAGATAGATAGCTTCTTTGGCACATGAAATATGGAATGAAAATGAATACTTGTTGTCAGAGACGGAGAGACATAACATAACATAATTATTTACTACATCATCTCATTATACCCAATAAAAGTAGACGAATTACATCTTTACACAAGTTTTTTTCCGAAGTAAAACATATTATATCTTGATCGTGATACTGTTTGGTGCGTATTAGGCTGAATACCTATTGGTAATTGCCTCCTTTTTGTGTTGTCATTCAGAAAGCGGGCAACGTATCTATAGTTTATAATGTATCAATGGTATTACCTATCGCATTTACCCACCGACCATAGTTCCGATTACTTTTTAATCCGTACCAAGTACACTGTACTATACTGACTAAATGATTTGTGAACCGATAGCTATTTCTGTTAAACCAAATATTAGTACCGCTTTCATTTTCGGCTGCGAACAATAAACAAACAATACCTCCGGATATAATGAAAGTTATGTTTTGATGTACTGATGATCGATTTTATTACTTATGCGAATATTAATAAGGTCGTCATTAATTTAATAGGGGTATAAAGCTGACTGTAATATGTAAGTTTGCTTACGTTTGATGTAAACTCATGGTTTATGAGATGTAGTCGTTAAGATATGACCTAGATGTTGGTTTACGTCGCTCCTATCTTTACGTTTCAGATTGTTTATTGTGTTATATTTGTACTTTGAAACGTAATAATTAAGTTTTCGGTTATGAGACTTTAAGTAAACTGTTTAGTTTTATCCGATTTTGAATAAGCAGGGGATTCTAAATATGGTTCATTTGTTTTATGATTGTAACCACAAAACTACTTTTATTGACTTGATGACACGCCTAAGCTGCCAATTACCGAAACAGTCTTCAACACTGCAGTAGCGCTCATCACTCTGAAACACCCGGCGAGTTTCGTGTGCCTGGTAATTTCACTGACTAAATTGCCCTTCAAACTGGAGCACAGTTGTGTTTTCGGACTATTGTTTGGCAGCAGAATATTTAGGGATGTAGTAGTAACCACTCAGACAGAATCGTGCAAATGTCCTACTAGGTACCCGGTGAGATAGTACTGTTATTTATGAACCTACTTTAAAAGAAATTTGGACTTACCATTTGCTGAGGATTCCGTGGCTTCCTGTGCGCTCGTGGCACCTTTAGTCCAGTGACTCCCTCAAGCACGTCAGCTAGCAACAGTCCATCGGCGCAGTCGCGGGCCAGTCCGCCGCCCGATGCGCCCGCGCGTCTGCGAGACCGAGCCCGCTCCAGGTAATGATTTGCCCAGTCTGTGTAGATCTGTGGACAAGAATATAGTTTGAATAAGATGAGGTTTAGGCTATAATCTGGTAGCATATTGGGTGTTCAACAACAAACAACCGTCCCCGTTAGAAATATTGGGAGAGGCCAATGTCCCGCAGTGGACAAGCATAGGCTGAGATGATAATGATGATATTGAGTGTTTGGCAAAGTTGGTCTCGTGTAACTCAGACGCAAAATAACCTACGAGCCACACAGACCCATTGCGTTTGAGCCTATATGATGTTCGGTCATCGGTGCCATATCCAAGCTATAGCTGTCATCGAAAGCACATATTATAAAATACTAATCGAAAGTCACGGAGGTTTAAAAAAGCATTTTACTAGTAAATGAAGCAAATAACAGCAAAAACTGATCCAGAAAATAAAATCATTCAAATCAACAAATACCTAGCCTTCACCTTCGCAAACAAAGTTCACTTAAAAACCGTAAATAAATTAACGTTTTAACGATACATTGTACCACAGCAGTACCCACAGAAGCCAAATGAATGAAAACATTCGTTGAACCGTAAAAATCACAATACATTGTAAAGTTGCAATTTCAACAATAAAACTCAATTGCGAGGTGTGAGCTCATCACTGTGCTATCTGCAAGTTAATGTGCGAGTGTTGAGAGAAATTCTTAAAAGGATTAAGTCATGTTGATGTCAATTTGTAGGAGAATGAGGGCATGTGGACGCGACGCGCTGTCGCCCGCTTAGGAACACATCTATGTAACGTAACCTATTCTGTGGCTATAATACCTAACGTTTACTTCACAAGCAACGTCCCTAATGGGATTTTCCAGATACATTAAGTCTTATTTTCAGTTATTTTCTAAATGAACGGCTTTAAACTTTCTAAATCGATTCTGAAGTTGTATGTTACTAAACCTATTCGATTAGCAAGCTGTTGGTTGAAGAGCAATTAGTTTTCACGTTATTACGTGGATGTTTCCTAAGTCGTTTAAGTTTATATTTCAAAATAACATCATGTTAATACATATGTTTCTATGGCTTATTTCTCAAACTACAAATAAAAAACCGACCATGATTTTTATGTCATTTTTTAAAGAATTAACTAATAGAAGACTTTTACTCAACAATAACAAACAGGACATATTATGTAAAAATATTCATAAAGCTCATTTTTAACCCAAACAAAATGGACATCTCTCAACCAAAAAGAAAAGCCTCCAACAAATCAATATCAAAGATTTTATCACAAACTTATAATCGGAAACGTTAATAGAATAATCATGACAAGACATATCGTTACAAAAAGGTGTTTGAGATATCGATATCACGAATCACGGCGTTACTAAATAGATATACCCATATACCAATTCGTCTTTTTATCTCCGTCAGTTTATTCAAATGGTCCCAAATAGCTTTCGATTGTAATAAATCTATCTGGCTGGACATTTTTATCGTCCTCATGCAGCTACATCAAGAAGGAGCATCCGTTTCTTAGATATCAAAACTGAGAGACAAACAAGTCTGTTTGAGGTGTCAGCTTAGGCCAGTGAACTTTAAAGAAAATAATAGGTAGGTATAAATAACGGCAGTTTTTTAGGTGTAAATTTTATTAGGTGATAGCGATTTATGGGGTGTTTTGAGCTATAATTACGAACTGTGTAGCAGTTAGAATAATAACCGTATAAATATAGTAAAGTAGTAATAATTATATGAAAATTATCATGTGATCCACTTATGTGATAACTTAATAAAATCTTGTTTATAGTTGTAGGTACTAGCAGTAATCCGCGGTTTCACCCGCGTAGTTCCCGCTCCCGTGAGAATTTCAGGATAAAACATAGCCTATGTTCTTCCTCGGACCATAAGCTACACTTGTACCAAATTTCAAGTCAATCGGTTCAATACCTAGTTTAGCCATGAAAAGGTTACAGACAGAGTTACTTTCGCATTTATAATATTAGTAAGGATAGCTGTGCCCCGTGGTTTTACGGACTATTGTAATTGTATTCACTTGTATAAAATGCTCCAGTATCAGGAAAGCTGACCCCACCGCCGCCATATAGGATAGATAGTCAGAAAGAGAATGCTCCGTGTTTTTTAAAACTGCATACAAATTGAACTCGATTCAACTTTACAAAATAAACGCGCCCAATTAAAATATGACTTTAACTTCCATAATAGAGATATTCTAAAAGGATCACAAAACATTGTGCAATGTCCTTTGTACCATTATCCTGAATATTGTTAATTTGCTAATAGCCTTTGTGTCCGAGAGGCGAGTGCCCTCGTAATGTACAATGCTTGGCTTGCAAACAGCTGGGGTCTGAATTAACAGCAAACATCATTTAGGTATTTCCCGATTAAAATCCTAATTTAGATAAATATGTCTATGTAATTTAGTAGTTAACTGCTATGTTACATACTAGGTTTTAATAATATAAATCCATACACTGAATTCAACCATTAAATTATTTGAAATACAGATTGAAATTAAGATGTAAGTTTCACGCAAATATTTAGATGGAATTTCCCTATTACAATTTCCATATTACAAACGAATGATGTCAATAGCTCTTGTGAGATAAATATTTGTGTGATCCACAAACGTTAATCTCTATCTAGGTGAATGTACTTATGAATGGGTGTGTGTAAAGTATCGTAAATCTAGTAGGATCAGTTACCATTTTAAGTACTAGTAAATTCATCGAAAACTAAAAGATATTTTCTATTCCGAGATTCACATAAGTTCGACATGTAACTTTTCGTCTAAGTACTTAAATCCAGTTGACGAAAAAACCAAACACAATGACGTCATAATCAATTCGTACTTCTTCAAAATTCAATTAACAAAGAAATATTTCCACATACGACTAAATACGAAAACAATGGCCAAAATGAAATGAAATAAATATGATAAAGTATATTTGGCTTATATCCAGCTTGCACAGCATGCGTAGTATTTACGTTAAACAAACGTAATTTACGTTTTCAAGTGTACGTATAGCTTTACCCTTCCGTCCCTGCTTGCCTCGTACTCGTAACAACAGACCGAAATAAACAAACACACATACTTTATAGTATCGTTATAGATGGTGTACGGGGTGTTCTTATTTTTGTTCTGATTTTTCAGGGCAGAAACTTTAATTATTCAGTAGCTATATTTGAGTTCTTAGATAAATAAATTGTTTTGCATTAAACCCAATGGAAAAAGACACTGAGTGATAAAGGTTTAAGTACTTATATAGTGTAAGAAATTTAAATAAGCTCATTAAGAATATATTTCCTATGATATATTAAAATCTCTATGTGATTATCTCTAAGAGAGTTTAATAGTATAAACATAATATATTACAGATTGAATATATCTTTGGGTAATATTACGTACTTACTACGTAAGGTAGGTAAGAGCAAGACTAGTTAGCAAATAAAACAGCTACATATTTAAGACACCCCGTATACAAAGTGTTAACACAGTGGTCGCGCGTGTTCCCTGTGTATCCCCCAGATGACTGAATCCGATCCCCACTCACAATGTTTTCACAAAACTTGCACGCCGAATTTGAGACAGATTTCTATGTATTTAAAATTAAAGAAGGATTATGTTTACGTTGGGACTTAATAATGTTTTTAAGGAGATAACATTGGAAATGGGTAATTAGTCTGCCTTGATGTAAATTATACCTATTGACGTTTTCTAGTAATAAATGTCAGAAACGAAGCTTTCAGTCTTGTTAGACATGATTTTCTAAATTTAAGGGATTAGTTACTCACGAGAAAGTTTTAGAAAAAAAGAGTCTCCCGAGTTGTATAGTTAAATAGCAGTAAAACTGTCATTCCGCCAAATTGGTTAAACTAAAACTAACCCAATTGGACATAGGACAGAGATAGAAAGAAAAAGGATAAGTGTAATGAGAGAAACACGCAATTTCTTACTTTTCCTCCTAAAACGAGTAGTAAGTTATGAAGAACAACGTTCATAAAAATTAAAAATTTACACAAAGGTGTCATTCATGCAATCACATACGCACAACTTCATAAAACTCATTTATGATTCGCAGTCATTGTTTTGTTTGCATAAAGTTTATTTAACGACCAATAAAATGATAAAATGATATTTAAATACCCATCTTTTCATTTTACGATTGATCATTTTGACATTGACTTAGATTGGCTTTTATGGTATCATAGTTGCAACGAGATGGCAGTAATGCTTGTTGCTCATACGCAAATGAATTGTATATTTATTTAAATATTTTATATGCACCAAGTTTTGTAAATATCATATAGGTAATTTATTTCTTCGAAAGTTTCTGTTTCCAAAGATTCTTTTACTGTCTTCTGAGTTGTGAAGATGAGAATGACCCCAATAAGAAATGTTTTGGATAGTTTCCTAGTAAAAAAAACGTTCTATAAGTATTTGAAAAAAAAAAAACCGCCACCAAACCAAACCAAAAATATCACAGAAAAGTATAATAAACTCATCCATCAATTTGCAAAATGTATGCAAAAATTCAACGAAGACTTTTTTCCACAATATTATTGACGCCATAAATTATAATCAAAATTGGTACTCTATATACAGTAACAATACATTATGAATTAATTTGCATAGACTAGGTCATTGCCTGTTTCAATGAAGATATAAAATATAGTTGAAGATTGACTTGTTTGTCCATTTTAATTAAGATGAATAGGAACTTTGATAGTTTTAATTGGGTTTACAAATTGAAATTGGTAGGTTCACGAAGTGTTCACCGAAAGAAGACTGTTTGTTAATGTATTTTATAATAAGTAGTAATTTTCAGTCTGGTTTTGAAAGTTTTGACGTTCATAAATACTTTTTTGAGGCCCAAACTGTATAAATGAAAACATACAAACAAACAATCAAATCTTTCCTCTTTTTAATATTAGTCTATATTCAATTGTAACATAACTTTTGTTATAGAAGTCTTGTCAGGGCAAGCTTTTGAAGCCAATATTGTTTCTCTAGTCATTCTTCTCTTTCCATTATTAAATTAAACTCGTGAAATTAAATTAAATTTAACTTGTTACTATACATACATATATAAAAGAAGAGAAGAGAATTAAAGTGATAATCCAATGAGTAGGCAAGTAATATATCTTTTGTTATCGACAAAACAATCCCATTTCTAGTGCAGTGCAGGGTAACGATATCGATATTTTTACTCGAAAGCCGTTTAACTTCTAGGAGAGTTTAAAAGCGTGAAGTGCGGAAACGAAATGAGGTCATAGCTTTTAATATACCCGAGCGTGATGCTTGACAAAACAGTTTGCTACCACTGGGATATTAGATATTGATTTTACTTTATTATAAAATCTTGTAGTTTAGTTGGTATTAGGTTGGTAGATCATCTATCGATGTATTCCCGTTGTCCCCACTAAATCCGGCCCCACTGGTGGGGATAATAGGAATATATATTTTTTTTAATTCCCGTTGCCCCCCATGGTGGGGCTGGCATAGTGGCGTGGAATACATCCATCTATCTGCTAAGATGAAAGTGACAGGTTTGTTATCTGGATCGAAGATGCGTAAGAAAAATGTGGTTGAGAGACGAGAATTTTTTTCTATAGCAGGATCAATTAGACCTTTACATAGTATTATCATGCAAACAGAAGTGTCAGGTCTGCATTTTATGCTATAATATTTCAGTATTTTCCATCACAAGTTTTACTACATAATAAATACACATAGTACTATTGTACCGACGCTTAAAAACTCAAACTAAAACATCTATACGATGAGTAATATTACACGGCGCAATTAAACAACGGTTAAATCCATTACTGTTATCATAAAGCTTTTAGAGACCTGTGTATAATTTAGGTTTAAAATGCATCATAAACTTACCTGCACTATAGAGCGAGTCTGACGAGTGACGTCATCGGTCGATCCCTGGATTGAGCGAGGAGCTCTTATACATGTAGGAATCATAATCACGAATTAGATCCGCTTTTTACCGTAAACATAGCGTTTGAACATTTTCATCGATAATGTCAAGTTTTTATGCACTTCACTAAAACATAAAGTTTTAACTTGGATTTCTGAGCGATTATGTATGGAAAACAATGGGTCAGGTAATAAAAAGATTAAGGTTTTAGTCATATTTGCAGGGCAAAAAATATGTTTCTTCTTATGTTAGTTCTTCGGATTTTTCATATAGAATCCCAAAACATATTTCAGGTATTTAATTTATTCGCTACTAGACCTATCCAGCTCAGTTCCTTTGTTGATTTCCGATATTTTTGCGTAACTAAATTTGGAGTAAGTCCTTATAAGTATATACGTACACCAAAATAAAACAACAGTTATTATGATTTACAACTCCGTATCTCTAATACTCACTCTCTAGATACCATACACAGAACAATATAACTAAACATGGATCATGAATGAATGATCTTGCGATAAAGTTCTGAGAATATTTACACCTAGAGTCGGCGCCCGCCCCGCCTACGATACTATGGCTCATACTCATAACATAATACAGTCTGAATGTAAATAAGATCTCCCGAGAAATTTGTGAGTAATATCTCGAAATAGGCCTGTTTTATACCCAGTTTTTTGAAGAACCGTTCAAAGTAATGTGTTAATTCGATTAAAGAATTGAAGCCGATTTATTGTGCCGAAAATAACGCAGAAAAATATATCTTTATATTGACTTTTGTGGTTCAGTGGCAAATATTGGGTGCACGGGTTTTCGGATGGAAGTCAAGAAAGGATTGTGTAAGAAAGTTATTGTTTCGAATGTCAGAGACATTATTTTTACGCAGTGCTTAATTTTCGAGCAGAACTTTTCACAAGATAAGGTTAGCTTTTTTTTGGCATTTACAAACATAGCACAGCTAGATTAAACTTCAAGATACAACTAGTTTGATAAACATATGCAAGTTCTATTCATAAATATCACACAGTCCATAGCTGTGAACTATTAGAGGCATGTTGCAGCACAGTGTAGGCGCATATTTCAATTATATTGAAATGAATAGTACTTTTATGGTTCAAAACAATGATACAACAGTTCGGTGGGAGTGTCTGTTTGTTATTTATTACTTTGTCAATATGCAACAAATATGGACAGTTCGTTAGTTCGAATGGAAATAATTTAATGCATTTTTCAATCTATGTATAGGTAGGATATTTGAACGAAAAGTAATGAATGAAATTGATTTGTTTTGTTACTCAAATGGTTTTCCCAACAGTTTTTGAAATATTGACAATTAGTATGAATCTCAACAGCATAAAGTAACCCCATTGACGAGTCTGTTTAACTGATCAGTTTTACTGACTTCCATCCAGAAATGGACGTCTATCACCAGCGGAGCGATTCCAGATTCAAAGGAAATCTAGTTGGCCTAAAATTGTTGGAGTGAGTACTCAGTTTTATGTCTGGACTGATCAGTTCAACTGCCTCGTTAATAGCCACCTTTATAGACTTCGTATGGTATTCGTTTCTTTGGTAAGTTTCCACAGTAACCAGACAAATGATATCATAATGTTAGATGTTTGTCAAACTGTCTAGGATTACTTAAGCTAAGTACCGACTAAGCTTTAAGAGCTTTTGGAGTATTAGAAACTAAAAATTATAAGATAACAAGCTGTGCCTCGCGGTTTCACCCGCGTAGTTCCCGATCTCGTGGGAATTTCGGGATAAAAAACAGACAGAGTTACTTTCGCATTTATAATATCAGTAGGGATAGTAGGGAAGTAGGGATAATGTACCAAATTACACCTAAGTTCACCTAGCCGCTCTTGAGCTATAACTATTGTTAATAGATATTACAATTTATTTAGTATCATAAATTATTCTTACTATTAATATTGAGCAGGTGGCTTTAAAGTAACCACGGGTGTAATTACCTACTTACACACCCAAAATTAAATGGAAATAGCCCTTCAATAGTAACTATGTAGGTTATTATTAATGTTTAACTCTTAGAAAGGAATCATTCGATGACTCCTACGCACACGTAAATAGGTTAAAGGCAATTACATTGTATTAAATAGCGTAATAGCTGTTTCATAATCTAATTAAATGACACTATTATTATTGGTTTCCGATCGTGGAAGCTTAAAATAATTGCTTATTCATATTACATTTACTGTTCTTTTACATAACTAACATTTTGGAACTTTTTGTTTTTAAACTATTTAATTTAGTACATAGCCCCTTTGCCCAGTAGTAGGACAATGTGGGTTAAATAAAAAAAAATTAAGTACATACTTACTACGAAAAAAAAACATCGTAGAGCTTGTTCAAATCACTAACTCAAAAGTCATTTTTTAATTAAGTAATACTCAAAACAAAACTGAGTAAAGCCAAAATTTAAATCACTGCACACCAAAATTTATTGGGTAACTAAATAAATGAACGCAGGTATCACGGCAATCAATTTAATACGAGGATTATCAGAAGTAGTTTCCGCAACCGTTAATATAGATTAAAACGTCTGTCAGAAGTCATTTTGTATGTTTCATAAGGTGGCCATTGACGAGTCAGTCGGACTGATCAGTCTAGACATGAAACTGTGGCATCACTCCAACTGCCTTATTTGCGTTGCAGTTTTAGTCTGGTTTAACAAAAGCTGGTAAGCATTTGACACCTTGTCAGTCAAATCTGTCACTTTGACAGTATTCAAAATTGATTGTAAAACCTGGTTTAGTGCTACACCAGACTAAAAATGCGACGCAAATAAGGCAACAAAAGTTTTAGGCCATCTAGATTTCTCCACTGACTGGCGTCCCTCCGAATCTTCAGTTAATTCCATGAACTAACTTATTAATAAAATAAAAAAGGTAGCACTCCGGGAGTGCCGGCAGAAGTGAAAACTTCAATATTAACGTTGTGTTTAATTATAAGTATAAAAGTACTATCATTTATGAGGTAGGACGCTGTACATAAACACACACGGTCATTCGCGCAAGCGCCCTGTGCCGCTTTAAACAGAGCAGCACACTCAGGCACGGTAGAAAGAGTGGGAGATACTAGTTCCTCTCCCTTCCCCTCGATTTTACGCTTTTTCGATCAGCATCACGTGACCCTGACGCGAGTTTGAAAGTTTTTACCCATACAAAAAAAAGTGCTCAGCGCCGCTAAAGAAGTTTTCACTTCAAAAAATGAAAATAAAATTCTTTTTTTCCGTGGGCGTCGGATTTTCGTCAGATCGTCAGTTAAAACTCTGAAATCTCCTCCGCTCCGGTGATTGACGACCATTTTTGGATGGATGCCAGTCCAACTGATCAGTTAAACTGATTGTGTCAATGGTCACTTTTACTTATGCGAAGTAGTAAGTCGTTGTCAAATTAGCCAGCGATGACTGCTTTATGACATGACTTCAAAGTCAGATCAGAAATAAGTCGACCCGTATTCACTTCCTCTGTTTGAATATTAATTACAGTTGAAGTCTATTAATACGTAGCAATATGGACTATATTGGATTGAGAAACAGAGTTTGATTTCCAATTTGGGTAAAATTGTTATGAATAAAAAATGAAAAGAATTTAAAGGTACGTTTATGAAATTAGTAATTTACTCTGATATCCATTCATATTCTGATAGTACCTACCAGATAACATAATTTAGACTCAACTTAATCTCATATTCACAATGCCAAGGAATGTTGGTAAGATACCGTTTTGACACTCCAATTATTATAATTATCGGGATATTTACCATGTATTATTTGTTTCGTTTAATTATAATAATTTGAGTACTAATAACCATGATAACTATAAAAACTATAGGTACCATGTTGACAGTCAGATCCTTCGCATAAAGGGCGCAATCTGGGAAAACTGCTCGCTTATTACAGTCAAATTCATTTATTGTTACTATAATTATAAAGTCAAATCACAAGTTTTTAAGGAACTAACGCCAGAGAAGACAGTCATATAAAGAATTAAGATTAAGCAATCAACAGAACAGACATTTTCAAACCAAAATATCATGTGATGTGTATCTAATATTGTATTTAGAGCAACTAATCTTGCGTAAGATAGTGTAAAAACCCATAAAAAGGTAGCGGGCGGTGCAGTTCAGTGGGCGGCGTAGGGTTGTCACGACCTCGTAAAAATAATAAACGGATGTTTTGATAATGTGCCAGTTAAAAGCTTAATGGTCAAAAATGACATAATATTATTAAAAATATGAATAGAACGAATGGTTTTTTTTTATTTTTTTATTCTGTTTTTTATATTTTACCAAGTTTGCGTTGTGTGTCCGTTTTTGTGGAATCCGTGAGATAGAGAATGCTCGTGAGTATTCACGACTTAACATCTTCTTTCAGTCATTTTTAACGCATGTGTAATAAGAATATCATAATCGTACAGCTAGACCCTCAAACGGCTAGTTTATTCTCATTCAATCTCTTTAGACACTCGCAGAATTTTTTATTGGAAATTACTATAATTATCATCAATACACTGTAAGTAGCTTTAAAAATACTCCTTTAAAAAAATATCACGCAAGACCAGAATTTGAGAGGCCTAATTGCGAAAAACTGCCAACTTACGGGCTCATAAAGCTCCCTTAAAAACTTCAAAGACGACAACCCTAATAAGACCAAAAAAGCAAACTGCTACGAAAGGCTTTCATTTGAGTGGCGCCCCTAAAGGCGGCCAGACTCATCCACATCCTATCCGCACTGTTTATTTAAACTCATGTCAAAAGTTCGACACTACTGCCAGTGTATTTATAACTACGGAAGGTGCGGCAGGAGCATTGAACCTGTGACATAATCATAAAACACTGCCATTTACACCACTAAACAACAATGAGATATGCTTAAAAGAACAACCGTAAAAGGATTTATGGGGCAGTAAACGTTTAAATATACGTTTTTACGTAAAGTATTGTGATAATGACGCGATACTACCGATTGCCGATTTGAATGAACTTTTATGTATTTCGGAATCACGATACCGTTTACCGTTACATAAATATTGGGAGAAAGTATATTTTACCATTTAATATATAATATACGATCCATAAATAACTAACATTGGAATGAAAATGGAAAATGAATCTCTTTAAAAAAGTATGAAATAATTGCTAAACATGCACGCTCATCCTTGTACCCTTCATCACACATAAGGTACACATGCCATTTAGACCTTATAGACCAGGCTCTATAAACAGGTTTCGTATACATATAAAAGACCGGACATTAGTATTTGTACTTTGGTAGATGTTCATCACCTAATTTCAAATTAAGCTCACACACGTCCTTACCGCACAAAGCGTAGATCAATTAATCGTCATCAAATCGACTGTCCCGTTAACCGATCGGTTAATAAAAGGAAGTATCGGCCTTGTCGGCTATGTGGGCCACAGATGTTCTAAGTCTTAACCTAACCTATTGTTGTGGGTGTATTGTTCTCGTAGATGTTAATGACCTGTCGCTTTAGGGTGTAATTAATACGATAAGTTACAGTACTTACAGTTAATGTTCGTTTTGTTGCGCTTTGCTTGTGGTAATACTAATGTAGAGGAAGAATAGGAGAAGAGGAATACCTAATATAGAGTTGAGAATATGAGTAGTAAGTGAAGTTATATTACTTTATAAATGAAATATTGTTCTAAAAGTAACATTGTTTGGATCGTGGGGCTATTGGGACCGGGTCCGCGGTCCCAGTATCCACTTTAAACAATATTGGTTAACAAGATGTTTGATGTTATGTAATGTATCGGTTAAAAAATCAAGATACAAACTATAGTAGACATGATATTGGAAATTCCAAATTTAAAACAATTTATTGTAACGATCGAAACTCTAGAGAACTAAGTCAACAGAACAAGACATTTATCAATACAATTTCACATTTTCTTTCATATACTTTATTAATACAACTCAACGACTTGCTAACTACTATCCCTACTTCGCCAAGGATTGTCTATTAACGGAAATATTCAACGATAGGTACGTACATTCTATTGTTTCAAATACTTAGGTGTGGTAATCGATGTTATTCGAGTATTCGTATTATGAATGAAGCATCAAGGTATTACAAATTGATCGCTATCATTCATTCATATTCTTTGAATAGTAATAAGATAATTGTGATTATTGAAATGGATAAGTACCAGTATTGTTTTTTTATTTACGCGAATGTAACAAAATGAAATAAACAGTCGGAAATTTAAAAAAAAAATCGAATACTGTCCTACACAACATTTAATAAATACTTTTGGAAATAAATATTTTTGACTGTTCAAATGCTTTTATCTGGGTCAGGCTCAAAATCCGAAATCTGCTCTCGAGGTGAGTCTGAGTAGGTCTTTATCTTCTCTTTAAATATTAATTTTAATGAATATATATATACACATAAAATTACGATCTATATATTTAGATTTCCAATAGTCTACTAAACAAATTCTACGAAGAAAATGTCTAGTTCTCGAACGGAGAAACTACACCTGTTTTGCCTTAAGGCCGGTGTCTTGAATTTAGCGGGCAGCGGGGCGCTAGCGGGGCGCTAGCGCGAGCGGAGCGCTTAGCGCAGACCCATTCTTGAATTTAGCGGGCAAGCAGCGGGCAGATCGAGCGGCTGGGTTATTCCTGTCTGATCCCCCGTATCTGATACCCCGTTACGGATACCGTTTAATTATAAGTATATTTTTTTCTAGTCCGGTCGGATCCCAGTCCAGAAATAAATTTAAATATTTTATTCCGGTCAGATACCCTATTATATAATACCCTAAGTATTACCACATTATTTAGGACAGTCGGCAACAAAATATAATTTAGAGGTTTTTATTCAACCAACATTATGTATTTAAAAAAATTACAATAATTGTTTTTGAATACCAGGAGAATAGAAATTTAAAAATGGACTTTTCAAACTTGAGTTAAATTGATTCACAAATTACGTATTAATTGGACTTTCTTTGGAGAGTGATTAGAAGTACCAGGAGAGCATAACCTTTATGCGTAAATTTCTAAATCACTACTTAATATAAAACAAAGTCGCTTTCTCTGTCGCTATGTCCCTTTGTATGCTTAGATCTTTAAAACTACGCAACAGATTTTGATGCGGTTTTTTTAATAAATAGAGTGATTCAGTGCACTAAGTGTGATGGCGTTTTGAATTCACAAACTATCATACAACTTTTTTTTTATTTAAAATTCAAACTCGGGACCTCCTTGGTGTACTTACTTATTTTTTAATTTGCTTTGCGCGTAATATTTTCTTTTCATTTATTATTGTGATAATGTTATGTTTCTATTTAGTAATTTCCTCGCTGAGGGGGGATGAAAAATAATGTGTTGCACTCGAGTGCAAACAATTTTTAACCTTGTGCTCCTTTGAGTCCCGGTTAAAAAGCAACTTTGCACTCTTGTATAACAAATAACTATTAACGCTTCGCCGGCCGCTGCCGCGGCACGGTCGCTTCGCTCGCTCGGTTCGCGCGTTGTGTGGTCGCAGTTCTAACATAATCTAACCAAAATGTTGACCTATTTGAATAAAACCTTATCAATTTTTTAGAAACTTTTTGTATATGTATGATTTGACAACTCAATAATGCGTTTCTTTACTCTAAAAACAGTTTAAATGTGTTATGGTGAGCCCCTAAAACACCCCCAAACAAACAGCATCATCAAATTCAGGTACCAGAGATCTATAGCCAACCCCCAAAATCTTTATAGCTTACTTCATTATTGTACGAAGTAAAAAATTATATATAAAAAATGACTGTCTGTTTGTTCCGACCAATATCTAAAACGACTGAATCAATTTTAATCAACTTTCACAGCAGAAAATATACAAATCTTTTATCTTTGACATGGTCGATGTCGAACCTATAGGAAAAAAGTAACAAACAACACAGTAGATTCAGTATATCTTCGAAATATTTATTTACTAAATCAAAACTGTGATGTGATAAAATTCCTGTGATGATTGAATAAAACACTTCAATCGAATTAAACTACATAATAATATGTTTTTTCTTGAAAGTACTTACCTGTCAAAGAGGGCAGGGGATCAGACCGGAATGGCAAAATATTAGGTGGATCAGACAGGAATAACCCCCGCGGCGCTATAGCGCTGTAGTGTTGGGACTTCAGATATTTGTCTTTATTTTCGACTCGACTTGACAAGAAGTAGAAAATTTGTTTTTATTGATGAACGAAATGTCTGAACAACAGCGACAACATCTTTTTGATTCAAACTTATTTGATTTCTTGTGAGCGAAAGAAGAAGTGAATCTCTATTATAGGGCAAGGAAAATAAAAGTCGAATTTTATAGAAATTATGAAGAACAAAGACAATGTCCCGACAATTTCTAGGACTATACAAGAATGAGTGCTTAACGTTATTAGATTTAAACTTTATTTTTAGCTCCTAGACTAATCCGGTATGATAGGTTCACTCGGTTTGGCCTATGAGAAAAATAAAATATGACAGTTCGCTTATAATCTATCAGTATTTTTAAAGAGCGAAATGAATGAAGCTGTTCTTTGTTACATTTTTAATGTGAAACAAAGGCAATTAAGCCCAACAACGTATAAAACTGGGTACGTACTCCTTGTTTCATTTAATGGAAACTAGTTGTGCCCCGCGGTTTCTCTCGCGTAGTTCCCGTTCCCATGGTAATTTCGGGATAAAAAGTATCCTATGTCCTTCTCCTGGTTCTTAGCTACCTCCCCACCAATTTTCAGGCAAATCAGCTCAGCCGTTCTTGAGTTATAAATAGTGTAACTAACACGACTTTCTTTTATACCTATATATAGATTATAGGTTCGTAAAAAAATAATGATAAACCAAAAAATATATATAAAAAATTGTTAAAATAATTATTTGTACTATCACGTCGGAGGACATGTCGACACGTCACAAAATTAAATTTCACAACACTAAATGAGCGCAAAGCGAGCTCTTTGCGCAAAGCGCTCATTGCCCGCTCCCGCCCCGCTGCCGCTCCGCTGTGTTCAAAAACCGGTCCATTGAAATACACGGAAAGTATCTCCCCGCTCCCGCTCCGCTCGCGCTCCCGCTCCGCTAGCGCCCCGCTGCCCGCTAAATTCAAGACACCGGCCTTAAAGCTAAGTTGACAACTCTTAATAGTTGATTGTAACTTTATCTTCTTCTTACTGTTGTCACAACACTAGTTTATAAATAGCACCTACTTATACTAAGCTGTGTTCTGTAGCTTTAGTTGTTATAATAACATAACAAAACATACATAATCATTCACTCCATCATCTTATTATAGTAACTGACCCCTAACTAAGTTCGAAACCTGTATCTAGGCTATCAGAAACTACGCACACAGTCATTTACACACAAACCGATACCAAGACAAACATTTGTGGTTCACATAAATATTCATCCCGCACGGGAATCGATCTCGCAACCTTACGGATGGCAGTCCGGCATGGTGACCACTCTGCCATCGAGGTTGTCGATAATTTTATATTTTAGTTCAGGTTGTCGTACTAACATCATCAACAGTTACGCGTGGGAAATATCGCATCACGTACAAAGGACCCAAATTAGAACGGTCTAATTGCGGAAAACTGTACTACTTACGATTACGATTTACATAGGTACCTAATTCCGGGACAATATAGGAAAAACGAGTCTTATCTGGTTATGTTTATAAACAAAATGAGCTATTGAGTATCCCATCGAAGATGGGTGAAATTATTTTAAACTTGTACTGAACAAGGAAAAATATCTGTCTAGATATAATAGATATTATTTGTTACATAAGAAAAAAGCTTTTCAACACTTTGTATTCAAACAATAAAATACTTCCTACTCCAATTCCTCACAAAATAATTATACGGTAAACAATACACAAAATTGATGAATGTAAACTATGTGAATTTATAATTACACGAGGATTACCAATTGACAAACGGATGGTGAATTGATGAATGGGGAATACGCGACGTACTAATGCTGTAACAGTATTATTCATGAACTAATTATGTACGGAGTTAGATGTTAATATGGTCTTGTAACTATCTCAATTTGAATGTTAATTAATTGAGTAAAATAGAAGAAATACCTATATCATTGTACTAATAATGCTCAGATATAAATCGAGATGAAGATGAGATAGTTTTTTGTTTCGCAGTTCGTCAAGATTCTACTAGTTGAATTATGTAAGATAAATTGTTAAAAATTGAGCATTTAAGGAAAATTAAACTTTCTGTACGTATTTTTTTTTATTCATTGTCTTTAATTTTTAACCGACTTCCAAAAAAACAGGAGGAGGTTCTCTATTCGACGTGTATATATTTTTTTTTTTTTTTGTGTGTTTGTTACGCGATTTCTTTGTAATCATGAATGGAGCATTTTAAAATTCTTGTTTCATTAGAAAGCGGATATTCGCGAAGTGGTCCCATGTCAAGGAAATCAGGATCTGATGATGGGATCCAGAAAAATCGAGGAAAAACCCGCAACAATGTAGGCTGGGGTGTCAATTGACATTATTAAAAGTAAAACTACCTGTGACCCGTGGTTTTGCTCGCGATATTCTTGATACCATAAGAAATTCTGGATGAAAATATTTTGGCTGTATTTTTTCGTATTTAAATCAAATGCTGTTCACAATTCATGGGTTTTAGATATAAAAATGTCCTGTTTTTTAATTCGTTAACACACACTGAAATAAACCCGAACCTACAACATTTTTTAAAAATGTTTTTTTATACTATTATAGGTACCTATTACACATATATCTTCAGAGCGTTTTCAAAAACTTTAAAGAAAAAAAAAATATTTAGATATTACAAACAAACACTGCACCAGATTAGATTGTATATATTATTTTAATTAATAAATAGACAGTATAAACTTCATCCTCTATTTTCGTTTTTATTTTGATTTTGGTTAATTTTCTAAAAAGTTCTTATGCCTTTGTGGTTATAAAGAAGTTTTGTAATAAAATGATGGTTTAATTGGGATGATGAAGTTAAAAAGAAGTAATAAAATGTAGGGTTGTGTTAGATTATGAATCATGAGTAACATCAGCTCATGGGACAGGATTCAAGCGGTACTGCTCGACACTTATAGAGCAGCGAAAAAATCTCTGCAAGAGGCTATTGCCCTCGCAACTCTCGTGGGAATCGTGGGAAACGACCTCTCATTGCCAAATGTAGTCTCTGCTATGGTGAGCGAGGAGAGGTCTTAGATTGTAGTATCCACCTTTTGTGAGGTCGTACGAGAGAGCGAAGCCCTCTCCACTAACATTATCCGCAGCAGAAGGTTGGGCAGACGGAGGCGGGACTACCACTTTGTCCTGCAACCGCCATACGCCCGACCTGCGGCAGTATTCCCCGGGGGGAGATCCACTGCCGTCATATAGGCCTCGAGGTGGCGCGCGGTACTTTCGGAAGGGGGTAACTCAACATCTCTCGCCTAGAGCTACATTCTAACTCGGAGGAGAAACCCTTAACAGGGTAGAGGCGCTATCCGGGATCGTAGTAGCGTGCAGCCGCGTTTCTTCCGGTTTCGGCCATAAGCGCAGAGGTGGCACACCAAGGGGTTTTAGTCGGTAAGCGCGTCGCCGCTCTATCTTTGCGGCGCGGAGTCCGACATACCCCGTCGTTCCCCTAGACAGAGGAAAGACGTAAAGTCTTCCTCCCACAAAAAAAGGATTCAAGTGATCCACGAGTCAAAAGCTCTTCTGGAGGAAAATTTAAGCGTCTTTTGTAGAAGGACACTTGCTTCCCACTAAAAAATATAAAATAAAGTTAATTTAAAAAAATAAGAAACCGACTTCAGCACTAAAAAGTAAGAAAATAATTTAAAATAAACGATATTTTTAATACATATTTACAATTTATAATTAGTTACTTTTGAAGTCGGTGACAGCCAAAGCCTTCATTAATAATATTGCGCGTCTCGTGCTATCTTATAAGGAAAAAAAACTATCCTGGGCTGGCACTGACTCCAAAAGTTACTAATTATAAATTGTAAATATGTATTAAAAATATCGTTTATTTTAAATTATTTTCTTACTTTTTAGTGCTGAAGTCGGTTTCTTATTTTTTTAAATTAACTTTATATAATAACAGTATAGGTAAATAAGAATAAGTATAATAACGTTAATTCATTTTTGTTTTTTGTTCGTAAACAAAAACCTTATACAAGAGCAATCGAAAACTAAATTAAAAGAGATCAATTTGTTTGTTTATAAAAAACTTCAAATGCACCCGTGCACATTGCCACCGAAATCCATTAGCCGGAACAAAAAGTGAATCACGATCATACAATAAATCCTTTCGGAATGCACTCCAAGAGTACGTTTGCAATTTATTTGCACGAGACCTATAAAATTCTACACTAAGTTAATTGATGCACTTTTAAAAATGCCTCCTACTTTTTACACTCGATTTAACTTTTTCCTTTAAAACTCAGAAATCCAATTTTTCCAGCACTTCTGCTGGCCGCTCAGTAATCCAAATAAAAACAACACTCGCTCACAAGTTAAATGACTGAACCCGCGTGTACGCGAAAATAAGCGCGTGATGTGTACATCTTGTATCAAAATATATACGCGTGATCGTTGCGCGTGCGCTTTGCCGACTAAACTAAGCCGACCCGAGTCCGCCTCATCCGAAAGCGATCAAAAGCTCCAACAATATTTAGTGTGGCACCGGACAGAGCGAAACGGGATGGCCTAAAACCGAGATGTTGTGACAACATGAAAATTAGAAACGCGTATGTTGAAATGTATTTCCTTCCAAACTTCCAGCTTTATGTTTCGGATACTATGAAATATGGCGGCTTAGAAATAGATTAACTGTTCCGATCAAACCATTTGAATGTTTGACAATTCTAGGACTACGTTATTAAGTTCTTACATTCGAGAATTAATTAGTGTGGGAACGCATTTATTTTAGTGGCGTTTAGAAAAATAATATTACGTAACCAAACATTTTAACAAACGTAATTAATGACGTCGTGATTTTGTTTAAAATAGATAGTATTTCTACAAATTTTAACAAGAAAGTTGTAGCTTACAAATGTCGACTAATTTAAAAGTCATTCAAAGTCACCGCTGCCCAAATCAGCACTCCGAACCAGATCTGAGAATTGTAATTTGATAACAATTAAAACCAAAAAGATCTGCAACTCGACAGTATACGAGTACAATTCGTTCCTTCAAATTAAGCCCGAATCGTGAAAAGGGTCAATTTGTCGGTTCTAAACATGAGAGACGTCTTGACACGTCTTGCACCCTCGACCTGTCACCAAACTTAAATAAAACTAAAAATGTTGGCGTCTTTTGTTATATTGGGAGTGCGGTGCCACGTCCGGGAAGCTAACACTTGACCTACCGTCGTATTTAGATCTTTTGTGTTACGGTATAAAGGGACGCGTGACTTATCCTATTTGAGTTAAAGTAAAAAAACCTCATGAATAAGCCGTTATTAACATAAATTGTTTGACGTTGCCTCGGTTTTGTATCCATCCATATTGATATTCGGTTTCTGCTCGATGCAATGGGTTCAATTGAATTGTTTAATTTTGTGTGTGGTCGTGATGTGTTATGTTTTTAAAGAAATTGTAACATGAGTGTTTTGAGAATTGTATTATTTTTAATTGGGTTTTGAGTGCGGAGTGAGAAATATAATTTACTCTGGATATACTTTTTTAAGAGCAGTTGGTCTACTAAACAATTCTCAGAAGAAAATCTCATTGGAGAACTAAATTAAAAGTATCTGTAGGATCCATCGCAGGACAAATACTTTTTTAAAGAGACAAGAACACCGCTCTGCTATTGGAATTGATGTACTTTTTTGGGAATTAAACTGAATAATTATCATCAGAAAATCAAAATATAGGGCAATTTTGATTATTACAATAGCAACAAAGAGAGATGAAAACAAAACTGCATCTGCAGTACAATATACGTAAATCATTTGATGAAACCCAAGCCTAACGAAACCACTTCGCGTAGGCGTATGTTGCAACGTTCTTCTCTCAAAGTTCATCGGAATATCATTTATTACCGCAATAAGCTCAATATGGGTACTAAATGAGCTTTGCCTCATTAGTTATTTATGAATCTATTTGGCTTAACACAAGTGCGATTACGGTGAGAAATGGCCAATGATTTACTGTCTATATTAAAGCAGATAAGTATTTACTTAAAAACTAATTACAAACCTAAAGCGCAGGCCACACCACCAGCGAGCTAAGCGAGCGAGCCTGCCTAGTCCGCTTAGCTCGCTCGCTTAGCTAGCTAGCGGTGTGGCCTGCTCTTAACGAATTCAATTTCAATGGCAAGTTGCGCCTACTACTTAATATGACTTCATGAATTGTGTTATCAGTGTCCATCCATATGACTTAGTTATTACAACTTGTTTTTATCGTCAATCCAATCCAATTACAATTAAATTTGGCATATTTATGCGAATACAATGCAATTTAATGATAAGTATATGATGATATGACCTAATTATATCCAGAGTAAGTAAGCTCCAGACGAGGGATTTAGGGCTAACAGCTTAGACTCAAAATACTATAATTTACGCATACTTAGTTTTAAAAAGCTCTTTTGCGACTTTACTTCTTCATAAGCTTGCTCATGCTTGTTGTCTGTAAAAGATCGCTTTAAGCTAATTTATCAATCTTTAGACTTAAAAGTTACTTTAAACTTACTGTTAACTAATTTTTTTTGATGTCAATAAACTTAGGTATTATCTATGTATTTATAACTATGCTTTTTGCTATTCATATCATTGCATATGACATTAATTCTGCGTGGATCAGTTTTCTACGTACAGTTTTTTTTTGCTTTTTACTGTTTTACTCATCTTTAGTTTTCATCTTAATTTAACTAGTATCAAAATGAAGACACTCAGTGGACAAAGCAGGTGGTTCGCGGAAACATTCGTCTCTATTTCCATACGTTGTCGTTTCGCCGCGGACGCCCGCCGCCGCCCCACATCAATGAACGCACCGAACAACTTCGCTCCTCCGCCCGCCCTATGATACCGTGTAACTTGGTCACTGGTTTTGGTACTTTTGGGTGAAATTGGAGTGAATTATCGAGTTTCTTTTTTCGACTTTTTATGTATTTATATATGTTATGTTTTTAGAGTATTATAGGGGTAACTTAACACTTGATTTTGAACTTTATTTTGAGTCACTCATGCATGATATTCCAGTGTCGATATAAACATTAGATCTAGATTCACAATCTGTATAGGCCATCTGATTAATTAGGTTTTTATTGCTATGTGTACCTAAGTATGTGACACGAAAAAATGTAATTGAGATGTTTATTTGTCTACTCTTACTTAAAAGCTAACAAAAATATCGTAATAAACGTGTATCACCAGATCCGAGAAGAACAGTAAAAACAGGATAAGTTAAATTTAACTCTGTGTATTCTATAAAAACAAACAGCTGTATATGAGTCATAATTACCACAATATACTGAGAATAAGACTAAATCAATCGTAAATTACTATGAATTATCCAAGTAAAACTATTTCAAGTATCAAAACAACGCAAGCGAACTAGAGCCACAAATATAAATAGGTGGTCTTATTTTCTTATTTATGGCTGTTTCAGTCTTTAACGTGCAACTTTTTATGATAAATTCCTTTTTTATTACTCGACGTGTCGGACTCACGATTGAAGCTGCATCCGATTCAATGAAATTAGGTTTATGAACTAAATGTTTGTAAATATTACCATTAATTTTTCCTTTATGATGTATCGTTATATTAAATGCATTCCTCTTGCGTAACACCGTCCTTGTTCGTATTTATTATATGAATTTTTGGAACAAAGATGGCTTTTTAAAATTTGTAAATATTGAATTATTACTCATAATGTTTTATACGTTTTACAATGTTTATCACGAGTGCAGTAATACTAAGTCAATAGTTTATGCACTGTTGGGTAAAAAGTACTTACTTGCTTAAAATTTTGACAATAAAAGTCAAGATATACTCAAAATTAGAAAGTTATTTGAGGTTGTGAATGTTGTGACATTGTGAAGATGTAAGGGGCACGAGGAGCAATCAAGAGAAGGACTTACATTATTTTTACAATGATATACTCCTATTGAGTATCTGTGCGTATTAGTTTAGTTATCCCATTCGCCCTAAATAAAAAATAATGTACTTAACTACTTAATTAAAACATAATAACAATTAGTAATCTTTATTACGCTATTAATTGTTTAATTGAATGTAATCAAACGCATCTGCTGCTTTAGTAAACTTATATCTATATTTCTTATATCAATATACATAAGTGTTAATGAATTAGATGCTTTATCTATATACGTATTAAGGCATATAGTTTATTAACTGTGTCCCAGGGAAATGTGCGTCGATAAGATTTCGTAATAAAATTGACTTTCCCATTATTAGTGTTTAAGAACGTATAATTATGTTAAAATAAAACCGTATCCAGCGCTTTTCCCTATATCAAAAAATCAAAATCAATTCTTCCTACATTCAAACATACACATACTTATTTACAAACAATTTATAACACTACATACAGGAAAAAGTTTTCCTCTATCAAAGACTACATACATTACAAAGTTTCGCAACTTCATAAAATACTCGTATAACAGAATACTATTCTAAAATATCACTTTTCTTCTGTACATTGAATACAATATAAAGTTTTCCCAGATGTACTTAGTCACCGGTGTCTGGGTGCCATCTCAATAGGTATCAGAATCAGATCGATGCAATATTCACGTTGCCAAACTAGACGTTATGACTCAACGACTACACAGAATACGTTGCAGTAACTACGTGTGACTCACGTATACTTGAATTAAACAGTACAGATTTAACACCAGTTCCTCGACAACATTGTGTAATGATGTGCTATTTTAATTTATTATTGTAGTAAAATTTGCGAACGTCCTAGATGCAGTTTGGAGTGAGTTCAACCGTTACTTGTTTAGTAATTGTCTTTAAAGTTTATGTTTATGTCTATTTGTACTTATTTAGTTTGAAATTTTAGAGTGTACGATAAAGCTTTCTGGAAATACGTTTCGTTGATGCGTTAGTCAATTGCTTCGTGAGAGAAATAAAAAAACATTTCGTATTTTTAAATGTTTGATGTTAAAAATATACCCCGATGTTCAAATACATGACAGTCACAAAATACCGATGGTTTTTCACGTACTTCCGAGTAAAGCAAACAAATTAAAATTGACCGTTCCATTTCCTTTTTTAAATTGAATTAAAAATAAAAATAACCATAGATACAATGTCAAACCTTTTTAATTTATATATCGTTCGAATCAATTTAAAAACCGAACGACCCTAGTCGTACATAATCGAGTTGCACCAATCACAAAGCAATAAATCAAAATAATTCGGAGCGTTCGAAACAATTAAGCGCCCAAATGGTAAAGGCGGGAAGCAAAACGTTACCCACCACTTGTACGGAACGAAATTTAATTAAATTCAAGTGTTAACCTACTTCAAATTTAACTTACGTTTGAATTTTATTTTTATAAGAAAAATAATTGATTTTGAATGTTATTACAATTTGATAAGGGTGTCTCTGTTTTTATCTATCCTTTTGTGAAAGAATTAACGAAACAATAAGTATCGTTGTGTAATATATCCTAGCTTAGAAAACCTTGAATGAAAAAGTATTACTGACTAGAAAGTCGTAGTTTTTCATTTTGACTTGAAGAGATATGAATAATTAAGAGAAAAAAATATGCTTTTGAAGAGACTATAATAGGAATCCTATATCAAAAATTAAAAAGAAAATTAGTTAAATAATTCGAATTTGCTTGACATCACTTTGATGGGCCAAAAATTGATTACCACTTTGATTCAAAGCACGATACGGAACGGTAAGCCAGTTTAAACCGAGTTCATATACTAATGAACCGTTAATGATTCGCGCGACGAATGCTAACACATTATATTTGTGGAACTCAGCCCATCTCCGTTTCTGTTTTGAAAATTAATTAATTTGAAACGTGGGACAGGCAATGGATCACGTTGCTTATAGATTATGTCGTAATTTAAACTTCAGTTTAGCTATTATTAGATTTTTAGTAGAGGTGAGATTGTGGGTTTGAGCACGTTTTATTTGTGTAGTTATAAATGTAAGTTTCAACTTATTGCTAAGCTATATCTGTGTATACACTTTATATTCGTCTTTTTCGTTGTCTGATTTTAAGTTTATTAGAGAAATATATTTTGCGACATTTAGTTTTCAAAACTTTCAGATTCTTTGTATATTGAACTAATCGAAGGACGATGGAAAAGTGAAAAGCGCCTGAGTTCACACTTACATTATATAGGTATTCTTTAACAAACCTTGATTAACAACTATCCACCTTAGATGACAATAGATAGAGAACAATTTTCATTGTAAACAATGAAACTTAATTCAAAGGTCAGTGGGTTGCAATCGTTCAATATGCAGGTTGTCAAATAGTAATTAGCGAACATGGATATCGCGTTACTAAAACACACAACACTGCTGTTTCAATTGGTCAACGTCAACGATCGTTGTGTACACAGAATATATTAGCATAGAACGGCCATTTTGGATTTGTTTATTTAATTAAGGACTTTCCATTGTTATTTTTATGAAAAATATATCGTCATGTTTTTGACGTCATAGTCGAGGGAAAAATGATATGTTTGTTGCTGCATAAATCTGATCGGACTAAGATTTTGACCTTGGCTCCATGGTAACTTTTGTTCTGCTCAACTATCGCTATCCAACGATATATTACACGTAGCTAGCATCTTCATTTATTTTAAACTAAGGAAAAACCAATTAAGTACTACCTCCGTAAACGGGGGTTCAATAGAGTCGCCGCAAAGAGCATCTGATGATCAGATGCTCTTCACTCCCTTTGTGGAAAGGGTCTGATCACATTCTAATCAGATCCTTTCTTATGTGGTAAACGAAGGTCCACTTCGCTGTTTACCCGGCGAGATGTCGGAAATCGACGACTTAGGACTAGAATCTGATTCATGTTGGAATTAATGCCATAAATAATAAAGATGAAATTCTCACACAGGTTAAGCTAAAAATATCTCAGTAATCAAAACGGATTTAAATAAGACAGGTCTAAATACGGATAGGTGCCCACTTACTAGACAACATACTCTTACATCCACATTGTCTATAAAAAAATTGCCTGTCTATATATTTCTACTTCTGTGGTCGTGTTCATTTAAATTAATACCAACTGTTAACAAAATATTATTATTCAAGACTTGTTTGTTTATATGAGATGATTTATTAGGAGCACGCGATACCTTATTACATAACATGATACTCTTAGCAACAAATATGTATGTACCAGTTGTATCATTAATCATGTTGGTGAAACTATTGTTTTTGATCGGACAGTTCAATAAGTGCTTATGTTGGATTATTTCCTATGTTAATGTATTTTTCATTGATTGTGATTAAAAATAGATTATCGAAAGTATTACTACTACTAATAATTATACGCTAGGAAGTAAATTGGGGTTAGCAAAGTTGTTTCCTTTTTCATGTATCATCCTGTGGATTTCAAACGTCTTATTATAGTACTTGCTGTGCCTCGCGGTTTTACCCGCGTGGAACCTTATCCCGTGGGAATTTTGGGATAAAAAGTGTTATTCCTAGGTATGAGGAACATCTGTACCAAATTTCATTAAAATCCATTCTATAGTTTTTGCGTGAAAGAGGAACAAACATCCATACATCCACACTCACAAACATTCGGCTTTATAATATTAGTAGGATTAGGATAGATAATGTTTCTTAAAAAAACTATTTGTTTTAAATTAAAATCCCACCAAAAACATTCTGTAAAAAACTAGCCAAGTCTCGATGGAGCTGCTTGTTTATCTCTAAAAAGTAATGAAATCTAGACAATGTCGTGCCAAGTGTAAGGTTCCTTACTGCGATTTCTTTATTATTATAGTTAATGTTGTGTGACTTGGCCGTTGAAGGATACACTGTACACAAGGGTACAAAACTAGGTGCTCCATGACACTATTGCACCAATCTGTCGCCAGAACCACTACCCATTGACTATTGAAAATTGCCACTTGAAAAACGTTGATTCAATATCCAGTCAATTGTAGGCTTGATAAAGCTGCGTATTTTAATAATGTTACAACATTACGTGTAAACAAAATTGACTTGTACCCACTACTAACGTTTTAAACAATGTTCAACGGCCAAGTCACACAACATTAACTATAATAATAAAGAAATCGCAGTAAGGAACCTTACACTTGGCACGACATTGTCTAGATTTCATTACTTTTTAGAGATAAACAAGCAGCTCCATCGAGACTTGGCTAGTTTTTTACAGAATGTTTTTGGTGGGATTTCATTTATTTTTGTTGAAACGTGTTTATATTGTTTTTTTTTATTAGATTTTCTTATTTGACACATTTTTTTCTTTTTAGGAGTAGTATTTTATTACTAAGCGCTCCGCAATTTCACCCGCGTAGTTTCCGTTCACGTTTCCGTGGGAATTTCGGGATAAAAAGTATCCTATGTGCTTCTCCTGGTTCTAAGCTGCCTCCCCACCAATTTTCAGCCAAATCAATTCAGCCGTTCTTAAGCTATAAATTCCCGTTCCCAATTCCGTGGAAATTTCGGGATTAAAAGTATTCTATGTTCTGCTCAAGGTTTTAAGCTACCTCCCCACCAATTTTCAGCCAAATCAGTGGAGCCGTTCTTGAGTTATAAATTCCCGTTCCCAATCCCGTGGGAATTTCGGGATTATACGTATCCTACGTCCTTTTCCTGGTTCTAAGCTACCACCTCACCAATTTTCAGCCAAATCAGTTGAGCCGTTCTTGAGTTATAAATTCCCGTTCCCAATCCTGTGGGAATTTCGGGATTAAAGGTATCCTACGTCTTTTTCCTGGTTCAAGCTACCACCCCACCAATTTTCAGCCAAATCAATTCAGCCGTTCTTGATTTTTAAATTCCCGTTCCCAATCCCGTGGGAATTTCAGGATTAAAGGTATCCTTTGTCCTTTTCCTGGTTCTAAGCTACCTCCCCACCAATTTCCAGCCAAATCAGTTCAGCCGTTCTTGAGTTACAATTCCCGTTCCCGATCCCGTATAATTCCCGTTCCCGTTCGATTATCCTAGTTTTTATAGTTTTCCCTTTATGTGGCCATTAAACCCTAACTCTGTACCAAATTTCAGCTCTCTAGATTTATGGGAAGTACTAGTTCTATTTTGATGATCATGAGTGAGTGAGTGAGTGAGTGAGTGAGTGAGTGAGTGTCTGTCATAAATACGAAACTTTGCATTCGCTTAACTTCGGAACTAAATGACCTACAGACTTGAAATTTTATTTTAAGTATGTGATTGTATAGCTTACTGGATGACGAAAATTTCAGCGTTCTGGGCTTATCCAGAGGTTCTCAAATAGGGGCCTGAAAATGCGGCGAAAGGGTTCCTGTAAAGGATGGTACGGCAGTGTTTGCTTCGCGCTCGACTTGGCGGGGGGCACTGCCGTGCCCCCAGATAATAAAACAAGCACGTCTTAACGTCAAACAAATCAAAATGACATGGTATCATCCTACATCAAGCGTTACTTATCTAAAAATGTTTTTGTACAATCCGTAACCCGACACGAGATTTGGGAGTCCTTAATCTATAAAGTAGGTGACAATAAAAGAACCAACGCACAGATTACCAAACAGTTACTACGTACCAAGAATGGTGATCGTAACATGTGTCTGCCCCCGACCCGAATTCCCGTCAATCTTCATCACTACAGACCACTAAATTAGATTCGTTTAAAACTCATGACAGACCTCGAATTGAACGCGATTTGCTTTACGTCTGCTTAACACGTTGTTAATTTAATCAAGTAGCTACTTTTTATGGGTATTTTTTGTTAGTGGAGCGTAAGGTTTTATGCCTAGGAACCCAGAACCAGTCGATGTATCTTCAACAAAGTTTTGTGATGTGTGCGAATTTTCTAAAGCATGAAAGTTAAAACAATATTATCACAGTCCTCATAAGTAAAAAAATATTATACGGCAAGCAGAAACGAACCCAAATTATCGAGAAATCAAAGCAGAAACCTACTACTCAATTCATACAAACATTAAAGGATGCTAATTTCACAGTCTTAATATCATAGTAGTTCTCATACTATGCTAATACCGTGGTTTGGGACCAATATGACAAGATTGTACATTCAGTACAGTTTATAAAGACATTTAATACTCAAGAGAAACACAACAAGAACAGAACATATCAGTAAGTTGGCAATTAAGTTAAAAGCTGGACGTTGTACTCTCAAACACCATACACAAGACCGAAGCGTTTACCAAGCTAAATGCTTTTACCATGCACTACCTAATGTCTTGCCTCTTGTCTGTTAGGAGAACTTACAGAGGAAAATGTTCATGGAACTGCACATTGCCGCCTTGATTTGCCACTCGGCTTAAACGACGACGTTTTAGATTGTTCATATGGGAGAGCAAATTAGCCACTGGTGTTTTGAAGTAGAATAAATTGAGTACAGTCTTGTTCTTAATAAATGGTAAACTAAGGGCTGATTTTTCCATCGCTAAATGACTTTTATTCAAATAAAATTGACGTTTGACAGTTTCTGTATGAAATAAATGTCAGAATTTTAATATTATTGCTCGAATAAAGTTATCTGGTGATGAAAAAATTAGCCTTTGGTTTAATTTTATAAGTATATATCTTTGGAATGATTATTATTAAACTAATTATCATTAATCTCGATCACATGTTTTGTAGTTATAATTACATTTTAAGGCCCGTTAGTATTAACAAAGTTACATTATTAAAACATTTACTTATATGAAACTTCATAACACGATCATTGTAATTTTTTAAAACAACATCCAAGGAGATATTATTCTTCCTCAATCTTATTGCATATACTGGCGGCCACCGTGTCTTTTATTTACTTTTTAAATTAATTTGTAGGTAATTGTAGGAAGTCTTAATTTTGTTACCCAAATAAAAAAACGGCATTGTTTAGAATTGTACAAGTTCTTTTTATTTTCATAGAAATAGCATTTGCATAATATTTTCAAGGAACAAAAAAACCATTTTATCATTCTTTCAGCGTACTTGGAAAACAATGACGAGGCGAAAGCTCATTTGCCATGATTTTGTTTTGTTTGCGGTAATGTAAGAACAACAAGAGGGATGAGTCCCCGCATTACATTTATGTGGTGGTTCCCAATATTTGGTATAATGTGTCCCGTAAGTTACTGGCCATAGAAATGTATTGCAAGGAATATTTTTCTTACTTTTTAATACTACATTAACATAAATGTTCAAATCACATGAATGAAATGAAAAATGAGATTTATAAAATACTTTTTATGTGTATATTCTAAAAAACATATTTAAAGAATATTATGGTATTTTGTCTAAATTCAAAGGCCCTCAAAAGCCTCTCCAAAACTTATTGGCTACATTAAAAATCTCGTAGCACACACAAAAGATGAAGAAAAGAGATCACAGACAAGATTTAGTTGTGAAAAACTGCCCACTTACGTAATTGACTCGTAAAACAGAATCAAGTCAAGTCAAATTGTTGTTTAAATAGTGTTTATATTGTAACGTTTCATCTTTGTAACTTAAAAGATAACCAAAATAAGTAAAAAACAACCAAGCTAGAAATGTTTACGACATAATTCACACACGTTTCTGGTAAAGCGACTATCAGGACAGACGATAATATAAAGCTGATGGCATAAAATCATTCGGTTGGATCCTGCCCACCAACGTGGAAAATCCTGATGAAACCAATTTCCACGGATTGCCACATTTCCGATTTTGCACTTTATTATGATAGCTGCGATCTGTGAAATCAGTTCTAGATTGATTGATCTTCTATTTGGAATATTGTCGCACGTGTAGCGATTTGTTGAAGCGTAGTTTTAGTAAGGTGTTAAAATGTCGTCGTTTAGTGATGAATATTTGACTTTTTCACTTTTTAAGAATTTATATAAGACCACAAGCGAAAACGGCATTTTTAGGTCTTAAATAATGGTAAGTATGTGGCTACCACCGTTAATTGAGATGGGTATGAGACCTCAATAGTGACAAATGCATTGCCAGCCTTTGAAGTGGAACTATACTTTTTTAAAACTAACAATGATTTGATATGGAAGCGATTTTTCCTACAAAATATTTGCCAAAAGCACAGAACGACCATCAAGTAATTAGATGTATTTTTATGAGCATAAAATTTTCTTTCAAATAATTTAAACAACGTAATTAATTAACACATCGTACCCCGAAATAACTCATCCCAACTCCAGTAACCGCAACATTTCAATATCAAACTGCCTAAAATGTTTATATTGCCATTTTAATCAACACCGGCAAAAAGTTTATACGAGGCCTGTGATTCGGGAACATTCGCAATTTGAACAATGCCTCAGGCATCCCACCTGTCAGGTATCTCGCATGCCGGAGGTTCCATGTTCACTGATGACCGCTTCTGACGTCAACCTTTTTGGTTTCATCGGGTGTGTTCAGGCAGATGCAGACTTCCAATTTTTTGCTATTTTAAGTTAGAAGGTCTTATTACTTTCTGTCGCCATTTACTTTTGTTATTTATTTATTTAACAAGTTACACCAACAGCATTAACACATAACATTAAAAATAAATAACAATTCCAAGTCTTGTACAGTGTGGATGTAATACTTTTACAGGTCCAATCAACATTCGGTTTTGAAACTTACAGGTAATAAATAATAAGTGTAAATTCTGACAGATATGATAGATTTATGACAGCTTAAGTTAGACAGAGTGTCCAGGCCGACATTGCGTAGTTAGACTATCTTACTTAGACTGGAATACTGCATTCTGCCTGAACACACCCAATGTTTGTGTTTTTGTCAGGTAACATGAACAGTGAGGTTGTAGAATGACATCGGATTAGTATTGGCGGTTTGTTGGCGATTTGATGTCGTGTGGCTTTTGGGATTGATTTATATTTAGTTTGAATATCTCTATCTATATTGTTATGTGTTTGTTTTAAAATAATTAGGACAGTGGGTTGACTGAGAGATGAACAATTTATTGATTTCTACCTTGATAATGTAAAATACATATGTAATTAAAAATAGTTATGTTGCGGTTTTTTTGACCGAAATTGCCGTTTCTTATTTTTCCCTCACGTGTAAAAGAAGTGGCGTAAGAAAAATTTGTACCAATTGCCCATAAATCGAGTTTAGTAGCTATTACATGAACGTCCACATACCTATGTACAGGTACAACACATCCTTTATATTATTTTGTATTAAAACATTTAATTTTCTTACTTATATGATACTTGTACTATTAACTACACATACTAAATTAGTTATCACCTCACCTTACACTTATGTACTGTTAATTATATGTAAAGTGAGGAGATTTATTAACAAACTTCCTCGTAAAAAAATTATGCAAATCGAAAGAGTAAAAAACGACGTCAAAAATTCCCATTGCATTCTTCAGATGACTCATTTCATTAGTCCCATCTCACTGAAGAATTTCCTGCACGAAATTGCATTTTTAAAACTTTATATTCAACTAGTAGCTCCCCGCGGTTTCACCCGCGTAGTTCCCGTTCCCGTGGGATTACGGGGATAAAATATAGCCTATGTCACGCACTGATAAATTAGCTTTCCATTAGTGAAAGATTTTTGAAATCGGTCCAGTAGTTTCGGAGCCTATTCATTACAAACAAACAAACAAACAAATCTTTCCTCTTTATAATATTAGTATAGATAATATTATAATCATAATACCTATAATGAGTTGATCTAGTTATAAAAACCACTCTAATCAAAAAGAAACCTACTGTCAATAGTTATAAATATCAAAATCTATCAACAAAAAACCAAGTTAAACTACAGAAAACTTCAATCTAAAACAAACTTTCTATACATAGTTATAAACTCCAAAATCGATCAACACAAAAACGGAAATACAAGACAGGAATCGGTGCCAAGTGACTGAACTTATTTCGTATTTGTATCGGGCGGACTTCCCCCGTCTTTTGGATGCCCCCTAACTACTTCCTCTGTATAATTAGCTAGCTAATAAGTCTCCCTGAAATATTCAGTGGAGTGAGTGAGTGAGAGACCTCGGGCGCTGTGAATGAACCTGTCAATAATGATTATGGAGCCCTTCTTCAATGAATTTCGGGGTATAAGGTGTCTTTTAATGAATGTTGAGGATGAGATTCGATTCCGTTTTTGTTAGGGTCATAAAAGTAAGTATTTATTTAATGAAAAGTGTGCAACTAAATTTTCTTTTATAAAACTGATGCTAGAAATGTTTAAACAAATTTTTAAACTAAAGTAAACTTTCGATCAATCATCTATAATGTCTTATTAATTATCCACAATACATTTTTAGTTTCAATTCGCATTCAATTTCTCGTAGAACTCATCCATCAATTGGACCAACACTTTATAAAACAAGAATATCGAGGCCTATTCAAAGAGGGTGCATCTCTGATGCACTATACTATGAAAACAAAGGTCCCAAAATAGAGGGTGAAATCGTAATATAATGTTGTTTTTCCCTCTTCCACGATAAATCTTCCAACTTTGCTAATGAAGGAAACGAGATAAAATATATGGAATAATTAGTTTGATATGTGAATCGATTCCCTTGTTGCAAAGTTTTTAACTGAGAATATATTGAAGAGAAAGTGGAGATAGTTTGGTTTGAAATGTATTTTAGTAGTATTGTATTGTATGTGATCGTCGACGTAGCTTCTCGAATGGACAGTATTGATTTATGTTCCAATAAACAGCTATAGTGTCGGAATTGAAATCAACGGAGTATCGTTTATCAAAATAATAACTAGTATCAACAAAATTTGCCATTAATCACCGCATCAAAACTGCAATTTATTTTAGCAACCTTCAATGATCATACCACCGAATTCTCAACTTTATTCATGTAGCTATAAAGAACAAATTCCCGAACGGTTGACCGGGAAACATTTGATATTAACCCTATCATAGTGAGTTGACATGCGTCAGGTCTGTTCGATCTCATACATATTCAAGTGCTGGTTCTCGTTGGGAGGTTCCTTCTAATGAAGCAGTGCTAGGGATGTATTGTCAATAGCACAGGTTTCAACTGCTTTTGTGGACGTTAAATTAGATTGTTACGTGAGGTCTTTGTTGATATAATTATAGGGGTCGCGTGCACGTTATGAACTTCGAAATACGATGGTTTGTTTGTTTATATATATTTATATATGTTGGAATGGTTTTACTCTGTTTACAATTTAATATTAATCGCTTAGTACCTCTTTGATATTCGAGTAATGCTGTGCAAAGACCTTTGTCAAGTACAGGTTAAAGGGTTAAAGCGTTTCAATATTTTTAAGTCTTTTTAATTAATTTAACGCCTTTTCAATGTGTGGACAGGAAAAAGCAATTTGACTTATCGAACGGTAAATTTAAATGATTTGAACGGACTTTGTAAATTATTTAGGTTTTTTTTGCCTTGATATTTAATACATATCCATGAAACATTGCATAAAAATCCTAATTATAACTTCAAAACCACTGGCAAGTTCCAAGATAAATTAAATTTTACAAACACACTAATATCACCAAAAGCTTGACTAACTTTGGTACATAGTCCACGATTTACAAATAACAATAAAAAATGATCCAGCTCTCCTAACCTAACATAACTTTCTGCTCCACTGTATCGGTATTGTAATATTTAACAACATAAAAAATGCAACATTTACTCACCCATGAGCTGAATCATCATGAGTGAGTGAACATTTTCGTTCACAGTACAAGAACGGCTGAATTTTTTAGGAACGTTGCAACATAAAAGGGAAAATTACATTCGCATTACACAGATACAAAAGGCTATCAGTAGACGGCGTCTTTCCCCACTTTTCCGGATCGCAGGATAAAAGTAGGAAAATGTTGGGAAACCGAGGGTGACGGGTCGGATAATTCAACGATGTTATTATTGTGGCCGAAATGTCGGGTAAATCCGACAATATTCGCCAACGCGATAAATTGCCTGAATTAAATCTTGTGAGCGTTAAGTAACACACGCCAAGGAAATAGCTATGAAATGTAAGAAGGTATATTGGGTGTAATAAGTATTGCTATTATTTTTTAAATGTAGTTTCTTTTACTAGTGGATTTTATGTTGAATTGACATTACCTATTGTTTACCTCGGTCTGAGGGATGATGAGCGTGTGCGTAGTTTCTATACCCCAGCTACAGATTGAATGAATCTAGTTATTCAGGTCATTATCTTATGATAATAACTAATAACTAGATTCATCTTATGATGATTAACTGCCATTTCCTAACATAAATGCCATGGTTATTGATATCTTTGATTTACACGAATGCCATGGTTGATATCTTTGATTTACACGAATGCCATGGTTGTTTCTTATTTAAATATAATCGATATTTATACAAACATAATATTAACAAAACTTTGTTTAAAGCAGTTAAAACTCCACTTCATTTCCCTTTATTTCAAACCTCCACTCCGTCCATACTTTCGATTGAATTCCAAGTTTTCCAAAACACAATAGCAACCCTCGCGGAGTTTTGTCACCTGGGGGCGCGTTTAGATTGAAATTTTCATTTTCTTCTAAAAAACAACCCCCCAAATATCTTGTTAACCACTGACTAGCCGATTTAACAACACACCTTTATATTTGCAATTCAAAAAGATTTTTGTAATAACGTTGAATGAAAGCAATAACTTGAAAAGGTTTCGTTCCAAGAAAAAGAAATGGGCGAGGTAAAATAAATATTAAAAATACGCCTCTCTTAAAAGGGGAATTATACTTCCTATGAATTTTACTTCTAAATATCAATACTTATAAACTAATTGGTTGGTCTTACGTAACGTATGCTATTATTTGTTTCAAGATTTAAGAGTTAAGTATTTTCAATGTAAAAAGATTAGTATTTATAATTTCGACCCAATATACAAAAGAAAATAATCCATCGTGCAAAGCAAACCTTTTATAATACCTAAAAGATTAATAGACAAACAAAATCACTTCTCTTATAAAGATACTAATTGCCAGTCCATCCATAATCCTCATTATCAGATCACTTACCTCAATGGTAGTCTTCCCGGATTCCTGCCACTTCATAAGGTGTTCGCCCTTGAGCGACCATCCGGGCGCGTAGCTGATAAGGCCGCCCCCTCCCCCCGCACCGCCCTTCCCTACCTCACCCCCCTCCTTCGACTTCTTAGGGCTCGTCTGAAGCCGGAAAAAACTCCGACCGTGTAGCTTGCAACTTTTCGAAGGGGAGAAGAAAAATGAGCCCTTTTTAGGCGATTTCTCTTGGTCTTCGCACGATTTAGACGTTGATGCGGTTTCTTGTGTATCTTGCGCTTCTTCAATAGGTTTCCCATTGTCGATGTTTGTGTCAGCCGGTTTCGGGCCCGAGTTCTCGTCGGCGACAAATAGCAGTGTACGTTGGACGAATGGCGTCGCTTTGTTGTAAAACTCGAACGGTTCGGGGACTTTGAAACTGGCCGGTATTGTAGTGCGTTGGGACTTTGAAAATCGGCGCTCCATGTATTTTCTTGCCATTCCATTTAAGCGTTAAAATTGACTATTTTATCATTTTTTTATTTCACTTTATTGTTTTTTAATTATATTTACAACTGACTACGGAGCAAAAAGAGAGTTATGATTTTGATCGGTATGTATTTACGTTAAATAAAGCCTTGATCTATAGCGTTAACAACCTACACATATGTAGTACATAACCTATACAAAATATTGTCTTATTTAAAACACAGTCCTACAATACTGCTACAATCTCTAAACATACGCTTAAAATACACCGCAATTTCAACACAAACTGTGAAAATCAACGTAAAAAGCAGGTAAAATAAACGTAGGTGAATAATGCCGCGTCCCCTCGCCCGTGAGATACGCGGCCTGGGTCCGTAAACTATGCCAAATGTACGCCCGGCAAAACGGAACGATTTGAACGGAAACTCTATAAAATTGCTAGATTTAACTTGGCTCGGTTATCCATAGTAAAGTGGGTAATATTGTGTACGTTAGAAATAATAATTCTGCAGTAGATTTAAACTTTATTCTTTGTAAAACTTGGTATGAGAATCAAGGAAAATGCATTTCTTCCCGAATTGATAAAAAAGAATGGAACGTTTTTCTCCCAAGTTTTCCAAATTCAAAATATCAAATCTCTTCTCGATTCTTGATTCTAATTTCAAAAATTAAACATAACTTTTTCTGTTGTCAAATTCAAAAATAGAACCTTGTTTTTATTAACTCAACAGATTACTACACTTTCCTATTCCAAATTCAAATATATAAAAAAAAAGAATATTTTTTGTCAAAACAAAACCTAAATTTCTTTTATCGCAGAATACCACTTTCGATTACGACACGATTGTTTCGTCGAATCAAGCAAAATTCTCAAATATTTTGGTAAGAGTTGCAATTTTCACGTGAAGGCTTTACTTTGCCCTATCGATCGGTGTATGGGTAAACATTGCCGCCCTTGCTTACCGCTACAAATAGCATTATGCGTTTATTCTCAATTTTATTACGTTACAGATAAGCTCTAAAATCGTTTGACACGGTTGTCTATGAAAATTGTGCAATTTGTCTCGGGTTTACAGGGTTTCAAAGTTTATAACGTTTTCTGAAGTCGTTTAGATACGATGTTACAGGTTTTGTTTCAGAATTTATTATCAAAAATATGCATAAATGTTGATTATTTTGATATGGGTGATGTTAATTTAATATTTAAATTGTGAATAATTTATACTTTATGTTTAATTAACTCTTTGTGTAGAGCTTAAACTTTGTCACAATACACCTCATATGTACTGTCTTAATTAAATCCTAAAAGAATGATTGTTTTATGTTGACAAATATGACAAAAATTAAAAAACACAAATAACAGTACCAGTTTCATCATTATAACGATTAAATATACAAATAAATGGTTTAAATATTCCATTAAAAAACTAAAATGATTAATATCCTGCCATACGTATTTGTTTCAGCATAATATCTTGAAGGAAAGGGTGGTAAACAATGGAAGAAAGTATGAACCCTCCCGTTAGCACGCACACTTCACGGCAATCAAACTGACACGGCCCTGATACGGAAAATGTTGATTTGTCATTAAAAATAATTATGGTTCTTATCGGTTAAACTTTGTATGGAAATATACTAAGATATATTTACTGTGTAATTTTATAAGTTACTTTGAACTGCTAAGTTTGTTTTGGTTGGTAGTAAATTATTGGAAAAGTGAATTAGTCTATGTTGTGTTGTGTCTATAGTTTATGAGATGTGAAGAATGAAGAGTTTAAAATTATGTTAATCTTGTTTTGTTTTTTTAATTCCTTAAATTCTTAGATCAAGATTTAAGATACTCTTCGAATACATGTATTGTATCCTATTTAGTTTCGGAATAAAAAAATATGCACGCATACCCATTTTAAGAAAAGTTATTACTTAAATAAAAAAATCTTAAGAATGATTAAGTAAGTGTTAAAGCAACTTTACAAATATAAATGTAAATATTTTATTAAAATAAATCAAAACTAAAATATTTTATACCGTTTGTTTGCAAATATGCTTCCTCTTCGCTAAATCAATATTTATTTAAGTAACTGTTTTTGGCAGTTTAGAAACGATTTTACTAATTGCAGTTCAAATATGCCGTTCCATTCCGTTTTAAATAGGTAAGTAATAATATAGTGAGTATACTTAATCCTAAGTTACTCACAGGTTTTTAGTGAGATTCTAATTAGGTATTCATTTTGATTACTTTAAATCACTTTTCCTGCTACAAGACATCGATATTACACACATTTTTTATAAATTCAAATAGAATATACAAGTTCAGTATCAATAATCGTTTAAACAGTCCCCATCATCTTTTCAATTCAACAAAATTATTTCACCAATATAACCCCAATACTCGATCGATTGATACAACCAGTCTCTATCTACAATATTCAGTTCGTTTTTCTTATTTAACCCCCAATCCACCATTGATGTACAAATACCGAAGATATACATTCACGTCTCAAACTCGTCCGCATAAAATGAGCCCAAAGATATACATTCAGCGTCGCAAACTCATCACCATAAATTGAGTACATTGTGCACTCATTTCTAACAGTATTATCAAATTTAAGCTATCCGCGTAAGGATAAGTTTACAATTATATATGTTTATAGTATAACGATAATTTTATACGCAATAGTGGTGAGTTTGTCATTTTTAACCGACTTCCAAAAAAACAGGAGGAGGTTCTCTATTCGACGTGTATTTTTTTTTTTTTTTTGTGTGTTTGTTACGCGATTTCTTTGTAATCATGAATGGAGCATTTTAAAATTCTTGTTTCATTAGAAAGCGGATATTCGCGAAGTGGTCCCATGTCAAGGAAATCAGGATCTGATGATGGGATCCAGGAAAAATCGAGGAAAAACCCGCAACAATGTAGGCTGGGGTGTCGATTGACATTATTAAAAGTAAAACTACCTGTGACCCGTGGTTTTGCTCGCGATATTCTTGATACCATAAAAAAATCTGGATGAAAATTATTTGGCTGTATTCTTTCGTATTTAAATCAAATGCTGTTCACAATTCATGGGTTTTAGATATAAAAATATCCTGTTTTTTTAATTCGTTAACACACACTGAAATAAACCCGAACCTACAACATTTTTTAAAAAAAATTTTTATACTATTATAGGTACCTATTACACATATATCTACAGAGCGTTTTCATAAAACTTTAGTAAAAAAAATATTTAGATATTACAAACAAACACTGCACCAGATTAGATTGTATATATTATTTTAATTAATAAATAGACAGTATAAACGTCAGCCTCTATTTTCGTTTTTATTTTGACTTTGGTTAATTTTCTAAAAAGTTCTTATACCTTTGTGGTTATAAAGAAGTTTTGTAACAAAATGATTGTTTAATTGGGATGATGAAGTTAAAACGAAGTAATAAAATGCAGGGTTGTGTTAGATTATGAATTATGTGTAACATCAGCTCATGGGACAGGATTCAAGCGGTACCCGTTGAGGTTGAACTGCTCGATACTTATAGAGCAGCGAACAAATCCCTGCAAGAGGCTATTGCCCTCGCAACTCTCGCGGCAATCGTGGGAAACGACCTCTCCTTGCCAAATGTAGTCTCTGGTATGCTGAGCGAGGAGAGGTCTTGGATTGGAGTGTCCACCTTTTGTGAGGTCGTACTCTCGCAAAAAAAAAGCTGCGGAGAGAGAACTAATACTATCCGCAGCAGAAGGTTGGGCAGACGGAAGCGGGACTACCAATTTGTTATGCAACCGCCATACGCCCGACCTGCGGCAGTGATCCCCGGGGGGAGATCCACTGCCGCCATATAGGCCTCGAGGTGGCGCGCGATACTTTCGGAAGGGGGTAACTCAACATCTATCGCCTAGAGCTACATTCTAGCTCGGAGGAGAAACCCTTAACAGGGTAGAGGCGCTGTCCGGGATCGTAGTAGCGCGCAGCCGCGTTTCTTCCGGTTTCGGCCATAAGCACAGAGGTGACACACCAAGGGGTTTTAGTTCCCCTGGACAGAGGAAAGACGGTAAAGTCTTCCTCCTACAAAAAAGGATTCAAGTGATCCACGAGTCAAAAGCTCTGCTGGAGGAAAATTTAAGCGTCTTTTGTAGAAGGAGACTTGCTTCCCACTAAAAACTTTAAAATAAAGTTAATTTAAAAAAATAAGAAACCGACTTCAGCACTTAAAAGTAAGAAAATAATTTAAAATAAACGATATTATTAATACATATTTACAATTTATAATTAGTTACTTTTGAAGTCGGTGACAGCCAAAGCCTTCATTAATACGAGTATTATAGGCGCGTCTCGTGCTATCTTATAAGGAAAAAAACTATCCTGGGCTGGCACTGACTCCAAAAGTAACTAATTATAAATTGTAAATATGTATTAATAATATCGTTTATTTTAAATTATTTTCTTACTTTTAAGTGCTGAAGTCGGTTTCTTATTTTTTTAAATTAACTTTATTAAGAGTGTGTTAGATGGTGGCCATTGACGACATCAGTCGAACTGATCACTTCAGACATTAAACTGTGGCGTCACTCTAAAAGTTTTAGGCCAACTAAATTTCCTTACTGACCGGCGTCAGCCCGGCTTTTCAGTTAATTGTTTTTTGAATAGTGAATTAACTTATTATTATTGAAATATAGTCCTTGTATCCGTGAGCGTGACATTGGCAACCTTTTGATTTGTTCGGGATTGTACATCTTGGGTTATTTATACATCAATGTTCACCTCAGTTCGTTTTTCTTATTTCACCACGGAAATTCTTTGTATATCTCCCCACATGTCCCCTGTTTCTTTGTAAATAGCTTTCCGATTCCCTAACGCGGGGGAATTATTACATTTCGATGACATGACGAATTCGACAGGCTCTAGTGAGGGTCTTATACTTGACCTTTGGGTATCACTAGGACTGAGACTTTGTTACAAAATCAGTAATATGTAACGGTTTGTTTAACATGTCAATATAAGTGTTTTAAGGCCTATTTCACAACCTTCAAGTAACGTTACTCACCAAGTACCGTTAGTTTTGTCTCTTTCTTACATTATATCAAGTGACAAAGACAAAACATGTGAGTACCTTCTTGGAACGTTACTTGAAGATGGTGAAATATTCCCTTAACATAATTTAATTTTATACAGAAGGTCGATGACAATATTTTATTTTGCAAGATGACAATAAAACTACTGGATATGCTATAGTTCATACCTTCAGAATTATTGGGCCATATGTTTATAAAAACTGTTAGTCGTTTCGGAACCCGAATAGAGAGAAAAATACAACAAAATATTTACCGTTGAAAATACGTCACAATGTATATACAAAGTTACCAAAATTACAAGAGAAAAAACTACATTGTACCTATATATTTGTGTGAACCACAAATGTTTGTCTCGGTCTGGGTGTGTGTGTGAATGGGTGGTGTGCGTAGTTTCTGATACCCTAGATACAAGTTTCGAACTTAGTTAGGGGTCAATTACTATAATAAGATGATGTAGTGAATGATTATGTTATGTTATGTAAGATAAAAGTCGGAAACCTTATCTAATAATTTAGATTTGAAATGACAAAATTCAACCGAATTTCAACATATTGTATACAAAAATGCAACATTTCCTTTAAATTTTATTTCAAAAGCGCAACAATTTCCTCCTATTCCGGTGTTAATAAAAAGTTCATCAACCTACACGTTTGGTAGATGTCAACAAAATAAAATAGAAATAATAGTTCGTCTACAGAACAGTCAGAAATAGAAGTCTCCCCATGTGCTTAACGCGAACTTGAATACACCCGCATGTTTATTTTTAACACTATCTCATTGTATTCGGAAATACACGGTAAACATACTTTGATGATATTTACGCATCGCAAACATTTTATATTTATTTTTTATGCAATAAATCTGTGGCGACAAAAGGTGTGAATAATAAATTATGAAGACTATCTTAAAAATAAATAAAATCAATTAAAATGTTTCTATATTGTGATATTTACTGTGGACCTATTTCACGACCTACAAGTAAATTTACTCACCAAGTCACTCACTTTATATCAAGTGACAAAGACAAAACATATGAATAAGTACTCGGAACGTTACTTGAAGATGGTGAAATAGGCCCTAAGCTAAGTAAATCTTCATTGATATTAAATAATAGATTTAGAACTTACAACGTCATAGATTTGCAAATAAGAGTTTTACAACACAAAAACTGCTGAAAGTTTGACTTGCACTTTTTTCGCTTTATGAAACTTAACTGGCAACACTTAACTTCCCTTAAACAAATTGAAAACTCTTTCCAAAATTATTCAATTTCCAAAACACACAAACTGTATTAGAATATAAATAATCCTACAACTTTTATCGGTCCTCCAATCACAAAACAATATCATTGTGTATTTACCATTATTTTTACGAGCTACTAATAACAAATGATTACCATATGGCTCCCGTGTCAGTATTGTAATTTATGCATACGCTTCAAAAGGAGAACGTGGTTTACATGCAAATTGGAACTCTTTGGTCGCAAGGGCTAACGGCTAACCAATTATGTGATTATCTATGAACTAAGGGATTTGGATGTACAGATTTGATTGCAAAGGTCGAAACTGATACTACAATTTTAAGCTGAAAATCTTCCTACTGTAATAGCTAAATAGCGTAGCCTAGCTAGCTTTTAAATCTCTTCCGTGGGTTTTAAAATCAGCGTCATTGTTATTAAGACTATTATAGAGGTAAACTTCAACGTCATAACTGTATGATAGTAATTATTAATTTTGTCTGTAAAAACTCATAAATACTTTACTACATATATATATATATATACTTTTCTCATAAGACAATATTTAATCCCATTAATCATAATTCTTCAAATTGAAACAGCGACAATTAATTTGAATTTAGAACAAATTGTTTCGAATTTCGAATCAGATATCAAAAGAACGGTATCCAGCCAGCTACCTGTACAGACGATATGGTAATATCAATAACTATCTATCAAGATTACCTCGAAGTACAGTCGAGGCGACTCAGTTTGATATCGTGATTGCTATCACTGTTCCAAATACTCTAATCCCGTACAAATAGAAGCTTTGTGGGTTCGAAAGGTCATCGAGACGGCATCGTATACTGTCTATGGATGGATTATAAGACAATTGGGTAGAAAATTGTTATAGAGTTCGTGTGTATTTTGTTTCGGTTAAATAAGTTTAATTGTTTAAATGGATACATAATAACGGTTTTTATGTATGAAAAGATTTTTTATTGATAGGTACCTCATTAAATTACAAATGGAAAACATTTTTGAAAAATCAGGATTTGTAATCATCAGAAGCATATAACTTTTTGGTTTTGTTGAACCAATCACGAATCGAAACCAAGACCTCATGTTCTAAAATTGGCATAACTTACTAAGACATGAGAGACATCAATCAACTTGGGTCAAATTACAATGTGCCAAACAATGGTTCCGTAAGCGACCGAAGTAGGACATACTACATACACACATTATACAACATATAGGATACTAGTATGCTATACAATTTTAACTAAACCCAAAGATTGATTAAGGAGGTTCTCCCAAACAGTACCAAACAGATTGTGTGTGAAGATAGAGTATAATCTGTTGGCTTAATGAGTCCGTCCCTTTCGGTCGGAACAAGGTCGGAACGGACCCGTCTCGCTCCCTGACGTGCGACGTCCGGCACACGTTTACACAACGATTTACTAAGAATATTATCAAATGGTATTTTTAAAGAAATTTTCGAACTTCATACGAAATGCACCATTATGTATAGAACTGTAATGTTTATAATAGCGTGATCGTGAGCGTTTGTTTATTGTTATTTGATTTTAACAGTTAATCAAACGGTGTTTATATTTGGGTAGTAGATTAAAAGAATAGTAATTAGTTGTGAATACAATCAATAAAGACTTTTCTACTGAGCTTTATGTAGAAAGCGCGATCAGAACTGATGGTCAACACGAAAAAAATTGACAATTATTTATGGTATACCAATTTCGTTCTAATTGACACTGGTCCTTTTTTCTTACAAATTTAATGATAAATAATGGACAAAAGCTAATATTTAACCAGTTTTAGTACCTTTGATAATTACTTGAGTAAATTCTATTCGATTTTCATTTAGGTAAGTACTTATCTTGAACAACTTTTTTCGTCTTCGTCAATGTAAATTTGCTACTTCCACAATAAATAACTTCGCTTATAAGAGTATTCTCTTTACATTAACAAGACTCAGCTCTGAAGTGGATCATCGTAATTAAATTAATAAGTTATCAACTTTATCAATATGAAAGTACGGGCTGCGTGTGGCCCGGAACCTTTGGATTAGTCCAGCCGAGGGGAGGCGTATGTTACTATAAGTATAAGTATTTAAATACAATGACATGCTATGAATTCCTAACTAATATTATAAATGCGAAAGTAACTCTGTCTGTCTGTCTGTTACCTTTTCACGGCTAAACTACTGAACCGATTGACTTGAAATTCGGTACATTGGTTGCTTATGGTCCGGGAAAGAACATAGGATACTTTTTATCCCGAAATTCCCACGGGAACGGGAACTACGCGGGTGAAACCGCGGGGCGCTGCTAGTAAGGAATAAGGCATGGAAAAGAGAACTAGGCATCTTTTTGGAAGTCCTAAACTAACTCCATGAACTGTGGAATAAGATTATTACGTTAGTTTAAATAAATCACTCCCAATATATAAAATTATACTTAATTTCATATTTTTTATAATGTACTATATCTGACCCCAATTTCCTTACGAGAAAATTAAGTAAATACTTGGTTTTAACACTCGGTCAAAAATGCCCAGTCAGAGTCAGTTCTACATCAAAAGATACATAATTTTTTGCCAGTCACATCTGTATACCAAATACAATATTAAAACCCATACAACGTATTCTCTATTTAAATATTTAGTCTATCGTATAAAAAACGTTAGTGCCATACAAAATGTATTTACTTGGTATAGAAGTTTCCAGTCACGTCTTGCAGTATTGACGCCAGAGCCAGAGGCGCGAACTCACGACATGGCATACAATGACAATGAGGATATGTCTATTGCTCAATTAAAATGAATTTTGTATTAATAACTTCTTTATAGAATTGTTTATGCGGCTTTGCTGGGTGTTGGTTGTAGAAATTAGATGGGTATTCGATAAATGTAATACACGGGTTTGTCTGTCTGTCTGTTACCTTTTCACGGCTAAAATACTGAACCGATTGACTTGAAAGTTCGTACAGAGGTAGCTTATGGTCCGGGAAAGAATATAGGCTACGTTTTATCCCGAAATTCCCACGGGATCGGAAACTACGCGGGTGAAACCGCGGGGCGCTGCTAGTAAGGAATATAACTACATTATTATGTGTAGTCAATATTATCCGTAAAAAAAAATATATGGGTCATAAGGTCATATAATCAATGCTTTTTAAATTATACTCGTAAGATCGTTAATAAATCATTCGGTTACACGTCAATGTTGCACCGTTTTGATGTTATGGAAACAAAATCACGTAATGAAAGTAAACTATAAGTATGTATAGATACACGTTATTCGAACGAAATTGTAGCAGTATTTTCCGACTACGAACGAGCTACGAATCACTACGAGAAACTGCAAAACAAAACTTCAAAAGTACTCTCAAAACGCAGACTTTAAAAACAAACAAAAAGTTTTGAACCCGCATCAGGTTCAAAATTGTTTATAACGCTATTGAAATAGGCTTCATAACATATATAAATAATTATTCTTTATATAAGCTATGAAATTTTTTTTACCAAAATATTTTTTAGCCCTAACTTCAACTCAATTCTGCTATTTACGTAATATTTTCTGTAGCACTAAACTAAGTATTAAAGATACACACAAAATTAGTAATATTACAGTAGAAAAATCACTTAAAATTTAAACTATTTCGCAACGAATTAAACGTTAAAAAAAAATTAAACGTTATTTCGCATTTACCTATATTTTTTCTAACACTAAACTACTCAACTTCTATCACACACTTTACAGTTCAATAAAGACGAATTCGATAAAAAACACTTCTAAATTCAAATACTTCGATACGTATTCGATGTCTATGTTATGTTTTCCCGCCTAAAGTTGGAGGCTTCGCGGCAGGGCGGGCTGTCGTCCTGCTCAGTGTGAGTGCGGCACGCGACTGGGGCGGATCGAATCGATGCCGCCATACCGACTGCCGGCGGCACCACCATACTCCCGCGGGGATGCAGATGCAAGAACAATGATATACAGAATAACGATATGTTTACTAAAAACCCTACTAATATTATAACCGTATTTTTTTTAAAGAATAGATATATTTTTTCTCGCGAAATCACATTGATATTATAAACGGAAACGTTTCTAATAATGTACGTATGTATGGATGTATGTATGTAACTCTTTCACGTAAAATAAAATAAAATAAAATAAAAGTAAGAACTACTGAACCGAGTTTAATGAAATTTGGTACAGATGTTCCTTATACCAATAACACATCATCATCATCAGCTCATATATTGTCCCCACCGAGGGGCACGAGCCTACCCTGAATTAGGGTGATTAGGCCTTAGTCAACCACGCTGGCCAATAACACATAAAATACTATTTATCCCAAAACTCCCACTGGATTGGAATTTACGCGGGTAAACCCATACGGCAAAGCTAGTTTGGTAAGAAAGAATAACAAGGTGCATTTTCGGTGGGTTTCACACTGACCTATCTCGTGAAAGCTGGAAAATACATTTCAATTTTTCAAAAAATTTGAAGTTTTTATACACACCAGGATAAGGATGTGACCAAATTTGTAATTCAAAGACACGCCTTAAAAAAGGCATTGTTTTAAACCTATTTTTAGCAGTTAATGTTATCTTTTGTCAATGTGTCTGTTTCGCTGATGGTGTGATAAGTTTTAATGTGTGTCATTACTTTGTTTTATTTGGCTTTTAATTGTCATATTTGGTATTATAATTATAAAAAGGAGATTGTATAATAGATATTTTTATTCTAAAATCTTGTTTTGATAATTAAACTTTTCACTTGGAGCTTAAGAAACAGATTCGTCACAAATACAAAACAAAAAAGTGCCAACAAAAGTGCTACAATTGTACATTTCATATAAGTAAATAATCGTTTATAAATATCATAATCAATCATATTATTAAAGCAACATACCAAACAAAAATATTATACACCGACATAAAAGGTCATTCATATAAAAACATTGAAATCAAATAACTAACATGACGTTTCCAAATTCTCTACATCAATGTAAGTGCGTAGAGAAACAAATTGAATAACTGGGAAGGAAGATTCACGTATTCCGATCTAAAATACGACGGCCCATCTATTCGAGGTGGCTCTGTCCCTTTGAACGTCAGATTGAGTTACTTAAAGTGCGGCCAGATGAATGGGATGGCGTCAGTTGATGCCTTTTTTACATATGGAACTCAAGTTTTCAAAATTAAATGGAAACGGAGAAGTTAAGTTTGATGCAAGTTTTTTGCAATTTTGTAATTGCTATAGAGAAACATTTTGATACTAAATTAGTATTTAGGTAGTGATTTTTATTTACAAATATGTTTGGAAATTATAAAATAATCATCAATATTTTATAAAATTCGATAAACGCCTCTTTATCTCTAATTTATTGCGATTTTTTTGTATCTAGTGTTTGGCGATTAGTCACAAGAACACAAAAGTATTTGAATCTACTTTTTATACGTTTTAAAAACCAAAGTTAAATAAAGAACTAAACTCCTCAACAAATCTCTCTGTCTACATAACACATTACACATTCTAAATTCAAATTATATTAAAATCCATTTTCGATTCCATTTACGAACATGCAAACGGAAATTTATTTCTCAAAGCCGGCTCAAGTAGGGTTCCACGAGTATAAGTCTCAAAGGATTGTTCCAGTCCAACCTGTATGAAGCGTTCAGTTTCAATACTTCTTACAACTTTCATGAATAAGTTTACGTGGAGTTCTGCTCGATTTATTATGTATCAATGAGTGACAGCTCTTTTATCTGGAGATTAAAGTTTTCCTTTGATTTTGTTATGATTGTTTTGGTACATATTTTGAGTTGAAAGACCTTTATGTATGATTTAAATATTTCGATTAAACAATGTTTTAGCTACTTTATATTTAGGATAAACAAGCAAAATTTTATAACTCTAATGTACTGCGCGAAAAACCTGTCACAATCTTTTGAATGGCTGTGGCTATTGTAAATATAAAATGTTAGACAACTGAATATTTAGAATGGCCAAAAATATTTTTAGCCACAGTAGTTAAAGTGTAGTTAAAGTACACCTGATAGTAAAAATATCTAATGTGATTAAATTTCTAATAAACTTTGACAGAAACTAAAACAAAATAAGAAGTTGGCAACAGTTTGCCTTCAAATTGGAAAGATAAAATTGCAAATTGACCACTCGTTAGGCCTCTTTGGAAACTGGCTTTTGTCCAAGTAGAGTTTCCTCATAATGATATAGAATTACTTAGCTACGTACTTACCTATATTTTATCGTATAAAAATGTTTGCTTAAACCTTCATTTCTTATAACACAGAATTCATCAATCGAACCCGAACATTTGCAGAATCGTCACAGTAAATAAATATCATAAATTCAAATTTATCATGAGTTGGAATCCCAGATTGTACCACACCCCAATTGTTGAATATCGTTAAGAATTATTTAATGATTACTCGTTACGTCATAATCGAATTGTAATGAATGAACGACACCCATCATTGCATCTTGTAAATGTATTTTCTAAATGAAGACTGTGAAACAAAATAAAAGTATAATCTTGATCAATTCATAAGAAATCCTATCAAAAACAAGAATACTTTATATCATAGCATAGTTCAAATAAACCATTTCCATTAAAATACTAAAATAAAAATAATTCCTGAGGTATAAATCTTCGCGTTCATTACATTAACATCCGTTGTGACGGTGCGTAGTTTGACTGATTGAGCCAATTTTAGACACGGCTAGGCGAGGGCGACTCGTTATAGACTATCCCACTAATTATCACCCCTGTTCCCTACTACGATAGGGTACGATTGGAAATATAAAGATTTATGTCGAATGTCATTGTGAAGCTTGTTAGATTGGTTGGGTATAATGTAGTGTATAGTGTATTTAAAAAAAATTTAGAGTAATATGTAAGTACAAAAACCAAGTAAGTGTACATAAATATTGAATTTATAGTTCTTTAAGCCAATTTCAGTCGTGGTTTAGTATTCTTTGCAGTATTCGTCATAGAAGATTGGATAAAAGTTATTTAACTAGTACATAATAATAAGTATATAGGGTTATGTAATTTTATCCGACACTATAGGTACCACATATACTTACTTATAACCCATGTATTTAAAAAAAAGAAAACATCACTAATAGGTACCTAATAAGGTATTTTTAGGATTATGAACAAATTGTAATTGAATAAACTTGTTTTGAAGTTTTCAGTCACCATAAATGTCTTTCAACACATAAACAAAATTGTTCCATAAAAAATTAACTAAATATTTTCTGATAATAATATTAAACGTTCAAGACATTCAATGATTACCGAAAAAACATGTCTTCACATTAATAAAGCTGACAGACAAATGTAGCCAATTAAAATAATCTGAAACCACATGACAAGGACACTGAATTTATTAATAATTCAAACCGAAATTAAAACTCAGCTTTAATTAATACGATTTAGGTAGCTTATGCTCTGTGAATAAGAATTATATTCGTATGCAACTAATTGTTTTTATAGTCTGTCTGTTTTGGTAAATCTTTAAAACAGCTAGACTGATTTTGCAATGATTTTATAAGAATTAGGATGAATTAAGTTACATTTACGACATTATGTTTAATTAAATGAAAGTAACGGTATGTTCGTACATACTTATTTAAGTCGAATCCCTCGACTAGTTTCAGCCACATTCGGTGGCCTTCATCTGTACGAACATCCCGTTACTTTAATTAAGTTATTACATGTTTCCAATATAATATACTATTCAACTTTGCCTTTTATATTGTAAAGAGGTATGTTTAGTTAGATGTAGAAAAAATGCTTGTTCATCTCAGGGATACAAACTGCTATAACTATAGATAGATAATGCATTAGGTATAGTACAAGTACAAAGGCGGTCTTATCGCTGAAAGTTGTTAATTTTACTACTAAAGATAACGATTATGAATCTGGGTAAATTCTCGATATAAGAAAAATATAAAACAAAAAATCTATTTCATAATAAATAATCGAAGCAAAGTATCAATCCATAACCGCAGTTACAGACGCAATTGGTCCCACTATCAATGGAATGAATAAAGTGAAACTTTTAATTAGCAGAAAGCTACTTCAGGTTTCATTCAATTGAAATATACTATGGCTTTAGTGTTATTTTAATATTTTTTTTCTGTTGAAATATTAATTCTGTTATTTTCCCGAGGTCTTTGGTTCAAGTTTTGTGTCTAAGGGTGCATTTTTGTTGTTTTCCAAACATGGCTTATATGATAACGAATGACGTAACGATAGCAGTGACATAGAAACCGTAGAATTGGCGAATTTGTTATGAAAACATGTTCATGTTCAAACATCATCAACAGCCGTTACGTGTAGATAGAGTCTTCAGAGGGCATAAGACTGTTTTTATTTCGGTAAACTACGAATAAATAGATACAGACATACCACTGTAATCTGTATCACCACTTTATCCATCCTAATACTTCTTACTACAATATATCAAAAAACGTATTTATAAATATAAAATTATAATAATATCATAACCATTTACGTACTTAAAACAACGCTCTGTCGCCAAGACGGGCCATAACTCATACGTAAAGAAAATAATTTATGGCGTCTAATCCTTACAGAGGGAATAAATACAGACAGGATATGGACGTAAATACACTTTATATGAGCTGTTAAGATTTTTTAAAGTGAAATAAAAAGTGAAAATGTAAGGACGAAATTTATATGTGAGTATTATGTCGACAATCGGATGAGTGAGAAAATATGGTATTGACAATTTAAAGTGTGCTTTTTTATTCCAAAATAAAGTTAATAATTGAACAACTAGGTGTTTTTAATTTAAGTGTACTACTATAGTCAAGATTATTTTTAATGTGTTTGTGTTTGTCACTATCACTTAACTGCTGCCAAAAACCTTATCTAGCATCCAAGATTTTCAACAGGTTATAATCTTGGTAACTTTGGTTATTGATCCTAAGTGAACCAAGTTCAAATTAATGTTGAAGCAAAAATTTTGAGTAGCAGAAATGTTCCTAGCGTAATAATGTGAAGCTTTATAGTAAGAAGGCTGGTTAGATATGATTATGTTTTTCAAAATTTGTCGTATTGCATTTTATATACGCTAATAAACACTAAATATTATAAAGACGAAATTTGATTGTTTGTTTGTTTGTAACTATAATAAGATCCGAAACTACTGAACCGATTTCAAAAATTCTTTCACTAATGGAATGCTAATTTATCAGTGCGTGACATAGGCTATATTTTTTCCCCATATTCCCACGGAAACGGGAACTACGCGGGTAAAACCGCGGGGCGCTACTGGTTTCCAAACAAAAATACATCGGCTATGACTTTTATAATACTTTTTCGTTGCTGAACCTAGAGAGAGGATGTTGGGGTGGTATTTAATAATGCATTCGATTTACATTCAGTATTTGAAGTGAGGGGTGGTTTCTGTATCGGAGAGTACGACGGTTATAAAACGTAAAACAAATGTACGTTTTTGAGTTTTTTTAAGAGAATATACCTTATAAAGAGTTATATTAGTTAGGGGTCAGTTACTATAATGAGATGATGTAGTGAATGATGATGATTATGATTATATTTAATACTATTCTGCAACAATAAAAAGTGGATCGATTGAATAAGCAGTTTGTGTTATTTGTGGAGATAATAATATCCTATTCAAGTTCCTGGTTCTAAGTTTGACTCTCATATTTGCCAAATTTCACGAAGTCAAACTAGCTTTTTTTTAATTCAAAACGATGAAGTGTTATAAGTTCTTAAATAGATCAATGGCTAGTATGAAGTTATACATAGATATAGTTGATACAATAAACCATAACATTAAATTAAAAATTTAAAAAACTCCCATCACAATTACTTTCAAACCCCCATAACATTTAAACGGGCCAACCGATTTTCATCAAACATGTCTAAGAACACTTGCACATCCGTTCGGGAGCTATGATGCCACAGACAGACAGATACACACACACACACACACACACACAGACACGTCAAACTTATAACACCACTCTTTTTGCGTCGGTGGTTAAAAACCAACCTTACAGAAGTAAAAATTCAAATATAATTGAAATAGCAATTTATCTGTCAAAACACCACCCTGTAAAAAATAAATACTTCTTTACTCCTTAGTAATATCTCACAATGACACACCTCGGAGCTAGTAACGTTTGAAACAAATCATGACGTAGGGTTCCTTATTTACGATCTCCAGAACTGATATATGAACACACACTTCCGGGATTCCCGTACTAAATAATAATAACAGAACAGTTTATTGACATAGTGACTGTATGATAAGTTGTTGTTGTAAGAAGTTTATGTAAACTATTTTTTTATTTAATACGAATAACACGTTGTAACAAGTAATGACGAAATTACAGATTTTATAATGGAATTTAGGGTAAATGATCTGTGGGATCCGATGGTAAGTTACTACCATCGCCCAAGGACATTTGCAACATAAGAAAGAAAGAAAAGAACCACTTTTAAATCAATCAATTTACATACCTATATGAAATTTTAGAATTCATAGCCAATAAATCACCGTAATGCAAAAAATATGTCAAAATTAATAAACTTTAAGGTGCGTCTACGCTAGACGAAGCAAGCACAAGTCGAACATGAGTCGAGCACGAGCCGAGCACAAATTCTCAAAAGCGCGTCCGTTCGATGCTTGTACGTTCGTACCTTGTTCGTCCACTCTACACGAATTTGTGCTCGTCACCTACTTCGCTCGTGCTCGGCTCTCCTACGCAGCTTTATAAACACCGTTCACTTAGGGTGACAAATTTACATCGAGCTGCGCTGCGCTGGGTCGAGCTGTGCTATGTTTGGTTAACTCGCTCGCCATATATTTGAATGAGGATACAATCAAAGCATGCTGTGCTGCGCTGGATGAAGCTGCGCTCTGTCTGGAGTAAAAATAACAGCCTTATAAACCGTTCACTTCTAAAGGCAAAGTGAAGAAGATTTTTTGTCAAAAATTGTTATTTATGAAAGCTTTCACCCTCCCTACGTCTACAAATAAGCTCCAAGGGTCCAAGATTAACTCTCAAAGAGAGACATAAACTACACGAAAAGATTATTACATGAATAAGGAAATATGATATTGTTCTTTTGGTTTATCGTTATATATACATTATGGGACAAGGAAACCTACATAATTTTGTTGGTCGAAAAAGGTCACGCGTCAAAGTATTTTGGCTATGTTTGTATTCACTTTAAATCTGTTGTACACTTTAATTTTACTGTTGCAAAGCATAATAATTAAAAACAAAAGTTTGTATAAAAAACCTTACAATCTTTAACAACTGCGTAAAAAGTAAATAAATATAACAAACTTTTTATTCAAATTTAAAAATACTTAATTAAAACATTCTTCATTCATAAGCAAAACATCGTTAGATACAGTCAACTTTAAAACCTATAATTTTCTAGAACACAGAAAATAGACGTAAACTTTTCAAACAAGGTTTTAGTTAAAAGTCCAGTTACACATAATACGTTCTACTGTTAAGAATACCTCCACATACAACATAATTATATACAAACAACTAACTACAGCTGGCGGACTCATACTTTCAAATAAACTCGCCAATATTAGTATTATTAGAACATAGTCTGTCAAGTAATAAGCAGTTATAATGTTTAATATGTTATTTAACTTATTGGTATGAAACTAGAGGTTTTAAAGTTATGTACTACACTATATACGAGAGAGTGTTTTGTAGTTTGTAAATTTTTAATGTTTTTATGTCGTAAGTGATAGTTGGAATTGATTTACAGTAGTTTTTTTTAGCTAAAAGAAATGACCGGCCATACCAAGTCATATTTTTTACTATACTTACATAATTGAAAGTCAATGAAAATTTGAAATACATTCTTTTTTTTTTTGAACATTCAACCCATATATAATTTAAATCAATTTTTAGTTTAACCAAGTTGATCTAGATTGAAATATAACGCAAGCAATACCGCAAAAACCGACAAGTCTCCCTATAAACACAGTCTACGAAGGTGCAGGTCTGCATCTAGTAATTAGGTTACGGTCCCTCACGTGAGAGGAACGTTAACGCCCGCGGCCTCACTTTGATTCCTCTCCCTACTAACTACTCAGTAATCTGTGTCCCGACCTCCCCTTTAAATTGTCAACCTATTTCTGTTTCCCTTAGTTTCACTTTAAACATAAATTGGAGAGTTAGCTGATTTATGTTACCCTTTACTGTCGTTTCCACCGTTCCTTGATCTTGTTAATTTAGTAAAGGTTTAGGAAGCTTTGTTGTGCTGTGTGTGTTCTTGTGAGACACAAAATATTGTCCTTCTTCTTCTTAGCGTGTCGACTCATATTTTTGAGGACCAAAACTCGGCTACCGATATAGCACTATCAGTGGCCTTGTAAAGGTCCTCGCGTGTACAGGTGTAGGGACATGCACGGCAAGTTAGAAGATGGGCCATTGTTTGGGGAGAAATGGCACATAGACATGCACTATCAGAGCTGCATGTTCTCCTTGCTTCGGCCTACTTGAGTCCGGAGTCAGTATTGTCCTATACGGTGCTAATTCAAGGGTTTAGGTGATGATATTAGTGCAGAGACGAGGCTGAATCTTAAAACCTATGTTATTGTATTGAAAATAACTCCCGTGAACGAAGAAGTCAAAACCCCGTTATCACAGAAGACTCTCCACCAGAGTCACCAAGGTTTTCATTTTTTTTTATATCCTTAATTTATTTATTCGCTTATATCTTCATTGAAGATACAAACTATTTGACGTGGTCATCCAGACATTACTTCCCGTGGTAGTTACAAATAAACTGTGTTACGGTGAAGTAAGGCCTCTCCAACCACGTTCACAAACGTAAGTAAGTAAATATGCCATCTAAGTACATAATGTGCAATTAGACTTTCTACACGTAAATAACATTCTTAAAGTACCTAATTTTGATTACCGAAAGTAATACAGACATAAAACTTTAAAGATACTTTCCCACCAAGCCACCAAAGTAAGTAAATATGTACACCGCAGGTACGAAGTATGAAACCCACAGATAAAACAATACATCTACATAATGACGTCACATTTCATCCCCCGACGCGTAAGGCCATTTCCAAGTCAAAATTAAGTGATGAAACATTTTCAGGGGCGCGTGGTTGAGAGCGTTTACTTGTACTGAGGGCTCTCTGAAAGCCAAGCCTCTTTGGTCGAGTGTTTGTACTACGCTCTTTAACATAGACTAGCTAACTTACTTGCGTTACCTGCTCTAATTTAAAGGTTGTTACTGGTTTCATTTAGGTGTGGATTAGCGTTGGATTAACTGTGTCGTTGTTATTTAACTTATTAAAAGTTTGTTTAGATATATGAAAAAACAGAGAGTGAGTTGGTGTTTAATTAACCTATTTTGTTCTATTTATTTCTTTTGTTGTTATGAATTTATATTCTTTTCTCCCAATTTTCTCAATTTGTCCAAATTTTGAAAATTGTTTCTGTATAAAATTACGTCGACATCTAGTAATAATAAATAAATATTGATTTATTTCCAAAATACCTACATATTTTCGTTAATTAGTAATTGATGATATCTTTTAGGCTAAGATCTCTAGTATTTACATCTACCTAATATCAAATCGTAACTAAACTGACCATTTCTAAACAATGAACGGGTGAATGAATCCCACGGTGACAGGTAGTATGTTATGAATGGAATGTCAGTAGTTTATGCACAATGTTGTTAGCTATTCGAGCCACGAGGCTGCCAATCAGCCTGGTTCTCACACTTCGACTTATTCGAATTCGAACTACGAAACGACTTGCACTTTTCATTTGTTTAAAAGAGAGTTCTTATGTAAGAAATATATATATTTTTAATGAATTACCTAGTTCGTAATGAATGTTTATTGTTATGGTTAAAGGTTCGATTCCCGTTCAAGACAAACGTTTTGTGTGCTGGCACATTCATAGCTTTCAGTGAGGAAGGTTTGTCTAAATAGTACTTAGGTACCTAAATATGTAGGTACCATCGCGTGTAAAACCACGGGAATCGACTTGTTATAAAAATCCTGTATAATTTAATCTACTAAGTATTTGTTCTAATTTCCTGTAAATAATAGTTTCTAATTCCTCTTAACAAATGTATGGTCATAAAGTCCAGTAATAATAGTACCTAGGCACTAAGTACGGCATAAAATCACCATGCAATAAACTGCATTCACATAAGAGCCCCTCGTATCACACATGGCTACCGGCTCGTTCATTATTTTCACTAAATGAACCCCTATTTTGAAATTAACTGCACGATTGCTGCCAAATAAATAAGCCCATTATGCAGTACAGCTGGGTACTTTACTAAAATAAATTATTGGTACATCGCCATCTATCGGCGAGTAGTCGAACTAACTCGTGTAAATGTACTTTATTGTAGAACCATCCTTGTTAAAGGTGCGTTTTCTTGGAATAGTTAAGGTTGCGCTATTCTCCAATAGATGGCAGTATAGTAGCGCTCCGTATGTTATATTAGTTTTTCGCAAAAAAGTAAGAAATAATTATTTTTTAAAATATCATTTTTTGTTATTTACGATAAGAAAAATGGTAATTGGTATTATTAAAAAAAATACGATTTGACAAAAATTATGGTGAATTATTAAAACAATGGGAATTAGATCAAAAAATAATAAATGCCAATAATAAATTGTAGTAGGTAAGCCTGTTTATCATTATAATATCAGGGAAAACAAAAACCAGAAAAGGCCAGCAACAGACCGGGCGCACTGTTCTCATGAAAAATGACCTTTTCCGGCGGATGTTAAATTACGTCGACGATATTTATGTGAAAGATAAATGTTACTCAATTTTAAAATTTTCTAAACATGGTTTTTAAATACAACATATTTTGCACATAAAACAATGACAAAATAAAAATATAACATCAAATATCTACGTAATTCAGTTATTATTTATTATTGACTATTACCTATAGAGCACATAAAATAAAATGTATGTTTCTTATATGTTTAATGTATAATTAGAAATTGATACCTTAAGACCAAAGAATTACATAATATTAAAAATTATGGTTTGTTACTTTCATTTTTTTAGTTTTGCTAAACTCGAAAACAGCTTTGAAATATTTTTTGCAATACTGGGGTGGTTTATTTGAGCACAGAAATGGCGCTAATATAATCGCGGAGAAGATAAAACTAAGTAGTATATTATAAATTTACTAACCTTTATCTGTTCAGCAGCCTTTTTCGCTAGTCCGGGATCGAGTATCGTGATATCGATATCCGATCCGCACCTCTTCGCAGTCTCACTAAACGCTGCAGCGTTCACATAGTAAGCGCCACGGTCACTCATATCCACCGGCGAGTTCGGGGATAAAATACCACTGTCTGTATCACTAACATTAGCTGACTTGCGAGCTGTCCCAGAATTCTCACCCACAGGAGACTTTATAGGCAACCGAGACTTTTCACCACTCGGAGACTTCAGCGGAATGCGCGACTGTCTAGATCCCGCTTCCGAACTAAACCCGGTAGCAGGATCGAATATCACATAATTATCCTTGTCACATCTCACTTTATTGTTCACTGTCACTGTATATTTCTTGTTCGGGCTCAGATTAAGAAACGGATCTTCACTATCTACGGGACTTTCGGGAATTATTGATTGTATCTTAGGAGTTATCTTTGGGACGGATTTACCGTCTATTGTCCGCCTTACGACGGTATCGTTTGTGAATTTTAGACGCACGTACTCGTTGGATATCGTGCGTCTCACCGGCGACGCTAACAGACGTGATGGCTTACCGTCCTGCAAGTTCGGCTTGCTTTGGAAGAAATTCATCTTTGGTTTATCCATCGTTTTAGTTGGCGTAAAAGGTAACCGTAATTTCGAAGTGACTTTTTTCTTTGGACTATTTGATAAATCTATATTCGTCCCCTGTACAGTACTCCTGTACACAGGCAACACGCTATTCTTTTCGTCTAACTTATTGAGATCCTTACTTAACCTAGATGTTTTGTTGATATCGAAAGTCTTATTAATTTTCTTTATCGGAGCCGGTGTTTTGAGTCTTCTATTTTCTTTGTTTTTTTTATCTTGAGGTATTTCATTAGAAGCCACTGTATCATGTTTCGCGTCGGCTGCACTCTCCTCAGATATGATAAAAGTTTTACTACGATCACAGAGCGTTTCATGTTGTGCAAATTCAAATAAATCTTCGTTAATTGGGTTATTGAGTAAACTATCTATTATGATGTCTGCTTCGCTTGATTCAGAGTGGCTTTTTGAAGATCTATTTTCGTTGATTATGTATGATATTCTTTGTTCTATATCTATTAGCGTTTCGGAGTCATCGATACTTCTAGAAGTGCCGCTGCCAGAGTCTGAAGGTGTTTCAACTTCGAAAATGGCAGTTTGTGAGATTCCTTTCGAATTCTCTGGACAAGATTGTCTCCTTTTCACTGTACCTGTAGCAGCTGATGGTAAATCCCAGTCCAAGCTAGGTAGAGTACACTGAGTCCCATTCTTTTTAGTTCGTCTTGGGCTTGTCATTATATCGCATTTTTAACGTTTATAAAAACTTATTGATCGTTATATGGCGCCTGTGGAATCAGTCATTGTTATAACATTGTCGGGTGGTAGTAATTACTGCGGACGCGGTGTCCGATCGGCCTCAAACACCGCTGTCTGGATTGTTATCTAATTACAAACTTCAATGGGCACACATGGGACGCCGATGTAGATAGATATCAGTTTATTTTCTCTAATGGAACCATTTGTTATTGTTTGCTGAGGAAGGGTGAGTTATAACGATAACTCACGGCACATCGTAAACAATGAATTGATAAAGGTAATGTATTGATGTCGCTTGGGTCACTCAATTTGTTGATATAGGTACTTATTTTAGTTTTAATGGTGACTATAAAAAGTACTTAATTAAATGAAAAACTTAAAATCATTAATGGTCTAATTTTGACAATCGATTTATGGAGTAATTTAAAGGCACTTTTACTTTTTTCTTCCTTCCTACTATCCCCCGTTTTTTTATCTAATTAAAATTCTTTGCGTCAGTTACTTTTAAAGATCTAAACGTACATTAGACAAAGCGGAAAGCGATTTTGTTTCATACAAGCACGTGTACAGTATGTGAAAATGAACTTAAAGATCTAAACATAAATATCCTAAGGAAAGAAGGTGGAACGCGATTTTGTTTCATACAAGCACGAGTATGTGAAAATGAACAAAATATTTGTAATTTTGATTTATTAAAATAGTGCACAGAGATAGATAATATACACAGTGCATCGAGTATCTTCTACGTGTAATATATTCCAGTAACAAGCAAGTTCCAGTTGTACATACATAATGGTAAACAGCTATGAGTACTGAGTAGTACATCTCAATTCAATCAGCATTCAACACAGACAGACCTCCTGAGACTAGTTTAGTATCTCATGTATCTACCTCAGGTTTTCAGTAAGCTAGGGTAGTCTAGTACAGTCGGGGAAAAATGTTTTGTTTTGGTATTTACTATATTTGGTTGGATGTGAGAGTGGTTTAGAGTTGGATCGTTATTTTGATGTAAGAAGTACTCGTACATACATATATATATAGGTACTAGCAGCGCACCGCGGTTTCACCCGCGTAGTTCCCGTTCCCGTGGGAATTTCGGGTTAAAAAGTATTCTATGTTCTTTCCCGGACCATAAGCTACCCGTGTACCAAATTTCAAGTCAATCTGCAGTTTAGCCGTGAAAAGGTAACAGACAGAAAGACAGAGTTACATTCGCATTTATAATATTTGTTAGGATTTAATAAGTTAAGGTGAATTATTTTCGAATATTATACGTTATTTGAAACCCCAAAGGATGGACAGGTAAATTTGCAGTATGCTGAATTAATGTTTAGAAAATTTATTGATATAAATTTTAAGTTATGTATTAATCAATATGTTCTGGACTAAATTTTTTTAATATCTATGGACATCATTTGAAATTAGAATGTCAGTTTCTGTACTTTTTAAATCACATTTTATATTTTTTTCATGTCTACTATTATACATTTTAAAAAGTAAATCTATTACCCCGACTGTACAATAGTTACGTCAGACAGTCAGTTCCGGCGGAAGGTAGTTTTATGTGGCCTCCCTCCTGAATACGTGCTGTCTTGAGAAAAACTGCATTCACCATCTTTTACATTATTCAAACAAGTCGAGCTGATTATTTTATATGAAGTTTATAGATAAATGACATGAATTTTATGCCTTTTATACATATACCTACAATAGAATTAAATACTTCTTTGTTTTTACTTTCTTTTTTATTTTACGTAGAACTATTTTCATCACTCTGCCTATACTAACATGTTTTCTGATTTTAAATTTTGAGCTGCCTTATTTACGTTGCATTTTTAGTCTGGTTTAGCACTAAACCAGGATTTACAATCTGATCTAAGTTCAATTTTGAATACTGTCAAAAGACTTAAGTGACAGATTTGACTGACAAGGTGTCAAATGCTTACCAGGTTTTGTTAAAATAGGTTTAAAATTTAACGCAAATAAGACGATAAAGTCTAACTTATTTTATCATTTGTGTCTGTTCTCAGTCTAATTCATTATCTGTTTGTTCTATGGTATAAAAAAAAAGTTTTATTTCAAAGAAAACTTAGCCTAATGACACAACTATACATACACTTAGTAAGAATAATAAAGTATATATTAGTGTACTTATTTTTTACTTTTACAAATTAGTAATGGCTATATTTAACAAAACATTGTCCCTACCATCCGAACTAGTAATAACTGTATCTCGGATGGTATCTATAAATACAAGTTAATAATATACAGTAACGTAACTAACCAAAGCACTTATCTGTTCAGTATTGTTTATGACGTCACATATAATCGGTAATATCCTAAGTCCGGTACAAGTTATCCGGCTATTTATTAGAGCACATCCCCCAACCGGGTGTAACCGTGAAACTTTCTAATTTGTTGCGTCGTGCGTCGACACAAAGTCACTTTATTTAGACGTACATTTGTGTACAGAATGCTTAGTTTAATTATTTTACTAAAAGTTTGGATGCATGGATTGATGTTTGATATTCTTTTACGCAGAAACTACTAAACCGATTTAGATGTCATTTTGGCGCAGATGTTCCTTATATTAGGATTAACACATTTATTATTATATAGGATTTTATTTATTATTATACACCCTTATTTTGAAATGATGGGACTTATTAAAATCAGAATATCAGTAGCAGTAACTGAATACATATATTCAATAAAAATATCAAAAATGATAGTCGATTACTTATCTTTAAAAAATACTAAATAAATGCCGTATTACCAGACGGCACACTAGCTATCAAGTATTCTGTGACGGCTCGGGTCGATGACCGCGCTCAGCTGTGTATCGCAGCGTTCGCCGGTTGTTCGGTGTAGAATAACAATAAAATTCGGCGGGATTTTGAAAAACTTTGACTTATCATAACTTTTTAAATAAAAGCAAAAGAAATAAACTAACTTAACTATTATATTGTCACCCGTCGTTTACATTAGCTGTGTGATTAAGTATCTCGAATTCAAAATAGGGGTGTATATTATATAGGATTAACCCAAAATTCTAACGAGTTTCAAGCGGGTAAAACCAAGGGGCACAGCTAATTTGAATTTAAAACTGTATTAAAATTAAACGAGGAATAACAATCATATAGTTTCTCTGTCTGTCTTCTATTTTTAAGAACATTACAATAAATTATATACAACGAATTATTTATGAGTTCTAATTGCTTGCCGCGTTTAAAACGATTAGAAAACTAGTACAGTCAATACAAATTTAAAATAAATCAATCACAACCAACCATATATATACAATTTAAAACAAAAAACCCGATAAATATGTTACAATAAACAAAATTAACTAACAATGTATGTGTTCGCCAGTACGTATTTCCACACGCGCCCTCTGTTCCGCAACGAAGTTTACAATTGAAGTTTATGTTATCCCATGCCGTGAACTTGGGCAACTAACTTTGTTATACCTAATCTACCCGACTGTACCTACAGTTGAAAGTTCCAACGGTACTTCATTTAAGGTTTTTTGGTACGTGCTTTGCAGTGAACTATTGGGTGGAAAACAGAATGTTGTTTTTATAGTTTTTAAATGAAATATTAAAGTAAGTTTTAATAATTATATAGAAAAATTACAATTCGAGTTATATCTACTTCCCTAAAACACAAATCTGATTTGGGAGTTATGTAGTTATTTAATTGAGATCATTCAGTTAATATTTAGAGATTACGAAATATTAATTAACCATCCATCTATATCTATACGTCCTTAACACTCAATGTGATCATAAAGATAACTTTACATTTATCCAAACCGCGTATGAGAAGTGTGAATAGTTGACACTAATGTTATACTTAGTTAAAACGTTTACGTTTCACGTTAGTTAGCATTAGTGCTAATTGAAAACACAAGAACTATTGAATTAGACACCGACCGAACAGATAACAAAACAACATCGAACCGTTTGCACAAACAATAAAACCTTTGAACCGAATAGTACAAATACTTGACCTTTTCTCTGCAAAAATCTTAACAAAAAACTATCGGTACAACGGTAACAAAACGAGGTTAAGTGTACATCGCAGATCCACAAAGCGATCCATTTCGAACCCTTTGTAACAATGCCAACGTGCACTGTTTCAAATATTCTTATCGTTACTCCCATTTCGTGAGCAAAAACAGTGAGTTTAACCGGCACCAGGGCTCTCCCTTCCTAAGTGATTTACAGGCGTCTTGCGACCCATCCGCGAATATTGCCTAAGAGGGGACCCAACGAGGTTACTAGACTTCATACGCACCTCCTTCTCTTAATCACAAGGTTAGAGGAGGACAGAACACAAATGGCTCGAAATCTAAATTTGAAACGTGTAACCGCCCCAGCGATATCCGGATAAATGGGTCAGGAAAGCGAAGTTTACTTCCCCGTTCTGCTAGGAAACCGAAACGCAATAAAACCGGATATGGTTGCGGAATTAGAAAATTATTCAAGTTTTTTTGTGGACGGAAATGAGTTTGTGCTGTGAATGAGTCAACGGGCCCGCGGACTAATGGAATTTGAGTTTTGTATGACTTTTATGGGGAAACGGGGGACGGACGGTAAGTACGTGTATGTTATAATGAGCTGTTTTATAACTTATGGCGAACAATACTTGCGTAAAATTGTATGTGCATTTTTGTCAAATTTAATTTATTATTATTTTTTATAACATCAATCGTATTCATAAGTGTGTTTTATAAAAAATAGGATTAAGTATACAATTTAGCATACATAAGTAAGTGCTATTTTATCAATAACAATAAAAAAAACAAAAATTGAATTACAAACATACTAAACTACATCCCGGTTCATATTTTCCCACAACTTTCCAACTTCGTAACTAAAACAAACGAACACTTTGTTTACAACCACAATAGACCAACAACCGGCACAATAAATAAACCGGCCGCTGACACAAACCGATTCAAAACAAACTGTCCAACGTCACAGCTTTTACAACCGGGCCTCAAGTCTGCTAAAAACAATCCTATGTTATCACAGCATTATTGTTAGCAGAATTGAGGTAATAAATAATGCTAATCAAAGGTATTTTAATATCGCCATTATGACCGTTTTTATGACATTATTCATAATCTGTATGGTATTCTGCTAATTACTACAACACCACTGACTCAAAGCTCTCTAAACGTATTAGGTTGTCAAAACTGTATTCTGACGTTTATTTGACAGCTTTTTTAAGACACCATAGCAATATCAATAAACTTTAGCAGAACCAAACTTTGACACTCGTTATGGTGTCTCAATATCAACTATAGTCAGATCAAATAATGTCAAATAGCGGACTTGACGCCTTCGTATACTGATGCCCTTTTACATCTAAACGAACTAATAAAACAGAAACACAAAGCATGGGGCGACGAACATTTTAGCGTGGTATTAACACAGCAATATTATGTTGGAAAGAAATATTTATTTGCATTCGTAATACAGGGGTGGGCCCCTAAAGGACACAGGGGAATGCATTCCTGCACTCGAATGCACTTGTCTTCGCTAGACCTCACACGCACACACACAAACTTTGTTATACTCAATTGAAATTGGTTCTTAAAACATGAAACTTAAGGTTTGAAATCGATTGTATATTATAATTGTGTTATACCTTTATTTGGCTATGTTTAAGTGGAATTGGTTCTTAAAACTACAGAGTTAAGGTCTAAAATTGATTGCAGTTGTGAATTGTAACTGCATGATTGCATTTTCGGTTGTAACTTTGAATACATGATGATATTTTGCTACATTAGATATGTATCGGATAATGTTAAACATTTTATGATAGTTCTTCTTTATATTTGTGTATTGTATTGTTAATGGAGATGTAGAATAAATATATTCATGAGAATTGAGTTTAACTTGGTGGAGATAATAAAACAATCTAATTTCCTTATTAATTTGTTATCATCGAACAGATAAAACATGTTGTGTCAAATAAACATTACTTAATATACAAGCCAATTTGTATTCATGTATGGTCGACGATTTCTAATAGTTAATACTTTTTTTGGCGCATGCAAATACGGGATAAGTGATGTGTATACTTTAAATATATAGTGTACTAAAACATATACAAAAGAATATAAAAAAGAGAGTAAAAAAAAATCTGTTTTGTATTTCAATTTAAGTTTTATATAACTCTCGTGTGTCGCGTCTCGGCAGGTTATTGGTATCGTAGGCACCTACGAGCTACGAGGTGCTACGCCAAGTCTACGTTATTGCTCAATATCGCCACCTTATCGGAAAAGTGATAAATATCTTATTTCAACATTATTTTTTTATTTCAATTTCGGAGTTTACCGTTTTGTTATAATTTTGATTAAATACGTTATTTTATGTCAAGTCGTCTCTAATCTATTTTCACATCAATATTTTTCGTAATAAGTAAAATATCTAAATTATATAATTCATTATACCTACTCAATACTTTAGTAACGAAAATAAAATAATATAATATTTAAATTGCCTTTTATATTATGATGTTCTATTTTAAGCCCACTTAACCACAGGGCCGGATTTAAACTCAATGCCGCTCCTGGGCACCAGAAAAAAGTCCGCCCTATTACTAGAATTTTTTTTTCACTTTCAAAATTTTTCGCCCTAAAACATTTGCCGCCCTGGGCACTTGCCCCGACTGCCCCTAGTGTAAATCCACCGCTGCTTAACCAGGTTAAACTTTCTTGAAAAATCTGTACTCTAAATCTTTTCCACAATTCCAATCAACCAAAAAGTTTCTAACATTTAAACATAAAACTATTCCAAATTTTGCCAAACTGCCTCTAACACGAGGGAAGCGCTATCCCATAATAGTTTCACGCACACACTAGCACAGTGCAATGTGTTGCAATGCAGGGGAATTTTCCATTAAGTATTTAGATTAGATTTTTCGTGTTCCATTTATCATGGTTTAATTGTACGAGGGTTGACGGCTTCAATGAGAACTGGCAATATTTGAGATTATTCGAGATTTGTTTCGTAATCCTTTGATATGATAATGTAATAAGAAAAGGCTTTTCTTGTGACGTCAGTAAGGTGTGGCCACACCTCGCGCGATGAGCGAGTAGCGAGTACTCGTCGGATGACATTTTTTTAACCGAATTCCTTCTAACTTCATAATGCAGTTGACAGTAGACGACCTTTACTGCTTTCACCCAGCAAATGGGGGGAGACTCTCCCCCTCTCCCCAGGAGAAGTGTGCGAGTAAGCGATCAGAGTGTGGCGAGTACTCGCCAGCAGTGTGAACAGCCAGCGAGTTACTATTAATATATGCATCTCTTTCGTTTACACGGAACGTACATTCACTGTCCTTTTCTTGGCGAGAAAATCGCGGATAGTTCACCGCTCACTCGCCCGCGGTAGGACCACTGTATAATGCGAAGATAGGATGAAGTTAATACTGTTTTTGTCGGGTCTCGCTGAGTTTTTTGTGTCAGAAATGCGAGATAATATTGTTGACTCTTATCTTTGAACTAAGTTTAGCTGAAGGTAGTGCTTTTATAGTGTTTATCAGAGGAATGAACAGAATAGACTGTGTTTTTGTGTTTCAATATTCAGTTAGAAATCTTGTTTAGAAAACATTGATTTCGAGTTGGTTTTTAAACGAAATTGAATTGATTTTAAAGTAAAAGTAAGATAAGGATACGTAAATATAATTCATACGAAAAATAATGGAGAAACAGAATATCTGTGTTTGTTTCAATGAAAGTACTTATTTAATTAGGTATATGTAGTTATCCGTTGTTCGATCAATATGTTGATGGGGATAACGAGAGCTGCTGAACTATTTCATTTCGTTTAAGAAAAGAAATATTATAGTAAATTGACTGCCAACTTTCGCTCGATCGGAGAGACACATTGAAAAGAAAATCCGTTATCTAACTTCATAGTAGGTAAACATACTACATGCTAAATAGTTCCAAAGAGCACAACATAATCGCACAAAACAAGCTAATTAGATTATACACGTTAGTATTTTGTGATCCCTGATTATACTAAATTGAAATTTATAGGTATGGGATACTAAATTAATTATACAATAGAATGCATTAGTACAATTAAATACCACGAATGTAATATCCACAATATTAATACATATGTAATGTAACTAAACATCGATATTAGTGTAGTCGGATAGACGTAATATTCATAGTATGTGTATGAAATGAGTGACTGTGACCCGCGGTTTAACCCGCGCGGAACCTTATCCCGTGGGAATTTTGGGATGAAAAGTGTCCTATTTGTTATTTCTAGTTATAAGAAACATGTGTACCAAATCTAAATATGTAGTATATATAACTCAAAGGTGACTGACTGACTGACATAGTGGTCTATTAACGCACAGCCCAAACCACAGGACGGATCGGGCTGAAATTTGGCATGCAGGTAGATGTTATGACGTAGACATCCGCTAAGAAAGTATTTTGATTAATTCTACCCCCAAGGAAATAAAATAGGGGATGAAAGTCTGTATGAAACTGTCAATTTTCTTGAAATTCTCACGGGATTGTTATATACGCGGGTGAAACCGCGGGGCACAGTTAGTTTCATATAAATCACTCCACGCTTAGATGTGAAGAAGTAATAAACATACACACTCACAAATTTTCACCTTTATAATACTATTATAGTGTGATATCCGTCCGTCGGGTAGCGGTGTGAGGCAGGCGAGGCGAACATTACTTTGGGATCACCATTGTTCGCGGCTCATACTGCCCATAAAACCGTATTTTCCTTATTACACAATCTAATACGTTTCCAGCTTGTTTTCACAATATGTTTTTTGTTCAACATATTTTTATTTACGTTCCAAATATGAATCGTTTTGTTTATTATTTGTTGATGTTTGGATTAAGTGTAATAGCGTTTATGTTTTGCGAATTGATATTTTTAAGGCTTATTTGTTGCAGATTCGCTGATAATAAAGATTACAAAGTGTTTATATGCGCTAATTGCGCTAAGTAATAAAGCGCTATTGTGATGGTTAATCATAAAATAACACATTATAAATTAAAAATATTTAAATCATAATGATTTAAACCAGGCGAATAAATTTAAATATGTAAAGGGTATGAAATATATTTTCAAATGCAAACATTTCGACCTTGTTCAAATGTTTTAAGATAAAAATCTCAAAAATAATATTATTAATGTAATATAGCGACTTCGTTACAGAATTTACACCTTGATGTCATCGTTGTGGAAAATAAGGAGTACCTATACAAAAAAATATGTCCTTCGGGCTTCAAGGAAAATCGACCGTGTGGTTTTGTCGTGAAAAGGTAAAGTACTGAGAGAATATTCTTTACAATTTACTGTTATGGTGGACCAAAAATAGTTGAGGCTATTTAATATAATGTAAGTACCAACAAAAAAAATGCGAATGTCTATCAACAAACTGCTTATTTATATCAGAATATTTGTTATAGGTTATAACAGCGAAGCGGATTCTGTTCAATTCTTTGTTTGTTATTTTATTCCAAACTAGCGGCGCCCCGCGGTTTCACCCACGTAGTTCCCGTTCCCGTAGGAATGTGGGGATAAAACCTTCCTCTTGAATTACTCTATCTTTTACTGAAAACCGAATCAAAATCCGTTGCGTAGTTTTAAAGATTTAAGCATACATAGGGACATGAGGACATAGGGACAGAGAAAGCGACTTTGTTTTATACTATGTAGTGACATAGTTTAATTTTGAAATCACACCACGCGTGGCAATCAAACGTGACGATTACGCCTTCTCACTGCATTAATATTATCAGTGAGAGAACTCTGCTTTGCATTGAAATATCAACTTCGTACAAGTCCTACTAATATTACAAAGCCGAATGTTTGTGAGTGGATGTTTAGATGTGTAGATTATCGTTCCACATTCACGCAAAAACTACTGAATGGATTTTAATGAAATTTGGTACAGATGTTCTTCATACCTAGGAATAACCCATAAGACTTTTTCTTTTATCCCAAAATTCCCACGGGATAAGGTTCCACGCGGGTAAAACACAGCACAGCTAGTTATAAATAAAAATAAAAACAAAATACTATTACGTTTCTATTACCAATTCATATAAAACAACACGAACAATCAAACTAAATGTACACTTTGCATGATTCCTTCGCGTTACTCTAAAACACTTAATTTCTTCGTATTAAAATACCGTTCCAGTACTAATAATCATAAACCAACAGTTCATAAGCCATTAACCTGTATTAGGTCATTAATAGAGCTATAAATTGTACCGGTGTCATAGGTAGAGGTAATACCGGACGGTCAGTCAGGATCGCGGTAATACCTGTTGAGTAACGGACAGATCAGGAATGGACAAAGTCATGATTAATTTAAGTACTTAAGGAAAATGTTTCATAAAAACTTTTTTATTGAATACGTCCTCCATTAAAGTTCTATTCTTTTTTTATTGAGAACGTAAAATATATTGGTACTTCAAGTTTCTGGAAGTATTACGTGGTATAAAACAAAGTCGATTCCCAAACTTATTACTTTATATGTATCTCAAGACAATTCACATATTCCATTCCATAATTGCGACGAAATCATCAGAAAATAACACGGAAAACTGCAGGCGGAAAACTATACTATATATAATACTAGCGGCGCCCCGCGGTTTCACCCGCGTAGTTCCCGTTCCCGTAAGAATATGGAGGTAAAGTTATGCTAAAAACCTTCCCACTGAATCACTCTATGTATTAAAACAAACCGCATCAAAATCCGTTGCGTAGTTTTAAAGATCTTAGCATACATAGGGACAGATAAAGTGACTTTGGTTTATACTATGTAGTGATAAGCACAGCATTTTATATTTATTATCATAGTAAACATAAAAGATCAATCATTTGGTTTGTTTTCAATTAAAGTAACGGTAGTAATTATAAATTCTTGTGTGGAAAATTGCGGTTGGAAATTGCTTACAGAGTAAGCAAAATTCTGATTAAATTAAGCTATATTAGGAAGGGGGACGCGTTTGAGGGAAAATAATGAAAATATTGGCGAGGGTGATTACACCGCTTCTGTTACACGATTAACTTTGAAACACGTGGGTTTGGTGGAAACAAAAATTTAATTTGACCTTAGGTTAAGTTTTTGAAAACTTTATTCGGACTTTGTAGACGTTAAAACCGTTTAAATTACTATAGAAATGGAAAATTTAACAAAATAGCGTGTGTCGTGAGTTACGTGTTTTATTTTGTGAATAACGCACAGTCACAGTAGGTAATCGCAATTAATTTTCATATCTCAAAAGACAAAGAAATCAAACTTTTCATCAAAAATATAATCAAAAAGCAATTTTCACTATCATAATTGTTTCAAATACTTGTGATTTACATAACACAATAACATAACATAATCATCCACTACATCATCTCATTCTAGTAACTGACACCTAATTAATTTCAAAACTTGTATCTAGGGTATCAGAAACTACGCTCACACTCATTCACACACAAATAGACCATAAGAATAGCCCTAAAAAGTCAATAATGCCTCCACAAATGAACAACACATCACAACACCCAGTCTATTACACAACGTTGCCGACAACTGATGCAATGACCAATAAATCCTTCAACGTAAGCTCTGAAATGGATCACTCTATAGTCCACAGCCCTGCAACATATCTAAGCAATATTCAAATACTTCGGCCGCTATCATCAATCGTGGTGACGTCACACAAGATATAGTACCTACTCCTACACTTGGAGCATTTGCAGCGTCCAAAATGAAAATAGTGAAACAGAAACAACGTAATTAGTGCTCGGGAGCATTTTTTACCTTCTCTTTAAGTGCTCTTTGTTTTCAGTACTGTTGTTTTAAGGAAAAAAGGCACTTAATATATGTCTGCATATTTACGTGAAAAGTTAAGCAGTTGAAAAGTAAATAGGTAAGGATTATGTTTTTTTTTGTATCGTAAAAGTATAAACATAAGTGATTCAAGATCGAAACTATGTAAGTAATAAGTATTATTTATTTACATAGATATTTGACATTGAAAAATATTGTTGCTATAGATATTTCGAAATGAAAAGTATGTATTTGATTCACTAGTTAAATATCTGCAAATCCATCATCCAAATTCGTTTTCCGTATTCTAATTGCACAGACTACAACATTTAAGTTAAGAATATACCTACAATAACACCCATAAACCCAATAACAAAAAAACAAACCAATTTATTAAAAACCGACTAGTAATTCCACTAACGTATTTATCCAACTGATCCCTAGTGCGTTGAAAATTATAATAATAAAAACACGGTGTCGCCCTCACATTAATTAATTCCAGTACGTTGATTCCTGACTGTTATGACGAGAGAAATCCTCCCTGCCGATGGAATTTGCATTTATCCGGGTATCATTAAGGGTTATCCGGTTAGGAGCGGATAACTTATGGTCGAACATACAATCTGCATATAAATAGAAAAGAGTTTTGGGGATCACTGCGCGGTACCGGTATGCTGTTCAGAGGTTATGTAGGAGTCGATTGTCGATATTTACATTAGGTACCTACATCCTACTAATATTATAAAGTCGAATTGTGAGTGTGGATGTATGGATAATTGTTCCTCTTTCACGCAAAAACTACTGAATGGATTTTAATGAAAGGTACAGACGTTCCTCATACCTATGAATAACACATAGTACTTTTTATCCCAAAATTCCCACGGGATAAGGTTCCACACGGGTAAAACCGCGGGGCACAACGTATACCATACTTGCCTTATATGTTTGTACCTGTGTAACTCTATTTAAAAGAAAGGTTTGGTCGTTTGTTTCAATATTTATTCATTACGACTGATTTATTAAACTTACTATCAGAATATAGAACTTTAAAGATAATTAGGTAACGTATAAATAAGTAAAAAAAAAAATTACTCCAAAAAATACTAATTCAATATTCGTTCAACAAACAATTATTTACAGAACATAAGTACTATAATTGGATAATATAGTTCAAAGAAATTTCCATTAAAATTGCATGAAAGCAAATTTAATTGAGGAAACGGAAAAATATAATATGCGTTTCATTTCACTTCGTAAAAATGCAAGTTGGAATTGGAGTGGTTTCTGCATCAGTTAAGTCTAATTGGTTTTGATAACGGAATGAACCTTTCGAACTAGACATGGAATTAAAGGGAACGAGAATGCTTTTATACCTATAGTAAAACAAATATACTGGATCCTATTACAGGCTTTGCGCTTTGTATTCAAGATTAAGAAAATAATCAATCTGTCTGGGCAAGTGCGTGAATGAGTGTGTGCGTAGTTTCTGGTACCCTAGATAGATAGATAGATAAAACTCTTTATTGCCTTTCACAAATAAAACAGCTAAGTATCCTAATGAATACAGTAACAATAATAACTAAAATATAACACAGAAAGAACAATGGGCGGCCTTATCGCTAAAAGCGACTTCTTCCAGGCAACCTTAGGATGAAACAGTCTCTGGTTAAAGTTTAACATGGGCAACAAACAACGAAAGAAGAACAAAAATATGGACAACATCAGTATTAAGTAAATAAATAAATAAGAATACTACTATACTTAATACATATACATAGATACAATTATACCCCTAGATACAAGTTTCGAACTTAGTTAGGGGTCAGTTACATAATGAGATGATGTAGTGAATGATTATGTTATGTTACGTTATGTTATGTCTTGTATGTATTAAGAAAGAAAAGGCTAAAGACCGTTGCAATTATTGCCTGACTGATCCATCAACACAGCTCAAACCACTGAAAAGACAACGCTGAAATGTCACACACAGATATTGAGTCACAATCTTTTCAGTGCCGGCGGCCAAAATTGGAAGCTCCTATTGTAATTTTGAATCTAATGTCATTTGGATACATTTTCAATAAACTGACAACCAAAAGATGCGATGACAGCGACGCTGACACCGGCACAGAAAAGATTGTGCCTCAGTAGTTATTATGACGTAGTACGAAAAAAAGAAAAGTTGCACAACTAGTTATAATTTAATTCTACAGTTACCTGAACATAATAATTATTTACTTCCTTACCTATAAAGACATTAGGTTTATGGTAACTGAGATCTAATAAGGTTTAATTAATAGTTTCCCCAAGGGCTGGGTTCCAAACGTAAGGGTAATTACCCCCGCCTGTGGTATATTTGTTATCCTGTGATGGTAATACAGAACCGAATAATTAAGCCCTAATCTTACAAAATACTTAGCTAAATAGTAAACTATTTTCTTCATGATATCTTAATACTGATATATTTAGAGCGTATTTTCTGGTACTCTAGATACAAGCTCCGAACTTAGTTAGGATTCAGTTACTATAATGAGATGATGTAGTGAATGATTATGTTATGTTATGTTTTCTTCACAAAATTACAAATCTTTAAATATCATGCCAAACAATTATTTTCAAAACAAACCAATGAATTACTAACAACAATAAAACAAATCATACAAGGCGCGTATCTTCAAATCTAAGTCAATAAAATGTACACAGTTTTCCTCGAGCAAATACTTCAAATGCCAATCGTTTTCCAAGAAGTTAATGTAAGGGTGCGTGTAATATGCCAATTAAAGGAGGCAAATAAATTAATACAGGATATATTTACGATGGTTCAGACATGATTCCGGGGGTGAAATGGGTGATAATTTATGTCCGTCCTTGGTTTCAGCCCCGTTACCGAAACAGCGAGTTCTCATATACTATTTGACCGAGTTATTGTTATTAATTGGGCACCTGAGTGTCATAATAGTTTGTATTTATGGGTTTTGTGAGATTACGGTGTTTTGTTACTTATGTGGGGCACGTTAATACAGCTATAATCAACTATGATGGTCTAAGTTGTAATATTAATCATTAACTAACACACTTAAGGAATGTAAGTACCGTTTGGCTTAGTACCTTACTTATGATGTTAAAGTTTATATGTTTGGATGTTTAGATGGCCGGATGTTTGCAAGTTAGTCAAGCAAAAAGTCTGAACGGATCTTGATGAAATATTGTTAGATAAGATCACATAAGATTAGAGCTGAAACGGACAAACCATCGACAGTTAAAATGAATCTAGTTTCCGCTTTTATAATCTATGTACGGGATGTAATCTACGCTATCAACCGCTCGCCCATTTTATGTAAAGTGTCAGTGTCTACAACTGCTACTAGGGAAGTGCTTAGTAGTATAGAGCATATCGATAAAAACTTGCTCATAACTATATAAATGAGAACTTTTTAATAATAAAAAATAATTTATGATTAAATTATATGCTTTATTGAAGAGACCAGAGAGAATCCTGGTCGTGATCCTTATTATATGAGTTTCCGTATCTCACACTGACACTACACCTCATGAATGTACTTGGAATACTAAGGGCATATTTCATGACCTTCAAGTAACATTACTCACCAAGTAAAGTTAGTATTGTCTCTTTCTTACTTTATATCAAGTGACAAAGACAAAACAACTACTCGGAACGTTACTTGAAGATCGTGAAATAGGGCCTTAATCTATTCTGTTGTGTAAGCTATCATTATATAAAGAATACTTTATTTTATGTTAGTCAAACTCCAAACAAACAAATATAGAATGGGGGACACAATATCAAAAGTAACAATTAGGTATCGATTTACCATCAGAAGTCGGCCCGTTAATTCTTAACGACAACCCATAGATTATATCTACATTATGGCATTGACAGTTATGGAAATGCAACCGAACCATGGAATATACAAATATTAATCATAGAGCCACGACTCGCCTCGAATTTATAAACAGCCAGTATTATAGAAAAGTTTCGATTAAAGGAGTTTGCGTTAAAGAAGGTTTGAAAGTGAATTAACAAATCCTACAGTTTATTATTCAATGTGGCCAGCAAACTTGTTGATGAGCTAAGTTTTAATTCGGCACAATAACTTTTAGGGAGTTGACGTTGACTGAAAAAGTTTAACGGACGGTGGGTAATTAAGGACCGTTGTGGATTAACTAGCGAACAAGTAACAATAGTTAAGTTACATTGTTCTGTGCCACAAATCAATTTATTGTTTTTTTTTTCTTTTTGTACTTTGTTGGTGATGATTTTGTGCGTAAAGTTATACGAAAGCTTCTTACTCTAGCTGGCCGTTATCTCTATCAGCTAGTTTTTACTCAATTTTTTCCAGTCAAAAATATAATTTATAAAAAATAACCGAGATATGATAATAGGGTTGATTATATCAAGTCTGATTTTAAATATATATTTTAATATCTTTGATTTACACGAACACTACACATGAAATAAAACACTTAAACGGATTTTTGTCGTAAACAAAATACAACCACGGCAAAAAACAGTTTAAGTGTTTTATTTCAATATATATTTTAAATCCATTACTATATGAAAGAACAATATTAACTAAAACATTCACTTTTGAAAATTATTATATGCATTTGAAATATTTTCACGTTTCAGTTATTACAAGATAAACATAAGATTTCATGGTTTACACAAAGCAAACACAAAGCTTATGAAAAAAATCCTTCGTGTTTCATATTTTAATGAAATACTTTACATACAGAAACTTTGCTTCAAATATAATTGAATGCACTAGATTTAATTTAAGCATAATATGCATTATCTGCGTCATTTCTCAAATCTTGTTCTTAATATTTTTAACCTCATATATAGAATCAGTAAGTTAGCGCCCGCGCCATGGTTCGGCAGGGTCTTGGGTTTAAACCCTAACTTAAGTTAAAATTTAGAATTTTATGTTTTTTTAATCCATTTAAACTGGAAGTAAAAGCTAAGTAAACAACTAAAGTTTGAGGGTAGATAAACATTTTAAAAACTAAGCGCAACTCAAGGACGTACCTACTTGTAGGGAGATAAGTATTTGAAACCTAAACGTAAACACATTTAAACTACACATGTACTTGCAAAACGCATTATCTCGACATTAAAGCAACACTATCCCACACAACATTAAAATGTTTAAGTGTTTGCGTGCACTCAAACAAACTCGCCGTTATTGTCACATAGTTACATAACTTATGTATAAATACTAAGAGTTGGATGTAACTGCGTTCCTCGATAAATAACACCAAAGGGTTCAACTGTAATGCCGTTTGCTCACGCGATCAACTTGACAACTTTCCACCGTACGTCATGTGCTATGCCTTATTTTTTTAACTTCGACTTGAGTTAGACGGGTCATGTATCAATATCGTTTATTGTTTAGATAGAAAAGTTTATTGGAAGTTTATTGGCATTGTATTTTAGATGTGACATTTATATTATTAGTGTCCTACTGTCAGATATATTTTCAAGATAACTGATAAACATAGGCCACCTTTATCGACTTCCATGACGACCTTCATACGCGCGCTGCGTCCAACAACTCTACGCCAGAGAAATAGACAAGTACTTACTTGAAATTTGAACACAATGGAAAGAATGAAACTTGGGTATTATTTAACAATTAATTTAAATCTATATTTTATACAAAATTTATCTTTTTGATAGTAGTTATAGTTAGTCTACGTAAGTTGTAAAATATGTATAACTGACCTACTTTCATGACGGCATATTGCAAAAGTCTTCAATTAAATGTAATCAATTGAGGTTATTTAGAGAGTTATTCAAAGAAATTTTATATGTAATTCAAACTAATAAAAGTACAATTAAAAGAAAATATTTTCCAAAAAGTGACTTAAAAAGTTTCTAATTTACGCTGCACAGGAACTGACTTTATCTACTTGCGGCAGTTTCTGTCTGACTTCGACGAGCGTCTCGCTCCAATAGGGTTGAAACACACCAATGAAATCAGGAGAGTATATTGAGTTATAGCTGTGCCCCGCGGTTTCACCCGCGTAGTTCCCGATCCCGTGGGAATTTCGGGATAAAACATAGCCTATGTCCTTTCCCGGACTATAAGCTACCCCTGTACCAAATTTCAAGTCAATCGGTTCAGTAGTTTAGCCGTGAAAAGGTAACAGACAGACAGACAGAGTTACTTTCGCATTTATAATATTAGTTAGGAAGTTAGGATTTCATACTAGATAATTCCACGTAATTCCAATTTCATCTCATTAAAGTGAAAATTTCGGATAATCCTGTCTGAGCGGATGCCTACCTCCTTTATAAGATCTAGAACTCAACTATATAAGATCTAGATCAAAATGATGCAATCCGTTCTGAGGGTACCTATTTCAAATTTTACTTATGGAATCAAATTACACGTCGAAAGGATGTCATCTATTTTCTATATTTTTTATAATATAAAACTATTCCGTTACTGAGTGATGTACTGACTGTCAAACAAATCACAGCCGAAACGACTGGTCGTAGAGAGCTGAAAGTCACTTGAGTTTGTCACTTGAATTTTTGGAAATTCCCTCCCTAGGGGGAGAAAGGGGGAAAATCGCAAATTCTGCTAGAAATCATTATTCCACGCGGACGAAGTCGCGGGCAAATGCTATATTCTATTAACGTAAAAGCCACTTGTTTAGACCTGCATACTGATTTGAGCTGAATGTTGATAAGTAATAATAAGTACAGTTAGTAAATTGCCATTTACTTACACCGATGTATGTATTAAGAATGCTCGTAAGTATATTAAACAGAATTATTCACATCCTAACCTACATCGTATAGTTTGTCTAATAGAATAACGTATCTCTGTATGTTAGTAGGCTTATCATAAGTCGGGGATCACAATTATTATTTATGATCATGGTTCATTCTTGTGGAACCAACGAAATAAGGAGATATATTAGTATTTTTTTAGGATGAAATGGTTCATTATATTTTACAAGGCCACTGATAGTGCTATATCGGTGGCCAAGTTTTGATCCTCAAAAATATGAGTCGACACGCTAAGAAGAAGAATATTTATTTATAACTAGCTGCGCCCCGCGGTTTCACACGCGTAGTTCCCGTTCCCGTTACCGTAGGAATTTCGGGATGAAAAATAGATGTTGGCCGATTCTCCGACCTACTGAATATGCTCACAAAATTTCTTGAGAATCGGTCAAGCCGTTTCGGAGGAGTATGGCAACGAAAACTGTGACACGAGAATTTTTAGATATTTTTTTTTAATAATATTAATATTCTTTTAGGATATATTATGTGGTTTCAGCCCTAATCGAAATATGACTTAATGCAAGCAGAAATAAATTTATGCAAAGTTCATTACACAATTTTTGACTGTCTGTAGTCACGATTCTTTAATTATGAAAGGTGAAATGGAAATTAATTCAATGGCTACTGAAACTTTAATGTTATAATTTGTATGTGAAAGGGTTGAGAAACTGCGGCTAATTAGAATAAGAATATTTTTAAAGAAGCTAATTTATTCATAACCTATTCCTTTTTCAAACATGTGAAAATGACATAAAACCTTTTTTTAAAGTCCACTTTCAAAATATGACGTCCCTTGTTCGTGTTCGCAAATATTTAAAAATATCGAATGAATGTTTAATTCGATAGACTACGCAAAGGTACGAGATATTTTTAATTTAAAAATTGAATCAATTCTATTTGCAATAAACGCGCGAGTTTATTTTGAAAAACGAACTAATAAAACGATAGCGCCGCATAGACAAGCTCAGCATGTTTTTTACTTACCTGTTTCAGTTTCCAATATTAAATATATGTACCAAAAACAATATTCGATACGATAACGGGTGTCCGAAACCCATTGGACTAAGGACAGAATGGCCAATGAATTTTCAGTGAATCGTCTGAGCTAAATGTTTGGTACGCCTGTCAGGTGCTATAGCAATTTCGTCCGGACGAAGGCCCAGCCTATACGCGTATCTATACTCATCTTGGGCGAGACACCAGCTAATACGATGTGTCTCAAACTTTATTCATTTTAGTTTTATTGGTTGATTACGTCATAGCCTGCACGTATTTTAGGGATAGTATTTTGTTGATATTTGATATTCTTTGTTCAATAAATAAGTTAAACAATTGTAAATTAGTATACAGGCTTGACAGTATTATAAAAGGATTTGGTAAATAAAACTTTGACCTTAAAAAATTGGCTTAGGTGACATCCCGCCAGTAAAATATCTCGCCTTGTGGCGAATTGACACTTTTACAAATCGATAGTTGACGTTTAGATATCGCCAGAAAACCAACGATGGTATTGAGTACATATACCTAAGTACCTACTATAATTTGTTCATAAATATCAGTATTATAACTGAAATTGATTAAAAATCCAAGGTGTTAAACTTCATATCAAATTAAGATTCAAAGTTTATCAAATGGCAATATAATTAGATTACATTCACCGCCCCTTGTAATTCGTGTTTAATTTTTAAAAGGTTATAAAAAGTTTGAGAATCTTTAACTGATACGTTTTGTTTTTATTACGTTGAGAAAGTTCTCATAATGACCTTTTTTATCTTCAAATATTACTCTTTTCTCTTTTTTTGTCATTAGATATTATCGGGTTTTAAAATACATCTTAAGAATACTTATGACCATTTGGAACAGGAAGTCAGTAGGTAATATCTGAAGCTTATCAAGTAAATGTCTAAAAAATAGCTTATTATCTATACTAATATACAAAGCTAAAGAATTTGTTTGTTTGGTAGAACGCGCCAATCTTAGGAACTACTGGTCCGATGAAAAATTATTTCGGTGTTAGATATCCCATTTTTCAAGGAAGGCTATAGGCTATATTTTATCCCCGTATTCCCACGGGAACGGGAACTATGGATGTAAAATCGCGGGGCGCTTCTAGTAATAATATAAAGTTTTCACAAGATCGTATTTTAATACATCATAACTAATACGAAACGAGGCATTACGAGAATTTAATAAACAAACTATGACATAACAACTATAATACCAATAAACAAAAAAAAGTAATATCGAAACAAATAAAGTTATATCTCTGTCATATTTTTCCGAGAAAATCCTATCTAGAATATGGTACGCTTCCAACATTTTGTGGGAATGATAAACGATAAGCATAGTGGAACATGCACCACGCCCTCTGTCGGCGATGCGAGCCAATAACACACGGGGAATGTTACGAAAACATAGGCAAGATGGTGTTAAATATTGGCAAAAAGGTTGAGAAAGTACGTAATTTTGATAGTGAACATTAAGTTTATACGTACGTATTTTTTGGTAGAGAAGACACCTAAATCTAGCCGCGAATGAGTGGCATAAAATGACATGATAAAAAAATGTACTCATACCTAATATCATTAATACATATAATTCGATTTCTTGTGGTATGCTTAATTTAATAAACTTGCAGTTTACTAAAATATAATTGTCAAATGACATGAATTTTAGAAAATTATACGATATACTTGTTTTATTTTATGTTATAGCATAAAACAGACAGTCTGGTCATAAATGATCATATACGATAACCAATACTATGAGCAGAAGAAGGGTTAAATACACTATAATTTACTTTCATTTTATATTTACAAAGAATTATTTATGCTACATATGTGAACCCAGGTATAACCAACTAGTACGAAGTAATTTAATAAAACACAGGTCCGTTAATGAAGAGATTAAGAGTAAGCAAAGTTAAATACCATAAGACACACTCAAAACTTTGACAAGGTATGTGGTTTTCTACTTAAAACTTTTGTCATTAAGTTTAGTTAATGAAATAATATAGTTTTAAGTACATTTCACGTCTTTGGTCAAACAAAAACTGTTTTTATCCTAATCCTAACTAATATTATAAATGGGAAAGTAACTCTGTCTGTCAGTCTGTTACCTTTTCACGGCTAAACTACTGAACCGATTGACTTGAAATTTGGTACAGGGTTAGCTTATGGTCCGGGAAAGGACATAGGCTATGTTTCATCCTGAAATTCCCACGGGATCGGGAACTATGCGGGTGAAACCGCGTAGAACAGCTAGTTTACTATATTTTGTACAGACACGGTCAATCTTTATTTGGGATCAATGTTCACGAACTAAATTGTCAGTGATTGAAGTTTATTGACGGGTTGATACATTGGATTCAGGATTTGAAAATCGCGATCTACATTTACTGGGAATGGGTACTACAACAACAAATATAAATACAACCTATACAGAAATGAAAAGTTGAAAACTTTTACGTAAGTAATACAATAATTTTATCAAATTAGTGTATTGTCATCGGTCCTCGATAAATCTACAAAATTTGAACGAAATCTGGCCGTTACAAACATACAGATGAAGCTAAGAAAAAGCGTGTAAAAAATCAATACAATTTATGGCTTTGTCATTGCCAATTCCAGTTAAAAAAATGACAGTTTGCCAGAATATGGTTCCCAATAATAATTAGACATGGGACAAAATATGTCTAGAAAAAAAAGAACGAGTATTACTCCGCTTACTCCACAACAAGACATACAATTTTACGCATAACTCAAATAAAAACTTTCTACGTCACTCAGAACACCTCAGATTAATCTACTTATAACTTTTTGTCAACTTTTTTACTGCTAATACGGGTTGTTGGGGTAAATCTCGTTGAGGCGGGGTTGATCAACAAAAACAAAAGAGTGTCGCGTTACGACGCATCACAGCGGAGGGATGGAGGCCTACATTTGTTTTTGATTAAACAAATTGTTCGTACAGTTTATTGCTCCCTCGGGAACCCGCTGCACTTCTGTTGTGACTTTTGTTCATTGGTTTATTTTGATGGGAAACGCTTTATGCGATGTGTGTGCTTTGGTATTTGATAATTTTAAGGTTAATTAGAGGTAAAGGTCAAGTTGTCGTTAAAGATATTATAGTTATATCAAATTCATCAATACAGTACTAATAATAGATAATATAGTCGCACTTTCCTTTCAGTGGCGACACAGAATAATTAATAGTTGGTAGCGGTAAGTAAAAGTCAAGTACTCGACATTTCGTTTACTTTAATGGTAGAAACTATTAACTTTACAAAACAAAAAGTAAGTATTGCAAATTATTACGAAACAATATCATTCTTTAACATTCAATTAAAAATGAGTCAAAACTAAACATTAAGTAACGCAGTCACAAAACAAAAAAGTAACATTAACGACCCAAAAGCATCTTTTGGTCATTTTGGTACCAAATAAACTACACAAAATACCCACAAAAGAAACACAAACATCCTATTATTACTCTAAAAATCCCCATAACTGTTCCTGGCATCCCATAAAAATACTCGACGGAACATAACAGTGATTTAATATACTTGTTATTTCGTTACAGTAACAAACATAGGCTGTTATTCCTCTCACGGAGAACAGGTCACGTTCGCATCCAATAATTCAGCTGCGACTCATCTCGCACCCGCTACAATTTACACGAGAATACCAAATAAACCTTCATATTTTCATATGTTTTGCTTTGTACTTATGTATATTAGGCTGATTACTGGAGATTCGATATTGTAGGTTAGGTATAACATAACATAACATAACATAACATAATCATTCACTACATCATTTCATTATAGTAACTGACCCCTAACTAAGTTCGAAACTTGTATCTACGGTATCAGAAACTACGCACACACTCATTCACACACACATCCAGACCGAGACAAATATTTACACAAATATTCACCCCGCGCGGGAATCGAACCCGCAACCTTACGGATGGCAGTCCGGCTTGGTGACCACTCTGCCATCGAGGTATGTTGGTTACGTTTAAGAGACATGTTTTCTAAACAAAGGTTTGTTAGGTAGCTTTTTTTATAAAAAACTAACTTAGTTAAATATTCTAAATCAGAGTATAAACAAAGTCGCTTTCCACCGTCTTCCCTTTACAGTACAATTAGATAAACGCAGTAGTCCGTAGCTACCTATAGTACAGATTATGATGCTTTCATAGCTGAAGAAGTGATTAAAAAAGGGGTATTGGTTTATTTTTTAATAAAAAGCGGATGGAACCGCGATTCACAGATAGTTTATTACATATAATAATATACCATCTGGTAGTTTCAACATTCCAACACAGTCTGATCGATTTGTTGTTTTTTGTCAGTCTAACTCAGAGGGAAATTCCTAAACGATGAAGATTATTGCGTTCTTATTATCACATCTTTTTTAAAGGGTTTGTATATAAGAATTGGTAAGCTATTTTCTGATCTGAATTTCTGGTTTAGGCCAATGTTTAATTGAAAACAAAACTTAAATTTGCGGCCTTTATGAAAACATCTTATATATAAAATTCTCGTGTCACAGTTTTCGTTGCCATACTCCTCCGAAACGGCTTGACCGATTCTCATGAAATTTTGTGAGCATATTCAGTAGGTCTGAGAATCGGCCAACATCTATTTTTCATCCCGAAATTCCTACGGGAACGGGAACCACGCGTGTGAAACCGCGGGGCGCAGCTAGTTACATATAATAATATACCATCTGGTAGTTTCAACACTCCAACACAGTCTGATCGATTTGTTGTTTTTTGTCAGTCTAACTCAGAGGAAAATTCCTAAACGATGAAGATTATAGCGCTTGTATTATCACATCTTTATTAAAGGGTTTGTATATAAGAATTGGTAAGCTATTGCCTGATCTGAATTTCTGGTTTAGACCAATGTTTCATTTAAAACAAAACTTGAATGAAGCCAAATTCCGCGGCAGAAAAAAGTTACAGCCATTTAAAAAAAAAAAATGCCTACATTATGCAAGGAGTTCCAAGTGCTGTAGCACTTAGTGTGGTACATCATTCGATAGGTATCGTTAAGAGGAACAAATGATTCTACGGGAATGAAGCCAAATTCCCCGGCAGAAAAAAGTTACAGCCATTTAAAAAAAAAAAATGCCTTCATTATGCAAGGAGTTCCAAGTGCTGTAGCACTTCGTGTGGTACATCATTCGATAGGTATCGTTAAGAGGAACAAATGATTCTACGGGAATGAAGCCAAATTCCCCGGCAGAAAAAAGTTACAGCCATTTAAAAAAAAAATATGCCTACTTTATGCAAGGAGTTCCAAGTGCTGTAGCACTTAGTGTGGTACATCTTTCGATAGGTATCGTTAAGAGGAACAAATGATTCTACGGGAGTGAAGCTGTATTCCCCGGCAGAAAAAAGTTACAGCCATTTAAAAAAAAAAATGCCTACTTTATGCAAGGAGTTCCAAGTGCTGTAGCACTTAGTGTGGTACATCATTCGATAGGTATCGTTAAGAGGAACAAATGATTCTACGGGAGTGAAGCTGAATTCCCCGGCAGAAAAAAGTTACAGCCATTTAAAAAAAAAAATGCCTACTTTATGCAAGGAGTTCCAAGTGCTGTAGCACTTAGTGTGGTACATCATTCAATAGGTATTGTTAAGAGGAACAAATGATTCTATGGGAGTGAAGCTAAATTCCCCGGCAGAAACAAGTTACAGCCATTTAAAAAATATATATGCTTACTTTATTCAAGGAGTTCCAAGTGCTGTAGCACTTAGTGTGGTACATCATTCGATAGGTATCGTTAAGAGGAACAAATGATTCTACGGGAACGAAGCCGAATTCCCCGGCAGAAAAAAGTAACAGCCATTTAAAAAAAAAATGCCTACTTTATGCAAGGAGCTATTTGGCTAAGCTACTAAACTTATTTAAACACGATATTTCGCAATTTTTTATAAATTATGATGAGGTAACGGTAAAGGATTAATTTGTAAGATTTTGTGCGTCTTAATCACTATCATATCATTCTAAATCATTTTGAAGCTCCACTCTCCAACTTCCCAAGAACTTTGTCTGTTTTTGAAGTGAAAACTTCTTTAGCGGCGCTGAGCACTTTTTTTGTATGGGTAAAAACTTTCAAACTCGCGTCAGGGTCACGTGATGCTGATCGAAAAAGCGTAAGATCAACATCACGTGACGTTTATGATAACTGAAGTAAGAAACAAACATTGTATTCTACCTCATAAATGATAGTACTTTTATACTTATATATACGTTAATATTGAAGTTTTCACTTCTGCCGGCACTCCCGGAGTGCTACCTTTTTTTTCAGTAAGGCTATGATTAATGAACTCCTTGAATCAGTTTAACGTAACACAACCGAGCATAGCTCATTTCTTTTACCCGGAAGGCTGTGATTAATGTACTCCTTGAATTAGTTTTACATAACACAACCGAGCATAGCTCATTTTTGTTTTCCCCAAAGGCTATTTACACGGACTCCTTGAATTAGTTTAACGTAACACAACCGAGCATTTTTTTTAAATGGCTGTAACTTTTTTCTGCCGGGGAAGTCGGCTTCACTCCCGTAGAATCATTTGTTCCTCTTAACGATACCTATCGAATGATGTATCACACGAAGTGCTACAGCATTTGGAACTCCTTGCATAAAGCAGGTTTTTTTTTTTAAAAATGGCTGTAACTTTTTTCTGCCGGGGAATTCGGCTTCACTCCCGTAGAGTCATTTGTTCCTCTTAACGAGACCTATCGAATGATGTATCACACGAAGTGCTACAGCACTTGGAACTCCTTGCATAAAGCAGGTATATTTTTTTTTAAAATGGCTGTATCTTTTTTCTGCCGGAGAAGTCGGCTTCACTCCCGTAGAATCATTTGTTCCTCTTAACGATACCTATCGAATGATGTACCACACTAAGTGCTACAGCACTTGGATCTCCTTGCATAAAGCAGGTATTTTTTTTTTTTAAATGGCTGTAACTTTTTTCTGCCGGTGAATTCCGCTTCACTTCCATAGAATCATTTGTTCCTCTTAACGATACCTATCGAATGATGTATCACACGAAGTGCTACAGCACTTGGGACGTTTTGCCCAATATCCTTTGCGGCCTTTATGAAAACATCTTATATATAAAATTCTCGTGTCACAATGTTCGTTCCCCTACTCCTCCGAAACGGCTTGACCGATTCTCATGAAATTTTGTGAGCATATTCAATAGGTCTGAGAATCGGCCAAGATCTATTTTTCATCCCGAAATTCCCACTGGAACAGGAACGGGAACTACGCGTGTGAAACCGCGGGGCACAGCTAGTAATATTATAATAATTGCGAAATTTTCCAGTTACATGGTTTCTGAAGCATACATCGGTTTTTGCTTAAAGCTAATTACCATTCAAAACAAGATGTTATGTAAAAGTAATAGAGTTGAACTTCGACTATGAATAATAAGTGCGTTGAACCAACTCCGAGGTGAGTCACTAACTCAGCCAGTCATCTATCATAATGGCATTAAGTTCTTATGACTAGTCACTTTTATGTCACGGTATCAACTACAGAACCTTTATCATTCGTCTTCGTGACATAGATATATGTAACTATATAGTAATACTAGCAGCGCCCCGCGACTTCGTCCGCATGGTATACTAACTACCGGCAGAATTTGTGTTTTTCCCCCTTTTCTCTGCATAGGGGGGGGGGGGGGAATTTCCAAAAATCCTCTCTTAGCGGATGCCTACGTCATAGCATTTATCTGCATGCCAAATTCCAGCCCGATCCGTCCACTGGTTCGGGCTGTGAGTTGATAGATCACTATGTCAGTCAGTCAGTCGCCTTTGAGTTATATATTTAGATAAACGAATCTATAAATAGGACGGCAAGTAACCCTGGTATCCAATATCATAAAACACAAAACTGCAAGCTCCCAGATCCCCTTCATCCCATTTGAGCCGTAAAAAGAGAACGCGGAAAACTCTAAAAGAAAATATGACATACATAAATACTACCACCAGACGATGTTCAACTGAATCCTTTTAAAAATTCAATTTATTACACTGCAATACGCAATCCGGTTCGAAGTTTTGTTACACTTAACTTTTTAACACTTTAAAACTTCAAAGTCGATTACACCAATTACACTTAAAAAAAGTAAGTATAAAAATTAACTACATATGTGTATGAGAGTAATTCACATACTCAATTTGGTGTATTCGCGTACACGCGTGTGTAATGTGATTAGGGCAGACGACGCGACACGTGTGCTAATGTGGTCGCGAGCGCGTGTCGGGCGCGCGTGGCGGGTCGCGTCGCGCGAGGCGCACTGCCGCCCTTGTTCGGGAAAACAACTTTCCATGCAGCCTCCCGCCCCGCTACACTACGGATGCGCACTTGCAGTTTTACTACGCTTTCTTTGGTAACATTTTTTGGCTTGCGATTGTGTTAAATACGTTAGCTGTAGTGACATTGGATAACCTTGTATGACTCTATTTAGGTGTTGATTCTATATTTGTCATAGATATATTTGTAATTTATACATAAGAGATTTTTATACATGGAAAGCTAGTTTGTATACATTATATTTTCTTATTATTCATTATTCAAAGATATAATTTATAAAATCTGGAACCAAGTTAAAAAATTACTTAAAAGTGCTATTTTAATTACATAACGAGCTAAAAAACAAACAAGATGCAGGCCTCTTGTTTTCTTTTCAGCTCGTAAACAAACGAAGCAAGTTAATTAAAATATCAAATGTTGTTGCTGAATTCTGAAAAGGGGAATTAAAAATTTAATCAAAACAAAAGTCAGCCTTCGTCAAACCTTCAATGAAGTATGAAATGGTTTTGATACCATTTTCGACTTCATTGAAGGTTTAAATCATTTGTATAATAAACTGCAAACTTTACAATATAACTGGATCATATAATTTGTAAAAAAAAATTGACGGAGTATATTAATTTTTTGTCACTTAGCCAAAATCCTTTACACACAAACACAGCTACTTATAGTTACAAAATACGTTGTTTGCTATCTTCTACGACAGGCTGAAAGTTATTTACGTGTCCAGGAACAGGGCGATAAGTGTTCGTTCCAGATTCCTGCCGCGCGGTAAAGGCTTCCTGCGGCGTCGTGGTGACAACAATGTCGTACGTGTGTGTACTGCCTTAAATATCAACGTATATTAGGTTATTTATATTGTTTGAGTTCGAGTTCTAATACTCGTAGCTAAGATAAAAACGGTAAATTTTGCGTATAAATAAAATCACAATTATAAAAGTTTCCATACATATTTCTTCACAATACTTTCACATATAGAATCCGAAGTTTGTAGCGAACTGCTTATAGCAAACGTTTGACAAAAATTGTTCAGTTTGATGATTTTGAAGACATCTTTATTGCTTTTTTTTCTATTGCGTGCTTATTCTTCTAATTATCATTCTTTAAATATTAAAACATTAATCATTCACAAAAATCGCGTTGTTTAAGACAACGCTAGATAAATTCAAATAATCACCAACATTCATTGCAATACCACACACAAAGCCCCATAAAAGTACTAATTCATTGTTTTCCACGAGGAAACGCTATAAAATTAAGTTTACTATACATTTAACTACATTTTATATATATTAGATTGTATATAAACACAGAGACGGGCTATAAAATAAACTATTCCATAGAAACAAACCGTGGGTCAAGTCACGTTTACTTCCTATAACTCGCACTGACATCTTAGAGCGAGGGAATTGCTTTTTGATCTTATACGAAACTTCAGAAAGTGGAATACGTAAAGCTAAGCACGATCCGGTGGATATTTAAAGGATAAAGGAGGGAGATCGCTGTTTCTAAACAGTTTTGGCATAATAGGTTAAGTTATGAAACGATAAAAACTGGTTTTTGTTAATGTTTATACAAGTTTGACATGGATGAAACTTAACTATATGATTATAACTATATTATAACTTCATGAGATAACCGCTTTCAAAAAATATATTTTGAAATAGGTGTGTACTGTGGTCGTTACCTGCACCATTACCTTGTTTTTACGTCAATTTCAGGATAAAAGTATCGTATGAACCATTTTTGGTCCTGAGTACCGTGTCTGCCCCTAATTTCTACTAGTTTCATCCAAAAAATTCGCGTTTTGCCTGTATGAACATACAGACAAACAAGAATTCTAAATACTTTTTTCTGTTGCGATATGTCTGTAATATAAAAACTACGACAAAAAAACCTAAATTATTCATCATATTTTTTTGCGTAAACAGGAAATATTCTTAAAAAACAAACACTCCTCTAATTGAAGTAGCTGCCGCAATGTTCATCCACTTTAACGCATCGGTGCCAGTGTAAATTAGAAGAGTGCACCGCCCCAAACAAGGAGTCGAACCCCATGACTTGCACTTTGAATGCACATTTTAATGGCCCTGTCCTTACTTCAAACGCGCTCACTAACTTGGTTAAATCTATGGTGGTAGTAACTGCTATATAATCTATGTTCTTGTTTTCAGTTGGCGGTAATTAAGGAAGCACTAAGAAAGATACAGTTGTTGCTGAAAGTTAAGATTGTGAGAGTATTATATTGTGAATTAATTACTTGATTTCAAGAAATATTCTTTTATATTTTGAATTGTGCCGCTTTGGCTTCGTTCAGCGGCGATTTTCTTGTGCTTTTTCCAGAATGTTCTTTTATTCAAACGTTGCATATTGTATTGGAGAGTATTATATGAATTAATTACTTATTTCAAGGAATATTCTTTTATATTTTGAACTCGTGCTTCTTTGACTCCGTGAGGCTGCGATTTTCCCATGCTTTTTCCAAAATGTCCTTTTAACTCAAACGTTGCATATTGTATTGGAGAGTATTATATGAATTAATTATTTGATTCAAGAAATATTCTTTTATATTTTGAATTGTGCCGCTTTGGCTTCGTTTGGCAAAATGTTCTTTTATTCAAACGTTGCATATTGTATTGGACAGTATTATATGAATTAATTACTTATTTCAAGGAATATTCTTTTATAAATTATGAATTGTACCGCTTTGGCTTCGTTTGGCGGCGATTTTCTTGTGCTTTTTCCAAAATTTCCTTATATAAATATAAGATATGCAACGTTTTTAAACGTATATACATATTGTACTTGTAAGCGGGCAGTTTTCAATCAGACCTCTCCAGTGGGGTCCTTTGTGCGTACTGCGATTAACTATTAAACTTTTGAGGGCTCAAACTTCGTGTAATTACTGTCGATGATATTATTACGACAACCAGGACCAATGACTTAATGTACCCTTCGAAGCACGGAAACGGTTATGAAATTAAAAGCTTCTGGAAACGGCTATCCATCACTACTAGGACGACAACAAACGTGGCTTAGCCGTACAGATTGCAAACTATTCTCGGTAAGTACTAGGCTGTAGGAGAGATTCACTTAATTTTGAAACAAACAGAAGCGTAAAAAATACGTCATATTAAAAATACTTTTGTTTTTTTTTTCAAACATTTTAACACCTATTTCATGTCTGTATTCTAAATTTTATTTTACGACTCCAACAAAAATTGTAGTTACTATTATTTGTGTGTTGCATTGAAACGGAAACATTTATAGCACAATACGGGGTGTGTGTACTTGGTCCCACTAGTTCTAATGTAGGCAGTTCAACAGGGGCCCGACGCCCTTCGACTTAAGATACAACGCGTATTCTCAGTAGCTGGGTGATTCTCTGATGTGTTTTTTAGGGGAAATTATTAAAAAAATACTCAACATTCTTTTAATTATTAGATGTAATGATTCATAATGACTTGCTAGTTCATGTTTTTTTAGGCACATGCAGATGTAGACTTTGTAGCACTGCTACTTATGTCACTTTTACTTATAAGTAATAGAAAAAACTAAACGTAACTATACAGTTTGTTGCAGACCCCATTCATACATAATATTAAAATGTTTTAAGTAAAAACAATACGAATGCAAAAATAAGTAAATCATATTACTTTAATCCCAAATTTCACAAATAACTTCTCTTTACTTCTTACTAACATCAAAATTTTCATCACTTGTTAAGAAATAAATATCCTTGCACTTTTCAAATTGTTTCGCAGTATGAGAATATGACGGCAGGCGACGTGTGGCGATCATAAATTGGTTGGGTTTGATTAAGGCGGCGCGATCTCGCAGTGCACCGAGCGGTCCCCTCGATGCACCGGTGCACTTATGTACAGGGTGATGTTGAGTTTACAGGGTAATATAACGATATTAGTGGTGTAGGTTAGGCTTCAAACTTAGGTTAGGTATTGCCGGCGTATAATTTTTATTACTATGGCAATATTAATGTTAAAAAAAAAAATTAAGTCTGTAGGGAAAGTAGCGTTGTTATTTTTAAATTTTTTTTCGTCGTCATATTTGACATTATTTTTAATTAAAAGTTAGTAATCAATGAAGATAATAAATCAAGATGATTTTGCATACTTCATTATCAAATTTTTTATAGAATCAACGAAACCGCGGGGTACCGTTAGTTGTTACTCATACTCATCATAACATTAAAAAAATAAATTTCCTAAGTAATAAAACTCCATAAATACGCCAGCCAATAATAAAAATGTTTTTAAATGAGACTGTAAAATAACACCCCGTAGATAAATATCGCCACATTGCCATCTACTTTGGGGATTAGTGTTGTAAGAAGGGGATCATTTATTTCCTTTCTATTCAACGAATTCTAAAACTTATCCTCTCGCTGGTTCTCAACTTTTTGATTAGTTTATAAAGTTAATTTTGAAAGTAAATTGTGTAACTCATTTTTCGATATTTGTGTAGAAATTGAAGTAATGTTTGCATTATTTTAAATTTAATTAGACCAAAAAAAATCAAATTCCCCGTATCTTCAGAACGTTTGTAAGTTGAATTTGTTGGTATTTTTTACGTGGGAAACTTACGAACTTTTAATGTCCTGGCCTTGGGCTATTACCGCCTACTTATGATTTAAATATTGCCTACAATAAACAACAAAACAGAAATAAAAGAACGTAATTTTAGCAAAAAATACAAAAGAGTCGAAAAAGTTTTTGTCTGTGATAAAAAATTCATAAACATTTTACTTAATTTATCTCCTGATAAAATGTACATACCAAGTAGATTCTAATACGTTAACCCTATAAAATCAAGGACATTGTATTTACAAAGCCTGCACTTTAAATTAGGATATTAAATAAAAGTATAAGCATACGTCGTGACATTCACGCTTAAGAATAAAGGTAAACAGCAAACAGTTTGAACATCAGTGGCTTATCGTGTGAATAATCGCAGCGAGCAATGTCCGGATTTGATGAAAGAAACCGGCAACTCCCAGGGGCGGAGATGACGTCATTGATACACATCTTTAAAGAAAATCTAAAGAGGCTGACTATACTCCGGAAAATACGTTTTGTGTTGTGCGTACCTTTATTTTTAATCAATATCAGATTTCGGTCGTGGTTTCCGGAATTATCTGTTACATTAAAAAATTAATCATTCTACCACTGTCATATTCATCTAGACGACGCTTAACAAAATATATGACGATGATGATGATGAAAAATAAACGTGTCAGGAGGTTTTACGTCAGCTAATAAAAAGTACATTCAAATGTATTCAGTTGTTTCGACCGAAAAACCTAAGTATATAAAATTTAAATCTAACTTAACCGACACCCAATTATATCTAGAAACAGCGTTTAAAGCAATCGTTTCATTGTCATAAAGTCATAATACAGTGTAGAGGAAAGCCAGAGGTTAAAACTCGTGAGCTGTCATGGTGTAGCATGGTGCTGTGATTTAGGACGGCGCGACGCACTGGTCGGGCGTATGGGCCAATCGTGGGATGGAATCAGTGTTTGAAATATGTACAAGTTAATATGGACCTACTAGAATAAACTGTTTGTGAAGAAACTACATTAAAACTGTATATTGAAGTTGTAAATTATGGATAAACTGTTTAGGTTTTTAAGGATAGGGAAAATTGTAGATAGATTTAAGAGAAAATATATGAAAGTGTTTCGTAATTGAGTTAGTTTTCTTTGGAATTGCCAAATAAAGTGATTTAAGTGTTAAGAGTTCTAATATTTTATACTCATCCTAGAACTATTCATCTTAATGTCTCTGTCCGTCTAATGTTTGTGTAAATGTATCTCCCTACTAATAAGATAAAAGTGTTTGTCTTATTTGTAGAATATTCTCCAAAATCACTGCACCAATTTTAAAAAGTTTTACTCGGGAACGGCATAATTAAAAAAAAATACAATTCAAAGTTAAAGTCAAAGTCAAAAATCCTTTATTCAGTTAAGGCCTCAATGAGGCACTTATGAACGTCGAAATTGATTCTACCACCGATTCGGAAATTACATCAGCCGAGAAGAATCGGCAAGAAAACCGTATTTTTTTAAATAAAATAAAATACAAACAGTACCTTAAAACTAGTACAATGTCATAGATGAAAGTAGAAAACAAAAAATAAAATCTATAAATATAGAAAAATATTCCTTTTTAATTCCATAACTTATATATAAACCTAGTCCCACATACAATTAACAAATATAGCCATAAACAGCAACTGATAATGTCGTTTGTCCCTTAACACTGCCCTGGCTGTACCAGGAGGGATCCATTGGCCCGGAGGCAGAATTAACCATCGCCTGTTAATGACGACAAATGGTCACCGAACAACGAATAATGGCCCGGTCAGCTCCCAAACTGCTGATATCACATGTAAATGCCAGCGTACAATCCCTGGATATAGATTGGCACATAAAGTCATATGTATAAGTGTATTTATTATGTAGAAATCCTACTAATATTATATATGCGAAAGTTTGGATGTTTGTGAGTTTGGATGTTTGTTCCACTTTCACGCAAAAACTACTGTACCGATTTAGATTAAATTTGGTACAGATGTTCCTTATAACTAGGAATAACACATATGATACTTTTTATCCCGAAATTCCCATGGGGTTGGGATTCACGCGGGTAAAAGGGTGGGGCGCAGCTAGTTTGATCATACTTTTTTTCTTTGGCTTCCCATTTTTTCATCTGACCGCGTTTATCTCAAAGACAATTGAACATAATGTGTTACTTTGTTATGGCCTCCACTATTAGGATGACTTTTAATTTCTAAAAGTACCTCGAACTCAGAATTATTATACTGTTACAATGCCTAATATGATAATCAAACTTGTATTTTTCAAAGGCTAAATATATTTTGAAGCGATGCGAATTATTATTTTTAATTATTATATTAAATATTTTTCCATCTATTATAAATCATCTATTACTACAATCAATTTGTATGCCATCTAGTATCGAGTAGCGGCAATAAAATATATCGTAACCATCGGCCCCTCGCAGTAACAACCCTTCAATATCAGATTTACCGACCTCTAACCAGAGGGCGTAATGGGACGCGATCAATAGAATATAACACAAGCAAAAATATACATAGAACTATAATAAATAGCAATATTTATTTTAATGAAATTTTAATTAAATAAATGGTTATTTATTAGAAGATCAGATAAAATAATTATAATACATATATTTACTGTCCTCACTAACGCGAAACTAAATAGAGCAAACTTGTCATTTTAAATGTGTCTTAATTTTGTGTGTGCTAGTTCAGATTTGTGTCTATAAAAGTATCTATGGATTACTTGTACTCTTTTCCTCGTACTCATTCCCAATTAAGTATAAGTACAATTCGGTTACCAAATACTTATAATAGTTAGTTAGTAACACTTACTAAGTATACTTTATGAACAAAATGTTTCAACGCAATATTTCCTTTCCATCTGCGAAGCTTACCCGCAAATGTTCTCTTCAATGTAGTGGAGCCATTCATTATGTTTCTGTAGGGCTTCCGAAGGCTCTCAGGGATCGTAAACCTTCTGTCCGCAGTTTAATCTTTCGGAAAATTTGAATCCAGATAAAGGCTTACAACGGTAGACATTAATACCTTTTAATTAATTTCGATGAAAATTTTAACACATTTTTGTTATTTCTGTTAGTTAATTTCGAGTTGTTAGAGAAAGGAAATGTTTATATTTGGAACTAGCGGTCCGCCCCGGCTTCGCACGGGTCCAATTTTCCCGTTGATTTTCCAGATTTTTTTTACATAAGAACCTTCTCCTGACAATAACAAACACAACAAAAAAAGAATTGGCCAAATTGATCCAGGCGTTGTTGAGTTATGCGCTTACCAACACATTTTGCGATTCATTTTTATATTATAGACTAGCAGCGCCCCGCGGCTTCACCCGCGTAGTTCCCGTTCCCGTGGGAATTTTGGGATAAAAAGTATCCTATGTGTTATTCTGATGTATAAGCAAGATTATTGTAAAGTTTCATTAAAATCCATTCAGTAGTTTTTGCGTGAAAGAGTAACAAACATCCATACATACAAACTTTCGCCTTTATAATATTAGTAGGATATAATGTAAAAAATTATAAACATTGGTATAATAATACATAAGATTGACCTAGTCAAAAATCAGAAAATCGAAATTAAATATAGTAAGACATAATTACATAAAAAATCATCAACTCTGATTATATCACCCTGGACCCAAATATGTATAAAAGAAATGGGGTGGACTTTTGGCCAGTAATGGTACTCAAACGGTTAATAGAATAAAAACCCTACGGGAATAATAAGTCCAAATTAATAAAATCTTAATAATGTGACTTGAGATCGATACCTCAGGCCACATTTTTTATCAATCGTGATTACTCAGACAGACGGAGGGCTAGAAAGAAACTCACCATGAATATCTATCCTTTAGCTGGCTTGAGATCACGTCGCCTCGGAAACACTCAGGAATAAAATGACTCATTGGAAATTTCCATCTGTTTCTCTGAACAACATACAAAGTCTCATAAAAACGAGCAGCAAAAGACTTTCCACGAGTACAAAAGAAGAAAATAATGTAATCGAATATCTCCTTAGTTCATTAACCTATTGTCCCAGAGACAGGTGCTTACATTGACACGAAATGTAACAAAAGCTCAGAGGACCCGTAAACCTACTTCGTTTTATCTTTCGGAAAATTTGAATTCGGAATTAAAATCGACCCGCATTGTAATTTGCGAGGTACGCTAATTTAACGAGCTTCGAAATTGGAACGTTTTCGAAATGTTGTTTTTTTAATCAGATTTTGGTGTTTAATTAATGAAGATAATTTATCAATTACTTAATCATAAAAAAGACGGAAGAACCATAGAAAAATATCCTTAATATACAAATAATACCCCTTGACCCCTTCTTATTTATGAGCTGACACATAAACGAAGAGAAAACATGAAATGAATGTGTGATATTATCAGCAGACCTTGCCAACATTTTGATCGATGTCTCTCAATGCCATCGTAACGTATGCGAATTGGTAACGCATTAGGAAAAATACGTCCAAAACCTTCTAATTTATTTTTAAAACTAGTGTATTCTACTGCCGGAAAAGTATCTTAAAACTTGTTATGTAATGTTTCCAATGCGTGAATGAAGTTTATTCAGAGTTCACACAAAAACTCAAACACCTACTTAAGAGTAAATTTAGCGTAAAAGCTATAAAAATATAAATTCAAAAGAGCACAAAGCCTTTGGACGGATACAACGCGACCCACGAACTAGCTTCAGGAAAATTGCTAAAGTTTGTGTATACGACACGCTCTGAAAAACCCGGCAGAGGTACAAAGCCACTGTATGTGGGACCATAAGAGCGGAAAATTCGATTTTCTACCCCGCGCCTCCTTAATGCGCTGTGGTCCACATTACGGACCTATGTGGGCCCAACCCTTTGCGGAAACACTACGTTAATCAAATTCACTAAACCAATAAGATAGCGAAATCACAATATATTGCCAGCGGGCTCGATAAACCCAATGACGGACATTCTTGCACTATCAGCGGCCGCTCTAATGCCAGCGTAATCTAAGGATAGAAATAGTCGCGACGCTGTGATCTGAATTGGATACACGTCCTAAATTGAACGTTTAGTGAGCTGACTAAAGCAATTTTAGGAAATAAAATATCGATCGCAATTTAATCTAGTGCAGAGTTAGTGTCAGATCGTGTTCGTGTTGGATGAAATTCTTTGAGTGAGTTATAAATTCATATACATCGATTTTATGATTGTCATCTTTTATGTATTGATCACGAACTTATGATTATTGAAAATAATTTCATTTTCACACTGTAATGAGAATGGATAAAGCAAATCTCATACGAAGTTTTACAACGATTAAGTAACGCAAATACAACAGAAAACCCAAAATACAGAAGCATTTTCTCAAAAAAGAATTTTCAATTCAAGTAAATTTGAAACTTCAGTAGGCATTCCTAATGTAAACAGCGCAACGTGTGCATAAACAAAATCGAAAAACAATAAGCGCAATATGTCGACACCGCTATTCTTGCGAAGGAACGATCGTTTGGTATATTCCTTGTATAGGTGTATAAGGTAGTAAGTATAAGTACGATAGGATAGGTACAGTTGGCAGATGTCGCTGCAAGTGGGTCGCCTGATAAATGTTTCGCGGCCCGAGGGAGCGTCGGCAAATAAAGCTTCCACAAAGATAAGGGCTCGCCAGAATTAAATTCGAACACTTAAGATTTTAAACGGCAGTTGTTTCTTGAGTTTTTTCTTTGAGCTAATTTTGGCAGCCTTTGTTATTTAAAGAATAACGACGCTAATATATAATCAGTGCTTTGAAATGAAGGATTCATAAGTAATAACTATTATGTGTGATATGATAACTGTTTGTGTTGACTATCCAAATTAACTATCAAGTATAGTGCAACAAATGTTTATCTCGGTCTGTGTATGAAAGGGTGTGTGTGCTGTTTCTGATATTCTAGAAACAGTTAATAAACCTAGTTAAGTATCGGTTGCTATAACATGATAGAGTGATTATGTTAACTTATAAACGTTAAAGCAAAGGTTTTATTTATCTGTTATACCCATACAAAGGTACGGTAATCAACAATTGTACCAAAACAAAATATATTATCTCAAGAGGAGAGGTGGCAGTTCAGGTTAAAGGGCACTAATAGGTAATAAAGTGTCGGCATCATCGTTGACCCGAAAATAACGCATCGGGAGCGATGTAGTCGCGTTTAAGCCCCGAACCTTGTACCACATTAATAAAGGTAAGAGCGACCGTACCAGCTAATGTGTCGTTATGACCCGTCCTGAAAAACTTCTTTAATACCCTCGATACCACCCCACACAGCCCAATAACAACCTTAGCCCAACATAAATAAGATACAAATTAGTATAACGCAACCCCTGAAATCGCATTTACGGAACAACATGAAGGGCCTGCAGTTTTAGCGCTTTATCCTCCACAATTGAAAATATACTTTATTACAAAAGCTTCTGGTTCAGATTAGTTTAAAAGTGAATGTTTCGATCCGCTAGTCTGCGGTGCTGAAACTACGTGGTTTGGAGAAAGTGCTGAAAGGAGGATATATTAGCATTGTAGAGCCATGAATTACCTCAGGTATTTACATGTGTATATTAATGCAGTGCCGCGCAAGTTTAAAGTTTAATCTACAAAGTTTTTTAAAGTTGAAGAGTTATTGTATAGTTCCTGGAATTTTTAAACAGTTCACACTTTTTTACACCTTTAAGAAACTAAAATATAAAAGAATTACGATTATTTTATGAGGGATTCTTATGATAAAATTATGTCGATATTCGAAAAAAAAATTAGGTACTAAAAATAAGTACCGATAACCTATTAAAACCGTAAATAACAGTTACCTACTCAAGAAGTATCTTAATTAATTAAATAGTTAATTTAGTTCCCGTTTCAAACTCATTTTCAACCACTTACCTGTATGGTTTCATCATAGGAGTAACTGTGGCTGGTCGCCGCCGAGCTCATCTCACAGGGGCGCGCGTGCGAACGGCGACCGCATCTACAAACAAATGAAATAATAAATAAATAAAAATGTTTGTTTAAATTTAGAGAGGCAGGAGTCCAAATTGTTTTGATCTTGTGACCTATGACACTCCTGACCTCTATTTTTACACGCTTTTTATTAGCTTCACCTGTATGTTTGTATGTTAGTATGTTTGTATGTTTGTTTGTAACCGACTTCTTTGGGCGCTATTTTGACCCACTTTAAACGGCCAGATTTCGTTCAAACTTTGTAGATTTATTGAGGACCGATGACAATACACTAATTTGATAAAATTATTCCATTTTTCAATTTGCAAATTAAAAAAACAAGCTATTATAAATAATCCAAACTAAAAAGTAGAAAATAAATTATAGTTTAAAAAAACTCAAAAAACACGCTTTTTATAGAAAACCGAACTAAAAAATAGAAAATAAAAAAAAGCGTGGGGTGCTTTTTAAAATATTGACACCATGCACCCCACGCTTTTTTTATTTTCTATTTTTTAGTTCGGTTTTCTATAAAAAGCGTGTTTTTTGAGTTTTTTTAAACTATAATTTATTAATACTTACACCTTAAAGAATCAATACATTTTTATAAAACTAACAGGCAAATACATGTATCAATACTAGCTCGAAATATTATTCAATAAAAAACTTACTAATATACATATGATGTGTTTGAATCGAAGCGTAGAGACAGACTGAGAAGTACACTTCCACTGCTGTAATTTTTGTATGGGAATAGTTTTCATACACAAATTCCTATCAGCTTCTGTCATGATAAAAATGAGCTAGGAGTATAATACAATCGTCCTATTATAAGAAAAGTCTTTGATTATTATTTGAATGGTATCATAAAAATAACAGAATCAATTACAAAGAACGCATTCTGAAATGAAAAGTTACATATTATCTATAGTTAAAATTCGAAATAAGTACATTTCTAAAATATTTCCAGGATATTCTTCAACATTATTAACAAATCTATATCGAAATCAAAGCAGCACGTTTCTGAACATTTCGAAAGTAAAAGTCGACGCAACTGGAAACTGCGTTACCAAAGAAGTGGGTGCAAATTATTTAATAGAAGCACACCAGATGTTGGTCTGAAGTCTCTGAAACTTGTCCGAGTTGACTCATGAATAATTAAAAGCGGCTCTCGGTGCGATAACTCAAACGACCGCCGGTTGCTGTCACGGAATAACACTTCGGGGACCCTACTACCAGTGCTGTTTCTCTTTCGAGTTTTTACTTTAGGTAAAACAGTACATAGGTTAGATATACATCATATGAAATAGGGATCACCATAGTTATTTTCCCTGTCGAGTTGAAGTATATATGTCGTAATTGTAATATTTATGTATGTAAGCACCGTGTAATATACACACATCAAAAGTGTCTAGGGATCAAGCATTTTTATGCGGATTTCTTGAGATTGAGATGTGGCTTTGTAATAAATTTATGATTTTATAAATTTATATGGATCCTTTTTGGTGCATTTCATAATTTGAATCAGGAACTGTGAATCAAATTCGAGTAAAAGATGAAAATCAGCTGTCAATATTTTCCCTATAAAAACATACAACGCATTGAAGACATTATTAGTGCTACTATTTCCCTACTACTGATTAAAACCAACGTTATTATGGAGCGGCGACGTCATTTAAGCAGGGGAGAAATGCTCAGAGCCGTGGGAATGATAGAAGCTGGTTCCCGGCAACGTACTGTGGCTTTAGCTCTGAATACAAGTCAGAGTGTTATCAGTCGACTTTGGACACGTTACCGAAGCACTGGTACCGTGGCTGAGCGCCATGGAGGACGGTATCGCTGCACCACACGGAGACAAGACCGATACATTCAAATCTTAACTCGAAGAGCTCCAACAATAACCGCCATGATGTTAGCCGTGCGGCTTCATCACTCTTCAGGGAACTTAATTAGCGACCAAACAGTCAGAAACCGCTTGCATGAAGTGAACCTTCATTCCCGAAGACCGCTACGGGTACCACCTATAGCAATGCACAATCGTAGGATTCGATATTAATGGGCTCTTGAACACAGAAATTGGGCAGAAGAACAATGGCGTTTCGTGTGCTTTTCTGATGAGTCTCGTTTTGGTATGAGACCGGATACAAGACGTATACGACACTGGAGAACCCCTGGACGCCAACAGCGATTAAAATCCTGCCAGGAAGTCCATCCTTATAGTGGTGGAACCATCATGGTATGGGCGGGTATTTGGATCGGCGGAAGAACTGAGTTGATTTGGATCAGAGGCAACCTCAACGCTCAAATTTATGCTGAGACGATTGTATCAGACGTCATCGTTCCTCTACAAGTGCAAATCGGTCCCTTATTTCAGTTAATGCATGATAATGCACGACCGCACACCGCAAGAGTTGTAAGACAGACTCTCGCCGCAGCTAACATCAATGTCCTGCCCTGGCCTGCTCAGTCGCCAGACTTGAACCCGATTGAGCATGCATGGGATATGCTACAGAGAAGAGCTCTGCCGAATATGGAGGGTATCCAGTCGCAAGAAGACCTTTTTTTGTTGTTGCAACGAACATGGGCGGCCATTCCACAGCGTGATTTGGATGAACTCATTTTGAGTATGCCAAACCGATGTTCTTGTGTTGTTAGTGTTCGCGGTAGAAACACGGATTATTAATTGTTTAAGTTACCCAATAAAATTTTAAAGAAAACTGTTATTTCAGTCTTTTTTTCGAACTTTAATGTTAGTGGTTCAAATGTCAAAAATCCCTTTATTAGGAAAATGGCAAATTTCTTTATTAATGCAAAGGTGACTTGGTTTATCGTTACTGTGACAAACGAAAACACTTTATTTGATGAATCCTTAAAGAAAATTTTAATTAATATCAATCAGGAGAAAAGTTATTGCAAAAATATATGTTGATCCCTAGACACTTTTGATGTGTGTATTTGAGCTCCAAGTAACGCGCTGATTTTCACTATCACATACTGTACAAATCTTGTTGGAGTAGTTGACATATTAGGTCTAATTTATTTAGTCAACTAAAATTATTTAAATAACTCGCTAACACACTATTATCTTAAAAAATCAATTTAATCTACTAAAATATTAGCATTCGTTGGAAAGGTCTCGGGCACTGTGAGGTTTTTAACAAAGAAAATTCAGGAAAAATTTAAACAGAAAAGCGGGAAAAGCCATCTGATGGCGAAACATAGTTCGCCGGGTTTGCTTATTTAGATTAAACTTAAAACTGAATCAGATTGAAAAGTAGGGGTTTTTCCCGAGAATCAGTTTTTGTAACTTAATTAGTTACATCTCGACGTGTTGGCGAGAGCTCGCGGAAATGTAGAGTTTATTGTGTGTCGGTACACTAATATAAAGTTGGTTATTTATAACGAGTTTATATGGCTTAAATTGTTATTTTAATATTAACTTCGTAGTGAATAAGTGCATGATAATATTAGTATGTTATAGATTTATTTCAAAGTAAAAATCCTACTAATATTATAAAGGCGAAAGTTTGTATGTATGGATGTTTGTTACTCTTTCACGCAAAAACTACTGAATGGATTTTAATGAAACTTTACAATAATCTTGCTTATACATCAGAATAACACATAGGATACTTTTTATCCCAAAATTCCCACGGGAACGGGAACTACGCGGGTGAAGCCGCGGGGCGCTGCTAGTATTACATAAAACAAAGAAATCAATCTACGAGTATATTCAGTTGTGTTCACAAACTTGTTTTGATGCACAAGCCACAAGTCGGTACTTCAGTGCATTATACTAAAACCGCTTTAGATAACCGAATGCTAATGCAGATGGGAGCTATCTTAGCTCCCACCAGGCAAATATAAACTTGTTATTATCTAAATGGCGAACTTTCATATTATACAACTTCATCGTGGGTATCTTAACGTAGTAATTTTTTAAGAGATGCTGGTACCTGAATGACATAACTATTTAGATAAAAATTAAAAACTAACTTAACTTTGAAATTTCAGAATCTATTTATGAGACACATCAAAAGTTTATGGTCTACCGGATTTGGAACAAAAAGTTTTTGGGCGGATTGCGAGCCGAGTTGGGTCCAGTATGCGGCCATATAGCCAAATTTGGGCGAATATTATAATTTCGTTTTTTCACGCTGTTTTATCGGATTCTATTGTCTTTTGATATGCCTAATCGATTCCGCAGACTTAGAACCGGATTTAGAACAAAAAGTTTTTGGGCGCATTTTGAGCTAAGTTGGGTCCAGTAGACGGCCATATGGCCGAATTTGGGCGAAAATTATAATTTCGTTTTTTCGCGCTGATTTAACGGATTCTAGGGTATTTTGATATGCCTAATCGATTCCGCAAACTTAAAACCGGATTTGGAACAAAAAGTTTTTGGGCAGATTTCGAGCCAAGTTGGGTCCAGTAGGCGGCCATATGCCCGAATTTCTCGCTGTTTTACCCGAATTTTAGGGAAATCTCACTGATTACCCGAATTTTGCCAAAAATATTTTTGTCATTTTTCGCTTTGTTTTTACGGATTCTATAGACTTTTGATGTATCTTATCGATTAGGAATTTCAAAACCGGTTTTTAAGCGAAAAAAAATTCGCACTAATTTACCCGAATTTTGGGTAAATCTTGCTGATTAAACCGAATTATTGGGAAATCTCGCTGATAACCCGAATTTTAGGGAAATCTCGCTGATTACCCGAATTTTGCCGAAAAATAAAAATGCCGATTTTTTTTTTTTTTTTTCTATAATGTCACAGATTCTATAGACTTTTGACGTGTTTAACGATTAAGAATATTAAAACCGGATTTTGAGCAAAATCAATTTTGCACTAATTTACCCGAATTTTGGGAAAATCTTACAGATTTACCCGAATTTTGGAGAAATCCTGCTGATTTACCCGAATTTTAGGGAAATCTTACTGATTTCCCGAATTTTGGCAAAAAATATTTTATTTCATTTTTTCGCTTTGTTTTTACGGATTCTATATACTTGATGTATCTAATCGATTCTATTTTCTATAATGTCACAGATTCTATAGACTTTTGACGTGTTTAACGATTAAGAATATTAAAACCGGATTTTGAGCAAAATCAATTTTGCACTAATTTACCCGAATTTTGGGAAAATTTTACAGATTTACCCGAATTTTGGAGAAATCCTGCTGATTTACCCGAATTTTAGGGAAATCTTACTGATTTCCCGAATTTTGGCAAAAAATATTTTATTTCATTTTTTCGCTTTGTTTTTACGGATTCTATATACTTGATGTATCTAATCGATTCGGTATTATAAAACCGGTTTTTGAGCAAAAAAAATCGCACTAATTTAACCGAATTTTGGGGAAAACTTGCTGATTTACCCGAATTTTGGGGAAATCTCGCTGATTACCCGAATTTTGCCAAAAAATATTTTTGTAATTTTTCGCTTTGTTTTTACGGATTCTATAGACTTATGATGTATCTTATCGATAGCAATTTTAAAACCGGATTTTGAGCAAAAAAAATTTCGCACAAATTTACCCGAATTTTGGGAAAAAATCTTGCTTATTTACCCGAATTTTAGGGAAATCTCGCTGATACCCGAATTTCGCCAAAAATATTTTTGTAATTTTTCGCTTTGTTTTTACAGATTCTTTAGACTTTTGATGTATCTTATCGATTAGGAATTTTAAAACCGGTTTTTGAGCAAAAAAAATTTCGCACTAATTTACCCGAATTCTGGGGAAATCTTGCTAATTTACCCGAATTTTAGGGAAATCTTGCCGATTTACCCGAATTTTAGGGGAATCTTACTGATTACCCGAATTTTACCAAAAAATATTTTTTTTGCATTTTTTCGCTTTGTTTTTACGGATTCTATAGACTTTTGATATTACTAGTCGATTAGGTATTATAAAACCGGTTTTTGAGCAAAAAAAAATTCGCACTAATTTAACCGAATCTTGGGGAAATCTCGCTGATTACCCGAATTTTGGAGAAATCTTGCTGATTTAACCCGAATTTTAGGGAAATCTCACTGATCACCCGAATTTTGCCGAAATAGAAAAATATTTTTTTCGCTATAATTTCACAGATTCTTTAGTATCTTCATGTATCTTATCGATTAGGAATATTGAAACCGGTTTTTAAGCAAAAAAAAAATCGCACTAATTTACCCGAATTTTGGGGAAAACATGCTGATTTACCCGAATTTTAGGGAAATCTCGCTGATTACCCGAATTTTAGGGAAATCTCGCTGATTACCCGAATTTTGCCGAAAAATAAAAATATTTTTTCGCTATAATTTCACAGATTCTATATAGACTTTTGATGTGTTTAACGATTCAGAATTTTAAAACCGGATTTCGAGCAAAAGAAAATTCGCACTAATTTACCCGAATTTCGGGGAAAACTTGCTGATTTACCCGAATTTTGGGGAAATCTTGCTGATTTACCCGAATTTTAGGGAAATTTCGCTGATACCCGAATTTTGCCAAAAAATATTTTTGACATTTTTCGCTTTGTTTTAACGGATTCTGTAGACTTTTGATGTATTTTATCGGTAAGGAATTTCAAAACCGGTTTTTGAGCAAAAAAATTTCGCACAAATTTACCCGAATTCACTAAAATTTGAAATATCACTAAAATTTGAAAATCGGAAAACTCACTTTTGAAAATCAGAGTCACTAATATTTGAAAATCGGCAAATTCAATTAAATTTGAAAATCGGAAAATTCACTTAAATTTGAAAATTCATTAAAATTTGAAAATCGGAAAATTCACTAAATATCGGATATCGGAAAATTCACTAAAATTAGAAAATCGGAAAATTCACTTAAATTGGAAAATCGGAAAATTCACTTAAATTTGCAAATCGGAAAATTCACTTAAATTTGAAAATCTGAAAATTCACTAAAATTTGAAAATCGGAAAATTCATTTAAAACTGAAAAACGGGAAAATTGACTTAAATATGAAAATCGGAAAATTTACTTAAATTTGAAAATCGGAAAATTCACTAAAATATGAAAATCGGAAAATTCACTTAAATTTGAAAAACGGAAATTTCACGTAAAAAATTTGGAAATCGGAAAATCCACTGCAATTCGAAAATCGGAAAATTCACTAAAATTTGAAAATCGGAAAATTCCCTTATATTTGAAAATCGGAAAATTCACTTAAATTTGAAAATCGGAAAATTCACTTAAATTTGCAAATCGGAAAATTCACTTAAATTTGAAAATCTGAAAATTCACTAAAATTTGAAAATCAGAAAATTCATTTAAATTTGAAAAACAGGAAAATTTACTTAAATTTAAAAATCGGAAAATTCACTTAAATTTGAAAATCGGAAAATTCACTAAAATTTGAAAAACGGAAATTTCACATAAAAAATTTGGAAATCGGAAAATCCACTGCAATTCGAAAATCGGAAAATTCACTTAAAATTGAAAATTTGAAAATCGGAATATTCACCAAAATTAGAAAATCGGAAATTTCACTTAAATTTGAAAATCGGAAAATTCACTGAAATTTGAAATTCGGAAAATTCACTAAAATTTGAAAATCGGAAAATTCACTTCAATTTGAAAATCGGATAATTCAGTTAATCCGGAAATCGGAAAATTCACTTAAATTTGAAAATCGGATAATTCAGTTAAATTTGAAAAACGGAAATTTCACATAAAAAAATTGGAAATCGGAAAATTCACTTAAATTTGAAAATCGGAAAATTCACTAAAATTTGAAAACCGGAAAATTCACTAAAATTTTAAAATCGGAAAATTACCTTAAATTTAAAAATCGGAAAATTCATTAAAATTTGAAAATCGGAAAATTCACTAAAATTTAAAAATCGGAAATTTCACTTAAATATGAAAATCGGAAAATGCACTAAAATTTGAAAATCTGAAAATTCACCAAAATTAGAAAATCAGAAATTTCACTTAAATTTGAAAATCGGAAAATTCACTGAAATTTGAAAATCGGAAAATTCACTAAAATTTGAAAATCGGAAAATTCACTAAAATTTGAAAATCGGAAAATTCACTTCAATTTGAAAATCGGATAATTCAGTTAATCCGGAAATCGGAAAATTCACTTAAATTTGAAAATCGGTAAATTCACTTAAATTTGAAACACGGAAATTTCACATAAAAAATTTGGAAATCGGAAAATTCACTTAAATTTGAAAATCGGAAAATTCACTTAAATTTGGAAATCGGAAAATTCACTAAAATTTGAAAATCGGAAAATTCACTCAAATTTGAAAATCGGAAAATAACCTTAAATTTGAAAATCGGAAAATTCACTTAAATTTGAAAATCGGAAAATTCATTAACATCCGAAAATCGGAAAATTCACTAAAATTTGAAAATCGGAAAATTCACTAAAATTTGAAAATCGGAAAATTCACTAAAATTTGAAAATCGGAAAATTCAGTAAATCCGAAAATCGGAAAATTCACTTAAATTTTAAAATCGGAAAATTCACTTAAATTTGAAAATCTGATAATTCACTAACATCCGAAAATCGGAAAATTCACAAAAATTTGAAAATCGGAAAATTCACTAAAATTTGAAAATCGGAAAATTACGTGTAGGGGTTTTGTGGGTTTGTAGCAAATAATAAATTATGTAATTTGTATAAAGGTTTAATCAAAAAGAGAATGAACCGAAACTACACTTGACATAACAGAAAAGGAAGTAAGCACACACGCGCCACACGAAGGTGGCGGATATTACTTGAACTAAGATTGCGTTCCATTTTCTACATCCACCCCTGAACGCAATCCCATGTTGAATACACAAAATTTATGTTTATCTATAGTTACCCCTTTAGTTAACACATCTGAAACATTATCTTTACCTTTCACATAACTAAACTTTAGTCTTAGATTATTTACATATTCCTTTAAAAAATGATATCTTATATCTATATGTTTGGACCGCGGTAAGTAACAATCATTAGCAGTGAGTTTGATGGCACTTTGGTTATCGCTGTATATGACTAGAGTGCGGTCGCGCTGGCCGCCAAGCTCCCACTGCAGCTGCTGCAGCCACAGCGCCTCCTGCGCCGCCGCCGACATGGCCATGTACTCCGCCTCTGCGGTGGACAGGGCCACGGTCTGTTGTTTCCTGGAGCCCCATGACACTGCACCACCCTGTAAAATAAAAATATATCCCGTGCACGATTTACGGTCACGGGGGTCACTCGCCCAGTCTGCATCACAATACCCTGTGATATTATCTTGACCATCTTTGGTATAAGTAAGTTTATAATGTTTAGTCCCTTGTAAATATCTCATTACCCTTTTCACGGCAGCCCAGTGCTCACATGTAGGTTCTTTACTGTACCGACTGAGGGCATTCACTGCATATGAGATGTCTGGTCTTGTTCCTTGAGCTACATATAGCAAACAGCCTATGGCATGCTGATAAGGGCAATCATATGGAACTTCATTGCTGTTTTCAAATTTCAAACCAACTTCTATGGGTGTTTTTGCCGGTTTACAATTTTCCATGTTGAATCTCATCAGTATTTCATTTATATACTTTTCCTGGTCTAAAGAAATTGTATCCTTTTCTCTGTTTATGTTTAAACCCACACATTGTTTTGCTTGACCAAGATTTTTCATTTTTAATTTTAAACTTAAGATTTTCTTTAGTTCATCAATTGTATGTAATTGAGGGCTGAAAATCATGATATCATCGACCCAAACTGCAATATAAATTCCTTTGCTGACATCGTAATAAATACAGGGATCAGTTTTTGACTGCTGGATTCCCATTTGTTTCAAGACATTGCTTAGCTTAGCGTTCCACAATCTGCTTGCCTGCTTCAACCCATATATGGACTTAAGTAAGTGGCATACTTGGCCTCCGATCTTGTACATCTCTGGCTGTACCATGTATATGTCTGTATCTATTTTTCCTTGAAGAAATGCTGACACGGCATCCATTTGTTCAATGTGGTAATTGTTCTGTGCTGCCAGAGCAAACAAGTAGCGAATAGAGGTGTATCTTACCACTGGAGAGTAGACTTCTTGGAAATCAATCCCTTTCCTTTGTGCGTATCCTTTTATGACTAGCCTTGCCTTGTATCGAATTATATTTCCCTGTTGGTCAGTTTTCGTTTTAAATACCCATTTACATGGTAGTACCTTTTTGTTGCTGGGAAGATCAACAAGCTGCCAAGTTTTATTTTCTATGAGAGAGTTATATTCCTCATCCATTGCTTTCTTCCACTCACCAGCATGTGATGATGACAGGGCCTCCTCCACACTTTGTGGATCTAGTGTATTTGTATGGAGACAAAGCAATCCTATCTCGTCCTTTTTAGTCTGATTGCGTGGCCTCAACATCATTTTACTTCCATGTTGGTTTTGTAGTGATAATGGTTTTGGATGCTGATAACTATCGTCAAAGTCAGCTGAGTCAGTTTCGTACTCACTAGAATTTTCATCTTCAGATCCTTTCAAAACAGAATCAGTAATTGATCCACTTGACTGAGGATTGATGACAGATTCTTCCTGCTTATTTTGTTCTGAAATAGCACGGTCTTTTAATTTATCTGACTCATCTTCAATTGGTCGGGCTGAAATTGAACATTCATTGGTTTGGTAAACATTTTCAAAGAAAATAACATCCCTGCTCTTCATGACTTGATGTGTTATAGGATCTAGAATGCGGTACCCTTTGGTAGTGTCACAATAGCCCACAAATATCATCTCCTTTGATTTTTTATCCCATTTTAAACGTTTTTCTTTTGGTATATGAACCATTACCTTTGAGCCAAATATCTTAACATGATTCAGTCTGGGTTGCTTTCCCGTCCACATCTTATATGGAGTAGTATTTCCCAGAACCTTAGTTGGTGATCTGTTGACAATATAAGCAGCTGTGGCTACAGCTTCAGCCCAAAGTGGTTTTTGTAAATTTGCATAAAATATCATGCACCTTGCCTTTTCTACTAATGTCCGATTCATTCGCTCTGCGAGGCCATTTTGCTGTGGGGTATATGGTGTAGAAGTCTGATGTATAATGCCACATTTAGCCAAATATGAATCAAAATTGGAGTTGCAATATTCTTTGCCGTTATCAGTCCTTATCCCTTTAATTGTAAGATTTAATTGGTTCTCTACTTTACTCTTATAGTCCTTGAAAATTTCTAATATATTTTGTTTATCTTTAAGGAAATAAATATGAACCATTCTTGAATAATCGTCAATAAAAGAAATGAAATATTTCATACCTCCATAGGATTTGCATTCCATCGGACCGCATAAATCAGAATGTATCATTTCTAACGGCTTACTTGCTCTGGTTCCACTATGTTTAAAAGGCAGCCTCGTTTGTTTACCCTCGCAGCAGGTGGAACATTTTATATTTTCTTTCGGCGATAACATAACCCCATCAGCACACTCAGGCAATTTCTGAAGAGCTGAAACATTTAGATGTGCCATCCGAAGATGCCATAAATTAATATCGTTTGGATTAATGATGTTATTTGACACCAAATGTGCACTTTCATCATCGTTTACATAGGTGTCTAAAACATATAATTTATTCATTAAGGTAGCTGAGCACAAAGATTTTCCATCTGCATTAAGTATATTACATCCATTCTCATTGAATGACACATTATAACCATTTTTGGTGATTGTGCTCACTGACAATAAATTAGCTGCTAATCCAGGTACATAGAGAACATTTTTCAGTTGAATTTTATTTTGTTCAGAAATTTTAATATTAATGTCTCCGATACATTTCACAGACAACGGCTCCTTGTTGGCAACAGTGATAGTTTTAATAGACGGTTCTCTTATATTGTACATCAAATCTTCGTTGCCAACCATGTGCGCAGAGCACCCGCTGTCAATATACCATTTGTCACTTGGTTTACCTGAAAAAGCTATGTGTCCATAGCCATTGCAATTGTAACATCGGGGACCCTTGTATTTATCGGATGACTTTGGCTTCTGCTGACTATTTTTATAATAATTTTTCTTATGATTGGAATAGAATGCACTGCTCGAATCTTCACTTCTCACTTCTTGAAGCAATTTGGTTTTAATGAAATCAGCACAAATTTTAGCACCCGAGTTTTCTAATCCCATAATCATCGGTTTATACTCATCTGATAAACCCGCCAGCATTAAAGTGCCAAGCCATTCGTCATTCACCTCGAAACCTATGTTTCTTAGTTTGTGAGCAGCACTCATGATCCTGTTAACATAATCCTCTATACCGCCGCTTGATTCTAGTGAAGTATTGATCAATTCCTTCAACAAGCCCACTCTTCTGGTTAGCCCATTGTCGTCAAAGGCCCTGTGAAGGCTGTCCCACACCTCTTTGGCAGTATTGCACTCCTGAATATGAACATATATTTGAGTGTTTAACAATAAAATAAGTTTGGACTTGGCCTTGACGTCCTTCACTGGATCGACCCTTTTTCCGGCACTATATTCTATGCAGTCCCACAAGTCTTCATGCTCCAGGTATGTTTTAATACAGAATCTCCATGTCGAGAAATTTTCCCGTCCATTCAATTTCTCGATATTGAACATACTTGAGCTCATCTTAACAGATTTTTCACAAACTCTGTACACGTGCACGCCGGCTACTTAACCTCACTTTTTCGTACTCCTTAATACTTCGGAATTACCCCGGATTTAATATTTGCTAATACGGAACCCAACCACGCTCTGCTACCATGTAGGGGTTTTGTGGGTTTGTAGCAAATAATAAATTATGTAATTTGTATAAAGGTTTAATCAAAAAGAGAATGAACCGAAACTACACTTGACATAACAGAAAAGGAAGTAAGCACACACGCGCCACACGAAGGTGGCGGATATTACTTGAACTAAGATTGCGTTCCATTTTCTACATTACGTCAAATATGAAAATCGGAAAATTCATTAAAATTTAAAAATCGGAAAATTCACTAAAATTTGAAAATCGGAAAATTCAGTAAATCCGGAAATCGGAAAATTCACTTAAATTTGAAAATCAGAAAATTCACTAAAATTTGAAAATCGGCATATTCATTTAAATTTGAAAAACGGAAATTTCACATAAAAAATTTGGAAATCGGAAAATCCACTGCAATTCGAAAATCGGAAAATTCACTTAAATTTGAAAATCGGAAAACTGACTTAAATTTGAAAATCGGAAAATTCACTAAAATTTGAAAATCGGAAAATTACCTTAAATTTGAAAATCGGAAAAATCACTTATATTTGAAAATCGGAAAATTCACTTAAATTTGAAAATCGGAAAATTCACTTAAATTTGAAAATCGGAAAATTCACTAAAATTTGAATCGGAGTTTAGTGAATTTTCCGATTTTCAAATTGAAGTGAATTTTTCGATTTTCAAATTTTAGTAAATTTTCCGATATTTAAATTTCAGTTAATTTTCAGATTTTCAAATTTTAGTGAATTTTCCGATTTTCAAATTTAAGTGAATTTTCCGATTTGCTAATTTAAGTGAATTTTCCGATTTTCAAATTAAAGGTAATTTTCCGATTTTCAAATTTAAGGGAATTTTCCGATTTTCAAATTTTAGTGAATTTTCCGATTTTCAAATTGCAGTGGATTTTCCGATTTTTAAATTTAAGTAAATTTTCCTGTTTTTCAAATTTAAATGAATTTTCCGATTCTCAAATTTTAGTGAATTTTCAGATTTTCAAATTTAGGTGAATTTTCCGATTTGCAAATTTAAGTGAATTTTCCGATTTTCAAATTTAAGTGAATATTCCGATTTTTTAATTTAAGGAAATTTTCCGATTTTCAAATTTGAGTGAATTTTCCGATTTTCGAATTGCAGTAAGTTTTCCGATTTCCAAATTTTTTATGTGAAATTTCCGTTTTTCAAATTTAAGTGAATTTTCCGATTTTCAAATTTAAGTGAATTTTCCGATTTTCAAATTTTAGTGAATTTTCTGATATTCAAATTTCAGTGAATTTTCCGATTTTCAAATTTTAGTGAATTTTCCGATTTTCAAATTTCAGTGAATTTTCCGATTTTCAAATAGAAGTGAATTTTCCGATTTTCAAATTTTAGTGAATTTTCCGATTTTCAAATTTCAGTGAATATTCAGATTTTCAAATTTTAGTGAATTTTCCGATTTCAAATTTTAATGAATTTTCCGATTTTCAAATTTAAGGTAATTTTCCGATTTTAAATTTTAGTAAATTTTCCGATTTTCAAATTTTAGTGCCTTTTCCGATTTTCAAATTTAAGTGAATTTTCCGATTTTCAAATTTAAGGTTATTTTCCGATTTTCGGAGTTTAGTGAATTTTCCGATTTTCAAATTGAAGTGAATTTTTCGATTTTCAAATTTTAGTAAATTTTCCGATATTTAAATTTCAGTTAATTTTCAGATTTTCAAATTTAAGTGAAATTTCCGATTTTCAAATTTAAGTAAATTTTCCGATATTCAAATTTACGTGAATTATCCGATTTTCAAATTGAAGTGAATTTTCCGATTTTCAAATTTTAGTAAATTTTCCGATTTTTATATTTCAGTTAATTTTCCGATTTTCAAATTTAAGTGAAATTTCCGATTTTCAAATTAAGTTCATTTTCCAATTTTCAAATTTTAGTGAATTTTCCGATGTTCAAATTTTAGTGCATTTTCCGATTTTCAAATTTAAGGTAATATTCCGATTTTCGAATTTTAGTGAATTTTCCGATTTTCAAATTTTAGTGTATTTTCTGATATTCAAATTTCAGTGAATTTTCCGATTTTCAAATTTTAGTGAATTTTCCGATGTTCAAATTTCAGTGAATTTTCCGATTTTCAAATAGAAGTGAATTTTCCGATTTTCAAATTTTAGTGAATTTACCGATTTTCAAATTTCAGTCAATATTCCGATTTTCAAATTTTAGTGAATTTTCCGATTTCAAATTTTAATGAATTTTCCGATTTTCAAAAGAGATTGCCCGTCCACGGTACTCCTCCAAAATGGGTTGTGCCTCAAAAAGTTAAACATAATAAAATATCTAAATTAAAAATATATTTTTTAAATAACACAATCATTTTTTACAGTGGGGATTTATTTTTGAAAAATAATTAGTAATTTCATGTTTCCGGCGATATAGTACGCCATTTGTTCTATGCCTGTCAGTACTAGGGATGTCTATTTTCTTATTACGTGTGATACACGCCTACGTAAAATATAATAATATTGATTGTATTATTTATTCGATATATTATTATTAAAATACGTTTGAAGTTAAATAAGTTTATTGAGTTTATTTAATAAAATAGGTGGACTTACATTACATTATATTTTTAAAATGTAGTTTCTATAATTCCACAGAACTTGACATTATTTAAGAGGTACAACATATTTATTATTTTCATTGTAAATGTGACGAAACACTAGTGCGCGATGAGGTATATTTGGTTGGTATAAATAAGTAGTTATTTTACTTTATTTTATTTGTTATTTTTTAACAGCCCTATTTTACATTGATTGTCACCTGTCATATTTTTCAAATTAACGGCTAGTATGTTTTTCTACTGATATTGTATGTTGTGCGTTGAGTTTGAGCTCTTAGTTCCTCCGCTACTGCTGCAAATATTTTGGAAATACACATACTTCCAGCGTTACCGCGCTACTTTTTGTGTTGTGATTGATATTCATCATGGACAGTGTGACTGTGGAGCAATGTCTCAACTGTTCTTTGAGGCTGGTTAGCCTCAAAGAACAGTTGTGTTGAACAGTGGGGTTCCACTTATTCGCAGCCTCATGTTGTCGGAGTTGCCGAATAACATCATTAACATTTTACGATCCTGGATCTCGCCAACGCCGGTAAAAATGAACATTGTATTTTAAGTGTGCTTCTATCTTAGTGTACCTAGAAAATCTAAAGGACAATAAGTACCATGTGTATATATCTGTTGCTCCTCATCGCATTAGTTCGGTTACCGGATCTGTATATTAGTAACTTAAGTAGGTAGGTATCTACTATCTGTAACAACTTGTAAAGATGGTTTAATTCGATAAGTTAAATATATTCTGAGATATAGCTTCTTCTCAATCAATCAAATGTAGTTTTGTATGTCGTATGAGATGAGAGCAGTACAGAATTATAAATACTTATGTTTTTTTAGCTGTTCAAAATCGAAATAATTTCTTGTTGAAACCGTTTCAATACACCGACTGATTTGGTAAAATCGATTATAAATCGAATGTATTCGATTTTTTTCATTACGGGCTCAACCCTATTTCACATTTATTGCCCGCCTGTCATAACACAATATCAAATGGCGGCCAGTATGTTTTTTCCAAAGAGGTTGTAGGTTTTGAGTATGTATGTTAATGCGTAGAGTTTAGATTCTGAAGTACAATAAGAAGATGCTCTAAGTCTCAGTAATTTCTTGGTTTTATGGACCACCAGACAGATTAAATGCTACATTAATGTACGTCAAATGCAGTGAGCCCGTCCAGTCCCTTTCTAGCTTATTTGTATTGATTTTGTGTTCAAACATAACCTCGAAATAGTAATTACATTTTTGTAAATATCTCGGAAACCCCATTGTAGATTTTCCTGATATTTAAAAAATAGTATTTAGACATGTTTCCGATTATTTTAAAGTTGATTCCATGACCGCACAACAATGTTGAATTCAGTACATTTGTCCATAGCCGCGTGGGCATTGTCTTTTAAGGTAATTTTCCGATTTTAAATTTTAGTAAATTTTCCGATTTTCAAATTTTAGTGCATTTTCCGATGTTAAAATTTTAGTGCATTTTCCGATTTTCAAATTTAAGGTAATATTCTGATTTTCGAATTTTAGTGAATTTTCCGATTTTCAAATTTTAGTGAATTTTCTGATTTTCAAATTTCAGTGAATTTTCCGATTTTCAAATTTTAGTGAATTTTCCGATTTTCAAATTTCAGTGAATTTTCCGATTTTCAAATAGAAGTGAATTTTCCGATTTTCAAATTTTAGTGAATTTTCCGATTTTCAAATTTCAGTGAATATTCCGATTTTCAAATTTTAGTGAATTTTCCGATTTCAAATTTTAATGAATTTTCCGATTTTCAAATTTAAGGTAATTATGCGATTTTCAAATTTCAGTGAATTTCCCGATTTGCACATTTTAGTGAATTATGAGATTTTCAAATTTCAGTGAATTTTCAGATTTGCAAATTTTAGTGAATTTTCCGATTTTCAAATAGAAGTGAATTTTCAGATTTTCAAATTTTAGTGAATTTTCTGATTTTCAAATTTCAGGGAATTTTCTGATTTTCAAATAGAAGTGAATTTTCCGATTTTCAAATTTTAGTGAATATTCCGATTTTCAAATTTCAGTGAATATTCCGATTTTCAAATTTTAATGAATTTTCCGATTTTCAAATTTAAGGTAATTTTCCGATTTTAAATTTTAGTAAATTTTCAGATTTTCAAATTTTAGTGCATTTTCCGATTTTCAAATTTAAGTGAATTTTCCGATTTTCAAATTTAAGTGTAATTTGGGAAATTTGGACAAAATTAAGAAATTTGGTTAAATTTGAGTAATTTAGTTAAATTTGAGAAATTTGGTTAAATTTGGAAAATTTGGTTAAATTTGGCAATTTGGTTGAATTTGGGAAATTTGGCCAAAATTCAAAAATTTGGCCATAATTGGAAAATTTGGTTAAATTTGGGAAATTTGGCCAAAATTGGGAAATTTGGTTAAATTTGGAAAATTTGGTTGAATTTGGGAAATTCGGCTAAAATTAAGAAATTTGTCCAAAATTCGATTTACCCGAATTTTAGGGAAATCTCGCTGATTATCCGAATTTTGGGGAAACTTTGCTGATTTACCCGAATTTTAGGGAAATCTCGCTGATTACCCGAGTTTCGCCGAAAAATTAAAATATTTTTTTCGCTATAATTTCACAGTTTCTATATAGACTTTTGAAAAAAAATTGCGCACTAATTTATTCCAATTTCTGGGAAAACTTGCTGATTTACCCGAAGTTTAGGGAAATCTCGCTGATTACCCGAGTTTCACCGAAAAATAAAAATATTCAAAGAAAATTAAAAGATTCTATATAGACTTTTGAAGTGTTTAACGATTCAGAATTTTTAAACCGGATTATGAGCAAAAAAAATTTCGCACTAATTTATTCAAATTTTGGGGAAAACTTGCTGATTACCGGAGTTTTGCCGAAAAATTAAAATATTTTTTTCGCTATAATTTCACAGTTTCTATATAGACTTTTGATGTGTTTAACGATTCAGAATTTTAAAACCGGATTTTGAGCAAAAAAAATTTCGCACTAATTTATTCGAATTTTGCGATAAACTTGCTGATTTACCCGAATTTTAGGGAAATCTCGCTGATTACCCGAATTTTGGCGAAAATTAAAAATATTTTTTCGCTATAATTTCACAGATTCTATATAGACTTTTGATGTGTTTAACGATTCAGAATTTTAAAACCGGATTTTAAGCAAAACAAAATTCGCACTAATTTGTCCGAATTTTGGAGAAAACTTGTTGATTTACCCGAATTTTGCCAAAAAATATTTTTGTCGTTTTTCGCTTTGTTTTTACGGATTCTATAGACTTTTGATGTATCTTATCGATTAGCAATTTAAAAACCGGTTTTTGAGCAAAAAGTATTCGTACTAATTTACCCGAATTTTAGGGAAATCTCGCTGATTACCCGAATTTTGGGGAAATCTTGCTGATTAACCCGAATTTTGGGGAAATCTCGCTGATTAACCGAATTTTGGGGAAATCTCGCTGATTTTGCCAAAAAATAGTTTTGTCGTTTTTCGCCTTGTTTTTACGGATTCTATAGACTTTTGATGTATCTTATCGATTAGCAATTTAAAAACCGGTTTTTGAGCAAAAAATTTTCGTACTAATTTACCCCAATTTTGAGGAAATCTTGCTGATTTACCCGAATTTTGGGGAAATCTCGCTGATTATCCGAATTTTGGGGAAATCTTGCTGATTTACCCGAATTTTGGGGAAATCTCGCTTATTACCCGAATTGTGCCAAAAAATTTTATGTCATTTTTCGCTTTGTTTTTACGGATTCTATAGACCTTGATGTATCTTATCGATTCGGAATTATAAAACCGGTTTTTGAACAAAAAAAATTTCGCCCTAATTTACCCGAATTTTGGGGAAAACTTGCTGATTTACCCGAATTTTAGGGAAATCTCGCTGATTCCCGAATTTTGAGGAAATTTTACTGATTTACCCGAATTTTAGGGAAATCTTGCTGATTTACCCGAATTTTAGGGAAATCTCGCTGATTACCCGAATTTTGCTCTTTTTTATCTCGCTTTTCAAATTTAAGGTAATTTTCCGATTTTCAAATTTTAGTGAATTTTCAGATTTTCAAATTTTAGTGAATTTTCCGATTTTCAATTTTCAGTGAATTTTCCGATTTTCGGATTTTAGTGAATTTTCCGATTTTCAAATTGAAGTGAATTTTCCGTTTTTCAAATTAAAGTGAATATTCCGATTTCCAAATTTTTTATGTGAAATATCCGTTTTTCAAATTGAAGTGAATTTTCCGATTTTCAAATTTTAATGCATTTTCCGGTTTTCAAATTCAAGTGAAATTTCCGATTTTCTTATTTTGGTGAATATTCCGATTTTCAAATTTAAGTGAAATTACCGATTTTCTAATTTTGGTGAATATTCCGATTTTCAAATTTAAGTGAAATTTCCGATTTTCAAAAATCAAAAATTCATCAAAAATTCGGGTAATTTCACACTTTTTGCCAAATTTTACATATTTGCCAAATTTCACAATTTTGGCCAAATTTCTTAATTTTGGCGAAATTTTCCAAATTTGGTTAAATTTCTTAATTTTGGCCAAATTTCTTAATTTTAGCCGAATTTCTTAATTTTGGCCAAATTTGTCAAATTTAACCAAATTTTCCACATTTAACCAATTGTCCCAAATTTCTAAATTTTCCCAAATTTTTAAAATTTGGTTAAATTTGGGAAATTTGGCTAAATTTGACAAATTTGGCCAAAATTAAGAAATTCGGCTAAAATTAAGAAATTTGGCCAAAATTAAGAAATTTAACCAAATTTGGAAAATTTCGCCAAAATTAAGAAATTTGGCCAAAATTGTGAAATTTGGCAAATATGTAAAATTGTCCCAAATTTCTAAATTTTCCCAAATTTTTAAAATTTGGTTAAATTTGGGAAATTTGGCCAAAATTTAAAAATTTGGGAAAATTTAGAAATTTGGGACAATTGGTTAAATGTGGAAAATTTGGTTAAATTTGACAAATTTGGCCAAAATTAAGAAATTCGGCTAAAATTAAGAAATTTGGCCAAAATTAAGAAATTTAACCAAATTTGGAAAATTTCGCCAAAATTAAGAAATTTGGCCAAAATTGTGAAATTTGGCAAATATGTAAAATTTGGCAAAAAGTGTGAAATTACCCGAATTTTTGATGAATTTTTGATTTTTGAAAATCGGAAATTTCACTTAAATTTGAAAATCGGAATATTCACCAAAATTAGAAAATCGGTAATTTCACTTAAATTTGAAAATCGGAATATTCACCAAAATAAGAAAATCGGAAATTTCACTTCAATTTGAAAACCGGAAAATGCATTAAAATTTGAAAATCGGAAAATTCACTTCAATTTGAAAAACGGATATTTCACATAAAAAATTTGGAAATCGGAATATTCACTTTAATTTGAAAAACGGAAAATTCACTTCAATTTGAAAATCGGAAAATTCACTAAAATCCGAAAATCGGAAAATTCACTGAAAATTGAAAATCGGAAAATTCACTAAAATTTGAAAATCTGAAAATTCACTAAAATTTGAAAATCGGAAAATTACCTTAAATTTGAAAAGCGAGATAAAAAAGAGCAAAATTCGGGTAATCAGCGAGATTTCCCTAAAATTCGGGTAAATCAGCATGTTTTCCCCAAAATTCGGGTAAATTAGTGCGAAATTTTTTTTGCTCAAAATCCGGTTTTAAAATTCTGAATCGTTAAACACATCAAAAGTCTATATAGAATCTGTGAAATTATAGCGAAAAAAATATTTTAATTTTTCGGCAAAACTCTACCCGAGTTTTACCTAAATTTAACCAAAAGTTCCACATTTAACCAATTGTCCCAAATTTCTAAATTTTCCCAAATTTTTAAAATTTGGTTAAATTTGGGAAATTTGGCCAAAATTTCCCAAATTTAACCAAATTTCCCAAATTTAACCAAATTTCCCAAATTTGCCAAATTTACCCAAATTTACCCAAATTTAACCAAATTTCCCAAATTCAACCAAATTTCCCAAATTTAACCAAATTTCTCAATTTTGGCCAAATATCTTAATTTTGGGTAAACAGCGAGATTTCCCTAAAATTCGGGTAAATCAGCAAGATTTCCCTAAAATTCAGGTAAATCAGTAAAATTTCCTCAAAATTCGGGAATCAGCGAGATTTCCCTAAAATTCGGGTAAATCAGCAAGTTTTCCCCAAAATTCGGGTAAATTAGGGCGAAATTTTTTTTGTTCAAAAACCGGTTTTATAATTCCGAATCGATAAGATACATCAAGGTCTATAGAATCCGTAAAAACAAAGCGAAAAATGACATAAAATTTTTTGGCACAATTCGGGTAATAAGCGAGATTTCCCCAAAATTCGGGTAAATCAGCAAGATTTCCCCAAAATTCGGATAATCAGCGAGATTTCCCCAAAATTCGGGTAAATCAGCAAGATTTCCTCAAAATTGGGGTAAATTAGTACGAAAATTTTCCAAATTTGGTTAAATTTCTTAATTTTGGCCAAATTTCTTAATTTTAGCCGAATTTCTTAATTTTGGCCAAATTTGTCAAATTTAACCAAATTTTCCACATTTAACCAATTGTCCCAAATTTCTAAATTTTTCCAAATTTTTAAAATTTGGTTAAATTTGGGAAATTTGGCCAAAATTTACCAAATTTAACCAAATTTCCCAATTTTGGACAAATTTCTTAATTTTGGCTGAATTTCCCAAATTCAACCATATTTCCCAAATTTAACCAAATTTCCCAATTTTGGACAAATTTCTAAATTTTGGCCAAATTTCTTAATTTTGGCCGAATTTTCCAAATTTAACCGAATTTCCCAATTTTGGACAAATTTCTTAATTTTGGCCAAATTTGCCAAATTTAACCAAATTTCTTAATTTTGGCCATATTTCTTATTTTGGCCAAATTTCTTAATTTTGGCCGAATTTCCCAAATTCAACCATATATCCCAAATTTAACCAAATTTTACCACTACCATTTCTACCACTTCCATTTCTACCACTTTTTTTCTACTTCTTCCATTTCTACCAATTTTTTTACCACTTTTGTTCTACCACTTCTATTTCTACCACTTCCATTTCTACCACTGTTTTTCTACCACTTCCATTTCTACCACTGTTTTTCTATCACTTCCATTTCTACCACTGTTTTTCTACCACTTCCATTTCTACCACTTCCATATTTACCACTGTTTTTCTACCACTTCCATTTCTACCACTTCCATTTCTACCACTTCTATTTCTACCACTTTTTTTCTACCACTTCAATTTCTACTACTACCATTCCTACCACTTTTTTTCTTTCACTTCCATTTCTACCACTTCCATTTCTACCATTACCATTTCTACCACTTTTTTTCTACCATTTCCATTTCTGCCACTGTTTTTCTACCACTTCCATTTCTACCACTGTATTTCTACCACTACCATTTCTACTACTTCCATTTCTACTACTACCATTTCTACCACTTTTTCTACCACTTCCATTTCTACCACTTCTATTTCTACCACTTCCATTTCTACCACTTCCATTTCTACCATTACCATTTCTACCACTTTTTTTCTACCATTTCCATTTCTACCACTTTTTGTCTACCACTTCCATTTCTACCACTTCCATTTCTACTACTGTTATTTCTACCACTTCCATTTCTACTTCTATCATTTCTACCACTGTTTTTCTATCACTTTTATTTCTACCACTGTTTTTCTACCACTTCCATTTCTACCATTACCGTTTCTACCACTACCATTTCTACCACTTCCATTTCTACCACTTCCATTTCTGCCACTGTTTTTCTACCACTTCCATTTCTACCACTGTTTTTATTTATTTATTTTTATTTTTATTTCCAGGGAAAACATACAGTTCTAATTTTATATACAGTCACAATAAACTTAGTAGACAGCTATTAACCAATTACATGTTTTCACATATCGAATCTATATAACACAAGCAGCTTATGCTAAAAAACTAATTGAGGAACTTTAAATAACAAATTTTGATATAAAAATTATAAAAACTTAAAAAAAAAAAGATAAAAAACATGAAAAAGAACATAAAAACTGAAGTTGAATGAAATCAACGAAAATATATATAAAAAAAAGAAAATATATATATACGATATATGATTTTGAGTAATAAGTTAAACAAAAGATATAAAGAAAATCTAAATAAGATTTTAGTGCATACAAAACCAATGATTTGTTAAAATTCTTCTAATACTATCCGGTTTCGAATAAAACAAGTCTATTAGTGGAAATTCATACAGCTCATTGAACTGGGCAGCAGCTCTGAGTAGGAATGAGTTTTGACGATAGTTAGTGGAACAACTAGGTATCATAAGACAGATAGGTTGTCGCAAAGTGCGATTAGGGACTCTCAGATTTATTTTGGACAATAGGTCCGGTGCATCGACAAAATTTTGCGCTATTTTACTTAGGAGTACAATGTCGGAAATACGACGTCTTTCCTGTAATGGTAATATATGATGTCTCTTACAACGATCTTCGTAGCACGAGTCATATTTAGCTGATTTGAATTGAACGTACCTAAGAAATCTGCGCTGTATAGCTTCAATCCTGTCAATGTAGACGTCATACCGCGGGTTCCAAACTTGAGAGCAGTACTCCAAGATACTTCGCACGAAAGAACAGTACAATATTTTAATTACCTTAATATTCGAGAATTGAGAACAAGATCTAATTATGAAACCCAATGCTTTATTCGCCTTGCTAATAATATGGTCTATATGTTTATCAAACAGTAACTTAGAATCTTGAACAACTCCTAGGTCTGTTATGTCACTCACAGAAGCCAGGGGAACTCCTTGGAGAAAATATACGAAGGGTACGTGATTTGTTTTCCGCGTGAAAGTTAATGAGAAGCACTTAGACACATTTAGGTCGAGCCTGTTCCACAGACAGTACGACTCGAGCCTAGAAAGGTCTTCTTGCAATAGAAGCTGGTCTTTGTAATTGTCGATTCTTTTGAACACCTTCATGTCGTCGGCATACAACAAAAAGTTCGAGTGTAAGAAGCAAGATTTAACATCGTTCAGAAAAATCACGAACATGAGAGGTCCGAGCAAGGACCCCTGTGGGACTCCTGAAGGGACGTCACGCCAAGATGAGATAGAGCCGTTGACTACTACCGCTTGCATTCTATTTTTTATGTAAGAAGAAAACCACCGGAATAGGTTCCCATGGATTCCTGCATATTGAAGCTTCTCCAGCAATAGTTGGTGATCTACCCTATCAAAAGCTTTACTATAATCCGTTGATATCACATCTACCTGTCCCCCTGAATCCATGTTTAGGGTGGTAAATTCCATAAATGTCAATAAGTTGGTCAAGGTAGACTTCTTCCTGATGAACCCATGTTGCTCCGTTATAAAACTAGGAGAGGTAAACGAATACACCTGGGCGTACACAAGCTTTTCTAAGACCTTAGACAGGATGCAAAGTTTCGAGATTGGTCTATATTTTGTGACGTCATTTCGATTTCCGCTCTTGTGAATAGGAGATATGAAAGCTTTTTTCCATATATCAGGTACGACTCCTTCACTTAAAGATTTCTGATATATGAGGACTAACGGCGTAGTTAAACTTTCGGCACATTTTACAATAAATATCGGCGGGATACCATCAGGTCCGGCGCCTTTGTTTATGTCTAGTGCCTTTAAAAAGTTAAACACATCACGAAACTCAACAGAAATATGTCCTAAGAAAGAGCTAGAATTATTACTGTGAAGATGTTTAATTGAGGTATGGTTGATAGGTGTTTGGGTCAAGAAGTTCGAATGAAAATAACAAGAGAAAAGGTTTGCAACTTCGACAGGGGTGTCTGCTGACTGATTTCCGTGGTATAATTTAGATGGGAGGGAGTTTGAGCTCCCTCTCATTGACTTAATATGAGACCAAAATACTTTAGGATTTTTAATAATGGAGTCTTGAATATTTTTAAGATATTCTTGATAACATGTATCCTCTAATGTCTTTGCTCTTTTTCTAAGTAATGAAAAGGTATCACCATCAGATGTGTTGTTATAAGTGCGATATTTATTTAGATATTTAAATTTTTCACGAAGTAGTTTACGGAGCGGAGCGGTATACCATGGCGGAAATTTTGAAGAGTTACTTATCTTCTGGGGTATGTATTTGTCTCTAAGGTCATATATGATAGAATAAAAACAGTCCACAGATTCATTCAATGATTTATGCTTAATTAAGTTCTCCCAATCGATATTTCTAAGAGAAGAATTTATAGTTTCAAAGTCAGCTAAGTTGTATAAATATTTAATATAAGAGTTAATTTTAAGGGGCTTGGAATAAGTCAACTCAAGACTTATTTCCAACGCCTTGTGATGAGGGTCCTCCTGAACTAAGGGGCATCTACAAGTATTTACCTTTAAGTAGGTGTTACTTAACACATAATCAAGTATTCGACTATTAATATTTGTGAATGAATTATATTGGTCCAAATTGCATTCCGAGAGAGTATCAAAAAAATACGTTTGGCTTCCACTTGCAATATTGGATGGTTCTAATAATTTTAAATTATCGCAATCAGGTTTCCAACCAACGTTACTGAGATTAAAATCACCTAATATTATGAATTTATCATTGGGACACGAGTTTACTATAGCAGATAACTTATCAGAGAAATTGATGAGCTGAGTGGCAAAAGAGTTTCCTAGGTTTTCATTACACAAGTATAAGGTACAAAGGTGTATATTATTGAAATGTTTATTTTTTAACGATAATGTTATCCAGATGTCCTCAGCGGAGGAGCACCAGTCTGGCCTTTCCATCGCCATTATCTCGCGACGAACAGCCAGCAATACACCGCCTCCATACTTTTCATGCGTCGCGGAATAATTTCTGTCCCGTCTCCAAACTACGTAGTTATCATTAAAAAGCTCACTATTGTTCACACCGTCAAGTAACCAAGTTTCCGTGAGTGATACAACGTCATATGAATTTAGGCAAAGGTTGCGTTTAAATGTATGTGTCTTCGTGCGAAGTCCTCGGGTATTTTGGTAGTAAATACTTAATTGTGAGTTAGCCATTGATGTGAGATAAAACATATCTAAGTTTAAAACTGTATAAAGAATAAGATATTTGTTGACAATGATCCAAAACAATGTGTGACAGTAAGACGAAGTATATAATTTTCAAATAATAGTAAACTGCATATTTATGTTTTAGAGTGTACAATAACATGATAAGACTTGGTAATATATGATTAAATTGAACGAAATATAGATCAATAATAAAAAGTCAAACAATAATAATAATAAATACGTGTAAATTATTATTTAAAACACTCGTATAATAAGTTATAGGTGAACGAAATTCAATCCCAATCGTAATACGGCGATAAAATAGTATAGGTAGGGTAGTTATGATAACAACACAATAATCAAAGCTTAAATGTGAATTCGTGTAATATTCGTAATTAAGGAGTGTAATAAATCCGACAGATAGACACAGTAAGTGTTTAGAAATTATGAATAAATGATAAAACTTCAAGACAATATTACGCCAAGTAGTAACTTGCAAATCAATAATAAATATGTTCCAACACACAATCAATACCTGTCCTAAACAACCATTCAAGTTGTGTAATAACCGTAAGTATGACTTAATAAATAGTTTTACTAGTTTCATGTATCTAGAAACGAAATTTATACGAATAAAATTTGGTAAGAATATATAAAAATAAACATTCATAATCAAATAAAAAGTAAAACAATATTGGATAAAGATTAAGTTTATAAATCGCGAGTATAATATGTTGTTTGGACGGACTGGGTAATTGCGTTTGGAAACGTAATAAATACATGCAATGTTTATTAAACTATAAAGATTATAATCATTCCGAAAAATAATATAACTAAATAATTGTAGAATGAGGGTAAAATCAACTGACAGTGAGTAACAAAATAATAGAAATTGATACCTGCGCCAGCTCAATGTTGTAAACAGTATTAGCTCCTGAAGCACACACTTACACGCGAAAATAGTCATTACGTTATCAGTATAAACAAGTTGTAATTGGATGCGCGGAACGAGAGTTACGTGCGATATTCGAACGAAATGACCACAAAGACACCTAGAACAATAGACATTGGTTTTGCATACGATTCTCAAACTTTTTGTTTGAACATAAATCATTTTGTATGTAAAATATATTATTAACAAACAATATATAAATAAATTATGAGATTCTTGCGAGATCCTTTTCGTTGCGTATAAAAAATATTGGGGATGTATCCGACTTTCTAACCATAATTTTGCAGTGTTTAACCCAGATGTATTGAAAGTTACGTTCTTTTGCCAGGGTCTTTGCACTGCTTAACAAATTTTTGTTACGCTGCGTTAGGTGGTCATTTACGTAGAATGTACCGTTGGAAGCATATCCTAACTGATCCAATTTTAGGTTTCTACTGTTCCGAGCAGACGTAATAAATTCCTCTTTCTTGTATCTGTTATTAAAAGAGATAATTATCGGCTTGTCAGAATTTGACAACTTCGTTGGTACTCGCGCAATATAATTAATATCATCCTTTTTAATCTCGAACTTTCCCAGTTTACTAATCTTATCCGCGATTTCAAATAAGTTTTCGTTCTTTTTCATAGGGATTCCTCGTATCTCTGCATTATTAGCTCTTGCCCATTGATCCCTCTCGTTTGACTCTTGTTTCAGCCGGTCCACCTCAGTTTGAAGAGTTGATAGTGTGTTAGTCACTTCCTCCACCTTGGAAACTCTGTTTTCTAAGGCTTTTACTGAGCTAGAGAATTGTCCAATGAGCTCATGGGCCATTTCCAGCGAGTCACGCAAGCTGTTGACTTCCGCGCGAATAGCTTTAACATCTTCAACTAAAGATGACAAGGGGGCTAGTTGCGAAACAATTTTCTTCAACTGGTTCTGCATTTGATCTAGTTGCATATTCGGCAGTGGAGAAGTCGCCCTTGGAGAAGACGGGGCCGGTGATGGGTATGGACTGGTCTTGCATGTAGGACATCGCCAAGTGTTCTTCCGCTCACCGAGTTTCCGAAAGCCGCTCTCCGTAACTCCAGAACATTGAAAATCGTAATATTTTTTACAAATGGAACAGGTTGGGCCGTCTGACGAGAGTAAGTTACAACTAGCACAGGCGGACATTTTGAGCTTAAACTTTGAGAAACACTGGTTCTGCTGTTTAGTAAAGCAAGCGTGTGATGTCGACTAAGGCGCGAGGTGAACTGACCACTTCCATTTCTACCACTTCCATTTCTACCACTACCATTTCTACCACTTCCATTTCTTCCACTGTTTTTCTACCACTTCCATTTCTACCACTGTTTTTCTACCACTTCCATTTGGTTTGGTTAAATTTGGGAAATATGGTTGAATTTGGGAAATTCGGCCAAAATTAAGAAATTTGGCCAAAATTAAGAAATTTGGCCAAAATTAAGAAATTTGGTTAAATTTGGCAAATTTGGCCAAAATTAAGAAATTCGGCCAAAATTAAGAAATTTGGCCAAAATTAAGAAATTTGTCCAAAATTGGGAAATTCGGTTAAATTTGGAATATATATATTTATATATTATAATTTTGGCCGAATTTCCCAAATTCAACCATATTTCCCAAATTTAACCAAATTTCCCAATTTTGGACATATTTCTTAATTTTGGCCAAATTTCTTAATTTTGGCCGAATTTCCCAAATTCAACCAAATTTAACCAAATTTCCCAAATTCAACCAAATTTCCCAAATTTAACCAAATTTCTCAATTTTGGCCAAATATCTTAATTTTGGGTAAACAGCGAGATTTCCCTAAAATTCGGGTAAATCAGCAAGATTTCCCTAAAATTCGGGTAAATCAGTAAAATTTCCTCAAAATTCGGGAATCAGCGAGATTTCCCTAAAATTCGGGTAAATCAGCAAGTTTTCCCCAAAATTCGGGTAAATTAGGGCGAAATTTTTTTTGTTCAAAAACCGGTTTTATAATTCCGAATCGATAAGATACATCAAGGTCTATAGAATCCGTAAAAACAAAGCGAAAAATGACATAAAATTTTTTGGCACAATTCGGGTAATAAGCGAGATTTCCCCAAAATTCGGGTAAATCAGCAAGATTTCCCCAAAATTCGGATAATCAGCGAGATTTCCCCAAAATTCGGGTAAATCAGCAAGATTTCCTCAAAATTGGGGTAAATTAGTACGAAAATTTTCCAAATTTGGTTAAATTTCTTAATTTTGGCCAAATTTCTTAATTTTAGCCGAATTTCTTAATTTTGGCCAAATTTGTCAAATTTAACCAAATTTTCCACATTTAACCAATTGTCCCAAATTTCTAAATTTTCCCAAATTTTTAAAATTTGGTTAAATTTGGGAAATTTGGCCAAAATTTACCAAATTTAACCAAATTTCCCAATTTTGGACAAATTTCTTAATTTTGGCCGAATTTCCCAAATTCAACCATATTTCCCAAATTTAACCAAATTTCCCAATTTTGGACAAATTTCTAAATTTTGGCCAAATTTCTTAATTTTGGCCGAATTTTCCAAATTTAACCGAATTTCCCAATTTTGGACAAATTTCTTAATTTTGGCCAAATTTGCCAAATTTAACCAAATTTCTTAATTTTGGCCATATTTCTTATTTTGGCCAAATTTCTTAATTTTGGCCGAATTTCCCAAATTCAACCATATATCCCAAATTTAACCAAATTTTACCACTACCATTTCTACCACTTCCATTTCTACCACTTTTTTTCTACTTCTTCCATTTCTACCAATTTTTTTACCACTTTTGTTCTACCACTTCTATTTCTACCACTTCCATTTCTACCACTGTTTTTCTACCACTTCCATTTCTACCACTGTTTTTCTATCACTTCCATTTCTACCACTGTTTTTCTACCACTTCCATTTCTACCACTTCCATATTTACCACTGTTTTTCTACCACTTCCATTTCTACCACTTCCATTTCTACCACTTCTATTTCTACCACTTTTTTTCTACCACTTCAATTTCTACTACTACCATTCCTACCACTTTTTTTCTTTCACTTCCATTTCTACCACTTCCATTTCTACCATTACCATTTCTACCACTTTTTTTCTACCATTTCCATTTCTGCCACTGTTTTTCTACCACTTCCATTTCTACCACTGTATTTCTACCACTACCATTTCTACTACTTCCATTTCTACTACTACCATTTCTACCACTTTTTCTACCACTTCCATTTCTACCACTTCTATTTCTACCACTTCCATTTCTACCACTTCCATTTCTACCATTACCATTTCTACCACTTTTTTTCTACCATTTCCATTTCTACCACTTTTTGTCTACCACTTCCATTTCTACCACTTCCATTTCTACTACTGTTATTTCTACCACTTCCATTTCTACTTCTATCATTTCTACCACTGTTTTTCTATCACTTTTATTTCTACCACTGTTTTTCTACCACTTCCATTTCTACCATTACCGTTTCTACCACTACCATTTCTACCACTTCCATTTCTACCACTTCCATTTCTGCCACTGTTTTTCTACCACTTCCATTTCTACCACTGTTTTTCTACCACTTCCATTTCTACCACTACCATTTCTACCACTTCCATTTCTTCCACTGTTTTTCTACCACTTCCATTTCTACCACTGTTTTTCTACCACTTCCATTTGGTTTGGTTAAATTTGGGAAATATGGTTGAATTTGGGAAATTCGGCCAAAATTAAGAAATTTGGCCAAAATTAAGAAATTTGGCCAAAATTAAGAAATTTGGTTAAATTTGGCAAATTTGGCCAAAATTAAGAAATTCGGCCAAAATTAAGAAATTTGGCCAAAATTAAGAAATTTGTCCAAAATTGGGAAATTCGGTTAAATTTGGAAAATTCGGCCAAAATTAAGAAATTTGGCCAAAATTAAGAAATTAGTCCAAAATTGGGAAATTTGGTTAAATTTGGGAAATATGGTTGAATTTGGGAAATTCGGCCAAAATTAAGAAATTTGTCCAAAATTGGGAAATTTGGTTAAATTTGGGAAATTTGGCCAAATTTCTTAATTTTGGCCGAATTTCTTAATTTTGGCCAAATTTGCCAAATTTAACCAAATTTCTTAATTTTGGCCAAATTTCTTAATTTTGGCCAAATTTCTTAATTTTGGCCGAATTTCCCAAATTCAACCATATTTCCCAAATTTAACCAAATTTCCCAATTTTGGACATATTTCTTAATTTTGGCCAAATTTCTTAATTTTGGCCGAATTTCCCAAATTCAACCAAATTTAACCAAATTTCCCAAATTCAACCAAATTTCCCAAATTTAACCAAATTTCTCAATTTTGGCCAAATATCTTAATTTTGGGTAAACAGCGAGATTTCCCTAAAATTCGGGTAAATCAGCAAGATTTCCCTAAAATTCGGGTAAATCAGTAAAATTTCCTCAAAATTCGGGAATCAGCGAGATTTCCCTAAAATTCGGGTAAATCAGCAAGTTTTCCCCAAAATTCGGGTAAATTAGGGCGAAATTTTTTTTGTTCAAAAACCGGTTTTATAATTCCGAATCGATAAGATACATCAAGGTCTATAGAATCCGTAAAAACAAAGCGAAAAATGACATAAAATTTTTTGGCACAATTCGGGTAATAAGCGAGATTTCCCCAAAATTCGGGTAAATCAGCAAGATTTCCCCAAAATTCGGATAATCAGCGAGATTTCCCCAAAATTCGGGTAAATCAGCAAGATTTCCTCAAAATTGGGGTAAATTAGTACGAAAATTTTCCAAATTTGGTTAAAATTCTTAATTTTGGCCAAATTTCTTAATTTTAGCCGAATTTCTTAATTTTGGCCAAATTTGTCAAATTTAACCAAATTTTCCACATTTAACCAATTGTCCCAAATTTCTAAATTTTCCCAAATTTGTTAATTTTGGTTAAATTTCCCAATTTTGGTCAAATTTCTTAATTTTGGGTAAACAGCGAGATTTCTCTAAAATTCGGGTAAATCAGCAATATTTCCCTAAAATTCGGGGTTATTCTGGGTATTCGATTATTGTGACATGGAAATACTTAAATAAAATAGGTACGGGTCGAACGGGTTAGCGGTGTGCAGTCTGGACTGAAATAATACTGCTTGTGTAAAAGCGGCTTCCTTCACCTTCTTTCATGACAGGACACGGTCACCAACTTTAATTATAAACATTTATTTGTGTTTTTATTTTTTACATTATTTTTGTATGTACTGAGAGGATATAATATCTTCTTCATTACATAAAGTTGCTTCCCACTATCTGTCCGTATGTAGGCTTAGATGTTTAAAACTACGCAACGGATTTTAAAGAGGTTTCTTAAAAAGATAAAGTCATTGAAGAGGAAGGTTTTTGGTATAAGTTCCCCGCAGTCTTACGGGAGCGGGAACTACGCGGGCAAAACTGCGGGACGCTGCTAGCACGTAAATAGAAGACTTTCTCTCATAGAAATAGTTAACTGTATGAGATAAAAATAAATGCTTTTCCCACATGGTTAAAATATCTGTTTTGTAATACTTATATTTGTTTGTAATGAAATAATAAAACATAAAATATTATTTAATAGATTTTGATCAATTTTGTTAGTAAAATTACACGATAATTTACATTTTAATCGTCTACATCCAAGGAAACATCCACAATTTTAAAGCTTTACGGTTTGACAGTTAAAATCGAAGGCGAAGTGACCGTTGTCGTCGAAGGCGAGGATGTTTTGTGTTACAGAATACCGTTTTTCAAACATTTGGCACTATATTTTAGTTCTATGTCGCGCCGTTGACATCGTTGAAGCGCTACGATCGCAAAGTTGTAACTACAGAATACCGATTTGGTTACATCCGATGTTTCAACGATGATTTCTTGGATGTAAAGATGTTTTGCCTTAGTGAATCGCTCTCCAGAATACCGATTTGGTTACATCCGATGTTTCAACGATGATTTCTTGGATGCAAAGATGATTTGCCTTAGTGAATCGCCCTCCTGATGGAGGCTTCAAATAGTATGGTGGAGGTGACTTCCTTTTGGAAAAAGGAGATTCAGTTATTTAATTGCTGGATTAGTGAACCTGACACGATGAGGCAGGCATTATGGAAGTGATACAATAGGGTAGTGGTAGAAATGGAATTGGTGGAAGTGGTAAAAATGGAATAGAAATGAAAAAAAAAATAGAAATGTTAAAAATGGAAGTGGTAGAAAAACAGTGGTAGAAATGGAAGTGGTAGAAAAACAGTGGAAGAAATGGAAGTGGTAGAAATGGAAGTGGTAGAAATGGAAGTGGTAGAAAAACAGTGGTAGAAATGGAAGTGGTAGAAAAACAGTGGCAGAAATGGAAGTGGTAGAAATGGAAGTGGTAGAAATGGTAGTGGTAGAAACGGTAATGGTAGAAATGGAAGTGGTAGAAATGGAAGTGGTAGAAAAACAGTGGTAGAAATAAAAGTGATAGAAAAACAGTGGTAGAAATGATAGAAGTAGAAATGGAAGTGGTAGAAATGGAAGTGGTAGAAATAACAGTAGTAGAAATGGAAGTGGTAGAAATGGAAGTGGTAGACAAAAAGTGGTAGAAATGGAAATGGTAGAAAAAAAGTGGTAGAAATGGTAATGGTAGAAATGGAAGTGGTAGAAATGGAAGTGGTAGAAATAGAAGTGGTAGAAATGGAAGTGGTAGAAAAAGTGGTAGAAATGGTAGTAGTAGAAATGGAAGTAGTAGAAATGGTAGTGGTAGAAATACAGTGGTAGAAATGGAAGTGGTAGAAAAACAGTGGCAGAAATGGAAATGGTAGAAAAAAAGTGGTAGAAATGGTAATGGTAGAAATGGAAGTGGTAGAAATGGAAGTGAAAGAAAAAAAGTGGTAGGAATGGTAGTAGTAGAAATTGAAGTGGTAGAAAAAAAGTGGTAGAAATAGAAGTGGTAGAAATGGAAGTGGTAGAAATGGAAGTGGTAGAAAAACAGTGGTAAATATGGAAGTGGTAGAAAAACAGTGATAGAAATAAAAGTGGTAAAAAAACAGTGGTAGAAATGATAGAAGTAGAAATGGAAGTGGTAGAAATGGAAGTGGTAGAAATAACAGTAGTAGAAATGGAAGTGGTAGAAATGGAAGTGGTAGAAAAAAAGTGGTAGAAATGGTAGTAGTAGAAATGGAAGTGGTAGAAAAAAATGGTAAAAATAGAAGTGGTAGAAATGGAAGTGGTAGAAATGGAAGTGGTAGAAAAAGTGGTAGAAATGGTAGTAGTAGAAATGGTAGTGGTAGAAATGGTAGTGGTACAAATGGAAGTGGTAGAAATAGAAGTGGTAGAAATGGAAGTGGTAGAAATGGAAGTGGTAGAAATGGAAGTGGTAGAAATGGAAGTGGTAGAAAAACAGTCGTAGAAATGGAAGTGGTAGAAATGGTAGTGGTAGAAATGGAAGTGGTAGAACAAAAGTGGTAAAAAATTGGTAGAAATGGAAGAAGTAGAAAAAAAGTGGTAGAAATGGAAGTGGTAGAAATGGTAGTGGTAGAAATGGAAGTCGTAGAAAAACAGTGGTAGATATGGAAGTGGTAGAAAAACAGTGGTAGATATGGAAGTGGTAGAAAAACAGTGGTAGAAATGGTAGTAGTAGAAATGGAAGTGACAGAAATGGAAGTGAAAGAAAAAAAGTGGTAGGAATGGTAGTAGTAGAAATTGAAGTGGTAGAAATGGAAGTGGTAAAAATGGAAGTGGTAGAAAAACAGTGGTAGAAATGGAAGTGGTAGAAATGGAAGTGGTAGAAATGGAAGTGGTAGAAATGGAAGTGGTAGAAATGGAAGTGGTAGAAATGGAAGTGGTAGAAATGGAAGTGGTAGAAAAACAGTGGTAGAAATGGAAGTGATAGAAAAACAGTGGTAGAAATGGAAGTGGTAGAAAAACAGTGGTAGAAATGGAAGTGGTAGAAATGGTAGTGGTAGAAATAGAAGTGGTAGAACAAAAGTGGTAAAAAAATTGGTAGAAATGGAAGAAGTAGAAAAAAAGTGGTAGAAATGGAAGTGGTAGAAATGGTAGTGGTAGAAATGGAAGTGGTAGAAAAACAGTGGTAGAAATGAAAGTGGTAGAAAAACAGTGGCAGAAATGAAAGTGGTAGAAAAAAAGTGGTAGAAATGGTAATGGTAGAAATGGAAGTGGTAGAAATGGAAGTGGTAGAAAAACAGTGGTAGAAATAATAGTAGAAAAACAGTGGTAGAAATGGTAGAAGTAGAAATGGAAGTGGTAGAAATAACAGTAGTAGAAATGGAAGTGGTAGAAATGGTAGTATTAGAAATGGAAGTGGTAGAAAAAAATGGTAGAAATAGAAGTGGTAGAAATGGAAGTGGTAGAAATGGAAGTGGTAGAAAAAGTGGTAGAAATGGTAGTAGTAGAAATGGAAGTAGTAGAAATTTTAGTGTTAGAAAAAAAGTGGTAGAAATAGAAGTGGTAGAAATGGAAGTAGTAGAAATGGAAGTGGTAGAAAAACAGTGGTAGAAATGGAAGTGGTAGAAATGGAAGTGGTAGAAAAACAGTGGTAGAAAAACAGTGGTAGAAATGAAAGTGGTAGAAAAACAGTGGTAGAAATGGAAGTGGTAGAAAAACAGTGGTAGAAATGGAAGTGGTAGAAATGGTAGTGGTAGAAATAGAAGTGGTAGAACAAAAGTGGTAAAAAAATTGGTAAAAATGGAAGTAGAAAAAAAGTGGTAGAAATGGAAGTGGTAGAAATGGTAGTGGTAGAAATGGAAGTGGTAGAAAAACAGTGGTAGAAATGGAAGTGGTAGAAAAACAGTTGCAGAAATGGAAGTGGTAGAAAAAAAGTGGTAGAAATGGTAATGGTAGAAATGGAAGTGGTAGAAATGGATGTGGTAGAAAAACAGTAGTAGAAATGATAGAAGAAGAAATGGAAGTGGTAGAAATGGAAGTGGTAGAAATAACAGTAGTAGAAATGGAAGTGGTAGAAATGGAAGTGGTAGAAATGGAAGTGGTAGAAAAACAGTGGTAGAAATGGAAGTGATAGAAAAACAGTGGTAGAAATGGAAGTGGTAGAAATGGAAGTGGTAGAAATGGTAGTGGTAGAAATAGAAGTGGTAGAACAAAAGTGGTAAAAAAATTGGTAGAAATGGAAGAAGTAGAAAAAAAGTGGTAGAAATGGAAGTGGTAGAAAAACAGTGGTAGAAATGGAAGTGGTAGAAAAACAGTGGTAGAAATGGAAGTGGTAGAAAAACAGTGGCAGAAATGAAAGTGGTAGAAAAAAAGTGGTAGAAATGGTAATGGTAGAAATGGAAGTGGTAGAAATGGAAGTGGTAGAAAAACAGTGGTAGAAATGGTAGAAGTAGAAATGGAAGTGGTAGAAATAACAGTAGTAGAAATGGAAGTGGTAGAAATGGTAGTATTAGAAATGGAAAAGGTAGAAAAAAATGGTAGAAATAGAAGTGGTAGAAATGGAAGTGGTAGAAATGGAAGTGGTAGAAAAAGTGGTAGAAATGGTAGTAGTAGAAATGGAAGTAGTAGAAATTTTAGTGGTAGAAAAAAAGTGGTAGAAATAGAAGTGGTAGAAATGGAAGTAGTAGAAATGGAAGTGGTAGAAAAACAGTGGTAGAAATGGAAGTGGTAGAAATGGAAGTGGTAGAAAAACAGTGGTAGAAAAACAGTGGTAGAAATGAAAGTGGTAGAAAAACAGTGGTAGAAATGGAAGTGGTAGAAAAACAGTGGTAGAAATGGAAGTGGTAGAAATGGTAGTGGTAGAAATAGAAGTGGTAGAACAAAAGTGGTAAAAAAATTGGTAAAAATGGAAGTAGAAAAAAAGTGGTAGAAATGGAAGTGGTAGAAATGGTAGTGGTAGAAATGGAAGTGGTAGAAAAACAGTGGTAGAAATGGAAGTGGTAGAAAAACAGTGGCAGAAATGAAAGTGGTAGAAAAAAAGTGGTAGAAATGGTAATGGTAGAAATGGTAGTGGTAGAAATGGAAGTGGTAGAAAAACAGTGGTAGAAATAATAGTAGAAAAACAGTGGTAGAAATGGTAGAAGTAGAAATGGAAGTGGTAGAAATAACAGTAGTAGAAATGGAAGTGGTAGAAATGGTAGTATTAGAAATGGAAGTGGTAGAAAAAAATGGTAGAAATAGAAGTGGTAGAAATGGAAGTGGTAGAAATGGAAGTGGTAGAAAAAGTGGTAGAAATGGTAGTAGTAGAAATGGAAGTAGTAGAAATTTTAGTGGTAGAAAAAAAGTGGTAGAAATAGAAGTGGTAGAAATGGAAGTAGTAGAAATGGAAGTGGTAGAAAAACAGTGGTAGAAATGGAAGTGGTAGAAATGGAAGTGGTAGAAAAACAGTGGTAGAAAAACAGTGGTAGAAATGAAAGTGGTAGAAAAACAGTGGTAGAAATGGAAGTGGTAGAAAAACAGTGGTAGAAATGGAAGTGGTAGAAATGGTAGTGGTAGAAATAGAAGTGGTAGAACAAAAGTGGTAAAAAAATTGGTAAAAATGGAAGTAGAAAAAAAGTGGTAGAAATGGAAGTGGTAGAAATGGTAGTGGTAGAAATGGAAGTGGTAGAAAAACAGTGGTAGAAATGGAAGTGGTAGAAAAACAGTTGCAGAAATGGAAGTGGTAGAAAAAAAGTGGTAGAAATGGTAATGGTAGAAATGGAAGTGGTAGAAATGGAAGTGGTAGAAAAACAGTAGTAGAAATGATAGAAGAAGAAATGGAAGTGGTAGAAATGGAAGTGGTAGAAATAACAGTAGTAGAAATGGAAGTGGTAGAAATGGAAGTGGTAGAAATGGAAGTGGTAGAAAAACAGTGGTAGAAATGGAAGTGATAGAAAAACAGTGGTAGAAATGGAAGTGGTAGAAATGGAAGTGGTAGAAATGGTAGTGGTAGAAATAGAAGTGGTAGAACAAAAGTGGTAAAAAAATTGGTAGAAATGGAAGAAGTAGAAAAAAAGTGGTAGAAATGGAAGTGGTAGAAAAACAGTGGTAGAAATGGAAGTGGTAGAAAAACAGTGGTAGAAATGGAAGTGGTAGAAAAACAGTGGCAGAAATGAAAGTGGTAGAAAAAAAGTGGTAGAAATGGTAATGGTAGAAATGGAAGTGGTAGAAATGGAAGTGGTAGAAAAACAGTGGTAGAAATGGTAGAAGTAGAAATGGAAGTGGTAGAAATAACAGTAGTAGAAATGGAAGTGGTAGAAATGGTAGTATTAGAAATGGAAAAGGTAGAAAAAAATGGTAGAAATAGAAGTGGTAGAAATGGAAGTGGTAGAAATGGAAGTGGTAGAAAAAGTGGTAGAAATGGTAGTAGTAGAAATGGAAGTAGTAGAAATTTTAGTGGTAGAAAAAAAGTGGTAGAAATAGAAGTGGTAGAAATGGAAGTAGTAGAAATGGAAGTGGTAGAAAAACAGTGGTAGAAATGGAAGTGGTAGAAATGGAAGTGGTAGAAAAACAGTGGTAGAAAAACAGTGGTAGAAATGAAAGTGGTAGAAAAACAGTGGTAGAAATGGAAGTGGTAGAAAAACAGTGGTAGAAATGGAAGTGGTAGAAATGGTAGTGGTAGAAATAGAAGTGGTAGAACAAAAGTGGTAAAAAAATTGGTAAAAATGGAAGTAGAAAAAAAGTGGTAGAAATGGAAGTGGTAGAAATGGTAGTGGTAGAAATGGAAGTGGTAGAAAAACAGTGGTAGAAATGGAAGTGGTAGAAAAACAGTTGCAGAAATGGAAGTGGTAGAAAAAAAGTGGTAGAAATGGTAATGGTAGAAATGGAAGTGGTAGAAATGGAAGTGGTAGAAAAACAGTAGTAGAAATGATAGAAGAAGAAATGGAAGTGGTAGAAATGGAAGTGGTAGAAATAACAGTAGTAGAAATGGAAGTGGTAGAAATGGAAGTGGTAGAAATGGAAGTGGTAGAAAAACAGTGGTAGAAATGGAAGTGATAGAAAAACAGTGGTAGAAATGGAAGTGGTAGAAATGGAAGTGGTAGAAATGGTAGTGGTAGAAATAGAAGTGGTAGAACAAAAGTGGTAAAAAAATTGGTAGAAATGGAAGAAGTAGAAAAAAAGTGGTAGAAATGGAAGTGGTAGAAAAACAGTGGTAGAAATGGAAGTGGTAGAAAAACAGTGGTAGAAATGGAAGTGGTAGAAAAACAGTGGCAGAAATGAAAGTGGTAGAAAAAAAGTGGTAGAAATGGTAATGGTAGAAATGGAAGTGGTAGAAATGGAAGTGGTAGAAAAACAGTGGTAGAAATGGTAGAAGTAGAAATGGAAGTGGTAGAAATAACAGTAGTAGAAATGGAAGTGGTAGAAATGGTAGTATTAGAAATGGAAAAGGTAGAAAAAAATGGTAGAAATAGAAGTGGTAGAAATGGAAGTGGTAGAAATGGAAGTGGTAGAAAAAGTGGTAGAAATGGTAGTAGTAGAAATGGAAGTAGTAGAAATTTTAGTGGTAGAAAAAAAGTGGTAGAAATAGAAGTGGTAGAAATGGAAGTAGTAGAAATGGAAGTGGTAGAAAAACAGTGGTAGAAATGGAAGTGGTAGAAATGGAAGTGGTAGAAAAACAGTGGTAGAAATGGAAGTGATAGAAAAACAGTGGTAGAAATGGAAGTGGTAGAAAAACAGTGGTAGAAATGGAAGTGGTAGAAATGGTAGTGGTAGAAATAGAAGTGGTAGAACAAAAGTGGTAAAAAAATTGGTAGAAATGGAAGAAGTAGAAAAAAAGTGGTAGAAATGGAAGTGGTAGAAATGGTAGTGGTAGAAATGGAAGTGGTAGAAAAACAGTGGTAGAAATGGAAGTGGTAGAAAAACAGTGGCAGAAATGAAAGTGGTAGAAAAAAAGTGGTAGAAATGGTAATGGTAGAAATGGAAGTGGTAGAAATGGAAGTGGTAGAAAAACAGTGGTAGAAATAATAGTAGAAAAACAGTGGTAGAAATGGTAGAAGTAGAAATGGAAGTGGTAGAAATAACAGTAGTAGAAATGGAAGTGGTAGAAATGGTAGTATTAGAAATGGCAGTGGTAGAAAAAAATGGTAGAAATAGAAGTGGTAGAAATGGAAGTGGTAGAAATGGAAGTGGTAGAAAAAGTGGTAGAAATGGTAGTAGTAGAAATGGAAGTAGTAGAAATTTTAGTGGTAGAAAAAAAGTGGTAGAAATAGAAGTGGTAGAAATGGAAGTAGTAGAAATGGAAGTGGTAGAAAAACAGTGGTAGAAATGGAAGTGGAAGAAATGGAAGTGGTAGAAAAACAGTGGAAGAAAAACAGTGGTAGAAATGAAAGTGGTAGAAAAACAGTGGTAGAAATGTAAGTGGTAGAAAAACAGTGGTAGAAATGGAAGTGGTAGAAATGGTAGTGGTAGAAATAGAAGTGGTAGAACAAAAGTGGTAAAAAAATTGGTAAAAATGGAAGAAGTAGAAAAAAAGTGGTAGAAATGGAAGTGGTAGAAATGGTAGTGGTAGAAATGGAAGTGGTAGAAAAACAGTGGTAGAAATGGAAGTGGTAGAAAAACAGTTGCAGAAATGGAAGTGGTAGAAAAAAAGTGGTAGAAATGGTAATGGTAGAAATGGAAGTGGTAGAAATGGAAGTGGTAGAAAAACAGTGATAGAAATAAAAGTGGTAGAAAAACAGTAGTAGAAATGATAGAAGAAGAAATGGAAGTGGTAGAAATGGAAGTGGTAGAAATAACAGTAGTAGAAATGGAAGTGGTAGAAATGGAAGTGGTAGAAAAAAAGTGGTAGAAATGGTAGTAGTAGAAATGGAAGTGGTAGAAAAAAATGGTAAAAATAGAAGTGGTAGAAATGGAAGTGGTAGAAATGGAAGTGGTAGAAATGGAAGTGGTAGAAAAAGTGGTAGAAAAAGTGGTAGAAATGGTAGTAGTAGAAATGGAAGTAGTAGAAATGGTAGTGGTAGAAATGGTAGTGGTACAAATGGAAGTGGTAGAAATAGAAGTGGTAGAAATGGAAGTGGTAGAAATGAAAGTGGTAGAAATGGAAGTGGTAGAAATGGAAGTGGTAGAAATGGAAGTGGTAGAAAAACAGTCGTAGAAATGGAAGTGGTAGAAATGGTAGTGGTAGAAATGGAAGTGGTAGAACAAAAGTGGTAAAAAAATTGGTAGAAATGGAAAAAGTAGAAAAAAAGTGGTAGAAATGGAAGTGGTAGAAATGGTAGTGGTAGAAATGGAAGTCGTAGAAAAACAGTGGTAGAAATGGAAGTGGTAGAAAAACAGTGGTAGATATGGAAGTGGTAGAAAAACAGTGGTAGAAATGGAAGTGGTAGAAATGGTAGTGGTAGAAATGGAAGTGGTAGAAAAACAGTGGTAGAAATGGAAGTGGTAGAAAAACAGTGGCAGAAATGAAAGTGGTAGAAAAAAAGTGGTAGAAATGGTAATGGTAGAAATGGTAGTGGTAGAAATGGAAGTGGTAGAAAAACAGTGGTAGAAATAATAGTAGAAAAACAGTGGTAGAAATGGTAGAAGTAGAAATGGAAGTGGTAGAAATAACAGTAGTAGAAATGGAAGTGGTAGAAATGGTAGTATTAGAAATGGAAGTGGTAGAAAAAAATGGTAGAAATAGAAGTGGTAGAAATGGAAGTGGTAGAAATGGAAGTGGTAGAAAAAGTGGTAGAAATGGTAGTAGTAAAAATGGAAGTAGTAGAAATTTTAGTGGTAGAAAAAAAGTGGTAGAAATAGAAGTGGTAGAAATGGAAGTAGTAGAAATGGAAGTGGTAGAAAAACAGTGGTAGAAATGGAAGTGGTAGAAATGGAAGTGGTAGAAAAACAGTGGTAGAAAAACAGTGGTAGAAATGAAAGTGGTAGAAAAACAGTGGTAGAAATGGAAGTGGTAGAAAAACAGTGGTAGAAATGGAAGTGGTAGAAATGGTAGTGGTAGAAATAGAAGTGGTAGAACAAAAGTGGTAAAAAAATTGGTAAAAATGGAAGTAGAAAAAAAGTGGTAGAAATGGAAGTGGTAGAAATGGTAGTGGTAGAAATGGAAGTGGTAGAAAAACAGTGGTAGAAATGGAAGTGGTAGAAAAACAGTTGCAGAAATGGAAGTGGTAGAAAAAAAGTGGTAGAAATGGTAATGGTAGAAATGGAAGTGGTAGAAATGGAAGTGGTAGAAAAACAGTAGTAGAAATGATAGAAGAAGAAATGGAAGTGGTAGAAATGGAAGTGGTAGAAATAACAGTAGTAGAAATGGAAGTGGTAGAAATGGAAGTGGTAGAAATGGAAGTGGTAGAAAAACAGTGGTAGAAATGGAAGTGATAGAAAAACAGTGGTAGAAATGGAAGTGGTAGAAATGGAAGTGGTAGAAATGGTAGTGGTAGAAATAGAAGTGGTAGAACAAAAGTGGTAAAAAAATTGGTAGAAATGGAAGAAGTAGAAAAAAAGTGGTAGAAATGGAAGTGGTAGAAAAACAGTGGTAGAAATGGAAGTGGTAGAAAAACAGTGGTAGAAATGGAAGTGGTAGAAAAACAGTGGCAGAAATGAAAGTGGTAGAAAAAAAGTGGTAGAAATGGTAATGGTAGAAATGGAAGTGGTAGAAATGGAAGTGGTAGAAAAACAGTGGTAGAAATGGTAGAAGTAGAAATGGAAGTGGTAGAAATAACAGTAGTAGAAATGGAAGTGGTAGAAATGGTAGTATTAGAAATGGAAAAGGTAGAAAAAAATGGTAGAAATAGAAGTGGTAGAAATGGAAGTGGTAGAAATGGAAGTGGTAGAAAAAGTGGTAGAAATGGTAGTAGTAGAAATGGAAGTAGTAGAAATTTTAGTGGTAGAAAAAAAGTGGTAGAAATAGAAGTGGTAGAAATGGAAGTAGTAGAAATGGAAGTGGTAGAAAAACAGTGGTAGAAATGGAAGTGGTAGAAATGGAAGTGGTAGAAAAACAGTGGTAGAAAAACAGTGGTAGAAATGAAAGTGGTAGAAAAACAGTGGTAGAAATGGAAGTGGTAGAAAAACAGTGGTAGAAATGGAAGTGGTAGAAATGGTAGTGGTAGAAATAGAAGTGGTAGAACAAAAGTGGTAAAAAAATTGGTAAAAATGGAAGTAGAAAAAAAGTGGTAGAAATGGAAGTGGTAGAAATGGTAGTGGTAGAAATGGAAGTGGTAGAAAAACAGTGGTAGAAATGGAAGTGGTAGAAAAACAGTTGCAGAAATGGAAGTGGTAGAAAAAAAGTGGTAGAAATGGTAATGGTAGAAATGGAAGTGGTAGAAATGGAAGTGGTAGAAAAACAGTAGTAGAAATGATAGAAGAAGAAATGGAAGTGGTAGAAATGGAAGTGGTAGAAATAACAGTAGTAGAAATGGAAGTGGTAGAAATGGAAGTGGTAGAAATGGAAGTGGTAGAAAAACAGTGGTAGAAATGGAAGTGATAGAAAAACAGTGGTAGAAATGGAAGTGGTAGAAATGGAAGTGGTAGAAATGGTAGTGGTAGAAATAGAAGTGGTAGAACAAAAGTGGTAAAAAAATTGGTAGAAATGGAAGAAGTAGAAAAAAAGTGGTAGAAATGGAAGTGGTAGAAAAACAGTGGTAGAAATGGAAGTGGTAGAAAAACAGTGGTAGAAATGGAAGTGGTAGAAAAACAGTGGCAGAAATGAAAGTGGTAGAAAAAAAGTGGTAGAAATGGTAATGGTAGAAATGGAAGTGGTAGAAATGGAAGTGGTAGAAAAACAGTGGTAGAAATGGTAGAAGTAGAAATGGAAGTGGTAGAAATGGTAGTATTAGAAATGGAAAAGGTAGAAAAAAATGGTAGAAATAGAAGTGGTAGAAATGGAAGTGGTAGAAATGGAAGTGGTAGAAAAAGTGGTAGAAAAAGTGGTAGAAATGGTAGTAGTAGAAATGGAAGTAGTAGAAATTTTAGTGGTAGAAAAAAAGTGGTAGAAATAGAAGTGGTAGAAATGGAAGTAGTAGAAATGGAAGTGGTAGAAAAACAGTGGTAGAAATGGAAGTGGTAGAAATGGAAGTGGTAGAAAAACAGTGGTAGAAATGGAAGTGATAGAAAAACAGTGGTAGAAATGGAAGTGGTAGAAAAACAGTGGTAGAAATGGAAGTGGTAGAAATGGTAGTGGTAGAAATAGAAGTGGTAGAACAAAAGTGGTAAAAAAATTGGTAGAAATGGAAGAAGTAGAAAAAAAGTGGTAGAAATGGAAGTGGTAGAAATGGTAGTGGTAGAAATGGAAGTGGTAGAAAAACAGTGGTAGAAATGGAAGTGGTAGAAAAACAGTGGCAGAAATGAAAGTGGTAGAAAAAAAGTGGTAGAAATGGTAATGGTAGAAATGGAAGTGGTAGAAATGGAAGTGGTAGAAAAACAGTGGTAGAAATAATAGTAGAAAAACAGTGGTAGAAATGGTAGAAGTAGAAATGGAAGTGGTAGAAATAACAGTAGTAGAAATGGAAGTGGTAGAAATGGTAGTATTAGAAATGGCAGTGGTAGAAAAAAATGGTAGAAATAGAAGTGGTAGAAATGGAAGTGGTAGAAATGGAAGTGGTAGAAAAAGTGGTAGAAATGGTAGTAGTAGAAATGGAAGTAGTAGAAATTTTAGTGGTAGAAAAAAAGTGGTAGAAATAGAAGTGGTAGAAATGGAAGTAGTAGAAATGGAAGTGGTAGAAAAACAGTGGTAGAAATGGAAGTGGAAGAAATGGAAGTGGTAGAAAAACAGTGGAAGAAAAACAGTGGTAGAAATGAAAGTGGTAGAAAAACAGTGGTAGAAATGTAAGTGGTAGAAAAACAGTGGTAGAAATGGAAGTGGTAGAAATGGTAGTGGTAGAAATAGAAGTGGTAGAACAAAAGTGGTAAAAAAATTGGTAAAAATGGAAGAAGTAGAAAAAAAGTGGTAGAAATGGAAGTGGTAGAAATGGTAGTGGTAGAAATGGAAGTGGTAGAAAAACAGTGGTAGAAATGGAAGTGGTAGAAAAACAGTTGCAGAAATGGAAGTGGTAGAAAAAAAGTGGTAGAAATGGTAATGGTAGAAATGGAAGTGGTAGAAATGGAAGTGGTAGAAAAACAGTGATAGAAATAAAAGTGGTAGAAAAACAGTAGTAGAAATGATAGAAGAAGAAATGGAAGTGGTAGAAATGGAAGTGGTAGAAATAACAGTAGTAGAAATGGAAGTGGTAGAAATGGAAGTGGTAGAAAAAAAGTGGTAGAAATGGTAGTAGTAGAAATGGAAGTGGTAGAAAAAAATGGTAAAAATAGAAGTGGTAGAAATGGAAGTGGTAGAAATGGAAGTGGTAGAAATGGAAGTGGTAGAAAAAGTGGTAGAAAAAGTGGTAGAAATGGTAGTAGTAGAAATGGAAGTAGTAGAAATGGTAGTGGTAGAAATGGTAGTGGTACAAATGGAAGTGGTAGAAATAGAAGTGGTAGAAATGGAAGTGGTAGAAATGAAAGTGGTAGAAATGGAAGTGGTAGAAATGGAAGTGGTAGAAATGGAAGTGGTAGAAAAACAGTCGTAGAAATGGAAGTGGTAGAAATGGTAGTGGTAGAAATGGAAGTGGTAGAACAAAAGTGGTAAAAAAATTGGTAGAAATGGAAAAAGTAGAAAAAAAGTGGTAGAAATGGAAGTGGTAGAAATGGTAGTGGTAGAAATGGAAGTCGTAGAAAAACAGTGGTAGAAATGGAAGTGGTAGAAAAACAGTGGTAGATATGGAAGTGGTAGAAAAACAGTGGTAGAAATGGTAGTAGTAGAAATGGAAGTGACAGAAATGGAAGTGATAGATATAACAGTAGTAGAAATGGAAGTGGTAGAAATGGTAGTGGTACAAATGGAAGTGAAGTGGTAGAAATGGATGTGGTAGAAAAACAGTGGTAGAAATGAAAGTGGTAGAAAAACAGTGGCAGAAATGGAAGTGGTAGAAAAAAAGTGGTAGTAATGGTATAAATGGAAGTGGTAGAAAAACAGTGGTAGAAATGGAAGTGGTAGAAATGGAAGTGGTAGAAAAAACAGTAGTAGAAATGGAAGTGGTAGAAATGGAAGTGGTAGAAAAAAAGTGGTAGAAATGGTAGTAGTAGAAATGGAAGTTGTAGAAAAAAATGGTAGAAAAAGAAGTGGTAGAAATGGAAGTGGCAGAAATGGAAGTGGTAGAAAAAGTGGTAGAAATGGTAGTAGTAGAAATGGAAGTAGTAGAAATGTTAGTGGTAGAAAAACAGTGGTAGAAATGGTAGTAGTAGAAATGGAAGTGGTAGAAAAAAATGGTAGAAAAAGAAGTGGTAGAAATGGAAGTGGCAGAAATGGAAGTGGTAGAAAAAGTGGTAGAAATGGTAGTAGTAGAAATGGAAGTAGTAGAAATGGTAGTGGTAGAAAAACAGTGGTAGAAATGGAAGTGGTAGAAAAACAGTGGCAGAAATGGTAATGGTAGAAATGGAAGTGAAAGAAAAAAATCTGGTAGGAATGGTAGTAGTAGAAATGGAAGTGGTAGAAAAAAAGTGGTAGAAATAGAATTGGTAGAAATGGAAGTGGTAGAAATGGAAGTGGTAGAAAAACAGTGGTAGAAATGGAAGTGGTAGAAAAACAGTGGTAGAAATGGAAGTGGTAGAAAAACAGTGGTAGAAATGGAAGTGGTAGAAATGGTAGTGGTAGAAATGGAAGTGGTAGAACAAAAGTGGTAAAAAAATTTTTAGAAATGGAAGAAGTAGAAAAAAAGTGGTAGAAATGGAAGTGGTAGAAATGGTAGTGGTAGAAAAACAGTGATAGAAATAAAAGTGGTAGAAAAACAGTAGTAGAAATGATAGAAGAAGAAATGGAAGTGGTAGAAATGGAAGTGGTAGAAATAACAGTAGTAGAAATGGAAGTGGTAGAAATGGAAGTGGTAGAAAAAAAGTGGTAGAAATGGTAGTAGTAGAAATGGAAGTGGTAGAAAAAAATGGTAAAAATAGAAGTGGTAGAAATGGAAGTGGTAGAAATGGAAGTGGTAGAAATGGAAGTGGTAGAAAAAGTGGTAGAAAAAGTGGTAGAAATGGTAGTAGTAGAAATGGAAGTAGTAGAAATGGTAGTGGTAGAAATGGTAGTGGTAGAAATGGAAGTGGTAGAAATAGAAGTGGTAGAAATGGAAGTGGTAGAAATGAAAGTGGTAGAAATGGAAGTGGTAGAAATGGAAGTGGTAGAAATGGAAGTGGTAGAAAAACAGTCGTAGAAATGGAAGTGGTAGAAATGGTAGTGGTAGAAATGGAAGTGGTAGAACAAAAGTGGTAAAAAAATTGGTAGAAATGGAAGGAGTAGAAAAAAAGTGGTAGAAATGGAAGTGGTAGAAATGGTAGTGGTAGAAATGGAAGTCGTAGAAAAACAGTGGTAGAAATGGAAGTGGTAGAAAAACAGTGGTAGATATGGAAGTGGTAGAAAAACAGTGGTAGAAATGGTAGTAGTAGAAATGGAAGTGACAGAAATGGAAGTGATAGAAATAACAGTAGTAGAAATGGAAGTGGTAGAAATGGTAGTGGTACAAATGGAAGTGGTAGAAATGGAAGTGGTACAAATGGATGTGGTAGAAAAACAGTGGTAGATATGGAAGTGGTAGAAAAACAGTGGTAGAAATGGAAGTGGTAGAAAAAAAGTTGTAGAAATGGTAATGGTATAAATGGAAGTGGTAGAAAAACAGTGGTAGAAATGGAAGTGGAAGAAATGGAAGTGGTAGAAAAAACAGTAGTAGAAATGGAAGTGGTAGAAATGGAAGTGGTAGAAAAAAAGTGGTAGAAATGGTAGTAGTAGAAATGGAAGTGGTAGAAAAAAATGGTAGAAAAAGAAGTGGTAGAAATGGAAGGGGCAGAAATGGAAGTGGTAGAAAAAGTGGTAGAAATGGTAGTAGTAGAAATGGAAGTAGTAGAAATGGTAGTGGTAGAAAAACAGTGGTAGAAATGGAAGTGGTAGAAAAACAGTGGCAGAAATGGTAATGGTAGAAATGGAAGTGAAAGAAAAAAATCTGGTAGGAATGGTAGTAGTAGAAATGGAAGTGGTAGAAAAAAAGTGGTAGAAATAGAATTGGTAGAAATGGAAGTGGTAGAAATGGAAGTGGTAGAAAAACAGTGGTAGAAATGGAAGTGGTAGAAATGGAAGTGGTAGAAAAACAGTGGTAGAAATGGAAGTGGTAGAAAAACAGTGGTAGAAATGGAAGTGGTAGAAATGGTAGTGGTAGAAATGGAAGTGGTAGAACAAAAGTGGTTAAAAAATTTTTAGAAATGGAAGAAGTAGAAAAAAAGTGGTAGAAATGGAAGTGGTAGAAATGGTAGTGGTAGAAATGGAAGTGATAGAAATGGAAGTGGTAGAAATGGAAGTGGTAGAATTACAGTGGTAGATATGGAAGTGGTAGAAAAACAGTGGTAGAAATGGTAGTACTAGAAATGGAAGTGGTAGAAAAACAGTGGTAGAAATGGAAGTGGTAGAAAAACAGTGGTAGAAATGGAAGTGGTAGAAATGGTAGTGGTAGAAATGGAAGTGGTAGAACAAAAGTGGTAAAAAAATTTTTAGAAATGGAAGAAGTAGAAAAAAAGTGGTAGAAATGGAAGTGGTAGAAATGGTAGTGGTAGAAATGGAAGTGGTAGAAATGGAAGTGGTAGAAATGGAAGTGGTAGAATTACAGTGGTAGATATGGAAGTGGTAGAAAAACAGTGGTAGAAATGGTAGTACTAGAAATGGAAGTGGTAGAAATGGAAATGATAAGAATAACAGTAGTAGAAATGGAAGTGGTAGAAATGGTAGTGGTACAAATGGAAGTGGTAGAAATGGAAGTGGTAGAAATGGAAGTGGTTGAAATGGAAGTGGTAGAAATGGAAGTGGTAGAAAAACAGTGGTAGAAATGGAAGTGGTAGAAAAACAGTGGCAGAAATGGAAGTGGTAGAAAAAAAGTGGTAGAAATGGTAATGGTAGAAATGGAAGTGGTAGAAATGGAAGTGGTAGAAAAACAGTAGTAGAAATGATAGAAGAAGAAATGGAAGTGGTAGAAATGGAAGTGGTAGAAATAACAGTAGTAGAAATGGAAGTGGTAGAAATGGAAGTGGTAGAAATGGAAGTGGTAGAAAAACAGTGATAGAAATAAAAGTGGTAGAAAAACAGTAGTAGAAATGATAGAAGAAGAAATGGAAGTGGTAGAAATGGAAGTGGTAGAAATAACAGTAGTAGAAATGGAAGTGGTAGAAATGGAAGTGGTAGAAAAAAAGTGGTAGAAATGGTAGTAGTAGAAATGGAAGTGGTAGAAAAAAATGGTAAAAATAGAAGTGGTAGAAATGGAAGTGGTAGAAATGGAAGTGGTAGAAATGGAAGTGGTAGAAAAAGTGGTAGAAAAAGTGGTAGAAATGGTAGTAGTAGAAATGGAAGTAGTAGAAATGGTAGTGGTAGAAATGGTAGTGGTACAAATGGAAGTGGTAGAAATAGAAGTGGTAGAAATGGAAGTGGTAGAAATGAAAGTGGTAGAAATGGAAGTGGTAGAAATGGAAGTGGTAGAAATGGAAGTGGTAGAAAAACAGTCGTAGAAATGGAAGTGGTAGAAATGGTAGTGGTAGAAATGGAAGTGGTAGAACAAAAGTGGTAAAAAAATTGGTAGAAATGGAAAAAGTAGAAAAAAAGTGGTAGAAATGGAAGTGGTAGAAATGGTAGTGGTAGAAATGGAAGTCGTAGAAAAACAGTGGTAGAAATGGAAGTGGTAGAAAAACAGTGGTAGATATGGAAGTGGTAGAAAAACAGTGGTAGAAATGGTAGTAGTAGAAATGGAAGTGACAGAAATGGAAGTGATAGATATAACAGTAGTAGAAATGGAAGTGGTAGAAATGGTAGTGGTACAAATGGAAGTGAAGTGGTAGAAATGGATGTGGTAGAAAAACAGTGGTAGAAATGAAAGTGGTAGAAAAACAGTGGCAGAAATGGAAGTGGTAGAAAAAAAGTGGTAGTAATGGTATAAATGGAAGTGGTAGAAAAACAGTGGTAGAAATGGAAGTGGTAGAAATGGAAGTGGTAGAAAAAACAGTAGTAGAAATGGAAGTGGTAGAAATGGAAGTGGTAGAAAAAAAGTGGTAGAAATGGTAGTAGTAGAAATGGAAGTTGTAGAAAAAAATGGTAGAAAAAGAAGTGGTAGAAATGGAAGTGGCAGAAATGGAAGTGGTAGAAAAAGTGGTAGAAATGGTAGTAGTAGAAATGGAAGTAGTAGAAATGTTAGTGGTAGAAAAACAGTGGTAGAAATGGTAGTAGTAGAAATGGAAGTGGTAGAAAAAAATGGTAGAAAAAGAAGTGGTAGAAATGGAAGTGGCAGAAATGGAAGTGGTAGAAAAAGTGGTAGAAATGGTAGTAGTAGAAATGGAAGTAGTAGAAATGGTAGTGGTAGAAAAACAGTGGTAGAAATGGAAGTGGTAGAAAAACAGTGGCAGAAATGGTAATGGTAGAAATGGAAGTGAAAGAAAAAAATCTGGTAGGAATGGTAGTAGTAGAAATGGAAGTGGTAGAAAAAAAGTGGTAGAAATAGATTTGGTAGAAATGGAAGTGGTAGAAATGGAAGTGGTAGAAAAACAGTGGTAGAAATGGAAGTGGTAGAAAAACAGTGGTAGAAATGGAAGTGGTAGAAAAACAGTGGTAGAAATGGAAGTGGTAGAAATGGTAGTGGTAGAAATGGAAGTGGTAGAACAAAAGTGGTAAAAAAATTTTTAGAAATGGAAGAAGTAGAAAAAAAGTGGTAGAAATGGAAGTGGTAGAAATGGTAGTGGTAGAAAAACAGTGATAGAAATAAAAGTGGTAGAAAAACAGTAGTAGAAATGATAGAAGAAGAAATGGAAGTGGTAGAAATGGAAGTGGTAGAAATAACAGTAGTAGAAATGGAAGTGGTAGAAATGGAAGTGGTAGAAAAAAAGTGGTAGAAATGGTAGTAGTAGAAATGGAAGTGGTAGAAAAAAATGGTAAAAATAGAAGTGGTAGAAATGGAAGTGGTAGAAATGGAAGTGGTAGAAAAAGTGGTAGAAAAAGTGGTAGAAATGGTAGTAGTAGAAATGGAAGTAGTAGAAATGGTAGTGGTAGAAATGGTAGTGGTACAAATGGAAGTGGTAGAAATAGAAGTGGTAGAAATGGAAGTGGTAGAAATGAAAGTGGTAGAAATGGAAGTGGTAGAAATGGAAGTGGTAGAAATGGAAGTGGTAGAAAAACAGTCGTAGAAATGGAAGTGGTAGAAATGGTAGTGGTAGAAATGGAAGTGGTAGAACAAAAGTGGTAAAAAAATTGGTAGAAATGGAAGGAGTAGAAAAAAAGTGGTAGAAATGGAAGTGGTAGAAATGGTAGTGGTAGAAATGGAAGTCGTAGAAAAACAGTGGTAGAAATGGAAGTGGTAGAAAAACAGTGGTAGATATGGAAGTGGTAGAAAAACAGTGGTAGAAATGGTAGTAGTAGAAATGGAAGTGACAGAAATGGAAGTGATAGAAATAACAGTAGTAGAAATGGAAGTGGTAGAAATGGTAGTGGTACAAATGGAAGTGGTAGAAATGGAAGTGGTACAAATGGATGTGGTAGAAAAACAGTGGTAGATATGGAAGTGGTAGAAAAACAGTGGTAGAAATGGAAGTGGTAGAAAAAAAGTTGTAGAAATGGTAATGGTATAAATGGAAGTGGTAGAAAAACAGTGGTAGAAATGGAAGTGGAAGAAATGGAAGTGGTAGAAAAAACAGTAGTAGAAATGGAAGTGGTAGAAATGGAAGTGGTAGAAAAAAAGTGGTAGAAATGGTAGTAGTAGAAATGGAAGTGGTAGAAAAAAATGGTAGAAAAAGAAGTGGTAGAAATGGAAGGGGCAGAAATGGAAGTGGTAGAAAAAGTGGTAGAAATGGTAGTAGTAGAAATGGAAGTAGTAGAAATGGTAGTGGTAGAAAAACAGTGGTAGAAATGGAAGTGGTAGAAAAACAGTGGCAGAAATGGTAATGGTAGAAATGGAAGTGAAAGAAAAAAATCTGGTAGGAATGGTAGTAGTAGAAATGGAAGTGGTAGAAAAAAAGTGGTAGAAATAGAATTGGTAGAAATGGAAGTGGTAGAAATGGAAGTGGTAGAAAAACAGTGGTAGAAATGGAAGTGGTAGAAAAACAGTGGTAGAAATGGAAGTGGTAGAAAAACAGTGGTAGAAATGGAAGTGGTAGAAATGGTAGTGGTAGAAATGGAAGTGGTAGAACAAAAGTGGTTAAAAAATTTTTAGAAATGGAAGAAGTAGAAAAAAAGTGGTAGAAATGGAAGTGGTAGAAATGGTAGTGGTAGAAATGGAAGTGATAGAAATGGAAGTGGTAGAAATGGAAGTGGTAGAATTACAGTGGTAGATATGGAAGTGGTAGAAAAACAGTGGTAGAAATGGTAGTACTAGAAATGGAAGTGGTAGAAAAACAGTGGTAGAAATGGAAGTGGTAGAAAAACAGTGGTAGAAATGGAAGTGGTAGAAATGGTAGTGGTAGAAATGGAAGTGGTAGAACAAAAGTGGTAAAAAAATTTTTAGAAATGGAAGAAGTAGAAAAAAAGTGGTAGAAATGGAAGTGGTAGAAATGGTAGTGGTAGAAATGGAAGTGGTAGAAATGGAAGTGGTAGAAATGGAAGTGGTAGAATTACAGTGGTAGATATGGAAGTGGTAGAAAAACAGTGGTAGAAATGGTAGTACTAGAAATGGAAGTGGTAGAAATGGAAATGATAAGAATAACAGTAGTAGAAATGGAAGTGGTAGAAATGGTAGTGGTACAAATGGAAGTGGTAGAAATGGAAGTGGTAGAAATGGAAGTGGTAGAAATGGAAGTGGTAGAAATGGAAGTGGTAGAAAAACAGTGGTAGAAATGGAAGTGGTAGAAAAACAGTGGCAGAAATGGAAGTGGTAGAAAAAAAGTGGTAGAAATGGTAATGGTAGAAATGGAAGTGGTAAGAATGGAAGTGGTAGAAAAACAGTGGTAGAAATGGAAGTGGTAGAAATGGTAGTGGTAGAAATGGAAGTGGTAGAAATGGTAGTGGTAGAAATGGAAGTGATAGAAATGGAAGTGGTAGAAATGGAAGTGGTAGAATTACAGTGGTAGATATGGAAGTGGTAGAAAAACAGTGGTAGAAATGGTAGTACTAGAAATGGAAGTGGTAGAAAAACAGTGGTAGAAATGGAAGTGGTAGAAAAACAGTGGTAGAAATGGAAGTGGTAGAAATGGTAGTGGTAGAAATGGAAGTGGTAGAACAAAAGTGGTAAAAAAATTTTTAGAAATGGAAGAAGTAGAAAAAAAGTGGTAGAAATGGAAGTGGTAGAAATGGTAGTGGTAGAAATGGAAGTGGTAGAAATGGAAGTGGTAGAAATGGAAGTGGTAGAATTACAGTGGTAGATATGGAAGTGGTAGAAAAACAGTGGTAGAAATGGTAGTACTAGAAATGGAAGTGGTAGAAATGGTAGTGGTACAAATGGAAGTGGTAGAAATGGAAGTGGTAGAAATGGAAGTGGTAGAAATGGAAGTGGTAGAAAAACAGTGGTAGAAATGGTAGAAGTAGAAATGGAAGTGGTAGAAATGGAAGTGGTAGAAATAACAGTAGTAGAAATGGAAGTGGTAGAAAAAATGGTAGAAATAGAAGTGGTACAAATGGAAGTGGTAGAAATGGAAGTGGTAGAAATGGAAGTGGTAGAAATGGAAGTGGTAGAAAAACAGTGGTAGAAATGGTAGAAGTAGAAATGGAAGTGGTAGAAATGGAAGTGGTAGAAATAACAGTAGTAGAAATGGAAGTGGTAGAAAAAATGGTAGAAATAGAAGTGGTAGAAATGGAAGTGGTAAAAAAAGTGGTAGAAATGGTAGTAGTATTTTGGCCAAATTTGGGAAATTTGGCCAAAATTAAATAATTTGGTTAAATTTGGAAAATTTGGCAAAAATTGTGAAATTTGGCAAATATTGGGAAATTTGTTTATATTTGGGACATATGGTTAAATTTCCCAATTTTGGTCAAATTTTTTAATTTTGGCCAAATTTAACCAAATTGCCCAATTTTGGACAAATTTCTTAATATTGGCCGAATTTCCGAAATTCAACCATATTTCCCAAATTTAACTATATTTCCCAAATTCAACCAAATTTCCCAACTTTAACCAAATTTCCCAAATTCAACCAAATTTCCCAAATTTACCCAAATTTCCCAATTTCGGCCAAATTTGTTAATTTTGGTTAAATTTTTCAATTTTTCAAAATTCGGGTAAATCAGCAAGTTTTCCCCAAAATTCGGGTAAATTAGTGCGAATTTTTTTTGCTCAAAATCCGGTTTAAAAATTGCTAATCGATAAGATACATCAAAAGTCTATAGAATCCGTAAAAAATGACAAAATTTTTTTTTGCCAAAATTCGGGTCAAGTCTATAGAATCTGTGAAATTATAGCGAAAAAAATATTTTTATTTTTCGGCAATACTCGAGTAATCAGCGAGATTTCCCTAAAATTCGGGTAAATCAGCAAGTTTTCCCCAAAATTCGAATAAATTCGTGCGAAATTGTTTTTGCTCAAAATCCGGTTTTAAAATTCCGAATCGTTAAACACATCAAAAGTCTATATAGAAACTGTGAAATTATAGCGAAAAAAATATTTTTATTTTTCGGCAAAACTCGGGTAATCAGCGAGATTTCCCTAAAATTCGGGTAAATCAGCAATTTATCCCCAAAATTGGAATAAATTAGTGCGAAAATTCCCAAATTTAACCAAATTTCCCAATTTTGGCCAAATTTGTTAATTTTGGTTAAATTTCCCAATTTTGGCCAAATTTCCCAATTCTGGCCAAATTTCCCAATTTTGGCCAAATTTCCCAAATTTAACCAAATTTTCCAATTGTGGCCAAATTTCTTAATTTTGGCCAAATTTTCCAAATTTAACCATATTGCCAAATTTAACCTAATTTTCCAAATTAAACCAAATTGCCAAATTTAACGAAATTTTCCAAATTTAACCAAATTTCTCAAATTTAACCAAATTTCTTAATTTTGGCCAAATTTCCCAAATTTAACCAAATTTCTTAATTTTGGCTAAATTTCCCAAATTTACCCAATTTCCCAATTTTGGCCAAATTTCCGAATTTTGGTCAAATTTCCCAATTCTGGCCAAATTTCCCAATTTTGGCCAAATTTAACCAAATTTTCCAATTGTGGCCAAATTTCTTAATTTTGGCCAAATTTTCCAAATTTAACCAAATTTTCCAAATTAAACCAAATTGGCAAATTTAACGAAATTTTCCAAATTTAACCAAATTTCTCAAATTTAACCAAATTTCTTAATTTTGGCCAAATTTAACCAAATTTCTTAATTTTGGCTAAATTTCCCAAATTTACCCAATTTCCCAATTTTGGCCAAATTTCCGAATTTTGGTTGAATTTCCCAATTTTGGCCATATTTCCCAAATTTAACCAAATTTCTCAATTTTGGCGAAATTTCTTGATTTTGTCCATATTTCCCAAATTTAACCAAAATTCCCAAATTTAACCAAATTTCCCAAATTTAACCAAATTTCCCAATTTTTGCCAAATTTCCCAATTTTGGCCAAATTTCCCAAATTTAACCAAATTTCTCAATTTTGTCCATATTTCCCAAATTTAACCAAATTTCCCAAATTTAACCAAATTTCCCAATTTTTGCCAAATTTCACAATTTTTGCCAAATTTCCCAATTTTGGCCAAATTTCCCAATTTTGTTTAAATTTACCCAAATTTAACTATATTTGTTAATTTTGGTTAAATTTCCCAATTTTGGTCAAATTTCTTAATTTTGGCCAAATTTCCCAAATTAAACCAAGTTTCCCAAATTTAACCAAATTTCCCAATTTTGGACAAATTTCTTAATTTTGGCCGAATTTCCCAAATTCAACAAATTGTTTTTTACCCAAAATCAAGAAATTTGACCAAAATTGGGAAATTTAACCAAAATTAACAAATTTGTCCGAAATTGGGAAATTTGGGTAAATTTGGGAAATTTGGTTGAATTTGGGAAATTTGCTTGAATTTGGGAAATATGGTTAAATTTGGGAAATATGGTTGAATTTCGGAAATTCGGCCAATATTAAGAAATTTGTCCAAAATTGGGAAATTTGGTTAAATTTGGCCAAAATTAAAAAATTTGACCAAAATTGGGATATTTAACCATATTTCCCAAATATAAACAAATTTCCCAATATTTGCCAAATTTCACAATTTTTGCCAAATTTCCCAAATTTAACCAAATTTCTTAATTTTGGCTAAATTTCCCAAATTTACCCAATTTCCCAATTTTGGCCAAATTTCCGAATTTTGGTTGAATTTCCCAATTTTGGCCATATTTCCCAAATTTAACCAAATTTCTCAATTTTGGCGAAATTTCTTGATTTTGTCCATATTTCCCAAATTTAACCAAAATTCCCAAATTTAACCAAATTTCCCAAATTTAACCAAATTTCCCAATTTTTGCCAAATTTCCCAATTTTGGCCAAATTTCCCAATTTTGGCCAAATTTCCCAAATTTAACCAAATTTCTCAATTTTGGCGAAATTTCTTGATTTTGTCCATATTTCCCAAATTTAACCAAATTTCCCACTTTTTGCCAAATTTCACAATTTTTGCCAAATTTCCCAATTTTGGCCAAATTTTCCAATTTTGTTTAAATTTACCCAAATTTAACTCTATATTTGTTAATTTTGGTTAAATTTCCCAATTTTGGTCAAATTTCTTAATTTTGGCCAAATTTCCCAAATTAAACCAAGTTTCCCAAATTTAACCAAATTTCCCAATTTTGGACAAATTTCTTAATTTTGGCCGAATTTCCCAAATTCAACAAATTTTCCAAATTTAACCAAATTTCCCGATTTTGGCCAAATTTCCCAAATTTTACCAAATTTTCCAATTTTGACCAAATTTCCCAAATTTATCCAAATTTTACAATTTTGGCGAAATTTCTTGATTTTGTCCAAATTTCCCAAATTTAACCAAATTTCCCAAATTTAACCAAATTTCCCAATTTTGGCCAAATTTGTTAATTTTGGTTAAATATCCCAATTTTGGTCAAATTTCTTAATTTTGGCCAAATTTCCCAAATTTAACCAAATATCCCATATTTAACAAAATTTCCTAATTTTGGCCGAATTTCTTAATTTTGGCCGAATTTCCCAAATTTAACCAAATTTCCCAATTTTGGCCAAATTTCTGAATTTTGGCCAAATTTCCCAAATTAAACCAAATTTCCCAAATTTAACCAAATTTCCCAATTTTGGACATATTTCTTAATTTTGGCCGAATTTCCCAAATTCAACCAAATTTTCCAAATTTAACCAAATTTCCCAATTTTGGCCAAATTTCCCAAATTTTACCAAATTTTCCAATTTTGACCAAATTTATCCAAATTTTACAATTTTGGCCGAATTTCTTAATTTTGGCCGAATTTCCCAAATTTAACCAAATTTCCCAATTTTGGACAAATTTCCTAATTTTGGCCGAATTTCTTAATTTTGGCCGAATTTCCCAAATTTAACCAAATTTCCCAATTTTGGACAAATTTCTTTATTTTGGCCAAATTTCTTAATTTTGGCCAAATATCCCAAATTCAACCAAATTTTCCAAATGTAACCAAATTTCCCAAATTTAACCAAATTTCCCAAATTTAACCAAATTTTCCAATTTTGACCAAATTTCTGAATTTTGGCCAAATTTCCCAATTTTGGCCAAAATTCGGTTAAATTTGGGAAATTCGGCCAAAATTAAGAAATTTCGCCAAAATTTAGAAATTTGGGAAAATTAAGAAATTTGGGAAAATTGGTTAAATATGGAAAATTTGGGAAATTCGGCCAAAATTAAGAAATTCGCCCAAAATTAGGAAATTTGGTTAAATTTGGGAAATTTGGGAAATTTGGTTAAATTTGGGAAATTTGGTTAAATTTAGGTAAATTTGGCAAATTTGGGAAATTTGGTTGAATTTGGGAAATTTGGCAAAAATTGCGAAATTTGGTTAAATTTGGGAAATTTGGGAAATTTGGACAAAATCAAGAAATTTCGCCAAAATTGAGAAATTTGGTTAAATTTGGGAAATTTGGTAAAATTTGGGAAATTTGGTTAAATTTGGGAAATTCGGCCAAATTTAAGTAATTTGTCCAAAATAGGGAAATTTGGTTAAATTTGGTAAATTTGGCCAAAATTAAGAAATTTGGCCAAATTTGGGAAATTTGGCCAAATTTGGGAAATTTGGGAAATTTGGCCAAAATTAAGAAATTTGGTTAAATTTGAGAAATTTGGTTACATTTGGGAAAAGTGGGCAAAATTTGAAAATTTGGTTAAATTTGGGAAATTTGGCCAAAATTGGGAAATTTGGTTAAATTTGGGAAATTTGGTAAAATTTGGGAAATTTGGTTAAATTTGGGAAATTTGGTTAAATTTGGGAAATTTGGGAAATTCGGCCAAATTTAAGTAATTTGTCCAAAATAGGGAAATTTGGTTAAATTTGGTAAATTTGGCCAAAATTAAGAAATTTGGCCAAATTTGGGAAATTTGGCCAAATTTGGGAAATTTGGGAAATTTGGCCAAAATTAAGAAATTTGGTTAAATTTGAGAAATTTGGTTACATTTGGGAAAAGTGGGCAAAATTTGAAAATTTCGATTTACCCGAATTTTAGGGAAATCTCGCTGATTACCCGAGTTTTGCCGAAAAATTAAAAATTTTATTTCGCTATAATTTCACAGATTCTATATAGACTTTTGATGTGTTAAACGATTCAGAATTTTAAAACCGGATTTTGAGCAAAAAAAATTTCGCACTAATTTACCCGAATTTTGGGGAAAACATGCTGATTTACCCGAATTTTAGAGAAATCTCGCTGATTTCCCGAATTTTGGGGAAATCTTGCTGATTTACCCGAATTTTAGGGAAATCTCGCTGATTACCCGAATTCTACCGAAAAATAAAAATATTTCTTTTGCTATAATTTCACAGATTCTATTTAGACTTTTGATGTGTTTAACGATTTAGAATTTTAAAATCCGATTTTGAGCAAAAAATTTTGCACTAATTTATTCCAATTTTGGGGAAAACTTGCTGATTTACCCGAATTTTAGGGAAATCTCGCTGATTACCCGAGTTTTGCCGAAAAATTAAAAATTTTTTTTCGCTATAATTTCACAGTTTCTATATAGACTTTTGATGTGTTTAACGATTCAGAATTTTAAAACCGGATTTTGAGCAAAAAAAATTCGCACTAATTTATTCGAAGTTTGGGGAAAACTTGCTGATTTACCCGAATTTTAGGGAAATCTCGCTGATTACCCGAGTTTTGCCGAAAAATTAAAATATTTTTTCGCTATAATTTCACAGTTTCTATATAGACTTTTGATGTGTTTAACGATTCAGATTTTTAAAACCGGATTTTGAGCAAAAAAAATTTCGCACCAATATACCCGAATTTTGGGGAAAACATGCTGATTTACCCGAATTTTAGGGAAATCTCGCTGATTACCCGAATTTTGGGGAAATCTTACTGATTTACCCGAATTTTAGGGAAATCTCGCTGTTTACCCGAATTTTGGGGAAATCTTGCTGATTTACCCGAATTTTAGGGAAATCTCGCTGATTACCCGAATTTTACCGAAAAATAAAAATATATCTTTTGCTATAATTTCACAGATTCTATTTAGACTTTTGATGTGTTTAACGATTAAGAATTTTAAAATCCGATTTTGAGCAAAAAACATTTCGCACCAATTTACCCGAATTTTGGGGAAAACTTGCTGATTTACCCGAATTTTAGGGAAATCTCGCTGATTACCCGAGTTTTGCCGAAAAATTAAAATTTTTTTTTCGCTATAATTTCACAGTTTCTATATAGACTTTTGATGTGTTTTAACGATTCAGAATTTTAAAACCGGATTTTGAGCAAAAAAAATTCGCACTAATTTATTCGAAGTTTGGGGAAAACTTGCTGATTTACCCGAATTTTAGGGAAATCTCGCTGATTACCCGAGTTTTGCCGAAAAATTAAAATATTTTTTTCGCTATAATTTCACAGATTCTATATAGACTTTTGATGTGTTTAACGATTCAGAATTTTAAAACCGGATTTTGAGCAAAAAAAATTTCGCACTAATTTATTCGAATTTTGCGATAAACTTGCTGATTTACCCGAATTTTAGGGAAATCTCGCTGATTACCCGAATTTTGGCGAAAATTAAAAATATTTTTTCGCTATAATTTCACAGATTCTATATAGACTTTTGATGTGTTTAACGATTCAGAATTTTAGAACCGGATTTTGAGCAAAAAAAATTTCGCACCAATTTACCCGAATTTTGGGGAAATCTTGCTGATTTACCCGAATTTTAGGGAAATCTCGCTGATTACCCGAATTTTACCGAAAAATAAAAATATATCTTTTGCTATAATTTCACAGATTCTATTTAGACTTTTGATGTGTTTAACGATTTAGAATTTTAAAATCCGATTTTGAGCAAAAAAATTTTGCACTAATTTATTCCAATTTTGGGGAAAACTTGCTGATTTACCCGAATTTTAGGGAAATCTCGCTGATTACCCGAGTTTTGCCGAAAAATTAAAATTTTTTTTTCGCTATAATTTCACAGTTTCTATATAGACTTTTGATGTGTTAAACGATTCAGAATTTTAAAACCGGATTTTGAGCAAAAAAAATTTCGCACCAATTTACCCGAATTTTGGGGAAAATTTGCTGATTTACCCGAATTTTAGGGAAATCTCGCTGATTACCCGAGTTTTGCCGAAAAATTAAAATATTTTTTTCGCTATAATTTCACAGATTCTATATAGACTTTTGATGTGTTTAACGATTCAGAATTTTAAAACCGGATTTTGAGCAAAAAAATTTTGCACTAATTTATTCCAATTTTGGGGAAAACTTGCTGATTTACCCGAATTTTAGGGAAATCTCGCTGATTACCCGAGTTTTGCCGAAGAATTAAAATTTTTTTTTCGCTATAATTTCACAGTTTTTATATAGACTTTTGATGTGTTTTAACGATTCAGAATTTTAAAACCGGATTTTGAGCAAAAAAAATTCGCACTAATTTATTCGAAGTTTGGGGAAAACTTGCTGATTTACCCGAATTTTAGGGAAATCTCGCTGATTACCCGAGTTTTGCCGAAAAATTAAAATATTTTTTCGCTATAATTTCACAGTTTCTATATAGACTTTTGATGTGTTTAACGATTCAGATTTTTAAAACCGGATTTTGAGCAAAAAAAATTTCGCACCAATATACCCGAATTTTGGGGAAAACATGCTGATTTACCCGAATTTTAGGGAAATCTCGCTGATTACCCGAATTTTGGGGAAATCTTACTGATTTACCCGAATTTTAGGGAAATCTCGCTGTTTACCCGAATTTTGGGGAAATCTTGCTGATTTACCCGAATTTTAGGGAAATCTCGCTGATTACCCGAATTTTACCGAAAAATAAAAATATATCTTTTGCTATAATTTCACAGATTCTATTTAGACTTTTGATGTGTTTAACCATTAAGAATTTTAAAATCCGATTTTGAGCAAAAAACATTTCGCACCAATTTACCCGAATTTTGGGGAAAACTTGCTGATTTACCCGAATTTTAGGGAAATCTCGCTGATAACCCGAGTTTTGCCGAAAAATTAAAATTTTTTTTTCGCTATAATTTCACAGTTTCTATATAGACTTTTGATGTGTTTAACGATTCAGATTTTTAAAACCGGATTTTGAGCAAAAAAAATTTCGCATCAATTTACCCGAATTTTGGGGAAAATTTGCTGATTTACCCGAATTTTAGGGAAATCTCGCTGAATACCCGAGTTTTGCCGAAAAATTAAAATATTTTTTTCGCTATAATTTCACAGATTCTATATAGACTTTTGATGTGTTTAACGATTCAGAATTTTAAAACCGGATTTTGAGCAAAAAAAAATTCGCACTAATTTACCCGAATTTTGGGGAAAACTTGCTGATTTACCCGAATTTTGGGGAAATCTCGCTGATTACCCGAGTTTAGCCAAAAAATATTTTTGAAGTTTTTTGGCTTTGTTTTCACGGATTCTTTATACTTTTTTTTGATGTGTTTTATCGATTCCGACGCTTGAAACCGGATTTTGATAAAAAAAAATCACACTTATCTACCCGATTTTTGTGGAAATCTTGCTGATTTAACTAAGTTTTAGGGAAATCTCGCAGATTTACCTGAATTTGGCCGAAAAATATGTTATTTTTCGCTTTGTTTTCAAGGATTCCATAGACTTTTGATGTGTTCTTATGACCGAAATTGGTTGAAAATTATAATTTCGTTATTTTGCGCGTTTTAAACGGATTCTAGGTTATTTTGATATGCCTAATCGATTCCGCACACTTAAAACCGGATTTGGAGCAAAAACAATTTTGCTTATATTTACCCGAAATTTAGGGAAATGTTGCTGATTTACCTAAATTTTAGGGAAATCTCGCTGATTTACTCGAATTTTGCCGAAAAATATTTTATCATTTTTTCGCGTTGTTTTCACGGATTCTATAGACTTTTGATTGGTTTATTCAATTCAAATTTTTTTTTAAAACGGATTTGGGGCAAAAAAAAATTTGCACTAATTTACCCGAATATTGGAGAAATCTTGCTGATTTACCTGAATTCTAGGGAAATCTCGCTGTTTGCTTCGGCAAAATACTGGTAAATCAGCAAAGCGAGAATTTTGCTGAAAAATATTGGTCATTTTTTCGCTTTGTTATCACGGATTCTATAGACTTTTGATGTGTTCTTTTGAGGTCGAAAATTATAATTTCGTTTTTTCGCGCTGTTTTAACAGATTCTCGTGTATTTGATATGCCTAATCGATTCCGCACTCTTAAAACCGGATTTGGAACAAAAAGTTTTTGGGCGGATTTCGAGCCGAGTTGGGTCCAGTTTGCGGCCATATGGCCGAATTTGGGCGAAAATTGTAATTACGTTTTTTCGCGCTGTTTTAACGGATTACTGAGATTTTAAGCATCTCCTTACGGTGTTTCAGAATCTAAACTCTACGCATTAACATACGAGTACACACTCAAAACCTACAACCTCTTTAGAAAACACATACTGGCCGCCATTTGATATTGTGTTATGACAGGCGGGCAATAAATGTGAAATAGGGTTGAACCCGTAAAGAAAAAATAATCCAATACAGACGATTTATAATCGATTTCCGCAAATCAGTCAGTGGTATTGAAACCACATCAACAATAATAACCTATACCCTAACCTATCTTATACCATAATCAATCAAAAAATTTGACTGGGAACCAGCTTAAAAGATGTTATGGGGATAAATTGTCGCAATTTTGGAAAAAAAAACTATTACTTATTTTATTTTAACAACTAGGAAATTATTGGCCAAATTGTATCTCCCAAATTGGCCCAGGTACATGCCCACCTCGTTTGGTTAATTCTCTACCAAATACTCGGTATAATTAGGTGTATCAATTTTGGCGATAGGTATTTTTCTTATTTAAACAACGTGAATTTCTTATTTTCTAAATACGTACACTACACGCTTACAACGTTTGGCTAACAGCTATACACCACTACCTTGATTTTCGGAACTTAATCATAAAGCTGTAACACTACGCCTAACAATTATAGTAACAATACATAGTAGATAACCATTGTTGCAAGACACTTTTCAAATCGAAGGTACAGGTCCAAGGATGGTGTGCCGGGCCGCCGACATCGATCCACCGGTTTGTCATTCCTATCACGAAGCTGCAAGCCTACTGCGTCGTTGCCATGGCAACGCCTCCTATCTCGCAAGAACAAAGTTTTTCAAGAATTTAAAACTCGACCTCGCTGTATTGTGTTATTTACAAGCATTTTACAAGTTAACTTATTTACGATACAACTGGGGCCTAAGTCCGCAATTTGATCAGACGATATGTTGATATTGAGGCACCATAATTAGAGTGTCAGAAATTTGGTATTCTGCTAAAATTTATTCATATGGCTATGGTGTCTCAATGGTCTTTGTTGCATGTCAAAATTCAAATAAAAACCTTAATCAAATAAACGTCAGAATACTGTTTCCATGACAACCATCTAAGTTTTATAGAGCCATTGAGTCAGCCATAGAATAAGGATCACGACCAGGATTCTCTCTGGTCTCTGAAGAAGCCGCCTTAGAGCTGACGTTAATCTGTCAACATTATCGAGTTTCTCTTTCTATTACACGGATCGTCATATAGAGCAAACGAGAAGGCTAATGTAAGCTTGTCAACGCTGCGTCAACACCAATTTTCACATGTTAGCCGGCCACAACATTGCGACGTATCATACTTGAAAATAAAATTGTTATAAAATATCATCGTAAAGCCTAATAATCTTGTGAGAAACTAAAACTATGTCGTGTTGTGCTGTGTTTTGCAAATCCAGAACAACTATAGGAGGAGTAAAGAATCCAGAATTATCTTTTCACATGTTAGTCTTTGTTGGCATTTTTTATCTGAAATAACCCATTTTAAAGCAAAATATCCATTTCTCTTGTAGAATAAACACTTTTCATCATATCACTTCCAACCGGTGGTAAATAGTTGTGATTTTAAAGGTTTAATTTAGTTATATTTAATGTATTGTTTTATACCAAGCAGTTAGTGATGTACAACAACTGTGTCGATAAATATGGTCGATACTTTGAACATCGTAAGACTATAGATCTCCGGTACCTGAATTTAATGATGCTGTTTATTTGGGGGTGTTTTAGGAGCTCATTATAACAAATATTAACTGTTTTTAGAGTAAAGAAATGCATTATTAATTAATTATGACAAAAATAAAATCCAATGGAAATACGTGAAAATTCAAGCAATTTTGACAGATATTGATATTGACAGATTATGTCGTCAAATCATAGAGACCACAGAATATAGAGCCTTTCGATGTACATCGTTCAGTCACTTAATTCGTTCACCTATTCACTAATTTTCTTTAATTTTTTGAAGTTTCATACAGAACTCTCCGTAAATATATTTTTAGCGATTCGCCGGCCGCTGCCGCGGCGCGGCACGCTCCCTTCGCTCGCTCGGCTCGCACGTTGTGTGTCACAGTTCTAACATAACCTAACCAAAATGTTGACCTATTCGAATAAAACCTAATCAATTTGTAGAAACTTTTTGTCTATGTATGATTTGATAACTCAATCTATTGTTCAATTAATCTTTAAATTGTTTAGTCTATGAGAATTTCTGTCCAAAAAAAGTTTGTTTTGATTACATTTTCATACATTTTCACGATTTTATATTAAGTATTATCAAATTCAGGTACCGGATAACTATAGCCCACTCTTGAACATTAAATGAAAATCATATTGATGTAATGAAGAATGCGAAGAAGTTATAGCATAAGTTATAGTTATTGTAGATCCCTGGTGCTGCAGGTGCGGGCCAGCAGCAACATCATCCTGAATAATATAATGGTTGCAGGCAAACTAGACTGTGGGTATGTTTATCGCTGATGTGCTGTTGCTCATGGAGTACCTACCAGTGAGGTAGCGGGGCGCATATACACCGTTTGTCTGTAATGACCCTTTTGTGTTTTTGTGTAATTGTATGTGTATTTATTTAGTTTTCGTTGTGTTAAGTGTGAATAAATGTTAATTAAAATTAATAACTCGGAACCTGGACATATAAAGTTCCGAGTACCTAGTCACAAGTTTTGTCTTTGTCACTTGATAATATAAAGTAACAAAAGAGATTTTGTTTTGATTTTATTAATTTCCAAGTTCTTCGAGCCATTTTGTTATTGTTTTATATTATGTTGTATTAAATGTTCGTTGGATTTAGTTTCACTGTTGTTTTTTTTTTCGGAAGTACATTAATATACTTCATTAAAAATATTATATACTTATTTCCATCTTCAATAAAGCATATAATTTAATCATAAATTATTTTTCATTATTAATAAGTTCTCATTTATATACTTATGAGCAAGTTTTTATCGATATGCTCTATACTACTAAGCACTTCCCTAGTAGCAGTTGTAGACACTGACACTTTACATAAAATGGACACGCGGTTGATAGCATAGATGTCATCCCGTACATAAAAGATCCTTGGAGTCAGCAGTGAAGTTCACTAAGAGAATACCAAAATGACAACAAATGTCAAAAAAAACGGCCATAATGTTAAAATAATGTTAATATTAAAATACATTTGAGTAGCATTATCACAGCTTAATAGTTAAGAGAATCGAGCCCCTGATTGTAGTTGAATAGTATCCAACCAATCCGTTTTGGTGTTAGTGGTCTAGGGTTCGATTCCGACCGGCTTAAACATTTGTATGCGTAATGTACCTATGTACTGTGAACATACATTTATTTTATTTCGGTGGTGGAGGTGGAAGTTTAATTTAGCGTTTCATTATGTTACTTAAAAAAACTAAGTAAGTAACTCGTTAGTTTCGTTTTGGAAATTACATTGTAATTTTATTTGTCTTTAAAAGATGAAAGAGAAGCTAATATCTGCCCCCCTAGACAAGTGGCAAACGCTCCCAGTCTATTCCTTTTCTCCACAAACGAACGTCGTCTCTATAACAGCGCTAACTTCTTTGATATCGTTGGTGCACGTCATTTTTTACAATTGTCAAACAGTACAAAACGTTCCAACTGACATAGCAAGTTAGTAAATGAAATGAGTTTGACATTTGCTTGTGAATAGAAATTACAAATTGGCAGCCAAGTGGCAGTTTGACAAACGTTTTCGGGCCGCGAGCGTATGAATTTTAGCGCATGCTAGGACCATGCAGAAAAGAAACGCTAAAACCGCTACGATACTTTATTTGCAAATTTTGTAGTAATGTTTGCATGCATCTTGATATTAACTAATAAATAATATAATTTCGATTAAAAGAATGTTATGTGTTCGTATTTTGATCTTCTAGTTTTTGATAAATATTAAAAATAAACAAACAAAGTAATTTAATTCTTTATTATGATAAAAACTGTGTACATTATCTTTAAAAATCTAGGCTACGTACATTTTTTATCTGCAACTATCTACCTAATGCCTTAATTATTATGTATTTAAATATACTCTAAGTATTTAAATAATTATATAATAATCTTTAAGTTCTAAAGTTGTAAAACATAATTTATTTCATTGAAGTTTCGTTTCCTTATGGCTTTTGCTGGCGTCAAATCCCTAATATAATACAATGTATGATACCTCTATGGTCAAATCACACCATCCTTTTATAACAACGCCATCTTTTGGCTCTTGAAAATAATAAATTCTAATAACATGATGTCTAACCTTTGATTATATATTTGTCTAGAAGAGTAATGCCAACAAACGACGCGTTATAAATTGTCCTCAAATTGCGGAATATGTGTGAGTACGGTTCGTTTATTATTGTATTAGGTATTATGTCAATGTCAATATACCTAATTAAATAAAGTAATATAGTAATTTGTAATAGAAAATAAATAAACTTCAATTGAACTAATTTAACATAATTTAACAGCGCAAACCGGCATAAATAATTACTTTTCGTGAGCGTTATCCATAAGTCATTCAAATAACACTGATGTAAACAAGAAGTGAGTCTGCCAAATATAGTAGACTTTATTTGACCCGTTTAGTACGGCCAATTTTGCATCTAGACAAGTATATAATCAAAGTATCTAACAATAAAACCGTTAGACAAGACCACTGACTTTTACCTTTAAACGAATAGACTATGCGTTCATTATGTTTTTGTACACTTGGCTGCCAATTGACAACCTATTGCGCCACGGCGCGAGGATTTGGCATATATTTGGAGCGTTCGCCAGTTCGCCACAGAACACATTACACAAAGTATCTCTGTGCCATGGAATAATAAACATTTTGTTCATAATTTATTTAACTTTAAAATTTATTTTTATTCTGTCAAATAATTATTCAAGTATTTATTACCATTATAATCTATTAAAAAACTAAAATTTTTGTACATTTTATAAACTTTGTGCAATTCAAATTATGAACTCTGGTTTTACTAGTATAATATTATCTGTGGTTTTACTATGAACTACAATTTAATCTTTAATATTAATATCAATAGTAATAAAACGGAAAATGAATGTTATTATTATTTTTTAAACTAATATTGACACAAACGTGAACAATTTGAATCAAACAAATCAATAATTCACCATTTTGAATGAAAAAAGTACTACTGTGGCATTTTACTTGAACTTTCCTTGCGACGAAATCCGACGAATAGATAAATGACCACTTGTCTTCCAACTTCACGTTTCGTAACGCGGCAAAATTACAAGTCGTAAGCAAATATCAATTTCATTCATAAAAACGAACTTTCTGTTCTATACGTCTAACGTAATTGCCACTTGTCTAGGGGGGCTGGTATTTTATTTCTTACGATTACGAACCAACATCTTTATTACGACCTAAGTCAACTCAGGTATTGAGCCACAATCTTTTCTGTGCTGGCGATCAAAATTGGAAACTACTATTGTCACTTTGACTATAACTTCATTCCTATAATTACTACAGTCGTTAGTCGTAACTATCATGAAGTGAGTTTAGGACATCCATCCTATCAAGCCTTTTCCATGTCAATAACAACCAAAAGATGCGATTGCAGCGAGGCTGTCACCGGCACAGAAATATTGTGACTCAAGGACTCATTACAACACAACATAATATAGCTGTCACGCAAACCTATCAAATTACAAACAAAAAATAGCAAACGGAAATTAGCCGGGCAACTTCTTAGATACGATAATTAGTAGATGCGTATGCGCTTCACACCCTTAGTAAATAGCCCCTCGATCTATTTATAGTTGGACAGGAAACATTGGCTTCCTCGCGTCCTATCAACTGGAGTAGAACACTTGTTTACGTTAACTGCGGTTTTTAACTGACGGCCATTCACCTGGACTTTGAAGTCGTACAATACACACGTGGTCGTTCATTGATGATTATGGATTTTTTAATAATTGAGGAACGGATTTCGATGTGAGGACACGAAAGACACGTAAGGATGATTTTTGAAGATTTTTAAGTCACCTCATATCTATTACACAATCATGTGTTTTGTATTTATTAGGCAACCAAATCACAAAACTGCTGATCGAAAGAAGCCATGTAGCAAGCAGTTTCCTTTCATTTCGTCTCCTTTGACGTTAAAATACCGAAATTGGCGATGTGATTTGATTCGCAAGGACCATCAACTCATTACAATACACACATTTTTATTATTAAACGAAACGTACGTCATTGTTTATCTATACTAATATTATAAAGAGGAAAGATTTGTTTGTTTATTTGTTTGTTTGTAATGAATAGGCTCCGAAACTACTGGACCGATTTCAAAAATTCTTTCACTAATGGAAAGCTATTTTATCAGTGCGTGACATAGGCTATATCCCCGTAATCCCACGGGAACGGGAACTACGCGGGTGAAACCTCGGGGAGCTACTAGTATTTAATATATTTTATGCGAGACGCTGTCGGCGCGGGCGTATCGCACTCATCCTCCTGATGATGGCCACCGAACGTGGCTGAAACTAGTCGAGGGATTCGACATAGGTACGTGTAAATGTCCCGTAAAATATATTAAATATAATACACACATTACACCTTAAATGGATTCAGCATATTTTTTTCAAAACGAAGAGAATAAAAAGAAACACGAAAAGAAAGTAAACCTAACGTACTTAAATCAAATCAAACACCCACACAATTAATCCTCCATTAAATAAAAATTGACAAACAATATAAAAACGTAATTTAAAAGAACGATACACGCAAAATGGATCGTAAATATGCCTATTTTAGCATAAAAATATGCATGCTTATCGTAAAAAGGTAAGCTCAAATGGTTTGGTCCACTCGATATCCGAATATCGGCTGGTTTTGGGCTCCCTCTGGGCTGTTATCGCAATATTTATTCTGGGTTCTATAACCGTGGATCATCATTTTGACAAACACAGCAAAAATATATCGAAACAATAAAATCGTTTAAAATATACTAATCTAACTGTGTCCCGCCGTTTTGCCCGGGAAAATCACAATTTTCAGACAAAAGTATCTTAATTATAAAGGAACATCTTTTCATCGAAATCGGTCTAGTAGTCTTATCCATACATTGATCCTCACAAAATTTCACATTTTAGGTACTTAATCAATTACCTATATACCTAAATATGGAGAAGCATCCGCGTTTCCGTAGAAAATTAAGAAAATTCATATCAAGTACTTATTACGTATTGTAGCTCCTAATTAGGTGAAAAAAAATAGCTAAAAAAAACATTTCTACCTACCTTATTATAATACCAATTAGCAATTACTGCATGCGCGGTTTACAAGTTCCCACTTTAACATAGCGAAATAAAAAATGCCAATTTTACCGACTTCAAAGAAGGATGATTATCAATTCAAGCAATACCTATGTAACTATAACTTTTTGTTTAAAACTTACTATTAGGTACCTACAAAAGTTTTTAAAATAAACTGACTGTTTTTAAGGTAACTTAAATTATAAATAATGAGTTATGATCTACTTTAACTACCTACCTACCTTCTTGTAATTTAAAAGTCACACACGTGATAAAATATGTAACACCTACCGTCAAATTTAATTTGAAAATTAATGCTAAACATTTAAAAAAAAAATAGAATATTTTATAAATTCTATACTTAAATAAAGTAATAGATAACTAGGTACTTACCCCTGTTGTCATCGTTTAATAGAACGCCACATCTCTGTTTTTGTAAATACTTTGTCCAAACACGACATAGAATACCTTTGACGCAGTTGTCATAAGAGTTATTTTCCTATAACACTCCCGATTATGATAACACTTTCACAAGTTAAAGTTTTAGTTTTATAACAATAGAACTTCCTTAAAATGTAATTACTAAATCAAGTTATTAGACTACAATATGTTACACTTCACAAAATGTATTGTTTTTATTCAGAAAATACATTTGCGTAACGAACTAAACACCGCCCCGCGATTCAGGGAACACCGAAAACTCAACTGACTGAAAGATGTGAATTGGCTGCTGTTTGTGTAGATAAATCTACCTAGCTATCCATTTACTTCTGTAGCTCGTTACTGGTTACGGTAAAAGTTACTATACAACATTTATTTGTGCCATCTAGCGGTGAGTAGCTGAACTAAATTTAGATCTATTTTTACCGAGTTGTCAAATCCCGCCGATAGATGTCAGAAAGATAAAACATTGGTTTATATATATCGTAATTATTTAAATACCTACAAGTAGTGTTGTACACAGATATATTTTATTATAAAAAAATGAATTAATTATACTTTATATACTATATAAAGTTCGAAAATAATTTAACAATGAACGTCAAAGTGACAATGATGTTTGTGTTATGTCAAGTCATAACCTGAAAAAAATTCAAATTTAATTTGGAAAATGTCAAATCAATAACAAAATTATTTCATTTGTTTGGTACAAAAATATTTTTAAAATCCCAAAAAAAATATAAATTAATGAAGCTTAAACTATTTGTATAAATTTACTGTAACCAAATATTTTAAGCTGTGACAAAAAAATAAATAAAAATGGTAAAAGTGTGGAAATTAGGGCTTACAAGTTACGACACAGCTCTGAAAATCCAACTAGCTTTAGCTAGAAAACACTTGGATGCAATGCTCAAGAATCAGGATTCAGATTTTGACACATTAATCCTTGCCGAACATAAACCAATTTACACAGTTGGTAAGCATCAAAATAACTCCGTCACTATCATCTTCCTAAAGTAACTCATAGCTAGCTCCATGAAAATAATTTTAGATCTAGGCAGCCTCTTTATCAAAGAAGGCTTTATAAAGGCTTTATAGAATATCTGCATACAAGCAAAGCAGTAGTGATTAATGCATTTCTATTGATACCTCCTCAATCCTAACTATCCTAATCCTAACTAATATTATAAATGCGAAAGTAACTCTGTCTGTCTGTTACATTTTCACGGCTAAACTACTGAACCGACTGACTTGAAATTTGGTACAGGGGTAGCTTATGGTCCGGGAAAGAACATATGATACTTTTTATCCCGAAATTCCCACGGGAACGGGAACTACGCGGGTGAAACCGCGGGGCACAGCTAGTAAAATATATTAACTTGCCCACTTCTGATTATCTAATTATTCATATTATCTTTATTTAAAAAGAATATTGCACCCAAAACTTATCATATTTAATACATTTTCTCAGGAATCAGAGATGAAACACCTCCAGATGAGATATTAAGGCTTCGCAGTCTCGGTGCAGAATTCAAAAAGACAAACCGAGGTGGTCTCATTACCTTCCACGGTCCAGGACAGCTGGTGGCATATCCAGTTATCAACTTGAAGCATTTCCGAACCAGTGTCAAGTGGTATGTCAACAGTTTGGAGGAGACCGTCATCAAGATGTGTGATGATTTAGGTAAGAGTACTTGTAGAAGAAGTACATAACTTGATATTCAAGTAGACTATTTAACCAAAAGTAAATTTTAACTCAATTAACATTACATAGAAATATTGCAGTTTCTTAAATTTGGAATATCTTTGAGTATTAAAATTAAATGTGTCAAATAACTGCCTAAGGTCAAAGGTTTATGTATCTTTTTGTTTTACATGTTATATTTTATACTTATTTATCTGCTCTCCTGACGTACTTGCCCGTCACTTGCCCATTAGAGGAGTCACTGGTCTTAAGTACAGTATAGTATTTTTTGAGGGCTAGCTTCTCTTATATCATAGTCCATCAACCTTCGTGTATTAACACCAAGGTTGATAGACTATGTATCCCTAGATTTACTGACAATTTCAACATTTATTAACATATCCTAAGTATTGCTTTATTTCTGTTACAGGTATCAAAGCCAAAAGATCACCGCTCACCGGAGTATGGGTTGCTGATAACAAATTAGCAGCTATAGGCATTCACGCCTCAAGATATGTCACAACTCATGGAATATCATTAAACTGTGACAATGACCTATCCTGGTTCGACCATATCGATCCTTGTGGCATTGAAGATAAGGGTGTAACTTCCTTGACTAAGGAAACAGGTATAACATTCACAACAGATAAAGTAGCCCCATTATTTATACACAATTTTAATAAAGTGTTTGAGTGTAAAACTGAAGAGTTAGACCCAAAATTGCAAGAAGAAATTCTCAATTCTGTATACGCGAGTCTTTTATCACAAGTACAATCTGCGAAAAATGCATAGTATCTGTATGAGTTATTTACCAGTAGTTCAAATTTATTATAAGTAATGAATGTTGTTAAAGAATCTATTTATTGTTAAATTTACAAATAAAGTAAACTCTAGTTTGTACAAATTTATTTTATTTGTTAATTGAAAAAAATAAATAAAAATTAAATAGTTTATTAAATAAATAATGAAGAAATCTCAAGTTGGGTTGAGCGTAACAATATTGTACTTAATGGTACATTAAAAATATGATTTTATGTTGTTTCATCAAAACCCAACTGAAAGTTCGTGATACAAATGAATCAAGTTATAGTTAAGTATATAAAATTAAGTAGGTATTAACTATATTTACATGATTTTCTAAGTAGCCTGATGCAATTTTAAAAGAATACAAAGATTTTATGTAAAAATAATCATATCCTATCTAGTAAATGCACTTATAATCATTACTTAAAAACTAAATACCAATCTAAATTATTCAGAATAATCCCATAAAATTTTACCACAAATTCTAGTTTGTGTCCACATTTCCAGGGACTATTCCAAACATGTTGTTCTATATTGTCTAATGTACTTAAAAAATTGTACAAAACTGGTCAAAATCCTAAATTTAATAAATGCATTGTCTGATGCTTAAAATAAACTAGTTACGTATTCGTTTCTAGATTAAACACAATATTACTACTATGCGTTAATACAATATATCAAAAATAATCGTCTAAATCGCGACTCCATTCACAAAACACGTAACCTTTAGCCCTATTACTTTAAATCACTGCTAAATGTAGTACCGTAAGGCACAAATTATTGTCATATTATGTGTCTACTTAATAATAATCTTAATATTAACTAAATGCTTTTAAATGCAATAAATTATTACTAAAATAAATGCAAAACACGCGGTGGTTACAATGATATTGGACGGATGTTACCAATTACACCACGATATCGAATGATGAACGTAGGAGTTTAGTATCGGGCTTTTGTTCTTTCAGTCGTTTGTTATCACAAGTTCCTGGTTAGAGGAACTACACCATGTATTCTTCTAGATGTTTACGACATGTGTTTGGGTGGTGCGAGCCACTTGCGCATGTAGTAGCAGAAGATGGTTGCGATGTAGAGCAGTACCAGCAACGCGCAGGCAACTCCTAAGAGTAATACTGATGCTTTGCTGGGGCATGGCTCCACAATGGTCACTGTTTTTTCTGGAAATACGAAATGTTATGATGAGAATGTTGAATGACATGTCCAAAATAGGAAAAAGTATTAATGTTTCAAGGAATATAATCCAACATAATAAGTAATTTTGAGTGCATACCTCCGAAGTTGGCTTCCGAAGCACTACCGCCAGGTTTGTCCGAACGCAAGAAGTCAGTGCTCTGCTTCTCATCGCCAAAGTCCAAGACAATGATCTCTTGGGAAATGTTCATATCATCTTCTTGAGCTTCGCTGATCTCGTTCTTAGGCAACGAACGTCTCTTTCTGCCCCAAGATTCGACTGATTGTCTTCCCCATTCACACATTGCCTGGAGAAAATGGCATATTTTAATATTTGTTCAGATTTAAAGAGCTACTTTAATAAGTACTTATACTATAGAGGGAAAAGACACTTACGGGTTCACAAGGCCCAAGACAATACTTGACATTGCACTGGAAGATAACACCGTAAGACTCAGTAAATCTGAACGCTTCATACACTGACTGCAAAGCGTTTCCTTCTGGCGTGAAAGCAGGGAATATGGATGGGTCCACTGGACAACTAAAAAGAAAAAACAAAGTTGTTAAGACCTTGCAAAATTTGCAATTTTACACATTTTTTTTTCGAAAAACAGTAATAAGGTCCAACTTACCCTTCATCGTCAATAATCTGGAAAGTAGTCTTCGAATCTTTAGCCATAGCCACACAACTGCGTGCGAAGATACCATAGGGAGCTGAAAGTAAATACTTATATTAGATTTTGATCTTCCAAGTATAATTAATGATTAAACGAACTTACCTGAGTGACGTTCTATCATAATTATACGAAGCGCTTCGTCCGAAGAGATTAGTAGTTACAACATGTAGTAACGCCCAAGTGACACCGCTATACACTAAGGTTGAGAGTTTTTTTTTTTTTTTTTTTTGTGGGTAGTTATAACTTTGGTCGACTTACTTTCCTTTCCCGCTCCTCATTTGGTTTAGAGAGAACAGCCACTATTCATCATTGACATATTTTCCTTACTTTGTACAAAGACGGGGTTTTGCTAAGGGTGGGTCGGGAGTACATACTAATCTCTTCGGACGAAGCGCTTCGTATAATTATGATAGAACGTCACTCAGGTAAGTTCGTTTAATCATTAATTATACTTCACGCTTCGTCCTCAAGATTAGTAGTTACAACATGTAGACTTTGAGAGTAATGGAAGGAAAATATCGTTAAATTAAAAATGTTATACAAGAACTATTTTCTTTAATGAACATTTTACATTAATAAATCAGCTAAACTAATCATAACCACTTACATAATATCTTGATGATAATAAACATTTCAATTTGAATCATTAATTATGGCATTAGCAAATGTAGAATTATCATTGTTAACAATGTTCCTCTTGTAATATTTGGCAAACGTATTGGAGTTGCCACTCCAGCCTGCCGTGCTTCGAATAGTATCTATATTGACACCCAACGAGTGTGCACGAGATGCCGCCGCGTGGCGCGTGCTATGCGCGGAGAACACTGATGTATCCAGTCCACACTCGCTAAGTGTGCCCTTCACCCATCGACTCAGCGTCTGAGTGCCCACTGCCCTATGGGGCTTACAAACTCCTATGAAAAGATTATTTGATTTCCTTAGAGAAGATGTCTTAGATAAATAACATTGTAAAGCTTTAGCTGGGCAAATAGAGGGTTGGTCATAAAAGAAAGGTAAAACAAGAACAGGCTGTGTAGTACCTGGACGAGAAGTCTTAATCAAATCTGGAATTTTTATAATAATTTGATTACTGTTTATTTCTATATTGATTATACTAATTTTCGACAATGTTTGCATTCGGCTCGCTGTAGCGAGGGCTAATAAAGTTATAGTCTTTTTGGATAATTTATTTAAGTCTAGTTCCTCATTGGGAAACCATGTACTTAAACAGTCTAAGGCGCAGTTCGTATCCCAGGTGACATTGTATTTCGGTAAGGGAGGTCTCGTACGAAAGACACCCTTGAAGAACCTTTGTAACCTGTCGTCTTTTGTAATATTGTGTCCTGTGATGAGTGAGAGCGCAGATCTGTATGTGTTCAATGTCCCATATTGACACCCCGCATTAAACATCTGTGTTAAAAAAGTAATTATGATTGGTATCGATGCGTGGAAGTAATCAACTGAGCTGGCCTGGCAAAAGGACCACCATTTTCGCAAACAGACGTCGTATTGCTTTAATGAGTTGGTTGATAGCGACGATATCATAATATCCAACGAAGCCTCTGGAAGGCTTCTTCTTGTTAGTGCCTCCCTGATAACACCCCTGCAACCAGGGTAATGGCGGAGTGTATCCGTCGATTGCTGGAATTAAATAACAAGACGTTATCTTTAGGCGAAAACGTGATAATTTCAGACACCAATAAGCCCTTGAATAAGGGGTACCAGGGTTGTGTTGGCCACATTGGCACTACGACAATACCACAAGCTTTATCTGATTTAATTTTCCGAAGCATTTTAAGAATCATAGAGAATGGAGGGAACGCATAAAAATATATTTTTGACCAACAAATAGTGAAAGCGTTAATTGCTACAGCATCTGGATCTCTCTGCCATGAGATATAAGCTTTACATTTATGATTTAATCGACTGGCAAATAAGTCTATTACGGGATGATTGAATGTATCTGTTATTCGTTTGAACGCCCAGTCTGCTAGTTCCCACTCAATGTCTGGATGGACTTTGCGAGATTCTGCATCCGCCACTGTATTGTCACATGACTTTATGTATGATGCAAATATAAAAAGTTTACGATTTTCACACCATTGCCAGATATCTTTGGTTATACGTGTCAAATGGGGGTATTGGATACCGCCCATACGATTTATATATGATATAGCCGTGGTGTTGTCTATACGCAAAAGTATCTGGCAATCGTATGATTCCCTAGCAAAGGTTTTAAGGGCTAAGAATGCAGCCAGCAGTTCAAGATAATTTATGTGTTGCTCTTTCTCGGAATTTGACCACTGACCACTTGCTGTATTATTGTTAGAACAGGCACCCCACCCCGTTGTTGAGGCGTCAGAATATATAATCATCTCGAAATGATCATCCCTGATACGATGTGTCGAGTGGGTCACTGACTCCTGCCACCACTGAATATCCGGAAGGACTGCTTCAGGTATACACATGTATCTACTATAGTCATTGTGATTTCTTAAGTTAAGAAATTTGTGACGTTCTAATTCTTTCGTGTAAAGCCACCCGTAATCGACGGCTGGACAAGCCGACACTAATAAGCCTACCATTTGAGCATACTTCCTGATACTACAACGTTTCAACTTTTTAAACTCTTGTAGTTCAGATACAATGCGTGATCTTTTTTCGTCAGGCAAACTGAGAGACATGTTATCTGAATTAATGATCATTCCTAAGAACTTGCACGATTTTGAGGGCACCTGTTCACTTTTTTCCTCATTTATGATAAAACCCAAGGAAGAAAGTAGTTGTTTAGTTGATTGTACATTTTGTGCGCATTCAGAAAAGATATTTCCTATCAGAAGCCAATCGTCTAAATAAAGAGTAGATAACAACCCTGACTGTCGAAGAATCTTTGTGACTGGTTTCATTAATTTGGTGAAGATATAGGGAGCAGTACACAATCCGAATGGCAATACGTTAAATTGGTAAAGTTTGTTATTGAAAGTAAAACGAAGGTACTTTTTTGATTCATCATGAATTTTGATTAAGAAATACGCGTCTTTTAGGTCAAGCGTTGCCATAAAACAATTCTTTGATACTAATTTTAACGCAGTGCGTAAATCTTCAAGTTTAAAGTGTTCTGTTTTTATAAACACGTTTAATTTCTTAAGGTTAAGAATAAATCGATATTTCCCATTAGCTTTGGGTGTAAGAAAGAAACTTGATAGAAATTGTCCACGACACGGCTTACATTCCGATATAGCCCCAATCTTTAAAAGATTGTCTAACGCTACAGCAACTTGTTCTTTTTCAGAACTAGTATACAAACGTGGTAACGGAACTGTGTGTTGAACTACAGGGGATATGAAATTTATTTTGTACCCCTCTATCCAAGATAGGATGGTAAGATCATTAGTTAGAAGAGCCCATTGTCTATAGAATTGTGATAAACGCCCTGCGTACTTAACTGTACTTAAAACCGACGGCGTCCCGAGGTCTGCGGCTGTGGTGGTGGTGGCGGCGGAGGAGGAGGAGGTGGCAGTGGCCACGATGTCCTGGAGTGTTGCGAGTGCGATGGGAGAGGCGGGCGCGGGCCTGCAGGCATGCGGCTCCGTACTTGTGCGCCCGGCTGTCTGCGGACCGGTGCTGGAGCACGTCGGTTTAAAGGTTTCGGTGCTGAAGCGGGTACTCTTTTGAACTGACCCTTGCCTCCACTATCTGCCTTCAATTCCTCGCTAGATTTATTAACGGCTTTCGCTGATCTTATGGTTTCAGCTAAGTTACTCCCGAATAGGAATGAGTCGATTTTGGTGTTTGTAAGGTGTTCTTTCATATCTCGTTTCACTGAGGATAAAATAAAATGTCTCCTGGTGACAGAGTCACTGTGTTGTAGATCACAGAGTATACGCGTGGTATCCATAAGTTTCTGTAGCAACTCGTTGTCCCTATCTTTAGAATTAAGTTTTGAACTTATTACCTCTCCCAAACAAGAAATAGCTGCTGCCATTTGAGTTTGTTTCAGTTCAATACTTTTATCGCGTTTAAAAGCAGTATCAATCAGTGTTGCCTTTAATTCTGGGTTAATTTTGGGTGCGCCTATATGTAAACAATTAGATGGCAATGGGTACTTCATAATTAGGCTTTTTCTAATTTCTTTACTGAGGCCAACTTGTGTGGTATTTAACAATCGAGACACTAATTCGGTACGTAATTCTTTTCCGTACTGAACTTCCAATGATGGGTCATCACCCAAAATTTCTAACACCTCAGAATCTAGTTCCTCAGGCTCATGAGAGACTGGTATATTGCTGTCATTACCGGTTTCGGTATTTAGATCTATCGCTGGATCTTGCGAAACATCATTTAAATTTAATTCGAGATTGTCAGTAACGATTTCGTTTGTGGTGCCTTCTGGTAACCATTCATTTATATCCTGAGATATCTCTGGCGTCTCTGAAAAGAGTTCCAGTATGTATAAAACAGTATAAGGAACTTCCTTTAAAACTAAAGGAAAATTAATTTGGAAAATCCAAATTTCAAGGAATGTGAAGAACTCGTCCCGCTGACGGCTCTGATTACATCCTTTATGTGACGTAAATACGTCAAAATTTACCAGACATTTGTATGTTCATTTGACATATTATTTAAATGCATTACGATTTAAATTCATTAAAATAGGAAATCTATTACTAATATTGTTAATAGTTTATATTTGAGAATGTTAAAACAATAAAAATAAGTTAAATTCTCAGAATTTTATCACAACAAAAAGTAATAATTAGTTAATTCTCAGAAAATTATAATCAAGTAAACATAATGCAAGTATGTCATTGTGTTATCGGTCGTGTACAACTCCCGCTGAATTGCACGGTAACCGTTACATTTGAATGCGTGAGATAGTCCCGCTGACTAACTCGATTGCATTCGTCTGGATTTATTTAAGCATAATATATAAAATAGGTACCTGGTATTTGAACGACGCTTTGAAGTCTCGATTCATCCTCTGGTGAGTCTTCCCGGGAATCACTATCTGAATCACTTTTTTGGATTTTCCGTTTTAATTTTTTCATTTTACGCATTAAATGCATCACTTCTTCCTCTAAATCACGTTTTCTTTTCGGCATTTCAAATGATTTAATCGCGACAATGGAAACGTGTTGAGCGGTTGAGCACTAAAAAGCGAATGAGGAGCGGGAAAGGAAAGTAAGTCGACCAAAGTTATAACTACCCACAAAAAAAAAAAAAAAAAAAACTCTCAACCTTAGTGTATAGCGGTGTCACTTGGGCGTTACTACATGTTGTAACTACTAATCTTGAGGACGAAGCGTGAAGTATAATTGAATAAGTATAAGGAAGGAAATCTAGATAAAAATGCTTTAAAGAGTAGTAGTTGTAATAAAATCTTACTGTCTTCTGGAATCTCGATACGGAAGGTAAGCCTGTCTCCAATACGGACAGTTTCGACTTCCCGTTGACGGGCATCCAAAATGCGAATACGTGGGGGAGGGGCCTCGGGGGCGGCAGTGATGGAAATCATGTCTGGGTCTCTGTAACAAACAACAATCATTCGATAAAAATCTCAAGTTGAAAGGAGCCAAACGTGGAATTAGAATTTATATTAAATCCTCATGATTTTCATAGGATCTTCAGCCTATTTCAATCTCGTAAATATAAAACCTAATTATCAGCCATATTAGAACGTGTGGCAGACGGAATTTCAAATGATTAGTGTATGTACAGTAGCATGTCAAAACAGCCCCGTTTTTCATATTGCTCTACCATATCACGTAACGTCTCGGTTCTTTGCGAACGAGAATAAATTATACGGTAAATACTGTGGCACAGTCTTCTTGAATGACACGGTGTACGGCTATAGCAATAATTTAAATTGTGCGGTGTGTTATCGTCCTACTGACCTGATGGGCACCATTCCGAAGGTGATGTTCTTGGAGCTCATGTCGTAAGTACATTTCACTTTGTAGATCTTGTCGGCTTTAGTCATAACGACGCTGTGATGCTGCAGTACTACTGTGTTGGAGTAAACGCCGGTCTGAAAATTATTATCAGTGTTAAAACCTATACAAAGAACTTCAAAAATATAAAGGTGGTACAAATACAATTAAATTAAACATTTAAAAAACCCCCAACACAATTACTTTCAAACCCCCATAACTTTTAAACGGGTCAACCGATTTTCATCAAACATGTCTAAGAACACTCGCACGTAAGTCCCCTTTAATACGAAGAAAATCAAATTGAAATCGGTTCATCCGTTCGGGAGCTATGATGCCACAGAAAGACAGATACACACACACACACACAGAGACACGTCAAACTTATAATACCCCTCTTTTTGCGTCGGGGGTTAAAAATAAGTACTTACAACACTCTGTGTGTTACAGTCTTGTCCAGCCATAGTTAAATCCAAACGGAAGAAGTCACTATTGTCGACATCAATGTTGCAAGTCTCAGAACGGCCCAAAGCGTAGATACGCCCATTGAATGGTTTGTTTGTGCGCACCTGTACCGCTATTCTTGTATCCTTACACAGCACCGACACTGGAATAAAAAATATAACAAAATGAATTATAAAATGAGTTAAATTCAATGTAATTTAGCAATTATCTAAGTATAAACGACGATTACCATCGTAGCAAGTGCCAGTTTTATCGCAGTTGGCGTCGTTTCTTGTGAGGTTGCTAGACATGTTCGTGTCCTGTTGATGTTCGATAGTGACCGGCAGCTCGCCGGATGGATTGCTTGCTGGCTCTAAAACAAGAATAAAATATTGTTAGCATACATTGCACAAGCATCTCCTACTAGAACATTCCATTCAGACTAAATTACAGAGTTAGTTATAACTCCGAACAAATCAACGAATTAATAGTACGATCTTATTTATAACTGAACCTCTGATTAGGTACATGTGCGTGCACGTATCACAATAATCGATACCAAATTGCAGCAAAACGTACTACTGCATGGTTCTAAATATGGTCTATCTAGTGGCCACTACAATTACAGTAACTGAGCAAAGATCGGTGCTTAGGGGCTTTCTAGGTTTTCACACGCAGCAGGTACCAGATATGAACTGGTAATACTAAGAATCTTAACGCTGTTTGAACGTCTTGATAACGGTTGAACACATCTTTATACTAAGATTGACTACCGTGTAATTTTAATTGTGGGTACCAATATGGTAATCGACAATTATATTTCTAACGCTAGACTTAACGAGCTCGATCTAATTCCATGGGGCATGGACGTGTTAAAATAAATCAAAGTAGCTACTGTCTAAAATACAAACAATAGAAAGTATTGTTTGAAAATAAGAATAATAGTTTTGGAAGCCAAGTAGACGTTTGTTATGGAATGCGTCAGTGTTTTAAACCGTTCCTAATCGATTCGTTAGCATAGTGCCAAAGTCTGGGCTGGACATATCGCGACCGTTGCCCCACCATCGTCGATAATAAGGTGACGTAAACTGACGATTTGGGTTATTGACCGCCGAATTTGCTTGAACAAAGGAATATCGAAAGCCCAATGATTCGCCATCGGTAGCCAATGTCTAACGTTGACAATCACTATGGTGATTTACCAGGAAAACCGAACATTATCTACGCATGTTTTGTGTAACTGTTAAGTGCTATTAGCATTTACTTGTATCGTTTAACTATTCATGTTATTATAACTAATCTTAACTCTTATGATATTATAACTTAGTTCTACAAAAACAAGCGCCATAAATAGAACATTTTCAATCAAATGTTTTCCTATTCTATCACCTGCTAACACCCGTATCACAAAAAGATACATGTGTTGAAAGATGTAGGTGGTCCGCTCCGTAACAGTTATTATCGTATCAATACAAAGACGTGATGTGGCTTCTTCTAATTTGATATGAGTAACAAAGCTGTGGCAAAAACTTCAAATATGTTTTAACCGTTAACAAATATGGTTCCGCTAAAAGTAAACATTCTGCGTATTTAGAAACCGCTTTAGTTTATATTTTTGCTGTTTACTGTGTTAGTTGGAAGACATACTGGCCTTAATACTTGGGTACATTTAATACAAACAAGTGGGTACCTACTAACTACATATTGTTGTATTACCCTAAGCTGTAATTTTCAACAATGTAAAATGCATACTAAGTTTACTAGTTTCACCGGTTTCTATCGTTTTTTAGGAATGAAGTTTCATAGTAGAGTCTAGTCCAAGTATTTATTTCAGCTGTCTATCATAATTTACTCATAATGCCTAACCTATTATGGTAATGACACCCCGGAGGATCATGAGCTATCCTAGACATGCTATTTATTTTAGATCCATCGTATGATTTATGGCTTACGGCAGTGACATTGAATGAGCTTCATTATTACAGCTCGAAATAGATTGGTTTAGTTATTTACGTCCTGTTTTATTGGGATAATAAATATATATCTTTCAATGGAACAGTGTTTTGCAGGACAAATAAATTTGCTTAGCAAATGCTTCTTTACTACATCATTAAATCACATTCACCCGTTTCTAAGCGTAAATCCGATGTCTTTGATGTCTTACACATCACTCATATGACTGTGTGCAAAAGTATAAAACTAAAAGTTTATACGTTTCCTTATTAGATTTTTTTAATATCTAAACAGCACAAAATCTAAAGCGTTTGTTAGTTTAAAGTACAAGTGAAAACTTCTAAAAGTGTAAACGTTCCAAGTAAAGTCGTGTTGTTGTAGACACGTAGTTACTTCCTCTTTGGCCGGTGTCGTTGACTTTGCTGCACCATCGACGAGCATATTTGCAACGCTCCAACGAATTGTAAGAAATTATCAACGAATTCCCACGCTTATAGTTATAAGGATTTGAGATTTCTTAATCGTCGTGCACCATTTATAATTACGTATTGCGCACTCTATACTTTATACCCATTTTATGATGAACTTGTTGATGTTTGAGTAACCACTGACCACGTCAAATGACCCGAAGTAGTAATTATTTTTTTTCTAAATACGCCAATTATAATATAAGGCCAACTATAAAGCCATTTTTATAAGAATCATCAAACAGAATAAAATTGTTTATAATCATTAAACTCACGTTTTGTTATGACGTAATTGGAGTAATTTAAATTACATTTTGTTTGTTTTTATAGTTACTTTAATTTAAATGTATGTTTTGTTCTGTTCTAAATCTAAATCCACTGACCTGACTGAAAGTTTATCCTACATTTAAAGTAGGCTATAATTCTTTTACTATTTCTGTTCGATTCTTTCGTTCACACTTTGTTAGAAAAAGTCAAAAAACTTTCGGTGACTGTTTTTTTTAAAGTTCATAACTTGCCGCTAGATTAGATTAAAGATTGGATGTGGCCGTGATAAATTAACATCTTTTTTTCAGAAATCGAATAAAATGTTGCGTCGCTCTGTTTCTGTTAACCAAAAAACTACAGATTGAAAAGTTTTTATTCAAATCTAAATTTGTCTACGGAAAGGAAATGTTTTATGCTTCAACACGTAGACTATTATTAGCTTGGTTTACTAAAACCATATTCAAATTAAAACAAGAACAAGTCACTACAACTTATTAAAATATGTGCATTTTTTAACAAATCGTGAGAAAGGAAATGCATATCTTCGACTTTATGGAGATGGAGACGCGAAAGAAACTGTCGATTTCTTATCTGACATCGTTTAACAAGTTCTAATAAACGTCAAAGCATGAAGGACAGTATATATTTAAGAATCAGGTGATTAAGAACAGGTCCGATCTCGTGGCAGGAAATGTCCGCACAAGGATCTAACGGTCGTGGAAGACAGGGTTCCCTGCAATCATGTACTGATGCTATGCCATGCCGTTACCTGCCCACTAGATATAGGGGCTTCTATAAAGTCGTTTGCCTATTAACCGAGCCGATCTAATAACAGCCTGCAGTGATTTAGTTACCCATAAAATAAACTTGGTTTAAATTCTTAGGTATTATATTATAAACATTTTAAAAAGTGGAAATCTCTATTTTATTTGAACAGTTGAAGTCTAGAATAGCTTTTTATAATTAGCTCTGATCTAGAATCTAATTGCGGCTAGTTATTCTACTTTTGTAGACAGAAATGACTACGGTACTAGAGGGTTGCTAACACATACCATAAGCATTCACTATATCATCTCATCATAGTAACATTTCCATTTTTTTTTTTAAATAATCTTTCCAGTTAGAATAGAACGGAAAATGATTTAGCGTAAATTAGAATTCAATAAAAACTAATATTAGAGTGAATCTACCATGACCATTATTTTTTATGTGAATCAAATAAGCTATGGATATGACCTTATTTTTAAAATAAACATTAACACATTCTAGAGAAAGTAAAAACTAATAGGTAATTTCCGAATGTAGTAAAACATGAAAAACTCTATTAATATTATAATTTGTATATTTATGTTTCTAATATGTATTTAACTTCTGTATGTAACATAAGTGATTAAAAATAACACGGAAATTTCAACGGTATTAGGGAATTAATCACATTTAATTTAAAAAAGTCAATTAATATGTAAATTGATCGGCGTTTCAATTAATAAAATAATCAAATCTAACAAGGTGGTCGAAAGTATTAATTGAATAAAAAAGTAAGTAGATACTATTACGTTTCATTAAATCATTGAAGTAGCTACCTATCTCAATCTTTATTATCTAATCGACTAATATTATAAAGAGGCAGAGTTAATTTATTTGGTTTGAACACCTTTAGGAACTAATAATCTGTCTTGAAAAATTAGTTTGCATCAGACATCCCGTTTATTGAAGGAGGTATTGTCAGTACATAATCCTAACTAATATTATAGGTAAGTAAATGCGAAAGTAACTCTGTCTGTATGTTACCTTTTCACGGCTAAACTACTGAACCGATTGACTTGAAATTTGGTACAGGGGTAGCTTATGGTCCGGGAAAGAACATAGGCTACGTTTTATCCCGAAATTCCCACGTGATCGGGAACTACGCGGGTGAAACCGCGGGGCACAGCTAGTAACGTATAAACTCGATAAAACATCCAGTACGTGTTTTTAATATGTTTTTCTGATATCAATTTGCTAATAAAACTGTATATAATTATAAAATAAGTGAGTATAATCGTCAGGTTACATAAATTGGTTGGCGAACTGCATTATGGACGGAGCGGGCAGTGACCTGTGAGTAATGCCAATGGCAAGGCCGGACAAGGCCGTTAGTCCACTATATCATATAATATTGAAACTAATAGCTGTGCCACGCGGTTTTACATGCGATGTGTTTGTTGTATGAGTAGGTAATATATACGAGTATATCCTCCAAGCCGATTTCGGCTACGGCGACCAGGGGCCTAAGTCTGCAATTTTACATTATTGATCAGACAATATGTTGATATTGAGGCACCATAACGAGAGTGTCAGAAATTTGGTATTCTGCTAAAATTTATTCATATGGCTATGGTGTCTCAGTGGTCTTTGTTGCATAGGTATAAAAATTTTGTCAAATAAACGTCAGAATACTGTTTCCATGACAACCATCTAAGTTTTATGGAGCAATTGAGTCAGCGGAATAGTTGTCACTAAGAGAATACCAAAATGACAACAAATGCTAAAAAAACGGCCATAATGTTGATATTTAAACACATTTGAGTAGCATTATCACAGCTTAATAGTTTAGAGAATCAGGGCCCTGGATGAGTAATATGTAGTACTTAGTAACAACCCGATCTTATGGCCTGGCTGCTAAAAGGACCAAACTATATTTCTGTTGGAAATGAAATTGAAATGCTAGGTTCTTTTTAAAGTGTCATTTTTGTGCTATATCCAATATCAATCTAATTAACCTTCCAGGTTATAAATAGCAAAAATATTTTTCAAATAAATCAGTTGCTCCTAAGATCGTCCAAACGAACCTCTACCTCTTTAAACCTAGTATAAGTCTAGAACTAATGTTACTTTACCCACAGCATAACTTAAATACAACCACGTTATTAAACATAACCGTTCCTCCGGGTTGGTTTACATATAGATTTATTGAGTGCTGTTTTTCATGTAATTGCTATTGGATAAATGTTGAATCAAGTTTACGAGGGCTGGTGTAACTAACTATTTATTTATGTACAAAGTGTGGAGATGATTTCTCTAGTCAATTATTTTGTTAATTTAAACGATTTAACAAACAGGACTTTGAAATTAAAGCTAGACTTTATGGATGGATTAGTTGCGCTTTGCTAAACGTGGTTCAGAATTGCATTAATTTTATGTTAATAAGTGGTTTTCTCGCGGTGAAAATGATGACGTATATAATGACAAAATATAAAAAATAAGATGGATATTTTAAAAGGAGTTGTAGAGATAAATTGGCAGTTGCTCCACGAAAAATATTGACATTTCGCCAGATCGACCCAACCGGATAAAGTTATGGAAGAAGATTTTATATAATAATATAAATGTCAGCCAAAAACACACATTTGTTTATGCAAATGCGCTCGTACATAATAACGGTAATAAAACCAGAAATCTTGCGCTTTAGTGTCAGCTACAATCGTCAGGAAAACATCATAGATCGATTACATTCCTATCAGGTTAGATCAAATTACAGCTAAAATTAGGTCTGGTTCATATTCCCAGTCAAAAAAACCTTCTATGTACAACTACCGTTATAAAGGTACGCACGACCGAGCTCGTGCTTGTATCACAAAAGATGTTTTGTTAACTTTTTGCACCGAATGCAGTATCATAGATTAGGTAACAGCAACAAAATGATTCAGCTCATTGTAAACATAACTGAATTACATCAGCACGTATCGCCGATAAAACTCTTCTATTCAATTTGAACACTTCAAATTACCAAATGTAATTTAATAAGTGATTTCGTTGGAAGATTTGGTGTCTGCTGTGGCTAAATGGTTGTCATTGATGTGGTTTGGAATGGTTTTGGGTTCGATCTAAGGTCACAATTACGTTTTACGTAGAGACAAAAATCTATTCTTGAATATTGTTTGTGTTAACTTTTATTTAAAAAAGATAGTCCGCCATTTTGGGAGTCTGCTAAATTAGAATTACTTTTTCATGACACCGCTGCTGTATAATAAGATTTGATCTGAACCAAAATAAAAACGTTAATTTATTGAAAAGGACAAGTAGATAAAGGTCGGGTCAGCCTAACCTTTCTAAGTTTTATTTCGATCTAGATTTCGTACTTATTTAGTAGTGACCATACAAAAGTTCACTCCAAAGGTTGTGAAGCCAAGTCCGTGACAATATTTCCTACTACTAGTCACAGATAAGTACTATTCCACCGTTACCCGCGTTTATCTTTTAACAAGTTCATTCACAAGTTGAAATGTCCTCATTCGACTGACACTTGTATTATCGTTAATTTTCATTCCAACGATTGGTAATCTGCAGTAAGTTGTAGTTATTACAAACTGAGACTAATAACATATAAGACAACGAAGCTATATCGTGTATTAGAATAAATTGCTGGTAAAACTGGGCTACTTTAGAAAACATCGTTTTAGTTTTCCTGATGTCGGAATGCAAATACGAGTATATACGAGAAGGAACTGACTGACTAACATATCAATGCGTGAGCCAAATTACTGGCATGAATATGTTCATGTGCATGCGAGTTCCTTTCATTTTAAAGTTTTGTTTTATGTTCTATACTGGTTAAAAATGTCGTGCAAAGAGTTACGAAATTCACTAGTTTCTTATACAAAAACTTAATAATGCAAGCAAAGCAACGGTCAAAACACTGGTTCTTACATAAATATGGAATAAATACCTCTTATATTAAAACAAACCAAGGTGATAAAGATAACCGCACCTTAATTACATCCACCCATTAAATACAAGGAAATGCAAAGGATTGAATTTGAATCCAACGGTATCCTTACGGGAATATCTGAATGGTTCATTAAATTATGTGTGTTTTGCTAGGTACAATGAAATGAGCCGACAGCCACGATGCCAATCTTAATGGGGTAACTACAGCCTCACGTAATGGAGTAGCATGCAGACCAGCAATACCGCTTAGGAAAACTCCAAGCAATTTGCTTGTTGGTAATCATTCATAACGCGCGTTTGTTTGCTGTGCTTAATAGACTCGGTAATAAACGGTCCAGCTTAATGAAATGCCTACTTCTAAGATACTAGCACAAAGATAATACGTCCATTACTTGCTTGGGGTAAATAAATGGTTCATAACCTAATAGGAATTTAGATAAGCCTTAGAAACCGCTACGATCTAAACTAACAAATAATCGTATAAGTAAAATTGACTTTAATGATCAATAAACGTGCATTTCAGTTGCCTCTTATATTTTCTTATCCCGGATCACGATATTTGCAACAATAGCCTTGTTCCCGATCATCTTATCTAGCCGAGAATCGATTCTATTCGATTTGAGTCGGGATTCAGTATCGATCTTTTGACCCCAACCTCGGGTCATAGTGGACTCCATTATTTAAGTATTATTTATTAATCTATTGTATGCCCTTCAAATTGAATAAATACAATTGTATTTGAATTAAATTGCGTGTACGCTATATTCACAATACAGTTAAATCTATTTACAATGTTACTAGGAAGGTTGGAATAGTCACCGAATACCAAATAGGTTGAAATGTGCCAAAACATTCTTCGCAGTATTTAGTTCGTGTGAAACGTTCAACATTCACACCTCGGTCAAGTTTAATGCGCGTTAAATGTTGCTGTCTCGAACACTTTACTGAATCATTTGCTCACATCATTTTGTTTCAATGAGTAATCAGATAAAAGGCAAAAACAGAGTTATTGTTAAGACGTAGGCATTTCACACGGGTTTATTCATAATCGCGGGAGGACCCTCTAACAATTAACTTCCGTTGTATTACCGTGAACTAATGGTGTAATTACAAAGATTTGTATCGTTTTATTGTTTTAAATTATAAACCACAAATATAGTTTTAACTTTTGTTTTGGCAGCCATAATTCTAGGTTTTCAGATAATATTTACAAAGTTGAATCCGGTTAGGAGGCGAAGAAAATGACTGGGAAAATTTTGTGCTAAATATCTAGATAAATGCAAATTGTTATTCATTTGAAATGTTTTCGGATAAATCTTAATAACTCTTGAAGTTTTCGCGAGTATGTATCTCAATAACAATCGGTAATTATACCTAAGTACCTTTGTTTAATTGCAAATTATAAAATTTACTTAGAAGTTAATAAGTGATCAACATTTTCAGTCTCATTACTCTTAACAGAATGTCGTAAAAAATCTAAGGCACGCGCTGCAAAGATTCTAATAACGATAAGTGTTATTCAGTTCGAGCCATGCAATCCGTTACGCGCAGACTTAAGACCACCGAAGAAGTTGATTGAGCAACCGGACGTGTCACGACAATATCTATAACACCACACCATGCCAATAACTTGACTTCTATCCCAGTCATAATAAAGCTCAAAATACGCATAGTTTCATAACTAACTTCGACCTTAATCCAGTACTGCAAACACCAAGTTATTTGGCCAACGCTACACTGGAGTATAGAAGTGATTTACTGCAGTGATTTGATACCCTTCAATAATGCACGAAGAAATTTCGCAGATAATTTCTGCAATAAATTTTCCTATTGAAAATCTTATGACAGCAAAATAAGTCTATAAATAATTTTTCGAGATATAGGTCGAGGAAATTGTACAAATAATCGGATAATGAAGGGAAAAGAGAATTATCTATGAAGTGGTTATAAATTGTTTGGTTTTTGTATTATTTTTGTTCAGAAAAATATAATTTAAATGGCAGTTTTTACGTTGCATTCTTATTTTTTGCCGTTATGGTCTTATCTGGAGCTTGAATTCAATGTATACTCAATAAAAATAAAAACGTTTATAGAAAAACTTATGGCATCTTTTAGTTTCTTGAAAACCCGTGGATGCCATCCCATCGGATAACTGTACAGAGTGCTGCGCTGATTGCGTTTGTTGTAAAAAACGCCCTGCGCATGCGTCGCCAATGCGATGTTACGTCGAAGTTACAATAATTACGATTCTATAGAATACTAACAGTTGTTTAAACTACATCCTTTACTCTTATGTAAAAGTATGCATGTTTTTGACTTTAGGTGTCCGTTACTCTACCACGAAAAACGGTAAATATACCTAGTTAGCTCTAAAATATTTTTATCCCAATCTTCAGGGTTTCACGAATAAATTATATTAGATACATGTCCTAGAGCTCTTTCGCCTACTTATAGCAATAGCTTTTAAACGCGTATCACGACAACGACATTTAAGTAAGAAATTCTTGTAAATTAAATATCATTACATCGCCAACACACAAACACCGTTACATCAGACTTCAATGAAAATGAGATACTAATGAAGTTCTTATTCCCATTCACATAACAGTTCCGGCATATATTTACACTATTTACAATGTAAACAACAGTACACACATGCGGAGAAAACGCAAGTAACTTCGTACAACGTACTTCTGACTGCGTGATGATAATAATCGCAATTTTATGCAATTCCACGCGATTACTATCGCGTATTCTAATCGAAATATTTAAATTTACAACGCTTTTTATATCGGTTCTATAATCTTACATGTTCACACCTTCATATCAATCAGAATTTATTTCTTTTAATCGATATTATCTTTGTTTAATGTTTTTATTCGATCTTTTTAAAATTTTTGTCATTAATTCTTACGAAGATTTTGATTTGGTATCTACAAATCGATCGGAATATATTTAAGCTTATGATAACGAATCCGAGAAAATCCTTTTGTTTCACTATTAATACAAATACTGATTGATTATCAAAAGATGTATAGAAAAATACCAATATTTCTGTATAAGAGAAAGTTGTTAATGTTGATGAAAGATGTTGAATATCTTAATGTGTTTATAGACTTTTAATGCTGACCCTACAAAAAAAGAAGAACCTACCGCGATAAATTAAATAGCAGCTCAATAAATTATATTATGCAAAAGCTATTAACGACATTACTCATTTACACTTGTACGTTTCATTTGCAAACTAAAAATAAGTTATATTAAATCTTTCATCAAGTTCACTCGTCCTTTTAATACAATCAAGGTGTAAAAACGTTTCTGTCATTCAGATTACTTTCACAAAAGATATTGCGGTTCGTATTGTCCGTGCGAAAAATATTAATCGCATCCTCTTTGTACATTATAATTGGATATTTAACACGTTCAACGCAGCGTTAATTCTCATTTTATGATGATAGCTATGACAGCACAATACAGGTAACTTGATTAGTATGCAAAATGTATTAACGATGGTTGTCTGCATAGCCAAGTTTCAATATTAAGTTGCGATTTGGATGATAACAAATGATAATGCTTTCATAGCGTTACTTAAATGTTAAACAATGGAGTCAATGTACTTTGTACGTATTATAATGTGAGTGTACTTTTGGTATTGTGAGAGTAATTTATAATGTACCTTCGAAGACCGGCAGGTCATTTTCCGTCTACCGTCTAAGAGAATTTGTCTGGAAAAATAAGAAGACATGCTACGAACATTCTTAACTATGAAACTTTGCTAGAGCATGTCCTTGATGCTGAATACACTATCATAAACATTGGTAATTATAGTTTAAAGATCATCAATAACAAAGTCTTAGATTATAAGATTGCTAAGTTATATGGTCTATGGTCTAGAAACCACTGAATCATATAGATAGTGCAACCATATATTCTGTTTACACTTTTGAAGAGAGAAGCTCTACAAACCTTGGGGCAACCAATTTATTCTCAGGATATTTAATAGCCCACTAAACCTATCAGCACAAGTAACCCGCGTTACGCACCTAGTTCGAAACAAGTTCACGATGTTTAGCCATAATTTAAGACTAAAACACCCGAGGCCGAGTCTGCTATTGTAAAATCTATTGAAAAGTTGTTAAAAAAATAAGTAAAATAAAATCGTGAACTAGCAACGGCTACAAGAGTTCTAACACGACTCAAAGTGCCTACAGGTATAGAGAACGTAATTTGTTTTTTTAAATAACGACTGGACAGGGTATCTAGTATGTGGTGAGTATCTATCTATTCTGCTAAGGGTGAACGGACGTTGTCAGTGAGACGTGTTAGTCTAGTTGCAAATAATTGTACCAGCTCGCTGAAGGGTGTCATTACCAATGCTTCACATCACTCTCCCACTTAATACCAAACATTTCATACTTCTTTTTTTATAGGTAATTTAATTTCTTTCCTTTAGCTCAAACGAAGATGAACTATTTATACTTTATCTAGAGAACACACGAACATTTTTCAATTAACGATTTTTTTGTTTGCGTATATGAAATTGTGTTGCCATATTATTAAAAGGTTGTACAAATAAACAAGGTTTTGTTGCTGTATGTTGCCTGTTCATGTAAGATTTAAAGGGCAATCTGAGGAAAATATTGCTGATAGATAAATATCGATAATGCACCGAGCGAGTGCACTTCCTTATTTCAATCCAGACAACATGCTTAGAGTAAGGGCTCGTTCGGGTTTGGTTTATGATAGCGGTATATAATTTAAACAGCTTTATCTACTGCCTAATATTTTATAAGAAAATTTATATGACGTAAAGGGTTGTAACTCAAAATTACTACATATTCTAGTTTGTATTTTTTCGGATTCATTTGAAATATCATAATTGTTCAAAAGAATCTTCTTAATTCTGTTGATTAACTAAGTAACTTTAAGTGCCTAGTTTCAGTTCATTAATGCGCCAACAAAAGTTATAAAAATACCAATCAATTGCATTGGTGACAACTAATACGAAATCATATTTGATATCTTCGATGCATACTAAAAAGCTAATAAAATATACTATAAAAAATAAAGGGTAATAGCTTCCGCGAGCCGCTGTCATTGGTTGAGATAACATTAATTATGTGTCACAACTATCAAACGGTAATTATACATCGTATAAATTATTGCTTCCTTGCTTGGTATTCGAGTCGTTCTACTTATGTCTTGGAAAGATAGTAGATAGTCTTGAACGACTCAAATTAAGTCTACAGATACTTATTATTATCTTCATCTAAACTACCCCAAAATTTAGACCCCTAGATACAAGTTTAGAACTTAGTTAGGGGTCAGTTACGTTATCACTACATAGTATAAAACAAAGTCGCTTTCTCTGTCCCTATGTATGCTTAGATCTTTAAAACTACGCAACGGATTTTGATACGGTTTGTTTTAATAGATGGAGTGATTCAGTGGGAAGGTTTTTAGCATAATTTTATCCCCATATTCCTACGGGAACGGGAACTACGCGGGTGAAACCGCGGGGCGCCTAGTATATTATATTATAATGAGATGATGTAGTAAATAATTATGTTATTTCATAAAAAAACCTATATTTTCATAAGCTATCCGAACCTTTATACTAAACACAAATGGTAGTGGTACATATTCCGTCTGTTTCTATGGGATATTGAGGCAAACGAGCGTAAGTGTCATCTGATGATATATGATTACTACCGGACGTCAATTGTATTGAACTAGAAGATTTACCGATGTATTTCCAGCCTTAGAGGGAGATAATAGTGGAGATTTAGATCATAATCAAGCGAATGTGTAGTTCTACGTTTATGTTAGACCCGTCATATCCAGTATGACTTTTTTATTTATTCCATAATTTAACTGACTCCAAATTAAAACAATAAAACACTGTACAAAACAAACATTACCATAAACAAACTATACCTATTACTTAAATCCATAAAGTACACAATTAGCTATCATCAAATAGGGTAAGTTCGCCGGTTCGCGTCCATTTAGTGGAGTTGGCGAGTTTGACGGCGATTATAAAAATATCCCAGCACGCATTTCTATGTAGAAAAATATTTAATATGTTCGTTATATAGTCTATTTTAAGATTAACTTTTAGTTTTGTTAAATATATCTTTGGTTTTTTTGTTAAATAGAGAAATATCAGAAATAGCCGTTTTAGCCGGTTTGCGTCCAAAAAATCCAAATCGCGTCCACCTATGAACCGGTTTGCGTCCACTAGCTTAGTAAAGGAATAAAGGGCTGATATTTATATGAATTTGTAAAGAAAGATTGTATTTTAATAATTTCTTTACGAATATAAATATTGAATAAACATTATTATTATTAAAAACATTATTATCACTACAATCACCACTTAAAAAAATAAGATCTTATCCGTCTATCGGTCTAAGTAACTTTCTTGAGGCATACTATTCACTAAAACTCTTCCTTTTTCCACCTTATATCGTGTTTCCATACTGATGATGATGATTGGAATCATCATCAACAGCCTATGTTTGTCCACTTCTGAACATAGGCCTCTCCCAATGATTTCCAGTGGGGACGGAGAACAAAGGTGGTCGCATCTTCGTTCTCCTGCGTATCACCTCGTTGCGGATAGGATCACGCAGGGTAACGCCAAGCATAGCCCTCTCCATTTCATAGCACGCTGTGTAACTCTGAGATTTATGATTAGGCCATAGTAAGAGACCACGTCTCAGTAGATCATCGCTGGTAACACACACTGGTTGAAGACTTTCGTCCTTAAGAACTGAGGTGTTTTGAACGAGAAGACGCTTCGTAATTTCCCGAACACTGCCCAGCCGAGTTAGATTCGACGATTGACCATTTTCTCGACTTACCTAATTGGACCGTTTGTGCTAGGTAGATATATTTGCCATCAACTTCAGATTAGAATTCGGCGCAACATGAACATTCGACATGATTTTCGTCTTTTGCATGTTTTTTTTTATGGCCGATCTGATGAGAAACTCAGCGAGAATGTTGACTTCGATGTCGTTGGCAAATGGAAGGTGAAGGCGATGTTGATGCCAAGTTATTTCTATTCCAGGAGCTCGATGGCATCTTCCAATACTGTCCAAATAGTCCCAGTTTCTTAACTCTGGTCTGCGCCCACTGATTTTGTTCAATATTGTGGTCTTGGGAATAGTATACATATGTGTCATATCGATTTAATCTTCTCTCGAAATTAATTTAACGCTTTCTTTAACTTGTCTTCGGTGTATGTACTTCTTCTATCTTGTCTCCGAAGAATTCATCTTAAATAAGATGAGTTCTTTGGAGACAAGAAGAAAGAAAGAGATATTTTTCTATTTAGAAAAAAAAACCGAAAGATATTACGAATTTCATTTAAAAACTGAATTTTAAACACAATGTCTTAATAAAAAAAATACAGTAATAATAATTAATTTTATATTGTAAAAACTTAAAATATAACAAAATAAATGAATATATGAATAATTAATACATTTTAAATTATAATTATATAGCAAGACAATCGTATTTATTTAACGAAAATAGTGGACGCAATTTGGTTTACTATTATCACCTGTAGGTATAGTTTGCGTCCGTTGCGGACGCAAAGTGGAAATTTTGTAAATTCGATGTAGCAATTCGCGTCCACCTTATTTTATTCGTTAAATATGAAAAACATTAGCAAATTCATAATTAATATTATTCCTTTTTTCATTATTAAAGTCTAGAAACAGCTATGTATCCTAAAATTCACATAAAACTATTAAAAACTTACCATCGAACGCGTCGCTGCACACTACTTGTTTCCTAAAAATCCCGCGCAAACGCTCTCCCTTGATGACCAGTCAGATTAAATATTTTTTTTTACGGGATTGGTTTGTCGCACGGACCTTTTATCTATGCGTGTGTGCTCCTTATACATTGAGGTATTAGCGGTAATGTCTATTCGTTTAATTGGTGTGTTAGTTTACTTATTTTTAAAGGGAGATCCTTAAAGTGGACGCGAACCGGTACATGGACGCGAACCGGCGAACTTACCCTAGTCCATTACATGGGATTCCATGTGTGGGCACACAGTGATTACACATTTTTTAATACAAAAGCCATCGTAGGCGCCATTCTTCGTAATTATGGACTACCATAAAGTTATTACATTCAATATTTTAATTTAAACCCCTAAATTATAATTCCATTATCACAGAGCGGTTGAATGTAATAATGCACTAAAAATACAAATAAAAATGTTAATGTCAATGCGTTGTAACTATAGTTTTTATGTTTGTACAAGGTCTACGCGTCTGAATAATAAATAACAAAATTCCAACCTGACTATTTTGTAGTACGTTAATGATTTAATGACCGGTTTATAAACATTGCTTGTGTAAAAATTGTCGAAACTTGAATTGACATAATGGCCGACATCTTTATCTTAATTGTTACTTATTATTTACAAAATGTTCTCATATATTAAACTTTACATTTTCAGTCGAAACAAAAGTTTACGACAAAAAGTGCTATTAAGGAGTGATCTTTGTCAACAGTTGTTCCTATGTACCTACCGAGGTGTCTACGAACAATGTTTTCTATCAACAGGATTTTCGGCGAAACGTGCTGTCAAGGAATAGATATTTCTATTAGCTCTGCTTTCTGTGTGTAGTCATATCGTACAAGCGTGTTTCTATATTAGGTTCCACACTTATTTAAGTATTTACGCCTTGACTCATTAGCTCTTACACCATATTTGTACTATATTTTCGGTACGTTCGTTTACGTTGTGGTATCTAATTCTAAACAAAAGTATCTCCAAACTAACTAATCCTAACGCAACATGTACTATTACAATCAGAGGTTCATATTAACAGAAAAACTTCACATAAAAAATTACAACTAGTACTCACTCTCACAGAAGTTTTCAAAGTATTTTCCAATTGGTTCTCCATCATCGATCAGAGGTCTGTCAGCGTTCAAATACGCCGATGGTCCATCAGGCAGGGTATGGTGGTCGAGATGGTACAGTCTGCAGTTGTACGTCGACGAGTGAGGAGGTCCCATATACAGGAAAGACCGACACAGGAACTCGGATTCAATTTCGCACGCCAACTTACAAGCTGCCTCGGATGTCACCTGTTCACATAGAATACTAAGTCAGAGATATGTCACTCATACATATTAGAGAGACGTGACTCATGATTATTTATTTACTTAAACTCATTACTAAAGCAACAGGTTGATCGAATTTAAATCAATCGTTTGTTTTCGGTTTTTGTTAGGAAAGTAGAGTGTGTAAACTAGACTAGATATAATGATTGTATGACGATAGATATTAAAATTATTTTAAATCAAATATTGATCTTATATTGGAACTAAAGTTATCATAATTATTTAAAGTTTCTTATCAGAAATATAACTGTATTTCAACGCTGTCGAACCGCGATGTGTCGTGATCATCAAATATCTCAAAAACTAACTTTATTGCTAATAACTATGATATCTAATTATAAAATTTATTATTATCGTTAACATATTTATAAACCACAATAAATTGTAAGAATAAACATTTTATTGAAGGAGTAAATTCTTAATATTTCTAGGCACTAAACTTTCTTAAATCTAATTTGCTATCAAACAAGTTCGAAATATAAATCACGTTAGTACAAAACATCTAAAATAACTTCGCCATAAATAACGAAACACGATTTAACCTCGGGCTTGTGAGCAATTAAGTGGGAAGGACCTGGACTAGCGGCCCGACCCATTTGAACGACAACTAAAATTGATTAACTACATACCTACATCCATAAACCAGTGCTTACACTCCTTTTAAACACTCGTATTTAACTCCTAATAGACAACTTAAAAAGAAGCCAATCAAAAACTACGACGTTGAAAGCAAAGCCGTCATTATTCACTAAAGTATATTAAATTCACTTCAAAGTCATAACTTTAATAAGCAACCGTCATCGCTCCCCATATATTTTTCATATCACGTTTTCAATTTATAATTCTACAAATTGACTTCATTGATTATAATTATACCATACGTGCTGTAATTAAGAATGTAAAGGATTTTATGTCTTATTGTTAATGTGATAATGGTGATTGTTACCTGGAGCTCCTTGTCCGTGTAGTAGTGGAGGCCGGCGTATTGAGCCACCTTATCTTCAGCTACCCCGACTCTGGGCGCGGTGAACACTCGTTGGCCTTTGCACGCTTGAGACGCCTTCAGGCACAAGTTCTAAGACCACACACACACAAAATCACGTGAAATAACATAAAACGATAGTAATAACACTAACTCTCCTTAAACTTGTAGGTGGTAAGTGGCAGTATATTTGCACGTGCGTTCAAACGTACCGCAGTAAGTTTCAATTGGTTTCTACGAAATACTAAGCTCAATAGCGTTACAACTGTTGTTTCTAAATTGGTTGCCTGTAAATGACATACTCGTCTCGTAACAATTGCTTTTAAAGTTGTATTCGAATTCCCTTAAAGGTGTAGGTGAACTCAGTTACAGTTTATAAGACAATAACTATATTAATTCCTATTTAAAATAAATAATAGTAATTTATTACAAACATTTTCCATTTTGACAGTATTTTACCAGACCTGTTTTAGTCTAACTATATAGTTTTCTGCAATTAGACTTCTCCGATTTGAATCTTTTGAGCATGGTGCCGTATGTTATTGTGAAACCAAGCGTTAGACTTTTGAAGGCTCTTACTACCCGCAGAGACTGTCAATTACATTATTACGGCAACAGTGACCCACAGATAAGAGCCTAATAATGTTAGAGTGTTAGAATATAATATTTCTTAGTAGATATCGATACTTACTTCAAAGTAATCAGTTCCTGGTGTATCGACAAGCTGTACAAAGTGCTGCGCCGTGCGTCTGTCAGAGTCACTGAGAGCGCACCTCATGCTACCGTATTCGTACTCCGCTGATCTGCACGGGAACTTTTTCTAGGGGAGAAATGAGAAAAAGGTATTAGACTTCCCGTTTTTATCTTAGTAGGGTCAGGATGAAAAGTGTCATTCCTATACGCTATTGATAATTGATAACATTGAGAAATTTTTGTAATCTACCTTTACAAGGCCACTGATAGTGCCATATCGGTGGCCGAGTTCTGGCCCTCAAAAATTGGAGTCGACACGCAAAGAAGAAGAATCTACCAAAATATTATGCCGATCGGTTCAAAAGCTTTATAATACATAGTCGAAAGATTTTCAAACACATGTAATTAGTTTATATGTATAAGTACTAACATAATTACTTAAATGTATTTCTTCCATTATTAGCACATAATACTCAGAACATTCCCACTGCAAGAAAAATATACAAAACCCTTTAATTTATAAAACATTTCAATTAATATGCGTATGTTCGCTTGAGTTATGCAACAAAAAACTCTGAACTTGTATAAGACACAAGAAACACTAAAAATAGTGTAAACGTGTTGAGTAAAGTATCGCAAACAATTTACGAGTAGAATTTATCAATTGATCATTACTTAATTCCATGCTTTAAATAGACATTTATAATCTTTAATTAGTTATTTATGTTTATTAATTTAGCTACAGAGGATTTATGGGTTAATTCATTTATGTAGAGGCAAACATTTTTATCGTGTAACTTATTTACTTATTTGCACATTACTCATTACAGCGGTAAAGCAGTAATAAACAAACAAAATATGCTACGAGTATAAGTATTTTCTAAAAGAATATTTTGTTTATAGCTTTTTTTCTTTTTTGAATTGTTAACAGTAACAGAAACAATTCACTTATTGATTATAGCAGTTTTATATTCTATGTTTTCATAACAACTAACTACCGTTTGACTTTACTAACTAGGTTATTTATCTAAAACCAACTGAGAAAATGTAAAGGAAAATCGTAGCTCAGAAACATTGTGTTTACAAATGAACGTTCCAATTACCGATTACCTAGATACAAGTAGGACAAACTCGTAAAATGTTAAATTGCATAGATAGATAAACGATGAATTACACCGGTGAAATTATAGTAATATTATCATTCTGCTTAGAGGCTGTAGAATAATAAACTGAAGAGATAAACCTCACTGCACAAAGTATTAATCAAGGTATTTGCATAAATCGACGAAACATAAACATACATACTAATAATTATTATGTTAATAGCTCTGCTGAGCCACGTTTCACTCGTAATGCCTATCACAGCTTTCTCCAGCAAAGAGGCTATAAAGCATTTCTAAAATGGGATTTTTATTTTCTGAAATTAGCGCATTTAACCAAACTCTGTATTGTATAGTCAAATACCATCCATAGAATGGAGTTACTTGCTTTGTGACGTGTACCTAATACTCGTAAGCTTGACCTAATTGGTGTCTCAAGTTTTGAAGTAATAGATACGTATAATTATGGTATGTGTGTCATACAGAATGTGGCAATGATAACATGTAAATAAATTATGAAACCACTAGAAGTGCTAATTCATAGGAAAGTAAAGCTATACAAAAATACATATGGATTAATAAAATTTAAAGTAATCCTAGTACTATATGAACTAGCATTTCCAGTGCTTTTCATATCACACTCTCCTTATATAAATAAGTATAAATACCTCATTAAGACAAGCAGCAAGACAGGCCTCCTTGGTAGACGTGTAGATGATGGTGTTGTCCAGTCCTCTGAGCGCCTTCCCAGGAACCCTTTCGAAAGCCCACGGTCTGAGGCAGACGCTCTCAGTCCTCACTTGAAGCTTCACCATGTAGTACGTGTTTACTGAACGCTGTTAAAAAAAGAAGGAAGGTTCTTAGGACTATTGAATAAATAGCTGCACCCCGCGGTTATACCCGTGTAAATCCCAATCCAATGGGAATTTCGAGATAAAAAGTATTATATGTGTTATTCCTAGTTATAAGGAACATCTGTACCAAATTTAATTTAAATCGATACAGTAGTTTTTGCATGAAAGAGTAACAAACATCCATACTAACAAACTCACAAACATACAAGCTATTTATGTTCTACTAGCTGTGCCCCGCGGTTTTACCCGCGTGGAACCTTATCCCGTGGGAATTTTGGGATAAAAAGTATCCTATGTGTTATTCCTATGTATGAGGAACATCTGTACATTAATTTCATTAAAATCCATTCAGTAGTTTTAGCGTGAAAGAGGAACAAACATCCATACATACAAACATTCGGCTTTATAATATTAGTAGGATTCATATTGCACGAATACTATCATACATAACATACACAGGAACCAAGAATTAATTTATGAATCTTAAAAAAAACTAGTAAACAACACATTAAACGATTGTATCACATATACTTAGTCGAAGCGTAAGTATCAAAATAATATGAGTATGAGCGAGCAGTGAATCACTTTAACTTGGCTGAGAATTTACACGGCCATTACATATAAGCTGTTATTATCATTTGGTCCCTAATGTATGATTTGAAATAAACACTTCGTAATCACTTACAGACCGTTACAAAAAACATATAATGATAATTCAAAAGTGAACACATTTTGCAAATCTGTTCAATGTTCCATGAAATCATGATTCCGCCGTGAGATTCGTTACGGTTCAATAATCACAACACGATTAATTTACTTAATTTCATTCTTTAAAATAAACAACTGAGTTTATGCATCGCTTATTCCCTTATTCTTTGACTTCGTAATTAATCGTTTACGTGTGTGTTTTGCAATAAGTGATTCTCAAGCTATATCATTTTATGCGGCCTTTTACGTTGTCAGTAATATTACTTTTAAATTACAACTGAAACCAATGTCCACGACTCTCTTCAAAAGCTATGGATTCTGATTACCCTATTTCGCCACTTTAAAGGTTAGATTTATCAAAATTCCTCCAAAAATGCTATTATTTACGAGTATTATAACACCATAAAATATTGTCCTTTTAATTGTACTAAATAAAGATGAACCCACATGAAAAGTTTCACGGCGCTCTAAGGTTAGTAGTAGCTTGTATTTTATACTGATGAATAAGTACAAGTAAACTGTTATTTGTTTAGAAATAGATTCTTGTACTAACTTTCAATCAACACAGAATAAATTAGCAACAAGTCCTGTAGATTAATCACGGAGACGGTCATTGTATTCTTTGTTAAACATCAGGTAACAGATTCAATCTGAATTGTTAATATAATCTCAGCATCAGGTAGTTAATTGGCAGTACAGACGCTAGGTTGAGGCAGATTTATTCGGCTATTAGCGAGTCCTAGTTTACATGGATGAAGCTAGACATGCCCACTGACTTAATGCCGACATTTAACAAAGCTTACAGTTTATTCATACGTAAACTTAATATATTCATGTGACATTTTATATGCAACAGACAACCTGTGGAGCTAAATTTATTTTTGCGGAAGCTAATGCAGAGTTAAATATTTGAAAGGTCTTGCTGCATTATGATGAGCTCACACACTTTTGAGGAGTTGTCATGTTTATTATTTCTATTTCAAATTCATAGATGGTCTATTCCGATTACGTCTCAAAATTATGGATGTCATAGAGCTTACAAATTAAGAATGTAATTGATTTGATTGAGATTAGATTAGATTATGTCCAAACTTATAAGTGTCGTATTTTTAGTCGAATTGTCAGTATAATGACGTGCAGCTACTGTACTGCTATGAGCCCTCTACTACCCAAAACGCGATACAATTTTTTAGACTTTGTATGCCCTAACTACCCGTAATGACTGTCGATGTTATTAGTAGGTCCACCTTCTTTCGTGCTCATCTTAGTAATATTAAATCTTAAATATACTTATATCAAGTAGTTTCAACCCTTACCTGTGGAGTAGCCATAGGGTTATTAGCTTGAGTATCATTCTGCAATAAGCAACGTGTCTCCTGCACTGGCGTCAGCGGGTTCAATACGAAACTGCAACAAAAACATATTATTAATATACCGTAAAACCATTGCATAACAAAAAACCGCAATAACGGCCGTGTATCAATTACATTGCGTACGTTTAGAATCAATCACAGTTGCGTTTATAACGAGAATAATAAAATAACTGTTAAACGTCTTTTTTTTTTCGATTACAGTGAAGCTAAAGGATGGTTATGATTTTGACCACTTATTTAACTCTAAACTTATTGACATAATTTTAAAAATAGGGTAATTTGACATCTTTAGTTGTAATGTGACGTGAATATAGCTCCCTCTTCCTGTAGAGAACATTAAATCATGAACTAAAAAATGCCATACCATGTGCTGTGTTAAATTAAAGAACGGTTAATACCGCGTATCTAGTTAATTAATAAACCATATCAAACTAAAACTAATATGTAAGCTATGTCTGCAATTTACACTAGAATTCCATGTGAAACGATACTCAGCTCTTAGCTCATAGAATAACGTATTTCATTTATTTAAAACGCAGTCCAATTATGAAATACTGAGCTTATGTAAGGATTATAATGAGAGTCTGGATGATACCTTCCACATTCCTAGAGGTGAAGAAAAACATAATTTCTTCCGTCGAGTTCTAACATTACACTTAGACCAATGCCCCGGGAAGTTCTGATGAAAACTAGCCACTGCTGGAGTCCTGTAGGAACTAACGCCCGCGATACATGATATTCCTACCACAATTACTTAGAAGATAAACATTCCTAGCATTATTAACGGGTTTTGTGCAAACAACGGAAATTATAAGTAGTAAATTTTTAAATGATAATGAAACGAAATTGCTCGCTGTATTACAATATTCAGTAATGGTTTTTAATCTTCTAGATGGATTGCAATATAAGTTTATAGGATTTCGTGGAAAATTGTTTCAGATAATTATGAGACAAGTTATTGTGAAAGTTAAAGTTAATCAAGAAGTTATTAGCTATGAAGTCGAGTCTTTAATTCAATTTGTTTTCAATTGTAATCTTAATTTTTCATTACTTCCGTATGTTCCTAAGAAGTTGAGAAAAATTAAGATGTTTCCGACACTGGCTGACTTTTCTTTCAGTAGTTATATAAACTCTCTTAAATTTAATTTAATTAAAGTTAAATTATAAAAGAAAGAAAATTTAACAACGCAATTGTATAAATAACTAGTCCTTGTACGATATAAAAAGAAAATGTAAGAAAAAAATCTCTAATTAATAGTTACATTTGACCCACCAAACTACAAAATTGCCATAACAATAGGCATCGAATTAATCCCATAAAGTTAGACCGTTAACAAAACAATTCGAGAATAAATTATGCGTAAAAATGGAACAATAAAAAGAATGAAAGTAGTAACGTCCATAATTTTACTAACACTGCAAAAGAAATAATTGCACTACACATTCTCTATTCAAAGCATGATATCTAGTATGAATAGATGACGAAAGATACTGCTTTTTAATGACCTAAAAGCATCCGAACTATGATTATCTTCGTGTTTCTTAATTGAAGAGGCGCCTCATACTGGCTACTTGTTTAAGTAATTGCATGCTTAGAGACGGTTATTCCGTAGATGCATTATCTATGATGCTTAAAATAAAGTAAGTAGTTTTTATTATTGCCCTGCTCGAAGACAAATGATAAATAATCGCTTTTTTGTGGTTGCGTACGCTTTGATATTACATTTTATTTATTTTAGAGGCATGTTACATTGTAATGTAAATAGCTACTTGTAATACAAGTAGTTTTTTTCGAATACTTGATTAATGGTTGAAAGATTTTTAAACATTAAAATTGCGTAAAACCTTGCATGAATATAATGGGGTCTGAAGTTACGTTCCTGCATCTTAATCGATTTACTAACGTTTTTTACATAATTTGGACGTCTCTGGCTCTTATCAACAGACTTAGATTATATTTTTTTAATTCACCCCTTTGTAAATTCCTTACGATATTCGTAGCCATGCAAAAAATGTTCCTTTAAAAAAATCGTTCCCACACTAAGTTAAAGCTCAACGAAAATTATGCAACAAAGTGTTAGATGTTACCGGTTGCGAAGATCATTTATTATAAACAAATTACTACACGTAGGTGTCTACAAAATATTGACTGACAAATTACAAATCTCTATATTATAAATTGATGTTTATGTTGTTGAGAACGCGAGAACAAATGTTAAAAAATGTTTGATTAATGCGACCTCAGACTAACGACAACTCGTTTCGATTTCAAAACTAAACCGATAAATCTTTAACACAGAACTATAATTAAATGGGAATATCGATATTTGCAAGTTATTAATGGATACATATTTATGTACAGATACTAGTTATACGTTATAAGTTAACTTAGATAAATGAAGCTAGCTTGGTTATGGAAATCGGTGGTATTTATTACTTTTCTTATTCATTGATTGTACCGGCGATTAGATGAAACAGAATTAATATACAATAATTGTACTTGAAGAAAAATAACGTTGAATCAACCCCTAGTTAAAGTAATGGATACAAATTCTCGATGATATTAACTCCTAACATAAAAAAAAATACATGAGTCCGTTCCATTGGGACCTATGATGCCACAAACAGATCTACATATAAGAGTTCAAAATGTCCTACACGAGTATCACTTTCCAACTATTCTTGGAAACGTTTATCATAATTGAAACATCCCCATTTATGTTTATGCGTCGGGAGGTTAAAATAACCTTTTTAAACCGACATCCGGACACCCAAGCCAAAGCCTATAAGTAACAAATTAGAGTAATTAATTCAAATACTAAAAAAACAAATGGTAATACTAACATAGTTCTAAGAAGGTCGGCTACAGTAGTAGTGCCTCGAGCTAAATGTTGTGAGACATAGTGTCACGTAACCTATTATGATGTTATTAAATAATATGTAATCCTATAGAGCTGGTTCTGAATGCCGCCGGCCAACTTGTAACGATCACATGATTGACAGGTATTATGGGTGACGCACCTTGCTTGATAACGTGTCGTGTGACATCACACGATCAGTTAATTAATAACTGACTTTTTAGTAAAATGAAAACAATTTTTTTAAGATAGAGAGACTTTCTAAGTAGTGACATTTAGCTCTATCTATCGTCTCGCAAATATCAAGTTTGAGGACTTTCCAAAGACATTCATATCTCAGTAAATTTATATTAAGATGCGTGCTTTAGACATAATTAAGTGGATAAGCCGTCTTTAATATTTATGACTTAATAAATAATACGTTATCTTGTGTAGTAAATGCCTAATAAAACTATCTATTGAGGATAAGTTAATAACTTAACTGTGATGTTGTTTACACGGTTCGTCATCCCGTTACGCTACTTAATCCATTAGAGTTAAGTAACCTCAGCGATTTACGATTATGACAAAATTGTCTAAAGTACGATCCGATCGCAATCGCCGTCTCGAGCCCGTTACCCGCGCTAGTGCAGGCGCCAAACTACACATTTTCTATAAACTATGCCATCAATCACCACCAGAGGAAATCTGAAAACGTGAACCGTATCGTGAGACCAATCTCACTTTAAATTAATACACATTTAATAACATTTTGAAGGCTAAATTAATCATTCATAATGCACCGCCAAACAGAGAAAGCTATTTATATTTGGTAATGCTTTGTTTTGTGATCAATTAAAATGAAAACAACATTTAAAATTCCATGTTGGAAAGTCTGTCCGGTCGACAACAATTCGAGGTATTCTTAACAGTTATAGGGCATGTCGTAAGATCGTATCGAGCTGACAGTATCTGATAGAGAGGTCGTGATCCTTCGAGGCGTTTTAGATATTTAATCCGATTTGGATTTTGTCAGATACAGCGGTACATCAGCCGGTTGCTTCCGAATACCGTATTTCCCGGGACAGTGGCACGCACCGTGAGCTTCACTGAACAGTTATTGATTGTTATAATCGCATCCGCACTGTTCTTTTGTCAGTTCGCTATTTCTTTGGACAGATTGATTCTCGATATCTGCTGCACCGTTCGAGCACAATGCTTGATTAGAAGCGCGGGAAAGCACCGTCTAGTTGTAATTGAATACCGAATTGATTTTAGTTTGATCCCGTTCAAATTGATTTCGAGGAACATAACTCGCAGTCTAATACTGTTACATGCTTCACTTAATACAATTATGGTTTTTGCAGTTCGCGACAACGGCTATGATAATGAGACTTGACACAGTGAGAAAATGTGAATTATGTTTTCTGACACTTTCATACAATGTGTTCAGTTTTTCTGTATCTCTAGTCATGTTTCCGGGTCTTGTAGTAAATGATTAATCGATTAATCGTGTGTGACAATGTGTTAAATGTTAATGTTCACACGAGAATTAGTGCTTTTTTGTTACCACATTATATTTTGCGCGATGTTGATTCACACATAAATCTTTTGGCATAGAGACTTTATTTTTTTATACAACTCTGACAATAGATTGTAACTGATACAATTAGGTTTCTTATACCTAGTTAAGTTCAATACTATTGAGGCAGAAATTATTTAATTATTTTACCTAAAGTCTAAAATATGCCGTTTATAGAATAACTTTGCATGCCATCAACACGAATAATACCAATAAGCACGAAGCGTAAAATAACGATAAATTAAATAACACGTTCAAAACCGCCAATAGTCATGAAAACTATCCATTTGAAAATAGCGCAAGCAATAATCCATTTTAAGACGTATGCGATCACTTTTACTGTTATCCAATTTGGAGCGCGGCTAGGTCGGTTTCCGCTTTTACACGGTTTGTGGCCCGTGGTTGTAGAGACACATTGTTATTGACCAACACCGTATCATTGGAATGCTGGGAGCGCTGAGGACGTGTGACTGACTGACACACATTCGCCCGCGACCTTACAGACGGTCGCTACCCGATACACGTACGCACTTAACCCGCCTCAATGCCAATGTCACTGCCAACGACCAAACTTCACGCGAAACATACATTACGTGCTTTCTCTCTTTATTGATATCGAAAATACACTAGCATCATTAATAATAATAAGCAACCAACTCGACACAAATTGTGTACATCAATAACTTTCTTTAGTGTCATTTGAATCTACCCTTTCATTAATATTGAATGCATCTGAAGTGGCATCGTAGTTCGAATGTGACGCTCTGTGAATGCTCAATGATTAGCTTTAAGAGACAGGTTGATCTGTATCTGCATTCTATTGATCGGGCCTGAATCGGCTGATCTTCACGTCACTTCGATTGCTTATCTATAGACATTTGGGTTAGGAACATCAAGATTGTAGTACATTGATTGTTTCGTGATCATTGGATTTGAGGCATTTAGATTGATATTGACGGTGAATGCGAATCATTTGTAGTCAAACTTAAAATATGCAACCGTTATGTCAATGGCCGCGGGTTCAATTCCTGCTCAAGACAAACATATCGGAAAAATGTTAAACTAAATGCTAACTTAGCTATAATATTGCAGTGCCAAATAACAGAAATCTTCGACTTTTAGAGGCGATGGAGTCTATCAACCTCGTCCATAATTATACTTTTAAAGACGATGGATTCTCTAGCTACTACTAGTTAGTACATAATTATATAGGTATTTACCTGAATGACGCCGCCTGACAGTCGGGCTCCTCTCGACACCACCCCTGACACTCGTACAGCGACAGATTCCGCACCGTGTAGTACGCGGTACCAGAAAAGTCGACATCCGTCAGTTTCTCGAATGCCGTTCGACCTACAAAAACATAATGAGGTTAACATCACATATAATTATCATGACACGTATGTTTACGCATAAATATGTAGTTATTAGTACGTTTTGATTGTTCTCCAGTGAATGAATATTTTCATGTGCATTTGAATGACATGGGAATGTATTATTTATTGCTTCTATTGTGGTCGTAAGTTATAACATAAATGTTGGTATGTGTTAAGTTGGTCAATTTCTGTAGAAAAGAAACACGAAGCTTAGTATCTCGAATCATAAATATTTGCACTCTCCGTTAGCCATAGCAATGTTTTGCCATGAATATAGGAGATCATGAGTCCCTTAACTGGGCCAGAATGAACAACAAGACAATGAATAAAACTTACATAGTACAAGAGAAACTTGAACCAGGACGAAGACGAGCTGCGCCAAGCGCAGCGACTCGCACCTCATGCCTTCGGACTACCTGTAACAACAAAATAGTACTATTAATACTAATGCAAATAAATAAAAAAACGCTTGGCATAGCTAGTAAATATAATAATTGAAAAAATATATAGATCATGACAAAGTATTGGCTGACAGGCCTCGAAGCGCGCACATCGTGTATCTCAAAAAAATATACACAAAACGATTTGAGAAAGTTCAGCAAAAAGTGGCCTTTGATATAGTCGAGTATTGGTTTGAAAAATGCTCGTGCTCTCGCCGTTGAACATTTGTATGAAACGATAGTATTGAATAGCAACAATAAACAAAATCGAAAGCAAATCACGAGGTTATTAACATTTGATAAGTTCAGGTATTGCTGTTGCAGAATGTGGGTAACCTAAATGTTTATTTTAAATTATAAATCTGAGCTATCACTTTATTTATTGCGACTACATATCAAATGAAAACGATTATACTCAGACTTCTTTCTCTGATATTTATCAATTTATGACTCAGTAATTAAGACACTAAGTACATAAATCATGAAGGCCCCGTAAATACAACTGCCATTGATATTATTAAAGCCGTGAATATTAATACATATTGCTAATGTATTAAAATGTGCTCGTTTAAATCAAATATAAGTATTTTAAGCACAAATGTATTATTTAATGTTATAATTTTCTATCTAAATAACAATTGCTCTATAAATAAACTCACTCTACAATACAATAAATACCATACTGATTGCAAATATGATTTAGTGTAAGTGTCAGTTGATTTCTACACGCACGATCTATAAACTCCGGTATGAAATCGACAAGATAATAACTTTATTAGAGCCATATCACCTAATGAGAGCACAAATTATATTACGTTAATTACATAGAGTCAATACAAAAGAGGGTCAAGCAACAATCACTACATGAAGCCAAGAAAGCCGCCCGCGCCGGGGAATTCAGTGACACGAATTTTCATTTACTTTTTTTGCATTAAAATATCGCTTTCACCTAATCTTTTATCAAGAGGAATGAATGACCGATTGCCAAATGTGAAAGTAATTTATTGTATTGATCTCTCTATCAACTGAAAATCATTTATTATTATACATGTTCATTGAATCGCGCGACATGTTCAATCAAATATTTCTGCACTGTTAGACACGTTGAATGTATAAATTGGGTGTAATGAATGTATCGAAGTACATTTTCGGGGCAATCAAAGAAGTGAAATGCAATGTCTGATACATACAAAGTTAATCATAAAATTCATTAAATAAATTGCATTTACAAACGTACCGCTATTTTAATTTGGGTTGCTTTCTCAAAAGACATTCTGTTAAACTTACTTTATTTTGGAAATCCAGTTACGATGGATTGGAACAATTTTTATTGACATGTTCAATAAGGGCAATTGTAAACTCCTACTCGCGCATACCTCGGTTTAGAGTTTAATTTAATTACCACAATTAATTTAATTACCAAAACTTATTTATAACTGTCTGCCCGGTTGTCTAACATTGCAGTCAGTACGGGTAGTTAGCCCTCAAAAGTGCAACAGATGATTAAACCGAAAATGTCGTATCAACCTCTCCTCACTTGGCCTAAAATATTTTTAAATCTAAAGAACCTGAATCAAATATAGGACAAAGTCTAGAGAGAAGATCGTTTCGTTTAAAACTAAAAGCAAGGAGAGACAGCTACTATAATAGTATTTTAAAATCACCGGAAATGTCACGGCGGTAACCAATTACACCAACTTTAAGTTACCACAATAAAACGGTTCTGCGGTACGAGAATTGGGGTTAAACTATCCTTAACAAAAACAGCTAAAAACTATAAACACACTTTCCTCGAACATATTTTTGACCTTCTTCAGGTTCTAACATTACATTTATGGTAGCTGGCTATTGTTGGAATGTAATATATTGAACATTTCCGCACTCTTATAGAGGTCTGCATTAGGTGGTGTTGTCATGGCAAATCGAGGACTCTTAGATCACCCAAAAAAGGAAATGACTTATACTATTCAATGAGTAATATTACAAATATTTGTCCTCAATATTTGTAATCAAGTTCTCGAAAAGGATTGCTCGATATAAGATTCTAGACCTCACAATTGATTTACAGGGATTATACTGATCGAACTAGAGATAGATCCCATTTTTTTTAAAACCTTTTTTTGTATTTTCACCCAAGCAAAACTCGCTCAGGTCTACTAAGTATATATCAACATTCTCATGTTTTCAAAAAAAGGTAATATTGAAATTATCATTTGAAAAAGATAAAAGTACAGATTGAATAGTATACCAAGACATTCCGTATCTGTATTCTAGCTGGCAGGCACAGATGGAGTCCGATAGCCGTAGTCGCAGAATATTTATGAGATATATTTCTTAAGTCCGACATCAAAGGTATAAATCTCGGTATAATTTTGACATTTTCCAACTCGCATGGCTGAATATGGTGAACAACGGAAGGAGTCTGTGATACAGTTAGTTCACCTATAACTTGCAGTACCCGACATACCTCGCCACCAGAACATTGTTTTGATCATTGTGTTTGTAAACGTGTTTATATTTACAATCCAATGAATATTTACGGTACTTTGGTTTTATAACAATAGTGAGTTTACTTTATGGCAGCTAGGTGCAATAAAATCTGTGTTTTGCAAAAACTGTTTGCCAATTAGTTGAAACCTAGTATTAATTAATAGCCGTTGTGATAATAATCGGAATGTATAATGAATATACAAAATACTTTCGTTTCTATAAACTGTGTAAAGTATTTAAGTAGGACAGGATATATATTGTGCTTTCTAAATATAGTACCATACTACTAAATGGTATATCTGTAAAGTATTATTGTTGATAATGCAAATTAATATTGAAATATTACATAGTCCGAAATAGACTAGAAAACTTTTAAAATCATTATTTACATACTTTTTGTTATTTTTATAAAACACCCCTATTGATATAAAGCCAGATTCACACACAATTCCTAATATCCCACAGCGCCCTACTAACAATTCCGTTATGCTCGCTAATGCCTACGTCATTTGACGCAATTATCACGCGTGGGCTGATGACGTGACGAGTATGTCACATAATGATACCAACAGTTATATCATGATGTTCAGCGCCGTGACGCGGAGTGCACTGGCGCGTCACCCAGCCACCGTACTGCACTCACAAATTGACCAATTTAACGGTGAACACAAGATTTAGACGACATTACATTATTATAATAAATATCCAGATAAATACATGGGAAGTATCATGAACAATGTTATAACACGGTTTTATTTTTCTTAAAACAGTAGTTGTACATTACATTTAGTCTTAAAATTTCTTAAAACTGTGATTATACGAGTACACTTGATTTATGTATGTAGTCTGAAACGTATCAATTAAAATAAAACAAGTTTTTAAAATGTTTGTTTAAAGAAAATAATTAATTCGAAATTTGTTCCGATTTCCTGTATACTAGTTCAAATTTGAATTCATAATAACACTCCTTGATGACCACTTTCGATACATAAATTATGTATTGAAAGGAAAGAGAAATGCAAAAATGTAGTTTAGTTTCCTATACTTTTTGAATGTACGTAAATTATATTATGAGTGTGTAATTATCAGAAAAGTAAAAGACAGCTAAAGAATTTCACTTACAAGTATTTGTACTCAGTATTCTGACCCATATAATATCTGTTTACTCATTTTATATCAAAATATTGAGCAAATTCAAAACAAACTTTAAGTCATAATGAAAACAATATTTATTTAAATTTTCTTTTTCCTTTGAAAGAATAATCATAGACAGGCCAATTTTATTTGAATATCGATTAACAATGGATTTGAACTTGATATTCTAAGAACGTTTGTTGAGGCGCCTTTCTTCAACGCCGTCCCATAGATTAGTAGTTGTTGCTAGTTTAAATATCCCACAATGATTACTGGCCCTACAATTATTTCTATAGATGTACAAAGAAATTACAGTTCATATTTCCTGTTCGTATTATATGTAAACGCATTCATGCAAATACTTATTGCTGGGGACATTCTCACCATTAGAATAAATGAACTTGTAGATTGCCTCTTTGAGGGAAAGAAGAGGTTCGTATTCAATCGAACTTTTATGTAATTAAGTAGGTGGAGTTGGCAAGCAGAGTAGGTGGGTAGGTAGGTTGGGTAGGTGGGTAGGTAAGTAGGTAGGTGGATTCCATAATTATGCGTTACGGGATATAGTCAAGGATATATGAAAAGTAAATCATAGAATTTAGTTAAGTAATCTTATCGAAAGCATTTTCATTTTAGTTTCTTTAATAATTTAAAAAGATACACAATTCGTTCTACACATATTTAAACCTTATATTTTGAATTATACGACTACAAACTTGTTTTTAAGTTTATGTATTTAGTTTTACTTTATAATAACAATAAATAACTCTCGTAGTATTAGTAAGTAAACCTTGTGTTTTGAGACGAAAACAAACTAAAATTTTGCATGATTCAAATAAGACTTTGCTAAATAAGATATTAAATTCACCGTTGACTATCTTTAAGCTTAACAATTCACAAGTCTAATCACTTTCTATAATCTTTCAAACAATTAAAATATGACAACGAGCGGTGAAACGTACTTATTATAATAGAGACACGACCATAAAAATGTATTTATCAACCGTTAATTCCTTGTTCGTAAACGTTTTCAAGAATAAAAGATGAATAATAAAAGAAAGTGGCCATGACCTAAAGCCGACATTGTATCAAATCATATTCTTGAAACATATGTTCATCAAAATACGTATAAAGAAGCACCAGCAGAACAATAAGTGGCTTAATTCATAAACGATGACGTAGTATGTTTAGAGAAAATTAATACTCAATTAAGTAACGTGACTTGGTCAGTAAATCGAGATATATAGGACATGGTTACTTATAATATTCGATCGTGATTGTACTGTTACATTTTTTTACTAAATATTGTGAGTAGGAATGATCACCTACACAAGCCTTGCATACAGCTTGTTCATATAAAGCTACATTATAACAATAGCATCTACGAGTATATTAACTTCTCTTTGTTCTTAGAACCTTCATAATAATTTCGCTGATAATCTTTTCAACATGAACATTAATATTTCCTAACGTATGATAAGGTTTATCGTAAACTAAGTAGATGTTTATGATCCAGCAATGAGATCTCAAGATGTCGGCTGTCGGGTCAAAGGCGCACGCGCATCCTCCCACGTCGGGTTCCGAGTAACATAGGATCGCGTGAATCAACACTTATCTTCTACGTAATGTATGTTCATTATTATTTATATTATAACTTTATATGCGTATTTATTTGTTGTGAAAATTGTACATGTAAGGCAATTGACTGATTGATCTATAAACTTACAGCTCAAATCCACTGAAATGATTGCGCTTATTTCACGGAAATATTGAGGGATACAAACTATAAGTTCTACATACTTGAGTTAGATACGCCTATATTTCTTTTAGTTTATATTTACTTCTGAATTCCCTAACAAATCTAACGGTTGACATTTATCACGGCATATAAATAAAAAGCTTAACATTTCACATAAATATAAAACTTTAATCTCCGTTACAGATGTACAGACTAGAAACTTATCGGAAACACAATCTGTTATACAAATAAAAGTGTAAAAATGTTGCTGAACAACAATACAGTGAACGTTACTGTACTAGCGGCTGTAGTTCTACGAGATACGAAGTCAGTGATACAAATCCGTGTGTCACAGTCACAAGTAAGTGGCAGTCACAATGGGCCGAACTTGACCGAGTGTTAACGGGACCGAGCGGCCGCCGAGGGTCGAGACAATGCGTGCGCCCGCGCCGACAGGTTGTGCGCCTGACCTAATTATCTGCCGCAACTGGGCTGTAACCGTGTGAAATTTTTGTACTTTCACACGTGCGAATTCATACATATTTCGAGTCATTTCGTTGTTCCCATACATTTTTTCTTTCATTATTTGTTGCGCCAATTGAATACATTGCACAGTTGCTGACCTTAACTAATGTTTATATTTATTGTTTTAAATTCTTTTTCTCACACGTTAGTTCCGATTTAGAGACACCGTTTTCTTATCGTTTACATCAGAGATGACTGGAATATTTTTATTAACAGTAATATAAAGAAATGTTCTTAAAATCGGATGCGCTAGCAGTATTTAATGTTCGAATTGCTTTCTTCGCTGCTAATTTTAATACGATAGCTACATCATAAAGGAAATTGAAATGCTATAAATTTCATTAAACTATGAACGTATAATATTCAAATGCTTTATATTCTCACGTTTGATGTTTATCGTTCGATATAATTTACTGGTAGGTACTAACATTATAATTTCAAAAGTTTATGAGGACCTTTTAATTTTATGAAATGCAATTTAGTTCAGACATTCCTTACACACAATCAAATCATAATTTACTTATTAAAATCACTATTTATTATCACAATTATTATACATTCAAAATTGTCATTTCCTCGGACCTCGTTAGCTCAGCTAGTTCAAGCCGATCCACGGTTCATCGTGGTTCTCTATTCAAATACTGAGCTGAGATCATTTCAAATGTCTATTTTAGGAATTGTCAACTATGAAACACTATCCCAACACAAAAAACTGCTTTAAAACTGAAACTTAAAAAGCATCTATCGTGCTATTAAAAGCTAATTAATTTACACAGTATTTTGATTATAAAATCAATAATCTATACATTAAGGAGTCATGTAATTGCATTTGTAAATTACTTGCCTATATTTAGCTTGCACTATGATGCTTCTTAAATACTTCGGAGTAAACTGGGATGGCGTGTTTATCTCCAAGTGCTTTGGTCGGTATGCAAAGTCTATGCCTTGTCGCTGTCCGCCAGTACAACTACAAGCACTAAACTCAAGGTACAAGGCACTAGCGAATAGCAAGGAGACACATTTTAGTTAATTATAGAATGAATGAAGTAAATTTTCTGTATCAAATGCTATGTAAATGTGAAAATGAGTTGATTTTGTTTGCTACGCTTCAAAGCCTTAGCTATATTCAAGCTGTCATTACGAAATTTGGCATAGGTCCAGTTTGTCAGGTGCACAGAAAAGGATATAATTTATAAATAACATTGTTAATTTAGAAATTCGGGATCGTCCTCAACGGGTTTTTTGGTTAATACCTCATCTAAGATACATTTTATCACAAAACGCCCAAAAATTCTATCAAGGAAAAGTGACTAATGGCATGATATTAGAAAAATATATTAAATAACTTATTGATGGAAAGTAGACATCAAATTAGAAAGGATTTTGATATCGTAGTGAATTAAGAGGATTCAAGTCTGTTTGAAAGTTTAGTTGTTTTGTTTTCCTATCTAAAAGGAACGTCACATTTTGATTAGAGTTAAATAAAAGTTTAATAAAAGGATAAGATGTTTATCTTACATACGTAAAAACTCAGCGTGTAATTTATTACTAATCACTAAATGTCATATCAAGTTTCGTACAAGTTGTCCTAATGGGAAGTATTTACGAGTATATTCCTACAAAAAATGTCTCGTATTTTATAAAAACAAAATAGGTACACGCATTATAAATAAATATTGCCATCGCAATATGTCAATGTGTTTTGTTTTGTTGTCTTTTGCGTCTATCTCATTATTTACAATGTATGAATGGGATCCCCGCCGCGCAATAAGAAATCGTAGAAAAACTTATATTACAAAGTTTATTTTCTTTATCCTACAAGTACTGAATATATTTACAACACTTGTAAGCAATAAATTGTGGTGTGAATCGAAAATTAAAGTTTAATGAACCACAATTGAGATAAGTAATTAAAAAAAGTTTATTGATGATGAAAATTGGATATAATTAATCGACACGTTGGCTCTTGTACCAAATAGCAATAAACGCTACATCGTTAGGCGCCCACAAGCCGACGATCAACAACTAGAGATTGTTGCATTAAACGAGAACATTTGAAGTGCATTGTCGACTTTAAACCGATGACAATAAGGCTCAACAATATTGAACAAAGCTGGAATGATAAATGTGCATGCTAACCTCTTAGAGAAAACCCGAGGTGTATGGAAAGCCGGCCACCGTGTAAGCCGGGAGGTTATTGAGGTTCCGAACCGCACATTTAGTGATCAAAATGACGGCACTAGGTACCTTCGTGAAAGCTACCATCTAATCATATTATTATACTCGTTAACTTTTCTACAATTTTCGTATTTATGTAAAATACCAGCGTTAAAACTAGAAGAATATTTTAAACGTTTACCAACTCGTGAATTGTCTAGAATGTGTTAATTTTATGTATTGCTATTTTTGTAAAACATAAAACCATTATGTGTATTGTGGCCCGTCATTAGATAAGTTTAGATTCATCAGTGTAACGAGTTAGCAACAATTTACTGAATGTCACAGACGTCTTTTATTTAGCTTAGACAGCGAGTACAATTTAACTAAACAAAACAACCATAAATAAATGCAAATATATGCTCCGAGAGACATTGTACCGGACAATATAGCTTGCTGCGGGAGGCTAACAAGGAAGCTAGATACAGCTCTGAGAACAGAACGATACAAACCCTGTCTCGCAGTCATTGACTGACGAACATGGTATCTAAGCTGAATCTTAATGATCCTGTCTTCCGATTCTACTTGACGTCATACTATAACTTACATAAATGTTGATGTATTATTCTCTGAGAACATAACTTCGTACACAAGTACTTCTTGACATTTGCCCTCTAATCATATCACCTTTATATTGGCGCACAATTTAGAAAATTGAACGTTATAATAATGATACCGTGACTAACGCTGCGTACAAGCTGTCATTTAAAGTCAAAGGGTGGCCACACCTACTAACTGTAACCGATCGGTTCATATTACCAACATTATCAGAAACACGCTTTGTATGTCAATTACAATATTGAGTATTATCTGGTATTACGAGGCCATTTCACAGGAAACACTTCATCGCGTTGAATGCAGAATCCGTATGTCTGGAGGCAGACACTACGAAATAGCGATGCCTGTCACTCATGCTTACAAAAGCGAGCGTGTTATATCTCAATACCCACTTATTTACCCAGAGACTATGTATATTAGCTGTCGAACCGCTCACGTTCGCTTGGTGTTGACTACAAATATCCCCTTGTTATAACTTTTAGAAAATACAAAATAACCGCGCCTGTCGAGACAAATACAAGCCTCTTTCATCAGTCAATCTATCGATCTAACAAACTACCAATACCGATGAAAGTACAATAGAATTTCACATAAAATATTCGGACAATCATCGAACAGTTCCATTTAAATTTGTATAGTTCAATCCATTGTTTGTTTTTACAAATACACTTTCACTTGAAAAGTTTTGCGCGTACAAATCGAATATCGTCATCTATTTTCATTTCTTTTTATCAAAGTAACAAAAGCGTCACCTGTACACATTCAATAATAATAAATCTCTCGATCAATGGGAGCGTTTCGCCGCCCACTCGGTTATGTCTTTAACATCCATTTGAACAATGTCCGTTATAAATCATATAGGATTCCTTGTGTCAAGGCGGAGATTGGTCGCGAAGGAGCGCGGCTGGTTCTCGTTATATTGGTTTTATATGTGTTCTACCGTACAGTGGTACAATCGTGTCTCGGGTGCAATTCAAACGCTTCACTGCGCAAAAAGAGTTATAGAATAGAGTTCACAGCAGTCCCACGGACGAGCTATTGTTGCAGCCGTATCTAACATCATAATGTCACAACTTTCTGTTAAATGTATCAGTTTCAACATTCAAATTATACTGGGAACTTATAACTGGGAATATACTTTGTATTAACTATTTATATTTAAAGCGTTAACCGATTTGATGAACACTTGCTCTGACAAAGCGTGCAGCTGCTTAAAATAGTTGAACATTTTTTTATTTAAATAAATATAAAACGTATAATTTAACTCACCCGTTCCGTGCGCTAAGCAGCAGTCTTCTTAACTCAGGATTCAAATCCTGTAACAAATGATAATAATATGTTAAAAACACACCATACTTTACAGTTCATACATAAGTACACATTGCAATATATTCTTAATTGTAGTTCTAAAAATATATGTAAAATAAACGTTGTAAGCAAATAACAAAACTTTCCGCATGAAATAACATTGACATGACTCGATTCCTATTTATATTGATCGAAGACAACTGTGAAATTAAATTAGAACTTCTAAAAAACCGTATCAAATAAATAGATTGAGTGGACGTCTTGTGTTTGTCAAATGGAAACATAACAGAAACCGATGTTAAAGTCAACACAAACACAACTTTCTTCGTTCCGAATTGAGATATCACACTATAAATTTAACGACATAAAAACAAATTTTTTTCTTGTTTTTCTAAATTCAAAAAAGGCAGTAGCTGACACATCCTGCTATTTATAAGATGGTGGTACTATTAGCGCAGTGGCGCCATCTCAAATTCCACCGGTAATGAGTGAACATCAATTTAATCGGCTCGCGGAGTCTGACATACAGACATGCGAATTTTAACACCCCATTAATCATTTAATGCCAAGTGAAACTGAACATCCGCCGCGTTCTCTTAATCACTTCAATTTGTTAAAAGCTTCACAAACACTAGGATTAAATATCGATTAGCCGTTTATAATAAAATTAGAAACTTCTGATTGCAAGTAAAAGTTTATCAATTACTTTCACATTTTATTCCTTTCAAAAAGAAGTTCTTTTTTGGAAAGACCGTTACACTTATTTTTAAGATACCGTAAAAGTTGAAAGAACCTTTAATTATATCAAAATGACACAATCGACGCACCTTTATTAGTATAAAATGACAATAAAAATACTTTTTTATATATTTTTTTAAATATCTATATCAAGTAAAATATCTGATATTTTTATACAATAGTAAAACGGTATTCGATGACTTGATTAGATTTTTAATGATTAAATTATTATAATGTTATGGTTATTGCGAATATTGACAGTAAAAGCTTATCAAAAAACAAAATAATGTTTTAATTCAAATGTTCGCTATTACGAGTATAATATGCAGATGTAGTTAACTGTGTGTAAAAATAGTTTAAAGAGCAATTTCCCAAGAATCCTAAGACAAGATATGGTCCGGGATAAACGTGCGCCCGAACAGGCGTCGTAAATAAACCACAGCACGAATACCTTTCTTTGTGCTTAGAAAATGGCGTTAGAGCGCGGCTCCGTATCGCCGGCGGGTCCGTTCGTGCTTCAAACTCGATGGAAAATAAAAGGTGAAATTCGTATTGGAAATGGTGAGTATCTGGTTAGGGTCTGTTCGGGTTGTGTTCCTCTTTATCCGTAGGTGATCGCACTAGACAATGTGGTGGGTGAGGACGGTGGATAGTGGTGGGGGCGCGGAGGGGCGCGCTCGGGGCGAGGGAAGGGGCGCATGACCGCGCGGGCGCAGGGCGCAATGACCTTGCCCGCGCATTCCGCCCGCTGCTCTCGAAGGCTCCCGCCTCCCTCCAGGCTCTCCCGACACTATTCCACTCTCTTAAATTACCAACTAGGGAACACTGCCACGTATCGTTCACATTGTAACTCACAATGCTAGCCGCATTCAATAGAGCTATTAGTACAATAAAACGTATGCGCACATTTTTTGTATTCATGCATACATATCTTCAATAGTAATTTATTGCTCATATCCAGTCCACGTGGTTTTATTTAAGATATACAGATGTTTTTCGCAACATTTATTGTGTGTTGGATTTTGTATTGTAACTTGTAAGTAACTTATCTTCTAATGAGGGTTTCTGAGCAACAGAATGAGAGGCAATGTCGATGAGTTCATATGTATGAACCTGCTCTATCGTTACCAGTTTTTCATTACGCAATACAGTAGTAGAACATGGTTTTGAGTGCAAAGTCAAACACTCTAATATCGACGGTGCTACAATAGAACACGACTTAACTAGGTTAATAACCTTTGAGAAAACAAACGAATACACCAGAGCAAACTAACTGTGTACACGGAATAGTTTTTAACAGAAATATTTAAAAGCAATTGTCAAATATTACCAGCACATGTATTTGAAGGTATCATTCACACATGGCATGGGTTCCAAACGATGAATCATCTAGAAATAATCTAATAAACACGCACGTAAGAAAGTCAAAGTTCAAAGAAAACGTATAAATTTAAAATAATGCTGACAAACACAAACGGCCGTGTACCAGAAACCGTGCTTCGTTAAAGTACCAAATTGGCACCTAAAATAACGGATTCCGTACCAAATAATCGGAAAACCACGACTTTGCGTCATAGAAACCGTTCTGAGCCACTCCAAATTGGTATAAAACCCACGCCGGTGGACGAAATGTCCACAAACCGTGACATAAATACACATAACGAGATTGTTCCTTTTGTTTGTTGAGAGCTCAACTTGAGACGCCTACACTATCTCAGTTCAGCGAGAATGTTTGCGACTGTCAAAATTTGTAGCTCCTTATTTTAAATTATATTTTATTATTTTTGTTGTAATTAAACCATGAATTAGTAGTATTTTTTCATAATTTAATAACTACAATAAGTGCAGTGATATAAATTGTGAATTCAAGACCAAAAACTTGTATTTTCTTGGGAATTTCAAGCGACAAAGTGTGACTCACTTGTAACGGTCATACTGTATTGAGTATTCACGTAGTGGATTTGAAATTTTGGATTGAATGCTGCACGTATTGGATAAACCCGGGGAGTATTGTGTTCCTTCTTCTCATTATTGTAAACAATTCATCACACTCAATCATCACATAACTATAACTCTGCTCGTCTAAACGAGCCCCGTCCATATTCACACACTAGGCACCGGCAAGTCTCTGTTTACTTGACAACAAGTGGAAGTAAAACAGACGACTAACGCTATCTAGCCTCAGACAACAATACACTACAACATACATTACTATTTTAAATTACAATTCACCACACAACTTTAACATTGCTCGTCTAAACGAGCTCCGTCCATATTCACACATTGGGCACCGGCAAGTCTCTGTTTACTTGACAATAAGTGGAAGTAAAACAGACGACAAACGCTATCTAGCCTCAGACAACAGTACACATAATAACTTAACAATATACACTACTATTTAAACAAAAAAACACAGTTAATACCTAGCTGAAACTAAATTGACATCCCTTAATTATTACTTACTGTACTGTAAATTTATAACACTTTCAGAATAAGCGATGGCTATGACTACACGCAGAAATGCTGCCCGTAACACTGAGGACAAACTGAAAGCTACACTTCAAGAACTTCAGTCCTGTAAAACGCTCAACGAGCAACTACTCAAGGAAAGGGATGACAACGAGGAGGAGTTTATATGCATCATCAAGAAAAACTCACAACTGAAGACTGAACTAGCTGAATTAAGTAACAAATACACTGAACTGGAAGAAAAGTGCAACAAATTGCAAGAATTGTTGGTATCATTCAGTGAATGTGGAGAAGTGCATGAAAAAACTCTGAACAGAGTTAGTATATTAGAATCTGACTTGAGACAAGCCAACTCCATCATTACTAAGCTAGAAACAGAAAAATCATGTCAACAGTCAGCGGACACACACAGGTTGTTTGATAAATTAGTGACACAACAAGAATCAAGCGATATGGTCACTATTGACTTAACAAATGAAACCTCCAACCAGAACATCATCTTTAAAAGTCACAGGAAGATCAAGAAATATCTGAAGATCAAGAAATTCATTAGGAAGTGTAATAGACTAAATAAGAAACATAGGTACTTTAGCAAAAACTCAGTGCTCATTAGGGAAAACTTAGTGTTATCTAGCCAATTAAGTAATAGTGTTTCAGACTTAGAGTTATGTTCACAATCCTATGATAGGGATATACAGTTGCTGCGTGAGGAGCTTTATCAGAAAGAAAATCTGATAAAAACCATATTTAACAGCTATACAGTGGCTCAACAAGATTTGCAAATGCAAATGACCACTGCGGGGGAGTTGATTGATCTTGTTAAGCACAACACCGAGCAGTTGTTTGTTTTGAGTAGTAGTAAAGTTGATAATTATGTTAATAAACCTCCCCCTAACGCGAGAGTATGTGTTGATCCCACGCCCTCAACCAACTCTGCTCAGCACATGCCGCAGCTGGATATTCAGACCTCACCTGTTTATGTTTATTCAGATCAATTGGGCCTTGATTTTGGATCCTTATTGTCTTTTAAGTTAAATTGTAAAGTGGTAAATTATTGCATGCCCAATGCATCCTATAAACATATAATAGATAAGGTTTTGCATAGTAAGTTAAGTAGCTCATCCATAGTTATTATTATGGTGGGAAATAGCATAGGTGTTAGTAGGAAGGAGATGGTGGACAGCGTAGATAAACTTTTGGGGTTGAAAGTTAGTAAGATAATGTTAGGTGCTTTTCCTTATTCTAGTTCTCTTACAGAACTAGAAAATAAGCACATTTACTCATTAAACAATATTATGTATAATTTGACATGCCGTCATAGTGACAAATTATTATACTTTGATAATAATAAATTTATTAATAGTTGTAAGTTGACACAGGACACTTTACATGTTCCAAGGAAATGTAGACATTTGATTGCTACTCTAGTAGCTTATTGTATTGATAGTGTTATAAATAGTATAACATTTTCTACTGACCGCACAGTAGTTAGTACATGTACTAACGATAATACTGTGTCTTTAAACTGTTAGATGTGACAAAAGAGAAGCAGTTTGCACTTAGTAGTTTATCTTTTTATTATCAGAATATTAATCGCTTCTCTGGCAAAGTACTTGACATTGAATTGTTATTAGATAAATTTAATTTTGACATATTATGCTTTTGTGAAACTTGGTTAAAGGCAGATAGGATGCAATTTAATGTTAATAATTTTAAGATAGCTAGTGCTTTCAATAGAGTATCCGCGGAAGGGGGTGGGTGTTTGATTTTGTTAAAGAATAATATTAAATTTAAAGAAAGGGTCGATATAACAAAATGCTCTATTGAACGCACTTGTGAGATAGCTTGTGCAGAAATTGATGGTTATGTTTTAGTTTGTGTTTATCGGCCTCCTTCATCTAACTTTTTAGCTTTTTTGTGTAACATGGAGGGGATGTTGAGTAAATTATCTAGTAGTAAAAAGTCACTTATAGTATGTGGGGACTTTAATATAGATTTATTAGTTGATTCTTCGGATAAGTTAAATTTAGTTTCCTTGTTTGAATCGTTTGGTTTGACCTTCTGTTTCAGTGAGCCTACCCGAGTCACTTATTGTACGAAGACATGCATTGACAACATATTTTCAAATTGTAATATTCTCGACAAGGGTTGTATCAGCGGTGTTAGGTCAGATCATCTAGGTTTACATATTAAAATTAATAAAATACTAACACCTAAGCCTTTTATTATTAATCATCGACCTCTCTCTGAGTATAGGTTACAAAAGTTAGACTTTCAGATAGATTTGGACCTAGGTTGTAGTCAGTTCTCTTCAAATAACCCGCATGATATTTGTACTCATATTTTTTCAGTCATAAGCAGCAACATTAATCAAATTTGTCCTCGGAAAAATATTGTGGTAAGCGGTAAGTCTTGTTTTAGTGATTGGGCTACTAAGGGTATTAGGAAAAGCAGGGATGTTTTGTTTGAACTGTATTTTAGAAAGTCGTGTACCAGCGATGAAACCTTCCATGAGTATGTTAGGAACTATTCCAAGGTTTTTAAAAGGGTTTGTCTTTTGGCTAAGGCCAAACATACTAGTAGGTTTATTCGTCAATCTAATGATAAAATCAAAGCTGTTTGGAAAACCGTCAACAAAGCGACTGGTAGGACTACTCCGAGGGATACTACATTCACATTGAAAACTAAGCATTCTTCCATTACGGACCCAATCTCTGTAGCTAATCATTTTGAAGACTTCTTTAGTAATATTCCTAAGGAAACCACTAAAAACCTTACGTCTTCTACGGCTAGAGCCGAGATACTTCTTAGGAATAACTTCAGAGAAAGTATTCCCAGTTTTACTTTTAAGCCTGTTTCCATAGTTCAGGTTATAAAAACCTTTCGATCACTTAACATGAAGTCCACAGAAGATTTATGGGGTATGTCAGTTAAGTTACTGAATTCTGTTATTGAGACCATAGCTCCTCACCTCACAGCGTTATTGAACCTGTGTCTAGATCATAGTATTTTCCCTGATGTGATGAAGCAGAGTCGAATTACTCCTATTTTTAAGTCAGGTTGTAAGGAGGATCCCAATAATTATAGGCCGGTTTCTGTTCTTCCTGCTCTTAGCAAGATTTTCGAAAAGATCATACTAGACCAGTTACTTTCTCACTTTAGTGACCACAATATACTACATAAAAATCAGTTTGGTTTTACGAAGGGCAAGTCGACTACGGACGCTGGGACTAAACTTTTGACTCACATCTTTGACGCATGGGAAGATTCACATGATGCTCTAGGTGTATTTTGCGACCTTTCGAAAGCTTTCGACTGCGTTGATCACTCGACGCTGCTTTCTAAACTTGACTGTTATGGTATTCGGGGTCCTGCTCTAGGTCTTGTCAAATCGTATCTAGGAGGTCGGCAACAGAAGGTTAAGATCAACGATGTTTTATCAAAGGGATCATTGCTAGAAATGGGCGTGCCGCAGGGCTCAATTTTAGGTCCATTCCTGTTCTTGTCGTATATTAACGACCTCCCTTATATGATGGATGACCTATGTAATATGGTTTTATTCGCAGATGATACTTCTTTGTTATTTAAAGTGAATAGGAAGGATAAGGATTTGGTAGAAGTAAATAGGTGTTTGGCTCTAGTTTCGGACTGGTTTTCTGCCAATAATTTGCTCCTCAATGCGTCTAAAACTAAGTGTATTAAATTTTCGCTACCCAATGTCCGAGCCATTGAATCCAATGTTTTTTTGGAAGGAACGAAACTTAAAATAGAAAGTAGTACCAAGTTTCTAGGAATAGTGTTAGATTCTAAGTTACAATGGGGATCCCACATTGACGGTCTTTCAGGGAGGCTGAGTTCTGCTGCGTATGCTGTTCGTAAAATTAGGGAACTAACAGATGTAGGAACGGCAAGAATTGTTTATTTTGCTTACTTTCACAGTATTTTGTCTTATGGCATTTTACTATGGGGGTGTGCCGCGGATTTAGATTCAGTATTTATATTACAAAAACGAGCAATTCGGGCTATTTATAATTTGGGGTCGCAAGAGTCATTAAGGGAACGTTTTAAAACATTTCAGATTCTTACTGTTCCTTCTTTGTACATTTTTGAAAATATATTGTATGCCCGGAAACATCGTATTAATTTTAAAGTTAATGGCGATTTTCATAATTTTAATACTAGGAATAGGCATAAAATCGCCATCTCAGGATGTAGGTTAGCTAGGACTAAAAAGTCCTTCATCTATAGATGTATTCAATTTTATAATAAAATCCCCCGGGAAGTGACTGGGCTCACTGATGGAAGGTTCCGATCACACGTTAAAAACATTCTTATAAGCAAAGCATACTATAAGGTTACTGACTACATTAATGACCGGGAGGTTTGGCATTAAATTTCTGCACACGCAACCTCAGTATGCTATTTTTAGTTTTTGACCTATATCATTATTTTACTTCTATATTTATAGATTTTTTTTTTATATACCTTTTGACATGTTTTTTATTGTTGACATTAGTTATAAGTGACATTTGTATTTAATTTTATTTAAAAAAAAAATACCAGCCCGAGTTTCTTGCCGATTCTTCTCGGCTGATGTAATTCCGAATCGGTGGTAGAATCAATTCTGACGTTCATAAGTGCCTCATTGAGGTCTTAACTGAATAAAGAATTTTTGACTTTGACTTTGACTCACTGTTATTCGATACTGATTAATGCGACCAACAATGTGACCCTTGGACGCGCAGTGGGCAGCTTTTCCTCAATTACATATCTAATTCAACCTTAGTGCAAGCTACTATATTTTTGGTACAGCCCTACAAATAGGACTTAAACTGATCGACTGTCTATAATGTTAGATTGACTACCAAGACCGACGGAACCTGACCCTTGCCAAAGGAAAAGTATTTCACGGGTGCGCCAAAGTTCACCTAAAATTTCAACTCCGATAATTGGAAATCCGAAAATTTTCTTCCTAACATTTTTTATCCTAACAATCGCAACTCCTAAAATCTTTGTCACTAATGTTTTAATTCCGAAACATTTGTTTTCCTATATTTTCTCAACATAACCATCGTTCATACTATTATTCAAAGTCATATCTTTTTTGTTTAGATTTATTTTTATTTATTATAATCAATATGCCATGCCTACAGTTATGCCTACAGTTATGCCTACAGTTATGCCTAAGAATATTCCTAGTAAGATTCCTGATTTCCTTAATGACCCTAATGTGATCAATGACCATTTCCTAGACCTACCCCCTTATAAAGACGAAGACTTGCAAACGATGCCTTCTGGTATAAATCAATATAATGCTCATGATTATTTCGAACTAACGTCTACTAATGAGACTGATGTATCTAAAATAATAAACAATATTTCCACTAAAGCTGCTGGACATGATAGAATTAATATAGAAATGATAAAATTAACGTTAGATGTGACACTTCCGATTGTAACCCACATTGTAAACTTTTCGATAACATCAAATACTTTTCCATCTTGTTGGAAAAGAGCTCTAGTCCGACCAATACCCAAGAAAAATATTGTTAATGAACTAAAAGATTTAAGGCCCATCTCTATACTTCCAGTTTTGTCAAAAATTTTAGAAAAAGTAGTCTTGAATCAAATGCTTAGCTATGTGGAAATGAAGAGAATTATACCGAAACTTCAATCAGGTTTTAGAAGGGGACACGGAACTGAAACTGCACTTATTCATGTAACCGATGATCTAACTGAAGCGTCCGACAAGGGTTTGAGTAGCATAATGGTTCTGTTAGATTACTCGAGGGCATTTGACTGTTTGTCTCCTAAACTCCTTTTAGCCAAGTTACAATACTACGGATTCTCTGCCAATGCTTGTCAGTGGTTTTCTACTTTTTTATTAGACAGGGAACAATATGTTGGTATTGAAAATCAAAACGGAGAAACGAATGTATCGGCAATTAAAACTATGCAGCGAGGAGTCCCACAAGGCTCCTTACTCAGTCCAATATTGTTCGCAATTTTTACAGCAGACCTACCGGTTCATATTCAACATTGCCAATATCACCTATATGCAGATGATACCCAGCTTTACTACTCATTTGATAGTAAAAACACTGCAGAGGCTATCGCGAAAATAAATAATGATCTGAGCCGCATTACAGACTGGTCAAAGAAAAATTCTCTTGTCCTCAACCCGACAAAATCTCAGGTATTGACACTAGGTACTAAATCTCAAATAAAACGAGTGCAAATGTGTAATGACAAAATCAAAATTAATAATATCGTTCTCGAACAAGTTACAGCGGCACGAAATTTGGGAGTCATTATAGATGGGGAACAGAAATACACAGAACATGTTAACACCAAAATTCGAAACGCATTTTTTAGGTTAAAAGCATTATATAAAATTAGATCTTACATAAAATTAGAGTTACGACTTCTTTTGACAGACCTATTAGTTCTTTCACAGTTTAACTATTGTAGTTCGGTTTATGGTCCAAGATTAAATAGCAATACAGAGAGATCAATTCAGAGAGTGCAAAACGCTTGTGTTCGTTATTGTTTCAATGTGCCTAGGAGGGCTTACATAACTCCTTATCTGAATGAAAAAGGAATTCTCAATATGAATGCTCGAAGACACCTACATTATGCCTGTCTGGTTCATAAAGTGATCTGGAATAAAAAACCCGAATATCTTTTCGAGAAGATCATCTGGACCTCACACTCATCTTTTAAAATACAACGATCTAGGATGCAAAATTTACTGAAGATACCATTTCACAAATCGTCACGTTATAAAGGATGCTTCAAGTTTACCGCAGCCAAAATATGGAATAACCTTCCGCCACCGATGAGAAACAAAATAAGCACCTACAGTTTTAAAGTTAAATACACGAAGGCTTTGCTCAGACGACAAGTGGCTGCGGAGAATCTTAAGCATGCTTACCAAAAAACATTAAACCTTAGAGATTATTTTTTGTGAAACAACAATCCCCCTATTGAGCCATGGTTTATTTATTTAACACTTTTATACACATACATGCACATATACATACACACACCCTTCTCTCTCTCTCTCACACACACACACACACACACACACACACACACACACACACACACACACACACACACACACACACACACACACATACGCACCCACCTTCTACACATTTTATCAGAGAAAAATATTATCTATGTTAATTGTGTTTTAGTATGATTTTGGTACCTACCTATGTTAAACATTTTTCAATTTTTTTTTATTTTTTTTTTATTTATATAGTTTTTTTTGTTAGTAATGTAGAAATTCAATGTTTGGAGTGGCGCGGCGGAAAAAAAAAATGTCTACTACAACTCCCGCCTTTTTACTTAGGGAGAAGGTGGCAGCTGAAAACCAGCGCTGTCCAGTACCCTGTACTGGTACAGCTACAGCTGAGCTGACCACCTGTTGTCAAAATTATAATTTTAAGTATTTATAATTTCCTCTTGTATTTCTTTTTTTTTTTTGACAATAAACGTCTTTTTATTTATTTATTTAATATTATATACATAAATTTTTCGTAACTTTGTTTTTACATAACATGTAGGTATAACATATAACGCACGAGCCGAGCGAGCAAAACCAGAGTCCTGCTCCAATCATTCAGTCAAGTTCCAGTAACGAATCGGTTCTATTCCTAATTATTGGTTTAGGTTATGTTAGAACTGTGACCCCAACGCACAAGCCGAGCGAGCGTAGCGAGCGTGCCGCGGCAGCGGCCGGCGAAGTGCCAGAACCGAATTGGTCCTTTAGTTATGGTTATGGTAAACTCCCAGGCCATAAGCATAACCGTAAACGAGTCGTATAATAATCATTAAAACTATAAATATCATCTTCTACCCACATATATTTTTTATAACACTTGGTAAATGTTTCTTTCTGAGCATGAGTGAAAATATTATGGTGTTTAGGGATAAAAGTGTTATGATAAAAAACAGTAGGAGTTTAAATATGTTTACACTAGCAGCGCCCCGCGGTTTCACCCGCGTAGTTCCCGTTCCCGTGAGAATTTCGGGATAAAAAGTATCCTATGTGTTATTCTGATGTATAAGCTAAATTATTGTAAAGTTTCATTAAAATCCGTTCAGTAGTTTTTGCGTGAAAGACGAACAAACATCCATACATCCATACTCACAAACATTCGGCTTTATAATATTAGTAGGATTAATGATGTTAGTAATTAAAATTTTCGGACACATCAGTGTTATGAGCATCGTCGGTAGCACTACAAATAGTATGAATTAAAACTTTAGCATGAAAAATTTTAGGAAGAATGATCATTCGGACTACAAATTGTTAGGAAAAACATTTTCGGATAAAGAACTTTAGGTGAGCCAATATGGACCCGTATTTCACAATTAAATCACTCAGTAAAACCTACAAAGCATTCAATATGCTAATATTTTTGACTAAATAACTCTAATTTACGTCGGCAAAGATCATAAACATACAAACCTCAAACTGAATTGCATATAAATGTACATTAGTGTGACCAACATCCGTAACGTTATTGTATATGAAATGCATCTTATGGTGTGTGTACTGAATTGAAGTGAAATTTGCTAATAAATATAGTTGTTTGAATTTTTATTTAACGTCATTTCTTTTAAATTGAATGACCTAAAACTGACATCAATATTCAATATGCAAACACTTTCTCGTAACTAAATATCAAGCATTCCTAAATCTTTCATTATAGTGTCAGTTACTAGCAAATATTTTTCAAATAATAATTTCATTGAACTCTTTTGAAATGAAATAATTTCAACAAATAAAATTTCTTTCAAAATATTCAATGATAAATAATAATGTAGGAAATAAACTTTACCACAACTTCTATAAGTTTCTTTAAATCTTTCTTAACCTACGATAACATTGAACGAAACCAGTCTCCATTACATCAATTACTAATCATAATTACTACCAGAGCCAAGAATAAACATCCACTGCCTTATTTAGAGACTCGAGTTACATAACCTGTGACGCCGCCTTATATGTTATTAGAGTAATTATACACTTTTAACATTATTTTCTTCTGTATTTCCAAATTTTCCCGTTAATATTCTATGTTTTCTTGAGAGTAGAATTGTTATTGTTATTACCGCATGCAATTATAGACTTTTAGAATATGTTTTAACAACAAATTTAACAGTAAATATTCTTCTATTTTTCTTAAGAGTAGAAAAGTTATCGTTAAATAACGTGTGACAATATTTTACTTCCGTTAAAGCCGTCATAGAAAAACTGGATTATTTTTCCCAGCTTTGTAACAGGTTTTATAGTAGCAGTGTTCAGTTCATGTATTTTTAAATTACTTACATTTAAATTACTTCATTAGTTTACAGGAATTTGTTTATTTTCGCATTCTTCTTTGCACGGAGCAATGAGCATAAAACAAATGAAATAGAGATACATTTTCCTAGTTTCCAAGACGATTTCGATTTTTTTAGTTCTCTTTTATCACCGCTCGTTTTTTCTTCTTTCAAAATAGGAAAAAATAAATTAAATATCTTAGAAAATAAAAAATTGTAAAATGTTAAAATGGTGAACAAGTTTATAAATAAATATTTCTGGATATACAAAATAATAAAACGTTACTAATTAAACCTGACTGTTACGATAGTTAATATTTCCATGAAACATAAACTGTTGACAATTATACTTGACCATCGTAACAATTATACTCATACTTAGCAAAGAATATTTAAGTGTAAAATAAACTTATGTGATCATTGTTTTATACTACTCGCACAATAAAACTTCAGAAACTATGATGTCTGGTAAGAACTTCGCACTAACTAGTTACAATGTATTTAATTATGTTCAGTAAAATATATTCTTCATTTCTACACAGGTTCATTATAATAAATGAATGAGTTAGTTATTATAAGGTAAGTAATTAGAATAGTCATCTATAGGGGCAATAGAGGAATCACTGACCCTGATTTCGAAGCTTTTACTAGTCCCGAGTATACTTATATTCCACAATTATGATCATGTCACCTCTAGCTTCATATTAACAAGAACACTATATTCTTGAAATTCAATAAATTACTAAAACTTCTAAATTTTTTTGAATATTTTTATTCCCATACCAACGTTTCAAATACCAATACAAACGTCGATCACAAAAACACAACTCAAATAAAATAACCCAAGCAATTCGTAACTAAAGTTAGTACGTCCCAATCTGTCACGGCTCGTCATACAATCACATACAATACTAGAAAAGAAAGTACTGTCTCCATAAAAATTCCGTCAGTACATGAACTCGAGTTAATTCCCTCTTGCAATTAACAGTAAGGGACCGTTACATGATAGTTCCCGCGCCCATTAAACAGTTCGCCACAATGCTAATCCCTGGGAACATTCGTCTCTGTGACTTTACAAAGATAAGGCAACATTTATTATGCAATTATGTTAATAAAACGCTATATTTTAGTACCTTATTTGTGTAATAGAGGCGTCACAACTCTATCGTTACAGCTCAAGTAATTATGCACTTAATTACCGACTAAATATATGGGAAGTGAAACAGTTTTAGTTGGTGATTATTGTAATTTAAAGTAATTGATTTGATTTATTAAGTTGTGATAGAGTAAGTGGTTTCGGTCTTATAATGAAACTAAAAATGTGTGTTCTATAAGCTGAAGATTAACCATATTGCTATAGAAACGAATAAAAATAGTGTAGCTTTAAATAAATACTTAAATCAATATAAGAGTCTTAAATGTGTATACATGCAATAAAAGAAATTTAAAAACATTTTAATAAAAAATAAACTGGTTTTAAAAATGTTTTTATTTTCTCCTAATGGGATTAACATTTTAATTTTCAAAACTCATAACCACACCTACGCATAAATTATATTAAAAATTAAGGTGTTTTTAAAAACCGTATGCTTATTTTCATTTCGACTTTAATTAGATAAATATTAGCCATTTCGGTGGTAATTTAAGTAATATTAAAAAATAATAATAATAAAAGATTTAATAAGTTCAATATTATCCATTTCAGTGGCAATTTAAATGATATTAAAAAAATGTTTTTAATAAAATGTTGAACATAATAGAAATGTTATAAAACTACGCTATCATGTAATATAGTTACCATAACGGTGTCTAGGTTATAACGATACAATCTCATTCACTTCTATGACATTGAAACAGTTACGCCGCGGTCATAACTTTTATGTCTCCGCTTTGCATCTAGTTTTTACCCGACTACGCTAGGGTTATGGTTTTTGGGTGTATGTATATTGTTTTAGTTATTTTTGATAACGAAGAATAACTATAGGTATGAATGTATTAAATATCGGTAAGTTGGTGACCTGACATATTGGCTCAAACTTTAGCTTTTTTTCTTAACTTATAATATCCCACTGCTGGGCAAAGGTCTCCCCAAACATCTCCAATTATTTTTATTTAATAGCGAAAATTCATCACTTATTTTTTTAATTAAATAACTGACCGCTTAGTTGTATAGTAGTACATACATCGTACGTTCCATTTTCGAACTTGAGACCTCATGCTTAGCAGGCAGGTGTTTCTAAAACCATTAACTGATATATAAAAATCAATTGATGTTCGTTAGTCTTGTTAATACTTAATACTCTACAATTTTAGCAAAACAATTTGTATTGTATACCTTACTAGGACCATATTATGATGTTCTAACAGGTTGTAATAGAACAAAAACATAGATAATGTCTCTACTTGAGGTGCTATAACTCACAAACGTTCGCACTAATGATCAAAATACATATACTGACACTCCGACCCGTTTTCGTTTTCAACTTGCGAAAGTGTAATTATCCATTCTCGTTTATGGTTCCCTATTATTACTGTATATAAATAAACATATATTATATACTTTATAGTTAAATACTTACTTTATACCATACTAAGTTTAGTACTGATAAGTATAAATTGTGTAAGTACCCGCAGTTATCTCTACAACATAATGGCGTCTCGTTGCACATTTTATTTTTATCGATACATTGATCTTTTGCGCTTTAAAGCTGTCTTTTATTTTAAAAGTCTTTATGTATTTTTAGACTAAAAATGTGAAAATATCGTCACATAATAATCGCAATAAAACCTATCCTCTAATCTAAAGTAAGTCCATTGCATTTTTGTCGAACAAGTTTAGTACTAAACTGGCTATTTCATATCGCAGTGTAATGCAATAACGTCGGTCACTCTTTGTATTCTAATCTCCATCTTCAAATCGGATGTATCTAACTGACCAACATGGAAACGGTCCGTTAGCATTCTTTTCGCAAACTGACGATATAATTCCCCGATACGCCTCTATACAGAGTTTAACGCGTATAATTACAAATTAGCGGATAACACAATATTTGTTGGTAGTTTATTTTTATTATTCAAGATAACAGTGCTTCACTATTGTATCAAATAAGGTTAAATGCAACGGTGTCAATGTACAAAAAATACAATTATTGCCTTAACATTTGACTGGAGACTTTGTTGGTGTTCTAAGATTTGAACACATAAACTAGGTTTTAATAAAAACTGTTTTCTTTGAAAATATCAATGCAAGTTTTTCTGACAGTGATGTTGTAAACAAGTATTGTTGGAGTGAAGCCAAACAATGGCGACTCGTAGCGCCGGGATCGCGTTGATGTCTAATGCACGATCTCAACTTTGCGTAGCACGTTTCGTAGCACAATGTTATAACAATTGATTTTTTACAAGAATTTAGTCACAATTGTTACCGGATTTAGCTTCGTGATTTTTATTTTTCAATGCTCAGAAGATTTGGCGTAATGTTGGAAATAAAAAAGTTTAAAATGGTTTCATTTTCATCATGTAAAGTTAAACATAGAAAAGTAAATCCAGCACTGAATATTTCCTCAAATAATTTCTAAACAATATTTTTTTCAAACACAACCAATTCACATTGAAATCTAGATCACCAGCACCATATAACAAATGAGCATCAACAAAAAAGAACAAACAAAAGAAAATTAAATTAATAGAAAACGGTCATCAGTTCCAAAACCTTTTTTTTTCAGTCCGCGAATGTAATGACCGCTTCGATTTCTACAATTTAATAACACTATCATTAGTTAGAAAGTTCGGTTGAAGCTTTAAGTACTAAACTTTTGGTAGAACGTGACTTATTTTATTGCGGCCGTTGACAGCGTGATTAATCAGACGATGGAAAAGTGCGTCACAATTTTAAGCTTTTTCGCTCATTGAGCTGTTTTATGGAGTTAAAAAAGGTATTTAATTAAAATTTTACATGAATTAAGTAATAGTCATTTATTTATAAAAAAGATTACACATCTCAAAGCTGAACAAAAAATACGCTTTTTTGAAATTACCTATATATTTTCATACCAACTTCTCTTTTTATACCTACTCTCAGTACTACTGTTCTTCCCGTCCCAATTTTGATTAATACAAAGATGCCTCGTTAGCAACAACTTTGCTAACACCCATTCTTTGTATGTGAATACGAAAAAAAACTATATATAAATTTACTAATAATAAAGGTGTTAAAGACGTACCTACTAAAGAAATAGTGCAAAATCATTTTCGCCAATCTATCGTTGGTCAATGTCATTGTTTTGACATCGGAAGCTAGACTCCGATATCCCGCGATCGGGGGACGAGGCGCGAGGGGACGGGGCCAGTGACCCCGAGACACGACGTCCCCACAATTATTATGTAATAAAAATAATAAGTGCGGCTTCGGTGCGACCGCATAGATTTAGATCGACGTACCTGCCAAGAGACAATGTGATCATGTGTGTGGTGTGTGTGATATATTGGAATATTGCAATGATATTTTTTTTTTATTATGTAAACTCTAAAATTATATCTATAGGAATTTTGTAACACTTATGTTTAACACTTACATTTATATTTTCATCATAAACCATTCGTGTTTATGTTTCGACAAATAAAGTCGTTTTATGTACGTAAAAAAATAAGCGATCGCCATGTTATAAACGCGCATATATATTAGATCAAATTACCCGTTATATCCAAATCATAATTCAAAAAATAAAACAATCAATAATAAAGTTCGATACATACACATAAGTACAAAACAAAAGCAAATCGATATTCAATCAATTTGTAATAGTCTGCTACTATCAACAATCGATACTCGAGTTATCATGTTCGGTAATCGAATCGACGTTTCGGCCGATTAAACATCCCGAGATGAAACCAGATGAAGCTAACGGCCGGTGGCATTGATGTATAAAAATACCAGATATACATACAACGTCTTAAAATTGTTACCATAAAATAAGCGCACGTCAAGAAATAGATAGTTCTTTCTTCCGTGGAGCGCAAAGTGAGCGCATTTGAAACAGTCTTTTTAAACTATAAACGGATAGTTGAATAAGCGTAAGCTTGGATTTGTTGTAAAATATGTTTACAGATAACGAGAATTCCATATGTAGTAGTGGTGAGTGTTTGCGAATAGTTTTGAGTGTAGTATTTGTTCGGAATTGTACATCATGTGTTTTTATACATCAATGGCCGGTGGCATCGATCTTTCCGCTTCATTTACATATCAAACACGATTGTCAGTTTGTTACATCATAATAAGCCCTTTATTGTCGCGGTTATGACACTTATCGCTTATATCTAGAATTGAATCGGTGACAATATTGTTCACAGTGTCGTGGCCAACTGGTTTAAAGTCTTTTTGTTGATTTTATATTGAAATTATGTGAACGATAATGTTTTTATTTTCAACTGTATTGAAAATTAATGGTAATTGTAGGAATATAACTTTATTTAATATCTTATGTTTGAATTTAATGTTCCAGCGGGTACAAATTTTACTTGATACTAGACATTAATAAAATATCTAGTTTAACTTTTAATGAAATTCTGTATCGAAACTCCATTGAGTACAATTTGGTAATCTGTTTTAATTTGCCTTACACACCCCACTGTAAACAATCACTACTGTGAATTAAATAAAGAGATACGTATATTTGATTGTGAAATCCGTTAAACAGTGGAAAACTTGTAAATTTTAGTGAATAATTCATATAAGACGACACATTTAACTTATCTGATAATTAACATAATTGAATTCAAGTAGCGTTATAACAACATTTCTTTGAATGGTCACCTCGTATTGTAATTCATGACGTGATACAGATCGTAAGCGATGGGAAGATTGATGACACAATTAACGATTTAAAGTTAAACTGTTCATTTGGAACTTATTTATGGATACTTACACTCTTAAATATATTGGAATAATATGTCCAATTACTGAGCACTTTCGAAAAAATATCAAGATTTATATCAGAAGCTATGATGATCTTCTCTCTCTGACTGATATGAGGACAGTAATTCTAGAGAATTAAATAAGAAACTATCACTCATAATAAATACTTCAAATAAGACTAGTGTAGGTTTAATTAAACATTAATTAAAACTTATTTTCTCATAAGACTTCAACGACTTCAACACGATATATTAGTTCTACAAGACGCATCTAAAGCTCAATAAAAAGCCTACACCATGTTCAAATAAGAATAGTTCGTTTAAAGTTAAGCACGATATATTAGTTTTCTAAGACACAACCAAAGTTCAAAAAAAGCTTACACCACCAAGACTCAAAACAGGAAGAATAGTATAGAATTTCTATAAAGCCATCCACTTTAACACGGACACAAGTTGCGGTCAGTATCTTTAATACTCTTCACGGTCTATTGACGTCGGTTGAAGGCAGGGTGAGGGTATCAGGCCTTCGGCATCATTCCCACCCGCCACGCGCCAATGACTCGTGTGAGCGTCACACTACTCTAGATAAAGAGAAACGAATATAGAAATCAACCGAGGAATCAATTTATGAGGTTAACGTTCACAGTTTGAGGACACAAGAGTAACATTATAATGATGTAGTTGAATGTTGTTTGTTAATTTGAGAAAATTAATGGTGATTATTATTACTTTATAACAGATAGAAATGCATAAAACGGCCAATTATTTATAAGCTGACCTCATCATTTTTGTAGAGATTAAAACGTTAATGACTATCACAATTAGAAATACTATTTTGTTTAAATTACTTTCTTGATTGATACGTCATTTTTGTCACAATAAAACTAAACGACAATACAATACAACCAATTGAAAGCTCTAGACCAACAATCAAAAAAATAAACAAAGACGCTTCATCAAACAGACCATGACAGTGAGACCAAGAAATCAAAATGTCACAAGGAACTCGCGTGGTTCCTTTCAATTTGGGTCACGCGCACGTACTTGAATGGCTCTGTTAATCCACCGACAACTGGGCATAAACTTATGTTGCACTTTCAAACAAATACAAATTGAACTTTATGTCGCGGACAATAAGGTGTACAATATTCACTTGACAACTGTACACTTTCTCGGTTGTTCTTCATCACTTTAGTGGGTCGCAAGTTGAGGCGCATAATCTCGTAGGGGCACGCGCATGCGCCGGCCGGCGGCCGCGGTCGGCTGCGGGACGCTCTGTGGCAAATCCATTACATCTGACAATACACCAGTAATGTTACCACTGGCTACGTGATCCCAGCTGTCAGTGAAAGTTACATTCGTGTTTTTGTCAAACGAAACAACCGTTATGTGCCGGATAAACAATTCTACATGACGCCATTGTTTACCGAATTGATATAAAAATACACGCAACTATCTCATTAATGTACTTTCATTTAATAGCCATTGGTCAAACTGTTTATATCACAAATTTGGGCAAAAAGAAAGTTTCGACATCAATAAAAAGAGCTATACTGAGTATATGACTGAGTTTTCAATTATGTATGAGTTTCGTGCAGACGTACAAGTATGCTGAGTACTAAAAATATTTACATGTACAACCTATTAAGTAAACTGCACATTCAGTTAGAGAATAGGTGCTTATCATATGCAACATGTGCACATAACATCGCGATACTTGAATACAAACTGCAAATACTGAAAGACACTTCATATTATAATGGCTCTCGGAAGGACACACCTACAAACTCATACAAATGCAGTGGAATGTGAAAAATTTCGTCTAACTGTACCTACACGCAGCGCAAGACGCAGCTTTTAGAATAAAGATGAATACGATAATGTACAGCCGGCGTTTCTTTTCATTGACGTGATGTTATCAGTTATCAACCTTTCGTTTTATGTAACCTGTATTTAACTAGGACTTAGTGACCTTACGTAGAATTACGGAGAATATTAAACTTGAACTCGTTTAATCGCACCCATCATCATAGAAACACATTAATCGGACAAGACCAAAAACCGAATTTGGGTGAAACACACACACGCGTGTTGAAGACGCCTATTCTTTCTTTCTCTAACTTAATATCATCAGTGAAAGATAGAAGGTTTTGCCTTGCAGTGGTAATACATACATTCGTTAATGTGGTAAATTGAAGTAATTTCTTAAAGCTTTTTAATGTAAAAATACACGCATATTGAAGTAAAAATTGCAATTCAGTGCATTCAACGCATAATGAAAATCCATTAACAAAATAACCAACCTTCTAATAGGTACAAGGTAATTCCGACCACAAATTGCAAACTGAATCTGTGAATACCATTTCCTGCTTACAACAACAAATCAATTTGATTAACTCTCGAGTTGCAATCGATCCTGTCTCGTTCTTTTTATTGTTATTATTTTTTCTTATTTGAAAGTACGGATTGAATTACATGGCTATCATGGGGCATATTCGCAAGATGCGCATGCTCTGTCGGCGCGTGATTTAAAGGTAAAGAACCCAGTCACGTACATTTAATTTGTCTATAACTCTATTACTGTTAAAATAATACATTATCTTCTGTATTAAGTTAGGATATTACCTTAATAGAGTTGGGACGTTGGGCTGTAGCTTCAGTTTTATTGGATTTGATACAATGTTATACATTATACTTCATGATGACTGCTGTAGCAAAGCGGCGATGAGGTCTCACGTATTAAATCAAGCATTTGTGAAACGTGTTCGATGTTAGAGATGTGTTACGGGTGAATGTTTTTGAAACGATTATTTTTATTAATAGAGTTGAGAGTAGTATGGCGTACCCCTAACTGGGCAGTTTAGTTTTAGATCTTTCTATTTTAAGCCCTCCATGCGAGTTACGATATTTTTGCAGAGAATTTTAAGAGCTATAATACCCGTAGAGTTCTTGACATAAAAATATCTTTTCCGATATGTGGGCAAAGTTTGTGCTAAAAAAACAGTTTTTCCTGCATAGCAACACTATCCGTTAAAACTTACAGTTTCGTGACAAACCACACAAAACTGCCGTTGAAACACTTAGTTGAAACTACTTGGACATATCTTGGTGGACACTCGCAGAATACCGATGTTATTAGATGTAACTGTACAAGAGTCGTGTAATGAGCCACGGCAAATTTCAAATAAAATGCGAGACATTACGGAATTGTAAGATTGTGGCTCGTTTGGAGGGCACTAGGTCGGGGGAAAGTAGTGGGGCTTTATGTTACAGTGCATGCTGCGATTACACGAGCTCTGCTGGTACGCGGTATTTAGTGGTAATATACTTGGGAACAGGAAGGAAATGGTAATATTGTGTGTTAGTCATAGTCATAGATATGAGCGATGCAAAAATCTGAGACTTTTGAAATGTTAAAAAAGAAAATTGAATTTATGACCACACATAATAATATTAAAATTTATTAAAATGGTATCCTAATAATTTAATTTACATTATAAAGTATTGGCTTGTATTGGGATTATACAAGCATAATGATTACGAAATTTTAAAGTCCCGTCAATACCAAATTATTCCACAGCATTAATTTAACTAAAACCCTAAATGTCCATGACAATTTATCCTTGTAACTAACAAAACTATATTTAACAAAGTCATTAAATTTTCTAAATACATAAAGAAATTATATATCTGTTAACTAATTATATAATTATGTTTGTTTTGTATGTGGGTCAACACCCGTGGTTGTATTTTGGGCGGGTCTGGTCTCGCGGTCAAGGTCGCTTACACTTGTTCGCAAAAAACTAACTGGTTATACACTCATTCGGTTATATTATTATCATTAGTCAAGTTTTTTTAATGTCTAACTAATAGGTAGCATTATTTATTTTCACACGATTTTTTATACTACATAATCGGATATTTAACAATTAATTACAATTAGTCATTCAATGATTGCTGTAGCCTAATAATTCTTTCTTATTAAAACGAAATTAATTAATAATTGAACACACTTATTATAAAACTACATGATTTTATTTACATGGATATTGAATAACTATTCACAATTAGTATCTAATTAAATAATGCTGTAGTTATAATTATTATTTTTTATTAAAATGGAATTCGTTTATAATTGAATACACTTTATAAAACTGAGAGATTGCGGAAGTAAGAAATTGCCGATATTTTTCTGCTCAAAAGTACAATATCTTCGTTAGTATTTTATGATCCGTGGTCGTAACTAAACTTCCTTCATACATGATCAAGTCTTTTATCCATAGAGCCGAACGTGCTAATGGATTTTCACTTAAAAAGTTGTTCAACTGCAGGAAACATTTCTTACTCAATATTTTATTTTATAAACACGATTAAAACTTATGTTTTATTGTCTTTGCCTGGTCAATTGTATGGTTTTGCAAAGTTATCTATTTCTTACGTTTTCAATACAAACATTTTTATTATGATTTTACCTGTTAGTTTATGAAGGTTTTAAAATTAGATATTACATTGCATCCTATCTTTATTTTCCTAAGTTATAAACATCAGCAAGATGGCAAGATGCAGTAAACTATAAAAAATCTCGTAAAACGTCTACACAAAGAACACTCATAGACAACGGTAAGTTATATTTAAACTTTTTACAGAACTATTAATCATTTTTAATTCTGAAAATATCGCGAGTACAGTCATCGTCGAAAGTAGAGTCAAATATTTTAACTTGAGTAAATAATAATATTTTTAGATAATATTTAAGAGGAGTGTCGAGCAGCAACTTTCCATACAAACGTATTCCCATGTTTCCTCTCTGGATAATGCCTCTAGAGCTAAAATTCGAAAGCTGCTGCTGCTGGACACCCCTCTTAATAGAAAGGTTTTATTAAATAAGAAATACATTTAGATTGTCAAATCCTCTTTTTTAATGGTGGTATTAGTAGAGTGAGGAGGAATATGTGTATCGCTGCTTGCCGATTATACGCGGGATGAATATTAGAATATATATTTATCTAATTTCGACGCGGACTGTACCTCACAATAGAGCCAAAATAAATAGAACATGTAGCCTCATATATTTTTTATGTGAAGTTCAAGGTACCGAAAATTAAATATCAAGCTGTTTAGTTGCTAAATTGAAGACTTTTTGTATAACATAGTGTTAGGAATAATGTGAAGTTAATTTAAGAAGAGAAGAATAAGATTACAATGAACTTTAAATAATTTAAAATAGTATATAGTTTTACAACTAGCTGTGCCTGTATAAGTAGAAGAAAAATAACGTCCACAATTGTAATAAATACAATAAAGCAAATGGTATTTCTCATGGGTGCGCCAAAGTTCACCTAAAATTTCAACTCCGGTAATTGGAAATCCGAAAATTTTCTTCCTAACATTTTTTATCCTAACAATCGCAACTCCTAAAATCTTTGTCACTAATGTTTTAATTCCGAAACATTCAACTGCATAAAGTCAGTAGCAATAAACATCTTTTACACTTTTATTTGTTTTCCTATATTTTCTCAACATAACCATCGTTCATACTATTATTCAAAGTCATATCTTTTTTGTATAGATTTATTTTTATTTATTATAATCAATATTATATTCATAAATTTTTCGTAACTTTGTTTTTACATAACATGTTGGTATAACATTATAACGCACGAGCCGAGCGAGCAAAACCAGAGTCCTGCTCCAATCATTCAGTCAAGTTCCAGTAACGAATCGGTCCTATTCCTAATTATTGGTTTAGGTTATGTTAGAACTGTGACCCCAACGCACGAGCCGAGCGAGCGTAGCGAGCGTGCCGCGGCAGCGGCCGGCGAAGTGCCAGAACCGAATTGGTCCTTTAGTTATGGTTATGGTAAACTCCCAGGCCATAAGCATAACCGTAAACGAGTCGTATAATAATCATTAAAACTATAAATATCATCTTCTACCCACATATATTTTTTATTACACTTGGCAAATGTTTCTTTCTGAGCATGAGTGAAAATATTATGGTAAGTATGTTTAGGGATAAAAGCGTTATGATAAAAAACAGTAGGAGTTTAAATATGTTTACATTAATGATGTTAGTAATTAAAATTTTCGGATACATCAGTGTTATGAGCATCGTCGGTAGCACTACAAATAGTATGAATTAAAACTTTAGGATGAAAATTTTTAGGAAGAATGATCATTCGGACTACAAATAGTTAGGAAAAACATTTTCGGGTAAAGAACTTTAGGTGAGCCAATATGGACCCATTTCTCATATTACATAAAAACTTTTTATCTACCGTATTTTTAATAAAATACCATTAAAATATTTATACCAGTAGCAGACAGTCTATGCAAGTTATTTTTTATTTTGCATTTGATTTAAATCAACCATCTTGATAATGTTGACAGTTGGTAGCACTGACGAAGTTTTTACAAAAAAATGTATGGAACTACAGTTTTTCATAACTTACAAAAGAATATTTTTATACACTTTCGAACAAATTCTGGGAAAGAGTTTTGTATATAAATGCTTTAACTTCTCAGCGTTTAAAATATCGTAGAGTATTCAGTTCCCGTTTCTAGCAAAAATACAAATTAGTGTAAAATTGTTAAACTCAATTGATTTATGCGCGAACAATCTAATCTATTTGGTGGATCATACCGAAATAATTGATTAGTAAAATTATTGAAATTAATATTTAAGGCACAAGACGATTGAAGAAATATATATAACATACACACATATAACTTCCCACATGAAGAACGTCATATTTCTCATATAAGATATATGTAAGTACTTTCAAAAGGCACAAATCTAAACAGTGCCTACTTTTCTTAATTTATATTCTCGTAAATAATACGACTGTCATTTAGTTTTCTAGTTCAGTTTCCCGTTTAACTGCCCACATTACTATGGCTAGTTCTGTGTACCGTACCAACATTACGAATAACAGATTTATTATAGTTACTTGTAAGGTAAATACGACAACCTAAACGTAATATATTGAACGAACGTATTTGGAAAAAGAAAAACATGATTTAGCTAGCGCACATTTCGATGCATAGTACAAAATATTTCATATATAGTATTAAGAAATATTTAAAACAAATTATTGGTAAAGTTTGCACATGGCATTTATTGAGACCTACAATGTGTGATTGACTTTTTCAATCAATTACTTACTAATATAAAGCTGCACCAAAAATAACTTAGTGAGATTTTTATTTAAAAAAATAATGTTTAAAAAAACATTGAAATACCTAATTCCTTGTATAATCAATTAATATTTATGTATCCGAAAGAAATTTAAAGAAAGTTTATTTTTTTAGAAATATTTAAAAAAATCTGTCTATTTCCTCGCTCAACTGAATGATGTATTTAAATGCGACATTCTATGATTATAAAAAATCACGAATTGACAACGCGTCGAAATATTCGACTGTCGATCAATAACGAAATATTAAATTAAATTAATTAATCTAACTGAGTACACAAACAGTTCTATTAATATTTAACGAATCAATGAACTTTTGATGTCAAATATTTGTCATTTTATTAAAATTATTTTGACAAATAGGAACGAATATTAATATAATGTTGTATGTTCATTGACTTCTAAAGTTATTTATTAAATATTTGATTAAGTACAAGAATATTTTTTTCTACAAAAAAACGTACGAAACTCATTTTATATCTGGAGATTTTTATAACTTGTTTGGGATTAAAACTGACTGATGGTGGGCATCCATCACTCATATTTTATAAATCTTTAAGTTTTAATAATTAGGCATCACATATTTAAAATGCTTAGCATTTTTATTCCAATTAGGATTATTTTCATTATAACTTATTTTTAATTCTGGTTTTTTATTCTAAAAATCGAACTCAATTAGAAATGGAATAAAGGTTCGGAAGAAGAAGAAAAATCATCTAATTTTTCAATCACAAATCTGAAAATAGAATATTTAAAAAACAAAGTCTTTGAAGCCGATTTAAAACTATTACTTTTCCCCCATTTGTAAAAACATACGAAAAATTCGAATAGAAAACCAACTGCGTTAAAACCGAACCCAATTGAATAAACGATGCAGATTTATAAAGCTTAACGCGGCTTTAAATATTAATATATATTTAAAGCCGCGTTCAAAGATTTATTGCATGTCAAAGTTAAATATAAATTAAGCTAGTTTTAGATCGCGATATAAAACAATAGCGCAGTTTATTTATCTCATGAGAATACCCTGGTAATCTGGGAGACAGCGCCCGACTCGCCCCGAGTAATTTCCAAGTAATGACGGTAATCATTTTATCATCTTCGTACGAATATAGCGTATAGTACAAGGGCCGTGCGAATAAAATATAGTTGACATGTGCAATTTAGTTATTACGAGTAATACAAGCATGGCGCAACATCGTTACGTATCTAATCCTAATGTCGGAGAAATGGTACGTCCGTGACGCCGAAGGATCCTCTAATACGTTTTTTGTCGGAAGAAAATTTTCTTGAAGATTGATGTGGTTATTACCGCGGTTTAGAATTGCCTCGGTGTAGCGCTGTGTAATTAGTTTCTCAGTTTTTATACCTTTTTATTTAAGGAAAAAAATATTATGCTAGATACAGTTAGATTATAATAAATATAGATTAGATAAACGTTAAATCGTGCGTTTGATGTTTTTGTATTCATAAATTAAATGTAAAGCAGCATAATATGTATGGAAAATTCAATGATGGAATTGTATATGTATGAAAATTTTAGAGATATTTTATACTATAAAAATTAATCAACATAAATATCTATTGTTAAAAGTTTATGACCTAAACATAAAACAAATACAATTAATTTTATTATTGAAGCTCTTCCTGCCCACTGATGAAGATCGTAGATATTTAATTTCCAGCCACTAGTTACGACTACACATTTTATATTTCTAATTCATCCAATTACACTAACAAGCCGTGGTGGTGAGATCCACATCCTGTTGGCTATCTATAAAACATCCGTTGGAGGCTATTCTATACCTTACTAACTAGATAGTAAATTAAGATCAAGATGTAATATTAATAAACGGGATTATATACCTGAGACCGTAGTGGAGTTCACTTCAAATATGTCTTGTTCACGAGATAATGTTCAAGTGTTCACATGAAACTGAACTGTCCTGGATCGCGACCACTGGGCCCTGAACGAAAGGAACGAATGAACGGGATAGAGCGAAGGCTCGCGCGCGGCACCTACGATACAAATGCAGACCGGAACGCGAGCAGACACCGGCACGCAGCCGACCAAGTGCCTCAAACGGAATGAAATCGTGAAGAAGACGCGGCGGTCTTATATAGACGTCGCCGTAACCTGACGCCAGATAACGGACTCCTGCACCCGGCCGCGCCACGCGATACACAACCTTATTGCGCACACGCAAGGTACCATACCATGTTCTGTGAAAACTCTTCTAAACGTAACAGATAAATCGAATTTTCAATAAAGTGCTCGGAGCTATGTGCTGCAATTTGTCAGTTTGCGAACCTAAAGTAGTGGGCAGTCAGGCGACAGGACGCCGGATTAGAATGTTCGACGGACAGCCAATGACGTTACGGGTCGCGGACTACACTCAATATACTCCGCAGAGTAAATCTAGGCGGTACTAAAACACCGTGTATAGACGCGATATAAATACCAACATTAATATTAATAACAACACATAGTAAAAATATTTATACTTATAAATTATTTAATTGAAGAAAGAGAAATAATATAGAGAATTAGAAAATATCGAAATCTAACATATGAAAAACATTCGAGAGTGAACAATTGTTTTGTAGAAATAATAGTGGTTTCATTTCACAGTTAATTATTGCCCAATAGTAGTAGGTGTGTTCAACTAGCAATAAAAACAAATGCGTGAACATAGTGCTTTTAAACTCACTTCCTGCGGTTTCCCAAAAGAGGATTTAAGGCCAACAGTGTGGTCGATACGAGTACACCAGTGAAAGTCAATGTTGATTCGCATTGAGTCACTCATTATCTGCGCGATGAAAACCTTAAATTGCTCTGCACACCGCGTGTTTTAATCTATTTTTGTTTGTGTAAGATTCAATTACTCGGTGCCTAATAATGTGCGGTGCCGAAGGCTTCGACTGTCTAGAAAATAACTCGCCTCTGCTGCCGTATAATGAGCGTTTGCTCTCAGCATCTAAAGAAAACAATTACTGGCGACGTGCGACAATGTAGAAAATTAATGAACTTAATAAAGCCGGTATGAGAGACGAGATCAACAGTATCCTACAAACATAATTTAGACGAGTAAACAAAGTAGCACGTTTTATGGCAAATTACACTTACCATAAATTACATTAGTAGCGACCCGGTCAGGCTTGGCCTGGTGCAAATTGATTCATGCAATTTATACATCCATGACAGCATCTTAGAGGCACATATTTCGCCGACCTCTTATATTCTTTAACACGCTTCAAAACCATTTACTGATTTCTCTTTGAGTTCAAATGTTGTTTCACACACTCCTACATACAAACCTTTATGGTTCCTGACCAAGTAAAACCAAAATATCACAAATGCCTCCCACCCACTGGTGATATTATATTACAGTGAGAAGGAAAAAGCATAATCACTAGATTGACGTTTTGGTAATCTCACCTTACTCTCACCATATTCAAATGGCAATTATGCACCGCTTTAGGCTGGAAACAAATCTAGGAACTGCTGGCAAATTATTTTGTTACTAATTTGGACATTTCGTAACGGCGATTCATAAATAAAATGTTACTGTGCTAAGCTAACACAGTCTCGTCTATCTTAAACATTTTTGTTCATATATCATTTGGACCTTCAAATTGATATATTAGATCTGACTTCCCGAAATATAATGTTAACATTAGTGTCACACTTATATGCATATCTACATTATCATTTAACATCTTTTTGGTTGTATTCTCATAAAAATTTTTGTGTGTTTAATGCAGATAATGTGGGTTATCGTGTTAATGTTGTGGCTACTTAATCCATTACTGCACGATCACACATTATACTCGCCGTCAAGAGATTGTGGCGATGACAAGTGATAAAATGGTAAACATTTGTTTGCAATACAGTTATAAATGTTTTTGTTAATTGTTTAGTGTACTATATTGAATTATTTCAATACAAAATTACAAGGTATACTTCTGCAGGATCATTATACTTTTAAACTATTATATTAATGTATTTATGAGCTTGGCCTCGCAGTTCAGCCGGCGTCATTCCCGTTCTATGTTCTATATCCGTCGAAATTTTCGTCATAAAAAGTATTTCTATGTACTTTTCCTTATTTTAACAATCATCTGTAAATACTTAGTTTTATCTTTAATCGGTTTAGTAGTTTTTGTGTAAGGTGAGTATGGGCATAGAGACAGACAAAAATTATAAAAACTGTTATTTTGGCTTCGGTTACTCTTATAAAGACATTGGCACTAACCACTTTAAATTTTATAACACGTATAGATTTGATTATTGCTTTAAGTAAATAGTCAGTATAAAACTTAAAAATACGAAATTAATGAAATAATTAACCTTATTTCGATATTTTTTGTGAAGAAAGTTAACGGCCTTAATTAAAATACACTTTTTATCGGCGGAATTTCTTACTAAGTAACTTTGGCAATATCACAATTTACGTTCAGTTGATACTTACTATTATTCGACGTCTTTTATTTGTGACCAACGAATTGCTTCAATTCAAGTTTTTGCGCGAGATCTCTTCTTCAATAGACTAAGATCTGGGTCATCAGTTTAAAACTTTTACTTGAATTCGAGTAACAGACAGATACGAACACTCTATTTGTATAAATAATATATTTACAGAATGTAATATACTGTGTTTACTCCATGGTTTCGCCCGAGTTAAAACTGTTTAGATCCCGTGGTTTCGCCCGAGTTATATTTGATTATTTTTGTATGTCTTTTCCATTCACGGGACTATTAAGGAGTCCCGGTCTTTTGGAAGGCTAGTATGGGGCCAAAGCCAACACACGGAAGCCCTTTGACATATTTAATCTTGTGTAAAGGATGCACAATCCGGCGACTATCCCTGTATAACACTATAAAATGCATCCAAGGACAGTCCCCGGTTCTGCTGGGATTATTGCAAATATATGGAAAACTACGACTGGGATATGGGAATGGGATGTTTAATGGACTGGATATTGGGGAACTATGGGGACTATGACACCCGCCGATACAATGCTATAAACATGTACGAAGTGGCGGATGGAGACTTGCCAGCTCCAGCATATTATTTTATTATTATTATTATTTCATATAAATCTTCCTTGAATCACTCTATCTATTGATGAATCGCATTAAAATCCGTATTGTAGTTTATAAGATCTAAGCACAGATAAATACAGAGGGGGAAAAGGGAAGTTACTACACAATAAAATACTGATTAAAAACTCGCAACTTATTTTAGTAAAAGTTTTATAGAATTCGTTTATTTTAAACAATTTCATCATCCTTTCTCCCATATCTAATTGGGTCGGTTTTACTTTAACTAGATTTGTGTGAAACGACTGCCATCAAACCTTAATGAAATCTGTCTGACTAACGTTGAGAAAACCCATTAACAATAATTGTACAGTTTACCAAGTAATATAAAAACATTTATTATAAACAATTAAATCAAAGAAAACATAATTTTATTACGTTTCTGGGATTATTAATCTAACATTATAACGAATTGAGCTTTTCCTAGAAACCAGACTAATAGAGTAATTAACATATAAATAATGAAGCTATTACTTCTTACAATACAGTTAAGTTAGTCATCATCAGAATGAGTCCGGAAGCTATTTCTCTGTATAACGACTATACACAATTCAGGATGCATTGGAACCTTTTTGTTGTTTCCCGTAATAATATTTTATGCATGGCACAATTATATCGGATGACAAGTGCATTGGCGTCGCGGAAAGCTGCGCGTGCGCCGCCTAATCGCCGCGTAACGGTGGCGAACTGTAAAGCCCGCCACGGACCGCGGGCCTCGTGCTAAATTTGCCGAAACACAACCATATCTAGCGGGATGGAATCGCTCTTAATTCACGTTGCCATTGCATTGTTATATTTGTTCAAAGGCTCTGCGTATAAGCTTAGATATAAACGTTATAACAACACGCTCTACTTATTACATACTTAATCTCTTACCTAAACTTAACTTATGTGTTCAAGATTATGTTTTTGACATAATGATTATAAGTGCTCTTCTTTTTTGTTTGCTTTAAAGTTACAACCGTCGATGTAATTTTATAAACATTGATCATGGTGAAAAGAGGACTATCTGAAACTATGCCATAATCGAGTTAAATTACTAATATTTTGAGATGGTGCAACGTCCCAATATCGCGTGCGAAATGTCAGTAAATTATTTTAATTAAACATGTTTGCGTGTCAATAACGATGCATTGATACCGCAACAATGAAGATCAAACTACGATTCAATCACGTCACGCCAATGTAACCTATGAGATTTATCCCATTACGGTATATCTTGATCGATTTCCCATTCATAATGTTATCGCCCTTTTAACACACAGTTTGTTAATTTCTCAGTTGCGCGTTCATGCAAATAATTGCTTCATAAATAGGTTAATCTTAGTGGCGATGAGTACTTAAAAAAGTATAAAAATATACCTACAAAAAACTAACTTTGAATAGTAGTAGCTCTTCCACCGACCAAAACAGCTACAAAAACTACTTATGAATAAAATAGATGTAAATGAGTTGGTTCTTCTGAATGTTTTTACGAAGATAGTGTAAACTAGAAGTTTAAACGAAACGCCGTGATTAAAATGTCCGACTTAACTATCGTGTACAAGTTGATAACTTTATTACTTTAAAATTCTTCGTCACGCCCAATAGTTAGGTCTTATTTTATTATTTACAACTTTACAACGATCGAGATACATATATAAGGAGTAAGCGTGGGTTTATTTAAAATATTTGAGTTTCCTTCTCGATAAGCTGCTAACGTTTAATTTAAAATGGCTTTAAGTGCATCCAAAGAAGCAAAACTTGAGATAGACAAAACATTAAGACTATGCGAGTTCGCCATGCATCGAGTCGGACTTTCTTTTGAAAAGCCGAAGACCACGATCGCTTATTTTAGACAAAAACTATTATTTATTCTTTCGGTGTGCAGTATTTGCAACCTCGTCTTCACTGAAATCGTCAATATGTTCCTCATGTTGTCTAATTCGCCACGACTCGAGGATATTATCCCACTTTTCCATATTATGGGTTTTGGTGCTTTAAGTGAGTATTGTTCACACTTTTCACCGTCTAGACGAAATACATTTATCATTTCCTTGACATGACGTGTTATGATGTTACTAACATAGTTTGATGCACAATAATAAGTTCAAAAGTACATAATTGACACCCTTACATTCTTACGTGTGAACAAGCAAAGTGAAAAAAAGAACTGTAACATTCCAATACAGGGTCTAGCCCTTTATATGTCTGACTTAAATTAATAAATGATTAGATTTAGGATAAAATAAAGTAAGGCTTTCAATTAACATACCTATTTGTAATGTTTACTTAATTGAACATATTGTGAATAATTCAAACAGGCATTGCAAAGGTGTTCGTTCTTTGGTACAAAAAAGATGTATTCTACCAACTTCTTAACGAATTAGCTGATATATGGCCGATGCCTCCTCTGGACAAAGGAGTTCAAGGCATTAAGAATACAAGTTTGGACGCATTACGCATAGCACACCAATGTAAGTTCTATGCAACAATAGTAATTTCCAAATTGATTTCTTTGATTTACACGAACACTACACATTGAAATAAAACGTCTGGACAGACGTCTTCCAAGTCTACTGTGATCACGGGTTCTGTAAAGAATCCGAAACGTCAGAAAATGTAAAACAAAATACAACCACGACAAAAATCCGTGTTTTATTTCAATGAGTAGTTTCCAATTTCAACTTTGTGGGTATCATTTTGTTGTGACATAAGTATATAACCTACATTAAAAAATTACGCAAAATAAGTATATCTACACACAGATCAAGAAAAACATACTTACAAACTTATTTTTTAAATACATACTTTACAAAAGGCCAAAAAATAATCCCTTTTATACATTTCAGGGTATTTTTATTTAAATGCCATTGGAGTTTGGTTTTACAACTTTACGCCTATTGTGAAGCACTATTACCAAAAATATTTTAATGATATCGACGTCGAAGTGGGATTCGTTTGGGTGACTTGGTACCCGTTCGATAAGCATAAACTCTTTGCACATATTGTTGTATATCTCTATGAAATTTTTGCAGGTAAGATGTACATATATTTTTTCCTTTATTCAAGACTAGTAGCGCTCCACAGTTTCACCCACGTTCCCCTTCCCGTGGGATAAAATATAGCCTTGGTTATTCGCCGATAAATTAGCTTTCCATGAGTGAAATATTTTTAAACCGGTTCAGTAGTTTTGGAGCCTATTCGTTACAAACAAATATTTCCTCTTTATAATATTAATGTAGATAAAAATCTGATCCATGTTGCTTGTAATTGGGCAGTTTTATTAATTCCGGAAACTTTATTTGATTCAATTTTACGAGCATTTATTTCAAATGTAACGTCTCTTGCACTAATCTTGCACTAATACAATGAGCAGACTGAAGTACAGAACTGAGTACTAAGATAAAGGTCTACATGGCAATCGTCGTGCCCAACATCTTGTACTCAGCTGAGACATGGTGCCTGTATCGGAAACACATACGCATGCTAGACAGATTCCATCTGAATTGCCTCCGTGACATAATGAACATCAATCGACTTTTACCCCCAGATATCTGGAGGTAAAAGTCGATTTTAATCTCAAGAGCGGAAAGTATCGGGGTCGCTGTGACAGGCCGTGCAGGACCCAAGGCATTTTCGATAACTGGGAGTAAAAGTCGTTTTTGCGCTCTAGAGGTTATAGTAAATTTGAATTTAGAACATCGTGTGCACTAATGTGATGATGTTTTGAATTCACAAACTATCATACAACTTTTTTGAAGTGAAAACTTCTTTAGCGGCGCTGAGCACTTTTTTTGTATGGGTAAAAACTTTCAAACTCGCGTCAGGGTCACGTGATGCTGATCGAAAAAGCGTAAGATCGAGGGGAAGGGAGAGGAACTAGTATCTCCCACTCTTTCTACCGTGCCTGAGTGTGCTGCTCGCTCTGTTTAGGCGGCACATGGCGCTTGCGCGAATGACCGTGTGTGTTTATGTACAGCGTCCCACGCGTATCCAAGGATGGTGACAGATAAATAACAACATATAAATTGTCATATTTGTGTACGATAGCGCAATAAATAAACATTGTATTCTACCTCATAAATGATAGTACTTTTATACTTATAATTAAACACAACGTTAATATTGAAGTTTTCACTTCTGCCGGCACTCCCGGAGTGCTACCTTTTTTTTTTATTTAAAATTCAAACTCGGAACTTTCTTGGTGTACTCGTACAAGACTTACTTAATTTTTAATTTGCTTTTCGCGTGATATTTTATTTTCATTTAATATTGTGATTGTTTTATGTTCTCATTTAGTAATTTCCTCGCTGAGGGGGGATGAAAAATAATGTGTTGCAAAAATATTATACAAACATTTAGGTTAAGGTACTTACGTGTAATATTTTTGTTTATATTTTAATGCGGGTGTTGTAATGCAGAAACACTTTTAACTACGTCGAACCAAATTTTAAGGGTGACAAATCAACATCAAGCTATGCTGCGCTGTACTGCGCCGTGCGATGTTTTTTCAACTCGCTCGTCTAATATATTTTAATGAGGATGCAAACAAACCATGCTGTGCTGCGCTGTGTGAGGCTACGCTCTGTTTAAAAACGCAGTTATCTCGAGCGAGGCGCGCTACCCGCCGTGCTGAGCGGCGCTGTGCCGAACTGTGCTTGTTTTTTATGGATTTTATGGACTTTAAATATAGATGTTTCAACACAGCACAACACAGCGCCGCATAGCTCAATGTTGATTGTTAAAAAAACGTAGCTTAAGACACACAGCACAGCAGAGCGCAGTACAGCGCAGCATAACTCGATGTTGATTTGTCACCCTAACCCGGGCCGGCCGCGCAGCGCATCGAAAGCGGTTCATAACTGTCGCCGATTTTTTTTACTAGCTGTGCCCCGCAATGTTACCCACGTAAATCCCAATCCCGTGGGAGTTTTGGGATAAAAAGTAATTTATTATAGTTATAAGATAAGAAACACCTGTACCAACTTCCATCTAAATCAGTAATCAATAATACCGTTCGATATCTTGCCTAAAACTGAACGCAGTTTAAACGCGGACCTGCGTTACAACTGCTTTGAACCTGCCGCTGCGTCCAGTGTGCCGAGTCCCGCGCTGCTACTGCCCTGCGCTGCTTTTGACCTGCGTTTAGTGTGGCGAAAGCTTTACTTAAGTGAATGATTTCAGTTTTGTTCACATAACAAAGAATTTGCTAACATTTCGGTAATTTTACATCGTGGGACGCAAAAATATTTAACATAATTTTTACACAAACATTAGCTGATCCTAATCATGGAGCTAATCAAACATTGGTTCGTGAAATTGGGTCTATATATTAATTTCTACCCTTATAAGCAAATTATATGTTTGCCACTACCCAATAACTACTTAATAAATAGGTACTAAAAAATATAATTCAGAACAATATTCCTTTTTCAAATACTAATTTCACCGATGACAAAATAAGAGGCCTTTGGAAAATTCACCCATTTAATAAATCACAAAAAATGGACACGAAACGAAACTTAAAATTAGCAAAGAATTAGCATTTGTTTTGTATGGCTGATGATTATACTGATACTTTTTATTTGAAACAGATGCGCCGACTTTTAGATAGGCCAAAGTTCCCATGTCCATATGATGACTTTTTCTCACGAACAGTCATACTTTCGACAATTTCTACGAAATAGGGCATGCATCCATAGACTTATCATGTCGCCCATTATACTTATATGTGTGTGTTTCTATATCAATTAAGCGATTCTTCTAAGATTTGTAAAAATCTTTATTTTTTCTCAGGGTTAACTTGTGTCTGGATAATGATTTGCTCGGACCTGTTATTCTCTACGATGGCAAGTCATATCGGTCTGCTGTTAAGAATACTCCAAAGAAAACTGGAACGTATCGGCACTGTGGAACAAACTGAGGAACAAGATTTTGAGGAAATAAAAGAACTCATTAAATTACATCAACGACTTCTTAAGTAAATAATAATAAGTTTGAATGGGTTCAATTTAAAACAATTTCCTAAGTATTTTATAATATTAAACGAATTCTAAAAGTAGACATTTCAATTATGGGATATAAAGTATCTTTAGTATAATTTGAACATCTGTTCCAAATTTTATCTAAATCTGTCCTTATAGTTGTTACGTGAAAGAGTAAGAAACATCCATTTACAAATTGATATATTTTCGAGTTTATAATATTAGCAGGATTCGCTTACAAGTACAATAACGTATAATAATGAATTATTTTTTACCGATTATTTTTTAGGTACTGCAACGATTTAGAAGATGCGTTTTCAGTTTCAAATTTTGTGAACATCATACTAAGTTCAGTTAATATTTGTAGCGTCGTTTTTGTTATTGTGGTTAGTATATTTAATAATTAAGAGTTCATAAAAGCGGCAATATCTTAGTATATATGTAGAAAGTAGGTAAACTAATTAGCATCAAATTATAAATAATGGCTTTACCTAAAATATACATAAAACTTTTGGAACGCTAAAAAATAAAAATGAAATTTGTGTGTGATTTTTATTAAAATTATGTAGATTACTGATCCTAGATCAGCAATAAATACAGCCTAATTTTGAAATTACGGGACTTATTAAAATCAGAATATCTGTGGTAGTAACTGAATCCATATATGTAATAAAAATATCAAAAATGATAGTCGATTACTTATCTTTAAAAAATACTAAATAAATGCCGTATTACCAGACGGCACACTAGCTATCAAGTATTCTGTGACGGCTCGGGTCGACGACCGCGCTCAGCTGTGTATCGCAGCGTTCGCCTGTTGTTCGGTGTAGAATAACAATAAAATTCGGCGGGATTTTGAAAAACTTTGACTTATCATAACTTTTTAAATAAAAGCAAAAGAAAAAAACTAACTTCACTATTATGTTGTCACCCGTCGTTTACATTAGCTGTGTGATTAAGTATCTCGAATTCAAAATAGGGGTGTATAAGTCAAACTTAAACACATAGAATACATGTAACGTGTAAAAAGTAAAATGTATCTAAAACTATCAATGACAAGACAAAATATGGGATATGAATAAAAAGTTAATTATATGTAGTAACGATACATTTGAATTATAATTTATCATATCACGAGTTTTCAATGACAATAATAAGCAGGTTTATTGATTAACACTGTAATAATCACATGACTAATGGATAATTTATAATATTTCTAATTTCAGTTATTAGAACCTCTATTGGTGGCGAACAGTAAGATATTTATGGTATCAGCGCTCATACAAATCGGCATGATATGTTGGTATGCGGACGATATATTTCATGCTGTAAGTAAGCTGTTACGCTTGTTTGGCTTCGGTTTTACCCACTTTACATTTTACATTCGGGGCACCCTAAAATCTGATCACATGGGAATTTTAAATATTTCCTAATTAATACTTAAAAATTCTAAGGTTTCATGCGCGCTAAGTTTAGAAATATTTAGTCATAAAAAGATAACAATATCGTGTTTACATTGATTTGATGCTGACCTGCTAAACAAATGACAAAATTTTGGATAAGTAATAATTTATCAATTACTTGGAAAAACATACCAAAAAAAAAATACTAAGTATTATTTTTATGCAGAAATTTTCACATGAATTAGTCTCTTTAAACATACGAGTAATTTACGATAATCTTCCAGAACGGTGACGTGGCTAAATCAGCTTACAACAGTATGTGGTATCGAACAAGCCCTCGCTGTCGCAAAGCTCTGCTCTTCCTCATACATAGGTGAGAAATGTTGCGATATAATCCAAATAACAGCTATAGTGTTACGCACAAAAAGATTCCAGTTATACGATGCCGTAATTTCTTCTAATAATATAATTGAGATTTATTAATAACAGTGTGAATGTGTGAAGCTGATTTTTTTAGGATTCAGATCGCAAACATTTGTAATTAGCTACAAAAGTTCTACTAAAACTGTATATGTATTTAGGTACGTTACAAGTTTCAGAATCGCCGTGAATAACCAATGTAGTTTTAATAAAGTTACTTACTAATTATTTTTTCAGAGCCCAGAAACCTGTCGCTTTTACTGCGTTGAAATTTACGGATATCTCATTAGTTACTTATTCTGCGGTAAGAATACTTTTTAATTAACTTGTAAAAGTATTCTTAACCTATTGAGCTGAGTATAAGCTGATGTATTTAGAAAATACACTTCATTTGGGAATCTTTACATTTGGGTGACAATATACGAGTATTGTTCAAGTGACGTCAATCTTAATTTAATATGGTGGACTGTTAAATATGGCGGAACAGATACTGTAAAAGTATGTGATTTTTAATTTAAAAGTACAAATTGGAAGGGTTTGAAAGAAACTTTTGTTAAGAAATGTTTTATTTTATATTTATAGTTATTTAAAAATATTATAATAAAAATAATACCTTTTTCCAGATACTAACAAGATCGTACTCATACTTCGCTCTTCTCTACACAATGTACAAGGAAAATTAGTGTTTTAAATGAAAATAGTTTAGTAAATGCACATTAAAGTTTATAATTGCACTAAGATAAAACACGTTTACTAAATATATGAATTAACACGTTTAACAAATTTTATTGTTACCTTTAATGTCTGTGACTGTATTGTTAGTTGTATTGCTGTATTGTTACATTGAGTTTTCGTTTCAAAGTTATCTTTCACACAGACTTTTAATCCGGTCAAGATAGACCAAAAAATTATAGTGAAGGTGCATTAATTCTAAAAATCAGTAAAAATGTTCAAAATACAATTATAAATAAAATTTTGAAACTCCCCATCACTCCCGTATTTGCATATTTTTTTTTTTGCATTTCATTTAGTAACTGGTTCAACGTCCTTTTCTTACGGCTTTGTTGCCGTGCGTCTCTTTGGTTACTCTCCATCAGTCTCATATTGAATAGATTGAACTTACTTAGAAGGACCTACTGCGGCAGGTGATTTTGTAGCTAGGGTTTATTGTTATCCTCCTGAATCTGTATCGACTGTTGTTTTAGTTCTACAATTTTATCTTGTAGTTCTTTAACGAGGTTTTTATGTTTTTTGCGCTGTTCTTTTTTTTCGTTAAAGCATTTGTACAGCAAATGCTCAGTCTCTGGTTTTAATGTGATTGTTGCCATTTTTATATAAATAAAAATAATTGAAAAATGCATGTGCAATGCGTCACTCAGTTTGGTGTCAAGTTGTTTTGACCTGATCAGACCACCTTTTTGGACTGCGACCTCTTGCCCTCTACCTTGCCAGTGAATATAAGCTTCTCCAGATTACCGGCGGGCCTATGAGCAATATGCCCAAAGTATTGTAGTACTCGTTGTAAGCAGATGGTGGAAAGTCTTCTAGTCACCCGCAGCTCACTTAGGATAGAGACGTTGGTTCTATGAGCCGTCAAAGAAATTTGTAGCATACGACGCTAGTACCACATCTCAAACGCATCAATGCGTCTCCTGTCAGATGCTTTTATTGTCCACGTCTCAGTTCCATACATAAAAATTGGAAAAGACAAGTGTTCGAACTACGTACATTTTAGTTTTCTTCAGAATGTCCGGTCCTTCCAAACTTTGTGTATCTGGGTCATAGCGGATTTGGCTATACCTATACGCCGGCGTATTTCGCTTTCCGAACATCCCCTGCTAGATATGTTTGAACCAAGGTATACGAAATCGTGGACGTTGTCGTATTGGCTCAGAAGTCCGTTTATTTGTAGAAGCTCAGCTCTATCCACAATCATAACCTTCGTCTTGGCCTGATTAATTTTAAGGCCCATTTTCAGGCTTACAGCTTCCAGACATCCGAGCACCTCTGCCATTTCAACCTCTGTTGCAGTAAGTAGCGAGGTGTCATCCGCGTAGCGCAGGTTTGAGATCTTTCTTCCCCTAATGGTTACTCCACCCTCCGATCCTTCTAGCGTTTTGCGAATGATATATTCGCCATAGATATTAAATAAGATGGAAGATATGATGCAGCTCTGACGTACTCCCTTTTCAAACCTGAATTCCGATGACCTTTAGGTGTTGATCTTGACTGAGCCATGTCCAGAGACATAGAGGTTTCTGATGATCTTGATAAGATGAGTTGGGACACCCATATCAGCTAGGACTATCCAAAGGTGTTCCCAGCTTACGTAGTCAAAGGCTTTTTGGTAATCTATGAAACATATCACGACGGGGGTGATGTATTTTAAAGTCAAAGTCAAAGTCAAAAATTCTTTATTCAGTTAAGACCTCAATGAGACACTTATGAACGTCAGAATTGATTCTACCACCGATTCGGAATTACATCAGCCGAGAAGAATCGGCAAGAAACTCGGGCTGGTATTTTTTTTTAAATAAAATTAAATACAAATGTCACTTATAACTAATGTCAACAATAAAAAACATGTCAAAAGGTATATAAAAAAAAAATCTATAAATATAGAAGTAAAATAATGATATAGGTCAAAAACTAAAAATAGCATACTGAGGTTGCGTGTGCAGAAATTTAATGCCAAACCTCCCGGTCATTAATGTAGTCAGTAACCTTATAGTATGCTTTGCTTATAAGAATGTTTTTAACGTGTGATCGGAACCTTCCATCAGTGAGCCCAGTCACTTCCCGGGGGATTTTATTATAAAATTGAATACATCTATAGATGAAGGACTTTTTAGTCCTAGCTAACCTACATCCTGAGATGGCGATTTTATGCCTATTCCTAGTATTAAAATTATGAAAATCGCCATTAACTTTAAAATTAATACGATGTTTCCGGGCATACAATATATTTTCAAAAATGTACAAAGAAGGAACAGTAAGAATCTGAAATGTTTTAAAACGTTCCCTTAATGACTCTTGCGACCCCAAATTATAAATAGCCCGAATTGCTCGTTTTTGTAATATAAATACTGAATCTAAATCCGCGGCACACCCCCATAGTAAAATGCCATAAGACAAAATACTGTGAAAGTAAGCAAAATAAACAATTCTTGCCGTTCCTACATCTGTTAGTTCCCTAATTTTACGAACAGCATACGCAGCAGAACTCAGCCTCCCTGAAAGACCGTCAATGTGGGATCCCCATTGTAACTTAGAATCTAACACTATTCCTAGAAACTTGGTACTACTTTCTATTTTAAGTTTCGTTCCTTCCAAAAAAACATTGGATTCAATGGCTCGGACATTGGGTAGCGAAAATTTAATACACTTAGTTTTAGACGCATTGAGGAGCAAATTATTGGCAGAAAACCAGTCCGAAACTAGAGCCAAACACCTATTTACTTCTACCAAATCCTTATCCTTCCTATTCACTTTAAATAACAAAGAAGTATCATCTGCGAATAAAACCATATTACATAGGTCATCCATCATATAAGGGAGGTCGTTAATATACGACAAGAACAGGAATGGACCTAAAATTGAGCCCTGCGGCACGCCCATTTCTAGCAATGATCCCTTTGATAAAACATCGTTGATCTTAACCTTCTGTTGCCGACCTCCTAGATACGATTTGACAAGACCTAGAGCAGGACCCCGAATACCATAACAGTCAAGTTTAGAAAGCAGCGTCGAGTGATCAACGCAGTCGAAAGCTTTCGAAAGGTCGCAAAATACACCTAGAGCATCATGTGAATCTTCCCATGCGTCAAAGATGTGAGTCAAAAGTTTAGTCCCAGCGTCCGTAGTCGACTTGCCCTTCGTAAAACCAAACTGATTTTTATGTAGTATATTGTGGTCACTAAAGTGAGAAAGTAACTGGTCTAGTATGATCTTTTCGAAAATCTTGCTAAGAGCAGGAAGAACAGAAACCGGCCTATAATTATTGGGATCCTCCTTACAACCTGACTTAAAAATAGGAGTAATTCGACTCTGCTTCATCACATCAGGGAAAATACTATGATCTAGACACAGGTTCAATAACGCTGTGAGGTGAGGAGCTATGGTCTCAATAACAGAATTCAGTAACTTAACTGACATACCCCATAAATCTTCTGTGGACTTCATGTTAAGTGATCGAAAGGTTTTTACAACCTGAACTATGGAAACAGGCTTAAAAGTAAAACTGGGAATACTTTCTCTGAAGTTATTCCTAAGAAGTATCTCGGCTCTAGCCGTAGAAGACGTAAGGTTTTTAGTGGTTTCCTTAGGAATATTACTAAAGAAGTCTTCAAAATGATTAGCTACAGAGATTGGGTCCGTAATGGAAGAATGCTTAGTTTTCAATGTGAATGTAGTATCCCTCGGAGTAGTCCTACCAGTCGCTTTGTTGACGTTTATTCGTGACATTTCTCAACTATGAGTCTTAAGTTGAGTGTTTGTTCCCGCGTTCCCTTGCCCTTGACAAAACCCGCTTGTACTTCTGGGATTTACCAAACTAGAAAATGGCGAAGCCGAGAATTGATAATCTGTAGCAGGACTTTGCTGGTGTGCGATATGAGGACGATAGTTCTGTAATTTTCACATTTCCTTGTTGCACCCTTTTTATGCATCGGCAGGATAGTCGAGTGGGCCCAATCTTTTGGCCAGTTGTAGGTTTTCCATACAGAGTTGCACAGTTTTAAGAGGTTTGATCTTCCAATTTCAGCAATGGCTTGTAGAGCTTCTGCTATGATATTATCTATACCAGTGGCTTTATTGAGCTTAAGTTTTTGAATCGCTGCGACTAGTTCAGAAGGTAGAATGCATGATTCTGGCTCTTCGATGTCAAGATTTATGTTTTCGTTTATGGCCGTTGAATGATCCAGGCTGTATAAATCAGTACAGTATTCTTTCCACCTTTCCGCAACTTTTGTGATCTCGTTGATTGGGTTTCCATTTTTATCCTTAATGACCCATGTCTGGGCTTTGAATTGCCTGGTGATCTGTCTCACTTTCTTAAAGAGGTCTGCCGTTTGGTATTTCCAAAGGGTATTTCTCTGCATGACACTCTACTTCAATACATATGTCAGTGAGATGTCAATTTTTATCCCGTCTGCAAAGTTTTTGTATGTCTCTGCTTAAGTTAGCGTATTTTTTCTTGTTTGCAGATGTATTTAAGCCATTCGATTTTAGTTCTTTCCTGCTTTCAATCACCCTCCAAGTGCCCTCACGTATCCAACTCTTCTTTTTAATTTTTGGTTTCTTTTGTCTGACAATAAGATCCAGAGCTTTTGTGACTTCGGATTTAAAAGCAAGCCATTGTTGTTCTGTGGTTTGTTCAGTCATATCGGTGGTGACTTCAAAAGCAGTCTCCGTTATTTGTTTGAAATAGGCAATCTCAGGTTTAGTTAGTCTAACTTCGTTAGCTTCGAGCCTCTTGGGAGATTTTAAACGTATTCGTATCTCGGCGATCAGCAATTGGTGGTCACTGCCACAACCCACTCTCGGTAGTGTCTTTGCGTTGACCAAACATGACTTCCACCTTTGGTCTACGGTTAATAAGATACTTTGGTACTAGTATTGCTAGTGCTACTCTGTTTCTGCTTTCGGTATCATTGCCTGCTCAATATAATGTGTAGGGAACACATCCAGAACCTTTAAGATGAGTTTCCGATAGTCCGAGTATGCTGACTTTGTTTGCGGTCACTTCCTTTTCGACAATGCTTAGTTGTTAATGTCTCTATAATTGCGTCAAATGTATCATTATTATAACAAAAAGTTTTATAAATAAATTTGAAATTTGAAGCGGGGATGATCCAGCTTGAAGGACCATATATTGTAATGATGCGGGGGTGCTGGTATACCTATTAGAGTCGAGTTGTTCGCCTCAAATCCCCAGTTGCAGCAATCACTCAGGAAAAAAATGGCACTCACCTCTAGCTGGGCGGGCGTGGTAGGCAAGCAAGACACAGGTGCACACAAACACCAGCAAGTTCGATAAAACACCAAATAAAGTTAGTTCAATTGTTAGTTTTAGTTAGCGGGTTAGTAAAAGTTATGCACAAAATAACACAAAAGCGAGCGGTGCGAGGAGCATGCGGTATAAGACAAATGCGGCGAATTCGGCGGCGTCCACTCAGCGCCCAGCGTGGATCCGAACTGAGGCGGTGCGGTGCGCGCGCGACGCGGGCTTTGGCTGTTGCCAGGCGTGCGATGGCGTGGGTTTAGAGGCGACGTGGTGCGGTGATTAGCGGCATATCGATGGCGCGCACGCGGTAATACCATTAACTGTTGCTAACATAAGGAAGCAACAACCCAAGAAATGACGCGAACACGCTGTGATTAAAATGTCCGACTTAACTATCATGTACAAGTTGATAACTTTATTACTTTAAAATTCTTCGACACGCCCAATAGTTAGGTCTTATTTTATTATTTACAACGATCAAGATATATAAGGAATAACTGAAGGTTAATTTAAATATTTGTGTTTCCTGCTCGATAAGCTGCTAACATTTAATTTAAAATGGCTTTAAGTACATCTGAAGAAGCAAAACTTGAGATAGACAAAACATTAAGACTATGCGAGTTCGCCATGCGTCGAATCGGACTTTCTTTTGAAAAGCCGAAGACCACGATCGCTTATTTTAGACAAAAACTATTATTTATTGTATCGGTGTGCAGTATTTGCTACCACGTCTTCAGTGAAATCGTCTATATTGTCCTCACGTTGTCTAATTCGCCACGAGTCGAGGATGTTGTCCCACTTTTCCATACTATGGGTTTTGGTGCTTTGAGTGAGTATCGTTCACACTTTTCTCCGTCTAGACGAAATGCATTTATCATTTCCTTGAAATGGTATGTTACTAACATACTTTGGTGAACAATCATAAATTCAGAAGTACATACTCGTATAAGTAATTCAGACCCTAACATGCGAAATAAAGTGAAAAGCAGATTAAACTAATCACTGTGTCGGTCTGTATCATCCCACTGCAAGGTTAAGAAAGACCTCTGTTTCTGTCCTTCCGGGTCCTTCCCCGGGAAGGACATAGGCTGTTTTATCCCGAAATTCCCACGGGATCGGGAACTTCGCGGGTGAAACCGCGCGGCACAGCTAGTATGAAATAAAGTATTTTTTTAAATAAACATAAAAGTAAGTAATTGTATGTGTAATATTTGCTTTATTGAATATTAAGTATAAGTAATTCAAACAGGTATTGCAAAGGTGTTCGTCCTATGGTACAAAAAAGATGTATTTGACCAACTTCTTTATGAATTAGCTGAAATATGGCCGATGCCTCCTCTCGACAAAGGAGTTCAAGACATTAAGAATACAAGTTTGGACGCATTGCGAATAACACACCAATGTAAGTCCTAGCAACAATAGTAGTTTCCAATTTAAACTTTGTGGGTAGGTATCATTTTGATGAAATATACATTAAAAATGACACAGAATATATCTACCAACTAAAGGCCTTATTACCTTATTTTGGATTTTAAAAAAATCCGATTTAGAATGCTAATTAGGATCCAAACTTCCTAATGCTATTTTACTTCACTGAATTTAGTTAATGTCTAATTTAGTCAGGTGGAATAAGGCCGTAAGCAAAAAAAACTTACATACGCACATACTTTAGAATAGGCAAAGAAATAATCACATTTATATTTATTTCAGGGTATTTTTATATAAATGCCATTGGAGTTTGGTTTTACAACTTTACGCCTATTGTGACGCACTATTACCAAAAGTATATCAATTATATCCACGTGGATGTGGGATACGTTTGGGTGTCTTGGTACCCGTTCGATAAGCAACAACTCTTTGCACATATTGTTGTATATCTCTTTGAAGTTTTTGCAGGTAAGATTTATAATATTTTTCCTTTATCCGTCCAAAAGTCTGATATTATTGTAATTTTCTTATAAACGGGCAGTTTTACTCGTGACAAAAATCAATTTGATACAATGTAACGAGCTTTTATTTAAATTGTAACTTTTATTACTTATTTGAGACAAATCTTAGAACAACATTTTTTTTGGAGGATAATTCGGTTGCTAGATTTGATTATTCATATACTAGCAGCGCCCCGCGGCTTCACCCGCGTAGTTCCCGTTCCCGTGGGAATTTTGGGATAAAAAGTATCCTATGTGTTATTCTGATGTATAAGCAAGATTATTGTAAAGTTTCATTAAAATCCATTCGGTAGTTTTTGCGTGAAAGAGTAACAAACATCCATACATACAAACTTTCGCCTTTATAATATTAGTAGGATCACAGCAGGGCTTCTCTCGTACAGATATTAAAAAGTATAGTGAGCACAAATAAGTGTTATCATCACGCTTTCCCAATGCGTGTTTGTGATTTTAAACCCGAGACATATTTAGAAAATAAACCTGCTACTTGACTTAGGAATCGAAGCTGGAGCTTCCGGTTTGGTAGGCAGGTGCACATGCCTCTAGCTAGACAGTCACGGTCATAACTATAACTTAGTAAATCGATGTTTATTGACAGTGATATTAATAAGTATTTAATGTGCAAACGTTTAAGAAACAAGCTTACTCCCACCTTCCATAAAGCTGGCGACTGGCAACGCACTTGTGACTCCATGGGCGACGATAGTCAATTCAATTACAATAAGTTGACCCGCCTACTTGTTGGAAAGACATGAAAAGTCATTTATTTCTAGTTAGACTTTACATAGTTGCCTAATTGCAAAATGTATCTTAATAAAATCAGGTGAAACCTCAAACAATTAACATCACATGAATCACATAAGTAACATGTTCAGAGGTACTTAAACTTAATCAAGTCATCAACTAAATGTTCCTTTTATTGACACCAAGAGTGAAAGTTGATAATAGTCTATCATTTGAACTCTCCCATTAACACATTGAGGGTAACAAAATAGTTGAGATACGGCGACTAGCAATTAAACCAATTTAAACATATGATTACATACTTGTATGCGTTCACAGAAGTTAAACCAACCATATAATAGATGTTGCATGATGAACCAAAACAAATAGGTACCAATTTCGAACAACTTTCAATGTTCAGAGCGCTCTATGTTGCGCTACTTATTTAATAAATCACAAAAAATGGACACGAAACTTAAAATTAGCATTTGTTTGGACTCGTACTGACTACTTTTTATTTGAAACAGATGCGCTGACTTTTAGATAGGCCGAAGTTCACATGCTCATTTGATACTTATTCTCACGAATAGACAGACTTACGACGATTTTTACGAAATAGTTGGGCTTGCATATCATGTCGCCCTTTATATGTGTGCAAAGTTTCATATCAGTAATACTTGTAAAATCTTTTTGTTTTCTCAGGGGTAACATGTGTCTGGATAATGATTTGCTCAGACCTATTATTCTCTGCGATGGCAAGTCACATCGGTCTACTGTTAAGAATACTTCAAAGAAAACTCGAACGTATCGGCACTGTGGAACAAACCGAAGACAAAGACTTTGAAGAAATCAAAGAAAACATTAAATTACATCAACGACTTATCAAGTAATGCTATTTGGTTTGAGTTTGTTCAAGATAAACAGTTCCTACAAGTGACACAACGGATATAAGACTAGTTTATAATATAATAGCTGACCCCGACTTTACACTCGTTGTTGTTTTTAAAGCATCCTTTGGTTATATAGAACATCAGTATTCAACAACTCTTACGCGAAAAAGTAACAAACATCCATCCACAAATACATATCATTTTAAATGGGAAAAATGGGAAGGATTCACAAAGAAGTTTAAAAAAATAACCATAATTTTTTAGGTACTGCAACGATTTAGAAGATGCGTTTTCACTTTCAAACTTTGCTAACATCGTACTAAGTTCAGTTAATATTTGTTGCGTCGTTTTTGTTATTGTGGTTAGTATATTTTATAATTAAGAGTTCATAAAAAGTGGCAATATCTTAGTATATATGTAGAAAGTAAAGTTGTTTACCTAATTATAATTTGATGCTAATTAGTTAATTAGCATCAAATTATAATTAATGGCTTTACCTAAAATATACATAAAACTTTTGGAATGCTAGAAATAAAAATGAAATTTGTGTGTGATTTTTATTAAAATTATGTAGATTACTGATCTTAGATCAGCAATAAATATAAGTCAAACTTAAACATAGAATACGTTTAACGTGTAAAAAGTAAAGTGTATCAAAAACTAACAATGACCAGATAAAATATGGGATATGAATAAAAAGTTAATTATAGTAACGATACATTTGTATTATACTTTATCATATCACGAGTTTTTCAATGACAATAATAAGCAGGTTTATTGATTCGCTACTGCCATTAACACTGTAATAATCACACGACTAACGTATGATTTATAACCAATAACCCAATATTTATAATTTCAGTTATTAGAACCTCTGTTGGTGGCGAACAGTAAGATGTTTATAATATCAGCGCTCATACAAATCGGCATGATATGTTGGTATGCGGACGATATATTTCATGCTGTAAGTATTTAAAGCCTATTTCTTATTTTTTATATCTTTGGTTTTACTCGCCACTGATCACATGGGAATTTTCAATTCTTATATCCTAAATTATCTTAAAAATAATACGTTTTCACGCGCGTTAAATTTAAAAATATTTAGCTTTTGGAAAGTTATAATCAATATCGCGTTTACATTTATTTTATGCTGACCTGCTACATGTATTTAGACGTTTTGCACATTTATAATTTATCAATTACTTGGAAACATATACAAGCTATTTTTATGCCGAAATTCCTACGGAATTAGATTTTCAGGCAGTCAAAAATAAAATATGTATTTTTCACATAAATTACGATAATCTTCCAGAATGGTGACGTGGCTAAATCAGCTTACAACAGTATGTGGTATCGAACAAGCCCTCGCTGTCGTAAAGCTCTGCTCTTCCTCATAAAAAGGTGAGAAATATTGCGATATAATCGAAATAACAGCTATAGTGTTACGCACAAAAAGATTCCAGTTATACGATGCCGTAATTTCTTCTAATAATATAATTTAGATTCATTAATAAGAGTGTGAACTTGTGAAGCTTAGCTATATTTATAATTGAGTAGTTGCAAAGGCTTGGCTAAAAATTACAATTTGTAGTTACTTTACAAGTTTCATGAAATATGTTCGGTCATGGTCCGCGTGTCCAGGGAACTGCCGCAAATACTCTGTCATTTTAATAAAGATATAAATATTTTTTCAGGGCCCAAAAACCCATCGCTTTTACTGCGATGAAATTCACGGATATCTCATTAGTTACTTATTCTGCGGTAAGAATTTTTTACACGCTTTTAATTAACTTGTCCTGTTAGTAGGTAAGTAGTATGTATAGAGAACTCTTCCAACGGAATTTTAAAAGTATTCTCCCGATTGAGCTGATTTTCTAAATACATCTTTACAATTATATAGACGTATGGTTAACTACAACTATGTCACTAACGTCATTATTATGGTAATATGGCGACTATCAAAGATGGTGGACCAGATATTGAAATGGAAATATTAAAATGAAGTACCTTTTTATTGCAGATACTAACAAGATCGTACTCATACTTCGCTCTTCTCTACACAATGTACAACGAAAATTAGTGTTTTATATGAAAAATATTTTAGTAACTGCACATTAAAGTTTATAATTGCACTACGATAAAACACTTACCACTTTAACACTACTAAATATATGTATTAACACGATTAATAGTTATTTATGGTACAAGCGAGTAAAGTTGGTGAATACTTCCGAGGCGCTATAGAGGTCCGAGCCGCCAGGTGAGGGTCTGAAGATAGCCGAGGATAGTAATTATCAATACACGTGTACCATACAACGTTTTTCAACACACTTGCGAAGAAAATAATAATAAAATATCATTTTTCGCTAATAAATAAACAGTTTTTCTATTCGCGCGCATCCAACACAACAATGGTGATCGGCCATAGACTAAAAGAAAACGAATGAATGAATGGAATCGTTCATAGACCTATCAAAAGTAAGGCAACATAGTTGAAGTTGTTTTTAAAATGTATGGACACGATACTTTTGATATCGAAACTTTTTTATAAACGAAGCAAAACTCAAATAAAAGCCCCTTTATGAGCAAGTGTGTTGAAAAATTTATTTTAACCTTTAACAATTCAATACGAAACTAAATTAAGGAATACTCGCCCCCAAAAAGTACAGTTACAATTCTCAAGTTTTTTTTCAAAATTATCTTTCACACAGACAATAACGAACAAACCATAATAATTGATTTATTATTTGTACTATTTTGCAGCTGTTCTCATGTGCGCGAAGATACATTCGCCAATATTTTTTTTAAATTAATATTAACCCAAAAAAAGTTAAATTAATAGACAGGAAACTTTTTATCACGAGACTATTTAGTATTTACTAACTAATCAAAATGTGAAAACATAATTCTGTCACATTGACAGTGTTTCTAATTCTAATCAATTCAATCATCTGCTATAATTTTGCGAATTTTACGATTTTATACTTGTCCCAGTTGAAAACGAGTTGCCTAATAAACATAATTTTATTAGGCTTAATTTGCCTACGACAGTGGCAGTGAGTCAGAAAGTGAATGCTTGTTTACCATATAAACAGCCATGATGAAGTCAGCGTCAGCCTCGGTGCTAACGGATTCAATAGAAAATCAGAGTTTGCCAAGTATACCCATGCCGAGAAAGTCGATCGACCGTCCAATCACATTACCCCCACGGAGCTCCTCATATCCTCATTCTACAATATCTCCTAACATTGCCAGACCGACCTACAAAATACTAAACAGTGCCAACAAATCGCCAGAACTCAAAAAGATTAATGAATATGCCGTACTCAAAGTTTATGAACACAGAAATTTCTGGAATTCTGCTTCAAATTATAGCCGAATGTCTGAAGAAGCCAGCGTGACTAATATGCCTATTTATAGGACTTATACGCTTAATAAACATAGATTCAAAACGCCTAGTCTGAGGACACATTACTGCGAAATAGAAATGGTAATTAAAACTTAGTTCGACTATTAAAGAATCTGCTAAGGTTTTAATTTACTACGATTGATATCTCGTTTTAATAGACAGATGACGGAAAATATGGAAATAAAGGACCAAAAGGTTGTATTTATTTGCCAAAACTGCAATCAAATGAGATCCAGTTCCTAAAACTGGTAGTTGATAATAATATCACCGGTGCGAACGAGTTTCTCCAAAATCACCCTTCTCTGAATATAAATTGCTTTAACTTTCAGGTCAGTGTCAGCTAACTTTTAGTTTATTAAAATATATAAAGTGTTAACAATTTTACACTTCTATTTAGGGCATATCTGCACTTCACATCGCAGTGCATAACAAATCTGAGAGTATGGTTAAATGTCTCTTACAATATCCAGAAACGGACGTCAGTGACACAGTATTGCACGCCGTACGAGATAACAGTATCAAAATATTGGGTATAAAACGTTTTTACTTTCACTGGCACTAAATCTTGTTATTATATCTGCATATATGAATAAACATTAGTAATTAAGTACATGTTTATCGTCCGCAGTTATGCTACTGGATGCTCAGAAGAAGAAATCTCCTGGTTTAGAATTTTCGGGCGCAGCTCGCTCCACCATATTCCCTGCACACGTGACCCCTTTAATTCTAGCCGCGCAACTAAATCACTATGAAATTGTGAATATGTTGTTGAACCGTGGACACAGGGTCACACGCCCTCACTGCCCGAAATGTTTCTGTACATTCTGCCGGTAAGCATTGATGCTACAAAATAATAATGAATAATATCATTCTTTATCTTTGGCCGCGATTTAAAAATGTATGCCGCACGGTGGTTAACTACACGTTACATTCACACGTACAATTTGAACGGATAATTTTCGATACAATCGCTTTTGGTACTTACCTACATGAGTGTCAAAATGAATTGGTGTTACACCTGGTAAAATAATGTTTTTAAATTTAATGACTAGCACATACGGTAAAATGTGTAATTTAACGGATATTCAGATGATTTTACGCGTTAAGTTGCCGACTCTACTCGACTCGGGTCTATCTTATGCGGCCCATTGAATGAATTTCCGAAAAAACATCTTGCAATCTCGTTCCGGCATCATTTTTAGAAACCTAGTTACTGTTTTCAAAGAACAATTTTCAGATTTCAAAGTTTTAAATAAAAAAAAATACTTTTACTTTAAATAACAGAAATATTAAAGCTGGTAGGTAATTATAGTACCTGTACATTTTCCTGTAGCCGAGCCACGTGCCTTGACAAGACGTAGAGACTTTACTCATTTACTGTTTACACAGCCCACGCTGTGAGACTTATTCCCTTGTTAAGTATCCACTACTTAATGTGCGCAATAAAATAACTCGTAAAACAAAAACACAATAAAATAAACCTACTATTTAAGGAGTTTAATAATTGGTATTTTGACGGTTAATTTTGTGTTATCTTTCAAGGAAATCTGCAGTGAATGATGATGCGCTACATAGCAGTTGCGCTCGACTGTCAGTGTACAGGGCCATATCATCTCCTGCATATCTAGTTCATGTGACGTCAGACCCGATCCTTGAAGCGTTCTATCTAACACAAGAGCTGACTGCCAACGCCGAAGCGTACCGACATTTATCTGCCGAATATATCAAACTGAGAGACGACGTCAGCAAGTTTGCGGTAGAACTTATAGGTAACAATTATTATGTCAGCAAAAAACATATTGTCTTAATAGACATTTAAACAAAGAGATGTTATAATTCACGCGAATCTATATAACAAATCAATCATTTAATTCCAAGTAAAAAATATTAACATCTAGCGAAACAAAACAAAAAATCCAATTAAATGTTAACACTTGTCTTATCTAATCTGATGTTAATCATTTTGAAGTGTTATTCAACAGGGTGTTGTCGCTCCTCCGGCGAGGTCGAGGTGATATTAAAACAAACCTCAGGCTGTGAACATAGACGTCATTTTATATTGCCGCGACTCCTGATGGCTGTGAACTACAGACAGAAGGAATTTGTAGCACATCCTAACACTCAGCAGGTGATATTGAAAAAATTAACCCATTTAGTCATTGTTAGTCGGTAATAAAATTGTATTCATTTGATCGAATAATGCCTTATCATCCTCTAACAAGATCGAAATCAACAATTGCAGGATATTATATAATTAAACTAGAGTACCTAATCATTATTTTTGTATTCTATTTCGATAGCGACGTGGAATAGTGAGAACGGAAAATTTATATTTTAATCAAAGGAAAAATCTAGACTACAATTTTGGAAATAAAACCTCTTTTTATACTGGCTTTAGTATTTTTAATAATACTTTTGCAGAAGTTAGACAAAATGAATGAAAACTTTATTATTATTTTAGGTTTTGGAATCGTACTGGCTTGGCGATTGGCACAATTGGTGTAACAAATCAGTGTTTTGCAAAGTTTTAAGTATCCTGTGCAGAATTTTCCTGTTACCTTTTATATTTCTTTTGTGTATGGTAAGAATAATTTCCCTATTATAAAGAAAGGGCCTTAGGATTTGATACAGACAAAAAAATTGTCATCAACTAAAAATGAGCATTCCCAGATAGGATTAATTTATAATGGCAGCTTTACATTAGTGCCGTGAAACTCTGCGAATAGACGTGTTTCCGAGGGGTTCAGATATGTAGAGCCGAACCTACGTATCTAGGCGCGAATGTAGGGCTTTATGCGGTAATAAAAACAGTAATGCTAACGAAAACAATATACTTTAAAGTAAATACCAATAAGTTAGTTCTCCAACTTCAAAATAACAATAAAATAATAGTAGAACATTTGAAATTACAGTCTTGTGAAATACTAAACAATCTTCATTACATGCAGATGTAAGCTCATTACATGATTGTAAAGTAATGTAACATCCACAGTTATGTCCAAGGCATCGTTTCTTGAAACACTATCAGATACCGTTGAACAAACTAATCACCCATTGCTCTGCGTACTTCGTTTTCCTTGCCATGGTTTTCTACATATCTAATCAAGATAAAAGCAAGTTGAAACGAGGACCGCCGAATACAGGTTAGATTTAGACTCTCCACTTACACAAAGTGTGATTAGATTTTATTATACTCTCAAGTAATGATTAGATTAAATTGTCCACTCTCAAAAACCAATAAGATCCTTTACAAAGATAATCGCAACTAATTAAATAATACAATCCAAATAGTATTGATATGTGAAAGTAATTTATTTTGTTTATTTGAATCAAATATTCACTTTTATACTTTCTCTAGAGGTCAATTTAAAAATATAGAAAGACGTATTTACCAAATATTTAAAAGCTCTCACAGCCTAGTGCTTGCCGCGGATTACTTAAGATCTACATATGTAGTTCATCTACGAAGGTTGCTTTTAAGTCCTTTTTTAAAATGAAAAACTTATCAAATACTTTAGATTTTTTAACGGATTAAACAACCATAAAACGCGCAAATAAAAGTACCCGTTACATAAAAAATAATGAAGACATATTTTACAAGTAATTAAACAAGTACTAATATGAATTAAAATCCAATGTAACTAAGAATTATACCAATAAAATGGGTTTAATGGGTTACAAAAGAAAATAATATAAATTGCAAAATACATCGATATAAATAGAAGAAACACATCGGACGCAGATGTGACGCGGTTGTAACTTGTTCTTTGGTTATGTTTAGATACAAACATGTATTTGATGAAAAAAATAAGCGAAAGTGTCTATGCTTTGTTTTTGTGGATAAGTATTTATCTATTTATATGCCTATGTTTTGGTTGGTGTGCGTCCATCGCATCGATTAATTATTTCGAAGTTTAAACTGTAATTTTTGTTTGAAGGGATTTAGTCAGAAATTTGCCTTCAGTATTCAAGGGATTAGGAGGGATCTGCAATAATATTCTAATCCCTATAAGTGTTGTATAAAGATAATAATTACAGGCGCCGAGTACCCGTTAATCCTGTACGTTATCGGCTACACATGGTCGGCTATACGAATGTGTCTGATGCAAGGGCCTAAAAGATTCTTCACAGCTCTATGGAACGCGGCCGAAGTCATAACAATCGTACTGTTTTGGCTGACTTTTATATTTTGGGCAATGGCCGCGCTAGATACTCATGCGGGAGATACTATTGGTAAGTTAACTAACAAAATTTTGAGGATATTTATGTTATCTACATCGTTTAACACCTTTAAAATTTTGAACTCACTTACGGTATGGATACGCGATGGATCTAAGTAGACCCAGATAGTTGAAAGTCAATAAATAGAGAAAAATGTAGCAAAATTCTCAGGTTTAGGTACAATAAGCTGATGAAATTAAAGATATGCAAATTCTTTCCAACTTTAAACGAACCGAATAAAATGTTGAATACCTAATTAAAATATCGCATATCCTTGATAGATAATAAATGCCTAATAGATATACTTATAGATATGTAAACGCATGTCCTGATTTTTACTTGACATGAATATTTTAATAAAAGTTATGTGAACTGTGACCTTACGAAGTGTGAACCATAACACGAAAGCCATGTCGTAAAATTTTTACTTATAACTCTGTTGTTTTTGGTACAGAACGCAAATATTGGAACCAATATGACCCAATACTATTGGCCGAGGGCACATTCTGTCTCGCCACGATCTTCGCTTTCTTCAGACTAATGTTTCTGTGCCAATTGAACTACCATCTAGGGCCTTTACAAGTGAGTGAATTCCGCACTAACATGTGTTTATTTCTGTTTATATCTTATTCTATTATAAGGTAAACGTAAATCTACCGTATGATGTGAATATAGCCTTATTTGTAGCGTGTGAACTGTCTTGTTAGAACATTTGAGGTTTGTCGATAGATATTTATCAATTGAGTTGTTGTAGATTTAATGACTAAGTGGTAGAACTTTGGCACTCCTTAAAGATAGTAAAATGACTATTCTGTTAAAAGATACCCATAGTATAAATCCTAGGCAGGTACCTAAGTACTTGTACTTATAGAAAAATAAAGTAAGGTTGAGTTAGAAACACCATTTATTACTCATGAACGACTGGACCGGTTTAGATCGAAACAGATGTTACAAGACTTACAAGTTCCTTATAACAAGGGATACACATAAGATTTTTATCTCGAAATCTAATTAAAATCTTCATAGCACTATAATACACAGATTAGTGAATAGACTTGTAATTGTTGCAGGTATCATTAGGTAAAATGACGATAGATATTTATAAGTACATCATAGTGTTTGCAATAATAATAAGTGCGTTCGCCGCGGGACTGGCGCGCTTCTATCAGTACTACAACGGAATGGTTTATGAAGACGATTTTGGGATGAAGACACTACAGGTACTAACTTAAAATATAGGTGTTCAGAAAAAAAGGAAAAACTCCTTTTTTTCTCTCGAAACTTCTTTACTCGACCCAAAGGTTTAAAAAACAAAGTAGCGACGACAATACGCCTCTAATGAAAGCGCTGGGCATAATATCTTAAACTGCAATTAGTTATAACGGTTGTGAAACTTAGTAACTTAGTATAATACTTACTTATAATTAAACTTGTTTTACGAGTTCTTAAAGTAACATGATACCTATTACATTGTATGGAATTTAATTTCACGGATCATTGGATAGGGTCGTAAAAGTATTCCTAAATAAATGACAAAGGTTTCCATAATCTAGACCAAAATTGGAACACTATGCGGGTAGACCGCATTATCTATCACAATATACAATAAAACATTGGCTCTCGTCTATGATTTGATATAACAGAAAAGATTAACCTACTAAACATTGAAGATATGAAAATGAAAATAAATCATGATAATGTTTAAAGTTAATGATTTAAATTATTGTAATGAGCTTCGATTTAAATATGAGTGAATAAATTTCGATTCTTACTTTCATTATTTATCTGTTTTGTTGTTTGTTTTTTGTTGTATTTAGATATCATGTGTAGCTATAAATCACTTGAGATTCTGTTAAATCCTTATTCAAATAATATTAGAAACTTGAAAGCTAGGATATTTTATTAATCTATTTTCTTAACCTTTTCCAAACAAAACAACCAAACGGATCTAAGTGTTTAATTGAATTAATACTTAGTTTTTAACCCCCGACGCAAAAAGAGGGGTTTGACGTGTCTGTGTGTGTGTGTACACATGTGTGTGTGTGTACACATGTGTGTGTGTGTGTATCTGTCTGTCTGTGGCATCATAGCTCCCGAACGAATGAACCGATTTAGTTTTTTTAGGGGACTTACGTGCGAGTGTTCTTAGACATGTTTGATGAAAATCGGTTGACCCGTTTAAAAGTTATGAGGGTTTGAAAGTAATTGTGATGGGAGTTTTTTAAATTTTTAATTTAATTTATACTATGTAGTGATTTTGTATTTTTGCGAAAGTTTCGTATGACACAATCCTACATACAGATAGAATAGAAGGTAAAAGTTAGTAGTAGGACACTTACCTAATTATTCGTTTCTTCCTGTTCACCGGTAATAAGATAATGAATAAAATATAGAAGTTTGAGCCCACAACGTTTCAAGAAACAAAATGCAAATACCCTCTCCTATTTCTTATTTTTCAATTCCACCAGCAACTTATTCTTCGTCAAAACTGTAACCAAAGACTACTTTTCTATATAAACTGTTACACACAGTCTGAAATTCTTGTATTACACAGGTATCATCGTTCACAAGTTTAACGGACACTTTAAACACTTTGTTCTGGGCGTTGTTCTGTATGGCGCCTCTGGAGAGTGCCGACATCGTCCTCGAGAACACCAAGGGAGGGAAAGATGGTTTGAAAGGAATGGAAAACCGTCACGGTTACACGGAAAAGATTGGATACTTCTGCTTTGGATGTAATATTTTTTTTGGTTTGGAATACTTTCTATATCTCTATTGAAACATGTCGTTTCAAAACTCCTAATTTAATAACAAATTCACGGTTTATACTTACCTACTTTACTTTCTAACGTTTCGGATTCATTGTAGAATCTGAGATCACGGAAAGACTGAGGTATAAACATAATTTTATGTAGGTAGCCATATCTACTCATGTTATAGTGTACTTATTACATCTGTGGCGACATCTACATTTTAAACTGCAACGGATTTTAATCATCAATAGATAAAGAAAAAAGTTTGTAGGTACATTTTAACGCGGGAACATAGAACTTTTTTAAAATAACTGTTCCTAAAATAACATTGCCATTTATTAAATTACTATTGTCAGTAAATTGTTTTAACTGTAAACGGTTTAAGTAATGTTCTGTTTCAGGTTTCGAAGTAATATCCGTGATAGTTGTATTGAACATGCTGATTGCAACAATGTCGAACACATTTCAAAGGGTTAACGATAATGTTGCCATTGAATGGACTTTTGGGAAGACTGAGGTTCGCTATTTTGTTAAAATGTATAGTGCGAAACGTTTTTAGAAAACTTCTAGTGTAGATTGGGTGGCGGAATGGGTAACAAGTGTTGTACTTAGTATCGAAGAGGTCTTTTTAAGATATAGTCGGCAAACTAGTAGATGGATCTCCTGATGGCTGCCCAACATCGATGGATACTAGCAACTCTGAAAAGTCACAATGTTGCTGGATTTTTCTTTTCTTTCGACCCCTCCATTCGGGCCTAGTTCATGACTTATAAACATTTAGGACTGCCCAACTAACCCGCAATTCAGGTTATCCTAGTCCCCAAGCTAATTTTGACCCCTGCAACATGCTTAACCAGCATCTCTCTGATTACAGGTCTACATGGACTACATGTGGCAGACGACATTGCCACCTCCGTTCAACCTGATTCCTACAGCCAATGGAATGGGCAGTGTCATAGATTGGATACGAGCTAAGATATGTTTGTATCCAGGTGCCCACGCTATGTGCTCGCTTTCACATTGCTGTTTTGTGGTAAGATGATTGTGATGTTGTTTTGTTCAGGCGGGTTTTTTAATATGGTCATGTGTTTCTCTCTCTCACACACACTTCCCGCGCTCTCTCCCTCTCTAAATGCCTTTTCCATCTGAATTTTATCCTTCTACACTTAAAAATCAAAATATGCTGTTGTGATGTTCTTGTCATAGAGAAGTACGAATGTCCTAACCTGACTCGATGATCTGTGACTTATGTAGTACCATAAATTTAATGAACAACAGGTATGGATGGGATGTAAAAAGCTTGATGATAACCTCGATATGAAGTAGGACTCCTTAAACTTCTCTTTGACTTTTTATCAGAACCTACAGCCGATATTCCACTATTATCTAGGACTCTAGGTACTCGGAACATTTCTGAATTCTCAATAGGGTTCATGTTTTTTTTAATTCGTTTTTTATCTGTATTTTAGGAACGTGAAGTAGAAGCCCGAATTCAGAAGGAGTTTCCCGCTCTAATGTCTGTCCTAGTCCAGAGATACTACAGTAAAAAACGCGGCGCCATCGACAACTACCCCACAAACATGTGTCGTGATATAGAACTATTGAAATCACAGATGCAATCCGACGCGTAGCATTGTGATGCAATAAAACAACACATTTTGCTTGCAATTTGTATATTTGTTTAAAGAATAGATATAATATACTTAAATAGATGAAATATTAACATGTTTTACTTATTTCTAGCTTACTTATAAGAAAATTCCTTTTATTTATATATTTTTAGTATGACTAAAGTTAATCGGCCGATATACTTAATTTTGTATTATAATAATTTGTATAACTGGGTTTTTTAGAATAAAACTAAATAAAGGAATGCATATTTGTCTAAAACATTACAATTCTTTCAGATTTTGGCGCTGTTGGCTAAAATATGTAGGAGAGATTCAAGTTAATGTAAAAGAAAAATAATTTGGGAAAATATTATACGAATTAATTAAGATTGTTCTAGAACATCGATTCTTTCAAACCCTCCTTATAATGACACCAAAAGCCACAATACATACATATTTTTTAAAGCAAATAATTAAAACATTTTGAGCGATTTTTAACAATTATTTTTGATTTATAATAAACGTTTGTATTTACAGAAGAACTGAAAATAGATCAAATATTACATTACATTGTAATTTCTATGATCTCATATGACGTTCCCAGTTCATTTATAATTGCACATTTTATAATTCTTTAAAAGGCTCTGCCATATAAAAAAGTAAAAAACATTCTTGAGAAAATAAAATTAAAAATAAACTAAGTTATTTAATTTACAGTATGTGTAGTTAAGGGCCTATTTCACGCTCTTCAAGTACAGTTACTCAACAAGTAAAGCTAGTTTGTTCTCTTTCTTGCTTTATATCAAGTGACAAAGACAAAACATGTGAGTACGTACTCGGAAATTTACTTGAACATGGTGAAATAGGCCCTAAATCGCACAAACCTCTGCACAGTAACGCCATCTAGTAGCGCGTGGGGTACACTATAATTTGTAAATCAAATGCCCACTCCCGCGCACCTATCGTTGTCCAAAGATCACATTCTCACATGGAACTTTCCGGCTTTAGTGACGTATTTGACGCCTTTGAACGGTTTGTACTTAGCTCCGTACATGTCGAGCCGGCTCACTCTGAGCCCGCTGACGGCCAGTTGAGGGATCGTGAAGTGTACGTTGATGCTTGGATTGGCCCCGGTTGTGTCTGCGCCTGATGCTACTGATACCTAGGGAAAAATAAAACTTGTAGTTTAAACCTTACTGATATTATAAATGTGAAAGTAACCCTGTATGCCTGAGTCTAAACTACTGAACCGATTTAAATTAAATTTGGTACAGGGATAGGCTAGAACTTGGGAAAGGACATAAGCTACGTTTTATCCCCAATTTTCCACGGAATATATTCAGAGTTTTGTTGCGGGTAGAACCGCGAGGCGCTGCTATAATATAGTAATTTAACAGCGCTCGATCCCGGGTTTCGTACAAACATTATAAACAGGTACATTGTTCAATATTAATAATTAAACTAGAAATTAAACTAAATATAATGATTAAACTTACAGTTCCTCTAATGTTGGGTAGTTTCGGTAGTTCGATCCGTCCAATATCCCATAGCAGTACTTTGCTAACAGGATCGTATGAATATTTCCCTTGATTCGCAGTTAGAGAGCAGTTCAGAACACATTTTGGCATACAAATTTCTAATGCTACATCTGAAAAGTAAGATAGAAAAATGTTAGTAAAAAATCTGGCATCTTTAAAATAAAAATTAAACCAATATTAATTAAAATAAGAAACGCAATACAAGTGGCATTAACACATAATTCTAAAGAGAAAATGTTTTTTTTTATATCAGTACATATATCTATTTTTTTTAGGTAAAAACTATGAAATGTACATTGGCCCTAAATATGCCAAAGTATTGCAAATCTCAGGAAACGCCTGATTAAAACATCTACGAATAATTAAATTATTTGTAAATTTATTTTTTAAACCTTACTCAAAAATCACGTAAAATTATCCCCTGGACTTACTTTCTAAAGTTCGTCCCATAGTCTGCTTAGGACCGACCGTCAAATCCAACCTTCCTTGGTCACCGTTGTTCCTCAACGTAAGACTGTGCCTCACATACATCGGTATAGCGACCACGCTCTGCGACCCTATGTGATATGACATCAGTCTAAAGTTACCGTCCGGAGGAATGAACGATAGTATTCTTTCTGACTGGAAACCAAAAAAAAACATTTTTTTTCTTCAGTTTGGGTAACCTATTAAATTATTCAAATTTCAAAAACGGCACACATTAAATTGCCAGTGAAATTTTCTAATTTGGAAGGCATGTCGTAAGTTTCGGGAGCTGAGGAGACAAGTACTAAGGATGTATAATATACTTTTTTATTTAATTTGCAGGGCGAGTTTATCATATATTTTGAAAACAATTATTTAATTTGATTAAGGGCCGATTTTTCCATCGCCAGATAACTTTTATTCGACGAATAAAATTGACGTTTGACAGATTTTGTATGAAATAACTGTTAAAATTTCAAAGTTATTCGTCGAATAAAGTTATCTGGCGATGGAAAAATCAGCCCTTAAGGCAATATAATCCTCGTTTTGCCTATAATATTTTAATATAAAATATACATTACATACCTCCCAACGTTTAAATCTGACACAAGGATGAAATGAAACATCATCAAATAGTCTCGGATTGACAAATGTTAGGGTTAGGTCCGGCATTCCACTCAGTTTGATGCAGCAATCAATCTAAAACAATAGAAAAATATATTTAAAATAATAATTAAATATTTCTAGCCTTTTGCTTGCTATGCCACCTTTTACAGGTTATTTATATGAAAACCAATGCTTGTTCTTGGGTTTTTAATGTTTGTAACATGATACAGAAAGCGATATTAAGTATGAAAAATAAGTCTTTTTAAATAAATAAAGACATTGCAACACCATCATTTCATTACGATCCTACTTGGATTCTTATAAGACCAGAAAGGTATTGCCAGCTCAAAATGTCTTTTTTTGAAATCTTTCAATGTTTTTTTTATAAAATAAGATACTCACATATCCCTGTATTTCTGCAGATACTGTAGCACCACTTTTATCAATAATTGCGTCTACTTCCTCTATGACATCAAAGTAAGCTTCATTATTAGCGTATTTTACACCCGACCGCCTCCATGGTACATTTGACAGCTGACCAGAAGGCAAAATTGAAGATACACTGAAATGAAATAACAAAGAAGTCAAGACTTACCTAAAACTACATGCCAAGAACATTAATATCTTAGTTTTTTTATCTTTAGCAAGCATTAATATCTTTAGCAAGCCACCAATCGAACCAATCAATTTTGGAAAAAGATCACCCACCCTTAAGGACATATGTTTAGCTATTCTTTCTAATTTTACATTTAAGTTTTGCACACTGAGCAGAAAAAGTCACCATATTTATTTATACACACTCCTCTCATAAAAGAGAGTAAACAGTAAGCTCTAATTGGACTGTCAAAAGTTAGATTATGAAGGCAGGGCAGTGGTTTTATCCTTATACCATAAGTATTATATACCCTATGGTCATAAAAAAAGTAAAATACATACTTTGATTTACCGGTAACTGTGTTAGCTATAGTCCTCAATATGTTTGGAGGTTTAATCAATTCCTTCAATATGTTACTTTCAGTCGCCAACGGAAAACCATTGTCTAACATTTCATCTAAGAGCTGAAATAATAAACATTTATTAATTATGTATTTCTGCTCATAATAAACATAATCTATACTAATATTATAAAGAAGTAAAGTTTGGGTGTTTGAATATTTGTTAAATGAAAGGGGTAATCTCGGGATCTACTGAACCAATTTCAAAAATTCTTTCACTCATGGAAAGCTAATTTATCAGTGTGTGACATAGGCTATACTTTATCCCCTAATTGCCACGGGGACGGGAACTAAATGGGTGAAACCGCGGGGCGCTGCTAGTTTTGTGTAAATAAATATTTCTTGTGCCCCCCACAATGTATGGAGAAAATTATGATCAGTGGGGGGATTATTATTTATATGTGTAACGAATAATAAATTTAAATTGACACATTCCAAATTGCTAAGCTTAAACATACCTCATAAACAACAACATAATTTTCTTTAATTATACTTTCTGTACAATCTGAGAAGTAATCCTGAAAAAATAAACAATAATTAGTATGAATTAATTGGCTCAGATGAGATTCAAGATTCAATCTAACTGAGAACAAATATGAGGATAAATATTTAAGTAAGTACTACAATTAAATATATAATTAATATAAAAATAAATATACATTTCTGTATAGATAAATTAAAAATAATTTATTACCTGGAATGTATCAACAACTCTGTGCAAAAACTCTATCACAAATAGAGGAGCAACCTCCTGTTTGCACACAGCCACCAATGCAACACCTCCTCTTTGGATTGAGATGAGGTAGTGGTGTGGAGCGGCCAGCACTGGGGGCACATCCTATAAAATATATTTAGTTTTTCAATAGGCATCACATAAAGTATTTTATATTTTTTAATAAAGATATACTAACATAAGGCGATGCCCGTTGCGCTTCCAAATAGTAATCACATACCGATCTCGGTATAACACTACGCCAATGCTTTTCAAGAAACACATCTCTGAAATATTATAAATACAAGTTTCACGAAATGTGTACTCAAATATATTTCATTACAATGATTATGTATTTAATTAAAACTCACCCCGAAGGATTTATAATAAACAAGCTATGTATCATGATGTCTAGTAATTGTTAGTAATTTATTTTTATTACTGTTTTAGTGGTAACTGATAAACTTTCCCTTTTTGAGAGAGATTACTATGAGAGAGAGGGGAAGGAGAAATTGTTTTTTTCGACAGGCCACCGACTTGCCTTCTTTCTGTCATCAATCAAATCAAACTGTCGGGCGTGTCATGTCAATGTCAAGGGCTGTCAATTTTAATAAAAAAATTATAACTGGCTTCAAGGCTTTTTGAATCAACTTGTATGGAAGCAATCCAAATGTTTATGGGAAGCACAAGCAGTAACCATTATACCTACGTTAAATAGTTATTTGTTGTACAAGAGTGCAAAGTTGCTTTTTAACCGGGGCTCCAGTTGAGGACCGTGCCAGCGAAGGATTCTAAAATTGAATCACGAGCGCAGCGAAGGATTCAAAATAAGAATCCTGAGCGTCAGCGAGGGACTCAAAGGAGCACAAGGTTAAAAATTGTTTGCACTCGAGTGCAACACATTATTTTTCATCCCCCCTCAGCGAGGAAATTACTAAATGGAAACATAAAACAATCACAATATTAAATGAAAAGAAAATATCACGCGCAAAGCAATTTAAAAAATAAGTAAGTTTGTACACCAAGAAGGTTACGATCCGATTTTAAATTTAAATAAAAAAAAGTTGTTTAAAAAAAAACCATCATGGTTTGTGAATTCAAAACGGTTTATTCCTATTTCGGCACCTTCCCATTTCGGCACTCTTGAGGTCATTGAAAAATATGTAGCATTGAGTAACAGTGTTACTTATGGGTATTTTTTTAATGTGTAACAATGAAATATGTGTACAAACAGCATTCGTTCTTTTTCGTCGGTGACCGTACCTCCGTTTATCGACGTCTTAATTTCATGGGTGCTGAAATGGGAAGGTGCCGAAATGGAAATAAACCTTCAAAACATCATCACACTTAGTGCACACGTTGTTCTAAAATCAAATTTACTTTAACCTCTAGAGCGCAAAAACGACTTTAATCCCAGTTATCGAAAATGCCTTGGGTCCTGCACGGCCTGTCACAGCGACCCCCATACTTTCCACTCTTGAGATTAAAATCGACTTTTACCCCCAGATATCGGGGATTAACATACTTTCCGAGCTAGTGGGATGAAATAGTTATTTGTTATACAAGAGTGCAAAGTTGCTTTTTAACCGGGGCTCCAGTTGAGGACCGAGTCAGCGAAGGATTCTAAAATTGAATCACGAGCGCAGCGAGGGATTCAAAATAAGAATCCTGAGCGTCAGCGAGGGACTCAAAGGAGCACAAGGTTAAAAATTGTTTGCACTCGAGTGCAACACATTAATTTACATCCCCCCTAAGCGAGGAAATTACTAAATGAAAACATAAAACAATCACAATATTAAGTGAAAAGCAAAAATATCACGCGCAAAGCAAATAAAAAAATAAGTAAGTACACCAAGGAGGTTCCGAGTTTGAATTTGAAATAAAAAAAAGTTGTATGACAGTTTGTGAATCCAAAACATCATCACACTTAGTGCACACGATGTTCTAAATTCAAATTTACTTTAACCTCTAGAGCGCAAAAACGACTTTTACTCCCAGATATCGGGGATTAAAAACATACTTTCCGAGCTAGTGGGATGAAAATAGTATTTTATGATTCGTGCCATTATTTATCAAATCACTCAATCACTCATTACCATCTCATATCCTAACCAACCCATTGGCACCGACTTTTCACTTATTTTTTTTTAATATCAATAGGTAGCACATACACAAAGGTATTAAATGGCATCGCTTATGAGATGTAAGAATTGAGGTGAGGTGAGGTGTCTAAAGTCAGTTTTTTAAACGCAGTTTTATTTTTATTTTGTGTTACAACCTATCTGGTTAAAAAGGTCTCATCGATACAAATCAATCAAGCCCAAACACGAGGTAACTGCTGTAAGTCGTTGAGGAGTTCCCTTGACTGTCTTCCAGGTCCATCATCAGATCGACTCCAAACCTTCATTAAATTATACTTAATACTTATCGAAAAACTTAACAAAAGAACTAGTCACTCTACGCTCTTCGAAAGTTCCTCTCGATTTCTCTAGGATGCCATCAACAGACAACAGATCCTGGTTTCTTTGACATGGGACCAAATGGCAAGTTCGAGTAAAAAAATAATTTAGTAAGTCTGTACAGAATTGACGGAAAAATCGGTCAAATCTTTTACACACATTAAAAACATACCGGCCGAATTGAGAACCTCCTCCTTTTTGGAAGTCGGTTAATAATACAAATTAGTACAGCCTTTCGCACGAACTATAAAATAACACAAAAACTTCACATCCACACGTCCTATCCAACCTCCCGGAGCTATTCGCCAATACGCACGAGTGCCTGGCAGCGGTGAACTTAGTATATCCCCTGCAACCCTACCTTACCTCATGTTTAGAATAATATGATATTTATAAGATACTAGCGGCGCCCAGCGGTTTTAGCCGCAAATATCCCGATCCCGTGGGAATTTTGGGATGAAACATAGCCTACATACTTCCTCAGTATATGCTACCCCTGGCCCTGTATTTCAAATCAATTTGTTTGGTTCAGTAGTTTAGATATGAAAAGGTTACGGACACAGTTACTTTAGCATTTATAAAACATTTTTGTAAGGATTAATTTAACAAATTACTTATTCAATATTGCCCATCTACCTATTTTAGGTTTTAAATTGCACCAAAATCAAATTTTCAATTCATTGTTTTCCTACTGTAAATAAATTAAAAATATTACATTGACTAAGATAAATAAAAACACATCATAAATTTTTCTGAGTTTTAATGAAAGAAAGCTTATAATTATTTAACGGTTGGACTTAGCAACACGCTCCAACTCATCTTTCTTCTTGATGGCATAGGAGTTAGATGAACCCTTAGCAGCGTTGATAAGCTCATCAGCTACACACTCTGCGATCGTCTTAATGTTTCTGAAGGCTGCTTCACGGGCACCGGTGCACAGCAACCAGATAGCCTGGTTCACACGACGGAGTGGAGACACATCAACGGCCTGACGACGCACTGTACCGGCACGACCAATTCTGGTGGAGTCTTCTCGCGGTCCGGAGTTAATGATAGCTGTCACGAGGACTTGCAGGGGGTTTTCACCAGTTAGCAAGTGAATGATCTCAAATGCATGTTTGACAATGCGGACGGCCATCAATTTCTTGCCATTGTTACGGCCGTGCATCATCAAAGAGTTGGTAAGACGCTCAACAATTGGGCACTGAGCTTTACGGAACCTTTTGTGAGCGTACCTGCCAGCAGAGTGTGGCAAGTATTTAGCGTATTTCTCTTTCACAGAAATGTAGTCCTGCAGGGACATGTCCGACACCTGAACATCATAACAACTCCATCTCCCGAAAAGTTTGATTTCAGGAATGTCTGCCGGCTGGGGCAATGGCATGGAATCCACAGCCATGCTGCCAGCTTCGATAACATCATCGTTCCAGTTTTCTTCGGCCATGTTTACCTAGAATAAAACGACACAATTACTTGATTACAAAACACTTTACAAGTATGTAACACACATTACAAGTATAGAACAGTAAAAATACTTACTTTTCTATTCGGAAATAGAAAATATAACCTCGTGTTATACCAAAAGTACACGAGAAAAAGAAGGCTGAGAACGATGCCACAGCTTAACTAAAATTTATTTCTTTATGTTGGCTATACTTTTTTTTATATAGTCTGTGGTGGGGTGTGGTTACCAAGGAAGAATATTAAATGTTTGAAAATTTAATGAACTATAATATTTAGGAGTCTTTTCCATAGAGCACTAAAGCCCATTATGCGGCATAATGTTCAACGTTGAGTGCTCCAATTATTATACATACATAATGGAGCACTCTCGTGTGCAATCGATCCACACCATACCGAAGACACATTTATGTCTCGTGGGTTTTGAGGCGCACCACAGATTGACAAGAAAAAAAACCGTGTAAAAACCAGAATATGTGTCGTATGACATTTGACATGACAGTCACACAAGACAACATTTGATTGTAAAAATAAAAATTAAAAAAGTTGAATTCAAGTCAATTGAATGAATTGATTTGATTGAATTCAAAATTATTCAAAGGTACTTACTTATTTATTAAAGTTTTGATTTGTTACATATATGTAGTAATTTTAATTTAGCAAAATATTATCTTGTCTGTTTAAACTTTTGTCCAATCGTACAATACAACTTTATAGTTTGATGTAAGTACATTTATTTATCTAATTGATTGCAGGTTAAAAGTAAAGCAAGTGTTCAAAGTTCGCTATGGCTGCATTTAAAAATAGTAAAAATTTAAGAATTTTGACTGTGCTTTCTCCTAAATATTGTCCTCAAGTGAACTCTAGAAGAAACCTTAATCTCCAGGAATATCACAGTAAGGATTTACTGCGAAAACACGCAGTCTCCATCCAGGACTTTCGGATTGTAGATTCCAGTTTTGATACAAAACTGATATCTGATTTTAAGGCTGATGAATATGTAGTAAAGGCCCAAATATTAGCTGGGGGTCGGGGGAAAGGTCATTTTGACCACGGCTTCAAAGGAGGAGTTCATTTGACAAGGAAACCTGAAGATATTTTAAATTTAGCAAAGAATATGATTGGTCACAAATTGATAACCAAGCAGACTCCTGAAGAAGGTATACTTGTTGATAAAGTTATGGTGGCTGAGAGCGTGAATATTAAGAGGGAGACTTACTTCAGTATAGTAATGGATAGATCATTCAATGGTGCTGCTATTGTGGCTTCACCGGCGGGCGGTATGGATATTGAAGCTGTAGCCGAAAAAACTCCACACTTATTGAAAACTGTACTCATAGACATCCATGAAGGCGTTACAGACAAATCAGCTAATGAAGTGGCCGAGTTCTTGGAGTTCAAGGGTCCATTGAAACAGAAGTGTGCTGATGAGATTAAAAAATTGTGGAATCTTTTCTCCAAGGTAACAAACCTATAAAAAAAAAATGTTTAGTAAACCTTCTTAGAGCAAGAGCGAAGTCCTAAACAAATCTTAACAAAAAAAATAAAATTATATTTTTGAATTTACAGGTTGATGCAACACAGTTGGAAATCAATCCTCTGGTGGAAACCGATGATGGGCGCGTTATTGCTGTTGATGCAAAGATTAACTTTGATGACAACGCCAAGTTCAGACAACAAGAAATATTTGCTTTGGATGATGTATCTGAAACAGACCCTAGAGAAGTAAGTTTTATATTAATACTAGCGGCACCCCGTGATTTCACCCGCGTAGTTCCCGTTCCCGTAGGACAATGGGGATACAATTATGCTAAAAACCTTCCTACTGAATCACTCTATCTATTAAAACAAACTGCATCAAAATCCGTTGCGTTGTATTAAAGATCTAAGCATACATGGGGACATAGGAACCGAGAAAGCAACTTTGTTATATACTATGTAGTGATTATATGTTTTATTTATATGTTAAAGAATTGTAGTTAACATATCACATACAAATACACATCTAAAAATTAAAGTTACAAACAGAGAGATTACATAACTTGTTTAAAGTAATTGTTTACATTGGTAAATGTTATTGTTATAATATCTATCTTCTTATTAATAACAAAGCAAGTTATCATGTATTTTACATGTTCAATATCAAAAAATATATTTAACCTCAATAAAAACAGTATAATATACATATTATGTTGAAAATAATTATTCAAATTGTCTTATAAATATGTAATTCTGTTTGGATCCTAACAAGATTATGGCTGATTAATATTAGAATGATATTTATTGGTCTGAATTTTGTTATTTATGTATTGCATAAATTCAATATTATTTTGACCTTTTGGACAGAAATAATATTTTTTTATTGGAAAATTGACCTAACATTGATATCAATAAGTGTCATTTTCTATTTCAAAACAGTTATCTTGGTTCAAGAATACTGAACTTATTATTCTAGTAGATAAATTGTAATTATCATGTTATCAGTTAAACAAATAAATAGCATTCTCTTATCAAGTTATGAATTGTTATTTAATTTGGACTTTAATCAGCCAAATTATTTTTACTAGCAGAGCCGCGTGGGTTCTCCTGTTTAGATTCCCTTGATGCTTATCCCATGGGAAAATGATGAATGTGATTGATGAGTGTGTATGATATCATTAATTGACTGATTTATAGATTTAACTTGAACACCCATACCCAAATTATTCAATTGCTTATTTTTTAATATGCAAAAAGCCACTTCAAACTGTTAATTAAAATTCCAGCCCAGTGTAGAAAAGAATCAATACAATAAAAAATCCAACTCAGCAAATTAATTTTAAATATTCATTGAAATAGTCATCACATTAATAAATATTTTTTTACTTATTTTATAGAGAGAAGCAGCGTCATTGAACTTAGTATACATTGAGATGGATGGCAGCATTGGTTGTATGGTAAACGGAGCTGGGCTCGCGATGGCTACTATGGACATCATCACCTTGAACGGAGGGAGACCCGCAAACTTCTTAGACTTGGGAGGTGGTGTCGGACAATCACAGGTTGCTGCAGCATTGAAGATATTGGAGTCTGACCCTAAAGTGAAGACCATCTTTGTTAATGTTTTTGGAGGTTTGTAATTTCTATGAGTTTTAAAAAATATATATTTTTAAGTGTTTGTTTTTCATGAAGTTGAAAAATTGGGATGTTGCCAAAACACAAAATATTAAAATACATTGAGAGGCATTCACAATCAGAAAGAAAGGTCTTTGCCCTTCTTCGTCTTTGCGTGTTGGCACATATTTTTGAGGACCAGAGCTCTGCCACCGATATGGAACTATCAGTGGCCTTGTAAAGGTCCTCGTGTGTGCAGGCATCCTCGTCTTTGCCCTGTAGTGAGATGTTATAGGCCAACGCACTGATATTTTCATAAAAATGTATAATAATTAATTTTTCAGGTATTGTCAACTGTTTAACAATTGCCAACGGAATAGTCGCCGCATGCAAAGAAAACCCGCCAAAATACCCTCTTGTCATAAGATTGGAAGGCACTAACGCTCAACAAGCTCGTGAATTCTTGGAGAAGTCAGGCCTCCCTGTAACAATCATCAATGATGCAGACGAAGCCGCTAAAGCAGCTGTCAGGTTATCCCAATAAAAAAAATACATGACATTTATCTATGGTTCTGGGTCCTTACGATTCATAATGCCGTTATCTATTTATAAGAATAACATTACTTCCAAGAAGTAGCTTGGGCTTCCCTGTATTGTACTTATTGTTTTGTTTTTAATTTTGTTATTTGTTTTTAATGATAAACCAAAAAAATGACCTAATACTAACATTTTGTGAAGAAAAATCTAACAAATGTTATAGACAAGACTGAGTTTCCCTAAACCATTGCATTGTGGGTCCCACCCACCCAATATTAATTTCAACCAGATTAAATCTATCTGTAATGTATTAGAACTGGTTTAAGGTCAGTATGCTTTTATTTGGATAATAATATGTATGTAGGTATAATAATAAGCAATTATCCGTTTTCAATGTTACAGTAATAACTAAGACATTTTTGTATATAGATTTGTAAAAAAATATAGTATATAATTTGATGTTTTCTTTTATTTAAAGTCCATTTATTGGTTAAGCGTCATTGAAAATCAATTTCAAAGCTAATTTAGAGCAAGGCCCCATTAGAGCGTTGCGCAATTGCTAGCCATGGCTAATTCACTTTGCCGCGCCTCATTTAATGTTTATAAGATATAGTGATGGTCGGGTTGTGAATATTAACACTTTCACAGCGGAGCGTTTAGAGCGCCGCTTGATACGGTACGCGGGCGTATTTCTGCATAATTGTGAACATCATAGAAAAATAACGGATAGGGGTATATGGATAATTCTTTTTGTGTTTAAAAGATATACTTTTATATTTTATGGATAATAAATAAAAAAAAATTATAGTATATAAAATAATTTAATACGAGTAAAGTAAACATGGTCATTTTTTATAAAAAAAAAAAAGTCATACAGACAAAAACAGTCACACTCGCTCCGTACTCTCGCCGGCGGTCGACTGAGTGGGCGCGGGCGATCGCGAACTGTAGCTATCGCGTTCTTACTACATACAAACATTGTATATGTGTGTGTAGCTTATGAACTAAGCTACAAACGTGTACAAGGCGGATCACGACAAGACGTCGTGATTTTCTAATAAACATTTGAAAGGCGGTCACGAGTGCTACTCGTGATTCGCGCGTTAGAGAAAAATATGAATGCCGAGCTGAGGTCGTGATCCGCTGTGAAAGTGTTAAAGAACGAAAATACACATAAGTACCCAACGAAGTACCCGCACACGCTACGCACGTGTACTCATCGTTTTCAATGAAAATGTATGAGGTAAAACCCACCGAAGTACACGCACACGCTACGCACGAAAATGACGTCATTGATACATTCGTGGCTGACTCGGCTATAGCTCAACGTAGCTGAGCTGCGTGACCGTGGACCGTGGGCGTAGCGTGCGTGGCGGTGGGTTCGTTTAATTAGGAAGCAAATGAAACTCCGAACAACAATTAAGAAATACTTTATAATTTTTTAACAGAGCACATGCTACATGTAATTAAGAAACTAAAATATCACTACAAATAATTATTTTAAGCGCGGAATAAGTTTATTCTCCTGCCCTGCGGTGAGGTATCACTTTTACTCAGTGTCATGTTGTGTTGGATCTCCTCGAATGTGGGTAGGTGTTCAAGCTTGCCCCGAGCCGCTACGGAAGGTTTGCCACTGAGCATACGGCGGGCCACACGAACAATGTCGTCTGCTTTGATTTTCTCTGTAATTATAACGAATATAAATTAAATATTTACCTACGTTAATAGTTCATAAGTTAGCATTCGGTAAAACTGTCTCTTTGTTTGAGCGCTAATCTGTTGAAAACTATTCGTACTGTCAGCAAGTAAAAAAAGAAACATATTTAATGAATTTTCGAAAGAAGTTGGTTAAAAAAGGAAGTAGATAAATAAGGTATATTTTCCGTGTTGATAAGCAGTTTTGACTGGTACTTGTATGTATTCTTTTAATAAGATCGGCATTTCTACTCGACTTAATTATAAAAGAAAATACATACCAATTTCATTGATGAAGAATGATGGAGGCTTCCTCTTGCCGGTAGCTAACACTTGACGACCAACATCCTCGAACACGACCGGCCGCGCTTCCAAATTCATCAGTAACATTGATTGTAATTGGGTTTTAGCTCTCTGGAATATATTAATAAACGTCAGTTTGGGATTCAAAAGATGCATTTATAAATGTCAAAAGGTCTATTCGCCCTGACTGTGCTCGATTTCATTTTCGATCATTTTGTTCAGTATTTTGTGCCGATAATAAAATGAACTACACAACAAAAAAACAATTTATTTCAGTCTTAAGTTATGCCATGACCAAGCGACATAATAGATTCATTTTTATGTAGATCAGCAATTCGCTTTGGTATTGTACAGAAAATATTATTTTCTGCATATTGTGTCATCTACAGAAAATGCATTTAAGTACTTTTTATTTTAGAAATAAGTTATTTTTCAAGTTTTATTTTAATTTTCACAGAGAAATAAATCATCATCATCAGCTCATATATTATATGTCCCCACCGTTGTCTCCCTAAATAATAATTCATAGGATTTTGAAAAATGCAATAGAAAATTTCGCCACGCCAGGACTTGAACCCGGAACCATGCTATAATAGTATGAAGTAATTCTACATACCCGTAACTCCATCTCGCCGACCTTGCCGGCCATGCTGGTGAGTTCGCGGGCGATGACGAGCGCGGTGTCGTAGATGCGGCTCGGCGGCGACGCCGAGTGCACGCAGAACAGGCCCGTGTCGCCGTACGCGTGGTTGTACGCAGTCGCGTTGAACATCCAGTGATATCTGTGAAATTAGAGTTACCTATTTTACAAAGAATTACATAGGTGATATAGTTATGTTACATCGCCCTAGGTCACTAGGGATTGTTACTAGATTAAGAAGAAAATAGTATAATATAATATTAGTCTTATTTGTATCTTCAGTTCAATTTCTATGCTCCATGCCTAATACGTCGTTTAGTAGATACAGACTCTTGACTTAAAGACTGATTGTATGTTTCAGCAAACAGAGAAGCTAGAAGCGAAACAATATTAACCAATTGGTAATCTAATTGGGGTCCAGTTGGATTGTTTTATTTAAAACTGCAATTGCGTACTACGTGCAATTCAGTTGAATACCAAGGCCAATATACAATATATTATAGAAGCAAATTCTCACAAAGTATTTGTCTTAAATTCATTAAAACAAGTTAACTCAATAACCGACCTATTAAGGACGTTAGTGTAAAGTCTAGTGTACATTCCCTTGCCGGGCCCACCGGCGGAGAACGACCCGCCGCCGCCCATCATCATGTTCAACACGCATGTCGGCACGAAGTCGGGGTCGCCGTGAGAACAGCCTGGAAACAATAAACAATATTATATCTAAAAATCCATAAAAATACTGTCATTACGTATTAGTAGTTAGTACACAGGCAGTCTTTCTTACTAATATTATAATTGTTAAATGTAATGAAATACTGAGATAAATTAGAGCAAGGGAAAAGACATAGGCTTCATTATATCCCAAATTTTCTACGGGGTAAGCTTCCGCGAGGGTTTAATCGCCGGGCGCTGTTAGTGTGAACTACATTTAGAGAGATCTTAAATATTTCAGTTCAGTGACATCTTTGCTAACTTACTTTCTAAAGCTATAACAACATGTGACAGCTCCGGCAAATCAGATCCTGGGTACAATGGGATTTCACATTCCTCCTGTAACACAAATAATAATAATATGTAGTTTAATCCAATCAAAATTGTTATTAAGTATGGGAGGAATAAGAAACTGTGGAAATATGAATGAAATGCCATAGAAAATGAGGAAGGAGAAGCAAAAGAAAATTGATTTGGTACTTGGGCTAATATTAGTACTATTTTAAATTAACTTTTACAACAAATTCGAGACCGAAAAGTAAAATAAAAACTAATGACAAAACATACCTGTTCCATAGTACCAACATATTGTGCGATGGACTTGTCAACAACTGGTTTGAATGTGTCACTGTCCTCAGAGTGCCAAGTGGGCTTCATGTCTACAAAGTACTTCTCAACATATTTCACAAATGATTCATGTTCCACCTGGAAAAAAATATCTGTGAGTATGGGTCTATTTGTATAAGTTTCATTATGAAATGGCTATATTACATTGTTAATTCTTTGGATTTCCAAGTTAAGGCCCTAACTGCCTTATTTGCCTTGCATTTTTAGTCTGGTTTATTAAAACCTGGTAAGCATTTGACACCTTGTCAGTTAAATCTGATACTATCACTACTCTTGTGATAGTATTCAAAATTGTACTTATATAGATCAGATTGTAAAACCTGGTTTAGTGCTAAACCAGACTAAAAATGCAACACAAATAAGGCAGTAAAAGATTAACAGTTGATCTAACTAAAAAAAAGTAGTAGCACCCACAAGTCTAATTATGAAAAAACAGCCTGATTACTAGTACATATACAACAGTTTTAGTACTTTTATAATGTTGACTATTTTTCATCACTGTAAGGAAGAAGTTCTTATAAGAATTAATTCCAATTTCATTATGAATTTGCCTAATTACAAAACATAAATATTGTCTAATTTTTAACTTACCCCAACAGCAGCCACTACCATTCTGTCGGGAGTGTAATGGTTTTTAAGGTAATTCAATATTATCCCTCGGTCAATCTTATTAACATTTTCTTTTGGACATATCTTTGGTAGGCCAAGAGTGTTACCTTTGTAAGCGGCCTGAAATAAAAATAATAATTAACTCTTTTCCTTATTATGAGGGAGCTTATTGTACAAGTTTTCATAGTGTCTCATATACTTACTCAAAATAATCTCTCAGCTATTGATTTATCTATACTTTATTTCTACACTAGTAGCGCCCGCGGTTTCATTTTCGGTTTTGATTTTAAAATGTATGGACACGATATTTTTTGGTGTGATATGACTTTCTTAAAAGCAATTTAAAAAAAGTCACTTGTGAATAAAACGTGTCATTATTCAACTGTTTTTGCACAAATAAGAGCCCCTTTATGAGCAAGTGTGTTGAAAAAAATATTGCCTATGTCACTAGCTGATAATATACCTTTCCATTAGTGAAAGAATTTTAGAAGTACATAGTTTCAAAGCCTATTTGTTACAAACAAATCTTTCCTCTTTATAATATTAGTATAGATAAATTACAACTTACAGCATGTATCATATCCATGAGAATAGTCTCCTGTTCAGGCCTCATTGAGAGAGTCTCCAGTTCGAAGGCAACTGCTTGTCGGGCCGATTCCACTTCATCATCCGATAGTTGAGGTCTGAGAGTTACTTCTGCTAGGACCTACAAATATTAATTCATACTCACATTTATTGAAAAAGTTATCTTTGTATTATGGTTTTGAACTTAATAATCTATATATGCAATAATTTATACTTATAAATGTAGTAAACTGACTGTAAGAATAAAATTTCATGTCATTTAATAACTTATCATATAATTCAATACCTAGCTTTGAATTTTCTTCACATTCTTAAAATAATTATTTTATCTCAAGGTCAAATTTGTTATTTCTTAAAAACTTATGTACTTTTGCAATTTGATACTCATATCAATATTAAGACATAATAATACTGTATTTCATGCACATTTATCATAACCCTTGTTAACTTTGTAAGGAGAATTAAATAAATAAAAAATAATATTAATGAGTACCTGAGTGATTGCCTCCAATCCCCTGGAATCAGCGCTGGTAGCATACACTGTAGTGTCCCGAGAGCCTTGACAGTCACAGATACCTCCATGTCTCTCCAACTCACGCAGCATGGAATCACGAGTTGCAAATTTGTGAGTAGCCTACAATTTGATTACATGGATTTTATAATTATTGTTTAGTATTGGACATTTAAAGTCATCTATTGGTTATTGGATGGATATTATGAGGAGAAGATTTGTATCATAGTTATGAATAAACTTAAAAGGTGAATTCACAAAATTATTTGACTGTAGGAAATATAATTTGATTATTATATGGGAATGTTGATGTACAGTTAATATCAGATTTATAAAATAATTATGTATTACTTACTCCAAAACTCAGTTTCTCTAAGAAATGGCAGATACCATTAGGATAAGATACTTCATATCTTGGACCGGAATCAATGACCACTGCAAATGAACATGAAAATTATATTGGTTTATCTATTATTTTGCTTGATCCTAAGCCAATTTGTATTGATATACAATAATGTTTCCTATGGAGAAACATTTTCAATGAATTTTCTCTTGATTTTGACATTATTTATAACTAACATATTAATATAAACATACCACCAGCAGTACAGAACTGTCCAAATTTCTTCTCTGAAGCGACTTTAAGTCCATTGCTTAGTACAGTGACTTCTGTTAATGTATCTTCGGCTTTAGCTGTAGAGTACACAACAGGAGGCAGGTTTGGCATTGGCTCCGAGAGCGGCGGTAGCGGCGTAACACTACGTTTAGCTGACGGCTCAACATATCTTTCGGGAATTTTGCTGTATCTTCGCACTACTGGGTTCAAACTGAAACCAAAATATTTCATCATATGCAACCAAGTTGCATTATAATATACTCAAGTAACTTTAGTGGTCGACTGAGGTGTCTTATCTAGTGAGAGACACACAGAATTTACAATTATTTCAATACAAAGCAAATTGATAATAATTCAGATAAAACATACCCATTTTTCAAAGAAAATAACCTAGTGAGATATTTGACATCAGCAACATGCGACATTGTAATGTAGAAAATCAATTAAACAGATTTTATAATTCTGGAACAATGAGCTCAAGAGGATGAAAGAAATATATTTTTAGTGCATTTTGCTGAAATAAATTTTATTTATTCAAAAAACTTCGCTTGAGTTGAGCTATCAAATTCAAAGACCTTAAAGAATGAATGAATTGAACTGACTGTGACTGTACAAACCACAGACGAAGTTTTTTTATCTGTGGTACGAACGAATGAACAATTGAACATGCATGAGCACATGAAGTTGTAGGTAAAACATGGAGCCCACACTTCGAATACCTGAAGCATACTTATTGTATCACTATCGCGTCTCTGTGGGCAGGCTCTCTCTTTCTAACTAAGGTAATCTCTAGAAAGAGAGAGTCTGACTAAAATGAGAGATCGGCCCACAGAGACGTAGGTATTTGACTCAAGCTGTTGTTCCAAGTTTGGGCTCCATTTTTTACCTACAACTTCATGCATGAGCATAACTTAAATACTTTGCTTTGGTGCGAATATTGGGGCCAAATTGCGGTGACGACAGTCCGCAGAAGCCATAATTCAATTGTCATATTTGTCATTGTCAAGAATGTCAAGACTAGAGATTTTTGAATTTCACAACTTTCATGCAATTTTCAATTCAAATTTCAATTGGTTTGATTTGACTTTGTGGCACAACAAAATATTTATAATTTTAAAGTGTAAATGTTATTCGAATATTCTTGACGTGACCTCAATCATGAATACCAAATGAGAAACACACTCTTCATGCATGAAATGGAATTACCAATTCATAAAAGTTTTTTATTGTTATGATAAGAGCCAAATGGTCTACGGTATCTGTTTAACATAAGTTTTTGTATAAAACTTAGTAGGTTGTGGTTTTAGTATAACTAAATAATGGCTCTTAAATTGTGTAACATATTTAAAAGAACCCTTTCTAGTACTAGCAATAGAGTGCCTCAAGTATGCATTGTAGGAGCTGGACCAGCGGGGTTTTATGCTGCAATGCATATCACTAAATACCTTAGCCCTGTCAATGTGGATATTTACGAAAAACTGCCAGTCCCATTTGGATTAATCAGGTAAATATTAAGTATTTAAATTCTCTGACTTTACTATTGTATGTAGTTGTTTAATTTTAAAAAATGTTTTTTAATAGCAGTTATTAGGATAATATTAAAATATTATACCCTTAATGAAACAGGTATGGTGTAGCTCCAGATCACCCTGAAGTTAAAAATGTAATAAATCAATTCACAAAAGTCGCTCAACAGCCAAATGTGAATTTCTACGGCAATGTTACTCTAGGAAGGGACATTAAATTACAACAACTGAGGCAACATTATGATGCCGTTATTCTGGTAATTGACATTTCTTATGGTTATTTTTTTCAAAATAAGTATATTATTTTTTTAATCTACTGTCTTAATAGAAATAGACCATTAATGTGTTAATAGAGATCCAAATAGTGAGGTCTAATTGAATGAGTGAGAAAGGCCCCTGATGAATGACAAAGCATGCAAGCCTTCTATTGGCTTGTACTTATTTTTTATTATTATTACATTCACAACATTATATTGACTTGTGTTAATATTATACTTTTCAGAGTTATGGGGCAGAAGAAGATAAAACTCTTGGTATTGAAAATGAAGATGCTTCTAACATAGTTGCAGCAAGAAACTTTGTTGGATGGTATAATGGATTGCCAAGCGACAAGAATTTAAAAGTAAATATATATTTCTGATAGCTATATTTTTTCCTAACAAATTATTATGATTACTGTTACCACTATCACCATGTTTGGTTTCAGATTGACTTATCATGTGAAACTGCTGCTATTCTTGGACAAGGAAATGTGGCCTTAGATGTGGCAAGAGTCCTTCTTACTCCTATAGATGAATTAAGAAAAACAGATATTACTGAACATGCTCTTAGTGCCATAGCTGAATCAAAACTGAAAGAATTGTACCTTGTTGGCAGAAGAGGTCCTTTACAAGTGGCATTTACCATTAAAGAACTGAGAGAACAACTAAAATTGAAAAACTGCAAAACGATTTGGAAAGAAACTGACTTTGAAGGCATTAGTGAAATAGTTGGTGACTTGCCCAGGCCAAGAAAAAGACTTACAGAACTTATGCTTAAATCAGTCAATGAAGCTAAAAGTCAGACTATTTCTGCCAATGATAAGATATTTAGACCTATATTTTTTAGAAGTCCAAACAAATTTTTAGCAAATAATGATAAAAAGTTGACAGGAATTGAGCTTGTGTGCAACAAACTTGTTGGAGACAAGTATGATGAACAAAAGTGTGTTGGCACAGACAAGAAAGAAGTCATTAACTGTAGCTTAGCATTTAGAAGTATAGGATATAAAAGTATTAAAGCAGATGAAGACCTTGTATTTGCTAATGGTTTAGTAGCAAATGATAAGGGATGTGTAATAGACAATAGTCCAGAAGAGGCAGCTAGACTTTATGTAGCTGGCTGGTTGGGCACTGGGCCAGTTGGTGTCATTCTCCATACTATGGGAAATGCATTCCATGTAGCAAAAACTGTATGTGAGGATCTAAATAAAACTAATCTTACTATTTCAAAACCAGGTTTTGAAGAAGTAAAGAAAAAAATTCAAAAGAATACTGACATAATCAACTGGCAACAATGGGAGAAATTAGATAAGTATGAAATAGAACAGGGTAAAAAAGTAGGTAAACCTAGAGAAAAGGTTTGTGACGTAGAAAAAATGGTTGAAATATGCAAATAAGTTTGCTTATTATTGTTAAGTGTTATATCATTATATGTTTATAATAATATTGTACTGAATCAAATATTTTTCATATACTTACCTATTATATTATTTTATTAAAGTTTTATTTATTTAATTTACTCTAAATTGCTTCGGCTGTTATGTGGCATGTACACCCTCTGCCAAGCCGTGGGTACCGGGTTCCATTCTTGGGACGGCTTGGCTTATCTTATAGTGACACACAGTAGGCATATCCACTGTCAATTCATTACTGATAACGTCTGCTCTGCTTTGGATATTATCACACAAGCTACCTCTCGAGTTAAAAGGACATTTTTATATTATATAAAACAAGTGTTAAGTAGCTAATAAGTTAATGGTAGTTTTAATTCCATTCCTTAGTGGTTCTGGGACGTCTGGCCTAGAAGTCCCAGAACCACGACACGAGTTCAAGTTCAATAGGGATGTCGACTAAAAAAATCTAATTAGTCGGTCAAATAGATTTCGCAAAAATATTGGACACGTATTTTCTCTTTTTTGATACAAACAAATAATTAAGACGATATAGTGCATAGAAAACTCGTGTGTCGTCACAGCTACGTACATTTTTTACCAAGAATTATCGTCACAAGCCCCCACTCCTGAACTTTAATGCGTTATAACTAAGTCAGTTTTATTAATTTGATAAAACAAAAAAATACTTGTCTAATATTTTTTCGAAATCTATCTGACGGACTAATTAGAATTTCATTTTGTTTACCCAGTCGACATCCCTATTACTTAATAGGGACATAAAAGTAAATTGAACTTGAACTTTAATCGCCAGACCCCAGAGGTTTCAAATATTTTTGTTATGTACATCTGTGGTATTTGATACCGTTCTGTTGTTTTTCTTCATTGACCTGTCACTTCCGTCCGGTGTCATTATTCCACAGACCTAACAAAAATCGATATTTCTGCATGTTGGTACTACCATCAAGGTGTCAATTTTAATATGACATTGACAATTATACTTACAACAATAACCTCAAAAATCGCTATCTTGCTCCGATTTCATCTTGAAGTTATTATAATTTCATTAGATTTCTAAATAAATAACGCTTAACAAAGAGTAGAAGATATTTTAAAACCTTGTTAAAATTATAACTGTACTCATAGAGATATATTAATTGAAGAGATTGTGTCTAGTAACAACAAATCAACATGGCTAGTTTACCAACAAGTGATTGTGTTAAACTTGGTGATTATATTGTAATACAAAAGCAAAACTACAGAAAATTACATAAGTTTAATAAACCTAACTCCAGTATTAATCTGGGAAGAGACAGTGTCAATCTGAATGGTATTGAAGGTCATAAATATTATTCTTATTTTAAATTATTATCCACAAGCAGCAGAAAGAGTAGAGAGTACTCTATAGAATTTACAGAGGAGACGGTAAATCTTAAGGATGAGATAGATATCAAAGTATCAGGCAGTGATAACAGGAATATTCTGGATGATGGCCGCTCCCAGAAACTCACAGCTGCAGATATTGAAGTTTTAAAAACAGACGGCAACAAAGCCTCAGACATTGTGGAGACATTGATAACAAACTCAAATACTTTTCACAATAAGACTGAATTCTCACAAGAAAAATATTTAAAGAAAAAAGAGAAAAAATATTTTGAGTACATACAAATATTAAAACCTAATTTAAGAATGATATCTGAGATTATGTACAAACTGGAACCCAGTAAGATACAACATTTGAGGATAGATACACTGTCTCAAATATTGACACAGGCTAATATTTATTCTGATGGTGTGTATTTATTGTATGATTCGGGATCCAACGGTTTACTTTCCGCTGCAATATTGAGTGCAATAGGTGAGAATACAACTGGTAAGTTGATTCATATGCATCCTGGAAACATGTCACAGAAACAAGCATTGTTAGCAATGAACTTCAAGGAAGAGCAACTCAACAGATGTATATCAGTGAATGTGTATTCAGCACTGAGACAGTATTATCAAGGCACAGATGTAAATAAAGAATTAAATGTTGAGAATCCACTTAAGAGAAAATTGGAAGAGGAAGATGAGGAAAGGAATAGTAAAGTTGCCAAGATTGATGAAGGGCAAACAGAAACAGAGAATAATAGTGAGGAATCTAATAAAACAACACTCCCAGAGCCTAAAAAACCAAAATGGCATTTTGAAAATATTGCAGCAGCTGACCTTTTGAAAAACAAAGTCGATGGACTAATCATAGCAAGTAAAGAAGACCCACAAAATATATTTAAAGAATTAGTTGATTTTGTCAATCCTGGACGTCCGTTTGTTGTTTATTATGTTGTTGCTGAACCATTGCAGCATATGTATATGGCACTCAAATCTATGGCCAATGTTTCAGCTCTAAATCTGACTTGCAATTGGTTGAGGAATTATCAGGTAAATGTGATAAAAATTCTTTTCATTCGCTCATATAACACACTCCTGAAAAAATATATGAATTCTATACTGCCAACAATAGGAATTTCAATAAAACCTTGGTATATTGACCTTATTTTGAGTATTAAAAAGTCATCACTTAGGATCTGTATTTTCTTTGTAGTAATAATTTCGTTGTTTTGTTATAGGTGTTACCAGAAAGAACACACCCTGAGGTGATGATGAATGCTTCAAGTGGATTCATGTTATCGGGATACATACTTAAATAAAAGACAATATACGTTTTTTTACAAATTTATTCATCTCTTTTACTCATGAACATACCATTTCTATCTAAATGCATTATAAAAATTGTATGAAACATGTGACATGCATGAGTTGCGATTTAATACAAATTTCAGGCAAACACAAGTTACACAAACTTGTTAATTTTAACACACAGTTTATTTATCTAAATCGATGTATGGATTCACTGGATTTTCAAAATGTTTATCCTAAAAATTCCACTTTTATAAGTATAATTTTTTTGTATAAAATTCATCAAATTGTCCAATATTTTTCAAACGTATAAAATAACACACACATACTCTTGTCGTAACAGTAAACTTTCTAATAACTGCAGTGAAAGGAATGTAAATCAGTCTAGATGTAAGTGGTTTGCGTTTGGTGAATTGTTCATTGATTAATATTTTTATACTATGATATGAAAATAACTTAATGTCACTATTCGAGAGGAACATTGATTGCTGCAGCGTATACAATGAAATAAAATGAATTTGGCACTTATCTAATAAAATTTAAATTCAACATTGGCTGTGCCACTAAATACATATTCCACCGAAACAAACATAATGTATGCAAACAAGTGTCCTGCACATGTACAATTGCAATTTATTAGATATGGAACTTATAGTACTAAACACGATTGTATATAGCCGTTAGCACCAATGCAATATAAAGTTTCCTTACAAATGGGGAATGTGAAGTAAACAATGGTATGACAATTCTTATTATGCAAATATAGAAGCAGCAATCATGGAAATACGCCTAAAAGCAATTCATATAATACAAAATCTATATCAAGCTTGCGCTCTTGTAAATAATGTGTGAGTTCATTCAAATAATTAAATAGAATATATTAATTACTCATATATTACATAGTATTATCATAAAAAAATTTTTTCATTTGTTATAAATATCAAAATAACTAAACCTAGTATGTTTTCTAAACATAAAAGCCAACAAAATTACGGAAGTTTAGAGATCTACGTATTACCACAATTTATAAAATAAAACTCGATTGTGGCTGGCGACAGGTGCAGAGCTAGCAAACAGCAGCAGCCGTCTTTATATTCGGATTCACTAACAGGCTTTCTATAATTGGGGCTGAAAGCCTTTACGAATCCAACAAGCATTGCACATTTCATTCGAATTCAATTTAGTCGTCATACGAAACTTCGATTATTAAAAATCTAAACCGAGTAATACTGCACCGGAGTTTGCACCAAAAGATATAATATTTATAATGCAGTATAGTTAAATATAGTATATAACTTTGGTATTGGTGTTATTGAAGGCGTACAGCGTGCACATTGTCCGCTAACGCCGCGTACACACGGCCGCCACTCGCCCATACAATAAACGTTGGTTGTAGCGAGGTCGGTTGCGCATGTAAGCAGCGTAAGCCGTAGCGTATGGGCCCGGAAGCCGGCGGTGACGTCACGAGCCCGTAGTATCCGAGCCGCCGGCGCGGCTCTCCGATAGCTATGAGGAGTCTTCGTCGTATGCCCATGCTCGGAAATCGCAGCTCTCATCGTAGTCGTCCTGCAACAAAGTAAAATAATGTAATAAGAAAAGATTAAATGTTTCAATGATATGAGCGATACTAAAGTTCACGGGTGTGACCACGATAGTTGAAAGTAGCAACCTCTTCTAAACTATTTAGAAGACGGAGCGTTACTGCGGATCAAATTGAAGGCAGCAGATTGTCTCTTTAAGGAGTTCCAGTGCTCGAAATCCCTAAAAAATAAAAAATATATCAATCATAAACTTACTGCCATCCAAGCATGATCAAGGACGTCTTCAGCGGCGAATCGCAGCTCTGGTTGCGGGCGCAGCATGTTGGCGACGAGGTCGATGGCGCCGGCCGACACGCGCTCCCAGTGCGGCGCGGGGAACTCCAGCCGCGCCGACAGGATCGCGTCGAACAACTTCTCCTGGTCGCCGTCCGGGGACGAGAACGGAGGGAACCCGCATAGTAGGATGTATAGGATCACACCGGCTGCCCATACGTCGATCTGTCGATAGATAGATTAGATGTACGTATTATAAATGTTATGAATAAATTAGGATGAATGTAAATAATGTGGGTTTGAACAAAACTATGACAAAACGTTTCAATTTTTTTTTGGTTTTAGCTTATGATCAAAACACAAAATTTACAAAAGTGTACGATATGTCGTACGAGATTACCTAGATTTCTATGATACAAACTCACATTTTTGTTATAACCTGTAGTTTTGTATCTAACAAGACATACCTTGAGCCCATATCCAGTCTCTAGTAATATCTCCGGCGCTACATAAGTAGGCGTGCCACAGACTGCGTGAAGCGGACGCCAAACTTCTACCGCGAGACCAAAGTCAGCCAGCTTCAGGCCTCGTATACTGCCGTCCATACCGACCTCTACCTATAAGTGTAAATATTGTCAAGCGTTTATTATTATCATTTCATGGATTTCTATTTTACTAGGATATTTTCAAATTAAAATGTACTTTCACAGTAATACATAACATACATAATATTATTTCTACACATGGTTTATAGAAGTTGCATTTTTTTAAAACTATCTTTTAAAATATAATGATATCTGTAAGTCATGCAAACTTCAACATCGATACTGTCGTAGAACGTAGTCGGCAAGATGTCTTTATGCAACTTATAATGTATCAATCCTTATTGTGGCAATATCACATCCGATCCGAGTCATCCGACCATATTCTACGTAGTATCGAAAACGAATGAATGACAAAATTAAATGATTCAAATGATATTGTTAGTCTTACCAATAAGTTTTCAGGTTTGATGTCACGATGCACGATAGAAAGCGAGTGTAGATAGGCGATAGCTGATGTTAGGTGGCCGATTAGCAAACGCGCTTGTGGCTCAGAGAATTTGGAAGCGGCCGCGATACTATCGAATAAATCGCCACCTACAAACATTCATCGTATATTTATATGATGACCATCACCACAATAGATATATTACCTACATTCGTATATAATTTATTTTTGTGACTGTATTATCAGTAGGAGAATGGTCTTTGCACTATGGATATATCGTCTGTGAACCGGCAATCGGTCCTATCTGAAAAATTGCCTAAGTTTTTGTCACCAAATTGTCCTATCTTATTTTAAACCACTTAATTTGTGGTTGTATTTGAAACAAGAATAAATAAAAAAAGGTTCAGAGACGATATATAGGGTTCATACAGACTGACACTTTACTTTTATATTCCAGGAGGATTGTGATAGCTATGTAATGTACCACAAATGCTACACTCCATACACAAATGGAAGAATCAGAAAACGATGTATGGGCTTTCTGAATAGGTTACAGACACATGTAGATAATTATTATTATTGTTGAAAATCTTTAAATCTGTATCTATATAAACACTTGTAACAGAAGTACTAAGCGAATGATATATTGATATAAATAAATTATAATAGTTATTGTATGATAATGATATTATTATATGTTCTTTAACTAAATACTTACCGCTAACAAGTTCCATGACGAGGAACAACCATTCGGGACTGTCCTGCTCTTCAATGAGTGATACAATGCGGGGATGACAGAGCTTTCTCATTACTCTTACCTGCAATTATGATAGAATTGGATTGAAAATATGTATAAGATGTCAATAAGGAAGCAATGATTGCTACTAACTATGTATTACGAGTTGTCTGTGTTCATCTGTACGGTCACGGAATGAAAAGGTTCGTCACCTTAGAGTTGGTTTTTTCTTGCACTAGTATTTCAAGAAACAATTATACCAACATACAAGTGTAAGAAACAGTGATGCTAACATTTAAATTAATAGAATGAAGTTTGCTATCGAATAAGGTTTTGCTTGATTTTTCTATCCTTTTTTAAACACTGCCTTGTGTGCGAGGCATATAAAAACTTCTTTGATATTTTGCAATGATGACATTGACCGATTGACAATAGTTTTAACAGAAATAATAATGGTAGTTTGAACCAACAAGAAGGTTTTAGTTAATCAAAAATCTTGTTGACTAGATATTTATCCTGTCAAACAACACTGATCTGAATAATTTTGAACTTTATTATCGAGCAGTAGAACATTATTTTCCCTAACCCGAGTCTATTCTTTACCATAGTTTCAAAAGGTAATATGATTTCGCGACACATTATACGAATCAATTTGAAAATTGACGAACCTTTTCATTCCGAGACTGTACATATGGACGTTTTATTTGAGAAATTGACAATTCCCTTTTAATTTATATGTTTATGATTCTTATAAGGGATGATTTCTGAGATAAAACATTTATGTCTTCCCCAGGATTTCAAACTATCTTCATTCATACAACATTCATATAAATCGGTTCAGCAGTTCAATGGTAAAAATTGACATTACTTTCGTTACAATTTTTCATCATAAGCATAATAATCTTATCATAACTCACTTCTGCTTCAACGTAATGTTCCTTGCCTTTGCATTTCGCTTTGTCTATAACTTTAAGAGCGTATTCCTTTCCGTTAGTTTTATCCCTACATATCCGAACAACTGCGAAGTTCCCGTCACCTGAAAATAATATGGAGAAATTATAACTACGAATAAATATTAAAAAGAAACTGGTTTGTAACCAAACAAACGATTAGACCATAATAACAATAATCAAGTGTAATGCCTAACTGCCATAAACTACAAAAAACGATATAGGCTAGTTTTTATCCTGGTGCATGAGCATGACTGTGCGTGATAAAATATATAAATAAAATATATCGACACCACGATATAAAATCGATTTCGCGAGCATTACCAAATGAATTATGGCGTTATGATAAAATTAAATATGGCGGGTATTTTTATCATATTTTGACAGTTGGATGTAAATCGCTATATCTATCGCGTTTTCGAAGTCATGCTAGCCCGGCTGAATTCTCTATGGGATCAGCAGAAAAAATATGTTCAAAGTTGCAGGCTGTGTTAGTAAATTGCAAGTATATGAGTATTATCAACCGGTTATTTACATGTACTGATGAGATAATATAATTGCGTGAGAAGGAAAATAAATGATCGATTAAATACTGATGCCACGTTCAAAATAGTCTCTATTCTACATAAGTTATTAAAATAACTTGACTAAGGAAAACTACACATACAACTGGGCAGTTTGTAGCTATAATTTGAAAAAAAATTTGAAAAAAAAGTTCAATGTTTTTTTAGGTTTTTTTTTGTTCTTATTTTGAAGTCATAACATAACGCAAAGTAAACAAGGTGATATGATAAAGATGTTAGAAGTCAAGGCAACAAAATATTTGTGATCTAGATATAATATTAGCTCCTCTAAGAATAAACAGAAAATAATATAAACATAATATGAATAGTCGAATTAATAAGGTCATTTTTATTTATTTTTTTAAGTTTAACTGTCATTTAATTCTATATTATTTTGGGCACATAAAGTTGGCCCTGGTTGAATTGGCTTGCACTTGACTACAATTCACATACAACCTAAGATGGACTGTGCTCGTCTGGAAGATACCGATTCAGTCATGACTATTTTATTTTTGGGGTAATAACCCCATTTACACTATGCTCCTGCCACTGCTCTTCGCGCTGCCGGAAATATTTCCCTAAATTATACTTCCGCGACAGTATCCACGCGAGTGAGTGTTTTACTACACTCCCGCTCGCGCTGCTATCTTTTGACTTCCGCACAAAAAACGACACTCGCTGGAGAGTCGGGAAGTGGCAGAGGCATGAGGAGTGGCAGCGCGAGTGACCTATTTACATTAAGTCATTGCCCACTTCCCTGCCCTGTACAGCTGAATGTAAATGGGGTATATGAGGTGGCTCACCAATGATATTGCCGACGCTGTACTTGAGCCGCAGCGGCTGCGGCAGTTGCGGTGCGGCGGCGGAGGCGGGCGTGTCGCCGGCGGCGCCCAGCCCCGCCTCGCTGGCCGCGCGCGCCGCGCCGCCGCTCGCCTTCACCGGCATGCGCGGCTTCGGGCCCGTCCTGGGATACACATACGTCACTACTACCATTACTCCTAAAGGGGCTCCTCCTGTACCAACACTATATTATTACTTTCAAAGTTTTGATCAACACCTAAGTATACTTCTGACGATAATCTGGCTATAAGTTTCGCTAAGGTCGAGCCCTCAAAAGTCTCACTAAATAATATCGAAGTATGCAAAAACAACCCTAATGTTGGGGTCTACTTGTAGAAAACTGGATCTCTTGCGCTTCCGCATGGTTTTACTTGCCAAGCGAAGCGAATAATAAAGATTGCAAGTACTCTAAGATAAATACGTCATAGGTACATATTTTACCTTCAATCGAATAAATATCCAATCTAGTACGACATTTCAGTTCAGAGATTTGGCGCTATTGTTTTCCAATTCAAACGAAAATGAGTAAAAAATAGAAATTCCACAAATGTTTACAAAACATACCTTGAATTTCTTGTGATTGGTGTTTTCCTACATTGTAATACAGCCTTGCTTTCTTCAAATTCCAATTCGAAATCGTCTTGATTCACCCTGTTTGTATAAAATAATACATGTATTTATAGGTATTATAATATCAACTATAATCTAGTCTAGTCAATATAGGACAATAACCTAACTAAAAAAAATTATAGTTTAAAAAAACTAAAAAACACGCTTTTTATAGAAAACCGAACTAAAAAATAGAAAATAAAAAAAAGCGTGGGGTGCTTTTTAAAATATTGACACCATGCACCCCACGCTTTTTTTTATTTTCTATTTTTTAGTTCGGTTTTCTATAAAAAGCGTGTTTTTTAGTTTTTTTAAACTATAATTTATTTTCTACTTTTTAGTTTGGATTATTTATAATAGCTTGTTTTTTTAATTTTAAACTATTGCACGACTCATGATGCGAAGCATCAGAGAGTGCTTTACGATCGAAAAATTTTTTTCGCCTTATTTTGGCAATAAATTAACAAAAATCATATTTTGCAAATTGAAAAATGGAATAATTTTATCAAATTAGTGTATTGTCATCGGTCCTCAATAAATCTACAAAGTTTGAACGAAATCTGGCCGTTTAAAGTGGGTCAAAATAGCGCCCAAAGAAGTCGGTTACAAACAAACATACAAACATACAGGTGAAGCTAATAAAAAGCGTGTAAAAATATATTCTCGATCATCATTTCAAACAAAGAGCTTTTTTGAAAATTCAGACACATTAATCGAATAGGTATAATATTTTTAATTGAAAAGAATTATAGAATTAAGTAAATATATTTTTATACAGCAGAACATAATTTTATATATTGATGATTATTATAGCTGCTCTTCTGCAACTATTTACTGTTGACACTATGTTTACTAATGTTTATTTAACAAACATAGTTAGCTATTGAATAGATATAGTAACAAAATAACTATTGTTCTTTGACTGACCTCTCATTCCCGTAAGCGAAGAATACATCTTCGTCACCGAAGAACTGATGTAGCGCAGTCAATGGGTTACCAGACTGCATGAACACTTTCCTCACGCATCCCGTGTCTAGCTTGATGCATTCTGTGATAGCAGCGAGTGCGTGCTCCAACGTCGGGCTGTTGCGTTTGTTCAATAGTAATCTGCATACCTGTATGAAAATTTAATTGTTGAGTAATTGTTGATAGAAAATTAGTTATTCACTTTGATTGATACAATTATGTATGAGGTATCGAGACTTAATTTAAAGAAAACTCATGAAAAAGATTTGTCTATAATATAATATTGTACAGCTAAAGAGTTCGATTGTTTGGTTGAACGCTCGAGCGCTCTAATCATCAGGCCGAGGAATGGTTCGAATTGGAAAATTCTTGATGTGTTGAACCTATTTCTCGAGCATCAAGCTACGATCAATAGAAGGAACAATAGTAAGAAACCGCGATATACAGGGTGTGGCGTAATGAATGGACAACCTTGAATCCTGTTGAAGTATTTAGTATAGGAACCGCAGGGCACAGGTTCATAAGAATCTTAAAATCTTAATGTCACTTCAGAGTACCTATTAACTAACACTTCTAAAGTAATTAGCGAGGTTATCTTACATACAAAAAACCATTCGGTCCATCCGTTGGATCAAAGCCAAAGACACTGACCAAATTACCAAAATTTTCCGACACATTTCTATACACACGTCTAAAAGACTTTCATTTTCAAAGACACTTTTTTAGATCATCAAATGTGAAGCAAGTTTAATTGTGCTTTTCAATTTTATTCGCTAGAAATGTTAATCCAAGTTGGCCCTATAAAATAATATAGGTAATGCTATTGTACTAGCTGGGCCATACGATATTTGACTCATTCTATTTTATTGACTAAGAAAATGAGGACTAATATAGTCTATAGCCATAACACTCAAAGATAATGTAGCTCACGATTGGAATCGTTTAAATCGAATCAATATTTCCAAAGTAAAAGCTAAGACTTTATATTTTATAGCCTATAGCAGTAGCGTGTATTTAGGTTACCCATTCAAGTCTAATCAGACGTTAATGAACCGTAACCAAATAATAAAGTGGTCGTGGTTACTACTCAGTACAATATCCGTTTGTCTGCACAATCAGACCTTCCACAAGTACTACGTCATTAGGAGAAACGATTACGACATGACGACTGGCAATAACCACGCGAGCGGAACTACAGGAAAAGTGTTCAAACTGATATTTATAAATATTTAGTTTTTAAACGAACGCGAGCTTTGAACTACTAGCACTATACTAGCTTCGAAATACTATACTAAAATATAATATTCGAATGATACGAACGAGTACTCTTTACTATTGCCTCTCATTATCTTAATCTCGATATTACGTGCCATAATAAAAACAAATGACTGACAATATCGTACGATTTGTGTTATTATTGTTTTAATAGTCGAACTAATAGTATGTGTTTATAACGAGAGATCTTTTTAATAGGACTTTCTACATGCTCGTTTGGTTTTTTGTTGCTAAGATTCTACGTTACTTAAATTAAAGTAACAAGAAAATGTATTTACTAGAATATTTAACAAAGTATGTAAGGTGTGCATAACGCAGAAAATTCTGGCTAAAAGGTGGAAAAGACACCTGACACACATTAAGAACTCTACGCCTGACCACAGTGTGTAATCTAATACCAATGCATCATGGTGGTCGGCCGTAAACCTTTCGCAAATACGGACATTATATGACGTTGGATGATTAACGATACAAGTCTATAATCTCTTTCAATTTAATGAGAAACTTTGAAGGAGTTTCTACTTTTGATATACTTTTGTAGTGCTGTGAATAAATGTCATCATGTACAACAGTTACAACAGTTTCGGTCAACATCCTGTGTCTTATCTTAAAAAAATAGTAGCACAAACTTGAGGAAGTAGAAATAAGTACGACACATAATGAACTTAGGTATTAATATTACTCAGATCAGATGTTATCAACAAAGTGTATCAACTAGTTGCGATAGTTTAACTTGCGTCCATAATTGATTACCCTGTGAGATATTCGGGATAGTATATAGTCTATATCTATTAATGGTTTATGTGTGTTTCCACATTAGATTAAACCAAAATCCGTTCAACATTTTGGCCATCAAAGGATATAAACAGTATTACTTTCGCTTTTATGTCAGCAGGAAGATATAAACATTTGTAATTATACCATAAAAGTTGTAAATACTAACAATTTCCTTTTAAAAATTCGGCAGTCGTGAATAATAGGTAGAGCTAATATTATAATTGAGTAAATTAATTAGCAAGATAGGTGTGGTGCCGTCATTGCCATATTAGCGTCGGTCGGTCATTGACAGTACCGGAATTAGGTCATAGAAGTTTTGTTATTTTTGATGGCATGCTACTGATTCTATGAGCGATTTCATCATAGAAATATACGCGGGTCAATATCCGTTTGACAACTACCGCTTTGTGGGCGGTGAACAGGCGATTGCATACTGATACCAGCTGTGATTTAATATTCATTTACTATTTATGTATTGACTAACTGCGTCCCGCGTTATACGCGTAGGTGACATTCGGGGAAATAGGAATGAACGTAAGATAAAAGAAACTTAATTAAAGTTTCTACCTGTAAGGCACATAACGAGGCTTCTCTCTCTCATTTTTTCCTGCCAATTTTTATCTCATGTGCGATTGGAGTCGGTTTTTAGTTTAACCAAATTTGACGTAATCTCATTACGGTAAACTAGACCTCCACACCAACAATGGTTTTACCAAAAATGGTAAAATAAAATTGACTTTTTAAGCCCCTTTCCTCACACTGATCATTACTATTCGTTGTGGTATTAGACCAACGACCACGATGGATGACCGCACGCATGTTGATGTCAAACCCGTTATGTTCGGAAAATACTAAATACCTAGTAAACACGCGTCACGCATCAGAGATTACAATTATAAACAAATGTTACTTCTATAAACTAGAGTAAAAATATGTTTTTGAAAATATTTTTATTGTTTCGATTTATATACCTACTCATTTCATGTTTTAACTGTAAACTGTGTGTAAGCAAAAGTTTTTGAAAATAATATTGTTTTGATCTATACTTAAGTCAATATTTATTTGTTTATTAATAAATATGTATGTGTGTCATTGTAACACTGACCTTGCGAGGTTTCACTCCGTTCCTTATAATAGTAACTATTCGTGGTCGGACTACATTGTCTCCAGCCGGGCTCACTCTTGCTGTCCCGTTGCCAGTAGTGTTGCCGCTACCATTTGACTGAAACAATATGAAACTTTGTACTACTACTCATAACCATAGACATCTGTGGTTTAACATTTATCTAGCTAACTGAAATTTTGGGATAAAAAGCACCCTATGTGTTAATCCAAGCTAATAAAATAAACTGCATATGTACCAAATTCCATCACAGTTTAGCCCTTAGTAAAAGTAACAAATATACACACACATATGCAAACTTTCGCGTTTATAATAGTAGTGTGATACATAACTGATAGGTTGAGTGAAATAAAAATGGAAGTGTATTTAAAAAATATTTAAGTCTAGCGCTCTTAAACTTAGTATAAAACAAAATCGCTTAAACTACAAGAAGATGTAATCAAGGGCAGCTAGGAAAATCATCAGTGATTATGAAAACATACCTGCAAATACCGGGACACCCTATTATTAGCTCTCGCTGGTGAGGGACTCGCACTGTCGCTTAGTGATTCGGGACCACTAAGTCGAAATGACTGTGGAGTTATTGCACTGGCTTCATAGTCCAAACGTTTAAACGCTTCACCCACACCACCACAAACATAGGATTGGCCATCCTCGAGATCATCCAACTTTCCGATCTATACAGAGGAATTACACACTTATTGCATGAATTAATAGAGTATAATTTACAATAATTTAATTTTTAAGCTTTTTTTTGTATTACTCACCTTTCTACCCTCAAGAGAGTATATTGTTCTGACTCCACTTGGCAGACTAACATTGTCAACTAATGCTCTTGTCAAATCAGCTGTTAAACTGTCAAATGATCTGAAGAAAAAAAATGTAATGAAAATCCCAAATTTTAGACATGTAAAAATAAAGAAATAGGATCATAAAGCCAATAGAAGAATTCTGATTATAAGTAAAAGTTGACCTCATTTAGTTAAGGGACAAAGAATTTAGAGACAAAAGTTGTTTTTAAGTGGAAAAAGTAGATTCATAGTAAATTCATTCATATTAGATCCTAAGAAATCCCATTCAAACTCTACCCTATTAATCTATCATAGATCAAAGGGAATAAAATAAAGATAGCATCAAGACCAAAACTTAATGGGTAAATTCAAACTAATTTTCATACAAGAAAACTTATTGGAAAGTTTTAAAACACTGATTGATGTTAAAAATAAAACATTGTTTTGAGAATCTATGAAAATAATATATAGAAAATGTAAATTTGTTCCAGTTAAGAGCTTACAGGCCATTAATGTGGTACCTTTTACATATAGATAGTTAACAACATTGGTAAAAGTGAAAGTAAGTCTTTATCATTCAACAAGTATTCATTTTAACTTTTGTTATAATAAAATATGAAAACTGCTCACCTGTAACGCTCTGGCAATACCGGAATTATAACTCCTGAATAAAATTTATCACCGTTTCGAAAAAATCTGACTCGTTTAGCTTTCCGCGCTGGTTGCGCTCGTAACATTACATTACGTCGGTTCGCCCTAGATTTCATGATTTCCATATCGTTAAAATCTTTTTCGAGCTCGCAAACCGAGCTAGATCGGCTGCCGCTGCGGCTCAAGTTATTCTCCATCTGGAAGTTATAGAAAGTTAGAGTTGTGATACTAAATAACGGATCACTTTTTTACTATAATATTTTAACCCTCACCTTAATAATTTTTCGAGATTTTTGTAAAAAGGTTACTTTGTAATGGGAAATTAAGTCATAACTATCAATTCTGAATCATTTTGCACTCAAACAACACAAATCATAAATTCTATTGGAAATAACTAAGAAAAATTTATGAATCACAAAAATCAGCGCACAACAGCGCACCAACCAAATGAATGAACGAACTGAAGAAACAATTAGAGAATGAATGTGGTTGGGGCAGACACATCTCATTCAATATTGCCATTACCCATTACCATTTCGCCAGTTGCCATAACAAAATAAATAACCTCCTGGCTTCGTAAACTCGTTCCTTGGGACCTTTGGATTTAATTATTTCATAGGTTTGGATAAAAATGTCCTTTTTAATTGATTTACACTTTATTGTTATTGGTTATGACAATGTTTACCGCAACTAAATAAACTAGTGATTTTGTAATTTATTTATAGTATTTTTTATCTATGGTATTTAAAAAACAGGTGACGCATTTACCATCAATTTCGATTCATGTCAAAAGTGCAGACAAAGAGTGTGATTAGAATTTTGTATATTTCCTACGCATTTGTTTAAATTTTAGTGCAAAATGTCGTCAAGAAAAAAGGTACTTCTTAAAGTAATCATCCTTGGAGACAGTGGAGTAGGGAAAACTTCACTGATGAATCAGTTTGTCAACAAGAAATTTTCCAACCAATACAAGGCAACAATAGGCGCAGATTTTCTCACGAAGGAGGTAATTGTTGACGATAGAATCGTCACAATGCAAATTTGGGACACAGCTGGCCAGGAACGTTTCCAATCATTGGGGGTGGCATTCTACCGTGGGGCGGATTGTTGCGTATTAGTGTTTGACGTAACTGCCCCCAACACATTCAAGTCCTTGGAGAGTTGGAGAGACGAGTTCCTGATACAAGCATCGCCCCGAGACCCTGACAACTTCCCGTTCGTCATATTAGGCAATAAGGTCGACTTGGATAACAGAGCTGTCTCAGCTAAGCGTGCCCAGCAATGGTGTCAGAGCAAGAATGACATCCCATATTTTGAAACCAGTGCCAAAGAAGCTGTGAATGTGGAATTAGCATTTCAGACTATTGCTCGTAATGCACTAGCTCAGGAAACAGAAGCCGAATTGTACAATGAGTTCCCGGATCAGATCAAGCTAAATGCCAATGATAATGGGAGGAACAGGGACGGTGACAACTGTGCATGCTAGGCCTCACATGCTGCAAAGCTGAAAAAATTAGATATGGAATTTTATAAAGTAAAAACATATTTAGTATAGCATTATGTATTAAGATATATTTCCTTTTATATTATCATGTAAAAATGTATAGAAATATTAGGTACCTCACTGTTTTAAATGTTTGCTAAGCACATGTTTTTTAAATTGTTTGCATTGATGCACTCACACATTGATTTGAAAATTCAGCTCTATAAAGTACAATTTAAATAATTTTCAAAGTTATCTGGGCAAAAATTGAATTATGTTTAGCAAACAGTGAAATACTGGGTGTGTTTGGATGAACTTAGTTCATTGTAATCTTGGTAAATAGTCAGAATTCTGAGTGCAGTTTGAAACATAAACTTTGTTGCACACTTAGTAAATAAAATGGTGACAACTTACTTCAGAAATTCTAACTATCTTACTAGTTCAGCCTAACTCACCTTATGTCTTATAAAAAAATCTAATTTAATTGTATAATTAAAAATCATTGAGGTGATACATTAGTTAACATTATAAAATATAATATAATCATTATTTGGGTAATGGTACACTTTGTAAATGGTGTGTCTAATATTATATAGAAGCTGATAATTATGTGATATCATTGTTTTTATTATGATTTTATAGCTAATGTTGAAATTCCATTGTTGTACCAGTTGTTTTTATACTAAACACATTAAAAATAATAAAGTGTAAATGTTAATGAAAAGTTTTTATAAATAAAATCTGCCTTAGCCATAAATATAAGAACAACATCCATCCTTACAAATGTAAACTGTCTGATGACCAAAGCAGATTAAATAAAGGGAATCCAGTGCTCTGTTGTCTACTTACACACATTCTAATACTGACAAATATACATTATAACAATAAAACTGTACACAATCAAATATTTCTGTATATATTTGGACTTTGAATTTTGTTAGTTATAAGTAGCTAATATTATTAACTTGGTATACTGAAAATTGGTATGAGAGAGAACAAAAACATTAGAACAGTGTGAAGTGAGTCATTGACTCATTCCATGGTGTTTGTTATAAGGTCATGACATCATAATAGCAATACTCTTTTTAAGGTAAATGCAGCTTCGAATAGTTTATAATTGCATTATGCTTTTAGCTATAGGATAAATCATATTGTCACATCCAAACTAATTCTAGTTTTATATTTAATATGTTTAACATCATATTTATATAAAATATAATCCTAAAATTATAACATCCATATGTATGACCTCTTTAATTGTTTTAAAGGATAAGAATACCAAATTAGTTGAATTCTGGTACTATTTTAAATAATGAAACTGTCTTCACCATATTATGTTGATTTATGATAAAAAAGCTTTATGGCCTTGTTCTGGTTTTAAAAGTGAATACTTGAAGTCTTAATAAAGACATGATTTTCTTGATAAATTGTTAGAGTCAAGATTCTACTGTCTTTATTGAAGTAAAGCTGTGATTTGTTCATTCACTTGAAATAAAAATATTAAATGTTATTTTATTCTTTCTTCAAACTAATACTATTTATTATAAATGCCTAACATGAATTCTCAAATTTTATAACATCGCATTATATTATGTTTATGATCATAATATAAATACATTATAAATTTAAGATATCTAGTTAACTAATTAATTTACGCTGTAATAATGGTTGCTTTTAACTTTATATCAATAAAGAAAATTCATCAGACTTCGTTGTTTTCATACTGCACAATATTCTAAGAACACAGGAAAATCTACTTGAAGGTTAATTCAAGGTCAAAAGGGTCAGAATGCCGCTGAAAGTCCTTTGAAACAAATAAAGCGATCATGTTTTCAGTGGTAACTTACGCGTGATAGAACACATGGGAAGTTAATTTGAATGATTGTGAATGTGATAGTAATTTGTCTTATGTTGGCAAGTATTTATTTGATTTATTAAAATTGGTTGGAGAGTGATGTGTGATTGAGGGTGCGCATGCGGGGAGGCGCGGGCTGTGGGGGGTCAGGCTCAGTGTTTCAGCCGGCTTCGCAGGCCGCCCGCGCTCTTGACGCTTCAGTCTCGCTTGTGACATGAAAGGGCGCGATCCTTCACACTTAACACGGTGCTTCGAGCAATGCATCACCATGAACAGCCGCCAGGGAACGCATGTAACGGTAAGTCATTCATATTATAATATTGCGATATTCAAAGTATTAATATATTTTCACCTAGGTAAGTAACACAACAAGCATTGCCACATTGGTGTCGCGTTACAGAATCTGATCTTGTTTTACCAACGTGTAAGACATGAGTTGCACGTTGGCCTTGGTTTTTATAATCATTTTGGAAATTCAGGGTCTTACCGGTCTGAATTTCAGTAGATAGGCACTATGTGAAATCTGAGATTTATAAATCAAAGCCCGACGATTTTAATAATTTATTGACTACATAAAATATATTTTTCATTAAGCATCTACTTAGGTAGGTACTTACTTACTTAATAATCATTATGTACTTAATCAATGTTTTATATTAAATGTAGGTACCTATATTCTTTAGGGTTTTTATGGATTTACCGAGGCACCTTTTTCAATGAGCGAGAGTATATCCTAAAATGCTTAGAAATTACCTAAAGGGGTGAATTAAAGTTGGGTATGTTTAATTTTCAATAATAGTTATTTGTTATACAAGAGTGCAAAGTTGCTTTTTAACCGGGGCTCCAGTTGAGGACCGAGCCAGCGAAGGACTCAAAGGAGCACAAGGTTAAAAATTGTTTGCACTCGAGTGCAACACATTTTTTTTCATTCCCCCTTCGGCGAGGAAATTACTAAATGGAAACATAAAACAATCACAATATTAAATGAAAAGAAAATATCACGCGCAAAGCAATTTAAAAAATAAGTAAGTCTTATACACCAAGATGGTCCCGTTCCGAGTTTGAATTTAAATAAAAAAAAAGTTGTTTGAAAAAAAACCATCATGGTTTGTGAATTCAAAACGGTTTATTCCTATTTCGGCACCTTCCCATGTCGGCACTCTTGAGGTCATTGAAAAATATGTAGCATTGAGTAACAGTGTTACTTATCGGTATTTTTTTACCAATGTGTAACAATGAAATATGTGTACAACAGCATTCGTTCTTTTTTATCGGTGACCACCGTTTATCCACATCATAATTTCATGGGTGCCGAAATGGGAAGGTGCCGAAATGGAAATAAACCTTCAAAACATCATCACACTTAGTGCACACGTTGTTCTAAATTCAAATTTACTTTAACCTCTAGAGCGCAAAAACGACTTTTACTCCCAGTTATCGAAAATGCCTTGGGTCCTGCACGGCTTGTCACAGTGACCCAAATACTTTCCACTCTTGAGATTAAAATCGACTTTTACCCCCAGATATCGGGGATTAAAAACATACTTTCCGAGCTAGTGGGATGAAAATTAAATTTCGCACTCCTTTTTTATAGGCTTTTTTCGTAAGTAAAATATTCCAGCTTATCCCCTAGCTGTGATGATCATGAGACTCTACATTTTCTAACTTCGATGGTTCTCTTTTCAAAATCAAATCAAGGTCGTAAAGTGGTACGTAGGTCATTCGTGCGACCACAACCTTTAGCACAGTCACGGTGTTAAAGTAATATAAGTAAGTCCATAATGTGTAGATCAATATTCAATAATAAAGTAGGTAGGTACTTAATAAGTACTTATATTTATTCATTATATATCATTGAGTAAGTATTTATTTATAGTCCTAAATTTGTTAATTCGAGTTTACAAGTTCTACTTAGACTTAATTTGTATTTGCAGTGTTAACATAGAGTTTTTTTTAAAAGAATTTCAAACGTTTCCATTGGCAACTTTTAGCCATTGTGTTTAAAATTGCCATATTTATTGCTGAAATAGTAAAGTAGATTCAGGATGTAATAATCTAGGTCGTAAAATATTTAGTTTTGCAATCAATAACGTTAGGTACTTACCTATTTTCTTATATCCCTTACTTACTTTTATGCAACAAAAATGCACAATTGCAAATCTAAGTTACTCTATCTAAGCAGGTAGAGTACTTTACATAGGTAAATACGTGACTAAGTATCTACCTAGATAAACAATTTCAGTAAGCACGTAGTATGTTTTTAACTTACGTAAGTATTTTGTTCTTAAAACTTTTTAAGTACTTAGTAGGAACCTAAGTCTTCGCGAAGAATCTTACAAAATTACATTAATTATGTACAGAATACATTACACAAGCATAGGTAGGACTTAATGTGTAAGTTTTAAGATACCACTCGTACTTTCCTGTGTACCTAAATAAGTTACCTTAAGTACTTATGTTTTTTTTTGTAAGTATTTTTGTATTTGTTATTAAGTATACTTACCTAATTACTTAAACATTTATTTCTGCATCTTTTAAATCACGTGTCTATCTAAGTACTTATCTGCTGAATTCGCAATTGGTTTAATTAGTAACTCACAAACGGTAACAACGTTTTAATATATGTAGGTATCTACTATCTACTTATTTATTCGTTTCGATTGCCACAATCATCTTGCGATCGTTATTGTCCCAATTTAGATAAATTGAGATTATTGAATGTTGATTAGAGTAGGCACTTAAATTGGTTACTTACGATACGAGTATATTAGTATGTTGTTGCTAATTTGAATCATAAAGTATTGGTTGATGAAAAATACTTTAGTTCCTCTCGATTGTTAGATAGGTACTTATTTTGGTTTGCCATATTTTCCAATTCTTTTCGTAAGTGAATGATCGCAGATGTTATCTTTAGCTAACGTACCTAGGTACTCGTATCTACAAATATTGCTACTTTTTTATCTTAGAGATTTGTTTGAGTGATAGACGTTTTCTGTCTAGACAGTAGTAATTGGAGGGCTAAAGGAGTAAGAAAGGTTGGAAGGTTTTTCTCTTGGGTCTCCCACGCAATCGTCAAGAATTACGCGAGTAAAATTGTGGCACGCAGCTAGTAGTTATTTTATCAGAGAGACTTGAAATACAAATAACGTTCTACTATATTGTTATTTGTAACGTAGATACTACGTTATGACACGAACACATCCCTTCATGGTTTATTCAATTCTTTGTATTTTGTGAAACGAACCATACGACGTGAGGCAGGTATTTTGAAGGACCTGCCAGTTAACAAAACTTTTGAAAGGTTCTTTGTCTTTGAAAATTGTATTTGTCTATAAATATTATATGAAGAGAATTCTTGTAGTATTTCTTTATCGTTATAAATGTAGGAACACGATATGGGATTTAAAGGAATTAATAGGTATTACCTATCTAAGTTTGTGCGAAGGCAACAAGGAGCACACTTGCACTGTTCTGTCAGGAAAGAAAACGCATAGAATAGATTTAATGTTTTTTATGTCGGTTAGTAATTCTAATTAGGTACTAATTAGGGGATCACTTAAAAAAAACCGCGTAGTCGCTTGCTACTGTGTGAATAAGAAGGCGTTTATACACCCCTATTTTGAAAATATGGGACTTATTAAAATCAGAATATCTGTAGCAGTAACTGAATCCATATATCCAATAAAAATATCAAAAATGATAGTCGATTACTTATCTTTAAAAAATACCAAATAAATGTCGTATTACCAGACGGCACACTAGCTATCAAGTATTCTGTGACGGCTCGGGTCGATGACCGCGCTCTCGCATATCGCGATATCGCAGCGTTCAGTGTAGAATAACAATAAAATTCGGCGGGATTTTGAAAATCTTTGACTTATCATAACTTTTTAAATAAAAGCAAAAGAAAAAAACTAACTTCACTATTATATTGTCACCCGTCGTTTACATTAGCTGTGAGATAAGGTATCGCAATTTCAAAATAAGGGTGTATAGTTGTCGCGTCGCGACCTTTTGTATACTTATGTGTTTATTAGGGACCACTAAAGACACTAAAGTATAGGTACCTGACACACTAAGATTTGACTCAATAAAACGTTCGATTAGGAATAAAAGTAGCAATTGATTCGTCACCATGGGCAGTATGTTGTGACTAACACAATTGGAGAACAATTTCTATGGGTGCATTTAATTTGACGCCTGTTTCTATTCAATTGAAACGTAATAACAATGTGAACCTGTTGCAAATAGAAGCGTGCCAAATGGTGTCTATAAATTGCTATAATTTACGAGTTGATTTCAGTAGTGCCGTGGTTTAATGTTAATTTCAACGTGTCATTCTTCGCCGACATCTTATTATGTATTATGCGCACATAACTAGACAAAACACGTCTGTGTTACAATAATATACAACATACATATTCACATTCACATAAGAGTTCTAGAGGAAAATCGGTAACTACCTAGTTTTCGAAATGATATGGAACGATTTGAATACCTAAGTAGGTACTGATAGGTACCCTTTTTTCTAAATTGATTTGAATTGAACTAAGTAGGTATTGATCCAATTTTAGTCAATCTTTTTACATTAGATGCACTTAGCTCTTTTATTATTCGGCCGTGATGAGGCCCGTACGGGCGAAGAACCTACGTATCTGGTGGGGTGAGATTCTCTGTTCTGTGTTTGGATTTTGGAGGCTATTAAAGCACAGTCAGCGTCAGATAAAAAGTACACCCTAGGTAATGCTAACTTTGGTATTGCCAACCAAGGGAGGTACCTTATATTTGAAGCTGACCGTACATCAACGTACGCGGAAATGTAGAGTTCATCTAGTGTTATATAAGTAAGTTAAATTTGTTATTTTTGTATTAAGTACTTAGTTGAGTAGATATAGCGTCGCCTCTACTTATATGAAATAGATACTTAATCATAATTAGATATACTTTTCACGCTAAATTTCAATGACAGTTAATTACATACCTTGTTATACATTATCAGTTATTTACATATCTAATCCGAAACTAAGTATCCAATACAAATACTTACGATAGCAAATTGGTATTGTCTGTTGCGTTAGATAACGATTGATTAACTCTGTTATTCCTTAATGATATTCAGAATTTATTATATTTCAACTTTAAAAGATGATAGAATATAGATGATAGAAAAGGCTATCTTTTGCGAGCTAAATTCAAAATCAATTCAAGTTCCACACATTTTCTTTCTAGTTTAAAATAATTACAAGTAAGTATCAAAATTATAGAGACATAGAATTTGACTAAATTAAATTTTTATATAAGTAATAAATAATTATACTTGAACTCGGTATTAAGTACATATTATAAAGACAATTTAGTTGATTCATTCAAATATTCCCTAACCATTACTATAGCTTATGGTAATACAGTCGAAGTTTTCGTTCAAACTTTTCCTATAACTTTGATGAAGGGTCAAGGGTAGGAAACACATTATTTGCGTTGATATAACTCTCGACAAGTGGTTAATTACAAGAGTACTGACTACAATTATAATCTTCTACTAGGAACGTTAATAATTATAGCTCGACTTGGCAGTACCTTTAATGAATTTTGTACGTAGCTGTACTCAAATTGAGGTATATGAATTAGTTTTACTAACCGTAAACTTAATGGGTATTGTACGATGGAAATAGAGTAATAACTAATTACTTATCTAAAAGGTAATTATTTTCAATTAACTCTACGTATAGAGTTAGAGCTATACTTACTTATAGTAGTAGGTAATCCTATATGCGTATACATTAGTAGATTATATTGGGTTTTCTTAATGTATTTTGTATGGTTTGCTGGTTTATTATTTATTTTAGTATGAGATTTATTCTCATTATTTCTATAAAATATCTAAGAATGTATTACTCATACTGTTATTCCTTTTAATATAAAAAAAACACTACTCTACTCTACTACATAACGAAGTAGTATTTATCAATAGTTTAATCGTAACTTCAGTGTATTTTAATAGTAGAACTGGTGCATCACCCATTTAAATTTCATTCAAGTAATAAATGGAATGACATTGAGAAAAGGGCGAAGGACATTTCAATAACGCTTGGGCGGGAACCGCTCGTGCAAAGTTACATACAGAGACCGTACTAAAATACAGAAAAACTTCACGTTTACTTTGCTTCACATTTTCACTTCAAATTTAAACTATCGATTGTTTAAAAATTACATTTAAAATAAATTGTTTCATCTTTGGACATGTACCGCCCACGCTTTAGTTTGCTATGACATTTAAACTCAATGTGACGCATGCGTGGAATGTATTGATTCGTAGGTACGCTGTTGATTCCTCTCGGGATGCTTTAGCTCTTAACTCCTACTATATAAAAGCTTTTAGTTTAAAAGGACCTGTCATCAGACGTAACATAAAATTGCCTTGATTTGTTAGTGCTTATATGCAAATTGCCTCTGAAATAATGAATGGTTGTTCTTAAAACAGCGTCGGGTAACCAAGGACGCTCTGATAAAGTATTTCTTTATGAAAAATAAACCAATTTATTTTAATTAGATGGTTATTACAAATTGTCGTGAATTCGCACGTGGTGTAGGCATGGTAGGGACGTTCTTTCGTATTCTTTTGGAAAGAAATGATTCTTTATTGTGTACTTATTGGAATAGAATTTTACAAACTTTTGCATGAAAATAAATATTAGATCATTTTTTCGAGTCGGTATTATCATTAATTTTCATGATACTGCTAATATGACAATGTGTAAATATCTTGGTATTTAAATTTACTTACCTGCTTACTATATTATTAACTTATCTAAGCTTATTATTTATTTATCAAAATAACACGAAAATCTTCACCTTTAAATGAACGTGTTTGGGAAAACCTAGGGGAAACTTTGGCAATTTTACTCGAGTACCTACTTTACTACGAAAAGGTATTTGAAAAAGAAAAATCTTTTTAAAGATGTGAGTTTTAATTGAGTTATTACAATTTTACATAAGTTTTGCGTAGGTACTGTACATTTTCGACAGGTATTATTGTGGCAGATTTATGTATGCGTATGAGCAGTTTATTGCTGTTGAAACATTTCGGTCGATAAGAATAGCCGGTGTTCAGAGTAGGTAGGCTGTTGAGTAAACAGAATGTAGTTATGTGTTATTTCAGTTGCCCTACTCTGCCCTTCTATATATCAATGAAAACTGTTAACTTTACGCTGAATTAACACCCATTTTAATGTGTGGCCAACCTCTGTTGTAGGCCAGGTCACATGACATCGTTCGCAATCTCAGAATAACTGACCGTCGCGTCTAATTATAATACAGATCTTCGCTGTCCATTCGTGTGTATCCAAAACAAATAGAAAAGTTGAATGGTATTATGAAACGTCATCTTGTATCTTTGTATCAATATTATATGACATGGCCTTAGGATAATTATACAAAACTATTTTAATAATCGTTTTATACATTACGTTACACATACATTGTATAAACAAAGCTACGAGTATATCTACGTATTAAATTATAGCACAATTTTTAATAATATAAAATCACTTGTGGCAAGAAGTAGAGTACTTTTTATATACATTTTTAAAGCATGTTTCGTCGTTAGAGTAATAAGAAAGTTCTTCAAAATGAATATTTAATGAAAACATGTATACAGAATTGAAAACATTTCTTTTAGTTTATGAATGATTTTACTTTTAAAGTTTTGAAAAGAAAAAAAGAGTTTTAAGATTTTTATATAGCACTTATGTAAGTATGTTATAAGTATTCGTACATAACATAACATAATAATTCACTACATCATCTCATTATAGTAACTGACCGCTAACTAAGCTCGAAATTTGTATCTAGGGTATCAGAAACTACGCACACACTCATTCACACACACACCCAGACCGAGACAAACATTTGTGGTTCACACAAATATTCACCCGTGCCGGAATCGAACAACCTTACCCATAATACATACATACATATGTATTATGTTATTAAATTATATTCTCCATTATGTAAACCTTTGAAATTCACAGTAAATTCGTCCCTTTCATAATCATCTACCTACTCGTATCTACGCACTTGACTATACAGGTGAATATCGTAGGCTCTCAAATTATCTATTTTCGGGAATCCTTGTAATGTAAATTATGTAGTTAAGTTTACATCGAGATAAAGGGAGTTATCGTCGAAGGAGGGTTCGAATGTAGAGGTCGGATAAAGGATATAGGTTATAGGACATCCTTAGGCGACACACAGTCTAACAACTTCAACATAACGAGGGTTGGTGACCTTTGTATTACTGACTATATTCTTTTACGAGATAAGAAATCAAGATTTAAGTATAAGATTCTGATTTACTTTTGTTTTAAGTTTTTTTTTTGTTGAAGTAGTTTTTAGACTGACTCTATCTTCTTCTTCTTTCGTGTCAATGGCCACAAAAAGGATAAACCTATACTTACTTAACTAAATATTCCCGGACCAAAATCCAGCTACACCTATACCTACCAGCGCTAGTTGCCTTCATCAGGTCTTCTTGCGTGCAGGTGTAAGGGCACAGCGGGCACGACAGTAAGTGGGATATATCCTGCTTTGGAGCACCACAGTCACAGTTAGACTCCCTGGAATAGCCCCATTTCACTGACTCTATAATATATTGTCATTTGTATAAGGGTAAAACCAGAGACAAAATACTTAGATATTATGACTTAAATCTATAATCCATATGGATTTAAAGTGTATTTAGAAAGCAGAGCTAAAATAGATACAATGTAATGATGTCTACCACAGAAGGTCATTATCCGTCTATAGTTACATTTCATTCACCTCTAATCAACTTCCTAAAGGTGAATAAACCATGAATTTTTAAACACAATTCATTTGTGAGTCCTAATTCTATGTCAATTACTTACTTAGGTATGTATGTGTTACTAGCTGTGCCCCGCGGTTTTACCCGCGTGGAACCTTATTCCGTGGGAATTTTGGGATAAAAAGTATCATATGTGTTATTCCCAGGTATGAGGAACATCTGTATCAAATTTCATTAAAATCCATTCAGTAGTTTTTTGCGTGAAAGTGGAACAAACATCCATACATCCACTCTCACAAACTTTCAGCTTTATAATATTAATAGGATTTTTGAACGTCGATGTTACTAAGTTTTTGTTTCTAGTTGAATACATATTATGCATACTCTTTGTAGGTTTAAAACCAAATCATTTTGTTAACTAATTATAATGTTTCTTGTAGTAAAGTTTTCAAAATGATACATAAATTTAGCCATTTATGTGTGATTCAAAATAAGAATTGTATTTTTAAACATTTATCTATGGAACGAATTATTAAGCTCTTTAATACTTAATCGTGTTTATTTAAAACAGACGCAATTATGAATTACTTTTAATTATTATACCTACTAATCTAATTAAAACCACAAATACAAAAGCTTACTAATGAATACACATTTATATTAGAAAAGACGAAGCTTAATTAGTAGGGACTAAGCGAAATCATTAGTACTTAAAGTTAATTTTTATGCGGTGTCTGGCACTAATTGAACAATTTGTTTACCGTTCGTTACTCAACGAAAGTTCTTTTTTGTTTGAAATACTTAATTAGGTATTATATTTTCACATTATAATGATATATTACTGTTTTATTGACTGTTTTTTTTGTATTAATTATACAATTTTTAATCAATTTGGGAATCTCCATCTGACCATGTGACATGTGACCATATCATGTTAGGTACAATAAGTTACTTCGGAGAGTTCCCGTTGGAATTTCGGTCTAAGAAGTGTCGTAGGTATATTTAATTTTGTTTGTACTTTCCTGTCCCTGCATATTTGATGACCATCCATCGGATAAGTAGATAGCTATAAAGCGAAAGCTACTGCATTTGTATTTTTAATATACTACGTTAGTGATTTATGATCCGTGTTATTAAATAGTAAGAATGGAATAAACGTTTAAATAGTGATGTTTTTCAGATAAAAGAGTAAGAAAGAGCACAATAGTACTTAAATATTTGCTAAAATATTTTTATTAAAGGGGCAAACGATTCAACAAATCTTTTCTGTTTTACTCAGCATTGAAAAAATGTAGATAAATGTCACGTTTTATCTCTTGAATTTGCATGTTATTGATTACGTAAAGTGTTTTTTATTTTCAACAATAGTATCTTAGTATTTGCATCTATTTTCGTATGCGCAAATAGACTTTGAAAATGAAATGAAATTGTTTGAAATGTTAACAGTTGCTATACTGATTTAAATATTTCACAAGAAGAGATAGAGAATGAATTGGAATAATTTTATAGAGTATGTATAAGTAAGTACTTGCCGCGCAAATACAATTATAAAGGATTTGAAATGAAATTGTTTGAAATGTTTACAGTTGCTATACTGATTTAAATATTTCACAAGAAGAGATAGAGAATGAATTGAAATAATTTTATAGAGTATGTATAAGTAAGTACCTATAATGTATACCATTACTCGACTCATACCTATTATTTCTTAGATAAAATATAGCCGAGTATATTTCTCCGGTTATAAAGTTTCTTCTCATCAATTTAAACAAAGTCCGCTCAACCATCTAGCCTTGAAAATATTGTAACAAACGTAAATTACACCTAGTGGTGTTTTTGTAAGAGATGCATGGACTATATCTTCAGAATTTCTAAAGTTAAGAAAGATTTATTATATATAGATCTTTTTCAGGGGCGTTGTGCGTAATAAAAGGACAAGAAAGAGGGTATGTCTACCTTCTTTTGACAGATTTGTCTGCTCTTAAACAATTATCAAATCTACCCGCAGTACAGTCCAACAGTTCGTCCGTGATCATGGCGCTTGCAACAGCGTCGAAATATCAGAAACTCGAAATAAACAATATACTTACATGGTAAATATCCCGTTAATCATAATAATTTGAGTGCTAATAACCATGATAACTATAAAAAACTATACTTATTCTTTTTCATCGTATAGGTAGACACGTAATATTTTTAGGTAAAACAAAAAGAAGTAGTAACAATACTTAATAAGGTCACCGAATAATAACGAGATTAATAGAACAACTACAAATTGTAATGCACAATTAAATGCTTTACGTGGTATTGGTTTGTTGCCAAATCGCCTAATTATTATTGAAAACGATTCATAAAATTATGACTCATTGCATTCTTCCGTCAATAAGCGTTTTTGTAACGAAATTTTATTAAAATTGATTCGTTGAACATAGCGTTACGTAAATCTACACTAATATTATAAAGAGGAAAGATTTTGTTTGTAACGAATAGGCTCCGAAACTACTGAACCGATTTCAAAAATACTTACACCATTAGAAAGCTACATTCACCCTGAGTAACATAGGCTATATTTTATCCCCGTATTCTTACTGGAACAGGAACCACGCGGGTGAAACCGTGAGATGCCGCTAGTACACTTATAAAATTTAGTAAGTACTAAATTGCAGTAACTATATCTTTTACAAAAACTGTGCAATTCTGACAATATTACATAAATACAGGTCGAATTTATAACTTCCTGTTTTTAAAGTCGGTTAAAGATAAGTCTGTAGCAAAACACTCAGTTATCTAATTCAAAGCTTTATATGCAGTGACTCCAAGGTCAGATAGGTGAATTTAAATATAGTACATATTTTATTTTATTCAAACACTTTATTTTAGTTTGTTCTTCAATTTATCAGTGTATCACTATCATAGGTTTATCTTTATTACCATGTATCAAGGTTTACAATCGATTAACAAACCGTGAATGAGATTGCACTTAGTTCCACCGAAAGTATTGAGACGCACACTCGAGTGATTTCATGATAATTTTCGTTGCGTGCCAAATATCTACAAGTATTCAAGTATCGGTCTCTTTGATGAGTGACAAGAACGGATATATTGAATATCATTTCCAAACTTGAATGTGTTCATATGGTATTTAATTATATTGAGAAACACGTGTTTTGATTTTCGACAGTATAAGTTAAATTGCTACGTATTTGCTACGAAGTGCTACGACAGACCTCACGCTACGAGGCTTCGTGTTTGTCATAAGTTAAATTAATTTTGATAAACTTTAAATAATAATTTATAATTCGAAATATCCTAACTAATATTATAAATGCGAAAGTAACTCTGTCTGTCTGTCTGTCTGTCTGTCTGTTACCTTTTCACGGCTAAACTACTGGACCGATTGACTTGAAATTTGGTACAGGGGTAGCTTATGGTCCGGGAAAGAACATAGGATACTTTTTATCCCGAAATTCCCACGGGAACGGGTACTACGCGGGTGAAACCGCGGGGCGCTGCTAGTAATTGATAAAGGTAGAACATATTAAATGTTTTTTCCATTAAAAACCTTAGTGTCCTAAAAATATTTACATTAGAAAAGTTCGTAAAATATCTCGACCTTCGCTGAGATATATGCAAAGTTGTGATAAAGATTAAAAGTTTGGAGTAGTGAGGAGATATCAGATCTCGTGGCCATTGATCGGTGGGCGGGCGGGCGGCGGTGGCAGGCGGGCGCGCGCCCACGTGCTCGCTCAGTCCCGGAATAGACAGTCCACCTCGCGCAACTGGTCTTTGCTCACATATAACACGCGTTCGAATAATAATTATATTTTTTATATAAAAAAAAAAAAATAGAAAGTCTTTTTTTTATAATCAGTCAGCTATTTATTCCAAATTGCTCACGTTCGTCTGTGATTAGCATAAAGTTGTGTTAAAGTAAGCAAATGTTAGTGATTACGTAGATTTTGTAAGAATCAGTCAGTAACAGTGTGCGTCATAGTATTCATTGGTGGAATAAGTAGAGCGCGCGGGAAAATTTATTTAGATTTATTTGTTAAAATTTTTGTTGAGTGGTGAAGTGTGCGCGGACGGCGTGTGGTGGTGACAAGTTGTGCGCATGTGCGATGCGATGCGTGAAAAAATCGCCGCGTTACTGCGAAGTTCGGTGCATGCTCCCGGACACGTACAAAACACGGAGAAGCAGAATGGAGCTTTCACAACAATGTTCGCGTTCCAGGATGAAGGTTATATTATGAGTGTTACTGCTCATTTTGTTACGTTATTGATTGTCAAATGTTTCATGTTGAAGTCAATGCGATACTTTAATTTATTTATGATCATTTTTAAGTTAGTCCGTGAAGTTAGTAGAATTCAAGTTCAATAAACCACAATTTGAAATAAGTACTTATTAAGTACAAGGAAAAGTTGTCAACAAAATAAGTACGTGATGTAGAGTCCCTATTCTCTCTGTTAAGACTACTAAGTATTAAGTATTTTTTGTGTTCTTTTTTGTTTTAACTCACATAATGTATTGATAAACTTATTTTAAAGTCAAGCTATAATTTTCGTGAGTTAGTATACTATTTTGCCTAAAGAATTTACCCATTTCTTTGAAATTTCGTTTTTCTACTACTACAATATATATTCCTACAAAACAAAAATATTTGAAGTCGTTGAGGATTTTTGAGTATGTGACTTGCAAGACTACAATAATTTTACACTATATTTTTCATATTCAGAGAAAAATTCTTTTTATATACAAATTGATGAAGTAGCGTCACTACTTCAATATTAGATACAGTGTTACAGTTAAATGTCACATTGTACGAGTATACTGTATACCTGCGTTCTTAACGGACAATGATCTCTGTTACCTATTCAAACCTGTGTTAGTTTAGTTTGTAGTTAATGAAAGAAAATGTTTGGCGTTAATTTTTAAGTGAGTAGAAATCGTTGACTTTACAGTCTTATTATTTATAAGCTATCGATTTGGTTTTATGAAAAATTGCATTTTGTTACAGATTGTAAAAAATCATTAAAATAAAACACGAATTAAACTTTATACCACCCAAATAGCGTTAGCAATGCAATGTGTTTATAAAGACTTCCAGGAACGTATACTGTTCCGTACTTCCTACACTATTTTACTTTTAAATAACTTATTTGAAAACAGATTTGATAAGAGAACGACTGTATAGAAAATGCACTAATATCATAAATTTTAAAGAAACGATGTCTGCCCGGTTTTCCCGGCTAGACGGCTGATGAAATTTAGTACGGAGGTGTACCCACCTTGAAAAGCAGATCGATATCTATAAAACAACGTGATGAAATTTCGGTTTGGTTACGTCAGCCGAGTATAAGGAATACCCTGATTTAAAAATACTTTTAGCATCACTTTGGTATGTTACAAATTACCATTTCATCAATAAAACTGATTGTTATACAATAAAGTAAATGGTGCTAATAAAGAACTGATAATTTATACAATGGTGTTTGAATTATCTATTGTTTGAACTACTATCTAATTTTTAAATAATTATCTTATTGTTTAAAATTGTTTTGTACATTTTATTTTTAACTGGTTGCGTCTAGCGGTTTTGTTTGGTTTTCCTTAGAGATTGTAGTATAAAGATCTCTATCTATGTGGGAAATACCATTATCTAGGTACTCGTATCGTACCTACGTATATGAAACCATAATAGACACTTATTCATTTTGAACCTATACTTTTATTATAACTCAATTCGATATTGAAATATATGTAACTATAGCTACATATTCTTTTCACATTTCTACGTGATACAAATCGATGAAAATGCATTTATTCTAAAAACCTTGACCTGATCTGCGCTCGCGGAAGAAATATATGTGAATACGAGTATATCGTGTTAGGGCTTATTTGAGTCGAGTTTTCGTTCGGTTTATATTATTTTTACAAATATTAGTGTTGTCTTTGTAAAGATTTTCTTAAAATTACTTAACTTTTTACAAATCTTTCGATTATGACACTTCGGTATATTTCACAGAAAATAAATCAATGATTCTCCGGAATCATATTTAATGGACATTTATGTAAGGACATCTAATAATGTAAATGTCAAAGTTATTTCTGACTTTACAATTACATTAATAATTAAATTGTATCATAACATAAACCTTGTGGACCCTCGTCACTGTCCGAGAGTGAACTGAAATGTTGGTTGATATAGTAAGTCCACTCAAATCTACTTAACGTTCATGTAATATTTACTAAAAATTACATAACCTAACTTTATTATTGTCAAATGTGTTATTAAACCTGTTCACTTGTTTCATCGGTGTTTTAAAGACCTTCCACTTGAATGATTCTCTTTATTGATGAAAACCGCATTAAATTCGTCGCGTATTTTAAAAATGTAATCGTACATTGCGTAGATCCCTCTATAACGATAACTAACGATAATTTTATTAGTACCTATATACAAATACACCCACAAAGACAATCATAATAACAACAGTTATTTCTTGCATTATAGGGATATTTTCGTAGGCTGAAATTTCTATACTTATTTACTTATACAAACTTATTATTCAAAAATAGTTCATATTTACATAAGTAACTAGATATTATCGTAATCGAGTCAAAAAGTATATTCACTTAGATTAAAATTCGTTATTTTTCCATCGGTTTATGATAAATAAAATGCTGCCTAAATAAATTGTACTTACTTATATAGGTATGTATATTTTCCATATTCGAATTTAATTAGTTACTACGAGACCTAGTAATGCTATAGTATTGTGCTTATAATAATAACAGGAAATGGGACTGTAAATTACAACCAACTTCCTTAAGTTTTGCAGTTTACTCAGACTTTTCTTATTGTATCGTTAAATAGTGGGTAAATACAATTGGTGATAAAACATACTTACAAACAAATAAACATACTCGTCGTTTGCGTACTACTCGTGTCGATATGTTGTAGGATTATCTAATTTATAAGCTGCAGCATTCACGGATAATGTAGCTTCCTGCTAGTGAAAGAATTCCTATAGATTTATTAGATCACGAGATTCACTCCTATATACTTTCAAAAACAAATAAAGATGTTAAACCATTACATAACGAACGAGAGCTTTTTAATTTAACTTCAAAACGTTACTAAAATAGAATACATATCTATAAAATATCAGTGATACAAATATTTAGACAGACGTGCCTTCGAACGTAACTTTATGTGTTATTTCCAACAGGATATACCTGCAATAATGTTGGTGGAAACTCTCGTGACAGCGAAACGTGCGTCACTACACGAAAAGCACATGACGATCAATGGGCTTTCATTTTCAGCTTTTTGAAATACTTTTGCTTGCTGATCTATACATACAGTATAAAAATATGGTGATAATAATAGGTGATAGGTAGTACATAAAATTGTACAGAGTACAATATACTTACATTATTGATTGACCCCGGCACAAACAGAGGGTGTTATAATTTAAATGTCTGTCTCGCGCCAGTCTGTGAATGTGTAGCTCTACCTGATTAGTTTTTATATTTAAAGGTTCATAGAATTGGTGTATGTGGTACATATTTGATTTTTTTACCTTTTTAAAATAATAGTTGGTTGACTTTAATGTTGGTTGGCCTATAGATTTGTTAAGAAAATTCACGTTTACGCAGTCTATGTGTGTACGTGATCGACGGCATGCATTGTTTTCTTTTATATGCAAATACCTAATGTGTCCGGTATTTTACGATCATGAAATGAGATACTAAAATGTGTCATCGAAAAGCATTATATTTCTACGTATACTTAGACGTGCTTATGTTCTAAATTCGATCACTACGGCAACATAATGCTACAATTTGTTCGCTTAATTACAACGGCCTCTTTGGTCTTTGGCAAATGGTTACTATGCCGTTTCTACAAGCGGTAGAGTTCGGTTTCGGTCCTTGTATTTTCTAGAGTGTTTACAAATAGGTTTTAACTTAGTAGTCTACGTGATTTAGATGCTTGTGATTTGTCTATTGTACAAGAATGAATGATTTAATTGCTTTTGAGACAAAATCTCAAACTAAAATTATTTTATTCGGTATAGGCCGAATAATTAATTTGAATACTTACTTAGAAGAAAGAAACCTCAGATAAAATATAACGAAATACTGTATTAAGTATATGTTATCAATCAGAATTATCAAAAGTGCGTAGTTGTTAATTAACTTTTAACTGAGATCATGATTTATAAGTATGTACTAAAATATAAACAAAGACTATCTTTGTGCTAAATCGTGAAATTTCAATTAAATGTAGGACAAGTATTATATGAATAAGCAAAATAGTATGTAAATATACTTAATATTTATTATTTGCTATGCAAAAACTTATACTTACTTGTATCAATAAAATTCTCGTAATTAAAATAATAATTTACATACTTATCTTGGTACAGCGGTTTTTGAATAGTTTCATCTAACAAGTTTACTTATTAAAGTTTTACTTATTTATATTAGAGTGGGACTTTTGTTGTCTGATGAAATTGGGTTATGCGAGTCTACAAAGTTTAATCGAATATTAACTTTCAAACAAAAAATTAACATACCTACTTACTAATCATATAAGTATAGTAAGTAGGTAAGTACATTATTAAATAATAGCTTCGAAATAATATGACACACAAACAGTTAGGTACAACGGAAAGGGATAATGTAGTTATTCTAATAGTCAACCAAGTTTTACTTTTTACCTTTAGACTCCTTCAAGATTGGACGGACTTTACTCACACACAACTTTGCTCATTTTTACGATACCAAAAACGGAAATTATTTGTGTTTTTTATTGAGTTTTCTCAAAACTCAAAAACTATTGGTCGATTTTTTCTACCACACCAACAGAATCCTATATTTTCATGAAAAACAGGACTTAATTTTTTATAGACGCCATTTTTCAATATTGATGTAAGGAGTTATTTCAGATATCTTACAGGGAGATAAGTATTTCCCTAAAAACTTTAAAGTCCATTCCTGTTTGTGTTTTTTCTATTACCTAAGTACCTACTTAGTTAAAGTACCTACGTTAATCTGAACTAAGTACATACTTACAAATAGTTTATGATGTCGATAAATAAAATCTTACACTACCTAGTACTTGAAGCGGAGACCAGAGAGAATCCTGGTCGTGATCCTTATTCTATGACTTGAAGACATTTTGAATGCCTAATTAATTTGACACGTCTTATTTATTTCTCTTAGGTAGCCTTAATAAAATTATGACCTACAAAAAGGCCGTCTTCCGATTTCCTGAGTTTCGGTCTTGGCAGGTTATGTACCGCTAATCACTCTGGCAACGTATTGCAATAAGTATTTGAATTAAAAATTGTGTCACCTTACCATTTGTTCAATTATAAGTCTACAATTCTTTATTGTTTACACACGTGTCGAATTGTAAAATTGCCTATATTTGTTTTAAACTACTAGTTAAATTACCGTAGTATTTGTTATTTAAGTTATTGAATCTCTTTAGGTTATTGGCATCAGTGTAACACGAAATATACCTACTACTGTCTTAGTTTACTCAGTTTTTTTAAAACAATTTAAATGAGTTTAATTGAATCAAAAAATATGAATGCCTGGTAATATGTGATAGACGTCACGTAACTGCTCGTAAAGGTGTAGTTCGATTTCGTGACTTATTTCTAGGTCTCTACAATATTCTATGTTCTGTACATCTGCTCTTAAAGTAAAGAAAAATTAGATTTTAAAAAAGCAAATGGTGAAGTAAAAGCGAGTGCTTTGTACTGTACAGCATCATGATAATATCATATTACGTGTATTATTGAACGTTTTGCGCTAAAAATAATAAAATCATGAAGATGATACGCTGAGTAAAATAACTGTCAAATTATAGTCTGTTCATTTGGCGGTGAGACAAAATGTAAACAAAGAAATACTGGTTGTCAAACTTTTAGCTCATTTAGGCGAAAAATATATAGTTTTTTTAGAGTTATAAATATGAAAGTAAAATAAGACATAGTAGGCATCTTTGATAAGTCGTCTATTAATTTAGTTTAGTGTAGAAATCAATAAAAAGGTAATAAACAGGATGAGTTGAGTACAAGTAAAAACAATTCATGTTAGCACCTGAATTGTTTTACTACAAAATAAATAAACAACTATTTATTGGTGATCCTCAGAAGAAGAGCTCCAACATGGATTTTCCTTTTTTTCTTTTAGAAATCGGTAAACGGAGGCTCGTGAAGTCGTTATATACAATAGAATTTTTGTAGGGATACGAATCTTTGGCCAAGTCTCTTCTACATATTTAAATAAGTATATTAATAACACCTTGGTGTATGTTTGGATCTTCGGCGAAGTAAAAGTGCAAGCGCTGTTTGAACCAGGTTCACTTATTTTCATCAAATCAACGTTCAGATAACAGAAATTTAACGATAACTGAATATAAAACATAATACAATAATTACTTTAAACAAAGAATTATCAAAAATTTACAATATACTTTACTATATAATCGGGAAGAAAACACTCACGTCAACAAGTTGATCAAGAGTAAAAATGACGGGTACAATCCGGCTAAATACGAAAACTATTAATTTTACTTTCATTACTTACAATGACTGTTCAACTTCATTTAGTAGTGTTAAAATGTATACATAGTTTGAGATTCACAGCATTTTTAGGTTTTAGTAATGTCAATTATCATCGTCATTACTATTACTACCTTAGATGATGAATTGGTTTCGCTGTGTTTGGTAGGTATCGCCGACGTAGTCAAATGCGGCAACAAATACTACACACCCGGCGTATCCAAGCCAGTCACACTGCAAGCTGTCTGTGAGGCGTATGTTCCTAATGTTTTATTAAATTTTGAACATAATACGTAGTAAAATGTCAGTTTGCGTGGTGAAACTGTGTAAAAATAATTCAAGAAACAAATTTCGTGTAATCATCAAAAACAGTATACAACAAAGTAGCTTTCTATGTCCCTATGTCCTGATGTCCCTATGTATGCTTAGATCTTTATAACTACGCAACGGATTTTGATGCGGTTTATTTTAATAGATAGAGTGATTCAGTGGGAAGGTCTTTAGCATATTTTATCCCCATATTCTTACGGGAACGAGAACTACGCGGGTGAAACCGTAGGGCGCCGCTAGTCTATATATATAAAAATGAAACCCGTTTGCCGTTATCACGTCATAACTTGCGAAAGGCTAGACCGATTTGGCTTTTTCTTTTGTAGTTTTCTAAGACTCTGTAGAATGTTCTTCCGCAAAAAAATTAAGAAAATATCTCAGTTAGATTATAAAAAATACATTTAATTTTGCATATTTTAAAAAACGCGCGTAACGTATGTCAATCATTTGATTCGGGCTGTTGTATATACTTTGACAAAAAATCTCCGAGACGCATTATCAGTATTTCATTAAATTTCCAGGTATTTTATGGCCAAAGTGTCTTATTCCCTACCAATTGCTCAAAGGTAGTGATTGAACAGTTCAGTTCATCCGTGATCATGGCGCTTGCAACAGCGTAGAAATATTGGAAACTGGATCCAATATTTCTACGCTGTTGCAAGCGCCATGATCACGGATGAACTGAACTGTTCATCCGTGATCATAATAGTTACTCGCTGGCAGTGTGAACATGCGAGTAACTATTAATAATATATGTATCTCATCAGGTATCGCGGTATCTAACCAATCTTTCATCTATGGTTACTAAATAGTACTTATAAAACAAAGTCGCTGTCGCTGTCTGTCCGTCCCTATGTATGCTTAAATCTTTAAAACTACGCAACGGATTTTGAAGCGATTTTTTTAATAGAGTGATACCAGAGGAAAGTTTATATGTATAATACATGCATGATATTGTAGAGAAACACCGATAAATCTAGGGGTTTCTAATGTGATGTCGTAAAAAACACATTTTTTGCGCTTACATTGCAAAAGTATTTAATCTAAAAGACATTTGCCTTTTACATGATTTGATTTCAATAAGTATCTTAGAAGATATCTTAGTTTTAAAATAACATTACAGCAAAATTATGATCAAGGCCACAGATTACTAAATAGTTACTATGACAAGGCGACCCGGCTAGTGCACGGCGGCACAGAATAACTATTTTTTCACCTTCTACATAAATGAAGTCGCGTGTTAAAATAATTATTACACGCGAACGAAGTTGAGGGCTAATGCTAGTATGTTATATATTCTATATTTCAAAGATTAATTAAATATCAAGTAGTCAGTAGGGAGTACTCTATGTATTATTGATAAAACATGACATACAAAATAACCTTTTTCATGGTTTGTTTACATTTTGTCTCACCGCAAAATGAATGCACTATAGTGCGTGATATCAACATCAAATTGTTCATCGTAGAAATTAAAAATTTTGAAACTCGCAGTAATAAGGAAACTGCCATTAAACTTTTATCTTTTTCTAGAATCGAAAATTCGTCATAATTTTATCTTTATTGATAGATTTTATGATGTCGGTTATCAGTATGATTCAGGTAAATGCAATTGTAGCTATAGATTGATTGATAACAAAGAGCAATAAGAAAGTTTATGCGTATCTACAAATTGACCAGTCTGTTTAACCTTGAATCGATTTTCTGTTTTAACCCTTATGACGTAGATTCAATATAACAATAGCATTTTATAAGTACCTAACCTATCCTACAAAGGGCCTACGAGTATAATAATACGCGTAGCAATATTAAATATTGTTATTTAACATTTTATTATAATTGTGCTCTTTACAGAATCGATATTGATCCGTGGTATTAACGTGGTTCTCTATTCGTATTCATTTTCTGAATCTTTATCCCATTTCTTATTGGGCTTGGTTTTAGTTGAAGCATATCTGGATATTTACTTCACAATCCACACGAATAAAAAGTGTAGATATATTTTTATTAAAAATGAAGAGTAAATCTTAGTATCTTCTTCCTATACCCAAATCATTGCATTTTAACTCACTGTAAGCAGTTAATTCGTGCCAATTTCATGTAAAATTTATTTGATAGAAACTATTGTGACGCCAACCTATAGACATTTTTAGATTTTAGCTGAGATACGAAATACGTAGTTGTATCTAAAATTATTGGGTTTTATGAACAGTAGGTAAGCAAGCTTCAGTGACGTTACATGGGTGTGTCGTGGTCGTGATACTCGCGGTTTTGTGAAAATAACTTTATATACTTACGTAGTTTCATACATAGTTATATTTGTAGTATTACACATTGACTAATTTTTCAACACGTGATTCGACAAGCATGCTTCAGAACACAATTAAATGCATAAATGTGTTACATTTCAATCGAGAAGGACGTTTGTAAGAAAACTATAAAAATGTTTTAAACTTTGTGTGTTTTTTAAACGGAAAACATATTTATTATACATAACTTATGAACATCGTTAAAATATATTTACGGGAAACTGAAGAACAAGACTTATGGGTGTTATTGATGCTGAAAGTAATGTATATTAGCTAATATTTCATTTCATTTTTATTTTATTTTTGTATTAAGTTTTCCACCCTCATCTTTACCCGTAAAGAATTATGTCACGTAGTCGTCGTCCTAACGTGTCGGTTTTATAGTGATTCTTAGGAAACTTTTAAATTAGAAATTTCAAAACGTGTTCTCCGTGGGATTACATCTCTTCGTCAAAATTTATTATAATAGATTCGTTCGACCTTCCAGTCATGAAAATACATGCATATCAAACACAGACACTTGTGTTCGAATTTAAGTTATTTTTTACTGTTATGAATCGGATCGCATTTATATATTACTAGCAGCGCCCCGCGGTTTTACCCGCGTAGTTCTCGATCTCGTGGGAATGTGAAAAAAACCTTCCTCTTGAATTACTCAATCTATTACTGAAAACCGCATCAAAATCCGTTGCGTAGTTTAAAAGATTTATGCATACATAGGGACAGAGAAAGCAAAGTTTTATACTACGAGTACCTATGTAGTGAAGTAGTATTAGTAAGTTATCATCATCACTTAAAAAAAATCGTAAAAATAAGTACTTACTAGAAAATAATCCATTCGGGAAAAGTTTCAATTGACTGACATTGAGACTATTTTTAACCGACTTTTTACATTCTTGTTTTATATTTATCTCGTGTGTGAAATGTTCGACTTACGACCATGCTAACGACTACAAAGAAGATATCGTTTATACGTTATAAACTATAGAGAAAAGATTTTCTTCCAGGTGGTTTCAGAATCCATTTTGAATTTCATTCCATTCAGCTAGAATTAGAAGAAAATATCAGGTTCTCAATTCAAATATTTTCTCAATAATTATAGAGATATCATTTTGTTTAAATTATCGTTGATTCGGTTTCTTTACCATCGTATGACGTACATGTAATTCCAAAATGTAGAGATAGTAGAGCAATTAAGATGGTTAATTTTTTATTTTGTTTCTTTATTTCAAATGTTTTTTTACAATATTCGCTTGTTTAAATTACGTATCTTCTCTCAGTAGAAGATGGTTCCTAAAGCAAAAGAATATCAATGCAAGACATTATGTTAGTTTAAATAAATAAAGAAACGTACCTAATTATTTATCTTGATTTTTCAACGGTCCGCCGATAATAATGTCTATTAATTATTGTTTATACTCATTTGACACTCATTTACTTGGATAATTGATATTTTTGGCGATTATTCAAATATTTTGTTTACGTTTTTTTCATAATGTCTTATGTTAGTGGCTATGAGTTTATCCACAACTTTGACATGTTCATAAAACGGAAATATTTGCTTTTGTCTGGTTGATTTAACAACTCTACATAGTTGTGTTTTGGCATAATAACATCGAAAACATTTTGTTCGATCAGAAAGTATGTATGTATATAAGTACTTTCAAACAAACGAATCCCACCAAAAACATTCTGTAAAAAACTAGCCAAGTCTCGATGGAGCTGCTTGTTTATCTCTAAAAAGTAATGAAATCTAGACAAACTCGTGCCAAGTGTAAGGTTCCTTACTGCGATTTCTTTATTATTATAGTTAATGTTGTGTGACCTGGCCGTTGAAGGGTACACATGTATACAAAGGTACAAAACTAGGTGCTCCATGACACCATTGCACCAATCTGTCGCCAGAACCGCTACCCATTGACGATAGAAAATTACCACTTGAAAAACGTTGATTCAATATCCAGTCAATTGTAGGCTTGATGAAGCTGCGTATTTTAATAATGTTACAACATTACGTGTAAACAAAATTGACTTGTACCCACTACTAACGTTTTAAACAATGTTCAACGGCCAAGTCACACAACATTAACTATAATAATAAAGAAATCGCAGTAAGGAACCTTACACTTGGCACGAGTTTGTCTAGATTTCATTACTTTTTAGAGATAAACAAGCAGCTCCATCGAGACTTGGCTAGTTTTTTACAGAATGTTTTTGGTGGGATTTCATTTATTTTTGTTGAAACGTGTTTATATTGATTTATTTTATTAGATTTTCTTATTTGACACATTTTTTTTCTTTTTAGGAGTAGTATTTTATTATTAAACGCCCCGCGGTTTCAACCGCGTAGTTCCCGTTCGCGTTTCCGTGGGAATTTCGGGATGAAAAGTATTCTATGTGCTTCTCCTGGTTCTAAGCTACCTCTCCACCGATTTTCAGCCAAATCAATTCAGCCGTTCTTGAGTTATAAATTCCCGTTCCCAATCCCGTGGGAATTTCGGGATTAAAAGTATTTTATGTTCTTTTCCTGGTTTTAAGCTACCTCTTCACCAATTTTCAGCCAAATCAGTTCAGTCGTTCTTGAGTTATAAATTCCCGTTCCCATTCCCGTGGGAATTTCGGGATTTAAAGTATTCTATGTTCTTCTAATAGTTTTAAGCTACCTCCCCACCAATTTTCAGCCAAATCAATTCAGCCGTTCTTGATTTTAAAATTCCCGATCCCAATCCCGTGGGAATTTCGGGATCAAAGGTATCCTATGTCCTTTTCCTGGTTCTAAGCTACGTCCTCACCAAGTTTCAGCCAAATCAGATCAGCCGTTCTTGAGTTACAATTCCCACTCCCGTTCCCGTATAATTCCCGTTCCCGTTCGATTATCCTAGTTTTTATAGTTTTCCCTTTATGTGGCCATTAAACCCTAACTCTGTACCAAATTTCAGCTCTCTAGGTTTATGGGAAGTACTAGTTCTATTTTGATGATCATGAGTGAGTGAGTGAGTGAGTGAGTGAGTGAGTGAGTGAGTGAGTGTCTGTCTAAAATGCGAAACTTTGCTTTCGCTTAACTTCGGAACTAAATGACCTACAGACTTGAAATTTTATTTTAAGTATGTGATTGTATAGCTTACTGGATGACGAAAATTTCAGCGTTCTGGGCTTATCCAAAGGTTCTCAAATAGGGGCCTGAAAATGCGGCGAAAGGGTTCCTGTAAAGGATGGTACGGCAGTGTTTGCTTCGCGCTCGACTTGGCGGGGGGCACTGCCGTGCCCCCAGATAGATCATCTTTTCTTTAAAAAAAACTTTTGTCTGCCAAAAACATTTTTGCAATTAAAACGTTGTAAGTTCCTACGGCAGTGGCGTAACTAATGCGGTGGCAGAAAGATGATCATGCAATGATCCAATACAATAGAAGAAGCTCAACATCATTTCTAAATTATTTGCTAAGTATACCGATTGGCCCGATTGAAATGAATTTACAGAATAATGTTCTAAATTTTTGAGTCCAAACAACCCGTTCGCAGGGCGAGATCCTCATGCTCTTTGGTCCAAACACGTATTTTTTGTAAGAATGTGATTATAATAATCTTTTCGTTTGTTGTACAGGGAGCGCACGCGAAGGCGGATTGGTATGGCGTGGGTGCTCCGCCAGCGGCGACGCCGAAGACGGCGCGACGGGAGCGCTCACCGACGGCAACTCCAACCCAGGAGACAAGGTAGGTTCGATACAACCATTACAACCAAGAGAGGTATACTAGAAAACATAACTTCTTTTCCGTTAGGATGTTACGTAGAATCGCATACCCCGGAGGAAGAATTCCAGGAGGTTATGAGGTGTTTTCGACACCTTGATGGCGAGGTTCATTAAAAACCGAACAATTTCTGACCACGCTACGTGAGGGTGTTCCATGTATCAACTTAATATCGTAATGTAATATGCAATGAAATAAATAAATAGATCCCGTATAATTTCTACCATGTCAAATAGAGACCATACTTTACCAGGGTGGCCAATTTATCGGTCAAAAGTCCTTATCTAAACTTGGTAGAGTGGCCAATTTACCGATCAAAATACCTTATTTGAAGAGTATTTAAGTAAGTAGTTGCGGGAAACTTGTAAGTAGTAGGTAAATTCTATGAGTATTTGCTCCACCGGCACTGGTCCAAGCTTACTAGGTACGTCACTTTGAGGATCACATCACACTGATTCATTTCAGAGGCAACTTTATATCCTCATTTTTTGCATGACAATAACAAACTGAATTAAAGTCTTTTAACAGCAGCATATTTTCCTCATATTTGTTTATTCCTAATTACCAGACTCAGTGGTCTTTACTTTTTGTTACTTATTGATTCATCAGTTCCCCCTGTAATGACCAAATCAGTGTTAGAATTATTAATATTACCTACTCTATTAAAAATTAAAGCTGAACCAAGAAAAACTTTAATAAATTCTAAAAAGAAAACCTCAAACGTAAACTCAGAAGAATACCTTAATAAGAATTTTATATTAAAATATTTCATTTATTAGCTAAGTAGCTGTTTTGATTAAAACTTTGTACGTATAATTAAAAGAAGTTTCAGGCTATTTTTTTATTGAGCCAGTTCATAACTTATGTTTTTCTATTGTCTAATCTGATGAAAATTGTGTTGTTGTTTATTAAACAACCGCAAATTTTCATTTGACATTTGACTGTTGTGGCTGATGATTGTTGTTAATCATTACTATGTTGGTTTGGTCCTTCATTTCATCTACTGCTTATTACGGCTCTTCTTTCGGACCGATTCAGATGAAATTCCATCGAAAGATTAACAGATATTACCTCTAAGGGATCCTAATCAGTCAATATGCTTATTTATTGTAATCAAATTAACTTTAATCTCCACAATTCAAAATTACGTCAGATTGTACGTAACTATGTTTGTAATCGTCATTGTTATTGATAACAGTAAAAGTTAACACGTGGTGTTTAATATGCTTATAATCATAAAACACAATAACTTAAGTACTCTTGACACAATTGTAAACCGAATGTAAGAACTGTGGTAATAATCAGTTAAAGTTTTTTCAGAACCTTTAAAAATGATAAGCATTCGTGATACTTGAACTAACATCATCGACAATCGTAACAGGTAATTAAAGCCCTTGAAAGAAATTTGATTTGGCCAAATACTTATGTACATCGCCACAACGACCTTAATAAGATAGGTCAAAAATAAGGAAAACATTTTTTTATTGGCACAAAAGCTGGATACGGTCGGCGTTCATTTTTCACTCAAGTTATTTAGCGATTAGCTGACTCAGTGTGGCTTTGCTTGCCTTAACCCATTTCACCCTCAAGGGTAGATTTTTGTCAAATAAATCTTCGTGCTTAAAACACTTCTTACGAAATTCTAAAGCTAGTTACTTTTATAAATGATGAGATAGTATTTTCTATTGAAGATAGGTAGATTCTTTTATAAAAGACACTTAAAACGCTTGGAAATGCCACTTCAGTGCTGAAATGTCGAGGTTAAGTATCTGCAAGAAAATTCTTTTTGCAAATATTTCCAGCAATTCAGACCGTAATTTCAAAGGAAATATTTTATAACCAAGTTATATCTACTCGCTGAGGAAAAGATACTTGATATTGTTGGATTACGATATTAAGCCGGACCGCAAAATATTCGGTTTTATTTTAATTTGGTCTGTTTTGTTGACCTAAATAAATATGTATTGCCTTTTCATTGTTAGGTATTGTTTTGATTCATATTTCTATCGTATATTGATTGTTTTTCACTTACCATTCGATGCGTTTAAAGTCAGACCTCTTCAATGGAAAAATAAGGGAAAAATCATTAAATTTACCTATTATCAAATTAGAAGTTCCAAAAAAGCTAACAGCCCATATTACTTACGAAATCAACAACTTCTTCGCCATAAGAGTGGGTGGCCTTTTCCAAAGTAGATTTACCGTACCGCTGTTGAAACTTTCAACAGCGGTACGGTATTTCAAAAGTCTTTTCAAAAGCGGTTTCAAAATCACATATATCGAGGAGTTTTCTCGTCCAGCTTGGTTTACCATTCAATCAAATTGTTGACTTCGACAGTTTGATAACCTTGAATATTGTTCCAGCTGGAGGGGCCGGGCGCAGCTCCGGACGACCCTGTTCACCTCAAGAGACGGGTGGGACTCTTCAGTGGGGTGGCTCTAATCGTCGGCACCATGATCGGTATGTTATTCACGTAATAACTGAACTGAACCAGTTAAGGACTCTTTTAATATTAACGTGTGTAATAACGATTGTTAAAACAAATTGTGCCTATAATACAGTTGTCTTTATTTGATTGATCTATAATGTCTCATCATTTAAGAACGACTCTAGAAGAAGCACTTTGTGTTTAATGAAGACTTAGACCTACTATGCTAAAATTGTAAAGCTTTTGTCGTTTAGTTCGTTGACAAAAGTATATTTAAAATACTCGTATTGTAATGAGTCTTAATTTGTATGAAGGGTAACAATGTTTTAAGAATCGGTTGCCAAAACCAATTAAATTGAATTGCGTATTCACGAAGCCTTAGTACACCAGACAGATAAACAAGATGATCAGTATTAAGGAGACGAATTAACCTTGCCCCTAAAAAATTACACTTTATCACTGTCAGCAACAACTTTATTGCTTTTATATAATTTATTTTGAAGAAAGTATTTAGAATCTTTGGTGATTTAGATTTAAACTGGCATCCCACCCCGGCCTCGTCTGGGTGCAAGATCACATGTTTTTCCTATGATTTTCCGACACGTTTTTTACACATAAACAAAGCTTGTCCTTGTGTGTAATTTAAGGACATAACAAACAAGGTGCAGGTTCTAAAATTAAACCATGGAACATTGATGTGATTTTTAAATGAGTATTCTGAATCATTTTGAAGTTAGATTTCATTTACCTACGAGTATCGCAATACAAAAATATTAAATGTTTCATGCAAACGTAGGTAGATGATTAATTGCCCAGTCAAACATTTTTTGATGTTACCCAAGACATTGAACAAATAAACATTATTGTTGACGCGAACTCTGACGTCGTATTTAATCGCTTGCACATGACCAGACCGAATCTTTTATTTATACAAACAAACAAATATGTTGAAATTGTTAGACACAGTAATCCTCTAGTACTACTTGTGATGATCACGCGACTGTTTAATTAGGCTTCGTTCCGTCAATCATCTTTGTAAACATACCTAACATTACTCTACTCTAAGTACATGGTAAAAAGATTAAACTCTTTAAAACTTTAAGTTTATATAAATTTTAAATGACGGCTAATATTGGAAATCTTGTATTAAAAATCGTTTCAAGCCGGAAAGATCTAACCCGTAGTGTTAGTCTTTGCATCTTCTTACTGACGATATTAGCCTAGTCAAGAGAAATAGGCGTAGTTATAACCACCTACTTTATATATTCTATTATTATAACGGATTTTATTGTTTTTTATTTTAAGATAAGAAGAACGTCCTTGCTTACTTATGTTTTTGTAAACAGGATCTGGAATATTCGTCTCGCCCTCTGGGCTATTGGAGCGCACCGGCTCAGTGGGCATAAGCTTCATCATTTGGATGGCATGTGGCCTGCTCTCGTTGCTCGGTAAGTAAACAATACTTCAAGACATACTTTGAAACATGAAGGTCAGATTTATTTTGAATGCGGTATTCTGTTCCTTTTTAGATGTACGAGAACGTACTGGAACAACTTTTATTTTTATTTAGCCAAGAGATGGCTGAGAAGTTAGGACATAATACCGTACGTTTTAATGAAACATTTGTCATTACTTATTTTATTTTACTTATATTTTATGTACAATTAAGAACTGGGCCGTTGACTACTTTTCCAAACGTTGACTGTCGCTGTCGACGGCACAGGTACAGGTACAAACATTTCGTCACGTTTTGTTTTGAGAAATAATCGACTGCCAACTTGTTAATTGTATTACATATTTATGTTTAAAGATAGTAATGACAGACACAATAGATACATTAATGAATAATAAGTACTATTGAAAAAATATCCTACTTATACTTACAAATCATACTTCTATCGATAAGTTACTTGAAGTCATAACAGTAGCGTGAAGAAGACAAATTGTCCAATAAATCGTAAATAACAATGAACAATATTACCGTTTTATGAAATCTCGTGTTCGAAACATTGTATTGTGTTTGTTCACGAAGATAACTAACGGACATAAATCTGGTTTTGTACTAAATTTAAATTAAGTACAATGTTGTTTTAGTGATCTTAGTTTAGTATCTGATCTATTCATAGTTTTTACGATGTATTTATGAAAAATTGGCAAGTGGCCCCGTCATGCCTAATTTATCATTCAAATTTTCACCGAGCTTTACATTGAAGTATTAACCTGAAAAGAACGTGTTATAATATTAGTTTTGCCTATCAACAATATTAAATTAGCATTCAATGTCTAGTGTTGCACACACTTAGGTAGGTAATCTGAAAAGTTGTTTTACACATTCAAGATTTTAAACAGTTGATGACTTCGGTAGCTACGGCTCATCATGGTCCTGGAAAATGCCAGCTGAGGTGACAATTTGAATGTCTAAAACAGTATAATATTTTTCAACACACTTGCTCATAAAGGGGCTCTTATTTGTGCAAAAACAGTTGAATAATGACACGCTTGATTCACTAGTGAGTTATAGATTTTTTTTTTTATTGTTTTAAAAAAGTTTCGATACCAAAAAAATCGTGTCCATACATTTTAAAAACAAACTTCAACTATGTTGCCTTACTTTTGGTAGGTCTATGGTCGATTTCATTCATTCATTCATTCGATTTTTTTTAATAAGTATATTCTTATAATCTATGGCCGATCACCATTGTTGTGTTGGATGCGCGCGAATAGAAAAACTATTTATTTATTAGCGAAAAATGATAATTTCTTCGCAAATGTGTTGAAAAACGTTGTATGGTACACGCGAGTATTGATAATTACTATCCTCGGCTATCTTCAGACCCTCGCCTGACGGCTCGGGCCTCAATAGCGCCTCGGAAGTAATCACCAACTTACCTCGCTTGTACCATAAATAACTATAGTAGGCTTGTGGTATGACATAGTATCGTATGCTAATTATAATAAAATTCTAACAATAGGAGCGCTCGCGTACGCGGAGTTGGGAACCATGAACACGTCATCAGGCGCCGAATACGCCTACTTCATGGATGCTTTTGGAGCACCACCTGCGTTCCTATTCTCATGGGTAAGAAAGAACGAAAGGATTGCTTAAAGTATTTTCGCAAGGTAAGTATGTAGCGTAAGGAAATAGAAGGAGCAATGAGCGATCTATATTTGCTATTTAATAATTCCCAATTGTGCACAAAATATTGCGAGAGTTAATGATGCCCGACATATCGGATTCTATACAATCCTGATAAACATTAGTGCAAGTATTTTGAGCGTTCGGCCGTGGCCAGTATTAGCGAGGTCGAGAAACCCGAGATTCTCTGCTCTTTCTTTTAGTAATGACTTACATACGGTGTTTTTTATGTTGTAGGTGTCAACGTTGGTGCTGAAGCCGTCACAAATGGCCATAATATGTCTGAGCTTTGCCAAGTACGCGGTGGAACCGTTCGTATCGGAGTGCGAGCCTCCAGACTCTCTGGTCAAACTTGTGGCGGTCATTTCTATTGGTAAGAGACTACGACCAAATTTTTTTAGGGCACTAAAAAGCATTCTTAACTAAACGTAAATAAATAGGTACCTTTTCATATGAATAACAGATTCTTATAAAATGTTAGTGGAAAAAGTGTGTCCCTCTTACATCATACACCAAACCATTAAAAATTTTCAACAACAATGAGAAAGAAAATTAACAAAAATAAACACTTTCGTTTCATCACAGTTTATTCCCTAGCGACAGAGCGGAGTATCATAATAAATGCTACGATTAGAATAGTAGATACGTAGAATATTTCTACTCGTAGTCACATCAATTGAAAGCTTTAAATTATTTTGTCACTGTTGAGTTGTCTTGGGTCAACATTATGGGTACTGAAGGTTATTAAACTTTGTTTGCAGTGATGATTTTGGCGGTGAACTGCTATAGTGTCAACTTGGCGACTAATGTGCAAAACATCTTCACGGCAGCCAAGCTTGTAGCGATTGCGATCATCGTCTCAGGAGGAGCTTACAAATTAATATTAGGTAATAACCGTCTTACATTTGGTTCATTATTTTTTACATTTTATTTTAAGTAGTAAGTAGGTACATAGATACCCATTTTTGTATTAACTGTACAAATTATTTCATCAAAATATCTGATTTGTTCATTTTAAAAGTAGTGCACATCACTTGATTTGTAAATTGGACGTGATAAACAAAACTGTAGTGGTAATGGTATTTAATTGGTTGAGTCACTTTAGTTTTAATACCTAACAATAGTGGGTTGTAAATATAGCAAACACTGACGGGTGGTTGTGTCCGTATGGTGCAGGTAATACGCGACATTTACAGGAGCCCAACTTCGCCAGTAGCACGGCGACTCTGGGCAACATAGCCACCGCATTCTACACCGGCCTATGGGCCTACGACGGTTGGAATAACCTCAACTATGTCACTGAGGAAATTAAAAATCCATCCAAGTAAGTAATATGTGCTTTAAGCAACTGAACTTTGAAGATTTTTACAGAATATACCGTATAATATTTTGAGGAAATTATTTAATTAATATTCCTTAACCGAAGAGACAACGAGTAAAGAGAAACCCTAGAGAGACCCTAGACAGACCTACTCATTGGTTCCCTACCAATGAGTAGGTCTGTCTAGGGTCTCTCTCCAGGGTTTTAATAACTTCTGCAAAGTATTTAGACTTTGATCAACAAGGTACCTATCTTTTTAAAAAGATAAATCAGAACATATTCTAATGCAATGTTTCGGTGTAATGCTAACACGTTAGGGTTTATTATTAACAGTAAATTTCTGGCAACTATCCACAAATTACGGAAAACTAGATACCTACGTAAAATGCAATTAAAATAAATGTACCTATGAATTTCTTTTCTTACATACTTTCACGTAGATATATTTAGAAAACACTCTCCAATGTGTTTTATGTCAACAAATTCTACTGAGCTTAAAAGCTTGATGGAAAAAATTGTACCCAATGAAAATATTTTAACAATTGGAAATAAACATGTGTTATTTGTTTTTAAACCTAATGATTTTTCTACAGGGAATTAATTAGTACTTTTCCTCAGTTCTGACTTAATTGAATGATTCAAGGAACCTGCCATTAAGTATAATAATTGGGATACCCCTGGTGACGCTATGCTATGCGCTGGTGAATGTGTCCTACTTGGCTGTGATGTCGGTGAGTGAAATGGCTGACAGTGAAGCGGTGGCCGTGACATTTGGAAACAGACTGCTGGGCCCGCTGGCCTGGCTGATGCCTCTAGCAGTTACGATATCAACATTTGGGTCTGCTAATGGAACGCTCTTCGTAGCTGGAAGGTATGAATAGACAGCATCTTATGAGACCGCATAAAAATATGCTAAGTTTTATAACGCTAATTTTTGTTTACAGGTTGTGTTTTGCAGCATCTCGAGAAGGTCACTTGTTGGATATTTTGTCGTATGTTCACGTTCGTCGATTTACTCCAGCTCCTGGATTGATTTTCCATGTAAGTTTCCTTGGCATTTTCAAGTAGAAATATCCGAATTCTTAGTTCAATTTCTGCTAATTTGTATTTACGACAAAACCTTTCATAAATGTTTTCAGTCCCTGATTGCTGTAGCGATGGTGTTGTACGGAACCATAGACTCGTTGATTGACTTCTTCTCATTCACGGCGTGGATATTCTACGGTGGTTCCATGCTCGCTCTCATTGTTATGAGATACACAAAGCCCCACGCGCCTAGGCCTTACAAGGTGAGGACAAACTCCAAGTTATTGTATGCTTTAGACAAAACTAAAAATAACAAAGTACTTATTTTATGGTATCTAACTAGTCTTCATTGAAACGATTCAAAATCTTTATAGGAACTTCTAAAAAATACTAAACGATTTGTATGTATCTTTAGGTGCCGATAATAATCCCATACGTAGTGCTCTTGGTGTCGACGTATTTGGTGGTGGCTCCGATAATAGACAAACCCCAGTGGGAGTACTTGTATGCAGCGGCGTTCATTCTTGCCGGTCTGTTGGTCTATGTGCCGTTCGTCAAGTGGGGATACTCTTTGCCGTTCATGGGTAAGTTTGAGTAGATATCTATACTAATAATAAAACAGTAGAACCACCGTGTCTGTACATTAAATAAATTTACCTAAAACTGATAGGGGGGGATAAAAGAAGGTCAAAGGAACACAAAAAATCAATTTTCGACTTTCTTTCCTGTCTGTCTGTCTGTCTGTCTGTTCGCGATAATCTCAGAAAGTACTGAACGGATTTTTATGGCGTTTCCACATATGGATTAAGCTTAATCTGGCGCAATATATAGGCTTTGTTTCATCTCATTTGGATAACGAAAAGTTATCAATAAAAATCTATTTTGTTGATTTGAATTTAATAAACAATACTCCGCCCACGACATCGCTTGGGTAATATTCGTTTATATCGCGCAACTTACCACCTTAGTTAGTTCTGAGTTATTGAGATATTCTTTAAAATATGGGAGGAATCGTAGTCTTTGTTGTTTATCGGTCCTCTGATTTTAATCAAAAAATATTTTTATCAACACTTCGCTTCCTTTTGACGAGAAAACATTGCTGACAAAAATATGTACTACATTTTGGATTTTGTATAATAATATTTCATAAATATCAAATTTGACAGAATGTAGAATACTTCAATATCGAATGCTTAAAGGGCATATGCACATAGCGGATTTTCAGGCGTAAAAAAATAGTATAGACGTAATATTAAAGTGCAGTGTACTTGCGTACTATGTTAAAAAAACATCAACAGAGTGTCTTTCCCTTAATAAAAAACAATAAGAAAACTGCTGATGGATACATTATTAACATTAATATGTATTTTATTAAATAGTTTAAGTTAAATTAAAATAACTTATTAGCCGTTTAGAAAAATGCATTCAAAATTTTCGCCTCAGCCAGAACTTGAACCCGGAACCATTCTGATTAGATCGTAAAATACTGAAGTTCTCAAAATGGTGCATCAGACGTCAAAAAAATATCTACAGCACCGTCAAGGTATCAATTCAATAAACAAAATAGTTTTTGGCTACTGCTGCCATAACTACGCAATTCTGCTAATGTCAAAGTAGGTAAACGTAAAACAACACGATGGAGATTGGTCATTAATTTTTTTATCGAGTATAATCCGTCACGGTATCTACGTGAGAGTGAAAAATAGGCAGTGTGCAAAGGTCCTAAAATTTATGATATTCTTTACACAAAGGTTGGCAGTATTGAGTTTTAAATATAATTATAGGTGCATTCAACCTTCTTTTTGTTAAATCAAGCAAAAAATGTGATATCCATCTATAAATACTTTAGGACAAAAAAAAATGCTTTTAAATTATTGTTCACTGACTTTGTGTGCTTGCATCATGTACAAAACTTTGTTATATGATAGTTCATATTCAAAGAATTTCTCTATAAACTACATTGATGGTTTTGCCTTCTGGGGCTAACATAAATAAATAAATTACTGACCCGTGAGCAGGCCACATATAGTTGGCCATGCTAAAAACAATTAGACCTTAGGTCGACACCAGCGGCCTTTAGTGTCTGACCCTGGAATTTATTTATCGTCATATCAAAACACGCCACGACTGGGAATTGGGTGCGCTTGAATTAGAATGGAAAATTGTTAGGGATGAGTGGTATTCTTGGTATCAAGACGGTTTCTTCGACAACACAACCGGTTAAAATTTCTGCTTCAATTATATTACGTTGTAGATTTATGACCTTTAATCGAGAACCATTGCACAGTTTAGGACTTAAATTACGAATAAGAATTATAGAAACACCGATTTTTAAATTTATTGTATGTGAGGGGTGTCCAGGAACAATTAATAAATTCAGAAATTCTATCGGATAATTTGTGGATTCTTCTTGATCCATGATAGCGATATACTCTCGACTTCCTCCTTGAATACGCGTCAGTATTTCATTATTTATTGCACATGCTTGATCATTTCGAGGAGTTAAAACAGACCTTTTACATAACCAAGTATTGTTCTGATATTTTTTACTATAGAAAAATAATTGTTTTTTTAGTAATGATTACATATGATTAAAATAATTTCAACATCCGTTATAGAATTTGTTTGATAACCTTGAAAAAATCACCTAGGTACGTAAAATAAATAAACCAATTTCCACGCGGACGAAGTCGCTGGCATCAGCTAGTCTGCAATATAGCAATATAGTATTCATCACTCGATCACCTTTTAACAACAGACCTAGTTAGGTTTACCCGTAGTACCTATCTGAACCTATCTAGCGTACTAACTACGAACACACATTCATTATACATACACCTACACCGAGATGAACATAGGTTAAACAAATCCTATTTCGAGAAAGGTTGCTTTATTGTGATGATCGAATTTTATATTACTGTCAGCAAACCAACTTTGCAAAACAATTTGATTAGTGCGTATAATATTTTTCTTCTAATACTGAGATACATACATTTGTTTTCAGATAAGATTACCGTTTTCCTGCAAATGGTACTGGAGGTGGTGCCAACATCGACGACGTTTGAATACTAAGGGTGTTAGTCTCTGCTAGACTTTAAAGAAGCATTTGTGACAAAATTAATTAATAATTGTTTATTTTTTACCATATCTGTGTATGATGGTACATGGTTTTTGATAAGTATTGTTCATTAAATTTAGGCATAATGCTATCTGTTAGTAAAATATGTAGATAGGTAGGTAAAACTGAGCAATTGTACTGATCCCAATGTTTTGAAAAGGAAACACAGATAATTTGATCCATTAAACTGTGGGTACGTTATAATTTTGACTGATAAAACGTTAAATTTAAATCCATACTTACATATTTTGAAATATCCTGTTCTTGTAATGTTTACGTACCTATGGTTTTGCTATAAACTTCTATAAGTCTCATTGTATTGTTAGTTACCAATGTTACCATATGAAACTATGGTTGTTAATTCGAATGTACACTTATAATTTAAGCCCTTTTGTGAGCCGTACGGCATGTGTGTTCTAAGCCTAATTAAATGGCATATTTAATTATTAGATATTAGTGAATGCATTGTTCATTTCGTTAGTTTGCACGAATCATTCCTGTGGGGTGACGATTTTGTGAGATTACTTACTGATTAATTGCTATAATTGTTCTTACTGGGTCAAGATCGATATTATATTTCATAGATGGCAACATTATTTAAATTGTACCAATATAAAGTTATGTTGGATGCAAGGCGAAGGTTAATAATGCATAAATACAGTAAATTGATACGAGCATAGCTTTTTACGGCCATTAGGTATAATTTTTAATCACCTCGACATCGATCCTTTTGTCTAATAATAGAAAATGAAGTTACAGTGCGCAATATTAATGAAATATATTTCAAGAAATTGTTCTATTAGATCAATTACTAAGTACCTTTTATTTATGTCTATAATAAAGTTTATTTTTAATTTCTATGTACTTCTATTTTAAGTGCGTGCAACATAATCGAAAGATATTTTACATAATCATTAAGTATAAGGTATAGAATAACAATTTAAACTTGTCAATTTAAGAACTATCGTCCTATTTAAAACATGTACTTAATCTTATCTATGAGGTCTGTCGATCGCCTTCTATTCCCATGTTTCTCAATGAGATATCGAAGCTCAGTAAGTGGATCTCACCCATATTGAAGCCCTATTCGCGTCACTATGAGTGATTGTGCTAAACTCATAGTAATATAGTTCATCGTACATATTAAGACAACCTTAATTTAATGAAATTTAGATAACGTGGTTTTATTTTGATATATTTAACGATTGTTTTTAGATATTTTAGAAACTTGTCAGGGGATTAAGAATTGAATCGAAATGTGATGTTTAGTAGGTACCTAGATATACCTAATAGGTCATTTGCAAATTGCATGAAACTAAGTTTGCTGAGAGAGTATTTTAGTAGGTTTTGACGTACTTAATAGCTATATGTTGTGGCTAGATTAATCAAAATTCTATTCTTAGTACGAAATAGATAGGTCAAGTCTAGGTAGCGTAGGTGAAATATTAGCAAACCATCGGTTATTACAGAGTACCTACATATTACTGAAAATTCGATTTATATACATAATACAAAAGTTATATTCGTGTAAACTTCTATTTATATGCTAACGATCCCCTTTTAAAGACTAAAGTGTGTTATAAAATGTAATTATTGGAATATCATTGGCGTAGGACTTTGCAACTGGTAAAATTTGGTCCTATCATTCCTTACCAGGGCAAAAACTGCGTCGATGTTTTTTAAAAATATTTTTATATATAACTACTGTTCGATTGTTTTTAAATACATTTTAGGTGATGCGTTGTAGTGAGCCCTTATGCTTAATGATATTTTGCATATTGTATTGCAAAAATAGTTAATGGAATATATTTAACTGAATAACAATGTAAAGACGGGCACACGATTTAGTACACACCTACGATGTGATAAATTGATTCAAATATGACGGTTATTATTTTGTGTACATGTATTGTGCATACCTACATATTATACATACAATACAATATTACACATAAACTATGTGTGTACTTACACTAATCTCTGAAAGAGAACAGAATATTTATTGTTATATACTACCATTGAAATAAAATTATAAATAAAGACATTTAAAAACCAACAATCATGTATTTTATTTATAACCATGAATTTAATTAAGTAAACTTACTTATAAGCTAATTTTTGTGTATTTTTGCAAGTGGACCGATATGGATTTAGTTTTTTGTTTGAAAGATGAAGGGACATACATGACCGAGTCTCTATCCTTATGTGGAAACCATATTAATATCTAGGGATTGGTCTGTCTTACACTGACCATGTGACGATGGTGGGGGTATGCCCCCATTGTGCTAAGTTAGGTATAATATACAATATGGAGAATAATCTTTAATTTAATTTTATAGCTTAATAAAGTAAGTAAAGTAAGTTATTTAAGTAAAGTAAAAGAAAAATATTCATCAACAATATTTTATTGTTTTCAAAATCGCAAAGATCACAGATCTCTGCACATTTAAATACCATTTAAAATATTCATGGCTAAAATTATAATAGATTCGTACGCTTCAATTTACAAGACGGTTTGAACAACAATTATACATCATGTTACAAAAATTTTTGTATCATTAGTTCGCAGCGTGTTGCTCTGACCTTACTCATGGCCACTGTCAATTCATGCTCAATTCAGAGCACAATGCTTCAAACATGTCACAATAATAATATGTCAATTGGTAAAATCGTAACACAACTCATGCTATTTTCAACCTTATTTGCCAAGCAATAAAGTCGTATGTTAGTGAACTATTAATGGTTATGTTACAAATTAATGTCTCTTATCTCCGAGTTTTATTTAGCATACCATTCAATGAGTAATATAGTGTTTCGATTTACTTCATTGAGACCTGGGTAAAGACGTTGAAATTGATACAATAGTTTTGTTACATATATTACTGATTGTAATGATAATTTAAGTTTAATGCCACAAACTTATCTACCTGGCGGACATAATTTGAACTAAATCTGACATTTCATTTTGCATGCACTGGCAATTATCTGACATCCAAAATTGCGATTACATAGCATAGAGTTAATACACATTGAGCAGGGAAGGCATACGACTGCCTGTAAGCGGAAACGTCCTATGGTTAGAAGAGAGAGAGAAGATCGCAATTATTGTACAAACATTTGAGTCGTTAAACGAATAACCGCGATCGCCTCTCTCTTTCTAACCGAGGGACAACAGGAGACCTGGCTCCCCTGCTCTATGTATAATACCTCTATGTTACATAGTCAGTACCACCGGGTCAGATATGCTTGTGGCAGTATAGAGGTAATATAATGTGCTCTACTAAATTGGCACTCTAGAAATAGACTAATTAGTGAACACTGCACAGTATACTTGTCTATGTCAGTCCTTATAGTTAGGACATGCCGTAGAGAAATAGAAGCTGATGTTATCATTGATTTGCTTTATAAAGGTAGTGGACAGATTACAGAGGATGTCTTAACAAAGCACTAAAATTTGGCAATAAACTATAACATTTAATTTTCTTGTCAACAGGAGTTTAATATCGGGACAGAGCCAAAATGTATCTTAAATGGTATTAATTGACTTAGAAAATAGCATTTTATTGTAGGTCAAGACGAAGGCGAAGATTGAATCAATATATTTTTGCTTATAAGGTCCTTTGGCTATGACATGCTTTTGCCGTAAACCTGGTTTAATATTGGATACATTACATTTCTGTCCTAGTGATGAGCCAATCTTTGCCTTTAAATATTATTTTATACACGCAGTTGAACTATGGGATAATAAATCTATATTTTTAACATCTACAACAGCCTTAAAACCGTAGGTGAGGTTTATTCTTCATCATATGTCTGTAACAAGTAAATAACATTATTAAGTATTATAATCGATACTTATAAAATAAATATACATTTCAATCTGATAATTATAGTTAAGAACATAGGATAGCAAACTGTGGATTTATACATATAAATCATGTGAAAAAAGCAAGTGAAACAAAACTCAGTCCAATAATGGACATAGATCTTTCCAACGCCAAAGAAATTAGGAAATGAAGTGCAGAAGGTCCTCGATCTTTATATTTATTGTATTATTATCAATAACTCACTTGTCTAAAGTTTCCCAAAATCCGAGTAGCACAGCTCGATCTAAATGCCGTTTCGTGCGACTGAGATTCAGCACTGTCACCGCCCATCGAGCTACGTTCGCGTCCAGTTTCATTTCGTCGTACTTCAAATGGAAAGCACATACTGGAAAAACAAGTGTTATTTATTATAAACAATCAACATACTCAAATTTAGTAGAATGATCTCATTTATGTCTTTTCGTAATTAGACTCTAATCTAATTAGGGTCCTTTGTAACTCCTTCGATGTTTAATTGGTTAGACTTTTACAGGTTTTGTTACTTAACTACCCGTTACGACTGCCGAGACGCAACATGCCCTCTGAAGCAAATCTCATAGAGAATTTTGGATGTTAGCGTGAAATTCGAAACAATAAAGAAGTAACTGAACCGATTTACACAGTCATATTTTGTCTAACTATAGTATATAATTATATTGTATAATCTCACTAGACAAAAGTTGAAAAGTGATTCACACTTATTATCTACTACATACTTAAACAAATATAGTACCTAAATAAATTAAATGGTATAAATTGTATGATGAGACATTAAATAATGAGTCTGGATTAGACGCGACGCCAGAGCCCTGGCACTAACGCCCAGACCACATGATATATTTGACATTACTTACATAACACAATATGTATCTGCATTATTTGCACATAGTTAGTATCAATATTATTATACTAATATCATAGACCAAAAGAGTTTGTTTGTCTGCTAATCTCAGAAATAACTGGTTCAAAATAATTAATTGATAGATAAATTGATGTAAAAGTTGGTTTTTATTCACGAAAATTTGACCAATTGGAATAATTATTTTCAGTTTATAACCCAGCTTTTTTCTCCCACAGAATATCTTGCATTAACATACTTATATTAACATAAAACACTTGCAAGAATTTTGCATTTACATTTGCAAAGACTTCTTTGAAAACCTTCAACGTAAACAGCAATTACTTTTGACGTCAAATCATATAAGAATCTTGTATCAGACACATAGGAGTTCTTGTAGCAGAGGTATAAATTTAAGTAAAACGTCTATCCAATACTTACTATTAGCAAATATCTGTACGGGGTTGCCGTCCCAGGGCCACCCTTTGAACTGCCAGGCGGGGCCCTGCACGAACACCGCCACCACGCGGTCCCACTCCGCCGCCGACAGACGGCCCGGGTTGTCCACCACGCGGTATGGCACCTGGGAATATTGTTTATTACAAAGATTTTCAAGACTGTCCAATATGTCAAATGATTAAAGTTATTTATGGTTAGGTAGATAAATGTTCCAAATTGGCAGAACACAAATAGTTTCTTAAGCAGCATCCTACCACACCATTTGTTTTTATCAAATTGGGCGGAAGTTTATAAGTAGTTTAGTGACCACGAAAAGGTCAAATAATCATATCAAGGTTTTAATGAAGATGTTGTAGGTATAAATAGTATAATATTTTAGTATTGCGACCAAACAATAAAAAATACTAACAGTCATAGTTGTGGCATTGTTTGGTATTTGATCAGGTTGTCCTTTTCTTCTCTGCAACAGGACTTCATTTTCTCTAACACATCCTTCAGCTTTCTTTTGTTCCACTGTGACAAACCTTAAAAAAATCATAATAATACATTAACTTCACACAGATATTATAAAGAGGAGTGTTTTAGTTTTGTAATGAAGCAGGCAGTGAAACTACTGGACTGATTTAGTTTTTGGTCCAGATATTCCTTTTGCCATTATAACAATCACACTGCTGCTGCTAATACTAGATACAATAATGAAATACTTACTTCAAATCCTGCAATGTATCTTTAACATTGAACATGGTGATGAGTGAGGTGGCGGCGGCGGGTATGATGATGATGGGCGTGCGGGAGGGCCTCTTCCCGCCGGCGCCGGGCGGCGGCCGCGCGGCTGATACAGGGAGCAGCTCGCGGCGGGGGGTGCCTGGCATTTGAGGGGTACTACCCTCTGTAATGCAAGCATTGTTTGTAGAATACAATTCTATAAGAAATCTCTATTGAATTCTATTCAACAGCCTCAAAGGACCGGGGGTCAAATTGCGAAAAACCGCCAATTAATTGGGCATGTTAATGGAAGCATTTTCGTTACTACCAAGAACTGTGCTAGTATGTAAGCCGTAACTGACAGCAAGCTATCAGCAGTTAGTTATAATATTAGCCTTATTTATATTGTTTCACACACATTTAAGTTTCTTTATTTGTAGGTTGATATAATACTTACGAGGCATCTGTCTTGGATGAGTAGGTGTCTGTGGTGGCCGATTAGCAGCAGGAACACTAGGGCCTTCAGTCACAGACTTCAGTGTCATACCGTGGTATGTACCCATAGTGTCGATTTTGAATCCTTCCGTTTCTGTAATCAAATATAGAATGTGTTATTGCTTATTTTTGTTCAATCAAATGGTTCCAAGGATTCAATCCGACAGTGTTATTGATGTAGACTTTCACATAATCTTGACTCATAAATATTTGAGAATGCTCACTTTTACTTTTACAAAATATGATTTCACAAACCTTCTTTTTGCCTAATAAATCTTTCTTGATCGTATCTGTTATATTGTGTTTGCTGTGCTGGCAACACTGCAGGTGCTGGCATCACAATAGGTTGAGGTCTAGGAGCTCCTGGTCTACCTTCCTCTCTAGCTCTTATACTGCCCAGCAGAGCAAGGATGCTCTTGGCAAACATCTAAATTAGGGAGAATTTCAATTTAATCATCATATTATAGTGGGGTTAAACTTATTCTGGTGGTAGAAAATGTAAAGATGAGATGGTACGCCACTCATTGAAAAGTTATTACTGCGCATGACTTCAAGGTTTATCACTCGCATGATGAGGCTAAAATCCTTATCAAACTTCTTTAAAATTATTGTCATGAAAACTGACAATAATAATCATTAGTATGGATGTTTAAGTACATAATTTAAACATTGTTTTAATCTTATCTGAATAAACTTAATCTGAAACATGATTGATCTCAATTAACTAACCTTTCCATTACTCTGTAAAACTGTCGTCCTAGTCCTCCACTGTCTCTCACGACTGATAATATCTTTTGTGAGATCAACATCATAGTCAAGTATAGCTCTCAAATCTGATCCAACCACCCCTAAAGTGTCAGAGTAATCATTGCTCTTAATTGTAGTTCTTTTCTTAGCCAAACGTTTAGCCTTAATTGCTGCTATCTTTTCAACGGACATAGCCTCTGACAGAGACCTGAAAATATTCACAATTACTTTGAACTAAATCTATAAGTATTAATAATATAAAGCTGAATAGTTTGTTTAGATGAATAGGTTATTTCCGGAACTAAAAGTTGGTAATTAATTTCCATACAATTATTCATCTTTTGTTTCTAACAAAGATTTTGGTGGTGAAATGAGTTGTCAGTAGACACTGATATATCAGAGTTTGTCGTTGAGAGGGTTAACAAAAATATTTTCATACATATTTCTAGTGCAAATCGACTTACTTGATGTTGTCCACCGTGACCGATGCCTCTTTGGGAGCATCAAGTCTGGCGGCCAACTGTTCTCTGACCTTCTGTACATGAGTCTCCTCAATGCGAGGCTTCTTTGCAGCGGAGTCGCCACTCTCATGGTCATGTGTACGTTTTACCTGATTTTATTATAAATATCAAGTACATGTATATTATGGAGAGTAATAAAAATGGGACTTGAATATTGTACCTGTGTTGGGATTTCTAATGGAGCACTTTTGTCTATAGAAGCACAAGTAGCAGTCTCTCCATTTAGATATGCCAGTAACTCTTTTCTGTCTGGACGTCTCACTGCTGGTATATTAGCAGCCTATAGACGAAAAAATTATAATGGTTAGGTTTCATACATGTTTTGAATTCAATGTATTCATTGAATAATAACATACCGCAGCCTGTCTGACATACACTGGATGTGTCAATACAATATTCTTTAAAATGAATAGTAGACATTCTAAGGTATAGTACTCTTTAACGCTGCCTTCTTTGCCAGACCTGAAAGATAAAATGTAATTAAATTTTTGTTCAAAAAGTGAAACTACTAGGTTGTTGTAAATAATGATGAATGTTAGGTACTTACCCCCACATAAGATAATTAGTTTTAACATTTTTGGGCCAGGAAAATTCTCCAAATATAATTTGGTTGTCACGTTCTATGATTTCTTTTTTGTTTACGTTGTATTGCCGAAGTAAACTCAACGGATCCGCCATGATTAGCTCGTGACAGTTTTCACACTCGAGTTATTTCTTACCAGTGCAATTGTTATAAATTAAAATAATTAAACATGTTATTATCACTCACTAATATCGTAAATGACCAGTTATAAATAATAGTTCGATGGAATATCATCCATTTCAAAAAATAGGAAAACTCAAACAAATATTGTACATCTTCACATCACACACGTTCACGATCTTTCTCTTTTTTTTTAATCCACTGACACAGATAATGAAATTATTTGACATTGAAGTATTGAGCAAACATTGACTTTTTGAAAAAAAAATTGAAAAATGCTATTTTAGCGTAAATTGGATAAATAACTAAAAACAGTCAGCAGAATCTAACTAAAACTATTTTTCAAGACTGTGTTTTTTTGTAACATATATTTTTTTATCATGAAAGAGTAACGAATAGTTAACATGAAGGAGATGGAATGAAAGAGGATTATAAAAGTTTATCTGTGCAATTTGAATTTACTTTGCCTGTGGTAAAAAGTATGGATGAGTGAACGAAACGAATGAACAATAAAAAATTGTTTCCCAAACATGGCTGCCGGTCGGGTTTAGGGTTTTGTGATTGTGATTGATTTTTGTTGGGAACATTATTCTGCATTCTTATATTTGTAACTAATTACACTATATAATTTTACGGATTACGTTAATATGCCATCGTGACTTCTGTGTTAACAATAATGACTTCAACTCCAAAGACTGAGAAATGCGGGCAAGGTAAGCTATGCGTAACATCTCAATAGGTATAATTTATTTATTTTTACATCCTAAACATCTCAAATGGAATTCAAATCATGCATAATTACTGATATTCGCGGTATGACGGTACCTAGAATTGAGTGCTTTAATATTTGGTTGTATTTAATTGATGTAAACATCACTGTATGTAGTAGTACACCTACTTTTTATTATAGTGGGCACCAATCTGATAGTGGTGGTAACTCCTGAAATGAAAAATAAAAGTTAGTTTTATTTATAAAAAATGCCTTTGAGTAACGAATAGGAAAATCAAGAATTCATATTAAAATTATACCTACTGAAAAATATTATAACAATAAATATGTACATGAAAGGGAAGGAAGGAATTAAATTGTAACAATATATTTTGACTAATTCTCTCATTAAGACTATTAAGTATTGAAATGTAATCCATCTAATAAATAATAAGATTATTAGGTTTTAATTTTTATAATACACTGAATGTTTAAAACAGTAGATAAATGGAAGGAAGAAATCATTATTAGGTACATACTTATACTTATTGTTTTATTTTTATGAAAACTATACTTACTTGAGGATTTCCAGCACATACTAATAATGTTATAGTCCATCTCTCTGCCAAGTTCTAACGATTTTTACCACATAGGTTGGTATCTCATTGAGCCTCCAAATCTATGTATTAGTATCCTATATCAGAATTTCATACAAGAGTTTCCGTGGTAAGATTGGGCAACAAAAAATAAATATCATGTTTATACACAACTATTGAAATAAAACATGTGAACGGATTTTTGTTGTGGTTGTATTTTGTTTTACATTTTCTGATGTTCGTGTAAATCAAAGAAATCATTATATACACCACTACCTACTTTTTAATTAATATAGAAGAATGTACAGCTAATGAAATGATGGCTATTATTGTAGGTAATAGTAAAGTAAATTTTGATGAATATGAAATGTAAATTAAAACATAATAAAGTTTAAATTGAATAATAATTAATTTAAGATTTATTGGTCTAAAAATAAAAAACATGTGATGTTTCCAAAAACTCATAATTTTTGCCCATAATAGAATCAGTTTGTAACAGGGCAAAAGCCTAATCTCTCTCTGATATATTTTTCTTTCTTCTTTCAATTATTATGTATCTATAAAGTGTGGAATAATTAAAAAAAAAATTTTTTTGACCATTTAAATAAAACGGCTATTGCTCTTTAGAAATTAGGGAAATTGAAAAGCCAAGTGACCCCTGTATGTTTTTTTTTTATTTTTTTTTAAAGTGTTGTCATTTGTATTTTTTCCCGCGTCAAATCTAGTCCCGTGCGAATTTGGGTATTAAGTAAAAATATAATAATAAACTATTTGTGTAAATGTAGGTATACCAATTTTTAGTGTAACAAACACACATAGACAAAAATTGTCGCCCAGTCCTTATCTACATCAATGTGATCAATAAAATTCCATGTCAATTAATAAGTATGTCATACATCTATGTATGTATTTCGATAGGTACTTCTCTCCACTAATTTAACCAATTTATACACAGGTATTTATTACTATAACAATTTACTACTGAATTTCGTCGAATCATACGCCAAGCTATACACGTATATTTTCTTAATAATTAAAATATAATTACATGTTAAATATGTACATACTTAAATTATATGGTAAGAATTTTAATTACATAATTTTCGTATTGTAATAGTCGACTAGGAGTATTATACCTATGTTGTGTTTGTAACGGAACCACACGCTCTCAATATGGTTATTTGAATTAGACATTCCTGTGCCGCCCGTACTCGTGTAGTGTAGACGCTATTACATATTTTACGAGTGCCATTCACTCGCACTATCCGATTTATATTTGGTATAATGTTCTTGGTGCTTGCATTATCTAATAGACTCCCCACTTAATGACGTTATCTTAAAGGGTTAGATACGCTTTTCAATCGACTACAAAAAAGAGAAGGAGATTCTCAGTTCCGTTGTGTTTTTCTTTCTTTGTTAGCTCAAAACTCGATCATTTGTGAATCCATTTGGAAAATTCTTTTTTTTTAGATTGTATACTACCCGTTTCGTCTCTGTTTGCATTGTACTTCGTTAGTTGCAGAGCTTTTGTGAAAAAGAAAATAGTAGTAATCGAAATAAAATACGGTAACATAAAACATCTATTAGATTATTTCCCAACTGCTGGTAAAATTATTCCACCTAAATCAAATTTTAATAAATGTATCGATTTATTTTGTATTCCTCAAGTACCTACCTACCTAGAGGAATTGCAGCTATTTATCTTATTTTGTGTCGTGTTATTCAGGCCTTTTATTTCTATCTTTAGCAAACTGCAGCAGTCACGAAGTGTGCTGAACGTGATTGCGGTCATCCAATCTTCTTATGCTGTCATTTTAAAAAATAACATGATAAGGGTGAACAGTTACTTCTCATTATTAGGATTTGACTTGCCTGCGCTAAAAACATTGTTGTTAAGGTACTTAGATTAGAGCTAGTACGTTAATCTGTGCTAGCCGTCTATGGAACAGAACTGCAGAGTCGGAGGCACTAACGGGACTATGGTCGGGACTGTCGTGTTTGATCGTTGATTTTGTGGCTTTGCCGGAAAATGTAACATCATGGAATGTGTTTTTGTTCTCCTTTAGGTGAATTGAATAGCTGAACGTAAAATGACTTTTCCTACTTATTTTTATTACTTAAATGCAGTTTGTACTGTAATGATTGCGTCCCGTACTCGTATTGTATTTAGATATTCACATTTTTACTTTTAACATTACCTACATGACAACGAAAGCCGTTACGACTGACTGATAAACTTTATAAGTTGGGATAAATAACTATCTATAAATCACGATGCCATAATCTGCACTGAGACCTTAATCCTAAAATTATATTATAAACACATTTTCTTGACCTGCGCGAGTAACTTCATAGTATATATTATGCTCTACAGTTATCCGAGCTATGTCATAATGCATTTCTGAATATAGAGATCCGTTATGCAGAGGGCATTTGCACTTTCCACATGTTACCTCGATTACAAAGCTATTCACATCGCAGCATTTTCGATACAAATGTTATTTTGAGTGTGTCAATTCAAATACACACCGGTCTTGATGGTTGTTGCCATATTGTGCTGGTCGATTACCTTGGGTTGTTAAGTAGCCCATATGACCATATTATTATTTGTGGCTCATCTTGACCGAAAGTGAAAGGATTGTTTAGAATAGTCCTTAGATATATGTAAGTCTATTTTTTCTAATTTGTACAAGCCATTTATTTTAATACCAATAATTGTGTAGTTAGCGTGACTAGTGTTATGTAGAAGGTCGATGTTTCCAAAGTTTTTAAAGTTGGCCTCACAAAGCTATTAAACAGGAATTTACTTTGTTAATTAGCAAACTAGGTAGGTAAGGGAAAAGACCCAATTATCGTCAGGTTTTGCACTTGGCCAACTTTGCAGCTATACCACGTTGTAGTATATTAAGTTACAACGATCAAATTTTGTGACAAGATAAATGATTTATCACTCTTATCGGTAAATATATTTTTAACACTGATTAAAAAGAATTAAGTATAGATAATTTAGAAATTATCTAAAAACACCCATTTGTACCAGTATCCGTCAGATTTGTCCTAGCTATCGTCAAAATGTCCTAGAGTTCGTCAATTTTCGGTGCTAATTTGAACTCTACGCCAATGGATTTAAAGTAGTCATTTTCAATCATATTTCTTATGATGCAGTAACTCAACTAAAGGTAATGCCTGTTGAATGAAAATTAAAATTCAAAACTGCAGGCAAATCTCAACTAATTTTGTTAAAACTACATTTTGGTACATAAAGTTACACACGGAGCCAAAACTGGACACTCACAGTGAGGTTAGTTCTCCAATTTAAAGTCGCTCAGCAAGCTATGGAGAGAGCTATGCTTGGACTTTATTTGAAAGATCGTATTCGGAATGAAGTAATCCGACAGATAAACAAAGTGACCGACATAGCTCCAAGAATTAGCTCGCTGAAGTGACAATGGGCTAGCCACATCTGCAGAAGAACCGACAACCGTTGGGGTAAACGAGTTCTTGAGTGGAGATCGCGTCTAGGCAAGCGTTGTGTAGGGTAGGACGCCCATCAGCGAGGTGGGGTGATGTCATCCGCAAAGTTGCTGGTAGCGGATGGATGCCATTAGCTGAGCTCAATGGTCAAGCCTGGGCTAACCTATGTTCAGCAGTGGACGAGAGCAGGTTGATAATGACATAAAATTGTCACACACCTACCTATCTATATTTATTTTAAAAATCTATGTAATGTAAGAATTATCCCACCAAAAACATTCTGTAAAAAACTAGCCAAGTCTCGATGGAGCTGCTTGTTTAACTCTAAAAAGTAATGAAATCTAGACAGACTCGTGCCAAGTCTAAGGTTCCTTACTGCGATTTCTTTATTATTATAGTTAATGTTGTGTGACTTGGCCGTTGAACATTGTTTAAAAGGTTAGTAGTGGGTACATGTCAATTTTGTTTACACGTAATGTTATAACATTATTAAAATACGCAGCTTTATCAAGCCTACAATTGACTGGATATTGAATCAACATTTTTCAAGTGGCTATAATTAAGCAAATTTTCTATCGTCAATGGATAGGTTCTGGATTTTTTAAGATTGGTGCAATAGCGTCATGGAGCACCTAGTTTTGTACCCTTGTGTACATACATGTGTACCCTTCAACGGCCAAGTCACACAACATTAACTATAATAATAAAGAAATCGCAGTAAGGAACCTTAGACTTGGCACGAGTCTGTCTAGATTTCATTACTTTTTAGAGTTAAACAAGCAGCTCCATCGAGACTTGGCTAGTTTTTTACAGAATGTTTTTGGTGGGATTTCATTTCTTTTTGTTAAAACTTGTTTATATTGATTTATTTTATTAGATTTTCTTATTTGACACACTTATTTTTTAGGAGTAGTATTATATTATTAAGCGCCCCGCGGTTTCACCCGCGTAGTTCCCGTTCGCGATTCCGTGGGAATTTCGGGATAAAAAGTATCTATACATAAATAGTTTTTAAGCTACCTCCCCACAAATTGTCAGCCAAATCAGTTCAGCTGTTCTAGAATTATAATTCCCGTTCCCATTCCCGTGGGAATTTCGGGATTAAAAGTTTTCTATGTGCTACTCCTGGTTCTAAGCTACCTCCCCACCAATTTTCAGCCAAATCAATTCAGCCGTTCTTGAGTAATAAATTCCCGTTCCCAATCCCGTGGGATTTTCGGGATTAAAGTGTTCTATGTTCTTGTCCTGGTTCTAAGCTACCTCCCCACCAATTTTCAGCCAAATCAATTCAGCCGTTCTTGATTTTAGAAATTCATGTTCCCAATCCCGTGGGAATTTCGGGATTAAAAGTATCGTATGTCCTTTTCCTGGTTCTAAGCTACCTCCCCACCAATTTTCAGCCAAATCAATTCAGCCGTTCTTGATTTTTAAATTCCCGTTCCCAATCCCGTGGGAATTTCGGGATTAAAAGTATCCTATGTCCTTTTCCTGGTTCTAAGCTACCTCCCCACCAATTTTCAGCCAAATCAATTCAGCCGTTCTTGATTTTTAAATTCCTGTTCCCAATCCCGTGGGAATTTCGGGATTAAAAGTATCCTATGTCCTTTTCCTGGTTTTAAGCTACCTCCCCACCAATTTTCAGCCAAATCAGTTCAGCCGTTCTTGATTTTTAAATTCCCGTTCCCAATCCCGTGGGAATTTCGGGATTAAAAGTATCCTATGTCCTTTTCCTGGTTCTAAGCTACCTCCTCACCAATTTTCAGCCAAATCAATTCAGCCGTTCTTGATTTTTAAATTCCCGTTCCCAATCCCGTGGGAATTTCGGGATTAAAAGTATCCTATGTCCTTTTCCTGGTTCTAAGCTACCTCCCCACCAATTTTCAGCCAAATCAGTTCAGCCGTTCTTGAGTTACAATTCCCGTTCCCATTCCCGTATAATTCCCGTTCCCGTTCGATTATCCTAGTTTTTATAGTTTTCCCTTTATGTGGCCATTAAACCCTAACTCTGTACCAAATTTCAGCTCTCTAGGTTTATGGGAAGTACTAGTTCTATTTTGATGATCATGAGTGAGTGAGTGAGTGAGTGAGTGAGTGAGTGAGTGAGTGTCTAAAATGCGAAACTTTGCTTTCGCTTAACTTGGGAACTAAATGACCTACAGACTTGAAATTTTATTTTAAGTATGTGATTGTATAGCTTACTGGATGACGAAAATTTCAGCGTTCTAGTCTTATCCAGAGGTAGTCAAATAGGGGCCTGAAAATGCGGCGAAATGGTTCCTGTAAAGGATGGTACGGCAGTGTTTGCTTCGCGCTCGACTTGGCGGGGGGCACTGCCGTGCCCCCAGATATACATTGCGTAGAACATTCAACACCATATAGTCGTTTTTTGCCCTTTCATCTCAAATATTATTACTCGTAGATCCTAGAGACAGAGTAAGTCTCTGAAATACCTACAGTGTCTTCAAAGTGTTTGCAGACGGGTTAGCTGACGATTCTGAAGAAACTATGAGAAAATACAACGAACGCCAATCCTCAGAGGTACGGAATTACGGAAGTAAGGTCTACTGATATAGTTATGTCTGACTTACGAGTAATATACTTGAGATGAAAGGCTGGTAATACACAGAAAGGCTGGTCCACCAACTAAAAGTCGCTCAGAGAGCTACGAGAGGGCTATACTCGGAGTTTCTCTGAAAGATCGCATTCGCAATGAAGTGATCAGACAGAGAACCAAAGTCACCGACATAGCTCAAAGAATTAGCTCTCTGAAGATGGCCGTTGGAGCAGACGAGTTCTCGAGTAGAAACCGCGGTTCGGAAAACGTCGTAGTAGGACGTCCTGTGGCTAGGTGGAGCGATGATCTGCGCAGGGTAGCCGGGAGAGAGTGGATGCGACGTGCTGCCGACAGGGCACATTGGCGCGAATTGGAAGAGGTTTATGTCCAGCAGTGGACTAATACAGGCTGTTGATGTTGATGTTGATGATGATATTTGAGATGAAAGGGCCAAAAACGACTTTACGACTCTACTGGTTCAACGCGTTTGACTTATACACAGATTTTTTAATAACTAAATGTGAAATTATATGTACGTACCTACCAAATTTATATTTTTTACAAAATCAGTTGAGATATCCTGCACCTGCAGTTTTTCTTTCTCCTTTAGTTTTCTGTCAGAATATTTATTTTCATTTATCAGGCATTGCCAACTTTGTTGTGTTTCTGCATCACAAGAAATATGATTGAAAATTACTACTTTAAATCTATTGCCATAGAGTTCAAATTAGCACCGAAAATTGACGAGCTCTAGGACACTTTGACGATGACTAGGACAAATCTGACGGATACTGGTACATTTGGGTTTTAGAATGTACTAATAGCTGACACACTCGAAATAAAATATAAATATGAATAAATAGCACGATTTAATGGATAACATAGAAAGATAATTAATTTTACTATTATAAAAAAATAATCACACATACAAAGGGCCGCCCAATCTTGCAAAATGTAACATCGAACGTAGTGACCTAGACTACAGATTCAGTGGTTAAATCTCACAAAATTCACGAAATCTCGAATTTTAAATTTCCATCGCTCATTTCTCCAAAACAATTGCAGTTATTAATACATACTGCTATTGTAATGATAGCAAAGATTACTTTAAAGATGCTGTAATTCAAATTTTATATGAATATATTGGTTGAATCAAAATATGAATATTTTTCTATAATCTGACGAGTACTGGGACACTGTCGACATTACGTGCCTTTCCCTTACTTGTTTTACAAATTGTTCTGCTGTTTTAGTGTTAGTATGTTAAAAAACAACATTTAAACATTTTTATTTACGTTTTTCTATATTTTACAGGTGTAAAAACTATTAAAAGTGTTTATTTGTAATTTAATTTAAACATTAACATTTTTGACTATTATTTCTCAATTAAATCACGAAATATGCTACGAAACTAAAGACGTGGGAATATCGCGTGTGATACGCCGATTTTGTTCAATTATACCTATTTACAAATTGCTATTGAAAGGTTTTCGACCTTCGCTCTTTGATATCAATGCTAGGTGATTAGATTAAAAGCTTTACTAATGTCTTTAATTTTAAAAGTTACAAAAACGTAGAATGTACAAGATGTGAATATTTTACCATTATAAATAATGTACATCTATTCAGTGATACGCACGCATTATTTCTCATATGGCTTCATTATATTTCGTGTAAATCCCGACGTAATGGGATGGTCTGTCACCGCAATGTTGAATAAAGTCGCATCACGATGTGGTGAGCTTTAAGTTGTTTTCGTAATATTTATCATCATCAAATCCAGTAAAGTGACTGGTATTAAGCAACATCTTCACGCGCAACGTTTTTCAACGATTTTCACGACATTTTGTCAGACATTAATTTTAATGGCTTGTTAAATTACACAGATGTTCTGAATTCCTATGTACGTAAATATAGTAAGAGTGTCCGAGTTTACAATAGTTTTATTATAATGGTATACTTAAATAAGCATTGCTTCCTAGATGAAATAAAAATACTATAAACATAGTAATTTACTATACTGACACTAATTCGTTGTGTATGACGTAAAACAGGAACATTTTAATGTACATATTTTTGTTGATCAATGTGTAAGTTTTCCGTTAAATTACAAGCGAGTAAAAAATTAAGGTCCATGAGTAGAGGATGCGATGTCTTACATTACGGAGTGTAATGATCGGCCAATACACCTAGAAGTATAAAATCCCGTTAGGCTAGGTATCACGATTGCGGCTAGCTTATTGGAAAGTGAGGTACGCGGACCGTGGCCGGTGGCTGAGTGCGCTCACTAGGAAAACAGCCCTGATTGATCATTTACCTAGATCAAAGCAGCGATAGATTATACACAAGATAATAAAACTGTTGGCGGGAAATACTGCAAACGATATTCCAGTTTTCTTTTTACATCAGTAATAGAGTTTTTGTTATACACCGTCAAAAGTTCTTTTATGTAAAGTACCGTACTATCAGTTGATTTTGTATTATTATCGAGTGATAATATTAACTACTTATTTACGTGCTGTCATGAGATATGAAAGTCAAATCACATAAATGTTCTCAACTGTAAATGCAGTTATGCTCTCATGGCATGGCATGACTTGACAATTAAATTTTATTCATTGTAGACCGTTATTATATTATTTCTTTATACTAACGTTGACCCGTTCTATGGTCAGGTGACATAGATTTCAAATTTCAATTCAGTTCACATTTTACTTTTCTATTAGCACACTGAAGTAAATTATATTTACAAGTTCTGAATAATGTTTTAGTAACCCTAATGACTTGAATAATGTTGGTCTTTTTGTACCACTAATCACCTAGAGTAAGCTTTAGTCGTGACACTATTATAACTCTACTCATCAACAGTTATGTTATCAACCTTGTGAATTCCTTTCATTATTTCCGACAAATTAGGAAAATATCTTTGTTACATTTGATACACTGACGTTCATGTCATTTTAATCATGCTTTCATTATTATGATTGGTAATTTCAATTTATCACAAGTTTCCATGTGTAGGAAGGAAGGTATTACCAGTGTTAGGTAACAGTCACGCACAAACATGGATACGGTCACTTGTTTGGGCAGGTGTGTACGAAATATGTCTGAGATGCGCGGCGGAGGCAGCACTTTCACTCTCGATGGTTTGACATAGGCGCTGGCAAGCGCAGTCTCCAGTGGTGCCGCGCCGTCCCTCGCTGCCGCCGGCTGCACCGACAGCCTCTCGCGAATCTGGCTCTCCGACAACCAAAGCCGAAACGATATTATGCTTCAATGCGCATGAGTTTGCGCTTCTACTACCCAAATAGATATTATTGTCCGCTACAAAATATCACGTATTTAGTTTTTTACACATTTGATTTAGGAAATGTACCGTGTACTGTTTGAAACGTTTTGGTGATAAAGTAAATAGTGTTAGTGAATAAATTAGCAAAAATATTTATGTCCGAAAATTTTTGATCTTTAATTATACAGAGAAAGTGTGAATTCCAATGTCTGTCTTCGCCTAGTGTAAACGTTTATCGAAAAGTCATGGTTTCGTAATTTCTTGTGTTCATTCGTGACTTAAAACTTATTTGTGTTATTAATCTGTGACTGTTTAAAGTTGTTAAACATACATGTTGCAATTGTGAAGTGATTTCCGACAATATGTGTGTGTCTGCTGCTCATAATGGAATTTAATTAATATGTTGGACTGGTTTATTAGTGTTCGCGAGATAACAAAAAATATGTATATGAAGAAGCTTGTGTAAATTTAGACAACATTGGCTTCGAAATTGTAGTGTCAAGGTTAACAGATCGAGCTGGACATCATTCGGGCGATGTGGAGCAAACGCGCACATGACGTCCCGAGACGTGCGCCGCTCGGATACTGCAAATAAATAATGATCTAATTGTATATATTATCCATTAAAGACGGCTATTTTTGATAGTGTTCAATAGCAACCTGGTCGGTGTTGGTGTGGAAATGGAAAAATTATTCGTGAATATGTTGAAAAGAGTAGTGCAGTGAAACGAGTAAACAAGTTGCAGTGCCAACTTTCAACGTTTTCTAAAGGGCCTCCTTTCCTCGATGGCAATAGCATCCGTCTTGAGGCAATCTCCGGTTTCTATGGAAATATCCGCAAAATCAACAAGGTACATTTGTGTATCTCTAAACGAATATCGTAATACAAGAGACAATAATTTATTCGTGTTTTTGTAAACGATCAAACAGAAAAGTTCAATAGATCCATTATAACAATGCCTCATTATGATGAAAGTTTTATTTTTGACGATAACCATAATCAAAGAAAGAATAAGAGGAGTTATCACGTTTACAAAAATGGTTTAAACCCACGAAATATAATAGAAAAAGTAGAAGTATTGCATGATCTGGAAGAAAGAGGGAAAATTGTTATTAAACGTAATATAAGAAACATCAAAAATCGTCATAAGTCTGGATTTCAACAAGGTGAAATACTAGCGGATCCTATAAAGTACAAAACACCCGATATCATTGGGGACCACTACCCTCGGATGAGTGAGTTTGATCCCAATAAGTTCAACGACTACAGAAATAACAATATTACCCCGTTAAGCCCATGCAAGAGTTTAGATAATTTGTCATTGAAAAATGTAAAGAAAAAAGATACCCTCAGGAATAGAATAAGGAATGGCTTCAGTCTTCAAAATCTGGTGGATGACGGAGCAATGAAGCATTATGTTTCACCTGCAGAAGATAATTTGTACGTTGCTCGTAAAGATCGAGATGTCAAAAACTCTTACTCCGTGGTTGATGCTCGATGTAAACCAATGCAACGTCGAGGGTCGCAGGCAACGCCTGCTCCAGGAGTCGGCATTTACCGACAGATAAGCAATGAAGGAATATCTCGCAAATCATTACCTGGTATGTAATAATGTATATAACTAAATATTAAACGATCGATCTGTTAAATATTTTATATAACATAAGGTTTCATCGATAAAATATAATTATGCGATAGTAATATTACCCGCCCTAATTATGCCTTCCGATTCGGTTCTTAAGTAACGCGATATTAAGTTTCATTGTCATACATATAGCAAAATTGAAAGTTGTAACGCGTGTAACAAGATATTTGTTCCATTTCCACTGAGCGAAACGGAAGAGTCGTTGCACTTGCTGCTAGAGCTTTCGATTTTCCTTCCTAGTACTATATTTTCGCATTAGGTAGAGCAACTAATGAATTGCTGTGTATTGTATAACAAGACGTAAGAGGCGCGGGAACTAAACTCCACTCGTGTCCATTGTTGTCATAATGTTAAGGCCGCTGACATAAACAGATAGTAGAAGCTGTTAAAATGCCTATCTTGATATAATGGAACGATATCAGAAACCAAATCAAAGGGCTTTATTTTATCATCAGAAAGTTTGAATGTATAGTAGAAAAAATAGAAACGAATTTGATGAATAAATTAATTAGAATTTGAGTTTAATGCATATTTAAATTCACATTTAGAAACTTTCGTTTTCAAAAGATGTCAGTAGGTTTGGAGGTATAAAGTAAAACTTTTGGGATGCCAATATTATTGATTAGTTAACTTTCGTTTTCTCGACTTTACTGATAGAAAATCATGTCCATTTAACGTTCTTCGTGCGTAGAACTCTTGTTTATTATTATATACAAGATAACAAGCCATACGAAAGATTTTTTATAAGGCAGGACACACGAGTACGGTAGCTGCATGTTAAGTACTTGTTTATATGTTAGATGTGTGACGCGCCTTTTAGGTATAAGTATGATGTGTTGTGGTATGACGCACTCGGGCTTGAGAAGCGAGCATGACCCTCTGTGAGGCGTCCGTCTGTCGCGGTGCGGTACAGAGGTTCACTCCGCTGGTTCAGTCGTCGCCAGTCGCCTAGTCGTCACCGTGGCTTTGGGCGCGTCCCCCTGTCGCCTTCATTCGTATTTATAAACTCGCGCGTCATCAACTGCATCGTACTGATAAACCAATAGGTACATAAATCAATAATTTTAGCCTACTGGCGTCAAGTGATCTTGTTATTGGTGTACATCTATTCAAAATGCAATAATTTTAAATCTAATTATTCTTTTTTGTTATTGTAGTGCAAATTAGTTATTACGTCATTTTGGGTTGGTATTAGAGTTAACAATTGTGTCTAACTCCTGCTATATTTCTGAAAATTAATTTTCGTTTATTCTTTATGCGTTCTTTCCTTTATCATTCCATCGAATGAAATAATTTATTATCGGGATATTTATCAGGATGCTGTAAATCCTGACAAAGTTTATACGTTTTTGCTTAGAGTTTATAAAATCAAAATTAACATTATAATGTAGTGCTATGGTTGTTTTCTGTCTTTTTCAAAGTTTTTTGCATTCAGAATTTTAACCTCACGAAGATTATGCTTATAATAACAATGCAGAACTGTCCATAAGCTCACAATAAAATAACAAACTAAAACGATCATGCAGACATCTGGGGGCACGGCAGTGCCCCCCGCCAAGTCGAGCGCGAAGCAAACACTGCCGTACCATCCTTTACAGGAACCATTTCGCCGCATTTTCAGGCCCCTATTTGACAACCTCTGGATAAGCCCAGAACGCTGAAATTTTCGTCATCCAGTAAGCTATACAATCCCATACTTAAAATAAAATTTCAAGTCTGTAGGTCATTTAGTTCCGAAGTTAAGCGAATGCAAAGTTTCGTATTTGTGACAGACACTCACTCACTCACTCACTCACTCACTCACTCACTCACTCACTCATGATCATCAAAATAGAACTAGTACTTCCCATAAACCTAGAGAGCTGAAATTTGGTACAGAGTTAGGGTTTAATGGCTACATAAAGGGAAAACTATAAAAACTAGGATAATCGAACGGGAACGGGAATTATAAGGGAACGGGAACGGGAATTGTAACTCAAGAACGGCTGAACTGATTTGGCTGAAAATTGGTGGTGAGGTAGCTTAGAACCAGGAAACGGACATAGGATACCTTTAATCCCGAAATTCCCACGGGATTGGGAACGGGAATTTAAAAATCAAGAACGGCTAAATTGATTTGGCTGAAAATTGGTGGGTAGGTAGCTTAGAACCAGGAAAGAATATAGAATACTTTTGATCCCGAAATTCCCACGGGAATGGGAACGGGAATTTATAACTCAAGAACGGCTGAAATGATTTGGCTGAAAATTGGTGGGGAGGTAGCTTAGAACCAGGAGAAGAACATAGAATACTTTTGATCCCGAAATTCCCACGGGAATGGGAACGGGAATTTATAACTCAAGAATGGCTTAATTGATTTGGCTGAAAATTGGTGGGGAGGTAGCTTAAAACCAGGAGAAGAACATAGAATACTTTTAATTCCGAAATTCTCACGGGATTGGGAACGGGAATTTATAACTCAAGAACGGCTGAATTGATTTGGCTGAAAATCGGTGGGGAGGTAGCTTAGAACCAGGAAAAGCACATAGGATACTTTTTATCCCGAAATTTCCACAGAAACGCGAACGGGAACTACGCGGGTGAAACCGCGGGGCGCTTAATAATAAAATACTACTCCTAAAAAGAAAAAAATGTGTCAAATCAGAAAATCTAATAAAATAAATCAATATTAACACGTTTCAACAAAAATAAATGAAATCCCACCAAAAACATTCTGTAAAAAACTAGCCAAGTCTCGATGGAGCTGCTTGTTTATCTCTAAAAAGTAATGAAATCTAGACAAACTCGTGCCAAGTTTAAGGTTCCTTACCGCGATTTCTTTCTTATTATAGTTAATGTTGTGTGACTTGGCCGTTGAACATTGTTTATAACGTTAGTAGTGGGTACAAGTCAATTTAGTTTACACGTAATGTTACAACATTATTAAAATACGCAGCTTTATCGAGCCTACAATTGACTGGATATTGAATCAACGTTTTTCAAGTGTCCATTTTCTATCGTCAATGGGTAGCGGTTCTGGCGACAGATTGGTGCAATAGTGTCATGGAGCACCTAGTTTTGTACTCTTGAGTACATGTGTACCCTTCAACGGCCAAGTCACACAACATTAACTATAATAAGAAAGAAATCGCGGTAAGGAACCTTAAACTTGGCACGAGTTTGTCTAGATTTCATTACTTTTTAGAGATAAACAAGCAGCTCCATCGAGACTTGGCTAGTTTTTTACAGAATGTTTTTGGTGGGATGAGTTCTACGCGTATATGTACCATGGATTGCTATAATTTCCTGTTAATATTGACTTACATTGTTTTTAATAATTTATGTATTTGTCTAGCTAGGTAGTAAGTATACCTCGGTAAATGTACGAAAACATGCATTTAGTATACAAAATGTTGAGTGCCATTTTTCAAGGTGCTTCTTGTCGAGTTTCATACATAATGTTAGGAAGGTAAACTGACATTATAATGTTCGGTAGTTATAATAACAAACAGTAATATGCGTAGTTTATTATCTGATCCAAGGTTGAGTGATAAAGTGATCGACATTGAACGAAACTTCAAAGTTTTTACCAATGAAACAAGATAGCACCTCACCAAATACAGCATTATGCATAATAAATAATCCACACAAGGTTATATTTTACATTAGTGTCTCTGGCAGACGTACAATATGAGTATTTACATTACGAGAATAATATTTATTTGCAAATATTGGTTAAATTAGCACGAGTCCCTGCCCATGGTCCACCTACGTAACTCACCTGGTTATATCAAACCATAATAAAATTCATACTTCTATTCATAATTCAAAGTACTAACATCTGTATATGCTTATCGTATCCAAGTATAGGCTTCTTACTTTATGTATGCCATACGTAAAGCTGGCTCGCCTAGACCAGACTTATAAGTATTCTTTTGAACCATACAGAGTGTTTGTAGCTTTGCTCATTAATGCGATACACATAAATTAAACGTACCGTACGTGTATTTCAAAAGTTTGTTAAAGTTATATATCATGTTGCATGTACGAGCAGGTTGCTGAAGATAATAATTGCTATGTTATTATGTTAATAATTAGTTTTATGAGCTATGGTTTCAACAGAGTAATAATTATTATTCATATAAATACATATTTGTTCAGTTTAATTCCTTGAGATTCTAAATTAGTAAAACTGTGTTTTGTTTGTGATTACATTAGGTGTGACATTAAGGAAAATCTAACATTCGAGGTGCATCACAAACACCATGCATATTTAAATGTTTGAATTGATGATAAAAATATATATTTTTTTCAATTTATTATATTGGGATCAATGCTTTGATATTGTGTCCTTTACATTTTTCTTTGGGTATAAAACTGGATATTTATGGTTCGATAAACTTGATGGTATTGTACTAAATGGTTCTCATTCGAGTTTATTTATACAAAGTCTATAATATCTTTTTAGTTTGTTTTTTTTTATCTTAAAGTGTTATTGTTTTGTAGAAAACGACTCGTGCGAGAGCGGGTCAGGACACCGGGGCTCGTTGCGTGGCGCCAACAAGCTAGCGCGGCGCGCGCGATCCTTCAAGGACGACCTGCTGGAGCGAATCTCCAACATGCGCTCACCGGCGCAGCAGCACCATCCGCCGCATCTCTCCTCTGCCATAAGGTAACACATTCCATCTCAAATACGGCCGCATAAATTTAATCGTTAACAATGCAGGAATATGCCCCAATTTGATGAATTCGCTCTGAGATAAATGCATTGTAAATTAACTGTTAATTAACAAACAGCATGTGATCTTGCGTGGGGGCTTCTGTCACTATCTCTCATGTTAAGCGTTATCTAATAAGTTGTGTACACTGCGATGAAATCTTCAGACAGAGTATATTGTTTCTTATCTATATTGATAATTTATATACATAACTTTGCTATCTAAATGTCAGCGGTATAAGAAATTGTCATTTATTTAATAGTTTTATCTTTGCCTTCAACGCTTAAACAATACTATTGTGTTGTTTAATAAATTGTGATTTTATTTTAAAAGGCACGTATAATATTAATGTATCGAATTTGGTGTCGCAACTTATTAGTTGACTCTAATGGAGTGTTAAATAGTGGGGTGTTTGTGCCGTTGACATTGCACTAAATGTGTTCGTGATTATGAGTCATGATTACGACCTGCGACTGTCGCACTCGTTAGTACATCGTTGGTTGAAATCTCATTAGTTTAGTGCGTGCAATGTTAAGTAATTAAATGTTGATGTTGGCGCGCGAACTGTCACCGTGTTTGAATTGTACATTTATTGTGTCGGCCCACTGGACGGAGACTTTTTGTGAGGCTGTTCGAAAGTGGCTCTGTGTTGACGTGACGACCATTGAGTGTCCGGTTTGTATTTACGATTGAGGTGCGGTGGCAATCAGGTGTTTGAATAAATGTCGAACACGGTACGAGGGCCGGTCGGCGATTGGTTCAACAAACGCACAAATAAGCTGCATAGGAGACTCATCAACAATGGAAAACGGTACGAATCTGTTAAATGTAACGTATTGTTTAAACAATACATACCGGATGTTGTAGTGCAATGCCCGAGGTCGCTAAATCATATTATTTGATAAAATCGTTTGCGACACACTTTCGGTTATTAAAATCATCTAATAAATTAGTAATTGTCACAATTACGTGTTTTTAAGTGATTCATAGAATATCGATGTTTCTGTTACTACTCAAATAATAACTTGTATACCTACGGTATAGCAGTAAAATTAAATGTTTCCTTGAGTATTAAAATAACTATTTATATTCTATATATCAATATGGAACAAGGTTTATTGGCATGTGAACAATGGTTCCTATTTTTGCTAATCGCCGTTCAGTTTTTTTATATCAAATTGTTTATCAACAAAAGGCCGGTCGATAGTGCCGTCGAATACCTAACAAGAACCGATTAAGTAAAATGATAAAGTAAATAAAAAGAAAATTAATGATAATGTAAACAAAAAAACGTGTACCTTATTGAGTAAACTTTTCTCTAGCTTAAACAATGTCCTTCCCCGGAATACAATCAATCTCTTGATGTTATACATATTACACATTGATAACCAGATAGAGTTTGTATTTACTTCAATATTGTTCATCCTTATCGATCAGCTGTTTTCATAGATAATTGCATACATTATGTGGTATGGGTTTCAATGTAAAGCAGCTATTTCACAAGACATTCCAATCAATGACATTCCTTTGTTTATATTTTCTTATAACATATTCTGAAGTGACACTGATAATTATTAATTATATTTTGTAATTAATACATATTTAATGTCTATTATAGTATTTTGTTTATAAGATTTCGGTATGATTATTTTATGTACAAATGTCGTAGGAATTTCGGGACGAAAATTGTAAAATATCCTTTGTAACTTTAATGACTGCATAATTTAACATGTATGATTATAGTTGCGTCAGGATTAAAGGTCACCATAGTATTAGAACGTGTGAAATTAGAATTATGAACTGTGCCTTTAATTAGTAATACCAATTACAAGGAATATCACCCGTTATAAACGATATTGTTTATATTTAAATTCTATTACTCATTATGTACTGAACATTGTGTTGTACTAGTATGGCAAAAGGAAGTGACATGCTAAATCAGCATTGCCGGTATTAGAGCAGTAAATATTTGCTTTATTACCAACTAATGTATGTTAGGTATTGAGGGGGAACAAAATGATGATTGAATAATCGGTTGTTGTTAGTACAAAATGCTTCTGCACTGGCGGTTTTATTCGTAGCATTCCTGTTTCTATAAATTACTTGAGAATTTTGGGATTAAAAACATACTGGCCGAATTAAGAACCTCCTCCTTTTTAGAAGTCTGTTAAAAAGTTACCTAGGTGACTACGTATGGTGATCTACTATGTTATGTGACATCTAGACAGTGAAAGTCCTGTCAAAATAGATCCAACTGTTCGGCATCAATGACCCAAAATAGAAAGGTCTAATAGCGGAAAATTGCCCACTTAACTACAAAGTACAAGCAGACTGAATAAGTATATCCATATAGTAAAATGCTGTTATTTCGAAATTACAAATATATATTTCTTTATTTAATTGTATAGATAAATCTTGTCACGTTTACGTAAACTATTGTATGTACGTATATTAAGTGTAAAAACCCACTATTACAATGAGTTAACCACAAGCTTTACACTAGCATTATAATATAATATTAATTTCAACATTTTCCTTTAAATGTTTCAGTATTATGGTACAATTCCAAAGTTACAAACATCTCTATAAAATTAGGTGCTCAAATAATTATTTAAATTTACAATTTAATTAACGTTTGACTCGTGAAATTCCCTTTTTCTTTAAGTTAAATATAGTTTCATATTTACTTAATTTATTTTTAAATCATGTTTAATATTGTTACAGGTCACATTCCCCTCTTAGTCCCAAATTGCGGAACATGGGGTCCAAAGCAAACACCAACGATGATGGAGAAATTACGCCTGCCAAAGAATTGGAAAGACTTGTCAAAGAGGTTCGTTTACTATTTTGTTTCTTTCTCAAAATATGTATGTGTAAGTTGCTGTGTTCCGATGCTTTACTCGTTGTTACCTAGCCTATCCTCAACAAATGGGCTATCTAACGCATTTACGATAACCTACTTAGCGTAGATTTTACAATGCATAATACATATTATAAGGTCCTACAACTTTCCTATCTTTACAGGTGACGTTTGGTTTAAAGCATTTTTCTGATGTTATAACTAAAAGGAAACTAGAAATGTTACCCGACAACGGCACCATAGTTTTCGAATCAATCGCCAACATACACAAAGGTAAATCGACATTTAATTATTTCTAAATGTATTTACGCATTATGTTGCTTGCGTGACTAATGTCGAATGTGACGTTAATCCAAAGTATGTAAATCCTACTAATATTATAAAGGCGAAAGTTTGTATGTATGGATGTTTGTTACTCTTTCACGCAAAAACTACTGAATGGATTTTAATGAAACTTTACAATAATCTTGCTTATACATCAGAATAACACATAGGATACTTTTTATCCCAAAATTCCCACGGGAACGGGAACTACGCGGGTGAAGCCGCGGGGCGCTGCTATATTGTATAATGCCTAAAATATTTTTAAAAATGTTTTTTTTTCAATAGCAATTAAGCCGTACTGCAGCCGATCTCCACCTTTGACTACCGCCGTGAAACGCCTTTGTACAGCGTTAGCCATGCTCATACGGTTGTGTGACGAAATCACGGCAGTCAGCTTTCGGGCTGACGCAGGGAACGAGGAGCTAGATACGTCAGCTGAAGCACTGTCTCCGGAACATGTCAGTTCTGTAGTTAAGGGAGTCACTGCTGCGGTTGAGGAAGTATCGTCACTGGCTCAGCAGCATATGACTAGACCAGCTCTATCGCCAAGACCAGCGCTAGTTTCACCAAGGGCTTCCACACAGAGAAACTCTTTACCTGGTAAGTGCGGATAATTTACTTTTATATAGGTATCTCGAAATAATCTCTTTATTTGGTTAATAATTGTTGTCTGCTTTAGCGAATCAATGATTCTTACCAAGGACACTTTTTGACCTAATTGAAACTTCGCTGATAATTTAATTAATTGTTATAAATTAATTAAATTACAATACATATTTAAACCTAAGTGCTGTAAAGAAAGCAAATACATTCGCAAATGTGTACAATTAACTTGTCCAATTTATCAAGCGTCTGTACCACGGTGTACGTGTGTGATTGTTGCGCAAACATGTTACTCGTAGATACCATCTCATAGTGTTGTCACATAATGATGCGTACCTAATCCGGTGCGATTGTGTCTCTTGCAGGGTTGCTATTACTCGTCCGGTCGCTAAGTTGACTTGGAATTTAGCAATACCTGTTCAGATGTTGATGCAATAATTTGCTTGGATATTAATTTTATTACGAGTATAACTTGAATATGACAAGATTTCGCGACAGATGTTCTTTGATAAAAGTCATGTTAGTAGAATTATTATTCTTATTAAATTATCTAAATAGGCTGTTTGATTAGTTTTCTTATATTGAACTCCTTTTCTAGTTACCAAATCTAACAAACACCGCCTCTACCTTACATACTAGTGTAGCTATTACACAAATGAGGTATACGAGTACTAAGACGAATCTTGTGTTGTATTCTTTGCGTGCATTTATTTAGCACAGTTTCTCCATTTAGTATTACGTAATTGATGGTAATGGTTGAACACCCGGTTCGAACAAATTTGCAAAGTAACGCAATATCACGTCATAAAAATAAACGTCGTTATGTAATTTAGTGTACACGTTTTGTGTATTCTGTATCTGTTTGTAGTATTTATTGTGATAATGAAATTTTTACAGAAACAAAGGTATTTAATTGATTTATTTGTACAACCTTAGACTTGAGACATATCTGTAGAAGAAACACGTTTTTATACGCGTTCAAGGACAAATTATACAAAATAGTCAAACATAAAAATTGGTACACGGGCAAAGGCGATTTTGTCTAATAGATCCAACCTCATCCAAACAACCTATGTAGAAGATAGCCATTTAATTTCAACATTACATTGTTCACCTTCATCTTTATAGGTGATAGTAATTTAATCTTTCTAAAGCATGATATTGTTCATATTCCAGATATACCATTAACACCCAAAGAGTTATCCCTGCTGAGCGGCCAGCCGGGCAGCGAGTCGGCGGGCGTGCGCGCGTCTCATTCGTCCGAATCCATATTGGATGCGCCCGAGTCGCCGCCGCCGAAACCCGCCCGGCCCAACCGGTAACTAAACTAGATACAACCAGTATTCTCAATGCAATTTGCACTTCGTGACGCTCGCAGTGCTATACATGTAGACTAAGTATTAGATGCTATTGTCTTTCATATATTATTTTAGTGATGGTATTAGGCGCACACTAAACTACACTTTAAACAGAGTTACGTGAATGGGTATAGCTCTTCAAAGATCTTATTAGTTTTCTTTTATTATACATATTTTATGTTTTACATAATGTTTGTGCATATAAACTGAACTATCACTTTAATTTATAATCTAAACACTTTATTGTCGTGATTGTCAGGGCCACCCTATACATTTCAAAGTTTGAGATTAGTTGCTACATGATGGCATAAACAAACAAGAGCACCAAATTATATAAATATATTAAAATACTAACCAACTTAAAACAATACTCAAAATGAGGAAATATAAAAACCAGAAAACGGCATTGTGCCAACAAGTTTTTATTTATATTTACATTTGAGCAATCAGAAAGTATGTCACAAAGTCACAATAGTTTCGCTAAACTTGACATGCAAAACTTCTGTCGTAAAATTAATGGACGCGGATAGTATCCGTGTAGTAAAAGAAGATATTTATTTAAACATGTAAAGAGGACGGAACAGACGTATAAGTGATTTACTAATATTGAATTTTATATTATATAGCCACTTTCTAATATAAATATTGTGAAAGATGATGATTTCCATGTTTAAATATCAAGTTTATTTATATTATGAAGACAAGTTATGAAACGACTAATTGTTTTCAAACAGATATCTGTTTAAATTCGCAATCTCCTCGATATTTCATTTATATTTTATTCTATTTTTATGCCGAAAACATAACGATAAGAAATTGGTTTATTTTTCGTTTCAAAATTAATTTCCTATTAGTAAATTTTTCAACATTTAATTAACTTTATGTCCTTTCCGAACATGAATAACGAAAATTTTTTAGAACAAATTTGGTAATAATCTGACATAGTTTAGTATACCAACCAACGATAAACACGAAATACAGGGAGATTCTAATTGACGCTATCAATGTGAAACTTCTACGAGGTTACAAGTTCAGCCCTTACAACTTTCACATACGGTGAAAACTTATACACATAATATTAGGCAAAATTACTATAAAACGGATATTTATTATGGCAAATTACTACTAAACGAATATTTATTATGGCAAATTACTACTAAACGGATATTTATTATGTTTAAATTACAAACCTATCGACTGCCAGCTCTCTATTACAACAGGTTGGTAATGCTAACATTAAGTGAGAGTTCCTATGTTTGTGTTACAGGAAAATCGAGTTGGCCCCACCTTTGCCGCCGAAGCGCAAGTCAGCCAACGACAACTCCTTATTGGGACTGTCCATTGACAGGTTTGTTTAACTCGCTTATTAATTGAATAACTAGTTTACTATAATGTATATAATTATGTACAGATAAATGTAAACATTATCGTAGACGAATGTGAAAGTAAAGGTTGTTTAGAATTTATAACTTGTTTGAGTACGTTCGATGACCTTTCTTTATCTGTACTTTTACATATTAGATTTACGAGTCGCAAGTATTTTACACAAATATTAGAAGTAAAAGTACGGCTCACTATATGGAACTCGTTTAAAATCAGGCATTTCTATAAAATGTAGTCTGACCTGAATTGAAATTGAGGAAATTCCCATTTATTAGTATGTCTATGCATTAAGTATTGATGATGAATAAATTATAATTTACCATCTAATTTGCCATCTTCAAGTCGAAGCTTCATCAACATCTCTTGCAATTTCCTTAAGTAGCATAAGCATTAGTATTGTATGTTATTTATATATGTATAATATATATATATATATGTATATGTATATATATCTGTATGTATTTTATATATATATATTTATTTATATATTTTTGGATGTATATACATTTAGGTTTATTAATATATATGTAGTCTATTCTTAGGCACACTCCCGCTATTCTTCTATCCATACCCATTGTCAAAGGTTGTCTGGAAGAGATCGCTCCTAGCGATAAGGCCGCCTTTGCCCATGTACCGTTTGTTGTTATATTTTCCTATTTTCTGTATCTTTGTGTGTGTATTATGAGCAATAAAGTATTTTCTATCTATCTATCTATAATTTACTAATTTTTTTAAAATATAATGTCAATTTACTTACAAATATTTCCAATATTCGCCATATTTGTTTCAGATTGTCATTGCAGTCTCACAGCAGCGGGTCTCTAGACTCAATGCTGAATGTGTCCAACGATGAAGATCGCAACTCCAATATACACGATTCTAATCACGATCACGTGTTCGCTACACCGCCTAACTCTGAATTACTTGGTAAGTTTGAGATACGACGCGTTTTTAAGTAAAACTATTAAACTTTAGTGAAATTTTCACTAAAAATATTCTTTCATACATTGTCTAATTAGATAGACCATGAAAAAGGAGTCATAATCCTTAATTATCGCCGAGCTGTGCCTTGCAGTTTTACTCGTATTAATTCCAACCTACTGTTATTGATCGTAGCGTGATGATATACTTATAGCCTTTAGACTTCATAAATAAGATATTTTTAAAAACACTAAAAGATTTTTTACATTGAAATAATAGTTCCTGAGATTAGCGCGTTCAACCAAAAGAAAAATCTCTTCAGCTTTATAATAATTATTACGTTTACAAGTAAGAGTTACATATATCTATTCTAATATTATAAATAAGTAATAAAGATGTTTATTTACATAACATAAAAATAATAATTAATTTGCGTGTTCCAGGTATCTGCAGTTGCAATAGCGGCAATGAACTACGCGCATCGTTAGACTCGCAAGAGTCGCACATGAATTCAACACATGCGCACGCGCAGTCGAACCACAATCGGTATGTCCGCCAGTATGTACTGAGTGATTTATTATTTGCTTGCTTTATTATTTTTTTACGTACGTTAATTAGATTTTTTTATGATTACTGTGAACTATTAGATTATCTTCTTGTTATATTTTGCGTTGCATTATTGTTTTTTTTTAATTGATATTGTAATTAAGTTATTAATTAGATTGCTTGTCTGAAACACGTCTATTTAAACAGTTTATTTGTGTGACAATGTTACTGTTAATTTTTCGTATATTTGTGCTTGTTCAGTTTCTCCAACGAGTCTGGGTTTGTTTCTGTGGGTCACGCAGAAATTTCCACAGAACAGAGCTTCACATCTTCGTTCTCTTCTCACCTCTATTCCAGTCATACGGATAGGTAATTTATTTTGTCTATTTTTTATTGTCTCATTATTATGTTTTTAATGTTTGATTGTTTTCACTGGTTTGCACATTCTATTCTAATCATTTTAACTATTCAATCACTATCAAAACATCAGTAGTAAAGTTAAACATGCTAGTCACTGCGGATTGGTGTTCTATAGTATGTTTAATTTCAATCTCAAAGCTTCCTTTGTGTTGTGTTTGCAGTACTTTTAACAGTACAGACTGTGTGAGCGAAATCAGATGCACAGTACAGAGTTTTGAGAGCCGCATGAATATAACCAATATGAACAGTGTAACATCGCACCATTCTTCAAAGTGAGTGTCCTATCTATACTCTCTCTCATATTTCATTGTTTCTATTTGTGTATTAATTTGTTTTTTTTTTTGTATGTAATGCTCTTTGTTTGTTATGTTTTATGGGTCATTTAAGATAATAAAGTAATTAATAAGATTAGCTCTACATAGGCGAAGCGGTGGATTAGCTTACTGTCTACGGCTTGATTTAAAGCCGTATAAGTACAATTAATCGACCGTTTCGCCTACTGTGTGACGAATGATAGATGTATGAACTCGATAAAAATATACTCTATACTTAAAGATAACCTAAATTGTTTCCTAGGATATATCTGTTTGAGAGAATTAATTGATATCCGTTTTGTCGAAAAAACAAACATATTTATTTCTGCATACATATTAGACTGCTATTTCAAGATAAAACTAATTGTTTCTCAAAAGAATATCAATATAACATTGTTGTTTTGATTGACCTGTATTAAATCTAAATGTATCGCATCACGTGATTCACGTGCTATAATAATAATTAATAGTTACATCCGATGCGTTTGAATTCGCCTTGCGTGACACCCGCTAACTACTTTCGCATATAATTGCTATATGCGGGAGGGAATTATTCTGGTTTCTCAGAAATTTATAGATAAAATGTTAGCCTTTGAAAAACTAGTTCGATGTACCATTGGTGTTGGTGTTCTTATAGTAAGTGGTTCACATTGAACGTGTTAAATAAATCTGTGTTGTTACTAATGTATTTAATATTAAATACAAGTACTGTTTATAAGATTAACAATATAAAATTACATCATGTTAAAGGAGGTTTAACAGTGTTATCAAGTCAATTTATCATAACAAAGCGAGTTATTAAGTAAAATTGTATGTGTAAATATCTTAAATTAAAAATCTGTACAACTATAAACCCTTTTAACTTAAAGATAAGCATCAAAAAGTTAAATATATTATTATATACTGCAATATAGTAACAATAACCATTATATTTACTATTACAATAAACACAGTTGTTTCGTATTGTTTTTGATTGCGATTCCGTGTTGTAACGCGGCTTACAGACTGGCGAGTATAACGTCAGACGAGAGCGAGACGCCGCCCGAGCTGCCGGTGAAGAGACGCAACATTCGCGCCGACGTACAACAGAACTTCCCCACTGTCGAAATCAGGTGAGTTACTGACTGTTACCACACGTGACCTTGTACACTCACGAAGAAATTACAACAAGATAAACGATCTGTTACAATGGTTGTAATTTTAATAATTACACGCATTTTTGAGTTTGTAATTGAAGGTTTATCTTTCTACGGTACGGTAGGCTCGGCTCCTTTTCTTTTTTAATTAATTATGAACAAAATAACTTGTGTATAATTGTTTGTCTACAGAAGTTAGTCATTAATTATAGCAATTTGGTTCGCGAAATTATAATCGATGGTTGATTCCAGACCGTCGCCGGTGTGTTCGCTCCACGGCGAGGCGCGGCCTCACACGCTCGCCGACCACCACCCGCCGCGGCCGCCGCCACTGCCGCTCAAGAAGAAACACAGTCAGTATACCAATTAGATTTTTGTGCACTTAATCACAAATTCATTTGTCCTCTGAATATTTAATATATGTAATTATTTGGAGTGTTTGAGTCAAATATTTGTAAGAATCTGATGAAATATTTAATATAACTATTCTTTATTGGAGGACTCATGAATTTGGTCTCGTTACAAAATGTTAAATTCAAGGAAATCAATGGGGTATGATATTAATTTAATGGTCTGTACAATTTATATTATTGCACTTAATCAAACGCTATTCACGGAAAATTGTATATGGATGTACGCGCATGGTATTGTTATGTCAATGAAAGTCTATGAAAGTGGAATTAAGCACGCTAACGCCACAATTTTACGGGTCTCGCACACAAATGTGGCCGTGAACATTTCTATGTTTCTTATTGCAATGTCCTACTATCGATATCTTCATCATTGAGTCTTATTGCACTGTTCAATGTTTGTCTATAAGTAATGTTATGTATAGTTGTATTATTTAAATTGGCGGCTTGGTATATGAATGCGATGTAATATGGATAATAACGGCATGTTTGTCTGTTATGCGGGTGCGGCGCGGCAGTGTTCCAAAGCGTCGCGTACAGTGGTGAGTGGATAAATGCATGTGAATCGCTACCTAGCTAAACGCGCACAGACACCAACGTGTGAACTCACCTCACGGACCACTCCAAATAATACGCATTGGAGGAACATTCGGCGCGCTTCTAGCTCTCAACGCATCACGGCTTGACTATTACACTGTTTAGTACAACCAGTGGAACATCTGTACCGTCCATCGATATTTTCCATGACTAGAAACTTATGTCCCATATTTTATTGGTCATGGTTCATCGTTTTTTGTTTGATTACGACTGTAAACCTTACGCAGTCTACGTAAGGTATAGTTTGTCGGTCGATTGAAGATTCACTCAAGCAAGAAATGGAAGTTCAGTGTCATGGTAGATACCGGCTTACTGTTTTTACATATCATTATTTTGTTTACGTTTCCAATTGACTTGTAAAGCTTGAAGTCTGTTCGGAAAATGTTGTTCTATGTTGTTAATTAACGCCTCAGATGATTAATATGTTTAGCGCTTCATTACGATCACGTGTCCTTGCTGTTTCATGTTTATTCGGCGGTCATTGTTCGGTAGGAACACACTTCGCAAACGCTATTAGTGTTATCGTCTTTGACTAACTTTGTAATTTAATATTCGTGGTGTAGTAACATCATTTTCAATGTCAGAGTTTCAGAAAAAATAAATAAGTTTCAAAAAGTAAAATCATAACGAAATCCTTTTCCTAACATTAATTTCTTCAAACTATTTTGTCCCATTATTTCATAAACCAAAGACATTGTATAAATGATATTTATTACACCGTTACCCAATATATGACTTCCATGTTCTAACATGAATTATATTTGACTAGTTATGGCGTACATGGAGATGTTTGGAAACTGCAGTCACCCGCCGAACAACGCGGCCGTGGCACCACCGGACATGTTTCGACATTCCATACACACCTCCAATTTGGCCAGGTAACATAAAAATACATTGTGACAATAGTTATAATTTAGGATTATGAAACCTTTGGAAGATTTAGTTTATTGTAGCTCTATGAGGCGTCGTAATAGTACTATGACAAAGTCAGCTTTTAAAACTTAATAAAGAGGTTCAAAAAGGTTATTAAAAAAACTGGCATATACTATTTCACTAGTTTTACGGTACATGAGTAACAGAAAATAAAGTTTATTGATCTACTTATCAATTAAATTAAATACCAATTGACCTGCTCTAGTAAATTAGCTTGTAATTTTCATTGCCTAGATTTGTATCTAATTAGACCTATTGAATGTTCCAGTGCTCAACATTTAAGTGCAAACGCTGTGACTGTTCAGCGCCATCAACACGTTCAACGGTCCATCGCTCAGTCGTTTACGGTTCAACACTTTGGAAATGCTCCATTGAGGTATTTATATCCTACTTATTATATTAATCCGAGTTTGTATGGGTGTATGGATGTTTGTAACTCTTTGATGTAAAAACTACTGACATATCAGGTATATCTTCATAACTGGAGGGTTATTCCTAGTTATGACGAATATATCTGTTAATAGAAGATACTTTTTATCCCGAAATTCCCACGAGGTTGGGATTTGAGCAGTTGGTTGAACTAAAATGACTATCGCAGAACGTACAAAAGGCGTATGGTGGAAAAACTACCCGCTAACAAAACAAAATAATACTAACTAATGTTAACTGAGATTATTAAAATGTTTGACTTTACTAAATCTTTAAATTATTTACAGTGGCTCAGAAGACAGTGTAAGCATGAACACGTCGAGCGGAACTAGTCCTGTGCCGGTAGAACCTCCTGCACTCCCGCCCAAACTAAAGAAACCTCAACAGGTGAGGGTAGTTTTATATAAAGCGAACTGTGAAATGACCTGTTGTGCGAGTGACTACCTCCGGATGTAACACAAAAGATCTAAAATAGTCCAATTAATGGATTAATGGCAGTTTAATTTATCCCAAACCCCAATTCGTAACATAATGTTTTAAAGTGGGTTGTAGTTTTTCAAAAGGTTTTTCTAATATTTTTGTATATTTACTAATAAATTTCTATTTTTACAGATACAATTGAACTCGAGTAATGAATTATTACCTCCTCCATCACCGCGACCATCATCACACAACAGTTTAAATGAAGAAACTATTGTTAATAATGTGGTATGAAGTTTTCAATATTATTAAGGGTGTACCTTGTTTTTTGTACGTATGAGCAAGTATAAACCTCTATACTATACTATACTTTAAAAGTAAAATATTATACAATGATTCCTATTTTTCTGTATCCTTAATGTTATGAATTGTTTCAGAACTCAGACGAAACGTTTGTAAACGTGACCAGTACGCCCGGCAAGTTTCCTCTTGTTGATGAGTTGGAAATGCTCGTTCAGCAGCCCACACCTTCCCCTGTACCGTCACAGGTAATTAATTCATTATTTCCTTATGTATTATAAATGTATTTATTAGACTGGTCGCGAATAGTTGTTATGTCGAATAGTCGAGTACCGATTAATCGCCATTCACTTTGGCGGATAATCGAATAACTCGACATTACTATACGACATTAAAAATATTTTTAACTACTTCTAAGGTTGTGAGAAAAGAAAACAATAAAGTTAAAAAAATCAGATTCATGTTATATGTACATACCTAATATGTAGTTTAAAAATGAATATTTTATTTACTACATAGTAAATTAAATGTTTTAAATGTCAAAACAACGAAAAATCAAAATGTCGAAACTCAAAATGTCGAACAGTCAAAGGACGAAAAATCAAAATGTCGCAAAATCAAAATATCGAAAAGTCAAAATACCGAAATGACAATGTCGATTATCAAAATGTCGAAAAGTCAAAATGTCGAACAGTCAAAGGACGAAAAATCAAAATGTCGCAAAATCAAAATATCGAAAAGTCAAAAAACCGAAATGACAATGTCGATTATCAAAATGTCGAAAAGTCAAAATGCCGAAATGTCAAAATGTCGAAAAGTCAAAATGCCGAAATGTCAAAATGTTGAAAATCAAAATGTGGAAAAGTCAAAATGTCGAAAATCAAAATTTCGATAGTCAAAATGACGAAAAGTCATAATGTCGAACAGTCAAAATGTCGAAAAGTCAAATTGCCGAAAATCAAAATTTCTAAAATCAAAATGTCGAAAATCTAAATTTCGAAAATTAAATGTCGAAAAGTCAAAACGTCTAAAAATCTAAATGTCGAAAATTTTGTTCGTTAGAAGTTTATTTTAAACGACTATACATAAGAAAATTTTCGAGTAATGCCGAATAACGTATAATAGCTAGAATTCGCGGCTACTTTAGTAATCCCTATTACTAAAGTTGCCGCGAATTCTAGCTATTATGTCGACTGGGTAAACAAAATGAAATTGTAATTAGTCCGTCAGATAGATTTGTAAAAAATATTAGACACGTATTTTTTGTTTTATCAAATTAATAAAACTGACTTAGTTATAACGCATTAAAGTACAGGAGTGGGGGCTTGTGACGATAATTCTTGGTAAAAAATGTATGTAGCTGTGACGTCACACGAGTTTTCTATGCACTATATCGAGTATATAGTCATAATTATTTGTTTGTATCAAAAATGAGAAAATACGTGTCCAATATATTTGCGAAATCTATCTGACGGACTAATTCGATTTTTTTAGTCGACATCCCTATTACCCAAACTACTGTAACTTAATGTATTTACGAAACTATATAAGGACAAACGAAACAAACACTCTGTATGATCAGGATGTTTTTTTTCACACCATCTAATAGTGTCCCTAAATAGGACCCATATTCGAAGTTCTGACATGTAAAAACGTAAGAAACTTACTCATTAATATAAAACATAATTTCATCGTGCAGAGAAGCGAAAGCAGTTGTACCGAGCCGGCGGCGGCGCCGAGCGAAGGCCCGGTGGACCCCGACGACATCATCCTGCACACCGACATCGCGCAGTGGCTCGTGCTGAAAGCACCCGCCAAGGACGGGCCTGAAGTGCGCGGGGGACATCCCGACGCACTCATCGTACTCGCCACTAAGGCTACCAAAGGTAACATAAACATACGTATTACCTATCTTTATGTATTCGAATTATTTTATACGGGAAATGCGTATGTCCACTGTCCTTTTCTTGGACGAGGAAATTGCCGATAGTTCATCGCTTACTCGCCCGCGGTGGGACCACTGCCTTAGCGTCAGATAAAGGGTACTGTACTCCGCTGTTGATAATGCTCACTTTGGTATTGCCACCCGAGGGTGGTACTTTTTATCTGGCGCAGGCCGTTCGTGCGCCCTGCGAGACGAGACGCTACCGCGAGCGCATCTGACTCATCCTCCTGATGAAGGCCACCGTATGTGACTGAAGCTAGTCGAGGGATTCGACTAAAGTCGATATGTACGCATTTTCCGTGTAATATAATTAAAATTTAAAACATCTTTATATAGTCCGTCTAATACCATTTGGATGAGGGAATCATTAATCCGATCGTAACATCAATATTAAATAATAAAGTTATATGGGCATGAAAGCATTTTGGGGGAATGTAAACTATAAATTATAGCAGTTCTAACATTTCTTTTAAAACAAATCATAAAATAAACTGATATTATAATTACTGGAATGGAAATTTAATATTTATTTCGATTAATCCAAATCTCGTTTCCGTTACATTATCAATGTCCGTGCTTCTAACGTTACATCTGTCATGCTTTCACTTTACAGAGACGGACGAGTGTAAGTTGATCATTCTCGTTAGTACGAGCTGAGAGATATGATGGTTTTTGTTTTATTAACTTTACTTTTTAAGGCTTTGCTAATATAGCTTGAAACTTCAAGGAAATCTTAAGTCATGATGTACATTCGCGGAACGAAAAGGTTAACTTGTAGTTGCCAAATATTAGGATTATGAAAGTATCTTTTACAACTTCTAAAATAAAAAACCCTTTAAAGTGACCATTTAAATTCATTTATATTCTTAACAGTGTATTGAAAATAATCTTCAATAGTGATACACTATTTTGATCCTTTGTTCAATGATCAATTAAAGGTGAAATTCGATTGGAAAAGTAATTTTAATATATTGCCTTTTCGTACTCCCAGTGGTGTACCCTATAGAAAGCTTAGCCCAAGCACGCGTTTCTAATAGATGACTATAGAAGTAAGCTTTGCATGCACAGCATGGGATCCTGATATGATTACGCTATGAAATAAAAACATAATAAAACAAATGCTTGAACAAGGAATGGCAAGGTTTTGGCTTCTAAATTGATTTGTACAATCAATTCAAAAACTTAAATGATGGCACTAAGTTTGTACATACAAAAAGTGGACAAATGGATGACGCATTGGGATGGTTAATGTCAAATATTACAGAACAAGTAACTTTCAAAATAAACACTCGTTATATATTTGAAATAAATAAATCGCGAAACCATATTATTATGTGCGCACAAGACAAGAAATGACGCCAAAAATTAAAATCGCGTATTTAAACTAAATTCAAATTACTTCAAATAAATCAAAAGACATCCGTCCTGATGCGTCACCCAGCGGTATGTGATCGCGGATAGTGACGTGTGTTGTGCGCAGACTTCGCGTACCAGGAGGCGTTCCTGGCGACGTACCGCACGTGGGTCCGTCCGGCCGCGCTCGTGGCGCGCCTCGTGCGGCGCGCGCATCACCTCGCACGACGCTCGCACGATCTCAGGTCTACGCTTGCGCTACTCACGCGCGTCGTCGCTGATCTCACGTTAGTATTATTTTGTTATACTTTTCTTATTGCGCCTTCATTTAACCCAGGAAGACCCAAGACCCTTAACAGAAATAGCTATAAAAAAGCAATTGCTGCATCAGGAAAAGAGGGTATGAAAATCCTTTTAGTGGGTAGTGGATGCTGTGTAAAATTGAAATATCCAGATTTGACATCATCAATTTTTAGCCTGCTATTTTGATTATATTATTATTTTCTTTAAATTGGCATAAGTACTTATCAAAGTTTTCTTTTAGCTTGGCCGACCTAGACTGCTCGTTGATGCAAGAAATTATGGAATTCATCTACTGGCTGGTTGATGCCGAGGAATTGCCTATAGCCAAAGCATTGAGACAAATTCTAGTCGATAAACAAAAACAATTGCATTTCCAACAAGTAAGTTTCACTGTAATTTAAGTTATGTACTGGAACATATTTCGACGATATTTATCGCAGACGTTTCTTGTAAGTTTTTTGTCCTAGAATAAACCCATACATACTCATGCTCAATTTTCTTACAGACTAACAATAGATACGAATACGACACACCATGCTACGGCTCCGTATCACTTCACCGCGACAAACTACTAGACTTCAAATCAACTGAACTCGCGGAACAGATGACGTTGTTAGACGCAGAATTGTTCATTCGCATCACTACCGCTGAAGTGCTATCGTGGCCGAGAGACCAATCGGAGGAAAGCTCGCCGAACTTGACCAGGTTCACGGAGCACTTCAATAAAATGAGCTATTGGGCGCGGTCACGGATATTGGAAGAGGTAACGTTAATATTTTTGTTATAAAAACATGGTGGAGTAAAAGAGAGGGAAGGGGTAAAATTCTAAAGGCCCCAACTGGAGAGAACCGTCAAATTTCTTTACGTGTTTAGTTTCTGATAGCCTAGATATAGGTAGTTAACATAGTCAAGAACGATTGGTTTTCTTTGTGTATTGTTGAAATCACAACAAAAATTGTATTGCAGAAATACTATGATTGAGCCAATGTTCCGTGCTAAAGTGCTAAGTTTTGATTTATGATTACATCACACAATTAGCGACAGTACGAGTAATACATAACAAAAACAAGATAAATAATTTAATTGCGTAAACTATTGTTGCATTACAAGAGCAATAACAGCAACTATTAAGATTACGAATTAGTGAAAGCAAAACCTGTAGTTAACCTAAATAAATAGGTAATTAACATCCCTCTCACTTGCAATATTTTCCGTATATGGCTGATAAATGAAAGTACTAATAAATAACTACGAAGTTAATTGAAATACCATACGCTTAATGTAATGTGAAGATAATAAAAGGATTATGTAAATATGTTACGGACATGATTTTATGTTGTTAATTATTTTATAATAACATATCTTAACTAAATCACTCTTAGATAATGGTAAAGTTCTATAGTTAATGCATGTTTCATAACATGAGTTTGTGTATTTTCTAGTTCCCTTTAGATTATAATACGTTTTGTAAAAGGAAGATGACATTCATTGATTTAGTTTTTCCTATCTCTCTTCTGTCCCACTATTGTGTACAATACAGGTATATTTCAAACATTTTCTTGTTCTAGGAGGACGCCCACGTTCGAGAGAAATACGCAAGTAAATTCCTGAAAGTAATGAAGGCACTTCGCAAGATGAACAACTTTAACTCCTACTTGGCGTTAGTCTCCGCTCTCGATTCACCACCAGTCCAAAGATTGGGATGGCCGCGGTCGATAGTCGATACGTTGCACGATTACTGTACTATCATCGACTCCTCATCGTCTTTCAGAGCATATAGACAGGCGTTGGCTGAAACGCAACCTCCTTGTATACCTTACATGTAAGTATAATACCACCGAGCCTACTCTGAATTAATTTTTTGTATGTTTTTCTTTCTACTGTAAATTTAACTCTAAATTTTCTCCTCACAGAGGTCTAGTCCTTCAAGATCTGACATTTGTTCACATTGGAAACCCGGACTTATTGCCGGACGGAAGCATCAACTTCACAAAGAGATGGCAGCAGTACCACATAATGGAGAACATGAAGAGGTTCCAAAAAGAGTAAGTTACAATAATGTTGTTTTGTTTCGTAGTCCTAAATGCCAAGAGGTATCGGTTTGTACAAAGTCTGCGAGTGTTAATAAAACAATGAATGCCCCATAAGTACTTTTTCCATGATGAAGTTGATCACATTCATTATTGCTAGATTTCACACCATAACAAACAAAACACAACCGAATATTAAATTACGCAGACAGACCTAACTTCAAAGCTATTCAATGTTTACCAAACATCTATTAAATTTATATTTTTTATGTTGTAGCCGACAGTACAAGTTCAAGAAGAACGAGCGCATCCAGGCGATGTTCAACGACTTCGACGAGGTGCTGAGTGAAGAGGCGATGTGGCAGATCTCGGAGAGCATCAAGCCTCGCGGCGGGCGAGCCCGGCTCACGTCGGCGCCGCCGCCCGCCGCGCCTGCTGCGGCGCAACCCGCCGCATAGCACCCACATAGCGGGCACGACCGAGGTAGATAGCGACTGAGGTCTTCTAATACTAATTAATTTAATAATATAGTTTTTTTTTGTAATTAAATACCTCACTAAGATTCGAGCCGTAGTGTACCCACACTTTAAATTCATACGAATTTTCTATTGCAACTTGCGTGATCCATATCGACCCGCATTACAACTTTCAAGACATGTCTTTCTTTGGTCTGATGATACATATTAATTATGTAATTCGGAAGTTTCTTTAATAATGTTATTTATTTATTCAACAGATAGAAAAATCCAAAGAATAAAAGGAATAAGAGAATCGATCAAAAATATCGTGAGTATGAGAAGGGAATTGTGAGTTGGTTAAGTAAGTTGTAACAGTCCCACAAAAGGCCTAATTAAAACTAGTGTATTTATTGGTAATAATGCGTACTGTGATCGATTCGGGAGTAAATGTAATGTGTGGCAAAGCTGTGATGGTGACGAGTGATGAGTTATACTCGCTTACGATTTCATCGCTTTCCATGTTCAAAAATCTTAATACTTATTGTACAAGCCAAATATTCTGTATCAGTATTTGAATCGAGTTACTGTCATCTTTTACATATCAGCATGTGACTTGCATAGTTTACTAAAATAACGAGCCTTGAATGTTAGTATTATAATGTACTTGATTCTTCTCCTTATTGTAATTGCCATTGGTGTCATTATTGTGTAAGCAACTTTGAATATTAACACTCAATACATCGAATTAGAATTGAAGTTTTTTGAAACATTAGAATCGGTAGTGTCAATGAAGTTCGATTTACATAATATTAGTCGGTTGTTTGTTAAGCATTTTTGAACGTATTCGATCGTAATGTTATTACTGTATTTTAGTGATTCAATAAAATATTCGTGTGGGTTTTGGACTATATAAAATGGGATATTTACTCCTAAGTATGATTGAAACAATATGTGCACAGATTACTGAACGTAAATGGAGTTCTTCGACGGGCTTCCAGAATAAACCCCGAATACTGTTTTATTATAAAAGAACAAATAAATATTTTTGTACAGATATTTTAACGAGAACACGGCCGTGTTCCACATCATAAACATATCAATATAATGTGTGCCAAATGGATGAGTGTCCCATTTTATGATAGTACACTTTCGCGTTAAGTAATAAGTACAAATGCATGTATTTATTAGATAGTGTTCTCGATTGAGTGGCTCGAGAGCATATAGTAATAAAGTTTAAATTGCTACACGCTCGCGCATTATAATAATAGACAAGTATTGAAAGTTACTGCAATACGTTTTGAATAGCCAAGATTGTAATAGTTTAATACTCCAACAAAAAAAACAAGCATATTGTGGTAGTAATTATAGGTTATTTGATATAATACAATCTTGACTCAAAATGTAATGCAGTAATATTATAAAGTTCTTAATAACTTTTGAGATTATAAGGATGTTCTTATATCTACGTATTTTGAAATCGCCTATTCGTAATCTCAATGTTCTACTTAACTTTAAATTATTTATACATCGATGGTTAATTTGATGCCGATCCTGTTTATGATACGAAACAATGCGATGGCGTGACTGCATGCGTATTGCAGTATTACGGTTGAAAGTACGATGTATTTTTAATGTATGCTCTTAAATTAAATATCGGATGCATAATTTTATTTTTGATATTCAAAAATTATATTTTTCCTATGTGTTGCTACCTTGAAGGAAGCAAACTATTTACGAGTGACGTACTTTTGAGAATCTATACTTATTTATAATCTTCACTGTTTATGTGATTTTACTGTTATCGAAACGTCTAGAATCAGTGCAGGCTTTGAAGCCCTTAGCCTAGGTATTTATTATACGAAACGAGAATATTAAAGGTCAGTCTTTTAAGTCTCTAAATATTGAATAATTAACGATGTCTAAATAGTGATAGAAAAAACGAATATACACCAATATACATATTAATATAAATGTATCTGTGTTCACGATATAAGTAAATAATGATAATAAAATGTGATTTTGTATTCGGTAAATGTTTTAAACCTAAACATAGTACCTAATTGAATGTGGTTACATTTATATTAATAATAATTAATCTATAGTGTTAACATCATTTGTTTGCCTTAAGACACGACAGTCTTCAATGAAATAGCAATAAATATTTGATTGTTCGTTTGTAGAATTGCTGCACAATTTGTGATACTACTCGAGTAGGGTGTCGCTTACTACTGAGTCTTATTGACGTCCTCTATACGTAGGCAATTATATTAGACGAATGTTAGCAGTAAGCGTAAATTAAACCCCATTATATCTCGCTAAGGCCCGTATTACACTAAGATATATTAAATTAGTGATCGTTGCAAAATTATAGTGATAATATACACAACTTTATTCATAATTAGAATAGTCGCGCGTCGAGAGTAAATCATATTCAAATGGAAACCTACAAGCAATATAATGTGTAATACAGGCTTAAATTACTTAAAATATTAAATATAATGTTTGCATCGATCTGGTAGATTGTGTCGTTCAATACGGGCTCGGCCCACGCAATAAATAATTAGACCAATATTTAGAACATTTTACAGTGCTTTACTGAACATTATGTGCTGATATTATTAACTGTATTTTTATGTATTATATATTTTGATTGTTAGATAAGTTTTGTAGGGTATGTTACCATTTTTATCTGGTATTATTATTATTTATTTTGTGGTTTACTTATGAATTATTTTTGTAATGGTTTGAAATTATTATTAACTAAAATATAATTAAAGACTGCCTAAATTAATATTATTCATTGTATTGACATGTTACATTTAGTGAAATATTGTTTGATTATTTTACTGTCTTCGTATAAATCGTAGCTGAAATAGATATCGTGTGAAATATTGTGGTTTTTAATATTCGGACAATGTATTTAGTCAAATATTTATATTACATTTAATTTGCAATATAGTAAATTATATATAATTAATTAATGTGACTCGAGAACAGCGTACATATTTTGTTGTATTAGCAAGTTCAGTATTATGTTAAATGCCATAATGTATGAAATGGATCGAAGTACTATTTTTGTTTATTTCAAAATGTTGGTTTTAATTTGTAATTAAATGTTTAAGTAAAGTTTATTATTATTATTCTGTATGTTTATTTCTTGTACATTAAATTAATTATAATTCATTATTATTCTGAATTGCATGCTTGTACAGTTTACATTTTTGTGTGTCGATTTTTGTAATTATTTTGTAAATTAAATATAGCACGATATTTACAACAAATTATTTTTTTATTTTGTAACACATTTATTTATTAATACCCATAATTTAATATCGCGTGCCCTATGTATACCGTCCTTATTTTCTTACTACAAAATTCAAGTAGATGTCACTGACTTATAATGACGATGACAATTGTTGCGGAGACAAAATACTTATCGATAATTATACACCGCGGGGTGCTTCATAGATAAACTAAACCACTTAGCTTTAAAGTATTTAGTCGTGTTTTAGATACGTGTATATCTAATTAGGTGTTTGTTTGTACGTATCCCGTTGCGTTGTCCCGACCGCTCCTATAAATGCGCGATCCATTGTCTTCCACCTCAGTACGCTCTCTGTATATTTGATTAGTTAGTTGAAATAGTTGTGTGTGAACCTCGAAACATGATTCTCTTACGGTTTGTTGCATTATTTTTGGTTTATGCCAACGCTGCGCCAGTACAGGAGGATAAAACGTTCGGATTTTGGTTTGGATTTGAAGGTAATTTATTATTTATTTATTAAAAGGTTTTATTCAATGTTCTTTATTTGAAATAGAGTCAAGCAGCGCCCAGCATTTTAAACCTGTGAGGATTTTGAAATAAATGTTCTATGTGTTATTCTTGATACATCGTACCAACATTTTTCAGTAGTTTTTACGTGAAGGATAAAAATTCTAATTTTCGCGTTTGTAGCAGGATATTTTTATTACAATAAGGTTGCTGTTTTTTAGTAAGTAAATGCTTTCAACGCAGGCAGGTACAAATATTTAGATATTCTTCCTTTATTCTCTATAGAACTGGAGCCACAAGCAGTAGGAGAATTCGGCGATTACTTTGAAGGAGACATGATTCTCACAACTGAACAAAAACGTGCTGTATCTGAGGCGACAGATGCGAGGAACGGTCTCAGAGGTGGAGCCAAACGATGGCCTAACAAAACGGTCGTATATTATATTGAAGAGGAAGATTTTGGTTAGTTTCAATTCAACTGTTGTCATTTAGCAATATCATCTAGCTAGTTTAGAGTTCAAACGAACGGCAGGTCCTACGATTTAGTTAATATATTCACGGATCATAAATATATTGTTCCTACTTATTTATACAAAAAAAAAACTAAGATCCTGATGGTAAATTCTTTGTTTAATTAATTGTATCAAATTAACTGAGCTCTGCTCAGGTGAAATTAGGAACAAACTTTTTTTCAAGATAAGAACTAGCTCAATCGATTTTTCTGAGGCTTTTCAAAGCCCATTATTATAACTTGTATTGGAATTGTTAGAGCCATTATATAGCCATACATTAAATACCATTTAAAATATATGTACTTACATACTATTTAAATATAATTTCATTGAAATAGACGACGAAGCAATGAAAATGATAGAAGAAGCTATGACGGATATTGCAAACAATAGTTGCATTCTATTCAGTCCCAGTAAGAGCAAAGACGAGCACTGTGTTATTATACAGGTACTTATCCGGATGTTCTGTTCTATTATATGTACTAGTTTTATTATAATTTTATTATACTAACTAGCCCTCGGTTATATTAGCGTATATCTTGAACCCCAATCCAATGTGTACCAAATTTTATCCAAATCTGTTCAGACGTTTGAGTGTGAAGACATGTACTTACCTAAGTTCATATCAACTTTTACTAGTATGATTCATTCTAAGTAATACCAGCACAATAACTACGAAGAAAACGCTGTAACTAGGTACTTATTTGTTTTCCAAATATTATAGGTAGATATCAATCTACTTATTTATACTTGTTTGTTTCAACGATACCTATTTCATCGGTTTAGGGATCAAAAAACGGTTGCTTTTCTAACGTCGGCTTCAGTACATCTGACGAAGACGGAGAAGTAAAGCAAGTTCTGAATTTGGCCAAAGGTTGTTTTAAACATGGAACTATTGTTCATGAGATGCTGCACACGATTGGCTTTTACCACATGCAGAGTACGTACGACAGAGATGATTATGTTGAAGTTGTATGGGAGAACATTATTTCTGGTAAGTACATTACACTGAATAGGAACCTCGCTTTTGTTTACACACTTAAAAAACTTTTGTCTATCAAACTGAACAGCAACCCCTTCTTCGATATTAATCCCTTTTTCCGTTTTCTTTATCAAGTCAAGGGTTTTTTTATAAAAATGTCCTGGCCTGAATACGCCTATGATTTCAATCACTCTATATTAAATCAAAGGCAGACTAGACTCCACTTAATATCTTTGTTAAGATTGACATTATCGTTATGTCTCCTTTTCATAGGCACTGAACACAACTTTGCAAAATACAATAACGATACAGTAACTGATTTCGGCGTGGAATACGATTATGGCAGTGTTATGCATTATCCAGAAAAAGCGTTCTCTAAGAACGGAAATAGGACTATTATTCCTTTGAAGGTGAGTTAAATCAAGCACTTTTCGCATTTTGATAAGTACGTACTAAGTAAGTACTTTTGATTTTGCAATTTATTCTGTACTGCATTGATTTTCACGATTGTTTTCAGGAGAATGCCATGATCGGACAAAGATTGGGCATGTCCGAAAGTGACATATTGAAGTTAAACAAAATGTACTGCGAAGAGTCTGAAACTGAAAATTTATTCTTTCGTGATTAGGTCGCGGCCTAATAAGTCACCACAGAAGGTGTCTTAAAAGTAAAAGCAGAAAAATTAAAAAATGAAGTGTGAATGTATTTTAAAGTTTAAGTATGAATAAAATGTAACAGGTGCAATTGCCTTCCACTGGGTGCCCTGTTCCTGTTCAAAGCAGCCACTTTTACTTCGTTATACGGTTTCACCCGCGTTCTTGATGACTCTTTCTCCTCTTCCTCCTTCCAGATCCGAAAACTTTTTCCTTTAAAATCTGTCATGTCGTATAACCTATTTTTTTTCTGCTGTAGGTAGATAGTCTAATAATGTTTTTTTTAGGTAGGCACCATTTACTATAGGAACCGCAATACCTTTAACCTTCTTAGGTTAGTTGAGGTAGGTACTTAAAAGTAGGTTAACTGCTACAAAACATCCACACGGTTAAAGCATTTCTGTATTTTCCTCATGATCAACTACTCAGTACGTGAGGAAGGAAATTATACTTAGGTGTTTATGATATGGGTATTAGAGTGATTGCTATGTGTTTCAAATGTATTACCTATGTACCTGCTACTAAGTAGGATTTGAGACTTTGTATAGGTAGTTTGTAGACGGTTACATTGTCATAGGTCTTACTAAGTAATATCTAGTACTTACTCGTATGTTATATCCAACTTCCTCTAGGAAAACCTAAGAGGGAGAGAGATTTTAATTATATTTCAAAAATATAAGTAAGTACAATATTATTTATAGCTTTATCGCTTATTTACATTGTATGTAGGTACATTTACATTTGTGAATAACAAAAGATACCTGTTTAGTGAAAGTCTAATGGTAAGTGATTATTTGTCTTATGTAATTTAATTATATACAATACATACATTGTATGGTTACTCAACAACCAATGAGCCATCGATGGGTAAACAATAGTTCACTTAAACTTAAGTAAATATTAAGGCACTTCTTAGTTTACGTTATAAGTTGAATAAATTGTTGTCTAATCGTGATAACAAGAGTCCTAAATCGGTAAAGTTTGATTATTCCTTAATTTATGACATCATAAAAAGAGACGGAAAGCGACTTTCGGTAAGACTATAGATCTCCGGTACCTGAATTTAATGATGCTGTTTATTTGGGGGTGTTCTAGGGGCTCATTATAACCCATATAAACTGTTTTATAGTAAAGAAACGCATTATAAATTAATTACGACAAAAATAAAATGGTATGGAAATACATGAAAAATCAAGTAATTTTGACAGATATTGCCATAGATCACAGATTATGTCGTCAAATCATAGAGACCACAGAATATAGAGCCTTTCGATTTACATCGTTCAGCCACTCAATTTTCTCTAAATTTCTTAAATAACTCCGTAAATATAATTTTTAGCGCTTCGCCGGCCGCTACCGCGGCACGCTCGCTTCGCTCGCTCGGCTCGCGCGTTGTGTGGTCGCAGTTCTAACATAACCTAACCAAAATGTTGACCTAATTTTGTCTATGTATTATTTGACAACTCAATCTATCGTTCAGTTCATCTTTGAATTGTTCAGTCTATTGAGGATATCTGTCAAAAAAATTTTGTACCGAAGATCTATTACGCACCCCGACTTTCTTACTATAAGAAAAGGAATGTAATGTACATAGTGTAATGTAGCCACTTGATCAGTTTTCACCAAAACCGCTACAGTTTTGGAATCTGGCAATGGCATTGAAACGTTGCAACTTTGCCAATTTACACGCTATAGTAGATATCCAATTGTATTGAATAATATTGGTCAACTAATGAAACATGCAATATAATCAAACGCTCAATAGAGTGGAAATCGGCCACCTGCCCGGAGATAGTTCGCGTGTTCCGAACTAATTTATAAAAAATGAAATATCTAAGTGTTTTGTCCTTGATCGAATTAAATGTATTGTAATTGTACTTGAAATTTGGAAAGCTGAAAATAATACTTTTCTGGTAGTGGCACTTAATAATTAGGTTAGACACTAAATTCCAATAAATATTAGTCACTGATAATATAGACCTATGTTGATTTACACTTCAACATCAAGTACCCATTAGATATTTATTAGGTCAATGGACTAATCTGTATCTGTGAATCTATCTAGGCACTACTGATGCGGGTAGCCTTTATACCTATTACTTATAGTTTATGAATTTAATTTCTATTTATTGTTGTAGTTGCTTTTACAAGCCAGCAAAAGTATCTACTGCCAAATTTCAGTCACTGGTGAAGTAACACTAAAATTGATATTTTCGTCATAACCAGTAACCATTACCAGACAAGTACTTCATCAGTTTATTACTGTTTAGTTCCGTTACAATATTAAATTATTGTCTCAGTACCAAAACAATAAAATAACTCGTCCGTCAAATTAGGCAACTAGTTCTTGCACGAGGTGGTGGTGCAGTGTCACCGCGTCTGTCGCAAGCACGCCGCAGTTGCGGCCTTACACCTTGTGAAATGGTCGTATCCGAAGCTATATTAAACCTCGCCCCTCCCCGGCAGGTTTTGTCCTATAGAAAAAATCAAACGCGAGAGTAAAAGCTGTCTGTTCCGCCGGTATAAACACAAAATAAAACTTTAAAAATGTCTACAATATTGCCATACCGTTAATATGACACACTTAATTCGAAAACGCGCGAGTTTGATATAGAAAAAGCGAGACAATACCTAATGTATTTATGCAGGATAGTTTTAATCAAAAGTAGGCTTAAGCTTATAAGATGAAATTCATCTGGATAGTGGTGTTTGTTTGTGTTAAGTGCTCGGCGATGTCGCGGAATGAGTTAGATGAATTTTCGGACTACCTGCATAGAACGTCGCAGCTGGACCTGAATTTGAAAAGTAAGTAACATATTTCTCTTATTGAGCGGCTGAAATAGAGCAAGTTTTGGGTACCTATAGAAAAAACAAAATACATTTTTTAGAGGGTGTAGATCCTGATGATATCTACGACGAAGAAGATGAAATAACTGAACACGCTTGGGAAGACAGCGGGAAATTCGAAGGAGATTTGATACTGAACGATCGACAAAGACGCCTTATTGTTGAGAATGTGGAGGGACTCTCCAGAAACGGCCTAACGGATAGCACGAAACGATGGCCCGATAATGAAGTAATTTATTTCATACAGAGGGAACATTTCAGTAAGTATTTTTTAAATAATTTGAAACTTACTTGGTAGTGTCTTATGCTATGCATAAGTTGGAATTTCATTGTTGAATCGAATTCTGTATGCCCCATTAAGTAATACCTAGAATAGAAATTAACTCTACATTGATCGTCCAGCACAGTGGTTCTCAATCTTTTTTGGTAACGGACCCCCTTTTGGAAAGCGATATACTTGATGGAACCCTATTTGAAGTATACCCGCGCCTTGTCAGTACGGTCGACCAGAGAGGGGTGTTTTGTTTTTTTTTTCTAAATTCTTGCGGAACCCTTACAGCAGCATCGCGGAACCCTAGGGTTCCGCGGAGCACACTTTGAGAATCGCTGGTCCAGCATATTATTATTAAGTAGAGATCTATTACAACTAAATTAAATTCATGTTTAAACAATAGTCATGATGCATACCGTGTCATACTCGTATAAGAAAGAGTTATAAGCCACTTTGTTTTGATCCTGGTAGACTTTATTATTTTTAATTGTTTTTAAATAATTTACTTATAAAATCTACTTTATTTGCAGACGGCGCTCAAGTCCAAGCTATTCAAGACGGGATAGACGATCTTGCTCAAGCTTCTTGTGTGAAGTTCCGACCTTATAGAAAGGGCGACCGTGATGCGGTTGTTATTCAAGTATGGCTGTTGCTATTATTCTGTTAACTATTTTGTGGTCTTTGAATTAATGTGTGAAAGTCCTCATGAGGTATATTTTTATTGCTGTGTACAATGTTGTGTATGCAATGTAATGTGTTATAAACATCGGTTATGCTACTAATTTATCTGACTAGGACTAGACGAACATTATCAGTGAGAGTGGCCTTAAGACAGTAGTCCGACCGCGGGCGAGTGAGCGATGAAGTATCGCCCAAGAAAAGGACAGTAAATGTACATTCTGTATAGACGAAAGAGATGCATATATTAATAGTTACTCGCTAGGGGTGTGAACAGGCGAGTAACTATAAATAATATGTGCATCTCTTTTATTTACACGCAATGTATGTTCACTGTCCTTTTCTTGGGCGATAGTTCATCGCTCACTCGCCCGCGGTCGGACCACTGCCTTACCGACTCTCTGCCTGATACATAACAATAAGTATGTTAATAATTTTGGGCTGACTGGGCAATATTGACAAAAAAAGGCCAATGTCTAGCAGTGGACTGACATAAGCCGATGATGATAATAATGATGCTATATAATTCAGGGTAGCAGACGAGGATGCTTCTCTCAAGTTGGCTACCAAGGCGGGTATCAAGTACTGAATCTCTCGGGTCGCCACCCCGCTGGCCGGGGGTGCTTCCGTCACGGTACCGTCGTGCACGAGTTACTCCATACTCTTGGATTCTATCACATGCAAAGTAGCCCTGATAGAGACGACTACATTAATGTTGTCTGGGAAAATATTATACAACGTAAGTACTTATCTAAAACTTATTAACATTTTATTTACTTTAACATATGTACTCGTGACATTTTGAACTAAGTATAAAAGTAGGTTCGTATATTCTCAGTTCTTTAAAAGTAGGTGGATTTTTTATTTGGGCCAGTTCGAAAGATAAATAAAACTGTCCCTTAACTTTTACTCAAAGTAAGCAAAGGTAGCTAAGTAGATATAAACACAGCTACTAAATCAATAGAAACCTCAAATCAGATCAAACAAACATTACTAAATTACTATCGAACTGCAAAGAAATGCGAGTGTGAGCGGCCGGGCACCGGGTCCGCAACTGCGCACTGAACACAATGAGAATATAAATTAATCCATATGTACGCGGTACGAATGTTTATCTGTTTATCTACGCCTCTTGTATAAGTATTAGACTATACCTAATCCTATACTCTCTCTAAATAGATGCACTTATAAATATTCTTAGTTAAGTTAATGATCTAATCGTAATCAATAAGAACTGGTTAATTTGAGGTTTGTTATGTAGTTCCACCTGTTCTCAGTTTGATTATATTTATTGACAGCGGCTCGACATAACTTTCGCAAGTACAACTCGTTCTCCGTGTCTGACTTCGGCGTCGGCTACGACTATGACAGTGTCCTGCATTACAGCCGACGAGCTTTCTCCTCCAACGGGAAGGATACGCTCGTGCCGAAGAAGGTGATAACTTGTTTGTTATGTAACTTACCACGCACTAACTCACATTTTATATTTCCTGTTCATTATTTTAAATCTATTCGCTAAATGGTTTTTTATAGTCTATAAAAGTAAAATAAATTATTTTATCACACTTTCCAGCACGGTGCTCAAATCGGACAAAGGATTGGCCTTTCTGATAAGGATACTCAAAAGCTAAACAAAATGTACTGCGATTCTGACTCGAACGGTTTTGACGCCGATGAAATACCAACCAAAACTAAAATAAAAAAGAAGAAACCTAAAAACAAACCTTTCGAAGGTCACGGAATAGGATATCACCAAGGTAAAACTGTCGTTATAAAAGTACCAACAGCAGAAACGTACAAGGTACTTTCAGCCCCACCTATTGAAGCTTTTGATTTTAGCGGAGCGTCGCAAGCCGTGCCGGAAGCTGAAGATTATAGATTTGGAAAAGAAATAATTCCTTACAAATCTTCTGCAGAAGAAAAAGACGAACCACAAGTACCACGACCAATGTCATATAAAGAGTCAATTGAAGATAACTCAAATCCTAACTCTGAAAAACTTGATGAAGATCTAGAGGAAGCCTTTGAAAGATTAGCGAACATTGCTAAGAAGAACATATACCCCAGTAACGACGATTACACCTTTAAAATCAACAAAGATTATAGTCAATTTTTCACCCCACAGACCAAAAAGAACGAATCACCTAGTGACTTTTACAATGGCAAATATAAAGAGATGGTCTTAGAGAAATCACCTGCTTCATTAAATAAAAAGATTAAACCCAATGAAAATTCTGATGAATCATCTGTGGAAAACATTGAGCCTGAAGATTTTTCTGATGCGTCATATCGTACAAAGCTTCCGATATCGAAACCATACAGTGCTTATCAACAGACAGAAACTCCCAATTATGCTACTAGAGAATATTTGCGTGATAGAGAAAATTACAGTCAGCTTTATTCTCAAGAACCTGAAATGAAAAAAGATCGTTATACTATATTTAACGAGGAAATTCCAATAAATAGCGAAGCATGGTACAAAAAACCATCATATCAGAGTGGGTATGCAGGTGATGAGCAAAATAGTCAAGAAGAAGCTGGATCTCAAGAAACTGGCATGGAGTCGCCAAAAAAGAGCGAAAGTTACTCGTATGAAGCACCCAGACCCCCACCACAAAGTTGGTATAAGTCGGATTCAGAATCTGAAGACAGACCAGAAACGTATGGTGCTGAAGTTTCTTCTGAAGTGTATGGTGAAAAAAGATAATTAAGTAATTTAGTTTTTATAAACGTGATATTGTTATACTTAATCAAAAGTACTTAATTAAATAATAAGTTAATAAATGACTACACTGATATTTTATTAACACCTTGTAAATAATATGTAAGTACTTACTTATAAAAAGTAAGTGCTATTTTTATTTCTTTTGGAGCTCATCTGCTCGAGTTAGGCAACAATTGCACACTGCACAGCCATGAGTTCATTTATTATTATCCATACACATTTCTTCATCAGTCATGCATGATAATCAGTCACTTTTAATTATTTTAATATAATAATGGTCAATACGAAATGCAGAATAACCCCCTGTGTATTACGATACGACCACCCCGGGTGGCGAATCCGGGGGGTGGCCGATGGGAATAAAGGTTCTGATGTAGAGTTTTATATTCAAATTGTCTACTTGATAATATATAGGCCATAACATAATTTGATTTATAATTGAATATATTTATTAAAATACACAGTTTTATTGCGAATCATAAAAAATACGATCGAATAAAGATTTGTTATTCCACGGCTGCTAAAAAGTCTCCCTTTATCACATCTGCATGTTTTTCAAGTTTTCAACGTCCAATGGTCAGTCGATTGTCAACTGTCGCTGTCGAAGAACTGTCAAACTATCAACATTTCAATTTAATTTGTGTTTGTGTTGTGTGTAGTGCGAAATATTTTATTTTGTTATTCATTTAAATCGCGTATTTTTATAGCTTTATAATTTCGCAGGAGTTTAAGTGGTATTCATGATAATGAGTTTGATAAAACCAATGATATGGTAATCAATAAATTCTGATAACAGAAGTATTGCAATGTGTTATTGTATTGGTTGGGGTCGGTGACAAATTAATTTACATGAAAATAACGTGTATTTAGTATATACTTTTAAAGTAATCTCATTTTCATGGGTTGTGGTGTATCGTATGTACAACGAGCTACGATGTCTTTGTTTGGTAGACATAACAACAATGACAACGATGGACGAGCTCAGTTAGAGAGGAAATTGTACATCGCCAAGGAATCCCCAGAACCAGACTTCGATTTATCAGACTGTCAACTGAAGCATGTTCCTTCCGGCACATACTCGATCTGTAAAGTATACAGAAAAGATTTTTTATACCTACAAAATAATAAACTTCAATCTCTAGATGGAGGTGGTCAATTATCAGATTTGTACCTTATTAAAGTTTTAAACCTTAGCTCAAATAAATTTACTCAGTTGCCTAGTGATATAAGGTATTTGGTAAATCTAACGGAACTCTATTTACAAGACAATTCTCTAAAAGTCTTACCTGAAGCAATACAATACATGAAGAGTTTGCAAATTTTAGATGTGTCTAAGAATAGACTTATACATCTATCACAGTCACTAGGAAAATTAACCTGCTTAAGAAAAATGAATATAAAGGAAAATAATGATTTGAGAGAGTTATGCAAAGAGCTGGGTTATGCTACAAGTATTGTTGAAATTGAGTTAGATTATACACAGTTTGATTTTCCTCCTTCAGAAATATGTTGTGAAGGCACTGAGTCAATTATGAGGTTTTTATGTGAGAGTTTAAATGTTGATTATACACCACCCAGAACTGTTGAGTCTGCTTCATCTACAGTTCATACACCAAGTTCTGTTCAGAATCCATTCTTAAGAAGTAATACTTTGACCTGGGAAGACCAAGAAGCTGCCATCATAGAGCAAGAAAATAGAATTCATAAAGCTGCCAAAGAACAAAGAGAGAAATTCTTGTCACAGATAATGCAAAACCAACTGGTTCTGGATTCAGAAATTGTCAAAGTTCATGAAGCTAAAGAATCTGAAAGACAAAAGTTACTCAAAGCCATCCAAGAAGATGAAAAAGAAATTGAATGTATTGTCAACAACTTTATTCAATCTGATTACTTGAAGCCCGAAGTTGTACAGCAACAATTAGCCTATGAACAAATGGAACATGATAGATTATTAGAAATCATTCACCAAAATTATGATAACCTGAGAAAGTCTGATATATTAAAGGCTATGGAATCACTTATTGAAGATGACTATACAATTCAATTTTCAAAGAAGAGTTACAAAGACTCATTAAATAATATGAAACAGAATTTGCTTTTGCAAGATTTAGAAGTTAGTGAGAAGTTGGAAGAATTACTGAAGGCAAAAGACCAGTCTCGGTCTGTGTTAGTTGATCAGCTTCTTGATGATCAAGATGTTCAGAAGGCTCTTGTTGCATCTCTACTTGAAAGAGTTGATGCCCGAAGTTGGAGTTTGAATCAAGAAATATCATTAATATCTTCCCATTTAGCTCGTCTCAGTGTTATTGAACAAGAGAAAAAGAAACATCATATCACATACAATTACAATGAATTGCTTCAACAAAGGATACAATTGGTTAATCTGTTAGATGACCTCTTTAGTCAACAGAGCAAAAGGAGGATGCAACTCGTTGACACATTAAAGGAAATGGAGTCAGAGTCAAATAAATCAACTGACTTTTGGTTGAAAAGTTATCAGAAATTAATAGACTCTGCACCGAAAACATTATTAGATGTTGGCAAATCATTGGACCCGATGTTGGCCAATTATCTGCTACAAGAAGGAGTGATACATTGCTTGCCTTTCTTAGTAAAGTTCCTGTTTTCGGATAATTCTCTAATGACTATCACACCTGAGAGTTTAAAAGCTAATGGTGTTTCTTTGTCTTCTGATAGAGAAGGAATTATGAGAGCAATACAATGTTATGTTGGTTCAAAGAGTAAGAACCATAATTATGAAGTCTGCAATGCAGAGCCAAGTGCACCTTCGAAGGATGTTGTTGAAGAAGAAAATTGTTCTGGAGTAGTGACTTGTAATGAGACTGATGTATCAATATTAGAGTCTGAATGTGTTGTATGCATGGATGAGAAGAGTCAAGTAGTATTTATACCGTGCGGGCACATGTGTTGCTGCCAGCCTTGCTCAACTAAAGACATGGAGTGCTGCCCTATGTGCAGGAGCAATATTGATAGAATTATCAAAGTTATTGTTGCATGATTGCAACAGAACCATTACAGGTAAATAAACAATTTTTATTATGCATTTTCTTAAAAAATTCATTACTATTCTATAGCTTGATAATATCATTTGTGTCTTCTTTTGTCTAAAAATAAATTAATTTTATGTTTTTATATTTCAGATTCACATCTCTACCAGTGGGATCTCAAAATTTAACCAAAGTTTTCAAGAGTGAGATTACGTTTTTGATTTATACATTTGGAGAAAGGAACCTCTTGCTTTTATTCTACTTTTTCTATATTTATTACTTCAAAGATTTATTATAGCACAATTTGCACTGAAGTGGTTATTTGATTGCCTCAATAAGCAAGCTTTAATTGATGTTTTGTGAACTTTGATTAGATGTGTAAATATTGACTTTTCATTAAATATTTAATATGACTGAATTCATTAATCATAATGATAGTTGGTACAACTACATTTTATTTATTGAAATACCAATTTCAATATTGTTTTAAAAAGTAAGCACTTGAATCCATTATTGGATTTACCTAAAATATAATAATAAGTCAACATTTTATCCATCCAATTTTAATCTCAATTTATGTATTATGAATATTTATTTGTTACTCAAACATTGAAAACTATTTTAAAATTATCAAGTAAGCCCCAAACATAAAAGTGTAATGATATCTTTGTAACCGGTATAAATTTTAAACTATATTTAAACTCCTAGTCAGACTAACATAAACTTTGAAGAAGTAATATATTTAACAGAACAGACTTGTGTAAATTAAATAAATAATACTGTATACTTTTAAATTGGCAAAACACTCTTGATAAACATTTAGTGAGATTTATAAGAGTGTTTCAAACGATTCATGTTTGATAGGTCTTTGCCTATGTGAAATTAAATAATGTGCCTTGTCAATGTTTTCTCAAATTAAGTGGTTTTCTAAAAGATAAATGAACGTTCTATTTAATCTTGTTGCGTGCCGTTTGTGATCACAATTGTAAACCTAATACGGTATTAAATAGCTAGTTGTTTCCTGGGTTTACTCGCATATAGTCTGAACAATCGCCTTCTTTACTTTATTTGAATAACGAGAGCTCTTTAGTTTTTAAAGTTATCATGGTTATTAGCACTCAAATTATTATAATTAACGGGATATTTACCATGTATATAATATCGGAAACTCTACACAAATAATATACATGGTAAATATCCCGTTAAATATAATTATTTGAGAGCTCTTTATTTTTTAATATTTGCATTTAGACCAGATTTTTCATTGTCAATATCCAGATCATTGAATTACGTCCATTAGGGTAAAACTACCGGCTATCGGCCCCTTAAGCGACTTTTCAACTTCAGCGTTGATCTTTATACTATTTGGATAAACCAAAATCTTTCAAACAAATTATTATGTAATGCTACAATATTCTAGTTTCAGAAAACCTAAAGCATATATACGTATCTTTAACACATAATTTACAAATAAATATTAATCATGAAATGAGCGAAAACACCGGTTATCGGCCCCTAAGACCAGCTATCGACCAGCAAGGTACCGGTTATCGGCCGCCTTCATTCACTATAGGAAAATGACTCTTATAATAGAGACATAAGGTTGATAGTCTAATGAAAATAAAACAATTGATGCGTTAAGTATGCCCATACAAAAAAGCATTTTGGTTGCTATTATATTTTGATAAACGTTTTGTGAAATATAGAAAATCAAATATATTATACCGGGAATCCAAGGGGAGATCCCGGTGGCTATGTGCGACTCTCCCAGCCAGAAGGACGAGGCATATCCACTAAAACCCCAGCGACTCCCGACTGCGTTACACATTACGGTGTCGGTAGGTATCCGCGGGATTTCTACCACGACACCCCAATGCCGAGCCCGTACTAAAAGCGGCACCCCCTTCTGAAAAGAATGTCCTGGGAAGCAAGGACGTCCCCCAAACCAGTACGGACAGCGAGCGTCCTCCCATGCGATCACCTTTTGTACCAGGGCTTAAGAGAATTGGATCGATTGCTCTTCACGCATATCCCAGCCCCCCTCCTGATCCCCCACATTAACAGGCACATCGAACTATGCCCGAAATGCGGGGGACGACGAGATGGTCCGGAGCCCGGGGACCCCGGGCCGTCTGGTGGACGCGCAGTATTGCATAACCTAAATAAAAGCTAATTACTGGCTAGATACCAACTCGTATGACCGATTAATATGTTATATTTTAGCCATTATGTTCATAGGTCGATAACAGGTATAGCTATACCCTATACCCGGCCGTCATAAATTCAGTATTTCTAAAGGTCATAACTTTGTAAATACAAAGTATTTTGGCGGCCGGAATCTAGTTGTAAGACCACAAAAATATAGTTGTACATGCATGTAAATAGATCTACTTCAGTAAACCTAAGATTTCTTTAATAAAATCAAAGAAACACATCGTAAATAAAACTGGTTTGCGACCTCCCGGCCGATAAGGGGTTTTTGAAGAAATTCGTCGACCTGTGTGCCGGCCTCCAAAAATCTCAAAATTGATGAAACCTTGATGAGTTTTAGTATTTGAATATGAAATTTAAACATTTACTAAATACACAGCCCAAAATTTTCAGCAATTGAACTATAGTAACACTTTAAAACTTAGCTTTGAAAATAAATCTACTTGCTATGTTTTTGGCTAAATTTTACGTAAATCCTCACATCAAAATTTTAAATTGCGATTGGGGGCTCAATTTTCCACTTTCAGGAATATGCCGTTAGCTAATAAATAGGTGAAGTTTGCAGGAATCGAAAGACACTAAGTTAGAAAAGATAAGATCAATATATTTTTAATTATTTAACAAAAAGTGCCGGGTGGCCGATAACGGGTAGTGGCCGGCTAACAGGTAGTTTTACCCTATTACGTACGTTAATAACACTTACATCAATGTTCCTTAATCATATTATACTTAAGTACTGTAAACATGATAGGACATATTTTATTCATAAATTCTAACCCTTTTTTAAGTTGAATAATGAGGGAATGACAATACGTCATTCATCACACGAAGTTTATTTTATGCGAGTACAACCACGGCACACAACTAGCTAATAAATAAAGATTGTCATGAACCAAATCTGCCATATCTATTTTAACTAGCTTAAAATTCATGAAAACGCAAATCAAAATGAGTAAATAGTTATTTATGGTACAAGCGAGGTAAGTTGGTGATTACTTCCGAGGCGCTATTGAGGCCCGAGCCGTCAGGCGAGGGTCTGAAGATAGCCGAGGATAGTAATCATCAATACTCGCGTGTACCATACAACGTTTTTCAACACATTTGCGAAGAAATTATCATTTTTCGCTAATAAATAAACAGTTTTTCTATTCGCGCGCATCCAACACAACAATGGTGATCGCCAAAGACTAAAAGAATAAACTTATTAAAAAAAAAATCGAATGAATTAATGAATGGAATCGACCATAGTCCTACCAAAAGTAAGGCAACATAGTTGAAGTTTGTTTTTAAAATGTATGGATATCATTTTTTTGGTGTCGAAACTTTTTTTAAAACAAAACAATTTAAAAAAACAATCTATAACTCACTAGTGAATAAAACGTGTCATTATTCAACTGTTTTTGCACAAATAAGAGCCCCTTTATGAGCAAGTGTGTTGAAAAAAGTATTTCTTTATCAAAACTGTTCAATATTAATGTTCAGGATCTTTGAAAAACCTACTGATTATTTAGAAATTAGTATTTTGTTATTGTTATACATAGTATTAGTTGCCATATTTTATATTGTTTATTCAGTTATTTAGTTTTATTATGATACTATATTTAAACTGCTATATACATATATCCAGTTATTTGAATGTTATACGATTTATTAAGCATTTATTTTTAAGACATTTGCTTTAGTCATGTATTCTACATACAATACGAACTTTGTGATTATTTTAAGTATTTTAGAAGCATTTTCATTATTTAGCGTTACGAAAACATTTATCTTCTTATCTTTATTTTTATTTATTTAAAATCGGTTTTTTATAAATAGAAGGAACTATGACAAAAGTTCTTATTGTTTTTAATAAACGTCAGAACTTTTTTGAACTAGTACCTATTCTTTATTTAATAATAATATGAACAATTGAAAATGGTTATTGGTAAGTTGACCTATATCAGTGAGAGGTCAAAAAATAATTGTATAAAAAAATGATTAGTTCCAGTTTAGACGATGTTGAACAAGAACATGAATCTAAAAAGGCTCATCTCTACTTCTCTCTCTTCAAAATCATATTTGAATCTGTGCAAGTAATACAAAACCAGTCGATAGGTACTTCTCTCAACGGATGTAGGTCGACTTACCGTAACTAGTAAATGATATAAAAACAATATGCCATTTTTATCATTACATTAAACTAACCCAAGTTGTTATTATTATTAAGTCTAGTTAAAGACCACAATGTATTTTAAAATATAGTACGTACACTTTAAAGCGCATATGTTGTATTATTTAACTTTAGTCTACCTTATTTCAATAACCCGACAGTCTAGTGGTATGTGCGTACCTGCATTATAGTACGTACGTGTACCTGCGTACCAACCAAGGTGCATATTTCGGGTTCATTTCCTGAGTCAAGAGCCTGCATGCTTTTTATTTTTGAAACGTCTTTTAAGCCCGAGTCATATCGTCAATACGTGATAGGCTAACGTAGTTAGTTCACCTGTTCTCACTTTACTAATACCATCTGAGAAGTAAAGGTGATCCCTTGCTATAAGAATAATTTATTGCTCAAAAAACTGGTACATGTAGGTCGTAAAATTACTTAGATCAATTGGACAGCAGTTTTTACCCGTCACGGGCATGCAATATATTAACAGCCTTACTAATAAAAAATACCCACTGTGTATATTCTTGATATAACGAGTGTGAAGCATATTAATAATTCGTTATATCAAGAATATACACAGTGGGTATTTTTTATTAGTAAGGCTGTTAAAGTTACAATAAAACTTAATTGCTGGAATCTCATAGACCGGTATTTTTCTTTGCTGAAATAAATCCGCTATATTCCGGCAGTAAATAACATTTCCGAAATAACTAACAATATTCCAACACGTAGGCAAATAAAATCAATTTAGGATAAAAATATACTGGGTGTCCTGTGATCAGAGCTGTAAAGGTTCATCAACATGGCTTTCACTAGGTAATAGAGATTTGTATCGACATTGAGTGAGCATCAATACAAGTTTATTAGAGGCCGTAAATCAATTTGGCGAGCATGTTGTGACAGTATCGAGTTTACGTACATATTTATATAGAATATGTTGGTTATGTGAACAGACCGCCCTTGTACAACGCTTTTGTTATCCATAATAATAGAGTTTACACGCAAACAGCAATTACGTCGAATCCTTTCATGTCAACCCTTATTTCGTTTAGAAACAAGAAGGTAATTTTCTAATAAAGGTAGAGAGTACCAAAATATTTGTCTGAATACGGCATTGCCTGCTCTTGACTGTTTTGTTTGAATGTAGTACCAATTTAGCTACAAGATTTTGTTTGTAATTATAATTACATTCTGTTCGGGGCCCTTCTGAAAAGATAGATACACAGATATAACACCAGCACATTCATTAATCTTTATACTACTTAAGTACCTACTTACAAATTATCTCTATGTGTAGATTTTAATTAACATGACAAAATCACTCTATCATCTTATTATAGAAAAGCAACTGATCCGTGACTAGGTTTATTACTAGGATAGATATAAGAAACTATACATACATACACATTCGTAAACACACTCAGACTAAGATAAACATTTGTGGACCGTACAATTAAATACCTCTGACGGTATTGTAACCCACAACCATTTATTTGCCAGTCCGGCATGGTGGTGACCACTCTGCCATTTGGGTCATCAGTTAACTAGCTTAACAATTTTGATATGAAATAACTATATTTCTGGAAATGAATCTTACCTACTACTGTCATTCAGTAGTAAGATTCATTTTTAGGAGGTTAAAAAAACAATTAAGTAATTACTTACCTAATATTTTTTTATTACCTACCTAAGTATTAATTATGTAGCCTCCGCTAACTGGATATATTATAGTTGAATAGTATCCATATTTTAGTTAAAAACCAATCTCCAAATGTGTGTAAAGGAAATATTGATATTGATGTACGCCAACCCGTAACTCACAATAGTTATTTATGGTACAAGCGAGGTAAGTTGGTGATTACTTCCGAGGCGCTATTGAGGCCCGAGCCGTGAGGCGAGGGTCTGAAGATAGCCGAGGATAGTAACCATCAATACACGCGTGTACCATACAACGTTTTTCAACACATTTGCGAAGAAATTATCATTTTTCGCTAATAAATAATTAGTTTTTCTATTCGCGCGCATCCAACACAACAATGGTGATCGGCCAAAGACTAAAAGAATATACTTATTTAAAAAAAAATCGAATGAATGAATGAATGAAATCGACCATAGACCTACCAAAAGTAAGGCAACATAGTTGAAGTTTGTTTTTAAAATGTATGAACAAAATTTTTTTGGTATCGAAACTTTTTTAAAATTAAACAATTAAAAAAAAATCTATAACTCACTAGTGAATAAAACGTGTCATTATTCAACTGTTTTTGCACAAATAAGAGCTCCTTTATGAGCAAGTGTGTTGAAAATGATATTTAAAATATTTTAAAGCCGTCCTTATTCGTTATTCCCGAAAGGTTTTTGCAAACGATGTCTCAGAAAACCTTTTCGTCAATATTTTCTATTTGCGAAGAACTTCTAGTTGGGCCAGGAGATGGTTCTTTTAGAATAACTGCCGAGTCAACAGAGGTAGAATAAATAATGGAAGCATTTTTATTCAGAGCATGTTTAGGTGAGGGCGTCAACTATGCTCAGCGGGTTTCAAGCTTCGGAACTTTTTGTACCACTTTATACTGTATAGGTAAATATCTTAAGCTTAGTGCTTAAAGTTCTTGATGTTTATAAGAAAGATGCATTATCCTTTATAGAAGCTAAGTTAGGAATATTTCTGCAAGCGTCTGGGAATATAAGTAACCTTATCCTAATTCTAATCCTAGCTATCCTAATCCTAACTAATATTATAAATGCAAAAGTAACTCTGTCTGTCTGTCTCCCTGTCTGTTACCTTTTCACGTATAAACTACTGAACCGATTGACTTGAAATTTGGTACAGGGGTAGCTTATGGTCCGGGAAAGAACATAGGATACTTTTTATCCAGAAAATCCCACGGGAACGGGAACTACGCGGGTGAAACCGCGGGACGCTGCTAGTGTGAGAATAAAGACACTTATGATTTTAATAAACCGTATAAGTCACAAACTGAAGCGTAAAATATTCTGATTTTGGCAAAAAAGGAAATTGAATGGAGGAGCTTACGTATCAATAGCGATAATGAAACCGAGGCCGGATGCGTTGCTCACTTCCTTTCACTAAAATATTGACGGATTTCAGCAAACTCACTGAAAATGTTTGGCTCACAGTTTAACTTTTAACTTTCGTTTCTATAAATCAAAATGCAACACGTTACTTTAAAAATGTATTAACATTAAAATAGCTTTGTTTACCTATACAAAACATTATATTATATTACACATTACCTACCTTTATTTAATACCTAGGTATCTAATGCTTTATCATTTTAATTTCTCAAATGATACCTACATTCATAAAACAATTTAAATTTAAATTAAATATTTACCTTCTCTTCAGGTACTATAATAAGTATACTTTACTTGTACATTCTAACTTAATAGTATAGTAAATAAAGTGTTCGAGAAGCTTCCTTTAATATTCTATTTACTTATCTAAAATACAAACTGTCTTTTATATCTCTGTTAGCAATTAAGCGCTTTATAAGCCAAGTTTAACCTCATGAATATGAAAGAGACCTTCCTTAACACCCTTACAGGATATTTCGATAAAGTCAACACCGACCTGTCTTTAGATACCTATAATATATTGCCGAGAAACCCGAGCCAAGTTATTATTACTGAAGAATTTATATACTCACTATCTAAAAACATCCTTTCGATTGTTTCGGATATCTACCATTCGGCTACAGTTGAAATATTTAATAATACATTTTGCTATGCGGTTCAGAGATAATGGATCTGGATCCTGATTGTTTTTGTATGGAATCTACATTTAAATGAGATAAGATATTCGGGGGTATCTAATTACTGGCGAGACAGAAGTTAGGCTATACAGAACACATTTCGGGCTCAGTACCTCGAGGGATAATATCTGTCCATGTAGCTAATCTCGATTTACATGCAAATGAACCTTGTTAATTCACCAATAGACCAACAGTAAATAGGCACAGCGAGGACGGACAGTTTCGTTCGATCCAACTGACAAAATAGGTCAGTAGAAGCGATAATCTAGTTTTCTTTTGAGTCGACACAGATTCTTTAGTGACGTTCAACCGAAAGCGGGAAAATAAAATGTAATTTACGAAAGAAATCTTGGTATCGGACGTTTTATGTAAGTCAAGTAACACGGCGATTTATTTTAACAGATTTAAACGAAATCACTGTCTTGGCTTCTGAATATTTACGTACCTACTAATACTATCAGATTTTTTTTCGTACTAAAATCTAATATATTTTTAAAATAATTGAAGTATGTAGGTATCAGTACCTTACCTATATTAATTACATATATTATAGATAAGTACTTACTCAATTCCTAAGTACTTATTTGTAAACCTCTTATTAGAATCATTTGAACGTTAATCCGAACCAACTATCACTTGTTCCTTCATGTAGTTAGTTAAGTATCTATAACTACTATAAGCGAAGATCATGTGACTCGCAGCATCAGTCAAGGGATTCTTGGCATCAGATACGGCACTCGTAGCGTCAAATAGTAGAAATTTAATTTGGATGAAGGAAACTTGAGCATTTGAAATTAAGTGTTATTCAAATCATAAAGTTTCTAGGTAATAAAGTGCTTCCACACAATAAGTACGGAAGTAGACTTCGCAATTTAATTTATCACAAGATATGAAATATTAAAATATTTCTCATTTCATATCTACTCGACTCGACACTTTACGTGCTTTTGGTACGGTAACAACAAATGATGGTTTTTAATCTTAAAACTTCTATTTTTACTTGAGTTTTTACTATCTAAATAAAGTTTTAATTATCTTTTGAATTTCGTCGATTTTCATTTGCATTTTTTGAAAGTAATTACAATGAAATTCCCATTGCAAGCCTAAGATGATTACTAATCCACCCATTCATTACGTATTGTGCTCGAATTTCCTGTTCTCCCGTTTAGCATTTGATGAAAGGAAGCTATTTTCAGGCATCTGTCAGCGGTGGACGCGAGTCGCCTACCAATTGGAATGAAGCTGGGCTTCAATTCGTATTATAATCAGCCGCGCATTCAATTGTTTACCTACTTCCTATTATCATAAAGGGACACGACGCTTTATATCAGCTTATTTCTCTTGGACACCTAAGGCTAGTACTCATTATTATACTGTGCCTAAGGAATCAACATTTACCATTTACTAGGTACCCACTTATCATATTCGTTGGATATTACTATCTTTAAAAGACTTCTTTGAGTGTTCTACGTAATTTATTAGTTACATATTTAATTATACAAGAAGGCAGATCAGTAGACTTCTATCCAATTTAAGGGACCTAGGACCTTAATTACTTGTAGGCAGAAATTACACTCTAAAGAACTCTTTGAAATAAGAATGAATGGTTTTGTCGTAATAATATACCCTAGGTACACTACGGGCACCCTTTTTTCGTATCTGTAATGGATTATTTAGAAAAAGTAATTAACTACCTACCTAACTACGTTCTTACCTAAACGTCTTACATAGCTTATATCTAATCCCGATGATCATGCCTAGTCGAGCATTAGAAACATTACACTAACTAACAATACGTTAGTTGATGTAGATAATCCATTCAATTAGTTCAGGATTACTTCGGTGAGGGATTACACATCAATCGATAGTTTCACGTTCGCCGTTCAACTTTAACTTCGATCAAACATTCACTATTTGACTACGATTAAAACTAAATACTCGTAGGTAGATACTTAATTATGGTTTGGTTTCATTACAATTTAAATATGTAGTTGCTGTTTATGTTAATACCCGGGTTTTGCAATGTATTTGGTATTATAAGTCTGGATAGTTTATCTACCTACATATTACTAACTTATAGTTCTCCGTATTAATTAATGTATTAGTCTCAAGTGTGTGTGTGTGTTTAGACTTTACGTAATTGCATAATCCTCCCTTAATTGAGTCTGTTTTGCGCGCTGCGTCATTTTTTGGGTACATAAATAGACTTTTGGGGGCTCTAGTAATTACCCGTAACGATTGTAGATGATGCTCGTACGACAACTGGGACCGACGGCTTTAAGTGCTCCCTGAAGCATGGAAGTGCTCATAAAATTAAAAGCCACCAATTATCACTATACATCTAAAAGTAGATACTTAAGTATATCTAATCTATTTAGTTCGTTTCATGTGTTTTGTAATATGGGTAAAAAAGACGCTCGCATATTACATCTCTTGAACATTTTAGTTAAATGCAGTTGGATACTTAAAGAAATTGAATTGCATTAGAATGGCTCTATCCAATCGGAGTATCCCAGTTGCATTCCAGTTATAAAGGAGCTAATCTAATCCTGTTTCCAATAGTCGATTTCGTTAGTCGCCCAGTCGTTGAGGGCGAAGGCTTTCATGCCAGCTAAGCTATTAATTTCACTTCGAAACATCCATTGCACTCTAATACTCTTTCGAACCAGTTCTTGGCGACATTTTTTTGCTTGTATTATCGCCCGATCAAAACGGGCCAAGGTTCTTTGCGGAAGCTTACGAGAACAGTGCAGTGCAGATTTACTTTCAAAGGTTCATTTGAAACGATTCTTTGTCGAAGGTTTTTTTACTCTTCCATACTTAGGTTTTTGTAAATTTATGAAGTGAACTATTAGGGATTATAATAAACTGTAAAATAAACCCAATAAAGGTATTCTTATAACAAAATTGATTTGATTATGAACACAAAGGAATCTCAAATTATACGTACTTTCAGATTATTGTGAAATATATCCATATCTTTTCAAATGGTTAAAATATTTTGTTGTAGAAAACTCAGCAAATTTCGCCATCGAAATTATGAAGCGGCAATATTCCGGCGGAAGGAAGCCAAGTTTCGATTGAACCCCGCTCTGGGCGAATATCGATCAACTTGTCATAAGAAAGTTAACATCAGGATTCTCGTACTCGTATGACAAGTTCTTATGATATTTTAAGTATAGGAATGTCAACGTAGACACGTAATTACTGCTCAATGTTTCTTGTACTTACTTACATACTTTGTAATTGAGAAGTTTTCCGCAATTTTCTTCTTTAGTTTGGGTGCTTGGTGCACACAATTAAAATATCAAATTTATAAATTTATATTTATATTCTTGGTGCTTGGTGGATATTTAGTTTAAAAACCTTTTAAGTCATGACATGACGCGTGTTAACAACAAAGTTTCTTGTATTAATATCTTGCTGGTTCCTAACTGAACAGACAGAACACAACTCGTAACTAACTCGAAACTAACCTATACGTGTTCAACAGATAAATTGTAGTTAAGTCAAGACTAATTACCTGGATACTAACGATCTCGGGCGCACCACAGATAATAGAATACGTATAGATACAACCAGCGATAAGTACAGAGCCAGTTAAAAGTTGTAACACTGAAAACAGTTGAACGGGGCTACACTAATGGCTCGTTACTGTGCGGGATAAGTTACCGTCGAGTTAACTAAAGAGGAAAAAACTAATATTTTCTTACTTTACCTTTCATTTTACAAACGTGAAATGCATTATGGTCTGTGTTGGACGGTTAATGAAGGTAAATGAAGTAAATACATTAGTAGCCATAGGAAATTGGCATAACTTAGTAGAGTTCCGCACGAGACTAACAACATTTGTGTGTTATTTAGTCTCTTTATTTTGTTTTTTTTTTATCTATTCTTTGTATGTAATTGATATTAATATGTTTATTAAATACGTCTTTTCACCCTATTTACGTTGCGGGCTTTGCTTAGTTTCATGTACCATGGGTCCGGATATAAATATTTCTAAAAAAAAACATCATAGACTGTTGTTAATGTTAATAGTTAAACACTATTAGCCCGTTTTAATTAATCAAATTAATAAACATTTTAGCTTTATAAAATATATTTTCGCTCTAGATAGGTTGATTAATGTTGTACAAGATATCTAAACTGCGAAGTTCTCTGGCTATTCCTTATCCGAGATAGGGCATTGTAAAGGCCCGCGGCCGCCCGCCTCCGTCGCTACCATTCTAATTGATATCAATTACTCGACATCTCTCAAAACCCTCTTTCGCTTTTAACCAAGAAATATTCCAATTTTATACTCTCCCTTGAATTTCATTAAACTTTTGTAAGTGCAGTTTCGAACGGGTTTTGATTGGGAAATTAGATAAAATATCGATTGATTGTCTTTCTGTTTGTAGGGTCAGAACTTTTGAACTACGCAACAGATTTTAATCTGAATTTCAGGAATAGATAAAAGTAATTCGAGACGATTTTATATGTTGTATATTAAAATTTGTTTTAGGCGAATACGCAGAGTATAGAATAGTTAAGTTTATTTTATTGTGTCAAGGTTTAGAAACAATATTAAAACTTAAGACATAGCAATATTATGAAATGTTATCTATTCTCCAGTAAATTAAATGAGAAAGAATAAATGAGAACTAAAGTTTTTAATATAACGTCATCAATTCGTAACTGAAACGGCATGTTCCGGTATAAAAGCAGAGCAATCCATAAAAGTTTTATATCCAAGCTTTGCGTAGTTTAAAGTGTATCCTACTTTGGCATAATATAACTGAATATCGGGCGTTACGAGCGGTAAAAATAGTTTATGTAGCCCGAATTAAATAAATGTACCGGAGTCATAAACTGTTATATTATTTACTATAATCCGTGACTACACTTATAAACTTATTTCGCATAAACTTTATGAGTGTACCGCGTAGGATTTATGTTGCTATAAAGTGTGCATAAAATATAATAAAACAAACAGTCACAAAAGTTAGGTGAGCATCGTTTACTAAGTGTAATATGATTACATTTTACACTGAATATTTCATGTTATTGTTGATGTAACTAAGAAATTATTACTAAGTAACTGTTTCCTCTTGTTTGGCTAGTAAATTCTGTGTCCAAGTTGAGTTAAACTATGGCAGTTGAAATAAAATGAACTGTATCTTAAATAATTTCATCAGTTTTTTTGGACTATCGAGTAGAAAAATTAGTTACAAAAGCAAAAATGCCTGCAACGATCTTTCCGTACTACTGAAGATCAATGAGAGAGGCCTTTGTTTAGCAGCGGGAATCCATAGGCCGAGATAATGAAGATGATAACTTTGTGGTCCGGATGGATTCAAATTTTGCATTTTAAAAGGGAAAATTACGTCTTTAATTACTTACCTCTCCTGGTTTAAGTGCCACACAACATATAAAACTTAACCTACCTTGAAAATTTCATACAAATTTTGATATCCTTGGAAAAAAAAACTTAAGTAAATGGAGCTAATGTAATACTTATAAGATGTTATTACGGAACCCTACACTGCGCTGGTCCGATACGTACTTGCGCGGTTTTTATAGTTTATTTACTTTATCCCAAAAAGTTTCAAACGAGTGAAACCACCAAGTAGATCCAATATCGTATATCTATGTATTTGTATGTACTGTTCTAGTTAATATGGGGGTGGTATACTTAGTTTGGAGTCATGTTACTGTGGACAGTCACGCGTCACACATTAATAATGTCGCATCCGAAATATTATGCCCCCGGAATATTAAGCGATGGCTGGTAATAAAGGAGACTAATAAAATTTATGAAATTCACCAATAACAGAAATATTAGGCTTAGATAAAGATAGATAGTATATATTTAGACATTTTCGCAGAATACCACAATATAATGACCACCAGTTTTACCAACGTAAATCATATTTCTGTTGTTACCTGGATACAAAATACAAAGTATCCTATACTTATATACTTATACATACCTATATCTTTTATTCTGTTAGTGCATCAATCTCAAATTCGTTAGTCATGATGTAAAATATTACAAACAAACAATTATAGTTAAGAGAGGTTTTATATTATGTTGTTTTGGCTTCTGTGCTCTACGAAAGGGCCTCCAAGCCTATAGGTATATTAGGTATATATTTTTTTTTTTTTTCAATAAATATAGTGTACAATTTTATTATTAGTATGTATAGATTATGAAAGGAAAAAGTATTTATTTATATTGATAAGTTTGTAATACATAGAAGGTATACTTTTCTGTGCATTTAAACCATATCGCTTGATTTCATCCAAATATCGTTCTCTGGTACAAGCGTACGTAAATAAAGTTTTAAATACAAAAGTTCCCAAACTCTTTAAACAGCAGTTCCCTAAGTATCCGACCAGCTGCATTTGGTATTAATTTCAGATCCAGATTTTTATTAATATTTTATCATAATATTATTTCCGTGCAAAGTTTTTGTGAAATTCAATAAAAGTTCTTGTCTTGTATTAGGTATTTTCTGACAAAAAAAATAACTGTTATAAAACCTTAAATTGTTTTAAAAGGTAAGTATTTCTCTATTCTTCGCTTAGGGCTGATTTTTCCATCGCCAGAACTTTATTCGAAGAATAAATTTTGACAGTTATTTCATACAAAAACTGTCAAACGTCAATTTTATTAAGTTCATTGGCGATGGAAAAATTTATTCATTCCACCATATTATTGAAACATTTGACAATCCCTTTAAGCAAACTAAGTATTTTCTTACTAAGAGTATCAGAAAACCCTCATTCCGAACATTAAGTTTTTTATCGGACTACTTATTTAACCTACATATGGTCGTAAACGCTTATCTCTAATGCTGTGACGCCACTAATAGATTATCTCAATGGCTCTTTTTCTTTTACCTCTTATACTCGCACTAATTAATTTGATTTATTTTATCTATATCTACTCTAATAAAAAGAAGAAAGAGACTTATTTTAGTGTGTTTGATTAATGAATATACGCACTCAAAAACTAATGAACTGACTTTTAATTATGCTCCAGCTCATAAATAATATCATAGAATTAAATCTACTATAATTAGCTGTAAGTTTTTAATAATGAATGCTGATTACACCTATAAAAGTGTTGCACACTGTACAAGACTTGAATTGTTATTTAATTTTAATAATGTTATGTGTTAATGCTGCTGGTGTAACTTATTAAATAAATAAATAAATCTGATTTGTACCGACTTCCAAAAAAACAGCAGGAGGTTGTCTATTCGACTTGTATTTTTATGGAAACTACCAAATCACACCAATAGCATCTCGCATCTACTTAGTTACGAATAACTTTATAAGTCCTATAAAAATAAAGGAAACAAATGAATAATAATAGCAAATAGGCATCCTATTTGCGGTAACGTGCAAGTTGCCGCCTTCCTAGAGCTTATTGCTGAGAAAATTTGCTGCCGAGTTATAGAGTATTGATTAGGTTATGGGTCTGAGAGAATAAAATGCTTCCTTGGAGAGGAGAGTGCTCTAAGGTCGTTGTTCCTGAAGTTTTGTAATATTTTACGTGTGCATTTGATGTGGTTTGAGGGCATAATTTGTATGGTCTGTGGTATACATTTACATAGATGCTTTCATATCGTTAGTGGTTGTACTGGAGTTTGATGATATATGATGTACTTACTCGGAAGTGGATAGATTTTTATTTCATTTTTTTTTTGCTGGAATTTTCTTTAAAACGTTTTATATAATTTTTTCTCGTTTTCGAACACAAAATCCACCAGAAACGCTGCACAAAATAAAGCAAAACAACAGTTTAAAACTTAAAGCCAGCCAAGTACACGCTGCAAATATCTACACCATGAAGTTTGGCTATAAATTGGCAGCTGGTAAATGCGTTCAAAGAGTACAAACACGAAACAAAAGAGTGTATGTGCCTGCGCGAGAAGGGCCCAAGAAGTTGGAAAGACTCAACCAGTTGAGAACGTCGGGAGATGAGCGTTCTGCACGAGTGCTGCAAGGCGGACGGCTTATCTCAAATAACGATACATACAACTAGGAACGTTTAATATTTTACGGAAAAAATTGTAAACGGAATGCGGAAACTGTTTGATTTTCTTTGAAATGCAATGTGTTGATATTGAAACGCATTTTGCCATTTACGCATTTTTTTTAGATTTTTTGCCAGAGTGGTCTGATGACCACCAAGCTGTCTAGAAAGGTTTGCGGGTTCGATTCCCGTGCGATATAAATGTATGATTCACAAATGCTTATCTTAGTTTACATTTATGAATGATTGAGTGTGTGTATTTCTGATACCCATATTAAACAGTGCTTGTTATATTTAGGGAATAGGAAGTTACATTATAAGCTAAAATGGATATTTAATGTTAATTAACCAACTGAATAGTCCGTATGTCTCAGGCTTTGGTACGTCCCTTATTCATAAAGCCGAGTACAGACTAACGGCGGCAACAGCGCGTCGCGTCGAGTGAACTCTAGTGCTTTCATCAACTTACGCTCACTCATCGGGAAGTGTGCTCACTCCATGTCTTGCGTCGACGAAAACGTACCTTCAACTTGCACGAGAAACTATCGTCTGCCTGTGTCATATTAATACTCAGCTATGCTTAGTGTTTACAGTCAACACGACACTGCTTCTGAAATACAAATTGCAATGCACATTTCAGCTTTATCATAATAGAAATAAACGTAAAAGATTAGATACAAATAAAATTATAAACAATCCTTAAACAAATATCCCAAAACTTTCCGGAAACTAGTTCATATTTTTTCAATTTCCATATAAAACTCGCTAAATATTTAATTTCGGACTATTTCTATATTTTCACTTCCAAATGTTGTGCTAAAAACGTGCAAATAGAATGTACGGTCTAGCAAAAATGGTAATTGGTAAAAAACGGTCGCAACCAAGCGTCGGAGCCATTATAATGGATTCTGGGTGAGACTTACAAAGCACTTTTAAAACATATTATGTTCGGGTATTTTGGGGTACCCTTTTGATGTATAACTCATGTGTAATTGATAACGCGTTTCCATTGTATAGAACTATTTACAAAAAGGGTTTCATACATATTCCGGATTGCGGTTATCAAAAGAAATACAATTGGTAAGTGCGTACATTATTTCGAAGTAAAATACTTATAAACGCATTTAAAATTTTCAGTACATACCTTTTTGAATTTTCAGATTACTTTTTGACTTAGATCTTATAAGCAAATCCTGGTAGTACTTATTTGCATTCGGTAATTAGGAACTCACTATAAATAAACAGGCAATATCCATAATTCAAATATGGAACTAAGAAGTTTTTTTAGTTTCCGCTAATAAAATTCGCTGTCATACATAGAAAAACTGACTATGTAAGTAAAATATATTAGTATGTGTTATCGTGAACATTTAAAAATATAATCCAACTTTATCAAAATTATTATACGAGTATTATAATTAACCGTTTATGGAAACAAACTGTAACAGGTCGCATTATTTTAGCTATGCTTGAATCGGCAAACGACGGTGATAAATGAACCACCCTATCAATCAAGTCACATTATACTCTGCCTCCTAACAGGTACCTATAGGCGCCATTAGTAAAGTAAATAATGATTCTGCGGAAATTGCAAAGATTAGTGTGTGAATATATTACATATTTTTTATTTTTTCTTTCTTCAATGGCACTAAACATTCAGTTTTATCATATTTATACTTTTTCATTGTTTTTACAAAATGTGATCGTTACCAGACTGAGCATCAATTATTTAAATGCAGACGTATTTTTTGTTTAACACATTTACAGCGAAGATAAGGTTAAAAACATTTCATTTAATTTTCCAAAGAAATGAACATAGTCCTTAAAATGCCAGGCAAAGAGCCAATAATTATCTACATCAAGCCATTAGATTTGTTTAAAAATCGTCCTACGCTAACAGCCCAAGTACAATTGTATAACATGGTTTCCAACCGCTCAAAGTTTAAATAAATGCTTCTAACGATAATGGTCACATATAAATTTACTTTTCCCCTAATGACAAGAGGCATTAGATACGATGAAACGGAAAATACGAGTAAGTGTTGAATTCTCTATTACAAATACTTTTGGTTTGATAAATGATCTATATTATGTAACATAAGTAGTATTAAAGTAGATAAAGAAAGTGTTCAAATCTAGGTTTAAATCAGGAATCGTTTGAATAGGTATCACTACATAGTATAAAACAAAGTCGCTTTCTCTGTCCCTATTAGCATAATTTTATCCCCATATACGGGAACGGGAACTATGCGGGTGAAACCGCGGGGCGCCTCTAGTATATTTATAAATGTAAGTACATAAGTTTTTGAGTGAAAAATCCAAATAGTTTTTCTTAGAGCTTAACCAAAGAATTGGCACATAGGTAATAAAATATCAGTGAAAGTGAAAGAAAGGGTAATAACTAAACAAAACATGTTTTAGTACTTACTAGATAATTACTCGTATATAAATACTATTAGCCGATATACCACAGGTAATTTCAAGTTAGTTGTTAGCGGGTTGAGTTATGGATTCATTATAGTTGTAATAACATTATGGTTACCGCAAATGGATCAACAAACGCCTATTAATAGGTGTATATTGATACATCTCCGTAATTAGTGCGGAGGCAGGCACCTTATTGGTTAGTAAGTATGGACGATATATTCTACTGAAATACTTAATTAAATTTACAATTAATGATTCAATAAAAAATATGTAAGTACTATAAATTACGATTGAAATAGACTAACCTATAGATAACCTAATATAGATTTTATTTAGAAGTATAGTAAACGAGAAATTTCCAAAAATTTTCAAAAATGTTTACTTAGTAATATTTTAAATTATCGAGTACTAAGTAATAAATAATTTACTATTTCAGCCATACCAATGAGGTTTATGACTTTAACCGACACTTTGGTGTGAGTGTTATTTTATTTTCCTTTCAATACTTCAGAGATCACTTCAAACACTTACTTCCGTCTGTTGTTACAAAGTAACAATCGTCAAACCAATTCAAAGCTAACTTTCGGCGCTAAAGTCTAGACATCACGTTAAACACACGAGGAATAGGTATGCTGAGTTTGTGGTTTACATAGAGTTTGTTTGGCTAAAACAAAAACTTTGTGTTCCATTCTAACTGCGTCCTATTTTCAGTAAAATTGTGTTCCAAAAATTTTAAAGATAGATCTTATTTAATTACTTTATTACAAGCAACTGTGTAATTAATTGGTTAACTTCGAAACCCGTGAGATGTGGTAGCTTAAAAACAAATAGAAATTCCTCAATTACACGAATAAGAGGTCCTTTGTAACAGTAACCAACGATGTAAAGAAGAATTCAATTATTTCGACTCTGCAGTGTTTAATCACAAAGAGCGGGCTTATTAAGAGTTTCAAGACTGTTCAAACTCCCAGTAACCTTAAAATTAGAAATCCGTTTGACTAATTTCATTTTGGAAGTTCTCAGGACACCCCTAATGTAATAAAATTTATGTCGATCGAAGGAAAACTTCTTAATTAGCGTCGCGGGCCGAACGCAAAGGGCTGTGCCAAGTAACTCCCCATTAATCTGTTCTGTGACATTTTCAATTCGTAACCAATTGTGAATCGCGGTATCTACTGTCGATATCTTGTCGATCGCAAAATTTAGGATTGATGTTAAGTCAAGTATATATTTCATTTGTAAGGGGATTTTATTTTGTTACGCCCAATTTGATTTCTATTCGTATTTTTATTTAACGGTAACTTTACTGGATAACAAAGATTGATAATCACGGATCGCGAAACAAAATTCGTGATTCAATAGATCGGATAATATTTAGAAAATGCTAGTATGTACCTACTACTACCAAAATTTCCGTTCCTTCATAACAAATTGGATGTCATGACTAGCATTTTGTATGAAAACAGACTATTCTACAAAAGTTAGGTTTCGTGTACGTTATTACCTAAATTTTACCTGAAAGTTGATATGAAACGCGCGGATGTAATATGAAATTTCCTTACGGAAGTATTGTCACGGTGGAGCGACGTCGTCGTTGGGTTTCTCAAAATATTACCTTAATATAATGACCTACTCTCTTATTTGCTGCATATTTTCACGGGTCGTAAGGAATTCGTGTGTGCAAAATTATCTTCCAAGCGTTTTTTTCTCTGAGAGCGTAAGTAAAAAGGTGCGCAATTGTTGACATCATATAAACCTTATAATATTTCTTATCGCTGTCTACTCTCATACTTATTAAAGCTTGTGCTAGATATATGTTGGTCTTAGAGGAATCGAATTCGTAACCTTTGTTTTACATGGCAGAACCTTTATCAAATATGACACCTAGATCATTAAAAACAAATATCAATAGATCTTAGTAAATATAGATCAATATGTAGGTCTTTTCACAAACTAAGTACGAACACATTGTATTCCTTTTCAAAGAGAGGGATTACATATTTTTGGCATCACGAGTAGAAGACTACCTATTACATTCTCTCTATAGAAACACATAATTATTGTACCGAAGTAATAATAAAGCATGACTTTTACTCGGTGACGTGAGGATAATGGGCAAGGTTTCGTCTGGTAAAGACAGCTGTATTTATGGAGAAGGATATTGGGTTTCTTTTCATAATCTCGCTGTGATCGACCCCTTATACGCTTTTTTTTGCGCGCGTTTCAAATACAAACACAACTCGTTTCTTTGAAAATGTTTATTCAAATATTATAAAGATTTTGATTGTAATAAAATTTCGTGATTTAAGTATTTTGATTACTTAAATGTTGTTATAAAACATTTGCGTAATACATTTTTGAGAATTCCTTAAACCAAATCTCTCCCGTTTCTTCTCCTCTCTCTCTTGCTCCTTCTATGTTCTGGATGGAAACATACTTACTTACAACCATGTATTAGAAGTGTGACTTTTCTGAGTGGCAGGTGTCCATGAGCGAAGGTGAAGGGTGTCTCGACAGCTTGCTTGCCCACTATTTTATCAAAAAATACACACATTTTAAAGCTTTCAACAATTTTCCATTTGAAATAAAATGTACAATATGAATGTATAGTGGGTATTCAATACTTTACGTCATGGGACGGAAAATATGAAATTCTTTCTGTTTATTTCAAAGAACAGTTTGCTTTGACATACAAACGAACAGCTATTTTAAAATGTTTCTTTGAAAATATTGCATAACAAGTACTTTATTCATATTGTTACTCGACATGATGGTTTTATTAGAAAACGTTTGTTGGCATCTTTTAGAACTATTATGGAAATATAATTTTATAAAAAAAAAAACAGTGACAAAGTTTTAATATCCAGATTAATAGCGTTTTTGAAAGAAATGAACAGAAACAGTTTGTTGCTATGTGGTCTTAAACCTAATAGTTTATTTGCAGTGTGTGTGAGTTTTATGAAAGTTTCCCGATACCTCAGCTGGCCTGTCCAACGTGTCCTTCCCTCCACTACGAGCCTTGCCAAATACGCTCTAATATTCAAGCGGGCGACGATACCTACCTCTAGATTTATTTACATTTTATTTTTCACAATTTGCAAGCCAGCGGAAATTGTAACATCTCCACGAGGAAAAGTGTTGAGTTGCATTCGTGAATAGCACACTTGAATTTTTGTAACACAGTAGAGAGCAGAGGAATTCTTTTGTTAACAATATTTTTCCTTATTTTAACTCTTGGACGTAATTAAACTATGTTTCATCCTAAATATTAATTAGGCTGTCCGCTGTTTTATTCTACTTTATTCTAAGCGCCTTTTAGTTAGTCCGAAATTTATGTCATCAAGACATTTTTATCTGACATTTATTTTCATTCAAAAACTTGCTCTAGAAAAGTTTTTTCGAGGTTCGTTTTTCATTGAAAAGTGTCTACGAAAATGGTTTAATAAATTTTTAGGGAGGCTTTATGTCAGGCCGGATTAGATACGACAAAGTGCTTTGTACTCGTAGTGCCTATCTAGTCTTTGTTGTATGTTGTAATATGAATATGCAAAGTAACTAACCGGAACAATATCGAGTAAAGCGAGGTTACAATTTGCGCGATATGAATTACTTAGCGTGGTGTTACAAAGGGGTCGCTCGCTCGGATCGCGTTGATTGAAACACTATGTAAAGCTGCAACTGCATATTTAAAACCGCACACTCGGTTTAGAGCGAACGCTGTTTGATCGTCGTCATTAAAATATCTTCCTATTAGTTTAATAGGGATGATGACTGAGTAGATGAATAAGTATATTATTAGCAAGTATTTTTATGTTCTATCAAATAAGAAAAAAATACTAAACTAAATCGGGCACTGGGATATCACAACTAGTTATAAATCTTACCAAGTTGTGACGTCATCTGCCATTACAACTCAATACATCACTGGATTTTTTCGGAAAAGAAAATGAAGTAGGATAGAATCTTCCCTATTCGTAGAATCAGAGTGTAATATTGAATGTTATCTCTAAGTACGAATTCATGAATTTAATTAGTAGGAGAAACTGGCGGAAACATTCCATTCCAACATACCGAATCATCGCTAATTATAATACAAGATCAATGGTATTGTATGTACAAAGGGCGTCTGTTAATAGGAAGATTATTTTGATCTTACTTATTGAATTTCAATGAATGTTTGTGTTTGATGCTCTTCACATTTCCGGGGGTGCTTGGTTCATTAATGTTAATACAAAAATCGACGTCATTTTCAAGTGATTTCTAGTGAAATCGAATCTAAAATATGTTTCGTTGTTGGTTCAAGAATTTTAAAACTGTACGTTCTGTCTGTATACTTACAACATATGAGTTTCTATGTATGAATATCCTAGGCGTTATTTGCTTAGTGCCTTGTCAATAGCAAAAGCTAATCCGATCAAAATTAATTAATTAATATAAGTAAATTATATCAATTATTTTTGTGAAGTACTTTATTTCCATTTATGAAACATCGATCTAGAATCTAGATAGAAAGTTTTTCGTGTAAAATTAAAAAAACATAGGTAGATTATATCACATCTCATTTAAATGCGTAGGTACGTGAGAATCACCCTCTTATTAATGTATCAAATGGAGTGATCATAGATTTTTTTAAACGGTTTAAACCCATGATAGAACATTTAATTAAACAAAAGTAATCATAATTAAAGTATTAGAACCGACATTGGGGTTTAGATAATTAAAAAAGACAAATAATTGTGAAATCCCGTACCTATATTAAATTAAAAAAAAAATGTTATTTTATGCTTAATTTATTTCCAGTTTGAGTCGGCAGCATTTTTTCTCGGAAATCATTATGAAGAACTTATTAAAAACGGTGTGGCCTACAAAAAAACCTCTAAAAGATTTTTAATTAAGCAACCAAAGCATTTCTTGTAATTGTGGGTAGACACACAATGGAAAGCTTCTTAATAAGTATTTTCTTTGGTTTATAATTCGTACTTAGATATCGTTTAATTTTAAACAATGTCTCTTATTACATTATTTTCCAGACAATTTGTATTTAGAACAAGCAATATGTGTACTACTTTATCATATCTTTTAATAATTTTCATAAAATCTTAAACACATTAGTAATATAACTAGGGCTTTATTTGACTGTTTTTGAGAAGAGTATTTTGTGTTGAAATATTCGTATTTTTTAATCAAGTTTTATAACAATTTTTATAGTTCAACAAAAAGATTCGGTGTAGTTTCGCACGCCGCAATGAGCAAGAACTTTAAAGGAAACTGCTTAAAGAATTTTTCTTTTTTTCTTGAAACTTAATTCCGTTTCGTTCGTATCTCAACTACAAGAGGTTAAGATAATCTTTAGATTTAATTTTTTGACTGAAATTTGTCGCTGATAACTTCGTATACTTAATAGTTGACATAGATATTTAAATATCTACTTTCTTATTCTAGTTATAAGCGTAAGTATATAATATATATTTCTACTCAATTTTTTATAAGGTAAAAAAACGTTTCGTAAAAATTTTATTATTTTTCAGAAAAGAGGACTTTTATATTTCCCGTGCTACTTCCCTCGCACCATACAATTTTATATTATAAAAGTTGCCTCGAAGGTCTTCACGAAACGAAATGATAAATTATTCCCTTTACTAATTGACTGAACAGGGGTTAAAGTTTGTCTTTATACTTCGATTCCAAGTTGACAAATAATTTATAGGGAGAGTACAGAGGGCAATAAAAGTGTGCACCCAAAAATATTTTATTGAACTCATAACTCGACTTACAAAAGTGGAGTCGTTACTCAACTCATAAATTACCTACATTTTACTCACCTAGCGACCTAACTTTAGGTTTATTTGTATCAAACAATATCAACGGTTATAAAACCGCAATAAAATGCTCTCTTCATTTTGGTCTTTCTTCTGGAAATGCGGAAAAGTTAAGCCTTTGTCAGAATGTACAGGAAATTTTAGTTGTTACATTACGACTTATAGGTACGTAAGTATTGTATTATATGGCAAAGTAGAGCTTGTAAGATCATTGATGATTTAGTACAGCGAGGAGAAGTAAACTCATCCCGCTTGTTTAATGCGACGAAACAGATTTCAAACACCAACCCAGGTTCTTCGGGTACCTATTGTAAATAAATTTAGTAAATGTTCTAAGTAAACTATTTTCTGCAATTAGACCTTTTTAATTTGAGTTCTTTGAACGTGCTACGATATTTTTTGGTTAAACCTACTCTTAGACTTTTCAGGGCACTAATTACCCATAACTAATATCTTGAGTACGGCTTAAAATTCTCATGGTGTATAAAATATACAAAAGTATTGTAATGTACTAAATGTAATGTACTAAGTGCAAAACTGATCCATTTATTACAGACCGCGTAGGAAGGCTTGTTCTTCTCAATCTAAACCATAAATAAAAGCATATAAATAATAAATTGTACGCGTAATACCCACTCAATATGAGCACACACTTACTTATCGTATGAAACGCGTTCGTCTGATGTCTGTTCTCCATTTACTTTGATATTTTTCAAAGAAACGTTTATAATTTTCCATTTTAACAAATTTATTTCTACGATAAAAGATCTTTTAAATATGGCTGTGCTTTTCAATAGTTTTTCTTAATATGTCTGTTGTTTTTATAATGTTTATTATTTGTATTTCAAAGTTTTATTAAATTGAAATAAGCTAAATAAGTTTCAAAACTGTCAGACTTTTAACATCAAGGCTGTAGACTATTCAGACTTGTTCTTTACATACAAAAGTTTTGGAGTTGTCTGCCAACATTTAATAATAGAGAGTAGGTTTTCTTGAAACTACTTATAAGTAATATTACTAAGAAATTCAAGATTGAAAAAATATATATTTTCATTATAGAGATTATTTTATCTGCGTGCGCTATTCTATGTCACATCCAATATGGCCGGTTACGTCATCGCACATGTAATTAACTCGTTAATACCGAAGTGAAAATTTATCGATTTCATATATTGTATGTTTATGAGTAAAAGTAATGTCGTCGCGTGAGTTCGGGAGCCGTGTATTTAATGGTCTGTAAATGAAAAACGACGTAATTGCCGCGGCTGGCCGGGCCTGGCGACGGATACTCACCCGCTAAGCCTTTTATGATCCATTACGTATCGGTTCACTAGCGTGACTTCTTACAATGTAATTCAAAATATATAACTCAATTTGCCCAGGGACCGATTTAAGAATTACGCAATAACCATATAGATCGTCGGGCACGATAACAAACCCTTTGTATTTTGTATATCCTAAAACACAATTCATTCGATTATTTGTTTCGGAAATTGAACACAAAAATATTGTAAGTTATATTTCGTTTCGAAACCCAAGGACTTGCCCTTTCCAAATTGACGTATTGGCAGCGACCATGCAGAATCGAAACGAATAGCAATTTATCTGAAAAGATACGGCATCGAGGGTCAATCCATTACCTATTGGTGGAGCCTATACATACAGGTGCCTATGTAGTTGTGACAAATAGTTTCCATTTGCGAGTTTCAGAGCGGGGACTTCCTTTATTTCCTAAGCACTGTGCCGTTGGCAGTAAATTCATATTTCACGGTGAAAGGATTTTTTCCAGTTCCAAATTGGAATTACGATTGCTCAAAGGAGTCATTTTGCGGCGTCATCTAGATTTACCATAAAGGAATTTCTGAGTTAGTAATCGAGTCGTAAAATTATTTTGAGATTATATCGTGATTTGCATGTTAAAAAACATCTTAGCACTCTTTTATTTAAAACATAATATATAGACCTCTGACAGCAGGAGACAAGCCAAGGTACTCGTGAAACAACGGGGACCGCCACCGTTGGTTTCCATGAAACAGAGAACTAGGCATCTCTTTCTCATGTATTGCCATTACATTTTAACTTGCTTTAATATAGGCAAAAATAATCGTTTAATTTGACTAACACAATCTATTAAATATTCAATGCTTTATTATATCGTTAGAAACCTAATTATATTGTTTCAAAACATTACACACAAACAAAGATAGACTATAGTGCTCTCAGTACCATACTTATGTAAATAAATAAAAACACAAAAATGGTATTTTATAAATTTATTATTAAATACATATAGTGAAATAAATAAGTCATAGATTTGGATAGTGCACACGCAGTATTATTTCGGTCCAGACTGTACACCCTTTGCTAACCCGTCTCACTACACCGTCTAACTTGTATTTCATTTAAATCTGCTTGCTCCTCTGTCAATTAAAAATAATCTGAAAAAAAAAGAAGTTATCTTTACTTACTTATGTAAAGTTTGACAAGCTGTAGGTTTTCCCCCCAATAATCCTTTTATGTTAATCAAATATAATGTAAATGTTTCACTTGGGCGGGAATCGAACTCGTAACCTTCGGCATAACAGGGTCACCACCAAATACACCACTGTAGTCTTTGACTCGGTCGTCAATCAAGAATTGTTATTAGGTATTTCACGAACTTCGATAAGTTATGTAAATTCACCTTTACCTTTTGTCAAAAAATATTATTTTAAGCCACTGTATGTTGTTTTTTTATTTTGTGCTTTTGACAATAAAAGTATTTTTATTTATTTAAATCATTACAAACAGTATTATTTTTTATTATTAACTTACTTACCTAATTTACTGTAATGAAAAATATGTCGAGAATTTAACTAAGAACTGACAACACAAACCTGTAACAGTCGAAATCCATATGTGTATTTAGTTTTAAGGAAATAAAGTGACCAGCTGCTTACTTTTTTCTATAATCCATTAGTCATCCTTTAGAATAGTATGTGGGGCATCACTTTAACATGCTTTTAGATTATTTAATATTTTAAATTTATAAATAAAGATTTAAAACACGGAGCACTTGATACTAAAGACACTGACAATAAATAAATGCCATTTTGACATTGTCACCGAGTTTCCAATTTCTGCCGTTTCACGGGACCAGCGGTCAACCTATACTTGCCAAGTCGACCAATGATAAGGATACCAAAGATAAGAAATTGACAATGCTTGCTGAGTTCAAATACAAATATTAAAATTTTATTGCTTTTGTTTGATGTGCACTCAACTTAATTTAATAAATACAACCCAAAAAATATTAACGAACTTCTCAGTCAATACACAATCAAACAAAGGTATAACGTACGGTTGATTGGAAAAAAGAAATAAAAGCTCACATATTTCGAGTCCCACACTTAGTAAAATTATTGACAGAATTGAACCAATACAAAGAATAATATGAGACCCTCGAAACGAACACTAATGAAAAACGTATTTCTGTAGCTCTAAGTACGCGTAATAATATACGTTTTCTAACAATTTCTATACAATAATTCTTAGAAAGATTTCCAGATGTCAACTTAAAGATATCAATGTTTTTGCCGAAGCTATATTAAATTAACAAATGTTCTAAAAGAAAATGTTTTACCAAAGAAAGACCTTTTTCATCGAATATAAATCAATGCGAAAATGAAGCTTCGAAATTTGGACTGTAATCAAATTAAATAATTTGGACGTTAAGCCGCAGATGTTCCAGTTTTCCTCTAAATAATTCATCGGAGAAAGGAAAATAATCAAGCAATCAATCTAGATGTTACATAGAGCAAACTGACTTAAATTCATTATACGCGGCTACGAGTTATACTGAATCACGGACGATGAATGGAAAAAGGAATTTAAAAGTGGCTCTGTATCCTCCGGGACCTGGCATCTGGTTACTACACTCCCCTTTATTTAGCAACTTGAAAAATGTTACCGTCAACGTGTTCCACGAAAATACTCACTGATTCGTTATATTACACAAACAGAATACATTTTTGGATCGCATCCAGAACGTCTGTTGGCTTTTGATAAAACAAAATATGAAAATTTAATAGTGAACAATAATTAACTTTTACTCGTTCGTTTGATATTCTGTAAAACCGTATTGTTTGCTATGAATGTATTGAATTTAACATCAGTGAAGCGTAATTAGCTTTTTACTCAGTTAATGCCTGTAGAACTATTTTACCTGTAAAATTTAACCTTTTATGTTCTACTAATCAATTAATGTCCACAAAATAATGTGAAACAGTAATTACAAATCCAATACAGTTAATTGGACTAAATAAACATTGAAATGATAATAATTGGCGGCTCCTGGGTGAATGTCACGTGAACTGAATTACTAACAAAACATTAGTAGGCACAGTTAGAGCGGCATCTTCACAATGGGAGTGCGGATGAGGCAATATTATCCCGAAGCTTACTAATAACAATTATATTGCTACGATATTAAGCAAAACAAATCCTTGGTCAAACCGAAATTGTTTGCCAAATTAATTAATTCTAAATAACTTTGGAAACAATGGATGGACTTGACATTGGCAGCGAAACCCTATTGTTGAGAAATTAAAATTTTAGTCAGTTTTTTCAAGTGTACGGGAATTTTATATGAAATTTGCTAAGTGTGCAATCATTTGCAATACACTCACGCGAGATTAGGAAATGTTATTCTTAGGTGTGAATGTTAAAAGAAACGTGGTAATTAAGACGAACGAAGAACCAATGTTTGTTAGACTCGTGAATGCTCTCATGATCATCACAGTCTCACGCGTAAAAAACATATGAAAGATCGTGGGATTATAAATTCTTTGTCAAGGACATAAGTGCTTGTTTTGAAGGCGACTGTTTATATAGCTGAAAAACACGAAAATGAATTATTATTTCCATTTCTCAAGTGAAGAAAGTTATATCTTTATTTTTAGTATTTTTGTACTACGAGTAAAAATAAGGGTAAAGTTAACATTTAATTTGAAAGGCATTTGAAAGGTTAAAATTTACGTCAGCAGAGTTTGTTATTAATGAAATTTAGGGTTTGTTAAATTTACGTCAGAGTGTAATAATAGACGAAATTGACGGTTTGTTAGCAATATTAAGTAAAACAAACTGAAATATGAATGTTGAAATATTTAATTTCAAGGATCCGATGCTTTATTAATTTTGACGAATAAATATTTTGGTACGTATTTATATTTAATGAAATATCTCACTTTTAATAGTTAATATGAATCGCTCGAGGAATCGAATCCGGGCCCTTTTGCTTGACAACACGTGCTCACGCCATTGAACCATCCAGGCGTAACCAACTTGAATATTCATAAATGTAATATACTTCATTTACATCGAATATAATTGCGTAACACGGATGTGTAACGTATTTGTAAAAGCGAATGAATGGTGTAATCAACCACGAAGTAAGTTGAATACGTAAATTGGTGAGCTTTCAAGCGTAGGCACCGGTGACCCATTTGTACGGTGCCCAATCACGGGTCAGATTCAATTTTACCCACTTTTATACGCTAGGATAAACCTGAAAGATATATAATATATACGAAAAGGCCCTATCACGTCCCCATCATATATCCTTTTGTTATTCAACCGTTTCGCCTTGGAATTTAGTCACGCGTAATTACAAAACTGGTTGAGGTATTAGTAGTTTAAAATTATTTGTGTGTCGTATTACAGATAATGCTAAACGAAAAATTATTAGCAACTCTAATACCATATTTCGACTGCCGCTACGTACAGTCTCGAAACTGCATATCGCGTACTTTACAGGGCAACAGTTTAAAGTTTCATTTCGATTTCGCTTACTCACTGTTGGAGGTATCATAAAAGTAATGCCTGTTAATGATTTGTAATGTTACGTATTAATCAATTATTTAGGTATTTTTATTATATTTTTCTTATTTTTCAAAATATTTCATTTTCGATAGTATACTATGTTTTAAAATTTTGGATTTATATCGTAAGTGGTAAATTCGATAGTATACTAGGTCAATATTTTTTAAACAGATAACGAAAGTGGTACTTTCCATAATGTACTAGGAATAAAATATCTAATAGATGTCGAAAAAGGTAGTTTCAATTTTGAACATCTATGTTTACGGACCATGGAAAGTGAAATTTTAGTCAAATTTAACAAAAATATGGTATCTTATAGACTTAAAAGAGAGTAATCTCATGAGAAAAAGAAATGCCCGGGTCAAACATGACTTTAAGTTGATAAGTAATTTTGTTTTTGGTCATTTCAGAGTCCCCTGTGCCTTATAATGGGTATACCGAGAAGGAATGACAACTTTTAAATAAAATATACTATAAGGATGTCTTTCCCACTACACCATCGCCTGGGCAAGAATTTAATAATGATACTCCACCAAATATTGTAGAAGACACTGGAAACATCACAAGCAATGATAACACTCCGATGACATCACCAACTGCTGAGGAAGACAATGATCTACGAACTCCGCCCACTATACCAGAAGATCCTTTGCATAGTCGCAAGTTTAAATTCATTGATCTCAACATCCGACAGTGAAAATATAACAGCTCTTAATTCACTCGGACGTAAACGTAAGTCAACATTTAAAAATGACCCTGGGCGTAAAAGAAAACGCCATGTTAATAACTGGATTGATATTCGCAGAAAGTTGTTGACAAATTCTGAAAAGGAATACCTTTCCAAACGAGGTAAAACTATCCCAGCGAAATCTATAAAGTCTCCATATCCTGTAACCTGCAAACTAAAATACTCAAAAAATATTACAGAAAACGTTCAAAAAGTATATTTTACGAGTACTGGAAATTGTCTGACCACTCTAAACAATGGGAGTATATTAATGGATTTACTAAAAGACTGGAAAAAAGAAAGATGACTACTGCCTTCAGTAGTCATCCTTCGAGACGAAAATATTACTTGCCTGTGCCTACGAATGATTCTCACTACGAGAATCGTCAAGTTTGCCTGAAAATGTTTTGTAGTACTCTGTTTGTTTTCCTCTGCTGTCTATTGTAGTGATACCTGTGAAGTCTAATTTATTGTGAGCTGTACGAATTATTTGATCCGTTATAGCTAGAGTACTACAAAACATTTTTAGGCAAACTTGACGATTCTCATAGTGAGAATCATTCGTAGGCACAGGCAAGTAATATTTTCGTCTCGAAGGATGACTACTGAAGGCAGTAGTCATCTTTCTTTTTTCCAGTCTTTTAGTAAATCCATTAATATACTCCCATTGTTTAGAGTGGACATGGAGACTTTATAGATTTCGCTGGGATAGTTTTACCTCATTTGGAAAGATATTCCTTTTCAGAATTTGTCAACAACTTTCTGCGAATATCAATCCAGTTATTAACATGGCGTTTTCTTTTACGCCCAGGGTCATTTTTAAATGTTGACTTACATTTACGTCCGAGTGAATTAAGAGCTGTTATATTTTCACTGTCGGATGTTGAGATCAATGAATTTAAACTTGCGACTATGCAAAGGATCTTCTGGTATAGTGGGCGGAGTTCGTAGATCATTGTCTTCCTCAGCAGTTGGTGATGTCATCGGAGTGTTATCATTGCTTGTGATGTTTCCAGTGTCTTCTACAATATTTGGTGGAGTATCATTATTAAATTCTTGCCCAGGCGATGGTGTAGTGGGAAAGACATCCTTATAGTATATTTTATTTAAAAGTTGTCATTCCTTCTCGGTATACCCATTATAAGGCACAGGGGACTCTGAAATGACCAAAAACAAAATTACTTATCAACTTAAAGTCATGTTTGACCCGGGCATTTCTTTTTCTCATGAGATTACTCTCTTTTAAGTCTATAAGATACCATATTTATGTTAAATTTGACTAAAATTTCACTTTCGATGGTCCGTAAACATAGATGTTCAAAATTGAAACTACCTTTTTCGACATCTATTAAATATTTTTTTTCCTAGTACATTATGGAAAGTACCACTTTCGTTATCGGTTTAAAAAATATTGACCTAGTACAGAATCGAAACTACCATTTTCGATATTAATCAAAAGTTTATCAACGTAGTACATTATCGAAATTACCATTTTCGATGTTTGTTAAAAGTTCATTAACCTAGTATACTATCGAAACTACCACATTCCATAGTTTTACATGTTAAATGGTAATTAATAATATTATGAATGAAAAACATTATATATTAAGCGTTATTTCCTTAAAATAATCATTACTTGTTAAATTACGTAAAAAAACGACACAAAATATGGCTAATAAGTACATTGATGGAATAAATTACTAATCGATACGATTGTCATCTTCTTTGTTTGACATAATTTCTGTTGATTGGTCAACTTTATTTACTAAATTAACCATAGATCTGCCTCTGCTAGCCATTTTTAATCGTAAACTTAAAATAAACTAACTAAAATAAAAAATAACTAACTAGTTCGACGCAGGCGCGCACGCACTCACATTCGCGGCGAACACTGACGATTGCGGCAGATTCGGACCGAGTGTAGGTGTCGCTGTTCGAGAACACTATTGAATCTGACGCCTTCGATGATGTTCGTCGCTTAACACATGTAGAATCAATTTTGTTCAATTGAAAACTTGCTCAAAAAATAATATTTTTATAATTTTTATTTTTTATTATAATGAAATGATCTATTCTCTATCTAATTGTGCAATAAAAAAAATTGTCAATTTTGCAGAATCGATACTGTACGTAGCGGCAGTCGATTTATAAAATCGAATTTAGAGTAACAATTTAGTAAAGCCCAACAAAAACGACTCAGAAAAAATCTTTTAGCCACTGCGCATGAAATGGGAAAACATTTTTCTTTTCCAGAAAGTCATAACATCAAGTTCAACTGAAAATAGCATTCCACAGAACGAATTTTTGAAGTGAACATTTTAGAGTACCGTAACAAAATGGATCTAAAACACTAAAGGAACTTTTATTTCCGCATTTTGCTTGTCTGTGTAAAACTTTTTGTATTTTGTAATAGGTTTTGTAATAAGATTCTTGTAATGAGAACTCTTAAAATTATGGTTTTAAAACCTGCCTTTTATCTGTTTAAAACGCATTTGGCAAGCGTACTGATTACGTCTTTTTCTCTTCATTGTGCTTATATTACCATTGACAATGAGACAGAGAGTCCCATGACAGTGAAGCAAAGGGTTCTTACATTCTGATACGTCATACCTTACTTACTGGCATATTTGAATTTTCCGAGGACTCTATATCATCTTAAGAAAATGGTATGTTAAGAATAAGAAGAACTTTGGAGCAGACATATTACTTAAATATTATGTTGTTCTATAATACATATGTACTTAATGTTTTTCTTCTAAAATATCACGTTACGGTCTTACATATAACAGAACGAATGGCTCTACAAATACAATGCTGCTTGGAGAAAAAATAACAAAAACGAAGGTGGTTAAAATTTATAGCTTTCGACTTAAATGTGGAACCCGATGGGGTCAAGTTCGTTTGTCACTTAGCCGGTTTTATAGCGAATGTATTCTATTACAAATGTAATATGTGGTAGTGCCGTGTCCAGCCTGAGTTAAGGGGTAGTTTATTGTGGGCTGCGGACACCGCAATAAAATAAACAGCCGTCCTAATGTCCTAACGTACTGCAGATGAAACTTGAATTGCTACACGCCGGTACCACACTCCCAAACGCCTTGTTTATCGTTGTATACAATGTACTTTATCAGATAAATACTCGGTTACTACTGAATTTGTACGATTATAAAGGCTCAAAGTGTACTGTCGAGGGCAACCAGATTTAATGTTTGGTTCGTAAGTTTTTGTCATTTGATCTTTTATCTATAGATTAAAGATCAGTGACGTACTTATCTATTTTATTTCATGAGGGTTTTAGAGAGCACAACACTCCGTGGGGCATAGTTTGCGTACTAACATCATCGACAGACTTTGCGGGTAGTTATAACCCTCAAAAGTCTAACAGAGTCGTTGTAGTTCTAGTAGTTGAGAGTCCTCAAAAGTTGGTTTAACTAAAAACAAAACAACAAGCAACAATGGACGAATGACACAAACTGGATAGGTCTTGCGGAAAACTGACCATAAATATATATATATATATATATATATGACATTCTTAGTATCGGTATGTGAAATCCTATGGCAAGGTCAAGCATGTATTTTTACTAGTAATAATTTTATCATAATATACTCATTACTCATGTAATTTAATCATCAATAAAGAGTCTTATTAAATCTTATATCAACTCATATTTAGGTTAAAAGGGATGAGTGGGCCTTTATTAATTTTGCAAGTAATAATTTAAATTCTATTTTTGATAATTAATTATTTGTTAATCCCGAGTTTATTCTACGAATTCTCAATTTGAATTAATGATACTTCACTCAATATTTAAGTTTGAGCGAATTTAATTGAGACGGTAATTATTAAGCTTCAATTACGTTAAAAGTATCTGAGAATAGTAAGTTTCTCGTGTAAAATATTATTTAAAATTAGTTAATAAAAAATCAATGAACGTCAATAAAGTGTCTCCTAAGAGTTAATAATCATTGACATGAATCCAATTAAAGACAATCCATGAGGCTAGGTGAAGGAGGCCCTTAATCCTAGAGCCTTCAAAGAGGGATGTTGAAGTGAATAGGATAATATTGTCATACAGGATTACCTTCAGGAGTATGAACATTCAGCGACGCTTGAATACGGCAATAATATGTGTTTAATTTCTTCTATATGTTAGTCCTGAATTTTGTTGTGACTTATAAATTGCTTTGCTAAATTGTAAAAATAACACACTTATTTGCAGTGTATAATTTTTATGTACTGAATTTATCAATGAGATAGAGGTTTTGGTTTTTCAGATATACTTTGAATAATTTTAAATACATAACTTTTTAATAAAAAGAAATACTTAGAGAGTGTTTTGAATTTGGACAAAATATGAATTAACTTTTTCATATTTACAAAATAGAGCTACAAGATCAATAAAAAATACGTTTTCATGTTTACCTTTGTAAGATTTTAATTATCTTTTGAGCGTTTCTAAAAGTTTGGACTCAAATCGAAGCTAATTAAAAAGTTGGTTCGTGTCTACGTCACAAAGTTAAGAAACAAGTAATAAAAGTTCAACAAGACGAAGTAAAATGAGGTTATTAAAGGTTTTGTGAAAAATGCACTGAAACACTGGTATTTACAGCTTTAAAACTACATCAACTCTCATGATGATTACATTTTTTGAGTTTGTTTTGTAAACCTCTTTATATTATGTAGTCAATCAAAGTCAATCAAACTAACACGTACTAATACGTAAGGTAGGTACGTGTTAGTTTGTATAAACACACATCTAATAAAATACTAACGAATCTATGAGTTATTTTAGCAATCAAAATATCTGTGATAAATTTCAAAACTATCAGGTTTCTGGTTTTTACATGAAAGACATACCCAACCAACCATGCTCACCAATTTTTGCGTTCATAGTACATATTAATTAGGATAATTTCAAATATATGTTTATGAGTGAATTTCCCGGCGCCTAAATTTGCGTGGCAACTATGAAATCGGTACTAAAAAATATAGTTATAATGTTTAAAACTTTTTTTTTGGTTAGATGAAATAGTCACCTATGTGAGGCACTAAATATTTCATTACTGGGATTAATAGGTACTCCAGAAAAAAATATTAAACCTCGAAATCTTTCATCGCCGTGTCTGTCCACAACTCACCTTAATGTGTATTATACCTCCTTGATGAAAACCTATTGGTTGAATACATTGAAACCTAGTTTTATATGATACTTGGATAGTAAAGGTATTGTTACGGAATACACTTAATCAAATATTTAAACAATACAACGAATGGTTACTAGAAAAACATTTGTCCCAGAACTTCCTTTCATCGCCATGTCAAAAACATTTTTAAAAATATTGTTCCAACTAAAGACTTGCGTCTCCTTCTCTGTGTGCTAAACGTTGCCCAATAGTACCGCCTCAGTGCTCGACGTGGAAGGACTTGTCCACGTGCCTGCGTTTTCAAGCTATGAATGTAAGTGTATCCCATTTTTGTTACTGGACAGTTTTTCTTTCATCGCCGTGCATAGGTATAACTTCTATTTGAACAAGTTTATACTCTTGATTGAGCATTCGATAGAATGCCCATACTCTTCTGTTTATTTGTGAATTGTTTAGTTCTTAGGATACCTAATAGATTTTATGTAATTTTAAATTTTCGACTCGTTTCTCATCGCCATGCTTTCATTTCCGTGGTTTCCATAGCAAATATTTGCTATGGCAATGAAAAAAAAGACACGGCAATGAAAAAAATTTCATTGCCGTGTCTTTTAAAACAAATTACTTTCATCGCCGTGGCCAGGTCTTTCATTTCCGTGACTTATATTTTCATCGCCATGGTATGATTAGGCAAGGAAAACATATTTACCTGTGATACAGTGTACCGAATATTGACAGTACAGTACTCGTCAAGTAATATCTCTGCAATACGACAAAAGACTTAAGTAAAGACTTATAAGTACAGTAAATAACTCGTTTGTATTTACTGTACTCCTTCTAGCTCTTTTTCTTGATTCCTTAAGATCGTGTCCGTTCTGATGCACTGTAATGGAGTCGTGTACCAGCCGTTCCACTCCGCTCTGTCTTCGGCTCTTCTCAGAGCTGGTAATTGAGAGCCCTGTTATTGCCTTGATCAGGTTTGACCAACGGGTAGGTCGGGTAGGTCTACCTTTCCCGCCACAACCAGCTTGTCCAGGCTGTATGACCGTTGTAGCTCCAAATGTGACCAAAGTAGGTCAGGACTCGTCGGTAACATATCGTAGACAGTCTTGTTTTTACGTCAAGTAGTTCTAGAATAGACTTATTCGTACGTCTCGCTGTTAACGGTATGTGTGGCATCCTTCTCCAGCACCACATCTCGAAAGCCTTAATCTTTTTTCGATCTACAGCGCGTGGATAGACCAGGACTCACAGCCGTATAGAAATATCGAGAATACCTGAGATCTAATTAGTCTCATCTTTGTTACGTTTGGAGATGGTTTGGACATTCCAGATTATCAACATTTTGCTTATTGCTTGCCCATCTCCACACAAATTCGAATCTCTTTCTCGCAGCCTCTCTGATTACTGATCGTTCAGCCTAGGTATACAAACTTGCTCATGAATTCCAGGTCTGACAATTCTCCTGTGCGTGTGATCTGTTCAGCTCGGTCAGTGACCATAACCTTTGTCTTCGACTTGTTGACCCAAAGTCCTACTGTCTCGGTTTTGCGTTCTACTCTGCTGAACATTTCAGCAAGTTCGTGCTCAGAGGATGCGACCAAAGTAGTGTCATCTGCATATCGAAGGTTGCTGATCTTGTTCCTGCCAACAATAATGACTCCCTCCCACCCTTTTAAGGCTCTGCTACTCATATAGTTTCTATAGTTATCATGGTTATTAGCACTCAAATTATTATGATTATACAGCGTTGAAATATTTCGAGTTTCAGATATTTCAACGCTGTTGCAAGCGCCATGATCACGGATGAACTCTCCTACTTATATTTCGTATACCCTATAGTATTCGCCATAAATGTTAAATAGAAAAAGGAACTCTTTTTCAGCCTGCTCATCCGGGATGATATGCAACATAATCTTACTGGCATGCGACTGCCCGAAGGGAAAAGTTCGTGTGATCGACCTAGCCTCTCTTAAATACTGTGTCTCGGCCGCACTAGCACGCGGGATGGATATGTAATTCTCTACAACTGTGCAATCATTTCCATACTCATAGGTTCTGGGCTTTGGCAGATCATTGATATGCAACAGGAAAAGTGTTGCAATGAGTACTAACCCTTGGGGAACACCAGCATTAATCGCCATTTGATCGGACGAGCATCCATCAAGAACGACCCGTATCGATCGATCCTGCAAGAAGTCCGATATAAACCCACACAAACTAACAGGCAGACCGTATGATGAAAGCATGCTTATAAGGCACGTAATTTTGTGGACCCCTTCTTGAGCAGGGGGATCAAAAGCGATTCTTTCCAATCTTTAGGCCATATATCATAGGGGTTTTATGTTAATCTTACTAAGAAATTCGATCAATTATTATCATTCGATGTGGCGTAGATAACCCGTCTGGGGGAGTATGCCTCTCCTTCTCGGAGATAGGCGTGTATATATTGTATGTTAGGATAATATAATACTCATGTCAGTATATAAAAAAAATGTTTTATGTATGGATTTTCATTTCCGTGGTGATTCTTTCATTACCGTGGGACAGTTCTTTCATTGCCGTGTACGCTTGTTTCATTGCCGTGCACGCATGTTTCATCGCCGTGGCATGAAATTTTTAAACTTGTGTTATTCGTTAGTTTTTTAAGTAATCAGCTTGATAATAAGCAAGAATACATACATTATCAAGAAGTATAATAAACGCTAATTATTTTTGAAAAAAACTTAAAAACAAAAAAATCCACGGAAATGAAGATTTTTGGGGACTTGTTGAAATTCACTCTTATGTCGGTCTGGGTGTGTGTGCGTAGTTTCTGATACCCTAGATACAAGTTACAAACTTAGGGGTCATTACTATAATGAGATGATGTAGTGAGTGATTATGTTATGTAATATTTTATATTTATAACTAAAACAAAAGCCTTATCATGTCCATTTCCAAAATAATTGAATCACGAGCGTCTATCGCTATACAATTTACCGTGCAATATTGATTTATTCGATCATCGTTCCCGACTAAATCTAATTCATAGGACATAATGGATCCATTACGCGACAGATAGAAGATATTGCATTCATTTGGTCTATTGGAATAACTAAATTGATATTGGTTTGGAATCTTCAACTAAAATATGATTAAATTGTTTAATGCTTTACTGCTCCTATAACTTTTGAGAAAGTTATTTACAGATTGGTGTTACCTTAAAAAAAAGTACTTACCAAGTTTGAAAAAGAGAGATCCATTAACTCATCCGAAAGAGAAAGAGATACATTATTCAAAGCTAAAAAATGGATTAAGTAAAAAGAAACTAAGCAGTTAGCTTCTATATTTCCATTGAAATACAAAATTAATTTTGTCAGGTACATTTATTTTGAGGTCGTGTATTTATTTTATTTATTAATTTAAAAAAATTATTTTTATTAAAATATATATAGATTTAAAAAAAAACAAAATGGAGGTTATCTACTACTTATTCGTATACCAAAGTCTTTGTAGCTCTATCTTAAGTAGGTATTATATTGTACTTTAAGTATGTGAAACAACGGGATGTTAGTACGTACTTTTTAAGTCAAATCCCTCGACTAGTTTCGGCCAAGTCCGGTGGCCATCATCAGGAGGATGAGTGCGATACGGACGTGGCTGAAACTAGTCGAGGGATTCGACTTAAATAAGTACGTACTAACATCCCGTTGTTTCACATACTTATATATAATGTCGTACGTTTCGTTTAATAATAAAGTTTTGTACTTTCATTGTATTTTATTTTCAAGTGTGGTGATTACGTATCTTTTCCTTTACTGAACTAGATATAGTGCAAAACAATCTGTCACTGATAATATCAGATTCCTTTGCCCTGCAATGAGATATTTAACTATTTTATTTTATTTCAACCAATTAAATTGGTGCAGTTCATCTGTACTAACAATACTATAAATCTCTCAACTCCCACGGAATCAGGTAAGAGGGATTTATGTGGATTAAGCGTTGTGCAGTGCAACTGGTATTTAAAACAATACTAATCTTTTTACACACATACAAACTTATTATGTATCATCATAAAGTTACGAGTTGATTCCCGTGCGGGGTGAATATTTGTGTGAACCACAAATTGTTTGCATGATTAACAGGTCTTAATCTCGTATAACATAACAAAACATAACAAACAATGAATTCCGATCGCGAAAGTTTAAAAATTATATGAACCACAAGTGTTTGTCTCGGTCTACGTGTGTGTGTGCGTAGTTTCTGGTACTTTAGATACAAGTCACGAACTCAGTTATGGGTCAGTTACTATAATGAAATGATGTAGTGAATGATTATATTATTTTCAACACACTTGCTCATAAAGGGGCTCTTATTTGTTCAAAAACAGTTGAATAATGACACGCTTGATTCACTAGTGAGTTGTAGAATTTTTTTTTAAATTGTTTAGTTTAAAAAAAGTTTCGATACCAAAAAAAATCGTGTCCATACATTTTAAAAACAAACTTCAACTATGTTTCCTTACTTTTGGTAGGTCTATGGTCGATTCCATTCATTCATTCATTCGTTTTTTTTTTTAATATGTATATTCTTTTAATCTATGGCCAATCACCATTGTTGTGTTGGATGCGCGCGAATAGAAAAACTGTTTATTTATTAGCGAAAATGATATTTTATTATTAATTTCTTCGCAAGTGTGTTGAAAAACGTTGTATGGTACACGCGTGTATTGATTATTACTATCCTCGGCTATCTTCAGACTCAATAGCGCCTCGGAAGTAATCACCAACTTACCTCGCTTGTACCATAAATAACTATATTATAAATTCCTCGCAGTGTTTGTAACCGTAACCAATCTTCTCAGAAAAGGCTTTACTGATTTTTGTGTAAAGGTAAGTCTGAGAATATACTCGTAGGTGGTAAACTATAGCTTTTAGTGATAAGGGATGTTCAATTCAAAAAATTATATGGCAAAACTACGTTTGCCAAGTCAGCTAGTGTGTATATGAAAATGTACATAGTTGATGCAGTTACTGTATGTGTATTGTTATGTAAAGCTGAAGAAAGGAATCAGTAGGTATGTAATACATAACTCACTTTCCAAACCATATATGGAGTTCCACGTACATACATCAAATTATTAAGTAAAATAATTGCATTTGTATAGTATGTATTATGTATGCCGTTTATTAAGCGTTTTATAAACACGAATTTAGAAATATATTCTTAAGAGCAGTTCGAAAACAGATTCACAGATGAAAGTCATTGCTTTTATATTTGACGACCTCGATGGCAGAGTGGTCACCATGCCGGATTGCCATCCGTAAGGTTGCGGGTTCGATTCCCGTGCGGGGTAAATATTTGTGTGAACCACAAATATTTGTCTCGGTCTGGGTGTGTATGTGAATGAGTGTGTGCGTAGTTTCTGATACTCTAGACACAAGTTTCGAACTTATTTAGGGGTCAGTTACTGTAATGAGATGATGTAGTGAATGATTATGTTATGTTATTGAGACGACCCAAATAGAACAGTGATCACCATTCCAAAAAAATCCAGAATGACAAACAATGGGTTGCGAGTTGGTGTCCTGCGCAAAGGAAATATTTGTGTGATCAACAAATACATAATATGTTGAATGAGTGAGAATTGTTTCTGATGTCCTAGATCTAGCAGAAGCTTGTTTACGGGTCAGTTGTTATAATATTATCCTTCTCTATCAGTGATATTGATATAACTAGTCCACGGACCTATAACTTGTAAATGACGTCATCAGCCGCATAGAATGTGACACAGAATGTGACGCACATACTCTGTGGACAGTGACGTCATAGATATATTCTAGAGTTTATTCAATATGCAAAAAATATCAATACATTTAAATTAAGAGGATTCCCGCCTGTTTGACAAATGTTACCCTCGAAATGAGTCAAAAGAAACCAATTGATGCTACATATAAAATATGCAGAATATTCAGCGAACCAATATGGAGGCGATGTTCCAATTACAAACGATTCATGTCTGAACCGTTTGTATTGAAGTTGGACACTCGCATTGTGGTACACTTATTTACAAAATACGACTAAACGTTTATATTTGACTTTTGTTTTGTTTTCTAATTGTTTGAAACGTTTTGATAATAAGTACTTATAACAATGGCAGATTAGGCAATCGAAATTTTACCAACGTTTAAACTACTAATAGACCTTGTTTAGTATTTTTTAACATGAAGTTTAATTCAACTTTGAAGCAACAAAGAAATTTAATTTATTATAAGATTTAAAAACGAACTTAATTGTACAACATTACATGTTGGCATAGCATGATCTGGAAGATCTATTAACCTACAAGTCCCACTTAATTATTTTAACCACCATACATAAGTAAAAAAGGCCAAAGTCAGGAAAAGAAATATATTTTTAAAATAGCGTCCAAAACAATAAAAAACAAACATAAAAGCAAAAAAAAAACTACAAAACTAAATAAGCATGAGCTCGACAGTACCGTGGCACGCATAGAAATGGAAAATGTTATTGACGAATCGTAGTTCTCTGTAGAAAGCGGGAGGGAACGTTACACGAATGAATGCACATTTAAATTGGCTTTGTCACAATGTCCGACAAAAAGGAACATTACATTTTTAAATACAGTTTAATCAGATTCGCACCGAGTGAGCCCGTCAGATTCATAATGGAAATGAGCGGTTTTCATTTTAAATTAAGTTTGTATGAATGAATAAACTATGATGGATGAAAATATTCACGTTACCTTTCATTTATGGCGCTGAATATGAGTATTATTGGAAATTGTCGATAATATTAAGCACTTTTCACTTATTGAGTTAATTTTAGGTGGTAATATAAAAAACATAATGAATTTTCGAGAATTGGTAGAATATCTGGGGGCACGGCAGTGCCCCCCGCCAAGTCGAGCGCGAAGCAAACACTGCCGTACCATCCTTTACAGGAACCATTTCGCCGCATTTTCAGGCCCCTATTTGACTACCTCTGGATAAGACTAGAACGCTGAAATTTTCGTCATCCAGTAATCTATACAATCACATTCTTAAAATAAAATTTCAAGTCTGTAGGTCATTTAGTTCCCAAGTTAAGCGAAAGCAAAGTTTCGCATTTTAGACACTCACTCACTCACTCACTCACTCACTCACTCACTCACTCATGATCATCAAAATAGAACTAGTACTTCCCATAAACCTAGAGAGCTGAAATTTGGTACAGAGTTAGGGTTTAATGGCCACATAAAGGGAAAACTATAAAAACTAGGATAATCGAACGGGAACGGGAATTATACGGGAATGGGAACGGGAATTGTAACTCAAGAACGGCTGAACTGATTTGGCTGAAAATTGGTGGGGAGGTAGCTTAGAACCAGGAAAAGGACATAGGATACTTTTAATCCCGAAATTCCCACGGGATTGGGAACGGGAATTTAAAAATCAAGAACGGCTGAATTGATTTGGCTGAAAATTGGTGGGGAGGTAGCTTAGAACCAGGAAAAGGACATAGGATACTTTTAATCCCGAAATTCCCACGGGATTGGGAACGGGAATTTAAAAATCAAGAACGGCTGAACTGATTTGGCTGAAAATTGGTGGGGAGGTAGCTTAGAACCAGGAAAAGGACATAGGATACTTTTAATCCCGAAATTCCCACGGGATTGGGAACGGGAATTTAAAAATCAAGAACGGCTGAATTGATTTGGCTGAAAATTGGTGGGGAGGTAGCTTAGAACCAGGAAAAGGACATAGGATACTTTTAATCCCGAAATTCCCACGGAATTGGGAACGGGAATTTAAAAATCAAGAACGGCTGAATTGATTTGGCTGAAAATTGGTGGGGAGGTAGCTTAGAACTAGGAAAAGGACATACGATACTTTTAATCCCGAAATTCCCACGGGATTGGGAACGGGAATTTAAAAATCAAGAACGGCTGAATTGATTTGGCTGAAAATTGGTGGGGAGGTAGCTTAGAACCAGGACAAGAACATAGAACACTTAAATCCCGAAAATCCCACGGGATTGGGAACGGGAATTTATTACTCAAGAACGGCTGAATTGATTTGGCTGAAAATTGGTGGGGAGGTAGCTTAGAACCAGGAGTAGCACATAGAAAACTTTTAATCCCGAAATTCCCACGGGAATGGGAACGGGAATTATAATTCTAGAACAGCTGAACTGATTTGGCTGACAATTTGTGGGGAGGTAGCTTAAAAACTATTTATGTATAGATACTTTTTATCCCGAAATTCCCACGGAAACGCGAACGGGAACTACGCGGGTGAAACCGCGGGGCGCTTAATTATATAATACTACTCCTAAAAAATAAGTGTGTCAAATAAGAAAATCTAATAAAATAAATCAAATAAACAAGTTTTAACAAAAAGAAATGAAATCCCACCAAAAACATTCTGTAAAAAACTAGCCAAGTCTCGATGGAGCTGCTTGTTTAACTCTAAAAAGTAATGAAATCTAGACAGACTCGTGCCAAGTCTAAGGTTCCTTACTGCGATTTCTTTATTATTATAGTTAATGTTGTGTGACTTGGCCGTTGAAGGGTACACATGTATGTACACAAGGGTACAAAACTAGGTGCTCCATGACGCTATTGCACCAATCTTAAAAAATCCAGAACCTATCCATTGACGATAGAAAATTTGCTTAATTATAGCCACTTGAAAAATGTTGATTCAATATCCAGTCAATTGTAGGCTTGATAAAGCTGCGTATTTTAATAATGTTATAACATTACGTGTAAACACAATTGACATGTACCCACTACTAACCTTTTAAACAATGTTCAACGGCCAAGTCACACAACATTAACTATAATAATAAAGAAATCGCAGTAAGGAACCTTAGACTTGGCACGAGTCTGTCTAGATTTCATTACTTTTTAGAGTTAAACAAGCAGCTCCATCGAGACTTGGCTAGTTTTTTACAGAATGTTTTTGGTGGGATAAAGCATGTACATAGACACTTACATATATGCTAACATAGAAGTAACACACTCTACTGTATGCTAATAATTGTGCTAGGAGAATGTAAATAATTATGTACCTATACCTTGTCTGTGGTAACGATTTTATATTACAAAGAATTGAATATTATTACGTCAAATAAATGAAATTGATAGCTTGAAATTTAACACAAATTTATACAAACGTTATTAATATTTCTGCCCTTCCTCAGTTTACACCAATCGATTTCAATTCGCGGCATATTGAAAGCGAAAACGTCTTTAGGTAGGTATAATTCCGTTAGCTTTTCCAATATCTAGTCAATTAGTTCGTTCAAAAGCAAACAGAGACGGTATAAATTGGATTAACTGCGATTACAAATGTAAGGCTGAAACTAATCACGAGTTGGTATTGAATAGGCGTCTCTCGGCCCGGCCTGTGCTGCCAGACAAATAAATTGCGAGTTAGTTTTGGTTGTTCTAATTGTTAATTTATCGAACTACTTGAAGATTGTATCCGTTTCCTTGTACAACCACAATACCTTGGAAAGTTATCGGGGAAAGTAAACAGTGTACCTGCGAACTGCGAACTTATAGTTTGTTGAACAAATTGGGATAAATGTTGTTGATTGTAACTGCCTCTACACTATATCATATGATATAGTGTTCTGATGTTAGAAAATAGAATAAAATAAATAAGAAAAATACTCAAAAAAGTATATATTTTCATCAGTACTTTAATAGTATTTTCATGAGCTTATATATTGTTTAAAAATCACACATGATAGGCAGGATATTTCCCGAACATAATCCATACAAAGATGTATTACAGTAGGTGGTATTCCATTACAAAATAAAACATTTCCACTAATTCCCATCGGATCCGAGAATGGGAATTAGGCAATTGAGATTGATTACATTTTATCTCTTGTGACCTCGCGTAAGGGGAATTTCCGTTGACTACATTATTTTTTATGGAACCTTTTTCCTAGTGAAATTAATGGTCTGATTTTTATAAATCATCAGTTTTTGGTGTTTTAAGGTTTAATGGAAATTAGGTTTTTATCTCTAGCAAAGATATTTTTTTCTTCTTATAGAATTAATTTTTACCACAAAATGTTTTACCTACTAGGTATTTTGTAAACATCATCAAGTATATCTTATCAAAAAATCATAAATGTCAACTCAATTTATTTTAAATTAATTTTATTTCAATACCACAAAACATTTTACCAAATACATCCGGTTAGCAATTCAGTAAACTTAAAATACATACATTTAACATCGTACAATTGCAATATCGTGGTAAATGGCAGTCGTTTGGTACGAATTTTAAACGAAACACCTAAAGTTTTGGTGCAATACGAGTACTCGGAACTAGTTTGTGGAGCATGTAAATAACAAGGCTCGTGCCGCGGTTCAACCTCTTTCCTATATTAAAAGATTTTATGTGTTGTGCACTTCGCCGTTTAGTTATGACGCGAAACTACCGAAACACGTGTGCTTTGTTGTACCGTTCGCACATACATTTGAAAATGGTTTTTCTATCGAAAATAATGGATGTTAAAGTTGAATCTTTGTGTTTTTCTTACAATGATAGATATTATTTAATATATTTTACGGGACATTTACACGTACCTATGTCGAAACCCTCGACTAGTTTCAGCCACGTCCGGTGGACATCATCAGGAGGATGAGTGCGATCCGCCCGCGCCGACGGCAGTGCAGAGCGAGACGCCGGTTTCGACATAGGTACGTGTAAATGTCCCGTAAAATATATTAAATATAAACAATGACGAACGTTTCGTTTAATAATAAAAATGATAGATATTCTCAACTTAAAGTCGACGTCTTTGTGTAACATACAAATACTTACACTCTGCGATTACACTATTTGATAGTATTGCTAGTAAGGATTCAGTTCTAAGAAATAATGATTTACGGACGTTCAACTATTTTGTGGTTAAAAAGTAACGACATTTATATAACACCGGCACCCACGTTGTTTCCGATTCCGGTAATATTTTTGGATAGAAATTATGGTATCCTTTATTACTGGTATTGACTACTGACTCTATATTCTATGGGTATTAACTGTACCAAATTATATCTTATTTGATCCTTTGATAGTTGCAGTGTCAAAATGTAATAATGACAGACAGCACTAATCATCCACACAAACTTTACATGAATTTTCTAACGAACAAAAACTTTATTTTGTATCTGTCTGTACATTCGACGCGTCGCCTACACCGTGTAGAATGTTTTATCTTTTCAAATACAGACAAAGTTCAAGTCTTAAAGCGGGACGTTCGTGTCTATGTCCTAAGCAAAGGAATTTTAATTATTTCTCTGTCGTTAGTATTCTTAACAATCTATTGAAAGCTTCTTCTTTGATCTAGAAGAAAGGCTGACACCATTTTGAACCTACTTATCTATATCTATATTATAAAAGAAAGTCGTGTTAGTTACAATATTTATAACTCAAGAGCGGCTGAACTGATTGGGCTGAAAATTTGCGGGGAGGTAGCTTAAAACCAGGAAAAGGACATAGCATACTTTTTAACCCGAAATTCCCACGGGAACGGAAACTACGAGGGTGAAACCGCGGGGCGGCGCTAGTATTGTATAAAAGAAAGTCGTGTTAGTAACACTATTTATAACTAAAAAACGGTTGAAATGATTTGGCTGAAAATTGGTTGGGAGATAGTTTAGAACCAAGAGAAGGACATAGGATACTTTTTATCCCGAAATTCCCACGAGAACGGGAACTATGCGAGTGAACCGCGGGGCACAGCTAGAATTTTATAATGAGTGTATGTTGGGTGGTGATTTATGTACGTACAGTCGGATATCTAACAAGATAAAATTGGTAATGCTCACTTTGATATTGTCAACCAAGGGAAGTACCCTTTATCTGACGCTGACCATACAGCACATTATAAATAATGTGGGTTTTATCTACTTATATTGTTCTACTCATTGTACAAATACTGACTGTACAATAGTTATTTGTTATACAAGAGTGCAAAGTTGCTTTTTAACCGGGGCTCCAGTTGAGGACCGAGCCAGCGAAGGATTCTAAAATTGAATCACGAGCGCAGCGAGGGATTCAAAATAAGAATCCTGAGCGTCAGCGAGGGACTCAAAGGAGCACAAGGTTAAAAATTGTTTGCACTCGAGTGCAACACATTATTTTTCATCCCCCCTCAGCGAGGAAATTACTAAATGAAAACATAAAACAATCACAATATTAAGTGAAAAGCAAAAATATCACGCGCAAAGCAAATAAAAAAATAAGTAAGTACACCAAGGAGGTTCCGAGTTTGAATTTGAAATAAAAAAAAGTTGTATGACAGTTTGTGAATCCAAAACATCAACACACTTAGTGCACACGATGTTCTAAATTCAAATTTACTTTAACCTCTAGAGCGCAAAAACGACTTTTACTCCCAGTTAGCGAAATTGCCTTGGGTCCTGCACGGCCTGTCACAGCGACCCCGATACTTTCCACTCTTGAGATTAAAATCGACTTTTACCCCCAGATATCGGGGATTAAAAACATACATTCCGAGCTAGTGGGATGAAAAAGCTATTTTAATCCCCGATATCTGGGGGTAAAAGTCGATTTTAATCTCAAGAGTGGAAAGTATCGGGGTCGCTGTAGGCAGCCCTGCAGGACCCAAGGCAATTTTGCTAACTGGGAGTAAAAGTCGTTTTTGCGCTCTAGAGGTTAAAGTAAATTTGAATTTAGAACATCGTGTGCACTAATGTTATGATGTTTTGGATTCACAAACTGTCATACAACTTTTTTTTTATTTCAAATTCAAACTCGGAACCTCCTTGGTGTACTTACTTATTTCTTTATTTGCTTTGCGCGTGATATATTTGCTTTTCACTTAATATTGTGATTGTTTTATGTTTTCATTTAGTAATTTCCTCGCTAAGGGGGGATGAAAAATAATGTGTTGCACTCGAGTGCAAACAATTTTTAACCTTGTGCTCCTTTGAGCGCCTCGCTAACGCTCAGGATTCTTATTTTGAATCCCTCGCTGCGCTCGTGATTCAATTTTAGAATCCTTTGCTAGCTCGGTCCTCAACTGGAGCCCCGGTTAAAAAGCAACTTTGCACTCTTGTATAACAAATAACTATTATTGGTGTCCGAATTGTCAGTGAAGAAAATGTTAAAATTGCAATTTGTCAATTCGAACTCTTTGTCCTCTGTGTGAATATATTGTATCCGAGTCGTCAGCAAGCCATATTTATCAGTGTGGCGGGAGAGGGTCTTTGCAATGTAATGAGATCTACAGGCCGATATACAGCGGCGATATAAGCCCATGCGGGTGAGGAATTCTTTGCTCCGTGGATCGATCATGTAAACGAAACAACAAATCGATCATATTTTTTATTGTTAAAACAGCGCAACAGATTGATTTAAAATTTTGTGAGGAATTAGTTGGATGGTTGGTAAAACTCAGGTACCTACTTCATTTTTTTTGTGGAATGTGTAAAAAAAATTCTATGTATAGTTCAGTTTAATTTAGTCAATATTTTTTCGCAAAACTCAAGGTAATGATGCTACGAAAATATAAGTAATTAATCTACAAAACGTTTATTTCTCCCTCATGTTCTAATTAATTAACTTAATTATGTCACCGCATATTAAACTTATTAAACTCCGTCAGTACTTATTACTTAGTTTGTTGAAGTTTGAAATATTCGTATTAATATATTCAATTCAATTTGTCGTTAGGAACTTTGAACTCATCCTATTATGAGTATATCAAAACAGAGGATATTATATGACTTTATATTGTCTTTATATTATTAATAGTCATGAACAGAAATGTTCTACCACAAACTGTTCAATCACCTGACGCCACCTAAATCATCTTACGTAGATGGATAGGCCAATGATGATAATATTGTCTTTAAAAAACTTATAAGTAACCTACAGGTTTTTTTCCACCAGTGTTTATCTTGTCGTGGTTACTAAATATCCCCGAGTCAGCCGCGGAAAAGCGATGAGTTGCTGTTAAGGACAGGCCCTCCAAAATCTATGACTCTCATAGATCTAAGCAGTGTACCTTAGGGTATCGCTCATGCCTGGTCCTAGAATTTTCAGTGTTATTTTAAAGTACGAGTATAAAATAGTGACACTTAGGGTGACAAATCTACATCGAGCTGTGCTGCGCTGTACTGGAGCTGTGCTATGTTTCTGAAGCTAGGTTATTTTTACTCCAGACAGAGCGCAGCTTCACCCAGCGCAGCACAGCATGCTTTGATTGTATCCTCATTCAAATATATGGCGAGCGAGTTAACCAAACATAGCACAGCTCGACCCAGCGCAGCTCAGCTCGATGTAGATTTGTCACCCTTAGTGCTAGAGGTATACTTTATAGATATAAAAACTGAACAATTTTGAAGGCATTTTATTTACAGCTTTTTCAGACCTCTAAGCTTTTATATGTGTTTTGGTTCAGGCCCAAACTGAATCAATAATTTATTTTGAACACAACTTTGAAAGCCAATATAAACATTAGCAACATCTACATACTGTAAACGTAATTTAATAAATTATCTCCAAACTCCGTTGATTGAATCTTTAATTGGGGAACAAAATAACAACTTGTACCCTTAATAAGCGTGTCACACCCTAATGATAATGTATTTGGTTACCTCTTCACATTAAGATGATTACGTTACAGTAACCGTAGTGATAAATATGTATACGTAAGTACATACACAGGTACATTAATGAACTGCTAAGGTTGAATTATGGTGATATAGTCAAATTACTTGTGAACCTTAATCAAATGCTGATCTGCTGTCTATTAAGTCTAATATAACAAAGCTTGCTTGTTCGATTTCCCGAGACAAATATTTGTGTTTATGAATTCTGTTTGGTCTGATCTGGATGCTTTCTATCTATTTTAAGTGGCACTTAAGTAGTTCGTCTATATCAGGTCGACCGCAGAAATCAAATCCATGTAATGTTGTAAGATAAAGAACATGCTTTGCTTGACACAGGGATGAAGTTATATTAGCTATACATTAAATAAATAATACCTATATACTTAAAATAATAATGAATTACTTGGTTGATTTTGAAACAAATGTATGAGGATTTTTATATTATTTGCTATATCAACAATTAATTAACAAAACAAATTCCTATTTATAAATAATACCTAAACATCCTCTAGTTAGTGCACTCGTACTTATGTATATCTATCTATATAATGTATTAGGCGGGTAGTGTATGTGAACAATAGATCTCTAATGGGTATAATTTGCGCTTAACTGACGTGATTGGGAAACGAGCATGTATGTACGTTTGTATTTGTCAGCAGTATTATCAGGTTTTGGCATTATTAGTAAAAGTTATCAAACAATTTTACAATATGAAGTTTCTCCTTCTCCTCTTCCTCATGAAGGCCAACGTATGAGGCTGAAACTAACTCATCCTCCTGATGATGGCCACCGGACGTGGCTGAAACTAGTCGAGGGTTTCGACATAGGTACGTGTAAATGTCCCGTAAAATATATTAAATATAGGATGCAACTAGTCGAAGGATTTGCCTAAAACCGGTAAGTATGCTTAGCCAGAGTAAAACAATTAAAATACTTATGCATGTAAAGTTTTGTACCGAAAATAGTTTTAATATTTCTAACTTGGAAAGGCACATTACCGTCGTTTGTCCCAGTTGTCGTAATCAAATCATAGACAGTCGTCAAGGGTCTCCTAGACCCTTCATAAGTCTAAGATTTGGTCTGAGCAAAAAATGTCCTATTGCCCTTCAAATTGTAAACGTCTGATGGCAGTCGCTTCATATCAAATATTGAATGATATTTTATAGGACAAACGTTTGACACAAGATCTCTTTGTAAAAGTGAGTGGCATTTATTAACATTTCTACAAAGTGTTATTGTTAAGTTAACTGAAGAAAGCTTTTCTAATAATTATAAAGAGAAAAGATTTTCTTCGATGTTGAATAAACTCAATATATTAATTTAACTTTAGTAATTCCTATTTTCGTTTAAAAAGTTCTGTCTTTGACATCTTTCTCACACAGGTATCAGAGAGAATCTCCTCTCGTGATGCTTATTCAAAGAGTATAGATAGATGATATGTCTTTGTAATAAAGATCGTATGTTGTGCATGCAATTTAACCTTTTTATTTCGTAATAAAATCATTATATAACATCGTCTAAATCATTGGTCCAGTTGACTAAGTACGCTTTACAAAATCATTTTGATAACTTTACGTAAGTTCATATACCTAAGTAATGGAGAACACATGAAAGTCCTCGCAACTGATTGCTCAATTAAGTTGAGCACAAATCATCAATCAATCGCACACACCTCACAGCCAGCGCACACCTTTGATTGATTCCCCTCATTATACCGAAACACACGAATGTTTAACAAACAAATAAGTTACTGGTCTCATTGTGTGCTGTCTGTTAATAGAAAAAGCAGTATAAGTTTGCAATATTCATAGAACTTTTGCATTTGGGAACATTGCATTTTTGCTTTTAGACTTTGGGTATGTAAGTTTCCTTCGTGTTAGTGATTTTCTTTATTGCAACATAACTTTTAAATATCAAAACAAAATGAGATATGTTACCGCTAAATTAGAGAAAGGTAATGGTTATGTATAATGTATGGAGCAATATAGTAAGTATGTATATGTGTTATGTATGTCTCTATTTTTAAATGGGAATAAAATTACCAGCAGTCTAACTTTTTCAATAGATAAACACATGAAAATCGCTACGATATCACTCAATATTTGTTTAACAAATCGGCCATTAATTACGTTACGTTTACCTAAAAGGTGTTATGTCAATATGTAACAAATGCAGAGCTGTCTGTTATTTTACATTGCAAATTCCGTGTATCCCTGCAATGCGCTTAACGCAAGGCTTGCTCTCAACTTCGTGTCCAGTAATATCTCTGATTACATTGCATTTCAAAATGGAATAAGTATATAGGTAAAATTACAATTTTACAGCCAAATATTGTTCGGTGACTTTAGTAAGAATAGGAATCAGGTAAAATAAAGATTACTCTTCCTTTTATAAACTACACATAACATTAATATTCTTTTGCAATTTATTAAATCTTTTTGGCAAAACATTAGTATGAGAAAAGAAAAGGAAATAACCTTTTAAAAAGAATAGTAATGAACCTTTTATAACATTCTAAAGTTAAAAAATAGTCAAAAGGTAAAAAATGTGTATTGACACATTTGTTTTAAATATTGCTTAAAACATTACAAAAATATGATTAACTTTCATTTTTTCATAGGAAACGCGTATAATTCCACAGGACACAGCTAGTTATCTAAATAAGATTAAAGATTCTTCGAGCATTATATTTCACAGTCCAAGTTTTGTTTCTCTAGCCAAGTATCGAACGAACTTTTAAAGTTACCAACAACTTTTTATTTTAATAAAATAAAATTCTCTAGGTACGAATTTTTATAACAAAAACTCTTTTCATAGTGTTATGAAAAGAAGTAAAATAATGAAATTGCTTTTTAAGAATATGGAAGTACAAGTTGCTTAGGTACTTTCGGTTTAAGTTTAGATAGATATTAATGTTTATGAATCACAAAAAAAGTTAATAAACGGGGATCAAATCCATAACATTTTTTTGGTTTACTTGGAGTCAAATCTCTTGCTGCAGTTTTGCAGATTTGATGCAATTAATGAATAAACCTCGAGTCATTTTTAATTAATTGTTCTATTTAGATAATCAAATTCCGCGATTCCCAACGTTGTGGATGAGCCGTCACCTAACTATTTGAAAGAGAGATGTTTCATCCGAGGATAAGATATTTTGCGGATGAGTCGTCACCTAAGTCACGTTATCACCCTGTTAATTTTTTTAAAACCTTTTTCTTAAAATTCGTTGTTGTAGTTAGATAGATCTAGGCGTATATTCTTACTTAGATACATATACAATACATTCACAGGGTGAAAAGAAACTTTATTTTACATCTGCAAATGGTGGATTATCATATTACCATACCGATATTTATTTTTTCACTGAAATTGAATACTTGCAGTCTCTTGGTAGTCGCATTACCATAATGAAGGTGAAGGATGAAATCTAAATCTTGTAGGGTCGTAATACAATAACGTTACCTTTTGTGTAAACCGGATTGATGGCTCGGCAATTCAATTTGATCACTAGTTTAACAAACATGCAACGTAACTTCACGAAAAGCAATATAGTAGTTGTAATCCTTACTAATATTATAAATGTGAAAGTAACTCTGTCTGTCTGTCTGTTACCTTTTCACGGCTAAACTACTGAACCCATTGACATGAAATTTGGTACAGGGGTAGTTTATAGTCCGGGAAAGAAATGTTTTATCCCGAAAATCCCACGAGATCGGGTGAAACCGCGGGGCACAGCTAGTCTCAATAGCTTAGTTTGCAATTTAGACGCCAAACATTATCAGTAAAATTTTTGAAAAACCAATCTATTTTTTTACACGCTTTTTATTAGCTTCACCTGTATGTTTGTATGTTTGTTTGTAACCGACTTCTTTGGGCGCTATTTTGACCCACTTTAAACGGCCAGATTTCGTTCAAACTTTGTAGATTTATTGAGGACCGATGACAATACACTAATTTGATAAAATTATTCCATTTTTCAATTTGCAAATTAAAAAAACAAGCTATTATAAATAATCCAAACTAAAAAGTAGAAAATAAATTATAGTTTAAAAAACTAAAAAACACGCTTTTTATAGAAAACCGAACTAAAAAATAGAAAATAAAAAAAGCGTGGGGTGCTTTTTAAAATATTGACACCATGCACCCCACGCTTTTTTTATTTTCTATTTTTTAGTTCGGTTTTCTATAAAAAGCGTGTTTTTTAGTTTTTTAAACTATAATTTTTATGGTAACAATTAGTAAGTACATTCAGATACAAAAAAGTCGATTCATAAATGACAAACAAAAATGAAACAGAACCTCCTTCCTCCATTTTGAAAGTTGGTTGAAGATCTTAACACAAAACTCGTAAACCTTTTTGTAATCAAGCTACAGCTATAAAAAGAATGCACTATGCATAACGTCCCAAGCAGCCCAGGCTATATAAAGTTTTTGTTCAGTAAAACATTCCCAAGGGTTTGGAAGATATGGGATGGCACGGGATACCGACATCAGGTGAGATGAATTACGAAGGAAGGTGTATTAAGGTGGCTATTGACGTCAGTTTAACTGATCGGTTGAACTGGCATCCATCCATACATGGGCGTGCGGAGCGATTCCAGATTCTAATGGGGAAATCTAGTTGGCATAAACTTTTGTGCTGACTGACTTCACTCCGGCTCTTCAGTTAATCCTATGAATTAACTTATTGTTATTGAAATAAAGTTCTTTTTTCCTTGGGCGTGACGTCGGCGCCCCGCCACGATGGATTTCCGTGGTGCGTCATCAATTAAACCTCTGGAATCGCTCCGGTGACTGACGACTATTTTTGGATGAACGCCAGTTCAACTGACTCGTCAATGGCTACCTTAAGGAAGGTGTAAGGAAGTTTGTACCCGCGTTACCGTCAAAGTGAAGTCGCAACATGATTGTTCCCTGTGGATCTCCAGACCTCAATGCTTGTTTCGTTCCGCAGATAAACTGTTATTGGTTTCGTGGAACGTGAGAAAACTTCGACGTTTTATAGGCTTCAGAGATATATGAGCGTCCCTCGCTTCTATGGGGGATCTTATCTTTGATTATATTTTGAATTTAAAGTTAACTACCAGGTGAAAAGGCGACAAAGAACTTTTCTTTTTTTTTAGGGATAAAAAAATATTATTTTTCCAAAACAATGGATTTACAAGGCATTTGGTTCATACATAGTTTTTTTTTATTATGGATTACATGGAAAACTTACTTTCTATGATTTCTTCATAATTATATTTGGATAAAACACCAAGACACCATTAATGTGACATAATAAAACGAAAATTATGTAAATTCAATTTGATTAAAACCCGTTTGTCAAAAGTCATTACTTTCGTTAAAATAAAACCGCATCGGCTTAAAATTTCCAACTCAAATAACCGTTAATGTTTACAGCCAGTAATTTATGGTTAATTGCGATAAAATCAATTTTACAGCGTAAACAATGTTTTATGTATAATTTTCAGGCAATTTACGATCAATGAAAATGAGTTAATGGCGGCCCCGCACTAGGTCCTTTGTCATTGTATTAAGTTGTCAAGATTGTCGTAAAGTAGCCAACAATCCGGCCAATTTAACAATGTGTTTACAATTCAAAATCCGTTGAAATCGTTACGATCACGTTCACTGTAAATCGATTTTAATGACCTACCCACGCGCCACGCTTCATCTCGGAGGCTCAACATAACTTAATCATAGTGCATTGTATAACAGACAGTTAGAAATCTTTAGTATTGCTCTTGTACTTATCACTATTATTCCTAAGATCAGCACCAATTATTCATTGCCTAAACGCAAACAAAAAGTATCTTTAAATTGACAAACAAAAGTCTCAATTCACAAATACTTTATTTACGATAGCAGAACCAAAAATTAATTGAAATGTTCTACAGTATAACTTTGTTCAATGCTATTTAATTGGAACAACGAGTTTGATACTCGACTTTGATTACTTACTATGAAACGTACCAAACTGTGACAAAATCCTAGGATTAAGTTGTATTTGCATGAAATTAAACGAGGCCTAACGTAAAATCAATATAGTGGAATCGGTGCGTTAGTGCATAGTTCAATTAATGGATAGATATTGACACGGATGTGTGACCGTTTAGGATGTAATGTTGTCAATTTTCCCTTATTAGGTACTTATCATGATGTTATTTGGATAACATTATTAGTATGTAAATGAATTGTGGATTGAATCGAGTGAATTGATGTTGAACTGTTGACTATTTTTGAAACAATTTAATATATTTATTCAATTGTTTGTCTCGGTCTGGATGTGTGTGAATGAGTATGTGCGTAGTTTCTGATACCCTAGATACAAGTTTCGAACTTAGTTAGGGGTCAGTTACTATAATAAGATGATGGAGTGAATACTTAAAAAATGCTTAATTTATTTTGTTTCTGTTCATTTGATAATGGTTGTATTATTTCTAGATTTGGTAGTAGAGAACTATTTTAAAAAATTAGCAAAGTGCTTACTTTTGAAAAAAAAATGGAAAACACATGGTTAAAAATGTAAAGGTTAGATAACCAATTAAGACACATAAAATTTGGAATATTAATTAGAATGCGATATTGAAAATAAGAATTAGCATATTTTTATTTTATTTTTTAAATATTTTCTTTTTGAAAGCTACATACTTTCTAAAAGAGTTTCTAACTGTCTTCACCTGTGTTAATGACGTGATATATGAAACGAAATGTCATTAAAAGGTTATGTAATGAAAATTATAATTTTGAATTTTTAAACTTGATTTGATCGGTTATGGTTGTCGCATTAGCATTTTGGAAATTATTGTCTAAAAAAGCACTTAATTAACACTTAAATGTGCTTTTTAATTTTCTTTTTTTCTTATTATCAATATACTGGCTGGAGACACAAAAAAGAAAAATATTTAAAACAAAATCCAGTTAAGTATTTGAATATAGAATGCCTTGTAAGGTTCGAATAAAGGTTATAAATTCGCCGACTAAAGGGAGTGATATAGTCTTAAATTCATGAGTTCTTCGGAATTTCACGGCTCGAAAAATCCAGGGAGACTGGTGAGCCTACGGCTTGAGGTGGAGCAAGCCAATAAGGCCCAAACACGCTGCAGTCCAGTGACCTGAGCTATTTATAGTGCTTCACACCAAGACCTTTGAAAATTAGACTTGATTAAGTTTGCTATAAATTGTTTGGAATTTAGAAAGTGGTAGATAAAAATGGTTCCCACGATATTTAGAAAATGGAAAATCTTATCAAAAAAATATGCTAAGATACAAAGATTCGATTTAAACTCAAAATACTAATTGTTACATTTTATTACCAACTCATATTAAGGTGATAAGTAAGTCTTGTTTTATATTTAAAATACATATTGTATATTTATCGTTGCTATCCCGAAAACTTTATCTAAAACTTTAAGTGATGTAAAAGTCCAATTACAGTGCTCGTATTAACCCAGTTCTGAACTTAAACTGGCTAAAAGCGTGACGTTAGTTATCGGGGAGGGTTTCAAACATATTGTGTCAGTATCCAACGGTTGCTCTCGCTTTGGTGGCCTAATGGGTGGATGTCACACTTCGTTATTCAATTCATCCGTACACCGCCCAACCAAACAAATAGAGCACAATGTGTACGTGCTTTAGCCCATATATCGGATGGGCACGTGCCTAAAACCCGACGGGGAACAGCCAATACTTTGAATTTGTACTACGTTCTGGTTATCCAGGTATTTTACCTTGTATTTACGATAAAACGGTCAATTTATCTGCGACCAGTTTCTGAAGAGCTCTACTCGAAACTAAATGGATTCTTATGTAACATCCGTACAGTATATTGAATATCAAAGTAAAATTTCTGTACGATAAGTTAGCACGTGCAAGTTAAAGTTTAATTCGAAAGGTTAGAAGCATGTTTAAAGTTGTTCACGTCGGAGTGTAGTCCGACAAAATATGTTAAAGAGAAATGTCTGTTGGATTTTTTGTCGTGCATATTTTCTATTCCATTCATGTTTTGATTCCTAAGCCGAACGATGTATGTATAGGTAGTTATTTTAAAGTAAGACCATGAATCAAGTTTGAAATTATCAAAAAAGTAACTCACTGTGTCATCTCATCAGTGAGAAGAGGGCCTTTGCCCTGCTTTTGTACTTCTCGAATATACATATATTTTTTACGTCAGTGTTTTTTTATAATTTTGTTTCCAATTTCCTGTATTCTAAGAACTTTTAACTGAATTATTCACGTCATGACGTACTCTATACATACCCGTTGCGGCTTCAAGAGTTTTCGACTTCCACCTGTTTTTCCTGTCAGTAATTATTTATTCAATATACCACAGAATAATTAATAATTTTGTTTGTAGCTTTTAATTTGTTCCCGTGTGTGGTTATGCGTCGTATTTCTTCTATAGAATATAAATTAGGTTTAAAGAAACAGTAAAAGATTAACGTCGAATATTTTCAACTTCTTAACACTTATTTTTTTATTAATGCACGAAAAATAACAATAGTAAAGTAATCAATACGTTCTCTAGTATGAGCATATACCTACTTAATTTTCATACGTAGGTAAGGTATGAAAATCACACCAATGTTACCTCTAATAAATAAATCGAACCCGCAACCCTCTCTTCTGCAGTCTGGCATAGTGACCACTGCGCAATTCGGTCGTCATAATTAATAAAGATTTGTAAGCTGCCGACCGTCAGCTGGGGTTAATGAGGAGGCATGCCAATAACTTGCGGTCAGCGACGTGACGTCACCGCATTGGCACCAACCGAATAACAGATTGAGTGACAACCAATAAAATTTGTATACGTATATAATGTTAAACAATAAATATCGAAATTTAATAGTATGGCATAATCTTTGATCAACTACTTGTGCTCTTTGATCGAAGGAGAAGTGATCGATCACTTCTTCGTGTATACTTATACATATATGAATTCGTCAATATGCCTATGAGGTTTATAAAACATAGATGGAATATATTTAAATCGTTTATCAAATTAGAAACTGTGCCTGGCGGTAGCTCACGTACCATATACATTTTAGTTTAAACTATCCCCGGGGGTGAACAAAAACCATCACGTTTTTGGGATTTTGAGTAACTAACGAATACTATATTATTTTATTGTGTGCTAACGAACGGTATGACAACAAATGAAAGCGCTGAAAATTCTAGTTCATAGTTTATTTGGTCTATCTTCTATTTTTTTGGTAGCTTAAAGTCATCTCATCCTTCTAGAAACCACCACGCTAAAGATACATAGTACATAGTAAATTAACAACTCAATTGTAAAATTATATGACGACACATTACCTTAAAAGTCGTATACAAATACACTATATACGAACATATATATCTATATCGAGAATGCAGGCTCTCTAATGGAGAATTTAATTGAATGTACAGTAGGCACATCTATGTATATCACATATGTACGTGAATATGTTGGTACACCAAAACACAAACCAATTAATGTACCCAATGTTCGACACCTCTTCAAATTGATTGTCAATCTCGTTTATAGAATACTGCATCGTTAATGCATTTTTTTATGTGATCTAGTGACGAGACGAGCGAGGTGGCCACCTGGGCCCCGATTCTCTAAACTATTAAGCTGTGATAATGCTACTCAAATGTATTTTAATATCAACATTATGGCCGTTTTTTTGTCATTTGTTGTCATTTTGGTATTCTCTTAGTGAAAACTACTCAGCTGACTCAATAGCTCCATAAAACTTAGATGGTTGTCATGGAAACAGTATACTGACGTTTATTTGACAAAAAAATTATATGCAACAAAGACCACTGAGACACCATAGCCATAAGAATAAATTTTTGCAGAATACCAAATTTCTGACACTCTCGTTATGGTGCCTCAATATCAACATATTGTCTGATCATAATGTCAAATTGCAGACTTAGGCCCCTGATGGTAAGCAACACACCTGCCCTTATCAGACACAGTGTACAATACTGTACTGCGCTCATCACCACGAGTCATCTGTTGGTGAGTCTCGTGTGCCCAGTAAGCAATTAAAAGGGTGCGCTTCGAGGTAAAGTTTAGGTGCGCTTCATTCGGTGCGCCTCGAGGAATACTTTATTTCACCGACTACATTGCATACGTAAAAACTGGCTTAGTTTGAGTTGTAACAGACGAAGGGTTCTGAATGTCTAGGTTCTAGCTACTGATTTGTATGTTTGCTTATTTGGAAACAAACAGTTATAATTAAATATTACTTCTACTTTTTTCAAACCAAGGTTTGAAATCACCGATACGCTGAGTAAGTATGATTACGCATATTCATACTTCTTCACTGTAACATCATTGATAAAAATGCATTTGGCCTGCAGTATTCCACAGAAGTAATTTCCGAAACTACTGATTCTAAATAATCTTTTTATCATCATCATAACATACTTATAAAGGCATACAATACACCGCTATGTTATTCAAGCTATGTTTATTCAAGAGTCAAACCACGAATTTCCGCTAATAAAATAATAGACAATTCAATTATTCATAAAATTAGTTCGTTTTATATTATATTCATTATTAATTGTCAAATATTTGGAAAGCCTACGTAACATATTTTAATTTAAATTTCAGTTGCGTCGCGTGCATTTTAGTTTCGCATGATGTCATTTTAGCGATACAAGTCATTAATTATATCATCTAATTATGTTCAAACTACGTTGTCGAACTAAAAGCAATTTAATTTGTAATCTAGTTTTATGCATGTGGTTTTGCTAGTAGAATAGAACTCGATTATATTGATACTTTATATAATTATTTTGGGGATGTAATCAGAGCATTTTCAAGAGCATATTATAAGCTACCATATATTCTGATTTTCTTACGAAAGCAAGTAAAACTGCAGGGTTTTTCTAAGTAATACTAAGCATTACTTATCTATAGCTATTGTGTGCTCACCTACTCACTTACAAAGTATAATAATATTAAAGGATAGCGAAGACGCTCTCTTTGTAGGCCCGTGTTTGTTCGAGATCAATACGTAGTATCAACATCAAAGGATTTGTGGAATTTCCTTCAATATTATAATTTATGAACGTTACGCTGTCGATATGTCTATTGAATTTACAACAAAACCTACTCGCGGTATTCTACGCCATGAGTAATGACAATGCCTTTGTTGTTTTGTTATGCTCTTTTCGCGTATTTGTTCTATGGATATATTTTTCTTTTCAACTCTATTGTTAGTGGATTTTGCAATCATTCCGATAAACCATATGCGGTTCACATAATGGTTATATTCGTAACTTTTGCATCTTTTATCTTAACATCGGTTTCCACTTAGTAGATGTTAAAATTGTATTCTGATAAGCTTTAAATGTTTTATTTGAATTTTGTACTTGCACGTTGGTTACACGAGAAGACAATTAAAGAATAATGTAAGAAAATAAAAAAGGAGATGGCGGTTTGGTGCTAAAACGTATTTTATTTAAGTACCTTCTTAATTTGTTCATTTGGTAAGTTGAAGAATTTCGTTTAAAGCAATTTATGAAATAAAACTTGTTACGCAATAGTATATTTGAATGGTACCAACAATTGTAAAAAGATTTGCTCTTTTTTTAACAATTTAGCTTGTTTTGTGATTGTATCATTGCTATATGCATCGCTATCGCAAAAAGACAACCTCACCGAGTTTCTTTTTAGTAGAAGCCACGTTCGTGATTAATACTTTGACTTATTTTATTTTTTTAATACAAATTAAACATATTTTTGTATTAATTTCAATGAGAGTCCATGTTTGGTGTTCATTAAATAATGAATACGTCAAAGTTTTAGTCACGTTTGGCCACGAGGGATCCAAAATGTTGAAACGCCAAAATAATTATTACACTCGAGGTTGGACCATCAAACAACTAGGTAAATATGACCTAATAAAACAAACTGTGCCTACCTAAGCACGAGTTAACAATATTTTGCGTGCGTTTGTAAATATTTGTTGTTATAAGTTAGTTGTGCCAAAATTTAAACTATGTTAAATTTTGGGGTGTAATTCATTAAATATGGATCTATTTTCTCTGTGTTGTTTATTACGAAACGAAATGAATTTGTTAGATTTCTTTTTTAATTTTGGTAATGGCAGGGACTTTTTATATTATGAGAATTTACAAGAACTCGAAGAACCCTTTGTCTTGTCCTAGCTTCACTTGAGTATTGTGCTGTTCGAATAATTCTTATTAAATGTGTAGTTTTAAATCTCGATATTATTTTGTATGTGGGCAGTTTCACTTTTATATACCTATGGACAACTGGCCTGCTGCGTTTCAGAAATTCTAAAGCTACTTGTCTCTTAAGCCGTATCAATGTTTTTACAGTTTACAAATATAACAGCGCATCATTCTATCATTCATCTTTCTGAGTTAAAACATTTGCAAATATTTACTTCAAAACAACAAAGAATTACGTAACATAATTCAATTTTGTGAACCAACTTTTTAAATTACGATAATCATATATTTAGGGCAAAGTTAAAATAAATTTAACTTCGCATTGAAACTTCCCGTGTATTTTATACAATAAAAGGCACGAGTATAAGCATACTTTTGTAACTTTCCACGAGGTCGAATCAAACTTCAGACAAATCCACAGTAAGAGTATCTCAGTAAAAGCTTTTAAAACAAGTATTTATCTTTTGTCTTTCTCTCCTTGTTATGAAGAACGTCAATTTACAAAATTGTACAAACTTCAGTGAAGTTCCTCACTGATTGATTGCTATTTTTGTTTAATAATGGCCTTTTTAAGTTATATTAATAAATTTTGTTTCTTTTAATTAATTATATTAAGAATAGGAAGGCGTCTTGACATGTTTAGATTTAGTAAGTACTATTGTTCAACTTTATTGACTAAACGAAAAGTAACATTATTTTTTATAGGTAGTATAATATAAAAAAAATTAAATACTGATTCTTAAAAAACTTACTTAATACTATTATTATTTTATTTAATGTTTTCATCAAATGTTAAAACTTTACACAAAAATTAAAACTATCTCTTAACTATATATTAGCTTTCTAAATAAAACATATCTAATCATAGATCCTTAACGCCAGGTTACTGACGAAATGCAAGTAATAGGCAAATACAAAGGGCTCAAAATGTCTGTTTAACGTTCCGTGAATTTCCACTTATTTCCACCTTGTTCATCACGGAACCAAACGTAAACGTGAAATTAATTTGTTCATTTCGAGAATCGGAACGTTTATTGTATACGTTTGTGGTTTAAACTAAGCGTACATTGCGTTTTACTCCCTAAACTAGTCTTACGTTCTTGTCCACGTCATTCAAGTTACAAGCGATTCTCTATGATTTTGGGACAAATAATATTAATCAATATGACAATAAATGATTTCTATCAATAATAGTTTCATCATATCAGTCCAAACATTTCGGAAATTAGACGGAACCTCAGAGCAGGGAAATTCACCCCGTGTGGGTAAATTTTTACAACTTTTTGCACAATGTTGTTATAAGAAAACCAAAGTTATTTGGTTTCACTTTATCGATACATTTCCAATTCCATTAATTTTTACTTATAAAAATGATATGCGAATATTTACAAAATTATTAAATTTCTTTCCTCAAACCATAGAAATGAGGAAGTATCTACAAAAAAGATTTAATAAGGATTCGGCAATTATTTAACTTGTATTTATTCTCATTTTAATATCCGGTTTTCCTTAAACTAAAATGGGAGCACAATTTAATTACTTAGTACGAATATAATAAAAAAGTTTAAAATAGCTACCACCATTAACCAAGGCTGCGTTCAGAGACGAGCAGAATAAAGCTCTAGCAACAAATAAAATTTCTTTAAAGAGATGTTAAAAGTAAAGGAATTCTATTGGTTCACATAACTCCGCTCTGCTCCTTTCCGGCTCAATAGAAACGCAGCCATAATTAATGGGATCAGAGAAAAAACCATGATGTACTACTGTAGGATACATAAACATAGAGTAGAGAATATTGCCCCACGGGAAGGCCGCACATATTGAGGGAGTTTGATTTACAACGCGGAAAATTTCACGCTGCGGGTCACACGTTCACACAGTGTCACAGCAACCGCCCCAGGTCCCACGTGCATATCTTCGACAGTAAATATACATATGAAATGGTTCTTTGAGGGAGTTGCATATGCGGGCCAATATTGCGTACAACAGCAAATCTATATGACACATTAACGTCCTCAACGGCCTCGACCAATCGTCCAGCGCTTGTAAGTTTAAACGTTTGTAAAACATCGGCTTAAGGAACAACAAGTAAACAGAATGTATCATTCAGGTGGTCACAAGATCTTAAGTTGAAGAAACCCAAAGTGTACACCGTCCAGCAGTATCACGCTCTCGATTACTATAAAGATGTTGATTGGAAAACCGAATTGTCGGGGCGCTGTGACCCGGAAACTATAAAAAGTTTACGGCCCGTTCTGCGGAACTCGTCGACGTTCCACGCTCCGACGTACCCAACTCTGGGTGTCCTTTTTACGACCAGATTAAGATTAAATAAAAAAAATAAACGCTGGAAAACGTTCGGATTTTGAACGGACTTTTGTTTCGAGACGAAGTAAATACGTAAACACTCGAACTACGTTAAGTTACCGGTTCTTGTTTCAAATACTGTAGCACATAAATGGTTGTGTGAATTCGATTCGAGGATATCCGATTTGTTGGAAAACCAAACTCGTTACTTCTCTTAAATTTATTATGTGATTCTTTTTAGCGTTTATTTATTTTTTTAAACCTATAACCTTTTCTAAACCAAAAGAGCAAACACATATTTTAACACGAAGGTTACTTGTATACTTAACACATTGGCCGACCGAAGTTCTCAGAAAAACTTAAAAATAGCTCGACAGATATGAATTTATTTGATTGGTTTCGAAAAAGACATTAGGAAAAGGCAAGGGCACAAGAAAGACGCAGACAAACCCGCCAAAAAACTGGTTTTTAGATAAAGGAAAAGTAAATTCCTTTCGCCAGACTCTCAATAAATAAGACTTTTTTCTATTCTAATAAGATAAAAGAAAAAAGATTCCAGACAAGTACTAGTAAAACTCGTAAGTTAAGATGATGTACGATTATATATGTAACAATATTGTAACAAACCTATCATCGGAGTTGATATTGAGTGTAATATTACTTATTCAGATCACAGATGAACCCTTACTGAATACGTGACTATAGAGATAAATTCCAAACTCGTGTACTATTAGATCAATGAGAAAAAACTGTTAGGAACCTTGGCGTGCCCTCGATTCGCTTTCGCTCGACCGCTTCCACGAGTCACACTTTGACTTTGGAATCAAAAGGGAAAATAATTACGTGTAATGAATTCTACACAGTATTGGAGAGATGATATTCTCACAGCATTGATGAGCCTGCAAAGGATAATATTTGGAAGTGTTTGGTAGAAACCTTCGTCCAGTTCTACAGTGATGGGAATATATTGGTTGACAAAAAAGAAGTGAAATTTAGAAAAGTTTAAGTGTCTAGTCATGTAATAAAACACGAGATTTCGAAATGGTTTGGGTATTATCTTTTGAAACAGACAGAAAAAGGTTTACCCAAAGGTCATAAGTAGGTACATTAAATGTCTGGCAACGGATATAAACCATTTGTTTTAATGTGTTGTTCGTTTGAATGTAGAAATATATACATATAGAAGTATATATAGAATATATACCTAGTACTCGTAATAGTTTTTATCGTAAAAGCCTCTGTAGCATAGCCTTTTATTTAGTTAGAAGTGTCGAGTTCGATTCCTGGATCAAGTGATATATGCTTGTAATTTTCAGCACATGGCACAAGTGCAGTGTGAAGGATTTTGCCTCTTCGCTGTACTAAAAGCAATAGAAATATCTTTGCCTTGCAGTGTTATTTTACAGGAAAATAGTTTTACTTTACATATCACAATCCTAATTAAGTTTAGAATCAAATAGACCTCTCAAGTATCTAAATCTGCACAGAAACCGACTCACTCAACAAACATTCATGCTTGGCAAAACATACCTAATGAAGTTAGTTTGTATACTACGAATGTTTATTGTAATGCAAAACTGAGTAATCTCTTACAAAATGTAGGTCAACAATTCGCAACTATAAATTCCTCAGACGTTATAGTTACTGTCGGACATTATGGATGTAGATGTACATGCAGACAAGTTCATGTGTTGGGGTGATTTGATTACATGTAACCTTCCGTGTTAGCCTCGATTCACAATAGAGTAATTTCTGTGCTACTTTATGGCAGCCCGGCAAGGCTACACTGCACAGCTTCCATAGTTCCGTGTCCACCAATTCACATTGTTGCGTAACAAAAATACAAGGCCATTTCATAATCGGCATTTCTCAACATGTAATTAATTTCATATAACATTATAAACACCGATTTTAATTAAGGTTCGTAAAATTGTTTCAATTAAGTTGTTATTGGGGTAAATTGTTCTTTACTGTGATGATTATGGTGCAGATGTTTAATTACCTACTAAGTATTTTAAAAGGAATTTTTTGGAGGGATTGCAAATTATATTTCCGAGTAAATAGTACGAGTTTAGGAAAGCAGTTTCTTAAGAAAAATAGAAGATATGGATTACGACTCAAGATGTGAAATACCCTCGAGGAAAAATCCCATAAAAATATCCAAGTTACTGATACGACACATTAGGATTTTTATGGTAAAACATTTTTTTATTATTATATTTTCGTAAGACACAAACATGTCATTGTTTTAAATGGTTGAATTTTTGCAACGAATGCAATTAAATTGCGTGAGAACTGCACAATAAATGTCTAGAGTAAGTTTATGTGCAAGAAATGTTCATAATAGATAATACATATGTAAGTAAAGTACCTAGTCATAGTAATGCTATAAAAGTTTAAACACTATTTTTCTTTTTGGTATTATTCTCTTTTTTTTTCGGGTAATATATCGATGTTATCCAAGCGCAAAGCGTTTAGAAAATATTTCGTTAGTACGAGAGTTTGTATTTATTTATGTTCGTCACTCTTCTCACACACAAACGACTAAGAATAAGAAAAATATTGCAGAATGGTCTTTATCCAGAATCAATACATAGAATATTTAATATCCTACAGGATAAGGATTTCCGCTAGTTAATCGCAGAACACAACTAGTAATAATCTCATAACTTATTTTATTGTTTCAATACCATCGAACAAGAGAAAACCTCACTTTAATTGGGAATTCCGAATCTAATGTACCAAATGTAGTCTCAATAAAAAACAAATAAACTAGATAGATTTGAATTATTTATCAACTTATTAAGTCCGAGCATGTTGAGTTCGTTAGCAGTATGTTTTTAAAATAATTTTATCTGGCAATTTGGTATTGTAATCTCGGCCATTGTTTAAAATTTCACATCGTTTGCCGTGGGCGGTATGCATCCTCGTGCATACTAATTTTCTTTATCTATTTCCTTTGTATTCGTTCCGTTTATAAATCTTAATGTTATGTTTAGTAATACCTATTCTTAGGTAATTAGAAATACGATCAACAATAGTTTGAGGAAGTGTTTTGAGTTTTGTTTCGCGTTATGACTATCTATTCTATACAGGGTAGTGATGACGGCTATACAAATAACAATAAATGAAATTAAAATTTAGTTTGTTTTTATGAAATATACCGGGTGTTTGGTAGAGGGTTGACCAAACGTAGTGGGCGTGTTCCAGAGCCTATTTGAGAGATGCAATTTGGCAAAAAATTTCCTAGTTGTTAAAATAAATAAAATATCGCCCAAATTGTATTTTTTAATATTTTTTCCGAAATTGCTACTATTTATCCCTATAACTTTCTTTGGAGCTGGTTACCAGTCAAATTTTTTGATTGATTATGGTCTCAGATATCACTTGGTCTGCTTACAGCATTTTCAGACCCCTACTAGGTCTAAATAATTTGTTATGAGCACTTAACGCTAGGAAAATGAAAAATATAAATCTTATAGGGGATCAACTCAATTAAAAGAAAATTTCGCAAGCAATAGGCTGTAAATGGAATAGCATCAGTTGAATGAAAAAACTTTCAGTACAGCAATTGAAAAAATAGTTTGTGCAAGAGATTTTTTTTTGTTTAATAATAAATAATGATCCTCTCTTTTTCTCAACACACATTGGTGGTATCAACAAAATTTGGAAAATACAGTATCTTTTAAATAGCAGGTATAAATGACATTTCCGTCGCCGTATAGGAATGATTTGGGGACGTTAATCCGCTCCGGGATCAAGCCCTACTCTGCGGAAATACGGAATTCGCTGCTGATTGCCTAATATAACTGCGTATCCATTAATAATGTATTTATTATGGTAATAAGTAACACCTTGGAGGTATACTGTGTACATTCGTCTAACATGTCGGAATGTTTTGTAGTTTATAGACATGTTTGAGGTTTGAGATCACCAACACGCTATCGCAGTGATTACCTACTCTTTCTTACTGTAGTAATGTCATCAGTGAGAGGTGTCTGGCCTGCAGTAGGTTTTTTATATCTATGAAATTTGTCATCCTTATTTTTTGAAGTTGAAAAAAAAATATCATTTTTTACCTTTACGTTTCGACCGTGTCGCGTACGTAGAGGTAATAGTTATTTATGGTACAAGCGAGGTAAGTTGGTGATTACTTCCGAGGCGCTATTGAGGCCCGAGCCGTCAGGCGAGGGTCTGAAGATAGCCGAGGATAGTAATCATCAATACACGCGTGTACCATACAACGTTTTTCAACACATTTGCGAAGAAATTATAATTTTTCGCTAATAAATAAACAGTTTTTCTATTCGCGCGCATCCAACACAACAATGGTGATCGGCCAAAGACTAAAAGAATATACTTATTAAAAAAAAAACGAATGAATGGAATCGACCATAGACCTACCAAAAGTAAGGAAACATAGTTGAAGTTTGTTTTTAAAATGTATGGACACAATTTTTTTGGTATCGAAACTTTTTTAAAATGAAAGCAATTAAAAAAAACAATCTATAACTCACTAATGAATAAAAAGTGTCATTATTCAACTGTTTTTGCACAAATAAGAGCCCCTTTATGAGCAAGTGTGTTGAAAAAAATGATTATTTCACGTACGTTATAATAATGAATAGTTAAAAACGTGATAGCCTAAAATCCTAAATAGTGTAATTGAAAAAAAAGACAGAAAACTATGTAAGTAGGTACTCTTAGAGTCTAAAAGACACTCACCGAGGGAATTTCGGTGGTCTTAAATGAATGATAAATAAAACAATAAGTAATAAGATTTACACTCCACATGAATACGTAATTCAGTATATTCACTCAGTTATTTGTCGATTGTCTTACATATAACTATTTAGCAAATCACACACAAAAATATATATTTGTAGTTTTTACAAAACTACATATAAACTATTTATCATACTTATTAGTAAATAATTACTGTCTAGATACCCAGACTATTGAAGTTACAATTACTTTTCGTTCGTCGTTGAAAGTCTATCCCCCTGCAGACGTATAATACTACGAGTAGTATGGTAGCTCTGTCCGGGCGAGCTCGGGGCACTAATAATAGAATAGTTGATAAGTTATTATCAAATACTCTCTAACATTCCCTGGTTTTATTATTACGAGAAGTTATCATTTTCAAAAGTTGGCTGAGTAATGTTCAAATGTGTTTAGTTACAAACACAAGTGAAGTAATATCGCTTTTGATATCATAAAATAAAAACATTATATTAAAAAAACCCCCATAACTTTTAAACGGGTCAACAGATTTTCATCAAACATGTCTAAGAACACTCGCAATTAAGTCCCCTTTAATACAAAAAAAAACTAAATTGAATCGGTTCATCCGTTCGGGAGAGACACACACACACACACAGACACGTCAAAATTATAACACCCCTCTTTTTGCGTCGGGGGTTAAAAATGTATATTTTACTAATTGTTTATGTCGGATTTTTTGTACTCTAGATTCTAGCTAGAGTATAAAACGCACACCCACAATGATAGTTATTAATTATCAAAATTATATCAGTGCGTTCGCGTGAGTAATATACGTACGAATATAAATGAAATCAATAGGCAAATAGTGATCAGTCTTCTTAAAATCAATGCTATTGCTTTCTAGAACAATTCCTATCCATCACCATTAAGGACATGTATCCACTATAAATACTTACCCAACTACTCCACAGTACTTAAAACGTAATGACAGCTAATTAAGGTAGTCAGTTTCTGTTTGCATTAATTATTTGTCGTAACTGCTTATGTAATCTTCAGTACATTGAATAAACAATAGCACAGGAATGCTGTTACCGACCGAATTTAATTATTGATTAGATTTTAGTACGTTACCTTGTACTACCGTAACGTCTTGACACATCGTGTCGTGAATAAGTTTACAGTGAAAGCAATGTTGATGGAAGTCACGAGAAACTTTACATTTAATTAAACATTACACTTCTAATACGTAACAAATAACTACAATCAATCACTCTATCTTATTACTGGCTCTGTAGACAGTAGACCTCACAAACAACAAAAATAAATTATTTAAAAAAATCTCCCTTAATACAAATATGTATGATTTAAATCGTTATTTTTTTCGCACTACAGAACAAAATACTACACAATTAGGGGTACAAACGGAAAACTAGATTCACTTGTAAAAATGCTTATTCGATGTGCGTGATTGTATTGTTTACTTTTTGCACAAAATATATTAATTCTAGAAGGCGAAGGACTACAAAAGAAAAATTGTGAAAAATAATGTTCGCGTACGTGTATTTACTTGTGTATATCTGCGGTCGACGCTGTGGTTGCATTAGGGCCCGGCGTAAGCAACAAAAAAAGTATCGTGAAATTGATGGGTGCGCCAAAGTTCACCTAAAATTTCAACTCCGATAATTGGAAATCCGAAAATTGTCTTCCTAATATTTTTTATCCTAACAATCGCAACTCCTAAAATCTTTGTCACTAATGTTTTAATTCCGAAACATTTAACTGCATAAAGTCAGTAGCAATAAACATCTTTTACACTTTTATTTGTTTTCCTATATTTTCTCAACATAACCATCGTTCATACTATTATTCAAAGTCATATCTTTTTGTTTAGATTTATTTTTATTTATTACTAGCTGTGACCCGCGGTTTCACACGCGTAGTTCCCGTTCCCGTTCCCGTTCCCGAGGGAATTTCGGGATAAAAAATCCTATGTCCTTTTCCTGGTTCTTATCTACCTCCCCACCAATTTTCAGCCAAATCGGTCCAGCCGTTCTTGAGTTATAAGTGGCGTAACTAACACGACTTTCTTTTATATATATAGATAATCAATATTATATACATAAATTTTTCGTAACTTTGTTTTTACATAACATGTAGGTATAACATATAACGCCCGAGCCGAGCGAGCAAAACCAGAGTCCTGCTCCAATCATTCAGTCAAGTTCCAGTAACGAATCGGTCCTATTCCTAATTATTGGTTTAGGTTATGTTAGAACTGTGACCCCAACGCACGAGCCGAGCGAGCGCAGCGAGCGTGCCGCGGCAGCGGCCGGCGAAGTGCCAGAACCGAATTGGTCCTTTAGTTATGGTTATGGTAAACTCCCAGGCCATAAGCATAACCGTAAACGAGTCGTATAATAATCATTAAAACTATAAATATCATCTTCTACCCACATATATTTTTTATTACACTTGGTAAATGTTTCTTTATGAGCATGAGTGAAAATATTATGGTAAGTATGTTTAGGGATAAAAGCGTTATGATAAAAAACAGTAGGAGTTTAAATATATTTACATTAATGATGTTAGTAATTAAAATTTTCGGACACATCAGTGTTATGAGCATCGTCGTTAGCACTACAAATAGTATGAATTAAAACTTTAGGATGAAAATTTTTAGGAAGAATGATCAACTAGAATGACAAATAGTTAGGAAAAACATTTTCGGGTAAAGAACTTTAGGTGAGCCAATATGGACCCGAAATTGATACTCATATCTAGTAGCTTACTTTATGAGTGAACAACTCTAATAAATTTTTTCGTGCAGGAAAAAATCACCACACTCGTGTCTGTTGCGTTCCAATTGTTCCATTTCCATGTTTTGAGTTTTTCTGCCAGTAAATCTATGTGCATTAGGGTATCGAGAACCGGTATAAATAACAGAACCGGGATTTTCGGTACCAGTACTAATCGGAACCGGGATTTCCCGGGATTTTCGGTACTTTCGGGATTTTTTTCTTCTTTTTAGTTTTGGAGGTAAATATAGTCTAAAAATATTATTTATATTAAATAACACATATTGCGCATTCTGGCATGACAAAATAAGCATTGATTGCTTTAACACGTAAAAATAGCATCACGACTGATCCTCTTAAAGCCTGAGGCAGGCCAGTGCTGCGGAAACTGCAAAAGCTGTTTTACGATGTCATCTCTCCGGGAGAACTCCAAAAGCATGGAACAGAAGCGTGATGGTGCTCTACTTAAAAAAAGGGATGAAACCCTGCTGAAGAACTATAGACCCATCTCGCTTTTGAGCCATGTTTACAAGCTGTTCTCGAGGGTTGTCTCAATTCGTCTATCAAGAAGACCCGACGAATTTCAGCCCCTCGAACAGGCCGGGTTTCGAAGCGGTTATGGCATCACAGACCACATCCACACATTGAGACAAATTATACAGATGATCTAAGAGTATAATCAGTCTCTGTGTCTTGCATTTGTGGACTATGAAAAGGGCTGGGCTATTCTGGAATCTTTGCAGCGATGCTAGGTCGATACTCGTTATGTAGAGGTGTTGAGATGTCTGTATGATGCCGCAGAAATGACCGTTCAAGTTCAGTGCCGACAGTTAAAGTCTATCCAACTGTGCAGAGGTGTAAGACAGGGTGACGTTATATCCCCGAAACTCTTCACCAACGCGCTGGAAGACTGCCTTATGCTGGATGGGGCATAAACCTAAATGGCGAGTACATCTCACACCTCCGGTTTGCAGACGATATCGTACTAATGGTGAAAACGGCGCAAGAGCCACACTGGATGCTGAATGACCTAGCAGATGCCTCTCGTTGGGTCGGCCTCGGCGTGAACTTTGACAAGACCAAGGCCATGGTTAATAGCCTTGTTATGCTGGAGCCAATCAAGTTTCTCTGAAATATCGCATTCGCAATGAAGTGATCAGACAGAGAACTAAAGTCACCGACATAGCTCTCTGAAGTGGCAGTGGGCTGGCCACATCTGTAGGAGAACCAATGGTTGTTGGAGCAGAAGAGTTCTCCAGTGGACACCGCGACTCAGCAAAAGTAGTTTTGACGTCGACGTAGTGGACGCAAACAGGCTGATGATTATTAAAATACAGTTATAAATTCACTTTTGATAAAGTTGTACACATAATACATCAACGTATATCGTAGGCTGATTCTCCTAAATAGTATCTCCATTTTGGTCCTTATAATTAAACTTTCTTGTTCTCTTGGTAATGTGTCTTCAAAAAGATCATTGCATCTAAAGTTGCATCACCTAATCGAGATCTAATTTTGTTACAAAAAAGGCCAGCTGAGGAGAAAATTCTTTCTGGCTCCACACTAGTAGTTGGAATTGTGAGAAGGTGTTCGTAAGCTTTTTAAGTACCACATTTTGTCTTATGATGGAATAATGATCGTACCGTATACGTACCTACAGATACAACATTTTAATGAGAATATGGTTTTAGCTTGAATATTTTGTATAAAAAGAATAAATGCTGTTAATAGAAGATTAAAATCAAACAAATGATTATATAGTTAACATGATTCGTTATTTCCCGAAAATACCGAAAATCCCGGTTCTTATTCATTGAGAACCGGTTCTTTGACTACTGTTAAAGAACCGGGAAATCCCGGGATTTTCGGTTCCGGGATTTCCCGGTTCTGAACCCTAATGTGCATTGATCGCACATTAATTATTGAAGCTTATCTTTTATGCATATATATTTTATGCTCATAGTTTCTACATAGATAAGCAACGTGTGAAATTAGCATGAAAGTGATGGGAGCTCGATACTAAATCGAATTTCAATTTCATAAGACTTTCGGGGAACCAAAGACCATCTTTAATCGTCAATACCTACAATTTGTCGTACTAAAATCATTAAGGTCAGACGAAGGCGCTCCACGAAAATATTGACATTCATCCAAACTCTGGTTTAATTAAAAGCCAACTCAAATTAGACATGGAACACTGTTGAGGTTTGAAAAAGAAGAACTTCTGTCTTTCATTAAGCGTTTTGTGGTTGCGCGATGTTCGAATTAATAATGATTTTGTGAATGAATCGCAACAGTCGTGCAGAGACAAATGTTTTAATATCAAGGCCAATCATTTCTCAAACTACCTTGACCGCGAATCGAACCTGTAGATATTATTTTACTTACGTCAGTTCATTTTAAAGTCTTAGGCGGACTGAATGTATTAATCATATCAATAATGTGAAATATACACCTACATAAGATCTTTACTAACTTTATTTGGTACCATTATTTAATATTTCGGTAATATAATATATATAATAAATAAGTAATTCGGTAATATAATAAATAAGTCAAATAATTATAATTATATAAATAAAATATGTTAACACAGTCAATTTCATATGCATTAACTTTGTTATACGATTAAGTCCTAATTAAAATCGAGTTAAAATCGAGAACCCAAAGCAATGGCTCGGGGATTATACGCGGTAGACTATATGAGTTGAAATTAATGATTTGGGACTCACTGTTTACCCAAAATATCAAATTGGAGATTAAAACATGTGACTAAATACTGAACGAAGATAAGCGAGAACGCGGCATATTAAGCTTAATTTAAAATTGATTGAATTTTTACGAGATTATTTAATAATTCAATAATATTTACTAAACAAGTAAAAGGTTCCATAAAGCAATTGATTACAATGTCAAGAGAATACACGATGGCAATGTTACATAATGAAGAAAACAAAAATGCTGATTATTAAACTTTTATACAGCCGTCAGAGTTTTTTTTTCCATCATATTATACGAGTGAATCATTGAAATTATGAAGCTGCGATGGAACGAGTACATTCAGAAGAAAACAATTTTTATTTCTCGGGTCTTGGGGAAATACGTATCATACGCATGGAATAATAAAAAAACAAGATCCGCACGAATATGAACACTCACGCTCGTAAGCGCTCCACTCATTTCGAGACCAAGTAAAAAACCGTAGCGTGACATTTATCGCCTTATTGTACCTTGCACAAGACATCGAATCATTCAAACAATTATGAGCTTTTTGTCTTTTTAGTTTACACATAATAAACGCTTGAGCAATGAGTATACCTTTCGAATAATTCACAAAGCCAAAGCACGGTCTTAACTTAGAACTATCAAGACCCGAGTTCGGGTTTTCTTGCGAGGCTGTATTATATCCGTCCCACTCCCTCTATTGGGTTTTCGTATTTTCGGGTGTTTTGTTTCGTTCTAACTTGAGAAGGCTTGCGCGGAAAGAGAATGTGGGTAACGAACGACCTTTTGCTGTTATGGGCAGGCAGTGCGGCCCGTGCGTTCACCGGGTACGGTACACTCGCTCGCGTTATCACTACATCGCGCGCACAATTCGACAGCCTGAAAAATAATTACGTAAATATTACAACAGTCACGCATTGATTATGAAACGGCTGTAGGTGAGAGCCGCATCTCCACTCCCGTACGCTGCCCTGGACACGATCAGTTTTGTGCATGTGTTTTGTTTGAATTTGTGCGATCCTGACCCCTGGTGATTTTATTTTATTATATTGTTTTCCAACCCTCTTTCCCGTGGTGTTAACTGTATTATCCCGTTTCTCAGTTTCTGTTTGTGATTCCTTTTCGTCTGATTGGATTGTCACTAAGTTTTTGGTGAGTATTTTATTCACGTGTTTTTTCACATGGTTCATAGTATTAGTAACATTTTTATTTGCAGCTCTTCTCCTACTGTTGTATGTTTTACGTCTAACCTCTTCCTATATCTATGTAATGCTATCCTTATATTAATTTTTGATCATCATTGGATTGGATACATTTTATGTATTCTGCGACTGATCCACGTTTTTGTTTCATAAATATTTAATACGCACATACAGCCTACATCATTAAGTACTAAGTTAAACGTATTTAACACGGATGTTATAAAATATCGTTTACCAAATTCAAACATATAGGTAAGTAGGATAACATTTGTCTATTACATATTATTTTATCATAGGTATTTCATCTATCCTTAAACTAACAGCCAATATCTCTATAACCTCAATGTTCTACGAAAATTGGCTGTTTGTTATTGGTAACTCAAATTCCAATGAAGTGATTAAAAATAAATAAAGACATAAAAGTAAACATCAACCATTCTTCATAAAGAATGGAACAAAAACACAATACAGAGCAGAAACGGACGCAATCGAAGTGAAATCATTTGAAAAGAAAATTCCAACACTTTCTCAATAGAATATTTACTTACGCAATATCAATTTATAGGATTTTAAAATTAATTTTGGCATAAAATATTCAAATGGCATTTTAGAAAATATTGTTAATATATTAAAACTATCTTCAGATGGACTAGACTCTATGACCTTTACTTTGTATAAATATGAATATAGGTACATATGAGGTACATACATACATACCTACATAGGTATATGGGTCGCCTGTTTTCATAAATTGAAAATCGGTAACACATATTCTAATCTAAGTTCAGTAGAATCGTGAAACGTCATAGATGGAGAGTAAACTTAGTATTGAGAAAAATATTTTTTGGGAAACATAATGAAATGAAATATTTGTGAGTTAAAATAATTGTTGTTTTTTTCGCCCACACCCATATACAAAACACACTTCTATATAGACAAATACAGTCTCATACATATTTAAAACAACCAAATTCTAAGAAGAAAATTTGCTCTACATTTGTTTTAGCTGGTTCCAAACCAAGAGAAGAAAACTTGTCTTTACATATTTTTTTAAGCTGGTCTGGGGTCGAACCCAAGATATCTTCTACTGAAGTACTGAGTCACCGTTTGACCGTATATGACGTCAAAATTGTGACGTAGAAAAATACATAGTATGTCGCATGGAGGTTTATATGCCGATGGTTCTCAAAGGAATTACTTTTTAATATATATAGAGTAACATGCAAGTCATAGATTGACTAGAACAAATTACATTTGCTAGATACTCAGTGAATTTTCAATATATTTACATAAAATAATTAAATTGTTTACTGGTAGAGCCTTACTACTATTTTTCCCTCATGGTAGTCTGGGACCTGCTATATTTCGCGTAACTATATGTATTGTATAGCCTTCTATAGTAAGGGCTATCTATTGCATTTTTTTGCATCAAATCGGATTAAAAGACCCTAAGAGTAGGGCGTTAAAATAGACAAACAAACTGCCACTTTATAATGCTAGTATAGATTTGTCGTATAAAGCCAATTACTGATACATAAGTGTATATAATTATGAAAGTATGACAATAAGTGTGAGCAATCGGTAAGTATGCGAGCAACCTTCCTATTGGAAGTTGCAAGGAGGTATCATGTGTAAAGAATTTGACCTTAACAGTACCGCTTGCTCGAAACCGGATGAACTCGCAACAAAAGGGTGATTTTTTATTGAACGATACGCGAGTTTAAGGTCTTCCTTTAATTTTATGACTGCGATTGATTTATTTATAGTACAATTACAATCAACTTTTATTTTAGATTGTCAACTTATATGGTGTCTACACTTGTCACGACACGATGTATTGTAATCACTAAAGTTAATGACGGAAAAATAAGCAAGAAATGGCCTTTTTATACTGGAGTATGCAAGATTATAAATATTATTTCTATTATTATGTGATAATATTGAAATGCATAAAAAAAAAAAAAAATTATTATTCATGATTTGATAGTAATTATATGTATAAAAAATATTCTACTTAACTACTTATAAAGAGGCAGAGTTTGTTTATTTAGATGTATGATCATCATGCCTAGGGAAAAATTAGCGTGTGGATATAATTAATTTTGAGAAAAGAAGATTATGATTATACTGATTTTAGGTGATGAAAAACTGTAGAGGCGAGGCTGGGTCACATAATACTTTATGCAAGCCAAACCTGAGACTCATACTTAGTAACAAGCCAAAACGATATTTGTAGCAAAACTAAGTAATTTTGCAGCTTCTTCAATGGTTAAGCACGTTGAAACCGCTGCGGTGATTACTTACACCTATTCCTCCTTACTTTGCTAATACAAGTAGGACAGGACAATGGACCGGACAGACGGCACTTTAAATGTTTTAGACATGTATTTTAGGAACATAATATGTACAATAGACTGTCAGAATTGGCTGTTTGACCTTACCAAGGTTAACGTGTCCAGCCTAGGGAGACATTGTAATTAAATTGTTTCTGTTCCATTAATTTGCGGATTGAAAAGATATACTTAGTAGATATGTTTTTATACATAAAAAATCTTCTTAGTGGTTGAAATTAGACTGAAGTTAATTATTTATTATTGCTTTTGAAGTTCTTAAGGCATTATTTAATTTCATATAAGAGTTTTTGTTTCTTTACCTACATACGAGTACGTCATCTGCAGGATGTGTTTGGACTATCTGCATGGACATAAACAGTTTATGTACTTATTTCAAAATTCTAACACATTGAAATAAATAACACATTTATGTCATATGTATAGAAATGTTGTTTCAACAGAATCTAAAAACAAAATAAACACGTTGTTATACCATATTTTGATAACAAGGATACTTATATAGGTTTATGTGGTGAAGGAAAATTATCAGTACAACTTTGATTTTTGACGTAACTAGTAGCTTTTATTCGAATTATATATTAATTTGGCTAACTATGAAATAAATATTTTCTTAAGATACAAGATAACTATTCAAAGTGAAGTGTATTATTTAATAAACTTTTAAACATAGTCAGTTTAATTTAATTAAGTAAGTCTGAAACGTAGAGTCAGTTGGTGGAAAATGGTAATAATATTTTACTTGTAAGTAATTTAAATTTTAATTAAATATTGCTTTTTAGTTTATCATATTTCCATGACATCATGATTTACTCAAACTGTAGGTTCAACAACCCTATTTACTTCAGTTCGTTGCTAGAATTTTTTAAACATTACTAATTTTATATCCACAAATGAATACTAAGGTAAATATAATTAAAATTAACTAAGTAATGATCAACTTCGGCTTTGCAAAGATGCAGTTTTCGAGCGAATTTTCCAAAATTTTGTTCAATTATTACGGATATAACATTCAAAAAAATAGATAGACAAATAATTGCAACTATATTATACAAGATTCACGAACGTATATTCAAAATTCAAAATCATTTATTCAGTTAAGGCCTCAACGAGGCACTTATGAACGTCGAAATTGATTCTACCACCTTGATTCTACCTATATGTAAATGACTTACAATTTTACTAATATTTTAAGGCATGATTATAAAAGTCATATCATAGTCCAATATTTGATAATTCAGTATTGCTAAACGTTCCCTAAGATGCAAGTTTAAACACTAAATTCCTCGTTACGTTCATTAGATAAACTGGCCCATCGATCGTATGTAAATACAGTAATTTGCCAAACGTAACTGCTCGGTGATACATTGTTGTTAGGTACATAACATTAGCGCAACTTAATAGGATAGGCATTGTTATTAATCAGTTATACACTACCCATACTGAGGTATAGGACACTGCATAGTATAAAATAATATAAAAATGAAACCCGTTTTCCTTGGTCACGGCATCACGCGTGAATGGCTGGACCGATTTCACTAATTCTTTTTTGTTGTATTTGTTATTCTTAGGAGAAGGTTCTTATGTAAAAAAATCAACGGGAAAATTGGACCCGTGCGAAGCCGGGGTGGGCCGCTAGTATAAAATAAAATCGCTTCCCGCTATCTGTCCCTATGTATGCTTAGATCTTTAAAACTACGCAACGGATTTTGATGCGGTTTCCTTTAATAGATGGAGTGGTTCAAAGTGGAAGGTTTTTATCATACCTAATTATATCCCCGAATTCTCACGGAAGCGGGAAACTAAAGACTCAAGTAGCTCAGTGTCCCAAAAAATAAAACAAAGTATATGTTCGATTTTTAGGAGATAAAATGTTTTTCTTGGCGTCTAGTTAGGGTCGGTAGCTCTATAAATAGATGATAGAGTCATAATTATTATCTGAATTATCTTACAATGATCCAAGTTAGATAATATATTGATTGAAAATATAAATTGTCAAATTTATTGTATTTAATCTTATGTGGTTCCTTGATGAAGAAACCTGAGTTCAGGTGGTTTTAATAAAACTCGTCATACAAGGTCTTGTCGCGGACCTTGCCTTTTAAATAACGATGTCCGCTATGGGTATTTTTAAATATTTTAAATGCGTAATTAATTGAAATCGGAAACGATGAAGCAATTTCATTTAATGAAGCTAAAACTATCGACTTGGTTAAGTTTATCGACCTGCAATGTCCCACGCACTTAAAAGATAAAAGCTTCTTCTTTCCCGATGAAATTAGGTAGAACAAAGAAGAGGAATATGTGAAATAATCTCGCACAATGCTTATTCAATGCGTGTTGGTGATCTGAAATCACAGTCATGTTTAGAAAAAAAAACAATTAGAGAAAACAATCTAAATAAATACCAATATAAATAATAAAAAATATGTGATATCAAGAATTTCTGATATATTATCCTGTTTTTGTTTTATTTTTTCTATAGATTATTTATAAAACACAAAGGGAAAAGTTTAGTGTACCAAGTTCTTTGTCAAGTACAAAGATCATTATAATAAATAATCTGTCATAACATAACATAAATATATTTATTGTTTTTTCTTGTGAGGCCATAGCTATACGCTAAATAAAGTTATGTCATACATAAGCGTTTCTAGTGTCTGCATATCCCTAGGTGCGAAACATTTGATGTAATTTCTATTACATAATATATAAGTACATTCGATATGAGCTATATGTCGACAAATAATTAGCAAATACCTGCCGTTGTTTATTGAATGCAAGCAAGTACAATACTATTTGTTTCGTTAATAATAAGATAAATATTCAATTGTAGAGATGAGAATAGGTTTTGTCATAGCTTACTTATGTACATACATTCCTATTTTGAAAATAGTTTAAAAATATATCTCTATTATTTTGCCTAATATTTTTTTGTTATGCAAACAGTCTCATACTTCAATACATGTAAACTATAGTCTATTGAATCACATGCTTTAACGTGAATAACATTATTGCATTTTATTAGAGCGTCGGTGGCTCGGGGGGTTAAGGCTGTTGACTTCCAATCGGAAGGTGCCTGGTTCGAACCCCACCAGTCCCAGACTTACGTTAATTTTGACGCTCTTACGGTGAAGGAAAATTCGTGAGGAAACCTGCACGTTCCTGAGAAGAAATTCTAAGGCTATGTGTGAAGTCGACCAACCCGCACTTGGCCAGCGTGGTTGACTAAGGCCTAATCACCCTAATTCAGGGTAGGCTCGTGCCCCTCAGTGGGGACAATGTAATGTGCTGATGATGATGATGATGATGAACATTATTGTAATTATTTGTGATATAGACCCGTGTTTCAATAAACTGAGCATTCCGATCGCGAAAGTATAATTCTAAGTTAATCTCAAAAGCAATGCATGCTCAATGCATTTAGAATTAGCGATCCATAATAAGTGAAACTAGTATTGAATTTTATAATTAACTAGCAGCGCCCCGCGTTTCATCCGCTTAGTTCCCGTTCCCGGAATTTCGGGATAAAAAGTATCTTATGTTCTTTCCCGGTACATAAGCTACCCCTGTTCCAAATTTCAAGTCAATCGGTTCAGTAGTTTAGCCGTGAAAAGGTAACAGACAGACAGAATATTAGTGAGGATTATTCAGGAAAAAACGTAGGTATCTATCTATATTGATAGAATTTGAAGTAAGAAATTTAAAATTGTAATTGAATTTGTGGTACAATGAATGTACTTATGTAATATTCTTAGGGCCTATTTCACCATCTTCAAGTAACGTTCCGAGTAGGTACTCAAATTTTTTGTCTTTGTCACTTGACATAAAGTAAGAAAGAGACAAAACTAACGTTACTCGGTGAGTAACTTTACTTGAAGGTCGTGAAATAGGCCCTTAAGCTAACTTTACTGTGATAGTTTTATTTCAAACTAGCTGTGCCCCGCGGTTTCTCTCGCATGTTTCCCGTTCCCGTGGGAATTTCGGGATAAAAACTTCTCCTGGTTCTTAGCTACTTCCCCACTAATTTTCAGCTAAATCGGTTAAACCGTTCTTGAGTTATAAATAGTGTAACTAACACGACTTTCTTTTATATATAGATTTGTTACTACCATAATGATATTCACAATTTTCAAGTCCAATAGTTTAGGTTGAAAAGGGAGGACGCTCATCTCTAAAAAATAACCACTTAGGATCACTGATTCGAAAAATAATCTTTAGAAGTCCCTCCGATGTTTGATCCTACAGAAAAAAAGAGAAACAATTTGGCTGCTTTTACGTACCTATACATACGAGGGGGACGTATCTTTTTTATTCTCATCAAGGAAAATAAAGATATGCTTATACATATATTTTAACTTGTTTGGGTAAGCAAACAGTATGACAATAAAGATTACATAGGACTTATAATATATGTATATACGATTAAGTTATTAATACACCAACACCGCTCACCACAGGTTACTAAAATATTAATAAATGTTTACAATCAATTCAGTATACAGGTTTAATTAGAACATTACCAAGAATTTGGGTTCAAAGAACTGAATCCCAAAAAGAAATCTTGCTAAACAGTTGAATGACCATTAAACATAAAAAATATGCACATAACATGATTATTAATTTCAAAATATGAAGTAAGTACATAATATTATTTACCAAACTTTCATATTCACATATCTACTTGTTTCTAATAATGTATGTAAAAGTATCTTCTTTACCTTTACTTCACTACATAGTATAAAACAAAATCGCTCTCTCTGTCCCGATGTCCCTATGTATGCTTAGATCTTTAAAACTACACAACGGATTTTGATGCGGTTTGTTTTAATAAATAGAGTGATTCAGTGGGAAGGTTTTTAGCATAATTTTATCCCCAGATTCCTACGGGAACGGGAACTACGCGGGTGAAACCGCGGGTAAAGCCGCTAGTATTACATAAACCGTTCATATAAAAGTTAATAAATATCGTACGCTATTTGCTGTGTAACATTCCTGTCAAACATCTAAGACTTGTTATAAATCATGTTTCGTAATTTTAACGTTCGAAGTCACGATTTAATGCACGAATGTATTCTACTAACCATATTCATTTGTACAAGTTAACGTATTATTCGGTCCATCTACATGTAAACTGTTTAAGTAAAGATACTTAAAGAAAACTGTTTCGCGTTTGAATGGCAATAAAATATATAAGTAAATATAATATTTGTGTGAACCACAAATGTTTGTCTCGGTCTGGGTGTGTGTGTGAATGAGTGTGTGCGTAGTTTCTGATACCCTAGATACAAGTTTCGTATTTACTTAGTTAGGGGTCAGTTTCTATAATGAGATGATGTAGTGAATGATCATGTTATGTTATGTTAAATGCAATGAGTTTTTGGAGAAAAAAAATCTAAATTCTGAGTGTTTTCTATGTTAAGACTAATGATTATGGTTTGTTAGAGCCTCGTACTTGGACGTATTTTATATAATAAACAGAAAAATTGCAATAATTTAGAGAAATTTCTATCCAAATCGATTTGTAAGTTTTTGAAAAAGTAAACTTATTATCTAAAAGGAACTCTACATTGATCCTAAACTACGTTTAAGACCTTTATCTAAAAATTAATAAACAAATAATTCTATCAACATATGTTTAACGTTTATCTCTGTTATAAAAATGTAATATATTGGAGTCTTAATACTTATTACCAAATAGAGTATTTACTTATCTCGTAAAAAACAACAATACCTTCCCTTCTATAATAATAAAATAGAAAACCCTTTGAAGTCTTTACAAAGATGTTGAGTACTTACGAAAGTACTACCTCGGTACAATAAATTATGTTATTCTGTGATATCAATAGATTTGAAAGAGTTACGCTCTTGTAATAGAAGAATTTATATTATATGTTGCGTTTTCTTTGAAGAAATCTCTTTATAGAAAATCTTTGTACCTTTATAAGCTTTGGGATAAAGAAATTACTAAAAGTATTACTTTATAACTAAATAATTACATTATATTGTGGAATATTTGTTTTTTTGCAAAGATTTTTCGTACGACTAGTCACGAAATTCGTAATTGCTTTTTTTGTGTCATGTGAAGGTCAAATGATGATTGTTGTAAACCATGTAATTGTTATTTATTAAATGCTTATTAAGGCAAAGTTCATAGGGTATGAAGGTTTTAATAGAGATATTATTATATTTTATTTTATGCATTGTCCCTTGAAATAGAATCTTCTTCTTCTTAGCCTGTCGACTCATATTTTTGAGGACCAGAACTCGGCCACCGATATGGCGCTATCAGTGGCCTTGTAAAGGTCCTCGCGTGTGCAGGTGTAGGGACACGCACGGCAAGTTTGCCATTGAGTCGTGTTGGAAGGATCGGCTAGTCTGCGTTACCGATTTGCCGTCCGCAGACCATAGCCCAGGGTGCGCCGGGCGCATGCTTATTATGATACGCCACTCGGGGAGGCTCTGAAAAAGAATAATAATGTAGTTTACTAAAACACAGGTATTAATCACGTGTAAATTCATCTCTAGACTTCGGCCAGTGAAACCTGATCGAAAAGTCAAGGTAATATAATTGTTTTATAGTCGATCAGATCCTGTGTTTATAAAACTATGAATACAGGTTCAATTTAAAAAATGCTACTAATTATGTGCTAGTGATGTCTATTTTTGAAAAAATACTCTGGCTCTTAAATGTGGGTTGGGTTTTTTGCCCAAAGGATTCAACGCGTGACTCATTTGGAAATTGAGCAGATGATCAGAGGACGAACGTAGATCCGGCTTTGAACGTACTCACCTACCTACTTGTTTGGGAATTACGTAACTAAAAACACATGCTTACAACTTCAAATCAAATGCCATATTTATTTAAATACACTCATTTACATCAAATTTCAAAGCCAAATCGATTCCATAAAGTTAGAACACATTTTTGTTGATAAATTGACTCATTAATATATTAAAATGCAAACTAAGTTTCTGTTTGTCTTTAGTACAAAGATCTCTTCGCTATTGATTGATTTTTAAATTTACTTTTACAATAAAAGACGTTTCTCTTGCGGTTCAGTTGAAACAATCAATCTTGTTTCTTGTAAAACCTTTTTCATTTCTTCGCCTCATTTTGTTTGCATTTTTATGGTATTTTCTTAATCTTGATCCAACATTTTATCTGTAAATCAAACTAAGTTTGCTCTTAGTATTTTATTAAGATATCTATTTTCATTTCAGAATAAGCATTTTCAATATTAATTCGCCAATAATATTTGACATTGTAAATTAAGAGTGGTTTAGCTGGTCGAGTTTTATTCCAAAGTGTTTAGCTATGTGCGTTTGAACACTTTGTACTTTTAACAAGAAACAGGTGTACAGATGTAATTTACAATAATTCTTTATCATATGCGTCTGAAATTTCAAAACATTGTATCAAGAATACGAATATCTTTTTCTTTACCATATTTTAGCGAAAAGTATAATAAAAATTGTATGTAACGTTGACTGACTGAGTTTCTTCTCACGTATTCAAATGTTGATTTAACGTGAGAGACGCAGTATTTAACGGTTGCGCAAACAGTTTTGTGTATACGTGTTACGGTTAGACATACTAGTTGATCATGGGCATATTAAGAAGAAAGATACATATTTTGGGTCAATGGTGTTATTAAAATATGATGTTTTTTGAACTTTCAATTGTTATATCAGTAAATAGTCTGCGAAGTGAAAAAGCAAAGAATTGATCTATAAGATCATAATGCAGAGTAAAGAAAAACGTGATGATTTTAGTGCGGAATTTTGGTACAAATTAACCTTTTAAAATAAACTCTTTTTAGAAAAATCGACGTTTATTTTATCATTAGAATAAGTTGTGATAAAATCAAAAGAATATGGAATAACAAAAAGCATCTTTAAATAAAATATTCGTCGAATAATGAACCACCCACGTCTATTTTTTGAAGCATGCAAAAGTATCTTTTTAAAATAAAGACCTTTCTATGAATTTAAAACAATTCTTATTTAATTTTGTAAATTAAGTTTGGCAACAACTTGCTTAGCTTAGCACTAAAATCATTTTATAGCTTATTTAACTTGACATTTTCATAAATTGATATTCGTAAAAGAAGTTTATTGTAGAACCCAATTTGAATTAAGAGTTTTATATTTATTCTAAATTTAAAAAGAAAGACTAAGTCTGTATACCCAATTTTAGTAAGGAGGTTTAATATTTATTCTAAATTTAAAAAGAAAAACTAAGAGCCAAGTGATGGATGTCCGTTATAATTGAGTCCGACGAAAATCGGTGCGTTTAAAAGGGAGGGAATTAATTGTGGAAAACTGCCTACTTACACCTACAATACAATGTATAAATCCAAGTAGTTCGTTCATTTATTTGATTACTTTATGAATATCGTCTCACAAACTGACTCACAAATGTTGCCAGGTGAAATCCTTTACAAATCTATTGATATCTCAAAGTATATAGAATAAACAGGTACTTACACCAAGTTTCACTTAGCGGGCTTTATGTAAGTGACGAAGGGAATGGGGTGAGATGGTAAAGTCAACAACATGTTTTCTTAGAACGACCTTCTTCTGACTTTTACAGATTTGCGAATAATGGCCACCCTTCCGGGAAATATTTTCTTCGGTGTTGGTAAAGAAGCAGAATTCAAATTGTTTTTTACTGATTCGTAAAATTAGTATGAATATTAAAAACGTAGTACATTTTTACCTATGTTTATTTTATTATTTTATTTTATTTTATTGTAGTACATTTTTACCTATGTTTATTTTATTCGTAATTCATATGCAAAATGGATTACATTTTATGGAAAATAGAAAACTTTAAAATCATGTCTGGTGTAAATGAGATAATTTTATAAACATACTCTTTTAATTCCTAAAATGGATGAGTTAAGGTTAACAGTTTTGGGATTACCTAGCACATAAATTAATCAGCAGATTTCGTGTACACTTACTTACAAACTACAAGTAAATAGTATAAAATGGATTCAGTGAGCGGTCCTTTATTCCATCTTTAGTTACCACCCTAGAAACTAATTGTAAAGGTTGCTCTTACCAATTTGTGTTACCTTTGATCTTTGAAATTAAGTTTGTTCACCGAGAGCCTTGAATATGAATGTGTTTTTGTAGAATTTCGTTGCCATGAACAATTTATTGTTGGTGAGGATTTTTGCTGTGCAGCACAGATAAATTGAACTCTACATGGTTAACCATCGTCCCTCGTGAATACATAGCTCAATTTGTGAGTTTACTTTGCCAAGGCACACTCGGTGCTATATATATTTGAGCTGGTATCGCCCGCGGCTTTACCCGTATGGATTCCGCTTTTATTGCGCTTCCTAAGGTGCGTTTTAGCTCTTTGTGATTTCGGGATGAGTATCCTAAATCTTTCTTCTATATAGGTTTTACTTTAATTACATAGAGATTAAACTAAAATAAAAAAATGCATAGGATTTTTTGTTGCATAATTTACAGGTCTTAATCGCGTAAAACATAATTATTATTTACCTCGACGTTTCGACCGGGTTACGCCGATCGTGGTAAAGAGAAGACGTCTTCTCGTTTAAAAAATAGGACTTTTTTGTCACTGACAATATTTTTTTAATTTCTCTATTCAGAATTATTGTTATGGATAATACCAATGAGAGGAAAGCCTTTCACGCATTTTAAAAATTTTATAAAAATATTTAACATGATTAACCAATTTGTTTATTTCAAATATTTGCTATCAAATCAATACAATTCTAATATTGCGTCGCTCCGACCGCACGCTCGAAACCGCTGCGATTTCACTGCACCACAGAGTCACGAATAGTCTAGAACAGTCTATAGCAATTAGTCGCATAAATGGGCCACCACACGACGCATCTAACACATCATATTTCTCGTCACGTATTGGGTTACTGTTCCTTTGTTACGTGAGCCACTTTCGGTGAGTGAATAGTATCAAGGACCGTTGTGTGATTGGAATATTATTAATTATTTCTGTACGCATATTTGCGTCCGATGACTTGATTGCTGTTGTGGAAATTTGAACGATTTTAATCGATGCTGATGTATGTGAGTAATGTCTGTGTCTAAAGATTGAGAGGTCTGTTTAAATTGTTGTTGAGTGAACAGATGACATGTGGAAATAACGTCAAAGCCGAGGTATGTACGTAGAGAAGTTTTTTAGTAACATTTAACTAACTTTTTAATACATCCCCATCAAAAAGAAACTCTATTTTTGCTTTCTTTTATTTCTAAAAAGAAATCAAAATAATAACATATTTCCTAACTTCTTCAGCCTACTATGACTTGTTACTGCTTGTACAAACACTTACATTTTATTTTTATGTTTCGATTAAGCAATATATTAAAATGTATGTAACAATTTTCAAATATATACAAACTTGTACATATTAGTGTCTTAAATTTTTGTTTGTTTAACATTAATGTCGAAAATGAAAGCCTAAATATGAAATAGAGTATGAAACAGTAACATGTGTGTAACTTTATGCTTACTATACACGAACGCAATCAAATGAATTTGTTAAACGTTCCAATTATGCAAAACTGTTGGTTATTACACTAGTTGTTATTTTAATATTGTATATATTAAATATTTTAAAAATGTTCTCTTTTTATGTAAGTTATTACAACAAAAAAGTACGTGAAAACATACTGTACTACATATGGGTTTAAAAGCAAGACATGAATATAAATTAAACACCTACTATGTATTATACGAGTAGGTTCTTGATATCTAATAAGTCATCTTAACAACCACTTAACCAAATCTTAAAAACTTAGTCAACTAAAAACTTTACTAAAAGAAATTATTGTTGGCAAATAAATTATAACACTAAATAAATATGTAATTAAAACAATAGTGAATATAAAAAAGAGGATCATAGATATAGAGATACATTAGAGATAGAACCATGACCCAATATTGCTCGCTCACTAAGCCTCGATTACACACAATGACAATCTATAACACGCGTAAACTACATGTTTATTGGTTATAATTAAACGCTATCAATGTATTGAGATTCGAATCACCAGAATAACCAGATTGCAACCAAACAAATAGTTAAAAGCTAAAAATAAATAAGGTTGCATGCAAACATAACATTACGCTAAACCGTGGAAATAATTACCATAGATAATTTATTTTTATTTGTTAATTAATCTTTAGTTAAGTAATAAAATTTAAGTATTCTGTAACGTTTCTATATTTTTACAAAAGCTTGAGCTCACGCAATGGTTGGCGCCGGTCCAAGATAACTTGCCAAGGTTCAAAGACATGGGACAACTTTTTATTCTTGGTTTTAATGCTAAAATTCTCCTTGAGATAAGGCTATTAACGACACTTGAAAGCAAACCTCATTTATTTGCGGAAGACAGTACACTCTACATTTTTAATTCCTCAGCGGGAGATTTCTTGGTTTCAATTATTTTTACTTTTTTTGTATTAGTTGTATTGTCACGAGGCGGCCCGAATAAGCGGGATTTGGCAACAGTTTTCCTTGTAATTCGTTTCTATTGTATTTTTTAGAAGTTTCCAACTAATAGACATTTATAAAAGCTGTGTTTAAAAGAATATTTCTATCGCAATTTTCACGAAAAATTATAAAGCAAGCACAGTACAGTATTTACATATTATATTAAATCGTTCCATACTTTACATAGCAAAAACAGACCAGTGAGAAAGAAATTCAAAAGGAAAAATTTAAATAAACTCGTAGAACTAATTTGAATTTCACTTTGTAATTCTTCTAAAAACATTTATACTCTTTGTTGCAACATAAGTTTTAGTAAAGTTGAAAACGAATTAAACGAGAGATGAATTTTAAATAGGTACCGGTTGGAAACCACAAAACAAATGATGACAGTAAAAATTCAAAGGCAGTCAGTTCGGAGGACTCTTCCTCGCTGGGAGACTCTTGAATCTTTTTGTTTTGTTTGTGACATCTCCCCGAGGGGCATCAGTTTCTCTTGTTCGGGATAAACTTGGCTCAGATAAATATTAGATAAAATTCTCTTTGCAAATGCGCTTCTATTGAAAATATAACTTTTGGCGGCCAATGTTATACTTTTGCAAATTTTCTCCGAGCCAAATTGCGGCCCAAATGTCGACGTCATTTCAAAAGTATCTTAGAGAATTTCTATTATTATTATGTTTACATTTAATTTACCAAAAAATTAAAACAGAAAGTTTTCCATATCACTTCTCTACTTGTAGTTGAATATTGATCAAAATTTGTTCTTCGTACGTTGCATAAATTTCTATTGTCATGTTATAATTTATAGTTCAGTAAAACAAGACACATTAACCCATATTGAATAACTGAATTGAATTTTAATAGCGTTCTGCGAATTAACGCTCCAATGCGCACATTCTTCATGCGCGTGCTATAATATTGTTATTTATTCTTAGAAAATATTTACTAAATAATTACTATTAGTAATTTATCGAGTTAAAATATTGAAACATTTCTATGCTTTTACTCACTGTATTGTATATCTATTTAATCCTATAATAAGATGAATGAGCACTATTGGTTTAGACTTTAGACATACATTTGTACTCCCGTTCCCGAAATATACTCTGGAGATTTCAATGACAGTTGTAATGTAGTAGTTTACGGGGGCGAATCGATCAAGCTAGGTTTCATTTCTGGGAAAAATAGTTTTTTCTATTTTTAACCCCCGAAGCAAAAAGAGGGGTCTTATAAGTTTGACGTGTCTGTGTATGTGTGTATATGTGTGTGTGTATCTGTCTGTCTGTGGCATCATAGCTCCCGAACGAATGAACCGATTTTAATTTAGTTTTTTTTTAATTAGAGAGGACTTACGTGCGAGTGTTCTTAGACATGTTTGATTAAAATCAGTTGGTTGACCCGTTTAAAAGTTATGGGGGTTTGAAAGGAATTGCGTTGGGGGTTTTTTAAATTTTTAATTTAATAGATTATCGTCCGAGCGAAACTCAGTCGCTTAGTTACCAACTTACGATTACAATTTCTTATGATGATATTACAATTGGTTATGTAAATACATATTTCATATCATTAACATTCAAAATTTTGGTAAAACATAATCATTATTGAGTGAAAATGGTATTTGTATTAGATGACGCGAAGATTCTCCGCGTGAGAAAGTATCTCTTGTTTCACAGATTTCTAATGCAAATATCAATAGTTACCGAGTCGAACTTTCTAACCTGTCCATGGACTTTCACTGACTATAATTTTGTTAACCCTAAAACAATTAGTTTCATAAATTAATTACGTAATCTATGCGTGCTCAATTAAAAGTTTACCAACATAACCGAATACTCAAAATGTTTTGTACATTTCGAAATAATCACAACAATACGGAGATTTGGTGGAATGAGGGAACTTCTTTTTTATTACAATTTTATGTAATAGCTAAATACAACCTTCACTGCCTCATTGTTTTAATGTCAAATGTTAAATAATTTGGCGGTATACAGGATGTGACTTTATACCTCACTACAATTAACATTTCCAAATATTTAGTGTCGACATTTGCATCGAGATTTCTATTGAGTTTAAATAACGTATTGAGTACCTAGTTATTTCGCTAGTAGTGGATTCCTTGGCAAAAAATAAAGAACAAATAGTTCACTCTCATATGGTACGGGAGTCGTATGATTTCCGATATTACTTTTATGAGTCTGTAATGATATACCGCGTAGACTTTGTTTAACATTAAAATTTAAACACAATTTACGAAGTTATAGGTTACATAAAATACATATTATAATGAAAAAACATGTTTAATCTTTGATAAACATCAAAAATAAACCTAGACTTACAGAGTCATGCAAAATAAACACACGTTTACAATTCCAAAAGTCATGTATTGAAGAATACTTTGAGTTCAAACCGCCCGCGCCTGTATTATACGAAGCCGTAAGATGCAGGCGGAATATTATGGTAATCTGTAGTCACATCACCACATACAGCTACATTTTGAAGTGGAAAATCCCAATCCTTGGTTATAAATTCCATATTTATGAACAATACGATATAAATATTTAAATTTAACGTTTCATAAACCGTTAGCATTTAAAAGACCTTTTACAAACGAAAAATAAACACCCTTAAAATACTGAACTAATTCGAGAATAAGTACTGAAGTATTTAAGGGATGTATTCAAATAACAAAGTTATAAAATTATGCAAATTGTAAAATGAAGTAATTACTGGAGGGTAGTTTGAATTTTTAAACAAACGTCCGAGCTTCGGGCGGGTCGAAGGAATCCGACCGAGGAATGTCACTGTCGTAGTTATTGCAACCTTTTAGAGTTACATGTTGGATATTGTGTGGGAGCTGGGGTATTTTTGATACAATAAAGATTCATGAAATTCGTTCCAAAATATTTGATAATAGTTATTTATGGTACAAGCGAGTTAAGTTGGTGATTACTTCCGAGGCGCTATTGAGGCCCGAGCCGTCAGGCGAGGGTCAGAAGATAGCCGAGGATAGTAATCATCAATACACGCGTGTACCATACAACGTTTTTCAACACATTTGCGAAGAAATTATCATTTTTCGCTAATAAATAAACAGTTTTTCTATTCGCGCGCATCCAACACAACAATGGTGATCGGCCAAAGACTAAAAGAATATACTTATTAAAAAAAAATAACGAATGAATGAATGAATGGAATCGACCATAGACCTACCAAAAGTAAGGAAACATAGTTGAAGTTTGTTTTTAAAATGTATGGACACATTTTTTTTGGTATCGAAACTTTTTTAAAATAAAAGCAATTTAAAAAAACAATCTATGACTCACTTGTGAATCAAGCGTGTCATTATTCAACTGTTTTTGCACAAATAAGAGCCCCTTTATGAGCAAGTGTGTTGAAAAGTAAATTTTTTTTAAGTATTTCAGTAAACGCTATAATATTTCTATACTAAGCATTCTTCTTCTGTTTCCACCTTGTTTCCTACTTTCTTTCTTATTCTTATATTAAGGCATATTTGTATGGCAAACACTTAAGACACTTCTAAGGTCACTTGCTTAGAGACCCTTTAAAAATAATTATCTTCAATAACGTCTCAATAATTGTATCTTACAAATAAATACATTTATATTGACCGACGCGACATAAAGGCGACACGACACGACGTCACCCAGTATGTCGAAACTTGCCACTTCATTGCGCTCGACTAGACTTCATGAATCATTCACGCATGCACAATATGCAATATTCTACAAACTTATTTCATCGATGACTAGCATATTTGTATACATTGTTTTAGTATTGCAGTCCATAAAAATGTTATTTACACCTCACGCAAAAGAAGAGGTGATATATAAGTATATGTATAATATTTTAAATATATACAATTGCTTGTTACTTCCAAATGGTAGAACCGATTTTTGGTAATTCTTAATTTGATCATGAGTGTTCATGAACAAAATCTATAATTTATGTATTTTTCATCCAAAAGCTTATGTATTTTGACGTTGTAAATATTTCTAAAACAGAAGAACGTATATTAAAATAAAAACTGTTATTTTTGTAAAATTACTTTAAAAAAGCCACAAATTCGTATTTTCTTGTTACAATAAAAAATCTGATAACACAAAGTTACAAGGTAAACAATTTCCAAAACTTTTACATCACAAAACGGGCTTTCTCGCCAACACGACTGCAGGCACGTTAAGCAATGAGTAATTTAATATTTTGCAATTTATAGCACATTCATTCTAGGTGTGGTATTTTAATAGCAGTATCTCAATTTAGTCGGCAATGTTAACATTGAATTTTATAAAGATTTATACATTAATCTCTTTTCATATTACAGCGAGCTCGTCTCATCTCAATATTATATGAAAATGTGTACTTGAACGTCACTCGAGTGCTGACTATATTAAAATTCTTTAGTTCAACCGTCAGATGGTCTTAGTAATATCTCTTTTATAGCTGGATCGACTTAATCTATTTACGTATCAGCTAATATGTGTTCGACGTTTTTTGTTTATAATTTTTAATCCAAGTTGAAAGTTTTAACATCCTAGTAATCATAATGTCTAAAACAAAAATTTAAATTATAATCTTTTGTCGTTATGTCATTACATGTCATGACCTTATGCGCATCAAGTAAAATATATTTAATCAAAATTAATGGTCAATATCTAAGTTTAGTTAGAATACGTAATGCCCCAATGTCGGTAAGGTCAACTGAGTCATCTAGCGAACAGGTTAAGTAACATCATCGAGTTTATGCGAAACTAACTTCAAGTATGACGGAGTGTGACCAAAATTCAGCAGTTTCATTAATTTATCTCGTTCTACTTACGGCGTTGTTCCAAACTAAAGAGTAACTTTGATTTTATTCTCCGTATACTGACTGTTTCATCAAACTTCACCATCTTTATTTTGTTTACGTGTCTTTTAAATCTATTTTCAGCCTTTAAAGTGTTTGTTTATCGAATACCTACGTCACTTCTCGTTAACTTATAAAAAAATAACAACAAAATGCAAATGAAAAAGTTTCTCAATTTAAAAATAAATGAAGCATAACAGTGTTCTATTTTCAAACTACCAGGAAAAAGTTTAAAGTTAGAAAAAAGTTTCAAAAACTAAGAAAAAAAATATTTCCACTTCAGTAAAAAGTTTTTAATGTAGTACGGTGTTCGTGAATAGTAGAGCAATGCAACACTCGACAGTTTCGCTACTACTTATTCGATAGCACTTAACTTGTTTGGTTTAAAACGAAAATCATATTTAAGAGAAAAACTCCGTTGAAACTTCACCTGTTAGTTACCCATTTTACTGAGTTAAAGGAAAAAGTCGGACAGGAGCAAAGTTTTAAAAGGCTAGCGGTCGGAAAAGTCGATTAAAGTTTCAGGTGTTGAATTAGACCGCTTCGCCTCGCTGTTTATGCGTCGAATAGTTTGTTTGGTTGCATAAATTAAATACACAAATAAATGATTTCAACTGTGTCATTTTTTGGCAAAACAAACTTTAAACATATGGTAATTTATACATATAATTGGCCTACAATAGTTAAAAATATCGATGAACAAAAATACGTACCGAAAAACAAATAACCCCTTCTCTAGTCAGTTAAATAGATATATGAATAGTTTGTGTCACCTTGTAAAATAGAGTCACATTAAGAGATTACTTGAACCATGAAACAGTTCATAATTAAACAAGCAGGTGACATTTAATTACATTTACTCACTTTTACATAATTATATGGAAAGGCAACTTCAAACGATAATGGCCTTTAATAACTTTGAAGAAGGTTGAACCTTCGTAGAACCTTACTGGGATTTATGTTTAACAAGATTTAGATTAGTGTTATTTAAAGTAAAACAATTTGTTTTCCTGAATCTAATAATCGTAATTTAATTTGGTATTTTTATTTTTATATACGAAATTACATTCCAAAATTCAGCACCCTCCTAAATTAAAAATGTAAATAACAATATTCAATCAAACAAATGAATGCGAAACCAAAAATGAATACAATAATTTCATTTCGAATGGTAACAATAACCGTTGGTAAAATAACAACACGAGAAGAAATGAACGCGGTGATTTGCGAAAATAATTGGATAGAAGCAGGTGGTGCCGGAATTTCCTCGTCCATTGTCAAGCGTTTCCCATTAGCCGGTGCACGGACCCCGTGACGAATCGAGAAACCCACAAAGCGGTACCTACCCATCTATAGGTACCCTTCTATAGGTATAGTCATGGTACGAAAACCTTCGTCAGTTTTTGAATTTATTCCTTCTTGTGTCATAATCTCTTGGTACCTTTTGAAACTAAACTAAACACTAAGCAACTGCGTATAAAATTATACTAACATTTTGAAAACTAGTATAAAATAGTACCATCATCATCATCATTATCAGCTCATATAATGTCCCCACTGAAAGACTCGAGCTTACCCTGAATTTCACCGTAATTCGGGGTTAGGCCTTAGTCCACCACGCTGGCCATGTGGAGGTTGGTTGGCAAAATAGTGTAGTCATTTGAACTAAGTCTAGCAACGCAATGCGTTATTATACTCGTACTCAATCAGTGAAACAGATTACCGCAATACTGAGCAAACAAAATGAGTTTTTAAGGTGACGAACCTTTACTTACCCTGACTATACACAGTGGATACTCAACTCGCAGTGCCGGGCGTCTGCTCTCCTCTGTTAATGACATTGGAAATCGGCACCGTGACTGCACGCTTTTTCGTAATCATAGACTTCAATTTACTGGAACAAACGAAGCATCGGGAAATTAATTAGTGAGGAACAAATACAAGATTTCACTGGCTAACGAATATTTTGTTTACGTGAATGGTCTGTGTTGTGTTTGTGGGTCAGGTCATAAATGACGGGCTGTGCGGGTTCGATACCTGTGTGTGGTAAATATTTGTGTAATCCACAAATGTACTTATGATCTGGAATTGTTTGAATGAGGGTTTACGTAGTATGTGATATTGTGAATACGAATAATCAAGCAACGCAGTAAATTTGTTAATAAGATGAAGTAATTGTAAATAAATATTTTTATTCAAAACCTAATTCCTTGTTTGTTCATCAATAAAACTACTCAACAGGAACTCGTTGTGTAACATTTAAATTAAGACTGACACAATTTCTTATAGTCCTTGGCAAAGTATCTATGTAAGTACGTGCATGTGACCGAACAAAGAAACAAAGACTCTACAATTTTTAATTCCGTTTAACTTTATGATACTTAAAAATTAGAATAATAATCGCTTTGTGTGAAACATTTTTATAAAAGAATATTTCACATCTTTTGAAGAGAGCTTTGAGGTTTTTCTCTTAAGAAAATGTTTCGTTTTAAGCTTATTGGAAATGTTAATATTACTTTCGACGTTTTGTTTGAAGAGAATTCTTTGTTCTTATTTTAGAACAATATCAAATTAATGTTAAAGTAAACACCAGACCCAGATTTGTTGATGTATAAAAATCTTGAATATTTTGTTGGGTTCTCAATATTGTTGATAATCTAGATAGAATTTTGAGAAAATATTACTTCTTTATGAAGAGATTTTGATACCAACCGCAACGTGATTTTTAATTTCGAATTCTTATGTAAGTTGATTAGACGCTCTCTACTCGTATGAGAAAAACATCGCTAGGAAATCAACATAGTTTTCATTTAAAGCAAATTACTTTTGCTTACAATGTTAAACTATTTTGTACATAATATCAATAAGTATGCAGAAATGTAATGTCGATTAGAATCGAGTTGTCGTAGCAAGTTTAGATCACGATCGAGCGTGGTATGCCGGAGTGGCAAGGCGTGCCGAGGTCGCCAGCTCACAAAATTGAAAGTATAACCAGAACTATTATGGCAACTTCAACGAGACTGGTTTTTATGCATTTATCTGTACAAAATTGTATTTACTGTGATTGTATAACAAATCTAGATCTTGTCTCTGTTTGCGATAATATAATATTTGTTGAAAGGCGTGGTGGTGTGCAAACAGCGGGCGCACGCATTCAATCTTGATAAACAAACAACACGTTTTATTTTTACTATCTAAATAACACTTTTTGCTTAATGCTATGAACCTTTATTGGGCTGTTGAAGTGAGCAAAAGCTTTTCACGTTGATTATACTCGTATTATCGTTATATAATTTTAAACCTTTTACTACATTCACTACGGGTTTGACAGCATGGCATAACTTGTATGAACTCCTATCACATGCTCCTATTTCACCCCTTCACGAGTGGATTTTCGTTTAAAACTTTGCGTATACAACCTTTTAATAAAACTGTCAACGACACTCCATGTTTGAAATCAAGGGTGGTTTTTGTTGTTACCTATACATAAATGTCGTCACATATTTAATATAATAAAATGGTTTCCATTCAGGAGTCGCGAAAATATCAACAAAAATCGGGAACGCGTTCACAAAATACCTGTATTAGCTATTTCTAATACATTACGGCAATTTCGATATTTCTCGTTACCTTTTCCTTAAAAATAGGGAGTAATTTTTTCCTCCATTTACCCTGCAATAAAACGGCGCAAACTTAGCAGTTTACCTTTTGCTAAGGTATAATTTTATTATTAAAGAACAGACTGTTACCTACTTTATATCAAAGTTAGTAACAAACGCAAGGCAAATGGTTTCCGCCCGAGTAACCCGAAGAACTTAGCTAAAAATATTTTCGGTATGTTTCACAAATGGTTAAAGATTTATAACGATTCGCGGTGTCGACGCCGACGCAAGGAGAGGGCGGATACAAAAGTTTTCTTATGCGGTGCTATAACTCTAAAACTTAGCTAATATTCAAGCGGTTATAAATTACTAAGATAATGTTCTTTACAGATTTCATTAGAGGGATCATGAAGGCTCTGGAATTCGACTGAAACTTTTGACGGCACTAAAATGCAGACGGCCTCTAATAAAATTGAAAATTATAGCATGTTTTTATTCATGTAATTTAACATAAGGTCCAAGGATTCCTTAATTTATTTGACCCGAGCCAAATTAAAATTAAAACTCCACTTGTTAGATATTTTGAACTTAATTTAGTGAAATATTTTTATCTCTCATATTTTAAGTCAAGAGTGTTTTTAATTTTTTTATATTCAAGGAGGAAAATTTGTTCATAAATCCAAGAAACCGAACAAGTGCAAGAGAGAGGAACCTCTAGGGTCTCATATTAATTTGATTATTTACGTAACAAATTTCATTACTTTTTATTTTTCCCATACCTTTCTGGCCTAAGTATTTAAGTAATTAAATTCCGGCAATCATTAAATTATATTCAAACATCAAAGGACTTTAAAGTTAATACATTAAAATCGATGTTACCAAAGTTGCTCCAAATTTCGCATTCAATCTTTGTGTTAATAAATTCATGAAATAATAATGAATAACTTTAAAATTGTGTTAAATATTGTAATGTATAGGTTTAAGATGGTAATTAAATATTGATTTTTGATGATTAAAGTATCCAAAAGTCAGAAATGTTCAAGAAAATTGTAACCACCACGACAAAATCCGTTAAAGCAGTTTTATTTCAGTGGTGGTTAAAGTTATTATTTGTAATATTCATTATCAAATGGCGTTGAGGGCGCGGGAATCACTGAATAGCTTTTACCTTTCACATTGGCGTGAATCCAATGAATGGAGTAGAGCGTGCTTGTTCTACTAATTGGACCGGCTCGGTTACATTAATTTTACATAATTCGAAACTGTTATAAACGTTAATATCGCTGTGAATGTGAAAACTAAATTATTTCATTCGTTCAACTGATATTTATATCAATGTGTTTATAAAACTTTTGTGATAATCAATGTTTTATAATGTATCAAGTACTTTATAATAAAATTTAAATTAACATATTTATGTGATCTGTGGTTTGAAGTTGGTCTGTACCGTCTGTTTCTTGGATTCGACAATATAAAAGCGTACATATTTTTTTAAGTGCGGTTTATTAATAATTGATTTTAACAACAGTTCAACTTCGAAGTTTGGATAAACAAAATGTTTGTTGCAAAACGTTGTAGGTTTTAATTTTTTTTACACATCTCTCCGTTAAAGTCCGATAATGGGTATATCAATCATGGGTATATCGCCCTATGAATCAGCCCCTTTAATGTCCCTAATTCCCATCAAATTACCAAAAACAAAACCGCTCCAGATCACTACGCTTTTCATACATCAATATTCTAGAACAATTTTACATCCAATAAGACCTAGTAAATACGTATAAATAGATCATGACAGCGCTCGATGAAGCTGCGTCTGTACCAGAAGGTTATCAAGTGACATTTGCTTGTTCCGCGAGTATATTATTATTTTGGCACTTGCCATTTTGAACCGGTCCCGTGCGGCAGCCATCTTGGATTTTTGTTACCCATCTCACGGGTCAAGAGCCTCATGCTTATTGGTATGGTTGATGTTTAATTAGTAGAATTAAGGAAATTATTATGAATGTTTTGCATCTTTATTGATCACTGAAATTGAAAAAAATATATATAATCACTGCCAGATCTATGATAAAAAATGTGTAAGATTGACTATTTTTAGAAATTCACGAACTACAATGTAATTTATAAAAACAAAGGTCATATCGAATATTTTTTTTCTTAAATGTTTTTTACACAATCAAAGCATGTGTTTTAACAAACTTTGTACAGGATAAATAGTTAAGTTATTTTGGCTAGGTTATTTTGTACATAATTTATTTGAATAGTAAAAGATACATACCCGTATAACAAGAATTTAACAAAGAAGTTCAAGTATTTCGAATGACTTGCCATATTAGAATACAAGTTACAAAAAACCAACAATTCCTACAAAAATCGATCCGCGTAATGAATCACGCTGTCCATACAAAAGACATCAACGAGTATAAAAAAAAAAACAGCGGAATTAGTGAATTATTACAGTCATTAATTCAAACATTTCCTTATTTAACAAATCTATTGTTTCCAATTTCAGTGTTCCCGTGCTGAATTGGTGTTCCTTGATTACAATGACGTAACTTTTTCATAATTAAAAAACGTTAATATAAACATTTTTTTATCATTAATTCAATGTGTTGTATACAAGAATTGTCGGCGACCGAGGAAGGCCGAAGCGGAGTTAGTGAAAGTGAACCGAGGGCTGGTTCGTATGAGGTGGGGGGCGGGGAGGGGGGCAAGGTTGCAAACCGGCTCCGCGGGCGTAGTAACTATTTAGTAATCTGTGTCCGCGGGCGTGGAAACTGTTCATTAATCTGTGTCCGCGGTCATAGTAACTATTTATTAATCTGTGTCCGCGGGCCAACGTGCCAAACAACGTTGGGTAATAAGTAATAAGCATTGCATTAGCGGAGTAATGACGCGGTGATGTATGGTGCCATTGTCGAGGAGACATTTGATTGTCGGCTCGTTATTCACATGGGATTAATAAGCTTGGCTTAAGGTGACGAGTCTTGTAATTAGGCGTAGATATTAGGACAAGTGGTAAAGCAAATTTCGAATATAAATTAGCTAGATATATAATAAATAAAATAAAAAAACACGTGGTAAAGAATTGAATATAAAGTAATGATATAATAAAATGTAATAAATATTTCAAAATGTGACATTTCGATAAAATATTTATGAGTCGTATTTTATCCTACCAAAAACATTTTTCAATTCTTGCAAATAAAAAATGGTTGTCCATTTTATGATATTTTAACGGCATAATTTTATAATTCATAGAAGTATTGTGACAAAAGGTTATATAAATGTTATTTTTGGTTTTTATTATTAGTAAAATGTTCAGTCACTTTTCAACTGTTATTCTAATATCATTACTATTTTTAAGTTAAAGATTTTTGGTTAAAATTTCTCTCACTTTGCGACTATAAATGCGTATTGTCAGTCCTATTATTACACAATATACAAAACTATTAAACCACTTATTATAGTAACTTGTTCCACAGGCTTGTAATAATATCTAAACTATTCATATAATGATCAGATTAATTAATTAGATTGTAACATTCAGAAAGTTCTTAACCTACATACTAGTTATTCTTGAAATAAGGTCGTTTCCGTTAATATTTTCCGCAGAATTCGAGTGCGGATGTTTGAGTACTTGAAACTTGGCTCCCGCTCGCGTATCCACTCGAAAACGAAAGCGTTTGCCAAAATAAACTAATACACTGTGTAAATATCAATTAACATCTTCAGTACTTGATACTCTCGATGACTCTTAAAGTTTATCAAGTTTGTTATGTTATGTAAGTTTATATGTAACTATTGAAAGGTTTACTTCAAGATATTTATCACGCTATACACATTATTTTGTTCAGGATAAATATGTTTGTAAAAGTGTCTTTCATGCAAACAATAATTTTATCACAACTTTTCTCGTTGTTATAGAAACGATCTAGTACACTCGTACTACGAGTATAATCGTTAATTATACAATAGCACCATTTTAAATAAAAACTAAAAAAACATTAAAATTAAATACTTATAAAATATAAACTCCGATTCGCAACATTGACCTCAATGTACCAATCTTATAGATCCGGAGCAACAAAACTCGAATTATTGCTTTTGATATAAATCAGATAAGAAGTCCAAACAAAAAGCAACTAAAATATGATCACGAAACTTACCTCGTTGGGCAACAGAAACACTGTCCAGGGAGTCAAGTCTGCTATTTGACATTATTTGATCTGACATTATAGAGACACCTTATCGAGAGTGTCATAATTTTATATTCTGCTAAAATTTGTTAATATGGATAGCCATATTAATAAATTTTAGCAGAATATCAAATTTCTCAAGGTCTCTGTTCAAATTCAAATATAGAGTCACCATCTTTTCTGTACCGGTGGCAGCGTCACTGTAATCGCATCTATTGGTTGTCTGTTTAGTGAAAATTTTGATTCAAAATGTCAGTTTTCTGTGCCAGCGGCTAGAAGCTACTATGCTTCCGCTTTTGGCCGCCAGTACAGAAAACTTGGTGACTCTTTAAAAAACCTATCAATACAGTTTTGACAACCATTGAGCTACGTTTAAAGGAGAATACCAAAATGACAGATATTGATATAAACATACCTTTGGCTAGCATTGTCACAGCATTATTGTTAGCAGACTTGAGGCTCAGGCCCTGTGAAATAATACCATTGGCATTACTTTGGTCCTATCGGACAATTTATTACGCTCCAGTTATGTGGCTCGACGTGCGCGCTCGCTCGGACAAATATTGCATTTCATTTTGTATTAGGTCATCGAATAATGGAATACATTTTGAAATTATCTATTACCTGTGCTACCTAAGCTTAATTGGTTGGGTATTGCATGTTGTAGATAGATAGATGCCTCTAGCTAGAGATATGGTGGTTCTATTTGCTCGGTCCAATATTTTACAAAGATTTGTATGTCACTGAGTTGAAATTTGTCACTTGGGGAACAACGAGAAAGTGTTGTTTTTTTTTCACCTTTATCTGTGCTGTATTTGATTTATTTACATAGTATATGAAAGAATGGTCGCTAACACACGTGTTCCGATGTATATTTCGGCTAAACTATCAATTATTATTACTAACTTATTTTGTGTTAATATGTGCAATAGACGCAATAGACATTAGAGGTGTTTCGCTTTTTACTAAAATAAAACAAGTTATGTAGGCGCTTATGTATATAAAACCTAGATAAAAATAAATAAAACAATAAATTTATTCTCAAATTGTTTTCGTTTTATTTTAAATATGAGGGTTTGTAATTATTCAATTTATATGTAACTTTCATATCCCGCCCGCGCCGGGATAGTGCGAGGGCGGATCAAACGCTGCTAAATATTAATATGTGTACGAAAATATGTTTTAGTATGATAACAAGTTTTGAAGAATAAATTGAATATATGTTTGTTTAGTACTTAAATATAATATTATCGCAATAAACTTAATAGCTCTTAATGACTGATGCAGGTTGGCTCTACCCTTCAACTACACTGCTTACCTATATAAATATTTATTAATAAGTAATTATTATTTTAGGTAATATTACATTTTACACAACACTATTAATAATGCTATTAAATATCGCGAATACATTTCGTTACAAAATCGCAAAATTTAACAATAAAACTGCAATAATTGCGTACATTACAATGTCAATCAAATGGTATTGAGACAGAGATTGGTAATATAATAGTCACTCAAGGCACATCAGTTATTACTACGAGTACGTAGTATAAAATAAAGTCGCTGTTGCTGTCTGTCTGTCCTTATGTACGCTTAAATCTTTAAAACTACGCAACGGATTTCGAAGCGGTTATTTTTATTACATAGAGCGATTCAAGAGGAAGGTTTTAATAAAAAAAAACCTGCATTCCCACGAGAGCGGGAACCACGCGGGTGAAACCGCGAGACGCCGCTAATTATTTATATAGTCGTGATTGTAACACATTTATTAGTACAAAGTGTCAAACGGACCTTCGCGGGGCTATTAACACGAAATATTACCTTGAATCATAATGCTCTTGACGATCTTCAGTTTCGACTGTTAATTTAATTATTATAAGCGTTATGACTGTGCCAAGGGAATTTTATTAATAGTACTTAAAACCTAAATAACGTTTAGGTTTTATTGCTGTGTCAGAGCTAACGACTAAGTGCGATAAGGGCAGATGGACATTTCACTGTTGAATTTTTTTACACTATTTTGGACAAATAATGGGTGGAGTTTTGGATCTAAATATTATATTTTAGCAGTTTTTAAGTTGTGTAACAGTAGAATCTATATTTATGTTAGGGTGAGCTTTTTAGGTCCAGCTGTTACCTGCGGTTTTACTAACGCAATTTTACTTGAATATTTGTTGGATTGTTGGATATTTCTGTTTATTTTTTCAAAGAAGGATTTCTTCGTTGTTATAACACAAAAAAAAACGTAAATATTAACTTTAATACTGAACTCGTTAAACAATTACATACAATTTAAACTGTTTTACATATTAATGATAATATGTAACAATCAATTAAATTTTCAATAAAGAAACAATAATTTATATTTAATTATTAACCTTTACAATAACATACAACACGTAATTAAATATGTTACAAATAGTCAAAATGGCATTCCATTGGCAAATTATAATATCAATTAAAATCCAATTATTAACATGTTTTGTAATGTTGTATAGTTACATTAATTGAACAACCTTGCCAATTGTAATTTTACATTTTTATGTTGCAAATAATATAGAAATTATCGACTGTTGTAATTGTATACGCGAAGGTATTTAGTGTTAGAAAATGCAAATAAAATTTTCTAACTAAGACTTGGAATTCGAACTATTAATTACCTTATCATGGTTATTACCACTCCAATTATTATGATTAACGGGATATTTACCATGTTTATTATTTAGTTCATCCGTGATCATGGCGCTTGTAACTATTTGATTTTTTCTGCTTTCTGAAATTACAAATCCTTTCCATTATAATAATGTAAATATCATTGTAATCCCATATCGACAATACCAGCTCACCACAAAACACCTAAATCTATAAAAAAAAGTCTATTAAGTCTCACTGGAGAGGAAAGACCTCCCTCCCTTCAAATCTTGTCTGCCATATTCTAGGAAGTATATGACCATCGTTTCCAAGAGCGTCAAATTCGTTTCGAGACGTATCGAGGTCAACCATGGTTATGCTAAAAATAAAATAAAAAGAAAACGTCAGAAATGTAAAAAAAAAAAATTACCACAACAAAAATTCGTTACAGTAATATTGTTTCAATAAAAGTACTTAATAAAGTATTATGATGTCAAAAAGACGTGTCTTTATCTCTATTATTTTAACGCATACGAGTACCTAAGTTTGTATACATAGCTGGCTATTCATACGATACTTTGACCGTGAGAATGTGTTGTAACCTGTACAATAGAGCCAATTTGAATCTGCCTCAGACATGCTTTGACTTACACTATCTGTATGCGAGATACCACACCGCTTTTGTTATGTTATAACAGCTAAATACAGAGTATTTGTTACTCTCGAACTCTGTAACTGCATGTGAAATTACGGATGTGCCTTTGTCTGTAACTGTTTGGGAAGTGGTATTTGAATCGTAAATTTAATTAGATAGTTTGGATGACAAGATTTAATCTGAGTTGGGAAAATTATTGTGTATTTTACTACGCAGTTTATCGGTGTTATTCTCGGTTTTTCGGCTTTTCAATTTAACAAATTTGTCTTACATAATGCCCATGTTATTTAGACAAATCCTCTCCAGGTATACAATCAATCTTCATGCCAAACTTTAATAAAATTGGTTGAAGGAAATATATATGAATTAATTTCGCATTAGTAAATATGCGTTAGATTTACATTTTGATTGTTAGTTTTACTTATGTTGAAAGCTGTAAAACCTTCACCATATCATTAGTGAATAAAAAATACACAATTAATAAACAATTTTAGCTAACTACTTTGACTCTATTCAAATATTATAATAAACATATATTATCAAAACAGTTTCTCAACATTTTCATTCAGCTATTCAATTTTCTCACAACAACCATATATTTTGCTTATTGCTCAATAAAAAATAATAGATCTAGAATACACCAAGTAATTGCTAGTTACATTGACGTGCACTGACTTAGATTTTATTAAAATTATATTACCAAGTTTGAGCATCTCATAATTACCTGGTTCTTGAATTAAATAACCTTGTTGTTTTAATTTGAACATCAAATTAACAAAAACGTTGGCTTATTAAAGTCGTTACTGCTCTTCTAATGACATTAACACAACAAATTGATGTTTAATTTGTTATTAATGCATTATTTATTTTTGGAATAATAAAAACATTTGCAATTTATTTTTCTAAGTTTATATGACCGCAAGTTCTTAATCATCGTCTAAACATCGAAATCTTGAAATAAATAATATATCACAGCAAATAATATTGTATATACCCCTTGAATATAGGAATAAATTGAGATAAACATATCCTAAATATGTTTACATTATTTTAATTTCACGCAATTGAAGTTTACATATTGTAATTTGTGTTAATATAATTGCATTTTTTTATTCAGTTAATACTGTAGAATCCAGTTACATAAGTCTAAAAACCATATGTTCAGTTACATCGTAAATGTTTGTAATAGAAAGAAAACCCTTTTTCCAGAACATTTTCCAAGTTTCGGTGATGTTTTCGTATCCGGCATTCCTTTGAACGTAACGCAATGTTTTGTTGTGGAGTGATACTCGTGCGTAGTAGAAACTGCCCGTCAGCGCGTAACGCGGCTTTCTCGAACTCCACACGTGACGTCACAACTACGTCACGATACGTTTCACTACCTCCAATATACCAAGAATAACCAAGAATTAAATGAAATTGAAGAACCAATGATTAGTAATGATTATAGACTCGCTTTGAGATTAGTGATAAGTGTAATTCCGCTTGAAGAATCCAGTTGAAGATTACAACACTGCACACTAAAATAGCCTCTATTTCCATTGAAAACTACCGCCATATTTCAAAAATTTCTAAGCAAAAGTGAACTAAAATTAAATTTTAAAGTTATTTGATTAAATAGTTGAGAGGTCAGAGTAGAGTTTGTAGCAGTAACATCTGTTATCAGACATCGTTTCCGTGTCGAGTTGCGATCTCGTCACATAAAGTTTGTATTGAGCGTGTCGAAACTTACCCGGGGACATTGTTAGGATATAATCTAGAACGGTATTGCTTCGCTCAATGGCCCCCGCAGAACTAATCAGCAAAGTTTTACGGGTACCTGACACCTCGTCTCGGGCTCCTTGATTGGGCACACTCAATTTTGGCCTTATTGATTACCTTTAAGGAGCTTATCTGCTGAATACCGTAACTCGACTATTTGGTAACGAATTCTCAGAATAATCAAAGTTTAGGATCCAGTACCGAATTCGGTATTTTGATTAAATAATTTACTAGTTTGAGTGAATCTTTATTAATATTGAAATAGCTCTAGTGTCCTGCGATGAATGTCGTACACAATTAGAATAATGTCACACTCCGGGATAATGTAATCTTATTCATGAAAAATTCAGAACCAAGCAGTTTTAGTAACCAAAAAAAAACTTATCTCCCTCTTTAAAATAAAATTTGTTTAGACATGGACAAATTACACACAAAACACATGTATCACACATTTACCACATCTAGTAATTTTATAAAAATGTACGTTATTGTACAGTCTGTTTGTGCAATTACATATCGTTTCAGTATCATTCGTTACATGTGGTTGGGTAACCTACTTTTTCCACGATATACGCTTTTTTCTTAGTGTTTTTTTAACAATTTATTCTTGTTTTGTTCCAGACGTGACTGCACTGCCGATATGGCGTAGACAATCAATGACTGTGCCAATTTCACTGCCAAAAATGGCTCTCCGCAGCAATGAGACTTTTGAGTGAACATTTTAGTTGACGTGAACGAATGGTATCCGATGATAAGGTGATTAAAATTGATGATATAAAATGGGGCGACGACGTTGGAGGTTCGTTACAATCGCGACGATCCTGTTATTTGTTATAAAGGACTCGCAGTGTCAAGGTGAGACTCATTTGTAATACTTTACATAGTTGTTATTTCATAAATTGGACTATAAATATTCATTTAGTCTATATTTGTTTTTTTTTTTTGCAAGTTATAAAGAAAAACAATATTGCTAGAATGATACAATCTTATTGTTTGTGAATAATAACTTATTTATATACCTTCTAGCTGTGTCCCATAGTGATGCACACAAATAATCCGATTATGGGGAAATTCGGGATTGATTAACTTCTAACTTAAATAGATACAGTCTCTTAGGAATAAATCAGTTTTTTTTCATTATAAAATCTGGAGAAAAAAGATTAATTTTCAATGGAATGTTATTATTAACAATGAAATGAAAACTACTTTCGAAAGACAAGTTTATTGGTTTAAGTGTTGATTTAACAACCCATTAAAATCTTAAATGCATCTCAACATCTGATATTACACCGTAAGTGTAAAAAACTTAATAAAATTAAGCGAGATCTTACACAAAGAGAATATAAGTAGACGTAATTAATTGTGGCACAAGCTTCTCATTTAAATATTATTATCATATAACACAAACACATATTTCTGGCAAGTGTGTAGCAATGTTCGTACCTGGCGCATTAACCTTGCTATATATGCAAAGTAGGCACGCACACTTCATCTAAAATTCATATTTTCACTGTCATTAGGTTAAAATTTGTAGGGCATAAAAGTTTCCTCGACACAACCACATGTTCTGCGGATTATGTTGTTGTACTTTAAACCTTATCATTATTTTTAAATTTATGTATGAGAGACCAATTTAGCATGCAGTGCAAAACCTTTTGTTAGGAATATTTATGAAATGGCTTTACCCTCGATTCTGTCCCAGGGTTTTAAGGTCAATCCGCATTATGGGAGTTCGCTATTTTCGCGTGTACTGTGACTAATAGGGATCTGTCGTCAAATTTACGTTTTAACGTTAGTAAAAAAAATATAATTTTTAGAATATATCCTTTAAAAATGTTGTGAAGTAATAATTTTCTTCTTTGAGATGTATAAAATATTTACAATTTCATAAACATACTAATACTCTTAGTACCAAAGTAGTTATCTGTGAGTATTAACTACTCTACCTTTTCCCTATCGTGGAAAAAGTATCAGTCTAAAAGAGGTTGAAACATTTTTATATAACACTAGTTTAATAAAAATCCGCCGTTCGCTATATGTAGTAGACACAGGAAATTTCTATTTAACGCTAAAGCTGTTCTACATGTAAATTTTACGCGGCGCTATGATTTCCCTTGAGAGATTTTATTTTATAATAAAATGAAAGATCGATACATTTGTCTCTATAAAACCTTATTGTTAAGAGTCTTTTTAATTTTAAATTAATTTTACATTTCTTTTTAATTGTTTTATCACTTCGTTTCGGAGGTAAAATACTAACAAGAATGTGTAACTGCTCTATTTCTCTTCCTTATTTAGCAAGAAATCGCTATAGTATCGAATGATTTAAGGAATGGGAAACACTGAGACCTAAAACCTAACTATTCTAATTTAGCGTTTATACCATCCCAAATCACAACAAGTCTACTAGATAAGGCTTCTATAAATAAGCGCTATTTAAACAACGTTAGTGTTATTATTTAAATACGCAAATCTAAATGTTAGGAACACTGGATTAACGTTTATAAATAGAACAATTTAAGAACATCAAACGTTCCCAAAATAGAGATTTAACCATAACCGTCGTATATTTAGGTATATAATTCCACAAATAAACCAATTTGACTTCATTCGAGCTATCCAACTTATGTTTAAATCTTATAATCGGCTTTCGCCCACACCGGTTCGCCCTTAAACTTCTGATGTAATATTATGCTACATTAAACACATATGGACATAAAATATTCTATCAACGTTTAAGAGATAGGAGAAGATTTAACGGCCTTTAGATGTAATAAATATAAAATAAAACCGCTTATCGGACTACACAATTGTAAAGCGTTGAAGCTGCAATGTATCACAGTGAAGAAAAAACGTTTGGAAAAACGACAAATATGCATTCGAGGCCTTGTTCTGTCGTGCAACAATAGCCTAGACCGAGTACAATAAAGACAAACCGTATCAAAATGATATAAAAGCCCATACTAGGACGGAGTGGGTGGCGCGCGCCCACGTACAATGTCACTACAAGTCGTCCCCTACCATTGTCCTACATGTTATGTTACTTGATTTACAATGTCCGGGAATAAAATATAAAATGTTTTAGCGTAGCAACAAACAAACATTGCAATATTCTTTGCCTTATATCAAAACTAAAAAGTATAAGCATATAGAAAGAATGATTTTAGTAATAGATAGTAGCATTGTATGTGCACTAATCTATACTAATATTATAAAGAGGAAAGATTTGTTTGTTTGTTTGTTTGTTTGTAACGAATAGGCTCCGAAACTACTGAACCGATTTCAATAATTCTTTCACCATTAGAAAGCTACATTCACCCTGAATAACATAGGCTATATTTTATCCCCGTATTCCCACGGGAACGGGAACCACGCGGGTGAAACCGCGGGGCACAGCTAATATTGTATAAAGACAGAATATTTATTTTAACTACTAGAGTCCAATAACTAAGGAAAGATAAATATGTTAGCGTAGGAGAAACCGTGGAGCACAGCTAGTCGATTATAGTCACTATATAAGCAGTAAACATAATCGTATTGTACTCGTATTAGGCATAAATATATACTTATAATAAAACAAATTAAAGAAATGTTAATAATCACTTCCACTTCTTATAAATAAACATTTCAAATAGGTTTTAAGAAGCACTATTTCTTCATTTAATTATATATATTTTACTCGGTAAGCCATGTTTACTATCATAATACATATTAATGTAATTAGCACACAAAGACTAGTAGCACATGTAATTGCAGAGTTTCTCTAAACAAACAATCTATAATTTTCTATTTTCACTCACATACAAATTGAAATGTTTTGTCAGTTTGTCTGTGTAATTAGTTTATTTTTCTGAGCAATGAATCATCATCATTATTATTGCAAGCAAATAATCATTCTAAGATCAAATTAATTAGTACTTATTGATTTGATTATGGTATTAAGACAAGAATATTGTCACTATCATACATTTAATGGTTTCGACTCATATCCGAACATAAATTTTTATTATTATATAAAAAAATGTATTGAGTTCTCCGATATTCATTTCACGTTCTATTTAACAAAACAAAACTGGTGTTGAATAATAAAATTAATCATAAAAAATAATCCAATCAGTTCCGATTAAAAAAATGTCTTCACATTCGCCAATATCCAATTGTTAGATTTTAAATTTCAATGAAATAAGGTTCAATAGTAGGGGTTTCACAGGACAGCTTTTACATGTTTGTGTTTAATTCAAATAAGGAACTGCTAAGAACAATTACTGGCAGTGTTTGTGCACATGGAGAACATACTTTGTGCTTGTCGAGTTTGTTATTTTAAACTGAGGTTTGACTAATTCCGTTTCTACCTAGTCCCAGACCAACCCCGTATATAGTTTTACTTATATTATCTTTCCTTTTCAGTAAGGTTCTAGAATAATAATGCCAAAATGTATGTAGAGTCATAACATATTATTTTTTAAATTATCCTCTGGAGAAAACTGGGACTGCATGTATGCATTTTTTCATTTTCGATTACAAAGGAATGGACTAAAATGGGACTAACCCATATTATAATATGACGTTCTTCCTTTGTCTTTAAAATTTAAGCCAAGTGGTAAATAAGATGGGATCATTGCAATCGGAACGTCGGCTAATCCTTTTCAATATGGACGATCGAATCATCCGATCATAGCGTCATAACTCCGATTCTATAATTAAAATTTGAATATTTTTTTATTGGTTTCCTCAACATTTATCATCATTAAATAAGATAAACTTTGTAATTTATGATCTATCGAAGGTCTCATGAGACTTTTGTGGTTAAACTCCAAAACATATTACCGAAAATAGAATAAAATATAATACAAAAAGTTTTATGATGTAAAAAAATACATTCTGTGAAAATTTTCACGTTCTTCAGAAACAATTTATAGTTCAGCACAGAAACTGGTCTCTTGGAAAATATCAAAATGAAATACGCGACTGACTTCATTACATCGCTCCGGCGTGCTATTTCTATTATTTTCCTCGTAAAATAACTTTAACAATATAGAGTTTTATTCTTTTAAAATACTAGTTCTATTGGAAGACTGTATCGATAGAATAGATGTGTGAACACTAGCTGAATCCGACTACTATCGACGACTACATGAGTATAAAAAAAAATTTAGTACTTTGAAATTATTCAAGTTTCAGTTAATATGTGATACAGTAACAAACTTAACATGAATGAACGTACAATAAAATGTTTAATTAAAGAGGTTGATAGAATATAGTTAGATCTATATAATCTACCTAAATCATCAATCTAGATAAAATGTTGATTAATAAGCGCTATTTACCAGCTCTATAATATTACATTAGCTAAGTTTTTATACAAAGAAAACGATTTTCGTACAAAGGTTAAAGATAAAAAGGGCAAATTAAGCCATTTAAGAAAATTACCAACTGTTAGGATGATAATAACGATAAAAATAACACCCTTCCGTCCGGAAGGGTGCCTTCAAATAGACAACGCAACGCAGCGCGCCCGTCGCCCATCGCCCTCATAAGTACTAAAATCGCTTACCAATTAGCACCGACTGCCCCGAATAGCAATATTCGTTGAAACAAACTATTGTCGTAACAAATTCAAACGTACGAGGGTATTGTTTACAATAATCAATTCGGTTTACCTTAATAACTATAGGTAGGTAATCATGAATATGGTTCCCTTCCCCAGGGCCTCTAGTCCAAACATTTACAGAGGTGCCTACGTGAGGGTCTACTCTAATTAGGGATGAAGTGACTCAATGCAAAGCCGGGCATATCGTAAATACCAAAGGTCGGTGTATGAACATAATATTTTTCAGTAACCTAATAATACAGCCGAGCACGTAGTCACAGATTTTCCTTGTAATAGAAATTGACGTCAACTTTCCTTTCAGAATCACGCCTACGATTTTTGTCACAAAACACCGGAATTGTCTTCGGCCATTCTAGAAACTTTTTAATTATACAGTTATTGTAAACTTTTGTATGAGATAAAAGAAAAAGTCTTTAATTTAATATAACTGGGAAAGGAGAACAGCTTAATGAAACATTAACGTAAAACATGGGAACCTAATGTTACTCACCCCGGCTGGTCCATTCGCGCTAATGGTGGTTACTTTCCTTTTTTAAATTTCAGCCTCATTTACCTCTTTTTTACCCCTTTATTATAACAAATCGCCATTTAAGCACCTTTGAGTTGCGCAACAGAAACAAAATGGTCATTACGATGGTAAATATTTTAACGTATGCCTAAAATTTTACAGATTTTTGAAGTGAAAATTTCTTTAGCGGCGCTGAGCACTTTTTTTTGTATGGGTAAAATCTTTCAAACTCGCGTCAGGGTCACGTGATGCTGATCGAAAAAGCGTAAGATCAGCATCACGTGACGTTTATGATAACTGAAGTAAGAAACAAACATTGTATTCTACCTCATAAATGATAGTACTTTTATACTTATAATTAAACACAACGTTAATATTGAAGTTTTCACTTCTGCCGGCACTCCCGGAGTGCTACCTTTTTGAAGTGAAAACTTCTTTAGCGGCGCTGAGCACTTTTTTTTTGTATGGGTAAAAACTTTCAAACTCGCGTCAGGGTCACGTGATGCTGATCGAAAAAGCGTAAGATCAGCATCACGTGACGTTTATGATAACTGAAGTAAGAAACAAACATTGTATTCTACCTCATAAATGATAGTACTTTTATACTTATAATTAAACACAACGTTAATATTGAAGTTTTCACTTCTGCCGGCACTCCCGGAGTGCTACCTTTTTTTTTATGACGAAACCTAGTTACTTTTTGATGGTTTTGTTGATAGCAACCTTAATGTATCTAATGAAAAAGCAAATAATCTTTATAAATTAGTGTATATGATCATTAAATAGAAGTTATTATTACCAACATGTTTTTCAGACTGAAAAATATTTTTTTATAGAGTGATTCCCCAAAATACTGATCTCAAATCGAGCAGCTGTTGCACTACATTCAAGGGCTGTACGTTATAGTTTCTCACAAGGAAAATAAATTCGAGTTCGTTCGGATTCCATATAGATAGAATATCCTTAGAAGTTCTCTCAAAAAGATTGGAATAAAATTACACGTTCAATACATTTTTTAGGTTTTCCATAAAATACGGAACCAATATCTACACCGCACTGGATAAGGGGTAGAAAGAGATAAATGCCGTATAAAACGTGATCCTTTTCCAAATTTATATGGGTAGTGTTTATTAGAAGTGCTTCCTTACTTGGCTTATTTTGCACTTACATTCGGGAATACGGGTTATGGCAAACATTATATGCGCATTGCCTAAATTAGGTCAATTGCTATATAGAGAATGCTATGAAATCTGAACGCTTTTTATCTGCGAACATAACACATAACTGTTGGATGTTATTGCAAGTTCACATGAATATCTGGTTTTATGTAATTCATAATTTTAAATGAACTTGCTTTAAAAATATTTTTCGTGCGGCTTGATTTTAAATAGAGCAAGTATTTCGGTCTATTTTTTATTTTAGGTATTATCTATCAGAATTATAGTCGGTCATCCAAAATATCAAAAACTAAAATATATCATTTATGATTACCCTGGCCTTTGTGATATATTATAGTTTTTATAGTTATGATGGTTATTATTACTCAAATTATTATGATTAACGGGATATTTCAAATATCGGAAAATCTAAATAAATAATATACATGGTAAATATCCCGTTAATCATAATAATTTATCATATATTATCTATCTGACCTATTTTATTTTTATAACTTATTGTATTCTGCGGTTTCAACCTTTATAGCTTTCATGAATAAACAAAAATATGTTTTCAAATTTTATCAGTACTTCCCGAAATTCGCGCGTTCATAAAATAGTTCGCACAAATAAAAGATACCTATAACGCGGTTTGAAAAATGAAACCACTAGATATAAAATACAAAATGTTGAATGTAAACACTCTAAACGTGTATATACATATTTATTGTTCTAATAACCCTTTGAGCACTTCAATGGCTCCCCTTCTAGAGAGGGTGACTGTATAATTTCAACCCCTACCTCTGGATTTATTCATTCATTTCATCCCTCTCTATAAGTATTGTTGTGAATACTTTTAGAAATATGAAGTAACTATTTTAAGTGAAGTTTAAAATCCTAGTTCATTCGACTAATGGCTTGACATAGAAATATTTAAATGGTTTAATGCTCTGACCGTGCTCTAACTATATGAGTTCTCCTTATGAAGAAGATGAATACATTTTTTTTTATTATTTGTGAGAGATGTTTGTGACTCTTTGACATAAAAGGTAAAATTTAGTACAGCGTCCTTTAAAATCGGACACTTACTGTGCAAGTGAAATACCAGGACTCAGCTAGTTAAGTAACATAATTAATTCATCATGTTCTATTAGATAAAACGTATTTGAAATACAAACGGAGTTTAATTAACTGTTTAACCCTATTTCACACGAGTAACTACACACATCAAAAGTGTCTAGGGATCAAGCATTTTTATGCGGATTTCTTGAGATTGAGATGTGGCTTTGTAATAAATTTATGATTTTATAAATTTATATGGATCCTTTTTGGTGCATTTCATAATTTGAATCAGGAACTGTGAATCAAATTCGAGTAAAAGATGAAAATCAGCTGTCAATATTTTCCCTATAAAAACATACAACGCATTGAAGACATTATTAGTGCTACTGTTTCCCTACTACTGATTAAAACCAACGTTATTATGGAGCGGCGACGTCATTTAAGCAGGGAAGAAATGCTCAGAGCCGTGGGAATGATAGAAGCTGGTTCCCGGCAACGTACTGTGGCTTTAGCTCTGAATACAAGTCAGAGTGTTATCAGTCGACTTTGGACACGTTACCGAAGCACTGGTACCGTGGCTGAGCGCCATGGAGGACGGTATCGCTGCACCACACGGAGACAAGACCGATACATTCAAATCTTAACTCGAAGAGCTCCAACAATAACCGCCATGATGTTAGCCGTGCGGCTTCATCACTCTTCAGGGAACTTAATTAGCGACCAAACAGTCAGAAACCGCTTGCATGAAGTGAACCTTCATTCCCGAAGACCGCTACGGGTACCACCTATAGCAATGCACAATCGTAGGATTCGATATCAATGGGCTCTTGAACACAGAAATTGGGCAGAAGAACAATGGCGTTTCGTGTGCTTTTCTGATGAGTCTCGTTTTGGTATGAGACCGGATACAAGACGTATACGACACTGGAGAACCCCTGGACGCCAACAGCGATTAAAATCCTGCCAGGAAGTCCATCCATATAGTGGTGGAACCATCATGGTATGGGCGGGTATTTGGATCGGCGGAAGAACTGAGTTGATTTGGATCAGAGGCAACCTCAACGCTCAAATTTATGCTGAGACGATTGTATCAGACGTCATCGTTCCTCTACAAGTGCAAATCGGTCCCTTATTTCAGTTAATGCATGATAATGCACGACCGCACACCGCAAGAGTTGTAAGACAGACTCTCGCCGCAGCTAACATCAATGTCCTGCCCTGGCCTGCTCAGTCGTCAGACTTGAACCCGATTGAGCATGCATGGGATATGCTACAGAGAAGAGCTCTGCCGAATATGGAGGGAATCCAGTCGCAAGAAGACCTATTTTTGTTGTTGCAACGAACATGGGCGGCCATTCCACAGCGTGATTTGGATGAACTCATTTTGAGTATGCCAAACTGATGTTCTTGTGTTGTTAGTGTTCGCGGTAGAAACACGGATTATTAATTGTTTAAGTTACCCAATAAAATTTTAAAGAAAACTGTTATTTCAGTCTTTTTTTCGAACTTTAATGTTAGTGGTTCAAATGTCAAAAATCCCTTTATTAGGAAAATGGCAAATTTCTTTATTAATGCAAAGGTGACTTGGTTTATCGTTACTGTGACAAACGAAAACACTTTATTTGATGAATCCTTAAAGAAAATTTTAATTAATATCAATCAGGAGAAAAGTTATTGCAAAAATATATGTTGATCCCTAGACATTTTTGATGTGTGTATTTCGGTCAAACATAAAATGCTAACGCAAATATTTTACGAGTACAATTTGGCTGACGACTGTAAAACCATTCATGATTATAATCTTACCGTCGGTAGGCACCCATATGATAATATTTAGCTAAAAGAACCCCGCATTTACCTTTTTATTTGAGACAGTAAAATTTTCCGTGCCTTTTATGGTCACAAAAAAGAAAATGTTTATCTCTAAGCGGGTTCCTGAAGTACTTATGTATATTACAAAGGTATTAGTATACATACGCATACATACACGTAATGATAAATACTTTAAGCCCGCTCCACACGTGACGCGCAGGGCGGGCGCGCGGCGCGGGGCGCGGTAATGCGCACGCCTAATTACCTGCGATTTACGCCGCGTGATCCGACCTTAATATTAATTACAACTTATTGTGTGAAAGTATATTTTTATTTGTTCTGTATAATTAAACCTTGGTTATACAAACTCCTTTTAATAGACTCCTTAATTTACGAGTACCTTTAATCCAGACCCTAAATTCATTAAGTAAACATAAGGGAGGTATGTAATCTAATTTCATACACGGAATAATGTAGGTATTCATTTAATTAAGTCGTCTTCTCATTACCGCTAACGAACTCTTTAACTTGCTGATTCTTAAATTAAATGAATAAAAAGTTAATTCTTTTTTCCATGAAAAGTTCTGCAGGAAATTACTATTCTAATTTTCGGGTTATTACGAAGGTTACATTACATACATGTATAATTAGATATGTCTTTATAATTATCAATTTGCATATTCATCTTCTTCGTTTACACTTGAAAAAAATAAATTAAATAATTTACATATATTTATTAAAAGACTTTGTAAATATAGTGACAATTAGTCCAGTGTACAATCCAATTAATTCGATGCGGTCGCTTACGCTCGTTACGACTATTTAAACTGAAACCTATTAAACTCTGTTAAAAAGTTATTTAGTTAACATTTGGGCAAAACTTTTCTCATTACACGAAAATGTATAACAAACTGGAAAACTATTAGGTGATGTTTGTAACCATAACGAGAAATCCCTTATTAGTATCAAGGGCACTTTAAAAGGGATCCGGCCACGGCCACATAGTATTGTGACTCTGCAGCCAAGATCAACATTGGGGACAAATATTGACACGGAGGCGATAAAGCGGCAAAATTCGTCCAAGCCCCGAGGGAAATTTCAGTTTCTCACAGAAACCAAGTTAATCAGAAAAAGTATATTGAAGTACGTTCGGTATAAGGCACGAGCTGGTTTCCTTTAATCAGGTGAAGCCTTGGTCGCTAACCAAATAGTTCTCCGGGAGTATTATGATACCGATAAAATTGATGGGAAAACGTGCTTCTCCTATAAACCTACCTGGTTGCGGTTCGGTTTATTTACATTTGCATAAATATATTGGTACCATTTTTCTGAATAAAACTTTGAGCTCGCTTGATTTAGAGGGACCCCGATACCCTACGTTATTTAGTTACGGTATTCCAAATACGACACCTGACGTAGGTGGTAAATACAAACTTTTCATATCAATGTTTCTGCAGATAGTTTGCATAACGAACTCTGCAAAATTAATAAGTTGTGAACAACGATTATTGAAGTTTGTGATGCGTTCCGTGCCATCGATTTCCTATTACCCCAGTTACTCACACTCGAACTATGATGATGAGAACTTGCCATCCTTAATTAGGGATATGATCCGCAAGAAAGTAATTTCCCTGAGATTATCTCTTCCAACGATATGGAGGCCAAAACTGAGCGTGTAATAATAAACTGGCGCGGTGGTAAAATTATATTAGTGAAGATATCTTTCATACACATTATATTAATTTTACCTCGGCATCATTTTAAATGAAACTCTATAAATTATTATACTGTAATTTGATACATGTATACAAAATGTGCATATTTGTAATAATGATTTAATATATAGTAAAACTATTTTCTTTTTGTTACAGATGACGATTTTTTTTACTCACCACTAGCAGAGAGAAGTTTTGCTCAAGTTCAACCACCGCTGTATTCAAATAATCGACAACCTTCATTCTTTGAAAATGGAGGAAGCTTTAGAGTGCCACAGCCATCACAACAAACACAATACAAGGAGGGACACATCAGATTCCCAGGCCCAAACTACAATCAAAACCCTGCGCCGTTTCAACTACCCACCGGTAGAAGTCAGGCGGGGACACAATATTACGTAAATCAACCAGATTTTCCAGGTCAGCGGCAAAAGTATAGGCCAGCTTTTCCTTTTAACTATCAACTAGTACATCCTGCATCAACTAAAAGGCCTGATGTACCACAGATTCATTCAGTTGCCTATCAACACGATCCTACGAAGCCTGAAACATTTTTAGGGCAAATAACACTCAACAACCCAGACATAGATTACCTGCAAAACAGCAGATTTAAAAATTTGCCGTTTGATAACAACAGTTTGAAGAGCAATGGACAAACTGGCCACATCACTCATCACGAGGATACTGTCGATAGTGATACTCAAGATGCCTATGACCAACATAGAGTCACTACGTATAACCCCAACAAACTTTCCAATAAACAAAGACTGAATATTCAACCGAGCGGAGCGCGTTTCTCCCATTTCAACCCACCTCTAAATGAAAAAACTGAATTCCGAGATGCACCTAAAATATTTATTAAAGGTAAACCAAGGGAGTCAAAACCTGTTGCATCTTCACAAAGTTCTTCCACTGAATACAAGGCATTATTAGACATAGAGCCATTACTCGAAGAAGATATTAGCGATTTAAGTTCGTTTAGAGAATTAATGAAAAACAAAAAAGGCTCCTATGACGTTCAAGTAATCAAATCAAATAAAACCGATAGCACTGACTCTTCTGATGACAGCAAACCTGATGCTAGTTCAATGAATACGGATAATTATCTGAGAGAAATCCCAGTTGAACTCGGTAAACGTTTGTCAACAACAACAACTACAACGACTTCAACTAGTCCCAAACAGGATGATACTGAGCTGGAAGATGTTGAAAATGAAGGGGAATATGTGGAATACTATGAAGATGATAATGAAGATACAACTGAGCATACACAAACACAAACAAGTACTACCGACCATGATGACATTTACGATGAATATGACTCTACTGAAGAAACTGAAAAATTATCAAATGAGTCAGATACAAGTAATATTAATAATGCCACAGAACCTTATGATGTCTTAGTTGTAAAAACAGTAAACCCATCTGAAACTGTACAAGATAATAACTTCAAGCAATTTGTTGATACTACAGCTATGGATCAAGCTGAGAATAATACAAAGAATATATCCACATCAGATGTCAATGTATCAGCACCTGAGGATGAGAAAGAAAACAATTCTTTGTCCATAGAATCACCTTCCATTCTTGGACAAGAAGTAGTTTCTGTTGTAACGACTAAAAGTGTAGTTAATGGAACTATATCTGTTCCTGCCGTAACATTTGCACCTAGTACTACAAAACTAAGTGCAGAATATGAAAATTCATCACTATCAGAATCTGATAAAGAAGCAAATGACAATTCTGTACCCGTAACAACAGAAAATTGGGTAGTAGTAGCATCTGTTCAAACTAGTAGAAGCGTTTCAGGAGCGCGATTCTTACCTTTCCCTACGGTGGAACAAGAAGAGAAGAAACAAGTTCTGACTGACGAAGAAGAATATGAGAATGTGACACAAAACCCTAGTCAAGAAAACAGTAAACAGGATGAGAAAACGGATTCTTACGATGACGATGATGATAGTAACGATGATAAATATAGGCCAGTTAAAAAGGACGAGCAACAGGACAGTGGTAGTTCCTTTTCGTCAACAGAAAACATCAATGATAAGTTAGACACAATTCAATCAGAATTGTCTAGTGCAGTTTTATCTGGCTCTATAGACAAAGAAAACAAAAATATTGAGTTAATTACTGAATCCACAACCGAACAAACGACAACATCTACGACAACGTCTACTACTACGACATCTACAACATCTTTACCAAATGTTTTTACCCTTAAGAGCACGCAACCTCCATCATTCACTGAAAGATCTTCACCTGACCCGTTACCAGTGCAAATTAAAAAGTTTGCACCAAGAATAACAAGTTCCACAACTCCTAAACCAAAGAAGAAACTTGTAACTATAATGGATGATTTAAGTGGTTTCCTACCGCCAGGCTATAAATCTAGACATTCGTATAAGGATAAACGCACAAGTACTACAACAACCACTACTACCACCACCACTACCACAACACCAGCACCTGTAATAACTAGTGAAGTTCCAATCATTAATGAAACTCAAGGTCGATCTTCAGGTATAAGTTCTAAGAATAAGGTTATCATTCTCGACGACAAATCTTTACTGCCAAGAGAATATAGGCCAAAAGATCACAAGCCCCAAGACGACGTTTTTAGAAAAATACAACGAGATGACCTAACTAAATTTTTGCCTCCTGGATTCAAGCCTCCAGACGAAGAAGCAAATGCAAAACCAACTATTTTCGACAAAGTAAAATTAGCCGATGTGTCGTCTTTGCTTCCTAAAGGTTTTGTGGTTCCATCAACTACTTCAACAACGGAGAAATCTATTTTAGCTAAAATACCTACCAAAGTTGAAACTGTTGATATATCAGCATTTTTACCACCAGGATTTAAATTAAACAGCACTGATGAAAGTGAAAGTCTGGTAAATAAATTTAAGGTGGCCGATATATCTAATCTCTTACCACCTGGATTTAATTTAAATAAAACAGAATCTGAATCAGAATCTGAAGCACCTTTACCTGAAGTGACTACAAAGGCTCCCGGTGGAATAAAACTAGTATTCCCCTCGAGACCAGGAGGAAAAGTAAATAGAAAAACTACTACACCGAAACCAATGACGCCAGCTCCAATAACACCTAAAATACAGAAAGGCTGGCCCACCAGGTATTATTTTCTTCTTACTAAATTAAGTCAGTTTTTTAAATTTCATTTATATTTTAACCATATCTTAATTCTTACAGAGCGTCCACGGAATTCACTGGATGGCCTTCTCCTTCTACTACTCCTTTCTCTATAGAAAAATTGTTAGAAGCTCAACGAAATGCTACTGCTACATCTCCGATGCCCGAAATAACGACCAAAGCCGTAACTCGAAGAACGACGACCACGACCACAACTACTACTGCCCCTCCTCCTTCCACTACTCCAGGAGTGTGCAGAAAGGAATGTGATATCGCCGCTACAATCAAAATTGTTTCTGGTAAGAAATATTAGGCTTTCATACGAGGATTGTATAACCTACGTAGAATATTCTTTGAATATATTTTGTATGTTTCACAGGAGTTCAATGGGTTCCAGAGCTGCTTGATCGTCACACCGACGAGTGGCAACGTTTGGCTAAAGACGTTAAAGAAGAGGTATTATTATACATAGATTCAATAAAATGCAATTTCTGTCAATAAATGTTGCATATAATTTAATGTTTCTATTTTGTTCCAGTTAAACTCCGTCTATTCCAAATCAGATACTTTGAAGAAATGGTACAAAGATATCAGAATAGACGGTTTTAGCAAAGGGTCTGTACTTGTCGACTTTTTCATTGAACTTAATGAAGTAGAAGATAGAATAGACACGTTGGATCTAAAGAAAATGTTCCATCAATCTCTTCACGAAGCACCTCCGGGAACTGTCACTGAAGCTGTTCCCGAAGAACCTAAAGATGAAAGTTTTGATCCGGATGTAATGCTTGGCGACCAACCCGAGGAAGAAAGGATGAAGAAAAGTAATGAGAAGATGACTAAGACTATCGACAAATCGGCAGGAAAACTGGAAATAGGAAAGTTTGTCATGGATCCTGCGTACACGGAATTCATCGGTAAATTACATATCAATATTTTATTATAGTTTGTTTTATGGATTGTATGTTTTGACAATTTAAAAACTAATAATTGTTATTTTAGTGTTGCCGAAACGCGAGGAGCCCAGACCAGTAGCAACTGAAGAAGAATCATTCTTGCCTCAATGGGGTATTGCAGTTATCGTTATTGCTTTAGCTTCTCTTCTGTTCGTTGTTATATTTGGAGTCACTGTCGTAAGTATATTTTCATTGCAAATCAGTACTATTATTTTCATTTTACTTGTTTCATAATTATTGGATGATTCAATAGGATAAAATAATATATTTTTCTTTTCATAGTTGGTAAATCGTCAGAAGAGCGCCAAAGCGAAACAACCAATTCCTTTGAGCGAGGAGATGCTTCGAGACTTGGACAAGAGTCATATGGGTGGATTTGATGACCTTCATCATATGAAAGAACGGGAACTACCTTATCTCCCGCCTGGAAAGGTACATAAATATTTTCATTTTTAGGATATTTTAAAGCACTCCATAGAGCAATGGTTTTTAGGATTTGAATTGTATTCTATTTGAATATTTTCTCAGCGAATGTCAACTGCGTTTATTGAGCAGCTGGCGTATCCGAACCCTGGCGACTCGTGGCGGTCCGAGTGGACGCCGCAGCTCCAGAAATATATGCAGCACTACACTCCCGACTCGGGCAGGGGATCCCAGATCTATGGTCCAGCTTATGGGTATGGAGTTTTACTTGTTTTCATTAAATGTTCAGTATAGAGTCTAACTACTTTTCATGACTTTTTACTAAGCTTTTAACATTTTTTTACGAATATGAAACTGCCGGGAACTTGGGATCTCACGAATTATGTACCTTATTATTAGAAACAATGTTGAAACAAAATCCACTTAACGTGTCTGGTACGCCATGAATATTTCGTTTCAACCAACTTAAATTATGCATCATCACGCTCATAAAACATAAAAACACCACAAATAAAATTCTATTGTTCGTCAGGGTAAATACAACCCCAAATAACACAAATGAAAATGATTAACGATTACATTAAAAAATACTTTTTGAAGCCTAATGGAAAATTATTTGCATAATTTCATCGTATAAAATGGAGAAATGTATATTTCCAAAAACCAGGGTAACGATGATTAACTTTAAAATAATATCCGCATTTTGTTGGAACTTTTCCAGAACTACAACAATAAGTAGATACTTACGGTTTTATGTCTGCGTCATTTACTATAATATGTGAGAAATTAACCCCACAGATGCATAATTATTAATTAAAAGCACTACTCAATAACGAATATTATTTTTGAAATATTATTTAAGTAGTCATATTAAAATACTTTAAGTATTATTCCTAACTAAAAATATCTTAAATATTTTTCTCTCTATAATTCAATCATGCAAAAGACACCTTTTGCGTGATTAAATTTCAAATATTATACGTAATATAAAATTTATTGAAAATATTTGATGTTTACAATTGTGTGTAGCCACGGCGGAGGCGGATCGCAGCTGTACGGGCACACGGGCGGCGGGTCCCAGGTCTACGGATACACCGGGGAGTACCCGCGCTCGCACTACTCCAGGAGGCGCTCCGAATACGACAGCAACTTCTAGAACATTCCAGTACATTCTAGAACACGCTCCCCGAGACTTATTAACACCCTTGACAATATCTCCTTATAACCTCGATCTTAGAATACTCAATACTCTAGAACCGCATCGACGTAGTGTTCCAATCAATCTTAAAACATCAGTAACAGGTTGTGAAATGTGTTTTATCAATGTAAAATCGGAACTAGATCCATAAACTTTATACGATTTTACATGTGCATGATATTTTTAGCAGCTTTTTAGTCCGGCCTATTTAGGACTCTACAGTGCCAACCCGAGAGGTTATTTTGCGTTTTATATTATATTTATAATTATTTTTTTCTGTAATCTAAAATAGAATTAATATTAAAAATGTCTGCCAAAATATGAAATATTTACGACTGATTGTGAGATGTATATAAGTAGTTTAAGTTCTCACCAATATTATAAGAAGATTAGTAGGTGAAGTCACGATTGCTGTAGATATCAGTATACCTACATACCTATATTTGCTCAGAACCTGTAGTTGGAGCGTCCGTGGCCTATGTGTGAGCGTAAAACGCCTCTTGGTGCCAAATGTACGTTCTTTGTGTGTAAATATGAACCGTAATACATTCGATATTACCGTGTTGTTTTAGCCAAGTTTGGGGCACTTGGGGTATTGCATCGTCACCCTCCGCGAATCATTGTGTGGGGGGTGCCGCGGGACAATTACGCGAACTCCTCGTTTACAGAACCTTGCTTCCAATTCGAGACAAACGATTTATAACTCTCCCCATTCCGAGAATTCAGCCATGCATTTTGTTTACAATGTTTATGGAACAAATTAAATCGTATAAGCGTTAAGCTAATGGACGGTCGTCAATTGAAATGAATGCTAAATCGTTAAGCAGGTTCACAAACAATGTTCTAATTTTAATATCTAGCAGTTAGATTATACATATTTATGATTAACAAGTTTATAAAATGAATTTTAAATATTAAAAAGATTTCTTGTTTGTGTCAAATTATCTAATTCAAAATACCTTAGATGTTGATTGTATTGTAAATTTTTATGTAACCTACCAACTAAGATAAGGTCCCATACTAGCGATTACATGATGATTGTTAGTTATTTTGTGTATATAAAATGGATTTTTGTACATTGTATGTAGTTTTTAATTTAACTATTAATTAATTATTAGATAGTTACAAATTAAAACCCTAAGATTCTAAATATAGAAATATAATATTTATTTGTTTTATTTTATTCATTAAATTTAATTAACAACTTGTATGAATCTTCTTTCTAAGTCTTAGTTACAGCGATTACGAGAAAAAATGCATTAATATCTAACGTTCGCCATATTTTTTTTCCTTCCCTGTGTCCCTTGTCCAAAAGAATTTTACTAAAAATGGCGAAACGAATGTTTTACGTGGGGCGATTGCCAACAGACCCAAATGATGATACGAAGATTTTTGGTATAACTGTTAGACTTCTGAGGGCTACTAACGATTGTCAATGATGTAATGATGATGGTAAGACAACACGTGGTTTCCGAAGTAGATACATTACAAACGCATACATACACTGAAACTATAATAATCCTACTAATATTACGAATATTGTGCGAAAGTTTGTATGTTTGTGAGTTTGGATGTTTGTTACTCTTTCACGCAAAAACTACTGTATCGATTTAGATTAAATTTGGTACAGATGTTCCCTATAACTAGGAAGAACACATAGGATACTTTTTATCCCGAAATTCCCATGGGGTTGGGATTCACGCGGATAAAACCGCGGGCACAGCTAGTAATTTAATATGTTTTTGTAATTCTAATTCCGAAATCATCAGAAACTGTAACAAATACTATCCTAACTACAGTCCAAAGACAAGAAATCTAAATTATAGAACATAAACATAAATACAGAAACATCCCTAATTTATCTTCTCAATAGCAAAACGAAAAAAGCGAAGTGTTTCGCTTGAAGCAAAAGTTCGCTTAAGGGCTTTATTCTGCGCTCGACCCACATTAATATAAATTCTCCCCTTTTCGATCTGTGCTACATTCCGACCGACTTATGGCGCCGACTCGGTATTACGGTCACATTACCATTGAAATAAAAAAATCAGACTTACCTTAGATATAAGTTTGGTTAAGGAAACCATTATAGGAACGATATCACAAGAAAATGGTTAGTGCTAACGTTATCTACTAGGTATTTTTCTGTTTTTGGTTTGTTTATCTGCAAGCTGAGTTTCGTGGTTTTTACTCACGTAAATTCTTTCTAATGAATTTGTAGGATCTTTTGGGATTAAAAACTTATGTTTCCTAATCTTATCATTATTAGTTGAAAAGGTAATAAGTAAAGGAGTGACTAATTCACTTTCAACCTATTAGGGTGTTTGTATGTTCTCGTGAGTGCGCAGTTTGCCCCAATTAGACCTTTCTAATTTGGGTCCTTTGTGCGTGCTACAATATCTTATTGGTCTGACTTCTTAGAGCTTGAACTACCTGCAAAAACTGTCGATAAATTATTATAAAAATATTGGAAAGGATTTGTAAGGATGGGACTGGGAGGCGAGTGAAACACACGAACGTTGAAGTGAATCTGTCTATATTGTAAATAAAATAAGCTTACCTCTTACATATGAATCATAACTTAACCTACTTACTAACTACCTCTCATCATCATCGTTATTAGAAAATAAAATAAACTAAAGTTTATTTTATTTTGAAACATACATATATAGTTATGTAATAGTACTTATATTAATTATGTTATAATATTTTTCTATCTAAATATAGTTAATAAATGTAAAACTAATAAGTAATGTAATAGGTATAAAAATTATATTTAATTAGTAGTAAGTAATAAGTAGATAAGTATTTTTAACAAATATCAAGTTACAGAAGGTGTATAACGTTTAGTTCTATTCTTATGAATAACATAGGTTTTGTTATTTTTTAATATTTCTACATTAGGTGAGTTCTCTTTGATAACAACATAAGGTCCCGAATAAATGCTTTGAAACTTATTGCCGGTTTCATTTTTTATTAAAATCAAATCGTTAGGTTTATATGAAATTGGGTTAATATTTTGATCGTAACGTATTTTTCTGTTAATTTTACTGGAAATTAAATTATTTCGCGCCTCATTTTGCGATATTTGTAACCTATATTTCAGCTCTAACGGGTAATTATCAAAATTATATAACGGTTCAACCGTTCCTGTTGATAAATTAGATGGTAACATGCATTTCTTGCCAAAAACTAGTTCAAATGGTGAAAATTTTGTTTCTGAATGAACTGAAGTATTGTATGAAAAACACCAAAAGGGAAGCCATGTGCTCCACGCTTCAGAATGATTTTCAGTCTGTATTCTTAAATAGTTACCTAAATGTTTGTGAGAATTTTCCAATGCTCCGATGCTTTGATGGTGATATGCTGTTGACTGTAACTGTTCTATATGCAATAATCTACATACCTCTTTCATAGTTGTTGATAAAAATTCGGTACCCATGTCGCTCGCAATACAGCTTGGAATTCCATATCTAAGGATAAAATTATTAACAAAATTTTTAGCTACCTCACCTGAACTTTTTGATAATAGTGGATATGCTTCTATGTACTTACTCAATTCACACTGTATAGTTAATATGTACTTAAAATTATTATAATCGCTATCTAATGGTCCCACTAAATCTAAAAATATTTTTTCGAACGCTGACGTTGCAGTCGTTGTAATAACCATTGGCTCTTTTACATGATGCGTGGAATGTTTTTGTCTTTGACATTTTTCGCATCTTTTTACAAATTCTGTAACATCTACTTGAAGTCCCGGCCAAAAATAATATTTTTTAATATTATTTACCATCCGTCTAATGCCCGCGTGACCACTTGTGGGCAAAAGATGAAAGTCATTTAGGATTACACGTTGGTCATCTTTATTTTCTATTCTGTGTACATCTTTTATTATACATAACCGTGGTCCGGACCATCTACATATTTTCTTTATTTCATTTATTACTTTTTCTATAAATTTACTGTTATTTTTATTCTTTATAAAATATAAATCTTCAATTGCGCATTTTTTACAAAAACTTTCCAACTCTCTCACAAATTCGCCTGGCGACAGTTGCGATCGAGATGTTGGATTAATGAAAATTGTACTTATATTAGGTACATAGCATAAAATGTTATTTTCGTATTTTATTTCATTTAAGTCTCTATATCGCGTTAACTCTTTATCAATTATAAAACGTAATTCCGTGAATTTTTTAGGTCTACTAATCATTTCTACGACTTTTGGTTGATCAGGCCTGTGGTCGTAAGAAATGTCAATACTCTGAGGCTGTTGTTGTGCCTGATTTTTCATTTGTTCTCTTTGTCCACGCGTTATCACATTCATCACGCTTTCATTCATCCCTTTCAATTCTTTTGACGTAATTTGTATTCTTGACAGAGCATCTGCCGCTGAATTGTTCTTCCCTTTTAAATATTCGACTATAAAATCATACTCTTCTAAAATTAACCTAAATTTCGTCAATCTACTTGATGGATCTCTCATTCCAAATAATGCAATCAATGGTTTATGGTCCGTTTGTACTTTGAATGTACGTCCATATAAATAGGGTCTAAAATGCTTTACTGACCACACTATGGCTAATAACTCTTTCTCAATTGTAGGGTATCGCTTTTCCGCCTTATTTAAACTCCTACTTGCGTATGCTACGGGTCTTCCATTTCCATTACATAATACTGAACCAGGTTAAGTTATGATTCATATGTAAGAGGTAAGCTTATTTTATTTACAATATAGACAGATTCACTTCAACGTTCGTGTGTTTCACTCGCCTCCCAGTCCCATCCTTACATGGCGACCCTGCCAGGATTTTGGTTGCCACGAAAATTGTTGTGCTGTTGAAGGTTCCCGTACCTGTACGCACCTCTGCTACCTCTCTGATTGTTGTAATACATAGGCTGCCTAAAATTATTTTTAAAATTATTATTATACCGTCTCAAAGTTAACACTTCTGCAGACGCATTTTGTGACGAAGTATCTTCGTCTATCGCCGCCTGTACAGCGTCTTTTAAATTGACAAATTTTTGAGCTGATATTATTGTACTAATCCTACGATTACGTAATCCGTCGCTAAACTGTCGAATGGCCTGTTTTTCATTAACCGACTTTAAAATGTCATGCGATGTGGAATTACCTTCGGATTGGGTAATTGTAAGGTCTACAAATAATTCTGTCAACTTCTTACCATACTCATCTATCGTTAATTCATTCTGTCTGAAACCTAAAAGTTGTTTCTGTAAAGCACTGGCAGACTTTTGGGGTAACAACATACGTTTCACATCATTCAAAAGTAATTCTACAGTATCGTAAGTAGATGCCAATTTTAATTTAGCTTCTTGTGACAATCTACTTTTCAAAACAAATTGTATTAAATTGTTATGAGACTCAATTTTAATGACTGAACTATAAAAATCAATCGCATCAATTATTTGTTTTATGTTAGAAAGTTCGTTGTTCATAACTGGTATTAAGCTCAAAGCAATTTTCAGGTCAAACTCCATCTTTTCAGGAATATTATCTGTCTCTTTACACAATGTCGTGATTTCTAAATATACTTTACTTATTAATTCACAATATTTTTTAATGCAACTTAACTCTTTTTCTTCTCTTTCAATCTTACTTATATTTTGCAAATTTGAATTATATTGACTTATTATTAAACTACTTTCGCTTAATTTTCTAATAATAACATCACCTCGTCTACGAGAAGAACCAATTTTAATTAAATACGTTCTAATTACTCGAAGGTCATTATATAATTTTTCCAAAAATTCTGCCATCAATTTTTAAGTTAAAATAACATAGAAAAGTTACTTACATTATAATATGAATTATATTACCTTAATTTTTCCTTATCTTACTTATAATATTCTATAATAACATGATAGTCCTTCAAATTCCACTCTGCATAATTGATATTTGACGCCGTATTGTCCTTTTTAGTATTTTAGCCGCAAATGTTCATTACTTTATTTCTTTTTACCAAACCGTACGTATTATTTTTGACACTTGATGTTATTATATCGCACTTTTTTTTTTTTTTTTTTTTTTTCACTTTTACACTTCACTGATCTATATTTTACTGTCTTCAATCTTTAAATCAGGGTATAGCTGCTGCTGAGGTCGTCGTCGACGCATTACCGAACCCCTGTTCGTATTATTGCTCTCGAACTCCTGCCGCGCCCATCGCATGTGACATTTTTTGTACTGCTTGTATAGGAAGTACAAAACAACCAGCAACAAAATTCCGCACACTATCATCATGAGGATACTGACGTTAGACATATGATCTTTGATTTCTTCTAAATGTCCCTTATTTGATTCTGCTGCATTTTGGTTCAAAAATACAGTCTCTCTATCAACGCGAGATTGACACATTTTTAGTTAATACTAGCAGCGCCCCGCGGCTTCACCCGCGTAGTTCCCGTTCCCGTGGGAATTTTGGGATAAAAAGTATCCTATGTGTTATTCTGATGTATAAGCAAGATTATTGTAAAGTTTCATTAAAATCCATTCAGTACTTTTTGCGTGAAAGAATAACAAACATCCATACATACAAACTTTCGCCTTTATAATATTAGTAGGATAATTATTTATCATTATTAACGAACTACACGAATCGACACTACGAATCGCGTTACTCATCCTAATAAGGATGGCAGGGTCCCCATGTAAGGATGGGACTGGGAGGCGAGTGAAACACACGAACGTTGAAGTGAATCTGTCTATATTGTAAATAAAATAAGCTTACCTCTTACATATGAATCATAACTTAACCTACTTACTAACTACCTCTCAGATTTATGTATTATTTTTTTCAATACATATTTAGAAAAGATAGATAAGACGCAATATATGTACCATATTTACCCACATAAATTATTAACAGAGTATACATTGAATCCGGAACCCTTGATATAGCAGGCAGCATTGATTCCAGCTACTTTAAAAAACCAAAACCAAATAAAGGTTGTACAAAAACTCATTAATATTATAAATATAAAGTGCACTTAAAATTCAGTCCGCCATTTTGTCCAATAACTGCGAGATTTAAAAGAACTTGAGCTATCAAAACTTGCAATATAAACGGTCTATTAAAATGAAAATTTAATGTTTATAAAAGTGGACTTTTCCAATTTTATGAGCCCTTCAATGTCCATAAAGCTCAAAATTCTTTAAGAAAATCTCTTTTCCATTTTATATCTTATTTTTAACTTTTATTTTTTAGTATTTCTTTCGTAAATAAGTATTAATATACGCTATATTTAATGGATACTACAGCTACTGTAAATGACATTTCGAGTATGCGCGAATCGACAAACTACACATTAGAACTCAGAATACTGCAATGCACAAACAAAAACCATGCAGTAAGGTTATTTTCTTATAGAAAACTAAACCTACCTAAACATACAGACTTTCTCATTTATGTATATATTTTTATAGCAACATTTAAGACTCTTAGGAACATTATAAAGTACTTTGAAATTTCATATCCCTCTAATTAACTGAAAAGAAACCTCTAAAAGGAGAGTATTATTTTAATATTAAGACAAGATAAACCTCCTTTACCTCTTCAAGTAATTAGTAAAAACAATTTCACTTAATTAGAATTACCTAGTTAAGGACCAAAATGGATGAGAACGTCGTCCCAAAATAATACAAGTGAACAATAAAAGCCATTTTCCATTAGAGGCAGGTACGTTAATAACTTGCCGAGAAGCCTGTATCTAATCTAGGAGCTTCTGTCTTAATTTAGGTCTTAACAATAAACAAGGTTTGTAAGGTGTCATAAACAAAAACTTCTAGTATATTCTACAAAGCGCTTCACAGCTTATTACGTACACATTTCGCTAAATAGTTGTAGTAATTTAACTAAGTTAGCGGTGTGGGGGCGCGTCTCACTCACTTGTAAGTGTAGTTAAGTACGGGCGCCTTAATTATTCGTTTAGTCTTCGACCTTTTAAGAAATTGAAGGCTGCTAACTTTCTATTTACTATTTAGCTACAAAATAGAGAAAATGGTAAAAGAAAATTTCAATGAACATTCTTAATTGTATTAACTGTGTAAGATTCTTAGTAAAAAAAGACAAATACCTAACTAACATGTGTAGCTCACGCGACCCAAATATCGAACCTCTGGTTAATCAGGCATCAAATTATGTTTAATTATGCTACATTATCATCACTATATTGTCGCTAATTATGTTACACATTAATTAGGGCAGCCCAATTAGCGTTCAAGATCAGAAACACACGGTAAATAGGAACATAATTGCAAATTAACCCAGAAAGATAATCTTAAAACAAAGAAATAGTACTTATTAATACTTTTTCAATTACACGAGGGACTCAAAGAAAGTTTTGACAAAAACCGACGTCATCGTCACGAAAATCTCTTTTGTTTCATTTATTTTTTTATTAATCCTATTTCGTTTTGACTGTAAGCACTGTTTGAGGGTGACATTAGTCTAACCGCTTTATGGATAACTTTTGTACGAGTATTTTAGCAGGTTGTAGGATTCTCGCACAATTACGTCTTTTGGGTACTACCGCATTGTCAGATATTCTGCTACCAAACAGGGCCCTGATTCTCTAAACTATTAAGCTCTGATAATGCTACTCAAATGTATTTTAATATCAACATTATGGCCATTTTTCTGTCATTTGTTGTCATTTTGGTATTCTCTTAGTGAAAACTACTCCGCTGACTCAATGGCTCCATAAAACTTAGATGGTTGTCATGAAAACAGTATTCTGACGTTTATTTAACAAAAAAAATATTTGAATTTTGATGTGCAACAAAGACCACTGAGACACCATAGCTATATGAATAAAATTTAGCAGAATTCCAAATTTCTGACATTCTCGTAATGATGCCTCAATATCAACATTTTGTCTGATCAATAATGTCAATGCAGACGTCAGTGTAGGTCCTAGTAGTGCGTAAACTTTACTATGCTCCAGTTGGAGGGCCAGTGAAATTACTGGGCACACGAGGCTAATCAACTGTTATCGAGGTGTTGAGCGCAGTACAGTGTTCTACACTGTACTTTTGTAATGGGCAGGCGTGTTGTTTACCAGAAGACCACCTCGCTCGTCTCGTCACTCGATCGTAATAAAAAAACAAGAGTATAAACCAATTTTACTCAGGAAATAAAACAGGGTGTATGACTTCCTGCATTTTCTAGTAAATATCTACATCATACCAATTTCCCCTTGAGTGTAGAGTTACTTTGATAACCTACGCCTGCCGGACGAAAAAAGCAAATAGTAAAGAGAACGGAGACTGGTAATTTATGAACGCTTTGAATCTTGTAAGGCGTTTAGAAAAATTGAATTTATTGTGTTTCTGTTGAATCGTAATCCTCATATCTTATGAGGTATCCATCTCATACTCATTATGGTGTAGCGCTATACTCATTTTACTCATTCACTACATCATCTCATTATACTCGTAGTAACTGATCCCTAACTAAGCTCGAAGCTTATATCTATAGGGTATCAGAAACTACGCACACACTCATTAACACACACGCCCAAAAATTTCGGGATGAAAAGTATCCTATGTTCTTTCCCGGACGCTACCCCTGTACCAAATTTCAAGTCAATCGGTTCAGTAGTTTATCCGTGAAAAGGTAACAGACAGGCAGACAGACAGAGTTACTTTCGCATTGATAATATTAGTTAGGATTAGGATAAGTTTTTTGTCATATTTTTTAAGATCTTTGACGTATCTACCTATTTCAGATTCAAACGCGATTTTATTTTTCAATTTAAATAGGAGTCTCCTAGGACTTTCGAAGTCAATAAAAATAAATTGTGGAAAATTGTAACTTAAGTTCAGCTAAAATACCTATAAGTTGTTTACCGAGCAAAGTATGATTGGATTAGTTATCACGGTACGTTAACAACTTGATTACATAATATTTTAGATTGGATAGTTAATAAGCTCGAGGTTCGAGTGTGAAGATAATTTATTCGGTTATTGATAAGCTTCGCGTGAGTAGGTTTATTTAGACTATGAAATTTCACTCGGGTTATTTACAAATTAATTAATTTATAAGTAATTAAAGTCAACCCATATAAACCTCCATCAATCTCGATGTGTTCGGTATCCTATCAATAAGGGATTTTATTTACAATGAAAAGCCCAAATTCGTAAAGTTACTTTCATTATAAATTATAACCCAATGTCTCGAAGTTCCGGTTTTCCCTTAAACCCGTAAAAAATGTTCTGAATTTATTCTTTTTGCAAACTTTTATTTCTTTTCTTTAATAAATGTTTTTTCCTAGAATGTTTGCTGAAATTGGCCAATAATTTTCGAGTAAATGTTAGCGTAAAACGTTAAGGTGAGGTGTAAAAATCACAATTTTAATCCTTCCGCGTGCCTACATTTTACGAGGGGCGACACCACCCCCCGAGTGTTATTGAAAACGATGTCGTAAATATGATTTATATGAGTGACGAGATTTTAGCGCGATATCGCAAATATATGTCGAATACATTTTGTTTTTGTATTCATTTATCTGATATACTGCATTGTTTTGTTTTATTTAGAAAAAGGTAAGTATAAATATTAGGCTCATACCACTTTGCTATTTGCAAAAAAAATCTTTTTTTGTTTTTTTTTTTTGCAAAAACAGTAAGTATATATTTGTTGAGTCGGCTCGTTAGTATAACGTTTCAATATATCTATTGAGAACTAATTAAATACTGTCTTAAGATTGATCCCTATAAGACACTAACCAATGTGAGACAAGACAACCAACTCGAGGAATTCCCAAGCACGTGCGTTTCTGTAATTACCGTTAAGCCGTCCACACAATTCCGGGGGATTCTATAATGGAATGATAATACTCGTCTCGGTCGTGATCCGAGTTCCAATTCAAGTAGTAGGGAACTAGTACATACATGTCGCTGTTTGCTCACAAACTACGACTAATTTCAACAAATACGATTTAAATTCATGCTCCATACGCTTCGTAGATATGTTGGAGAGCTTAGTTTTGGTATAATAATTATACCTGCGTAGTATGTAATTGAAAATTATTGTATCTCGAGTTGTTTGGGGTAACATATTTAGCGGGCACGCTTGTGTAGCAACTCCAGCTTCTGCGATCTAATTTCTAATAACAACATTTGTCAGTTCGAATGGAATATTACTGTATCTATTTGAATTATTTCATTATTCCCAAGTGGCAGAGTAGCTACCATTCTGGACTGCCAAACAAAGAGTTGCGGGCTCGATTCCCATGCGAGGTCTGCTTATATGTCTATGTCGGTCTGGGTACTTATGTCTATTAATGTTTGTGAATATTTCTGATACCTTAGAATCCCTAGATACAAGTAATAAACCTAGTTAGGGTTCAGTTACGATACCAAGATAGAGTGATTAATTTAATTATTGTAATAAGCCAAAAATCTTATACAAAGTTCATCACAAATTAAAGCATTAGCTAGATTATATCTATATGTATGTAAACTTGTTCGCCAAGCAATTTAACGTAAAACAAACATTACTTTCCAATAACATCGTTTGACACAAGTTCAAAGAGCCAAAACACAAACAGAAATGAAATGAGAAATTCGTATCTTATCGAGAATAAAATTGATTTCGACGAAAGATTAATTTGTTGTATTTATTTCTGTGTATTTTTAAATGTAAATGTCCAACCATGAATTATTCAACTTTTGGTAGATTTAGGTGAAATTAATCGTAGAGTTGCTGGCACTGGGCTGGCCACAACATACAATTTCCATCAAAGGGATTTGGCCAGGGAATGCCTCCGGGGAACATACAACCAACTCTTTATACGTATACCGGTAATTGTTTTACTTTCGAATACTAAATATCTATTGTGTTGTGTGCTTTGTACTAATGAAAGGAAGCTTGTTTAATTTTGCAACGTTTATACAGCTTCGATTCGTTTTCGGTGGTTAAACGAACATTTATTTTAGAACTATCGGTTGAATTGCGTATTGATTAGTCTCTAACAATTACAATTTAAATGGTGAATTGTGTGAATAAACAATGGAGTTGATTACTAAAGGAACACACAGTAAGTACATTTGTTTGTTTTACAAAGAATGGATAAACAAAATATATATAAAGGCTGTTTCTCTCACAAAACAATAAGTGGCGTGCGCGCGACACCCGAGCGGAAAATTGTTCAGGAAAGCGATTAAAGCGTGAAAATTGTTACTGAACATTTGTCCGTCTGCAGCGGGTTGGTAAGGACGCCATTAACGGTATATTACACTAGCTTTTAAGTAACAAAATGTTGCTCAAACTTGACACAACTTTTTTATTGCAGAAACAATCTGAGAACATTAACCGAACACTTTAAGAGCTCTCACTCTCATTGACTCTTAGACTTAGAAAAAAGGTTAACATCCAAAAGATTTTTAACATATACTTATAATAAATACATAATTCTGATTTAATAAACATAGGACTCTTAACTTCAATATTGCTCCCTAGACCTATGTCACTCAGATATCGGAAATTACTTCAACATATGATTAATAAAAACCATATGCGAATGTTATTTTTTCTGATTGAAGATTTATTCAAAACTTGAATGACATAATAAAAAGTTCATGTAACGTATTTCGGATATTTAAGATTTTCTTAATTTTCTTGATTTTACTCCGTCATTTATGAATCCATTTGGTTTATTTTTATTCATCCTTTCATAAACAGATTTATTTAGGTGTAAAAACATAATTATTTAAAGACAGGCGGTTTTGCTTTTTATCTATTTAAAATTTTCTTATTTTCGTACAACCCGAACACAAATGTTGTTTTTGTACAACAAAGATCCTCACATAATAAATGTTGTTTACACAAAATATAAAAAACAGTGTTGTTCATACAATTATCTATATTTCATCGTGTTAGGAGCACAATGTGTGAATGCGGTTTGCACAAACAAACATATACCGCGATGTCCGTAACACAAAACGTTTTGTTTGTAACAAATGTGTATGTTACAATTTTCTGTAATGTTGTTGATTTACGATGTTCCAACTAAGTAGTCCTTTGTCATCTCGGTGGGCAGCCACTTTTGATTCCATTTAGTAACAGGACACAAGAAAACCGGTCGAGCTACATAATTTATTTGGGTCACGAAAAATTCTTAGTAATATATTAAAGATTTTGGATTTTGTATTTTTGATACAGTAAATAATTTCGAGAAGAATTAAAGTGTTCATCTTTAATTTGGAAAACTAGTAAAATTTACAAAAAATGGAATCTGACCCCTGATTTCATAATTCGGACTTCAGACTCCCAGTTCCCGGCTCTCGGCACCCGGCTCTCGGCTCCCAGCACCCGACTCGACTATCGATGGTATTCTGGCCTTCTAAACTTCTGTCCTTTTTGCCTTCTAGCCTACTGGCCTTCTGGCCCTCTAGCCCTCTGGCCCTCTGGCCTTCTGGCCTTCTGGCCTTCTGGCCTTCTGGCCTTCTGGCCTTCTGGCCTTCTGACCTTCTGGTCTTCTGGCCTTCTGGCGTTCTGCTCCTCTGGCCTTCTGGACTTCTGGCCTTCTGGCCTTCTGGCCTTCTGCCTTCTGGCCCTCTGGCCCTCTGGCCCTCTGGCCCTCTGGCCCTCTGGCCCTCTGGCCCTCTGGCCCTCTGGCCCTCTGGCCCTCTGGCCCTCTGGCCTTCTGGCCCTCTGGCCTTCTGGCCCCTGGCCTTCAGGTTCTCTGGCCCTCTGGCCTTCTGGCCTTCTGGCCCTCTGGCCTTCTGGCCCTCTTGCCTTCTGGCCCTCTTACCTTCTGGCCTTCTGGCCTTGTGGCCCTCTGGCCCTCTGGCCCTCTGGCTTTCTGGCCCTCTGGCCTTCTGGCCTTCTGGCCTTCTGGCCTTCTGGCCTTCTGGTCCTTTGGCCCTCTGGCCTTAAGGCCTTCTGGCCCTCTGGCTTTCTGGACCTCTGGCTTTCTGGCCTCCTTACCATCTGGCCCTCTGGCTTTCTGGACCTCTGGCTTTCTGGCCTTCTTACCATCTGGCCTTCTGGGCTTCTGGCCCTCTGGTTTTCTGGCTTTCTGGACCTCTGGCCTTCTGACCTTCTGACCTTCTGGCCTTCTGGCCTTCTGGCCTTCTGGCCTTCTGGCCTTCTGGCCTTCTGGCCTTCTGGCCCTCTGGCCCTCTGGCCCTCTGGCCTTCTGGCCTTCTGGCCTTCTGGTCTTCTGGCCTTCTGGCCTTCTAAACTTCTGTCCTTTTTGCCTTCTAGCCTACTGGCCTTCTAGCCCTCTAGCCCTCTGGCCCTCTGGCCTTCTGGCCTTCTGGCCTTCTGGCCTTCTGGTCTTCTGGCCTTCTGGCCTTCTGGCCTTCTGGCCTTCTGGCCTTCTGGCCTTCTGGCCTTCTGGCCTTCTGGCCTTCTGGCCTTCTGGCCTTCTGGCCTTCTGGCCTTCTGCTCCTCTGGACTTCTGGCCTTCTGGCCTTCTGGCCTTCTGGCCTTCTGGCCTTCTGGCCCTCTGGCCTTCTGGCCCTCTAGCCCTCTGACCTTCCGACCCTCTGGCCTACTGGCCTTCTGGCCCTCTGGCCTTCTGGCCCTCTAGCCCTCTGACCTTCCGACCCTCTGGCCTTCTGGCCCTTTGGCCTTCTGGCCCTCTGGCCTTCCGACCCTCTGGCCCTCTGGCCTTCCGACCCAAGATTTTGGATTTTGTATTTTTGATACAGTAAATAATTTCGAGAAGAATTAAAATTTTCATCTTTAATTTGGAAAACTAGTAAAATTTAAAAAAAAATTTCAAAACCCCCAAACCCCTGATTTCATAATTCGGACTTCAGACTCCCAGTTCCCGGCTCTCGGCACCCGGCTCTCGGCTCCCAGCACTCGACTCGACTATCGATGGTATTCTGGCCTTCTAAACTTCTGTCCTTTTTGCCTTCTAGCCCTCTGCCCTCTGGCCTTCTGGCCTTCTGGCCTTCTGGTCCTTTGGCCCTCTGGCCTTAAGGCCTTCTGGCCCTCTGGCTTTCTGGACCTCTGGCTTTCTGGCCTCCTTACCATCTGGCCCTCTGGCTTTCTGGACCTCTGGCTTTCTGGCCTTCTTACCATCTGGCCTTCTGGGCTTCTGGCCCTCTGGTTTTCTGGCTTTCTGGACCTCTGGCCTTCTGACCTTCTGACCTTCTGGCCTTCTGGCCTTCTGGCCTTCTGGCCTTCTGGCCTTCTGGCCTTCTGGCCCTCTGGCCCTCTGGCCTTCTGGCCTTCTGGCCTTCTGGCCTTCTGGCCTTCTGGTCTTCTGGCCTTCTGGCCTTCTAAACTTCTGTCCTTTTTGCCTTCTAGCCTACTGGCCTTCTAGCCCTCTAGCCCTCTGGCCCTCTGGCCTTCTGGCCTTCTGGCCTTCTGGCCTTCTGGTCTTCTGGCCTTCTGGCCTTCTGGCCTTCTGGCCTTCTGGCCTTCTGGCCTTCTGGCCTTCTGGCCTTCTGCTCCTCTGGACTTCTGGCCTTCTGGCCTTCTGGCCTTCTGGCCTTCTGGCCTTCTGGCCTTCTGGCCCTCTGGCCTTCTGGCCCTCTAGCCCTCTGACCTTCCGACCCTCTGGCCTACTGGCCTTCTGGCCCTCTGGCCTTCTGGCCCTCTAGCCCTCTGACCTTCCGACCCTCTGGCCTTCTGGCCCTTTGGCCTTCTGGCCCTCTGGCCCTCTGGCCTTCCGACCCTCTGGCCCTCTGGCCTTCCGACCCAAGATTTTGGATTTTGTATTTTTGATACAGTAAATAATTTCGAGAAGAATTAAAATTTTCATCTTTAATTTGGAAAACTAGTAAAATTTAAAAAAAAATTTCAAAACCCCCAAACCCCTGATTTCATAATTCGGACTTCAGACTCCCAGTTCCCGGCTCTCGGCACCCGGCTCTCGGCTCCCAGCACTCGACTCGACTATCGATGGTATTCTGGCCTTCTAAACTTCTGTCCTTTTTGCCTTCTAGCCCTCTGCCCTCTGGCCTTCTGGCCTTCTGGCCTTCTGGCCTTCTGGCCTTCTGGCCTTCTGGCCTTCTGGCCTTCTGGCCTTCTGGCCTTCTGGCCTTCTGGCCTTCTGGCCTTCTGGCCTTCTGGTCCTCTGGCCTTGTGGCCTTCTGGCCTTCTGGCCTTCTGGCCTTCTGGCCTTCTGGCCTTCTGGCCTTCTGGCCCTCTGGCCTTCTGGCCCTCTAGCCCTCTGACCTTCCGACCCTCTGGCCTTCTGGCCCTTTGGCCTTCTGGCCCTCTGACCCTCTGGCCTTCCAACCCTCTGGCCCTCTGGCCTTCCGACCCTCTGGCCTTCTGGCCTTCTGGTCCTCTGGCCTTCTGGCCTTCTGGCCTTCTGACCTTCTGGCCTTCTGGCCCTCTGGCCTTCTGGCCCTCTAGCCCTCTGACCTTCCGACCCTCTGGCCTTCTGGCCCTTTGGCCTTCTGGCCCTCTGGCCCTCTGGCCTTCCAACCCTCTGGCCCTCTGGCCTTCCGACCCTCTGGCCTTCTGGCCTTCTGGTCATCTGGCCTTCTGGCCTTCTGGCCTTCTGACCTTCTGGCCTTCTGGCCCTCTGGCCTTCTGGCCCTCTAGCCCTCTGACCTTCCGACCCTCTGGCCTTCTGGCCCTTTGGCCTTCTGGCCCTCTGGCCCTCTGGCCTTCCAACCCTCTGGCCCTCTGGCCTTCCGACCCTCTGGCCTTCTGGCCCTTTGGCCTTCTGGCCTTCTGGCCCTGTGGCCCTCTGGCCCTCTGGCCCTCTGGCCCTCTGGCCCTCTGGCCCCCTGGCTTTCTGGCCCCCTGGCTTTCTGGCCCTCTGGCCTTCTGGCCTTCTGGCCCTCTGGCCCTCTGGCCCTCTGGCCTTCTGGCCCTCTGGCCTTCCGGCCTTCTGGCCTTCTGGCCTTCTGGTCCTTTGGCCCTCTGGCCTTTAGGCCTTCTGGTCTTCTGGCCCTCTGGCTTTCAGGACCTCTGGCTTTCTGGCCTTCTTACCATCTGGCCTTCTGGGCTTCTGGCCCTCTGGCCCCCTGGCTTTCTGGCCCTCTGGCCTTCTGGCCTTCTGGCCTTCTGACCTTCTGGCCTTCTGGCCGTCTGGCCTTCTGGGATTCAGGCCTTCTGGCCTTCTGGCCCTCTGGCTTTCTGGACCTCGGGCCTTCTGACCTTCTGGCCTTCTGGCCTTCTGGCCTTCTGCCTTCTGGCCTTCTGGCCTTCTGGCCTTCTGGCCTTCTGGCCTTCTGACCTTCTGGCCTTCTGGCCGTCTGGCCTTCTGGGATTCAGGCCTTCTGGCCTTCTGGCCCTCTGGCTTTCTGGACCTCGGGCCTTCTGACCTTCTGGCCTTCTGGCCTTCTGGCCTTCTGCCTTCTGGCCTTCTGGCCTTCTGGCCTTCTGGCCTTCTGGCCTTCTGGCCTTCTGGCCTTCTGGACTTCTGGCTTTTTAGCCTAATGGCTTTTGGCCTGCTGGTTTTCTGGCCTTTTGGCTTTCTGGACTTCTGACCCTCTTACCTCTCTGGTTTTCTGGCAGTCTGGTTTTCTGGCCTTGTTACCCTCTGGCCCTCTGGCCCTCTGGCCCTTCTGACCCTCTGGCCTTCTGGGCTTCTGGCCTTCTGGCCCTCTAGCTCTCTAGCCCTCTAGCCCTCTAGCCCTCTGGCCCTCTGGCCGTCTGGCCTTCTGGGATTCTGGCCTTCTGGCCTTCTGGCCCTCTGGCTTTCTGGACCTCTGGCCTTCTGACCTTCTGGCCTTCTGGCCTTCTGGCCTTCTGGCCATCTGGCCTTCTGGCCTTCTGGCCTTCTGGCCCTCTGGCCCTCTGGCCCTCTGGCCCTCTGGCCCTCTGGCCCTCTGGCCCTCTGGTCCTCTGGCCTTCTGGCACTCTGGCCTTCAGGTTCTCTGGCCTTCTGGCCTTCTGGCCTTCTGGGATTCTGGCCTTCTGGCCTTCTGGCCCTCTGGCTTTCTGGACCTCTGGCCTTCTGACCTTCAGGCCTTCTGACCTTCTGGCCTTCTGGCCTTCTGGCCCTCTGGCCCTCTGGCCTTCAGGTTCTCTGGCCTTCTGGCCTTCTGGGATTCTGGCCTTCTGGCCTTCTGGCCCTCTGGCTTTCTGGACCTCTGGCCTTCTGACCTTCTGGCCTTCTGACCTTCTGGCCTTCTGGCCTTCTGGCCCTCTGGCCCTCTGGCCCTCTGGCCTTCTGGCCCTCTGGCCCTCTGGCCCTCTGGCCCTCTGGCCCTCTGGCCCTCTGGCCTTCAGGTTCTCTGGCCTCCTGGCCCTCTGGCCTTCTGGCCTTCTGGCCCTCTGGCCCTCTGGCCCTCTGGCCCTCTGGCCCTCTGGTTCTCTGGCTTTCTGGCCCTCTGGCCTTCTGGCCCCTGGCCTTCAGGTTCTCTGGCCTTCTGGCCTTCTGGGATTCTGGCCTTCTGGGATTCTGGCCTTCTGGCCTTCTGGCCCTCTGGCTTTCTGGACCTCTGGTCTTCTGACCTTCTGGCCTTCTGGCCCTCTGGCCTTCTGGCCTTCTGGCTCTCTGGCCTTCTGGCCATCCGGACCTCAGACTACTGCATTTCAAGAAAGCCTTGGGAGGCTTTCTTGAAATGCAGGTGTTAAAATTGATACACAATTGTTTGCTATATCCATCCGAGATACAATCAACCAGTTCGGATGGTAGGCACAATGTTCCCCTAACATAGCCATTATTTAAGTCCACTAATATACTTATTTAAATATACAAAGTTCATTTAATGTAAATGTTAGGGCTAAGTTTTCTTAGAAATATATATTTGTTTTACTTATTTATATTAAACTCATCAAAAATGTATCAGTTAGTTATTAAACTTGTAACGTCATTTAAGAGATGGGATCCGTCATTAATCACGGGGGAGGATTTTGTAGTAACTGGCATACACCATCGTGCGCCGAGCGATATCGAATAAGGTCATGGTGTTAATATTTTATGAACAACTTTTCTTATCAGCTTATGTTTAAGATAAATGGTGGAGTAATAAATACAAATCTTACATTAACGATTTATGAACTAATATATAGGTTTATTGATTTTTTACATATATTTTATTGATAATGTACTCACAACCCTGTTATCCTCTGAGTTGGGGAAATCTGATGGCAGTCACTCTATACAAAAAAAAAAAACAAATTAAATAACCAATTACATTTTTTGCTTACAATTTTGGTACACAAAGCTTCCTTGATGAATTTAAATCTTTATTCTAAAAGGAAAAAAGTTAAAACAAAAATTACAACTCAATTCCGTAACATTTTAACAAAGAAAATATGAAAAGGGTTTCTTTGTCTCGTACAATTTGAGTACATATTTCGATTTCCTCAAATAGTACTGAATCGAAATGAAACGTCCAAAAAACATCTTCATCACGTTTTTAATCTCAAAAGATGTCGGGAAGGAAACTTTAGGAACCATTAATCAGACGTCAACATACATGTTTCTATTGAATGAGGCGTTTTTTGGAACTTACGTAAACTATTTCGGAAGATAGTTGCAAAGAGGAATGTGTCGCTTTGACCTGATACCAAATCTTTTCCGGAAGCCTTACCATCAATCTTTTACGGGATGTGACCTCTAATAAACATCTTCTCTTAAAAAGTGAACCTTGAGAGAAACATCTATAAGCAACTCAATTCACGTTGCTTTTCTGAAAATAAATGCGGCCATCATTTTGTAATAAATTGTAATTACAAAGTTATTTTTACATTCAAGTCAATAAAGTCTGGGAAGATAATATTAGTTTGGGATTTTTAATTAATACTGATGTATGCTTAGGTTACTTTTCGTTCGTTCCGTGTGCGGTTTTGCCCGAGAATTATTAGTTTCACTTAAGTAAAGGTCTTTAAGGAAACATTTCATTTTCATCAAGGTTCTACACTACATATGATTTTATGGTCCATATAACGCACGGAAATCGAACTTTCAACTCTCTGTTTGAATTGCGACATCCACCCTGCCATTTGATTCTTTATGTATTCTCTATCTGCCGGTGGTGTCTCGAACTTAGCAGGCAGCGGGGCGGCGGCGTGTAGTAAGTGTAGTTTGTTTTTCCTTACTCTTAAAACAGTTGCTACAAGACGGATTGTAAATAAAAAATATCTTAGTAGAATCTTTTGTTACGAGTCCACTTAGAGTCCTTGATGAACAAATCTTTCATTTGTAGTACAGCATTATGTTCGCAACATGTTTCGTTTCACAAAAAAATAAATCAAGGAAACGGGAAGTCATACGTTTTTCTTTCTATTTTCCTTAATGTTCAGCGACGCAAGACGCTGAAACGTTGCTGGCCTATTGTTGGAAGTACCAGTACATACATATTCATTATAACCTCCTATGATACTATGTATCATGTTAATAATAATACACAACGTACATTTATCATTGCCCAAATAAGTATAAGGAATATCCTATTGCCATATTATGAAATTTATCCTATGCATTAATTTTTGTCACACAGTGAGACAATATAATTTCTTTAATTAATGATAAATCTTAAGATTTATACTATTAGGTCTGTTGCACGGTTTTAAAATCTCGGAAACCTTGAGAGTTGTAATAATAATAACCTTACTAAATGAAATACCAACTTAGGTACTACGTTTTAAGACATTCAAAATGGCGACCAACAGTCCTTTTCGTCTATACAATTTATAGCAGAATTATAGCAATTCCAATGATATCATTAAATGATATCCCGATGCTTATAACCGCGACCGCGATAGACGATAGTACGGTCGAGTGGTCTCAGAGGGAATACTTCTCCTTGGGAAGAATTCGTAATTTTTCGACGCCGAAATGATTTCCCCGCTGCATTCATGGGTAAGTGAGCAACTAGGATAGATAAGAAAAGGTTTTAGTCCAACGAGTTATGGTTAGAGGTTTATTTGGTGAAAAATCTTTTATAGTTTCTGTAAAAATGAAAAGCCAACAATTTTGGATTTAACATTACTTTTAGGTCAGTCAAATCTAACGAGCCGTTTGTCATTATATTTCTATTTTTGAGAAACTATTAATGAAAAACAAAACTATTCTTAATATAAAATACTACCAACCCTTAATTGTGCATAAACCTTTTATATTAATATCTTCCTATTATATTCGTTCCTATTATATAATAATCTCTAATGATACTATTATCATGAACGGATATTACACAAATTACGGCTCACTACCTCGGTGTAATAATAACTTCACACTCGAAGGTCTAATAAGGCTCCCATATCGTAGCAGCGGAAACCACACACACACAACAAACAAACAAAATACAAGAACAAACATTTATCTTTGCACAAATCCGGCTCGGGAAATAAACTTGCACCAAAACTGTTTAACTAACTGTTAATATAAATTATAACGAAGGTAAAACACATAAGGCTTTTTTTTTTCACACAAAAGTTCTTGTCGCATTTTGTTATCTATCCCATATAAAAATTCCAGCCAACCAAACAGTTAAAAGTAAGTATGGTATTGTACAGTCAGTGACAGAAATCGATATTCGCTCATATGGATTTCAGTGAAAAATACATACACGCATAAATTACAAAATGGTTGAACTTCATTAAATTAGATATCTAAATATATTCATAGCGTTCACTCTGCTATGTTAAGAGTTTTAAATAAGGAGAATTTGTTTCGATTTTGATATTTATTAATTTAGTCAAAATCAATAAATAGTCAGTCAGTTAGTCAAAATCAATAATATAATAATTTTACAGAAATTTCGTATTCAAAACGGACTTTAATGCATCCGTAAATCTTCTGATGTGTTGATGTTTATAGGCAGCTGGTAATAATAACTTATCAATATACTATCATGTGACACGCATGCTCTTTTCCACGCAACCTCCCTCCCCTATATAAACAAACTCAAATATGACAGGAAATAAAATATATTTTAGACAAACAAAGTCGTGTAATATTTTTTTTTTGTTTGTTTGAATTGTTTTTTTAATCTATGATCTGCAACGTAAATCACAAATTAAAACCGCAGACAGAAATCCGTTTTATATGTATTTTCATTTCGACCCTATAAAATATTTTTGTCCCTGTCTGTACCTAATGTCAAAAGATATGCACGTACCTAACAACAAGCCAAACAAGTCGCAACAATAAACTTAATTATCTTGTCCGTAGTTCCTAATCTCAATGGGCTCAGAGTAGCTGTTTGGGCGTCAACGGTTCCAATGTTTCTGTTCTTAATTGAGAGCGTAACCGAGAAACAGAAATATTATTGAGAAACTTTACCATTATCTGTGGCGTAAAACTTTGTTCGCCACATGTATCGTATCTGATACAATGAATGTTTTATGAGAATTGTTTCCAAACGAATATTATATTCTTACGTAAATATGTACAGTCGGTGTCTGTGTTTATTAAAAGAAGGGATTATAATTTTACTTTTCAATATTTTGATATTCACATTACATAGTACGGAAACGGGGCGTTAAGATTTAAAAATAATATTTGATTTTCTAGCAAAATTTGAGAATAACTTTTTGATGTTGGCTACTAAAATATGGGTCCTACGAAAAGAAAAACAACATTAAATGATAAATTAACAATAAAATTTCAATAAATTTATAAACCAATTTTCTCCTTCTCAGAGCGACAACGGAAAATGTATCCGAATATACCTTTTTAGATACTTGAACAAACGAACGGGTAAAACATCTATCTACCTTCACCGTACTTTTTGTACTGAGTAATAAATTTGTAATGAAAACCTCTCGCATCCTTTGACGTGAAATTGCTCCGAGAACTGTTATTAATTAATTTATTTTCCGACATGACGCGTTCGCAAAAATATATTTTGTGAACTGAGAGAAAATGTATAAATTAATCCCTAGTTATTCTATAAAATTGTATGCCTTTGTATTTTATTTTAAACCAATTTATATCATACGTAGGTAAAATTAAATTTATCGAGCAAGCTTTTGGAAATGTAACGTTCAACTTTTACGTATTTTAAACTCGACACAGGTTACAATTTCAGGACGTTATTACTGCTTAACGTGATGCGAAAATTGAACTATTAACAATTCATAAAATATTTGAATTCTTTATTGCCATTTACACAACTAGTTTGCACAATGCGAACAAAGTAACATACAACTTTACATTATTCCGCTTTGACCCGTCAAACTCATACATCACGAGCCCACAATTCCCATTCTGAGAGAGAGGTAGTACGCCCATCACTCTAGTTAGGAGGTATGCAAAGCAGCCACTTCCAGGTTCGCACGCAGCATCATCAGCAGACAAGTGGTACTAACGAGCCTTTAAACATGGTTCGTTAAACTACCCCGATACTGTCTAAAGGAGTGCCTTTCAAGCCATATCATTCCCCTATTTGTATGCATCACGACGCATACAATAAATCTGAAAAGCGGCATTATTTTATATTCAGAATATGAAGTTATTATTTTGCAAGCGCTGCGTTATTCGACTGAATTGATGTTAAAATTTTATTGAAATTCCACTTTATTATTACGCTCTTAAATGCGATGTTTACTTGTTTGTATGTGGCTCAATTAAATTTTTCATAAAAGCTTTTAAATTTATTAAACATTTTATTCGCATTTTAAGTTTAATACGCATACAATGAAATTGGAGTATGTATGAAAATAAGTAATGAAATATCTCCGCGTTATTAATATAAAACTTGATTAAAAGGAATAATTAAAGGGTACATTAAAACCTGTTATTGCTATGATTATGAGTACCTATTCATAATTTGCATTTTTATACGCGATCGAAACCTATTGATAAAATTCTCATGTACGCGTTTTTATTGGCCCAAGTTTTAACAAAAATTTTCACCTAGAATTGATAATACTGAATATGATAATAGGTTTCTATAACTTATATAGATTCAGAGGTACATATTGAATATCTCTTTCTTTATTCTTTAGCATAGCAATTACAAAACAGCCAAACGAGACAATATGAGAACCACCAAAGCGCGCGTTTACCATATCACAATGACAAATACACACGATAAATGAGTCGTGGTTCAGCTCTGTTTCTTCCTTGATACTGACTTATTGGCTCCAATAAATTGTCTTTAGGAAACAAGAATAAATTGTGAAAAATTGTTGTTTTCGAAACCATTACAATTCCGCAGGCGGAAAAATAACAAGTTGTTTGAATTTTTTTTTGTTTTTATTGTTGCTGACATATCATTTACTTTGCGGAACATTGCCTCCACATATTTTGTCCGGAGCAAATAAACGAGTTCCCTTTCGGTATACTTTTTTCTGTTTCTATATAATTTTGAGAAGGTAAATTAAAAAAATAGGTTGCTAAACGGTATACATTATTCACACGTGTATTTAAATATCTGCTTTTGTAATGACCAAACTTAATAAATTATTTTGAAATTGATAAAAGTCATAATCACAAATCGATCGCTGATATACATTTAAACAAAATTGGGTAATTAAAACCAGAAATACATCCTACATCTATGTATAATGATCTTATACGAGTATCGTAAAACAGCCACGCTCTTTCAACATTCAAACAGCCAGCCCGAAATCTGTCACCGAAATAGTGATGTGTATACAAACTACGCAGCCATAAGATCGAAGTGTTATCGTAGTTTCGCACGGAGCGACTCATTAATCACCTCGAGTGACGTCACCTCGCTCATACAAACGTTAAATTTAACGTATTCGACCTCAATTAAGCACCTGAGAGCACCTCAATACCTTCGATAGATTTCATATTTTAGGTCCAGACAAATTATGTAACTGTCAATTCTATAGACTGGCATGAAAGGTTTTTATAGAGCTATCGATGAAACAATAGTTCATTAATAAAAGAAAAGACGTTTTTTCTTTAAACAGGGTGAAATTTTTACTGCCTTGGAAACAAAATAAAATTGATTATTTTTTTTATATCTGTAATTAATAAACTCGAATATCCTCTCACTATTAACGACTCTATAAACTACTTCACCTCTAGAATACTCACTGAAAGTGAAAATTCGCGTAATCTATCATAAAATATCATTTTCATTTCTGTGTGTATTTTAAACAAAACAAAAGATACGAAATGGCAAATTGCTAGCTAAAAGCAAGTTCGGAAACATTAATTGGAAAAACATAAAGTTGAAACTTTAAATGAACAAACTTGAGTTAGAATAGAATCCACTTGTCCTCAATGTCGAAGCTACGGATTACTTAATGCAAAAGCAGTTGTCAAGGAGCGTCCTCTTTTGTCTATAAAACAAAGGAGATGGAATCACAAGTCGTGTAGATTTAAGTGTGCTTGTAATTTAATTTTAAGATCCACATCCTCTAAAACAAATTTAACTTCATAAATTCGTTTCGCTCTTACATTAAATGATTATGAGCGTTTTCAAAGGGTATTGTTATTATTATATTTTGAGCCTTCATTGACGTATTATACTTTTAATTTATCAGTTTACCTTGTAACGTTGACATGAATACCTAGCTAGCATGTGTAGCGCGTAATTTAGACAAATGTGACCAAATCTTGTTACAAAGTTTCGTTCGCAGTCTGTCTAATTAGATATTAATTCTGCTTCAAGGATGCGTATTCCCGCTTAACCTTTGCCAATTCACACAAAAGCAGGAACGTGCATAAGGCACAGAGCATTATTTAAATTGACCCAATTTTTGTGTCTACCTCTAAACGTTGACGTGACTTGCTTGGCAAATAATTTGTAAACAACGTACCGAACTCTCTCTGTAATTTGATGAGGTAGCTATTTCGGATTTATGAACAGTAATATAATTTATTTTTGGATCTACTTTATTTACGTTGTCAGTATTGTTTGTGTATTTTGGCGACAGTATTTTGATAGTCTTTTAGAGACTTGTCATAAACATAACAAAATAAACTTCTAGCTTATTAAACATTATTTGATTGTACTACATTTGAAATAAAAATATAATTTGGGTTCAGTACGAACAAATTTTCAGTTTCATCCTTTCCGCTCGCTGAATACATTTTGAATGATACAATTTTAATATTGTCAAGTCCCTACATATTGTGGCTGTAAGTACTTAAGCATACAAATAGAGAGTGGCCAACCTTCTTTACGTAACTTTTCGCAAAGGTCTTTTCACGTCACAGTGTGCGGGTTACTAAAAATTTCCGTAAGCCGATGCTTTTAGGTTGTTATGTGAGCTTAGGGCTGGCTCAGGGATATCCCCAGCAAATTATTTCACTTTCACTAAGACTTCATTCTTGTCTCGCGTTCCCGCTCCATTTTATTTATTTCCGGCACACTTCTCTCGAATGAATCGTAGAGAGAAAAACAGTTCTCAGAGCTTAGGCTAATCTGCCCCCTGTAGCAACATGAGCTCACTTACGGAGAGATTTAGTAAAATTGCCGGCACCGAACATCGCTTTGTGTTACTGAATTAGCAGTAGACATTACGAATTACTCGCAAAATGTATTTGTTCCGTTATTTGTTCGAGTCTTTATGAATTACTTTAAGAATTAACTTTTGAAACATTTTGTTTGTTCAAATTTATGTTGGTAATAAGAAAGTTCCGTTGTTATGGTATTCATCGGATGTTTTAATACCTTTTGTATTCGATGTTACCACCACTTCCACCTCGCCCGCGCCCGCATTCATACTCAGATAAGTATTTGTTCTCTCAGTTATAATTCCTAGAATTTGTATTATGATAACCCCTTTACTTTAAGCTAAAACTTAATTCAACAATAAATTATGTATGTTAATGTCAAGTTTTGTTTAGAATGTTTATCAACGAATACACTACTACTACTTTTTAACATTGCGTTAGTTACACATAACATTCAAAATAATACATATAACTTAGTCACTATAATGCTACACATAAATCACAAGTTTCCGACTGCTCAAATGGGTATTTTTCCATTAATTTCTTGTTCCTATACGATGAATGTGGGGTTAAACTCCAAACTTCCTCGCGCCAGTCCTTCGCGGTTACCATTTAACTAGCAATACGCAAATAGTTTAATTAATTACATAAAGGACAATGGGCAGATTTGTATGGAGTGTGTCCCAAGTGCTGTAGCACTTCGTGTGATATATCATTCGATAGGTATCGTTAAGAGGAACAAATGACTCTACGGGAGTGAAGCCGAATTCCCCGGCAGAAAAAAGTTACAGCCATTTAAAAAATATATATGGCTACTTTATGCAAGGGGTTCCAAGTGCTGTAGCACTTAGTGTGGTACATCATTCGATAGGTATCGTTAAGAGGAACAAATGACTCTACGGGAGTGAAGCCGAATTCCCCGGCAGAAAAAAGTTACAGCCATTTAAAAAAATATATATGGCTACTTTATGCAAGGGGTTCCAAGTGCTGTAGCACTTAGTGTGGTACATCATTCGATAGGTATCGTTAAGAGGAACAAATGACTCTACGGGAGTGAAGCCGAATTCCCCGGCAGAAAAAAGTTACAGCCATTTAAAAAAATATATATGGCTACTTTATGCAAGGGGTTCCAAGTGCTGTAGCACTTAGTGTGGTACATCATTCGATAGGTATCGTTAAGAGGAACAAATGACTCTACGGGAGTGAAGCCGAATTCCCCGGCAGAAAAAAGTTATAGCCATTTAAAAAAATATATATGGCTACTTTATGCAAAGGGTTCCAAGTGCTGTAGCACTTAGTGTGGTACATCATTCGATAGGTATCGTTAAGAGGAACAAATGACTCTACGGGAGTGAAGCCGAATTTCCCGGCAAAAAAAAAAATTTACAGCCATTTAAAAAAAAACTCGGTTGTGTTACGTTAAACTGATTCAAGGAGTACATTAACCATAGCCTTCCGGATAAAAGAAATGAGCTATGCTCGGTTGTGTTACGTTAAACTGATTCAAGGAGTCCGTGTAAATGGCCTTTGGGGGAACGAAAATGAGCTATGCTCGGTTGTGTTACGTTAAACTGATTCAAGGAGTCCGTGTAAATGGCCTTTGGGGGAACAAAAATGAGCTATGCTCGGTTGTGTTACGTTAAACTGATTCAAGGAGTCCATTACTGAAAAAACAGACAAAGTTCTTGGGAAGTTGGAAAGTGGAGCTTCAAAATGATTTAGAATGATATGATAGTGATTAAAACGCACAAAATCTTACAAATTATTTTTATTTTATTTCTTATATTATGTACCTATACCTTTACCGTTACCTCATCATAATTTATAAGAAATAGCTAAATATCGTGTTTAAATAAGTTTAGTAGCTTAGCCAAAGAGCTAGCTCCTTGCATAAAGTAGCCATACTATACATTTTTTTAAATTCATTTTTTTAGATTCGCGTTCGCACCGTCAACACGAGCAGTCGTGTCGCAACAGCTGCCTCGATGTTCGGCCGAATCGACGTTTTTGTCACCTTTATTTAAAATGGAAAGTGCAAAGCGAACGGACACTCTTCCCCGCGAGACCCTGCGCGATGTCGACCTCAAGATCTTGCTGCAGGATTTTTCGTTGCTGAAGGCGGAAGTCTCTTTCTTAAGAGCTAAGTTGGAGGTTTCAGAACGTGTGGTTGCTGATTTGAAGACCGAGCTCACGGTATTGAGCAATAAATCAGTGACGTCAGTATCACCGCAGTCAGCACAAAATGTGTGTGTGCGACGCGGTGCGAGGAATGTGCAAACTTCGCCCGTCAGCATTTTTGCATTCGCGACGAACAACAACAACGATGCACAGGTGAATGAACGCCCGGCTCCGATGACCTCGATCGCCGCGGCGTGTGCACCGACACCCGTGCCAGCTGCGCCCTCTTCTGCTACACGTGTCTCCAAGCAGAAGAGCTACGCGCAAGTCTCGCGTCAGCTACAAATACATAATAAGAATGTGGCGGCCCCGAAGAAACCCGGCAATGGAGCGAGGAAAGTCGACGTGGATGGCTTCACCCTGGTGGAGAAGAAACGTCGACCTAAGCCGTCCCGCAATCGTCGTGGTACCGCCGACGCCGCAGCAACAGAGAGCACCCTCCGTGTTGTGGAGCCGTCCATTTCAATTTACATATCGCGGCTAGACCCCGACACTAAAGGTGAAGAGGTCCTGCGGTATGTCAAGCAGAGGGTCTGTTTCTGGACCAAGGAACATATACGGCTCAACCTGAGGCGCCTCGAGTCGGCGAGGGACACGTCCTTTAAATCGTATGTGCTTCAAGTACCTGCGATGTATAGGGACATGTTCCTCAATGCCGACTTTTGGCCTACAGGAGTCATATATCGACGTTATAGGGAAGCGTTCCTGAAGAAAAGTCCCTAAACTGTAGTTGTAGTTTTATAATTTAATATGTATGTTAGTCAATAAGGTATATATGTAAATTATTATATATAAGTATTTATGTGTTTGTTATGATATTTTATGTGTGCGCGTAATTTGAGAGGCCTTACCTTACCGTAACACAGTTCCTAACTAGCACAGGAGGTAATGTCTCGATAATTGCGTCAAATGTATTATTATTGTAACAAAAAGTTATATAAATAAATTTGATTTGATTTGATTTGATTTGATTTTTTTAAATGGCTGTAACTTTTTTCTGCCGGGAAATTCGGCTTCACTCCCGTAGAGTCATTTGTTCCTCTTAACGATACCTATCGAATGATGTACCACACTAAGTGCTACAGCACTTGGAACCCCTTGCATAAAGTAGCCATATATTTTTTTTTTAAATGGCTGTAACTTTTTTCTGCCGGGAAATTCGGCTTCACTCCGGTAGAGTCATTTGTTTCTCTTAACGATACCTATCGAATGATGTACCACACTAAGTGCTACAGCACTTGGAACCCCTTGCATAAAGTAGCCATATATATTTTTTTAAATGGCTGTAACTTTTTTCTGCCGGGGAATTCGGCTTCACTCCCGTAGAGTCATTTGTTTCTCTTAATGATACCTATCGAATGATGTACCACACTAAGTGCTACAGCACTTGGAACCCCTTGCATAAAGTAGCCATATTTTTTTTTTTAAATGGCTGTAACTTTTTTCTGCCGGGGAATTCGGCTTCACTCCCGTAGAGTCATTTGTTCCTCTTAACGATACCTATCGAATGATGTACCACACTAAGTGCTACAGCACTTGGAACCCCTTGCATAAAGTAGCCATATATTTTTTTTTAAATGGCTGTAACTTTTTTCTGCCGGGGAATTCGGCTTCACTCCCGTAGAGTCATTTGTTCCTCTTAATGATACCTATCGAATGATGTACCACACTAAGTGCTACAGCACTTGGAACCCCTTGCATAAAGTAGCCATATATATTTTTTTAAATGGCTGTAACTTTTTTCTGCCGGGGAATTCGGCTTCACTCCCGTAGAGTCATTTGTTCCTCTTAACGATACCTATCGAATGATGTACCACACTAAGTGCTACAGCACTTGGAACCCCTTGCATAAAGTAGCCATATATATTTTTTTAAATGGCTGTAACTTTTTTCTGCCGGGGAATTCGGCTTCACTCCCGTAGAGTCATTTGTTCCTCTTAACGATACCTATCGAATGATGTACCACACTAAGTGCTACAGCACTTGGAACCCCTTGCATAAAGTAGCCATATTTTTTTTTTTAAATGGCTGTAACTTTTTTCTGCCGGGGAATTCGGCTTCACTCCCGTAGAATTATTTGTTCCTCTTAACGATACCTATCGAATGATGTATCACACGAAGTGCTACAACACTTGGGACGTTTTGCCCAATATCCTTTACAAATTCATTTAGTAAATCTACTTATACTTTATGTATTAATGTATATGAGTGTGGAACCTAATATAGAAACACGCTTGTTACGATACGAAAGCTATCTCTATATTAAGTAGTGTAATTATTATACCAACCATTTTAAATATAACATAGCTTTAGAAGATCGAAGTATAACAATCACAAAAAAAAATACAGAAAAATAAGGTGTTATAAGTTTCACAAGTATCTAGATGTGTGTCAAACTATGATATCGTAACTCCCAAAGAGATATGTAGGAGATATTTCGATTACTCTTTATTTTATTTTTATTGAAAGATTGATAGTGTTCTTATTTATTGACTTTTCTAGACGAGTTAATTTATATACGGGACTTATTTAACTTTGATGTTCCATTAAAAATATGATTAGAGTTGATTTGGATACAGATTGCATATTTTAAGAATATGAACAATTACACAAAAAACTCTTTATAATCTTTCACAAACTGAATTCATAGTTTATTAAAACGTAAATAAGTCAATAAAGCTTATATTTCAGTCAATAATTTATTTTAATAAATCAAGTATCCCGTCTTTTAACAAACTATAAGTCATTATTTCAACCCTATCGCGTTACAACACTAGCACTTAAGTACAAAAGCAATGAAATCACGTTTCCTTAACACAAAATAAACATTTAACGAAGCGAACAATGTAATAACTTCACTATAAAACCTCAAACCAAAACAAGTTGTTTCACTGAGATAGTACTTGGACAAATTGCCTCACTTATTCATTTTATTTCAAAACGTAATTAAGCTTTTATTCCGGACTGAATGAAAGAAAAATATGGAATAATTTACAGACTGATGCAAAAACGGAATGGTTTCAGATTTGAAAATGAATTGTGGTGCATTTAATATTGAAATAATGAATACTCGTAATAGCGTGTCATTGCCAAATGAAGGGTTACAGTTTCGATTCCCGTGCTAGGTAAATGTTTGTGTGATCCACAAATGTATGTTAGAGTTTGGGTGTATATAATGTGTTTAAGCATAGATACTTAAAACCATAATAGGGGCCTTGCTAATCAAAATTGTTCCAAACGCTATGTAGATTACCGGGAGAAACAGATAGACAAACATTTTCAACGTTGATCTTTGTTATACCAACCGTGTAGACAATTATAGTATCTCAATTTTCTATTAGTATTTTAAATAATACTTCATTGCACATCAATACTTTTTGATATTGTCATTCACCTAAGTGAATCGAATTACTTAATATGTGTATATGGACGTAATATATAATGTGCTTGAACACAAACACACTCGGAGGTCATTCCCAAATCAAACAAAAACGAGTTTTCCCAAAGAGCACTTCAACTTGATTAATGGCTTCAATCAGTTTTTCGATGGTGTTATCTGCGCTACGAAATCATAAGATGAATTGATTGAACGTATATTTGAAGAACAATTTATTGTATATGTACAGAAAAAATGAAATAAATCTCATAAATATTTTACGGATTGTTTCTGAGAGTGATTGCTTTTGTTCCTTTTTCCTTTTACCGATTTAATAGAAGAAGGTTCTTATTTATTCGTCAAAAGTATTTTATAGTAGGAGCAGTGTTACAACTGTTAGTATTCAGTGACAAATTCATTGCTTAAATACTTATTAGAAAGCGATGGTGTTCAAATATCCCCTCCCTTTGCATGGTCAACGTCCCCATATATTCATTTTCATATCACAATAAAAACGTATTCCGTAGATCGAGAGTCCTGATCCAATTTGTTTGACCCAGTTATTCACATTAGTATGCATCAAAAAAGCAAACAAACACACGCTGTTTACCCGGAACCTTTGACTTCGATTCGAGGAAACCAAGTCACAGATGCCATTATACGGAAGTAACGATGGATTTTACGAGCGAAAGGAAACCGCATCACCCCCTTCTGGAGAATCTAAGAACCCTTCGACAAACAATCCCCTGCCTCCTGTGGCCTTTATCAATCACGCCCTGTCGATAACATTTTAAATTCATTGGATACCAATTGCAGCTCCAGCTTTTCGGCAAACGGGTTTGTGTGCCTAACAGTAGAAATTGAATTTACTGACTTGTGTATCATTCGATTTTAATTGTTACAATGCATGACCAGTCTTCACAACTGACTGATTTTAGAACTGAGTGACTTTTTGAATTAGAAACGTACACTTTTTGTTTAACAAGCTAAAACTTCCATCAAAATACACTTAATAGAAATGCATTAAAACTTAGTACAGTGTTGTTGGCATTTGTTGTAGTTAAATAATAAAGTTAATAGTAGACATAATGGTGTAAAACTTTAATCGTATTTTCCACACGGACAGGCCAACAAAAGAGGTAATGAATCTATAAATTCAAACCGCAAACATTTCAAAGCGCGCGGCTAACCTCGGATTTTCGTATATAAATCGGTCTCGTGTTTGGTCTAGCGCAGACGTGTCGTTTGTGTTTGACGGCCGGTGTTGAGGTCACAGACGACGACACTGACAAATAGCCGTGTTTGGTAAAACCGTTCCTGGCTTGTCTCGGTCCCGGACTGAATCCAACACCACCGGGGCCGTACATTAGCACCGCGCCGCCTTGACACCGGATGTAACATCACTCCGCCCGCATAACATTTTAAAGCCAGTTCAACATGAAAAATTGTTTGTCGAGATGTAGGTTGGCATTGTTCGCAAATGTGTTAAGTCTGTATTGTACCTGTATTTTCGACACTATGGAAAAGGTCTCATAAAAATATATTTTACAGTACTTGTAATAAATTATTTCTTGAAAGCTTTTTTCATAAGGTTTAATAATAATAATAGAAAAGGTTTTTATAAAGAAACGAAGGTGACATTGCTTGAAATATATTTACAAACAAATGTAAGTACATAAAACAAATCAAATTATATAATTGTGTATCACTTGAGTGACGTTTCCCAAACACACCTGTGTTCAAGTATGTACAATATCGACTGACTCTTGATCCGATGTTGACGTCACTGCAAACTATATTTCAATATAACGACCATCAGTGATACAAAGTTCACAGAGAAATTCCCCTTTTGATACATGTTTAATGACTAGGAACGATCCTCTAGAGCTCTCATAAAACATTAACAAGTCCGACTCCCGACATGGCGACATAAAATGGATGAAGCACAAAACAGAATTTTCATTTTTAAATTAATAAAACACAGACAATATCGACTTGCTGATCCCCAAAAGGTCGTTTGAAATATACTTTCCCATTACAACATTATTGCCCTTTGAAACGTTAAATAAATAAATCCAGACAGATTTATTAATATTAATGAGAAAATCTATTTTACAAATTAATTCGCTTCAGCTTCGTCGAGCAGATTCTTCGAAACAAATTATTATCGCTAGAAAATTGTGACGAGTGTCACTTGAAATAACAACCTAAAATGTTAGAAAAATGTAATCGAAGTGTCTTTCAGAGAGAATGAAGTTTACGAATTGTTCAAAGTTCAATTTAATTTTGTAGATGGTAAATTATTAGTCACTCCAAATTACCGTACACATTGGCATTACGAACTAGTGTAGCTACAAAAGATAGATTTTAATCATATCGACATTTCAATTTGCTTTGCAGAAATTAATTTCAAAGCACTTGATTACGTTGAGTATTAATTACTTTGCTTATAAGGTTGAAATTGGTTATAAACGGAAAAGAAAATAAGGCTGTCTCGAAAGTATATCGGTGTGGCAGTTTGTATTTGACAGGTTCTGAGAAGGGCGTCCGCCGCGGCGCCTACGTCCCACAAATCGTAATTAAACAATATTTATATACATAGTACATCGACATACTTATATATTGAATTGATACACCATTGACGTCAGGGTAACTTGTTAGATTTTAATATAAGTATATTTAATGATTGTACTATATCCTTGATCTTGTTATACGTAACGCACACAAACTATAACACAAAAAATTTCAAAAGAAGTAAAAGCTATTCTATCTTTGCATAACCTCAGTTTAGAGAAAAATAACTTTAATAATCAAAAACAAAAGTATACGATTTAAGAGAGATATATTCTAATTAATAGTTGACCTATATAAGTATTAGCTAAGTTTATTTTTACAAATTAAAACTGTTTAATAGGTTTCCTACGTCACAGCCCGCGGCGACCGCTCGACTCGATTGCGGATTTCATTATCTTAACGACCAATCTCGACGTTTAATTAAATGTACTTTAAAAGTAATATAACAATATTAATTATTATTTTTATTCAGATTAATTTGTATTAAAGGGTATTAGTTGCTTTATAATTTTTTATGAAGCTGAAATTTCAGTTATATTTCAGTTTGTATAGCGGCTATGAAACGACGAAGTGAAAACCTTTTTGTACTGACCACTTCGAAAGCACTAACGATTATTATGATAGCGAGATCTGCTCTCAGGAGCCGTATGATTTTCTTTCAGATTTATAAATAAATATTCTCAATCTTTTTCATTCAACGCTTCTACTATAGGGAGCGTGGTATTGGTTTTACATTAGGCAAAGTAGACAATAGTAAGACTTAATAACGAAACTAAAAAATGTGCTTTAATAACTATGACTCTCTATTACAATTAATCAAATACTTACTTATATTACACTGTATTTACTTCCTAAATTAAATTATCTTGTTTATACAAGATTCCGGTTTCATCGAACTTCTCCGGGTATGACCCGATCTTAAACTTTAAAATTGTTCTATATTTTACAAAACGAAACCTAGCAGTCTCCTGCGTTATAATGTCACAGATTTGTAGGTGAAAGAAAAATAGTTTACCTACACAACACAGGGCGGAAAGCTTAACATAACATAACATAATAATTCACTACATCGTCTCATTATAGTAACTGACCCCTAAGTTCGAAACTTGTATCTAGGCTAGGGTATCAGAAACTACTCATTCACACACACATACATCCAGACCGAGACAAACGTTTATGGTTCACACAAATATTTACCCCACACGGGAATCGAACCGCAACCTTACGGATGGCAGTCCGGCATGGTGACCACTCTGCCATCGAGGTCGTCAAATAAGCTTGAAGCGTGGATCGAATGCGATGTGACTTTTACTGGTAACTTGACGCTGGTACTTGCTGGTCTCGAATGTCGGCCAGACATACATACAAGCCCTGACCCTTGTCAAATGGGTTCAATCTATAACCTCATATACTCGTACCTACTCCCAGCCACTGCTCCCACTAATCACAGCTTAACATGAATATAAATTAATTTAATTTTCCAACCCTGAGAGCCAGTAAACGTTATTAAGGCGCCTATTAATTTTTATTATCTGAAAACATGTTACTTAGGTACACGTATGAGAATTATGAAGTCAAAGTACGTTTAATATTTCTCAAAATGAACTGTGTATATGTATAGAGGTTAAGTTGGGATTTTTTCTATTCTCCAAGCAAACGAACGTGTGTTATGTATGTATGTTTAAGATGTATTCTTTGTATCACAAATAACATATCATAACATAATCATTCACTACATCATCTCGTTATAGTAACTGACCCCTTACTAAGCTCGAAGCTTGTATCTAGGGTATCAGTAACCACGCACACACTCATTCACACACACACCCAGACCGAGACAAACATTTGTGGTTCACACAAATATCCACCCCGCACGGGAATCGAACCCGCAACCTTACGGATGGCAGTCCGGCATGGTGACCACTCTGCCATCGAGGTCGTCAAATACAAATAGATACTTACATATTTTTAGCTTCTATTTGTATCTCAAATCTTTGTTTTTATTTATTGTAAACTGTTTATTTTCTTCTCGGCTTTAGCTTAAAAATAGTCAGCAAGTTGCACATAAGTACACCATTAATTACATGTTTTAAAATTGCAATTTCTATATGTGGATACTTTTCGCTGATCACCATAATAGGTTTTTAAAGTGCTGCAATAAAAAAACAGTGGTCGACAGTAAATCGTTCACAATCATTTTTATTGGAAAGAGTTTACTGTCCACTACGACACAGCAACATGTATAAATTGAAGTTTATGCAGTTTTACTGCATTAATCTAAAATAAGTCTCCCAGAATTCCTAGATAAATTTGAAACAGACTTTATAATATAAGTAGGACGTTTTTGAAGTGTAAGGTCATAATTGGTGCGATCCATAAAATTGTATTCATAAAATTTCATAAATGTGTTTGGGCGTTATTTAGAATGGGTTTTGATTGATTGATATATTTTATGCCTATTAACAAAACACAGGAATTCTGACGGTTATTTACAATAGGTACCTAAAATAAAACTTTCTTATTTTACATATTACATTACAAATATCATTATAAACAAAACCTATTTACAACCTCTCAAAAGAAACAAATCAATCGTAAGAAAGCCAAGATCTATCAAATATTGTCGCTCGCTCATAACTTACAAAACGCTAGTAGAAATGTATGAGTGGAAACACATATATCTGGGAATACTGGTTAATCCCAGCCATTCGGGAAGCCTCGGTCCCGCTCGTAAACTGATGTAATAAAAGCTAATGTATCTGCACAAGGTTTTTAATATCGGCAATAATATCTCATGTTGAAAACGTTCTAGTTACAGCTAAACACCCATTCAGATGTGTAACGATTGCTTTTATATAAACAATATCTCTCCCGGATGAAATGTGACCCTTTATATTAGTTTGAGTTCTGATATTCGACTTTTGTTGGGTTGTGAATGCTTGAAAATGAATCTATGGTTTGTTTTGAAAACTGTTCTAACAAAAAAATGTTCAGTTTTGGTTGTGATCATGTGGTAGTTACAATCTTAATCCTCAAGTTATCGGCCTGTGAGATCGCAGTAGAGCAAAAATTTATCTCACACTGATAATATAGGTACAGTTAAGAGGAATAAACGTAATCACAACGCTTGCCCCATGCCCATATCTAATATATGTTGTGATCTCAAACAAGAGCCATGTTTGCTAAATAACAATTTTAATCCTAAAGATCATCTCTAAGATCTAAAAGACCCAGGATCATCTTTAGGATTAATATTACAAAGCAGATATAACTACACATTACTATTTAGATTAAAAAACTAATATTCTTAGTACAAAGCAGCACTGAATTTAGCAATGCAAAGTATAACTTTAATGCGAATATCTTGCTTGTCTCGTCGCTTAATTACATTAAAAATGGCTTTTCTATATTTATTATTCTAATACATACTAAACTCGGTTTGGAAACTGAAAATAAACCAAAAGGGACTGGTATTAATTTAACTTTGTTTTCATTTACACACAGTCGTCCTTTTTGTTGGAGAAACATTATTTTATTTGAACAGTAACACCTGTCCACGATCTCACGATCTCGAATACCCAATATATTATATTATGTAAGCTTTATATTAATCCGAGATTTGTCATATTCTCACCGATATAAAGGAGATGTCAACGATTATTATAATTTTTAGCTTTTGGGGTTTTGTCTATTTATAAACTTATTGTACCCTTTAGTTTTGGCCACATTAAAAGTGGTTTACGTAGTGTATTTTTTTACTCAGGGGCAAAGGTGTTAGCCCAAAAAAATAACAACATAAAAGAAATACGCATTCCTTCATTTATAAAAACTTTCTTACTCTCTACCAGAACATCTAAATTCTTCATACGAAAACACATCTTGTATAAGAATGCAATCGTATGTAAGTGTCTAATACAATTTTTCATTGGTAAAATCGAATCCCGATAAGAGTCTAATGGTATTGGTCGGGTGCTATTCAATCTAAACAGTACCGCAAGTAATCCAATAACTTCAATCTAAATTGAAAAATAATATCGAATATTATTTTACTCGGTTTAGTGGGTTGTTACTAAGGATAGACGATATTACAAACGAAATATTGGTGTAAGATCAATGTAATTGTGTTTTTTTAGTAACGACTACTATGTATTTTCGGATTCAATATATGGAGTAGGTATTAAAGCCTTAGTACGGCTGCTATTCTTACGATATTTTATCAAGTTTATGATTAAAAAACATGCATCGCTTGATTTTAGACATTCTCTCAAAACTCAGGACCTCTCGTTTACGTCCCTGATATGAAAGACAAAATTAATATATACACAAATTATAACTCCATTAAATTACTATTAGGCGCTGACTTAAACCGACCAACTGTTTTGTCCATAACTAAAACTTATCGACTGGTTTAAGCGCCATTAAGTTCTCGCGAGGCGGAAATGTAAATGATATTGTATACTAAACTTCGCGTACACTTGCCTAAATGCTGAACATATCGTCTGCAGAACGGCTGACTGCACTGCGCAAACATTTGCATACTCATTAAAATATTTGTCTTAACAACTACCTTAATAAGATGTATGTACAACAAAGTGAATTCGTAATTACATTCCAATTTAATTAGTGGACATGGTATGCCACAACTCTGTTCCGTATGCGGCATACATTTCAGCTTATATGTAGACTATCTCTATTTTCTCTAACGTCTAGATTCTGTAATGTGCTCTGAGCGCCGCCCGTACTGTACATATAAATGACACTATTATATGTTGGTTTAGATTTTAATTATGAATTCTGTATTTTAGATAGAATTAAAATGAAATGACTTTTGAATTAAACTTTTGTTCATCTATAAAATTAATTATTATTTTCTAATATCGTTTAATGCTTTGTATGGTATAATGACTGAATCTTGAGATATAAAATTGTTGAAGTATGTAATTCGAATGTCGAATAACTTGTTTTTTTTATTTACGTCATACCCTATTACATTAATCAAATTTTCATATTCGCAACAAAATATTTCACAAACCACCCACACAAACTGTTTCCTTACTTGAACATACCTAACTTTGAAATTAAATGCACATAAACGTTAGCAAAATGACGGTAACTCACGAGTTTCAACGCATTATACTAACAAATTGTTCTCGTGTGTAATATTTTAGGGTTAAAACATACAAAGTGTTTACAACAGAAAAAATGTTACAAATAACCACGTTCTATAGTAGTTATTACCCCATTAGAGTGAGTAAGTGCAACGCTCCGCGCAAAGTAGCGGAGATTGAAGGAATAAATCTAGCAAACTGTGTTACAGAGTGCACTGCGGATAGGACACCGCAAAGACTTCATATTTCCCGAACTTTAGTTGGCTTTGAAACGCGCTGGGACAATGAAAGCCGGCGCTTTGACTAACCAAACTGTTTAACAAATTGTTTTACAGTAAAATGGTCTTAATTGAAATATACAATGAAGTTCCAATGAATAACTAAGCATACAAAACTAAATTATTATACAGTTGTGTATGTACACAAGCCACAAGTTTGTTTTGTAACCAACAAATTACTAACAACCATTAATTACCAGTTTTAGCAACAATAAATCATTTTCAAAGGCTCGCAACGCTTTTACCAGATCTGTCATGCGAAGGGAACCTCATTGGTATTCATTTAATACCCAATAGTTGTACAATTATCAATGCAGTGATACATGAAGACAGAGTTATCCCGAGGGAGCTGTAAATCGGCGCGTTCCGCTCCAATCACGTATTAACTCTACCTCGAATATTCCAAATGATGATAAATTGGCTAATTTATTTCACATTCCGAAAGTATCTCTGCGGCCAAGCGGTTTAAAAGCTGCCTCCACAACAAAAGGGTTCGATCAGTTATATTCGCCACTCGCTGTCACGCCAAAAATACTCGGAATTAAAACAGTTTTAAAAGTTGTAATAATTTCGTAGAACTTGTTATTAATAAACGTTTCAATAATAAATCACTCATACGTGTCGTACGATAAATCAATATGATGTCGTCCGTTAAATCCCATATATACATATTTGGCACATATCAGGATATCCGATATATTTATATGACACCTGACCTGTGTTCGGGAATCGGCCGCACCAATATCTCCGTAATTGTTTCCGACTCAAATGTTGTCCAACTGACAAGCTGACACGCTCTCTCCTAACATATCGAATGTTAGTTAGAAAGGTGTTTTTATTACCCGAAAAAAATTTTACGAAAGGAAATTGTATCGAAAATACATCAAACCCAACTTCTTTCGAAGACGATTTTTATTTACAATCAGACAGTTATTTGTTCGATATATTTTGCAACCGTTCGATGTTACAGGAAGTTCAATCATGGAATGTAAAAAGAAAAAAGATGGTCAAGGAAAAATATATTTAAGAAAGTAAGAAGGCAAAAGCAAAATGGCGTGAGATGTATAAAGGGTACTTTAAGTTATTGGACACACGCGACAAGAAAAATGCTACACAATGCTAAAATAGCAGAGATATACGAGAATTTCCATTTAACGGTATCCCAAGGATTCCTATTGGTGAACCTGCCCCAATCCATTGGAGCATTAAATGGAAGCCGGCATTATTGTTCGCTCCACTTGATGGAATCACGGAAGGCTTGATATGATCGTCAAATATTGAATAAAAACAGGCTCTGCGAGACATCTGACGGTGACGAGCGAGGTGTCTTTTAGCGAGGGGAGGCCGACAGCGACAGCTTGTTTAAATGAAATAATAATAAAAATGAAAATACGCCGTGTTTGGTAACAATAGGCTCCATTGTTATATACTTCCGGGTTCGATATGTAATGCTGTGTATGTTTGAATTGTTGCTTTTTAATATATTACTCGTATTCATACGTTCATGCCACAATACGTAAGGGCTACAGTTAGATGGTTCATATGAATAATATCTAATAATTTGAAAGTCTGTATCGAAATATTACTGTAGTTGATGTATCTGATAAAATAGTCTTCCCCAATTACCGAACAAACTTTGACCTAAAATGTGCTCGTGTATTATCCTTTGAAACATAAAATACCCCTAAACTTACATATAAACCGACATATGAAGGCAGAAACTTTATTATTAATTTTGAATACACGTGCAGTAGTAAAATAAACCAATATAAAGTTAGTGTAGTACCTTTCCCTTTTCGAAGGAATATAATAGATAAGAAAACATGTGAGGAATTTGAATAAAAACTTTGGGAACATCCAGAACTAGATAAAATCATGCCAGTAAAAAAACATAAAGAATACAGACTACATTTATTTACTTTACCTACGTGTTGTGAAACCACAATGGTGAATGGAACTAACATATATCTTCATAGGTGTTCGTTTTTTTCATATTCTTACGCGTTCTATCTCCCGTTTCTATTGTATAAGCTTGAAATATATGTTCTCCTATTGGAATAAGTTTGGGGGGAGTCGTAAGTCAGCTATACGCGGAACCTGAAACTAATTTGGAGCGATTGATGCGAGCGCGGAGGGAGCGCGACCGCCTGCCTTCCGCAATTAGTCCAATATTTCTTCTGCCAATGTAAACAGAATGAGAACTTCACTTGGCAAATTTTATTGATATATTTACATAAATTAACATACGAATAAACTTTGTTATTCATTTGAAGGTTATCTCCCAAGGATTATTTGTTTGACTATGTTAATAAAGTAAAGTATTGATGGTGCTGGCTTGTTTACATTATACTCGAGTTACTTATATTATTTAATGAAATTTTCCTTTTGTTCATCAATCAATGTCGAAAATGTGCTTAGATAATATTCTTTACTGAAACAAGAACTTATATACTTAATATCTTTGTTCTAGAACGTTGTGTTTAAGACTAAGATATTTAGCTAGATCAGTTTAAAATGAACGTAAATCTACAAAGACCTTTTAATACAATTTACAATCCTATTTTTTTGCATGTCGACTCATATTTTTGAGGACCAAAACTCGTCCACCGATATGGCACAATCAGTGGCCTTGTAAAGGTCCTCGCATGTGCAGGTGTAGGGACACAATCCTATTATGACTTTTCAATGTCAAGCAATTTTCAACCTTAATTCTACTTAGTTATAACAACTAAAAACATATGTCTACATTATATTAAAAAACAAAACGAGCAACCTACACTGGTATAATGAAAAAGACACCGACCACCGAGCACGCACGGTAAATCGAAGTGTTCAACCGTGACCGAGAGATTGCGATGCACGGTTTTCAATGCGGCCAGTGGACTGCGAAAATACTGCTGATAGTGACGTAGCGATACCACACCGAACCGACCACATGTACCGATACTAACTACTACGTATACTGCTGTACCATACATGTAATATACATACGTAACATAATATTGAAGTGTATGTTTGTAATTTCAAATTAACAGCTTCAATAAATGCATATAAAAGTATAATTAAGTATATAATATAATATAATATTATAAAGAGGAAAGATTTGTTTGTTTGTTTGTTTGTTTGTATGTAATGAATAGGCTCCGAAACTACTGGACCGATTTCAAAAATTCTTTCACCATTAGAAAGCTACATTCACCCTGAGTAACATAGGCTATATTTTATCCCCGTATTCCTACGGGAACGGGAACCACACGGGTGAAACCGTGGGGCGTTGCTAGTTAAGTATATAGTAATGATTTTATTACTTTTACCCACTAGCTAATGTTAAGGCGTAACTTGGCTATACTTTTGTCCCAAAAATTTCACGAGATAGGAATTAAGATGGGAGAAACCGAGTGGCACAACTAGAAGTCCATACGAGACTACGAGGGCGTTTCAACTGGGATTTTTGGACATTTGATTTTGGTTGTATAACATTGAAAAGCGTCTAGTAATTGGTTCTCTTTGTCACACGCTCGCTGAACTGCCAGATATCGGAACGATTTGTGGAACAATAAAAGTAGTAAAACAGTGAAATAGTAAAAGTGAGATTCATCAAAATGCTGATTCGTTGCTTTGTTATCACTTTTTCTTCTATATCTACATTTGTTTAATCTTTTTTGGGGTTACGTAGTTCTAAAAAATATGTTTTCCAAAACCTTTTACGATTACTTTGGTTCCACAAATTAGATGTCTAAAAAATCATGAAAATGAAAACGAAAGAAAAATAAAATTAAGTAACTTTAGGACACAAAAAGGCACTTAACTAATTTCTAATACCAACGCGAAAATAAGAAGAAACTGGAAGTTACTTTCAATTTCATGAACTTTGTTATTATTACTTACTTAAGTAAGTATATAAATATTATTCTCAGAAAAATATCGTCGGTTTTCTTAGCAATCACATCGCTGATTTTATCACTGTGGCCGTTTATTAAATTTTATTTATCGTTAAAAAGGTCATCGTAAATAAGAATAAGTTTTATGGTTTCTCAGATTATATGGTAATGAGGGTTGTTTCATGGTACTACTTTCGTGAAATTTAAAATTTGAAAATACCTGAGAGTATGAGATTTGCATTTAAGCCAGAGTATTCAGTTAGTATATATAGTCTTTCAATATTATTTTTAAAGTCTATTAGGAATGTAATTTAGTTTGAAATTGAAAAGATTCGTTAATGAGCGATAGTAGGCATTTTACTACTAAACCGTACATTAATTTGAAGGGCGAGTACCCACAGGGGCGAAGGCTGTGCACAACGTGCACGTGTGTCGATGACGTCATCTGCCGCATGAAATGCGTGAACTGCTGCAGTGGACACTATCTCACTCACCTAAGCTAAAGATCTTCACACCGATATCACAATATCTTTAGCTCTCTCAAGAGTGTGGTATTTTCTCGATCGAGCTAGCACGTGTTCGAACTTTCACAATCACAGTAAGTTTACCTCTAGAGAGAGAATCCTGGTCGTGATCCTTATTCTATGGTTTACCTCAGAGACCAGAGAGAATACTGGTCGTGATCCTTATTCTATGGTTTACCTTCAAAACACTACGTCATGGTAGTCGATATGCAAAAAAAAATATCTCGGAACTGCCGATTAAAATCGAATGTCACTCGAAATCGATTTTATGACGAGGATTTATGGTGTTGAGGTTCGATAACGGTAAATTATTTACTGATCGTCGGTTACAGTCGACCCCTCTGATTAATGTCTTCCATTAATATAAAATTCCAGCATTACCGATAGAATTTAAAAGGAATTAGGAAAGTTTGATAGGAGAGAGGATGTTTCAATCTTATATTTACCTACGATAGTGAAAGCGACGGGCATGATATATAGGAATTACAGATAGTTTTTGTTTTTTTTTAATAAATAATAAAAAAAAATACACTTGAATGTCCAAAAAAAAATCAAAATTTAAGTTTCAAAATGCCCTTAAATAAATAAAAGACAACATAAATATTTTAACCCCACAAAAAATAATAAAAAAAACATCTAATTACGACCTCATTACATAAAAACATTGAAAAGTATAAACTTAATGCATAATACCTCCACGAGTTAAAGGTCTATAACATTATAATAGATATTAAATAATAATTTCATCTCGTAATGTGCTTTGAGTGGCGAACGTGGTGACAACATAGCGAGTTTATTGCCCGCGCTGTAAAATACTTAATACATCCAACGACTTGAACAATAAACGTAATTTATAATGGGGATACTTTGAGTACATTCTACTTTCAATTAGAATAATATCTTCCGCGTTTTTTTAATATTTTTGGCCTGTTTTAAATATGACGTAAAGGATTCTTAATTTTAAAAGATTGATGAAAGATTTTAAAAGATTGGATAAAGTTACGTTCTTTTAGAAATTACTTGCCAAAATTAATGTTTTTGTCAACCAAAAAAATCCAATAATTATCCAAAATTTTTGAATATTGTCGCTTAAGAAATTGAAACTTCAAAACAATAATGTGCATTAAAATGTTAATGTTAGAGTTAAAAGTTACGCTGTTGTTTTATTACGTGATCCTCTATCTTTAACATAGGTAACTAAACTATGCCAATAGGGTTGTCAAAACAATATAACTTTGTACCAACATTTCTAATAATTAACTATTCACAAACGATTATGTATTTACGTATGTAGAACTGGCACAAACGTTTTGTAATCCACGTCATTATGACAATAATTCAACTGTCAGAATGTAACGTGTGTTACGTCACAAGTGCTCTTATTCTCAAATCCGTGGCCGTCAGCTGCGGCGTGACATGAGAATCACCCGGCTCTCCGTGTCACACGTTCAAATGTCACGCCAGCACACCCGCCCCTGAAATATAGCCAATTATGTTAGCACATTGTCTCTAGAACGACTACGAGTATTCGTTGCTTGAGAGGAATATTGTTAATTAGTATTTTGTAATGTAATGTGCGTACTGAGTATGGTATTCTATTTTGTTTATTAGCAGAACAATTAGGTTTTGTTGCTAAACAACGTGTGGTACTTTCAGCGTGTGTTGGTGTGCGACTGCAGTAGAATTCAGATAATCTGAATGTCACACGGATGGAATAGAGATAATTCTTTGGATAAAGTAAACTACTCACTTAAAAGCGTTCAGCATGTACTACAATAGTTGCACATAGAAAAAATCAAATAAAGCAATAGATACTAAATACATAGAAGCGTAACATTTACTATACAGAAAACTACACAGCAATAACGACTAGCACTGTGTACAAACTGTGTAGGTCAGCCCGCCCTAGTGGCCGGCTGGGCACACGACCGCGGCTGCACTATTATCACGAAGTTGAGGACGAGTGACAGCGCCGGCCGCGACACGCCCCGGGGACAGTTTAATTAGCCCCGACAGCCCCGACACAGCCTGCGACTGTGCAACCGTGAACTTTGCACTTTGTCACAAACTAACTACTTGCCACATCTACCGTTTGTATGGTGTCTTCGAGTTAAATGAACTCGGTTTACGGGGTTAGCGATTGCTTTATTGTGCTCTTCGTTATTTTAAGGTCACTAATTTTATACCTACTAGATCTATAATTAACATACCATAACATAATCATTCACTACATCATCTCATTATATTAATTATACTTATTACATTTTAAATCAATAGACTTTTTTGCTTTATATTCCTAATACATAATACAGGGTGGCGCAATAGAACGTGCATTTTTAAAATAATTATTAAAAAATAAATACAAAAGGTATAGTTAAAATAAAACTAATCAATTATTAAGTGATAACTGAAGTTTATTTTTTAAAAATAACATCATCTAAATGATGACCCTCTCTACGTTGGCACTCCTCTAACCGCAAACGGAAATTACCGAAAACTTTCTTAAGTAGTGCTGGTGTGATTGCTGCCATTTCACCACGAATATTCTCCTTGAGCTGACTGATGTTTCTCGGATTATTGGTGTAGACTTTGTGTTTGAGGTATCCCCACAAAAAAAAGTCAGGAGGCGTCAAGTCTGGACTGCGCGGAGGCCATGGGATATCACCTCTTTTCGAAATCAGTTTGCCAGGGAACATCTGCTTCACAACCGCCATGGAATCATTTGATGTGTGACTGGTAGCTCCGTCTTGTTGGAACCAAGTCCTAGAGTTCTTTATTCTTGAATTTTCAAGTTCTGGGGCCAAAAAACCTTCCAACATCGCAACATAGCGTTCGGTATTAACAGTGATGTTTTGCCCCCGTGCGTTTTCAAAAAAATAAGGACCAATTATTCCTTTGGCAGATATTGCGGCCCAAACTGTCACTTTAGGGCTATGTAACGGTTTTTGATTTTTGAGTCTGGGATTTTCACTATTCCAATAACGACAATTTTGGCGGTTTACGAACCCATTCATATGAAAATGTGCCTCATCAGAGAAAAGGATGTTTTCAAAATTTGAAAACCGATTGAGCATTTCATTAGCAAATGTGAGCCGTGCTATGAAGTCAGAGTCTTTCAATTCTTGAGTTAATTGCAGCTTGTATGGATGCAATTTAAGATCCAAGTTTAAAATTCGTTGCAAACTTCGTCGCGATATGTTTAGGACAGACGATCTTTTGCGAGTAGACATTTGTGGATCTTCTCGTACCGACTGCTTAACACTCTCAATATTGTCTTCGGTCCTAGATGTGCGTGGACGACCTTTCGCGTGTGGTAAACGTCGATCCAGTCTCTTCAAAACGCTTTATCCAGATTTTAATTAAATTAGCACTCGGAGCCTCCCTAATTTGCCGTACACCATACTCAGAACAAAATAGTCGCCTGACAACTACGTACGAACGAGAGTTTTCGTAAAATGCGCGCACGCAAAATGCGCGACGCTTCCCGTCGAAGTGACTCATAGTGACTAAAACTTTATGAACCGCGCTACCCAACGATATCGGTCTCCCCCCGCCCACGCCCCTTCTACCACGCAAAAAAAGATGATGCAATATGCACGTTCTATTGCGCCACCCTGTATAATGAAGTATAATCCTGGATAGAGGGTTTTTGGGTGACGAAGAAAATTGCGAAATATCTTTATTCCAAAATTTCACTCCAATTATTTTAGAGGGTACTAGTACTTTTGTATGTAATAATTAATAGAGCTAAAATATTATGTGCACTAAAACACCAATGTCTGTACATAAAACTAAATATATAAATAAAGGCAACCACGAATCTAAGTTCATTTAACTAGATAGGTATCTATTCAGTAAAACTTCCCACAGTCAAGCTGAATACCGAACAGAGTTGCAATGAGATACTTAGAACAGATAACGAGATGAACTACCAACCTCCAACAGCGTTACTCTTTTCCAATTTTAAACTTAAAAATGGAACTTTTTGATTTTATTCCAGAAAATATAAAAGACTTTCGAGTTTCGTCACAGATTAAAAAAGTTGTGAAGTGTTTCCGTCCTCTCTGATGCAATATAAGCAATGTTTGCCACCGACACCGGCCGGGGGTAAGCTGCGAATGGTTTTTATCAAGCTACAATTGTACTGTCGCGGCGGCGACTGTTTCATTTCCGTTGTTTAGCACAAGATTTATTATGAAGTATTTACTTCAAGGAATAGTTGTCTTGAAATGAACACATTTAATACGAGGAAACTAGAACTGGTTAATTCATTTTGTTATCTTCTAACTTCATGAAACTACTGACCTTTGATTTAAATTTTTTGTAAAGCAATAATATTATGAGTGTTTGATAATCAAATCCTATAGAATATACATATCAAAAACTATTTGTGCGTTCTATTATATTTTTCTTGTGTGACCATTGAGATATTCATAAATCACGCATTGTGTAAATAAACAGTAAATTTATGGCCAATCCAATAAATTAAACCATATCTCGTTAAACTTTCACGTGTGAACATACGACCATATTAATTGTTACAATACTGACTTTAAAATTTTTCATAAGGCAGTTTAAATGCATGTCGGGCAGTAAATGTAATATCTCACGCTCTTTCGCCCGCTCGAGTGCACACTAACTGCCAGTTAAAATGCAAATTTATATAACGGATGTACTGGAACCTTCTATGGACCCCTTGAAGAGGATAATTAATACGGAGCACGAACTAGCCGGTGAACACGGCGTTAGATGTGAACATCCCGCCAGATGACTCACTTCACTGTTTACTTTGTTTTACAATTTAATAGTTACTTCCATGTTCTAAGGAAACTAAACAATTTGTAAAGTATGAGTCTTAAGGCGAGTAATCAATCACTCTATATTAGCTTCATATTGCAACTGACGGCTTAATAGGATTTTTACCAACAGCTAAGATTCTAGGATATTAAACCTATGAACACACTTAATACATGCTCCCAAACATAAATTAAATTTTGTGGATTAATTTATTAAAATAATATGAACAGTTGTTAACATATATTTTACGATTCGCAATCGACTCTATAAGAGTTCAACCAATTTTAATAAATTATAAAGAACTTTTTATTTATAAGATTCTTCCTGAAAAAACACGATCTTACAAAAAATACTAAGTGCGAAGCTCGGTCGCCCAAGTACATTTTTAATGGTGTGCACTACAAGACTACGCCGTAGGCGCTACACGGACAAACTCTGATTAGTTCCTAGTAAGAATTTATTTAAGGAATTATTTTTGTAACAACAATACAAATATAAGCTATAGGAACATAATTTATGAATATGCTCAACATGAATGTTAATTGCCAGCAGGCACATTCATTATAAGTATCATTATATAATTAACGTACGTACAACATTTGAACAAACACAAAAGGGAAGCTTGCTGAATCATGTTATTAGACAACGAAGTACACAAACCTCATTACTTCTACTTACAATATATTAAAGTTTACTTATTAATATTTGGGAATGCTTAACTATTCTATTCGGTATGCAAACAACGTAAGCAGAGAATGCAAACACAAGCACGAATCGGCAAGCAGTCCACAACTACGAATTAGTTTATTAGTTACACAAGCAAGCCGTAGTTATAGCAAACTGGCCGGTGGCACAGTATAACGAATAGTATGTTTGGTCCGATAGTTGTTAAGGCCGCAGAGTCTAGAGGGCTAACGATGTGACTAGAATATTAACAATATCGGGTGTCCGGTGTCAGGTGGTCGCCAGACTACGTTGTATTAGTTTCACGTGGTTTTGTCCGGCTCTACCCTTTGGCCCTTTCAAACAAAAACTATGTGTTTGATGTGAGGCGTTGAAAGGAGAATTAACAAATTCTCGGCGTTAAATTTTGGACTTTGTTTAATATTATTAAACTTGTTGAAGGTTCAAACGTAAGCCTCGGAATTTATTAATATTCACAGAATTATTTTGTTTAATAAACTTGTAGTAAAGGACTAAAAGGAAATGTTTTCTATTAAGTTTAAAATGAATCATTAATTTAGTAAAATAAAAGTAATTGCTTCACGTACGATAGATCGGAAGTCACTAACAAGAGAAAGGCTCAACCGATTTGATTAATGCCATTTTCATTGTATTCAAAATTGTTTGAAAAATATTTGGATGATATTTTTCTCACAAGTCATACAAAAATGAACTACCGGCTCTTTACTTAAATAACAGTGATAAGTATACGATATAAACTCTCTTGTGAAGCTCACAATTAATCTAAACTGTTCTTAATCACCTGAATATAGTTCATATAATATATCTGTATACCTGTTTGTCACTGGTCAGTGACTTCCGTACTGTGTACGTAGGCGGTCAATCAATACTCAAATATATTGTTCTATTGTACGCTATGTTCCAATCAACAAATGTATCCGATTACTATTAGTTTCCTATTGTTTCTTAGCAATGAATCACAGTTTCTTTAAGCGTAGATAAAATATATCATTTCTATATGTATGATAGCTTTATTTACAAGATTTAACAATCATATTTTTGGAGGTTATATCTTCTATTTTTACATATAAATCATAAATCTTGATTGCTTCATGTGTGACAAAAAAGATGACAAATACATTGTATAACAACATGAACACCAGCTAGATTAGTCGACTCCTGAATCAAGCGATGCATTTTTTGTCATTTTCCAGTCATGTCCCGGATTTGATTATCGACACACATATAGCACGATTGATGATTTCCAGGTGGAAATCATCAATCGTGCTATATGTGTGTCGATTAAATAATTAGTACAGGAAGGTTCCTGTACTAATTATTTAATCACCAGTAAGAGATAAATCTTTGTCCAGCAGCAGAACCCTACATGGCGCTACATGAATAGAGCACTTTACTTTTTAACCCCCGATTGTATCTGTCTGTCTGAGGCATCATAGCTCCCGAACGGATGAACCGATTTCAATTTAGTTTTTTTTTGTATTAAAGGGGACTTACGTGCGAGTGTTCTTAGACATGTTTGATGAAAATCGGTTAACCCGTTTAAAAGTTATGGGGGTTTAAAAGTATGTAACTGTGTTGGGGGTTTTTTAAATTTTTTAAAAGTTACGTATCAAACACAATAATAAATTATTTTGCTTTGGAGTAGAAGACATTCCTATCCCCAGAAACAATTGTTCTATAAATAGATACCAGTTATTCTCATAAACATTTATAGGTAGACATTTGCAAGATTACTCGCACTTACTCATGCTCATTTCGGTAACATTATTTCTCTCTCCTATTCCATTTAATAGGTAAGGTAGATGTAACGATATAATACAGAAAATTTTCTGTTTTTCTATTCTGTTGTTTACAATATCGATTTGATTCAAGTACTCAAATGATTATAATTAACGGGACATTTATCGGAAACTCGAAATAAATAATAAACATGGTAAAAATCTCGTTAGTCATAATAATTTGAGTGCTAATAACCATGATAACTATAAAACTATATGAGTTGATTAACTATATTACTATAATGAGATGATGTAGTGAATGATTATTATGTTATGTTATTATATTGAATTAAGTATTTTTACTAAGTAACTTCTAAGGGAATAGGTTTCCGCAATTATAGCTCTATATATTGGACCCTTTGATCGTGCTTTTACTTGTAAACGGGCAGTTTTCCCCAATTAAACCTCTAAGATTCGATTTAGACCTTGGATTTTTGTAGGTGCGATATTTTTGGTTAAATCGATCGATGGTATTTTTACTTACAATCAATGGTGATACTATCAATGAGAAGTGTGGTGTTAGTAGAGTTGCCACCCGTAGATTCCAAATTGATACACATTGCAAAAAACAATAAAACATATGTTTTTAAACATATTTTAATAGGATGGTATAGAACAACATGAATATCCTAACTAATATTATAAATGCGAAAGTAACTCTGTCTGTCTGTCTGTCTGTCTGTCTGTTACCTTTTCACGGCTAAACTACTGGACCGATTGACTTGAAATTTGGTACAGGGGTAGCTTATGGTCCGGGAAAGAACATAGGATACTTTTTATCCCGAAATTCCCACGGGAACGGGTACTACGCGGGTGAAACCGCGGGGCGCTGCTAGTATAATAATAAAGGAAAATAAATTGTACTTTATTTTTATCCTATGTACTTTTTCTTGCCTATAATAACCAATGTACTTTAACTGCCAAAAAAAATGGCAACCCCTAGGTGTTAGTAGAAACTGTTTCAAAATCTCCTCAATTTTATCCCTGTAAGTTGTGTTTTGCAATAACTGATTCAGTATTATAGTATCACTTTTTCCACTTTTGTACTCTGTAATTGTAATAAAAACTATGTAGGTATAATATTGAAAGATCATACCGTCTATAATCTATATCCTAAAAACGTTAGAAAATAAGTTTCAAAGAAAACATGTACGTTTCGACTTACCTGGAACGACAAAACCGACTTGTGAATGTGTTAGAAGTTCCACAAATAGTTTGAATCGTAATTCTGTCTGGTTCCCTATCTGTGGAGTAATGCGGGACCTCTACAGACATTGAACTAGCAAACGCCCGCATATTTTCATTCGAACCCATTCAACAAGCAGTCTCGGAAAAAGTTTTTCTTACTATCTCCTCCTTAAGACATCTATACAATACAGCGCTCGCACAAAGGAATGTTTTCCTTACAAACTTTCTTACATTTAAACAGTTTATATAAATTGTAACTATAGTCATAATTATCGTTATTTATAACGGTAACTTAGAGCTTCTTACCGACTCGGTTTACCTTTAACTACTTTTACAAGACTTGAATGATTTTATCTATTGGTGGTTAAGATAAAATTGTATAAGACAGAACAGATAAACAAATTAACTTTTATATTTACTGAAGAGTAAGGTTTTATGTTGATCAGGTAAGCGTTTAATATGAATCTAAATATGCAGCAAACATATACTATAGTTTGCATTATACAAGGTAGCGAAAACAATATAACTATGAAACCACTGAAAATACTAGTTCACAGGATTCAGAATATGTGCACCTAAAGAGTACACATCGTTCACAGGTCATTTTAATGTCTATAATCTAGATCTTGCAGAAATATTGAGACAGTAGTCCGGCATGGTGACCACTCTGCCGTTCAGATCGCCATAATGAATAATGTATGATGGATTATATTTATCGACCCAAAGTCAAAGACCTCCCCAATGAGTACAAAGGGAAAGCAATAAAAGATCGGAAGCTATAAATTAAATAATTTTATAGTCCCCAAAACATTCTTCAAATTCTTATTTACGAAATCAGCCCTTTGCAAGTTATTTCAGAAATTCTTGATGTCACCCCAACCCTTGAATAAATAGATATTTCCTTTCATACCTTCCTGAAGAGCCTTTTGGTATTTCATTGTATTGTAAAAGGAATTCGTATGAACTCGGTCTTCAACTATTATTTTGTTTTATGTGCCGGTGCGAGTAGGTTGAACACCTTTGCAAAGTAGTGAGAAATAATAACATTCAGAGTACTCGTAAAAGAGAGAAGAGGCATTAAGTTATGCTACAGACTGATATCTGTATATTATATTGATGGAAAACTAAAATGGGGGGTTTCATGGGAGCGACTTTCTCTGTCTATATATTTGTATACGCATCACGCAAAAACTACAGTATGCAGGTGACATTTAACATATATGTATAATGTTTTTTAAAACCAGCAGAAGAACAAAAGATAAGTTAAACAAAAATTGGGATCAGCGTGGGCAAAACCCTGAAGCGGTACTAGTATAAAACATAGGTTCCTAAAATTAATTTAAATTTTACGGCCACCATAAACATGTGAAATAAGGTTTTTTTATTTACCATAACCTCCTTTTAGTCCCGTTATAACAGCGCGATAAGGCTGATAAGTGAGATGAAAGCTATGGTTTTAAACCCTCATCAAAATAAGTATACATCCCCGCAGACGGGTTCCTCATCCGCGCGGTTCCCTGCGGCTGACGTACCATGTATTGTGATGTTTCTCATGTTATCGATAATACCTACCTATATTATGTACATACCATTATCACCATTGTCCTTCTATTGTCCTAAACCTAATCCTAACTAATATTATAAATGCGAAAATGACTCTGTCTGTCTGTCTATCTGTTTGTCTGTTACCTTTTCACGGCTAAACTACTGAACCGATTGACTTGAAATTTGGTACAGGGGTAGCTTATGGTCCGGGATAGGACATAGGCTATGTTTTATCCCGAAATTCCCACGGGATCGGGAACTACGCGGGTGAAACCGCGGGGCACAGCTAGTTCAACATATTTTTGCCTATCCCAGAGCCAGCCACAAGCCCACGTTTCATTTCTCGAGGTCAAACCTCCATATAAAAGTATTCAAAGTCCATAACCGTTATTTCCGAAAACGTACGAGTATTTACTGCAAGCAATATGCAACGCATTGAATCGGGCTATTAACTTTGCGATTTATTACTCGAGGACTTTAACTTTACACATTTAAAGGTAGCTTTGGTAAATTTACGAGTTTGCGATGGCTAATTTGGGCCTGAAAACCACGGCTGTAAATCGAAACGAACGGCCACATTAATCACGCGAGCCGAATTTAAGTCCCCTGCTGATTTATCCCCTGGTCATACAGTATTATCGATGTTAAAACAAAATCAATGTAATTACCTCTATCTGGGACAATCTGTTTTGGCACGGAACCCAATGTGTGGAAAACAGACTAAAACAACATGCCTACTCTAGTAGAATAACATTTAATTTAGTTTGCAATTTTAAAACTAGTGGCTGTCCTGGCTTCGCATGGATCTAACTCTAACTAAGAAAACTGCTAGGTACATACATAACATAACATAATCATTCACTCCATCATCACATTACAGTAGGGTCAGTTACTGTAATGTGATGATGGAGTGAATGATATAATGCTAACTAAGTTCTTGACCTGTATCTAGGGTATCAGAAACTACGCACACACTCATTTACACACACACCCAGACCGAGACAAACATTTGTGGTTCACACAAATATTCACCCCGCACGGGAATCGAACCCGCAACCTTACGGATGGCAGTCCGGCATGGGGACCACTCTGCCATCGAGGTCGCCATATTTCGGAGATATTGCTTTTACATACAAATATTATTAGCTTTCAACCGTTTTTATTTTTACTAAACATAATAAACCTTACTCTAAAATAAAACAGTAATAACAACTGTTACGTACTTTAAAAGACTCTATTATTCATTTTATTTTTACTTTTACATGGTTTTGCTATCAGAACTGAAGTTATTCAAGATATTATTTATAAAGTAAATAACGATTTCAATACTAAACAAACGTACCTTATCGAATATTCAAAGAAAATATTTTTCTCGGGTATTTTTTGCAACCGTTAGTAAATATACATTCTTGTTTACTCTAACTATAAGAATCATTAACCAGAGGTTTGTAGTTCTCAGTATCGCCTCGGGCTTGAATAGTGAAATATTTTTACAAAACAAAGCTTTGTGTATTTCAGTAGTAATTTCTGGATCATTTCGTGTGTTGTATTCTGACAAAATACACGTTTATAGTAACTTACACAAACATACATAAGAAAATATTAGTTTAGAATACATTGTAGGTACTAACATACAAGTAAATGATATACAAATTATTTACTTACCAATATTATAAAGATTTTTTATGTTTGAAGGCATTAATCTCAGAAACTACAAATTCGATATCAAAAATTCTTTTAGTGTTGATAGCCGATTAGGACTCAAAACATTGCAATAGTTTAGCTACGTATTATAAATTAAAATAGGTCAGCCATAATATATTGCCTTATTTAGAATCAAAGCTCACAAATAAGAGATTTTTTTCAGTTAATCGTATTTCTTCGGCTTATGGAAAACGGATCGCCGCGCGCATTGCGATTAAGGATTATGTTCAAGTCCTGAGAGAATTTATATTTTTATACTCACCCAGGTGAACGTGTGTAAGAATAAATACACAAAACAGGTAAATAAACTTAGTTAATTGCAAATATGTTGAGATACTGATAATGGTTTTTCTTCAGTAATTTTACCTATTTGTAATCTTATAAGGTGAAAGTTTGTATCAATGTGTGTGTCTTTGTTACTTTCATTTACGTAGAAACTTTTTAACTCAAACATTTCCACGGGAACGTCATTTGCGTCAACTAGAATGATGGTTGTAAAGAAGAATATACATGTATTTATCAATAAAATAACTATAACGGAGCAAAAAATACTACCTACTAGCATTATACTCAGTCAAAAAATCGTGCCAAGTCAACTAAGTAAGGTTATTAACAAAAAATCACGCACACAAAACATTTAGGGGAGAATTTAGAGTTATTTCTATGCCATGTTTCACAGTTTTCAAAGCGGATTAATACGCGAAACTGGCTCGGAAAAGGACCCGATACCATGAAGTACAGTCCACGTTTTACACAATTCAATTTACAAAACTGTCCATCACTCCACCCAAATTGTTTTCACTCAGTCCACCATCATTCGATACACTGTTTTTTTATTTGTTTATGTATAACGTTTAGGAGAACGGGACTGATAAAAGCACGTAAAAGTCATAATTAAACGATTGGTAGAGCGAAGTTTAAAAAAATATAGTTTTAAACTTAACAATTTCATTTTTTATAGAATTATGTTTGGAAGATAATGGGCAAATCAAAGCTATCAAATAAACAAATTCGATAACCGTTAGAATGATTATTTATTTTAGTTATAAACAGGTAACTTAATTAATAATTTTATACTTTTGTTGAAGATACGTCACAAGTATTTTTATATGTACACAATTTATTTCTTAATCAGTTATATATATTTATCTTTCGACAACATATTAAGTATATTTTGAACTTGCCAGTCAGTGCCATCGTACATATTACTGAAAGATCGTCTTTTATCTTCCAACAATCGCAGAGACTTCATGGCAGCAATCTGAGACATGAACAACAACCCTGATGGATTGTTATAGCATTTACCTAGAGGTTGAATGGTCACGTCTGGAAAATAAATAAGAGAAATAATAAATAAAGTACCTATATTCTTTGGTTAGGTACAAAAGATTAAGAGAAAATAAGTTTTATCAAATAAAATGACGACCTCGATGGCAGAGTGGTCACCATGCCGGACTGCCATCCGTAAGGTTGCGGGTTCGATTCCCGTGCGGGGTGAATATTTGTGTGAGCCACAAATGTTTGTCTCGGTCTGGGTGTGTGTGTGAATGAGTGCGTGCGTAGTTTCTGATACCCTAGATACAAGCTTCAAGCTTAGTTAGGGGTCAGTTACTATATTGAGATGATGTAGTGAATGATTATGTTATGTTATGTTAAAATGTTATAGAATTTCACACTAAGATAAATTTTGAAAAAATGCATTTGAAAGTATGATCTCAGTTGAGATTTAAACTCAAAACGACGTCAATCGGAGGCGTTGCTCATCAACTGTCGTCCATTATCAGTTTTAGCTGACCATGTAATGGGGTTGCGCGCGTAGTAGATCAATTACGAAACTAACAAACAATAAAACAATCAAATAAGATAATTAAGCGTGTTTTTTAATAATGAGTATTTCCTATTTAAGTACTTCCCAGAACTAGATCATTATTAGACACTATTATATGTTATATCATAGGCTGTGATTTTCTGCAAAATCCAGTAAGTATTTTAAAATACTTACTAACACCAACAGCGCACGAAAACAAATCTATATGGCAATGATTGATCATTGGCCTGAAGCTATAGTCCATCATGTTCCGTTTCCATATCTTCGCACACGCAGGTTCGTATGTATCGATGCAGTACGTTGGACAAGTATGGTTGCAGGCTTGGTGGGCCCCGACTATACTGAAGTCGTTAACGCGACGACTGGACTTGGAACTCAAGAGATCGCATTTACTGTCGTCGACTTGGGCTATTTCTTAAATATAAAATAATATAAAGAACACTGTGTTAAACAAAATTTTCGAATTACTTTAAATAGTTGTTATGGAACACATGGGAAGATTTTCACTGCAGGACAATGGCCTATCTTAATAATATAACTTAATGATTATTTTGAATCGTTCCCGTAGATTTTGAGATTATTCATTAGAAAGAAAATACAAATCATTTTTTCTGTTTATAATAGTAAGAATAGATCAAATCATGTGAATATCGCCTTAATAAGAAAGTCACAAACCTACAAGGCCTTTCAAACGGCATTTTGTTCTTCTCAAATAACAAATATTTTGATATTTCATTATCAATAACTTATCTTCTGTCCACGCCACGCCACAAACGTAGTCAATCACGTTCGAACACAACAAATCTTCGCAGTCATATCCGGAGATTAATTTCAGAGACAATACTGGAAAAAACGTAATACGAAAGCAATAAATATTGTCTACTTAGGATATACCTCGAAGGTAATCTAACGTGAGTAAACAATTTCTTACGGTTCCAATATTTTCTTATTTTCTACGAATTTACCTCATAAATAATAGGTAAAATTGTTATCGTTTCCTTTTCCTTAATCCCCGACCGATGTATTACTGGGACCTCAGATATATTATTAATAAAGCAATAATAAGTTATTATTGATGCCGATATGTAGCTTGTTCGACTTGGTTATCGTTTCCGACTTATGTATAATATAGATACATAGATCCATCTTATCCATAATTATGTTATTTTAACAACGTTTAATAACTAAACTTTTATTTTTAGTCATGTATAAAAATAGATGAAACAAAAACATCACTGTTATCATTAATTTCGTACGATGTATGGAATTTTGTTATTACAGACCTGGGGCACGCAGTAAAACCTAATTACGTAAAAAAATGTCTCTACTCACATTGTACCATTAGAACGAGAATCATCTCTACAAAATGTCATGTAATTTGAATGAAATATGAACAGTCAACCCAGTCATGATTTTATACGATTCTACCATTCAACCGTTATACCAAAATTACATTTTGATGTTTTCAACGAGATTTACGGTAAAATATCAAAGATTTAATTAAATTTATGATTGCCATGGTGAATTTTTATCGGATTTTTGGCTTATAATTGTACGTCGTTAGTAACGATGGCATTTATCGTGGTGAAGTAGGAAATTATTCTGTCGTATAGGGTGGAAGGCAATGGGCAAGGACGTGCCTGATTTATGAGTGGACGTTAACTTTGGAGGTCGGAACATTAGCGGCGAGTGATTGCCGCACTACAGATAGTGTTGCCAGGATTACTTTCACAAAAACTGAATAAGGAAAGTCCTCTTAGCAATAACTCTTCACAATATACAATCACTCTTCTTTGCTAATAAATATATTGATTAATGGGCTACTTATGGGCAACCTCTCTATCCACTAATTCTTTAGAACGCAACGTTATCAAGTATAATAAAAGCTCTTTGGTATTAAAAAATCCTTTGCTGCCTTATTTGCATTGCATTTTTAGCCTGGTTTAGCACTAAACTAGGTTTTACAATTTGATCTAAGTACAATTTTGAATACTGTTAAAAGACTAAAGTGACAGATTTGACTGACAAGTGTCAAATGCTTAAACCAGGTTTTGTTAAACTAGGTTTCAAATGTAACGCAAATAAGACCGTTGTTGTTAAATCTGCTGATGAAACTTGACACAGTAAATTATTCCATCCTTATACCAATTAATGAGTTCATTAGTAACATCATTAAGCGGCAATAGCTCAAAAGGCTAAGGCGTTCGGTCTGGCGTTCGAGAGGTCATAAGTTCGATCCCAACCTATTGCACTATTAACGTGATCCCACTCCAGACATAAGCATACTTAGCGTAGTTGGAGAGGTTAAATTATATATTATTTTATATTTATGTTTTACTAACTACTAGTAATATGCATGAAACCCACACTGCCAAACAGCTGTAAAATTAGATAACCTACCTATACCTGGGGCTTTGGAAACAATTTATTTACCTTGCACGGGAATCAAACCTCCAACACATACCTACACTTAAAAACACTTTTTAAATAAATACTCTGATTAAACTGATACATAAATATTTTTTATGATAACTATAACTACAACTGGCTATTTTTAAAGTTAAACTGTTGATGCAGTGTCACATTTGTTCCCAGTTTCGGCAAATTATTCTTGTGTAAAGGCAATACTGCTCCAGGCATAATGGCAAATAGCTCAATAGCAACGGATTGTTTGTTCGCAAACGGTCCAACAGACCGATTCGTAGAACAGAGAAATGTTACTAGTGAATGTGTGTCCAGTGCCTTTGTGAAAACTGAATCCTCCTTCAAAACAAGCAAATGCAAAAACACTCATTTAATGCGACACGTTTTGAATGCTCTTAATTTTTTTCTCTTATTGAATGTTGAAATAAATAAAATTGCTATTTTCTAACGTCAAAATATCGTTTTACGAAATTTATATGTAAGTATAAACATCTTTTTTTAAAGACTATGTTATAACTCATAATAACAGTTACTTATTCTCAAAAAAAACCAGAGCGGAACATTAATAATGGAATTAAAGTGGGTAAAACCGCAGTCACAGCTAGTTCGTTATAAAATTCCTTATATTTCGGTATGTTTTCCATCCTTCAGTTCAATTATCTCGAACACTCCGCGGTTGAGGGCCCGCGACCGTTGGTTTAGAAATTTGGGTCCGACTCAAATTAAACGCATTCTTGTACACAATATGTACAAAAATTACTTAAATATTTATAAAACAAAATAAATATTTTAATTAAAACACCAAATTGTATGTAGAATTACCATAAATAGAAGAGTTTTTGTTATAAAGTATGGAAAAAAGTTAAATTGTCGTTGAAACAAAACGTGGACTGTTTTGGTATTTACCAAATCCTAATTGGAAAAATTTCGGCCATCTTACTTACATTAGCTTTATTAAAAACGTTGATTGTTTTCGGAGGTATCTCACGTAATCCTATTAGGGACGAAATGTACATAATTTATGGCCTTTTATATAAAATTTTCTGTATTTTATGGTCCAATACAGAGTTAATTGTACCTTTTCCGCAAGTAGACTATAAAAATAAAAAGCCGCAATGTTTGGATCTGGTCGCATTTATACATATATTGGTGTATTTATTAATTTATAAAAACAGCAAAAAATACATCTAACTTTTTCTCTCAAAATAAGTACGAGAATATATAAAAAACTAACTAACTATGTGAAACTCATATGTGAACTCTGAAAGTAATCCAGTATGTTGGAAGCCCATATTTTACATCAATACTATTGTTGGCAAAGTAACAAAAAAACAAATGTGCTGAACTGTGTGTAGTCACTGTGATCGCGTCGAGTTCCATAGTAGTGAAATAAAACTATTTCTGTTCCTGTAAACAATGCGATATCACTTTAACAAAAGCCTTCGCTTTTTGTCTGTTATTTTGTTGATTCTAACCATTCTAAATCAACGCTTCCTGACATATTTTTGAGTAGGAACTTTAGTTCATTTTATTTTGCTCAAAAATCTGTTTCTTTATAATCATGAAGATTTGTTTTTTTTACTTACCTACGCGAATAAAACTACTTTCACGGATTTTTGCTGCGGGTTTATTTTTGTTCTACATTGACACTCGTATCCTTCTTATTTTAAAAGTTATTCTCGGAAAACTATACAGTTTTTTTAATTACAATTACCATAGCAAAAGAGATTATCCAGTTCATTTTAATTTACGAAACTACATTATAATTTTCTACGAAGTCGGTAATTTTCATAAATTCAGTAATACTCGTGAATGTCCAATATTTTTCAATAAATGTTATTCATTAGCAAATACACTCGAACAGACTTTTGTATCGTGAATATTGATAATTGAATTTGGGTTTCAATATGAATACGAATTTAATACAATTTGCAATGTTTTTAAAGCGATATTTATTTTACGTTCCTTTTATTTAATTTATAACGTGGCTTTCAATTAAGTTTATTCTGTTAACTTGATAGTGACAATATGTTATGGTGATTGATTTAATACCGAAGTTGAAAAATACAAATAGAGTTTTACCTAATTCGTAATTCATAAGAATTCATGTATTTTTCTAAAAATCGTCAACATTCTTAGACAAGTATCTGTTTGTTCAGTGATCTTGATCATTTATACAAATACATATTTTGCTCCGAAACTTTGTACACAAAAAAATGTAATAAAGAAAATGCTCTCGGAAGAATTGTAAGTGTAAAATATACTTATCCAAAGTAAAAATGAAGTAACCGGTCTGTAAATATCATCAGAGTACCAACGGACTATACCCATTTGAGTCACCGCCCGCCTCGACGAGATAAAACTTATTGCTCGTTTCCATGAAATAGCGTAAAAAGATGCAACTTTTAAAGTTTTATTACGAGATTGCTACAATAGGTGAATAGTACTTTAATTATATATTATCCCATGTATTTGGGGTCGGTTTTCAGTCAGATTTGACGGAATGTCAGTATTTTACGTGAAGCCACTGCCATCAGACCTTCACAACCCAAGGCTATACGACATTTTTTGGTTAATCCGAATGTTAGACTTTTGAGGGCTCTCCGTAACGACTTTCGATGATGTTAGTACGACAGTTTAGACAGACAGGTATTTTAATTTCCATTAAGTGCATAAATTGAGAGTTAGTTTTCGGAACAAAACTCTGGTTTACTGGTTGTTCAGCGAATTCCATGTTTTTCTTGCACTTGACGTGCTCTTGCCGGGACACATGTAGAAAAACAAAGAGCGTATACGAGAGCATGAAATATATTGCATAGAGTGGACGTATAACGGGTACTATTAAAATATTGCTACTGTAGCGTATAACATGTTTCTGTGAGTTGTGTTATATTTATTATTGCATAATAATGTTCAAAATATATAGGTACTATTATTCAAATAGATATGGTGGTTATATGTTTATGAATACCCTTATTTATAATCACTGAAGTTATTATATAATAGAAAAAACTAGACAAATCATTAATCATCATGACACTCTTCAATAATGGCAAGGAGAACATAGCCATCGTCGAAATAGAGTTAGTCTTTGAACGATAAAACAAACCCAAAATACTTAAAATCACTGGCTTTATGCAAACAGACATTATCCTAGTCGAGACAGCTTTTTAATTAGCTCAATAAAACTACTTACTAACGGGTAATGCTCAGTAAAGACTGCGCATCTAAAACAAACTTTAGAACAGTTGCTTTTGAAACGAAGAGACGTACTTATAAAGAGTTTTTATTGAAGAGGATTTATAAAGAGTTTTTATTTGAGTTAAATAAAGAAAACGGTTTGAAGGTAAGATTTATTTAAGGATATCAGAATTTAACATGATAATGTCAGGTAATATGTTTGACTAAACCACTACTTAATATCCTTCGAATCCAATGCTTAATCAACATCACCAGGAACGTTGAGGAGTAAATCTTCACATGCTAAAGTAAGAGCAGCATACTTATGTGGCTAGCCATCGTCATGAATAATAGATCGGAGCCTAGCATGCAAAATACGGCCAAGATCCATGAAATATACAGTAACCCCGTTACTTTACAGCAAGAGTGGTAAAAGTGCGCACGCCCTACTGGAAAATAATTGATTGTATTTGTAAACAAGTGGAAAGGGTGTTTTTTGATTGTTTACAACTCTTGGTTGGAACGGAATAACAAACAAGTTTAATAGTAGTTTTAGTATAAACGTATTTTGGAAAGTTATTTATTCTTCTATTACACGTAATCCGAATCCTAACTTCCTAACTAATATTATAAATGCGAAAGTAACTCTGTCTGTCTGTCTGTTACCTTTTCACGGCTAAACTACTGAACCGATTGACTTGAAATTTGGTGAAGGGGTAGCTTATGGTCCGGGAAAGAACATAGAGTACTTTTTATCCCGAAATTCCTACGGGATCGGGAACTACGCGGGTGAAACCGTGGGGCACAGCTAGTATTTCATAAACTTCTAAAATATCACAGTTAATAGTACCTATCTACATTATACCCATATTGAATGATAATATAATTTCGTGAAAAATCAACACCTGTCCGAGTTTCAAATATTGGAAATGTTATGATAAATTACTTTAGTTTCAAAAAAGGGTACGATAACTTATTAACGTAGAAAAATATCAGCTCAGTCCTATCAGCATATAACCTGAAGTTTTTTAAAAGTATTTTATGTAAATATGTATTATTGAAAAATAGTTTGAGATAGGAATTATTGGTTGCAATTGTGATATTAATAGGATTATCAATGCCGTACACTTACTGGGTGGTTATTATTCTAGGTTTCATCTAAATAAAAATGGAAAATAATTTGCCAAAAGGAAAAATGTACTAAATTGTTTACGAGTATTCGTAAATTTTAGATAGGTTCGAAAAGTTCTTCTTTAAATATTTTCTATCTGATACGTAAGTACTGTTTTCTACGGTACGCTAAATTACTAAAGTTCCATGTTTAAAAATAAAAACTTCAAAAACAAGCGACAAAATACATTTTTATAAAATCTCATACGAACATTAAATTCAAAAGCCTCTCAGAAACAGCAAAGTTTACAATAAATTGATCATTATAAATCTGGTTTCGGGTTTCACAGAGCGACAAGGAACAGAGATATTGATAAAGGTATTACCGACTATACAATAACGGTGCTATCTGTTTCCACGACTTTGCATTCCGCCTCAGCATTTGCTGATTCACTGTTCACTCATTTCGTTCCAGATATTCCTATCATCCCCCCGATCAATTTATTCCGTCACTGGAAAAAAGTATGCAAAATATACGCTTTGTAAAGTATAATTTGGTTACGTAATAACTTTTAAGACGTTGAGTTTTATGTTTTTATTTTTGTTTTAGTAAAAAAAGAGAAAAAGAAGATACAGCGAGAAATTATTAAAGAGAATAAGAAGTTACAGCCATATCACAGTACGCAAGAAAAGTTATTTGAAAGCCCGTCTTTCGCAATTCTGATCATATAAGTACAACCTACTGTTCAAATACCATCAGTAAAAGATGTCAACGTGAGCAGCTATACGACGATCACGTGCATACATCAACGTAAGAAACATCGGAAAAGTTAAAAAATATAAGCTCTAAATAAGGCCTAAAGCTTGATGTAGTTAAAACTTCGCTCATAGTTAGGATTTTGTGACGGACTAAAAACGAGATTTATATGTGCGAAACCGCGATGCTCTACCAGGAATATAATTGAGTCTTGTTAAAAAGTAAATTTTGAACGAAATATTTTATACAAAATCGTATGAGCTTCATTTCAATTCAAATAAAATTCGCTATAAAATTGACCCAGTACGCGCTGTCTGAACTTTGAAACATTTTGTAGAGAAACAAAGGTTTCAAATTAACATGTCGCGTTTGAGGGTTGAAAACTAGTTTTTATTCAACTCATACATTTCGGTTCGTACATACAAACCGCAGTTTTATTTTACTTTATTGAAAGTTAACTGCATCACGAGCTTCAACCCGCTTTGATATTTATGTGACATGATTTGAAAAATACTAGCCTGTTCGGATTACGCAGCATATAGTCCACGAAATATAGAGTCAGTTAATTGTTTTGTTTTTTTTTATAATTTTTCAAAATCCTAGAATCAGTTAGTTTACGCTTTTGAAAAGTAATATTGACTACCTTTTGACTCGTATCGTTTTGTAAATTCGCTCAATTATTTTAAAGAATTTAAGGAATAAACTGGATCAAACATAATTTATAGTTTACTCTTGTATTCTTTAACCTAGCACTCCATATAAACATAGGTAATATCAAAGTTATCTTCTTATTAATAAGTGAGTGATCTATGACGAACACTTCCTTGAATTTCATATTCCTAACCTTTATCAAATACTAATTACTATTAATTTCTACTTCAAATACCTCTTTAGGTCTCAGCATCAAGTTCTATTCCATTACCACAGCGACCAAATTAATATCAGAAATTCTTGTCACTTGACAATGTTAATTAACACTTAAACGTTGAACCTTTTATGTACTACTATAGTACTAATGGTCCCCCAATGTACCTCGTGCGAATAGTAATGTAGTGTACTACTCCATTTCTGTCGGCTAATGTCAATGTCGCCGGTGCAGACGTTAATTAGATTCATTCCGGGAGATGGGCAACGATGTCACTCTAGGCATTTAAACGTCAAACTGACGTTCCAACGTTTTGTAATCACCAACTGCATGCCAGATTGTGTATTACGGATGAGTACTTTTTTAATTGAGGTGTGTTGGCTACGTGTTTGGTAGACTCTGTAGCTAAACGGTAAAGTACGCTACTTACTTTCCAATTTTGGGACGTCCTATTTTACGGACATCGTGCATCGGATTAAGCTTAGGTCGACAGTCTTACACTTTTTCCAATGAATCGGAGGTTTGATTATTCGCATATACTGAAATCGGAAGTAGAGTACGTACGTAACTGCACGAAAACCTTCTTGGGTTCGATTTCGAATTCAAGCAGTTTGTATGCACTCATAAATGCAATTATCTCTTTGTTACTTTGGCCCTAACGATATTTTTGATTACACTTTTGAAATTGTACACGTCTACCACCACCAAATATTAATACTTGAACAAGCTCCATATAACAGCAATTATCTTCTAAAATATTACGCACATTGAAAAGTGTGTACAAACTTGAAATGAAACAAAATGAACTTTGTTTCAGAATCTCTTAATTATTAACGAGATAGAAAGTCTGCGAGTATTAAAACTTTTTGTTAGCTACTTAATTATTTCTTTACAAAAAAGTTATGTAAAAATTACATAACTTTTTTGTAACAAAAAATATACCTACCTTTAATTAAAGGGTTGTTACATGATGGTGGTAGTAATTGAAACTACTATTACATCTTATAAACTAGGCAATGAGTTCTTAATGCGGTTTCCATCCAAAAAGTGATTCAAATGAAGGTTTATTTATACCTATACAACATTTTTTTGACATGTATGATATTGTAATTTTCAATCTTTATGAAGATTGTACTTTTACAATGGTTTCTCTGTCTTCACTACATAGTATAAAAAAAAAGTCGTTTTCTCTGTCCTTATGTACAGTCACGGAATGAAAAGGTTCGTCACCTTAGAGTTGGTTTTCACTTGCACTAGTATTGCAAGAAACAATTATGCCAACATATAAGTGTAAGAAACAGTGATGCTAACATTTAAATAAATAGAATGACGTTTGCTATCAAATAAGGTTTTGCTTGATTTTTCTATCCTTTTTTAAACACTGCCTTGTGCACGCGGCATATAAAAACCTCTTTGATATTTTGCAATGATGACATTGACTGATTGACAATAGTTTTAACAGAAATAATAATGGCAGGTTGAACCAAAAAGAAGGTTTTAGTTAATCAAAAATCTTGTTGACAAGATTTTTATCCTGTCAAACAACACTGATCTGAATAATTTTGAACTTTATTATCAAGCAGTAGAACATTATTTTCCCTAACCCGAGTCTATTCTGGAACATAGTTTCAAAAGGTAGTATGTTTTCGAGACACATTAAACGAATCAATTTGAAAATTGACGAACCTTTTCATTCCGAGACTGTACCTATGTCCCTATGTATGCTTAGATATTTAAAACTACGCAACGGATTTTGATGCGGTTTGTTTTAATAGATAGAGTGATTCAGTGGATAGGTTTTTAGCATAATATTATATAGCATTTTATCCCCATATTCCTACGGAAACGGGAACTACGCGGGTGAAACCGCGGGGCGCCGCTAGTACTTGATAAAACTCAACATCATGAGTATTGTGAATATATTGTCAATAAAGTAAACAATACAAAAAATTAAAACAAATATTGTCCTTCACAAGAAAATTTCATTTTATTTCTAGGTATTCACTTAATACACACATTTCGCTAAAGTTCAAACTGATACAGACGTTTAATTACGAAATAATTATTTGAATTCTACGAAACTTTGATTAAAAGACGTCTACAGTGTCGAGTTGTTGTCTGTAAAACTTAATCACGACGATACGAAGTGTAAAGTAAAGTGAAATATGAATACGCAGTTGTGAGTATCTGAAAAAGATAACAATTTAAAATATAACAATGAATAATTTGAATGGAGTTTCTGATTTAGTGATAACAAAAAAAGTTTTTTTAGTTTGTCTGACTAACACAACACAGTATGTAAATACTCGTATATATACTTATAAAAAACACAAGAACCTGATGACAACTAACAACAAAATTTACAAACATTTATAACTTATAGAATTTTGCCCGTGGCTTCATCAGTGTTCCCCTACATCACACCCTCTAGGAAATTCTTTAAAATTTCAGTTATAGAGGCCCTTCGATCCCCGACTCATACAAAAAAATCCATTAATCCGTCATCACATTTTGGCGTAAAGGAGACACAAACAAACACATTTTTACGCTAACCATATTAGTATGATTAATGATGACATAATACTAAAAGCTCATACCGAACTATACGTAGTCATCGTAATAGGGCGAAACTTCAACGCAGTGAAATATAAAGGTTTCTGAGCTCTGTAATGCAAAAAATGGTAACTTATTAAAATTAATGTAAAACAAATTACAACAATTATTTTAATTTGTCTTGCAAAGAAATCACAGCTCGTAGCAATATCATCAGTTTGTAACTTTTGGACCAATATCTTCTTTTACTTTCATTTTACATAAATGTTTACCTTTGCAGCACAACTAGTAGTGCCCTCCGACATCGCACGTTACATTTATACCACCCACTTTCGTAAACAGCATCAGCAACACCAACGCTCTGAACATAAAATAAATACAATTTATAATTTTTATCCCAAAGATAAGTAAAAGTTGACGCCTTCTTTTTCTCAAGGGGCAACTGAAATCAAATCATATTTTCTTTCGAGATAAAATGTTATCTGAAATAAAGTCGTTTTATATCGTCTTAAATACTTTTAAAAATTCGAAGAATTTAGAAAACTCGACGGTTTTTTGTGGCATTTTATCAGTTAGGACGAAAAAGTGTCTAGAGACCAAATCTGTAATTTGTTGACGCAAAAATATTTTGTATAAAAGGCAATGAATTTTCTTAATATTTCAAGGAGTTTTGGATAAATTATAGTACATACCGCTCTGTGTATATCGTCTGCGTACCAACAGACTATTCCCATTTGAGTCAAAGCCGCTCCGAGGTAGAACTTATTGCTCATTTCCATCCACGGATCAAGAAACTGTGGGAACATATGCATCATTAATGTTTTAAAACATTAGGTACTTTTAGATAATGATTTTTGTTCTTAGACTTTAGTTTTGGAATGCTAAGAGTTAATAGGAACATAATTAACCACACCTAACCATAATTAAAAGAAAATATGAGTTACGCTTCAGACTCTGTAGAGCAAGGAAATTAAAGACTTGTGTATTAAGCTAAAACATAATATAAATTATTTTTTACTTACAACAATAGCAAACACGACGCAGCAGATATTAACAGAGCTCAATAAAACGTTGATCAGGTTTACCACCGAAAATGCATCTTCCAAATCGTTAATGTATCTGTAACACTCAAAATTAAAGTTAAAACAGTTCTCTCTCTCTTTTCCAAACCCATGTCAATTTGGGGTCGGTTTTCAGTTTAACCAGATTTGGCGGAATGTCAGTATTTTACGTGAAGCGACTGCCATCAGACCTTCACAACCCAGAGGGCTATACGACATTGTTTGGTTAAACCAAATGTTAGACTGAAATAAAACACTTAAACGGATTTTTGTCGTGGTTGTATTTTGTTTTACATTTTCTGACGTTTCGGATTCTTTACAGAACCCGTGATCACAGAAGACTAAGATGGAAGACATCTGTACAAAGTAATGTAAAAATATTACTACCTTCAATATTTTGAATATAATTTTAAATACATTGTGAATTTACCACAGATTCGGAAATACATCAGCCGAGAAGAATCTGCAAGAAACTCGGTCTGGAATTATTTTTTATATTATTTTTTTAAATAAAATAAATTACAATGCACTTTAAAATCAATACAAAAATTTTCTTCAATTTGAAACGTTCCTATTCACGCATACAGAACTGACAGTATCTTGCGGTCTTGCAGTTGTTAGACGTGCTTTGGGTTTTAATTTGTTGATGATAGGATCCCAAGCAGGTGGTAGCTTCCAACCCTCTTCCCTATTGAAATTAGGATGTTTTTTAATTTCAATGGCCTCGCGTATCATCCTGGGCAGATATCTGTTTTCCTTAGAAAGGATTTGGGGTTCATCAAACCTTAGGTAATGGTTGGGTTTGTCCAGAGTGTGCTCGCAGACAGCAGACTTGTAGTCCCGTCTATTCTTGACGTCAGCTATGTGTTCCTTGATCCGCGTTCCGATACTTCTTTTAGTTTGACCTATATAGGAGAGCCCGCAATCACAATCAAGTTTGTAAACACCTGCTTCTTGAAGGGGTATGTGGCACTTGACAGGTCTTAGAAATTGGTTTATCTTCCTTGGCGGTTTGAAGTAGGTCTTGATGGACGCTCGCCTCAGGATGTTCCCAATTTTGTCCGTGACTCCTTTCAGGTATGGTAAGACAGCAGGTTGTCGCTCGACCGTCGCTGGTTTGTTGCGGCATCTGTGACGGGGGCGCGGTACTAGTAGTTTGTTGTCCCTCAGTACTCTCTTGACATGTTGAAGTTCGTCAGGCAGGTGTTCTTTGTCACAGATGCCGTGTGCTCTCTGAAACAGGGATTGGCCCACGGTAGCTAACTGTTTTGGATGGTGGTGAGAGTCACCGTTAAGGTATTTATCCGTATGAGTTACTTTACGATACACAGTATGGCTCAACGATTGATTGGGATTTCTTTTAATTAAAATATCTAAGAAAGAGAGTGTTTTATTAGCCTCCAACTCCATAGTAAAGTTAATTTTAGGATGAATAGAGTTAAGATGTTCAAGAAAGGCAGAAACACAGTTGGAAGGGAGAATGGTGAAAGTGTCATCTACGTACCGTTTATAGAACCGTGGTTTCACTGGGGCTGTGCTCAGCGCTCTGGCCTCAAAATCCTCCATGAAGATGTCGGCGACCACAGGCGATACAGGAGAGCCCATTGCCACTCCATCAACTTGTACATAGAACTCCTCATTCCAGAGTAGGTAGCCAGATGTTAGGCAATGTTCCAGAAGCTCTGCATATTCTATAGGCATAGCTGAGTCACTCAATTTCCTTTTTACAATATCAATGCAGTCTTGTACCGGTAGGCAGGTGAAAAGAGACTGTACATCGAAGCTGACCATAGTTTCATCATCGGCAATATTGATGTCCTTAATATTACTAATGAAATGGTAAGAATCCTTAACAAAAGCATTTGTTTGTCCTCGTAGCGGCGAGAGTATTTTGGCTACATGTTGTGCCAATCTGTATGTTGGTGAATCGATTTGGCTCACGATAGGACGAAGGGGAGCATTATTTTTGTGTATTTTTGGTATTCCATACAATTTGGGCGGTTTGGCACAGCTAGGGATGAGGTGTTTGACGTCTAAACATAGTTTTTCCGAGTGTTTTTTAATTAGCTCCGAGGTTTTCTTCACAATTTTATTTGTTTGGTCTGTTTTGACTAACTTGTATGTCGAAGTGTCGGACAGTAACTCCCGAATTTTATCATTATATTCAGACGTATCCATTACGACCGTAGCGTTTCCTTTATCTGCACGAAGGATAGTTAATTCCGGCTTAGTACGCAAGCTTTTCAGCGCTAAGAACTGGTCCCGAGGAAGGTTAGGTTTCGGTGGTTTGCTGTGTCGCAAGACAGATGATATATCTTGATGAATCGCCTCCACATCATCCTTCTTCAAATTGTTCTTCACTAAGCACTCCTCGACGTTACAAATAATGTCCTCGTACGTTATTCTACGCGGTGCCGGTGCAAAATTAAGCCCTTTGCTTAAAACCTCAACAGTCGTTTGGTCCAATGTTTGTTTTGATAAATTTATGACAGATCGTGACAAAGAACACCTGCCTGACGAAATTCAACATGTCAAGAGAGTACTGAGGGACAACAAACTACCAGTACCGCGCCCCCGTCACAGATGCCGCAACAAACCAGCGACGGTCGAGCGACAACCTGCTGTCTTACCATACCTGAAAGGAGTCACGGACAAAATTGGGAACATCCTGAGGCGAGCGTCCATCAAGACCTACTTCAAACCGCCAAGGAAGATAAACCAATTTCTAAGACCTGTCAAGTGCCACTTACCCCTTCAAGAAGCAGGTGTTTACAAACTTGATTGTGACTGCGGGCTCTCCTATATAGGTCAAACTAAAAGAAGTATCGGAACGCGGATCAAGATACACATAGCTGACGTCAAGAATAGACGGGACTACAAGTCTGCTGTCTGCGAGCACACTCTGGACAAACCCAACCATTACCTAAGGTTTGATGAACCCCAAATCCTTTCTAAGGAAAACAGATATCTGCCCAGGATGATACGCGAGGCCATTTAAATTAAAAAACATCCTTATTTCAATAGGGAAGAGGGTTGGAAGCTACCACCTGCTTGGGATCCTATCATCAACAAATTAAAACCCAAAGCACGTCCAACAACTGCAAGACCGCAAGATACTGTCAGTTCTGTATGCGTGAATAGGAACGTTTCAAATTGAAGAAAATTTTTGTATTGATTTTAAAGTGCATTGTAATTTATTTTATTAAAAAAAATAATATAAAAAATAATTCCAGACCGAGTTTCTTGCAGATTCTTCTCGGCTGATGTATTTCCGAATCTGTGGTAAATTCACAATGTATTTAAAATTATATTCAAAATACTAGCTGATGCCAGCGACTTCGTCCGCGTGGAAATTGGTTTATTTATTTCACGTACCTAGTTGACTTTTTCAAAGTAAATACTCTATGTCATCAAATAAATTCTATACCGGATGTTGAAATTATTTTAATCATATGTAATCATTATTAAAAAACAATTATTTTTCTATAATAAAAAATATCATAAATATAGAATTCTCGTGCCACAATGTTCGTTCCCGTACTCCTCCGAAACGGCTTGACCGATTCTCATGAAATTTTGTGAGCATATTCAGTAGATCTGAGAATAGGACATAGAATATTTTTCATCCCGAAATTCCCATGGGAACGGGAATGGGAACTACGCGTGTGAAACCGCGGGGTACAGCTAGTATGTCTATAAAATCATATACCTAACTATTTAACTAATGTTTAACTAAATGCAATAAATAATGAAATACTGTCGCGTATTCAAGGAGGAAGTCGAGAGTATATCTCTATCAACAGAATGATGGATCAAGAAGAATCCACAAATTATCCGATAGAATTTCTGAATTCATTAAATGTCTCCCCTCACATACAATAAATTTAAAAATCGGTGTTCCTATAATTCTAAGTCCTAAACTGTGCAATGGTACTTGATTAAAGATGATAAACCTACAACCTAACATAATTGAGGCAGAAATTTTAACCGGTTGTGGTGTCGAAGAAACCGTCTTGATACCAAGAATACCACTATCCCTAACAATTTTCCATTCCAATTCAAGCGCACCCAATTCCCAGTCGTGGCGTGTTTTGCTATGACGATAAATAAATCCCAGGGCTAGACACTAAAGGCCGCTGGTATCGACACCTAAGGTCTAATTGTTTTTAGCATGGCCAACTATATGTGGCCTGCTCACGGGTCAGTAATTTATTTATTTATGTTAGCCCCAGAAGGCAAAACCATCAATGTAGTTTATAGAGAAATTCTTTGAAAATGAACTATGATATAACAAAGTTTTGTACATGATGCAAGCACACAAAGACAGTGAATAATAATTTAAAAGCATTTATTTTTTTATTTTTTGTCCCCAAGTAATTATGGATGGATATCACAATTTTTGCTTGATTTAACAAAAAGAAGGTTGAATGCACCTATATATTTAAAACTCAATACTGCCAACCTTTTTGTGTAAAGAATATCATAAATTTTAGGACCTTTTCACACTGCCTATTTTTCACTCTCACGTAGATACCGTGACGGATTATACTCGATAAAAATTTAATGACCAATCTCCATCGTGTTGTTTTATGTTTACCTACTTTGACATTAGCAGAATTGCGTAGTTATGGCAGCAGTAGCCATATTTTGTTTGTTGATACCTTGACGGCGTGTAGATATTGTTTTGATATCTGATGCACCATTTTGAGAACTTCAGTATATTACAATCTAATCTCCTCGGTAGCTCAATTGGATAGAGCGGTGCTACGATTCAGCATGGTTCCGGGTTCAAGTCCTGGCTGAGGCGAAAATTATGAATGCATTTTTCTAAAAGGCTAATAAGTTATTTTAATTTAACTTAAACTATTTAATAAAATATTCATGTTAATAATGCATCCATCAGCAGTTTTCTTATTGTTTTTTATTAAGAGAAAGACACTCTGTTGATGTTTCTTTAACATAGTACGTACGTAAACTGCACTTTAATATTCCGTCTATATTATTTTTTTTGCTTGTTCAAAAGTTTCGATTGCGTGAAAATCCGCTATGTGCATATGCCCTTTAAGCGTTCGATATTGAAGTATTCTATATTCTGTCAAATTTGATATTTACGAAATATTATTATACAAAATCCAAAATGTAGTACATATTTTTGTCAGCAATGTTTTCTCGTCAAAAGGAAGCAAAGTGTTGATAAATATATTTTTGATTGAAATCAGAGGACCGATAAACAACAAAGACTACGATTCCTCCCAAAATTTAAAGAATATCTCAATAACTTAGAACTTACTAAGGTGGTAAGTTGCGCGATATAAACGGATATTTCCCAAGCGATGTCGTGGGCGGAGTATTGTTTACTAAATTCAAAACAACAAAATAGTTTTATATTGATAACTTTTCTTTTCGTTATCCAAATGAGATGAAACAAAGCCTATATATTGCGCCAAATTAAGCTTAATCCATATGTGGAAACGCCATAAAAATCCGTTCAGTACTTTCTGAGATTATCGCGAACAGACAGACAGACAGACAGACAGACAGGAAAGAAAGTCGAAAATTGTTTTTTTGTGTTCCTTTGACCTTCTTTTATCCCCCCCTATCAGTTTTAGGTAAATTTATTTAATGTACAGACACGGTGGTTCTACTGTTTTATTATTAGTATAGATTGAAGGTAGTAATATTTTTACATTACTTTGTACAGACGTCTTCCATCTTAGTCTTCTGTGATCACGGGTTCTGTAAAGAATCCGAAACGTCAGAAAATGTAAAACAAAATATAACCACGACAAAAATCCGTTTAAGTGTTTTATTTCAATGTGTAGTGTTCGTGTAAATCAAAGATATCAATAAATGTTAGACTTTTGAGGGCTCTAACTACCCGTAACGATTGTCGATGATGTTAGTACGACAACCGGGACCGACGGCTTTACGTGCCCTCCGAAGCACGGAAAAGTTAAAAACACTTCATTACATAAATATTTATTGTAATAAGTTTACTTATTCAAAAAACTGGATTTTAAAAGGACTCTCATACAGGTCTTCCCATATAAATTAAAGTCGGTTGGTATACATTTTACATAAGTAATAAGTACATATGTATTCGAATTAAGATACGACCTTAATTAGCGCCAGAAATAACAATTTTCGCTGAATGATTCCATAATAATTTTTAAGTAGGGTACACGTATTTCGCTTGATAATTTCACAATTTGGTGAATAGGTTTTACCTAGTAAAAGGTTAAGATATACTGTTTGATTCTCTGATATATTTGGGTGCCCTAATAATTATTCAGAGTCTTAAACCTCACATAGGCGCCGCTCGTGCCATCATAGGTACTCCATTTTGAAAATATGGTACGTACTCAAAATCTGTATTTACAATCTTTAATAAAAAGACGTAAAATTACAAAAAAAAATGGTTTTTATCATTTTCAAATATTTAGTTTTCAAATATCGGCTGTCCTTAAACCTTTTTTGGCTTAAATATCCTACTTGAGAGGTACAAACAGATACACTTGAATTCCCGTAAGGAACCTCAAATTACACAAGCATTTTAACTCTAAATATAAAACCCAAATCCAACCATCAAATTAAGAGAATACATACCTTATAAGTCTCTGATGTATTTGTACTACAGCCACTATTTCTGTATAACAATCATACGACACAATTGTTTTGGGAGCTGTATCACTGCCCTCATCCATCTCAATAAGGTGTCGTATTTTGACTTGCACTAATCGTAGCAACATACTGATGTGACTCGCCATCGTCATGAAAAACAGATCGGAACCCAACATGCAACATACTGATATTATACCTAAAAAGGATAATATTTAAAGTATTTATTGTGTTGTTATTTATTTTGATCATCTTATTTGAACTCTAGACAAATATTAATCTTTTTTTCTAGTTTTACGCCATGCTTCCAATGCTGAACGTTTTACTCGCAACGGTATACTGCATACAAGGACATTCAAAAAAAGAATTTTGTCGTCTCTTCCAAAGTGATATAGAATGATATAAAGACACGGAAAGTATGGTTACAAAAAGCAATAAATATTAAACCTTTTAAAGCTAACCATTAGAACAAAACTTAAATAATATAAACTCTGCATACCTGAAGCAGTTTCGGTAATGTACACAACTTCGTGATAAACTGGTTGAGTTTTATCAAAAGGATAAGACATTTGCCAAACGTATCCCAGCTGTGACGTCACACCTCTCACTCTATGATACACTAGTACTGCTATTGGTGTCAGATTATACAACCAGACTCCAAGAACGTTCCAAAATGCATACACTGCAACAATACCACGTGTTATAAGCCTATTGGGCTCCATTTAACCGAACCCAATGCGAACAGGGAAGATATTGTCATGTTATTATGTATTATATAGTGATTTGCTAGTTGTGCGCCGTTTTATCCGTGTAAATACAGACTTTGTTGTTACTTCATTTATCAATTTATTTATTTATATAATATTATAAAGAGGAAAGATTTGTTTGTTTGTTTGTTTGTTTGTAATGAATAGGCTCCGAAACTACTGGACCGATTTCAAAAATTCTTTCACTAGTGGAAAGCTAATTTATCAGTGCGTGACATAGGCTATATTTTATCCCCGTAATCCCACGGGAACGGGAACTACGCGGGTGAAACCGCGGGGAGCTACTAGTCAATTTATAAAGCAAATTTTAAAGGCAATCAATCCTAGTATCCTTATTCCTAAATCTCTTTAATAAATACTCAAGAAATGAAAACGAAAAATGATGGAGCGACAATTACGTATAATATAGCAGTAACTATAAGCAATTTACATAGACACTTCAAAAGCAAAAACTTTGATGTTTACTGTTAAGAAAAATCTAAAAATAGTAAACATTTGCTAAGAAAATGCATAAAAGTTTATCGTGAAATCTACTGACCGCAACCGCAGTCTGCATCCCACTGCCTCGTAGCAAACATACTGCGTTTAAAACTTTTGGAATAGTTATAAATCTACCTTAGTTATATACTAAATTAAAAAGCTGTTCGTCCGAATTTCTGGACGACTAGACAATTCGAAAATAAAAATAAAAGTGGGACAATCCCAATTTTAAATTTAATTTTTGGAAAATAAATTAATTATAATAAAGATACTGTAATTTAAAATCGTTTTGCGACTATAATAAGCTTATGGCCACGTAATGCGACTATAAGAAGCTTATAGCCAACTTACATGAATGTTAAGGCACTAAAAGAAGTAGAAGAAAATCGTTTAATTTTTATTATACTTAAATTACAAATTTAACTTACATATTTGTCTATGCTTAAGAGCAGAAAGACTATGAGATTTGATAGTCGCACTTTCATAGTCACTCATTGAAACTGGCCATATGTCCGCTAACTCGGCTACGAGGTGTCGAAAAGTATGGCGCTTGTACCAAATGGTTATTAATTTTCCGAAACCTAAGAGATAGAATAAAATCGAAATGAATAAAACTCAGAATAATATATCACAGCACGCCAAACGGTGCGCCAATGCAGACAGATCTAATTACGAAGTACTGGGCACATTTTTGAAAAGAAGAACAAAGGAGAGTTCAATAATTTTATCCCGAGTTTCTTGCCGATTCTTCTCGGCTGATGTAATTCCGAATCGGTGGTAGATTCAGTGACCTTCATAAGTGCCTCATTGAGGCCTTAATTGAATAAATAATTTTTGAATTTTTAACTTTATAACAGGTTTAGAAATAAAAATATATTTGTTATTAATCTTACTCATAGTATCATAGCCCGCAATATGCAAGAAACTCCCAATAAAATCTTCAATAGACGCCAATTTAGCCATCTGACCGGCAATGTACGCATATTCTCCCACCAACATCAAAAAGAGAAGAGTGGATGACACCAAAAGAGACGATAATGTACTACATTTATCGTAAAAACCTTTTGGAATATCATCTATGAAAGATAATCCAATTCTTCGTATACAGAAATTACACAAACGCAAAGTTTCTTTTATTTCTTTGCGAGCTATAATTTGTGCGTCTTCAGACATTATTACAATGAAACTAAATTATCATCTAACAAAAATGTTACATTATAACAAAAAAGATATAAGAAATTATCAATTCATAGAAAGAAAATTATAGTTGAATAAGATTTGGAATATAATTATGGGTCAGAATCTTTTAGTATGTTATATTAAATGAAATGAGTTGCCCAAACTTTTCGGTATTACATATTTCGAATTTCCAATCCGCCCACAACTTAACAAACTAAAGGCTCTACATGTGAGGTAGTTAGAAATTTCAATATTCTTCCATGTTAAAGGCTTGTTGAATACTTTATGTTCTTGTATGTTTTATGTAACTAGCGACCCGCCCTGGCTTTGTAAGGGTATAATTTTCGATGATTTTCCAAAAATACACAAAAGAGCATGTTCCAATTTGATGCAATAGTTCTGAGATAAGTACATTCTTCTAGACGATTCATTTATTGAATATTACAATTGAATGTAAAAAGATTAAGATTTATCATAAAAATGTGTCTACTGAAGTATGTCAACGAATAAGCAGTGATTCGTCTAAACTGGCTTATTTGAATAATTTCGCGTCGATTCCGGCATCTTTTTCCTTCAATTCGTAAAAAACTGAAATCATCCTCGAATCCGGCCGGATTCACCCGACATCATTTCCTGCTCCCGTTCCAGATCAGACGAAGGTTAAATAATATCGCAGTGATTGACAATTTCGCTGAGTCGCGACTCGATTTCCTACAAATAGACCTAAACCGGCGCGCCGTGTTTCTGACAGCTATTAATTAATACCAATTTACATTTTCACTGTTACACTCTGTTTGATTTCTGACTTAATTATTCCAATTTCACCGCAAACGATGTCAACTGCAATCGTTGAATACATCATGTGAGGCCGTCCGACCAATTCAACTAGATCCGCACCCCCTACTTCACATTGTGACGTCGATTGCGAATACAAAGACTTTCTGTATTGGTTATCTGATTCATAATTAAACGACGGTGCGCCACTAACTATTCGATAACTGTTTATTGAATAAACAGGATTTAAGATTGTTGTTAGCCGGGCTTAGAAGTAGTAAGTTTCATGAAAGGTCGTTAGTAACTTCTCTCTAGTAACGAGAAGTAGTAAACTTAGACCGAAGACGGGGTATTATGTAGATTACTAGTTGGTAGTTGCAACACCTGGGCGTCTCTATGAAACTGCATTTAATATCTATAACTAACCATCTAATACAAATGAACTGATCCTTTGCCGTCTTTGCTTTGATCCTTTCAGATTTTCATATACTTAGTATAACAGTATTTTAGTACGTACTTTCTCATTTTGACATTGTAATACCTAATGATAGTATGATTATGGTTATTAATACATTGAGTAAGTAATACCCAGCAATCATAATTATCTTAATTAACTTGTTTATTAATTAAAAGTCAGTCAGTCAATAAAATAATACAGTATTATTGGGCCCCAATAAGAAAATATTAAATAAATATTTTAATATCTCATAATTAAGAACAAAATACACATGATAAAATTGGTTTGTTTAATCAGAACAGTCCCATAGAGCCCCATTCTTCTCAAACCCCGACATAATACATCCGACACACCTGCGTGACACTGCATTAATTACTTGTACCTACTTATGTTACTGAACACCTTTGTCTTCTGTTAATTTATGAACAGAAACTGAAATATGGATTGCGCTCAGGGACTTTGCTTTGAATATCAGTATAAAGTATATCCCACCAAAAACATTCTGTAAAAAACTAGCCAAGTCTCGATGGAGCTGCTTGTTTATCTCTAAAAAGTAATGAAATCTAGACAAACTCGTGCCATGTCTAAGGTTCCTTACTGCGATTTCTTTATTATTATAGTTAATGTTGTGTGACCTGGCCGTTGAAGGGTACACATGTATACAAAGGTATACAACTAGGTGCTCCATGACACCATTGCACCAATCTGTCGCCAGAACCGCTACCCATTGACGATAGAAAATTACCACTTGAAAAACGTTGATTCAATATCCAGTCAATTGTAGGCTTGATGAAGCTGCGTATTTTAATAATGTAATAACATTACGTGTAAACAAAATTGACTTGTACCCACTACTAACGTTTTAAACAATGTTCAACGGCCAAGTCACACAACATTAACTATAATAATAAAGAAATCGCAGTAAGGAACCTTAGACATGGCACGAGTTTGTCTAGATTTCATTACTTTTTAGAGATAAACAAGCAGCTCCATCGAGACTTGGCTAGTTTTTTACAGAATGTTTTTGGTGGGATTTCATTTATTTTTGTTGAAACGTGTTTATATTGATTTATTTTATTAGATTTTCTTATTTGGCACATTTTTTTTCTTTTTAGGAGTAGTATTTTATTATTAAACGCCCCGCGGTTTCAACCGCGTAGTTCCCGTTTGCGTTTCCGTGGGAATTTCGGGATTAAAAGTATTCTATGTGCTTTTCCTGGTTCTAAGCTACCTCTTTACCAATTTTCAGCCAAATCAATTCAGCCGTTCTTGAGTTATAAATTCCCGTTCCCAATCCCGTGGGAATTTCGGGATTAAAAGTATTCTATGTTCTTTTCCTGGTTTTAAGCTACCTCTTCACCAATTTTCAGCCAAATCAGTTCAGTCGTTCTTGAGTTTTAAATTCCCGTTCCCATTCCCGTGGGAATTTCGGGATTAAAAGTATTCTATGTTCTTCTAATAGTTTTAAGCTACCTCTCCACCAATTTTCAGCCAAATCAATTCAGCCGTTCTTGATCTTAAAATTCCCGATCCCAATCCCTTGGGAATTTCGGGATCAAAGGTATCCTATGTCCTTTTCCTGGTTCTAAGCTACGTCCTCACCAATTTTCAGCCAAATCAGTTCAGCCGTTCTTGAGTTACAATTCCCACTCCCGTTCCCGTATAATTCCCGTTCCCGTTCGATTATCCTAGTTTTTATAGTTTTCCCTTTATGTGGCCATTAAACCCTAACTCTGTACCAAATTTCAGCTCTCTAGGTTTATGGGAAGTACTAGTTCTATTTTGATGATCATGAGTGAGTGAGTGAGTGAGTGAGTGAGTGAGTGAGTGAGTGTCTGTCTAAAATGCGAAACTTTGCTTTCGCTTAACTTCGGAACTAAATGACCTACAGACTTGAAATTTTATTTTAAGTATGTGATTGTATAGCTTACTGGATGACGAAAATTTCAGCGTTCAGGTCTTATCCAGAGGTTGTCAAATAGGGGCCTGAAAATGCGGCGAAAGGGTTCCTGTAAAGGATGGTACGGCAGTGTTTGCTTCGCGCTCGACTTGGCGAGGGGCACTGCCGTGCCCCCAGATCAGATGTACGTGTTTCGGGAAGTATCTGCAGTGTACGCGAAGTATTATGAAATTATTTATTTATTTTACGTTTCCATGATGCTATGTTATGTTTTATGACAGAGAAGAACAAAGTATATCGTTTTTGAGTAATTTCTATGAACGAAAAATTATTTTTGATTAGTAGTAAAAAATAAGCTTAGTTTTTAATTTGGTCTTTATTTTCTCTTTTGCTCACATGATGGGCTTATTCCACTCAACCCCAAAACAATTGCTTTCGCATTATTTCTATCCATACATTCATTCCACTATTACCCCAAAGTGTTCATAAGGATCAAAATTGAATAAACAAATATTTACATACTTCAATTCCACTTACACCCCAAAAAATTCTGGTAGAGTCAACAGAAAAATTAAATAAAACACGTATATAATTATAACTAGCTTTTGCCTGCGACTTCGTTTGCGTGGAATAATTAAGAACTTTGGGATAACGCTAAATTTTACCAAGAATATCGCAAGCAAAACCGCGGGTTCCAACTAGTTTTACTTTTAATAAAGTTAATCGACACCAGCCGCCTACAATATTCAAATCGCGTATCAAACACACAAGAAAATAAAAAAAACATACAGGGCGAATAGAAAACCTCCTCCTGTTTTTTGGAAGTCGGTTAAATGAAGTGGATCAAATTACAACTTCAAACTAGAATGATGATAGTTTTTGCAAATATTACAATACTTACTTAAATATCTCAGAATTAATCTACAGTTTGAATTTACAAAAATATAAAATCACAGCTTTAGATTAATTTTTTTTTATAGTGAACTAATATCTGAAAAAAAAATCACAGCTTCAGATTAGAATATAAAATCACAACTTCTGACATAATTTTGGTGGAAAACTCCTTAGCTTAAAATTTACAATCACTCTTGAAAATATACTTTTCTTTACAGCGCGATTGCATTGTGGTAGTCGTGTCGTGGTCTAGTAATTCTTATTGCTTTAAATGTGTTTGTTTTTGTTGACACTACTAAAAATAAGTAAGGTAAGTGGATAAAAAATATTACGATTTTAAATCCTTCCTAAAAACGTCTTGGGGTAGTAGTGGAAATATTTTTGGGGTTGAGTGGCATAAGCCACATGATGTTTACGAAAACGAATAGAAGAATGAACTTTAGCTCAATTTAAAAACAAAATATTCCATATTCAAATTATACAAAATCGTAAACAAACTATTAATAACCCTTCAAGTTGTAGAAGCGGGTTCACGTGTCGCGCGGGCCCGGATTACCGCGTCTCGTCTTGAGCTAGCTTTACAGGATTACTGCACGAGCCGAGCCGCAACCATCCCGCGTTTATCCTCTGACGTGTCCTTACCTGTGTTTTATCACTCCAGTCACGTGATATGTGGTCCGAACGCTGTTTTGTACTGTATTTACAGATAAATAAAGTACGAGTGTTGTTGAGTTGAGAAAGGGAACAAGTATTTGTATAAAACAATATTTTATCATGTACAAATCTAAAATTTTATGTTTTATTCTTAACAACTGCTTATAGTGTCCAACTGCTGGACCAAGGCCATTCCTCCCTGTGGTGCCATCATCGAAATATAAGTATTTTTCAACAAAAATAACAATTTTACTATATTATTTTGATAAGTATTGCTTGATAAAAAAACTATGTTTCAGATTACATTCGTAAGACGGCAAAATTGCATCGAGTATTATAACGAGATCTAACTCTGCGAGGCTTAGTACATTGGCTCGGAACCAGAAGAAACTCTTGAGCTCCAAAGTAAGGAAAAATGTAAGGGCTCCGGGCGGCTTATCTTCACGGTACGAGAAGCCTTTCCACACATTTTTAACCATGATTTTTCAGAGTGAAACGTGTCCTTTTATACAAAAGTTTTGTTGTCTGTGTCGTTTACACAATCAATCAATGCTCATGCAAATTTTCTCACAACATTTAGCATTTTGTTTGCATTTAAAATTGTTGAGGACGGATTCAAAGACATATTTTACTAATGTAAAACTATTACTGAGCTACACTATCGCTGAGAAACATAGGCTATTTAATATTATAATACTTTGATTATTCTACGAGTAGGTACGTGGGTAGAGCCGGGGCACTCACCGTATACACCTAATAATAATAACATTTAGCATTTTGTTTGCATTTAAAATTGTTGAGGACGGATTCAAAGACATATTTTACTAATGTAAAACTATTACTGAGCTACACTATCGCTGAGAAACATAGGCTATTTAATATTATAATACTTTGATTATTCTACGAGTAGGTACGTGGGTAGAGCCGGGGCACTCACCGTATACACCTAATAATAATAACATTTAGCATTTTGTTTGCATTTAAAATTGTTGAGGACGGATTCAAAGACATATTTTACTAATGTAAAACTATTACTGAGCTACACTATCGCTGAGAAACATAGGCTATTTAATATTATAATACTTTGATTATTCTACGAGTAGGTACGTGGGTAGAGCCGGGGCACTCACCGTATACACCTAATAATAATAACATTTAGCATTTTGTTTGCATTTAAAATTGTTGAGGACGGATTCAAAGACATATTTTACTAATGTAAAACTATTACTGAGCTACACTATCGCTGAGAAACATAGGCTATTTAATATTATAATACTTTGATTATTCTACGAGTAGGTACGTGGGTAGAGCCGGGGCACTCACCGTATACACCTAATAATAATAACATTTAGCATTTTGTTTGCATTTAAAATTGTTGAGGACGGATTCAAAGACATATTTTACTAATGTAAAACTATTACTGAGCTACACTATCGCTGAGAAACATAGGCTATTTAATATTATAATACTTTGATTATTCTACGAGTAGGTACGTGGGTAGAGCCGGGGCACTCACCGTATACACCTAATAATAATAATAATAAATCTTTATTTCAGTCCAGTTTACAATGAGTATCTAATTAACAGTGACTGCCTCACTAGGCAATGCCTGTATCGAGGCGGTCAAAACAAAAAAAACATTAACAATTTTAGGACTTAAAATAATTAAAATTAAAACAAAATTGAGCAAAAGAAATAAAAAGAAAGTAACATAAAACAAAATTATTATTCTAGGAGATCAGTTACAAATGTGTGTGTGTGTGTGTGTGTGTGTGTGTGTGTGTGTGTGTGTGTGTGTGTGCGTGCGTGCGTGCGTGCGTGCGTGTGTGCGTGCGTGCGTGCTTGCGTGCGTGAGTACGTAAACCTACACCATATCTTATTCCCATCCCACCATTTTATTAAAATTAATTTTATTATTTACAGAAACTAGACTAAACTACCAACACATATCAAAATAAAAAGAATGCATTTCACAGGTGAAAGTAAAGATAGGTACATAACATTGCAAATGTTTTTACGTTCACGTTATCAATCCTATTTCAATTTTAGCTTTAGTACCGGACATCTGCATTGCACTAAACCAGAGACCATTAACAAAGATCCGAAGATATAATAATGATTTTACGAGTTCCAGGGACCCATCAAGGACGAGGGTGAACAAAGGCCTTGAATCAACTCGCCCCATCAAGGGCACATTAATATGCTCAAAGTTGTTGTTAATGTAGATAAATATTTGTTTGTGGCAATATTCAATATTTATTGTCCTACTTTTTTGCTCTGTATAAATACAACAATTTCCCAAGGTCCATTAATGTTTGTTTATCTTTTGTATCGAATTTCGACTAGCTAGTTAGTAAATAGCGTAATAACTAATAGAATAATATAGAGTATTACATAACATTTTGAATTTGAATCTGATAAACCAAATCCAAATCACTGAAAATGAGCTCTTACACTAAACAACAAATATAATGTTTTTAAAATACTAGCTGTGCCCCGCGGTTTCACCCGCGTAGTTCCCGATCCCGTGGGAATTTCTGGATAAAACGTAGCCTATGTCCTTTCCCGGACATAAGCTACCCCTGTACCAAATTTTAAGTCAATCAGTAAGTAGTTTAGCCGTAAAAAGGTAACAGACAGTCAGACAGATAGTTACTTTCGCATTTATAATATTAGTAAGGATTGCGATGTAAGCTCTATAAGTTAGAATAATGAAATCTTTTCTAAAAATGCTTGGTTATAATGTAAGTGCCCTCTAATGCAGTGCTCTCAGTACATCTCAGTGGCCGACTGCAGCGGGCCGGAGTACGCTTGCGGCTGCCCGTGGCCGTCTGCGTCTCCACTTCAATTTGCGTCCAAGCCCACTCCCAACAGAATTCAATTACAGATACATGAATAAACATTTGCTTTTTCTCCAGCCACTAACTTGAATGTGGCTTGATACGAAATGAAACACTTTATTGTGCTTTAATTACTATTGTGATGCTGATGACTTTCTGAATATAAACGTAAGCTCTTTGATCATGACATTGACTACTAAATGAATTAATTTTAAATTGTGTACATAGCAAATGAGAGAACTTCAAACAAAATGAAAAATAAATACGTTTCGGAGCAAAACAAAACATTAAACCAAAATAGCAGAATACGTTATCTAAAATGTGTTTCGCTGCCGTTCTCTGTTAAAATTGAATATAATGACGTACAAAAAACGTATCAGAAGTCATGGAATGGTTGAAATTCTAAAGCAATACATAGATTGCGTGGGGCGCGAACAAATCCCTGCGAACGATGTGCAATAAATCCAACACGGATGACAGATCTCGTAGGCAAACACCAGCTCTCTGCCTTTTAACACTTTATATGGAAATGCAAAATACTCGGTGATTTATAACGAGAACATATATCACTATCACCAGTTTCAGTGGTGGAAGCTTTACGATTATTATAGCCTGTCAGTGATTACTTGCGCGAGGGTCTCCCTAACTGTTACACGTTTATACGTATGTACGTTGTACGCGTACCTACTAAAGCTACATATTCATTTAGTATAGGGATTGTGACACTTTGTTCAACAATATATAAATTTTATTGTAATCTCTCTTATTCCATACACACATCTCCAAGTTTAATATTTCTATGGCCATAGAATGGAATATCAACTCTAGGAAACCCAATAGGTACTTATTTATATTTCCGAATGATTCTGATAAGGCAGTTTAAATACCTTTCAATACTGCAACTTACGAAAGAATAAAGAAAAAAAGGTAACACGTTTATAAATAGGACTACGATTATAATTATTTCCTTTGTTGTTGAAAAATTTAACATAAGTATGTAAATATTGTATAAAACATTTCCTATTCACAATAAAGGTAAGAAGCAACAAAAGGAATTAAACGATTATCTATTCCCATTTACCCTCTTTAATTTTTTACGAGTTAGATCGTGACCTGTTTCCACATTGATTCACTGAATACGAAACGCGGCAAATATTTTACGCCATCGAAAAAAGCCGTTAACAGACTAACAACATATTCCCGTAAAAATGCGGGGGATAAAGAAAACCGCATCAAAATCCGTTGCGTGGTTTTACATGCACACATAGAGACAGACAGGCAGCGGAAGCGACTTTGTTTTATACTACGTAGTGATGATGATGAGTAAACGAGCAAATGAATCCTCTGATGGTGGTAACGTCCGTCGTCCAGAAATACCTACATCTCAAAGAATGAAGGATGCTTGCCAACTTCTAAATAATAATGGGACAGGAGAAAGAGATAAGGGGAGGTAAGGGAGTAGGACTTCCAAATCTCTCATCCGCCAGGCGAAACGCAGTATATTGATTTATTACTTGATGCCGATATTGTAAGAGTATATATGGTCTTCCCATTCGAGTTAATGTTCGAACTGTAATAATAACAGTCAGCGTCAAATAAAAGGTACCCCCTCCCCTATGTAAGAGCCAATTGTGTCTGGGCTTTCTTTGGTATTGCCAAACAAGACCTCTTATCTGAAACTGACTGTAGGTACACTCTAAAAAGTAATAATAGAACTAGAGTTAAGTATTTTGTATCTTTTGACAAACTTTCTATTAGTCGGTTCCATTTGCGAATCTAATTTTGAAGCTCACGCTATGCTAATATCCAATTGACCTGGCAAGTTCGCGCACAATTTGATATTGTTATCAATATTACTGCGTGACCTGATTAAATACATAGGGTTGACTCCTGTTTCGTGAAAAAATATTTAAACAACATTTTGTATAGATACCTAATCTTCATAAACTTACTTGAACTTATTTGCATATTTCATTGTTAACTTCATTAAACTATATACAAAGTGCAAAAGATATAAGAAGAGTAAAATATAAAACGGGAACACAACATCTGAATCGCGAGAGCGTGTCGCCAAGAACGATTTCCTCCCGTGGCTTGAATATTTTAACATACACTATCGACCAACACCTACACACAAAATTATATCGCACCGTCCTTTTATAGCACTTAAAACCGGCCGTTACTAAAATAACTCGAGCTTTTGTCAATGACCCTTATGCTAGCACACTTAAGGTTCAAAATGTGAATAACACTCGGTGTAATTAAGTCACTAGTGAACATGAATGTACGTTGCTTTGAGTAGTTACCTGTTACTTCTCAAGATGTTGAAGTATACACACACATACATATATTGTAAGTGTTGATTTAATTACTTCCGAAGTAAATCTACTATCGAAGTTGAAGGATCGTTGGGTAGAGAACGAAATTATAAATTTAATCAATATTAACTAAACTTAACATGACATGTTAATAAAGCCTTACTTTAGTTTTACTAAGAAATATATTCTATAGATATTATTTTCTACACTGAATATCACCCAAATATTAATAATAGCACGTTTAACCGAATTCAAATTATAGGTTTATGTATTTTTAATGACTAATTAGTAACAAAACTAAAGGTATTTTAACCGAAAAAAGTTCTTCATTAAAAACTGTAAGTAGGGGCCGAGTGTGCGGCGGCGGCGGCTCGTAGCCTCTGGCAAAGCTGCTTCTACCCTCGCAATCTAATAAAGCCCTTGTACACCCTCGAGTCGAGCAGTTAATTTACCCAGTGATAATATTAGCCTCTTTATGTTCACTGCGTTTTTCAACTCTCATTACCTGCCATTTTGTTTGGCTACGACGAGATAATAAGTGTCTACGGCGTAGCGAGCGTAGGCTTCCGTTTGATTTATAAACTTAACATCTACTGTGTTTGGATTCCGAGTGGATTACGTTTCGTAAAGGTATCTGTTTTAGAATTATGTAAGTACGAACGTAGAATGTTACAAAATTACTTTTTAGCATATTTATTAAGAGGTACGCTTATGTGCTTACATTGTGAATACACTTATATGCCTTCAAGTTTATGTATGAGGTGCCTATACTCGAATTACACACCATGTGTTTTTACTTAAAAAAATACAATTATGTTCGCTACGTTGACAATAACAAATCATTATTCAATTCAAATATTCCAACTGCAAACTAACACGGTAATTGAATGTAAACTTTTGTGTACATAACGAGAACACGTCCCTATGTATCTTTACCTATTGACCCAATACTTTCTAACGAGTCCCCGTCCCCGCTAAGAGACGCCCGGCGCGTCTCGCGCTTGATCCCACTTCCTTTAGCTAACGGACCTCCTATTCAAATGCATGAACCGAATCCCGAGCATACAATTGTACTTTGTACTATCTCTCAAATACTTTTCGTTGAATTGATTTTTATTTCAACTGATTTAGGTTAAGTATTATTCTGTCTTTACAATACGGAGAGAAATGTTACGAAATAAAATGTTTTAGTTTCTCTCTTTGTAGACGTTTCTATGTTTGAGGGTCTTGCAATGCAGTGCCCACCGTATCTCATATTTGTACAAAGACATATGTTTGTTCTCGAGTTTTGAATTTTTGTGATAATCCTATATATAAGTATGGGTAAGTATAATCGCCAGCAACGGCGCAAAATAATTGCTAATCTGGTCACGTGAGGGTAAAACGTCCATATTTATAAAACAATGACCAAATAATTCAAATAAATAGAACGGGAAACACAATAGAAAGTTTACCAATATGATGGGTCCCTCAGCTCAAATTCATTGGAGTGGAGTATTCAATGCATACCGTCAAACTCGATTTGCATTTAAATAAAAAGAGCAAAGGTTCCCCATGAATAAACATATAGGCGGGCAGTAAGTTATTCTGCTTGTTTCTATCAGGGTGACATCCCCGTCCGCAGAAGTTATTATAATATGACGGCCCATTCAAATGAAAGCGTCGCCCCAGGGAGGCGCCTGTATCCATATAAAGCTGTGAAAATCTCGTGGAAGGCCCAGGGGAGGACAATTGAGGCCCAGTCCGGTCGAGTTGTGATTTGGGCTTTTCCTTTTTACGTAAGGTTTTTGGACAGCATTTGTTTTTACAGGAAAACCATTATTTTTTGGTAAAATTTACGACTATTTCCAAACGATCACATACTTCAAAACAACAAAAACCATGTTCCACATATTAGCACGTATGATACTTGTTATCATATCTATCTATCCAGAGGTTTTTGCGTGATGCATGTATAAATATACAGGCTGGACTGACAGACAAAAATTCAAAAACTATTGTTTTTACTTCTATAGATACAACACCTTCCAATGTTTGTTTTTTTAGCATTAACATTGAACAGAAAACGTTGTTACATTTTTTCAAACAAAAGAATTTGAATAATAGTTTTCAATCGTTGGAATAGGTACTCCACAAGAGCGCTCGAAACTTGAATAAAACAAATCAAATACCTGCAGTTTTTAAGCTCTCGACGACGCTCAACAGTGACGGAAACGCCACCAGCGAAACGCTTAAACCTATAAATTTCTAAAAGCTTTGCTCTTTTATTTTTTATTTTCCGTGAGATATTTACCCTTAAAATATAGTTGAAAAGAGACGTGCGGCAGAAATCTAAATGTTCGTTCATAATAATGATGCAAGCGCTGGGTAAACTCAGAGATAGATATTTTAAATGCGCATAAGTGTATTTGAAATATTTTAAATGGGACAGTTTAGATATTTGTTACGCAATTACGCTAAAAGTAAGGTTTGGGAACTACCTATCTGCATCAGAGATATTAACTTATGGTGTTATATACACATACTTATATGTTTCAGCACACCGATTTCCATTTGTACGTCTTATAAACCAAAACCAAACCTAACTTAATTGACCAGAAAAAAAGAAATATTAATGCAATTATAAACAATTTCTTTAAGTAACAAAAGCTAATGGAATGGTAGCGATCTAATTAGTTAAAAATATTCCTTTCGCCGCCGGCTCGCTAAGTGAATTTCAAAGTGAATGAAAAAATAAGTAGCTACCTATTCTTCTTTGAACAAGGATGATGATAAATCTATACTAACATAATAAAGAGAAAGGATTTGTATTTTTCTTTCTAATGAATAAACTCAGAACAACGACCATCCGGATTCACAATCACAAAAGAATCTTTAATTAATGGATAGCTTCATTATCAGTATCACCGAGCAACGTAGGCTATGCTTTACCTTGATTTTTCTACGAAAACACGGAATGTACGAGTATTATAGGTTAGATGTATGTATGAAATAAGAAGCAGTACTGAGTTGTAATTACTTATTGTCTGTGTAATTTCTGAATTGAGGCAGCAATTAATTCTATACTCTTCTGCCTCAATTCAGAAATTACAGAACATCTGGTTTATTCCTTTTATGTTATGTTTGTATAGGTAGTGGAGGATTGTTTAACAGAAAATGATAGAAAAGCTATGATAAAAGTTATTTTCTCTAACTCGAGTCTATTCTGTAGCATAGTTTCAAAAGGTAATATGTGTTCGCAATACATTAAACAAATCAATTTGAAAATTGACGAACCTTTTCATTCCGAGACTGTACTTAATTAATTTCAGTGTAACAATATGATGAAAATTGACAATCTGTAAACTAACATTTATTGTAAAGCTTATTTCCTATAGAAAAATCATAACACCGTCCGTAACTCAGAAATCTTTTACTCATTTTCTACCGCGCACGGCGAGGCGAACATAAAGAAATATTACAGGAAGTTTGGTGAGGTAAACTTTACCTTTGGCAAAAATTCTTGTACCCTTTTCGAAACATCAATACAGGACATCAAACACAAACACCTAATAGACCTTTCGTCTCTACAGGAAATTAGTTTTTTTATTAACTTCGCTCTTTCACCGCGTCAGACATCAAAGAAGGTAGGACATTTCCACCTCCGTGCTCTCATTACCACTGGAATTTCCAATTGATTGAATACAAGCCAAAAGGAAAAATACAATTTTAAAAGTAAAACGTCTGAACATTTGCACCGAAATTGGTTTTCTTTTAGTACTTTGTGAAGCGATCAATTGAGACCTCTGTAAACACTTGATATTTACGATTGGCTTACATTTAAAAGACAACTTATGACAAGTAATCAGGTGGATTCTTATTATAAGCATTTTTATTCTCTAAAATTGTTTGGAAGTATATTTCTTAGTGTGTAAAACCAATAAAACACTATAAGAACTTAATCCTTATGTGATATATTCTATTCAGTCTGGCTTTAGGGTGTAGCCCATTCTTATCCTAGTCAGACTACAATTGGAAAACAAATGAAGACGGTTGAAAAACAAACTACTTTTTTCTATATTTATATACAATATTTTATACCTTTTAAAATCAAGTCAAGGTAGAAATTCACTAAACATTCCTGGAACAAAAGTCTAAAATAGTCCTTTTGTCGCAGTCGCGGTGCTAGAGTCGACGAGAAGAAACAAGCATTTTTGTGTGGAGTGTAAAGTACTGTCGAAATTGAACACTTTCACACTCTACTTGCGGTACGGTTCAGTTAATGTCGCCGCCACAAAATGGTAGAGAAAGGATTTTTCGATAAGTACACAATATTTCTCAATAAACAATGAACTTTTATATTGAGGATGTAATACATATGCAATGAGAAGCGCTCATGGCCCAGTGCTACCCGCGGATCACTTGTGATCCGTGCGGTTAAGCAACGTCTGGCACCGTCATTACTATGATGGGTCATTACTAAAAATGACTTTTAATTTCATGAGCGTTTCCGTGCTTCGGAGGGCACGTAAAGCCGTCGGTCCCGGTTGTCGTACTAACATCTTCGACAGTCGTTACGGGTAGTTAGAGCCCTCAAACGTCTAACATTCAGTTTAACTAAAAAATGTCGTATAGCCCTCTGGGTTGTGAAGGTCTGATGGCAGTCGCTTCACGTAAAATACTGACATTCCGCCAAATCTGGTTGAACTGAAAACCGACCCCAAATAGACATGGGATAAAGGTTCGGAAAAGAGTAATACATATGCAATGAGTTGATGAGTAAATTACCCACACACAAACATAATGTATATCAAGTATATTTCTGATGCTACGAGGTTGCTACGACTACTGACTGATGCTACGACGTGAGAGACTGACGCTACGACATTAGTGACTGATGCTACCACCTAAAGAGCTTGCATGGGCGGAGTCCGTCAGCGGAACAAAGATTCCGTGCTGTACTATATATACTATACGCAAATAAAAAACAACATGTTTTGAGTACTTTTACAAAATTAGCATGTGACCTAATGTTGTAAAAGTACTCATAACACATCTTAATCAAACAAATAATAGCACATACTTATAAATAAACAAATACTATAGGTACAATACAGTTTAGTATGAACATAGTAATATTTCTCAAGAAAGGAAAGCTAGATAGAAAAATATAAATCCCCAGAAACTGCCTCCTATTCCCATTTTACAGGTATACAAGACAATAAACATTCACTAGAAACTGTAACATAACTCCGGGATCTATTATTAATAGGTATCATAATTTCTTATCGCTGGGAGAGCAAGCTGAGTGCACCGTAAGACGTTTTCAATTTAAGATCGCATAGATAGCGCACATCTACCTACCTCCCTTTTGTCTAGTGAACTGAAAACTGGAGAGTTCTTCAATATTTTGCTTTAAAATCATAAATATTTAAATATTGTGTCCTTAGTTGATGTAGGATCGTAGTAATTCTTTTAACAAAATTTTTAGTCAATCCTCTTAATGTAGCAGTGGTTATGTGAAGAGATACCTAGTTCTTTTCCATAGTTATGTGCCTCTCTCACTGAAGGTATTTACTATGAGGTGATATAGAAGTAATCACCACGCTTAATATAGTGCGTGTCAATGATCTTAAAATTCAAGCCATTTTGGGAAACAACACACATACTTCACAGACTTAGAGATAGTTCTGTCGTCCGTGCTTCACTCGACCAATTATTCCAAGCTTCAGCTTAAAAACAAGAATAAATCAAACTAAAACCTAAAAGAATGTTCTTTGTATCCATCAATACTACAGTGAAATATTTCTGTCAGTGTCATAGGACAAATATCTCATTTTTTACATGAAACGTTTATTTTATCAATCAGTCATCCATCAATAATTTAAATAAAAATGTTATTATGATACATTTTAGTAGTATATTTTTATATGTTTACCAAATGGTCCAGTTATTGCATTTGCTATGCTAATGAGATTTTTTCAATATACATATATTTTTTTATCATATATTATTTGTGTTTGTATTGTATGTGCACAAGAAATGAAGCGATCACCATCTCCTCGAGAATGGATGACAATTGAGACAGTTGCGGAGGAATATCCATATGTTGTCGCGTTATTATCAGGCTCTAGGCTATACACTTGTTCGGGCACTACCATAAGCCCGCAGACAGTGCTCACTGCCGGCACGTGCATCAATAATAACCCTAAGTTCGTGGCTACCGGGATGGCGGTCATCGGCAAAGCGTCATCAAAAAATGTAATAAAAATTGCTTACACAGTAATACACAGAGACTTCGCGTTCGAGCTGAAACCGTTAGAACCAAATGTGACTAAGCTGCATAGCAATGTGGGCATTGTGTTTGTTACCCGGCCCATTTTGGACCTGTACACACCAATAGCGGATATTGGAAATTATTACGCATCTGAGTTGGAAAACATGGCGTTCACGAGTGTGGGCTACGGAAGAATTAACAGTACTTATGTTGTAGCGTTGCAATACCAAGATTACAATCAAGCCCCATGTGCGAACCCTAAGTGGTATTATTGCGTATGTGGAGTCGAAGACAATATGGAAAATACTTATGAAAACATTTTTGGTGAAGGTGGTCCGGTCCTGTTTGGTACAGAAGTAGTGGGTGTAGCGGCGGCACCATCCGGGTCGCTGTTTCTTAAAAGTGATACGAAATATAACATTTTCACGCTGTTAGGGCCGTACCTGCCGTGGATACAAAAAGTTGAGAACAATGTTACATTTGTATCCTCAAATCCTCACTTAGTTATGAACACAAACACAGGTTTAAGCAATCGGGGAACAACTTTGAAACCACATTTTTTAATTTCATTATTAATTTATTTATTTTAATAAATCTTTTTTATTCGTTGAAATTGATTGTCCTGCTTAATGAACATTCAAATTACAAGTACTTACTTACTTAATTAGTGAGAGAAAGAATAGCTATTTTCCTATTCACATTGGCGTAACACACTGCTATTGTTTTAAGTAATATATATACAGAGTTAATGTTATTATCAGTAACAAAGATCTGAGAAACATCGATAAGACGTTCTATTGACATCAGACGTGAGTACGTATACATGTTTACTTATTAATAAACTATAATTGCTTATTTTTGTTTACCTATTATTTTAGAAGTATTAATTACTAATTCATTAGGAATAATGTAGCATATTTTTAAAATCTTTCTCGGAGCCATAGATTGGCGTGTGTATTAAACAAACGACGACATAATCTTAGTAACTTTTGTTACTTTTGCGTAAACTTTTATGAAACCTCCGTTAATTTAACATAAAGCATATTTGTTTATTAAAACTTAAAGATAAACAATCTTTGAATTGTGATGTAATTTGAAACTAAAGATTTGGATAAACACATCGTAAACTTTGACCTCAAACTGGCGAGATAACATAATAGTATTTTAGCCGAAGTGAGTTATCTTTTAGTGTCGACTGCGGTCGCTTGTTTGAATCTCAATGTGGTGGAGCTTTCGGAGAATTCATAACAGTAAAAATAAAAATGAATTTCATCAGAGTGTTCGTGAGAAATATGAGTCAAACAAAGAAATGGGTGCCTGTAAACAAAGTGGGAATTATAGGCGTACCCTTCGAGAAAGGACAGAAGAAATACGGTGTTAGCGTAGCACCGGCGGCCATGCGAGCTGCCGGCCTTATTGAACAACTACAGGAAATCGGTAAGCTGTTTAATCATATAATATGTACCCATTTTAATTTTTTGATATTGTAATAACCCTCCGGAGAAGTTTTGAATGTTTTTGGGCATGTTAAGCCATCAATTCCACTTATCGTACTAACATCTTTGAATCGTTACGGGTAATTAGACACCTCAAAATTCGTAATAAATCATATATTGATAACCAATACTCAGACATTTCCATTCGTTTGTAGGTATACATACGTATTCCAATTTAATCAGAATTAAACTTATCCTCATTTTAATCTGGCCATTTAAAATGTATCAGACGATTTTCATTTAAAACTTTTTCCGCTTGAGAAACTTGCTTTATTGAATTCCAGAATCCAATTTTCATTACTGATTTCCGATTTCTAACACACGCCCTTTCATTATCCTCAGTTGGGTTGGACGTTAAGGATTATGGCGATATAGATTCGACTGGAAGTGAAGAATCTGTGAGGGTTGATAATATGGCGCATCTGCCGCTCGTGTCGGCATGTAACATGCAGCTGTCACAGAGGGTGTCGCAGGTTCTGAAAGACGGCCGAGTGGCTGTCACTATTGGAGGGGACCATTCTATTGGTGTAGGTGAGTTTACACCTTATAGATACTATGGTTCTTATTAATTTTTATTTGTCGCCGTAAGAAGGGTCACCATAGATTCGTTTGATATAGCCCAAGAGACCACTGATGATTATAATTTAATAACCTACGTCAACTTACAAAAGTAACTTCATTGTTTTATTGAAAAGATAAATTTTAATAACCCTACCTCACTGTTGCGTAACTTTTAAGTCGATTATTTTTATAGTGTTAATTGATAAAATTAATGTCTTTAAATAATGTCGTATTGATTATGATGGTGAAGTCACAGGTGATGTTATTCATTTACTCTACCTCTTAGTTTCCTATTCAATAGTCTGATTTGAAATCATTATTTTAGTGTTTAGTTTAATACAATAATTATAGTTAGATTAATTAGATTGCGGGTGCAGAAAAAATCCAATAAATATTCATGTCATTTAAATCTTTCAGGTACCGTTGACGGACACTACAATGTAAACGAAGATATGATCCTGATCTGGGTTGACGCTCACGCAGATATAAACACTAACAAGACATCAGATTCAGGGTCGGTCCACGGCATGCCGGTGGCTTTGTTGGTCAAAGAGCTGTCTGACTACTGGCCTTATCTACCAACTATGGACTGGTTGATACCTAAGTAAGAATTTATTAATATTTTGTTATACTTACTGCCTGGATCAAAAGTCGCTTAACACATACTTAATTATTTTATTTGAAACTTTTTCGTGACTTTCCCAAAGGGAAATATATTTTTACAATACTTCTAACTACTTTAAAGAATGTTAGATAATCAAATGACAAGGTTATAATGAAAAAAAATTATTATTTTGTTAAGAGAAATTGAACTTTTTAATAAAGGACTTAGGAATTTGGTTGTCAACTTCTGATGCTAACCGTACCTACTTGTGAGGAAGCAAAAAAATACAAAACGTGAATTGGTGCCAATCGATGTCGCTTGCTGTCTTTATTTTTTCCTGTAAAACATCGCAGAGCGCGATGCAAATCAATTCGTAAGTTCTTAGGAGCGTCGTTTCTTAGACTAGGATGCAACGTTGCATCGCATTTTTATTTTTAACGCCAATGGGTAAGGTGCCCATTTTCTGTTAAAAGACATTTCGCAAGATAGATATTTTCTTTAATTTGAATAAATACCGAGAAGCTTCTTTAAATTGACCTCTAATTAAGTACATATTATAAGAATAAAAGCAAGTTCATCTTTTCGTTTGAAGAAAACTTTAGAGTTTTTTTTTATATTAGATTTCTAAAACAATCTTTCTCGCGGCTACGAGACGGGCATTATCAAACAAACCGAAAATACAATAATCTTTTTTGGCACAATTACTTATTGAGATCGAAGCCAAGACCTTTTAAATCCAATACAACTTGGCCTTGGCACACAATAGAGTTACTTTTATATTTCAGGTTTTCAATAAAAAACCTCGGCTACGTCGGCCTGCGCTCCGTAGACGACTATGAAAGATTGGCTATTGAAAAGTACAACGTACCGGCTTTCGCAATGGAAGATATCGAGGAGTAAGTTTAAACAATTTGTAAATTGGACCAAAATGTTGGAGCGCATTTTATGGATATAACTACAGGTTCAGGGACGCTTTAGACAACGGCGTAAATGCATATGCTAATGATGACTCTATTGAGGATAGACAGGTTAAGGGAGATAGACTTATTGACTAAGTACCTATACGACGCCCAGCCGAACACCATACCGAACTGCCAAACAGAGACTTGCGGGTTCGATACCTATGCGCAAATATTTATGTAATCTACAAATGTTTATCTCAATCTGGATGTGTGTATGCGTAGTTTCTGATACTTACCGAGTTTTAAAGAAGTAAGTTTCCATAAAAAGACCTAAGTATGTTATATCTATATTCACTTTGTTCCAGACACGGAATTCATAACTCAATAAAACACATACTAAAGAAACTAGATCCTGAAAATAAAAAGCCTATACATGTGAGCTTTGACATCGACTCTTTGGATTCATTGGAAGCACCAAGTACCGGGACACCAGGTAAATAAAATACGAGGAAATATTATTAACACTGCACACTTTCCAACTCTAATGTGCTTGTAAGTTTGTATTTTTAAGATAAAATGCGCAGTGTATTTGTTATTAAATTATTTTAATTACAAATAAGTTAGTAGATACTTACTTATTCTACGTGCCTGGTCATAAGGAACATCTGTACCGACCTAATTTCGTCTAAATCGATCTAGTACCAATTGAAAAGTAGATCTAACCGTAACATTTTAGTTCACCTAAGTCGTACCATTAGACCGAAGACGCTATTTGCATCCAAATGGTTTTATCAATGCAAACTTACTCCACATTTCATTGCACCCGGTGCTTCGTAGCAAAGTAATAAAAATTGTTCATATTTTCAGTGCGAGGTGGACTAACTTTACGTGAAGCTATTTGCTTGATGGAGATTATACATTCGACTGGGAGACTGCGAGCTATTGATCTTGTTGAGATAAACCCGGCTGTGGGCAACGAAACTGATAGAAAGCGGACGATTGAAGCTGGACTGACGGTGTTGAAGGCAGCGCTTGGGTTTTCAAGACGTGGTACAGCGCCTAGAGGAGTATTGGACCTGCCTTTGCAAACATTCCACGATAAATAAACCTATTAATTGAATATTTATATTATAACACAGATGAGTCTTTACGAATAATAATTATTTTAAATAGTCTAAATCATGATGTTCCGTAGCTGTACGTGAATACGATTGTAAAATATAAGTGTTTGATATTTTTGACATTTTATGGAGACACAAAGCGACGGGCTCAGCGTGGAGGATATTTATTTCTTTTTAGGTAGGTATTTATTATTTTAAAAGTATTGTTTGTACAAAAAGTACATCGATGTAATTTTGTATCCTCCATTCGACTCAATTTGAGTATGGAAGCAAGTATTATTAGTAAACTAAGCTATTCTGTGGCGGAAGTCTAGCAGTTAATATTCGGGATAAGACTCAATCTGTTTTGCACATATAATATGGAATCTGTCAAAATCTGAAAGCCTATAAAATTCTAACTACATGAATATGAAGCACTACTACTTAAATTATTACTTCAAATAATGTTGATACTTTACAAAAGATTATAATTTTTTGATCGAAAATGTTTATAATTTCAAAACCTTCTTAAATAAGTATATTAAGTACTAGATACTCTACCTATCTTCACCTGTTATTAAGAGTTAATAGTATTCTATAAAACTGAATATTTTGACTAGATATTTGTACATTTCTAATATCAATCTACATGTAAAAACATGCAATTACAAATACAGCTAATAAAAGTAGGACATGCAAATCCCTTTTTTGATTACGAACAAACAATAGACGAACAATTTCAATTTGGTTTGTTGATTTACGACATCTGTTCAATTCGCGTTAAATCACCGTATCGCATTGCTGATTGGACACATGGACTTGTAAACATACAATAAAAGACAAATTTTAATATATTTACCTACTTGATTTGTTTATTGGATAGGACATTTCTAATTATGGCCATGATTTTGTTATTCGTAAGTGATGCTAATTTGTATTATTAATCTAGCTGGAGTGTGTACCTATCAAGCCTAAGGGCCCGGGTTCGTTTCCTGGGTCCGTGTAAATCCCGAATTTGGGGATAATTATTCTATGTGTTCTACTTTTAATGCCAAATCCGTTCAGACGTTTGAGCGTAAAGAAGTACCAGACACATTATAATTATACTATTAGTGATAATTGCTTTCAGATACTAACAACATTCATATTAAGTCAAGCGTTAGACCCTAAAACTACCGAAGAGACCGATCCAAAGATAAAAGAAGTGTTCGACAAATACTTACAAAACATAAGCGACATTGAAAATCAATACGTCATCAACGAGAGACTATCCAGTGTTATCGCTCACTTTTTCAAAGGAAACCTGAGTTTGTTCCCATTGTACAAAATAAACTTGAAAATAGACAGAACCCCCATAAAAATACCTTGGACCCTCGAAGAACTCGCTAAAGGTAACAATAACAACAACAACCTCAAAAAGAGACGATACAAATACGTGACAATACCAGAATCAACACAATCAAACAATTAAATTTGAACTTAAATTTTATTTCGAAGCTCATTTGATTTCTACACATCGACATCTGGACTTGTGCTCTTTATGAATATTATACTAAAAGTCATACAACTATTATTTACATATTACATAGCTGCACTAGCAGCGTAATTACAATAATCAACTTTATTCCAATGACATAGAAGTCAAATTGCAATCTACAATCGTTTGGGAGCAATTTTGTATGCAAGATGTTTAAACAATGATATACATATTTAAACAGGAAATGTATATCCTATTATTGATGCAATTAAGTACAATTTTATTTGCGTGTCGGATATTAGCTATGGAAATAAAATGATTAGCATTCGGAATTTTCCGAATATCTTCAAATAAAAAAGTTTCACAATACATACATACATGTTTATAAGACATTCACAGCCAAAATATTAATTAAATTAAAAATCGAATGTTACATGTGCCATGGCGTATTTTATTATGACCTTTTTAGATTCAGTGATAAGGTTTGTATAAAGAAAAAGAAAATATTAGTTATGACCAAGTTTTAAACGCACAACATTATAATTATTGATATCAACAAATGTTCTTATGACGCGGATCTATCGTTATCTATGTTACTACGTTATATTACTATGATAAAGGTTCAAATTATGATTACTCTATTAAAACTTTTCCAATCATTTCAACTTTTCTTAAGAATCTAGGTTCCGCGCGGCCCCTTTTATCATTAAAATAATTAAGATGAAAAATTGTTTATTATTATTGGTTGGTTCCGTTAATATAACTAACATGCATATATTTCCTTCTTAAAATATTGTTTGTAATTTCAATAAAAGTTCGGAAAGTTTTATAAATGATCGAAAAAATATACTTTTTGTTTCATTGTTGTGCAATGTGTTTGATAAATTATTATCATTCATTTATATCGAGTGACTATATCGTAACACCATACAAACTGAATATTATATGATATGGAATCTACTAGAACTTTCCAGAATCTACCTATAAAATTGAACTACATTATTGTAATTTTGTTCCACTAGAATTATCTATCTATAACAATACAGACAATTCAACAGAACAAAACAAATTCAATGAAATATAACCTTTATTACAATATACATAATGAGCACCTTAGAAGTTAACTTGTGGTCGATAGTGCTTCTGGAATTTATTCGCTTTCAATGACAACTTCATTTGCCATTTTGCTTGTACGCGCTTCATAAAGTGGATGTCTCGTGCTTTCCTGAAAATAGATAAGTAGCCTTAGAATTGATTTGTTACATATTTGCAAAATTCTAGACCAATATCTCCGACTTATTATAATTACTAGAGTGAAAATGTAATGGCGTAATAACTATGCGTGTTGTATCTTTTTCCGAACCTTTATCCCATGTCTATTTGGGTTGTTGGTTGATGTCGGTTTTCAGTTTTAACCAGATTTGACGGAATGTCAGTATTTTAGGTGAAGCGACTGCCATCAGACCTTCACAACCCATAGGGCTATACGACATTTTTTGGTTAAACCAAATGTTAGACTTCGACTATCGATGATGTTACGACAGCCGCAACTTCAAAGTTTCTAAACTTCATTGAAGTCACATAGAATTGCATTGATTTATTGATATAGTTATATGTATGCATTAACTAAGTATTCTATAATGTATAAAAAAGTAAGTATTTGTATTAACATGAATACTAACTTAGCTGCGAGCGCCTGTTCCTTGGGCGCCCACCCGAGCGCTCGGTAGACGCCGAGCAACCTGTGTAGTTTACGGTCGGATTTCTTAACTAAAGCTTGACTGTTCTGAGTCAAGTTTTGTTTGTAATATCTGAAATAAAACAAAAAGTTTCTTGTGATACTGCAATAAAGGTAAACTGAGGTGAATTTACTTATTTTTAGAGAGAAAGATTTCAAAAGTACAGTACTCTATTGGTTACTTTTCAATAAGTATTAATATCACTAAATACTAGTTTATAAAAAAAAGTAACATTCTTTTTTACCCTCTTCCAAAATAACAATATATATTACACTCGGTTTCTAATTCACAGAAACTGAGTGTAATAGATATTGCTTACAATGTCTTGAGCGGGTGGGTTTTTTTAAGCAAATATTGTTACTAACGCAGTGCATATTACCTCATAAGTGACCGATGTCCGACGGTGATACCAGATGGTAGTACCAGCTGGAAGTCGTCCCCTTCGAGTGTGGCGGGGCCTTCCACTTCCTCGTCCACATCCATATTCTCCTCTTCAGCTTCTTTGTGGTCCGGGTAAGAGGCACTGCAAAACAAAAAAAGATGAATTGATTTATCTGTATTCGAGATAACCATCTAAGATCTACAATATTTGTAGTCAAGCCAACTGTTAGAGCCGGCACACATATGGCGAAGCGTAGCGTAGAAAGTTTTTCAATGTCAAACTATTATCGATATTGTATGCGCCAAAATTATATTGAAAATAAATGTATACAAGCCAACCAATTCCTGATAGCATCGATACGACTAAAGACGAAAGGTAGCGATTTTCGAAGGTGTACCATTACAATATCTTCCAGGGTGTACATTACAATATCTACTAGTTTGACAGAGAAAATGCTCTGCGCATCGACATCTGTGCGCCGCCCCTAAGACATTTTAAGAGTGGAATATAATTTTGCACTGTTTTAATTACCTGTAATCATAATAATCGGCATATTCAGCTAAAGCTAGACCTTCGTGTAACATCTTGCAGTGTCCCTTGTCGACCATGTGTCCTCGGGCGGCTTCCATAGAGTAAAATGTTTTACCTGTTTCGTTACACCACAAGCACATGAATCCTTGTGATATCTGGAATGGAAATAGAGATTTTTAGATAAGATAGTCGCCCCAGCTTCGTTAGGTCATAGATTTTACTACCAAAATTATCTTTATTAGTGAACGCTATACAAAAATTCATATTGTTCTTGTTAAACTGAAGAAAGACAAAGATTATTTACTTAATTCAAAATTGGTAATGGATAATGGAAATTATGCAGGTAAAACCGCAGAACACAGCTATAAGTAATCTACACAATATTTTTGCATTATCTATAAATCAGATTATAAGGTCAAATAAACACAACCAATGTAAACCAATTAATAATAAAAGCTTTATACATTTATTTATGTACTTATTAATATCAAATAAAACTGATAATATTGCAGTTAATATATGGTTGAATTATTGTTGCTACTCCACAACATTCATTGTTCCTAGTTAATGATTCAACATTAATATTATCACTAATTACAACTCATTGTCAGTTCTTTTGTTTAAACATTATTAAGGCTTCCTTTGTTATTATGTATTTGTGGTATGTTTGTATGATATGCTAAGAAATGTTAGCACTAATGTGTTGTAGTATTAATTAATCATTATGTAGATAAGAATGTGTTGTCTTTCTTTCACATGAAAGCAAGTATATATTTAAAAAAATTGGGATGATTATATTTATGTCAGTTTTCAGTACTACTATATTATATGCTTGAAAGAGTTCTCTGGGGAAAGTGATTTTGTTGTTATATTAATAGATATGTTATGGACATGCTTCATAATAAGGGATATGGAAAATAGCACTTTTACATAGCCAGGACATGTCCGTAGTTATAAAGAAAAACCCTTACAAGAAACAAGTTATTTGTCAAAAGAAAGAGGTAGTATATAATTTATATATAAGTAATTTTTATATCATCCTACTGCTGGACAAATACCTTTGTCAAAAAAATCCAACTATTCCTATCCTTCGGAGCTTCTCTGATCAACTATTTATCAAAGCTGATAACACCATCCTACTAAAATTATAATAAAAATAATTAACAATTACCTTTTCACCCAAATATAAGAGTAGTCCCTTCACATCAACACAGTACTCCACGTCCGGTATGAAGAACGAATGAGCCTCGGACATGTGTTTCAGGTTCTTTACCATGTTTTTACTGTGGTGTGTGCAGAACAGACAGTCCTTGGGCTTGATCAGAGAGTCGCTGCCTTTGATTCGGCATTCTTCCCATTCATCTGAATCAAGCTAGAAACAAAAGAAAATATTATGGTTTTTTATATGATTAAATATATCATCATCATCATCAGCTCATACAATGTCCCCACTGAGGGACCTACCCTGAATAAATGTGATTAGACCTTAGTCAACAATGCTGGCCAAGTGTGCGTTGGATGACTTCACACACAACCTTAGAATTTCTTCCCAGGTGTGAGCAGATTTCCTCATGATGTATATTGAATATATTATTAGGTAATATTGTATCAATATTTAACACACAAAGAACCTAATCTGGAGAGGTATGATTGCAGAAAACAGATGGTTTACAAGTACTAGACTATCTCTATTAACAAAATTGATAACCACATGTATGAAGGAGCATTACTAGAGTGTTTTGACCAATAACACTGGAAACTTGTTTATTTTATTATTATCTCAGGCAGACCTAATTTCTTTGGAATATTTTTTGTTTGAGAATTCATAAGAAAAGAGGAAGTTTTGACATAAAATAATGATATTAAATTATTTTTAACAGCATATCCTGATAAGAAAAATATGTGAATTAATAAGTTTACATACCTCCTCTATTTCCGAGTCAGTTTCTACATCCTCATCATCGTCAGCGTCTGCATTGACAACTACGAATTTCCCTTCTTTAGGCACATCTTTCTTGACTTCAACTTTAACGAAACTGTCGGTATCACTGTGCTCCTCTTCAAACTGCTCCTGTAACACCTTGTGCCTCTTACTGTTCACATGGTTATTGTAAGCGTTCTTAGTGTTGAACAATTTTGCGCAACATTTACAGTACTGAGACTGATCAGAACTAGCCGTTTGAAGTCCTTCTTTGTACTCCTTAGTTTTGATCTCGAACTGTTGTAGAGTTAACGGTGCTATTCCAGCTACTTTTCGCTTCAAATTATAACGATGCCAATCCGTTTTGTAATGTTCACGCTGTAATTCAGGTGTTTGGAACAACACACGACAAGTTATACATGTGTATGAATCAGGCATCGTGTATGACGAAGTTATAGGAAAACACTATTATTGCAACCAAATGAAATTGGCAAATTTAACAACTTTTGTTGATTTTATTGCAAATAAACTATATACTGAAAAAGGATGGACTATTGTATGTAGTGAACGGGGTAAAGTAACGAATGGAAATGATCGTAAATTATGAAATTAATAAAATGGTCAATGGATGGATGGGTGGTGGAACTGGAAGGCTGGGCTGATTGACAGTTGACTGACTGGGTTGAGTCAACGTCAAATTGACGTCAAAATACAAGTGTCGAAATCCCACAGATAAAGATTTTCAAGAATTGAATTGAATACTATCTATTTTTATTTTACTGTATTTTCTTTCATCATTTGCATTGCAATGTGTTGTGTTGCATTGAGTTTATTTTCGATACCACGTTGATAATAATAAATAACATAGGTACAAATTAATAGTGGTAAAAATATCTGAAAAACCAAAAGTTACACAGAGGTATGGCAAATGTCTGCATTCATTGACAGCAAAAGTTTGACTTGACATTTATTTTGATTTTTGTGGACATTGCTTGCTCTGTGATCAATCAATTTTTATTTTATACCTAAAATGTAAATATTGTTGTATCTATGTATTAAATAATAAATTATGTAAATTATTCAGAAAGTAACAAGTTAGAATAATATTTTATTCTGGAATCATCTTCTTGGCATCACTTATAAAATAACTTTTGAAATAACACATATTTTGTTTGATAAGTATAAAATGTTAGAAACTGAAGATGTGGATGAAGACTACTTTACTCCCACTGCCAGGTAATATCAATAGATGGAGAAGATTTTCGTTGATATATTAAATGATAAAAAATTTGGTAGATACCTAAGAAATTATTATGGTAAAGTATTTTGAACTGCATAATTTGGCAGTAAATAAATACTTATTAGCTTATTACTTACTTATTATGATTTAAGTAATTTTGCTTACTTAATTTCAGTACAACGTTGGCCAATATTTTCAATAAACCGGTAGTTAAAGAGGAAAATGAAACATTGAAATATACTGCTCCTAAACCCCAAAATGTGAATAAAACAGAAACAAAATCCACTGTTTGTGTATTTGCTTGTGCTCTGCAAGGGTATGAATGGTAAGTCCTTTATTTAATTCCACTTCGAAACAAAACATCATGTGAAATCAGGATCATAAATAAAACCTTAAATATTTCCAATAAAGTCTGTGTATAGTTTCAAATACTCTAGATGTCAAAACTAAATTGAGGTCAGTTGCTATGTTATGATGATAAAGTAATTATTTATGTTGTTACAGGTTTAACAATATTTACACATCAAAAGGGAAACTAGGCTTTGCTATCGTAAAGATTCTAAGTAATGGAATTCACAATATTATTCTCTATGATTCAAACAAAACAACATTATCTAGTGCTTTAGTTTCGCCAAAATTAGAAGTCTCACTGAAGGGTCAAAATTACATTTGTTATTATGATGATCAAAGAAAATATTGGAGTCTGTATGGTGACAGTGAAGAGATTAAGAAAATAGTAGAACTGCTTAAAGAATTTGATGTTGTTATAAAGTCTGTGCAAAATGAAGAGACTCCTCCAGAGCCTGACAAGACTGACAGTCCACACAACCCAAAAGAAGTAAAGAAGGAACAAGTAGAAAGTGTTACCGCAGTACCTGCAGTGAGCCCTAAAAATAGTAAAGCTGCCATATTAAATAGAATGGCCAACATGGGACATTCAGTCCTTCCACCACATGCAGGAACTATCAAAAAATCAACAGACTCCGAAACAGATGAAAGTGATTTCCACATTAAACCTGTCAAGCACAAACCCAAGGGTATTGTCAAAAGACATGTAGCTAACAAAGTTTTTGAAACTAACAAAAAATCTGATACTCCTATTGAGTATTCAAATGAAATTGAAAAAGTTAATACTTATAATGTAATTGATCATCAAATGCTACCATTGCCAACAACCAGCATAATAACCAGTCCAAGTGGAAGTGATATGAATTTATTTTTAACTGAACAAAGAATCAGTAACAGTGAGATACGGATGAACATGACTAGAATGACTGACAAAGTAGACCAAGTATTGAACAAAATAAATGATCTACAAGTTAGAGACCAGACTAACTTTCAAAATGATATAATGCACAAACTTTTAAAAGAATATGAAAGTAAAATAAAAGTTTATGAGGAGCTGCTTAACAAAGGTGTTAGTGGAACTAACAATCAAACGCAACCAGTTCCCAGTACTAAAGTGAATAGTGAAAATGCTTTGAAAAACAGAATAACTGATCTAGAAAACATTATTAAAGAAAAAAACGACTATGTATTGTCCTTAAAGAATGAAATACAAGGATTAAAAGACAGAAGCAGTAATAATGAATCAAAACAGAATAACTCTTTATTAGAATTAGAACAAGAGTTGACAATCAAGAATGATGAAATATGTAAACTATCAAAAGAAATTGATAACATCACAAACACAGTTAAAAATGATTTGGATACTAAAATCAAACATATTATGAATGAGACATTTCAAGCTATCTCTAGTAACTTTGAAAATAATGAAACATACTCCGGTGAATCAATAAAAAATCTTATTGGTGCAATAATTAAACAAGTTACTATAAAATCTTTAAATGAGTTAAAATAAGTTAATTTAGTTAATATCATCTAAATAAATGAAATGATGTGAACACAAATAATAAAACTTTATTTTTTATTTAGAATTGTGTTGTTTTTCTTAACCTTATACCAGGTAATCTTTTTAAACTACGATATCTGACTAACGCTACGACTTTAATGTCTGATGCTACAACGTGAGGTTCTGAATTGTGATGCTACGACTTCAGTGACTGATTCTATGCCTCCAGTGACTGGTACTACGAATCCAATGAGTGATGCTACGGCTTCAGTGACTGATGCTACGACTCCAGTGACTGGTACTACGACTCCAATGAGTGATGCTACGGCTACAGTGACTGATGCTACGACTCCAGTGACTGGTGCTACGACTCCAATGAGTGATGCTACGACTTCAGTGACGACATTCTTTTAGCGATGTCGGCAGAGCCGCTCTCAGAATCAGATTAAAAGTCCTAAAAATATCATATTTTGTTTGTCACTGTCACCGTTTCTGATCAAAGGGTCAAATATTGATTGATGTCAATTGTCTGTTGTCAAATGTTATGTCATTCATTGAATCAAATCACGGCACAGAGCAAAGCAAGAGTGCATTTTGTGTATTTTATTTAAAATTATGGTTAAAATTAAACAATAATACATACAATGTGTTGATTACAGACAAGAATCAAATCGAAATATTCATTACTTAGCACATAAGACATCTGTAACTAATATCACAAGATGGAAGAATTAACTTCATCGTTGAACCAATATAAAGACCAAGTAATAAACTTAAAATAAATCAACCTCAGAACTGTGTACATAAAAAATATGTATTCTAATTAATTTCTATGTCATTTACAGTTGGTCATGGTAAATCAAACATTAGAAAATGCAAATGACACTGAACGGGAATCACTGCTCACCTTACAATCAGATTTAGAACAGTTAATACAACTGACACAGGAGAGTCTTGACTCGTTAAACCCTAAAAGTAGCTCCGAAGATGCTGCTAAAGAGGAGAAAACAGAATTAGATGATGAATATGCATTGTTTATGGTGAGGTGGAATCTTTTACCTTAATTGTTGTACCTATAATTCACTCTTAGAGAAGCAATTACAATTTATTAATCTTTTCCAGGCAGAAATGGCTAAAAGCGGTGCATACGATCCAGACCCTGAACAAGGCAAATCTGAATCATCTAATAATGGTAATAAAGATGGAAATGGGAAAGAAGAGGACAGTGATATTGAGGTATGTTCCTGTTGAATTTACTATTAAAATATTGTACCATGAGATGGAAATATTTACTCCTTATTTGGTTGATGTTTTTTAGTCATGGCATTATGAACTAGCATTTTAGCAGTTTCATTCATTATGTCATCCCGTATACTATTTTAGTACCATCTTGTTATATGAATTACTAAATTATTTTTCTTTTCATTACACTCCAGGATGAGCTAGCAAGTTTATTGGGCATGAAATGTGCAGTGTATCACACACACAAGTGGGGCGGTCAGCCGAGTCTCCATAATGCTATGGTCTGTGCAGTAGTGCCAAGACAAAATGATGATCAATTTCAGGATTTACAGGTAAATAAGTTTTTAAATATTTGAAAAATGTGAAATAGTTGGAGGAATATGACATATTTTTAATGTTAGATTTTCATAGGTATATGTTTAAAAAATTATATCTGTTTGTAAAGCTTTGCAAAAGTTACTGATTTTATGAGAAGTAACTATGGCTCTTATTCCCAAATGCAGGTAAAACTGCAATACACTTACACTACCAATTTATTTAATACACCAATATATTGTTGTAATGAAACAGGTTCGTGTTTTGTTCACCCATCCTACACATGCGGAGATGTTGCCATGTCCATTCTATTTAGAAGGTGAATGTAGATTCAGTGATGAACAATGTAGGTGAGTTTTATTAATCATAAAGATAGTTAAAATAAAATAAAAAAATACTTTGGTATTTTCTTGCCTCAGCAGTCTAGTGTTAGCACTACACCTGCCTACCTGAGGTCTTGGGTTTGATTCCTGGGTTGAGTGGTGTGTGTTTTCTATTTTTCAAACACATGTTTGAGATCACCTATTCCTTCTCACTGTATCATTAGTGAGAGAGGCTTTGCCTTGCAGTCTAATCTACTGATAATCTAATTTATTTAATAAATTAGAGAATAAATTAAATCTGGGGGCACGGCAGTGCCCCCCGCCAAGTCGAGCGCGAAGCAAACACTGCCGTACCATCCTTTACAGGAACCCTTTCGCCGCATTTTCAGGCCCCTATTTGAGAACCTCTGGATAAGCCCAGAACGCTGAAATTTTCGTCATCCAGTAAGCTATACAAGCACATACTTAAAATAAAATTTCAAGTCTGTAGGTCATTTAGTTCCGAAGTTAAGCGAAAGCAAAGTTTCGCATTTTAGACAGACACTCACTCACTCACTCACTCACTCACTCACTCACTCATGATCATCAAAATAGAACTAGTACTTCCCATAAACCTAGAGAGCTGAAATTTGGTACAGAGTTAGAGTTTAATGGCCACATAAAGGGAAAACTATAAAAACTAGGATAATCGAACGGGAACGGGAATTATACGGGAACGGGAGTGGGAATTGTAACTCAAGAACGGCTGAACTGATTTGGCTGAAAATTGGTGAGGACGTAGCTTAGAACCAGGAAAAGGACATAGAATACCTTTGATCCCGAAATTCCCACGGGATTGGGATCGGGAATTTTAAAATCAAGAACGGCTGAATTGATTTGGCTGAAAATTGGTGGGGAGGTAGCTTAAAACTATTAGAAGAACATAGAATACTTTTAATCCCGAAATTCCTACGGGAATGGGAACGGGAATTTATAACTCAAGAACGGCTGAACTGATTTGGCTGAAAATTGGTGAAGAGGTAGCTTAAAACCAGAAAAAGAACATAGAATACTTTTAATCCCGAAATTCCCACGGGATTGGGAACGGGAATTTATAACTCAAGACCGGCTGAATTGATTTGGCTGAAAATTGGTGGAGAGGTAGCTTAAAACTATTAGAAGAACATAGAATACTTTTAATCCCGAAATTCCCACGGGAATGGGAACGGGAATTTATAACTCAAGAACGGCTGAACTGATTTGGCTGAAAATTGGTGAAGAGGTAGCTTAAAACCAGGAGAAGCACATAGAATACTTTTCATCTCGAAATTCCCACGGAAACGCGAACGGGAACTACGCGGTTTAAACCGCGGGGCGTTTAATAATAAAATACTACTCCTAAAAAGAAAAAAAATGTGTCAAATAAGAAAATCTAATAAAATAAATCAATATAAACACGTTTCAACAAAAATAAATGAAATCCCACCAAAAACATTCTGTAAAAAACTAGCCAAGTCTCGATGGAGCTGCTTGTTTATCTCTAAAAAGTAATGAAATCTAGACAAACTCGTGCCAAGTCTAAGGTTCCTTACTGCGATTTCTTTATTATTTTAGTTAATGTTGTGTGACTTGGCCGTTGAACATTGTTTAAAACGTTAGTAGTGGGTACAAGTCAATTTTGTTTACACGTAATGTTATTACATTATTAAAATACGCAGCTTCATCAAGCCTACTACTATATCTAGTCAATTGACTGGATATTTAATCAACGTTTTTCAAGTGGTAATTTTCTATCGTCAATGGGTAGCGGTTCTGGCGACAGATTGGTGCAATGGTGTCATGGAGCACCTAGTTTTGTACCTTTGTATACATGTGTACCCTTCAACGGCCAGGTCACACAACATTAACTAAAATAATAAAGAAATCGCAGTAAGGAACCTTAGACTTGGCACGAGTTTGTCTAGATTTCATTACTTTTTAGAGATAAACAAGCAGCTCCATCGAGACTTGGCTAGTTTTTTACAGAATGTTTTTGGTGGGATATAAGGTATATCTGACTTACTAATATTCTACTTTATTTGGTTACAGATATTCCCATGGCACTATAGCACAATTATCTTCTCTGAAAGAGGCTATTGAACCTAATTTTGAATCAGTTAAGTCTGGAAGTAGAATACTTATGAAATTGAAACCTCCAGATGATGAAGTAAGAATTAACTTTGTTTTTAATATAAGTACAAATATGTAGTTATAACTCAGGATTAGGACAGTTATTACTTCATAACCTCCTGGGTAGTATTGCATACCTTGTGTAGGAAAGACCCTTCAGTCCCAGAAGGAATGCATTTCTACGCATTTTGCCAACGAAAAAAACGGAAAGTACTTTTAGTTTTTTAATGAGATTAACTTTTTTGCAGGATATAAGTCTAGCTAAGAAAAACACCGAAAAGTATCACCTATGGCATAGGGCCATAGTGAAAAGTGTCAATACTGAAAAGAGAACATGTTCAGTGAAATTAGAACATGGACTAAAGACAGGAGAGAAAAGGAAATCTATTCAAGAAGAATATAATGTTTGTATAGAAGACATTTTTCCTTTGAATAGTGAGTTTTATTTTACCTACGCCTGAATTATTATTATATAAATGTTTTGTAATTACTTAATTATATTATTTATTTCGAGTTTCCGATATTTCGACGCTGTTGCAAGTGCCATGATCACGGCTGAACATATTTTATAATTACTTATAAACTCTTATAAACCTTGATACCAATTTGGAGGTACCAGATTTGATGCCTGGCAATTTGCTTTTGCTATATGCCTCAGGTTTAAAATCACTAACACCCAAGGTACAAGGGTAGTGTTATTATATTGTATGAGGAGGACCTCATTGTCCTAATATCATCAATAAGAGACATAAGGGTCCTTTTCTCTGCAATAAAATCGAACTGGCCAATACTTTGCTAATCATTAAAACCTTTCCAGATGAAAATGACGAAGACTCATCATCAGATGATAGCCTAAGTGATACAGAGTACCCTGAAAGCAAATCTTCAAGGGTCACCAACAATAAAGAGTTGCCTGTTGAAAGTCTACAACCGAATGGCTCAGCTATTGGCCAATGGGAACAACATACTAGAGTGAGTATGTATTACTTGTATTTTATTATAGGTAGATATTAACTTGCAATATGTGTAAATAATTATGAATGTAGGATACATCTCCTACTTAGATTGGTAACCTATGCAGATTTGCGCACAGTTAATTCACCTTTTAAAAACAAAATAGTTTCGTTAATTTTTGTCACCTTTGGAGAATACAGAATCCTATGTCAAAAGGCCAAAATCAGTCCGAGTCTGATAGTGAGTAACTGCCCCTTACAAGTACCTAAATAGGTACATCAATTTTATTAAACGCGTTTTGTGCGTAATTATCTATTTTAGTATATTTGGCTCTATTTCCTGTTTGTTATTTGTTGACCTTCGTAAAATATAATATAATTCACCAACAAATATCGCAACCACAATGTGCCGCGATGGTGTAAACCTATGTGTGGGTATGTACTCGTATAGTACTATTTAGTTAAAAGATATAGTACTCAATATATTTTAACATTATTACTATTATGAACCAACTACTACGATGTTGCTTTGTCTGGGAATGGAATTCCTCATCAATATAATTTTATGAGCAAATAAATATTATTATCGTCTTTTGGCCAATAATATTGTCGTTTCATTCTTATATAAACAAAAACGTAGTAACTAGTAAAATGACGTAAAAGCGCAATGACGTCTCCAGAGCTAAATTTATTGTTAGCTATTAAGAAATATAAGTAATCATAAAAATAGGTGTAACTAGTACGTATATTATGGGAGTTAAAATGTACCAATACTAATTGATATCCTAATATTGTAAATGCGTGTTCACGTAAAAACTACTCTACCGAATTTAATAAAATTTCGTACAGATGTTCCCTACAACATATAGGATACATTTATCCTAAAATTCGAAAATAATTATATGTATAAAACCGCAAGCGCTGCTTAAAGTTAATATTCAATTAGCTGCTATAATCAATTAAATAAGTTAAATTTTCAATTGTAGGGTATAGGATCAAAGCTGATGTTAGCCATGGGGTATGTGCCGGGCACTGGTCTGGGCGCTGCGAGCGACGGCCGAGTACAGCCGGTTGAAGCTCGAGTCCTGCCCACTGGGAAAAGCCTCGACCACTGTATGGCGATATCGGAAAAACACGCCAATCAAGATCCTTTGAAGGTAATTGAAATTCAATATAGTTTTTTAGTTATAAACCCTGGCTTTGGTTAAGTAGGTGGAGAGAGTTTCCTACACCGACAAGAACACTGCTTATAAATTAGATGAGAGAGCTTTGATAGATGGTAAATAAAAATGGCCATATATTTAACTCGTAACGTAAACAACGATAATTTCCCTTTACTCCACGTTCGTAACTGATCTTTGATAACCAGATACGAACAAGGATTATTTTTCTTGTTTGATAACCAGTTACGAGAACGGAATTTATTTGTCGTTTTCGTAACCATGGTTCATAACCAGCTACGAAAATGGATTTTTTTTTCTCAGTTCATAACCGGTTATTAATTAGGAATATATTTTTGATAATTTCAAATTCAATTTGGATTTAGTGTTAACTTATTTTCTTTTACTTATCGACCTTTGACGAAACATTGTTTTTATTCAGGTCGAACAAAGACTAAAGAGGCTACAGAAAAAAGAGGAGGAAAGAAACAAGAGAGCTTACGAGCGCGAGAAAGAGAAAGAAAGACGTAACGTATTCAACTTTTTAAATAGAACTCTAGGTGACACGGAACAAGAAACGGCAGCCCCTACTTTAGCTAAAGATGTTAAAAAAACAAGCAATAAAGATTTAAATATCGAACAGTTTAAAATAACGGAAGATTTACGGAAGTTAGAGAAAGAAGTCTTGAAGTTAAATTCTTCATTGGCACGGTACCCGCCCGGCTCGGCAGGATATGTCAGTATTACCGCACAATTGTTTGAAAAAGACAAAGAACTTACGTCACTGAAGCAAAGAGAACAACAAATAACAAAGGAGCAAAAACAGCGGAAAGACAAAGAGAAAATGACTGTATTTTAAACCTTATTCCAATGCAACTAAAGCATAAAATCAATTAGATTACTCATTTGTAAATAAATGTTAATGAATTATGGGTAAGATATTAATAAAACAATAAATAATTACAAATTTTCTTTATTTACATGAATGTGTGATGTTTTAGTTTAAAATAAGCGCATAAAATTATATTTAATATGTGATATATTTTTCTATAAATTAGATATTTGTACTATCACTCAATTACAAAGTACTCATTAAAAGTTAATGGGTGTGTGACTAGCAAATAACATTTGCTGTTAATAAAATGAATTCTATAATTTTAACGACAGTGGGTCAATATGTTTAATATCTAAAATAACTCGCCTAATACCTGATCCAGGTATGGAATTAGACTGAACGTCTATTTTATAAAATATCAGATTCAAAGCATTAACTACTTCGTACATTAAAAAGTTTAATTTAATTACAACTATAAAAATGAGTATAAGAATGTTAATAATTAACAGTTAACTTTGCATTACTACAGTATGTTCGTTTACGTAAACTTACTAATTTTCTTAAAATTGCTACATGAGCAAGATATTTGTACTTTTAAGCTGATTCGCGTTTTAAAATGTAAATATAACAATAATAGCTCTATGCCGAATATAAGATCTAATTTGTGAGAATTGGCTAAAGAGGACCCACTGTAAGTACATCAATAAGAATAGATAATGTACCAATATCTTCGTCAGTGAATCACCACGACCTGTATTGTACGCACCGACACCGCGGCGGTCACGCCCGGGGCGCCCGCCGCGCGCCGTGTCATCACTGCTACCCGCGCCTGCCTGTCTATACTTATGTATCCTACGTATACTATTACACTACTCTTATGCATTGAAATTCACAATTACCTATATACTTCATCACAGAGACTGAACATATCCACATCGAAAAAACCTTTGAACCGTCACCATTCATTCTCGCTCATACATTCATTAATCGAAACTTTAAAACAATGTCTATATATCATAGATATAATACAATAGAGAGTGATGAACAAAAGAGAGACATTATTTGTACTAAACTAAACGTCTTGGTATATAATAAGTAAGTACACGCATGAGACTCTGCCTCGCCATTAGATTACGATACCGTTTGTGATGTCTTTAATACGTAACGAGACCGCTCGTATGTTCTGTTTGCGATCGACATTTGTGTAAAACTATGAACAAATGAGATTCGCCGGTGTGTGGGGGGGGGGTCAGTGCGGGCGCGGGCGCAGGCGCGCGAGCACGTGGTCGAGCGCGGCGCGCGCGCACTCGAACACGGGCACGTCCGAGCGCCGCGCCAGGTCCGACAGGTAGTGGCGCCCGCGGTTGTAGTCCTTCACCGCCGCCTCGCTGTACTGCAATACAATACATACATGTTTTAATAAATCCCTTAGTTGGGTCGGGACTAAGGATGGCCTACCATCCTTGACTCATAGTCAAGGATATACGAGTAGTACACTGTCATCTGGTTCCAAACTTAGCAAAGTTTGAATTATAGTCAGTACAAACTAAGACAACACACAAAGAAGAAGAATGTATATAAACTAGTTACATTAGTGGCCTTGGCGGGGTCCATGGGCTGCACGAGCAGCACGGTGGAGTGCGGGCGCAGGCCCATGTAGTGCGCGGCCAGCACCATGGTGGAGAAGCACGGCGCCTCCGCGCTCAGCGCGAACACCAGCACGCGGGACCCCAGCAGTAGGTCCTCGTCGTATGTGCCTGGGAACAACACAAAATAAGACATTATTACTCTATATAGTAACTGACTAGGTTTATGATGAGACCTATGTTTTACAGAAAAAACATCAGTCTGTCATCTTAGTAAGCAACTGACTAAATTTATGACCTGTATCTTGAGAATCTAGAGAATAAAAAAAAACAGAAAATGTGCACCATAACAAAAAAATATATAATCAATCATTTTGTCATCTTCATATACATAATAGTAGTATGTATTTGACCTATCTAGGCTATCAGAAACCACGCTAACACTTAACACTAGTAATTTATTTTTTTTATATCTTAAAACCGAACTTGCGTTTAAGCCTTATTTTAAATTAATATATTAACATGGGAGATATGATCAAAGAAATGTTAATATAATAATAACTAATGATAAGTAGATACGAATCTACATTATTCTGAGTGTGGGCGAGGGCTTATAAGATGTAATTATTTTATGAAGTTTCACACTGCCTACGCACGAGATCAATTATTTTAACACCGACGTTACAAGTTATTAATTATAGGAAACAAAAAAATAAACTTAAAAAAGATTAACAGAATTTTAAGTGAGTACCTACTTAGTCTACGCCCACATCTTCATTTATGCATAAATATTAATTTGAATACACACTTAGATAAAACGCTTGTCATCTAAGGCGAAATGAAGATTAAAGTCACCAATATATCTCGCCATGCAATATTTTTAACCAAGTTTCTAACTTTCACTCCGTCGCTCCAAAGAGAAAGTATGTATGGGATTACAATATAATTTCCCGCGCGGCGCTCTCGCTCATTACGAACGAGGTTATAAGTCACATATAAACGTACAATACACATCGATTCAGTACATAATACAATGATAAGCAATTTGATACATGTTACTTTAAACTCCTCCACACTCAATAAAGTGAAAGTTTCTTAATTTCTTGTTTTTAATGCGTACAGCTAAAGAACGGATTTCTCTGCCCGCGTCTCTGTTCCGTACATATAACCCAAATATTATGTAAAGCTGGAGTGAATATGCCACTTCTGGGCAAACTCACACCATGCTTCCTCTCAGCGTTAGGGCATTATGGTCAACAGTAAGCTCAAGACTAAGACTCACCTTTGAAAGGTTGGGGTGTGTGGTCTTCTGTGACTTGGTAGAAGTCGGAGGCGCTGAGTCGGTCGGTGCGGTCGGCGGTCGCCGGCTTGTCCCGCAGCGCCACGTCCGCGGGGGGCGTCGCCGGCGCCGGGGGGCCCGCCGGGGGACAAGGGGGCGTGGAGGGCGAGTGGGGGGCGGGGGACGGCGCGTGCGGGGTGGGCGCGGGCGAGGCGGGGCGCGGCTTCTTGTCGTGCCGCGGGGACTCGGGGTGCGCGGCGGCGGCGCGGCGCGCGCCGCTCGAGAACATGCGCGTGTAGTCGTTGTGGCGCGCCACCACGAACGACACGCCCTCCCGGGACAGGATCTCCTCCGGCCGGGGCGCATTACTCTGCATACAATATACATTATAATGATTAAAGTGGTCGATAAATGTAAGTATTAAGACTGTACGCATGGGCATGGATATCGGAGATGTCAAGACTTTATTGATCCATGAAGATATAGCGTTGGCGTGTTAGTCTAGTCATCGTCAGCTCATTATGTCTCTACGGAGTGGCTCGAACTACCCTATTAGGACGATTTTATCTCAATCTTTATCAAAACATTTTCGTTAAGTAAATGCTTACCGGGAAGGTGCCCGCGAGGTAGACGTCGTGCGCGGGCGCGCCGAGCATGGCGGGCAGGCGCTGCAGGCGGCGCTCGGTGCCCGGCGTCAGCACCTCCGCCTCGCCCGCGCCCGCGGCCCCCTCCATCGCCCGACTGCCGCACTTCTATACAAACATACAATATGGGTCAATCACTGGTATAGTACAGTCTCGTGAGGTGTGGAACTTTATGAAATATCGGTGTTCACGTAATCATACGTTGACGCATCATAAAATGGGTGTGGTTTTGGTAACCATAGTAACCATAGACTCTATGGTATAGAGTACTCAGATTATACTCTCACCCTGAATATATTTAGTAACTTCAAGAGTAACTGTAAATATGTAAGATTAAATGGTTTACAACAACGTACATTACACACTGTGACTCAGTTATCGTTTCAGGGTTAATGTCATGAGAAAATCATGTCATGGGAAAATCTTTATAATAATAATGTTATTCACTGACCAATACCTAAAGCATAAAATGTTCAATTTGTTGCTGATAATACACTTTCGCATTTATTATTATTATTTAAACGATCTACCAAATCTAATTTACTTTTTTTTGTTAACCTATAGTGTCCCACTGCTGGGCAAAGGTCTCCCCCAAACATCTAATTTACTTACTTATCTAAAAACCGATCCTCATTTTCAAAGGTTCGGATAAAGTTAATAGAAAATATTAGGTACCTTAGGAATAAACAAGCCCAGTTTCCGTCCATAAGCTCTCAGCCTGGCGTTGGTCTGACCGCGAAGTCCGTTTGTTTGAGACGCACTTTCCGATACTCTCTCACAATCGGCCCCCACTGGATCCGCCGCTTCTTGCCCGTTCCTACTTTGACATTCTGAAACGAAACATCATAACTTAATATTTTATACATCAAAACACGGTTAATTAGCTTTGTACATGTAAATTATTAAATTGGATAGAAAAAAAAGCACGCATAAATAAAAAGAATAAAACTAAGTTAAAATCTGTATCGTGCTGTCAAATTAAAACAAACAACAAGCGGTTGTCGAATGCTGGAAGCCGTGATCGAATGATGAATCGAGCAACAATATCGACTAACATAGGTAAAGTACTGAGTACGTGAAAAGGAGAAACAATGTAACCAAAACAAAGATAAAAAATTTAGAATCGGACGAGATTTAAATAATCGTCAGAAGAAACTATTACGGCCGGATTCCAACGAACATTTTGATTGTGATGATCAAAATATACAAATCAAAATTTGAAAAAAGAAGCTCGGAATGAAGTGTCAGCGCCAAGCGTAATGGGCAAGCGCGACACGCACCGGGGGCGGGCGGGGCGAACGACTCGAGCAGCGAGCGCAGCGCCGCGCGCACGCGGCACAGCGCGCCCGCGCCCGGCGACGCCGGCGGCGACCGCGGCGGCGCCGGCCCTTCAACATACACCGCCTTACCGACCGACCACCACCACGCGGAGACATAACACAAGGGAGAAGTTCAGGTACGTACCGGCATCGGCGGCTAGCTCGGCCACGGCGGCGCAGAAGGTCTCGAAGTCGACTTGGGGCGCGGGCGGCAGCGTGCGGTCGGCGCGCTCGCGGGGCACTCGCGCCAGCTCGCGCAGCGCATCCACGGCGCGCGCGCGCGGCAGCAGCGGCGCGCGGCACCCCGCCGCGTCGTACGCGCGCTTCAGCCGCAGGATGGTGTGACCCAGCGAGTGGCGCGGGTGCGTGCGCGCGCCGCGCAGCACCGCGCCCGCGCACCGCAGCGCCGCCGGGATGTCGGTGAACGCCGGCAGCCCGCGCCGCTCCACCGCCTCCTGGAGCGTCGCTCGCGCACGGGACAACTCCACGTATTCACTGCGAAAAGATACCACAATCTTAACGAACACTACTTTGTCATCTAGAAGGTGTTTAGTACATTTTCACGACCCTCGTGAATTGTGACTCATTTCTATGTTCGTTTGTCATGAATGACGTAAACGGTCTTGCATTTTCATAGACCTTTGTTGCATGTTTTATCCTTGATGAAAATAAGCATGTAACTGCTGGCTTACTTAATCATTTATCGTTAGAGCAGTGTCTGTACAGCCTAGTACATTACAATGGATAACTCACTGGTCGGAGATGGTCTCGTGTCCTATGGTCTGGTGTCTGGTGTAGGGTCTGAGCACGAGGAGCAGGTCCTTGGGCGCCGCCGCGAGGTGTGCAGCTTCAACGCTAGCGGCGACGGCGCGCGTCTCGCTATCTAACACGAACAGTAACGCTCTGGCAGCCGCTTTCGCTCTGTGCTCCACTTCCATCAACTCCGTTGACCAATCTTCCACTTGCTGCAAATACAGTTATCATGAAAAGGGACAATTCGTACTGTGTAAAAATCATATGGTAAACATTTTTATGCCTATTGTCTGTTATCAGGTGAGTAACATTTCCGGTAAAAATCTTCTGAATTCAGAACAACGTAATCTTTACATCCAAATAACATTTATTTGAATTGTTTTTGTGACTTAGCAAATAAAATATTGGTACAATTTGAAGATATAATCTAAAACTTTTAAAATACAAATAATAATTTGGAGCACAATATAACTTAAAAGGTACTGACGGATTCGAGGCTTAATAAGGTCGCAAGAACACGTGCAACTATACGAGGTTACCGACTATTGAGTAAGTTGTCAATGCTAATACATCGACGATATATCTTTTTAACGTTCTTTCAAACATCCAATTCATTCATACAAATGACTTCATTTTAAATCCTATTTACAATTTTCTTTTGTTTTCACTTAAATACTACTTAGATATATCCCAGCAAACGATCGAATGACTAATGTTTTTCAAATTGTTATGTCATGTTTAATTCAATTTATAATACAGATACGCTTAATCATTACATTAATAAACAGCATTAGGATCATAGGAATTGAAATATTTTCGCGAATTTAGGATAAATATTTAATAAAAATGACACAAATTCTTTATCGGGCATTGAACCTTATCGAACGACCATTGATTGCGATTCACGAAAATATGTGATTTTAAAAAACTTATTATTATTTTTAAGATGGCTGTTAGTTATTAAATACAATAATTATATCAAAATGTAGGGAAATAGGTACGTTTTGAAAACGTGGTTTATTCTCTGACCTAAAATAAGTTGATGAAAGCACGTTTCATACAAAGAAAAAAACATACTTTATCGCACTTTGCGCTAGCTACAACGAAGATAAGACATTCGATTAATATAATTATGTAAGGTTGTACGTGTAAACGTAGCCATTTTCGGTAATAATACGTTATCAAGATAATAGACACAGTAATGTACCTTATCGTAATTGGACGTTTCCGATCATCCGTTAGTTGGTACAAGAAATACATAATTCAACAAATATTATTACGCAGAAACATGCGTCGTAGTACCATCTACGTAGTATTATTTGTTCTCGTTTCACTCTCACAGTTCAATCTTAAACACATTTCTAGGAAACTTTCGAGTACATAGATAGGTATTTACATTACGTGTACACACCTAACCGTTATCTCACACGGGACAGGACGTATAAACTATGCAGTTAATGTTTCATATAGGTAATTAGGGTTGATATATGAACTTACCGGATTGAAGTATGTAATGCCCATTTTTTTCAGCATCGGAATAGCAATGTCCGATCTCCATGTAGTTGGGTTGCAGGATCCACCCAAAAATACCTCGGGCGGCGTTGACGCCTCGCTGCCTGTGCAACATCATACGTCTTAATGACAACAGCAATATACATAACACCTCTTTCACATTATCGTTTTAAATATAATTAATGATGAACATGGATATTCGGAGTTGACACCTAATCCGGCTTAACGACAACATTATGTTAATAAGCACAGATATTTGTCATGTTAATAGGTTTCATGGGATCATATTTAAATCTATCCGAAACATTATCTATTTGTTTACGTATATTTACATAGCAACTTGTATAGCATCACTCGAGTGATGATGATAATCACGTGTGAAGGAAGGAATCCTACGCTCTTTTACGTACGTAACACCGTATCGAACGTTTAGTACATACGTCAATAAACATCGTGAATAACGTCTTAAGCATTCGGGTACTACATCAAGGAAGGACAACAAATTAATTGTATTGTACTGTTAAATTATTTTACAAATAGAAACCCGTAAACGTGTTAAAGGAGACAGACATATAGAAACGTGTAACTAATGTTAAACGTTGGTAGTTCTAGTTACACAAAACAGTAGTTGACCCTATTTCTAAGATGAACTGGAGGCACGCAAAAGAAGTAATGTTAATTGTCAACAATTGTACTGCAGTCAGACACGCAACCAATGATCTCAAACCAGAGTCGACGACTCAACATTCACTTAATAACAAGCTTTAACTACTTGTAATAAAAAGTTATAGCAAACCAAAGCACAAAAACTTAGCGGGTTCATTTGATAGATAATCTAAAAATCGATATTAAAGGCCTTGAAATTAAAACAATACTCGACTAGATATCAAGGAACAAACGTAAAGATAAAACAATTTATATGCAAATATTCGATTAATCCATCATGATATTATGCTAATTGATAATAGACAAGCATAGTAAACGAATGAGTTATTAGCATATTAAATGTTTATAATGAGAGGTACCATTTAGATTCTCTGATAGTAAGTGAAAGAAATCTATACTGTTTTGGTAAAAAAAGAAAGTAAGGGTGATGTGAAATGGTGAGTGACCGGCTCATGAAGTGTGCGTTGTACATTGGTAATGAATTGATTGATGAGTATCGGCCGCGTAGGCTGTAACATGTAGGTCGTCCACCGTACACGACTTCACACACCCACTTGTAGATTAATGATCCCCATAAATGGCCGAGCAATAAAGTTGTTTCGATTCGAATAAGTATAAAAACAAGTCTCCTTCAAATATTTTTGTCATGCGCGCATTGTTACGAACCGCGAAAAACTTTTTTCTACGTTAAAATAAATGAATGAAAATATACTATTTCTAAATGTGAACTAATAGTAAACAAGTAGTAGTAGGTACATACTCATTCCCTAAATCATTTGAGACGTTTTGTGAAAACATTAAGATGCAACGACACTGACAAGTCGAATATTCATTCATGTTTACATTTAGTTTATAGAATGTAGGCAGCCAATACATCACATTAATCCAATTCGGGATCTTTGTTCAATGCCAAAATGAAAACGTAAACACATGCGTAGTCAACAATCACAGTTCACAGCGGACGGCCCGTGTGTCCGTCCTCCGCACAACATCCGAATGCATCTTCCTGGGCATGTCACTCACTACCACCACGTGATTTTTATAAAACACACCAACAGCCAAATTCCAGAATATATTATAAATTCACATATGTATTTACGTCACTCAATAAAACTTATGGATCCAAAACATAGTGGGCGAGATAAAAAATGATGCTTCATGATTAGTTTTTAGTGAAGATGTATGAAATACAGCATGACCGATGGGCAATGGGAAGAAAAATAGTATATTATAAAGGTAAATAGTAAAGTTTACACGCACAGGGTACTAATATGGTGGTCGGCGGCATTTCTGCGGAGATATCGTGCAGTGTGAGCGTGCACGCTGTCCACCCGCGAACGGTCGGCGGCCAACTGGCGAACGAACCACTAACACGCTCAACTACTAGCCAATTCCGCATTTTAAAATATTCCGTTATTTCTACAATACAAAGACTTGGTACAAGTATGGGGTTATGGTGAGATGTTTAATGATTACTATACAACAGACTCATCTTCAAACCAGTAATTAAATGTGATTTAATTTGATCCGTAAATGACAGAATCATGCGTGTCATTATAGCGTCATGTCTTCATTACTAACCAACTCACTCACAATTCCAGGCGTACAAGAACAAAGATAAATAATATATGACTTGAATAATATTTTTACAGTTTCCCGTGCTCGGTAAATTTAAATATGTATCTACTATCTACAAGGTTGCGGACTTATACCTTGAATATTCGGTTCATTTGTTACATTTCTCTAAATTAAAGGTGGCCAAATTAGGGGTTGGTTGGTTTTAATTTTTAAATTATACGCGAAATGGTCTTATCAGAAAAACGCTTTAATAAAGTGAAGTTCTAAATCAAACTCAATTCCCTTAAATATTCATTAACTTTACTCGCTGGTTTTCCATTACATCAGGTAAGAATAAATGTTGAGATAGTAAAACATATCAAAAAGCAAACCACAATAAATCAAATATTAGTTCTACATTGAGCACAAACAGTATATTCAGGTTACACACATTTAACTAACAATATGCGCATGTATTAAGAGATGATAATAAAGGACGAGCAAATAAACTGTTTTTGTATTGTAATATTGTTGTCATTCAACAATGAGTCTTCCTAAAAGATAAGGAAATCGAAGTTCGTGCGGTTTGTTTTGTTGACAACCTGTATGTTTAGAGTTATCTGGTTTTTGCGATGTTCGAACTGTGCCGTTCGGCAAGTCTCATCTCGCTTCCTCACTCCGTTTATAGTACGTGCGGAAGAGCCTGGAAGGTCACACGATATTTACTTATCTAGCAATCGTTTGTTTGCCTTATATGAATTATTTCGACGTTATAATTGCAAAAACGGAACTGTGAAGTTTGACATTTCGAATATACAAACACCATTTTTGTAACATAACGTATTCATAAGGAAATTCATAATGCGAATGTAAAGGTGAATTCTGAACTGTTACCATATATGTATTTTTGTTGTCCATTTTGGTTTCTTTTCAAATTATCTCTCTAAATTCTACAATTTAATGTGTCATAATTTAAGTGGTATGCCGGAGGCTCTGGGTTTGATTAGCGAGCGGTGGATCTTAAGGTTTACTATTATTAAACAAGGCCAGAGTTCGAGATCACGAATACTCATTAAACATCCTCAATGAGAGAGCCTTTCTCTGAAGTGGAATCTAAATTTACTTAAATACAGAATTGTTAGGTCTCATAAAATATCTACTTTACTGAGCTGCGTTTCATTTTCATATCTTACAAATAGCTCATAAACCAGGGTTAAGGACATTCAAGCTGTATCCATAGATAACCGACTGCTGTAAAGGTCATTTTACTAGATGATAACAGAATTTCTGGTATTATCACAACCATCTATGAAACCCAAAACATAAACAGAAGGTAATTAAGATAAATAAGTAAGTATACGAACTTCTTATAACACCTTTTAATCTAAATCCATATAGACTTACGTAAACAAGAATTAACATTTGATATACCTAACCTAGTGCATAAAAATAATTGGCATTTTAATGTTTCACTTCAAAACTGTATGGTTTACTACCTAGATAATTCTATTATTACTCGTTAGTCAAACAGATGCGCTCAAAGATTGACGTAAATTGATCTCATCAGCATCACGGTTGCCAACGCAAAATACAACGATCACCTAGGATTACATAAATCAAGAACATAACCAACTTATGACGACAATATATCGAATTGATCTATTCGCTATACAACGTATGACTAACATTACAATGAAATGATACCTAGCGAAATGAGGGAATGAGATAAGCTTGTGAATGATAGGTAAACGATAAGACCAGACGATCGATAATCGTGTCGCTTAATACGAGGATATATTTTAGGAACTCGTTAAGCAATTTATCGTTAACGATTGAATGCCTTTCTTATTAATCGCATACATAACCTTAAACATTTGAGAACCGTTGTTAACCAAACGGTATTTTTAAACATCTTCAGAATTATAAATTCGTATCTTAATTGCGATCAGTATTTCTCAAAGTTGTTTGCGTAAGTGCTCGTGTTTATTTTATAATGATATCAATGTTTTATCTTTTAAAAAAATAAGTCATTGACAAAATGTAAATAATTACACATACTTACGCGTGAGTAGTAAACAACTATCTACGATATACAACAAGGTAGCTGACAAACGTGATGTAGGTATAGTATCGATAGTTTCATTATAATATGTATACAATATCGCAGTCTAGCCATAGAGAGGGACTACCGACGTGTATTTCTGGATTGGTACCGTGCGGAAAGTTTAGTCACGATTTGTTTAATAACGGCAAGCTGTCTTCGTCGACCTTCCGCAACATACATTATCGCGTCCTCATGCGAATTAACAACATTCGCTTATTTATTGTCTTCCTACGGACACCACACTGAGAACATTAAAATATTTGTAACCTTAAAGCTTACCGTTCACATGTTTACAGTACGTTTCTTTATCCCTCAGTTCCTTGTCGACGTTCCAAACTGGCGATTCTGGTTTGTTTGAACTCCTGCAACAATAAATGTTCGTACAGTATTGATACATAAATTATGCAGTCACTGATAGTTTTAATGCGATTATATATCAATTCAATAACGTGAAGGGCAAAGTTGTAAGTTGTTAGTGTGGTGTAGTGTATGCAATGATTCAGTGCATGACAAATATTTTATTGTTTGGCATTCAAGGGTCAATGCTCGCGTCAGCCGCAGCCACCATATCCTCGGTTCAAGACCGGGTAAACTGCAACTGATCATTTTTAACGTCATCGTTAAATTTAAACTGATTTATACAGCCCGCATCAGCGAGGATAATTAGCAAATTAAAATTTATTTATTCGCCACATTAGAATCAAAGCGGTGCAGGTATTAATAATGCTTTTGTTTGATGAGTATCATGAAAATGGTCACGATGGGTGCGCCAAAGTTCACCTAAAATTTCAACTCCGATAATTGGAAATCCGAAAATTTTCTTCCTAACATTTTTTATCCTAACAATCGCAACTCCTTAAATCTTTGTCACTAATGTTTTAATTCCGAAACATTTGCTTTCCTATATTTTCTCAACATAACCATCGTTCATACTATTATTCAAAGTCATATCTTTTTTGTTTAGATTTATTTTTATTTATTATAATCAATATTATATACATAAATTTTTCGTAACTTTGTTTTTACATAACATGTAGGTATAACATATAACGCACGAGCCGAGCGAGAGTCCTGCTCCAATCATTCAGTCAAGTTCCAGTAACGAATCGGTCCTATTCCTAATTATTGGTTTAGGTTATGTTAGAACTGTGACCCCAACGCACGAGCCGAGCGAGCGTAGCGAACGTGCCGCGGCAGCGGCCGGCGAAGTGCCAGAACCGAATTGGTCCTTTAGTTATGGTTATGGTAAACTCCCAGGCCATAAGCCCATAAGCATAACCGTAAACGAGTCGTATAATAATCATTAAAACTATAAATATCATCTTCTACCCACATATATTTTTTATTACACTTGGTAAATGTTTCTTTCTGAGCATGAGTGAAAATATTATGGTAAGTATGTTTAGAGATAAAAGCGTTATGATAAAAAACAGTAGGAGTTTAAATATATTTACATTAATGATGTTAGTAATTAAAATTTTCGAACACATCAGTGTTATGAGCATCGTCGGTAGCACTACAAATAGTATGAATTAAAACTTTAGGATGAAAAATTTTAGGAAGAATGATCATTCGGACTACAAATAGTTAGGAAAAACATTTTCGGGTAAAGAACTTTAGGTGAGCCAATATGGACCCGGTCACGATAATAATATTACATAAAGATTTTGGAGAACTGGTTTTGTTTACTACTTGTAACGCTTGCTTCTGAATATTAAACACTAGACGGTAACATTTAAAATTTTGACCAAAAACCTTTAAAAATTATAAGACCGGTGACACTACAATCATTATCAATGTTACTGTATCAAGGATGACTTAATATGTGTGACAAATAAAGCTTTGTTTTATCATCTCCACTTCAAGCACAATCACTAAGTAGTAAACGCGGAGTAACGACGGTATTCTCGTAGTAGTGAGTTTCAAAGAAACGGTGATATTTTAGTATGTCCATTAATTTTCTGTCCATACTGGACTAGTTTCATAATTGGGAGAGAGGTCTCTTAGGTTATGAAGTCGCAAGATCTTACAGTGGAATCTGATAATGGGGAATGAAAAGTCGATAAACTTGATGAGTCGATATTTTGTTTTACTCCATTGAACTAACAAACTTTTCATAATAACAATCGGACTCGTCTTGAATTCAAGTAATGTGACTCAGAATTCATGGAATCCATGAATACCATTATGATTTAATAGATATTTAAAAAACATTAACAACGGAATCCGGAACATGTCGCGGAAGGATATTGAGGTCAGAGGATAATAATTACCTGACTGTTTAGTCGAAATAACTCTGACTAAACTGTGACTAATTTGAAACATGGGTGACTAAAACAAAGTTATCATACGTATCGCATTTGTACATTATCGGGGTACCTCTTTAGATCCTTCAAAATACGTTATATCTAACACCTTTTCATTACCATATAGGTAATATTGTTATGCCATTCAAGTAATATATTTGAGTGTAGTAAATATTTCAATTTCAATTAACCAAATGGACAAGAACATCATTGAAAACGCTTTAATAAGTCGTATAAATTGCTGCCTGTATACTATGTAGAGCTTCATACATACATATTATGGGCAGTGAGATTCTTGTTACAACTATTTCAATCACAGATGCGATTAAATTAATCTGTTGCTGTCACGAGATTGCACCGAGTGAGAGGTCTTTGAACCATCTCATAAAGTACGAAAGAAATGAAGAGGTTTGACTCAACAATATTTTAAGATCAGGTATATGTTTGGAGGACTTAACAATATTTTAAGATGAGGTACGCGTTTGGAGATGTAATCGTACGTGTATCTGGTATCAAAAGGTCATAGTACTTACTGCCTTGCTTGGCGCGAACACCGACGCAGTTCAGCCGCGAACACGCAGAATTCTCCGAACGTGAGTGTTAGTGATTTGCGACGTGCACATTGCCGTGCACATACCAGCATTTCGAACACTGAAACAAATGAACACCATTATTTTCCCATACAATTAAACCTACATATAAGAATAGCAGTGTGAATGCGGGGACAAAATAGACACTCACATGTAATGAGGTTTTCCAAAAGAATTTTTAAAATCGGTTCAGTAGATGCAGATTGCATCCTCAGAACTTTACCCCGTTATAATATAATGTCAGTACACTGCTAGTATTCATGACCCCAGTATATAAGTCAATATACTAAAATAATATTATTGTAATGATATTGATACAGGAAACATTGTGTGGTCAACAAAAACTATTATGAATTGCGAACAATATAAAAGTATTCAGCATAATATAACGGTGATGTCAGAATAACCAGTTAGATGCCAATTGCCAAATATAAGTAAGCTTTTTTTTATATAATATTTTGTACTGGTACTTGTAGGACCTTGTAGGTAGACCTATCCAGTTTGGGTATGGGAAATTAAAATTGTATTCTGAAACAGTAACGACTGCCGATGATTGAGTTTTTTGTTCCAACTACAACCGCGAACTTATTTATTTGTAATTATTTTGTCTTTTAAAGCATAGATGTGTTCATACATTGTTATATGCAGAATATTACGTGAGTTATACTTAATTTAAGCAACAGTTATGAACGAGTTAACAAGTTTATCGACAAGGATACAACAAAGGCAATCATCCACTTAAAACACGGCACAAATGCGTCAAACACTGTAATGTGTATTTTGTACGCGAATAAGTCCGTCATACTGAACAACACAAAACAATATGGATACGGCAAGTTTGAATAATTTATTTATTATTTACCTTATTGTGGTTACATAATACTTATAATAAGCGTTATCATAATAACAGGACGAGAAACAGAGTACGTCGGCCGACGTCTTTGTACTATTCCGTTATTTCCGTTAGATATGGCAACAAAAATACAATCTAAATATAGGTCAGATATTAGAAACATAAAATTTGGAGTCCCTCAAGGCAGCATTTTAGGACCTCTCTTATTTATTATATATATCAATGACTTCCCTCAAGTAATTAATCATCCAATGATCCTATATGCTGACGACTCTACTGCGATATTTACTGATACTAAAGATAATACATTTGAAAATGACATTAATTGCTCTTTAAACTCAATCATTGAATGGTTAGAATCTAATAACTTAAAAATAAATTTAGAAAAAACTAATATTATGACATTTAAGAACAAAAACAGTAAATTTAACACTTTAAATATTAACTATAACAATAATTTCATAAAAGAAGTAAAGATAACTAAATTTTTAGGTATTCACATAGACTCAGAATTATCATGGAAAACACATATTGAACACCTATGTACAAAACTTAATAAATTTGCATATGCTCTCTACATGTTACGGAAAGTGGCGAATGAGTACGCACTACTTAATGCCTATCACGCATATGTAGGTTCCGCACTAAAATATGGTTTACTGTTCTGGGGAAACTCTACAGATAAATTAAAAGCATTTAGGGCTCAAAAGAAATGTGTCAGGTCCATGTTCAAACTACGGCAAACTGATAGTTGCAAACCTTGTTTTACTAAATTCAAGATATTAACCCTACCATCTTTATATATTTATGAATCAGCCCTCTACATAAGGTTACACATTAATGAGATGGACAAACTTAAGTCCTCTAGACATAACAATAAATTAAAATTGCCAAACTGTAGAACAACTAAATTTAATAATAGCTTGTTTTTCTCAGGTATTAAAATATACAATAATGTTCCACCATTTATTCTATGTATAACCTCGTTACATAAGTTTAAATTTAAGTTAAGGCAATATTTAATAAGTAAAGCTTATTACTCAATAAACGAATTTTTAGCCGATAAGCATATATCTAATATTGATGTTGATTTGGTTTAAGAATAATTATAATTCTATTGTTTTTATATTTAATGTACTTAGTATAAGTTTAAAATGTTTTTTCCCTTACCCTGTTCGTACGCCCAACAGGTTAAACATGGCGCACTATTTTATATATTTTACCACCTTTGTATGTTTGCTCTGTACCCATGTTTACGAACAATAAATGATTTGATTTGATTTGATTTGATTATAAACAAATATGTAAGTACTCATTTTCATGACATTTTATGTTGACCATTGGTCACTATAATGATTGAAATAATTGTACGTTATTCAATTTACGTATGAATATCTAATAACAGTCCTAATAGCTATTAACCCTTATGCAAATAATATAGCATAAAACACCCCATCTCAATAAACAGGTTATCTAACGCAGTTTTTGTAAATTTGAATTATATTTCTGAGATTAGCACGTTCAATCAAACTCAGCTTTTTTTATAATACCCTAATAATTATTTGAAATAAGATCTTAACACTTTACTACATACTCGTAAATACTTTCTAAAAATACAGTAACAGTTCAAGCACGATTATATTCGATGACTATTCCATTCAATGTAAGAATTAAGTGAAGTTATTCGCGTACAGTTTCGAGTTCGGGGTCGGTCGATACCTCGTACGTGAACTGCCTATACAGAAGCATGGGTTGTAAAAATAAAATACAAGTCGTGAACTCATTCGGCGGTAATTGGTCATCAGTGAGCAATAACGGTGAGATCATTGAGCACGCGCAAACACCTGCCGTACGACCATTGCGGATATCTAGCGGTAATTATTAATTATTATATCACGTAACTTAGTCAATAATATCGTTTAACAATTATTATGACGACGTTGTTTAGTTTTGCCAGCAACAATGCATCTGTGTTAATAAGATACTTGAGCACATTAACTGGTATTATAAATTAAACTTACTTGCCTTAATTTTACAATCGACACCTTCAACAGAGTTAGACAAACATTTGAAATATTCGTATTAAATTACATCTCAAACAAATATACACATTAACTTTAAAACACATTAATAACAAGCTCAATCTCTAAAACTAAATCACAAATTAACCTCACATAATTCATTAAAATAATTTGCAGCATCGTGGTTTGCAGATCAAGAGACATCTACTGAAGGTGTAATGAAAAGACAACAGCTCATATTTTCAATATTTTTTGACTACCCTCATTATATTTGACATTCAAATATTATGAATGCAGAGTTCATTTATTTAGAACTAGCTGTGCCCCGCGGTTTTACCCGCGTGAAACCTTATCCCGTGGGAATTTTGGGATAAAAAGTATCCTATGTGTTATTCCTAGGTATGACGAACATCTGTACCAAATTTCATTAAAATCTATTCAGTAGTTTTTGCGTGAAAGAGGACAAGAACAAACATCCACACGTCTAAACATCCACACTCACAAATATTCGGCTTTTTAATATTATTAGGATACATTCAGGAACTTCTAATCCGATTTGAAAAAATCTTTTGCATTAGATACGAGTAGCTGAGAAATATGTACAATTTTCGCCCATGTGCCTGCAGTGCGTTTACAAATTAGGCAAGGTTAGGAATTGTCGGATTTTTAATGAGTTTAATATGCCCTTCCAGCGGGTAAGTCCCACATAACCACCTACAGTCTCCCCTCTTCAAGACTCCGGTGGTGTAAGTACAGCTTTTTCACAACAAAGATACCCTACGAACTCCTACACGTGGCGAAACTATGCTTCATCTATATTTTATCTTTAGAGATTAATAAAAATCTATTTACTACATTCCTATAATGATATGCACGATCAAGTAAGTAAGTAGTATTTAAAACCAAATAGATACCGGGTATAAGTCCAAGACCAATCAATTCATGAATTATTGCTGTAATTAATATCAATTAATAAGCATGCGTTACTTTTACACTACAACCGTCTGTAGTAAGAAACAAAAAAACCTAAATCGTTTAATAACAGTAAAATAAAAACACGGGAATTATCTGATAATATTGTGTATACGATACGTAGGTACGTCTGTACGGGCGTCTTTTTGTCTAGAGCTCGTGTAACTAATGTGCGATTCATGATATAAAATACAATTACATTTTACAGCGCGAATAAACAAACTTGTTACAACATACGGTGCGTTGCGATGTTAATTAACACTAGTTGTTATTAACTAAGTGCTTCGGGAGTTAAGATTTATAGACAGCAAACACAAAGGCGACATAGCTAACACGGGACCGCCGTAAATTGTTTTACGGGACACATTGTTAATGTCCCATATATTACGAAGCTTTGTGATACAATCGCCGCTGCTCTGCTGTAAAACTCGGCACACGTGCATCTCACAAATCATGTATGGTACAATTACCTAATAGTTACAGTAAAGTATCGGACTGTAAGATCCCTGTAGGGCAGAGGTCTCAACAATAACAATAATCATTTATACTTATTAAAATGTTTGTAATTGAGACCTCCAAGTAAATTCGAGATAAAATATACTTGACACAAACAAGGTTGGTGTAGATTTTAAGAATGAAAAAACATTTTTAATTTTTTTGAAGTGTTATACACAGTAAGCAAGGCATTTAAGAGATAATTTACCTGTTTATATTAATGATTTTATTGCAAAACATGGAATATACGTAGTGGTGTAGTAAAATTTCGTCATATTTATTCAAATAGTGAACGTAAATAAAGAAGATACTAAGAACATTAATCACAATACCTATACCAGGTAGCGCAATCATTAACAAGATAATGATCCATAGTTCTTTAGAGGCAAGCTATGGAGTTGAATAAATTGGTTATTAAGGCGGGTCCACAGTCAAATAGATGATCTCAGATAAAGAACAACATATGCAGTAAATTGATATTATCTTCACGATTGCAATACTTCACTGCACCTATTAACGTTATGTTTACAAAACGCGGAACTATTATTTTAATGGCGTATTGACATGTTTCGTTGATTTAGATTATCATTGAGATGACGTCATTACCTCTCATTCAGTCTGCGTATATCTTTGAATGAAAACGACAATGAAAAATTTGTTTTAGTCACCAAAAATAAATATTCGCGTCGTAACGTAAAAAGAAAAATGAGATAAACTTCTTTCGTTAACAGCACAAGGAATGCAAGCGCTAGATAGCTATATTTAATTTAGACAAAAAAAAATTAAGATGGCTAGCCAAATATTTACGAAACTATTTTAAAGTAACTCATTGTATTATGTTAGATGTGGAATCAAGAGCACGTGTAACGACTGACAAGGTCAACAATTAATTATGAAATGAGTATGTAAGCTATACTTCAGTCAATGACAAATAAAACCATTTTAACAACAACAAATTATTGTTATCACGAGCTTACATCATATACTGATAATTTTATCGATTCAGTTACTTCAAAGGTTAAATCGGTATAACGATGAACGGATAAACTTACTTAAATAATTAGTTTTGTTATAAAATATACTCAAATTTATTAGTGAATTTTCGGGGTCCATATTGGCTCACCTAAAGTTCTTTACCCGAAAATGTTTTTCCTAACTATTTGTAGTCCGAATGATCATTCTTCCTAAAAATTTTCATCCTAAAGTTTTAATTCATACTATTTGTAGTGCTACCGACGATGCTCATAACACTGATGTGTCCGAAAATTTTAATTACTAACATCATTAATGTAAATATATTTAAACTCCTACTGTTTTTTATCATAACGCTTTTATCCCTAAACATACTTACCATAATATTTTCACTCATGCTCAGAAAGAAACATTTACCAAGTGTAATAAAAAATATATGTGGGTAGAAGATGATATTTATAGTTTTAATGATTATTATACGACTCGTTTACGGTTATGCTTATGGCCTGGGAGTTTACCATAACCATAACTAAAGGACCAATTCGGTTCTCACAGTCACAGTTCTAACATAACCTAAACCAATAATTAGGAATAGGACCGATTCGTTACTGGAACTTGACTGAATGATTGGAGCAGGACTCTGGTTTTGCTCGCTCGGCTCGTGCGTTATATGTTATACCTTCATGTTATGTAAAAACAAAGTTACGAAAAATTTATGTATATAATATTGATTATAATAAATAAAAATAAATCTAAACAAAAAAGATATGACTTTGAATAATAGTATGAACGATGGTTATGTTGAGAAAATATAGGAAAACAAATAAAAGTGTAAAAGATGTTTATTGCTACTGACATTATGCAGTTGAATGTTTCGGAATTATAACATTAGTGACAAAGATTTTAGGAGTTGCGATTGTTAGGACAAAAAATGTTAGGAAGGAAATTTTCGGATTTCCAATTATCGGAGTTGAAATTTTAGGTGAACTTTGGCGCACCCGAATTTTCGACCTAAAAAGTTATACCAAAACACGCTTACCTATCTCAAGAACTGCTAATCCGATTTAAAAATATAATTATTATTGAATTATTAAATAACCCGTTCATTAGGAATGGCTATAGATTACTATACACCCCTATTTTGAAAATATGGGACTTATTAAAATCAGAATATCTGTAGCAGTAACTGAATCCATATATCCAATAAAAATATCAAAAATGATAGTCGATTACTTATCTTTAAAAAATACCAAATAAATGTCCTATTACCAGACGGCACACTTGCTATCAAGTATTCTGTGACGGCTCGGGTCGATGACCGCGCTCAGCTGTGTATCGCAGCGTTCGGTGTAGAATAACAATAAAATTCGGCGGGATTTTGAAAATCTTTGACTTATCATAACTTTTTAAATAAAAGCAAAAGAAAAAAACTAACTTCACTACTATATTGTCAACGGTCGTTTACATTAGCTGTGAGATAAGGTATCGCAATTTCAAAATAAGGGTGTATAAATGGCTGGAACCGCGGGATACAGCTAATAAACAAAAGTTGACGTGTCTAGCGGCCTAGGACCAGGATTGGGTTGAACATGACTCGAGTTTGAGATCATAAACACGCATTGTGTCAATTATGTTATGTTATGTCTTATTGGTCATACTCATAGCGTCGAAGCCGAATATAGTACTTCCTCGATAAATGAGCTAGTCAACATTAAAAGACTTCAATTCGAACCTATAGTTTCTGAGACTGCAGACTCTTCTGCTTATAAGTTCAGTATACATACATAGGAGAAATAAATAAAAACGTACGAGCATTTACCGTGTCAGTGTGGTACCGGCACCGAATAGTACCACCCCTTCTTTTTCCGTGAGTGTCGTAAGAGACGACCAAAGAAAAGCCAGAAAACGAGCAGTAGCGTTTCCTAATACCACGGTATAATAATGAGTACTAGTGCAATACTGATGACTGATTGACAGCTGATGTTGGTGGTGAAATAAAATAAGATGTAAATATTTACCCTGTGTCTTAGTTGGATATAGTTCGATGTCGTTGAATAAGCTCTGCACCCTGTCTGCTGAGGCCGGTTGGTCGGGCGGGCCCACGCGGCACTCCCATGCATTCGCCACCTCCCTGCAACAATACACACAAATTGTTATTACGAGTACAAATAACAACAAACTTTTAAATAACTATGGGGTAGTTTAAAGTAGTTTAAAATTTGCATTTGGATGTATTGAAAGTTTACTATAAGTCGGTATATAAAATGCTAGTAAATCGACGCAGTTTCGTACGGGTGCAATTTTCTAGTGGATTATCTAAAATATAATAAATAGAATTTGCTAATAGCAGAAGCCAATTTTATGCATCACATCAATATTCCATATATTGAATTTGGCAATCAATTTTCACTTTTTAAAATTTCATCGAGAACAGAATTGAATCAAAATCTTTTCTGCTTTGAATAAAACGGAAAGATGAGAAAACAAAATTTAGTGTTGGATAGCTGATTCGATCGAAATAGGTAGTAAATAACGCAAGTATAACCTCAGGGCATAGCTAGTAGAATAACACCTCAATGTTCCAATTGAAGCTTTACTTATTAAAAGTCTGTACGAAAAGATGTTCCGTTACCAACTTTCTAGATTGTTATCTAATTTAAAATTAGTTTTGTCAATGTTTTAAGTAACTGGAGCATACATCCTTCTAACATCTGCTGCGACCTCATGCCGAGCTATTATTTACGTCGAAGCGTTCTATAAACGTTTATAAGGCATTTTTAGTAAAATGTACGTCTCCTTGACCAACATACTCAAGTATTGATTGAGTGGGCGAGTAATCGAATCTATTAGTAAGTAACTAGGCTAGGTAAATGTCACAGATTCATTCACAACCATGTTTAGAACAGGTAATTAGCGGAGTTACTATTAGGGCTATCAGTCCAACATACAATAGTTTTGGAATAAAAAGTACAGACATAATGGATTACAACAAAATTATATCAAAAAGAATCAAACTGAAAGTCATTATCAACAAAATACTTACATTTTAACACGTATACACATAATAACTACTTTTAAATACACTTTTATATCGCTACAGATGATAAAAATCAGTCTCTTCCATTACGAGTTATATTATCTTAATAAATGAAAAATATTGATAAGCGCGCCCTTTATATGTTTAGCTTACCTAACTTCTAATCAGGTCGATATACCTGTATAGACATACCTATAGTAGTGTCATTGTTTACTTACGGTATAGATAATGTATTCAGTTGATTTCGTTACATTGACTCATAAAATAAACTATGAACTAGTGGCTGGGAGTGTAGCTGCTCATATAATTCATACGTGCAAAGTTTGGACTCGAATCTACTAAGGAGACCTAAACAGAATAGGTACTAGTGGTAAGGTATTTAGTTGGTATTGATTTTACCTACTTGCAATGGCGGGTCCGATTCCCGCTTAATACAAACATAGGTACGTGAACAGGAACACGTTTGTTCGTCTATATACTTAGGTCTAGATGTTTACTATCTAATACATATATGATTGTGTGTTTATGCGTTATCTAGTAAGTATCCATAGTTCAAGCATTGCTTAGTTTTGCACTGGATGGCGAAGTGTAATTGTGTCATGTTTCCGGATATTTATCCAAAAAAACAAACGTTTGACACTTGAAAAATAAACAAAGAATAATGTTTTAAAGCAAAACCGAATTGTTAATGAAATAGATATATAATATTATTCATTGACCTACCGCATAACGCTGCGAATGCAAAAAACGTAGACGCAACAGAGTTTCCCGTTGAGGTAGACTAAATAATATTTCAATGACAACGAGTGTGAACTAGACAAACATGGAATCGTATTACATTGTGTGAACTTTTACACCAGCCGCTGATATAGTAGTTCTCATGTGAAAGGAAATACTTATACAATAGATAAAATATGCACACATCAAATATCGTAGCGATATATCACCATTTTTCATGTGTCATCTTTTAAAACGTATAAGTACTTCGAATGCGTAATCTTATACTAACATACCCTGTAGGCTTAAAAAGATATGAATGCAGATATAAAATATTGTGTAATAAATTATTTGTACTCAAAAATTGTAAACAAAATATGTAAACGAACTATGTAAGTAGTAAGTACTTATATTTAAAGTTAAGACTTTGGTTTATTAAACCCAACTTAATTTACCACAGTTTGTTAACAACATCTCGAGGCATTCAAAGCTATTGAAGATATTGGTCGTGCAACGATACGGATGATTCAGATAAAATGACAATTGAATAATAAAATATTAACTTACTTGTACAAATTAACAAACAGAGCATAACCGAGATCACAATTGCATTTGTTTATTGGCAATGAATGTTGAGGGAGTACACAATGCATCATAAGAAACACAAAAACTAATAAATTATTCATTACTTTTCACATTAAATAATGATTTTGTGCAAAATATGAGCAACAAGCTCAAGCATCATCCAATGAATGTCGTAGTGTTCTATAATATTGACTGTTTTGAATAATAAGTACGGTTCAGTTGTCGGTTTGTTGTAATTGGATGAGACATATCATGACGCCAGAGACAGGGCACTTCTCGATCGCGACCCGATTGATAACCTATCACAGAATGTTTAGGTAATATTTTTATTTTAACCTCATACATAGATACTTTGTATAATTTAAGGATAATTTTATTTTAAAAAGGTTACATAAAGTCACACAAGCTGCTCAAAAATATTAAATTTTGAGAATGGTCTAATTTCATAATATTATGACTTGGTCCATTTCTACAGGTCGTAGTTTTAGCAGAAAATGATTATTTTTATCTATTTATTATTATTCATCATAGTCTTGAATTCCTGGAACTTTTATGAGACACAATATTTTGTATCTACTGATAGCGTTTAAATATTGACGAAATTTTGCTAAAACATACTTTTTATAGGAAAAATGTGTAAGTTGGTACAAAAAATATCGCTTGTGTATACAAGGGATCCAACTTAGACAAGTCAAATGCAGAAACCGCACACTACACTCAAATTTATCATAAACTTTCGATAAATGGAAACTTCTGTTTGTACCTAATCTCAAAATAACAACTTTCAACAAAATCCTTGTTTTTTTCTGAAAGTCTGTTTGTTCCCGCTAATTGGCAAAAAAATACTTTCACCGACTGATGTGTACCTACGGATGTTTTATACACCCCTATTTTGAAAATATGGGACTTATTAAAATCAGAATATCTGTAGCAGTAACTGAATCCATATATCCAATAAAAATATCAAAAATGATAGTCGATTACTTATCTTTAAAAAATACCAAATAAATGTCGTATTACCAGACGGCACACTAGCTATTAAGTATTCTGTGACGGCTCGGGTCGATGACCGCGCTCAGCTGTGTATCGCAGCGTTCGGTATAGAATAACAATAAAATTCGGCGGGATTTTGAAAATCTTTGACTTATCATAACTTTTTAAATAAAAGCAAAAGAAAAAAACTAACTTCACTATTATATTGTCACCCGTCGTTTACATTAGCTGTGAGATAAGGTATCGCAATTTCAAAATAAGGGTGTATAAGGAGCAAATAAAGCTTTTGACCCAAAACTCCGACAGGATCTGTATAAAGGTTATTAACACGGGGTCCAGCTATAATAAAACACCCTGAACTTTGCTCGTGATAATATAGAGAGAGTAGTAGTACATGACATTTTTTAACATTGTGAGAAGAAATTAATTACTGAATAGGATTAGATCAATGATAAGAACCGAAACCGAAATAAAACTCTCTGGTTTCAAATTTGAATCTAGAACACTCTATCTACGTGATCTACAGGAAAAGTGGGTCAGTCGTTTGAAATTACTGGCAATACGAACATCTTTCCGTCTTCACAAAATGTCAATTTGCTTAATTATTCATAACAATGTTTTAAATGAGAAACAAAAACGATGAAATAAGTTCATTGTTCTCAAAGAAAAATGAACGATGAGATCACTCCATTCTGGCAGTGTTTCAAAAGTAAGGATAATTATTTCTGCTGCTAAAACATTTAAGACAACAGGAAGGCATTAAGTCTTTGATTTGACTCTACCTACATGACATGTCTCATCTGGTTCAAAAGCTGTACTTTACCCTGTTATTAGGGAGTTCTGAGACTAATTCGTCATACCATGTCACGTCACATTTAGTTTCCGACAAAAACAAGTACCAAAATAAACTAATAATATTAAAATTGCAAAAATATTTCTGTTTATTACGTATCCATTATCCAGGGTTAAACTACTAATTGTTTCTTAGTAAAACTTGGCGAGAAGGTACATTTCAAAGAAGTAATTGTGAAAGGTACACCCTGAAATTCTAGTGTTTCCGGGGGAGTGCGTCACACTGAATTCTGTGCGGGTGAATCTGCAGGCGGAAAACTAGTTTAGCCTATAAAAGTTTACGATAGTACTTTGACTTAATGACACTAACTAACTAACGGGGAATCCTTCTAGCGTTTAGTAAGAAATAATAAATACGTAACTGTTACGTAATATTCAATCTGTGTCCGTCAAAGAACCTTTAAGAAAAGCATTAAAATGTTTATGTCAATCTTTATTATAGCACGTCAAAACCGCAGACCCACGCAGAATTAGCAAACGACGCAATGCTTTCATGACGACACAATAACCTTTTAATTTCCTTAGTCAAACGACAAACAATAACATCACACACGATTGTATCGATAACGACGGCAATACTACAAACGAAAAGCGCGTGCGACCAAGTACTCGTACGCCCACAAAAATATACCATGACATCATGGTGTGCCAATGAGGACTCACTTTTGTGTTTCTACTCGCACGAATATGCTTATAAATACTCGGGTGCATTAACTTCGCTCGTGTTAGTATAATCATCGTTACTTGTAGATTTCATTCGATATTGGACAAATTAAACACTCGATTGCGAATTCCACGTTAAAACAAAGTATATTGAATGATTTACATTGTTTTAAACTTATAATCAAACATCGGGTCCGTCATCAAAAATGGTCATGCTCCATTTCCGGGTGGATAACGGATAACGGTGTTACGACTATGTTATTTCGGTCGACTACATTATTCTGTGAGATCACGTTTGCCAAATTATTATAAATCATCGCTTGTTTTAGTTGTAAATTGTTTCTGAATTTTAATTAAAAATATAAATTAATTAAACAACATAATAAGCTTTTTAATATATTGCTCGCATAACTCCTTATAAAGTTGTTGACCTGTTAAGGAAGTTGATCACAACTTCCAATACATATGTCATTGCTGTAGATATTAATATGAGTCAATTACAGATCAAAGTTTACACGAGTAGTCACTCATCATCCATTTACAGTTGCTACGTTCGTTGGTCGGTTGGACTGACTAGGCTAGACCGGATACATTCCAAATTGTTATGTTTTTAAACCTAACTTTTTGACTACAACAATGTAATAATTATTACTATCACATAAATAAACTATAGCTCAACATATAATAACATTGTCGCAATTGCAGTTTAGTGTTTAAACAAATATTATTTCTATTGCTATGTAGGTAAATTCTAAATTTCGATAAGCCCTACAATTTAATGATATAATTTATTTGCAAAACTACCTAATATTAAAATTAAATTTAGAGTACTAATAACAGCGACATGAGATCATTTCTATAAATTACAATAACAACTTTAGGAAGTCGCACTAAAACAGATTTAAATTAATTTATTTATACCCATTACGAGATCGTAATATTATATTCAAACAGTGAACTTTTTTGACACATAAAATCAAAATTTACATATAAATCTTATCATGAGATCAAATATGTCCTCCAGTCGCGTCTTTATGTCTGTCTTAGGCGCATCTTTTGGAAACTTGAACTACTTTCGGCTTTCTACTACTCCAAATAGACATCAGATAGCAAATGATCTAATAGAGTCATATCATAAAATAGAGAAATTATCATAAAAGATTTTCAATATTACTAGATAAATGCAATAGTTTTACCGCAACATAACGATAAAAAATCGCGCATTAAATCAACATTTGGCGATGCCGCATAATTACCGACATCACCTCAACCCCGCGACCTGGGTAAACAAGCCACAATGATGTCATGCATGTTGTTGACCCAACAAGGCGTACACTACCGCTCCTTGTCGGTCGTTTGATACATCTAAAATGTCATTAGTTTGTCCTATCCATTTAAAAAATTTAAATCTTCAAATAAGTTTTTATATGGTAGTAACTTACACACACCTGCCTTGGAACAATGAGTGGCGGGTTTCATATCCGATGGCAGGACGTGCACCAATGAATCTTTAAGATTTATGCGTTGAGTACGTACTTATGACCCAACGGTCACCCTCACTGACATCACCATACTGCACTGAGCCAGTGTTGTTGATCGTTGCTCATTCACCTTTCCAGATACTTAGGTGTAAGGTAGTGTAAATTATGATTTAAAAATATACTCTACCTGGCTAAAGTTCCTTTCAATTTTGTAGCTCCATTTGGAGTTTTTGGCATTTGATCTTCCATAAGCTCTGGTTGAGGTTTTTCAGGTTCACAGAGAGCATTATTAGGAGTATCTGTTGCGAAAGTCTCCTTGCGGCAATTGATAGATGCTCGCTTAGGAGGCGCGGCTCTGGGGTAGGTGTGATGACGAGTGCCGTTTGCTGTATTTGCCGCAGGCTCATTGCGCCTCTGCTTTGGCAAAGTTCTAGCGCAGATAGCACTAGCCGCATTCTTCAAATGGTTTCTAAATCTGCTATTGTTATTGGCCACACTGAGTACTGCACCTTCCATCTTCACATTCGACTAACCACCACCACACAACACTCAATGTATGTTTGAATCCATTTTAGCACTTGATTTGTCACCTTCAAATATTATTTGATTTCAATCGGCAATTTCATAAATGTTTGCACCACTAACACGGTCAGCTTTTCATTTTATAGTTACTCAAAACTTTTATGTTTGTTTGAATTAATTCATCACTACGTGGCGGTACTAATGTTACACTTAATACTGATTTGTACACTAAAATATCCATTTCTGTGTCTAACAAATACAAAAACGTATTTTATTAAGGATTTATTTACTGAAAATGAATAATACAACACGTTAATCTATGTTAAATAGCTTCTACTACATACTTTTGTGTACCGTCTAACTCAGATTCGGCGAGATTAAAAATAAGTCTATAAAATTTCAGTCATAACATACACAGATAAGGTATATGAATGAAGTCCGTCTAAAGCGGCCCAACATTTGTCCAAATAAAACACGTACAAAACACACATACCAACAAGATTACTACATTTAAATGAAGCGATCAGTTTAACATTTACATCACGAAGTTTACCATTCTGAGATATAATTTGAATTTTAAATATTGTAAAGTTTGGTAGACACAATTTTGTTTGCGGTCGAACTCAGCGCCCACATTTATGTTTGTTAATTATACAGATTTTGCAATTTGTCCTCATTGTGAATCATTATACAAATCATGGAACTTTCATTTATATTCAGGTAGATAAGATTTATTTAAACAATATATTAGAAATAAATATTTGACTTTGATGCATAGTAAATAGTAATACACCTATCATGTGTACTTCGCGTGCTAAAAGTACACGTTACGGTACGGTCATGTACGAGTATGTATAACTTCTAGGTGTGTAAGCTTTTTGTTTAACAAGTACTAACGAACGCTAACGACTATAAAATAAAACAACAATAAGTCCTATATCGGAATGATAAATGTATAAAATTAAGTACCAGGATGTCAAATCGTATCGATTGGCATGAGATATTTATGTTTTTAAAGAATGTATGGAGTCGTGAAGTCGCGGAAGGCTTCTACGCGGCGAGGGGTGGCGGGGGCGGAGCGTGGGCGCGCTGACATCACCGCCGCCGGAGCCACTCGCTCTTACATCATCTAGCGACTGCCGCTTGCCTCCCACCGCACCGGCCGCGGCCGCCCGGGCCGGGCCTACAGCCGCCTGCGCGCCCGCACCTTCACCCCCCGCTACAACTACATTACTTCAACTACTTCTAAACCTTTTATGTCAGTCCAAGCCAAAGTAAACCTACTTTACTATGAATAATCTCCGGCAGATTACTTACAATTTTCATAAAACAATTTCCATCCAATTTTAGTGAACGACGTAAATAAGAACGTATAGTTTCATACTTACTATTGCTACCTTCGTGTTTGCGACGTAAAGACTGATGAAAAATAGATTCAGGGCACCATCGGCCCAGCATTATCTATTTAGTAACAATAACAAGAGATCAAGGTTAAGTGTCGCCCACGGATCTTAGTTCTTATTAACTAATTTCATGACAATTAACATTAATTGGATATGGCCTTCATTATGAACTTAATAACCGTTAAAACGGCAGAGACTAGAGTGGATTTGGAGCAATCTTAATGTTTGACGCCAAAAATATCAAAAGATAGATGACATCAGAAATGTAAATAAGATTTAACTTTTTCTATTGGCAAATAATGTGGAAACCGAAATAAAGAATTGAATCACATTTGAAATTAAAAAAGGAACAGCGCAATAAATTTAGTGATGAACAAGTGCACCTCGTTGACAACCGTATCCTACCATTTCCCACGACAATGATGTCAAATTGGTTTATCAATCACGGCGCGGGACGGATGTGGCGCGGTGTCGGTGCCCGCTGACACTACTCCGTGGGCGTTGTTGTATACAGCTGTTGAGTTCACGACACGCTCTTAATCGACATGTACAGAACAATTCAATAACATCTTTTGAAACAAAGAAGGAGATGACAGAAATGCAACTGTACTGACATATCAAAATACTAACATGAGTATGGAAAGAGTTTTCCGCGTTACATCCCTAATAGCTGAAATCACTAACAAAAACATAACAGTAATGAAGGGAACTCCTTAATCTTACATTCAGGTTTCAGCCAGTTTAAAATCAAAGCACGTGAACATTAAGAATATCGAAGCAGAAACTTTAAACTTGCATTGATTGGTCGCTAGTCGAAAATAAACCCTAAATAGCGTAGTCCATATAGTTGACAATATTCAAATAAGTATTCAATAAAAACATAATTAATCTCAATTGTGGCAATAGAGCAGCTTTACCGGCATTTCGTGGCTAAGCGGATGTGCCTAGCAATTGAGAGACTATTGAAGACGCTGAGATGTAAGTAGCTAACAATGTACATTGATTGTCAACAATATAAGATCGAGGTCAAGAAGACGTTGCTATTGTATAGTAGTTACCGATTGTACTCTCGACTAAGGAACTATCTATTTAACAAGTAGATCAACAATAAGGTAACAATGGATAATTCACATCGTAGTAGGAAAATATAATACATACTTTACATTCTATCTTAAATTTGATTGTAACAAGCCTAACATTGGTTTACTACCGGGTTTCGCAAAATCTATACTGGTTAATCTCAATGGATGGGAATTTGAGCAGGGGAAATAAGAAAATCCTTTACAATGAAATGGAATCTAGGAAAAAATTACACAATGACTGCCGGATAGTATACATACATACACTTGTATGAATTAGAAGCATAGAATTTGCATGGGGTATAAGAAAGTTTTAGCAAACAGCAGTAAACCTGGAAATATTTATCAAAGAAAACGGTAAGGAATCCCGAAAAGAGAACAAGAATAAAACTACATACATAGGTAAATTCGTTAGAAACATTGATAAAAAATGTCTTGAAATATTTTCTTTTTACGGTCTCTATGAAAAATGCTATTAACCGAATTTCATTATAACATACCAAATCGTAAAATTACTCAAAACTTTAAAAGCTCGTATACCAGTTTTGTTAAGTTTATTAGGCATACAAAATGATTAGAACAACGATAAAGATAATTTTATGAATTTTAATAAAGCATGAAAGAATCTTCGAAAGTGAAATCTAATTTGAAAATGAAAATGGCAATGAAGCCACTTTTAAAAATAGATTATATTGTTTTTGTTATTTAATAAGGTGAACTAGTATTGTTTTAAATGTTAAGCTTCGAGTTATCGATACACAAATTGTTTATTCATAAGTTTATATTATCGCATCTCACATACGATCTGTGCAAAAGGTCACATTTTCACGAACATACAAACGTGATATTTGTATTTATAAAGTACAGTCAACAGCGAACTACATTAAAGTTTTCGAACAATTTGGAAAGTGATAAAATCTTGTGAATACTTACTTATTTCAATATGATAATCAACTTTCCTTGATGACTATACATTTAAGATTTATTAAAGACTATCAAGTGACTTAGAAAAACTATCATTTTTGTGATTTGATGGACATTGGACAGGAGATAACGAAATTATGTCTAAAATGTGTTGTTGCGGACGAAGAGGAGTCCCAATAAATTTAGTTTTAAGTATATGTTTTTTGCTCCCCACAATAGCGTAATATTAGAAAATTATGTAATAGAAATATATTCGCATCTCATTCCTTAAGACGAAAATGCTCAGTAATATAGAAGCATAAGAATGGCAATGAGCGACAGAGATAGCAGTAGGTAGCCTTTTCGCTCATCGAAAATGTAATTTAGCGCTCTAAAGAGTGCACGATGTGAGCGACGAGTGAGAGAGACGCAAATATATGTTGTATTATTCGCACAGATGCATGAAAAAGAAAGCGATAGGTGCGCTCCTCACTCTGAATTGTATAAAACGCTCAATTAGATAGTAGTTAATTTTAAGTAACAAATTGTCAATATAATAAGCGGAACACGCTCAGTCGGGGCGCTTGTTCCATTGCGAAAAATAAACGGAAAGTTCAACCGAGAAGCCTTAGTTTCATTGAAATCCCTGGTAGGCTTCAAAAGTTAACGTTGGCGGTAAGTAGCGCCAACAATCAATTGGTCCTTCGAGCCGGATGAAGATTCCAGTGAACTAGAAGCCTGAACGAACATATTGAAAAAGGAAGAATTTGTGTGGGAAGAAATTCTTATCGTCGTGTCATCGCTTCGAGTGTTCTGTAACCTGTGGAACGATAAACCCAACGTGACGTCGTGCTGCGTGTTGTATCGTCTGAAGACTAGAAGTGTTACCTGCGCCAGTGAACCTGGGGGAACGAGGGACATCTTCGTCGGGACGACTACAGCAGCGCCGGGACGCCGACGTCGGGAACAAGCGTCGAGTGAAGATTAACGCGGTTTGTCCGCGGCCCGTGTATTCCACCACCTAACGGTGTCAAACGGTGCGAATACATTGGGTTAACGCCTACCCAGGCGGTGTGGTGTCTTGTGCGGCACCACCAGTCGATCACACAAGCGTGAGGACTGAAGCGCACATCTACGCCGGTACGGGTCATACCGTTGTGCGGGGGCCGGACTGTAGGCACTGCCAAAGGTGATCGGACACTCCAGCCGATCACTGAGCGCCCCGTTACACGTTTACCCCACTGCCGGGTAGGACCTACCCTTACCCCATCCTTACCGTTCCATCCCTTAGGGAGCATATCCCGGTTTCCCCCGGGCCCTCCCGAAGGACTGATAGTGTTAGGGCGTTAGGGTGTTAGGGCGTTAGGTGTCCGATAGGGAATTAGGGGCGGAAGAGCCGAAGAATGCCGATCTCCAGGAGCCCGCCGGGACGACGAGTCTACGAAGACCCGCCCGCATCGCCATCCGTACAAGTCAGCACGACGCCGATTACGTCACGACCGACGACAACAATGCCATCCGACTTACCATCGACACTGGCAATGACCGTAACGAGACCGGCACCAGAGAGAAGCCGCCGCCCGCCATCAGTTCATTCCCAAAGGTCATCGGCAAGCGCAATAGCTCGAATAAAACAAATCGAGCTAGAAGCGGAAGAACGTCTAATGGAATTAAGACGTAAGGAAATCCAAATGGAAGCGGCGTTAATAAAGAAACGATTAGCCGCAGATGTAGCTACTATTCGGGAAGAAACGGATAGAGAAAGTTTATGCGCGGAGGAAGTCGCGGACACAGATAAACGAATTGATGACTGGTTTCACCGAAGTAAGCAACGGGGGGAGCAACCAGAAGAAAGATATCACTCTCCTCCACGAGACAGAGAACATCGTAACAAGTCGCCGGTCAAAGCTAGAGAAAAAGGCATAGATAGACTGGCAGACGCCTTGGAGAAAATGATGAGATCCCGAGGTCCACCTAGGCAGACTCAAGACTTGCCAATATTCACCGGAAAAGCAAGTGAATGGCTACCGTTCAAGGCGGCAATGATAGAATCAACACACATAAATAACTTCAGTAACGCTGAAAATCTAGCCAGATTGAGGACTTGCCTACGGGGGGAGGCAAGAGAGACTGTGTCAGCCCTACTATACACGGCTAATAGCCCAGATGGAATAATGAGAACGCTAGAGCAATGTTATGGACGACCAGAAGTCATTATTGATCACGCCTTTGATAAGATGAAGAAGTTGCCTCGGTTAGGGCAATCAGCGAACGAATTGAACTCATTTGCGATACAACTACAAAATATCGTCACGTCAATCAACTGCATAGATGAAAAAGGATATTTGCAGAATCCCATGTTGACACGCCAAGTGACTGAGAAGTTGACACCTCATATTAGATCACGGTGGTGTGACTACGCAGAAGAACATGGTAATACAAATGAACCAGAAATCATGTTAATGTCACGCTTTTTAATGAGGGAAGCTGATCGAGCGATCCGTCACTCATATACGTCAACTCAGTTCACGTCATCAGCGGGGGTTGGACGCAGCGCAGTACCAGACGATAGGAAGAGATACAACAACAACAACAACAGAGATCGCAAAGGAGTGTACACAGCTACAGACAGCGAACAAAATAAAGATATATGTTTTTGCTGTGGGAACGCACACGAGACAACAAAGTGTCGCAAGCTGTTAGCTATGACAGTTCAAGAGCGTTGGGAATGGGCGAAAGAAATCAGAATATGTTTCCAATGTCTACGCAGCAAACACAGGCGTTACAATTGCAAAGCTAAGAAATGCGGTAAAAATGAATGTCGTCAAGCTCACCATGCTCTATTGCACGAGGAAAGGAAACAAGTAGAAGCACCGAAAGAAGATGACACAGCTGTGATAGCGTCAGCTAGACAAGACATACAAGAGAACCAAGCGTTATTGAAAGTTTGTCCAGTGGTTCTACGAACGGAAAACGGAGAAATAGACACATTTGCACTGTTAGATGAGGGCTCAACTGTAACTCTTATTGACGAAGAGATAGCCGGAATGATTGGGGCAAATGGACCGAGAAAAGGTCTAAGCATTCACGGAGTCACGTCAACACAGAGTGAACCCAACAGTCGCGTTGTTAAGATCCAGCTTAAAGGAAAAAGGCAATCCAGTTATAACGACATAACAGCACGAACGGTAAAAAATTTGGTGCTGGGAGGTCAAAGTATACAAGCAAGCTTATTAGAAAAGCCACACTTGAAGAGAATAAATAAACAAGATGTATGCTATGCGAACGCTAAGCCTCGTATATTAGTTGGCGCAGACAATTGGCATCTGATTGTAACTCGCAGGTTACTCACAGGGAAAAGGAATGAGCCAATAGCATCCCTGACCCAGTTGGGATGGGTAATTCATGGGTCAGCACCTAAATGCGTGATTACAAACAAAGAGGGTATATATCATGTACATCACGTCAGTAACCACAGCGAAGATAAGGAGCTACATGAACTCGTGAAATCACACTTTGAAATAGATTCACTCGGAGTCATGTTGCAATCAAAACTCAGCTCAAACGATGAACGAGCCGTTAAAATATTTGAAGAAACTGCGCAGCGTATAAATGGTAGATTTGAAGTTGGACTCCCGTGGAAATCTGATATAATGCGCATGCCGCCGAGTTATGGCATGGCATTGAGTCGCTTGAAAAGCATCGAAAAGAAAATGGACAAATCAGATGAGTTCAAAATAGCGTACACTGCACAGATGGACAACTTGTTTGATAAAGGATACGCATCAAGTTGTAGTAAACAAGAAGACAACGAAAAGGTTTGGTATCTGCCACACTTCGCCGTCGTGAACCCTAATAAACCAGGGAAAATAAGAATGGTTTTCGACGCGGCAGCCCAGGTCAATGGCACATGCCTCAATGATGTGCTGTTGGACGGTCCAGACTTACTTCAGTCGTTAAATGGAATATTGTACCGTTTTAGAGAAAAGCCTGTTGCTGTAATAGCGGACATAAGAGAAATGTTCTTGCAAGTGAAGATAAGAGAAGACGACAGAGTCGTCCAGAGATTCTTATGGCGCGGAAACGATCGACATGGTCCACCGAAAAAATATGAAATGAGCTCAATGATATTTGGAGCCAAGAGCTCTCCATTCTTAGCGCACAGCGTGAGGAACAAGAATGCCTTAGATCACAAGGAAGACTACCCGTTGGCATATAAATCCATCACGGAGAACCATTACATGGACGACTGGGTAGAAAGTTTTGAGAGTGAAGACATTGCCGAAGAAACGATAAAACAAGTAACCGTAGTTCATAAAAAGGCAAGTTTTGAACTAGCGGGTTGGCAATGTAATGAAAAACGTTTGATCGCTCACGTCGCGGGGAAAGATCGCGCTGATAAGCCTAAAGAGTTCGGCGCTAATACTCATGCATATGAGAAGATGTTAGGCATCATTTGGATTCCAGAAACGGACAAACTTACGTTTAACACGAGCATGAACAGAGTACCCGAAGACATCAAGCAGGGAATAAGAGCACCGACTAAGAGAGAAGCTCTGAGCTTGGTCATGTCTTTGTTCGACCCATTGGGGTTAGTGAGTCCGTATACAATAACGGCGAAGATAATCCTACAAGAATTATGGAGAAAACAACTTCACTGGGATGAACCGATACCGCAAATAGAGAGCGAATTAATCAAAGAATGGTATCTGGATATCGATCATATAAAAAATTTACGTATAAACAGATGTTACGATAAATCGAATGGGGTTGTAAAAAGACAGATTCATGTGTTTTGTGATGCCAGTGAACAGACATATGCAACTGTAGCATATTGGCGCATAGAGAAAGCCAATGGTGAAATTAATGTAAATATTATATCAGGCAAAGCAAAGGTGGCACCACTGAAAACACAGAGCATCCCTAGATTAGAATTACAAGCTAGTCTGATAGGAGCACGATTGGCTTCAAGCATAGTAAAGGAGCATGAATACGAAGGAGATGTGACTCTGTGGAGTGATTCTCAAACAGTACTCCACTGGATTAAGAATGAGTCATCCAAGTACAAACCTTACGTAGCACACAGAATAACGGAGATAATGGAGTTGACACGAAGTGCACAATGGAGATGGGTGCCAACTGCATATAATGTAGCCGACGATGCCACAAGAATTGGCAACACAAAATTGAGAAAGGAAGATCGTTGGTTCCGAGGCCCGTCATTTCTATACCAATCAGAAGATGAATGGCCTGAAGAGATCGCTACAATTAGTGATGAGAACGAAGAAGTGACAATAGCACATGTCACACGTGAAGAACCTTTAATTGATATTGCTAAGTTCTCATCCTATAATAGATTAGTTCGTACGATAAGTTATGTGTTAAGATTTGTAAATAAATGTAAAAAGCGAACTAATGAAGATAATGTGGATTTAATGAAGAAATCAGAAGTATTATTATTGGCAATTGCACAAAAAGAAGATTTTATATCAGATATCAAGCGACTGAACGAGGGAAAACTTATAGAACGCTCAAGTCATTTACTGAAGTTAGATCCTATGATAGGAGAAGATGGAATCATACGAATGAATGGTAGGATCAACGCTGCTAATGTGCCTTCACACACGAAGAATTTGCCTATCCTGAATGGAAAGAATCATTTATCTACATTAATCATACGTCAAGAACATGAAAACTATAATCATGCGGGCAGAGAACTATTAGTGAATAATCTACGACAAAGATTTTGGATCATCAGATTAAGACCCGCCGTGAAAAAGGTGTTATTAAATTGTGTAATCTGCAAGCGATACAGAGCGACGCCGAGAATCCCGGTAAAAGGAGATTTACCAAAGGAACGATTGACTGCCTTTTCAAGACCCTTCTCTAACTGCGGTGTAGACTGCTTTGGCCCTATGTGGGTAACAATCGGGCGCAGAAAGGAGAAAAGATGGGGAATTATCTTTACCTGTCTAGTGACCAGGGCGGTCCATTTGGAGATATTACACAGTCTAAGTACAGATTCAGCTATAATGGCAATGAGAAGAATGGCGGCGAGGAGAGGCTGGCCTACAGTTATGATGTCCGATAACGGAACTAATTTTCGCGGAGCGGACTTAGAATTGAGAAATGCACATAAAGAATGGCAGCCAAAACTACAAGAGTATTTGACATTGAAAAGGGTCACTTGGAAATTTATTGATCCTGGAGCCCCCAATCAGGGAGGGGCATGGGAAAGGTTAATAAGGTCTGTCAAAAATGCTCTAATTACAACACTTAGAGAAAGAGCTCCAAAGGAGGAAGTGTTAAAAACAGTAATGATTGAAGTAGAAAACACTTTGAACTCGCGTCCGCTTACACATGTGTCAGTAGATCCTAAGGATATGGAAGCGCTGACTCCGAACCATTTTTTATTAGGTTCGTCTACAGGAATGCCGATAACTGGGGATACGAACACGGCAGACAAGAGAACGTGGCGGGCAGCACAAGCGATGGCCAATATGTTTTGGGAACGATGGCAGAAGGAATATCTTCCCATAATGGCGCCAAGAGGTGAAAGCTATAGAAATGATCAGAATTTAAAAGTAGGCGACGTGGTCATTGTTGCCGATGGACTTTTACCGCGCAACGTTTGGCCAATGGGGCGAATAGAAAGCGTTATTACGGGCCCAGACAAAGTTGTAAGAAGTGCGGATGTGCGTGCGAAGGGTGGGTACTTCCGACGGCCTGCGAGGAGGCTCATCGTCCTCCCGATTGAGGATGGCTGCGGAGGCCTTCGCCGGGGGGAGGTTGTTGCGGACGAAGAGGAGTCCCAATAAATTTAGTTTTAAGTATATGTTTTTTGCTCCCCACAATAGCGTAATATTAGAAAATTATGTAATAGAAATATATTCGCATCTCATTCCTTAAGACGAAAATGCTCAGTAATATAGAAGCATAAGAATGGCAATGAGCGACAGAGATAGCAGTAGGTAGCCTTTTCGCTCATCGAAAATGTAATTTAGCGCTCTAAAGAGTGCACGATGTGAGCGACGAGTGAGAGAGACGCAAATATATGTTGTATTATTCGCACAGATGCATGAAAAAGAAAGCGATAGGTGCGCTCCTCACTCTGAATTGTATAAAACGCTCAATTAGATAGTAGTTAATTTTAAGTAACAAATTGTCAATATAATAAGCGGAACACGCTCAGTCGGGGCGCTTGTTCCATTGCGAAAAATAAACGGAAAGTTCAACCGAGAAGCCTTAGTTTCATTGAAATCCCTGGTAGGCTTCAAAAGTTAACGTTGGCGGTAAGTAGCGCCAACATGTGTAGTAATAATCAATCTAATCTGATTCAGGTTGAACGATACAGACACTTTTTAGCACTGATTTGCAAAATATGGTACAATGCGTAGAGTAAGTAGAGTACTTCATTCACATAAAGATATCTATAAAACCTTGTGATTACGATGAAATTATAAGAACTATGTACTGTATAAACCGGAAATTGTAAAAAACATACCAAGAAAGGTAATAATCAATAACCTCAGAGTGATATTCGGTAACAAGGTAACAATAAAAATTAAGGTGTATTTATTGTGTATCTACTAACAAGCTATCTTATCTGAATACGTCACACAACACGTCTATGTATATCACTTATGAATTAGGTGTTAATTTCGTATTCACGATTGTAAACTTAACACAATGATATCTGATCGAATTCGTCGTACATACTGATTCATGTTAACGTTTTTGGCGTGGAATCCTAGAAACGCCGACAACGGTTTTTTTATCTAAATTCCATTTAAGGTACCTTCCCTTCTTATTAATAAATGAAGTATGTACATATAACGATGGTTTAGTTAATCCACATGTCTCTATTTCATGCGCATGAAATGATTCTTGAGAATAAAGGAGAGAAAACGAGGATTAATAATGCCATTAATATTTGCTAATCGACTTCCAAAAATAAAAAATAAGGACGAGGTTCTATTTCGACTTGTATTTTTTATTAGTAACTGTGTAAAAAATATTATATTAATGAAATTAATCAACAAATCTTAAACGATTTGACTTATATTGTTTCGTGTTTGACTCATTCGTCTTAAACTAAATTGTAAGCGCAAATTGTGATCACAAAAAACCTAACAGATGAGGTATGAAGTCATTTGTAAACGTTCATTCTAAAACGAAGCTCATCAATCAAAAAACTTGGATAGATTAACAAAAACACGATATCGTATCGTTAAATAATAAAACAATATGTTAGTTAGTAATTGCTATACATAGATTTTTCATTTAGTTTTACCTTCCTTCCTTGTACAATAAAGTACTTACTTAAGTACTAATAAAAACTGCTTTCTCATAAACGCATAAGTATATGGGACAGAAATAGAATAGACAAATAAAATTCAAATATCTCTATTAGACCTATAAATGAGATAGAAGGAGAACTAATAGCCAAAAGTATTCAAATTATTTTCTCTTCTCTAAAAACGTTTGGCATTTTTAAGTTTGTGTTTGTAAGACTCGAAAAGAGATAGATTGAAAGTTGCACTTTCTATAAAATGAATTGTCTGTAAATGGATACAATAAATGTCCATCTAAGGGCTTCCAATAGAAAAAACTTCTAAATCACTTTTAGCATGTTAAGTTTCGGAGTTTTCATTCTTATGGAAACTTTACATGCCTTTTGGTCGCAAATATACGGCTACAGCAAAATATTGGGTTCGTTTGGCTATTAATAATAATGATGTCAATATCACATGCTGTATTCAGGTAAATTGGTAGCTTATTGTTAAATATTACTCGTATACATTAAAATTACCATTATATTCGTCTTTATCAGCTGGGCTACATGTATTACACACATTGTGTGTATTACAAAACCATTGCATTTATCGGTGTTTGGCAATGTTTTATTATGATTGTTACATTTTATTTTGTAACTTATTTAACTTTGAATTAGGTTTATTTTAAGTTGATTCCATTAAAATACTTTCTGGAGATTGGAAATTTTGGCAACATTCGCTATTGCGTATTTCTATTCCGAATCCAAAAGTTCTCATACATTCCGCTATTTATTAAAATTACATGACTTGATAGCTCTGGAGATATTTTTTTCATATATGTATAATCCTACTTACTTATTATAAGTTATCATACCTTTTGTAATAATATGACTGGTATTATCTCGAATTTGCTTAAAACATATCAACACCTACTTACCCATATCGTAACGTAACGTAACGTAATGGAATTGTTTACTAAACAAAAGAATGACTTATTTTGTTAAACATGCAAAATAAGCTTACTAAATAGTAATTAAGTAGGAACTTATTAAGTAACTCTATATTCTATAATGAACGTATTCAAAGTAAATTCTTATAATCTGTATTTCTGTATGAAACTTAATACAATTCCTGTAACTAATCTCGTTCAATTCACAATTTTCCCTCCACGGTCAGACAGAAGTATGTAGTCAATCGATATGTACTTGGATTTGTACTTTGTTAGTTTAACGGTGTTGTATTATTCACTTTTCGATGTGAAATATGGTTACGGATAACCGTTTTAAATACCAATATTACGTTACCAATGTTCAATTTCACACAAGTCACTGTAAACAGACTGACATGTTTGTTCAATTAGCGGAGTTAAAATATTGTTGAGTCGCGCATAGAGCACGCGCGGGAGCCGATCGCGCGGTACTGGTAATACTGGTGACCGGCGAACGATAGCGCCCAACCGACCCTACGCCCCGTACCAAGACGCACGGCGCGATACGTGACAACGTATTTGTGTCGAACCACGAGCGCTCCACTACCGAAACGCCTGAACCGACCCACGCGTTACCCACCAACTGAACGCAAACGTGGTACGAACCAATATCGTCGTCACAATACTGATAACAACTCTACGCTTGCCTCCATTCGCACACATACCCGAGTAAACAAACCATAAAGTATTGTAGTATAGGTTAGCACATCATTAATTAATAAAGATGACGTCCTTAATGTATTCAGGAATATAGGATTGTAATTACAACGCCTGATATATTTCAACACTCGCAGTTACTTGAACTAATAAAAACAACGATAAAATTAAATGCTCTACAATGTATAGTAAAGTAAATGAAAATAAAACAATATCCATTCAATTTAAAGATGTATATTGTTGTGTATACTGATAGTCCAAGATTACCAGATTCAACCTAATAGGACTGTGTCAAAACTAACAACTCAACATAAAGAGAGATGTTCTAGGTACGTAACCACAACTTTACTATGGCGAAACAATTGAAAACTATCAAAATCAATAGAAAATATAAAACGAATTATTATGCGGTACATCAAAATTGTTAAAATTCAATAGAAGACAATACATAACAATGACCAAAATAAAGTTGATCATTCGGTTCACATCATCGCCGTGGTTCGTGCTGGTGTATTTTGGCAAGTCGACCGGTGCGAGTCGCTGCGCCCGATGGCATCATCGCTGCGGAGGATCGTGACGTCACCTCGCCTTTTCCAAACGTGGCCGCCAGACGAAAATAGCCCCCGCCCCACCACCGACCGCGGCCCCTCACAGTCACCGACAGAATTAGCGAGAGTACAGCGGCCGTCAACACTACAACCAGAACAACTCCATAGAAACAAACGCTGCACCTTTCATCAGAAATACATTTAATTATTCTATTTATATTTACCTGCCTAATACAACTGAATATTTTGGATGGATATTTAAGATAATGCACAAGATCTAAACACCGTCATTAAGCTTCTAATTTTCCACGACCGTAGATATGGGAGGTGACTCAAAGTCAATAAACCTTTCACTGCGAGTTGTAATGGAATTTTAGATTTAGAATATCCTAGTAACTTCCAGATCTTTACCAAGCGTAATCGTAATAAAAATGGTAATTTATACAGATTCCATAATGTAGTTTGTATCATATAGGTTAGTGAGAGATTTTCCACTATGAATGCGCCAAATACGCAGTTAGCTATCTAAATGTTGATTGTGTATCTTTACAAGGTTGTTTGAAGAGTTTCATCTATTTCTAAATAATCGGATGAAAGAGAATGTCAAATCGTTGTTTAATGTTCTTTCTAGTCGAGATTTTCAGTTTTAAAACTTAAACGATCCCTATGACGAGGGTATCTTACAAGTCTATTATTCTCTAAATCTCAATGGTTTTTCATTTTAATAATATTATAATAAAGCCCCACAGGATTACATTACTTAACTCTGAGTAATAGGTATACAATAATTCGGTGTTCCTTTTCAACATCAAGTCAATGATGTATGGGATCTATCTATGGTTACGTTAACACAAGCTCATGTTGGTTATAATTTGGACCCGCGATACGATTATGTAAAATAAATATAAATAGTGTGACATAAACCAGTGACATAATAAATAATCTGTATAAAAACAAGACTTGCTGATTTTGCAAGTGGCATCATCAATAACGATACGCTTTTACAAAATTCTGAACAACTTCGTTCGATAAATAGGGTTGATACGTGGATTGCATTTGAGCTTATTAATTTTATTAATAAGTTTTTAACGGTTTAATAAGTATCATTAGTGGAATAGCTCAAACTTCCAAAGAGAACAAATTCAATTTATGTTAGCTTTAGATGCCAGGTGGAGAAATACAACACTATTTTATACTCTACCGACTCTACCTGACATTTCTAACTTTATAAGTCCAGGTATTAGACTTATGATACTCAGTAATAATCTTAGAAATACTAATTTAAGTAGTAGGTGAACTCAAAGGAAATTCGCTGAAAGTATTAGTAGACAGTACTAAAAATGTTACTAGTTTATTGACCTTACAATGTGAAAATAATGTTAATTTCACCGTAAATATAGAGCAATATACTTCATTCATTGCTGAAAACACGCGCGACAGTCATTCGATTCTGAGAAACCTACTCGCGATTCCTGGAAGCGGTACTATTGGCGCACACACCAGTAATTTCGCACATCGTATGTGAAATGAAAACACGCACACACCCACGGCACTGATAACGCGAGCCACGAACGGCTTCAACGAAACGTATCAGTGCTCTCATTAAACTTCCAACTCGGTATGCGTACCCTACTCCTCAAACTATTCAAACAATACGTTGCAAAACAGTTAACACACTTATTCGCCTAATCAGAATAATGCACAGACAAATATTAAGTCCTAAACCATTAATAACGGCTCGTTTCTAAAAGTAGACGTGCGTAATTTAGACCAACACGTGGAAAAAGTGTTTACGATGATTTTATTGTACAAACTTTAGATATGTAGGAAAGATTTCTTTAGATTAAGAATCATCTTCTGGAGGCAACAACATCCTAGTAGTATATTTGAAAGATACAGAGTTCAAAACTTTCTAAATCATTTCGAATTAAATGATGAAAAATATACCATATGGTTTTCATTTTAAATTTATACAAAGAGCGGGTTTTCTAAAACACGTATCTCTGTGTTCCTATTTGGGTGTAAGACTTTTTGCAAATATCTAGGATAACTTCTAATGTCAAAGTTAATTCTATCGATACTGTATCATGTTTTACGTAAGTAATTATTATAATTAACTTTACTTAAATAATGTCACGTACGCCCTACGATTCATTGGCGTACCCCAATAGGTAGTCACACGGGTCACACCACACTCCACTTTTATACAGGTGGAAATAATGAGTTTATTTATTGTATTGACTTTAGTTAATCAAGTATGACTAAGATTGAAGCTAAAGTTCTTTATAAATATTGTAAATTGATTGATTAATATACAACTATGTCAATGATAATACCAGTCTTGGTTTGTGGGTGAGTTTGCAGAATCGATATCGATCTAGTTTATTGAATCAAAATGGAAACTTAAATAGATCATGGGGGTCAGCGGCAAGATGCCAACGGTCAATAATAAACGGTCAATAATGTCTCGACATATGAACCGAATAACAATGAATCAATTTCAAACTAATTTGGAACGTCAATGTTATAGACGGAATCTGCAGATAGTGACTGTAAATTTAGTTAATGTTTATATGATTTTAAAACATCCTACGGCGTTTATTAACGTGAAAATGTTAAGAAATGTTTCTAATTACTCTGTCACGCTAAAACTTTTGAAAGAAATATTATCGCAAGTACCTACTAACTACTTACGGAAAATTCCATGCTACAGAACTTTTGGAAGCCTTTGGATTCATAACAACGCTCACACTATAAACAAAACCCTTATTTTGTTTATTATGTTTATTTCTGACATTATGGATATTTTACCGAATTCGTGGTCATAGGAAGACTTCTTAATAGAGAACCTACAAAATGTAGGATTAGTTGCTATAAATTACAGCATAAAATGTCAGGATTCTCATGAAATCGTCTAAAAGAAACAACAAAATAATGTGGCAAACAAAAGAACTACCAAATAACAATGTTGGACTTACTTGGTGAGACTTTGTGATGCATCGCAGACCGCGGCGGCGGCGGTGTGCCGGCGCTCCGCAGCCGCGTCTACCATGCCTCTGCATCACGGGCATCACTCGAGAGTCGCGCCACCTCGTCCTCTCGCCACCTCGCCACTTGTCACTACCACATACACATCGCCTCGCCTACACTGCAACCCTCAGTCACCGCACACCCTCGACACTCGATACTGGCAACACGACACCGACACCGCGGTGTTCTATTGCAATACAACTCCTGACTTCATGTACTTCTACTTATGTACGTACTTCTTGTATTGTATTGGTTTGATTGGTTTGAATATCTGTAACAAAATACAATCTGGGGGCACGGCAGTGCCCCCCGCCAAGTCGAGCGCGAAGCAAACACTGCCGTACCATCCTTTACAGGAACCCTTTCGCCGCATTTTCAGGCCCCTATTTGACAACCTCTGGATAAGCCCAGAACGCTGAAATTTTCGTCATCCAGTAAGCTATACAATCACATACTTAAAATAAAATTTCAAGTCTGTAGGTTATTTAGTTCCCAAGTTAAGCGAAAGCAAAGTTTCGCATTTTAGACACTCACTCACTCACTCACTCACTCACTCACTCACTCACTCACTCACTCATGATCATCAAAATAGAACTAGTACTTCCCATAAACCTAGAGAGCTGAAATTTGGTACAGAGTTAGGGTTTAATGGCCACATAAAGGGAAAACTATAAAAACTAGGATAATCGAACGGGAACGGGAATTATACGGGAATGGGAACGGGAACTGTAACTCAAGAACGGCTGAACTGATTTGGCTGAAAATTGGTGGGGAGGTAGCTTAGAACCAGGAAAAGGACATAGGATACTTTTAATCCCGAAATTCCCACGGGATTGGGAACGGGAATTTAAAAATCAAGAACGGCTGAATTGATTTGGCTGAAAATTGGTGGGGAGGTAGCTTAGAACCAGGAAAAGGACATAGGATACTTTTAATCCCGAAATTCCCACGGGATTGGGAACGGGAATTTAAAAATCAAGAACGGCTGAATTGATTTGGCTGAAAATTGGTGGGGAGGTAGCTTAGAACCAGGAAAAGGACATAGGATACTTTTAATCCCGAAATTCCCACGGGATTGGGAACGGGAATTTAAAAATCAAGAACGGCTGAATTGATTTGGCTGAAAATTGGTGGGGAGGTAGCTTAGAACCAGGACAAGAACATAGAACACTTTAATCCCGAAATTCCCACGGGAATGGGAACGAGAATTTATTACTCAAGAACGGCTGAACTGATTTGGCTGAAAATTGGTGGGGAGGTAGCTTAGAACCAGGAGAAGCACATAGAATACTTTTAATCCCGAAATTCTCACGGGATTGGGAACGGGAATTTATAGCTCAAGAACGGCTGAATTGATTTGGCTGAAAATTGGTGGGGAGGTAGCTTAGAACCAGGAGAAGCACATAGAAAACTTTTAATCCCGAAATTCCCACGGGAATGGGAACGGGAATTATAATTCTAGAACAGCTGAACTGATTTGGATGACAATTTGTGGGGAGGTAGCTTAAAAACTATTTATGTATAGATACTTTTTATCCCGAAATTCCCACGGAAACGCGAACGGGAACTACGCGGGTGAAACCGCGGGGCGCTTAATAATATAATACTACTCCTAAAAAATAAGTGTGTCAAATAAGAAAATCTAATAAAATAAATCAATATAAACAAGTTTTAACAAAAAGAAATGAAATCCCACCAAAAACATTCTGTAAAAAACTAGCCAAGTCTCGATAGAGCTGCTTGTTTAACTCTAAAAAGTAATGAAATCTAGACAGACTCGTGCCAAGTCTAAGGTTCCTTACTGCGATTTCTTTATTATTATAGTTAATGTTGTGTGACTTGGCCGTTGAAGGGTACACATGTATGTACACAAGGGTACAAAACTAGGTGCTCCATGACGCTATTGCACCAATCTTAAAAAATCCGGAACCTATCCATTGACGATAGAAAATTTGCTTAATTATAGCCACTTGAAAAATGTTGATTCAATATCCAGTCAATTGTAGGCTTGATAAAGCTGCGTATTTTAATAATGTTATAACATTACGTGTAAACAAAATTGACATGTACCCACTACTAACCTTTTAAACAATGTTCAACGGCCAAGTCACACAACATTAACTATAATAATAAAGAAATCGCAGTAAGGAACCTTAGACTTGGCACGAGTCTGTCTAGATTTCATTACTTTTTAGAGTTAAACAAGCAGCTCTATCGAGACTTGGCTAGTTTTTTACAGAATGTTTTTGGTGGGATCTTCTTTATAGGTACCTATATCAAAATCAATTGCTGTTTGTTAGTCTCGCAAAAACTCGAGAACGGATTTATCTTATCTTGGTCTTGAAATGTTCCTGGAGGTCTAGGGAAGGTTTAATAGGTGAAAAAAATCGAATAATTTCCGGGAACACGGGAATGGGTACTACGCGGGTGAAACCGCGGGGCACAGCTAGTATTGTATATTTTTGAATATTACGTCAGGCAGTGTTTTTTTCAAAAAACATAGTCTCAAATACTTAACAGCAATTAAAGGATAACAGAATATTAGGATAATGGACGAATGTGGTTTGGGCTTTTCCAATCTCTTAGGATTGGAATCCGCACCTAATTCATTTGTGCAAGCAAACGAAGTAGCTTGAGCCAGCTCACGCTAAGTTGACATCTTTGAATTTTGAAATACAGGATTAGAATTGCGCATTTACATTAGGTCGGTCACCGAAGGCGGCGGCCGCTTTCGGTTTAACTAAAACGCTAAATAATACGGCCAAACCGAATACGGTCAAACGAATAAGTACCTGTTTATATTAGTCGGTGACCGATTAAGGCCTGCAGCCGATTACGGTCTAACCGACTAATGTAAATGCGCCAGAAGGCGGAAATACAATGAAATTTCAGTTTAAACTAGGACCCGGTCTTTGGAATCTTCGGTAGAGCTTGTATCGGTTTGAGCAGGTATTTACCTACTTAATGATCTTCACATTCGAGGCGCGGAGTAGTGAAAAAAATATAGGAGACAGTAAGTATTGGCGCGTATATTTAAACACATAAAATTCCGAGCGCGAAAACCTTTAAGGACGAATCGTCCAAATCCAAGACACCTCAAAGCAGGCCAAGAAGGTAGGAAAACGCATTTTATAAAGATGTAGCAGATAATCACTCAGAGAAAGAGAAACCACAATATTTTTGTTAGACCTAAGTATCCAACAGCACACTCTTCTTCTGGGTCGGATCTACCCTTATTCGGTACCTATTATACTTTCTCTAGGACTACTGAACCCATCAAGTATTAGGTAGATACCTGTATGTACCACACTAGTAAACATTTTAATGTTACCCAAGGAAATATTATACCGTATTAAATTACGCGAGTAATTTAAATATGAACATATACCTAGGTTGTATACCTAGGTAGGTATGTTTGTGAACGTAAAAAAATAAGAACACCGTTTATAGCAGGAGTAAGATAGGGTAAATTGGTTACAAATGAAGGAGGCACTTTTGTCATACATTAAAATAAAAGCAATCAAGAATGACTATGTAAACTGACGTAAATGAATAGCAGCGCCCCGCGGTTTCACCCGCGTAGTTCTCGTTTCCGCATGTAACTATCCATTGGTGAAAGGATTTTTAAATCAATTCATTCGTTTTTGAGTTACCTACCAAATAATAATCATAACAAACAAACAAATAGGTAGGTATTTCTCCTTTATAATACCTATTAGTACCAACTTGATTAGGTATACAGATAGATCAACGTGAATGTTCATCATTTATGAAATTAAATATTCTTCCAATATTTTGTTTCCAGAAATAGGTAGAATGCCCTATATAAAACGTTATAGATATTTGGGTGGAAAAGTTAATGTTTGATAGAAAGAAATTGAGGTAGGTTAGGTAGGTACTTGACCTCTATCCAATACTCGTCAGTCGTCTCAGACTAGGTACTTCAGTACCTAACTACCTAGGTAGGTATCTGCTTATTTTCTCTGTATGTGTGGTAGGTAAGTGTTAAGTAGGTATTAAAGGATTATTTATTGCTGAGTAAAATCATAGCTAATCCTTTAAACTATGATTAACTAAATCAATAACCATGCCATGACAATTAAAATTTATCTCTGGAACATAGGTTCAGTATAATCGATAACTTGATCCATATTAGCCCATGATACCACACAAATTGTTATTTAAAGTACCTACCTACCTACCTAGCTAACAAGATAGACATGTAGCACTAGCACGAGCATAGTATGCAAGTACCTATACAATTTTATGTATGAGATCATCGATAAGTTTATACAGCAAATGAAATAAATATAAATATGACTCACCAGTTTATGTACTTCGCCACAGAGACCGTATAGGTTATCATTATCAATAATGATTAACGTCACATAAAATATAAACAACGCGCATCGTCATATCTTGTGCATACATATCGAAATCACAAAATTTTAATTGAAAACCTACCTATGTTATTTAGAATGCGCCACTTTATAAATTCTCAATTCTCACAACCCCACATAACTTGACATTTCTGCTCTGCAAAAGCAGTTCTATTTCATTTGCCGGAAAGAAAGAAAGAGAAACAAAACAAAGCAAGAGCCAAAATCTATATTTCTGAAGTTACGTACTACTACTGCCATCTATGAACGAAGTATGATACTACACAGAGATTTACGCAACATTTTTGACAATTGTTATATTTGTCGGACAGTAAAATGAGAGCACTTTCCTTTGAATTACAGCAATTTATTTAAGTTTTAATTGAATAATTAATAGCATTAGATAAAATTAGTACAAAAATAAATCAGTTTGTGTGTATTAATATTATATTTATAGCCAAAAACTGAAGATAATGACTGGAATTGACGTTAGAACAAAGTTATAGCACACGAACGGGATCAACTTTTTTGTGACATCTGTTGATTAAAATTTGAAACATACTAAATGCTTCTAAACAAGGTCAACAGTTTTCATCAACCAACTCGTAGTAGACAAAAATAATTAGAATAAAGTGAAATAATATGTGCAAACGTCTAATAGTTGTGTTCTTTGTGCATCTTCTACCAAAAAACAACTTCGAGTGTCGGCCAAAATGATCTTTACATTGTTTTTCGCAATCACAACGTTACATGAACATGGATGACCTAAAATGCGAATATGTGAAGAAAATAAAATGTTTGGAACTTACAGAAAGTGAAAACTAAAGAACTGATAATGTTCCGTATTCGTTTTTACAGAAATCATTGACCTAATCATACTAACACTTAATGATTTGTTCAGTTTAGTCGAAAAAGTGAAAATGTGATGTGTCAAAATGATTGTTTACCTCGCAGACAGGTGAGTGGTATTATAGAAGTGGTACGTGAGGGCGGCGGGAGGCGGGCGGCATGTCTGGTCGGTCCAGCCCAGTAAACGGCGGCTATGAGTCCGCAAGACTCACTGTCCGCAAGGATCTCTTCCCTGACATGCAACTCGCCAAGCTGGACTCTGACGGTGACACAGAGGCCACAGAGGATGATACTGTATCCTGCGTCAAACTCGAAACTGATTTTGAAAAGAGTATCGATGATATTGCCATTCAAAAGCAGCAGCTGATAGCCAATGGTATGATGTCGTCTCCCGTTAGGTCCCGCCACAAGAAGCGGAAACAACACTCGAGAAAGGATTCAGACCGCTCAAATGTCAATGGGTGCCTTCCCTCAGAGAGTAAGAGGAAGAAACGTTCACGTCATAGGACTCATTCAAATATTGAAGTGTTAAAAGTGAAAAGTGGTAAAAACTTAAGTTTAGTGAGTAGTAGTGAATGCCAAGGAGTTGATATTGAGGAGGAGGAAGAGGAGGTGGAGGCGGAGGTGGAGGAGGAAGTTGAAGAGGAGGAGGTAGTGCACACGAGTAGCTCCGAGGACGAGCTACTCAAGTATAGTGTAAAGTTACCCATCATTAATGTGCCGCGACAGAGTGGTAAGCCCTACAGTCATGAACTTAGTCAATTATCCACAAAAAAGAGAAAAAAGGACAAGGAGAGACATAAAGAATCACATGCAATAATACCGTGTAGTGGGAAGCCGCGGTCTATGTTGAACATTTGTTCTCGTAGTAAAAAGAAATCAAAGAAGGCTGAATGTGTGACTACATATCGAAGTCAAATAGTAGGTACAAACACAATGAAGATTAAGATTAGAAGAACAAGTGTCCATGAAAAAGTAAGTTATGTTTTGATATCTTATCTTTTATTTATTGCCTTCTGATTGATTTCAATTAAATTAGTATTTTACAATGCAGAGCACTGTAAAATATGCTCTATATGCTCATCTTCAATACAATAATTTTCTTCAGTGCACAATAGAGTATTTACTATGTCTATAAGACTTTAAGCTTATAATATCTTTATGTATGTAAGCTTTCTAAAATATATTATATGAAATATTTTTATTCCTCCTTGGTCAATCTTAATTTATCACTGTTGATTGAAATGTCTTATAATAGTTTTGGCTTTACAATGTTAACCTAAATACCAAAATTAATATCAATTTAACATCACAGTGTTGTTTATTTGTGTATAAATATAATTATGCCACTTATTATATGGCATATCCCAGGAAATAAACCAACTAACACACTTTTGCATTAAAAATGTATGTTTATGTATTATGATGAATGTATTTGGATTTATTAAAATCTTCTGCAATCAGGCTTTGCAAATTATATTAATTTCCACTTAAAAAAGGCTCAAAACAAGATTATTTCTGCACTATGATGTAAACAAAATAGTTTTACTTTCTCTTACACCTATTTAAAGATATCTATCACAAAGTAATACTGATGAGATGTCTTAACACTTTCACAGCGGATCACGACCTCAGCTCGGCATTCATATTTTTCTCTAACGCGCGAATCACGAGTAGCACTCGTGACCGCCTTTCAAATGTTTATTAGAAAATCACGACGTCTTGTCGTGATCCGCCTTGTACACGTTTGTAGCTTAGTTCATAAGCTACACACACATATACAATGTTTGTATGTAGTAAGAACGCGATAGCTACAGTTCGCGATCGCCCGCGCCCACTCAGTCGACCGCCGGCGAGAGTACGGAGCGAGTGTGACTGTTTTTGTCTGTATGACTTTTTTTTTTTTATAAAAAATGACCATGTTTACTTTACTCGTATTAAATTATTTTATATACTATAATTTTTTTTTATTTATTATCCATAAAATATAAAAGTATATCTTTTAAACACAAAAAGAATTATCCATATACCCCTATCCGTTATTTTTCTATGATGTTCACAATTATGCAGAAATACGCCCGCGTACCGTATCAAGCGGCGCTCTAAACGCTCCGCTGTGAAAGTGTTAAAGTTTGATTTACGTTTAAATAGTATTTTTATTTACAAAGTTTTTATTTAATTTAATTTCATCTATTATACTAATTGAAATAGTATTTAATTTAGGTTTGTTGTAACTAGATATATGTTATAAAGCTAATCAAAGGTCAAAATTTTTATTTATTATTTTATTTAAATGTCCTCTATTAAGATATTGTAATTATTTATATTTACAATAGATTTATATGGACACCAATCCCTATTACTTTCATTAATACTTAATTAAAATTCTAATAATTTCAATATCATATACAATTGTCTTTAATAATAAAGTTGCAGGTAGCACCAATACCTACTCCCATATCCGACACTGGGCAGAAGAAGTCGAAGAAGAAAAGGGCAGCATCCCCCGTCGCCAGTGAGAGTTCTGGTGAGGAGTATGATCCGTCACGCGGGGATACAGCTGCTGCTATGAGTGTGGCAGCACCGAAACCTCGACACAACCGACCTAGAGTTCGAAAACCTAATAACACTAGGAATAAAGGTACTATTACTTTCTTTAACCTAGGAGTAAAAGTACATACTGCTTTCTTGGCCCAGAAGTAAAGTTACATATAGCTTCCAAATCATTAGTATGATATGTAAGATCTTCTTAAATCTGCAGGTCTTAAAATATTTTAAATGTTCATGATGTTAGTTACATAATCATAAATATTTGTATAAAAATTAACACAATACTTATCTTTGTTGGTACAATAATTTGTTTGTCTATTTATACAAATGAAACAGCTGATGATAATGTTTCACAATAATTTGTAAAAAATATGAAATTTTATTTCAGATAAAAGTGAAAAGACTGAAAGAACTAGAATTAGTGCAGCAGAAAGTAAAGATGTTGGACCTCAAAGTCCATGGGGCACAATGCCTAGTGAGATACTTCTTAAAATATTTGAGTATGTGGTGGCCTCACAAGGCAGTTTACCTTCTGTGATCAGGTAATACTACTAATATCATACATGTGAAAGTGTAGATGGATGGATGGATGTTTGCTACTCTTTCACATAATACTTCTGAATCCATTTCAATGAAATTTGATGGTGATAGTTGTTGATACTTTTTATCCTAAAATTATGGTTGGAATTCAAATGAATAAAACTATGGGTCACTGCTAGTTTGTTTTAAATTAATTAAATGTAAAATAGAGACAGTAATTTGTACTATACTTGGCAGCTCTAAGAAATTTAGATAAAAAAAATTATACATAAAGATAGTATCTTCAACTAACAATATTTTTTACTTCCAGATTGGGCAGAGTATGCAAACTTTGGCATAGTGTTAGTTGTAGACAAGAACTTTGGAGAAATGTAGACTTAACGCAATACACAAAAGAAAAATGCAAAACGGATTATAAACTAGTTTGGTTGTTGGAGAACAGGCTGTCACAGTGTCAATCGTTGAATATTGGTATGTGTCATGGTGATGATGAAAAGAAATTACATGTGTCATTTTATGTATGTAATTAATTAATAATATAGTGTATTTATCCTCGTTATTAGTAATTTTGTGTGGTATTCTTTAGGAAAACAATTGCAGTAGGTAAATTGTGAAATATGTATGTTTAAAGTCTAGTAGGTATAATGTAAGCTATGTTTTGCACAGCTCAATGGAAGGTGTCCAATGTGTCATGGGTGCTGGCGTGCGTCGCGGACTATTGTCCAGACCTCTTGGATCTGAGTGTGGCTGGCTGGAGTTGGATCACACCGGACCAACTGTTTGATCTTATGCAGAATCTACCCAAGTTACGGAAAATTGACTTATCATTTACGGTGAGATTCAATTGTTGATAACATTTTTAATAATATTGTACTACACTAGTAGCGCTCCGCGGTTTCACCCGCGTAGCTCCCGTGAAAATATTGGAATAAAATTATACTTAAAACCTTCCTCTTGAATCACTCTGTCTATTAAAGAAAACCGCATCAAAATCCGTTGCGTTTTAAAGACCTAAGGCATAATAATAATACATAGTAACAGACAGACAGCGGAAGCGATTTTGTTTTATAGTAGTGATAAAGATTAGTAAGATTATATTAAACGTTTTCAGTCTGAAACCGGCGGATCAAGTACGTGCCTTTCAGCGGCGTCGATGGCGCGGGTGACTGAGAACTTCGGCTCACGGCTCACGCACCTCACGCTCGCTAACAACAAGTTCACTGCGTTACCACAGATATTGGCCTCGGTTGCGGTAATGTTATCATTCATTATTATCAGTAACATTTCCAAATATATAGGGTTTCCGAAAATTACTAACCAAGGCAGGAAAGGAAGAAATTTTTAGCAATATATTTGGCGATTGTTTAATATCAAAACTTGCTGCGAGGGTTGTTGATCTGTATTGGCGGTGTAATGGCAGTCTGTATCATATGTAAACTACATTAAAGTAAATAGAAATATGTACATTGTAATAATATCCTGTTTCGTGGATTATCGCCAAGTTTTGGGTACAGGTATATATATTTTTAAGGAATGGTAAAAGAAAAAAACAGTAGATCCCTGGTTTAATTCATTTTCAATTGGAACCATCATGACAACTTATTTTGATTTAGTTCTTTTTTTCGTTTTACAGGCCCACTGTTCAAATCTCGAAGTGCTAGATATATCGTGTGCTCTCGCGACATCACATCCGGCTGCTATACCGTTAGAAGCGTTGCAGAAAGGGTGTACAAAGATGAGAGTATTTAGAGCTGCTAACTCACAACTCGTCCTCGCATCAGCTACCACATCACAACAGGTTAGTGTTATTATAATTATTGTTTCTTAATATTATGCATAAGAAATATTAATAATTGATTTATTAATACGAACTTTACATTGACACATTAAACCACCCATAATGACGTATGTTTGAGTAGTGAAAGTACCAGACGTATAATTTTCATGTTTATAAATAATTTATTTTTGGCGCACATCTTTCAAACTCCCTACATACAACATTTTATATCTGAATAAGTATTTTTGTCAAAGATAACAATAAGAAAGATTTTGCCGGAGCATGTGAAGTCGTAATATCATATGACACAAACTGCTTGCCGTTTTGCTGCCGGTTACTGCTATCTCGGTGTGAATTCAGTCAGTGAAGTACTGACTTCGAGCGAATCGGACGCTCGTAACCGTCGCTTCGACCTTCTAACGGAGTGCGTTAGGTGGCGCGGCGGGACTAATGATATCGGACACCGTCCGGCGTCCCTTCGTACTACCGCTCCGTACCATACCCGTTCAATGAACGAAACCGTGCGTGTGGTGCAGATGGAGGTGAGCGGGTGGAGCCAGCTGGAGGAGCTGTCGATCGCGGGCGAGGCGAAGTCGGAGGCGGTGTCGGAGGGCGAGTACCGGCTGGGCGCGGAGGCGCTGGCGCGGCTGGTGCGCGGCGCCACGCGCCTGCGCCTGCTGGACCTGCGCGGCCTGCAGCGCCTCACGGACTCGGGGCTCGTGCGCGTGCCCGCCTGGGACCTCGAGCATCTCTTCCTCGGAGGTACTCTATACTCCTATCTTAGAATCTTCTCCTACCTATCACCGTAAAAAACTTGTTTCGTTAGTAACGATACGCCGGGTCGAGAAGGGATTACGATAGGAATTAAGTTCCTCGCTACCGGTTTAGGTTCCCAATAAACCATTCCGAAGCAGGTTTTTTCAGTAGCAGGCGGCTACCAGGTTCTTAGCTGTAATGACCTATCTGGCAGACCCTTAACTGTTTCCATACTGGTATTAGTTATTCCAGGGAGCCTAAAACGGAAAACCCGTTCATTGGTGATATTACCACGCCTATGGAAGGTTTAAAATAATGTGATATCAACTAAGCGAAACTGTTTGGAACATCTGTGAATGTATATCTCCCTTTCTAGGTTGCAACGTCACGCGGCAGAATAATGCATGTTTGGAGCTGATTTGCGAGAAATGGTCGCACAGCTTGATCGAGTTGGACCTGTCGTGGGCGTCGGCCACACGCGTTTTGGACGACGCGGTTTCCGCTCTCGCCGACTCGACCAGCAGTAAACTCAAGTGAGTACCATTTATTTTATATCTACTTCTTTTTTCACGTTCAGATTTGAATAATAGTTTGTCTATATAGGTCTGGAATCTTCTGGTCGGTTTGAAATTCGATCTTACTGGATTCCGAAGGTCTTTTTATCGTCTGCATTTTATTCTGTAGTAACATAAGTGTAATAACTTTTTCAGAGTACTCAATCTTTGCGGCTCCTCGATTTCCTTAGAAACTGTGAAAAAAGTACTTCGAAGATGCTTACAAATTGAATCCATAAATCTCAGTTCGTGTCGCGCTTTGCCGAGAGGTATGAAGCGTCTCTATACGGGCAAAGAACTTCAGGACCTAAAAGACAGCTTAGACCCAGAAAAGGCGAAAGCCAAAGAAGAAGCGAAGGAAACAAAATCTAAGAAAAAAGGCAAAGATGTCAAAAAGTCAGAAGCCGATTCAAAAGACTCTGGTTCTGCTACACTCGGGTCTCCCGACGCTAAGGTGGAATCGGTTTCGCAGGAAAAGTCTTCCTCATTCTTATTCCAAGAGCCGAAAAGTGTTAGTTCAGGCACAATGGACAAAAATGCACTTACACCCGAAACCTTGACAAAAACATCCCCAGACTGTAAATTAACAGATATAACAGCCGGTAAAGACGAAGTTGCTATGCCAGAAGGCAAACGGTCGACGAGAGGTGGTACTCCGAAGTTGTTGAGTCCCCTGTCGCAGTCCAGGCCCGACTCGTCGTCGACGCCGAGGTCGGATCCCGCCAAACTCGACCCCAACAGTCCGCACTACAGTCCCGTCCCCAAACCAGATAGTCAAGTACAAAATAGTCCAGATATTCAACCAGAAATTGTAAAAAATAATTCGTGGAATTTAGGAAATTATAAAACTACACCAACACATAAGTCTGAAGCGAGTCCTCTCAATAGGTTAGATAATAGTAAATTAAAACACGGTAAAATTATAGAGCAATGCAGTCCTACTACTTCGCTAGAAAACAAACGTAGCCCGGAAACTTTAAAACAAGATATTAAAAATCCCAATAACTGGAATTATGGTAACTACAGTCCGATGCCGAGGCAGGACAATCAGTTTTCTTCCCAGCGGAGTCCGTACTCGGCTCAGCCGAGTCCCGCGCAACCTAGTCCTTACTCGACTCAGCCGAGTCCGTATTCAACTCAGCCGAGCCCGTACTCATCACAACCCAGTCCTTACTCCGCCCAACCGAGTCCCGACACGAGTCAAATAGTTAAACCCGATCACCAAAAGACCAACGCCTGGAACACCGGCAACTTCAGCCCGATGCCCAAACACCACGCTCCGTACTCACCGCATCCGACCACTCATGCCAGTCCCGACCCAGGCATAGGTATCAAGGGTGAAACACTTCGGAGTAATTCCAACAGAACTCCCGGCCAATACAGTCCGATGTCGCGACAAGATCGCCTACATCAAAGTCCGTACTCCCCGCGGCCCAGCGTCGACAACGTCGCCTACACAAATAAGAAGAGCCCGGGTATGGGGAATTACAGCCCGATGATGAGGTCCGACTGTCACCTGGCGAGCCCCGACACCGGCGTAACGTCCCGATCGACCATGTCCGTGAGAACTAACGATATGTATAGCAGAGCGGTGGCCAAGACCGCCGACGCCATGCCGCCCGCCACGAGCATGCCGGAAGTGCCCAATCAATGGGGTATAGATAGGTTTAATCAGATTTGTAACGTAGCGCAACCGAACATGGACTCGATAGGTTGGGGAGTAAATTCGTTCGGGGGCGAGCAGAATACGATGCAGCCGCGGGCCGAGGCGATGCCCACGATGCTGAGCACGCCGCCGCCGCAGGCGTGGCCGGGCCTGCCGGCGTTCGAGGCGGGCTCGCGGCGCGCGGCCGAGCTGCGCGACCCGTGGACCATCGGCCAGTACCGCGAGGAGCCGCCGCACCAGGCGCACAACACGTTCGTGGAGCAGTCCGTGAGCTTCGAGTCGCTGCGCGCGCCCGCGCCGCACGCCGCGCTGCCGCTGGCCTCCTACCTGGAGGACGGCTTCTCCGAGAGCTCGCGCGTCGACTGACCGCCCACGCCGCTCTGCTCGCCCGGACTATTGTTGAAAACTCTTGTTGACATTTATCGAAAGAGATGTTTAGGATGATGTTGTATTTAAGATTGAACAATTATAATATGAAAGTTGTAAATAAGATAATATACATAGTTAGATTGTAAGAGTAAAAAGCTAGGAATGCATTAAATTTATTTTGCAGTCAATATATTCTATGAAAATATGTATAAGGAAGATTTATATATATACATATATATTAATTATAAAGAGTAGTTAATCATCCATCGAGTTAGATTTTGTTGGATATTTATACTCATGAGTTAAGTCATTATTTGAATGCCAAAATGTGTTTTGAACTAGGCCAAAATGATTATTTAATTCAAATATTGATACCATCTTTTTGTTGAAAGTAATTGGTTGTTTACAGTACCTAAAGTCGAGTCTATTATATTGTTGATTAGTGGAATTATCAGATAACTTTAATGCCGTTTTAGGTAAAGTTGAAGCTGAACATTCCTTTTGAAATTGTCTCGGGTTCGCTTTAATTGTTTCACATGTTTTTAAAAACGAACATTACTTGAATTGTCTTTTCCATTTCTAGATGCTTTAGATATTGTTAACAATGATAGATGAATTATATTGTTGACATTTCATTAGTGTAAGTTTTAAGGCTAAGGATACAGTGCGGTAGTTTACTTTAATTTCTGTTTGGATAATTCCTAATTATAAGTCCCTACATTTAGTTCAGATTCATTTAAGCACTTCATACGGTCGAATCATTTTCATTGTAATGGAAATCGGGATACGATATAGCACATGTCGCATTAGGTATGATAAATCATGTCTTTATGTAAGATACCAAGCGTTAACATTACTTCGCTCATTGCAATCGTGCATTGTTTCCTTATCCTTAATCATAGTAAATAGTTTTTGGGCTTTGCTTATCTCCGATAATGACATACAAGGAGTTTGCATTTGCATACACAGAGACATAATAACGTTACAATACTTCAACAAACTCCCTTTGGCTGCTATTATTATTATCTTTACCGATAATTTTACACAAGTTTTACTATAATTTTACCCGAATTGTACACTTAAATGTAAAATAAATTGATAAGTCGCCTTGAAACGCTCAATTACAAAAATGAGGGCGTTAATGTGTCCTTAGAAAATTGGTTATAATGAATTGATTATTGAGGTACTGTACTGCTAGATATTACCTAGTGTATTTTGTTGATACAGCCAAGATTGTACTCCCTACGTGTCATCACATAAACCGTCAAAATGTTACGCACAAGCTACATTGATACGTCATCAACTTTCACTTGTTAATTTATATGAGTTATGTTAACCTCTTGCCCTTTTATCCGGCAATAAAATGATGTTTTATTGACAAAATTTGCTATCAAAACGTTTGTAACATTATTTTGATAAACGCTATCATCGCAATTATTTTTACATTACAATGCTATTGCATTATTTTTTGTGCATATTTTATTTATATTTCGTTTCTGTATAATCGCGCGAGTTGACGTACGTACCCGTTGAACATTCGCATAATATTAATAAAATTATCGAAACCTGTATTAAGTTGTATGTTTTAACAGTATTTTTAAGGTTTTTATTTGCATTTATATACATAATTATGTACAGTTGGTTCCGTTTCTTTTTTTGTAATGTGCGTGCGTCGCGTCTCTCTTTTTTGAACTAATTCCCGATACTTTGGATTATTTTTAATGTGTTTAAATCTAACCATTTTTTATTTATTAATTTTGAATCATTATTTTTAAAGAATCTCACATTTTTTCAAAAGTATATAAGCTAGCCTATCGTTTTGCGAAACTTCTTTACTTTGTTATCCAACAGACCGAGTTGTTATTGTAACTATTAATTTTGCAGTAATATATAACGAAAGCAATAAACCGAATTGGTTTTAGTTTTTACTCGATGGCAATTACTTTTCTATATTTTTCGTATAATACAGTAATTGTCTATAACACATCTACTGGTGTCATTTTATAATGAATATGATATTCTTGTTTGTTAAATTAACAAATAATTATACATTATAAATAATAATTGTGCCTGTAATGAAAAGAAAGTATGCAATAATAATGACTTTGACTATCAGTAAAATATCAGTTGGTATGTTTAAAAATAAGATTAAATGAAAATAACAATATTTTATCAGTTGCGGCAATAACAATGAAACAAGTAGAAGTGTTATTGGCAATGAAAAGTATCATAAAATTGTATTGTTAAACATGAAACTAATTAACGCTAAGTACAAAGTGCTTTGTATAACTCGTTATGTTACAAAGTTACATACTTCATGTTGTATTTAAACCAGAACCATGAACCACCAAATATAGTTTCCCAATACCTGCATTAGCCTTAAAAATAATGCCTAATGTTTAAACTGAAGAGAATATTTTATAGTTTTATTAACTTATTACAAAATGAAGAATAATAATTATCTACTATACATAGAATGTATAAATAAAATTAGGCGAATATTATGTTAAATAATCGTGTACCATAGTTATGTATAAAATAAAGTTGACTAATATCTGTAAGTTCTGTTATGTAGAGATTTTTTTGTTTGTAATATTGTTACACTACTGCATGGACTTCTCACATGTGGTCCAATTTTTATAATCTAACCAATAAAATATCGATGTGAATGTTCATTTACATTTTGAATAGAATGTACTCTATTTATTAAACTTCTTTTGTTGAAAAGCTATAATCCCATCTCTTTTATCATATCCATATCCCAAACTATCTATGTATGTACTTTTATCTTTAGAGATTTGAAATCATCAACAAGCAAGTCTATTCTGCGTCACTGTGCTAATGTCATTGGATGGAACCCTTTACCATGCAGTGAAATCTTATAGGAACATAAATAACTCTCTAAAAATTGGTACGAGGAAAATTTTAAATAATATAGACAATATTTGTAATGCAAGATAATATATTTTTATTATAACAGGCACGATATAAACAATAACGCGATAAATATTTCCACATTATAACAATAAAATATGATTAATTATTACGTATTACAATACAAAATATATTGGATTTCGATATTGGTTTGAATATTCGAGATTTTTTTTTGATGATAAAATTCTGTTCTATTTCCTTTATTCCCATTTGCCCCCTCTAGGCTTGCCACCGGGGTGGTGGATGCCACTAATTAGGTGGCGTTTACCACCCCGGTGGTCGATGGCACTAAATAGGTGGTGTTCACCACCCCGGTGGTCGATGGCACTTAATTAGTTTCATCTGCCCCCTTCACAGTTATTAGTACGGAGGTTTATTCTCATATTGTATAGGACATTACCAATAAATAAAAAAATAATAAATTAAACAATATATTTTAGTTTCTCTGTTTCTTTATTGGATAAAATCACAGTTTTATTACACTAACATAAGTGATGGACGTAAGATATTTTCACAAAATTGAATCAGTGAAAAATATTTTAATATCATTTTCAATAGCTATAGTCACAAGTTTTAATCACGGAATAATTTACTATTTTGACACCGTTTTTAAAATATTTTGTTTCGTATTAAAATTTCTTTAACATTGACTAACGAAGCGTCTTCTTCAATTTTATTAAAAAAATGCATAATATTTGGATTTTTTTCCCATAGATTTGTTTAGCTTGTTGTGCCAACCTTCCAAAAAATTGTTGGTACGGTGGCGTTGGCCGTACACTGGAACTTCGACCTCTTCAGATTCATAACAGGATATTTTTGTCAACTTTGCTGTCTTATTTCGATGACTATATAATAAAGATTTGATGTTATTGAATTGTTATCTAATTACTAATCTAGTTCAGAAATACAATAAACGTTGTTATAATGACTCGCAATTATTAATTATTTTGCATAGGCTTAGGTACTTATTTTATAAACAGTTGGTAAGACATAACACCAATGTAGAAAGAAAAATAAGTTAAAACAAAATTTTGTTAAAAATTGATGTACAAAATCATAATAAATATTTTTGTTTTGTCATGCGCTCTACTATTATCGTCAAGAGCGTAATACCGAAGTACCTATTTTGTGCATTGCAGTATTTTTCCATAGTTTTCGCTCACATTTACAACAGAAGACGATATGAAGACACAGGAACAATGCAATGTTGTACGACTCCACCCCTATGTGCGAGTGAGACCCCCTTTGTACGAGGGAGAACGCAGTATAGTTACACATTACATTACTTGTCACTCCGTTCGCCTGTTTGTGTTTAATTTTAATGTGTGCGTTTATTTGTTTACCTTCCGGGTTCCTTACTTGTACAATTTGCAATAGATAATCCGAAACTGCTTGGTGCAAATTCAAACATTATTTATACATTGAAATAAAACTGAAACGTCAGAAATGTAAAACAAAATACAACCACGACAAAAATCCGTTTAAGTGTTTTATTTCAATGTGTAGTGTTCGTGTAAATCAAAGATATCATTATTTATACACTAATATGGCAGAACCACAAGCTAGTGGAAGTTCCCCAGAGCTTAATACGATTTTTTATATTAATAAAAATAATGGTAAAGTGCTGTTACGTGCGGGACATCAATATATTATTAAAAAACAATACAAAACCACTGGTCTCGTGATATGGGAGTGCTCAGGCAGAAGAAAAAATAAGTGTCGCGGTGTTTTAAGAATTAAGGTAAGTAGTTTTTTAGTACACTTACTGTCTGTGTCACCACATCCGAATATGTTCCCATATAATTATTTAGCAGATAATTTCAAACAAATTCTGTTTCATTTTTAAATTTATTCAACAGTTAGTAACTGTTCAGATGTTGTGAAACAGGCTCTTAATAAGTTTGTTAATCTAGTTTTAGTGCCAGGGGCCGTAGGCAAAGTAACATTATCGTTGCCGAAGTTAGATACGATAACTAAGTTCAATAAGAATAAGTTTTTTATAAAAAGTTTTTTATATAGCTAGATTTTATTGCATTGTCACGACATATACATATGCCTGCAAAATTTCCAATAAAAGCTTGTAAATAAATGTAAAGGATTGACATGTCAATCTACCACCACATTGTATATTGTACCACTCTAAAGATAGACATATAATATAATTTAAAATCAACCTGACAAAACATGAGAAAACAATATTATTTTGTTAGGTTCAAGCTTAAATTCACTTTATTTTAATAATTTTAAAGTTGACTTTTGAGTGCCTTAAAAAGCTGCGCGAGGATTAATGCAGTCTGTCTGCGGTGATCCTAAGGCAACCGTGTATCGTTGGTGAAACGAACACAATAATACGTAATACCTAATAAATAATGTGTAGAAAGTTAGTGTACTAAAGAATATTCACATATGTGTTTTTCTTTTTATAGGGAGAAAATATTGTCGGTGAGAAGCACCACGACTGTACACCAGATTTCGCAAAAAATGAAAGTGCAATATTAATGCAAAGAATAAAAGAGAAGATAACAGAACCAACCTTTCCCGCCGTGCCATCTACTTACAACAAGGCAATAGCAAAGATGAGTAATTCCGACGTGAGTAATATTATTAAATTTCCTCAATTCAATAACATCAAATCATCATTATATAGGTATCGAAATAAGACAGCAAAATTGACAAAAATATCCTGTTATGAAGCTAAAGATGTCGAAGTCCCAGATAGATACGAAGAATTCTTGTTGGCCGACTACAAACATGAAGGTGTCCGTATAATTATATTCTGCTCCAAAAAATCCAGAGAGTTAATTAAAAAGGTCAAGGATTTCTTTAGTGATGGTACATTTAAAAGTTGCCCATCATGTTTTAAACAGTTGTATGTAATTCATGGAGATTTGGGGAGCGATAGAGACGCTACTAACATCGTGCCGTTGATGTATTGTCTCATGAATAAAATGACATATAAAGCCTACGTCACTCTATTTGAATTAATAAAAACGCAGATTCCTTTTGGTCAATAAACTTCAAAACAGACTTTGAAAATGCTGCGATTAAAGCAATAAAAAAATTATTTCCAAATACAACAATTGCCGGCTGTTATTACCATTATAATAAAAGTATTTGGAAAAAAGCAAAAGAGCTTGGACTGACACAATGCGAAAAAATAAAAAGACGTGAAATAGAACTGAGCGCAGTACTACCATTATTGCCTCGCAATGAACTATTAAATGGATGGAAATATATAACGCGTCACGATATTGAGGACCCTCAGTTACTGAAATTCAGGTCTTATATGGAAAAACAGTGGACCAAATCTGATTCGTTAGAAATTTTGTCAGTGTATGGCCAACGCCACCGTACCAACAATTTTTTGGAAGGTTGGCACAACAAGCTAAACAAAGCTATGGGAAAAAAGAATTCAAATATTATGCATTTTTTAAATATAATTGAAGAAGATGCTTCGTTAGTCAATGTTAAAGAAATTTTAATACGAAACAAAATATTTAAAAAACGGTGTCAAAATTCTATATCCAATGACGAATTCATTCAGGACGCTCAATTAGCGTTATTAGATGGACAATTAACAGTAGGCCACTTTTTGGAAATGGTGCGTACATAAATAAATATAACTTTTCTTGAATTTGTTCTTAGATTAACTTACAACTGTGACATATTATTATTTCTAATTGGGTAGATTATTCTAATTTTAATTATATTGTGATTAAAACTGTGATCTTAGTAGATAATTGAAAACCACTTTTTAAAAATCTTGGTTAGATTTGCAGTGTTACGTTATTACGAAAACACTTACTTATAATTTTTTACGTATAAAAGCTAGTCGATTATTGTAAATGATTCTGTGATTAATTATATTGCAATTAAAACTGTGATCTTAGTAGATAATTGAAAACCACTTTTAAAAATCTTGGTTAGGTTTTCAGTGTTACGTTATTATGAAAACACTTACTTATAATGTTTTACGTATAAAAACTAGTCGATTATTGTAAATGATTCTGTGATTAAAAAGTGTGACTATTGAAAATGATATTAAAATATTTTTCACTGATTCAATTTTGTGAAAATATCTTACGTCCATCACTTATGTTAGTGTAATAAAACTGTGATTTTATCCAATAAAGAAACAGAGAAACTAAAATATATTGTTTAATTTATTATTTTTTTATTTATTGGTAATGTCCTATACAATATGAGAATAAACCTCCGTACTAATAACTGTGAAGGGGGCAGATGAAACTAATTAAGTGCCATCGACCACCGGGGTGGTGAACACCACCTATTTAGTGCCATCGACCACCGGGGTGGTAAACGCCACCTAATTAGTGGCATCCACCACCCCGGTGGCAAGCCTAGAGGGGGCAAATGGGAATAAAGGTTCTATTTTGGTTACTCACTTCAAAAAGTCGAGAGTGAAAATATATTACAAATAGGGCATATTTCACCATCTTCAAGTAAATTCCCGAGTACATACTCACAAGTTTTGTCTTTCTCACTTGATATAAAGTAAGAAAGAGACAAAACTAACTTCACTTGAAGGTCGTGAAATAGACCCTTAATCTGTTGGTGACATTTTCGTGTAAGGTTTACAAAAAGAAGGCACATCTCTGCTATGATAAAGTTAGTTCTATTTTTCTTTAGCTATTGACAATATGTGTAGCCGCTAGTTTGGTTTAAAGGCGACATACAATTCATTTGTTTCGATGGTCACAAGTTCATCTTAAATCTTATTATAAACTATTTAGAATTTGCATAGGAAATTCACATATTTGTGCAAATTTGTTACACACATATAGGCCAGTTACATAAGGGAAAATGGGGCTATTCATCGCATAAGGTCTTGTAATTTTTCACACCTTTTCAGTAGATCTTATTCAATTAAATATAAGTACTTGTCAATATTCTGAGCTGTTTACCTACTACATTTTGTTTTCAATTGATGGTAAGTTTGTAGTCTGTATTAAGTTTTTACTGAGATGATGTAACATGAGGGAGAGTTATAAAAGTATGTCCATACTTTGTTCATTTTTAGGTGGATACATATAAAACACAGTAGCAGCGACAAAAGCGAATAAATTTTTATAATGAACATACATAACACGAAAGCAAACAATTCATTCGTCCTGTCAGGTTCATATTAAAATCCTGCCTTAAGTTCTTCTCTTCTCTAAGACGCAAGAAGGAGAAAAAGAACGCAGGAGAAGCAAACATTGACATTAGTAGTAAGTAAGTAGTAGTTTCATATTCTCACATTTTAGGAATTTTCTAGCGCAAAATTAAATGTCAGCCTGAACAAAATATATCCTATGTAAACAGATTTACAAACGTGTGTGTGCCAAATTACATCCAAATCTCGCGTAATTTAAGTACTTACACATCGAAGCATATCACATTTATAAAAATAGCAGAATTAAAAATATACGTCATTCAATAAAATTCTGTAGGTCATACATCAGTCAAAGAGATACAAAACTGGAATGTTTTCAAATTATTTACACAACTATTTATATTCAAAATATAATAAAATTGAACATTACATAACATAAACTTAACGTTATGTTTGAATTATTAAAGAGAAGACAAAACAGATTAGACTGCAGGACAAAGCATTCTAATGCAACACTCTACACTCACTTTTTCGTCTTCACACGTAACTGATTCAATAATAATGGTAATATAGGCCGCCAAAGCCATTCCAATATTTGAAAGATGCATATGAATTGGCATAAAAGATTTCCCTTCGCAGGAACATTAGAATTCGAATCTTATTCCAACTGCATACGTTTGAGTTTACTTTGGATAAAATTAAAATGCTCTTCCTTGCTGTCCAATGTGTTCTGATCATTAACTCTTAACAAAACAGCGAAAGTTTAAAATACACAACAATAGGCAAGCATTTTAAGTACGATTCAAACAAAACTGAGCGTTAAAATGACGAGCTATTGTTGGAGGAAATTAAACCGTAATGACAGTGAATAAAGTTCATATTACAAGTGTCATTCCATTCAGTCACAGCAATGTAAAATTTAAATGAATTCTATTTTCTCATAGTAAAGTTCAATTTTGTTTATCCATTATAATACTCAATTTGGTTCGAATCATACTTTACTTTTTATTTACTAGACACGCCAATTTCGTTGTATTAGAATAGAGGACTTCTGGCATATTGGGTGTTAAATACTGTCATATTCTTCATAATAAAAACCAGTTGTGGAAGACGGCTCCAATAAATCTTGTTGAGGGTTCGGCTTTTTCTCGCTTTTAGACTTTTTGTGCTTATGTTTCTTCTCTTTACGCTCCGACTTTTCATAGTCACCCCTGTCTTTGTCTTTGGATTTCTTTTTTGATTTCTTCTTTTCTGTCTGTAAACGGAAATATGAATATTTGAGTAATTAAGTCGCTAATGTCTGTGAGATTTTGGTGTATTATCGCACATTATTGGCGCGTATTTAGTTTGTACATAAACGTAAAGTCCATTTACTACCTATTTACTTTGATTTGTCTAACTAGGGAATAGCACATATAAAAGATGAAAATAGTATCTTACCTTTTCTGGTTCCTTTACTATATTATCTGGATCTTCACCTCCTAAACAAATAACAAATAAAATAAATTAATTATACTTTGAAAAAGACTATAAAATAAATTGACATACTTATATAAAAATCTAATACCTTCTGGTGATCTTCTGGCACTAGAATCTCCCGCCCAAACTGGGTAATCACTATCCATAGACAATTTCCTGCAGAGTCTCCTTTCAAATATAGGACTACTGTTATCCAAACTTGTTGTTGGTTCTTCAACTTTATTATTATTTATTGATGTTCTACTCATTAGTATATCTATTTTATCTATATTGTCTGTGGAAGGCCTCCTAAAGTTGTGGTCTGTGGGTTTGAAGACCTCTAGAGTAGAAGAGGTTGCCGCGTCAATATCTATGTCCAAATCATCTTGGTCAACTACCATTTTTGGATTCGTCGGATTTTCGTCATCACTGTAAGATTAATAAAAATATTATTATTGAACGAAATTATAATATAGATATTTTATTTCTCGCTGTCGAAAGCGCATCTCACTCCTCTCATTTGCTTGAAACTAGTCGAGGGATTCGACTAAAATCGGTACACAAACACATAAGCCGCAAAAATAACTGTTTTTCTAAGTATTGAAAATTAAGAGTAACGAAGTAAGAAATACCTTTCGCTATCATAATTAACGTCTTGGCTGACATTAGACAGAGGCGTCAGGTCGTCCAGGAAACTGCTATCTAGTGTACCGGCGTAGAACTCGTCCAAAGCTCCCGAAGACGCCGATACGTTATTACCGGATGGTGTGTTCGTACCACTGAGAAAATACTAAACATTATAAAGTAGTATGTAGGGACTCCTTACAATATCGGGATTAAAGATGGCCCATGTTCTTCCCTAGGATGCATGCTTATCTCTTAGCAAAATTTGTTTGAACACGTCAATTTGAAGATATAATTTAATATTGAGGAAGGGCACAGCTTAAAGATAATACAAAGTATTATTATTAAGATTATTACTTACCTATCTGGTTGAGGCAATCGAGGTGGTGTCATTTCCATGCTCACTTTGTGTTTTGGATTTAGTAATTCATGGCTAACGAATTGGTTTTGTTTGATCTTCGGCGAAGGCGGCTCGGGTGTGAATGTTGGATTCAAAGATTGCGCCAACTGAAAATCAATAAAGATTTATTATTATGTAACTAGTTTTTATTAAAAGTATAGATTTATACTAAAATTATGGAGGACTTGATGGATGGTCCTTAAGTAGTGTGGTGGCGGTGGCTACTTTTTGGAAAGACAAAATATGAGAAGCGAATGAAGTGTGGATACGATGAATGGATGAATATTATAAAGCTGAAGCGTTTATTTATAGTTGAACGCGCTAATCAATCTCAGAGAGTCCAAATTGTATGATTCTTTTAGTATCAGGAGAGCCCATTTATCGAGGATAGCTATGGGCTACAAAACATTACACGATGATTAATAGGAGCGCAGCAAACAGGGATTAAACGGAAGCGTACAGCTAGTATATAATATATATAGCTAAATACTCACAAGTGGATTAACATTAGGAGGTATAATAGGTTTCCCCGCGCCAAGTACGATACTGGGCGAGCGGTCGTTGTTAGGTCGAGGCTCCGGTGGAACTGCGCTTTGTTTCCTTTTATTTGCCAATCGGTCCAAGAACAAGTTGTATTGAGATTCTTCAGAGTTCTGAAAGCAATATGGACTAGTATAGAATAGTTATAATAAATTGAAGAGAGATCAGATATATCTTTCTTAGGCATCTTACTGCAGCATGCATAAAGGACCCAAACTGCAGGTTTAATTGCATAAAACTGTGATAACTAGTACTGAGTACTACACAATTAAATAGAGTTTAAATAACTGTCTCACAATCTTATTAAATATTATAAATAAGTACCTGAAAATCATCAAGATCCTTCTCAATTTCCTCCATATCCTTCTGGTTCCTTTGCAACTGTTCAAGTAGACTTGTCTTCTGCAGTCTCAGGAATGGTACACTCAAGAACTTATGTAGCAGACGAAGACCAAAGCCGTTACGCATCGATGATTCTGCATATCGAACTGGTGCTGTTCTGATCAATTTAATGAAGGGTAAGATGTAAAATAATGATTTAATACTCAGACATACATATATTATGAAATGTTTATAGTCTATACTTTATTTTTTTTAATTTAAAATACTGGCTGGCTAAAAGGTTTGTGAGGCAATTAATGTATCCCATTATCAATAAAAAATAGACTAGATCAGATTTTCCTCATTACTATGGAAACCTTAGAATTAGTTTTAAATGTAATAATAATCTTGGTCTTAACAATTTTTTTCTAAAATATTTTTTTAACTTAGTTATATAAGTTAAAAAAAGTTCTATTAAATACTTGCCTATTCAATTTAGCTTGATGTAACGCTGATTCAATATGATGCATATGCACCTGCCTATGGTGTTGCATGTCACAGTGGTTACCAAGAACTACTACTGGTAAGTCGGCCGGAACCTGAGAGAGTTCCTTTACTACATATTCAAATGTCCTGGAAATATTATTAATTTAGTAGGTATTATTTAAGAATTTTTGAAGTTTTTACAATATAATATATAATATAATATTATAGATTTTAGACCTAATTGAAAGTCTGATAGAGGACCATGGAATAAAGTGACTTTGGTGTGAAGAGGATTATTATCAACTTAGCCTAAGAGACTGATAGAGAGTTTGCTTCACACCAAGGTTTAATAGGAATATCAAAGTATTTTATAACAGATGAAATATTGAATATAGATCTTATTGATATTTTAATCCTTACCATGGTTTAGTAATATCAAGCATCAGTATAACTCCGCTGGCATTTTTGTATACATCCAAGAATGTAGCATCAAGAACAGGGGTTTCAAATGCATCATCTGGAGCTGAAGCTGCAGATTGATTCTCTAATTTCAAACCTAGTGGTGGCTTCTTTTTAGTTCGGCCTTTGTCAACCACTTCCCATACCTCAACCTGTTTACATAAAATAAAAAAACTTAAAACAAGTTTAGAAAATCATATTCATAAACAGCCAGTTACAATGTTCCTCCTTTCAATGCCAGTCAACTTATTATTATGTATTTAAACTAGATTTACACCATGAATAAATAACAGAAAAGATAACATCAGAATTTATAATACTAGTAGGTACATAATATGTTGATGTCCATATTAATATTATAATTTTATTTATCTTTTATTACCTGGGTTAAGCATATCAGAAACCAAGCATATATTTATACATACCTAGATAAAGATAAGTATATACATGAAAGTGTAAGTTAACAAACAACCTTTACTATGTAGTCTGTATGCTTGTAGGTCCAGTGTATAGGGGCCACTTGTATTTGATCTGTTGGCACATACTCTTCAATGAAGGGCCCGCCTTGCAATCGCTGGAGAAGGCATGATTTACCAACATTTCTGTCTCCTTTGATCAATATTTTCACTGGAAAATTCAAGTTTTATTTCACTACTTCAGGATATACAAAACTTTTAATTTTCAGAGTGTAAATATATGTAAAACTTACTGTTAAAATGAACTCCTTTAGAAAACTTCTTTTGTAAAGATGATGACATTGGCATGGGTGCCGGGCAGCGATCATCACCACTACGTGTTAACTTTTTTAGAGCCGAAAACATCGTTGCTCCTTGATGTTTAGTCCGATTATTCGAATAAATAAATCACAATTTATTATTATGTTTTTATGGGACTATAATACTTAAAACGTTCATATAAATAGCACTTCTGAAGGGTCGTCAATTGTAACAATTAAAACTATTTAAGTACATTCTCTTTATACCAGTTTTAGGCACGAGAGAAAATAATTATAAATTCAGAAATTAAATTCCAATAATTTGACAGACAGACAGCAAGCAAGCAGAATAGAGCAGTATTGTGAGTGTCGAGTGATTATAAATTATTCTCTTTGGTTGGATTGGAATAGAGAAAAGAAGGACAAGGGAAGGGAAGGGAGGGCAGAGGGGGGAAAGAAAGGTTGCCAGTATGGTCAAACGATTATTGTAAAGACGCGTAGACAGATTTAGACAATAAATTCATTATTGATTCCTTTCTATACCTATAAATAAAAGCTAAGCTCTTTACTATATTATGTTAACTTCTTCACTTTACAAAAATCTAACACTGCAAGCCCCATATACTTATACCTAAGTTTTTTTTTGTATATTAACGACATGGAGATAACGGAAGTCCTCACATAACCACCGGGATCTCTTTTCCCTTCAATTCCCGGTGCTGAGAGACGGCAATATCATTTTAAAACGTAATTTGTGCAAAATAGTTCTTTCTCTCAGCCCCAAATATTAATCTGACACTGATCGGTGGTTTTTTTTTCTCCTGGCACCGCGCTATTTGCGTATTGCCATTTAAATCGGCGATTCTTTGTATGTGTCGTGGCCATATCGTAAATTTGCCCATTTCATGATATGGTTGATAATTTAATGAAGTGGTTGCATTTCATGAAATGTCTCAGTGTCTATTGGCCATATCATGATGTGTTTAGGGCAGATCAATGATAAAATATCGTTTCTCGATATGGTCAACTAAACGCGCTGCTACTTCATGAAATGGCCAAGATCATTTTGATCATATTGTTAAATAGTTTCATTAATTACCGGAAGAGGCGCTGCAAGCGCTAGGTTAATGCGCAAGATGGCCGATGACGAAAATATTGTTGCCCGCAGTAATTAATTTATTATTAAATGATAAGGAATATGAGAACAAAAGACTTTATGACGATAAGGTGGATCGAGTTGGTTAGGTTAAGTTAGAACTGTGACCCCACGCAGCGCGAGGCGAGCGAGCGAAGCGAATTTTACGATCTGACCAAACGATAACAATTTAATGATCTGATCAAATTAAGTTAGCCATATCATGAAATGCGACCACTTATGAAATTATCGATCATTTCATGAAATGGGCAAAGATATGGCCACGACATATGTACGGGATGTAATCTACGCTATCAACCGCGTGTCCATTTTATGTAGTGTCAGTGTCTACAACTGCTACTCTAAGGAAGTCTTAGGAGTATAGAGCATATCGATAAAAACTTGCTCTTAAGTATATAAATAAGAACTTATCCTACTAATATTATATATGCGAAAGTTTCTGTTTGGATGTTTGTGAGTTTGGATGTTTGTTCCACTTTCACGCAAAAACTACTGTATCGATTTTGATTAAATTTGGTACAGGTGTTCCTTATAACTAGGAAAAACACATAGGATACTTTTTATCCCGAAATTCTCATGGGGTTGTGTATAAGTAATCGTATGTTTTATTGTAACTTCTTGTAGTCACAAATCCTATTAATAGATGGCGCTGTTACTTAATTTTTTAACACACGATGGTGAATTGTGCCGAGATTGTATGATACTACGAGCTACGCAATCTCACGGGAGCGGGTACTACGCGGGTAAAACCGCGGGGCGCTGCTAGTTAATAATAAAACATATTTTATGATTAAATTATATGCTTTATTGAAGACGGAAATAAGTACTTATATATTTTTAATGAAGTATATTATATATAACCCTTAACTGGAGTCGGGGGTATTTTTTGACCCCACTGATTTGGTTGTTGTTAAAAAACTTTTTTGTATAAGGCCTTAGAATATTGCGCTTTTATGTAATCTCATAGGGTCGGGTGGAGCGTCGGATCACGAACTTTCGTCACTCTAACATTTCTAGAAGCTGAGGTACGTAATAAGTATTTTATATTTTTACTTAATAAGAGCTACTTAAGTTGATACTGCAAAATTATTCTTAAAAAAATTGCGTAATTTTGATTTCCTTATAAATTCTATAATATGATAACATTCAAAATTTAATAAACGAATAGTAGGTAAGTTGAAAATTAATAAATAAAATATAATAACTAAAAATAATACACGGTTTTAACTTCATTGAACGAAAACTGTGTTGGGTCATTTTTTACCCCCGACTCCAGTTGTGTTGCCTAAAATTGGCGACACCATTTAAGAGTGAGTGATCTTCCAAAAAAAAAAAAAAAACACCGTGATACCCGTATTTTTTCCAAACGACGTATCTAACTATTCTATTCAACAGTGATAATAAATCCAAGCACATCTTTATTTTTCTCACTTATACTAGACAACACTTCTAAAGATTCAGTATCTAGCAATCTGTTCTGCAATCTAGCTCTGCTCTTTAAATCATTTATTATATTCAATAATTTAGCATTTTTTTTTAAAAGTCTGAGTTTACTTTCTCTTAACCTTTTTATGATTCTTAGACGCCGCGAAGCCGCTGTCCGAGCTTTTGATAAAGATATCAAAACATTCATTGCTTGCTGAGGAGTTATAGGAAGATCTTCTGTCGTAACACCACTATCTTCTATTCTTTTTCGTTGCCTTGGTGTCAGTTCCAGGTTTTCGTTTTTCTGTTTCCTTTTTTTGGCCACTGACGGCTGATAATAACTGGGATATCCCTCAAAAATTACCGGTATAGCATCTGATTTCAGTTTCCTGACTGCCAACCCAGCCACATAGCTGGATTTCGCAAAATGTTTTGAACATAACCTGGAGTATTTATTCGGCTCCCAATTTTCACGCCTCACAGCCTTTATCCACTGATTCCTGATCTCCGGACATTTTGGAAACCTGTAATAAAATGATATTTATAGTAATACTAGCAGTGCCCCGCGGTTTCACCCGCGTAGTTCCCGTTCCCGTGGGAATTTCGGGATAAAACATAGCCTATGTTCTTTTCCGGATCATAAGCTACCTCTGTTCCAAATTTCAAGTCAATCATAACAAAAGTTATAAAATTTTCTACAAAATACAGTATAAACGTATACATAAATAAATAAACAAACAAATAAATAAATCTATTCCTATAAATAAATAATAGTAGGCGTACTGCGTGATCGACTCTACTGTGGCTTTACTGAGTCGCTGGGTCGTCGACCGGACCACGCGCGTCACGGATTTGCGCGCGTTATCTGTGTTGTAAATAAATACGCTACACGCAGCTAGCGCTGGGGCTGAGGTAGCTTAAAATACCTTAAGTTGTGGAAGTGCCTGGCCTCAAGCGAGAGGAGGACAAACGAGAGTGCGTTCCGCATCCTTGTCAATAAGCAATTGGCGATAGGGAGCATTTGGTGGTGAGGCAATGAAGCCCGGGGTGCGTAATGTGTGTAGTGTAATGTAGTAGGTGAGACGCCTACATCAATATGATTTTCAAAGTATCCTACTATAATACCTATTATAAATGCGAAAGTTTGTATGTTTGTGAGTTTGGATGTTTGTTCCACTTTCACGCAAAAACGGCTGAACGGATTCAATTGAAATTTGGTACAGGTACTTTATCTATAGGCTACCTTTTATCCCGAAAATCGATAAAATACTGTAGGAATATCAAAAAAATAATTTCATTCTACAAAATATTTCTATAACCAGTTACTAGATGGTGCTAGTCTACCGAAAGTTTTTAAATACATAAAAAGGTTTCACACGATCAAAGACTATAGGAGAAAAAATGTATTTTTTGTAATTTATTTGTATTTGTTATGTAACAATAATGTTAAGTAAATTAAATCCCACCAAAAACATTCTGTAAAAAACTAGCCAAGTCTCGATGGAGCTGCTTGTTTATCTCTAAAAAGTAATGAAATCTAGACAAAGTCGTGCCAAGTGTAAGGTTCCTTACTGCGATTTCTTTATTATTATAGTTAATGTTGTGTGACTTGGCCGTTGAAGGATACACTGTACACAAGTACACAACTGTACGTACACAAGGGTACAAAACTAGGTGCTCCATGACACTATTGCACCAATCTGTCGCCAGAAACCATTACCCATTGACAATAGAAAATTGCCACTTGAAAAACGTTGATTCAATATCCAGTCAATTGTAGGCTTGATAAAGCTGCGTATTTTAATAATGTTACAACATTACGTGTAAACAAAATTGACTTGTGCCCACTACTAACGTTTTAAACAATGTTCAACGGCCAAGTCACACAACATTAACTATAATAATAAAGAAATCGCAGTAAGGAACCTTACACTTGGCACGACTTTGTCTAGATTTCATTACTTTTTAGAGATAAACAAGCAGCTCCATCGAGACTTGGCTAGTTTTTTACAGAATGTTTTTGGTGGGATTTCATTTATTTTTGTTGAAACTTGTTTATATTGTTTTTTTTTATTAGATTTTCTTATTTGACACATTTTTTTCTTTTTAGGAGTAGTATTTTATTACTAAGCGCCCCGCAATTTCACCCGCGTAGTTCCCGTTCACGTTTCCGTGGGAATTTCGGGATAAAAAGTATCCTATGTGCTTCTCCTGGTTCTAAGCTACCTCCCCACCAATTTTCAGCCAAATCAATTCAGCCGTTCTTGAGCTATAAATTCCCGTTCCCAATCCCGTGGGAACTTCGGGATTCAAAGTATTCTATGTTCTTCTCAAGGTTTTAAGCTACCTCCCCACCAATTTTCAGCCAAATCAGTTGAGCCGTTCTTGACTTGTAAATTCCCGTTCCCAATCCCGTGGGAATTTCGGGATTATACGTATCCTACGTCCTTTTCCTGGTTCTAAGCTACCACCTTACCAATTTTCAGCCAAATCAGTTGAGCCGTTCTAGAGTTATAAATTCCCGTTCCCAATCCCGTGGGAATTTCGGGATTAAAGGTATCCTACGTCCTTTTCCTGGTTCTAAGCTACCACCCCACCAATTTTCAGCTAAATCAATTTAGCCGTTCTTGATTTTTAAATTCCCGTTCCCAATCCCGTGGGAATTTCGGGATTAAAGGTATCCTTTGTCCTTTTCCTGGTTCTAAGCTACCTCCCCACCAATTTCCAGCCAAATCAGTTCAGCCGTTCTTGAGTTACAATTCCTGTTCCCGTTCCTGTATAATTCCCGTTCCCGTTCGATTATCCTAGTTTTTATAGTTTTCCCTTTATGTAGCCATTAAACCCTACCTCTGTACCAAATTTCAGCTCTCTAGGTTTATGGGAAGTACTAGTTCTATTTTGATGATCATGAGTGAGTGAGTGAGTGAGTGAGTGAGTGAGTGAGTGAGTGAGTGTCTGTCATAAATACGAAACTTTGCATTCGCTTAACTTCGGAACTAAATGACCTACAGACTTGAAATTTTATTTTAAGTATGTGATTGTATAGCTTACTGGATGACGAAAATTTCAGCTTTCTGGGCTTATCCAGAGGTCCTCTAATAGGGGCCTGAAAATGCGGCGAAAGGGTTCCTGTAAAGGATGGTACGGCAGTGTTTGCTTCGCGCTCGACTTGGCGGGGGGCACTGCCGTGCCCCCAGATTTTGGTTTCCTAAATAATAAATCATTTTCACGATGGTTGTTGCCCTATCCCTACTAGATGGCGATAGCTGTCTCATTGTGGAATTTAAATGAAAAATTTCATGTCAGCTACGACGGGTAAAAACTATAGACCATATTTTATTTTATCCCAGTATGCCCACGGGAAAGAGAACTACGCGGGTGAAACCGCGCGGCTCTGCTAGTCGACCATATTTATCGACACAGTTGTTGTACATCCCAACTGCTTGGTATAAAACAATACTGTCAACTTTTTACCACCGGTTGGAAGTGATATGATAAAAAGTGTTTATTCTAACAAGAGAAATGGATATTTTGCTTTAGAATGGGTTATTTCAGATAAAAAATGCCCACAAAGACTAACATGTGAAAAGATATTTCTGGATTCTTTAATCCTCTTATAGTTGTTCTGGATTTGCAAAACACGGCACAACACGACATAGTTTTAGTATCTCACGATCACTCAAGATTTTTAGGCTTTACGATGATAATGATTTTATAAAACAATTTTATTTTCAAGTAAGTATGCAATGTTGTGGCAGGCAAACATGTGCAAAATTGGTGTTGGCGCAGCTAAGACGATCCGTGTAAGTAATAGAAAGAGAAGCTCGATAATGTCATATAATGTTGACAGATGAACGTCAGCTGTATGGCGGCTTCTTCAGAGACCAGAGAGAATCTTGGTCGTGATCCTTATTCTATGGCTGACACTGACATTTGACTCAAAAGATTTAGAAGCCAGTGTGAGTGTTGAAAAAAGCTGTCAGCAGAACAAGACCATGGAATAGGTAAATAATTGTTACTCCTTGAAAGTTGGGCATATCATCATCATCATTGGCCTATACATCTACATAAGATGATTTAGGTGGCGTCAGGTGATTGAACAATTCGTGATAGAACATTTCTAACGCTAAAACATGGGCGGGCGCCACGAACCGCGAGGGGACACCCATCGCGTGCGCATCTCATTTAGCGCTGCTATTATAATTTTTAATCTCGAGTGTGTGCAGTTGTTTCGAGTAGATTACCATGGATTATTTGAAACAACGTCTACTGCCTGAAAAACCCGTCGCATGCGCCTGCGCTGCTCATACTATTTTCCAATATACACACGAGAGGCGTGCCCTGTTTTTTTCCATTTTATGAATTTAATGAACCTAGATAACCCCTAATAAGATTGCCTTTTCCAGTAAATAAAAAATTATACAAAATCCTTAATGGGCAAGATGACAGATTTTGAAAAAGTGTTCTAAAATATTCTTAATTATCTACTATTTCCCAAAAATATATTATTTCTTCAATAAACAAAGGTATTACTGAATAAAATGCAATTTTAAAGAGAAAAAAATAAATTAGCGCCAAAACGCGGTCACGGTATCATGGCGTCTGCTGTGACGTCAGACCTCAGTAAACATCTTGTAAACAGAGTGCTATAGCAACAAATCTTTTCGTAAATATTAATTAAATATGAATTCCAAAGTATACAAGTGGTGTGCGGTCCCTCAGTGCACTAATACGTCACTAAAAACCCCTGAGAAAGTGTTTATTTACTTGCCAAACGACAAAACGATGCGTTATAAGTGGCTTACTCTTGCACGGAGAGATCCAAAGGCCATTAGTCTAAACACTTCTGTTTATTTCTGTGAAGATCACTTTGACGTAAGTTATAATTTAATTCATATATTCTATGGTGTGGACTTTGTTTTTCTACTTTATGACATGTTACATTAAATTTCAGAAGTAAATCTAACCTCAAAATTAATAGAACTTGTTGAATCCTCTCTATGTTCACCACTGTACTAATGAGTTCTTTATTCATTTTCCAGTTGCCAAATGATATGGAAAATTACATGGAATATCATATAATGGGTTCCGTGTCGAAAGTTCGCATGAAACCAGGATGTATACCCACAAAATTTGAATGCCAAGCAGATAGGAGAAAACGAGCATCTGATACCAGAGAACGACCATATTCTTTAAAAAAACAAAGACAGGAATTAATTCAAGAATCATTAAAAGATCTGGAAGAGAAATGTACTTTAAAAAAGCCCTTAGAGCTTGAAGAGACATCATTTGGAAGTTCAGGTACCTATCTATTCTCTATTATTTATTATAAAGATAAAAGATAGCCGAGTAAACTAATTAAAAACAATCTTGAGGAAAGTTATGCTATACCTAAGAAACAGCCTCTGTATTGCTACTGTCTGAGCCGAGCTTAAAAAAGTATAGTTATATGTTACAGTTTAAGATTATATTAAATGACTAATATATTACATAGCATGTGTATTTAACTTCTCATTATTTAAGGATTTATTATTACTTGATACTTAGTTATTTTTCATATCTATAATATGTACTGTACAAGTACTTGAGTTTTAATATTGGGTACTTAATATGGTTGTTTTTCAGCTGTGCATGGAGGTGTCGAAAGTATTACACAGGAAGAAAATAAGACTGCAAATAAATCAATCCAAGTTTGCATGACACACAAATTTAGAAGCAAAGCCATTCAAACTGAAGTTAAAATTGTAAACCAGATGACATCACCATTGAAACCGGATTGCCAAACTGTCTCTACATCACCGTTTAAGATAACAAGATGCATTTCCAAAATTAAACCAACCACATCAAACATAAGTTCAAGAAAAATATTGGTAGCCGAAGACCAATCGGATAGTGATATTTCGTATACACCATCTTTAACGCATGGAGGATCATCACCATCTATATCTGTTCAAACAAAATCAACTTCAGATTGCAGTGAGTTGGTACAAGATGATAAACAGAAAGAGACAACTCAAATGCTACAGTGTACATTACTTAAAATTTACAGAAATCCTCGCTCTTATATAGGTGTACCTAAAGACTGTTATTATTTAATTGGATTAATCGAAGAAAACATGAATATTCCTCCAAGTCATTTACTCATGTGTTTAAAAAAGATTAGATTAAATAACTCGTTCAAAGAGCTTGCTGATGATTTTGCCATGACACCAACATATGCTAGTAAGATATTTCTTAAAAATATTCCTTTGTTGGCTAGTGTTTTGCGTCCTTTCCTTGTAAAATTAGATAATTATAATATAAAAAACAATTTACCAATGGCATTTAGACATAAGTATAATCATGTAAGTTGCATTATTGACTGTTTAGAAATAGAAATACAAAAGCCTTCAAAAGCTTTAAACCAATCCCTCTCCTGGTCTGAATACAAAAAAGCTAATACTGTCAAATATCTTGTCTCTTGCACACCAAATGGCTTAGTAAATTATATATCACCTGGGTATGGAGGAAGAATAACGGACACATGTTTGGTAGAATCATGTGATTTTATTACATCTTTGCAACCAGGCATGTGCATTATGGCAGATAGAGGTTTTAAGCATGTCGAATCATATTTATTGAAACATGGAGTAAAATTAGTGCGACCTCCAAGTGTTGCAACAGGGGCTAAGCTTTCAAAGACTGAGGTTAGGGAAACTAAACAAATTGCTAGCCTACGGATACACATAGAGAGAGTGATTCGTCGCTTGAGAGAGTTTAGTATACTGAAACCACATGCATGTGTGAATAATAATCTTGTTAAAGTACTTGATGATATAATAACCATTGCCTGTGGTTTGATAAATTTACAGGATTCTTTAATTAAATAGGTAACCTATGTTGGAGTGATGTACTGGAATGGTTATATGTAGTAGTACCTTTATTATGCAATAACATGATTTAATTAGGAATAAATAAAAGTACAAAATTAACTTTGTTTGTTTTATTTACATATTATAACTAAATAACACTTTGGTACAATAATGGGTACACATTATCCTTCCATGCACTGACTAAAGTTAAAGTTAATTCTGTAACATATTTGTCATCATAATTCACACTCATTATATTTACATTTTTATTCTTACTGTAATTGCAATCAGCAACACAGAAGTAGCCTTTGTGGAGACCTGTCAAATACATTTGTAACTGCATCTGTGCATAATACTTTTTTGTTGGTTTCCCATTGATTTCATAATTTTTGTAAGTCTTATCACTTACTGGACACTTAATTTCTATGATACTGTCTTTACAGACCCCATCTGGTGATCCCGCTATCATGGGATAATTTTTACTAATAAATAGGCCACATTTCTTAATTGATTTCCTCAGACTGCCAGCGACAGTTTCCCTCACTTCATCCTCCAACAGTCTTCCACGTTTCATGGCCTGTGTGTCTGGAATTCGTCCACCCATTATTAAAGCGATGAGAGTTCCATCACTCGTTTTGCACCGACTAAATTCGTATGCTCGTGAAGCTGTCACCCTGCCGTATCTTAGTTCATGCCAAAGACCACTTTGATGTTGTTCTCTTGTTTTTTCCTCAACCAATTTAACATCTACATCAGTAAACAAAAGTTTCTCCAAGAAAGTGTCACAGGATTTTTCCTTATATTTAAATACTAATTTGTGCATGGAGAATGTATTGACTGTATCAGGCACATAATCTCCCTGAAATTTAATTAATTCGCAGTTGTGAAGTTGCCTTTTCTTTCCTTCCATAATAAATTTCTCAAATACTACAGTATTTGATGGCAAACTAGGCTTAGCATTAGATAAATCTTTTGCTGATATATATTTTATGGTCGTTCCAACCCTCGATAGCTTAGACTTCTTCCAGTAGCATTCCACTGATGTAACGGATGGTTCTTCACTCCTGCGATGGACCCACATAAGAAAAGCTACAGCATGTTTGCAGCCTCCTTGCGATGCAACACAATCATGGCATTCCACTGATACAACAGTTTCATTGACTACATCAACTATTAATGTTACTCCATATAACTTTCCATGGACCTTGTGTTCGGGGCAGATTTTTGACTTCACTACACATAGATTGCCATCGCGTTTTAACTGAACGTAGCTTACGGCGTCATCACCATACGATGGCCTGGAGGATCTATAGCAAAGAAATCGACTTGTAAGTATACCGTTAATACTAAAACACATTTTTTTCATAACAAAAACATAACCTCAAACACTAAGCATATCAAGTGGTATAATTCCATATTCTTAAACATAGCTCCAAAATTTTTACACATTGAATAAAGTACTATTTTACTTACACTGTAGTTTTCACATTTCTGAATTCTGCTGAACAGAAGTCTTTGTTTGATGCCAGGAACTCTCCCAGCATTAACAAATCCACTCGGGGCAAATTAGAACTGTTTGCCTTAGTAAATCCTTGTTCCATGGCTTAATTAATTATTAAACTAAGCAACAGATTGATATTATATTTATAATAATATTTATAATCAGATAAATACAATACAGAAACTCAGAGATAGTCGAAATTCGTATGAAAATTCAGTGACAGTGGCAGTATTTACTGAGGACTGACGTCACGCAATCTGATTGGTGTTTTAAAAATCATGGCGGATTATAGAATTTCGTAATTTTATTTTCTAATTTAAAATAATAATCTCGTCTTATAAATAAAAATGATATTTTTTTCCATGATATGTATACTATAATTTACTTGATAGACATAATATTTTAATGATTCTTGCTTACTGTCATCATCCCCATTATATTCATCATCATATATTAAATCCTTATATTGTAAATGCGAAATAAAAATGCATAGAATTACTTATTCCTCTTCTTCTTTGCATATTGACTCAAATTTTTGAGGACCAAAACTCGGCCACCGATATAGTGCTATCAGTGGCCTTGTAATGGTCCTCGCGTGTGCAGGTGTAGGGACACGCATGGCAAGTTACAAGATGGGCCATTGTTTGGGAAGAAATGCCACACAGACATGCATTCAATTACTCATTTACTAAGTTTTGTTTAACATTCAACAAATATAGAAAATAAATTATTCAATATGTATTATCCTAGTGACACCAGAGATTAGTCAATCCCACTTAGATTTTTTCTTTTCAAAAATTTCCTTTCCGTCTTGGTCAACTGCTGAATAATATCCTAAGGCTTCGTATTTCTTTCTCATATATGCTATATAACCAAGTGTAATCCCAAAGCAAGCAAGGCCAATACTCATTATTACTATGTTCTGAAAAAAAAAAAAAATCATAACATAACATAATCATTCACTACATCATCTCATTATAGTAACTGACCCCTAATTAAGCTCTAAGCTTGTATCTAGGGTATCAGAAACTGCAAAACAAATTGTGAATTATTAAAAGAGGTAGTTATAACCGCAAAGAAGAAAGATTAGAGTAGGTACGTAATTAATTAAATAAAAATTTTGCCCACCAATAAGGCAAAATAGGTTATAAGTAGATAATGTAAAGTTTAATTAATATGTTTAGGACATGACTAAAAAAGTAAACTGTAAACTTAATGCTTTATTACTACTTTTTTTACCGATTTTGTATAAAATAAAACAGAAATTAATACAGTTTATGAACTTACAGGCTTTGCATACAATTCAAAATTGACCACTCTGAATGCTGTAGATGATCTTAAGGACCTAAGTCCATCTCCTGGCTTCTCTTTGTTATTAGTAGACATTTTCGTAGTTTATATTACATAATTTTATTAAATCTGCGATCAATCACTATAGTAAATATCTTACATATAATATTTTTTATTATTTGGCTTTGGTTGGTTGGTAGCCTGACATTTCTGACTTTTTGAAGTTATTTGTCTTGTCATTACGACATTATTTTATTTGATGACAAATGGCACTCACAAATACTTATTTCCATCATGCCTTCATGAGCTTTAAAATTCCATGGCTGTCGCAACGTGGGCCATAGACAACACCAAGCCATTCTATAAAGAAAAAAAATTTTGTCACTCTATGGACAAGCTAAATGACAGAAAGATCTGTCTGTCTGTGCATGGAATTTTGTCATAATTTTGTCAAAAATCTCGAAAAGTTAGTTTTGTTTGATTTTGTTTTCTGATATTGGGCGATTTTATTTAATGGAGTGTTTATTAAAATCATTTTTTTTTCATTTTAAAGCAATTATAGTGTCTACTTGAACAACAATGGAGTCTGAATCTGGTCTACACGCTGATGTTCCTGATGGCGCGGAAGTATCCCCATTAGCCGAAAATCAGGCCTCAGATAATATTGAAGAGCTCTCTGCAAATAATGTTACGAGTCACGACGATGAGGACGAAGCTGATGTTGCTGCTGCTGCCGCTGCAGAAGAATCAGGCATAGGTATTGTATAATGAGTGTAAATGTACACTAATCACGACGCCCGGATCTAATATTTGACTTTCAAACAGAATAAATTAACAGAGAATAACTTAAAATATTAGTATCTAAAACATTATTCCAATAATTTCGTCTACAAATTACACATATATCTTAAACATCCGAGTGAAAAGATAAACAGCCGGGAATCGAATCCCAGCCCTATTCCATCCCAGGTGACGTGGTTACCGCCTGGCCTGGGTAGTAGCCGCCAATGTAACAGCTTCTAATTTAGTTAAAGGTTTTAAGTGTTTTCTTGAATGGTTTGTGTATCTATTACATTTCTTATTTAAAATTGCATGATCGGTTTCAAGTTCAAGTTTCAAGGTTTGCAAGTTTTTGAATTAGTAGAGTATTAGTAAGCAGAGTATTAGTAAGCACTACAGCACGGCATACAGTGTTGTATTGTACACCTGCATGTTAGCGTGTCAATCACAGTAGATAAAACTTATAAATTAATATAGTGGCGTTTGGAGATCCTACGAGTAGCAGCGATGCATTGAATGCCGAGCTTGGTGAACACCAGCCTGAGATTGAAACTGAAGTACCACACCTTTTTGAGCAAGGTAATGCAAGTTAGTTGTAATTGATTAATTGACACAATGTATATAAATTCTGTTATTAGAACCTTGATCCAATATATAGAGCTTTATTTTTAGTTTTACTTATTGCATGTTTTGTTAATTTTATTGGGAATGTTGTTAGTTTTTGAACATTTTTATTTGGTGCAGCTTTTGTGTTACATATAATGATGATGGTTTCATAACTGATTTTGCCCTCAGCGATTGTTTTTCAATATTTATGTCAATATATGAGTATTAGTAATTCAGAATTATTTTACTTATGAAGATGACCATGCAACATTTTTTTATGTTTATAGCAAATGCTGATGCTGAAGGAGGCGAAGAGATGGACATTGATGACACAACAGCTGGTGCAGTTCCTGATGAGTCAGCATATATTGGTGACAATTGTCTATCTACACCGGTATGATACTCATTTTTTATTCAATAAAATTGTAAAAAACTTCCGACAATTTTAAACACTTATAGTGTTTTACCACTTCATCTCTAATGAATCCACAAGTCAGATAAGCAGCTGATACACTTCATATTATTTGTCATCAAACGGCCTAATTATGAGTACATCATCATCAGCACACCAGTTCACAGCTGGACATCAGAGGCCTCTCAATATAGGAGTTCATGCATAGTTGCATATATACTATTCAAGAGAACATATCAGTCATGCATAGTAGTAAGCTAGATGTTTATAACAGGCAGCCACAGAAGATAATTCTCCTCAGGAACAAGAGAGCCAGTTGGAGCCCCTGTTAAAGGAGCAAGGGTTGGAAGATGAGGGTATGGAAGGCGCGGCTGAAGAGTCACCTGATCAGTCAATCAGTTCAGCGCTACCAACGGATAGTGGAGTTGGAGAGGGAGATGGAGCTCCGTTGGTGCAAGATGGTAAATATTTTTAAATTCCTTTGTTTTTTAATTTTAATATGGGCGTGGACCTTAGCTGAGTTAAATTTATGTTACGGAACCAATTATATCAATAACAATATCTTTCTGTGATAACCAAATGGGATAGCTATCAGAGTAGAGATAATTCAAGTCCTACCATGTATTAGAGTTTAAGAAGTGACATTAGAATACTACTTCATATTTTAAAACAATTCCAGATGAATCAAGTACCATGGATGAAGATATGGGGGGAGGAGAAGGTGTGGCAAGCAGTGATGACGTCAACGACATCAGCAGTGCTGCTCAGGATGTACTTAGCACTGGGATTAGGTAAATATACTTAGAACATTATGAAGGCAATTTTATTGCACTAGTGACTCTTCTAAGTGCCACTGGGTGTGTCACATTCTATTAGGTGTGTGCTTACAATATGACCTCTGCATCGTAAGAGAAATTGGAGAAAAATCTACAATTGCTTGAACATTGCTAAGTTGACTAGTGCAGGCATTACAAATTAACAAATTCTTTAATTATATTTAAAAAGTATTTTTTGGCCTGACTGACAAGAACTTATACTCATTTTGTATAAGCTTAAAACTAAAAAAAGCAACTTTCTTAATTACAGGATATTCAATATATAAAACCTAGTTCATGAATTGTTTATAGTTCGAGCAGTGCGGAAGCCGGGGCAGATATAACTAGTAGCGGTCAATCCGAAGCGGCGCTCATATCGTCTACTGCCAATGGCACGGCGGTTTTACATTCGTTTTCACTGACGCCTCAACAACAGCAGGCCAATGAGTATGTATCATTTGTTATTCCATATTTTTCTGAGGATTTCTCGACCAATTTAGGTTCAAAGATTTCTATTAGTTTGTCATACAAGTTGCTGAGATATGATATTTTTTTTAGGATTTATATAGCTCTGTTTCGTAAATAGTTCTTGAAAATGAAACTATGATGTTTCAATAGAATTCATGACTCAAACAATGTTGTTATAGTATGAAATTGGTCTAGAACTCCTCAGAATGAATATCATCACTGCGGCAGTGCAGTAATATTAAATTTTAATAGCTATCTCAACTTCCTCACGGACAGATTCAATGACGCCGATACGTCTGAGATGGAAGGCACGGCCGACACTATGCCTACAGTCAGCGAGTCTATGCCTCTACTGACCATGTCTGCTAATGGATCTGCTTTACTGTCACCTACATTATTACAAGGTATGTCGTATGCTCATTATATTTCGCAAGTAGTGTTCCAACTCTGAATTCTTTTGATTTTATTTACCGCTATATCCCTATAAAATGTCGGCGATTTTCACTTCCTGTAACTGTTCTTTTTATTTTTTTTGTGAAATGTAATGTGTTCGTCTCGTTTCGGTGATGAACGCATCAAAGCGAGCCTCACAAAGTGTTTGAGGAGATAGATAGATGTATCTTCTTCTGATAAATAAAGCTCGTCCATCCGTAGGCGAGGAGAGCGGCGCGCGCGTGTCGTCGTCGGTGGCGGGCGGCGGCGGCGGCGAGGCGGGCGAGGGCGAGGGCGCGGTGAGCAGCTCGGGCGCGCCGCCGCTGCCGCCGGCCGACGCCGCGCACGCGCTGGCCACGCTCGCCAGCGCCGCGCTGCACCACCACCACGACCAGGTACCAAGCCCCCACCACGCACGGATTAACCCTTAATCTAATTAAGCATTGCCTAGGGCACCACGTCTTCACCAGAAAACACCAGAAAGAGTACACCAGAAATCTTCTTAATTGACATAAGGATGGGGGGCCCCACGGCATATGTCTGAAATGACAAATGCCCTACTGAAGGCTTGGATTGCTTAGGGCATCATGAAGTCTTAATCTGTCACTGACCCCGACCCACTCCAATCACAATCGAAACCTCGCAGCGGTGCCATCGCCATACATAACAATATACAGTTTACGTAGACGGACGTCTAAGTAACCTCCGAAATGGAGTTACAAAAGGTTCTAGAAATTCTCATACGAGATGCGAGTTACATTTCAATGACCTGGGTTAGTTCCTATGGGCCCATTCCCCAAGGAAATTAACCCCTCCACTAAATATTGACAGAGTTCTCTTGAATTAAACATCTGTTGCATTCACTCTCCTCAGTTATTAAATAACTTGCAACATTTCAGAATGAAACGGATGAACCGAAAAATGATGAAGACGCGTGGTACACTGTTGGTATTGTGAAGGGAACGACGTTTACGGTAAGATATTTCATTAATAAAATTAAGTATTAGCTATGAATTTTTTTTTAAATTTTCTTTGCCAAAAGTTGCAAGTAAGACCACCAGCCCAAGCAAACTTTCGTGTTTACAAGCATATTTATGTTATGATGTTTTAAGTAGCGTTTGTAAACATCCATGTGATAATAGTTATTTTCATCCCACCACCTCGGAGAGTATGTTTTTAACCCTCGATATCTGGGGGTAAAAGTCGATTTTAATCTCAAGAGTGGATAGTATCGGGGTCGCTGTGACAGCCCCTGCAGGACAAGGCATTTTCAGTAACTGGGAGTAAAAGTCGTTTTTGCGCTCTAGAGGTTAAAGTAAATATGAATTTAGAACATTGTGTGCACTAAGTGTAATGATGTTTTGAAGGCTTATTCCCATTTCGGCACCCATGAAGTTATGACGTCGATAAACGGAGGTACGGTCACCGACAAAAAAGAACGAATGCTGTTTGTACACATATTTCATTGTTACACATTGGTAAAAAAATACCGATAAGTAACACTGTTACTCAATGCCACATATTTTTTCCTTTTAATTGACACTGTAACTCAACAGTACCCTATGTTCCCGTTAAATAACACCTTGCGTAGAATCATTGTTCATAAAACAGTGCTACGCGCAATTTGTGGACAAAATTACTTTAGAAGTACGACCCCAAGGGTGCATAAATGGGAAGGTGCCGAAATAGGAATAAACCGTTTTGAATTCACAAACCATCAGGGCGCCACTAGTCTTATGTATAAAACATTGTATTGGTACAGGTACAAAGCTACATATCGGATCCCAACGTGGACCTGTCGAACCTGTCGCTGGACAGCCTGCCCGAGCTGTCGGAGCTGGCCACGACGCCGCTGGAGCACGGCACCGCCTACAAGTTCAGGATCGCCGCCATCAACTCGTGTGGCCGGGGGGAGTTTAGTGAGGTTTGTTTTGAAATTTACTTTAAATTTTACTAATGTTTGTGGCCCGTCCTAGTTTCGCATCATGGGTCTAATTTTCCCTTTGATATTTCTTTATTTTTAACCCCATCACTAAAATTCATTTTCGTTCACTCGTTTTCAAAATACGGCGCGGTACAGTTAATATTTTAAGTAGTAGATATATATGTCTTTTCTGCCTCATTACTATTCAGTATGATGCATCTATTCAGTTGATTTATTCAAAACTACTATTTCTTAGATTAGATGCATCATACTGAATAGTGATGAGGCAGAAAAGACATATATCTACTACTATTTTAGTTATTTATTTTTACTTCAACGATATTGGTATAAAAAATAGCAGTTGTCAGCAGTTTTATTATCAAGATATTAGAAAATTTCTGTCAGGGCAAAAGATTATGATATATTTTTACATATTAGATCTTCTAAAAGTATTTATGCTCTCAGGAATCTGCGTTTAAAACGTGTCTACCCGGTTTCCCCGGCGCGCCGTCAGCTATCAAAATATCCAAATCCGTGGAAGGAGCGCACTTGTCCTGGGAACCGCCGCAAGTGGCCGCCGAAGGGATATTCGAATACTCTGTATACTTGGCCGTACGGTCCAACACTCAACCAAAGGTGCGTAAAATTAATTACAAGTTTTTATCAGAAGGAATCTTATTTTGTAAAGATCTTAAGGTCCTTATACTATTTATAAGGACTTTTTTGCGTAATCTATTTTTATAATGGTTTTGTTCCATTTGTATACTAAAATAAAAGTCAGGTTTCAATTCTTGCAAATATATAATCTTCCAAGTTAATTGCTACTGCTCAGCTATTAGCTGTAGTGGGATATCATAGACCTTATCAACCTTCCTCGATAAACATGCTATCCAACACTGTTTTTTTACGAATCGAGCAAGTAGTTTCTGATATTACCGCGTTAAACCTACAAATAGATAAACAATCTCATCATATTTTTAGATATTAATGTGTATATGCATGCAGGAATCATCAAAGTCGCAGTTGGCGTTCGTGCGCGTGTACTGCGGCAAGGCGAACACGTGCGTGGTGCCGCAGTCGTCGCTGAGCGCGGCGCACGTGGACTCGTCCACGAAGCCCGCCATCATCTTCCGCATCGCCGCGCGCAACGACAAGGGCTACGGGCCCGCCACGCAAGTCAGGTGGCTGCAAGGTATACATACATACATACCTTCATAAATAATCAATCACTACCATCTTCATGTGGTAACTGACCCCTAAATTGTTTAAGTATGTATTATGTATATTTAGGGCATTAGAAATACACAGGTACAATCTATATGGATACATTCCCGCATCAATTCAAAATTCTAAAATGGTAGCTTTTATAAAAATGCTTGTTTTACCCTAAAATAATAATTGAACTTATTCTGAATTTAATGTTGCCATATGAAAGATTGTCATCTATTATTCAATATACAGAGTAATGTATCACAAATTTCTCTCACGCATTCATTCACCCACGGTTTGTAACGGTTTTTTATTTATTTGTGTTGTTGTTTCAGACATCAAATCGACGGGCGTGAAGCGAGCGGGCGAAGGCAGGTTACCGGGCGCGTCGCCTTCCAAACAGCCGAAACAACTCCTGCACTAGTGTAATCGTATCGTGTGCGCACATACAAACTTTGTATAGAAATGACTATTGAGTGCAAACTTTACGGTTAGTAAACTAACATCTTCTTAGTATTAAGATTACTTTCGTACATGAAATTTTTCATGACATCGTTTATTATTCCTATGATGTAAATCGTAAATTGATTATGTATGGATTTCCCGTTGTACTGTAAGATTTAACTAGTATAAACATTAAAAGAATAAATAAAATATGTTTTGTATGAACTTCGTATATTTTGATCAGGCGGTCACGACTGATTATTGACTGACATGAATGAGTATGGATTTTATAAATGTTAAAAACATATCTAGGAGAGTAAGTTAATAATAAGTATTCAATATGTTTTAAATTGCCTTATAGAACGTTGACGAACATTCACAAGTTTATTTAATGGAATCTTTAATTGGAGAATAGACTTTGGGTGTAGTACAGTAGGTGTTGATATAAATAGAAATGAACATTTCCAAAAAATTTTGGCATTTAATTACTTAATTATATTTTATTGAATACACTATACATTTGTTTCATTGCTATAAAATGCTATCTATTCAAAACTCCGGTAGGCAATCAAAAATGAAAATAAATAGAAATTATTATTATATTCTTTCGTTTTATAGAAAATGTCCTATATTTAAGATATTTGCGTTTTATCATGATATTAAAGCATTATCACTAAACTTTATAGTTTGGACAAGTATTAATTGTATTGTGATTATGAGGTTTCAAGCATCTTTTCGATGTTGGACCTACGTCACTGAAACATAAAACATACAACACATTAACATTACATTGTAATAATTACAAATTATTTATTGAAAATAAGTAGTATCTTACCAGAGAAGTAGTTCCGAATAATTTGTACCATCCAATAACAATATTAGAGAGGTTTATATCGTCTAGCATTATCTGAGCCACTCCCATAAATACTTTTTTGCCCTCAATACGACCGTAGTCGCCCCAAACTGTCACCTGGAACAATGAAACCCAGATTTATTCATCACATATTTTGATTATCGTGGAATAGCAATAATTTAATTTCTATCCAAATAATTCAAAATAGAAGTCACATTTGTCAGTTATATCAGCTCATATATACGATCCCACCGAGGGGCTCGAGCCAAGCCCTAAATTAAGGCGAGTAGGCATTAATAAAATAATGAAAATGTGTTAACCTGCAAAACACATCCTTTGAAGTTCTCTCTAAACGTGAGAGTTTGTTGATAAAGCGGGTCTAGGGTGCGTCGCGCTGTGCTGGTCTTGGCCTTGGCGATGCAGCGCTTGCCGCTCACCAAGTATACCTTGATGTAAGGCGCGGGAAGCGTTCGGCTTCCCTGACGAGCTTGGAGCCCTCGAGCTCGTATTACCTCCACCTGGTAATGCACAAGATACATACAGAAAATCGAGTAAAATAAAGATAATCAATATGATCACAATTTCGCCTTTCCAAAATGAACAAAAATTTAAAAAGTCGTATAACTTCAATGGCATCACTGGAGAGTATAACGTACCTCAAGGAATCCTTTCTGATAGCACATGGACAGTTGTACGTCCCCCAGAGTGGGGGCTCCGAGCACCTGTCGCCCGACCAGCTGTCCCGGTCCCAGGCCATCGATAAAGTCCGAGATCCCGCCGCCGTCCGACGAGCCCGAGCCTCGCATGCCCGGCGACCATCTAATGAACACGGATATTCGATAATATCTATCAACCGACCTCACACACCCTCAAACTCAAATATAAGATGCAAAAGCCGTACTTTGGACATGGCGTATCATAACTATGCACGTTTAAGCAATCGAGCTAATACATAAATTATAATTTGAACAAGATTTTAATTGAACTACTACGTATACATTATGTTGTGAAAAATTTAAGTTGATCAATGGCAATTTTATTTCTGAGATATTGTTACAGACTTGTTTTTGAATTAATTATGAATTATAGAATTCAGATAAAATTATTTAAAATATTAATTTCCTTGTAATGGATTCGACATGCATGAATAGCGAAAAGCATAGGATAGGTTTGAGGTCTAGTTTGAAAGAATAAAATGGAAATCAAATTACTGACATTATTTGTTAGACCTTGATTTTCGCTAAAGTAAATAAGTAGGTATTATAAAATATAACATTGATACAATAGTGAAGAAAAGGGCGGTAGTATTTCGGATGCATCGGTTAGTAAAGTTAGGTATCAAACGTGAACCAAGAACAAGGAAAGTTACAAAAACGTCTATCTATAGTATAATTTAATTGTGTAGAGGTGCTAGAGAGACTAAATAATGGTTTGCATCTAGGTAATTTAGAAAATATTTTTATCTTAAAATATCCTATGTACATGATGCTATCAAGCTATTCAATAACATTTATTTAGCTCCTAAAATACTTTAGAAGACCAACTAATTTTTGATTATTATAATAATTACTCAGTTATGTATAGTTATTTTGTAAATCTTGCGAAATATCTAGCATATACAAATTATTGTAAGTACATATTTTTCAATTCATGTGGTGAGTGTGAGTGATGTGATGTAAGTATATTTTAGTGATTCATGCATGATTTAAGGCTGCTGTGATTTGACATAAATGGTACAAACTTTTCATATTATATTCAAATATAAAAAGTGCAAACATCACAGGAACAGGCAACATTTATCGTCCAACAATCGTGCAACATATATCGCGTTATAAACGTAGTCTCGAACGTGTTCGATCGCCACATAATTTACAGCTGAAAAAATATTATAAAAGAAAACATCGTCTAACATCAAGATAAATGTAGCTGTCTCGAATATACAGGTCGAGAATAGTGCTTGCCCTTTACGAAAGAAGACTCGTGCGTGCTGAACAGAAATAGTATGAGTGAGAATACACCAATTAAAACCGGCAACATGCGTTTACAAGACGAAAGGCACATAGAGAGGGTACATGAAAGAAGACGCGAGCAACATCGATGCGCACATAATACAAGAAACGAGTTGAGCGAACTGCGGTAATAGGTCGGAGCGAGGAGCGGGCGACTTACGATGATCCCTCCGAGCTAGAAATGGAGACGAGGCTGGCGGAGCGCACCTCGTGTGACCGCAGGAAGGTGGTGGTGGAGGAGGTGGCGGGCCCCGACCGCTTGCGGCGCGCCCCGCCTCCCTCGACCCGAGACGGCCGCACTGTGCCACAACCGCCGCGCACGCACACATACACATCCATTAACCGTCAAACGCACAACGCGACACAACACAACACAAATATATACTTATTGAAATACGTAACTATACCGTTGTTACACCCAAACCCCAACATACATTGCGCCCCTCAATATTCACATAAAAACATAACTATATCTAAGTACGACATAGTATAATGATTTGAAATTTACAACATTCGATCAGATTGTTGATGAGCCTTATGGTTATGAGACATCGGCATATTAGTTAAGCGACATCATATTCATTACAGTAGTTATGTTCAGAAGCAGTCCCAGTCTGTCGTAATCGCTCGGAGTTGCCAGTGAAAGCTTAATAAAGCTCTACGTCAGCTGACTTTACAAAAGCAACATTGCAATCTACTCGAAATAATATTTAATTAGATACGTAGCATGCTGTCGACTTCAGCGAGTTGTTTAGTATTTAGCCCCCCTACTCAATAGTTTGTTTATGTATTTGATTGAGTGAACGCGTTCGCGATCTACCGCCCCTGCAGCACTATTGTGTTAGCGTCCTGAGGGATCGCTGCCGCCAACCTGTCATCGTCGTTCTCACTGGAAGCCGAGGACGCCCGCGATACACCACTTACACCCCGCATTTCACCTGGTACCACTTCTTCACTTCGTTGCACCGTAAACGAATTTTTGCCACGTTTACCGAAACCTAACCTTCGTTTTCGTCCTGTTGGGTATTTTGCATATAAACATAATAACTAAGCATATAATATATAACTGGGACTTATTCTTGATTGTAATTATCTATCTATAGTTTGCGTTAAACATATAATATTTCTATTACTATTATTCATTTTATTTAACAGTAAAATCTAACAGATACCTGATTGTTTTTTTTTTTTGAGCTAATAGTACGTAAAAGACTTTCTGACATGCTTTAAATATATCTAATGTATAAGAGTAACCAACGGTGATAATAAATAGGATAAAAATAGAGACAGTATTGTGTTCACCTGTGGCGGAGAGTTGCGAGGTGGAGTTACTTTTCTTGCCCATACCTGGGCCGAAGTAGTCTCGCGGCTCGGCTTTCAACAGAGCGTCGTCGCTGGCGGGCTCTGGTTCACTGGTGCCACCGAGAGCGGTGTCGCTGAGGCTGCCGTCTGTAAATACAAGTATATTAACTTGTTTTAACAACATTTACGGGAATATCATGATATGTTTTCTAAGTAAAGTAATAATTAAGGCTGTATTCAAGTGAAATTTTTGGGTAGCTTGCATAGACCTAATATCCAATTTAATTTGAATGACATTTTAGATGTATATTACTTATAAACATACCTGCTTTTTCGTCTGGCGGCACATCAGCATTGCTCAAGCTCCTCGTAAACTGTCCACGTCGAGATTCACGTCTTTCCAGCGGTTGTGGTTGGTGATTGTTGCGACCGTTTTCCCTTCCTCCATAATCATTGCTGTGTTTGGCACCGCGATGCGACATGTGATTGTTCGGTTGTTTTTGCGTGGAGGATATAGTTTGAGGAAGATCCCGTTGTTCCGTTGGTGAACGTGTTCGTTCCTCAGCAGGTATTGAATCCGTCGCATCAAGTGCAGTATGATGAGTGTCATCGGGTGGCAGGTGAGAGGCGACGGGAGTGAGCGCACGACGATTCGAGCCGAGATTTGGAGGAGAAAGAGCAACAGTTATAGAATTAGCTAAATAACTAAACTCTCGTGATACATGATCTGTTGACGCTACTGAGTATGATCGACTACGAGCTTTCTTAATAATAGATGGTAAAGGTTTCATACTAGAATTGTCTATGCTAGATTGAGGTGATAAAGAATTAGGTGATCGGTAATCTTGAAATGTAGGAATTTCATTTATGCTAACTACATTGGTATGTTTTTTAGTTTTTATAAATACGTCGTCTGAATTGTCGTTGTCCTCACTTAAATCACGTGACATTTTTCTACTTACTGATTTACTCATTGTTTTGAATATACTTTGCGATTCGTCTGGCGTTACTGGATGGGCATCGGGGGAATACTTTATTACTACTTGAGAATCAGAATATCGTCGTCGAATATTTCGCTTATTGTCGGATAAATTAATGTTGTTTTTAGAAGCTTGTTCTATTTGACTTGCATTACATTTGTAATTAGATTTCAAATCAAGGGACAAATATTTCTTTCGGTTTATTTTAATACAATGTTTATTATTACACCCACTACTTGAATTTGTTTGTTTGTTAATTTCTAAGTTGGTGTCGCTATCGCATTCATTTTTAATATCTAAACTATTTTGTTTCTCTATACTAATATGAATAGTCGTTTCGGCTTCGCTACCTTCACTATCGTAACCATGATAATGTGTACTATTTACTTCATCACCTTGTTTATGTACAGTGTTCGATGTGTATAACATCTTGTTATCTTTATCAAAACTCATTTTTGCATTAGAAGGAACATCAGGCAGGGACCTAGTTTTTGAATTTTGTAAAGAAATATGTTGTACATTTGGTAATAAGCGTCTTTTCCTTATTTCTTTTGGTTTATCAATGACGTGAGATTCTTGAGATGGAAGACTGTAGCTTGATGTTAAAATGTGTTTAAACGTCTTCTTCTTATAGGGATACGATTGCGTTTTCACATTCATCAACATAGATCCATAATAAATATTGTTTGGTAGAGTTTTACGTTCTCTATTTGGTAAAATATTAACATGTTCATTGAGTTTATACTGGTTAACAGGAATTTGAAATACGTAATCTATATTATTTTCTGTAATTTTATAAGTATTGGTGTAAATAGGGTATTCGGGGCAGCTGTGTCTTCTTTCGTAAGTTTTTCGACGGGAACTCTCTTTCGTCGAGGAGCCAGCGGACCGACTCCGAGAGAGTAATCGTCGGAGTCTGCGAGTGGGGCGCGCGCGGTGCGACGACAATGACTGATTTACATCATATCGAGAACGTATCCGTCGGCGAACCACGCGCTCCGCACTCGTCGGCAGGCTTACAAGAGGTAACGCCCGACGAAACATTCGATTTGTACAATGGTAAAGGTTGGGGACGGGGGTAGCGCTATCGCAAGAGGAAGATGTGCTATATGGAGGTAGGATCCGCCTCCTGCTGCAAAATTATACCGTCGTAATTGTAGTATTTTGTGCTAAATAGTTGAATATTTTGTATTTTCAGTTGGTTCGTTGATTACTGTAAAATATTTTTGTTAGGGTACCTGAGCATGCGGGTTGGTCGAGGTCGTTCCGACTGCGTGCTGAAAGCGCTCGACGTGACTGATGCCACAGATTCGAGGTCGGAGTCCGCGGCTGTGGCATCAGGAGACAGTCTGCGTCGAGGAGCCCACCCGGTGTTATTGCTACGCGCTGCTAATTCCGAGTCCGACAACCCAGCGTAGTGTCGCTCCCATCCTGTACCCAAATTGTTAATTTTGTTACTCCATTTAGTACCAAATTAATACCTACTTAATATTTTATTATAATTCTTGTTCCTAAGAACTACTGAGTACGTATTCTCAGTTTTTTGTGACTTGAGTAATCTGATAGTATTTTATGTAATGGATAAGGATAAGGCTGAATTCATTCCAGACAAATAAAAACATGATAAACTACCGAGGGCAAATGGTGAGGACTCCTAACACGATGGTAGGAGGATGTAAATACCCCGTAAGAGGATTGGCTGGGCTGATTGACTGTAAGGCAGGGTATGCGTGTATTGACCTTGTGGCGTGCTGCGGTACGTGAGTGTGGCGCCAATGTGGTGCGGGGCGATCCACTTACGTTCCTCGAGGTCCGCCGACACTTGGGCCCGAACCGCTCTCGGCCCACTCTGTTGTGTAAACCATTAAATAAATAAACACTACAGAATCAAATAAACGAACACATAATATTAGATGCTACTTTACCTGACTTGGTATTTGCGGTAACTGACGTTTTTTAGGGCTTGTCGTCGGAGTGGCGGTGGCGGAACGAGACTGGAATCGTGGCGCGTACGCGTGTGTCGGAAGTCTCGAGGTGTCCCCACTACGCTCCTCATTCACTGTAATATATTACCATATTTCCTGGTTTCTCATCAGCTGCCGCTGACAAGTATCGGAGTCTTGTATCGTGACAATATTGTAAGGTGATAATTAAACGAACGATTAATGAAGCTTTTCCTAGAAGATAAAAATTAATTAGTTGTTCATGCATTCAATGATATGAACATTTGAGTATTCCTAAGCGCGCTGCACTCGCTAACTATCCAAAGGAATCGACTGAAACGTTAAGAGTACAACGAACTTAGATAATTTTAATGTCTATAGTGTGGTTAGCGTGCTCAGAGGTATAGGACCAGGTCGGCGGAAAATGCGTGAGAAAATAAAAGAGTGGATAGAGCTAGGAAGTCAAAACAGTAGTTGCAGTAAAGTGGTAATGAGCGGACGCGAGAGAACGTGCATGTCTCGAGAGTAGTGTTCCGTGCGGGGTCGAGGCCCGCTGTCGTGTCGACGTCCACGGACCAATGGTAACGGCACAGAGAGCCACAGTGCCAGGTGAGTGGCCGTTATATTGGTTGGTAGAGTCGCGCGGGCGCCGGGCGGCACCTGTGTAACGCCACGTGTCGCGGTCGGCGGGCGGCGACAGCGACCGCCGCGGCGACTTGCTGCGGGCGCGCGATGGACGCGCCACACCCGCCGCCGACTGCGACCGCGCCACACTGTACCCGCCGTTCTGTTGCATTCGACACAACGTTAAAAGCTAACCAACACATCGCGAACTCATAAACAATCAGTAAGTACATAAATTACTAATCTAGATAAATGTTTCTTCTGTATAAAACTCATCATTTCTGACTAGTACAATATGTAAACGTGATTTCTTACTCGTTCTCTAGACATTCCTGCCGCACGAACTCTACCGGCTGGTGACATATCGCGTCTGCTCGATCGCGTTCCGTCCATGTCCATTCGCTAAAATATTTGATATCAAAATAATTATAAGGATCTACATTAATATTATAATAAGTCCATTAATAATTTCATTGTTTTAATAAGTCTTACGTCATGAGGAGGTGGTGGGCTTGAACTTGATGCTAAACTTGAAAGGGAGTGATGACGTCTGAGGTCACATTCACTTGGCGTATCTGAATCAGATAATCTTGAAGTAGAGGTTGAAGGGGGCGATAAATGTTCACCGTCAGCTTCGTCTTCGCGATATCTCTGACAAATATAATAGAGTATTATTAAAAAATTTACTCAACAGTAACTAAATTATGCGTCATATATGAATTTTCCTAACTTACACTAAATCCACCGACTTCTTCGTGCGGCTTCAACGTGTACCAATTTGTTTCATGGTTCATTAAAACATTATCCAGGTCCAAGAGTACTTCTCCAAGGAAATCATTTGGTCCATAACGATTTAAGTCCCAAACGGTTACCTTAAATTAATTGTTCATTAATAACGTCATGTCTAAAAAAAATCTACAAGTTGTTTTATCTGACGTACCTCTAAAGTGCGTTTCTTTAAATCTGTTATTCGAATGCCGCAATAGACAAATGTTTGATTCCATCGTGGCTCTAAAGTATTCGCTAAAGTTTTGGTTCTTCGTTTACTTTTTTCACTTTTGTCGGGAAGAAGAAATATTTTGGCGTAAGGGCATCGTGGAGAGCCATCAGTGCGAGGAGTCAAGCCGTTAGCAGATACAACTGTTACCAGAAGTTGTAAGGCGCTAATGTCAAAGTAAACTTTAAGCTATAAAATTAAAAAGACATTGATTAAAGTAAAAAAAAAACCAAGATTTTGAGTCTATTGAATGAATGATTAAACGTTTACCTGTATTCGGCCAGTAACGTTTGCGTTGTGATGTCCGTATCGAGCAGGGCGCCGGCGTGAATGGACATCAGGAGAACCTGGTGACGTCACGAGGACACTGGGCTTCTCACATCCGCTCATTACTTCCGTATAAACTTCTGGTCAAAAATTTAAGTATTGTATTTCAGGATGTTACATCATAAGTACTATTTAAGTCATCATCGTCATAATAAGTAAAATATAAACCTTTATGGGTCCTCCAGGGCTGCGCAAGTGGTCTGGTCGCAGACAGAGGTCGTGAAACAACCAGTTCAACATGAGAGTCGTGTTTACTGTCAGCAATAACTGTTAATACTTCCTCAGCACTTCTACCTTGAAGTGGAACTCCATTCCATTGTAATACTTCATCACCTACAAATAAATTATTATTGATAAGTATTTTTCTACCATTACCTAATTTTTTTAGTTATTATGTTTCAATAGTGGTACTAACCAATACGGAGCTGTCCCTCCAAATCAGCAATGGAACCTTTTTTCACTTTCTCAACGATGGCACCTCTAGAACCGTCCGATAACAATTTGCCCCCCACTACTTTTAAACCGAGAATAGAAGAGTGGGATCCTCCGTCTACCACTGATTTACGTAGCACCATATGACCAATCATTCGAGAGCCGTCAGCCGACACCTGCCAGCTCAGCGGAAACTGTTACACAAACAACATTTAGATCAAATATCGATTGTTTCAAAAACCTTGATTACTCATCATAAATAAGTATGTATTTAAGAGAAATTTACAATTTAGAAATGAATAGACAGATAGTATAGAATGAAAAGTTCTAAACACAAAAGGTGCACATTCAGTAGTAGGTAGTATAGGGGTGCATGCTTGTCGATGCAATCATGCATGCTACAGCCAAACACAAAACAACTCCAATTAAGTATAAAGTTATTATCACTTTGATTTTCTTCAATTCCAAACGTATCAAGCAGTTGAAGTTGTAAGTTTTTGGCCACCATTGGAGTGACCATGATAGACACTACACTAGATACACTAAATGCATGTCTAATTTGTCTTATTATGCGGTTATGACTGTCGCGGTGGTAAATCTATGTTTGTTGATACTGGAAAACTGAATCTAATGCTAGATATCCTTTAAGACACTCGATTTTATAAGACAATATATACATAAGATTGTGTTTATACGGAATTATAATAATAAATATTTGCTTTTGCTAACTATGCAAATTCACTATGAAATGTAAAATTAGCTTTGTCAACTGCTAACCTTTGGGCAATCGCCTCTGTTAGAATCTTCACTCGACGTGAAGGTGCTAGAGGTATCGATTCCCGAATCTTTAGTGGCAGAGTCCTGGCTGGTCTGCCTCTCGGACTCCCAGCGGAGAGATGCCCAGTCATGAGGCGCAGCGGAAGCGTCGCGTCCTCCCCGTGGAAACGTCGCCGCCCCCTCGTGCCCATCAAAGCGAACTGTCTTTTTTCTCCTTTCAGTAAAACGTCTATTGTCAGAGGAATCTTCCCACAAATAGGCACTCTTATAAACTGTCCGGTCGGGGCGCGGGCCCCCGTCGGCCGCGTACGGACGCAAGTAGGCGCCTTCGCCGTCGTCGCGAGCTCGCCACCGACAGTCCGTCACTGAGTCGAAACTGCGCCCACTAGGTGGTGTTGTCCTTACGGCGTCAAAAACGCCGCGGGTTTCAGCTTCGTAAGTGCCCGCCGAATGATTAGTCAAATTGTAATAATTGTTGGCAACCACGGTGGAACTGCGGAGGTGTGGGTGCCGTAGGGAAGCACACGCTTCTAAGTGTCCTAAGAATAATATGATATGAATATCGACTATTCCAAGATGCCTGATCTTCACCCGTACGCGCCCGGCACCGATTTACTTATCTATTAAGTAGTTAAAGGTTCTTTTCTGTAGCATCGACCGTACTATACCAATCCTACACTTTGACTATATTGCTGTTGTTATGTAATATCCCTAAAATACAAATAAGTAAATTTAAAGCAGTGACCACGCAAAAGCGGAAAGAACGTGTGTTAACTTACCCAAGTAAAACATTTAAACAACAATTATTAAAAATATACTTAGATTAAGTAAAAATAAAAATATTATACACGATCACATATCTAACGATGTCATTTTCACAATATTCAGTACTTAACAAATAATAACACTTCTTTTCGCCAAAGCATGCGTAGTGCTTGAACCACAAATATAGAAAATTACTTTGTTTGGTAAGTAGGTACTATTTATTATATTTGGTATCTTGTGTGTGTCCTTGAATTCTTAAAACACATGAATCAATATGTTTTGTATGCATGTGAAATTTCTGGTTCAAACATATGTATGTCTTAAGTACATTAACATTAAAAATGTTGTATACAAAATAAGTACTCAAATAAAGTACTTTATTATTTTTTGTAAGTAAATATTTGCAAATATTACGTAAAAAGTAAGTGATAGACATAATGTGCAAATAATGTGAACGTTTACAAATACATAATGTAGATTAATTACTGGTAACAATGTTGAATGTTAACGTACTTATCCATATTATAAACAATGCAAATGTAAAGACTGTTTCGGAAGGGAAGAAGTAATGTAACAAACAGCCATCACAGTTGATCGACCAGAGGAAGAAGTGTGTTGCGAACATGTAACTGAGACATCTAAATTTCAGCAGTATAATTACAACGCATAGACATTCCCGATAAAACACGCCCTCTCACCGATAGAAACTTATTCATTTTCTCGTTTAACATCGCCTGACGTTGGCTCCTGGAACTGTCTGAACCGCTCCTATCTCTATTAGTACCTGCGAACAGGAGGATCTCGTGACCAATCCGCTACAACTCAATGTGGGAATCGGTTGCCGGGCGCGTACTAGGGCTTGATATTGATACCAACGTGCTCGCGACTTTAAAGTAACCACAACCACAGCACATTATGGTTGTCATAGATTTGGGAATATTCGAATTTGGCACATCGATTAGTTGTGCTAAATTAGAATGTATCTCTTGTTAATACGGGGTAAGTTAAACAGGTAGGGTATCTGAAATGTATTATTGTATACATGTAAGTATTGCATACTTATATCAACATATACTTAGGTACAATAGTATTCTAACCGATGAGGCCAAAATGCAATGGACAACATACAAATACTACCTACATGAGTAGACGTTATGATAACATAGATAGGCATAGGTAGGTACAGACAAGTTTAGGTGCTCGACTCTATCCACTTCTGCGAAAAATATGTTTAGATTAAAATTACGATTTACCTGGTTCTTTCTTATTTAAACTACTTATTTCACCTCGCACGGAACACCTTAACTTTATCAACATGTAATGCGAAAGGTGGTGTGATGATAATGTCAGCTATAATTATAAAATTAATGCAAGTTCTCTTACTTTATAGTCACTTGTTCATGATAGTTCACGACTGTTTGATATAACGTATAACGCATTTAGGGTGATAAACAAAATTATTTTGGTTGGAAAGGATTTAGTGTATACGAGTGGTAGGAGAGGGGCGGGCGGGGTTAGCGAGCGTGTACAGCACTTACCGCGGTCGCGGTACTCGTCGTTCTCGTCAGAGATACACTCGGGTACTTCGTCGTCCGAAGAGGAGGAGCGCGGTGGCATGGGAGGGTGCGACGAGTGCCCGTGCGGCATCAGCTGAGACCCACCCGAGGACAAGCCAGACTCTACCACTCCATATGCCGCCTTTTGTCTCGGATGCACAAGGTGCGGGTGAGTTCTAGCTAATCCCTCTAATTCACCATAACTTCTAGGTTCCTGCTGACTGTACTGTCGACGAAGTGCACTACTTGACCTTTGTAATGGAAGATTTTCTTTTTCAGCTGCACTGTGAGCTCTTTCTAATTTCGGTCGTTTGTCCATCGAAGAGTCCATTGGAGTAGGCAGACCACGTAAGTCAGATTCCATTTGCCAAAGCATAGAATCTTGACCTGCGCTTTTGTGAATCCACTGACCAGTCTTAGATAAAAGTTCTTGTTTCTTACGACACAAAATGCACACCCATATTACCTGGAAATATGATTCGAATAAGCAATTGTCTCAGTGCCTATGAAACTACAGAGGCTTTAAATTTAGCGTGCAGTGATCAGTCTTTGTCACTATATGGTCACTTCATTTGGTTTACAGTGAATAAATACGTATACTTATCACCAGAACTGATGTATAGTTTATTACAGAATCAAAGATATACTTATTTACAATAATAACATCCACCGATCCTAAGACAGTGGATCTTGATCGCCTACATAATGAGTAAAAAAAGTATAAGTACTTAAGTATATGATCAGAACGACCCTAAGATATTATACATGACATTATGTTTACAATACCTTGTTAGATCGCAGCGTCACTTTCCCCCCACACCGGGCGCAGCACCTCACTCTGCAGTAGTGACAGGAGTGGCCCACTCCGTCAGCAAACTTCGTTTTGAGACAGATGTGACAAGTCGCGGCTAACTCGACCCCAGCGGCTCGCTGCAGTTCGTTTCTGGTGCGGATCGTCTGCTCTAACACAGCAACTTCATCTTGTTTCCGTCTATATTCAAAATACAAAAGAAATTTACATACTTATTTGCTTTATATAAATTCTAGCAAGGGATAAGAACTATTTAACTAGAAGAATATTGGGGTCATAAAAAATAATTGCATTCTTGAAGAAACCGGTACGTTGAAAATATAAACAGACTATTGTTTATCAAATTAAAATAATTATAACTCCATCATGCCTATACCTAATATTTATATCCTTTAATGAAAAATATCCTATTATTAGTAAGTAGGTACATAACACTTATAAAACACCTAATAAAAATAATAGAAAGTGCTTATGAATACGTGACTATACATAAGATTTATCTCTTGAGATAAGCCAATAGTGGCCAGCCAGAATAGCTTTAGCCAAGTAGCTATGTAGGTCAAAAAGTAGGTCAAATGAAGTCAGGATATCGGTCATTAAAGATGCATCACGTTTTAGCACACCACTTTTATTTAACTAGGTAGGCACATACAATATTTATTATTAACCGGAATCCTGATTTTTTTTCAACACTAATTAATTTACACTGTAACTAACACGTAAAAATATTTTTGGATAATTTTCTTAAGACGATTTGTCACTGGTCACTGCAGTATTTTTCAATAGGTACTTAGGAAACTTCAGGACACTAGAATAAATTAAGATAAGTACCTACTTATAAGTAAACTTAATGGTTGGAAGTATTATTCTTATCATGTAACTCACCATACTGAACAACATAACCGAAGTCGTAAATTGACTGTAATTAAATAATCCCATTATATGCACATTTACATGTAGGCACATAGATGCAGCAGTGATGCGTCATGCCATGATGGCTGATATTGCGTTGCGACGAAAATTACCGCCCAATAGGGGTAGTGCATAAGTTTACCAACCACTGTTAGAAATTATAACTCCGCAGTGCCCAAAATAAATGAAAAACTAAACAATATAACACAATAGACCGAATAAAATAATATAGATACTTGAAGCTATAAATGCTACTCTGGATATTGATTAAATGTTATCTATGTACGTCAACAATTTAGATCTCTTCACTTTCACAAAGTTTAAATAGACATACCCAGAGTCCTCAGAGCCCTTTGCGTCAGGAATCAATTTATTTTTTGTAAAAATGACATCATTCCACTTCGGTAAATGGTGCATTATAAGGTACAAAAGATATGACGACATGGGTGGGGAGAGGCGGGCGGTTGGGCGGGGGGAACGGGTATAGGGCGCACCTCATGATCTCGTGTTCGCGCTGTTCCTCCTGCCGCTGGCGCATCATGACACCTTCGATGATAGCGCGCTCCTCGGGCGTTAGGTGCGAGAGGTCCGGCATGTCGGCCATGGCGGGCGGCGGCGAGCCGCGAGCGGTGCGCGGGCCCGCCGCGTGCTGCGGTGCTGAGGCCGCGGCGCGATACCGTGCGCGCCACTCCGTGCGGAGGTTTATTTAATAATGCCGGAGGAGCCAATAGCGCGCTCCCGTCTACTGACGTCAGCACGCTTATTGATCGCCCCCTCGGACGACCTGCCCGCGTGCCCGCCCGCCTGCTACACCGCGCAGACGCGCTGCGCCTCCTGCTTAGCCTAGACCGTTGCGTGCGCACATTTGGCCCCCCTATCTGCCTCTCCACTCCAGATACGAGCCCTAGACAAATCACGTATTTATTATCATTATGTAGATATTTCATTGTGACTTATTGGTGTTTATATGGTCAATGTTTTAATGACATCTGACTAATGCAGTAATTTAATTTAAGTAGTTTATAAAGTTACAATGAAGGTAGTCAGTTCATCTTGATCCATCTCTGAACATTCAAGTCATTGATGGAGTGCGTGTACAGAACCTTGGTGTTCCTTGTACTGTAAATAAGGTATGCAGCAGATGGGCGGGTGCTTGGGAAGGATAAAGCACAACAATCTTTTACGAAATTTTCAAACCCGAAATGTTTATGGTTTTTTTTGTAATTTCGAATGAAAATGGAATCATATGACCATAATTATCTCCTGAATTTTACAATGAATATCTTCATATTTCATACTCAGAGATTACTTATTTTTTTATGCTAATAGTATCCTTAAAAAATAATTCAAAATAAAATATAGGTCAAGTCTGTTCAGGTCACTTTATTTTTTTCTAGAAAAGCATTATATAAAAAAACAATTTAATCACAATCCAAAGGTGGTGGCTCACATTCTCCTGGAAGGTGATTCACGTGATCGTTATGAAAAAATGAAGCGTTACCGTCACCCCATGGGAATCGTTTTGATCTTATCCGCATGTACTCATAATCGCGGCATACTTCTTTATGCGGTGTTTCATGAGTAAGTGCACGAATTGCTTGAATAAATATTAATGGTAAACAAATGAAAAAAGTGATAAATCGATATTTTTTCCACGTATCTTTTCCATGATGGTATCTAGGCACACACGGGTTGGCAGGAAGATCACTGGGGCGGCAAGTTGCTGGAGGTATGATGCGTCCACCGGCACCAGGAACTTGTGGTGGGCAGCCACACTTCTTTGGTCCTCGTGGGGGACAGCATAAACTGTAGCTTCTTGTCGACTGCACTATCGATGAGAAAAAAATGGATGGTTTGCAGATTGAGACCATATTTTTATTTACCTATTTTTTTAACAATTTTTATTTACTTGCATTACCTACAATTTTATTATTTAGTAAATGTCAAATAAAAGAAAGATGATTCAACCAGAGTTTGATCATAGTTTTCATATGCATGCATGGAGTTTATTATACTTATAAAGTCTTTATGGATGCTTCACAATGCACTTTTTATTGCGAAAACTACCGGTTAGTCCAAAAAGATAAATCTATTATTATCTTTCCTGCGCAGAAACCTTATTTTCCTAAGTAATCTTCTTCCTACCTAATTGTGGCAAGTGTGGTTCATAGTGTTCACACGGTATGAGGAGCAGAGCGTGTATACGCTAGGCTCGACAGGATTTACTCCCTATCGATATATGAGAAGTAGTACTTAGTACTTGAAAAAACACTGACGTGGCAGGTCAATCGTTAAAATATTTTGTAAAAAAATAAAAAAGAAGGTTTACACAATTTACATACCTCAGGCAAAAGGCAGGGTTTAAAAACCCTGCAAGAAATGTAAATGACTGAAAATGAGTAGTTTTTCAGTTCACACCCTAATCTCTATTACTTATCTGTAATCTCAGAAATTACTGAAGGAACCGATTTTGATGAAACTTGCAGTTACCTGAGTTAAACTAAGTACCTACTTACTTATACATAAACCAACTAAATAAAGAATTTTGCAATTCTGAAACTTTTTATCAATCGTAAATTACATTATGTATTAGCCGGGCCCCGCGGTTTTTCCTGCGTAAGTAAGGACTTACACAGGTAATTTTCATCTAAATCGGTCCTGTAATTTCATCCATCTATCTAATAAGTAATTGTAGGATTTATTATAATAAATACATAGGCAGGTAATTCATTTAATTCTTACTGATACGATTCCAAGACTCCACCCACATGCATTTCTTGTTCTTTACAGAGGAAGAAAATAAAAAGGTGTTTATTATAAATAAATAGCTCTAATTTATTTACAACTAGCTGCGCCCCGCAGTTTTACCCGCGTGAATCCGTAGCTCGTAGTATCATAAAATCTCGGCACAATTAACCATCGTGTGTCAAAAAATTAAGTAATAATTTAAAATGGTAAGGTGCAAATAACGATTTGCGACTACAGAAAGTCAACAATAAAACATACGATTACTATACACAATCCCATGGGATAAAAATTCTATGTGTTATTCCTACACTTGAGAGCAAAGAAATCGCACACCTGATCAGTTTTCGTTTCAAGGTTGATTTTTTTTAAACATGCTTGTATTTTAATTCCCGTTTATATACTGGATTGAAGTGTACACTGTCAGCTTTCAGATAACACCTTAAGCTAATCCATAACCCTTAAATTCATTACAGTAAAGCCAAAAGAACAATTGGATAGGAAATCACTCGTTTCAGGTAGTGCTAATTGGGCGACTAAGAACGTGTATAAAAGGTGAAGGGTTGGGTGAAACTGCATCATCTGCATATCAAATCGTAGCTTAGAAAGTCAGCTATAGAACACGTCCACATCCGAAACAAGAAAATGGATACCTCACCAGCAATATCAGGTCACGTGGTTGCGCTAATTGAACCTGGCCATAACCAGATTCAAATAGCCAGACAGCTGAATTTAAGCCAATACCCTGTTCGGCGAGTTTATCAGCGTTATCGAAAGAGTCGTAGCTTTAGTCGCCGACGGGGTTCTGGCCAAAAACGTACAGCATCAGAGCGTGTTGACCATTTTTTTCTGACCTCGTCATTAAGAAATCGCCGATTGAATGCTGTTAAGCTCTGTCAGCAACTCCAGGAAGTAAGAGAAGTTAAAATTATCCGGTGGACAGTTAGAAGAAGACTAGCCGAAGGAGGTCTGATAACGCACAGGTCAGCTATCGCTCCAGATTTGACCACAGGTCACCGACAAGTACGACAACAATTCGCTCAAGAACATTTGGATTCGACGATGGACCAATGGACAGCGGTACTCTTCTCTGACCAGTGCAGGATGTCTCCATGGCAACGACGGACGTGAAGGAGGCTACCAAAGCCCAAATAAGCGATTCGCCCCGTGTTGCTTTTCAGAACGCGTCTTGTACGGCGCATCGCTCAAATCAAATGTTCTCGAGTAAACTGTAGTCGTGCTTGCCGGTGACCTGTGGTCAATTCTGGAGCAATAGCTGATCTGTTCGTTATCAGATCTCCTTCGGCTAGTCTTTTTCTAACTGTCCACCGGATAATTTTAACTTCTCTTACTTCCTGGAGTTGCTGACAGAGCTTAACTGCATTCAATCGGCGATTTCTTAATGACGAGGTCAGAAGAAAATGGTCATCACGCTCTGATGCTGTACGTTTTTGGCCAGAACCCCATTGGCGACTAAAGATACGACTCTTTCGATAACGCTGATATACTCGCCGAACAGCGTATTGGCTTAAATTCAACTGTCTGGCTATTTGAATCTGGTTATGGCCAGGTTCAATTAGCGCAACCACGTGACCTGATAATTCTGGTGAGGTATCCATTTTCTTGTTTCGGATGTGGACGTGTTCTATAGCTGACTTTTCAAGCTACGATTTGATATGCAGATGATGCAGTTTCACCCAACCCTTCACCTTTTATACACATTCTTAGTCGCTCAATTAGCACTACCTGAAACGAGTGATTTCCTATCCAATTGTTCTTTTGGCTTTACTGTAATGAATTTAAGGGTTATGGATTTGCTTAAGGTGTTATCTGAAAGCTGACAGTGTACACTTCAATCCAGTATATAAACGGGAATTAAAATACAAGCATTTTTTTAAAAAAACAACCTTGAAACGAAAACTGAGCAGGTGTGCGATTTCTTTGCTCTCAAGTGTAGTTGTAAGGAACATCTGTACCAAATTTAATCTAAATCGATACAGTAGTTTATGCGGGAAAGAGTAACAAACATCCAAACTCACAAACATACAAACTTTAGCATAAATTTAAGTAAGTAAGTACTTATAATTTATGCGAAAGTTTGTAATTTAAGTAAAAAAAGATTTTCTGAAATATCCTACTAATATTAATCAGTAGGATGAGGCCGGCTCCACACGTTGGCCCCAATGTTGGCCCCAACGCTACTCGTCCAACGTGTGGATCTAGAAATGGCATTGGTCCCAACGTTGGGGCGGGCGTTGGTAGTTGGCCGGCTCGTGTCGGTTTCATCAAAGGAATCTGCGCCAACGTTCGCGATCTGTCCACACGTTGGCGCTTTCCCACCATCCAATAATATGGGACGCAACTCGAAAGGATAAAAAAAAAAGGTAGCACTCCGGGAGTGCCGGCAGAAGTGAAAACTTCAATATTAACGTTGTGTTTAATTATAAGTATAAAAGTACTATCATTTATGAGGTAGAATACAATGTTTGTTTCTTACTTCAGTTATCATAAACGTCACGTGATGCTGATCTTACGCTTTTTCGATCAGCATCACGTGACCCTGACGCGAGTTTGAAATTTTTTACCCATACAAAAAAAGTGCTCAGCGCCGCTAAAGAAGTTTTCACTTCAAAAAAATATTAGCTGATATATGGCGCACAATTCAACAGAATATGGGAATGATTTTTTCTCAGTAACAAATATGTCTAAATGTGCTCTCAGTATTGTAGAAGCGCTCAAAAAGAGCAGTTTCGATTTCTGTCTCGGACATCTTTACATTAGCCCTGACGGGACAGAACTAACTTGTGTGCCAACGTGTGGACGCCTCACCCAATTCGCAGTCCAACGTTAGTACGAACGTTGAGGCCAACGTGTGGAGCCGGCCTTATTCAGAAAATCTTACTTTATCGATTCATTTACTATTATTTTTTCAATCAAATCTTCAAAAAAAAGTCACTTTCTCGTCTAAGGGAAGGTTCATATCTGACGGAACATGCGTCTCGTATTATCGGTTGCGTATCACCAGAACAGACAAATGTATAGAAAACACTTGACCGTTCTATATATAATACGCGACGCATGTTCCGTCAGATATGAACCTTCCCTAAGAATCAAATCTATTAAAATTAACGGAATTCCAAGTAAGTGACTAAACACAGTATGCCGAAAATATGCAATTACATTATTAATTTTCGGCATAGTGTGTTTAGTCACTTACTTGGAATTCCCATAAAATGCCTGCAGAAGCCATATTAAAAAGTACACACATGATTTGATTGACGTTTGTTTGTTTATATTTGCTTTGCTTTGCTTGCTCATCACATGTTAATATTTTGTAAAAACTTTGTTTTATATAATTTTGTTTAAGTGAATAATTACTGAGTTTACTTTTCTCGCTAATTTAATCTAAAAATGTACAAAGTTGAAAATATAACAGTAAAGGAATCGTTATAATAAGATGTTTTACATTGTAAATAAATTCTGCGTGAAATAATATTTGTGGTGTTCGCTGTAAATTGTTCCGATAAGATAAACATATTTAGTAGGTAGTGTTTAGTGTTTATCTACAAATATTTTGTGTGTGGTTGTGTATTGCCTAAGATTTTTTTGTGCTTATCTGACCTACTTGTTTATTTTTATTTCTAAATGCTAACTTCGAGGATTGCTAAGTTTCTATGTAAGTTGTATTTTTTTCTATGCATGACCTTGGTGATTGTGATTACTGATTAGCATCGTGAACATAGCTATGTCCCTCACATCACAAGTATGAGTCACCGTACGCTAATACCAGCAATAGATACGGCATCAGTGTGACCAGATTAAATTTTACGAAAATACCGAGGCACCTCAAAAAAATACTGAAATATACCGACTTACATAGGACAGATATACCATTAAAAATACTGATTTTTTTAACACGTTTTATTTATTCATTTTCACAATAAATGTTAGAGTTATATTTTAACATCCTTTTCGAAGGATTAAAATTTACACAACCTCCGTCATCCTTAACACCTTGCTTTGTTTTTAAAATAGCTGACACATTTTTGTTTATAAATCTGTTTCTTTGGTCCGTTTTTATTAAATTTATCTGTGAAAATATGCGCTCGCATGCAGCATTCGATACCGGTATACATAGAAGAGATTTACTAAAACTAGTTATATTTTTGTATTTTAACATGCCATCACTGTTAGAAATTTTCCCAACTTTCACCCAAAATTGTTCACACGAGATGGGTGAGCCAGTGCTGGAAGATTGTAACAAATCACTTACTTCGCGATCAAACTTTAGAGTTCTATATTCTTCGTCAATTAACTGCATTTGTTCTGGCTGTACTTCGCATGGGAAAGTTTCTATCACATTTCGTAAACTGCGAAATTCTTTATGCACGGCAGTGTGTGGGTCAAGAAATTTCAGTTCTCGAAAAACTGGATTTTCAAAAGGCAAACGTGATTTCAATTGCATGCTCAACTCAATTAAAAATGATTGGCACCTTCTGAAAAACTCAGTAATTTGCTCTTTCATGTTTATGTTTTCCCTGTGTTTGATTAATTCTTGGCCTACTTGAATACCTAAGTACATATCTTTCAATGGCAAATAATTTACATTAGACTTTGGGTCTAACGTAAATACATTGTCCGTACGTTTGATGTAACTAGCTTTCATGAAGCAACCCAAAATCGACAAGTATATACTAGATGCATCATCATACAGTCTATCAATGCACGGATAGTCGCCTTGAAAAATTATGTTAAATTTGTTTACAATCGGCAATATGTAGTCCAAAAAGTAAAAGTACAATTTGTTTATATCAGTGGTAAAAGAATTAAATAAAAATTCTGATGACATATTGCGATCACTCAAGTATTGGTCTTGAAAAAACAGTTGCAATGCCCTCCACTGCTCAATTATTCTACTAATACAGGCATGAAGTGAAAGCCACCTTATGTCGTAATGACGCAAAATTCTGTGATTTTCAGTGTCTGTGAAATTTTGGAACTCAGCAAATTCTCTTTGACGCTTGCTGCTTTGAGAAAAATATCCATAAACTTCTTTTACTATTTGTTCTAAATTTCTAGGCAGTATTTTACAGGCGTGGCTAACACTTAATGCTGCAGAGTGACAAACACATTTTATAAAAAAGCACTTTGGGTTTACTTCTTTAATTTTTGCAACAATGCCAGAATGTTGACCGAACATCACATTCGTAGTATCAGCAGCGAATCCTATTAAGTATTTTATTTCTAAACCTAATTCCGATAATTTTGATGACAACGAATTAAATAAATGACCTGCGGTCTCACCACTTAAGTCAACTAAATCAAGGAATTTGGTTTGTACAGTACATTTAGTTTCAGAGAAGTATTTAATTACTATTGCCAATACTTTGACTGATGCAACATCTGTACTCTCATCGATTATAATTGAATATACTGGTTTACCTGAAGGAGATGCAGTACCAAGTATGTCTTCAATCATATCTTTTTCGAAATTGGGTCCTAAAACATTATAAGTTATAGCGGCTGCTTTGGATCTCTTGCAGGAAAATTCTTTCGCAATATCGGAATCGGTAAAACACTTCACTAGAACATCACTAAGATGGTCCATTGCTCTAAATGGGATGTTGTGTTCCGACAGAAAACTGCATAAACGCAGCTCAGCTTTCTTGACTTCGTCTTTCAGTGGGGCCTTTTTGAAAAATGTATCAACCTGAAAATTTTAAAATACTTGATTAGTTTTTTTTTATAATAGCGCCGCATTTCATAGCTGTTACCTAACTGGTTTTGAGAAACAAAACTAGGATGATTAACTTTAATTAAATTAAAATATATCCGAACGCCTTGAACTAGTTAAGTAAAGCGAATTATGCTTACCTTTGTCCTTTATATTTTATCAAGTTCAATTTATGCTTTTCAGTATTTGCATGCTGTTTTATAGATGCTAATCTACTTTGCATTTTCGCATTGCATGCTTTGCAAAATGCGGTGAACTCGTCATCTTTGTAACGTGAAAGCCACGAAGAAAATTCCGGAATTTGTTCCCACTTCGCTAAATAACTTTGCTGAAAACTAGACATGCTGTCCGAATGAATGCAACTAAGTAAATAAAAACAACGAAAATCGCGTTCTATTTATATGATGACAAAAACATGTCCTATTTTGGGGAAATTCCCGAATTATCGAAAGAAAGTCCTCAAAGAATAAGTTGAATGCAGAAGAGACAATCATTTCACTTGAACCGTATTAGACGATTTGATACTAGTAATAAAGTATCTTTTAAGTTTAACTACCTTTACTACCTATTCATTCATTTTACTACCTATTCATGCAACTGAAAACTTAAAAACTAGACGTTGTTTTGAAAATTATAGATAAACTAGCGGTCCGTCCCGAATTTGTCCGGGTAGACTGATATTCATGAAACACAAAGAATTTGAATGTATGCAATCTGGAAATTACGCTCTATCGAATAGTGCAAACCACATTAAAATCGGTCCAGCAGTAGTAAAGTTGAAGGCGAACATACATTCTGCAAGTCTGATTAATACTATGTATTGATTGATAATTGTATATGTAGTATTACAATACTACAACGCCGGCAACGGCCGTCTTTCTTGTCATATCTGTAACTTACTCATCTTTGCTCATAGATAACATGTATGAGTATAAACTATATCCGGGAAAGTCCCAATGTTCGCGTTCCGGTCCGGGGAATTCCGCAAACATTGGCGCAAAGACGATCACTCACTACAGTGTTGCCATAACTTCAACCAAAATATACCCAAAAATACTGACTGCCAGCAATATACCTGAAAATATACTGATGTTCGGAAAAATCGATGAAATATACTGAAAAAGTATTAAAATACTAAATCTGGTCACACTGTACGGCATAATATTTTTTAAACCTCATTCATTATTAGTAATCGGTCGGCACCGGGCAGCGGCGTCATTCGCGACTCGGTATATAATGATGTCACCAATTAATATTGATTCATTTTAGTGAAAACAAATAGTGCCTAATTAGTGTTATATTATTATTTCAGATCCTATAATATTTGCATTACAAGTAAACCTATCCACTGAAACCATGGACTCCAAAGCTCTCTCCTCTGCTGTGGCTAAATTCTCATCCAAGTTTTGCAATGTAAGTTTAATTTATTACTGATTTACCAGTAAGTACTTTTTTTTTTTTAGATTTTTAAATTGTATTTTATTCAAGGCATCACTTTAAAGAATACTTACATAGATGATCATTTCTTTCTTTATTTATATTATAATGCTGATGAGTTTGTTTAGACACACTAATATCAGAATTTCAGTGTTAGATAGCCCATTTATTGAGGAAGGTTTTAATAAAACATCAGAGAGCTAACCTGGATCTAGAACCTCAGGGCATTGCCAGTTGTTTATATAAATATTTATGTAACATTTAAGTTACCATCCACACAATAAATACCTAAATCTACTTATCATAGGGATCTGGGATAGGTCAGCAGATTGTCTTTTAATTTAATAATTTCTTTTCAGTCTATTTTCTGTTTTGTTTATTGGCAATAAACTTTTTTTACATGTTGACCCAGTCCTGCTGGGCCAAAGTCATTGCAGAGTCTTTCATGTTTCAATAGAAGAAATATTCAGTTTAAATATACAAATAATTATTAAATGTACTTAACATACCTATTTACTTACCTACTTATGTATAATTAACAATGTATTTATAAATTCTTAAGTACTGATATCAACTCTGATATCTGATTGAAATTTGATAATTATTTTATTACTCATATTTATTAGAATTAAGTACCTAAAACTGTTAATGAAATTGTAATAACAATATATTTTATTTGATGACATTTACAGGAGCTGGAGAAAAATAAGAGTGTTATATCATCACCATTGTCAGCTGAAATATTGTTAGCGCTGTTGACTTTGGGATCAACTGACGATGTACACACAGAACTCTTAAATTCACTAGAGTTGATTGATGATGATTCGGTAAATATACATTTAGACTTATTATTACACACACTGCTTATTTTTTCATTTTGGCTATTTTTCTATTAAAGGATTAAGTTTTTTCATTAAGTTCACACAAGATTAGACCTCCTTGGATTAGATTAATTTACACAAACTTTACAATAGCCAAAAAATTAATACAAAGTAATATTTTTTAATATTATATTGAATTATATTGTTAGAGGAAACCTTAATTTACATTAATTAATTTAGATTTATATTTTTCCTTAATCAGAACATTGTTTACTGACTTTACGTAAATACATTTGTAACCACAAGTTTATACTGATTAGAATATAATTAATTGTATGTTCAATTGTTAATTAACTGTATTTTTTAATGTTCATATCATCCCTACTAAAATTATAAATGCGAAAGTAACTCTGTCTGTCTGTTACCTTTTCACGGCTAAACTACTGAACCAATTGACTTGAAATTTTGTACAGGGGTAGCTATGATCCGGGAAAGAACATAGGCTATGTTTTATCCTAAAATTCCCACGGGATCGGGAACTACGCGGGTGAAACCGCGGGGCACAGCTAGTATTTATAATAAGTGCAGTTTTTTGCAACTAGACTACTCCAGTTTAGGTGCTTTGCGATGCTATATTTTAGATTAATCAATTGTTTAGATTTTAGTTGGCCCTTATAACAACTGTAACTAAGTTATAACAGTACTAACAGCTCAAATACTCCTTAAAATCATGAAATTTAAAGTCCAATAAAAACGCACGTAAAATAAAAAACAATATAAGTAAGTAAATGTTAAACAAAAAGTACTTTTACATAACTGCTCAAAAAACAAAAACATCCTTATTTTATAGATACGTTCATCATTCACATCGGTATCCAACAAGCTGAAGTCTATTAAGGGGGTCACTCTAAATGTAGCCAACAAGATATACGTAATGGAGGGCCCCTATGAGCTGAATGAGAAATTCAATGAAGATGCCGTAAATGTGTTCGACGCTGGCTTGGAGAAGCTGGACTTTAATAACAATGTTGGATCAGTTTCTGTTATTAATAAATGGGTAAGCAAATATTATCTATACTAATATTATGAAGAGAAAAGATTTGTGTGTTCCTTTGTAACAAATAGGCTCCGAAACTACTGAACCGATATCAAAAAATCTTTCACTAATGGAAAGCTACATCAATGAGTGACAGGATATAATTTTATTCTCACAGGATTAGGAACTACGCGGGAGAAACGGAGGCGCTACTAGTTTTATTGAATTTTAATAGATAACCATATAGTTGTAGTCCTGCCTGCCTGATATGCTTAAGTTTACGGATTTGTTTCTCGCTCAAGACATACATTTGTGTGCATGATGGTCGAGTGTCGAGTGTGTAAATTAATATTGTATTAAATTCAGTGGCGTAGCGTGCCTTAGTGGGTCCCCGTATAAAACTTTATTTGGGGCCCTTACGAAGGGTAAAGATATCTCACAAAAGAAAAAAAAATGTATGTATGAAATTGATAGAAATATTTATTCATCATAATTATCTATCTGTCACAAAAAAGAAATTACTTTTTTACTTTTGTCATTTCTGAAATCATAAAAGATTTGGGAAGTTTTTATGAATGTTTGCTTACATACGCGTCGGGGGCCCCGTATAATTGGTACGGCTGATATGGCGGTAACTTACATTTCATATTTAATTTGAAGGTTGAAGAGAAGACCAACGACCGCATCAAAGACCTCCTATCCAGTGACAGCGTAGGGGGCGACACGAGACTAGTTCTGGTCAACGCTATATACTTCAAGGTATGGAACCTTTTGAATCTTACTAATATTATGTCTTTTGTGATGTGAGTTTGACAATTAAGTATTTATCTATTTAAACATGAAAATTTTAATGGATGGATGTAAAAATAATTAGGCAACTCTCTAAGCCAGTCTCAAAATGCTTAGTAAATAGCATTTCATTTAATTGGCCTTATGTAAATGGTCAATGACACAGAGTGCTTTGTCCTTCTACGGAATTTTACCAATAAATATTTTCGTTTTTTCAACATAAATTATACTCTAATTAATGGTATGTGTATAGGCAAGCATCAAATAATAAATCATTAAAAATATTTATTGATTCAGTACATGCCAAGTAACATACTGTTTGGTAGTAAGGTCACATAATATGAAACCACATATTTAATGGTATGTGTGACACATACACTAATAGGGATGTCGATTGGGTAAACAAAATGAAATTCTAATTAGTCCGTCAGATTTCGAAAAAATATTAGACAAGTATTAAATTAATAAAACTGACTTAGATATAACGCATTAAAGTTCAGGAGTGGGGGCTTGTGACGATAATTACTGGTAAAAAATGTATGTAGCTGTGACGTCACACGAGTTTTCTATGCACTGTATCGTCTTAATTATTTGTTTGTATCAAAACAGAGCAAATACGTGTCTAATATTTTTGCGAAATCTATCTGACGGACTAATTGGATTTTTTTAGTCGACATCCCTATTGTTGTGAAAATAGTAGGCACTTAGTCATTATTTCGGAGTAATTTACTTATCTATAAATGATAATAATTATATGTGCTACAAGTACAATCGCTAAATTCTACAAAAAAATAAAGACGAGTGAAGTCATACAAGGTATTCCAAAAACTCGATAGGTCATATCAATGATCAAGAATCTAGATTGTAACTTTCTGCAAGAACTGCTTATTTGGAGATTATTCCGTAGTTACTAGGAAAGAATTATTGAAAAATCTTCTTGAGTTAAATTGGGGTAAAAAAACTAACTGTGTTGCGAGTAATTCCTATTTTTGTCGTTGCTTTAAGAATTTTGAGATAACAATTTGAGAAATATGTGCCTAGGATTCCTAGCCTGCCGAATAGGGGTACTAAATAACAACAACGTCTAGTTAGTTCAAAGTATATTCGCAGACTGACCTACCGACAATTCACAAATGTTTTGCTCTTATTATTCAATCTTAAAACTACCTACATTATTAACATAAAATATCATTACTATACATCACACAATTAAATCATTTTATATCTTATACAGCGGCGCCCCGCGGTTCAACCCGCGTTATCTCCTTTCCTTCTGATCTCAGAGAGATGTTATATATCCTATAGCCTTCCTCAATAAATGGGCTATTCAACACTGAATGAACTGAACAGTAATTCCTGAGATTAGCACGTTCAACCAAACAAACTCTTCAGCTTTATAGTATTAGTATAGATAAAAAGAACATTAAATTCCCAATCGGGTCACTGTGAAAGAGTAAATAACTCTAACATTTTACATTAATTTTGGTAGGGTGTAACATTTATTCCTAGTTAGTCGTACAGTCAGCGTCACATAAAAGGTAGTTTGGCACACCAAAGTGAGCATTACCAATAAATCAATCAAAAATCATTTATTCAATTAAGGCCTCAAAGAGGCACTTATGAAGGTCACTGAATCTACCACTGATTGACATCAGCCGAGAAGAATCGGTAAGAAACTAGGGATGGTATTACTTTTTAAAATAAAATTAAATAAAAATTTCACTTAAAACTAATGTCAACAATAAAAAAACATGTCTAAGGTACTTATATAAAAATCTATTAATATAGAAGTAAAATAATTACATAGGTCAAAAACTAATAATAGCATACTGAGGTTGCGTGTGCAGAAATTTAATGCCAAACAAGTGGCGGTACCCGTTATCTGACTGTGACTGAACACACTATTCTCCAGATACAGGATTATAATATTTGTATTGTTACAGGGAACATGGAAAAACCAGTTCGACCCTAGCAGGACAGAGGACAAGCCTTTCCACGTGGACGCGAATACCATTGTTAAAGTACCTATGATGTACAAAGAAGACAATTATTTCTACGGAGAGAGCGCGGAGCTCAACGCTCAGGTACGTGTTTCAAGAAAAACAACGTTTATAAAGAAAAAAAAACGTTTATTAGTTCGTATAAGAGTTCTAAATATAGCACAATAACAGTACCGCACCAGTTGGTAAATGTTCAATATCAATAAACATTCGCTTTCAAATACAGCTCAATACAGTTCATGACTCAGTGTTCAAATATTTAGCTAGTATGTACTTAGAAAAAGTTCCTATTTATAATATTAATATTTATCGATCAACAACATATGGTAGATCTTTTAATAAGTAGTGAACCGAAATGGATTTGCTGTATTAATAAAAAAAAATCGGTATAGAATTTTTGAAATAAATTTAAAAATCACATTAGAAATTGCCTTTATTCTATATAATATGGGTGATGATGGGTGTCCTTGTTGCGTTTGTATCATATAGAATTGTAATATTAAAAGTAACTTATTAATTATTATACAATCAGGTTATAAACACAAAAATAAACTTAACTTTAAATACACTTGCAGCTACTCAGAATATCGTATGTGGGTGATGAAGCAAGTATGATCATCGTACTGCCCACCGAAATCGACGGGTTGGACTCAGTGCTGACCAAGTTGGCGGGAGGGTACGACCTCATGGCCGAACTCGATAGAATGTTCCGGACCAAAGTACAAGTCACATTGCCCAAGTTTAAGATCGAAACTGAAATTGATTTGAAGGAATTGCTGCCTAAGGTATTTATTATACTATTTATAGAATACTAGCAGCGCCCCGCGGTTCTACCCGCGTAGTTCCCGCTCCCGTGAGAATGCGTAGCTCGTAGTGTCATACAATCTCGGCACAATTCACCATCGTGTGTTAAAAATTAAGTAACAGCGCCATCTATTGGTAGGATTTGTGACTACAAAAAGTTACAATAAAACATACGATTACTTATACACAATCCCATGGGAATTTCGGGATAAAAAGTATCCTATGTGTTATTTCTAATTATAAGGAACATCTGTACCAAATTTAATCATAATCGATACAGTAGTTTTTGCGTGAAAGTGGAACAAACATCCAAACATACAAACTTTCGCATTCATAATACATATTAGTAGGATTTTTCTTCCATCTACTATCTTGCTAGTATAAACTAGTACCTACTACTTTATTCCATTTTAATACTTAAAATTTTTGTGTGTGCACTCGTAAGTGCGCAGTTCTTCGCAATCATACCTCTCTAATTTTGGTCATTGTGAAAATGTTTTAAGTAGGTACTTAACAGAGTTATAAAACACATTCTTTTTGTGTTTCCAGCTGGGCATTAATTTGATATTTGACAGCAATAACACTGGACTGTGCAATTTGCTGAAATCCAAGGAAGCTCTCTTTGTATCGAAGGCGGTACAGAAGGCATTCATTGAAGTGAACGAGGAAGGCGCTGAGGCCGCCGCTGCTACAGGTTAGTAAATATTTATCAATGCAATCTCCTTGCTTTATACCTTTTTATATGATTTTAAGAAGGCAATTTTTCATTGGTTAACTCCCTGAATACGGGCTAATACGGGATAATAGGTTTTGATATCTCTCGGTATACAACACTTACATGAAAATAAGCAATGTATATCTCTTTCGAAATACGGCATGCGGCCTAAACCAATTACGAATTATCAAGTAAAATAATAATGATACGGACCAAACGATCGATCATCGATCGACGGCATTGATCGAGGATGGAATAGTCAACGTTGATCGATAGTTTTTACCAGACCAATCGATCGATCATTGGTCTGTGGTAGAATGGAATAGTCGACGTCGATCAAGCTGCTTCATCAGTTGCGCCGCGCGCTGATCGCCATTTGTCACAACAACGCGTCCTTTTGTGAATACATTTAGAAAGAAACTGATGGAATAGAGCCGGAGTTAATCATCAACGTCGACCGGTGCCATCGACCGGTAATCGTTCGATTGGTTAGTCGAACAGTATCTGCCGATCAATTAAAGTTACCAGACCAGTCCATCAACTTCGATCAACGTTGATCGATACCGTCAATCGATGATCGATCGATTGGTCTGGTAACACTCTAATACAGGGTGTCCTAAATGTTTAATATATTCCGGTTAGGAGGTGAAGGAAGGAGGCCGCCTTAGATAGGGGCAGATGGAGGGAGTTACACCTGTTACACCGACAAGAGCAACAGCTCTTATGTTGATGATTATGAGCCGGTTACAATTCTAAATATCAACGCCGAAAAATCTTTAACGTTTTTCGACTTAAGGTATAAGTTGGTGGCCGACCGCAGACCACACGAAGCCGACCACACGAAGCCGGCTAATGTCATCATGACACTTCGTAGCTTCACGTAGCTGCGGTCATGATTTCGAACCCGACTGCAGGCGACAACTGCAGATGGCAACAGATGATGACATCCAGTTCGTTCGTTCCGAGTCTTTGAGTAGAAAGCCAAACGGAGACAATAAGACAACAAATTTGATAATAAAAAAGTCTGTCAATTTCTGCGTGGAGAGTGCGGTAACGCACACACAGACAATTTCACACCAATGCAACTGGGGGTGACGTAGCTACGAACGCACACGACCAAAATTATCAAACACTAGTTGCAATTTACGCACACTTGTACATTCTCACACAGGGCCGTACCTATACGTGCAAGAGATGACGTCAATTTAAAGTAAGCGACACTAGTGCTTGATACTAACGATAAATTTGCTGTCAATGATTTTTGACTATTAAGTAAAAAAGCTATATATTCGTATACCTATTATGAAAAAGCGGACTTACTTAATGACTGATAAGTGGTATTATCCTTTTGTATACTTGATGATTCTGATCGCTTTTTCTACATAAAAATACACAGCAATTTGGCATTTTTGTTGGGTATCATTCGACGCGCACTGTCATTTGCTGAATGACGCGGAACATGCGCGGAACGCGAGGCGATTAGTTTTTATAAAACCATAAACCCATGGGCATTCTGCATTCTTTTTTTTCACCATTGACAGAGGGGAAGGCCTCCCAGTTTTCGCTCCGTTTGGCTTTCTACTCTAAGTTATGGGTGCTTCGTGTAATAAGATGTCTGACGTTGAGTGAGCGATGAACTATCGGCGAGTTTCTCGCCCAAGAAAAAGACAGTGAACATACATTCCGTGTAAACAAAAGAGATGCACATATTATGTAATTACAAGATGAAATCCCGGCTTCGCTCGGGTGAAATTTGACTCGTAAATCTTATAATACACATATATCTAGGTGAAAAATGTATGTAGATATTTCTGAAATCATCGATTCTCAAGGAATATTATAGGTATAATAAGCAAGGCATAGATAGCATAGCGTTCGTTGTGTTTAATATATAAGTATAGTAAATAAAAACTGCAAAAGATTTTCACACAAATATTTTTAATTTTAAATCAACTAACACAAATAATTTATTAACAAAGCATATTTTTTAATGTTAACTTTCTGTAAACCTATTTGTTTTAAGCACACAGTCTTCCAAACCACGCGCACTTATAATAATATGAGTAACATGTCCCTGTAATTCGTTCGTAGGTACTTGAAGTAACCGATACGGTGGGCTCCATCTCCACAACACGTAGAGTGACCTCTGTTACTGTAGAAGCGTTCCGTCGCATATGGTCAAATTCGCAAATGGTCAAGTGACAGAAAAACCGTCAACATTGCATTCGGTCAAAATAGCGAATGGTCAATATCGTGAACAGTCAAAATAGCAATTGGTCCAAATCGCGAATAGTCATATTTGCATTATTACCTAATCGCAGACGGTCAAGTTCGCAAACAGTCAAGATCGCAATAGGTCGAATATTTTACTTCTTATAATAATTGTAGAATTATGTACCTACGCATTACTACCTATGCATTACTATCCAGTATGATGATAATAAATACTAAACTAAACTTGAGAGCAAAGAAATCGCACACCTGCTCAATTTTCGTTTCAAGGTTGATTTTTTTAAAACGTGCTTGTATTTAATTCCCGTTTATATACTGAATTGAAGTGTACACTGTCAGCTTTCAGATAACACCTTAATCTAATCCATAATCCTTAAATTCATTACATTAAAGCCAAAAGAACAATTATTGAATTGGAAATCACTCGTCAGGTAGGGCCAATTGAGCGACTAAGAGTGGGGTATAAAAGGTGAAGGCTTGGGTGAAACTGCATCATCTGCATATCAAATCGTAGCTTGGAAAGACAGCTAAAAAACACGTCGACATCCAAAACAAGAAAAAAGTCAAGTGGTTGCGCTAATTGAACCTGGCCCTAACCAGATTCAAATAGCCAGACAGTTGAATTTAAGCCAAAACGCTGTACGGCGAGTATATCAGCGTTATTGAGAGAGTCGTAGCTTTAGTTGCCGATGGGGTTCTGGCCAAAAACGTACAGCATCGGAGCGTGATGACCATTTTTTTGTGACCTCGTCATTAAGAAATCACCGGTTGAATGCTGTTTAGTTCTGTCAGCAACTCCAGGAAATGAGAGAAGTTGTAACTATCCGGTGAACAGTTAGAAGAAGACTAGCTGAAGCAGGTCTGATAGCGCACAGATCAACTATCGCTCGAGAATTGACCATAGGTCACCGACAAGCATGGCTACAGTTTGCTCGTCTTAGTCGCTCAATTAGCACTACCTGAAACCAGTGATTTCCGATCCAATTATTCTTTTGGCTTTAATGTAATTAATTTAAGGGTTATGGATTAGCTTAAGGTGTTATCTGAAAGCTGACAGTGTGCACTTCAATTCAGTATATAAACGGGAATTAAATACAAGCACGTTTTAAAAAAATCAACCTTGAAACGAAAATTGAGCAGGTGTGCGATTTCTTTGCTCTCAAGTTTAGTTTAGTATTTATTATCATCATACTGGATAGTAATGCATAGGTAGTAATGCGTAGGTACATAATTCTACAATTATTATAAGAAGTAAAATATTCGACCTATTGCGATCTTGACTGTTTGCGAACTTGACCGTCTGCGATTAGGTAATAATGCAAATATGACGACTATTCGCGATTTGGACCAATTGCTATTTTGACTGTTCACGATATTGACCATTCGCTATTTTGACCGAATGCAATGTTGACGGTTTTTCTGTCACTTGACCATTTGCGAATTTGACCATATGCGACGGAACGCTGTAGAAGGGGCGGTACCACGTCGGTTACGGGACGGATTCGGTCTAAGTTTTCTCTCTACCAGGGTGAAGCCATCCACGTCGACTTTCTCTGCTGCACTTACTGCTACTTGCTGTTTCTTAGGTGCAGCTACGCTCTTATCCTGGATAGTACGCACCAGATGAGGCTTGTTGGTTGCTTGGTTTGCGGAGCGGCTGGCGGGATACCTGCGCGTAACTCTTCTGCTAAGGGGCACGTGTAGCAGAAGAGGGCGCAGTTGGCACGGGGGTCGGTGTATCTGTTCGTTTCGCACTCGCCTTTGTTAATAGTAGTGATTATTCAGCCGAACATTGAGGCAGTTGTTGCGACACGACGTCTTGTGTGTTGGTACAAACGCAACGCAACGGTACAAAATCAACAATTGCTACTTTTCTACGTATCCGTGTTTTTACTATTTAAAATTATACGAAAATAAAAAAATAAATATAACGTCGAGCGAATAAAATAGACAGACATGACATGAGTCTGTCAGACAACTGAGACAACGTTCGATCAAAATTCAATTCAAAAAAGGTTTCGTTTACGGATAAAATGTTCTTGAAAATGAAAATATCGAGTAATTAGTGTACTGTTTCTTCAATTAACAATTATTCTATTCAATTTAATTTATCCATAATTAATTTTAATTTAATCTTTCGTTAACATGGAATGTACATTCACTGTGCTTTTCTTGGGCGAGAAACTCGGCGATAGTTCATCGCTCACTGTGGGACCGCTGATTTAATCCATGGTCGGATATATATATCTATGGTCAGCTTCACTACTGATCCGCGGTCGGGCGACACTCCTGTCTGCTGCTCGGCGACGCGAAGCTAGCTTCATGAAGCCCACTTCGAATGTTATTTCATAGAGATTCATACAAACCAGTAGTGGCGCGGCTTCGTGTGGTCTGCGGTCGGCCACTAATTTATACCTTTATCCATAAATTACTTCTTTGTCAAGACTTGATTCAAATCTAGGTTTAAATCATTATCATAATCAATGTAATAAATAGTTGCACGGCGTTTAAATCCTTCCCGCGTTGCGACATAAGATTTGGGACACCCTGTTCGTTTACGGAATTAATGCATTGAACTCTCTGTATACACTCGTCCACACTTTCATAAAAAATCGCCGATGCATGTAGTCGTAAAATTGCGTAGTAGGAACCAATCGACTAAAATACTAATAGTACGTAAAGATTTTGTTTACTGTTGTAACTAGACACGTAGACTAATCTAGATGTAACTTTAACTGCACGATGATCTACACGTGAAACTACCCAATTCGTCGGTCAATGTCTGTCCGCGTATGCTTGTCGGGGTGTGGTGGCGGTGTATGTATGTATATGTGTGTGTGTCGTCTGACGTGTGTTGGGTGCCGCTAGCGGGCGCGGTGCGCACGCGGCGCTCCGCGCAGAGCGCGCGCGAGTTCACGGCGGACCGGCCCGCGCTGTGGGCCGTGGAGGCGCGCGGCCAGCTCGCGGCGCTGGCGCGGTACCGCCCGCCCGCGGCCCCCTCCCCCCGCGTCGAGCTGTAGCCGTCTCGGCCCTACTGACGTGTGGTGTGTGGGCAGGCATGGTGCTGATGATGCGCTGCGCGCGCCCGCCGGCCCCGCTCTTCACCGCCGACCGGCCCTTCCTCTACGTGCTCGCCGCCGCCGACGACACGCCCGCGTTCATCGGCGTCTACAGGGGAAACGCGTAGACTGATGTACGCGAAGAAACCGCTTTCATGACACTAATGTTTTGCTAAATTGATTGCTGACGCGAAATTGACTAATACAGTTTTATATTTTTACAATAAAAATTAGATCGCACGAAAAAAAATAATGAGATTTGGGCGAAAGGTGCACGATCTAAGTTCTAGATATTATATTAAGAACTCGGATGAGTATTACCTACTAATGTCTTATTGTTAAGTACATCAATATGTTACTCTATTACATTTTGGGATTGCATTTCTATTAAGTTTTTTACTGGTGTTTATTTTTGATTATTTTTTTGTGAACAATATTATTCTGATAAAATACTACTAAGATAGACTACAAATACTCCTCTCAACGTGATAAGAACACTTATTGTACAAAGTGAAGTACCTATTACATATTTATATTAAAATTTTAAACTCAACAAACGTCACAAATAATACAGTTCAAAACTGTTCCATACCAGTGATTATAAAAGTGCAATTTTATTTATTAAGTGTAATATTTATGATACTTAGTTTATTAAAAAGAGCTTTACTTACGAAAAAAATAATATTTTTATTTCAATTTCGTCTTTAAGAACCTTATCTCATTCATTAGTATTATTGCGGCATCAACACAATGTATATAGATATTTAAATCAAAGAATACCTTGTGTCAGTTTCGCCAATTTGAATCGCCGATGGAGCAACACGTATAGCTATTTGGCATCTCATTCCACCATTAGTTACGCTACCAGGGATATTCATTTTGAAACTGATAGTCTTTATATTTAGGTGTATATACTGTGTTTTCACCAGAAATGTACGAGAATGCCTTTAGTTAGAACTAATAGATTTGATTAGAGTAAGCGCTTTCATTGGTCTTCTCCAACACATCTTTTGCTACGCATCTTCGTACGTACATCTGTCGTAGAAACGCGGCCTTATTCTTGTCTTAGGTGGGTACTTAATAGATGAAGACATCACGGTAGCGTCTCTATGGTGTCATAAAGAATATGAATTTAAATGTTTGTTATGTTTTATTGCTTGCTTGTTATTTCTGTCTTGTAAAGTTCTATGTAACAATAGTGACAGGGAATTTTCCACGCGTCGATGCATGATGTGTTCGTTGCTAGCCGACATGATTTCACGTGTAAGGCCATGTGTTCGATTGGTATGGACTAATCTAAATAATTCTGGCATTAATCATTGCGAATAATGCAGTATTTGATAATTTCTTAACGGGTTTTTTATCCTATCTACATACATTGTTTATTTACTACTACTTACTTAAAATTTATTTACCCACTAGTGGCGTTTCGTTCCGTAGATTTACGCGCGTGTAGTTTCTCTTAATGCCGTGGGAATCTCCGTTGATTTCTGTTTCTGTCGATTGCATACGTTTTTGTTACGATGCGGGAACTTTTTTGGTTATTTTTGAAGTGAAAACTTCTTTAGCGGCGCTGAGCACTTTTTTTTGTATGGGTAAAAACTTTCAAACTCGCGTCAGGGTCACGTGATGCTGATCGAAAAAGCGTAAGATCGAGGGGAAGGGAGAGGAACTAGTATCTCCCACTCTTTCTACCGTGCCTGAGTGTGCTGCAGCGGTATCCTCGTAACAAATGTCATTGTGACATTGCGTAAAACTAATCGTGACCCGCGGTTTTGCTCGCGATATTCTTGATACCATAAGAATTTCTGATATTGAAGTTTTCACTTCTGCCGGCACTCCCGGAGTGCTACCTTTTTTTTTAATAATAGAATACTATTTCATCCCACTCCTAGGCGTAGATCTCCCTTAAACATCTCCAACTCCTAAGATAGAGACAACTGCTGGTTATTATTGAAACGGACGTTTATTTATTACAGCGATGGGCATCGTGATGTGTATGGCGATATTAGACCCGCCACCAGTACCCCAGTTCAAGGCCGACAGACCGTTCATGGTGGCCATTATGTCTGGTGGAGTCCCATACTTCTATGCTACATACCGCGGTGACGACGCCTAGAAAACAGTGAATCGTACGCAATGTATGTAACAATGCATGCAATAAAGTAAATCATAAATTCTATATTTAAATGCAACATTGTTTTAATCATAAAATAAGTTTTTTTTCTAAGAATATACAAGACAGAAATGACATAGCTTATTTTAAATATAACATTGAAATAAGTTAATTTAAATACCACATAATAGATAGCACTTACTACTTACAGTTATACTAATTAACTGAGTATACAAGTTTTTTTTATTTTTAGTAGGACGATATGAGTCGACCAAAAAGGTATAATGTTCCCGGCAACTATTACCTTACAAACTAATAGGTTTAAAAGATTTTTTTTAGGGTTGAACGAAAACTATCACAGCTACCAATAAGTTGGTACTTAAAAAGGTAATCAGAACTAATCGGCCAACTTATAAAAAGAACTATTCTTACATTTGCTCTTAGTTTTTAGGGTTCCGTACCCAAATAGTAAAAACGGGTACCTATTGAGGATATATGATTCTGAGACTTTGCTGTCCGTCCGTCCGTCCGTCTGTCTGTCTTCAAGCTGTATCTCAAGAACAGTATAGCTAGACAGTTGAAGTGTTTATTTTGCCGCTATAACTACAAATACCAAAAATAAAATACTTATGTATTTATAAAATAATTATTTAAGGGGGGCTCCCTTAAATATTTATTTATAAAGAACAAAAGTGTTTTTTTTATCGTTTGTAGTACGGAACTCTTCATGCGCGAGTCCGACTCGCACTTGGCCGGTTTTATTACCCTTTACGCAAGAAACAAAAACCTAAGTATCACATACATTGTGAACACTTGTTGCTGATTATGATTAGACCGGATTTATTTAAAAGTATATACTTAAATATGTATATTAATTAATTCTAAAAAATGAATACGAGGGTTCTGGGTAAACTTCATATCTTATCTGCCAAACATTTTGTTGAAGTAGCATTATGTATGAGTCGATTACTTTGTAATTAATTATTTATTATGATTAGAAGGTAACTTAAGATGAGCTGAAGATTTATTTTGCTACGCTCTCACGCTAGAAATAACTGAAGAAATTGGTATAGTCAATTCAAAATGATCTATAAGTAGGTACTACTACAACTAGTACGCCCCGCTTATTTTAGTAAGGGCCGATTTTTCCATCGCCAGATAACTTTATTCGACGAATAATTTTGAAATTTTGACAGATATTTCATACAAAAACTGTCAAACGTCAGTTTTATTCGTCGAATAAAAGGTATCCGGCAATGGAAAAATCGGCCCTAAGTACCAGGGTAATTTCTGGATAAATGGTACCTCTAACATCAAAGATTATTTAATAATATACCTAATACATTACAATATTACAACTAAAAATCATTATTATGTTGTCAGAGTCACCGAGTGGATAGAACAGCTAAATTGTATGATGATTAATTACGTAAAGTAATAGGGGGCGTAAAACTAAAATAACGATAAAAAATAACGATATCCGATGACATTAGGAATTTGAAGTATGTATGTAGGTGCTTATAGTTTTTATGAGTCACACTATATTTAGTTTTAGTTTTTAAACCACGAAGATTTCTAAGAAAAATTTTTTCTTTCATGTTTTCCTAGAAGTTCAAATACTTCGAAGATGTGAAGATATGAATCCTCAATTCCACGCTAATCATCCATTTCTATTGATAATTTCATGGAATAACCTAATGATATTTTGTGCCAATTTTGTTGGATGAAATATATTTGGATAAGTACATTAATATTTGTGTTTAAAATTAAATGTAAGTACCTAAAATATCAAATAACGAAGTAAGTACTTTTTTTTCTAGTTTAAAGTTGTTTCTTCGTTATGATTTAAGTATGTCCTGGGGGGTCATCCATTCTTCTCGGCTGATGTAATTCCGAATCGGTGGTAGATTCAGTGACGTTCATAAGTGCCTCATTGAGGCCTTAATTGAATAAATAATATTTGAATTTTGGTCCTGTCTGCTTGACTGACTGACTGACTTATTATCACTGTCCAGATGAAACTATAGTTACTAGAACGATGTTTGTAATGTACGTAAGTCGCTGTCGGCAAACTAACCTAGCAAAAACCCTTGTTATAAAGTTATATCGAAATCGGTTATGATCATACGGATAAGATCACACACAATCAATTACTCCGTCATCTTCATATTATAGCATTTCCTTGAGCCGAGAACAACCCTAAGGAATAAGGAAAATCGAGAAACCTCTATGATACTTACAGAGCATAGGACATTTTCCCCGAGGCCTAAGGAGCTAGGAAGGAACTTGCACTGAGGTAATCGCAAACAGCTGTTCTGTAGCTTCCTATCCGTGTATATTTTAATATATAAAGGTGAATTTGTTTGTTTGAAAGCGCTAATATCGGAAACTAAGATTACTTAGTTTCCGAGATTAGCGCTTTCAAACAAACCCATTAGGCCATTTCTTTCAAAAAATATTTCAGTGTTAGAGGAACAACCAAATACTAACATAAGTAGGTAGCTACCTACCTACTTATGTTTGTATTTGGTTGTTCCTACTATTATAATCCTTTATCCTTATTACTATCATAATCCTACGTGAAAGTTTGAGTACCTACGTATGATAGTATAAACAAAAGGCTAATCTAATAGGGACTTTTTTATTATTATGTATTAGTTATTTTATCAGCATAGATAACAGAGACCGTGAATCATTTCTGTTGATTAAGAGACCACCATATTTAGTACACATAACAATGTTTGTTATAATGTGAACGAATTATAAGATTACGAAAGAGTTCCTAGTATGTACAGACAATATCTCATATGGTTAACATCTAAATAAGGCAAAGCTGTGAATAATTATTTATTATTGGCCGTGAACATACAAAAAAGAATTAACTTTATTTCTAAAACTATCCTGCGGTTTCACCCGCACAGTTCCCGATCCCGTGGGAATTTCGGGATAAAACATAGCCTATGTCCGTTCCCAGATCATAAGCTACCCCTGTACCAAATTTCAAGTCAATCGGTTCAGTAGTTTAGCCGTGAAAAGGTAACAGACAGATAGAGTTACTTTCGCATTTATAATATTAGTAAGGAACTAAGGATTCCCACAATTTACTTCGTATGGCACTTCCCCGGTCGTGACAGCCCGTGTATGAACTGTGATACTGTTAACTGATAATACAGTTTCACTCTACCAATTTAAGATTTACCGAGTGTTTACCAACTACCCTTCTAACGCGAAGCGTTCCCAGATTTTTCTTAAATGTGATATTTTTTCTTCAACGGACAAGCTAAATGACGGTTAGGTCATTTTGTTAAAATTATTGCCTAGCAGTGGGATGAAATAGCAACCTATTTATAATAAACAACCTTATTTATAACGAGATGTTTATTACCGTTGATCCGGTCCGATTTTTTAGACAAGTTACTTATTACGTTCCTTATTTCTAAATCAGTTACAACAGAGCTCTTATCAGCCAGTGAAAATCCCATTAAAATCAGTTCAACTGTTTCGGAACAAACAGAGAGGCAACTTATATGAAAGAAAGATTTTTATAAAATTCCCTCCAAATCATTCTATCTACCCCTTTTCTTGGCCAACTACTGGTTATTCATTATTGAAGTGAAATTTTTATTTATTTATTACAGCGATGGGCGTCATGTTCTGTATGGCGGTAGTAGACCCGCCACCAGTACCCCAGTTCAAGGCCGACAGACCGTTCATGGTGGCCATTATGTCTGGTGGAGTCCCATACTTCTATGCTACATACCGAGGCCGAGATGACGCTTAGTACCTAAAGAGTAAATAATACGCACATTATGTATAAAGGTTTTATATGTTTTTTAAATAAATGTAGAAGACAGAAGCGACAACGTTTTTTTTTAAATAGGTACTTATTTTATTAGTCTATTTATTTTAATGCATCTTTGTGTTCAGTCATACATTTCATTTAAGTGCACAAGCAGTTGTTTAATCATATTACGTACTAAATATTTTGTAAAAGTTTATATATTTTTATACTTACTTACAATACAAGACAGAAAGAAAAGACAAAGTTTATTTTGGATAAGTATATCTTATTATCCCTTGAAGGTCTGATGGCAGTCGCTTCACGTAAAATACTGACAATCCGCCAAATCTGGTTATACTGAAAACCTACCCCAAAAAGACATGGGATAAAGGTTCGGAAAAAGAAAAAAGATATCTTATTATCCCTTTCTAACATCCAACATTATGATAACATAGCTACATAGTAGGTACCAATACCATAGTATTAATGTACCCATGGTAGCTTATTTAACTGTACAAGAACTAAGAAAAATGTATAGGTAGAGGAGAGTGGGATAATTGTGAAAGGTGAGTAATTGGGAATAGCGCGATTATATTTACTACTAGCAGCGCCCCGCGGTTTCACCCGCGTGGTTCCCGTTCCCGTGGGAATACGGGGATAAAATATAGCCTATGTTATTCAGGGTGAATGTAGCTTTCTAATGGTGAAAGAATTATTGAAATCGGTTCAGCAGTTTCGGAGCCTATTCGTTACATACAAACAAACAAACAAACAAATCTTTCCTCTTTATAATATTAGTATAGATTACGTAAGACTGCATGCACCTTGTAATGGTAAGTCGAAGATATTTTTTTTTTATTACTGTTGCTATTTTTATGTGTACTATGAAAATTAATAATTTGGCTCTACTCATAAGTAAAGACTTATGAGTCGAGATTTTGGGTTTTTTATCATCAGCTCATACACGTCCCAACTACGCGGCTTGAGCCTATCTATACCTTCAACTACCCTTATGCCAGCAGGGCGATCTAGCATTAGTCAATGGCGGATCCAGAGAGGAGCTTGCAGCGGTACTCAAAAGCAACTATCGTAAAAAATAACGCGAAATTAGATAAATTGTATAAAAAGGTAGCAAAGTTCATAAAATGCTCATTATCAAGGTTACTGTTCGTAATAATAACTGTGTAATATTTTATGTAATATTTAATTAAAATGTAAGTACTTATATAGTTCGTGTGCGTACCATACATTATAGTAAGTACAATAATGTAATCAATACAGTCAGCTGCAATATGTATGTGTTATATGGGCGTATACATTTTATCAGCTCCGTTTTTATATCCCAAATTTATCGGTTATTTGACAAGTCATTTAGAATATATTTACGGTGATAATAACTATAAACTTTATTAAAATGAAGCTGTTGGTATGTCGCTTTGTACTTCATTCACACAGTATAATAAAATGTGCTTTAGTTTAAGTATTATTGTTATTATATACTTATTGTTGTTATATCTGTGAAGACACAAATAGCATAAAACCCATAGGAAGCGAGATAATTGCAAAAAATTAGATATTTTGACGTTTTCACGTCAGAAGTTCGAACACACAGACACCTGCGATAGGTAGGTTTTGAGACAAGTTTTAGTTAGTCATAATAAAGGTATATAACAAGTTTATACCTTATTACCTCAAATTCCCCAGTTCAAGACCTAATTTCGCTTACTTTACTGGGTCATAAGTATAATCAATCATAGAATTGTAGTCGTTTACGACGTTTATTATGACGTTCCGTTCCGTAACATATATTTTATTATGTACCTACTTATATTAAATTTAATCTGTCTATTGACATACATCCGATAAGATTATGTACCTACGTAATGTGTCCACGTAAATACTTATTTAAATAACCATTAATATTAACCATAGTCTCGATTATGTAAGCCATGACTGAATAAATAGAACTGAAGGCCGCCTAACATTATAAGTATTAAACGTATCTGTATTATTAGATTATCTAAGTACATGGTTACTCTTTTCCTGACAGCGTTCAAATACGGGGTAAATTTACTTGAATATAAGGAATTATTTAATTAAATAAGTTAGTCTGGCTTGACCCGTAAAAATAACGCAGGTATTCCTTCTGGGTTCTGAAGGTATGATAGCAATTGTTCTATCTACGTAAAAAAAACGGACTTTTCGCTATTATTATATTTGTATTATATTATATATTTATAGTAAAAAAACGACTCAATTAAGACATAGGATAATGGCTCGGAAGAAGAAAATAAGTGCAGGCACCAGGGGACCGAGCTCCGTTTGTTTTATCGTAAGTATTTATTTCTAATAGTAATAAAAACTGTTTTACACAGTCCATCTTTTTTTAATACCCTGTAGAGTTATACTTACTTATTTGTATATCCATTAGGCTTTTATATTTTATGTTAAAACGGCTTTTCTGCTGTGTTTGCATTCGAAAGGAAGTGGTATTTTTATTACATAATGCCACGAAACACGCACGACTTCTGTTCAAGACACGCGTCCTCCAATTGAACCGCATTTGTTTCGTAGCCTGCGGTTACATATATACCATAATACATAGAATGAAAAGAATTTTAATATACTTACTTATATTTACATAAATCACAATAAAACAAGTACTTAGTCATTCGGAACGTATTTTAACAACAAGAACAAAAAACTGCCAAGCATTTACGAATGACAAGATATAACTGTGAGTTAAACTTCGTTTACAGGTGCTTTTAAGCAGATATATTTATAGGCGTGCGAGTAACTATGACTGATTAATTAAGTAGGTGTAACCTATTAAGTTCCATTAATTCGTATAAATGACGACCGTTTATTGTGCGGAACAGATGTGTTTATTCAGTAATGCACCAAAACCTTCAGTTTGATTACAACTTCTCTACGGCTGTGTTGTTTTTTATTATACAAATTGTTGTATAAATCTTCTAGTACAAGTGTATACATGAGTGTTTGTTGTGTTCCGTCCATCAAGAAGCACCTATCTTATGGAAAAATCTAATTAAATTTTAATCTACTTTATCGACTAAAATAACTTGATAATAATCCATTGGCATAGGTACATTATCATTAATTAACAAGCTATGGATTTTAAATTGATGACCATTACTGTGACTATTATTTTCTTAAATAATGTGAAAGTGAATTCTTATCATTTTTTAAATCGTATCAGCAGTTTGGGTATAAGACCGATAACAACAGCACTGAGACCTGTCACAACATATTTATGTTCCAAAAATATGTACCATAATCGTATTAATGATATTCTAATGAATCCCTTATTACTACAAAATAATCAAAACAGATATCAAGAACCAAAGGAACGACATTATTATTTAAAAAATGGCTTACAACCGGTGCCGACTAGAAGATTTATAGGTCACAGTGCAAAAGCGAACGAAATATTTGGTAATTCAAATTTAGAGAACCATAACAATCGAAATACAATAGCAAATAGTAAAAAACCAATGCCTATAACTGTTGGTCCTAAAAACCCTGAATTTCCCTTGAAACATACCCTGGATAATATATCTAGGACTAAACCACTCAAACAAATCGATCAGTCTGACAGCTTCAATGACACGAATACAGTAATAAATGTCTCCGAAACGAACAAAAATGTTTTAAAATCAGTGAATGAGAAATCATTTTATAACTACATCCATGCTCTTGAACGATTTGAAAGAATGTTTTATATGGTGAGCAATAAAGTTTAATTTAATACTTATGTTATTTTAGTACCGACCTGTATTTACGTACGTTTTCATTGTGGGAATTAATTAAAAAATAATTCGACAATTACAGGCTACGTTTAACAAATTGACGGCTATAGCGCCAGAAAATAGAAGTGAAAATGGAATGAGCTTTGTACAATCTGGTCTTTTCCTACAATTAATATTGACTGCTCTTTCTTCAGAAGTCGATGAAAGTACTAGAAATGAAATCGAGAATGTATTAAAATTGAATTCTTCTAATATGGTACGTGTTGTTTCCCCTCCTACTCTCTACTTCCTTCTACTTTCTTAGCTTTCTTTCTAGGTCTAAATAAAATAAACACATATCTTAGGAAGATTTTAAATAAGAATTGTCCTAGAATTCTATTTATAAAGTTACCAACATATTTAGGTAAGAAATTAAGTAAGTAGACACACTTCGCTTTTTAACTGAATAAGTTATTACGATTACATTTTCTTTATTTACCTCTACAACAGAATACAACACATGTTATTAAGGAGATAGTGTCGTCTTTACCTCAGTCAGATAATGATGTTAAGTTCCGCTGGACCTCTCGCCTCGTCCTCAGTAAAGACAGACACCTCAGCCAGGAGTTCAAAGAAGGGCCTGCAGCAGCACTACAGCTACACACAGACAACTTTAACGGAACAGAGACTCCCAGTGATATAGCTAAAATGCTTAACAATATGGTAAGATTTTGGTTTTATTTTAATCCTACTATTTTATGAAAGTGTTATGGTAATGTAAGTTCTATAAGTACTGAATTGATTTTATTACTGCACTTGTCTTATAATGGTACTTTTACTTACACTAGTGGTCTAGTGGTATTTCTTAAATGAACATTTGATCTAACCAAGTAAGTACTTATCTAAACAAATAGTCTAAGACAGTAGTAAGTCTAGGTCAATGAAACATTATTAATTGTTTAAAGTTTTATTTGGACAAAAATCTATATTCTAGTCACTGATGTTAGTTTTAATAAGTGTTATCTAGGAGAGTAAGATACATAACGACTTTTCTCTCGATAACATCTTCTTTATAATTAAAAAATCAAGACATATACAATTTCATTTAGATAGAAAATGATTCCGGTGGAGCAATCCGCGACACTTTCGATGAAGATGACTTCACAGACAATGTTGAAGCTGTTCTTATAACGACATTGTATTTGAGGGCGCAGTGGCGTTCCGCCCCTACCTTGCTCAATGGAACACACGACTTCCTAGATTCAGAAATCGGCCCTTACCGGACTGTACGCATGATACGAATCAATGATATTATGAAATACGCTAAATTGGAAGAGTGGAAAGCAGAGGTGAGTCTTATTTATTCATTATCAAGTCAAGTAATTACAAGCCTGTTTAATAAAAAAAAGAACTCATTGAGTAAAGGCAGTCTAATAGCACAATAAATATTATGTTTATTCACAAAAAGATGCTAATAGTGTTATGTATTAAACAAATAATACTTAAGAAAAAAACTTAATAGTATAGGTAGGTAACATAGCTTATTGAATAACTAAATATGCCATCCCTATTTTTCTAAAATTTCTACAATCATCGCATACTTACTTATAACAATGTAGTATTGACTCAAAATAACTAGGTTACTTAATAATTATTAAACAAATATTAATAAGTCAGTATTTAATATTTCTTGCAAATCTATCTTAGTACATACTTAGGTACTTAAACTTATTAAATTTTATATAAGTATTTAGGAATAAAAATAATTAGAAATAAGAAGTTTATACTATCCTATATATAGTACATATTCAGATCATTAGGTATTACTTAATTGTCGGTTGGGATATAGGTAAATATTAATATCGCGTACGTTAGCATAGCAACAAAAGATAAAATGCTATTGATTAAACTAGCAAACTGTATCCAGTCAACTGAAGCATGTGGGCGTTCTTCGTCGTTAGAGCTCGGTCCGCCTTCACTGATATCTTTAACCTCCTCGATTTTAGTCGGGTCGAATTCCGTGAACACAATGTATTTGCTAGGTCCACTGTTTACCAACCGGTTAATTCTCACCATCCACGTCGGCGCCGGTTCACTTTTACGCCTCAAAGCCATAAGAAACAAAGTTTCCAGTATCCCAACCAACGTAACTATCATTGAATCTCGGAGGAACAGTAGAATAATAGGTGTATCTGCGCTATGCTTCGGAATGTTATATCCAACTTCTGTGAGAAACATAAAATGACCGTAAAGACTAAAACAAATCAGTGTTAGTCTGATATTGTCTTTGACATCCAATAACATGGATGACAATGTAAGCATCACTATCACAACCGATGGAACCACAATTATAGCCGCCGGCCCCGCTGCAACTCTCTTGAGGACGAATGTATATTTCAACATAGGATACGTGCTGTTGTAATAACTATATCTGCCTGGCAGACGCTCATTCGCAGTATTCAAAAGTTTCCATCCAGGTCCGTTTTGGAAATCGTCCATGACTACTGGCTGTTTCTGGTAAAATGTAAAGTTGACTTGTTCACCGGTGTGCATCCAGGAACCGAAAAATAGAGTACAGTTTTGTTCATCATAAGGCCATTTCTCTAAAGACGTCCTACAGATCCCAGAATGCGTTAAATGGGGCACACAGGTCACTACTCCTTCGCTTGTAACTAAACAAGTAGTGAAGAATTGATCAGTGTTAACCATAGTCGCATCAGCATTGAAGAGAGCCATACGTGGAGTCCAAAATTCGTTACTTTCGACTTGTGTTTCTTTGATATTTCCATAATCCGAGGGATTCCAAGTTAAGAATTCATCTTTCCATGATAGAGCCACCCAGCTATGAACAGTAAAAGTTTCCTCTAATGAGTCGAAGCTGATGTACTTGATAGCGAACCTTACTTTCACAGTAACAGCAAGTTTGTGATCCTTCACTGGTCTAAAGTCGTTATAAGCGTATGCACAGAACAAGTCCTTATGCAGTTTAGCTTCTTCGTGAAGAGCTGGTTCTCGTTCAGCAGGGCACTCGTATATTTCAGCGACGACAGACGCGGCGAGAGCCACCAGTGCGATGAGAGATGCGGTCGGTGACATGGTCGGAATAACAATGAATATTTATCTAAAAATTCGCCAGATTAATGGCCTAGAAACCTGATACGTAAACCGCCCCCTGATAAAACTATTTAACAATGCCAGACATCACAAAGTACCAAATATGACAAAATTAATTGTTAACGTTATCAAAAACTTAACATTTGTTTTTTTTACGAAATCGATTGATCAGTGCTTATTTACTTTATTAATAAATAGATAGTATAAGCATAGACATGGTATTGAAGTAGGTAACTCAGGTTTTTTTCCTTTTTTTTTTTAAAAGAAAAAGGTAACTCACGTTGCATTGTACTCAATGAAAATTACTAATTTTCAGGCTATTGAAATATTTTACAAAAGAACCGGTTTGAGTTTGTTCATTTTGGCTTCTGAAGAAAATTCAATTCAAAATTTAACACGACATGTTTCTGACACGAGTATCCGTGATATTATTGCGAAGATGAAATCAACCCGTGTTGCGGCTACCTTGCCATTGTACACATTAAGAATGACATTGTTGCTGCCTAATAAACTTCAAGCTGTAAGTATTATTCAAATTCAATTCAATTCAAATTCAATTTCAATTTATTAATATATTCTAATTTAGTTACAATTTATTTGATGTGGTTATTGAGACATTACCTCCCGTGGTAGTTACTAATAAACTGTGTTACGGCGAAGTAAGGCCTCTCAAACCACGTACACATAAAATATAACTAAGATAAGAAATTAAATATATACCTTATAAACTAACATATATAATTTTATATACTTAAAGCTACAAGTTTAGGGAGTTCTTATTGGTCTCGCCTCCCTAAAGCGCCGGAACGCCACTCCTGCAGGCCAAAAATCGGGAGTCAGGAACATGTCCTTGAACTTCGCAGGCACCTGTAGCACGTAGGACTTAAAGGTGGTGTCCCTCGTCGACTCGAGGCGCCGCAGGTTGAGCCGGATGGTGTCCTTCGTCCAGAAACAGGCTCTCTCCTTAACATATCGCAGGACCTCCTCGCCTGTAGTATTGGGGTCAAATCTCGATATGTAGAGAGAGACGGTCGGCTCCACAACTCGTAGAGTAGTTTCTGCAGCGGAAGCGGTGGCGGTACCCCTTAGGTTACGAGTCAACCTCGGTCGGCGTCGTTTCTCCACAAGTGTGAAACCATCCCCGTCGACTTTCTTTGTTAACTGTGTACTACAAGGTGCTTGCTGTTGAAGAGTTTGGGGACAGGACACCTGCGCATAACTCTTCTTCTTACATACTCGTGGAGTAGGCACAGATGACGTAGTAGGCGCCGCGGGGGCCGAGGTAATCGGGGCCGGGCGCACTTTGACCTGTGCGTCGGTTTTCGCGCTACTAGCATTATTGCTGACGGGTGATGTTTCACAATTCTTAGTACCGCGTCGCACACATACGTAAGGTGCTGACTGCGGCATTTCCGACGTTGTTGCATTTTGTTTGCGCAATGTGGCGAGCTCCGTACTTAACTCCAAAACAATGCGCTCCGAATCCTTCAGCTTGGCCCGGATGTAGGTGACCTCGGCCTTCAGCAGCAACACGTCCTGCAGCAAGGCTTTAACGTCGACTTGATCCGTGACGTCCGCGGAGGGAGGGTGTCCATCCATATTCGCAGTTTTGATGACGTTTATTTATTATTCAAACATCGAGGCAGCCGCTATAACACAACTGCTCGCGTTGACGGTATGAACGCGAATCGATTATATTTCAATACATAGGTACTTAGGTTCTTTGCTGTATGGGCGGTTCTGATCAGGGTCTATCCGTTTCACAGAGCAGAGAATCTCTCTCACACATAAGTTTCTACAAAATGCCAAAAACTAAAAAACAATTAAGTAGGTAAGTACTTATAATGCAATACGCCCACTAAATTGGGTGACAATGAATAAGTCAAGAACCTAGTATGTATAAGTATTTCCCAATATAAATATATAAATACATACTTAAATAACATTATGTATTACTTATATTTTCAGATGGGAATACATAACTTAGTAGATAAAACTAACAGTACAGAGAGAGAGACCCTACGCATAACTCATGCAGTTCAACGGCTCATGTTTTGGGCTGAGGCAGGAAGAAACGCATACAAAGATGACGGTTTGTTCAATATTTATAAACTTATTAAGGCAAAGCTAAGGCTTTGCCTGGCTTTTATTATTATTATGACGCAGGTATTAGATAAACAGAAATATAGGTAAGTATACTTATTTTTCACGGAAATTAACGTTAAGGATTTTAAATAAAGTACTTACCGAGATCTCTTCGCTGGAATCTACTAAGGTTAGTTAGTACCTACTTTTAGCAAAGTAAACGATAGGGTAAGTAGCATAAAAAATATCGATATTGTTTTGTTATGCCGAAATGACCTTTCAATCAAAATAAATACGAAATGGATGTTAAAAATTCATTAGAAAGGCCGAACCATAGCAGTTGAGTTGTATTTATAGAAATAATTGATCGACGTCAAAACGATTCAAGTAAAAATGTGTAATATCATGCCATGCCCGGTTAAAAACTAAAGGGTTTGATTCCCTTGTGAGATAATTAATTGTATGATCCACTAATTAATATTTCTTTCTTGGTTTGATTGTGTCTGATCGCTTTATTTAGTACTTAGCATCAAGTAATCATTACGTTTTTTTGGAGTTCCTCTGCCAAAAGGCGAATCGTCCTTATGGCCTGGGTCTAGTCTGCCAAAGTCACCACTTAACCCACTAACTATAATAAAAACTCCTTTATTGTGTTTTGCCTAATGATTAATACCAATTTTTCAGGTATAGAATGGGATGAACATCCAGAAATAGAAGTGTTAATAAATCGACCGTATATTTTCTACGTCCGATGGAAAAATATGACGCTTATGAATGGAAACTTTGTTCTATAAAGAAGATACTGACATGAATTTATTATAAAATTTTGAAGAATCATTTAGAAATTACTTAGTAGAGATTTTATATTGATGCTATCTAAAGGTCTTTGGGGCTTAAAGAGCACTGTCAGTACCAGCTCGAGTCGTTGATGAAGATACAATTGTAGAACGAAGAGTACCTACGCAGCTTGTTTTTGTAACAGTAGATTTTAGTGCCTCTAATAAACTTAAATGGCAGACATTTCACTACATAGTATAAAACAAAGCCGCTTTCTCTGTCCCCATGTAGGGACATGGGGACAGAGGAATGTATGCTTATATCTTTAAAACTACGCAACGGATTTTGATGCGGTTTGTTTTAATAGATAGAGTGATTCAGTGGGAAGGTTTTTAGCATAATTTATCCCCATATTCCTACGGGAACGGGAACTACGCGGGAAAAACAGCGGGACGCCGCTAGTTTTAAACAAACAATAACTTTTCATATTTATTTAAACTTATGTACTTACATCACATTTTCAATATATGGACACCGTCGAACTTTCTTCATACATAGATACTTACGTAGGTACCTAAATTGGTTCAGTACTACGAACTAAGGAAACATCCATCATGTGCCTACCTGTTACGACTGAAAAGACTAATAAAATAATAATATTATAAAGAGGAAAGATTTGTTTGTTTGTTTGTAACGAATAGGCTCCGAAACTACTGAACCGATTTCAATAATTCTTTCACCATTAGAAAGCTACATTCACCCTGAATAACATAGGCTATATTTTATCCCCGTATTCCCACGGGAACGGGAACCACGCGGGTGAATCCGCGGGGCACAGCTAGTAAAATAATATTTATGTAATTAATAGTGTTTTACTAACTATTTGTGCCCCGCGATTTTATCCGCATTAATTCCGTTTTTGGGATAAGAAGTACCTATCCTATATCCTTTTTTGACAACGTGTAAACCAAATTCCAGGATATTCGGACAAGTGATATAGCAAATTGGCTATATGATAGCGCACAGCGTGCGGGCAAACAAAGTAGTTTTTATTTTATTATGAGAATAAAATACAGTCTAAGTATATTATTCTAAGTAGTTTTTGAGTTTATCCATCACAAACAAATATGTTTTTACTCGTAGAAGGATTGGCACCTATATTGATTGGTTGCTGTTTTGGCGTGAAAGTTCTCACTTCAATAACTAATGAACTTTGACATTAATACAAGTTTCGAGTATGATGATTAGATATTTCATTACTGATAACAATATTGTAACAGTATTTTCCGCACATCCATTAATAAGCCCTTTATTTGAATTCGTACAACCAACCAACGACATTATTATTTTAATCATAATAATTATTCGAAAAAAATACAGTTCGAACAAGTACTGTCAACATCAAAAGTTCAAAAATTAAATTAATTAATTTAAAACTATTAAACAAAAAGTATTTTATTTTTCGTTTGTATCTCTATCACTAGATTTTTATTTAATAATTTTATCGATATCGTTAATTATTGCAATTAAATCGAATTTCATAAATACATGCACCTATTAGAAATTCTATTTTAAACTATAGGTAATTTGAAGTTTAAGCTAGATGCTACTTCTAAAATTACTCTAATTAGGTGTATATGTAGGATATAAACTACAAAGAACTAGATTGAAATTTTATTTTTGTAAACTTGTACACAAGTTCTTGTATTTCCAATAAAGAGTGTGTATTAATTTTATAGGCCAATAAAAACTAAATGTAGATACAAAAGAACATCATATATTTAGATGAAAATAGTAAAATAAAACATAAAAGACAATAAATATAATACAAAAGAAAAATAACTTATTTTAAGACTTACATCTGTAATGAATTTAATTGTTGGTGGTTATAAGAAATCAAGTCAGCTGCATTGCTCTTAAAATTATAATACAATTACACTAGCCGAGTATAACTTCATGTGTATTTTGGAATACTGCTTCCTGGAAATAAGAAGAACACTGTTATAACTCAGTAAATCCTCAATATACTTACTTACTACAATATATAGCTAAAACTAACTCAAATGTATTCCTAAAGTAAACAAGATAGGTATTGTAATTAATAACAGATTGGTTTTCCTTATGCAGAATTTATTAAATTGAAAGTGTAATTACATTTAAACATTCTTATAACTTGACACTGCCGTTATAAATACGTTGTTGACTAGTATCATAAATAACATTATAATACACACATTAATATATGTTACACCACCAGCTAGCTAGCCACTACTGAGTCGACGGTGGTGTGGGCAAACATTCAAAAGCATTACGTTATATTCAAAAATTACAATTTACAAAAGTTTATAATTTTTAACACACATTATAATTGGATATAATTTTAATAATTAAGAAAAATTGTAACAGTGGAATATTTGTGATTTAATGTTTTATCTAAGCCTTATTGCAAGTAATGCATAGTGGTTAGATATAATTATGTAGCTATGTCAATAAGTTCGATTGTAAATCGCTAACTTTACTGTATTGACCATTTTTAACCTTGTACAGGTATTGGTTGATAAGGTCTATTATACATAACTAAATAATTCACACGCTAATTAAATCAAGCCAACTAAATGTTTACACTTTGCAAATGTGCCCAAACATTTAAAATACTTAGTTCAAAAATTAAAAAAATAAACATTCTATTTTACATTATTTTCGATAAAACCCTACCTTATTATTCCTACAACCTTAGAATATATCTCATAAGTTTCATGTTGGTCAAATATCGATGTTCACACTTTAACAATCTAGAATACGCCTAAAAGGTAGGAATATATTGAAAATTACGATGATAGCTAATTAATTATAACAATAACTTATTATAATAGCATAAGCTAGATTAATTAGAAAATAACATTTAAGGATTGTATCATGACAATAAATAAAAATGCTCGTTATGGTCATACTCATAATACGCGATGCCTGGTAGTCTTGTTAATACTGTTCAATGTACTATGTACTTACATAAATTACAATGAAAACAAATGATCAATATTTTTACTCTTAAATAACTTTTTCTATTTATTTCGTATCACTTTTATGATCTTAATAACATTAATTAAAATTACAAATTTATTCAAGGTGTTTTTAAACTGACTTTTTGTGTTGACTGTACCACCGTATTCCAACCAAAACTCGATACATAGTAATTTACTGTCATGTCACTAACACCCGTCAATTAAAATACAATTAGTAAAATATACCAAATTCCTGTTATAGTTTGTTAAAGCTATAACAAAAATAAAGCTATAATTTACGAGAGAGAATATGTATGTATGAAGTCCCCACTGCGATCTATTACTAAACACCATTCCCAATTAATTAAAGGAACCCACATTAAAAACTTAATAAATAATGGCAGATGAAAAGAGTAATATAATAATGATGAATAATTAAAATTATAAGGAAGTCATTTTCATACAAAACGTTCACACATTTAATACAAGATTTCTACCTTCTGTTTAGCTGTAGAGGATAAGGAAAAATATGGTTTAACATGAAGCCTGACAAGAAAACATTTTATGACATGTTATTTTCAAAGTATCTATGTTTACGAACATTAATTAGTATAGCTTAAAACTAAACAGTGCTGTTGGAGAACAGGATAGTACTTATATTAAAGGATTATAGGTACTCCCCAGAAACATGCGTCAAATCGTAGGTAACCGGATTTCGAACATTACGATGACTGATAAGAGGAGATAGTGAACGTTCTTATACAGATATAAGTATCGTATCTCCATTTAGATTTGTCGTAAGTAATAAAATTTGAAAATAAAAATATAGCTATGAGTTTAGCTGCCGGGATACCATGTAGAATTAGCTTGCCTAATGTCCTTTGAAAATGTATGCTCGACACTGTTTCATTAGCTGATTAGTACACTACTAAATAAATAAACATAAAACAATAAAAAAGTAGATTAAATTTTATTCCTTAAAGAGCTTATAAATAAATCGATTTACTGATAAAATACTGGGTTCAAGTGTGGGAAGCCTACGTCCATTCACTGATGGGGCTATAGACTTACAATAAATAAAGTGATTCAACAAAATTAAAAAAATCAGGTAGGAACTAATGTTAATAAATAACTTGAGGCCATTGTGAGATGATGCGATGTAAAGACCAACTTTGTAATAGTTGAAACATAATCAAAATCCTAAAAATTTTAAACAAATGAAAGAGATGAAAAGTGGATTAACTACAATCTTTGATAAGCTGTATAGTAATAGTGATGTGACTTTTATGAGCAAAATGGGCAAGGATCACACACTACTGGACTAGATGTGATTTAGGTGCAAATAAATGAAAATATTAAAAAGTTTAGCTAAATAAATTTCAGACCGATACATAGCCGTAGTTGCTGATAAACATTGATGATTAATCTGTAGGTGACTGTTCAACTCAACCTTAAACAAACAAAGTTAAATAAAGTAAAAAAATACATAATACTGAGTTCACAGTCCTAAGTTTGAAAACAAATAATGAAATAATCTTGAGGATTTAGATCTCATCCTATTTCATACATTGTAGTTGTGATTTGTTTGATAAATATTTACCTACATAAATCAACAATAACCTGCACTGTGTAACATTAACATTTTTTGGAATGTTCTATACTTATATTAATACTAATACAATTTTGAAGTTAAAAACCAACAAGTGTTAATACTAAATTAAATCTAAATTTATAACCATTAGTTGTCATTACAGACTCAATTTCAAATTATAAAATGTTTCACAAAGTACCTATGTTAACAGGATTGTTTTTTTTGTGAAGATACCAAATTATTTGGAAACAGTCCCAATTCATAAAACGATGAAGAGGCAGAAAGAGAGCAACACTATTAACTGTTTTAAAGTGGAAATTCAAAGAAACCTATCAAATAACATTATAACTTGTTTATGTACATTCAATATTAATTAGATATAGGCACATTGCAACAGAATTTTCTTTGTTTCTATTTATTATCGTAACATCTAATCCTATATTTAATGAAACTATAATGCAAACAATATCGCAAAAATGCTAAGCAATAAAAATATTTTTATTTATTAGAACATGACTGTTGATGAAGTATTTTAATTCATTCAAATTAATGTCTCATTATCAAAAACTTGTCAAACTTGTTTTGGTAGCCTTCAACATAACCACTCTGCTTTTTTAACACAAAAATTTACCAATAGATGCATAATATTTAAGTTTATTTCAAATCTTAATGTTCCTGTTCATATGGTACTTGTCAAATGAACAATGTTTTTGTCAAATAGTGAAGCAGTTTATGTTGTTTTCATCAATGAATTAATGTATATTTAAGCTTCAACAAACATGCTTTTAATGATAAAACATTTAATTAAAACACAATGAGTGAATTTCCTATATAATATTGATTTACAAATGGTCTACTGTAGTTTTTAACATTTCAAGATGATAAATCTTTGCGACTAATACTCATTACTATAATTAATAATTCAAAAATGCTGGTAAATATGAATTATGTTGAATATTATATCATATTTAAGTGAATCATTGAAAAGTGCCTATAATTTCAATGTATAGAAAGCATTTCATTCAATTGAAGTTACATATTCATTGTAATTGTGTTTAATTGGTTAAGCAATTAATTCACAAGACAAGGTACCTCACATTGTACTGAGTGTGTCATAGTTATGTAAGCAACACTATCAGTACCAAGAACTAAATAATTAATCTTGTGATAACAAATCCTCACAAACATACATGTAATGACACATTTCAAATATTGTTTTTTGTAGGTGGAGACCCAAATGTTGCAAACTTAAAAAGAACACAGTATATTATTTATTATTGATTGCTAAAAAGCATACAGTCTTAATGTATTCATTATTAAGTAACACTCGGTTAATAAGAAGGATTACTTATCATTCTATCTTAATCCAATTGATTAACTACAAATCTGACTCATATAATGTAGTATGTGAAAGTATCATAACATGAAAACACTAATCAGTTTTTTGTCTGATAATGGACCAACAGACAAGTATCTAACATGAACATTTAAGTAATAAATCCCTTTCAAAATATGTTATTGTAAATAAGCTACATTAATGGGGTTAACATTTATGATTTGCAATTAAATGGTAGTGTATACTTATTGTGAAATTCCGTAATTGACCCCACCTGTGTTTAGGCCAGTGTTCTCCGAGGCCCCGGGGGCGGCCGCCGGCGCCGGCATGGCGATGGGCGGCGCCTGCTCTCCCTTGGGTCGCCCTTCTCCACCCGGCTGCGACGTCACGGGCTGGACGCCGTCTGAATCGTCTCGTTCTAACGTGTGGTAATCGCCCGACTCCTCAGGCGGGCGAGGCTTGCACTTGCCGCAGCAGCAGTTGCAACAGCAGCACAAACAACAACAAAAGTAGCATCCGGTGAGAATACCGCATACGATGAATAGAGCCTTGCACCAAGTACTTGTTACTACGAAATAGGCGTTGACATTTTCTTCTCCAAATTGCTCAGCGATGTATAGTCCGAGTGATCCGTAATTGTCGTAAATGTTTCGCTTTGTAGCATCGCTGAGGATTGTGTGTGCACGGTTTACTTCTTTGAACTTTTCAGCTGCCTCTGGATTGTTGGGATTTTTATCTGGATGGTACTTTAGTGCTAATTTCCTGTAACTTTTTTTGACATCATCTGCCGTTGCCGTCTTCGGTACTTGTAGTATTAGATATAAACTATCACCAGCAGTAGATAGTTTTCTTTTATCCATTTTTAGAACAGAAAAGTGATGTAATGCAACTTTGAAAAGATATAATCAATTTTAGTTGAATCAACGTAAATGAAAATTGATAACCCGTCCTGTAACGAATGAATGAAATCACAGAATGAATTTAATTATTGAATGAATTAGAGCGAACTATTGTGACATAAAGCCACAGATTAACACAGTTATTATCTTTAGTTTATACAAAAAATCAAGTATGCCTATTTTGTGACATTGAAAATTTTTAAATACTGTATTTTAAGCAAATGCAAATTGGAAGTAAAAAAACTATAAATGATTTTTATTTAAATGTTTGTTCCTAAAAGTCTCGTATTAATGTTTTGACATTGACTGACTTTACAAGTGACAATTGACATTTCTTGATTTGATTTTGTTTGTTTGACACTTTCAATCAAATCAAAATATAGGAAACGGACGAAAGCCGAAAAGGCAAAAAATACTGTATTGCGAAATAAATAATTAGAATTGTGCAATTATAATTTATTGAATTCCATAAAAATGATATTGTAAATGTTCGTTCGATAACAGAGTCCAGTGGCAGGAACTAGGAAGGAACATAACTAAAAGCTAACCTAACAGTCACTTCTCTAGTGACAAATAATTATATTTTTGTTGTGAGTAAAGCATTATGTATAGTTTCACTTGAAATAATATATCTTTGTAGTTAGTTACTTTTCTTTAAAATATTGCATATATAACTTTAGAACATAATGTGAAAAAATATTGTAATAACCTATTACATTTCATATCCATAACCCAGTTAAAAGGTACATTGGATTAGAATATTATTATGCAAGGAGTTATTATGAGGGGTCGTGGATTATTCCAAATCTATCAAGATCTGTTACAACGTAGGCCATACTTGGTACAAGCTGTACAAACTGGAGCACTTATGGGCGCAGGAGACATCATATCTCAGACATTAATAGAAAAGAAAACTCTAAGGACATTAGATGGCCAAAGAGCTGTTAAATTTGCTTCAATTGGTTTATTCATTGGGGTGAGTTTACTTGAATCTAATTTCTTCATAAAAAGTTATAATAATCATTTAATGAAACAAATATTCCATGTTTGAAAAAGATTAGTACCTATATTAAAACTTAATAATATAAAGAATAACTAATACTCATATGAAACCTATGAAATAAGAAATGTGTGATGATATTTTTTGAAACTACTATTGTATTTATAATTTAAAAACTGGTGTTTTATTTATGTTGAAGGGTCCTGCTCTCCGGGTTTGGTATGGACTACTAAACAACCATATAGGATCCAAAGGAAAAACTGTGGCTGTTAAAAAAGTATTTGTAGATCAATTTGTCTTTGCGCCGGCATTTTTATGTTTGTTACTAGTCATTGTTGGTGCTTCCCAAGGAAAATCTTGGCCAAAAATCCAACAAGATTTGAATTCTACTTATTTTGATGTCCTCAAAACTAATTACTATGTTTGGCCTTGGGTACAATTATTAAATTTTTATTTTATACCTCTTCAACATCAAGTCCTAATAGTTCAATCAGTGGCACTGTTTTGGAACACATATCTGTCTTGGAAAACAAATAAGAAAGATGTTTAAAATGTTTTACAGCTCTCTAATAGTTTTATTAATTATGTAGTTATTTTATTAGTGTTGTATAAAATAAATATAACTGCTTATCATTATTTTGTTTTATTTATTAAAATCTTATCCAAAATTGAAAATATAGTATGAGGTCCTATTATGGAGGGTACAGAAAAAACTTATCTATTAAAATCAGAAGGTAGGTATATTATCAAAGAAGGTTTTTTCAATTCTTGTATAATGGAGTTTGCAGAAAGTAATAAGTTTGAATTGGCCTGTTTCTATTGGCATTCCGATTTTATGAAATTGAAACTATCAAACTGACATGTAAATCGGGTTGGCTGTTCTTATCAACTGTCAATGTCAAGTCAATCATCTATCAAATTATGTCAATCATGGCCAGTTTTTTTTTATGCCGGTCAGTCGGACAGATAACACGGGCAGGCAGGCAATTATTCACAGGGAAAAGAATAGAAGTAACCGAAGGTAGGTTATTTTTGTGCGATTTTAAGTAATTACGTGAAAGATTAATATCTAGGTACTTAGAAATCCATCTGTGTAATTCATAAAATCTTTAGTATTTGTGCCACAAATCGTAGTTGAAGACAGGTATATAAAACATGTCTAAGTGGATTACTTGTGTTTATTCACATAAATTAATTTGTTTTTCTCATAAAGTTAGATAGCCTTGAACTATCTCGAACATTCAGCTAACCAAAACCAGTGTGTAATCAACTTCCTACCCTATTTTATTCTTTTAATATCTTTTGTTTTTCTGCTTTATTAAATTATTAACTACATTTTTCAGATTTTTTGAAATTAAAAATGGAGAATCTTGAACTAGTATCGTCCAACAAGGTATTTGAAGGGTTCCAGAAGGTGTACTCCCATCAATCATCTGAGTTAAAATGCAAAATGAATTTCTCTATTTATTTGCCTCCTCAAGCCGAAGGAGGCGATGTTAAACTACCTGTTATCTACTATCTTTCTGGATTAACATGCACAGAACAAAACTTTATCACCAAATCTGGATTTCAGCGGTATTTATCTAAAAATGTTGATAAATTATTATGTAACATCAATTTATCAAGTTTTGCAAGATCAAAGTTCAAGCAATCAACTCACGGTATAACTTTTTAATTATCTTTATCTTTAATAAAAAAACACATTTCTTATCTCAAGCTTCATATCAAGAAGTGTAATGTATTACTTACTTTAATCTATTTTTTAATAAGTACTAGATATGACTTATTAAATATATTTTATAATAATTTCAGGCTTCTAGATGTCAAATTAATTATAATGATATCAGCAAGGATAACAGTGAAACATTGTTTTTAATTTTAAATATTTTCCACATTAGATATGCAGCTGAACATGGCATTATAGTGGTTGGACCCGACACATCACCAAGAGGAGTTAAGATCCCTGGAGATGATGAATCTTGGGACTTTGGAGTCTCAGCTGGTTTCTATTTGGACGCTGAGAAGGAACCATGGTCCAAGAACTACAGAATGGCCAGTTATCTGAACAAGGAACTTTATGAATTAGTTATTCAGGCATTCCCTAATGTTGATCCAGACCGCATTGGAATCATGGGACACAGGTAACAACACCTTATTATTAGGATTATAGAGAAGAGAACTAATTAAGCTGGTTTCATGTTAAATAAATCTCTTTGTCCCATGGTAATACAAAATGCTGTGATTGAACTTGGGACACATGCTAATAGGCTACAGTAGTGAAATATAACCATCATTTTAAAAATAAAATGGGAATGTGATATGGTCGACAACTACATGTGAAAGGATTCACAGGGAATAGTTTCAAGTAAGAAGGAAATAATATGTACCTTATTTTTTCCAGTATGGGTGGCCATGGTGCTCTAGTTTCTACTCTCAGAAACCCTGGTCTATACAAATCAGTCAGTGCCTTTGCTCCCATTTGCAACCCAACAGCTTGTCCTTGGGGAGAAAAGGCATTCACTGGATATTTGGGTGATGACAAAAGCAAATGGTCGGAATGGGATGCTACGGAGCTGGTCAAAAAGTATAATGGACCTCCACTAACTTTGTTTATTGACCAGGTTAGAAAATCATTATTTTTCATAAATTGTTACTGTAATATCAACTTAAATGTACCTTTAGTTTTTACTAATAATGATTTTTTTTTTGTATTTTTCAGGGATCTGCTGACACATTCTATATTCAAAAGCAATTGTTACCAGAAAATCTGGTAGAAGCCTGTCGGTCAGTTGAAGTACCAGTCATTATGTACCTGCGGGGAGGATATGATCACTCCTACTATTACATATCCTCATACATTGGAGAGCATTTCGATTTCCATGCTAAAATACTAAAAGCATAACTTGTTAGTATTCACAATTGTTAAAAACAACATGATTATCAATCAGAGCATTTGATGTACCTTTTTTACATATAAATAAAGTCATATTTGTTTAAAAGTGCTTTTATTAACAATTATTATTTCATTTACAGAATATATAATTTCTCATTATAAACATTGACTTAACAAAATTGCGTAAAGTTCAACTAAGACAATAAAGTTATGCAGATTCTAATGTTGACTATCTTCCAGTGTCACTTTTTCTGATATTATGATAATACTGTAGGAACTTGTCTCTGTTGCCCCATATGTGATTCCCTCCCCAATAACACCAGGCTCTGTAAAAAATAATAATTTGATTATTACTAAAAAAATATATTAGAGAACTAATGCCAGCTATCCAGTAGGTTTCTTTGGTAGGTAAAAAATATTAAAATATTAGACTAACATTCATTTTTATTATTCCACTAACTAAATAGGTTTTAGAGGACAATTTTTTGTCGATAATATACCTTTTTTATTTAATGGGATTGTGTCATTCTTCTTTCGTGTCAATGGCCACAAAAATAACTAAATAACTATTGTACTTTACACTTACATTCCAAAGAGAGCTCCACCGAGATGAGCTGCATGATCGAAGAATTTCCATCCAAATACAACTCCAGCTAAATCAACACTCATTATTACTTTTATAGCCTGAAATACAAATATAGTCATTGTAGTAAACATTTTTCTGAATGTTAATAATGAAGAATGTTTCTTTTTTTAAAATAGGTCTATTTAAAAAAAAGACCGTCATATTAAGGTCTTATACAATAATATACTTACTGCTCCAGCAGCAAATGTATACATAGGTAGGAAGATAATGCTCAGCTTGGTATCAGGATACTGTACACATACATACGACAATACCGCCATTATTGCACCAGACTGAAACGGGATGTATCAATTTAGTCACTTTTATTGGTTCTTTGTAAAAAATACAATACATTTAATGGCTTCTTTCCTTTAGTATATAAAGGTAACAAATACTTTTAATTGTGCCTTGAGATTTTACCCACACTGATATAAATAAATATGGAACAGTTAGAAATCAGATGAACTTTTACACAAAATGTTTCTCTTAATCAGAAATAGCAGGATACTATTAATCACAATAAAAAATATGTTGGTGGTATTACACAGCACAGCTTGTTTTACATACTTACTGAGTTTTTAGAACTTTTCGTAAATTAATATTACATAACAAAACTATGAAGTCATACATACCGCCCCAAGGCTTAATCCGGGTTGATTGGACACAACTTTATACAGAAAACTTGCGAAACTGCTGATCACACCCGAACTTAAATAAAGGGCAGTGAACTGTTCTTTGCCCAGTGATGATATAGCAGCTGTGAAAACGAGAACCATTATAAATACATACACTTACGATTATTAGAGATAAATTTATTAATACTTGTTTTATTATTGTTACCTGGCATGAAGCTGTAGAGTACATACATATTTGCCATCAAATGCAGTGGAGAATGATGACTAAATGTTGATAAAAGCATCGGCATACAAAGTGTTTCTGAAACATTTAAACTTTTTGTTAAAGTAAATAAACATTGTAGACCACTAAAGCATGGTGATGCTATAACCAACTGAGCTACCAAGGTTTAGATTACCTTTTTCATCAGCCATTACTCATATTTAGAATATAATATAAGAAGGTAGATAATTCTAAGGAGAAAAAATATATATTTATTTTAGTTACTTACTTCCTGATGGATTTGAGCAGAAGAATTTGATCATGAAAGGTTGTAGCATGCGTACGCGCCATGCACCAAATACCAAAACATTGGCAGCAAGAATTGGATAAAATACTTTCTCATTGTTATTCAAGGAATTCCACCATTTTTTCAGGGTACCAGGTTCATTTTTCTGAAAGGAATATGAAATTCAGACAAACCTAATATAAATAATGTTAGTTATTACAATATAATTGCAAAAAATAGCTAATAAAAAGTAGGTAAAGGAAATCACAATTAAATATTTTTTACTTACATGCTGGTTGAACTTCCTGTGATTGGCCCCCAGCCATGTTCCAGGTCTCCTGAATAGTGTGTAGGCATGTTGTCTTAACGTTTCATATTCCCAAATAACACACGCAGTCAAACTGGCTACTGAAACCTGGAAATACATTTTAATTAGGATCAAATTTAGGTTGGCGATGATATTACACATCTGTGTGTGTGCATATGTGGCTATATGAAGAAAAATACAAAACTCTTACCCCAACGGTGAAAAAGAATGGTTTGACTAATCTTCCGGCGTGAAGAGGACCAGTTTCTATTTGTAGGTGTTCAAATGGATCAGCCTCAAGACGTGTACGTCGCGGTCCACGTCGAGTGTTGTGCAAGGAATTTCGAAGTTGAAATCGTACATTGTCGATAGGCCTTCCAGTTAGCCTCAGCAGCAATGGCTTACTGTAACAGAAGCATATTAGCACAAATATTATGAAATAAGATAACCTTATTAAGTAATATTTCTTTACCAATTATTCGTCAATTCCGCAGCAGTCCAGACATTTCTAAAGAACATATTAATACTTTGTTGAATTCTATTGATACATTATTTGTTTAAAAGGTATTAAAAAGAGAATTTTATTGGTAAAATTTCTCAATAAATTTCAAATCAAAATAAAGCTATCAGTCATTCTGAAAGATCGAAAACCCAACAAACCAAACCAGGACCACGGCCAATTTTGACAAATGTCTCAATTTCTGACAATAGTGACAATTGACATTTGACGTCGCTTAGCAATTGGTTTTGATTGTGACGTGCAATGATCCTGACATTGATTGACCTGAAAAATAACTGGGTCACAGGTGTTTTATAATTGGTTTTGTATTCTCAAAAAATGTAGGTACCTATCCATCCATGTGCAATCCATGTGCAAAAATTTGGCAAAAACTCTTTAAAAAATTCTGTACTTGGCTTGGAAATTTCAAAGTGTAAGTATAGCTCCCTTAGATAATCTATGTAAGGGATAGAATCTATGCTATCAACCGCGTGTCCATTTTATGTAAAGTGTCAGTGTCTACAACTGCTACTAGGGAAGTGCTTAGTAATATAGAGCATATCGATAAAAACTTGCTCATAACTATATAAATGAGAACTTTTTGATAATAAAAAATAATTTATGATTAAATTATATGCTTTATTGAAGATGGACATAAGTATATAATATTTTTAATGAAGTATATTAATGATCTTTCGAAAATAAAAAAAAAATAATCAAAGCAACAGTGAAAATAAATCCAACGAACATATTAATACAACATAATATAAAACAATAACAAAATGGCTCGAAAAACTTGGAAATTGATAAAATCAAAACAAAAATGCAATTCTAATCTTACGTCAATATTTTTGACTTAGGGCCTATTTCACGATCTTCAAGTAAACCAAGTAAAGTCAATCTTGTCTCTTTCTTACTTTATACAGGGTTACTGGTTAAGTCGACCTATTCCCGTCAAGGGCGTGTAGTGTACATCGTTTCTGACTGATTTCCCCATGAAACACCCTACACTAAACCTTACCGTTTTCGAGATATTTCAATTTATTTGTTTTTATAAAAATCACCGGATCTTCGGCTATAAGCTTAGATATTTTCAAATGCGTATGTCTTATTATTACTATTACTTGATTTTAACGTTTAAAATAAGGTGCTTTGTGACCCCAATAACAAATATTGTACCTAAAATGAATAAATAAGTAGTTGTAGACGATTAAAACTTATAAAAAATAATACAAATCAGAAAGTTTATTTCTCGTTCAAGGATATCTAGAAAAAAAAAATATGGCACCTGTTTGGCAGATATACCTAAAAATATCTACGTTTCATCAGCTATCCATCGAGGTATAACAATCTAGGGTTTTATCGAAATTTTGTACAAAACATGTAGTTTTATAGGCTACTGGGGAGGATAAATAAAACAATAGGTCAGCATACAGAGCATGATACTAAACTTATTTAACTTTTAAGTTCTACACACACCATTTTTGAGTCTAAATTTCATGTTCGACATGTCCGCCCCTGCGTTGCACACATCTTCGCATTATTTTGCGAAGACCAGTTTTCACTACTCCAGTAGTTAATTTTGTTCTTATTTCATTGGCCGCACTAATGATTCTGTCTATCAGTACTTCAATCGAAGAAATTGGGGTAGGTATACTTCAAGTAGGTATTCGAAGTGTGGACTCCATTTTCACCTTTAACTTCATGGATTTGACGACATTATCTGTGATCTATGGCAATATTTGTCAAAATTGCTTGATTTTTCACGTATTTCCATAGGATTTTATTTTTGTCGTAATTAATTAATAATGCATTTCTTTACACTAAAAACAGTTTATATGGGTTATAATGAGCTCCTAAAACACCCCCAAATAAACAGCATCATTAAATTCAGGTACCGGAGATCTATAGTCTTACGATGTTCAAAGTATCGACCATATTTATCGACACATTTGTTGTACATCACTAACTGCTTGGTATAAAACAGTACATTAAATATAACTAAATTAAACCTTTGAAATCACAACTATGTACCACCGGTTGAAAGTGATTTGATGAAAAGTGTTTATTCTACAAGAGAAATGGATATTTTGCTTTAAAATGAGTTATTTCAGATAAAAAATGCCAACAAAGACTAACATGTGAAAAGATAATACTGGATTCTTTACTCCTCCTATAGTTGTTCTGGATTTGCAAAACACAGCACAACACGACATAGTTTTAGTTTCTCACAAGATTATTAGGCTTTACGATGATATTTTATAACAATTTTATTTTCAAGTATTATACGTCGCAATGTTGTGGCCGGCTAACATGTGAAAATTGGTGTTGACGCAGCGTTGACAAGCTTACATTAGTCTTCTCGTTTGCTCTATATGACGATCCGTGTAATAGAAAGAGAAGCTCGATAATGTTGACAGATTAACGTCAGCTCTAAGGCGGCTTCTTCGGAGACCAGAGAGAATCCTGGTCGTGATCCTTATTCTATGATAGCTCCACTTCACTCCGTAAATATTGGCCTTTATGGTTTTACCCGACTGCGCCAGAACGAGGGTTATATCTTTTCTTTATGATGTCCGTACTCGGTACTGTGTGGTCCTTGCTGAGAACAAGAGTAGTACTCAGAGACACGGACCCGGATCAATCTTATTGAAACCATATAAATATTTAGTTGTTTCTTATAGCCATAATGTTATCAAGAGATGGCTGTACAGATCATAGGTAAAGTAGATTCTATATAAGTACTTCGGTACTTACATATTACGGAATACATACTCGTATTAATTACTTGCGCGATTAAGTATCCACGGTTTAACCATAGGGTTTAACCCGAGTTAGCTTTGCTCCTATCAGTCGTAGGGTGATGTTATAGTAGGTACATATAGCCCATCCGTAACAACAGACGTTTTGATGACAAAACTATTAATTTATGAACCCTAACCAAACGTTGAGAATTTTTACTTAAAAGTCCCATATTCCAAGTTATACTTAATGTTTTCCATTACAAACAAAGGGCTGACAGGATGACATCCATTTTCTAATAGATTAAACCAAAGTAACCCTGTGACATAGAATCTAACAGATATATCTAATAAAGCTGAAGAATTCGTTTCTTTGGTTGCACGCGCTATGCATCGAGGAAGGCTATAGGATAGCCGTTGTTACCCTAAATAATTTATAAATATAGGCACTTAAGTCCTGTAACGGAAATCTATTTTTAACGTTTACTCGCCAAAACTACTGGAGGTACCAATTTTAAAAGTAGGTACCTAAGTACTTTGCGTCGAAGGAATTCGCACCATAAGGACGGATGAAGGTTGTATTGTACGAGTACATACTTAAATGAGGAGGTACTTAGCTATTATAAGATGAAAACTCCAAACATACCTTCTGCGTGGAAAAAAAACTAATGAAGTATTTAATAAATTATTATATTATTTCAAACGACAAGACTAGAATGGGTAAGTAAGTACTTATGTACTTACTTACTTAAATACATATGCGCTATATCTAAGTATCTAAAATATTCCTAAAAAGGCTAGGAGTCTAGTACGCTAATAAGACCCTTTTCATACTGAATAAACAATTTCATTGTATTACACGATGTATTGGAAGGGTTGCTAAAGTGGGGTGGCGGGTGCCCTTGGACTGCGCATGCTCCATTCAGCCAGAGGCCACCGCGACACCGGGGGACCTCTGAGAATCAGTGTACGCTGGCGTTCCATGAGAACACGTGCTGTGCATTAAACCATAGCCATATTTAGGACTATAAAATCCTACGTTAAATCGAGGTGAGTGAGCCCTTAGATTCGTGAATACTCGTTTACTAAAATATTACGTAAGTATTTATCTGGATAGTAAATATTGGATCAGCACCAAAAACACGTGCTCTAATTAGATGCGGTTAAACATGAGTATTAATTACTTAATTATTTTTACAACGTGCATGTTGTTTTTTTGGTTGACAAGAGTATTATTAAATATATTTAAAAATATACTTAGTATTTTAAGGAGATATACCGAGATTGATTCCAACGTGAGTGCGCAATACGACAATAATAATAAGTATTAATTTTCAACTATACCGCGAAAGTCTCGTCAAATGGCGGCGATCAATATTGCGCCCATGTGGACAGTTAGTACTTGGCCAGTATTTTAAAAATGTACAAAATATTCCTAAAGTTTATGAGAAATACGAACGTTAGAACTTTGCTCCAATTTTTTTATACGAGTATGTACATAATAATTTATTGAGCAAACACATATCAAAGTGTGTTTACCAAGGGTGGTAAATTGTTTTTTTAACGTGGTTATGCAAACCGACTAGCTAATTATGTATTTCTTATTTTCAGAAATAATGAAGCCGAAGCTTACGAGATATTCTTGCCTCCTTGAGACATCACTAAAAGACCCAGTCTTGTGACGCACAAAAACTAAGTCACGTTAAATTAACATTATTTTCCTAATTATTACATTTAACCCGTTTTACTTTAATTTCTGATTGATGTACCTAGTCATTTACTATAAAGCATTGCAGTAAAACTATTTGATACTACTTAATACACATAATAAGATAAGTAAATAATTCCGAACTGATCGTTATTTTTGTACAATACTCTACCTAATTATTAGTGGTATACCTAATCTTCAAATGATTCAGTTAAGTGATAAAATATATATTTAAGCATAGCTTGTTGTTGGAATTCTGGGTCGGTGCTAAAATGAGATAAAATGGTTTCATAATATTTATTTAATTTGAATTATTGTAATGGAACCGTACGCTGACGATTTGTTTTGGTTGGTTATTTGCGGGTTTCTGGTGGCATTTGTATTGGCTTTCGGCATCGGCGCTAACGATGTGGCGAACTCGTTCGGTACCAGCGTGGGCTCGAAGGTGCTCACCCTCACTCAGGCGTGTATCCTCGCGACCATCTTTGAAATCGCCGGAGCCGTCCTTATTGGTAAGTTCAATTACGTATTCTAATATCCTATTCATTGAATTTCCAATAGAATTTGATTATAAAGAGTTCTATTTAGTAATCCAGACAGTAAACTATCTGTGACCTATATTTTTATCGGAATTCGTTTAGCCTTTTTTGTGTGATTTACCAAAAACCTCAACCATGCACATTTATTTAGGGGGGCGTAATGAAATAAAATAAAATCTGTCTATATTCCTACAGGTTACAAGGTCTCGGATACGATGCGTAAAGGGATCTTGGATGTGTCGTTGTACGCTGATGGCGGGGAGAAGCTGTTGGCTGCTGGTTGTCTAGCTGCTCTCATAGCGGGGGCGGCATGGCTCATTGTAGCGACAGCCCTGCGGTTGCCGGTCTCGGGAACCCACTCCATAGTCGGGGCGACCGTAGGGTTCACACTCACAGCCAAGGGACCAGTTGGAGTTAGATGGTCGACACTTGGAGCTATTGGTAAGATATTATTCTATTTTAATAAGTCATTAACCAACATTTTAGAATTTATGCTTTGTTTTTATAAGTACTTACGGATTATTTGTTTCGATGCTATAGAATCTTCTAAATTAATCTGTGAATATATTTAAATTAAGAAGTAAAGTAACTATTTAATACGTAAAAAGTTGCATTATATTCCTTTGCTATGTCCGGAAAATAATACGTTAGCAAGTAGGTACCTAGTAACTTTTCACGACATACTAAAATAATGATCAGGACCTATCATGCTTGAAGGTCGTAACATCTAGAAAACGAATTGATTAAGCATTCGATTAAGTACGATATAAAAGTTTACGACTGTTGTAAACAGTTGTATGATTTTGTTTCCAGTGTTATCGTGGTTCATTTCCCCGGCCCTGAGTGGGACTGCCTCTGCTCTGCTATATTGGCTAGTGCGTCGATTTATTCTGCGTGCTAAAGATCCATTAACGTCGGGTCTAAAAGCTTTGCCGTTCTTTTATGGAGCTACAGTAGCCGTCAACGTTATAAGTGTAGTGCACGATGGTCCTAAGTGTAAGTTTCTTAATCATGTAAAGAAAGAATAAGTAACTGCTCTAAGTATTCTTGTTTCTATGGGATATTATAACACAATGACTTTCACTTCCAGTGCTAGCGATGGATAAGATTCCCTTGTGGATAGCACTGGTAGGATCAGTTGCACTAGGTGCGGTGGTCGCCTGCTTCATACAAGCATTTCTTGTACCCAGATATCGTAAACATTTAGTAGCAGCACCTGTCAATTTTTCATTAGGACTTTCTAATGGTAAGTATTACCCATGCATGTAAATATTTATCAATATTTTATTCAAAAATTATTGATAAGTAATATGATTGTTCTATACCATAATAATGATAATGTTTTATTTTATTGTATTTTAGAAACAACTCCTGCCAACACTCCCACACATTCAGTTAAGAGCGGTGTGCCGCAGCGGCCAACTTCTATAATATCAGAAGATGGCAAGGTGTTAGAAGCAATAGAGGAATGCGCTGAGATGGTCACCCTCAGCGACGCTGATAAAGGGTCAGTCGGAGTGATGAACGCGAGAAATCGAGCATTGCTGGCAACCATGGATGACTGCAGTATACTATCTCGGAGCTTAAGTCCACCCAACAAATCAAGACTGCTGTTGATGGATGCAGATCCTCAAATCAACACGTTAAAATATATCGATGAAACCTTGAGCTGTTGTAAAAGTTTGGATTCTGCCCAATTAGCTGGAATGGGGGAAAGTTATGACTCCAGGAATGGGTTTTTGGGTGGATCCTGCGATACCATAGCCAGAGGAGATTTCGATAGATTGGCAAATACTCGAGCGTTTCCAGCGGTTGATTTTGAATTACCACCACCACCAGCCACTATTGAAAAGGTATGTTTTTTTTCGTAGTACGAGTATGAGAAGGTTTAACACGTCACGTCACGGCATTAGTCGTATCCTTTTTAAAAAAACGAATCGCCAGATACCACCCCACTTGTACCGGTAGACGATAATTGCAAGCGCCTAGTTCAATCCAAAGAAAATTTTGATTTTGATGAAAAATAAAATAATACCATACTTATTGAATTCCTTTCTCCTAGTTAATTTTAATGTAAATAGTAGTTGTTAACTCAGAATTACGATGTCCGTTTTCAGACCCGTGAGACTACCGCCTGGAGTACTGATCGAGAGTCAAGTGCGAGATTAGTGGGCATGACTCCCAACTCCAGCGCTGCCCCACTTTTGAGGGCGCCGTCACCCACTCCTCCACCACAGCCTGCTCCACCACCAGAAACTCTTAAGCTCTTCTCGTTCCTTCAAGTGTTGACTGCGACATTCGGGGCCTTTGCACATGGAGGAAACGATGTCAGGTTAGTAATAAAATATATCTGCAATTTGGAAGACAGCTGAATACAGTGAAACCTGGTTAAGTGAGACTCCAAGGGACCTGCAATGACGTTGCACTTATAGAGGTATTCCACTTACCCAGTGTTTCAGATATCCAGGTATAAATTAATATCTGTCTCATTTACAGAGGGTTCCATTGATAGAAGTGATATACGATAAGTGACTATATCACTTATCGTATATCAGGAGGGTAGGATTAGAATGTGTAAACAAACAAAATGATATTATCTCAGTTACAGAGGTTTATACGTATAAAATTCACTCGCTGTCTTAGTTATAGAGGTAACTATGATGATAAATCGAAAGAATAAATCTTAGATATAGAGGTTACCTCATCCCACTAACAGAGGTAATTTAGTGCCAAAGTGCTGGGACTTTAGCATGAGTTCCAGTTATGGAGGTTTCTCACTTATCCAGGTCCCACTTAACCAAGTTTCACTATACAATGAAATGCTGAGGTTAGAATTTTATAACAGTAGCATTTCACAATGTTGTTTGTTACAGCAACGCCATTGGTCCGCTAGTAGCTCTTTGGCTGCTATATTCAGAAGGCGGTGCGCACGCACGAGCAGAAACTCCTCTTGCCATTTTAGTATTCGGTGGAGTTGGTATAGCATTGGGATTGTGGCTTTGGGGACGCAGAGTCATACGCACAGTTGGCGAAGATCTCACCAGTATTACACCTGACACGTTAGTACTATCTCATTCATTTTGGATTTAATCGAGTATTTGTATTTACATATTTCCATCTGATTTGTTCGTTGTTTGACAGTGGTTTCACAATAGAGCTGGGTGCAGCGCTGACGGTTTTGGTGGCAAGTAAAGCAGGTTTACCAGTTTCGACCACTCACTGCAAGGTGGGCTCTGTCGTCTGCGTCGGGTATTTCTCGAAGAAACCAGTCGATTGGAGTCTATTTAGGTTTGGAAGCAATCTCATATTTCTAATACATCTGCTAATTTGGAAGCCACTCAATTCATTTTTGCTAGCGTTTTTGAATAATTGAGTATTATAACAAACAACTGATCCAATAAGTATAACTTTGACTTTTGTATTCTGAGCCTCTAAAGAACTTTAGAAAATACTAAGGATATCATGAGTAATTAAGTACTTATTAATTTAATTTTTATTGTCAACAGAAACATAATATTTGCGTGGGTGGTGACAGTACCGGTGGTGGCAGCCATAGCGGCACTGGCGATGTTGGCACTCGAAGCATTCGTAGTGTAATGAACACCTATAGATCGAACGATAGTTGGTCTGAATAACTATTAATGAAGTGCGTATGCGTAATCATTAACAAATAAATAAATTGGTTCAATTACATCTTATACGGGACAATTAATATAATAACTTAAGTATTTATTTACTATCGTGTACTTACCTTGTACTTAATTTATATGTAAAGTAATTTTCACAAGAACAGTGTTACAGGTTTCCATTCAGCGATTTCATATTTTATTTATTTTTGTTTATATTTTATGGCCAGTTTCACTTGATTTAAGTACTTACCTAAGTAGGGATATTATCTGTGTAAGGTTTTTATTTGATTATGAATAAGGCTTTGTCAAGGCGTTTGTAGCTTTTGTGTTAGAATGTGTACTAATGAAAATAATTAGGTTGTCCATTTTAATATCTTCGGTAGGTACCTACTAAGTAATTAAATTAGTAACATTTCTTTCCATTTTAGGTATTAAATACAGAAATGAGTTACATAAATACTTACTTTAACTATTAACACAGTCAGACGTTCCAGCAACGTCTCTACTTCTATACTCTTTATTGTACTACTTTTTATTTTACTGTGCTAATTGGACAAAATGTGATTAATACTTAGTTACTGAATAGTAAACTTTTTCACCTGTTGGAACGTCTGTTAAGCTTCATAAGTATGAAACAACTTAATAGGTATATGTGAGTACTTAGGCAATATTAAGTACGACCTTAATAAGTAAGTAGTGCCTACCAGAAAAATTCATTAGCAAACATCACAAATTAAAGTCTGAAGCCGAATCTCATGGTAATTTTTGATATTTTATTTCTATTGGGCCATAAAATAAAAAATAAATTCGATCTGAATATTTTCTACTAGGTAGCTGTAACCTAAGCTGTCTAATAACTTTGAGGCGAGATTATTGTTAAATAAATATAGTTGAAAAATGTTATTGTTCAGTTTATTTTTCTAAATACCTTTCAAGAATCCAATCCTAGTACGAAATAATTTCATGCATTTCATATCAGCCGATCTTATGAACCCCGTGACTGAGGCTACGAGTCCCGATGATAATGCTATGAGTCTTGTGACTGATGCTACGAGTCTCGTGACTGATGCTACGAGTCTCGTAATTGATACTACGAGTCTCTTGACTGATGCTACGAGTCCCAAGACGGATGCTTCGAGTTTCGTAATTCATACTACGAGTCTCGTGACTGATGCTACGAGTCTCGTAATTGATACTACGAGTCTCTTGATTGATGCTACGAGTCCCAAGACTGATGCTACGAGTCTCATGACTGATGCTACGAGTCTCGAGACGGATGCTACGAGTTTCATGACTGATGCTACGAGTCTCGTGACTGATACTACGAGTCTCATGACTGATGCTACGAGACTCGTGACCGATGCTACGAGTTTCAAGACTGATGCTTCGAGTCTCGTGACTGATGCTACGAGTACCGAAACTGTAACTACGAGTCTCATGACTGATGCTACGAGACTCGTGACTGATGCTACGAGTTTCATGACTGATGCTACGAGTCTCGAGACAGATGCTACGAGTCTCGTGACTGATGCTACGAGTCCCGAAACTGATACTACGAGTCTCATGACTGATGTTACGAGTCCTGAAACTGTAACTACGAGTCTCATGACTGATGCTACGAGACTCGTGACTGATGCTACGAGTCTCGAGACGGATGCTACGAGTTTTGTGACTGATGCTACGAGTCTCGAGACGGATGCTACGAGTTTTGTGACTGATGCTACGAATCTCGAGACGGATGCTACGAGACTCGTGACTGATGCTACGAGTCTCGAGACGGATGCTACGAGTTTTGTGACTGATGCTCCGAGTCTCGAGACTGATGCTACGAGTCTCGTGACTGATGCTACGAGTCTCGTGACTGATGCTACGAGTCCCGAAACTGATACTACGAGTCTCATGACTGATGCTACGAGACTCATGACTGATGCTACGAGTTTCAACACTGATGCTACGAGTCTCGTGACTGATGCTACGAGTCTCGTGACTGATGCTACGAGTCTCGTGACTGATGCTACGAGTTTCATGACTGATGCTACGAGTCTCGTGACTGATGCTACGAGTTTCATGACTGATGCTACGAGTCTCGTGACTGATGCTACGAGTCTCGTGACTGATGCTAAGAGTCCCGAGACTGATGCTATGTGTCTCGTGACTGATGCCACGAATCTCGTGACTGATGCTACGAGACTCAAGACGGATGCTACGAGACTCGTGACTGATGCTACGAGTTTCAAGTCTGATGCTACGAGTCTCGTGACTGATGCTACGAGTCCCGAAACTGATGCTACGAGTTTCATGACTGATGCTACGAGTCTCGTGACTGATGCTACGAGTCTTGTGACTGATGCTACGAGTCCCGAGACTGATGCTACGAGACTCGTGACTGATGCTACGAGTCTCGTGACTGATGCTACGAGTCTCGTGACTGATGCTACGAGTCTCGTGACTGATGCTACGAGTCTCGTGACTGATGCTACGAGTCTCGTGACTGATGCTACGAGTATCGAGACTGATGCTACGAGTCTCGTGACTGATGCTACGACTCTCGTGACTGATGCTACGAGTCTCGTGACTGATGCTACGAGTTTTGTGACAGATGCTACGAGTCTCATGACATATGCAACGAGTCTTGTGACTGATGCTACGAGACTTTAGTCTGATGCTACGAGTCCCGAGACTGATGCTACGAATCTTGTGACTGGTGCTACGAGTCCCAATACTGATGCTATGAGTCCCGAGACTGATGCTAGGACCCGCGAGACTGATGCTTTGAGTTCCAAGACTGATGCTACAAGTCTTGAGACTGGTGCTACAAATCTTGTTACTGATGCTGCGAGACCCAAGACTCATGCTACGTGGTTCGTGACTGCGAGTCGATCCTACTAAGTACGCCTACGAGAACTTCCAAGTGTGTGTCTATGGACACAATGTACAACTATGTACTTTTTATTATTAAGTATATAAAACTAGTCGAGGGATTCGACTTAAATATACACCCCTATTTTGAAAATATGGGACTTATTAAAATCAGAATATCTGTAGCAGTAGCTGAATCCATATATTCAATAAAAATATCAAAAATGATAGTCGATTACTTATCTTTAAAAAATACTAAATAAATGTCGTATTACCAGACGGCACACTAGCTATCAAGTATTCTGTGACGGCTCGGGTCGATGACCGCGCTCAGCTGTGTATCGCAGCGTTCGGTGTAGAATAACAATAAAATTCGGCGGGATTTTGAAAATCTTTGAGTTATCATAACTTTTTAAATAAAAGCAAAAGAAAAAAACTAACTTCACTATTATACTGTCACCCGTCGTTTACATTAGCTGTGAGATAAGCAGTGTTGCCAATTTAGCAAATTTTATGCTAGATTTGGCATATTTTTATGTTGTTTAGCATTTTTATAAGTTATTTAGCAAATAGCATATTTTTTGGCATATAAAATAATTATGAATAACAAGTTTACTTTCCTTTTTTAAGTCCAAATACTTCAAAAATATATATAAAATATACTGTAATTATCATTTGTAGAAGTAATTGTTGAAGTAATTGATTACAAAGATGCAGCTGGTAATAACCCCTTTGCAGATTTATCTCAGTTAGCAATATCATTATTATCACTACCTCATTCCAACGCAGAAATTGAACGCGTTTTCAGCCAAATGAATATAGTCAAAACTAAACTTCGCAACCGTTTGTCGATAAAAACTTTAAATGCCATTCTATACGTCAGATTCGGCCTAAAGAGGGCAGGGAAATGCTGCTATTCTTACACAGTTCCGGATAACGTACTGCGCTCTATAGGTACCAAGGAGAGTTATAGTCTTGAGAATAAGGCTTCCACGTCTACATGCACATCAGCTGCCGAGCCTGCCGATGAAGACGAAGATATTAACATTTTATTTAGTAACATAGTCGATTAAAACGTAGAATAAATCAAAATTTTGTTGATTAATAAACATTTAAAATTAAATGACGTTGTATTTGACATTGAAAAATGTTAGCTTATTTTCTGGCAATATTATAAAGCAATTAGCATAATTTTGGCAAAATTTTAACATCAGTTTAGCAAGTTTTAGATTCTTCTTGTTGGCAACACTGGAGATAAGGTATCGCAATTTCAAAATAAGGGTGTATATGTACGTACATCCCGTTATTTTATCCTAATCCTAACTAATATTATAAATGCGAAAGTAACTCTGTCTGTCTGTCTACCATTTCACGGCTAAAGTACTGAACCGATTGACTTGAAATTTGGTACAGGGGAAGCTTATGGTCCGGGAAAGGACATAGGCTATTTTTTATCCCGAAATTCTCACGGGATCGGGAACTACGCAGGTGAAACAGCGGGGCACAGCTAATACATATATATATATATACTAGAAATTCTATGGTATTTGATTAAGAATGACGTACATTGTAATCCAAACTAAAAGGTGTCTTTAAAAATATAGCTCTATCGGTTGAAGATGTGTTTTAAAATTTTGGTGTAAGTTCCCTCCACCTAAAATCTAAACTACGTTTGTATGTACACGTATACATAAAAAATTATAAAAGCTTGGTAACAAATGTCTATCAATGACATCGCATTATAATTAAGTTGTATCGTAGGAGTATCTTATGGATAGAGCAAGTATACAAAATAAATATCCATGTGTCAGTCTACTAACGGCAGTACAATCAAGACAATTTACATTAAGTAAATATTTATCTAAGCAATAACGGAGTACCTACTTACTACATACATAAGTAAGTGCATAAATTATACTATAATACAAATAAGTAGGTACTAAGTGTTTATGTATATTAATTGGCGTCCGTCTGCGTTTATAAATAAGTAATAAGGTTATTGAAATCGGACTTAGCATATTTTATTTTATTATAATAATTTTCGTCCGCACTGTACCGGTTTGTGAATCTTGTATTAATCAGTGTTGATCAGTGATCTGTTTTAATCAGACATACTAACGGATAGTTCACTTAATTGAATTTTTATGTGTATGTTTTGTGATCGAGTTTGACCATTATTTGTCTATGAGATCATCTTGCTGAGATAACTTGGGTAAGCCTACTTGGTTTGTTTTATTAAGTAACTTTTAATCTTGTGTTTATTAGGGAAATAATTACAGGGTAAACCTTACTATTCGATGTAGTGTGTTTCCAATTAGCAACTTTTTCAAAACAATGTAAACAAATATTGGGTACTTATACGAGTAAGAACTTGTACGTATTATTCTATTCGCCCCTATCCCTCTACGTCAGATCCGATACTTAGTATAAGTAACTACACTTTTAATAAATTTAGAAGTAGATACAAACATTAAATTGATTTCTTCTAATAGATTTAATAAAGCAAATATACATTTAATTTGTTTCTACAGATGTTGTGTTGTCTGGTAGGTAGGTACTTAACAAAACAGGTTTTGGCGGTCTCTACTTTCAATGTCAAATATTTATTGATATGATAACTACTTATAGAAACAGTAGTTAACCGGGGTCATTACCAACTATATTTATTTTATTAATTTTCAGACATGGAAAACGAAGCGTTACATTCCCTATACCCACGAGTGCAAGTAAGTTTCACATCTCATAAGTACTTAGGTATTAGCAGTCAGCAACTTTTATGGCGCCTCTACCATTTGAGAAATCATTTAATTTCTGGTAAAACTTTTTCTTAGCATACTTCCTTTGCTTTAATATATTAGAATGAAGTTTTTTTGCGCACCGTATGTATGTAGGTATGGTCCGATGAACATTGTAGGCTTTACATTAATGTTTTGTTCAACTACAATAATAATTTAAACATTGTTTGTAGGTGATGCCGAAAGACAATACCAGCATTAATCAAACAGCTCCCAATAGTATGGTACTTGGGCCTCCGCATGTGACACAGGTACTTTAGATAATTAAATATCTACTTTATTTATTAAACATGAAATTTGTTATGGACACCTATGGGAAATCATTGTCTTTGTGGGAATGAACAATGGGAAAATGCAATTGAATTAATTTCATTCCAATTTCCATTCTAAAAATAAGAATCCCATGTAGTCAGATATCTTAACTTTTTTAAAAGATAGATAGATAGATAGATAAAACTCTTTATTGCCTTTCACAAATAAAACAGCTAAGTATACAAATGTATACAGTAACAATAATAACAAAAATATGACACATAGAAAGAACAATGGGCGGCCTTATCGCTAAAAGCGATTTCTTCCAGGCAACCTTAGGATGAAACAGTCTCTGGTTAAAGTTTAACTTGGGCAACAAACAACGAAAGAAGAACAAAAATATGGACAACATCAGTATTAAGTAAATAAATAAATAAGAATACTACTATACTTAATACATATACATACATACAATTATAATAAATACATATAATAAAAATATAATAAATATATATACGAATAATACATACTTATAATAAATACATAACAATTATGGTAAGTATAAAAGATAACACATTATGATGAAGTTAGAAAATGTTGATAAACTAGATTTTTAAAGATAGTTAAGGATTTCGCTTGTCTAATGGTAACAGGAAGATCATTCCACAGGCGAACAGCTTGCACAGTCACAGATTTACTAAAGAAAGAAGATGAGTGAGTTGGTGTTTTAAGGAGCAGTGCGTTAATTGCGCGCGTAGGTCTGGTGCTGGATTCAGAAAGAAACACGAAACGGTTTTTGAGATAGGAAGGTGTAGAAGGAGAAAACAGTATGTTATATAAAAGAAAGAGGATGTGAGCATTCCGGCGAAGACGGATTGGCAGCCACTTGAGCTTCGAACGAAAATCGGATACGTGATCATATTTGCGTAAGCCAAATATGAAACGAATGCAAACATTTTGGAGACGCTCAAGTTTGTCAAGCTGCTCCTCAGTAAGATCTAAGTAGGAAACGTCAGCGTAGTCAAGGATAGGTAAGAGAAGTGATTGAGCTAACGCAATTTTAGTAACAGTTGGAAGGAAGTTACGGAGTCTTTTTAATGAGGCAGCAGATGCAAACAATTTGCGGCTAACTTCACACAGCTGAGGTGCCCATGAGAGATGTTGGTCTAATATGATCCCAAGATTTTTAACGGTTTTGCTAAATTGTATTGGAGTTCCGTCAAATAAAACTTGAGGAAGCTTAAACCAATCTATCTTTGAGACCATTCTAGAGCTTCCAATAATAATAACCTGGGTTTTTGCGGTATTGATTTGAAGACCATAAGACTGACTCCAGTTAACTATCTTTTGCAGGTCAGTATTGATAGTGTGGATAGCAGTGGACAGCTCATCAACTGGTGCCTGAGTATAAATCTGCAAGTCGTCAGCATAGAGGTGATAGGACGATGAAAGTTGACCGGCGATAGAATTGATAAAAATAGAAAAAAGTAAAGGTGATAATACGCCGCCCTGCGGTACACCGGCTTTTAAATCGCACCAGGATGAGTAAGCATCATCGATACGTATACGTTGCCGGCGTCCAAGCAGGTAACTTTGAAACCATGCAAAAACAGCTGGAGATATATTAAGAGAGCGGAGGAGGCCTAGTAGGATATCAAAGTCGACATTGTTAAACGCACTGCTAAAATCAAGTAGTGTTAGCACAGTAAGATCCCCTACGTCCATACCTTGTCTGATATCGTCGGTAATTTTGACAAGGGCAGTGACCGTACTATGTCCAGGACGGAACCCAGACTGAAAGGGATTCATGAGGCTATTTTTACATAAAAAAAGATTGAGTTGATTATGGATGAGACGTTCAAGAACTTTGGAAAGGAAAGGAAGAATGGAAATAGGACGATAATCAGTATTGGAGGTAGGGTTGGGTTTTTTAGGTAGAGGGATTACATGAGCTTCTTTCCAGCAAGCTGGAAAGTTACCGCATGTTAAAGAAGAGGAGAGAATATGACAGATGATAGGGGCTATTTCATCTAGTATTGGCATAATCATGTTGCGACTTATGTTATCATTTCCTATTGCATTAGATGAAATTGACTGAATGCTCTTCTTAATATCACAGACTGTAATTTGCGAGAACTCAAAAGCAGGATAGTCAGGGATTGGTATAGAAGAACAGTGGCGAGGGGTCCATACAAGACGATTCCTACCGTCTTCCCTTTTGAAAACAGACCAACTTACACTACTAAACTCTAAATTATCTAACACTCATACTTCAACTAAATATTAACGACACATACATACTTAAAACCACATATTTAAAAAAATCTGTTTTAATAAATAAAATTAAAATAATAATTCACGAAAAGAATGCATAGCGTAATATTAATCGCTTAAGAAACGATCAAACTACCTCATACTGAAACAAAATCATAATAATCATTAATTGCTAAAAGTTACGGTTCAAAATCGCTTGGAAGTACCAAGCGCTATACAAAGTTACAATACACCTACATCGTCTAAGAAACGATCTAACTACCTCATACTGAAACAAAATCATAATAATCATTAACTACTAAGAGTTCGGTTCAAAATCGGTTGGGATAAAACGTTTTCCCTTGCGCGTCTCGCGCCATACAAAAGCGTATTCACAACTACATACAATGAACCGTTCCGACACAAAAACTCACGCACACATTGACACATATTCGCACAAATTACGCCCAAAAATAAGACGCTCGGCCACCGTCTTGCTGCTAGATACTATTAATTATTCTGTGCCAGGCAAGGATCAGACCAGAGATAGAGAGAGAAAGAGAACACGGCTGTTCAGTTGACGTTTTGCAATGTGTATTCGCGTATGTCAAGTGTCATGCCATTTAAGTTTTCGCGCGTTGTAAAAAAACAGTTTGTGTTTGTTTATGTTTTGTTGATTTTTACGATTTTACATGATAATATTATTTACGCGACTTATTTGTTTAAAGTAGTATTTGTAAAGTTATTATTACGTATACCTCAATTGTAAATTTGATATAATTAGTGAGTTAAATACTTATATTCGATATTATTGGTTTTCGTGTTGTGAAGTGTGAAAGTTTTAATAAAACAAAACAAAAGATTATTGCATATTGAGCAACTGTTGCTTATTGGATAACCTGCTAGGTGAGAATAACTTATTTAGTAAATTAGACTTAAAATACTACTTGAAATTAGTGATTTCTTGATAAGTGATAATATAATCTTTTTAGATTGATTTCAAGTAAATGTTATCAAACGACCTGTATGAAAGTTTATTGTTCTCAAAACTGCAGAGTTTTTTAAAATTAAATATGTTAGTCTACTGAAATAGGTATCAACTTCTAAACATTTATACCAAATTGCATGCAGTTCTGGTAAGAGTATATGATGATTGCAACATATTTTTTGTTGCATTTATTAGTTTAAATAAGATACTTATAACTATTACACACATTAAAAATATGAATGAATGTAAATGTAGTAAAATGTCTAATTTATTTAAATAATAACTACTTAAAGAATTATAACTAATAATTAGATACAATTATTTAACTTAACTTTTATGCACTCCAGTGCCTCCCATAAGCAGAATTTACTTAAATTAGTTATCAATAGTTAGTTCAGTAATATTATAGGAGGCAGCAACTTCCTAAGTATACAAATTCATTTCCTAATTGTAAAAGATTTAATAGAAATAATTTCATTAGATTTAGATCTGTCTCCGGTAATTTTTTTAAATGACTTTTTATATTTAAATGATAACGGGGGACATATAACATGAAGTGTTTGTTTCCTGTGTTTGTTACTTGAGATTAAAAAGTATATAAATCCATCGGAATTAGTGTTCTAAAAAAATAAATCTTTATGTCAGCAGACAAATAACAATACAGCTGAACCGAATTTAATGGGACTTTCACATAATAAATGGTCAATGTAATAAACCTTAACTTTTATGTTAAAATTAACATATGATCAGCAAGAAACGAATTTGTTGAGTAAAGCCCCGGAGAAAAGTTTGTTATCTTCATCATCTCATCCAAAATTATGTAGGTACGCGTCTAGGCGCGGTCTTTTTTTTAGGCCGTCTTCCCTTTCGAAAAATTTCACCCCTCGCCACTGGAAGAAAGACATTTTAGGGTTGAAGTTTTGGATGATCCATCAAAAGTAGATGTTGTAGAGAAGTGTTTATTTAGGCTATCTAAATCAACCTTGTTGGTTTGATTGTCATGATTTGACTTTCCAATCCCTAATGACTTTAGAAATCTCCAGACCTTAGCAGAGTCTTGGTTGTCTATAGAACTGTGGATATGTCGGCGATAAGCGTCCCTACACACTCTATTACACTCATTGCGACGTTCGATGTACTTTAATTTATTAGATTCGCTGGGCTTCACCTTAAATTTAAACTTAGCAGAAACTTTACGCTGCATTAAAACCCTAATGTCACTGGTGAGCCAAGGTGCAGGGAGATGCTTGATTTTGATCATTTTCAGTGGGGCATGGGTATCGTACAGTTGTAATAGTGTTCGGTTAAAAATTTCTACTTTAGCGTCGACAGAAGGTGCGTTAAATAGAGCCGACCAATCAGTATTTAAGACGTCATTTCTCAATGCTGTCCTGTCCATGCTACTAAAATTGCGTTGAAAGATGATTTTAGGTTTAGTCTTAGGTGGTCGAATCTTATAGGAGAGGTATAAAAGGTCATGGTAAGAAAAAGCATCTGCTGCGCATTGGCCATGCTGGGCAACGTGAGCAGAAGTGAGCTGGTACGAGCATCTTGTTTTAAGAGACAAGTATTAAAATCACCCATTATTATGCTGTGATCAAATACCGGGGCAAAAGTTTCAAGGAGTTTTTCGAAAGTAGCAAAAAAATTTATTCTAAGAGACGGGCAATAATAAACTCCCAGCAAGACTTTTCTATGTGAGACAGTTATTTCTAAGAAAAGATGCTCTCCAGCATTAGAAGGCGGTGGCTGTCCAGACATACTTACGACAGAGAAAGGTATATGGGAACGTAAATATATGGCAACACCACCACCCACAGCACCCGTGCGATCGTTGCGTATAAGTTGGAAACCTGGAAGAGAATAGGAAGTAGAGGGTAAACAGGGTTTAAGCCATGACTCAGAAATGAGAATAGCATGAACATTTTTGTGATCAAGACCAGAGGCAAGAAGATCGGAATAGTGAGCCGGAATACTTTGGGCATTTATGTGTACAATATTAAAGTTTTGAGAATGACCAGTTAGAAGGGATTCTATGGTATTGGAGAGTGAAGGAATACTATTGTAACTACCTGTAGAACTGCTATCACCATCAGAGTCAAGTGAGAGAAATTCATCATTATCACTATCAGAAACTGTCATAAAAATAAATAAATATATATAAAAAATATAAATATCAATATACTTGAATACAATAAAATTGACAATATGTATTTAACAATAGACTATTTCACCTGCCAGTTGGTGCTGGTAAGAAATAAATAATATGACTAAAAATATCAACACTACAAAATAATTTATGTAAGTACTTTTAAACTAATAGGTAGGTACATTAAATTCCAATACAAATGGGAACAAACAGATTAATCATTATAAAACATCGGGCATAACCATTGACATATAACATGGACATCGCATGTTTGACTATAGAAAAAATAGTTATAGAAGTATGAGGCTTATCGACGCCAAAGTTATAAAAATATAGCCGTCTCTTTTTAACGTTCATAATTTTGCGTAAGGGAAAAAGGACAACAGTATTTCTGACAGTTACTATAATAGCCATCTGTCATTCTTAGTCTCATTGAAATACCTACTCGTGGCCATATTCGCCATATTATTTTCTAGCTATAACAAAAGGATTTACAACTTACTTAGTGATGGGCAATGAAACATCGTGACCACAGACTATAAACTATCGATATTTTAAATAAAACGTTATTTAAACACTTATTCAAGTACGTTTTAATTTTGGTGTTTATTTTTATTTCATAAACTTTATTTACATTTTGTGCATATATGATCTTAAATAATAGTGAGTAAGTATATAAAGTCCAATTTTCAGATTCTCATGTAGTATACCATAAGAAACCATGGATTTGAGGTTTGCTCTTGAGAATATCTGTATTCATATTGAAATATTCGTTTAATTGAATGCCTAACGTTTGTAATTAAATAAAACCCAATTAAATGTTACATCAGTATCGATTATAGTACGAAACGTCGATAATTTCTATCGTCATTTTTATATCCCGGCAACTAGAGTATAATGAATAAAAGTTTGATATATAGGGTGGCCCAAATAAAACAGTCAGTGGGGGGAAGTATAAAACTATAAGAGATACAAAGATTTGTTCTTAGGAACCATGTCATCCATTTTAGTTAAAATGAAAATTGCATTCAAAGATTTAGAAAAATACTATAACTCACTAAAGGAATCGAACCCGGAAGTTTTGAAAAAAATATTTTTAATTATTTGTAACTAGAACGAACGGCCGTATATACAAACTATTGCATTTTGTATCTTGAAATGGTGAATTTGTGTTGAAATGGGATATTAACTGGGAAGGAACTTTAATGATGTCTTGGCGAGTTTTGTACCAAACTATTTCATTTAAAAACAATGCATTTTAATGAATTTAGATATGATGTTTCTTAGTAACATTTACTTACTGCTAAAGATGTACACAATCCATTTCTAGTTTAAAATAATGAACATTAAATTTTTAAAAATTTCCGGGTTCGATTCTCAAAGAGAGTAATAGTTTTTTTTTCTAAATCTATGAATGCACTTTTTTTTTACTAAAATCGAGGACATGGATCCTAAAAACAAATCTTTGTATATCTTATAGTTTTATACTTCCCCTTACTGAGCGTTCTATTTGGGCCACTCTGTATGTCACAATGATCAAGCTATATTTTACAAACTATCTATAATGTTCTTTTACAGTAAGACCTATTTATAAAACTTAAAATTAATCAAAGTAAGAAAACATACTTACAATCTATTATCGATGTTATTTTTCAGACATATCGATAGGGACTGCACTATTAGCCGCCATTTTTCGCTCTCAGTGAAGTATAGGTATACACGTTTTTTTCGTAGGTATGCCCCGTCCATGTTATATGTCAATGGGCATAACACAACAAAAAAAAATGAATAAAAAGTAAAATCTGGGGGCACGGCAGTGCCCCCCGCCAAGTCGAGCGCGAAGCAAACACTGCCGTACCATCCTTTACAGGAACCCTTTCGCCGCATTTTCAGGCCCCTATTTGAGAACCTCTGGATAAGCCCAGAACGCTGAAATTTTCGTCATCCAGTAAGCTATACAATCACATACTTAAAATAAAATTTCAAGTCTGTAGGTCATTTAGTTCCGAAGTTAAGCGAATGCAAAGTTTCGTATTTATGACAGACACTCACTCACTCACTCACTCACTCACTCACTCACTCATGATCATCAAAATAGAACTAGTACTTCCCATAAACCTAGAGAGCTGAAATTTGGTACAGAGTTAGGGTTTAATGGCCACATAAAGGGAAAACTATAAAAACTAGGATAATCGAACGGGAACGGGAATTATACGGGATCGGTAACGGGAATTGTAACTCAAGAACGGCTGAACTGATTTGGCTGGAAATTGGTGGGGAGGAGCTTAGAACCAGGAAAAGGACAAAGGATACTTTTAATCCCGAAATTCCCACGGGATTGGGAATGGGAATTTAAAAATCAAGAACGGCTGAATTGATTTGGCTTGAAATTGGTGGGGTGGTAGCTTAGAACCAGGAAAAGGACAAAGGATACCTTTAATCCCGAAATTCCCACGGGATTGGGAACGGGAATTTATAACACAAGAACGGCTCAACTGATTTGGCTGAAAATTGGTGGGGTGGTTGCTGAGAACCAGGAAAAGGACGTAGGATACGTATAATCCCGAAATTCCTACGGGATTGGGAACGGGAATTTATACTCAAGAACGGCTCAACTGATTTAGCTGAAAATTGGTGGGGTGGTTGCTGAGAACCAGGAAAAGGACGTAGGATACGTATAATCCCGAAATTCCCACGGGATTGGTAACGGGAATTTATAACTCAAGAACGGCTCAACTGATTTGGCTGAAAATTGGTGGGGAGATAGCTTAAAACCTTGAGAAGAACATAGAATACTTTTAATCTCGAAATTCCCACGGGATTGGGAACGGGAATTTATAGCTCAAGAACGGCTGAATTGATTTGGCTGAAAATTTGTGGGGAGGTAGCTTAGAACCAGGAGAAGCACATAGGATACTTTTTATCCCGAAATTACCACGGAAACGTGAACGGGAACTACGCGGGTGAAATTGCGGGGCGCTTAGTAATAAAATACTAATCCTAAAAAGAAAAAAATGTGTCAAATAAGAAAATCTAATAAAAAAAAAACAATATTAACACGTTTCAACAAAAATAAATGAAATCCCACCAAAAACATTCTGTAAAAAACTAGCCAAGTCTCGATGGAGCTGCTTGTTTATCTCTAAAAAGTAATGAAATCTAGACAAACTCGTACCAAGTCTAAGGTTCCTTACTGCGATTTCTTTATTATTATAGTTAATGTTGTGTGACTTGGCCGTTGAACATTGTTTAAAACGTTAGTAGTGGGTACAAGTCAATTTTGTTTACACGTAATGTTGTAACATTATTAAAATACGCAGTTTTATCAAGCCTACAATTGACTGGATATTGAATCAACGTTTTTCAAGTGGCAATTTTCTATCGTCAATGGGTAGTGGTTCTGGCGACAGATTGGTGCAATAGTGTCATGGAGCACCTAGTTTTGTACCCTTGTGTACAGTTGTGTACTTGTGTTCAGTGTATCCTTCAACGGCCAAGTCACACAACATTAACTATAATAATAAAGAAATCGCAGTAAGGAACCTTAGACTTGGTACGAGTTTGTCTAGATTTCATTACTTTTTAGAGATAAACAAGCAGCTCCATCGAGACTTGGCTAGTTTTTTACAGAATGTTTTTGGTGGGATAAACTTGACAGATTGTGAAAAGAAAAAAAAAAAAAAAAAAAACAATAATAATAATTGACAGACATTTTAGAATGCTTGACAGCTTATACAATCAGTCAAATCACAATCAATCAAGCTTATAGTGCCTGCCCTGCAGAAGCCATAAAAATAATAATACATATATCATTCAATCAATTTTGACGTGACGTACTGCACTCATTATAGTAAAGAAAAATCACTTAAACTTTAATTACCAAATAACAAAGACGACTAAGAACTGTATATAAAGTAAAAACGAGTAGGAATAGTTACACCTAATAATAATATTGTAAAGAATTATTTAAGTACCTACAGTAAATAAATACGGGTAGTAGATGTGAAAAGTCAAACACTTACAAACTGAAGATTTAGATAAGAGAAAGAACAGGAAATTATGATTTCTTCACCGGCGCCCTCCTTGACTTCGTGGAAGTTGAAGCTACGTTAGCCTTAGTTGTTTGAGATGGAGCAGGCTTGGTGTTAGACTCGGACCGGGGCAAGACAACAGACTCGAGTTCTTCGATGTGCCTTATTCGGTTCCTCTTACCGTCGCCGCCAAGAACGTAGATAGTACCATCCTTTGTCCAGCACTTCGACACACCAAAACGCTGTCGAGCAGCCAAAAATAAGTCGTGCCGAGTCTTTGTCAAGAACTCTGATATTGTGACACCAGTTCCTTTTAAAACGGACTTACTTGCCCAAATCTTGCCACGCAACGCCACATCGGACAGCTTGAATAGTATTGGACGGGGCTGGTTGGAAGACAGACGACCCAATCTCTGACAGCGAGATATATCAGTAGATGCAAATGAAGACAGCTTTAACCGGTCGCGTACAACCCTGACTGTAACATCCACTGAATCCTCATTCTGCTCTTCGACAACTCCGTGAAGCAGCAGTATCTTCCTACGGCTACGCATCTCGATGTTGTCAATGTTGCAAGCTAAAACATCAACCTGCATTTGCAGTGTCCGCAGAGCAGCCACCATAGTAGCCCGGAAAACCTTGAACTCCTCATCCGGACTCACAGTGCTAGGTGATGCAGTATGCTTGTGAAGACTGGACTCATATGTATCCATCCGTTCATTGAATGTCTTCGCTAGTTGAGCAAGTGAAGTTTTTATATCCTCCATCTTGTAGTGTAACAGTTGAGTTACTTTAAAACTGTGATTTTACCCTGTAGTGCTGATGAAAAGTATTGAAAACACTTTGGCAGGTGGGATAGTTGATTAAGTTTATAAATACATTAAATGTTTGTAAATATATAAAGTTTTTAATTAATTATTAAATATACAATTTTTAGTTTCTCCTTAACTTTTGCTAGCTACCCCCGAAAAATAATAATATCCTTAGCTTAAAAGCTTCTTAGCTAACGTATTGAAGTGACGTTACTCTACATTAAAGATGGCGGATGATATTTAGTCATTCTAACGACAAATAAAAAACGAATAAGAACTTACTTATTAGTAACTTATTTGTTAACGTAATGGTCTTGCCTAATATTATGTTAATTGCTTGCAGCAGTCACTACTGCTACTGGGTCCTGAGAATACGGTGACAGTGTGTCCACACTGCTTGGCCTCCATTAGGACAGCTGTCAAATACACTGTCACAACACGGACTCATATCGCCGCAGCACTTTGGTGTATGCTATGGTAAGTATAGTACTTATAGGCTGTAAAGAATAGGGTTACTAAGACGTTTGGAAGGGTTCTGTGACTAGCAGAAATCAATCAAGAAAAAAATCTGTAATTTACTGACATAGGCCATTAGATTTTATGCATTATTACTATGCAATAAGGTTTATTATACTTGAATTAAATTTAAAACAATTTTATTTTTGTTACAGTTGTATGTGCTGCATTCCCTACGGAGCAGAATCTGCTAAAAATTCTGATCATTACTGCCCTAACTGTGAAAGATATCTGGGCACATATATTAGGTGATATTTCATACTGGTTCCTAAATTACAATATTAACCTAAAAACATTTACTAATAATTCCGTACATAATATTTAATATTGTGAAATTGTATTAAGCGTAAAACGCTACGAAATAATGAGTGTATGTATTGTATATAAAATAAAAAAGTAACAAAAAATTTAAGTGTTTATTTTAACTTATCAACTATAATTACACTGTACAATATTTAGACGCCGAAAAATCAATTTCGTACTAAATTAAAATAATAAAACACAATGATTATTCGTTCAATTTTGCTGTTACTTTATCCCGATCAATCTGCGCGAGTGGTCAGTGTTCGTCTGTAATGACGTAGTTAGCATAGGCGTCATCCGATGCCTATATCAATTTGACACAGAAACATTCGCCAAGGTTTGGTGGTAGTCGCACTGTACACAGTACTCAAGTTTAAGTTCAGGCGACGTACTGGTTGGTGAGGGCCCGCAGCAGTCGGGCGCGCCTGGTGGCGTTGGCCTCGCGCTGGATGTCCTCGCTGTTGTTGGCGTTGAGCTCGAGCGCGCCGGCCGCCTTCACGGCGCGCGCGCGCCGCCCGCCCTCGCCGCGCCGCGCGTGCAGCGCCACCGCCACCTCCAGCAGCGTGCCGTCCCACAGGCACCCGTAGTACGCGTCCATCGCGTCCATTGCGTTGCCCGACTAAAACACAAGTAATAGATTAGTCATTACATAGTAGGAGACTTTCCGATTGAGTTTACAACTTTTTGGAGAAACACGGCTTAATATCGTATTACGAGTTCTAGCAGTATCGGTTCGGTTACCTTCTCTGCGAGACACTTGAATGCGGTATTGTAGTCGGGCTCGTCGGGCAGCTGGCAGAGCGCGGCGGCCTGCGTGGGCGCGCCGAGCGCGAGACAGGCGCGCGCGGCGCGGCGCGCGACGCCGGCCTCGTCCGCGCCGCGCAGCGCGAAGTGCCGCGAGCCCGCCGCCAGCGCGCACAGGTAGCGCCGCACGCCCGCGCCCCACCGCCCGCACGCGCTCTCCACGTCACCGTACAGACGCAGCCTGGACACAACCGCACATACGTTACGCACTAAGTATAGGCTTCGAGGACCACTATTAGCTACGACTATACAATGTGACATTTTAATAATCAATTAAGAGCCTAACATTATCCCATGTATATACGATCACATAAGGTTTTAGAAATGCTGAAACTGAATAGTAAAACTCACCATGAAGTATTATACGGGTACAATCTCAGACTCCTCTCCAGCAGATCAGTGAGTGATTCGAGAACGAATTTCACGTTGTAATTATTAACATTCGATATCGTGGACGGCCAGAGCCCCGTGTATTCCACGACCAACTCCAGAGAAGTATCGTCGATCAGCAAGTTGTGTATTCGAGAGAGAAGTGACAACATGACACTGACCGCGATCGGCTCGCGAATTGTGGTTAGAAACGTGTTGAAAGCGTTCCTGGCTTCTGAATAGTTGGAATTGTCTCTGTTATGAGGCATGCCACTTGAGTTACGTTTCACCGCCGCCGTTGACGTAACACTGAATACTGTAAGAGCTGTAAATAAGTTCATAATTAATTATTAGATCAATTGAACAGATACCATCAATTAAATAATTACGAGTTATTAATATATTCTTACCGTAATCCCATAACGGCCTTGGGAATTTTCGACCGCCTTTTCCTCTTTGTAGTTCAAAGCAAGCGGCGCAAAGTGCTGCCGCCATTTCACCCGGTCCAGTGCAAACTCCGACGCCCTCCCACTCGCACGAGTTAAATAGACAACACCAACATGCTTCTATTACCTACAACAAATAAAAATAATTACTGATGATTCATATGACTGATCTCGATGCGATAGAGAATCATATTGAGTAAAAATAGTTACCTGCGGTCGCGGCACGATCCCGTCATTCGAATTAACAGAAGCAATGCAAGCTTTACATTTGTTTGCCAATGCCTTCAAGTTAAGTCGGTGATGCGGCCATTCGCTGAGCATTACATTGACTTGAAGCAATAATACTTCCCAAGATAATATTCGACAGAGACGGTATAAAGTTGGGTCGTTGTCAGTGTCCAGTTGGCTTCGGACTTCGCCTTCTAATACTGATAGGAGTGATAGTGCGGCTCGCGCGAAACCAGCCTCGGCCCGTGCTCGCGCCGCGCCCGACACTACGTAACCGAAGTCCTGCAGAAACCCTCTCGGTAGCGACACTATCGCATTCCCCAGCCCGCCAACGGGTTTCCAAGAAGGACTCAACTTCCACAAAGGCGATGCTGGCGCCATTTTCGCCAACTTAATCAAACACATTCTAACATTATCGGCTGTTGACGCATCGACCAATTTCTTTTTAAGTTTCCCTATTTCCAATTCCGGAACGGTTTTGCAGTCGAAATCAGGCAAATCCCAATCGTCCGAGAGCAGTTCTCGAGGCAATTCCATGTTTTCATCATCAACATTGATTGGATCATTCATGATTGTTTTAAGTTGTTCATCAGAAACCAACTTCCTTCTGATTTTCTCGGCGTTTTCCCCTATATGTTTCTTTAAATATTCGTCGATTCTTTCTATGGGCAGACGACATTGGGATGTTGCTAAATGTAAGAAGAACAATCTCAAGTTATCCCAATCCTCGTTTGATAAATCTGATGTGAGAACTGGAGCCAAAGCCCAAATTAATAGATCAAAGAACTTTATACCAACTGTTTTGAATTTGTTTAGAAAATCTGGTAGTGTGGATGGAATTCCTCCATCCAGAGCATATCTTACTGCATTGAGAGCTGAGACTCTATTTAAAAGATCTCTAGCAACGGTGAAAGCTCCACTTGATGCAGATCCTTGTATATCTAATTCTACAACTTGTCTATGAATCATAGAAATCTCTCTCGCAAGATTATCAGCTTGCAGAACTGCTATTATGCCAGTGTAATGGTTGGCTATTGATTCTTGCAACTTTTGTAACAAAGATGGTTGTTCATTCAGCAGTTCATATCCTAGATTCAGTGCTCTAATGTAACCTAAGATATCATCCTTCGCCATACTTGCGTAATAGAATTCGCCCCAAGGCATAATATTTATACCGCTTGACCCATAACCATAAACTGATATGTCTCTTTCGAGCATGTTTGAATTTTCTCTACAGCCAAGAATGTGTTTTTTGGCTTGATCATGTTGGCCATAGAAGAAATAGTTGTAACACATGTCAAAGTGAATCTGCATAGCCAATTCATACTGACTTATAATGGTATCTCCATAGTCCCAATCATGTTTCATATTGTCCGAATCTTCTGTTAAATGTACAAATGCCTCCATTACTGGGATTTTAATTTTCTTTGATTCTTTATGATCAGCGTTTGTTGGTTCATACAAAGCTAGCATGTCTTCGAGGAATTTAATGCTGTGTGTGCGAGATGCCTCACACATCCTTAGTATTTTTTCAAAGTTTATATTTATTGGGGTGTATGTATTGTCACCTTGAACACCAGGCCTGTGGAAAGGAAACAGAAAGTTAAAACTAGAATATTGTAACTCATATGAATTTTGTCAAAATTAACTGTGTTAAGCAGTTTTACTAAGACCTAAATGATAAAACTTATCCTACATTATTTACTGTAGGGGTACACCCCAGACAACAGTCATGAAAAACTTACTTCTACATTTAAATTACTTCATAATAATAAAAGTAATGATAAAATGATACTCACAAGTGCACATAAGACATTTTGTTGGTTTTTGAATAAAGTGCTGATTTGACAGGAAACCGGAGGATCCATCTGTGGTACAGTATCAACGCAAATTGAACTTGAGGTAGTTGTAACAGTTCTGGGGAGACTTCCTGTTCAACAGACAAATAATGCACTTTTAACATAACATAATCATTCACTACATCATCTCATTATAGTAACTGACCCCTAACTATGACAATGATCTCGGAACTTTCAGAGTTTTAGAATAAAACTATGGTCAATAAAAACAGTCTTAGCATTAAACATTACCATTGGAGGAACAGCGAAAGCAGCTTCAGTTGCCATATACACCAGATCCTGCATGAGTTGCTGTTGTGAAGGAGGAGCTAGTTTTGTTTCAAAAATATCTGAAAAATAAACATAAGGTTTACATGTTATTGAATATCTAACAATATGGATATACAGAATGGTGGTGATATGTGAAAATGTTCAAGGTACTGGTTCATAAGACTACTTTATGCTATATATGAAATATATTGTACATATATATCTTATGGTGTTTCTTAAACTTACTTGCACTTTCAGAGCTTACATATATTTCGTTTTATTATCACCACCCTATATAACTATGTCTATATCTAACAGATACCTAAATTCCAATGCAAAGAGGCCGCTACTTTGAGTGCCAGTATCTTCAATGCTAGCTGTTTCTTCGTGTACTGAGCCGGCGATGACGGAGCACTGTTTGGTGGAGTCAGCGGGGCGTCAATATCTACCACCCTCTCACTTGTAGGTTTAGAGTTACATGATTTAGAATCCACGGCCAAAAACTCCTCTATAAGCTCACATGCTGATGGTTCTGTAATAAATAATTATAGTTTTATATACCAAAGATCTAATAATTTCGAGAAAATAACATTTATTTATTGCTGAGTAATAAACTTGGCAAAATTGTAAGCTTTAGTTAGAGGTTATGTTTATGTAAATATTTACCTGGATTAGCTTTTGAGAGATGTCTTTTCAAGAGATTTGGATCAAGTAGAAACTCGAACCATAATATAGTATCAGGTGATATGGGCACAGTGCCCGGTCGCAGTAAATCAACATCCATTTGAGCTTCTCTAAATTCAACCTTACTCAACTATAAGTTTCTATGTGCTAATAGGACCATTATCATACAGGTTATTGCTGTGTAGTTTGTGCAAACTGTACTTAATATATTTTATGCAATTAAACACTTAATTGATCCGTAGACTGCATCAAATTCTTTTCAAAATACAATTAATAATTTGTTGTGGCGTTTGCTTGCAGTCGTAAAATGCCCTCCTCACGTCAAACGACAGCCGACCGATGGCGACATTCGACATTGACAGACAAATCTTCACTATAATCAGCCCGTCAACGTCATCCAATACTGCCAATGTCATTCAAATAAAAACGATGATACTGACAGTTTGCTTTGGGAGCCCACGGAGGGTCCTTTATTTTTTTCCTTTTTTTTTCCTTTCCGTCCTTTTTGACACTGGCAGAATTGCAAGACAGCAGCAGCCAAAAAACTAAAAATTGAATTGAGGGTCCTTTAGCCATAGCCTATAGTCACATAATGGGCTCATCTCATTTGTATGAAATGATCGTTATCATCAAACAACGTTAACGCGGTACAATTTATACACTTTAATCATAATCCAAGACTTAAATTTGGTTAACAGCGCTGAAGATATATTATAATATTATTGTAAATATGCTAAACACCAATTTACAACAGTAAATCGTATCTACACACATCAAAAGTGTCTAGGGATCAACATATATTTTTGCAATAACTTTTCTCCTGATTGATATTAATTAAAATTTTCTTTAAGGATTCATCAAATAAAGTGTTTTCGTTTGTCACAGTAACGATAAACCAAGTCACCTTTGCATTAATAAAGAAATTTGCCATTTTCCTAATAAAGGGATTTTTGACATTTGAACCACTAACATTAAAGTTCGAAAAAAAGACTGAAATAACAGTTTTCTTTAAAATTTTATTGGGTAACTTAAACAATTAATAATCCGTGTTTCTACCGCGAACACTAACAACACAAGAACATCGGTTTGGCATACTCAAAATGAGTTCATCCAAATCACGCTGTGGAATGGCCGCCCATGTTCGTTGCAACAACAAAAAAAGGTCTTCTTGCGACTGGATACCCTCCATATTCGGCAGAGCTCTTCTCTGTAGCATATCCCATGCATGCTCAATCGGGTTCAAGTCTGGCGACTGAGCAGGCCAGGGCAGGACATTGATGTTAGCTGCGGCGAGAGTCTGTCTTACAACTCTTGCGGTGTGCGGTCGTGCATTATCATGCATTAACTGAAATAAGGGACCGATTTGCACTTGTAGAGGAACGATGACGTCTGATACAATCGTCTCAGCATAAATTTGAGCGTTGAGGTTGCCTCTGATCCAAATCAACTCAGTTCTTCCGCCGATCCAAATACCCGCCCATACCATGATGGTTCCACCACTATAAGGATGGACTTCCTGGCAGGATTTTAATCGCTGTTGGCGTCCAGGGGTTCTCCAGTGTCGTATACGTCTTGTATCCGGTCTCATACCAAAACGAGACTCATCAGAAAAGCACACGAAACGCCATTATTCTTCTGCCCAATTTCTGTGTTCAAGAGCCCATTGATATCGAATCCTACGATTGTGCATTGCTATAGGTGGTACCCGTAGCGGTCTTCGGGAATGAAGGTTCACTTCATGCAAGCGGTTTCTGACTGTTTGGTCGCTAATTAAGTTCCCTGAAGAGTGATGAAGCCGCACGGCTAACATCATGGCGGTTATTGTTGGAGCTCTTCGAGTTAAGATTTGAATGTATCGGTCTTGTCTCCGTGTGGTGCAGCGATACCGTCCTCCATGGCGCTCAGCCACGGTACCAGTGCTTCGGTAACGTGTCCAAAGTCGACTGATAACACTCTGACTTGTATTCAGAGCTAAAGCCACAGTACGTTGCCGGGAACCAGCTTCTATCATTCCCACGGCTCTGAGCATTTCTTCCCTGCTTAAATGACGACGCCGCTCCATAATAACGTTGGTTTTAATCAGTAGTAGGGAAACAGTAGCACTAATAATGTCTTCAATGCGTTGTATGTTTTTATAGGGAAAATATTGACAGCTGATTTTCATCTTTTACTCGAATTTGATTCACAGTTCCTGATTCAAATTATGAAATGCACCAAAAAGGATCCATATAAATTTATAAAATCATAAATTTATTACAAAGCCACATCTCAATCTCAAGAAATCCGCATAAAAATGCTTGATCCCTAGACACTTTTGATGTGTGTATAAAAAAATGTAGTCACTAATCTATCACTGCTTCGTCTCGTCGCACTAAAATGTACTTACATGTTACCTATCATGGCATAGGTAACATAATCATTCACTACATCATTTCATTATAGTAACTGACCCATAACTATATCTATAAAAGTCCGAAACTTGTATCTAGGTTATCAGAAACTACGCACACACTTATTCACACGCACTCAGACCGAAACAAATATTTGTAGTTCACACAAATATTCAGCCCGCACGGGAATCGACCGCGCAACCTTAATGATGTTATCTTAAACTCAGATCATACCACGAGGTTCGCTAGTATTTACCTCACATTATGCAATTGGCCCTTATTCTTTTAGTAGCTGTGTACCTACTACTTACCTAAAGAATGTAGTATGATATGACCTAGTGTGTTATCTATCCGATAACCAATAAAATTATGTACCTGTCGATAAGTAGGTACTAAATAGTGACTGTATTGTTAACACTGTTACTCTAGAGAACTAATGTGTGTTTTATTGTGAAATAAAAATAATATTAGTATTAAATGTAAAAAAATATAGACCTATATACTCGCACAGGTGTTATTATACCAATAATATTACAATTGTTAATAATGTTATAAGGTGTTTATTTAGTTCTTACGTAAATATAAGTTCTTGGGACTAAACATATTTAAACATACAACTGTAACAGAAAACAGTAAGTTCTTATTTTATTTTTTAACCCCCGACTCAAAAAGAGGGGTGTTATAAGTTTGACGTGTCTGTGTGTGTGTGTGTGTGTGTGTGTGTGTGTGTGTGTATCTGTCTGTCTGTGGCATCATAGCTCCCGAACGGATGAACCGATTTCAATTTAGTTTTTTTTGTATTAAAGGGGACATACGTGCGAGTGTTCTTAAACATGTTTGATGAAAATCGGTTGACCCGTTTAAAAGTTATGGGGGTTTGAAAGTAATCGTGTTGGGGGTATTTAAATTTTTAATTTAATGTTAATATTGTAATATAAATATTATCAACACATTCATATAACGTTCTAATGTTTGTTTATAGCCAGTAAAATATAGGTAATAAAAAAGTAAGTAAATACTTAGTACTTAATCATGTGTAAGTACTCGTATATTTAAACTTGAAATATGTTTAAAATTCCTGCATTTAAATTTCAAATTATATTGATCGAATTTAGTATGTAACGGTATTATGTGGGTATACTAGGTACCTATTCCCCGTTGTTTATCCGCGTAACACCCATTTTTACTAATTCTATCGGAATTTAGTAATCAGATGTGTAGTTATACTAACGTGATTGATTCATCTCCTTTGTCATTCCTGGTTTTATGAAACATCTGCACGAAATACTTCAGCAGTCAGTGCAGCGGTTCTTGACTAAATTGGTATTGAGGTAGGACGAGATGAATATCCTACTAAGTATTAATTACTATTCTACACGCGAAAGTTTGTATGGATGGACTTGTGGATTGACGCACGGTTTTCAACTTTGCAGGACCGCCACTCGTGCCATTTTTCTTTACAGAGAGATTTATTTTGTATTCTTAATTACTTAAGTAAGTAAGTACGTACATATAAGCAATGTTTATTTTTTATTTCAGTGGAAACCAACGTCTACCGCCAAATAGGGCAAAGTACCGATAACACGGTATGTATCGAGATGGATCTCCTGCAAGTCGGTTCAGAGCCAGTTGGAATGCGTTGTCCTCACTGCCAGGAGGACGTCATGACGAAAGCCACTTACAGGAATACAAAATACACACACTTTGTTGCTGTTGTATTAGGGCTTTTCTTTTGGTAATTATATTTTTTAGTTTTTATTTTTATTTAAGTGTCTTTTTGTGCACGTTCATGTTCCCAAGTATCAATATTACGTCACTGGCTAGGCTACTTAAGCTATGTCGGATACACTATATGGGATCTGGAACATAATATGTTCTCATTATGCATCTATTTATTTATATTTATAAGTAAGTACTTACATCAAATACGTAGATCAGTTTCCATAGATTTTATTTACTAAAAACAAAATGAAATCGATGATTCAGTGATTCTCCGATAAACCACAAACAAAACCGACAGTGTATGTCTATTTATCTGACAGATATGGGACTCTTTGTTTTGAGCTGTGGAGTACCTTCCTAGCGATTACCTGTTATCAAAGGTGTTATCGCTATTATTATTATGTGACCTTATCTAAACATTATTAAATTATCTCGATCTTGTTTTTGTTACTAAAATAAACTTGTTTACATTACCATTTTTAAATGAATAAGCATGATGTCTATTGCTTACTACAATTTATTTTTGTACTAGCTGTGCCCCGCGATTTCACCCGCGTAGTTCCCGATCCCGTGGGGATTTCGGGATAAAACGTAGCCTATGTATGGGTAGCTTATGGTCCGGGAAAGATCCCGGACCATAAGCTACTCCTGTACCAAATTTCAAGTCAATCGGTTCAGTAGTTTAGCCGTGAAAAGGTAACAGACAGACAGACAGAGTTACTTTCGCATTTATAATATTAGTTAGGATTAGGATTTAACACGGAACAGATTCTCAGTTCCCCTGTGATAATCCAAAAAGAAAAACGGTTATGGTGGCGGGGGTGAACTTATTGACCTTTAGGCTTCTCGTCAAGATTAGATAAGACGTTAAACATATTTATTATTTACTACATTAGATTGAAGGTTAATCCGTTAAGTAGTTTTATTTCAATAAGTACCTACATTAGGGTTTTATTTTATTTTCAGGTGGATGTGCTGCTGTATGTTGCCATATGTGACGAAAAAATGGAAAAACGTTGAACATTATTGCCCTAATTGTGATCGGTATCTGGGTGTTTATACTAAGAAAACTATTCTATGATTTACTTTAATTTTACACTAGCAGATACGTATGCTAAGTTACTTTTTAATGATAAGATAGTACATACTTACTTAACGAATATGAAAAGTGTTGTAGATAATAATAGAAACCGAAGGTTACCATAGCATAGAGTATTCAGATTTCTATGGTTGTAATACTTATAATAAGTTCCATTATAATTAAGTACCTAATATTAAATTATTGACTACTACTCGTAATATAAGAATTGATCAACACTTTTTAAGCCATTAATCATGAATCAACAAGTAACAAATGTATTACAAAGAACAATACAACAAAGATACAATTATTCGTGGTAATCAATTTCCTTAATCTTCACTCGGTGGTTACCATAATAAGTAGGATATTATAAACTGATTTTAGTTACAGTATTAATTACGTATTTTGTAGATAGTCCAGAATTATGTCGAATATTTTTAGAATAGAACAACTCCCATTGAAATCGTTAGAGCAGTTTTCGTACGTTTAGGTTTATTATATTTGATAAGGATTATTGTTATTGTAAAGTTAGTACTATTTAAGTGCGTGTGACGAAAGTTAATATACCATTTCATATCACAGAATAATCTATCCAAAGGTTAAAATAAAAAACTATGTATCGAGTTTCGTAAATATTATTTATTATGTCTAAATATGTAGTAAATACCAATCAAATTTATATACAACTATCACAGTGTTTCGATAGAAGAAATTCGTATGTTTTGCAATTTTATATTTTAAGCTATAATACAAATCGAAAATAAAATATATATTTAACTGATAAAATAAATAACACATTTTATTTACCTATACACAATTATTAAATAGTATAATTCCAGAAATAATAAAGGCACGTATTCATGTTATAGCAGTAAGTAGCTAAGTGCAATATTATAAAAAAGTTAAAGTAAAATCGTTCGTTATTATTTTTTATTTCAATCGAGTTTTCTTACAAATATATTTAATCGATATAAAAACGTCTTTAGATTCCTGCTCCATAAGTTTTATATCCATAGAACCTAAGTATCTAAATATTGTATTAGATATTCTCAAAATTAAAAAATACATATATGCTGTCCATTATTAAGATAATTAATTATTTAACTAAGAGTGAACTATCTTAAGAAATAAATATCATAGATGGATGAACTAAAATTTAACACGGGTATAAAAAACCATAGGTCACAGCTAGTTTCATTACAATAAAAAATAAAATATAACATAGTAGTTATGTTGACGGACTTTGTTTCTATTTTTGAAAAAGCTCTTTACATTCGATCAAATTCCAATTAAAACCAGATATTTAGATCTATTTGTGTGAACCACAAATGTTTGTCTCGGTCTGGGTGTGTGTGTGAATGAGTGTGCGAGTAGTTTCTGATACCCTAGATACAAGTTTCGAACTTAGTTAGGGGCCAGTTACTATAAGGAGATGATGTAGTGAATGATTATGTTATGTTATGTTATTATATACTATAGATACCTTAATCTTTATTACAAACAAATATAGTTACCTATATGATCTACATACATTCTTAGATACTTAGATCTAAATGGATAGTTCAAATATTCGCACCTCACGACAGAAAATATAGAACCTCGCCTCAAAATGGAAGTCTTATAGTTTTGAGTTTAATTAATCTATATCCAAATTGATTTAAAGTTGCCGATGAAATTACGATGGTGTGTAGGATCCGATGAAACCTTTACATTGGGGACAGTAGTGGTTGGCTGTCTTGCAAGACTTCATACAGTAAGGCACCAGGCATCCGCAGCAACAACTGCAATAACAAAATTGGAATAAGAAACTATACAAACTTCTTCATTAAGGTATGCCACGGGGAGAGACCGCGTAGACAAATTGTACCAAACAAATTGGTGGATACATAAATATTTATTAGCAATGTTAACGAAAAATATCGAACTTTGATCACTAATATTTGTCCATAAAATAAATAATGACTATAATAAACAAAAAACATTTTAAAATGCGTACTTATGGACATGTTTGGAATACTTAATCTCAGTAAAGACTTAATAGAGATTGATAACATACTTTCAAAAGCATACTAAATAAAAATATCCATGTATTTAATAGTTACAAACTCATAATAATCACAGCGTTTCAAGATTTATTATTCAACGAAAACTAATTCATTCAAGTTAAGCTGTACGTTGGAAATATAATTCTGTTGCAATATTCATTGTCCCATTATTTCGCTGCAGAACTTGTATTTTTATTGTGACTTTGTGTTGAAAAGCTGAGGGCTACAAACTACAGTAATATTGGTGGAGTAGGAATATTTATGAACTTGTTCCGAGTGTTGGTGGATGTTCCAGAACTACTAACTAATATGACGAATGTTAGTGGTTTGATTGTACTAATGATGAAAAAAGGTAAGTTTGAATGTACGAGTAAGTAACTCTTAAACTACTGGAGAGATTCGGAAAATCATTTCTGCTAGGCGCAGGCACAAAGCTGATTGATTTACGAGAAGATAACTCACCCGGCAAGAACGCAAAGCGCAGCTGAAACTATGTGCGTCCGATTGTTTGGCACAAAGTCCACTCTGGTGACTACTGTTTTATTACACGTAGTACATGTGGTCCCGGTCGGTCCCGGGCCTAGCTTCCCTGGTACCGTGGAGCCACTGGGAGGAGGGTTAGTGATGACGGTGGTCCGAGGGGGCGCGTTGGGCACGACCATCCCGGGTGGTGGGGGAGGGTTGTCTCCGAAGTATGACGGCGGCGGAACGGGATTCGGTGACGTCTGCTCATACGGGGGCGGTAAGCCCATTTTATTCTCCACTGAAACAAGAAATTTTAAGACAAATTAAACATTTGAACTCCTAAAAACCAGTTTATCTTGTTTTAAATTAACTTAAGACTCTTAAGAAACGGTTTTTGCCCATGGTTTTTACACGTAAGTTCAATTTTAATATATGATAAATGTTAGTCACATAAAAACTTGTCATTCAAGTAACCTAAGACTGGAGTTTAAAATAAATTTGAGTTAACTTATTGATGTTAAAGTATTGGTATTCTACGTTGTTTCTGCATGGGTTTGTGTAATAGCTAGAAAATAATAATCTGCAATACGAATGAATGTGCACCGATAACTTTTTTATTTTAATTTTCCAAAACACTTTTAACACTCCTTAATCTAAACTGTAAGGATAGACTGGAATTTATACTTATTTTTTCACGCAAAAAGTTCTGAATTAAAAACACAAAGGTAAAAATCTATTGTAAGTACTTTGTCTCAAAATTATCACACGGTAGGAAATATAATGGAAGACGGATTCTCTCTATATCCTATACGCGTGGTTAACTACGCGTGTGTAGGACAAAAACTTAAAAAAAATGGGTATGTTATGTATGTAAGTATATACAAATAGATAGGTGCGTAATGAATTTTAAACCCAGTACTAAAATATCCGAATAAACTTTAGGTTAGTTGTTGGTGAATCATCATTCATTACAACTCATAAATACCAACAATGATTAACAATTTTATATGCATACCTAAATACGCTTTAAAATGATTCAATGAGTATGATACTCAGTTACTAATTGGACAAGTTCAATTCAGTATTCTTATTTATCTGCCTACAATAATATCATTTCAACAAAGAGATCTTGTTTCTACAGTATCGCATTGATAATAACAGTTGCTTTTCTTTGAATACTTATTACTTACACAAACTTCTTTGTATAACACTATTCAGTGGAAAACAGAGTTATAAATAAAATAATTTTGTATCTATGTTTAATGCTGAGTGCGTACGATTAATAACTGAGATTTGCGTATGGATTTTAAAACAAGTTTTAAATAAACTGTTTTTTTTTTGTGGGAAAAAAACCAAGGCTTCCATAAAAACTTGTTTAAGTAACAAATGCGTTTTAATAAGTACCATAAAGGTAATTTTAGTTAATTTTATAGTGGGAAATACACACATCCGCGTTTGAATTTGCCGACGTCTAGAAGTTTAGTGCGTTTTAAAACGTAATAACATCTGTCTAGTAATATAAATAAGATTATGAATCTTTACTATTTTATACAAGTAGGTAATGTATAAGTATGTATCTACTTAAATTAAACTATAATACATTCCCTTATCAGTAAATTTTAGCGGTGTAAATGTAATTAGTTCAAGTCACGTTAGTAGCAATACTGCGATACCAATTTCAAAATAACGTTTGAATTTGTTTTCAAACACACATTTTAAACCAGTTCTTTACCGAAAGTACTTTCATTTGTTTCTATCAATTGTGTTTTAGTAATCATTTTCCAATTAAAACTCTAATTGACTAAATGGCAATATTGGTTTATTTAGCCTATGACAGAGTATTGGACTCCATTACAAGTCGTATTTTACAACTCATGAGTTTTTTCCTACGGGAGTTTCAATAGGAGAGGATTCGATCTTTCTGACCAAAAGAGAGCTGGAGATGCAATTTTGGTGATCGTTTTTATTTCGTGAAGATGTGATGAAAATATTCAGCATACTTGTAATTAATATAACAAATGAAGATGTCTTGTAAAGTACCAACCCGTCAGTAATATATGTAACACTAGCTGCGCCCCGCGGTTTCACACGCGTAGTTCCCGTTCCCAAAGGAATTTCGGGATGAAAAATAGATGTTGGCCGATTCTCAGACCTACTGCTACCTATATGCTCACAAAATTTCATGAGAATCGCGCAATGAGCCGTTTCGGAGGAGTATGGCAACGAAAACTGTGACACGAGTATTTTATATATTAGATGTAACGAAATGAATGTAACGGGATGTTCGTTTCGTACATACCCATTATGCCGAATTCCTCGATTATACGAGTCCCAATGCCAAAAAAAGTCAAAGTTGAATAGAAGAAAGTAACATGTGAATGTCAATGAATTCCTGGATGATTTCGTTTTCACAAGTACCAAAACCGCGATTGAATATGATGAAGGAAAAGTTTGTAGAGAAAATAACAATTGGGTTACCAAATTGTAGAACGCGCGGTAATGAGAAGGATCTTGGAGGTGGTGAGGGTGGTCGGCTGGATTGAGGACCTTCAGCGGGTGGAGTCGGAGACTCAGAGCGACGCCTGTGTCGGCGGTGACGGCGCCTTCTTCTATACCTACCGCGAGAGCGATCATCTGAGTTCAAAATATTCATAACATCAGTCCCGATTCACACAAAAAACAGACGATTTACGTCAATGAACAATTATGTATTAAAACAACGTGATTGATATAAAAAACGCTCAGGTTTTTATATTAAAATCCCATGCTCTGTGGTACATACTAATGTAGATTGAACGATTATATCAGACAAAATATTAATGAGAATATAAGATTAAAACATCGGCACATTTAATATTAGTGGTGATATTCAGGGCGTGAATTACAAGGCTTAGTAAAAGGAAAGTGATTTTTAGGTGTTCTGATTGGTTTACCAAGTTGTTATAAAGAGCCTTCGTTATTTAATGACTTGTGGAATTTATACGCATTCCAATATTACATTGAAATTATTAAGATTTAGATTATTTTTTTAGTAAGTCTTATTTATACCTGCAGAAGAATCAGAAAGAAAATATCTATATACCAAGTATAGTGTGTTCATTATTCATACATATTACATATATGTATATGGAAATTATAACAAATTAATTGCAGTCATGTAGTTGACAATGTTAGAATCGCTTATTAAGTAGAATCAGCTGATTAATATCCGTGTTGTAAAGAAACAACTCGCTGTTTGTGAACTGTTGACAAATACTGCAATTCTTGCGCGCTTGGTCATTCATTGGAACGATGGTTTTGCAAACGTAGAGTAAGTTAATCTTACATAGAGTAAACATAACACCGGTATTCTAGTTTTAAATGGTACTACTTTTTAAAATTAGTAATTTACGAGGTGAAAGTATGGTAGATAAGTATCTATACATCATTAACAGAGGAACTAACGCCTGTACGAGTCTTATACGCGTCTAGATGACTGTGATTAAACATTTACTTACGAGTATAGGTACCTGCCTCTTCAAATAATAAAATAAAACCCGGATGAATGTTTATGTAGATTCAGATTTAAAGTTATTTTAATACCATATGCAGGCATACCTAGATGACTATTCCAACTTGGGTTTCCTTAAGCTGCTATAGGTTTAATTATAAAGATTTCGTTCAAAAACATAATTTGTAATTAATTATACTCGTACCTGTATTCAATAAATGTTTTAACAGAAAATATATTAATACCCCAATGCTAATATTAAAAAGTATTCGTCTTTTTTAATTAACTTTAATTAATTAGTTAATAGTCGATTTATTAATCATTGTTGATGAAATCAACCATTTCAACTTATGATAATCGCAAGGTTAAATTTCAATGAATTCTAAACATAAGAAAGAGAAATCAGTTCAACTAAAGTTCAGTAGTTTTACCCTAGCCCGAAATTGAGATAAAAGTTGCGTAAGAAAATAATTATCACCATTCATTTTAAACGTTAAGTTATTGTAAAACATAACTAAGCTGGAATATTCCCGATACGACCCTTGGAAAATTCCTCCGTATTTTGGAAACAAACAACAATATTTTCTTACTTATTAATATTGTAAATAGATTGAATTTAATACGTGTTTACGCCAAAATATTCCAAATTAATACCTATTTATAAATTTTCAACAACAGGCGTTTGTATACTTACGGATAAACTTGAAATCTATGTTAATGAATTTGAGAGCAATAATAACGGTTAGGTATTGAATAAATGAATAAAATTATATTGAGTTTATATTGAAACAGAATCAGATAGTTGTTATTCTACCGACCTTAGAGATTAATATTGGATGGTTGCGCGTTTAGCGGTTGCACAAGTCGGCACGGTAGAACTAGTCTCGCCACTTCAAAGGCCAAATTATATTTGAGAAACCACACATATATGATAAAGAATAAAAAATATATTACCATTCGTGAATGTTGACCTCACACGAGTCCTATGACGTATTTTATAATTTAAAAAACCTGTTTACTCACTCGTTGCGTCCATTGTATGTGATGTTGAAATTCAACCTTCGAACCGAAGAACTAAAACACTTTTTTGCGTAAAAACACGACACTGGTTAGTATTTTTAAGGAATATTGGATATAAAATTAACTTTTTTAATATCTTTCACCACAAAGATTAAGTTTTTTATTCGTTCGATTTACGTTGAGATGTTCCGATGTTTACGCTCGAAGTGAATGCACTCTCAGCGTGCGCGGGCGCGCATTACGTCACGAGGGAACGAGAGACCTCGCGACTTGAGGAGCGATAGAGACAACACATGGTGATGACGTCGGTCATTCTAACTTAAACAAGTTAAGTTGTTGATTGTGATATATCATATATCCATCAACTTCTTTCTAATTCCATAATGCCAATTCGTTACTAATTTTCTAGTTTTGTAGAGCCTTCATGTTTGCGTCAAGATTCTGACTATAGGAACTTGGCAGGCACCTGTGAAGTTGTTGATGCTATTGTCTTTTCTCAAAAGTATTGTCCTCGCCAAATGGATCGTAAAACTTATATGGCATTCATGATAGTCATGTATACATTTACTGTTGTAGGCCACCCAAGTCGTTGTGTGGTAGGTGTAAGGAACTTACATATGTGACTTTGAAATTACTTCTAGAAAAATACATAATTTCTACAGCCTTGTAGATGATAGTATTTTTTATAAAAGGCATGTAACGTTAAAAGCCATAGGGTCCGTTGGTAACAAATTAGTTTTAATGTAGACAGTTCGACATAAAATTACATATATTAGAGACAAGGGGTTAAAAACCTCGTCTTCTTCCCAATTTTAAAAAACCTGAAATCAAATCAAATTCAAATACAAAATCTTTAGTGATCTAACTACCCGTAACGACTATCCATGATGTTAGTACGGCAACTGGGAACAACACGACCGAATAAAATAGTAGAAAATGAGGATCACTAAATATCAGCAGTGCGCTGCTAATAATACGACCATTTCTCGTATCACAAGTGTAGAGAGCTTTGATAAAATGTATTCCTTTTTTAAGCATTAATTGGTTGTTCATAATTTATTCAATGCTTCAAGATTCATTGCATTTTGTTTAGCGCGCCATCTGTGCTCCATGTATCGTATTACGTGAGAAACCTAAGATTGTATGGATGTGAAAAATTACAGAGGCTCTGGTGAATTTCCGCCCTGTCACCAGAGGGCAGGCGAAGAAAAACAGCGCATTGCGCGCGCAAGATTACATAACGACAGCAGAGGGTTGGGTGGCGCGCGCAACTGGATGCGAGGGGCGCGGGGCGATCGATGTTCGCCGGGGGGAGTCAGTCGAGCGGCGAGAGAGCGACATGGCGGCGCGCCCACACCGCGCGGCGGCCCCGCGGCCCTGGCCGCGAGAGTAGGTCGCCATGCGCGATGCGGTATGAGGCAGCGGCGCGCCCGGCGGGCCGGCCCCCGCTAGCGGCGCCGCCCCCGCCATGCGAGCGCCGCCGCTGCTGCTGCTGCTGCTGATGGCGGCCGCGGGCCTGGCCGTGAGTCCGCTCGCGCGTCTCAACCCCTGGCTGAGCGCGTGCGACCTGGAAGAGGAGGGTGCGGGCGGCGAGCGAGAGTGCGGGGCAACGGCGTGCAGCGGCAGCGGCGGCGCGGCCGATGTGCTGAGGGGGCGCGACGTGCCGCATCTGTGCGCGCTGGGGGCCGGTGCACGCGCCCGGCGGTTGGCCGAGATGCGGCTGCGCGCCTGCTGCGAGCGCTCGCCCGCCTCAGCGCTCGACCGAAGCGCGCGCGCCGAAGTGCAGGCCGGCGGGGAACGCTGCGAGATCACGCTGCACGACCTCCTCGCACTCGATGCTATGGTGGCGCGCGTGCACTGTGACTTCGTCGACATCCTCACTCGCTACGACTGCGACCAGCCCTACTCCGTACACACCTGTGACGAGTGCCAGGTGAGTCACGCTGCACGCACCACCACATCACGCGCACTTCATGCCGGTAACAACTGCTCCGAGATAGCAGGCTCAGGATTACTACCTCACAAAGTCACACTGATTTACTACACCGTCTACCTGTAACGTACACAATAAGTTTAACCAAATGGAATAGTGTCCGATTCAAAGTGGGATCAAATCCGCGTTTAGATTATGTGGTAAACCTTTGTGGAATAAAATATAAATATATAACATTTGGGTATCCCCATCTAAGGAAATCCGGAAACTTTACTGATGGAAAGTCATTTGTACAAAATGGGTTAGGTTGGGGCTGGTTACGACTGTATTATATGCGTGTATCGATCCGGTTGGGTGAGACACGTTTCTTAACCTAGTGTAGTGAGAAGTACGAGATGGGGACGCGGGAGGTAGCTGACGGATGTGATAGGCTTCTTTACTTGACCAACTTCCAGCTTGTCAGAACAGAATGTCATTACACGCCGCTTCTCACACCGTAGATTAGAATAATGCCGTGGGACCCAAACCCACTAGGTGTAATGATTATGTCCGTACGATGTGCAATGTGCATGTGCAATTGGGCATATACCAAACAAGATACTATCTTGGACACATAAGCCTCAATCATAACCACGAGTGTGTTGGCATACTCCCAACACAGTAAAAGCCTTATAGTCGACAATATTACACCCAGGAAATATTATTATGATATAATGCTCTATTAGACATAATGTAATTACATAAAATAGAGAGTGATTTATTGATATTAAAAGAAGCCTGAAGTCGCAAACGAAGACTAAGCTTTCCGTCCATTCTATTCGTAATCTCTGTAACGTAAGCTTTTTATTAAACTATTGCCTATAAAGTCCTGTAAATAAGTTTCAATACCCACTTACACTTGACAAAGATACCGTAACGTATTCGAAATCATGCATTGTTAATATGATACTGAATGTTCATCACCAGCGCATATATGTCCCCTCTGAGAGGCTCGAGCCTACCATGAATACTCATAAAATATACTTATATTCCGAAATTTTCGTAGAGTAAAAACACAACGAAAATACGTGATATCTACTAATACGAACTAAGAAAACGTGATAGATCAAGACACATTCTCCTTTCCGGGCGATCTTTCAGGCAGACATTCATCAGTCTTTCAAATAAAAAAACGTTAAATAAAATAAATAAATTAACGTTTTTTTATTTGAAAGACACTAACAAATTCTTATTATTTAATATTAACGGTACCCATTTAGTAACTTTTTAAGCCATACAAACTGCCCAAATGACTCTAAATACATGTAAAGTAAGACAAACATTTGCGTAAAAAACCTTCGTAGTCGAATTTTCTTTTGTTTCCAACTCCGGTAGTGATTTCATCTATTTAGGTTTACGATAATTTTGCTTAAAACACCTTCCTTTCTTTATTAATGATTGCATTAAGTAGATTTGTTCGCCAACCCACAAAACCCACGTACACGGGTTGTAAAAATAAAGAGACATTTTTCAAATATGCGTCTCTTAAACAAGTTCATTCCAATCTTTCAAGATGCTTCATCCTTCGAATCAGGGGAAGTGTCCTACAAAGGTTTATTTCGAGTCGCATGTCTTTGAGTGTCGAGTCTCACGAGTTTCAGTTTGTAAAGAATCTGTATCTTAATACTGAGGCATAATACATACGTATTATGTATTTCCAATCTGTCAAATCTGTTCAAAATCGACGCGAAAACGATGAAAATGCAGACAAAAGTGTCTTCTTTTTAGCGAAAAGAAAACCGTAGAAATAACATACACTGAAAGTTGACAAACATCCTTATTTAATTTGACTATCTATATTCAATCATTCATTCATTTTCATTGATAAAATGACACTTTTAATTAGGTATACTGCCTATTGCCTGTATCCAGTGCATCTTATAGTATGTAATCGATTAATTAAGAGTTATTTTCAAATTATATGGTTTTCAAAATATAGTTGTAACTACCGGTGCTTAAAAAAGTTGTTGGTGTAGGTCATATTTTAACTGCCTTCATTGATTTATACTTGTTTGTGCAAATATATGTGCATTTAACAGAATGTCCCTTATTAGCTAATGTAAGTAGTCTTTTTTATATTTCAACCTAGACTAGACCTAAAGTACTTACATATGAATTAGTCTCGGTCGGTGATTTGTATTTAGCAAATAGATTTCGTAGTATTCTCTCATATTATACCAATAAATGGAATTAAAGTTAACTATTTATTAAAAGCTGTTTTTTCGGCAGCTACGAGGTACTGTAGAATCTGTAGATTAATCAAAATAACAAAATTTTTGTCTAGTCTGTCTGTTTGCTCCGGTTAATCTCCGAAACGGCTAGACGGCTGGCCTATGACGAGATTTTCACTGGCTAACAGCTGATATTATAAGAAGTACTATACAACCATTCATACCTTTCATCCGAAATTCCCACGATATCCACCGAAGTAAGAATTAACACGGATTAGTTCCGCCATGCACAATAAATTCACGTATAAATCGTTTGTAATGTGATCGGTGTATCTGCGTTCGTCTACTAAACGGTAAACATTGTTGAAGTTGTACAGGTTTGTACTAACAGACATATCCTGTCGTCGAACGCGTCTGTCCCCTAATTGAGACATCTGAAAGCTTCCATCCGTTTGCCACTTCGTTAACCTAAACTATCTCGGCAACATGTAACTGGCTTTTGTGATACAGAATACATTATTGTTCGAATTATTGATGTCGTTAATTACTTTTAATGCATGTATTAATATCGTATTATCTTCATCATTAGCCGGTATTCGTTCACGAATAATTTAATTTCCCATCAACATATTATTAATATTTTATGTTGAGTGGCAAATTGTTACCACTAAGCTATGTCGAAAGGCGAATTCTCACATCAGGTTGTTTGTTACGTTTTAAAGTCATAAGACAACTAATTTTATAAAAAGAAACCAGGATATTTTTTATTCCTCAAATACGGCGGAAATAGTATACAAATGAAAATTATGCAAGCTGTCCTGGACACAGGTTTCACAGTTTTTTGAATCATCAGGCACTCGTTATAAGTAAATAGGATTCATTTAATTTATCAGTATAAGGATATGACTAACAAGGAAAAAATACTTACATTACTTTTGGTTTAGCCTAGCAAAATAATCGCTTGTGGATTTGTATCTATGAAGATGGAAACGCGTACATCTCTATTAAAGTCCCCATGAGGTATCAAAATTCATAATTTTGACAAAATACAATAAACACGTGGAATTAAGGAATTCTTTTTTCATTTTATGGTTATGAATTCAACACAAAAGTATTTTAATTATGTATTCAAGTGTTAAAAAATGATATATGTACTTACTTAATATTAATTTTACAATTAATTATTCATTCATAATGTGGATAAGAATTTAAGTGGTTGGTTTCTCAAGTAGAGTCGTGGCGTGGTTAAAATAAATAGTATAAATGTAACTGATTCAATTTGGGAAATATTCCGAATACAATAGCAACAAATTTCCACGATGTATTAAAAATAGAGTTAAACAATACTACCTTATGGTATGCCATCAAATCTGTAAGTCTGTTAAAAATTAAAATGTAAAGATAGCTTATACTCGTAATAATGAATATTCATAAGAGTTGAGCCATTGGAGTCAGATATTAATTAAAGTCATTAAGTATTTTTTATTTGTGTTCATCGACGTGCGAAATAGCAGGTGTGATCCACGGATTAATTTAATGAGAAGATGTATTAGCGAGACCCAACCCCAGTAATCACGGAGGGCGGCGAGTACGTCGCGTGCCATTGTTTGCGACAATTCATTGTCTACCTAAACGTTCTCTTAGATAATTGCATCACATTATTGTGCTTCTGCTACCTACTTGTTCTGGATTTGTCTTTTATAAACTACCCGGCGTCGGAAACATGTACATACTACATTGTTAATTAAATTGTCTATCTGCTGCCAACATTTGAAGAATGAATGTTGCATAATTTTCGTTGTATTTTCAACAAAATCATTAATTTTAAATGTTCCATTTGTTTTGTGTATTTTATACTTAAGTACTTAGTCGAAAAACGCTACTCTTAATAATTAATTATCTCGGTAGGTATTCACGATTGTCGTGTAAATAAGTCCTTAATTTGACGTTTGTTACAGTTTGTCGATGTTAATTAATTGGGAATACAGAACAAGCAGGAATCAATCTGACTTACATTTCGAGTAGTAAAACGTTTTGGCGCTGTAAAGTTGGTTATTTTTTTGTAGATCCCTCCCCTCTGCATATCAGTTGTTTATATAGCACTATATCCTTCTGGGTTTGCAGATAATATCACTATAATTTTGAGTAAAATACAATCTAAGTCGGAAAACCTCAAGGTCTATTAAAAAGGCTTCTTTATAGTGATTTCCGATCAATGTAATTAAGTGCCAGTATAGATAAGTTCAGCCTATGATAACATCTAGGCGTAAAAGTCAATTTATTTATTCCTACATTGTTACTTACTACATAATGTATCCTAAGTTATAATGTCTGTATTATGTCACATAGTATGTTTAGTACTCACTGTTAGCATAATCATTTCATTATATTTAACCCCAACGTTTACTGAAAAGGGTAAAAGTAACAAAATATTTATCGTAAGTAATTGTGACACAATTCCGATAAAATTCATCTAATTTATCTACGGGGTATCGTTTTCACTTCGGTTATGTTAATATAAGCTGTCAAAACGAGCTTTAGACACTTGAAATAAGTGAGAGAGTTCAAAAGCTCATATTATGATTATTATTTACATATTCATATTACATGGAAAGTGCTAATAATAATGACATTCCACCGGTCTAGACGCTCGCTGCTCCGACACCGATAGGGTAGATATTTATTTATACACCTTTCATACAAATGGAGCGACTAGCTGTCTCCTTTATTAATTGGTGAGGTTGTAAGTGGAATACGATCATTATAAGCATTCATAATTTTGCGATACATTGAGAATCGTGCCGTATATAGTTTGCCAAAGTAACATTTGGCAAGTGATAATCAGTTTCTGTCGAGTCTAAAAATATTAGGCACTTATAAATGGGCAATTATCATAATACGAAACTGCGAAAAATAAGATAGACAAATAAAATTAATTGCGGTAATTGTTTTTCATTATATTATTCTAAATTGTCTCGTAATTAAATCGTTGCCAAAAGGGTGGATTTGTGTGGGAACAAAGTAATTAAAATTCGTTGTTTGACCAACAAGCTGGGTACTTAAATGAATTTCATATTTTCCTCAGATTCAAGAAGACTTTGTACCTACTTCGAAATATTTACTCGAACATATTTTCTTATTGCAGTCGATGTTCCCAATTTTGTTGTTCAACGTTTGTATGTGTACAAATAGGTAGGTGTTTATAGAATGTGCAACGTTATGTAAACAACAGTATTTTCGTTTCCTAGATTCTGGATAGAGATGCTAGATAATTAGAAATCAATGATTCTCGTATTATGTTGAATGTTTGCCGAATAGGTATGTAATGACGAATAGGTTAGATAAGTCTATGAAAAGTGGGAACCGGCTAAAAGCAAAGTACGGTTGTGAGGTCGGGGGCCGGCACCAATGAAGTTTCATTCAAAAACACGCCTCGGATTGAGGTTAAGTGGCGGTGCGCAGGCGTACACCGCACGCATGCGCAAATAACGTCAACGATTCTACCCCGCAATGATTTCATCCACTTTTACCATTTTCAGCATTGTATGTGCTAATCAACTCAAACATGTTTTATTTTAAAATAGTAAGCTAGTTGATTGCACACTGTTACCATCTAACATTTATCCCTGCATACCTTCACCACAAAAGTTAATTTAAAATGTTATTACAGAGAAAAATATCTCCCAATTCTATTTAAAATCTAGGAAACGTGCAATTTTCTTGGTGATTACTCGCCGCCAGGTCAAACCTCCTTGTCCATTTGGTGACCTAAAAAACTTAAAGAATGGTCGTACTTAAAAGAGTTTTTAAAGAAACCGATACCTGAAGATGACGAATTCACGGATAAAAGAAATCCCAAAATATTAGTAGAGCGGGTAGGTACCGATCTGAGTGGTGCTGGGAGTCGAGACAAAGGGAACAACAATAGGCAGTGGAATTACGGTCTCAAGCCTTTCGGGCCAAGAGTTCTTGCGATCCTTCATTACTATCTGCGCCCCGGTAATTAGATACACTTTACCTACCATCAGTTTACATTTTGAGAACTCATTTAAATCTGTTAACGACAGATTCTTAACAACCAATTTATTTTAATTCTACTTCAAAATTTTATGGTTCAGATATATTTTTTTCACGAAAGAAAATAAAATAAATCTATCAGTTTCTTATACAATACATTACGTATTTAATAATTGTTTATCTCTTTTCCTTTAAAGAACCATCTTTGAAAAACGAACGGCACAAGCGATTTTTCACATTACACTCTAGCTTAGATGAATAATGTAGTTGGTAATAAATTCGACTTTAGTCATAAATGTATTTTTATTTAAATTTGTAATAAACGCACATCTTATATTTCTACACTAGTTTTATAGAAAATGCAAAATGAAAATTATGCATTAAACTAACCTAACTACCAGTGTACTATGTGCAAATATTGATTTAAAACAATATTTAATTTATAATTATTTAAAGAAATAAACCAAATAAGAACTAAGTACTAAGTTTGTACAGGACGTTATTGTACAGAACAATTACACCCGCCATATGAATGGCGACAAGAGATATTAAAATTGCCGAAAGTGTGAATATGGGTCGTATGCAAGTAGGTCATGGCGTCGCACCGGCCCGGACCCGAGACGGCACCGCGAGCTCTCCTCTCCTACTTTACTACAAATGTGATTTGCCAAATATTTCACTACAAAACTAGCTGGTTGATGCATGTTATTAGATTTATACTTCGTATCCGATTTGTGCATTTACGATGTTCAAATATGACAAATATGTGTACTCTATTTTGTTTTTAAAATAGTATATTATTAACGTATTTTTATCAAGTTAATGAAAGGTAATTGAAACATACTCGTATTACGAATATGATCTCTGTCAGAATAGTTTAAAATAGGAACTAAATCAGTCGTGATGTTTCGTATGTGATTGGCAGGACTGTAGCACATTCGTAGCAAGTCCGTATTGTGTATGTGTATGTGGAACATTCGTATTTCCGTGAGCGCAACGTTCATAACCACAGAGAAATTGTCGGTCCGAAGGCATTCTGGCGAATGTCCCTTCACCCCATAGCCCTTTCCGCGATGGGACGCCAATGCTCCATAAGTAATAGTCTATCCGGACTCCAGACACTTACTCGTATAACCTGACAAATAGATTGGTTTATTTTATGTTATGTTTGGGTTTTCGTCTCGACCGCACTCATTATTATGAGACTATTCCTTTATAGAATAGAGATATCATTGTATTGTATTACGGGTTTGTAAATGTTTGCCTCTCGCCAGAATGGACTTTGTACTGGACAGTGAACTCCCAAAAGCTTTTTAAGTTTGTTTATATTTAACTAAATTTCGCAGAGTTTAATTCAATTCTGTATTTTATAGTGTCGAAAATTATGTTTCCCAGGTATTATGACGTCGGTCGGGCATTTTAATGGACGTTAATTGATAAAATTAAACTACCTACAATGAAAATATTTGTTCATTTATGCATAAAAAATGGCTTTCCATGTTCAAAGTTCTGCTGAAAATGTTGATAAACATTGAGTAAAAACGTGCAAAAAGTGGATATGTGTTTTGAGATTGGTGAGTTTTGGTCGGCCCGGGGTGGTACCCTAGTAGTCGATATGCGCGCGGAAGTATGTGTATTGCGTCGACGCGTCCACACACTCATGTTTTATTAATGTGCTGCATAAATTACTTTATGCAACGCTCGTTTAGTTTCGAGAAAATTACCACGCCTTACCCTTAGTGGAATACTTTGGAAGGTTTCCATATTGAGAACTTACTGCGCCCGTACTGTTCTACTTTGATTGCTAATTTAAGCTAGTAAGGTTTCTCTACAAACGTTTATTTTAAGTAGCACATTACTTCGATGCACTTCTGTCTATTGATTTTGTGTTGTTGCATAATACTAGGCTATGCAAAAACATGTTTGTGAACGTTTCATTCCAACAATATGTTTGGCCAACCTATCACCTCAGTTATTTGAGGTAGCGCCTTAATGAAAACATACAGCCAAAGTAAAGTTGTTAGTTACCTACAACTTTATCTAATTTATCGAATAGAGCACTTTGCGTGAAACTGCTGAGGCGCAAGGACCCAGTTTAAATAAAGTTACACCTGAAATAAAGACTAACGGCTGTATGTAACACGAGCTTAGTTACCGAAAGTTGTTCGTAATAATTAGAAGGCGGTAGCTTGCGAAAATTAATACCTCTTTCTGGCTTAGCCCGAGTTGTGGAGTCTCGCCGACGCTCGTAACGTTCGCATGCTCTTTAATGACTCCGATCTCTTCCTATATTATTTACACATGAACGTTCTAGATCCATCATCATCTCGTGCCTTCACTATTGATAATCTTGTTGAGTGTTTGGTAGATATTATCTATTTATAGAATTTAGATATCTTCTATTAGTTTAATTATTATTTATTTCAGGATTTTATATTCATTGGTTTTTCTTTCGTGAGCTTTCTCTTTAAGAAGTTACGAGTATAAGCATCGGGCATCATGAAACACATCCCCGTTTCACGTTCTTTAATTATTCTCCTATTTTTATTTGGAATGAACCGTAGGGACTACTCCCGTGTCCGTTAGGAAAAAACGAAGCAATTATGTAACGACTTTAACGAATTAGGGTTGATGTTGGCGGAACGCCAACTGCACACGGGTGCAAGCGTTGAAGGCAGAGGACTCGTACACGACACCTATGGGCGAGGGGGGAAATAGGCTCGTACAAAAAGATTAGCATAATTTATTAGATTAGTTACTGTTCATCAATGTTTATAGTCCTTCAGGTAAAAAGGAATTCGTACTTTGGACAACTTTGCAAATCGTTATTACTACTTTTAAGTACCAGTTATCGTAATGTAATGTTATCAGTGATACAGACGAGTTTATTTCCATCTCGAAATTATTACAGGAACGTGTTTAAATCACGGGAACTATCCCGTGATTTAAACACGTTCTTGAAAGTTCACGTTTAAACTCAATATAAAATATGAGAAAACTTATAAAACAAACAAAATCCTAAACAATTGTCTTTTTCACCCAAGTAAACATCTCTAGCAACGACTTAATTGACTATCAGTTACTAAATTAACATATTTCTATACAACAACAGACGCAGGCCAGTCTACGAATCAATATTTCGTTTACAAAGACCGATCCCGACTCGATCCTATAAATAAGTGACACTAAAATTGGAGGAATTTGTTTTTTACTCCCACACAATAAGTCGGCGGTGACAGTTTATTTCTTGTTTCATTTTAGCTAGTTATTGTTTTGTGTTAATTGATTTATAATGGAAGTGATCCGCGTGAAATGATGATGCCAATTAATATGTCTGTTACAATTTAACAAATCGTTTAGACAGCGCAGTTAGGGGGCTTGCTTCGCTGGATATTGATACCAGACAATGATACGATAGGCCGAGGGGACGCCTACGCAGTAAATGTCAGTAGGACTTTCAAGAATGAACCAATAGTTTGAAACAATATACTAATATTAAATATATTTTATCAGTTAAGATGGTTTATTCCGCTCGTGATGGTTTATTCCTGTGTTTATTTTGCTCGTGAACACGGTTAGAACAACTTTAACGAAACCTAAATAATTTTAGTTGAGATAAATTAGGTGGGGTGGTGAGTTGATATGTCAGTCAGTATACCTTTTATTTAAAAGAGTTTACATACACATTATACAATCTTACAACATACATTCCACGTAAATTTCGGATAAGCATTGTGATTCAATCGGTCACGTTTGGTAAGCTTTTGGAGGATGCTTTACAAACGAATTCGACTGATTATATGGTACTTTCTTATAATCTTTATCATTGAATAAAACACGAGAGAAATATGTTTCACGGAATATTATTTGTTTAATGTTTAAATTGAAGAATAAGGTAAAATAATTTAACGTTGCGTAAAATACGTGTTTACAGAATGTCATAAATACATAATTAAACTTCCATATTTACTTGTTTATTAGTTAAGTACATTTAGCATCAAAAGTGGTTTAACACATTCTAATATTTCAAGCTATGTATGTTTGAACTATATTTTCAATGAATAAATAATCAAAAGACGAAAAGAGTTTTGACGTTGACCTTATCACTAAGTGTAGAGTGTACTTACTACCTGTAATAAGTACTTATAAACGTAGAACGGCTAAATACTAATTAGTAACTAGACTAGACTAGAGCTAAAATGTATGAGCTAAATCATATTTGGGGGTATGCTTAAGAGTAATAAAGCTAACACCTACTAGTTTACACATATTTATGCAACAGTAAACAAAGTGCCATTTACAAGCCTCCGCATGTAATAACATTAATATTTAATGACATAATATACACTACTAAGTTTCTAGCGCTACTAGTTATGTACTGTGATGTCATTTACGATTGCAATAAAGTAACATTTAAACACCACTCCGATAAGTATGTAGTCGATTAGTCGATTAATCCTATAATTGATTGCGCGAGGTTGAGCGGCTTACACTTGGCTTCTCGACATTGTTGCAGACCATGTGTAACGGGCCTTTTATTCGATTCATTTATTATAACCTATATTTTCCCCTGACGGCCATTATTTGGTATCTACTACGTTGTGATCACTATCAATTATTAATTATTATGTAATGTATGAGGTCTATTAATTTTGGCTTTTTTTGATAAGTTAATTGATAATCGATCTTTGTTCTAAGAAAAACGTTTCCTAAGAAATGTTACTACTATTATGAAGAACTACTTACTAGATAATGTGCGTTTTATAATATAGCCGTAGTCACTCCCTCTTAATATTCAATCACTAAAACATGATTATAAAAAACAAAACACGTATTGATCATATTCTCTTTGAAGGCTAGTTCTTTGAAGTCTCAAGATTATCACAAAAAAGGAGCGATGTGTAAATTTTAAATTAAAAATTGTTGTTAAAATGTCGGTTATATGATTGAGTGGAGTACCGAGTATGGCGGCCGGCGGTCTCACCGCTACTCTTGCACGCGCGACTTCTTAACCGTTAAAGAAACTCTTGAAATTCGTCTACGCCGCTCGCTCGCTCGTCTACTTTACTTTAGGCTCGTTCAATTTAGACACGAGTGGAGTTGGCTAGTCACGTTTCGAACTGCCTCTGTTATTACCTCTTTATTACACTGAACATAAATTATCAACACGTACCTATCTGTGTTATGTGTTCACCTATGATATATTTCGGTACTAGGACGTTTTATGGTATGGTAAGTATATTACATGGTTCATATTAACTTGCACCTCGGTTATGGTACATCAACTCATAGCCTCATTTAGAATAATACAACTGGAATATACACCAACAAATATTACAAAAAAATGCTCTAACTGGGCATAGAATTCGTGATGTTTCACACCTAAAATAGACCAGTAAAGTCAGAGCCAACTCCTAATGGCGAAGAAGAAAAAACAATATAAGTAATAAAAGTATTTCAATGCAAAAAATATAATTTTATTATAAGTATTCGAGCTCCTTTCATATTAACATATTTTAGACGAAATATTTACTTGTTTTGCGTGTGTCATGGATTACATGTATGTTTACAAAAACCCATGAATTCAATTAGTTACGCAAACAAAACCGAGCAGGTAATGTGTGTAACTACCCACATAAAAGGATTACAAATATTTTGATATATAAAATATGCGGCGATGTTTTTACGTTGTCAATGAAAGTAAATATTTTCATACAACTCACCACTCATTCATGTTTCCGATATTTTGCTTCGGTTTTATTCATTAAATAATTATTGTCTATGTGTAAATAAACGTTTATACTTTAAACACAACATAGTAAAAGCCAGAGTTTATAAATTTTACATTTTTGAACAAACGGCTTAAAGTAAAAGTGTGTCATGTATAAAAAACGTTCACTATGTTAACATAATGCTATTGTGTCGTATTAAATCGTGTATCGATCATCCAGTAGTGTGAATTCGCCCTAATCTTGATTATGGGCTTCAGTGTCAAGGTAAACGTCAGAACCTTTACAAAAGACCCGGCTTTCATAAAGGCACACTGATTTTCTACTTCGAAACAAATATATTGCTTTCGTTTCGACTGTGTTTACTTTTTGTACTCAAAAATAAATCAGCGTAAACAATGGTTCGAGAAAATGTTTATATAAATAATGAACAAAAAATCTTCTTATTTTAAATTTTCCTTCTCAAATGTGATGTAATAAAGTCATGTCAGACGAGCAGATCCATCTTGAGATTAAAACACCCATTAGGAAATAAAAAGAGTTGAGAACGTGTTAGAATAAAATTCTTCGCATTATAAAATGTTCCGTAAATGGCATGTATTTTCATTCATACAAAATAAAATAACATAAATGTTTATCACAATTGTTTCGGAGAATATATTAACCGTTTTGTTGACATGTCGAACAAAAGATGCGTGGTTTTAATTAATGAGCGAATTAAATCGTGTGTGTTGGTAAGTTGTCGAGTTGTCTAGGTGAAGGCAGTGACTGTAGCATTAAATACATTCGGCTATCGTTCTGTTTGAGTTGAAATCATAAAAGTTGTTCTCGTCTATTAATCCATGGAGCGGGTGTAGTGCGGGGCGCGGGCGGCGGGCGGCGCCGATCAAACAGGCCGGGGAATCAATATGGCCGCCGCCCAGCTGATGTGACCTCCGCCCCCCGCACCCGCCGCCCGCGCCCCCCGCGCCTCCCACACCGCCCGCCCGCAAACTTGACGCTTCTCTTTGCAAGTTTTCTCATGGCAATCCCCAATGCTTCGCTCACTATGATTATTCCATACACATATTTTTTTTGCTTCGTTACTATAAAATGTGATTGAAATAAAAAAAATGTTTTAACATAAGTAATTAAGTTAGTATGATTTACAAAAATAAAAAAAATATTCAACATTAATAAAATTTAGGTTTCCCGCGATATGTAAATAATTATGTTTTTGTTTCAATTTGTATTCAATATAAACACAGACAAAATATAATTCCAATAAACGCAACTCATAATACAAAAACATCAATAAATTAAATACTGAAAAGTTTAATAGCAAATATTTTCAGTGGATGTTTTAACTGGAGTATCCATCCTTTTCAATCTATTAATCCTTAACCGCGCTCGTTAGCTCGAGACCGGCCGATTCCTTTAATTATGAAAAACTAGCAGCGCCCCGCGGTTTTTATACTGTTTTTCCGGATCTCTTCGCAATTTCTGTGTAAAAAATATCTTGAATTAAAAATAAGTGGATTCAATTTGCGATTTTATAATTTGATTTATTATGCACAAAGTTTTACATCTTCTGTATTGACGGTATGTTTTTATTGTATAGTATTCGTATTCAAACACATAGTTGACAATATCTTGGGGATTTGAAGTTATTTGTTGTGGGGTCCCGTCAAGCATTTTAAATATGTCATTTTGTCTTTTCTTACACACGTAGAGGACCGATTAGGTTAGCTGACATTTTTAAACAACATTATTTTTAAACATAATTAAATTGTATATCTCGTATTCTAATCGATTAAATCTTAGTTTTTATTAAAACCTTTCTTTGAACATTGAAAGTAAACTTAGCATATGTTCTAGTGAATTTTGCAGTATTCGTGTGAATAAAACTGTTTAACATTTTAGTTTTGAATTATAAATAACACTTTACTTGATCACCGACTTCAGTTCCAAACAGTTGAGGTTACATGAACATTATGAATGAACCGCAAGCGTGAAAACGTAAGACAATTAACAAGGTTAGTTTATAAAAGCGTGGTTAATTAAAAGTTGTGCTGTCAGAGGGTGCAGCGGCCGTAAACCGCGCGCGTCACAAACTTGGACATCCCGCCCTGTGTGCCTCCAATCTACGGCTTGTACGGCTAGGATACAATGTACGCACGACATAATGCGGTCTACACATACTGGGTATATGCATGTCTGGTTTTAATATAAGATCTTTAAACGACATCTATTTATACTAGTACTATAAGCTAAAAATAAACTAGACATGATCAGTATTATTAGATTGGGGCTTTTTCACGACCTACAACACTCACTTTACTCACCAAGTAATGTGAGTGTTGTCTCTTTCTTACTTTATGTCAATTGACAAAGACAAAACATGTGAGTAATTACTCGGTACTTGAAGATGGTGAAATAGGCCCTAATACCAATTTAAAGGACATATGTTTATACCTAAACCTAAACTATCCTAAATTAGATATTTTCTACGTTGATATAAAGATTAAAAAATGATATTATTGAAATAAAACTACTTCTTTAACGGATTTTTGTCGCGGTATTAATTTTATTTTAAATTTCAGAAGACATTTTATTTCAATGTTCGCGAAAAAATCTAACTATTATTTCTTAAGATTAATTCTCGTGGACAAACAAACTTTGCCTCTTTATAATAGTAGATAAGCCAAGATAAAAATGTCTTTTCCGTTTTTTCCTCGGCTTGGCAACGGATTTTCTTTTTATTTTTAATACCAATTGGTTTGACGATCTTTTGTGATATCAATATTTTTATTTGTTAGCAGCGGTTTTTCAATCACTTTAATTGGTTTCAAAATGTATCATTATTTAAGATTTCCTTTTTATTTTTGTGGACCTTTATACCATTTCTAATGACAGTATTTTACTTGGAACAATTGCTAGCACATCTCATTTGAACTCATATCTATTTTAACTACATTTTAATTTATTCACCGATGGTAAAATTGAGACAGTGTTTACATCAATAATATTAGCTGTAAAATTAGTTCGTTCAATGACCACATTCACACAGTATAACAGCGCGGTAGTGTCAGCTATTACGTTTCGTACCGTGTATGAGGTTCGGGCCTTAATATCCTATAAAAGCGGGCATCGCATCTGTTGACTTTTCCGGTGATTTTGATGTTCATGGGTGGCGGTAATCACTTATGATCAAGTGATCGTTTGTCCTCCTGTCAAATTCAAAGACTATGTCACTTATGAAAATAATTATGTGGGGGCCTAATAGAAGGAATAAGGAAAATTTAAGATATGTTACAAAAAGAAAATGTAAGTATATTATAGTTTTTACTATTAATATTTAGGAGAAACTTTAAATTTTTTTTTGCAGGAATTTGTTTTTCGTGGTGATTATGAATCCACCCCCGATTTGACAATTACAACTGCCGAGTAGAGTCGGCAAAAATAACTACTATGAAAATAATAATTCTTTAGTCCCATAATAAATGTCTCGGGTGTTTTTCCGAACATTTATTCGATTTCTAATTAGAGCCGGCTTTTAGTTTAATCGTTAGTATTATACAGGAATGTTTATATTTCACGTGCAGCAAAAAAAAATTGCAGTCCTAGGAGATACGCAATTCTAAGCATTTTACCGACGGTAAATACAACATTATATTTAAAACCTAAGAGTAATACAATTTTAATACCAAACATATATCAAAAACAAATACAATATGGTGGGTTAAATAAAAAAAGCTTTAGTAATAAGGTTAAAAAAGTGCAAAATTACTTTTAACAATCGTCCGCAACAGCTGGTACGAAACTGTTTCACTACAATTATGTTTGTTACTAGCTATACCCCGCGGTTTAACCCGTGTTAACTCAGCAATTATTGGGTGGAGCGTAATTTTTAATTGCCTATAGTTCCTTGATAAATGTGCTCTCTAATACTGAAAGTTTTTTTTCAAATCGGACTAACAGTTCTTGACAATAGCGCGTTCAAGTAAACAAGAAAAGTCTTCAGCTTTATAACATAAGTATAGACTAGTAGAACCCCACGGTTTTACCGGCGTAGTTTCCGTTCCTATGAGAATATGGAGATAATATATAACTCATAGCCTTCCTCGATAAATGGTCTATCTAACACTGAAAGAGTTATTCACATCGGACCAGTAGTTCCCGAGATTAGCGTGTTCAAGCAAACAATCAAACTCTGTAGCTTTAGAATTATTAGTAAATATAGATAGACTAGTGCCCCCTCTCTGGTTTAAATCGCGCTATAACTAATAGTTACGGCTTCTATTAGTCTAAGAGGCTATTTCACCATCTTTAAGTAACGTTCCGAGTAGGTACTCACATGTTTTGTCTTTGTCACGTGATATAAAGTAAGAACGAGACAAAACTAATGTTACTTGGTGAGCAACTTTACTTGAAGGTCGTGAAATAGGCCCTTGATGTCTTCCTTGATGAGATGACTATCTAACAAAACGTTTTTTTAAATCGGACATAATTATAAATAGATAAATCCCGAGTTTAACGCGTATAAGTAAACAAACTCTTCGCGTTATAATATTAGTTTAGACTAACTAGGAATAGAAGCTCTCTGTTACCGTAACTACGCCACTGTTAACTTTATTGACTGGGCCAGTCATCCGTGAGTAATCCCTGTTTGCGTCTTCATCAATTGAACACGACGGTGAAGTTACTAAACAATTATAAAATGCAATTATCTTTACAACTTTATTGTATGTAATTTGTTTCCTGTGACTTTGTCTATGTTGATTATATATAGTGGAGAGGTTAGTTTTAATTATTAACTTGTTTTTTCGCTATATTTATTGGGATAATATAACAAAAAATTATAAAAAAAACAAAGTTTAAACGTGAAATTTAACATATTAAAATGAAGAAAACACCAAATTTTGTTGTGACTTTATATATACATTTTAATGTACTTATACACACAAATACTATTAAAATCTTAATAGATATGTTTATAATGTAATCCACATTGTATTTATCATAATCTGTCCTTGGATCACTTATAACGAGCAATTTATTCTACTACGGCGTAGCCGTTACTCGTAGCACTTGTCACGGCTACGGTGTTCATATACAATAGGGGTAAGTTTAAAAAAACGAATTAGATTATGTATGCGTATCGACAAGGCAATTTTAATAAATTAAACTAATTGCCTCCCGTTATTACTATTAAAATGTATGAATGCTATTTAAAGTACATGATTGACGTTGATTGTTCAAATAAAATGTATTTTTTAAATATTATCCTCAAAGTATTACTTTATATTCAAATAATATAACAATTTAACATGTCTATGATACCATTCTTTATACGGGGTAAATATAAATACAAGTCTATTTGAAAATACGATTGACATGAGTATGATATTGAGATCTCCCCTAAATCACCCCGCTACGGCCGCCGCCGGCGGCGCGGGACGTTATGACTGTCACATCTATTGAATGTTATGGTGAAACTTAGGAATAATACACACAACGAATAAAAAATACTTCGATTTTCAAATTAATAACAGATTTCAAAACTAATTATATAAATCAACCTGTCGCTCTATTATATTCATATTGACTTCTTCATACTTCATGACGACCTCGATGGCAGAGTGGTCACCATGCTGGACTGCCATCCGTAAGGTTGCGGGTTCGATTCCCTTACGGGGTGAATATATATATAATATATAATATTTGTGTGAACCACAAATGTTTGTCTCGGTCTGTGTGTGTGTGTGTGTGTGTGAATGAGTGTGTGCGTAGTTTCTGATACCCTAGATACAAATTTCGAATTTAGTTAGGGGTGTATATCGTATCGTATGTATCTCTTACTATAATGAGATGATGTAGTGTATGATTATGTTATGTTATATAAGCTGACTCTTGTCTGACTCAATCTAGGATCATACCTCTATAGTTAGGGTATCAAAAACATTCATACATACCCACAGACTAAGAAAATCAGAAAAAGAATCGAACCCACAAGCGTTTGTCCGGCATGTGACCACTTTGTCACTTGGTCGTCATAATTGGAACAACAAAATGTTTCACGAAATTAAAGTCCAACGCGTATTTTTTGTCTCCGTAAGCTTTGGTTTGTTTTCCAAAACAATTTAATGATTTTTATGAGACTTGCATAATCTAAGAATCAATTAAAGTCCTCTTTATCTTGACATAAAACTAAGTAAACGGATTTTAAAGATTTTTAAAGTTATCCGTGATCTTAGCGGACTCCTCAGTCTCTGACACTTCTGTCAGACATCCTACTAATATTATAAAGCCGAATGTTTGTGAGTGTGGATGTTTAGATGTATGGATGTTTGTTCCTCACGCAAAAACTATTGAATGGATTTTAATGAAATTTGGTACAGATGTTCCTCATACCTAGGAATAATACATAGGATGGACATAGAACTTTTATCCCAAATTTACCATCAGGTTCCATGCGGGTAAAACCGAGGGCATAGTATAAAAAAATGTAAAACGAATGAATAACGTTATATTGATATAATTGTCATCTGACCATTATATCAATATCATCGTTACCTTGTACGACAAGCTACGACAAGTGTAGAGAAATGTAATATACAAAATCATGTATTTAAATAGTTCTTAGAATGTATAACATATCACATTACAGTGATTATTCTTAAGGCGAAAGATTATATTTGTCATACTTAAATGGCTAAACGGATTTGGTTGTTTATACCCTCTTATTAATATTGAGGGATATTAATCGAGAAATAACTATGGTATAGTTAATCCACACTTCCTGCCTTTCATAAATAAGAAAGGAAATGACGATTTATAGTTAATCGATTGTTATTCCTCGTATATTAATAAGTGGGTTATACTTTATTACCTAAAATAACACACTTTCTTCGTCATGATATTGTGGAAGAATTAGATTCAAAGTTATCGTAAAACCTCTCTTTTCTGAAGAAAAGGCAAAATGTGAATTAACCGTACAATTGCTATATCTATTAATATTGAGGGTTATAGATAGTTTATTAGCACATAATTTTATTTACCCGAAATTGTAATAGGATTCATGTTCCAAATATAAATAGTTTACTTAAATAAACCACTCTGTCACACACACAGTGGTGATAAGTGTCAGAATAGTGAAACAGTCGTATATCTGTTTGTGCATCACAGATACGAAGTTGGTCCGCCCGTCTCTTTACAGCTCAACTTTAAGCATTGCTTCCGTTCTTTACTTTTATCACAGCGACTTACTTTTAAAATTGATGTTTTTCCTGCGAATCAGTTGACGAGTTTAGTCTTAAAATCTGTTTTCTAACACATTGGAATGCGGTTTACGGCTATTGGCTTTCTTATAGCTCATCTCAATGAAATCTTTATCATGTTTTTAACACTAACGTTGTTTTGTAAATTTATGTGTAATCATTTAATAATTCAACAAGGCAATACTTTTTGGAGTGTTTAAAATGGGGATTTAAAAGTGTTTTATTTTTTTATCCGACCAATTTCGTGGTACATATAATAATACATATACAGCGACCATGTAAGCCTTTAAATTCATGAAACCGTGATTTGCGGCACACAAAATATAGAACGTCTCGCGTTAACTCCGAATTCCTTTCGAAGCGGATAAAGGAACAACGGTTTAAATGCAAATAAGATTACAATTAGATATTTAGATCCTCTCAAAACCCACTTACTCCGAAACAAGCCTCTTAATACTGGGCTTGTTTAATCAAGTATTTAATAGACGATAGGTAAATAAGCATTTGATAAATGCAGACACGAATACTGTTTTGCGGTGGCTTTGAAAATTAACTCCATTATAATTTATGAAACGATATTTATTATTATAACGAGCATATCGTAAATGTTTCTTTTAGTTTATTACGAATGGATTAAATTTTCTTTTCAAATTAATGTACAACCAGTGAAATACGTACATATAAAGCTGTGTTACACAGATATGGAATAGGAGTGCCATTGAGAAAAAATCTAAAGACTTAGATAAAAAATATCTGAAGAATGTAGGCAGCAGTCGAGTGGCAACTCGGGCAGTCGGTAATATCAATGTACTTTTGAAAATATGGTATAAGGTTTCGGTGGGTCGCGGGCCGTGGGGCGAGCGCGAGTGCGGGGGCGGCCGCCGTAATAACCGTCGAGCTCTCTTGAACCGGCAACAATGCTCCCCGCGCGGATTACGCCTCCAACAACTTGACAACACGAAATTCGTAAAACTCACCTTTTTGATACGCGCTCGAGTCCGCACCAAACAGTCATCGAATTGATTCACAGCCTTTTGGTGTTTCAAGTTGATCTTTATTCGGTGCGCCAATTGTTTTATATAATATACTCGTATTGAAATGAGGGTTGGAATGTGTGCCATCGAATGTAGGTGAGTTGAGTTGTGTAAAAATGTAAAAGGAATTGTGTATGTTGAATTTCCTACTAAGTGTATAAAGTAGATTGATATCACGTTTCATCATCGTTAGATTATTTACGACATGACCGAGGGGCTTGACTCTACCTTGATACAGGGCTATCAGACCTTAGTCAACAATGCTAGCGGAGTGCGGGTTGGTCGACCTTCAGTTAGACACAACCTTTAAAGACAAGATTTTATATTTTTTTTAATTTGTATAAGTACTATTCAAAACCGCGTATAACATGATAATATGTTTAAGTTCGATTAGGTAATCTAAATCTGCCTTACCAGAAGTTGTATTAAGCAAGAATACTGTACTGTACTAATTGTATTGATATCGCTTCCTCGCATCTGAATATGGTGTTGTATTCAATAAATTAGTGGAAACAAGTGGGGTATCTGTCAAAGCAGCTACACCGGTCACAATCCGCTTGACCCAGAAACCGGTGGAGTGGTGTAGGCACGATCGAGTCGATAGCGCGCGCCCGGCTGCCCTAGCGCGGTCTCCCGTCTCACACACGTCTCTAATATTCTTTTAACATATCTACATCTAATTATCTAACCGTTCGTTGCTTGGGATTGTTTGTTATTGTATCTTGTATGTATTGTTGCTTGGCACAGCTTTGTCACATGCCCGTTACTCGGTCATGTTTATATTTTGCAATGTTCGGTGTAAAAAGTTGTAAATGTTTATTTTTATGTTTTTTTATTAATAATAAAAGTTCGTAGAAATGTGAAATAATAATAAATTTGATTTCTTTAATTGACACGAACAGTTAAATCTCGATAAAAAATCTACATTTCTGGCGTTTCGTACTACTTTTGTGAAAATGTAAGAGCAGAATCAAAACTGCAAACTTTATTCATCATAAAGCATTTTTACTTCTCTAGTTACATGCAAAGTATTGTATTGGTGAGTCTTTGTATAAAACATAATAATTATGGTAATTATTTACTAATATTGTGTTGATTTAACAGACTTAATTCATCATAACTATAATATTATAAATGCGAAAGTAACTCTGTCTGTCTGTCTGTTACCTTTTTACGGCTAAACTACTGAACCGATTGACTTGAAATTTGGTACAGGGGTAGCTTATGGTCCGGAAAAGAACATAGGATACTTTTTATCCCGAAATTCCCACGGGAACAGGTATTACGCGGGTGAAACCGCGGGGCGCTGCTAGTAGTTAATAAAGAAAGAAAAAACAAGATGCGACTAAAGCATATTAAAATATTTCCGTAGCTTAAGTACGTAGAATACATTTCCGTACAACTTCATCAATAGCTAACCTATTTAAACAAACTTCGGTTTTGTTAATATTTATTTCCCGTTATCAATGATAAAGAGCAAAGGGGTGGAATGAGTTATACAGAGGAATTTCCGACATGTCTACATGATGAACCCGGAATATCTTGTTTTCATAATAATTGAATGAATATAAATACTGAAGTAAGTATATGAATGTTTTTCATAATTTCAATTTGATTGCTTTAATTATTGCTCTACTGAGAAATATTAATTTTCATCAATGAATATTTAAATAAGTTACTTAAGCCAATATCTTCGCACGTTTTTTTGTTTTATGAAAATTGAAATTTCTACTTACGATTACTTATTTAAAAAGGCTTTTAAAAATAAATGTGTTGAAATTTACCATTTCAATTATTTATTTCGAGTTTCCAATATTTCGACGCTGTTGCAAGCGTCATGATCACGGATGAACACGGTAAATATCCCGTTAATCATAATAATTTGAGTGCTAATAACAATGATAACTATAAAAACTTTAATATATTAAATGTGTTGAATTTGGTGTTTTGTTACTAAGTTGTTAATAAAATGGTTATTACGAGACAACCATAGATATAAAGATTGAATTGAATTTGAATATTCGGCCAGTTCCTTACAGACCCCAAATCCGGCATATAAAATATTATTCTCAATTTTGCGCGCCCTTTCGCGTGCCCCTGTCAATAAAACCTTACAAATTTCCTTAGGCAGTATCGACAGTTTCGTTTGGTGATGATAAAATGTTTCAAGAATGTAAATTATATATTGGTGAGAAAGTGTTATCTGTGAGTTTTCAATAAATATGTCTCGACACATGGTCCCGCCCGCGCCCGTCCGAGGCTGCGACACTGGGCGCGGGGGCGGCGCGGGCGCGGGCGGCGGGCGACGGCCGGGGGAGCGGGGCGCGGGGCGCGGCCGTTGACCTGCCCTTCATCCCTTGCCCCATCCCCGCACAAATCCGCAATACACATCCGCTCGAATTCAACCTTAACTCGGAACAACTAGACCTAATTTCCCTCACCCGATTTCAATGCTCAAGTCGAGAAATTGTTCTAAGCAAATCGCAATCGTATTTCAAGTGAATTTGGTGTAAATTGTTTTAGTCAAGGTCCGCGACTCAAATGCGGACTATGGTTACTTTTATTGCGCTGTTTCTAATATGAATGTTTAATAACGATACGTGTTAAGGGTTTCCATTAAGGAAGTGATAAAAATTACACTCGCCAAGTGTTGGAGGCATTATCATTAAAGATGTAGCCTCCGGAAAGTATTCAGAATTTAACTTGAAAGAGTACACACGCGTCTACAGGACGTATTACATTTATTTATGAGGTTTTATGCTTACGTTTATTTGATGACTTCAAATACAGGATACATTTTACTTCAGTATCATTTTGGTACAGTAAAACTCTTTTAATATTTCAAAGTAATTCATGTTCTTATTTTATTTTACGGTACTAAGTATTTAGTGTATTTAGTTGAAACGCTCAAAGCTTTATGTATCTAGTAAAAGCAAAACGAACGTTGTTTGCAATTTGTAACAGCGGCGACCGTCCGGGTTTTTACTAGCGTTTATGTAAATTTCATAGAAAAATTGCCTTATTCAAGGCTCGCGTCTTCTCACATTCTCTATTTTAAGTATTGCTTATATAAAAATCGCTTTATAGCTATAACTAAACTAATCAACAAACAAAGCTACTATTTATATGAAAATCGTACTTTTCACTATACCCAAGTATTTTCATACAGTTTTTCACAATTAGTAAATATTAGGTAAAATTATAGTTTTAAAATAAGTCATTTACTTTAGTGATGAATAATTAAAAATTATATATGTATACTTACCTAATCACATTATTATAAAACATAGGTTAACGAGTATGTATAGGAACTATGAGATTGCAGACATTATTTTTGACTTCAAAGCATGAAAAAGTATGAAACCCGCAGGTCAGAAATATTGCAGCAAAAAGTGTGCTGCAGGGCTATTTATTACGGGGGTAATAAAAGTGCATACTAACTACCAATAAACCTTTATCGTAAGAGCAGAACCATTTCGAAATAACTATAGTATTTTATTACGTTAGGAACCCCACGTAATCGATATCACTACGAAAATAGACAAAGCTTACCATTTACTTACTCGGAAGCAAAAAGTTTTCCGTAATGAAGAGTGAGTATTTTATATTTTTTTGGTTAAACCAAACCCGGTTGGGATTTCGAGAGCTATGTTTATCCGTAACGACTGTCGATGATGTTAGTAGGACAAGAGACCGAAGGTTGAACGTGCACTACGAATAACAGATATGCTCAAGTATCATAAAGCACTTTGGATAATCATGAGAGTTTCTACATTGATTGATGAATAAAGTATTATGTTTTGACCACCCATCAGTGTATAGATGACGGTAGACATGGTTTAACCTTGCTGATAGCAAACAATTCGTGGGTAGCCTTGGTCTGTGAGCTCTAGAATAACAAAATAAATGAATTTATTAAAATGTCGATGCCAATACAAACAATAGAGTAAGTAAATAGAAACCTTACGAACAATCATTGTTTTCTTAAATTGTCGTACAGTTCAATTTCTACTTAAACTTACAAAATAACGTTTGAGTAATGTAAACTACAATATAAACTGTGAGGAAGTTTGCGACATAAAAGCCAGGAATACTAACATAAAACGAAAACAATAACAGTATGAAATTGCTTTGGAGTTTTCTAATGTGCCAAGAGCGACAGATCATTATTCTGTATAGGCACGGCGCGGCGCGGCTCCGTCCGCACAGATTTGCAGTGCAACATATACTTGCACTCAGTTTGGCAACGCGCCATTTTATACCAGAGTTATTATATTGAAATATATACGGAATTATAACAGGCTTATCTGAACAAAACCACGCCAGCAAAATATTGTGTTGCCATTTCCCTCGGTATGGCAACACAACAGTTCAAATAACAACTTATTTTTACATATTCGATGGCTATTAGCACCAATATGCTGAATACTAAACAGTGACTCTCATTAATAAGGAGTCTTATTTTCTCATTTATGATAGTTAGGTTTTCTTTTACATACGAGTTGAATTCTTGGTGTAACAAAGGAATAACAATACTTCGTTAATTCATAAATTAAATTACGGGTATGCGATTTGACTGTCTTCCTACTTACTTGGATTTGATTTTTACAACAATTGTTATTAAATTATGTAACTACAATGTTGTTTTATCAAAATCAGGAACATATATCACCATGTGTCCTTAGTACCGCAGAAATGTATTATTATGAAAGTACTTTTTGCTCAAGGAATTTCAAAAACAACCAAAAATTAATGAACCTATCGAATTTCTATCACTAGAGCGTCCACAAGTATTTATAGAATACCAATGAACAAACCATTGTTCCAACTATACATAAGTACCAACTTAAAAAGCATGTAAAAAGCATGTAAAGTAAATAGTTTATTTTAATGTTAATATAACGTTGATTCTGGGAACATATCAGTTTATTGGTTGTACGTAGAGCACATATTAATATCGTCGGTTATTGCAATCGCATCAATCAATGCTGTCACACGCGATATGTCTTGTCTGATATCGTAATAAACGGATAATGTTGTAATTACAAACTGTGTAGTAATGTTCATGTTATGGATTAATGACAAAACAAGTGTCGTTGGTAGCCCCTACTTGCTATGCCAAAAGGTTCGATTCTCGATCAAGACAAAAGTCATATACAAAGCCTTTCTGATGATTCCGTAATTTACAGAGCACATTCACAGGTTCTAGCGTTAAGTTTTTCATAAATTTTCATTTGTCTGTATGCATGAAAATGATTGTTTGTTATCTATAAGATTAGATGGCGATGTGTGATATGTATCATGATATTTATTTATTTAATTTAAAGATTTGGTTTTAGGTTCGTAAATCGAGATCCCGTGTTTTTTTTTCTAGATAAATAATCTTGAATTTAGGCAAAACTAACCTCCAAATATGTTCACTCGCGTTTTCGTTCACATTTGAGTGTCAAGAATTTACAAACATACATACACACATGCACATAAGTACGTACTTAAAATCTGTCCCCATTTAAATATTATACCAGTCTAACTGTAATAATTTACCATTATGACTCATTTCCAAACCCCTTCTTTCAAATATTATATTGAATTTTATTTGCAAAGAAAAGTAATTAGCGAAACAGTGGTGGAAACCATAAATGGTCCATGGAAAGAAGCACATCAATGCTAAAGTTTACCCTCTTTTAATTTTTAATTAATTTCAACTCCTCTGTTTGTAACCCCTTTAATGTTCACGGTTTTTTTTATGAAGCCAAATAAATAAATAATTTTGAACCTAAATAATGTTATTGCAAAATATAAAACATACCTCTCGTGGTATTTAGGGTGGAAAGTCTAATAATGGTTGTTCTATTTCGTAAAAACCAATACAAAAAACTTTTCTTACACAACTTATCAATGATGTTTTACCTTAATCACAAGTGAACAGTATCAATATCGATACGCCAATAAGTATTGTATTTATAAATAGATTTCGATAAAAAAGTGGTTAAAAACAGTATTTGTCTAGACAGTTCCGCTATTCGATAAACACCCACAAAACGAGATAAATACTCGTATAAAATGTTATCTAAAGATAAATATTAAACGTACATAGTTATACAATCACTAAAATATCTCAGATTGGGATACAGATACATAATCTATTTAGTTAATTGGTCCATTATAATGAATTGTAATAGTAACTATAGTAAACAATAACCGGGGTTTAATGTAATGTTGTGATCGATCGCGGGCCACGTGCACCGGCCTCCTGCAGCCGCCCCCCGACCCCCCGGCCCCCGGCCCCCGTCCCCCGCCCGCAACGTGACGCGGCCCGCCCACGTGACATCACGCTCTCACTATTAATTTACTCGCCATAGGCTTCTTACCGCCATTAACACTTATTGAACAAGACATACTACAATTTTGTCATATCTTGACCTACATTATGTTATTAATATTCGATACTGTTATTATTTATTTATTAGCCCGCGTAGTTCCCACTTCCGTGAGAATGCAGGGATAAAATTATGCTAAAAACCTTCCTCTTGAATCTTTCTTCTTCCAAGCCTTTATCCCATGTCTGTGTATTTGGGGTCAGTTTTCAGTTTGGATTGATCCAGATTTGGCGGAATGTTAGTATTTTACGTGAAGTGTGACTGCCAATGGACCTTCATAACCCAAAGGTCTGTCTATAGGACATTTTTTTGTTAAACTAAATGTTAGACTTTTGAGGGCTCTAACTACCCGTAACGACTGTCAATGGTGTTAGTACAAAAATCTTCCTCTTGAATCAATCTATCTATTAAAACAAACAGCATCAAAATCCCTTGCGTAGTTTTAAAGATCTAAGCATACATATGGCCAGACAGCGGAAGCGCCTTTGTTTTATACTACATGTAGTGATTAAAATTATTTGCATCTTATTAATTGTGTCTCACATATTGTCTAGACGGTTTGTTTATAGAATATATAATAAGGAAGGTGGTAGTAAATAGTATTCTTGCATTTAATTATAATTGTGTGTGGGATAGAGTTGACATGTTGCCCTCATTTGCGAGAATCTAAAAATACGCGTAAATGACAATGAACTATTTATATAGCTACGTTAGTATACATACATATTATTTGCCTTTTAAGTATTTATATTTTAGTAGTATTTATGATCCGTGATTTTAGTGAATGATATTCAGTGGATGATCTTTCAATAAGTAGTTTAATAGAAGTCACTTGAAATCGATTAAAGGCTCTCTTCCATTTTCTTCTACCGAATGAGTATGCTGTCTTACAGTATTTACCACGGTCTAATTTAGAATGCCAATCTTTCCAACCGAAAATTACATTAGATTTTCTATCTTCTATCTGGTTGAATTTCAAAGTTATATTGAGCAGTCGATATGACATTACTCAGAGCCTATACTTATATAAGATTCACGAAGCCTAATGTAGCCTGGTTCGGTTGGATCAGATCGAAATAGTTGTTTCTATAAATGAATCAACTGTCACGTATTGTTGTAGGTAAAGTGTCAGAGTGTCAAAGTGTAGTTGAGATTCCATTTGTGTGGCGGTGGCGTGACGGCGATGTGGAGGCCGCGCCCGGCCCGGCCGCGGTCCGGGCCGGGCCGCTCGACAACCGCCCCGAGCCCGAGGTGCCAACTCCGCTGCATATTTGATGCGGGCCGCCGAGACGCGCGCATCAACAATTTACTCGGATGATACCTAACAGAGCCCGAGGCGGTGCTTAACTACACGCCTAAGTTCCCGATCGATGTTGCCGTTTAAATCAAAATTAAGCTGGGCCGAGGAAGAGCTCGCCGTATTGTTTTATTGGTCTCCGCGGGGACGCCTGCAATATTTAAGGCGTGCGATTAATACCGCTGTCGAACACATCCGCAATTGAAAGGCTTGTTGAGTTTGCGTTTAATTTTGATCAGCTAATTCGGTCTCTTGAGGGAGTTGTGTGAATAAACAGTAACGAAGGGTTGTGAAATGGATGAGTCGGTAGGCGTCGGGTGCCGTCGGGAAGTTTCTGTTAATATGAGATGTCGCAGTCGCGCCGGCGGGCACGCGCCCTGAATTTACAAATACCTATACAAGTACCTTTTTTTCGTTTGGCAATACACTTAGCATAATATGTGTTTGTTTATTAGTAAAACGTCTCGGAGATATATATACGGTTAAGGGTCGACATTTATTACGATTTAATTTGGGATTGACCTCTAAATATGTAGCGTTAGTGTGAGAGCTAATATTAATAATAAATATTCATTTCAGAATTTGCATTTTTGTTTAAAAGTAGGTTATTTTAAGAAAATAGCACTTAGAATACATCTGTTTACATGACATATTAATCGATCTTTGTTCTGTTAAATTCATTCATAAGATAGGATACACAATAACACACACTGTAAACTATTACATTACGTATAAACAAAAAGAAGAATAAGAAGATTTTTAATAATCCGACTAGAGCCATTGAAACAAAGTAAAAAGATCATCTAAAAAGTCAAGTAAATATAAGCCCCATAAACATATACTTTAAGGGACACAGTTTGCCAGCTTTCTTTATAATTAATTCAGGGAAACTTCAAGTTAAAACACTTGGACCAAAGTGTTGCTCCGTTTTATTTTACCTTCTCAGTTATTTATCTGTCCTATTTATTATTACACACCACCATTTAGTCCGTAAACTTGTTTCGATTTACTTACTTCTTGATGCCGATTGCCGATATTCTATTAATTGCTTTTAATTTTGTTTGATTGAATGTGTCTGTGACATTGAGACGGTTTCTCAATTGTTCTCGTTCATTTATATTATAAATGTATGTTTCTAACTTTATACTGTGAAGTTAACAAAATATGTTTGTCGTCAATTCCTCCGTTTCAAAGGAAGATAGATTCAAAGTTTTCCTACTACTCATTCATTACAATTACGAATTAGATGAACCATCTATTTTAAAAAACGTATCAAGGAAGCTGGGAATCTTCAACTGATTTGTAGTTTGTCTTTACACTAGCGCGATATAATTTTATTTAAAACATGAACAGTTTGAGTACAAAAACACTTTCGCTGACCACGTTCAAAACAAATGTCGCGGAAAAAAAGGTTGTAACGGGCAACACAGAAATGCTTTTAAGTACATCTAAACAGATTTGAACAAGTTGGATTCTGAGAGCTACAATAAAAACGTATATTTTACATTAAAAATGAAAACGAGGTTTATAATTAACTAGTAACTCCCCGCGGTTTCACCCGCGTAGTTCCCGTTCCCGTGGGATTACGGGGATAAAATATAGCCTATGTCACACACTGATAAATTAGCTTTCCATTAGTGAAAGAATTTTTGGAATCGGTCCAGTAGTTTCGGAGCCTATTCATTACAAACAAACAAATCTTTCCTCTTTATAATATTAGTATAGACTAGCTGTACCTCGCGGTTTGACTCGCGTAAGCTACGCTCCTATATAGTAGAGTCGTAGCATGATTTTATGAAGCCGTAGTTTGCTACGGCTACATAAAACCTTCTTCCTCGATAAATTGGCTATCATGCGTGTTAGCAGAAAATTCTAAATTCAAACTAGTTACTGAGATTAGCACGTTCTACCAAACAATCAAACTCTTTACATATTCGTAACTCTAATATATATTATTAAAGTCATTCACACATCCACCTTTTGAGTTTAAAATATTTTTTATTTACCATAATATTAAATTCGATTTCAATTCTCATTAAAAATAACAAGAAGTAAATGCCAGTAAAGTAGAAGTTAAAACGAAGAGACGGGCACATTGTGCACTGTTTCCGTGTGCATTTAGCGTCGAAGACATCGCCCGTCCGATCGCGTCGAGAACAAATTGTTACAAATGGGGACAAGCCAGTTCAATGGTGTCGGCGAAGCGGCGTTTCATTCAAACACTTTTACTCAACTACTAATAAATAAACGATGTAGTTGTTAACCACTAATGTCGTTTAGTTTTTAAACTGTTTTACGGAAATAATAAAATAGTATCAAAAATTGATTGTTTGTTTTAAAAAAAATGGTAATGATGCTAAATCTTTCTATATCATTGGAAAGTATTATAATGGTTTTTTAATGGATTCTAATTATTAAAAGTTTTCTAATTCACGAAATTGAATCACCAGTGGAAAGCTCCCTTAATAAGTAAATGCTTTGCCTAAAATTTTCTACAGAATGCCAGTAAACCGCTGCAAACAGCTTCTAAAACACATACATATGGTGTGTGAAAATATAGAAAGGAAAACATCAAACCAGTATTGCATTTCAATAGAGGCCCCGAATTTGTCATTTTCCTTCGTCACGAGTCCCGTTACTCTGACATACTGAGAATTTGAATTGCGAAGCTGTTGCGTGAAAATCCACAGTGAAATTGTTACGTATCTTATGGAAAATAAAAACTTTTTTCACAAGTTTCATTGTAGGTCTCTTGATACAGGCGGGCGGTAACTTCCTTCACTCCACGTCACTCCATAGCACTGGCCGCCATTTTATATGTATTTAAAAATAATGACTTCCTTTCTCACTGAGGTCGCAAGTGATGTGATTTCGAAATAAAAGAATGAAATGAAAATTTTATTCTTATTTCTCTGATTTAAATTTAACTATAAACGTGATGCCTCGAGATGCTTTCGCGTGATGTAATACTGTTTTGTAAATGCGAAACAAATATAATTAATTTTGTTTGACTAACTTTGAGTTGAGTAACCGATCTTAAAAAATTAAATTTCGTCAGTTATATGACTTTAATGTACGTATTTATAAATGAGAATTAATCTTATGACTAACGGTTTGGTTTAAAAAATCAAATAAAACTCGGCTTTTAAATTAAATCGTCAAGGTGATAATTTATGCTAAGTATATTATCTCAATTGAATTGTTTATTTTGTTACTAACAATACTACATAAATCGCGTTAATTCACAAAACACGCAGGCATTGGTCCCTTACATTCTCCGCATTTTACGTAGGTACCTATCATTTTATAGACAATTCACTTTAGGTATACTAAGGATCGTCTAGACTACATGATCTATTTTAGTTCAACAATCTAATTTAAGAGAAGTATTTTAACAAGTGAACAATCGATGTAAATCAAACCAACTATTGTCTATTCCATTTAGTGTAAGTACATTTATTTCCTTTTTAAACTTAACAAAAATGCTCATTTCATTTTTATTCGCTCCACTGCTTGTGAAGATTATACAACATACACTCTCATATCTCCTTAAATATACTAATTTGCGTATCAAAGACTGAAATTATAAAGCACAAAGATGACGAAACGAGAGTAATTAAATTGTATGTAATTAAGTAAATGCATTGTACACGGTATACGGTTTGTTTGATGACATTAGACGTGTTGTCGTGTACGTGGAAGGTGTAGGCAGGTTATCTGTGTTCCGGCCGCGAGCCTGAGCCGTGAGCCGTGAGCCGCGAGCCGTGAGGCGGTACGACCGCGAGCGGAACGTACGATCCGCGCGGGATGACGCGATAAGAGGATTACTCGACCCCGCCATCTAATGTTTGTATTCTGTTTATTTTATTTTGCTAATTATGCTACTTATTTTGTCGCAACCCGAAGCTCGTGATACTGACAAATTGAATACTGATTAGTAGGCAAATTCCATTCTTACAAGTTATTCCCCGAGCCGTCACAGCCTAACCTAATCGATACATCGCGCCGCCCTCTCTCTAATATTAGTTTGAGGTAATATGCTTATTAAAGCATGTTTATTACTTTTCCTGGAAATATCAATGTTGACTAAGACATTAAACAAATAAGACAAAGTAGTATCAATAGTAACGAACTCGTATAGATGTATTAGCAGCGTCAACAATAGGTACGTTTAATATGTGTAGAGGGCGTTATGAGATACTCACCTATAATTTGATGTGCGTGAGTCGACATTTGCACGTTCGACCTTCATCTATCAGCCGTCAGGCGAGGCCGGGTCGCCGGTCGGTGGTCGGCGGTCACTCGCGGACGAACGTCTTATTGAGACGGATTCCCGGTACGGGCTTCCGATACTTTATACTCAACTGGGCGGTTGCTACGCGCCTACGCGCTACGAACCTCACCAACTTCCATTGATTTCAATTTAGATATTAATTTTGTTAAAACACGTGTACCGAACGTGTGACTGCCGAAATTAATTGCTGTTAAGAATTAATGTTGTTATTGAGTTTTCTCGATATTATTTCGAAACACATCATACTAAATCTTAGCGATAGACATCAACGCTTTTTTGTTTGTTGATAATAAGAGTCTTGTGGAATAGATAATGAGAAATAGAGCCAAGTATGAGTTTATACAGCCTCTAAATGGGATCATTGGCCGCAATGACATTAGTATTCGGAGGTTACGAGTGCAATACAAATGATATTTACTTGACGTCTATGAGTTCATACGTATACGCCCAAGTACGATTTCTAAAGAAAAATAAGTATTAATTATAAATAATAATGACTAAGTTAATATTTTTTTTCATTATTTTAATATACCGGAGAAGAAGTTGATTTGATAGCCCTACCAAATTCTATGGAGTGAAGTTTGTGCCTACTCTAATTAGCCCAGTGAGCAATTGGGGCACCGCTCAGGGCACGCACTCCTTACAACGTGGTATATATGTACTGTGAATACCTTCGAGTAGCTACTGAATGTGAACTTGTATTATGCCAGAGGTATTATGTAGTCTCAACAGAAAAACATCACAAAAATTTAAAGGAGGGACAGAATTCTACACGTTCACCACTGTTAAGGGTGTCACATGAATTTTGCTTAATTTTCGGATGATTATCTGTATCAAAAGCGTAGCCGTCCATAAATTAATAAGCTTAATAGATAGTGTAAACATGTTAATGTTCAGAGACAAGGTTGTGTGGACGTGGCATCAAAGGCGATCCGTAGCGAGTATGATTGATTGGATGTATGGCGCGGAGGAGCGCGGGCCTGCGCCGCGCGCCGCCCGCCGCAGTCCCGCTGAGACGCCCCTCGCTCACATGACGTTCATTTGTTCTGATTTGTTTGACACCACCAGCCTCCCGCAGCCAACATTACGTGATTACGAAACATTAGTTACTATGAACTTGTTATGGTAGCGCTAAATGTTACGACTGATATAAATGCGATCGTATACTTTACGGCCACGCATCGTATCGCGTGCACGACAATTATGATCGCGAACATGAACAAAGTTACTACACATGTCTAAAACATACATTTATTTTTCATTAATGATACTTCACATTTTAAAGATAAATTTTATTAATCGACTGATAAAATTTAAGTGAATTACAAGTAAAAGTACGAATCAATCAATTGTTAACAAGTTCTTGCATATTGTAAGTTAGAATCAATACGAAACAGATTAACTAATTAAAATTAACATGCGTTTTGCTAATGGGTCGGTAAACACAATAATAGTTACGAACGGCCGACGTCTGGTGGTGACTAGATGCACGAACGCTCGTAAAAGGACTTTCTATTGGTTATTAAGCGATCAACAGTGTGTTAATTGGAACACCCCTTGTTAGGTGCACGATCCAATATGCGGTAGACATGGCGGATATTATAGCTTTATACCCGGTGACGTATCTACATACACACGGGTATGTAGCTCACTGCCTGCAATACAGCATTCATCGGCTCTAATTAATATTGTTTTCAACTTGTTGTGTTCACTCGGCTATTCTTTTATTTGTTAACTTTAATTATGATTGTTTGTTCCAAACAAATGAAACGAAACTTCATAGTTAAAACTATTTATTATTAAAAAGTCATATCAGATAAAATGTGCTGTTATTGTACCTTTTATATCGATATAATATTGTAGATAATATATATCATATGAAAATGTATAGGTTCATGTCTGGGCACTTTTTAGTCCTTGAAGGTAATAAATACATAATAGTTTAATCAAACCCCAAAGTTAAATGTATAGTGGTGCGTGCGAGAGATGTTTACTAATTAATCACTGCCTCAGTAACCAACGTAATTTCCTGCGGGACTGAAAAATGCTGAATAACGATAACCGTGACAAGGGTCACGCCACCAGCTGACGCGTAATCGAGCCATCACTGGATTTTTTTATTTTTGGACTCGACGCAAGACTTCTTCAAGATTTGATGTTAGATTTTTTTAGATACATAATTTTGTTTTATGGTATTATATTTATAATACCTCAGTAATTTAGGTGGTTGTTCCTAATAGTGGTGAGTATAACATTGTGTGTGTGTTTGGTGATGTTGCAGGAGACATACAGACGGTGGGCGTGCAGCACGATGGTGCCGCTGTGGGTGGAGGAGGGCGTGGAAGAGGGCGAGGAGGGCGGGAGGGCGCGGCGCGCGCCCGCCGAGCACGCGGCGCGGTGGCGTGCGCGGCACCTGGAGCGCGTGGGCCACCTGGACCGGCGGCGCGGCCACCTCGTGGGCCGCTGGGTGCGCGCCGCCGCCGCCGGCCCGGGCCGGCCGCTGGCCCGCCTCAAGCCTTGTCTCTCCGTCTGCCAGCTTGTCGAGCAACACTGCCCATACTTCTTACCGGCGGACCGCGCGCCCGCCTACCCCACACAATACGCTGGAGAACCCACCTTCCTCTGTTTAGGTCTGTACCGTACCGATCACATATTTCACTGTTGACATTACAACCAAAATAGAGTTCTCGTTAGCAGACCGTCTGTGCATCCAATAAATATTCCCGTTCACATTTGGCATCATTAAAACACCAGTACAAACATAGCTCTACCGAGTTTAATGCTGAAATAATGTACAGTTTATATAAAGCTTACATAACGCATTGCCACTAAATAGGTCCGTTATATGCCAACTAGCCGAAAATGGAGCATGCGGCCAAAATTAAGGACGATAAGCTCTTGTTATCACTTGGCTAAAGTTCAAAACAAAAAACAAAACAAACAGGAGCTGCAAGCACGTTTCATCCACTTCTCGAGCATCTGCTTTGACCAATTGTTGCTTCAGTTCTTTTGGATTTTACTCGCTTTTGTCTCGACTGGAGTCTGGTCTGGCACATACTCAAGGATTATAGTAATAAACGTCAAATTTACTCTATTTTATTTTTATTAAAACAAAATTACAAATATTGGCTGCCGTTTTATATGGCTGTAAATGTACGTTTAACTTATTTCAACTTATTACATGTAATCTGAAGGAGAAAAACTGCTGTGTTATTATTTGAGCTGTTGTATGTAGTTAGGTATTGAGATAATGTTGTTGGTTGTTTCCAGATCCTCGCATACCAGAGACCGGGGGGCAAGCAAATAAGTCAAACTACGGTTGGGACGAGTGCTGCTACTGGTACTGCGAGGGGCGGCTGTGCTACCGGTGCGAGGCGCGGCTGCCGGAGGCGGCGCGGCCGGCGTCCGAGCCGTGCGGGCCGGTGGAGGAGCGCGTGCCCTCGTGCTCGGTGCCGTACCAGGCGCCGTCGGCGGCCCCGCGCGCGCCCGCGCCCCCCGCGCCCCGCACTCTGCTCGCCGCCGCGCTCCTCTCGCTCGTGGCCGCGCCGCTCTCACGGACTCATTGGACCGCGTCCATCCCCCTAGTGACAGTGCGCGACTCACGGTTATAGTTTTACGTTAACGGGTGACGCACTCCCACGACCCGCGATCGCCGACCTGCGATCGGAACTTCTATTAGTACTATACTTATGATAATAAATTACGCGAGTTTGCAAGTTGGATGATCTCCGCCGCTCGCGGCACCGTCGGATCCGCCGCCGGCGCCGCGAGCTCCCGGCGATATAGACTGTAAGTTGATATTTGTGTCTGATTGTTCGATGCAGCATACAAAATAAAAACACCAAGATGTTCCGGAATACAATACTTTTAACGTATATATTTATATATATCGTAAGCGCTGTTAGCCGACGTTCTGTCCAGTATGTTAATAGTACGATAAAATTCGGCACACAAGAGATCACGTCATAATATGTTACGTTATATACATAAGTGGAGATGTTATGTGCATCTATATTTTAAATAGTGTTTACAAATTTTAATCATAAAGCACACACATCTGATTTCAGTTATTTTTGCTAAGTAATATAGATTACTTACATAGAAGCAATATACCACAAGGACTGTGTAATCTGTCAATATCTATAAGAGCCTGTCATTACAATGAGTCAGAAACTCGAAGCTAACCCAACCAACTACTGATTGTGATCTGGTTGCATAATAGAAAGAGGTATATAAAGTAAAACAATTACGTTACATAAACGAATACGGGTAAACAATCACTAATTGATATTTTTGATCAAACGCACTTGAAATATGTACTTTGTTAAACTCGTTGTATTGACTTACAAAATATTGGTTTGTGCTGTTGTTTTGTTATATTTCCAGTTATTTCAGTATGCATTATTAAATTTACTGGAAATATACCAAAAAGTAAACAATAATGCCATGTGTTGAGTCCTGCCGGTCGCGTTTCTTCGGCAGGAGTAGATTCGTAGCGGATGTGGCTACGCGCTACGAACGTAGGCATTTCAGACATACATACATATGTTTTCCCTTGCCATTAACATTATTTTATGTTCCTCATTTATGTAACGACTATTTTTACTTTTTATACATTTTTTTTTTCAATAATTATGCGATATTATTTTGTGATATGCAAGCATCGAGTTTTTGACTCAGGTTATTTTTTAAAATGGTGTGTTTTACCTTATATAAATAAAGGAAAGATTTTGTAGACACTAACTACAAATTCAATATGTTGTACGTATATATGTACCTAAAACAGATATTAGGTGTGTGATAAAGAAAAGACTTCATATCGATAGGCTAGACTAACGTCGGCTCACCGACCTCTTAATGTGTTATTACCATTTGGTCTGAAGTCTTTATTCTTTTGAACATGATGACAATAGCTTATACGGAATTATTTGTTAGATTATAATTATTTTTGTAAAAGTAGATACATTTTGGTACGGACGGGAATGCATCGAGACGATATGAACAAAATCAGTAGAATAACATAAGACACAATAAAGTAAAGTAGGTGATGTACTTGAAGTCAGTTTTGAATGAAGCCCACAACAGTCTGGACTTGTGACGGGTGTCGGTAAGGGGTGGACATCATCACGATGTTGATTCGTCCGTGAACGCAGCCTAAATAGTTGGTCTACTAATATGTATAAATTGATACAGATAGAGAGCTAATAATGGTAGTTGTTGTTTTATAAGAAATAATGTATGACTAATACATATAATGAGAATTATATGTAGTATATCCGTCTTATGAACGTATTTTATTATGGCAGTGGTGACATGGTTGAAAATGATTTTTATATAGATTGTTTTTTTAATATTTATCATTGTATGTGATGTTGTATTGGATATTGATACCTTTTGATTGATTACAGCCACCGTCGAGGGTAATGATCATCCCATTAAATATAGTTAACATTACATTTGTTAGTTTATTTTATTTTTGAAAAATATTACACTTTAGAGTGTTGTTAAACATTTTGTGATCGAATCCAATATGAATGATTATTAAGACTTTATTGGACATTTGTTGAATATTGTCCTCCATCGGAGACGTAGTTGTTGTATTCGAATGATAATAATATTAAGTAAGTTATTTTTTACGTTTTTAATGTGTATATAATGAAGCCAAACTGTTTGTATAATTTTCCTTCCATGTTTACTTCAAGCCACTGAAGGTGCTAAAGATCTATTGTTGCTTCTTATGTCGTCATTTTATGCTGACAAGTTTCCATTCCTGACATGTTTGTCTGCATTAGGTAGTTGTAACACAAATTGCAATAAATTAAAGTGCCATTTATTAAATAACTACTTACAGAGTACGCTGGTATGATACTAAAGTAAAGCAAATAGTACAGATAGCGAGTTTGGTTGGTCTGTATCAATCGAGCATCCGAGTCGGTCGTGATCACTAGTGCCTTCACTTTACTTCGAAGTGATTGTGTCACACAATTAATCCGTTTATTGAATAACCGTCATCTCTACGTTAACATTGTTGAACACCAATCATCAGTTGATTCGTTATTTAAATATGATTTCCAATTGTTATTCTTATTTGAAGTTAATACATGAATATTGTAAGTTTACTTTCACAACAGTAGTTGGATTTTTATTGTCATTAACACTGCATCATACTTAAAACTCATGGATAAACTTATTGTTAATTCAAAATTATTAATGTAAAACTAATAGCACTAGGGTCTATCATAAATTTTGAAAAGTAAAATTGAATCTTATGCACGTTAAGTTGTATCGAATGAGGAGCGTGAGTCGTCTCTCGCTGCCGGCGCCGGTCGGCTCCAGCTCTACACAATATGTGAATGTACTTATGTATAAATTATTCTATCGAGGTAAATTTTAGGTATAGTGATTGAATTACTAGAACCTAATTAATAAACAATTTTGAGCACTCGTTAAAACTTACACATTAACCGTGCATTTCTTCTTGAAGTCGCTACTCTACTAAAATCTTGTTCGCTTTTCTAACTAGAGTAGATAGATAAAGACCAAACGTGACGAGTTCGTTTAAAAATAAATTAATAAATACAACCATTATCATTATTTTGTACCGTTCAATAATCTCATGATCATTAAGTGAACTATGAGGAACACGTGTGCTCTGAAAAGTTTACGACAATGATAGCAGACAAGTAGATATTTAAATAACATAACATATAACATAATCATTCACTACATCATCTCCTTATAGTAACTGACCCCTAACTAAGTTCGAAACTTGTATCTAGGGTATCAGAAACTACGCACACACTCATTCACACACACACCCAGACCGAGAAAAAAAGAAATGTAAAAAGTCACGTCATTAGTGAGTTTGTAATTGATACAGTACATCAAGAATATTAGCAATAATTAGTAGAAATAAAATAACGTAGATCTGTAAAGATTATCCATGAGTCATTGGAACAGCGTATCCCGCCTCCCGGACAGTGCAGTCAGTCAGGCACTGCGCGCCCCGCAGTCAAGTGCATTCACACTCTCTCCATAGATAACGTAGTGTAACATAATGATTTGATAATTTGTTAGTCCTTCTATATATGTATGTTAAGTTTTTTATTAATATATGTATGTTTTGATGTACATAAATAAACTATAAATGTTTAACGCACAAATACCTTATTATGAAAAACAAAATTGATGGTTATGTAAAGCAGTGTACGAAATTTATGTATTTAGCTGTAAACTGAAAAGTAATTGATTAGGATTATGAAAGTAGGTATTTCTGTGCTCCGTCTGCTGTGACAAAATCGATATAAATATATAATTAGTCAACAATAATTTATGTTATTCACTTTGCTGTTCATAAAGTCTGAGTTAATTGTGTTTAAATAATAACTTTATGTACTGTTTGAGTAAGTGTGTCTGATTGGTAGAGTACATTCCGTTAATAGTTTATGTTCACACGATTACGTTGACTGTCATACACGCACAAAATAATCTACAAGTTTCTTTCGGGGTCATTATTTAAACCATATTCGAAAGATATCTTAATCATTAAAAGTTAACTTCAGTATAGTATAAAGTAAGCAGAACACCAATTAGTAGCCTTTACAATTCGTACATGTACAGGTGAGTGGAAACATACCAACTTTATTTAATATTTATACACTGTTATATCTGGTTATACTGTTTTAAATTAATCAGTTTTGATAAATTGTGTGTGAAACACATCCTATCCTTATCGTTAACTACTGGTTAAGAAGAGACATAGCTACGTGTGCGAATGTTGTCTGTTTTACGACATGTTGGTATGTTTTCATTCATTTTTATTAATAATAACAAGTAATTATAGAAATATATAAATGCAATTATTTATATAAACAGTTTTATATGAATTAATATATATGTTATTCATCATCGGCGGTACCATGACAATTGAAATGGATATTTGATTATGAATGAGGTATTGCATTGTATTAATGTCTCCTATTTGTTACTTGTGATGTTACAGTTGCAGTTTGTTACCACACAGGACAGGATGTTAAGCTAAGAATCACTTCCAATAAAACATTTAAATGTAACTTTAAACCTCAGACGATTAAAAAATAAAATAACACATTAAAATATTACAACGAATGCAACATTCACATAAATTCATAATATTTTCATTATCAGATATTTACTAAGTGTTTATTTTAATATATATCTGTATAGACGTTTAACCATTCTTCCAACGAAAGTTACATAGTATCTTATAGAGTTAATGCTAGGCGACTGGATACCAGGAAGACGTTTTGTTATCAAATTGTATCGTTTGGTTCAATGTATTTTGTGTTAAAGGGTTTGTGTGAGATGTTAGTTACGTACATTACAAGTACGTTATGGCCTTCAATTTTATAAACGGAGATTACTAGTAACTTTAAGAATACAATTGATGGTAAATAAAAAAATCTTATGAAAAATTAAAATATAATTATTAGATTTGTACTAATTTGTACGTCATTTGACATGCCATGTCATGCGGTCCACGATTAATTTGCAACCCCGAAAGTATCTCTTTGTACTATAATGTTAGGAATGCAAGCTAAGAGTGCCATTTACGTTATAGTTTAGCAACAGTAGGTACACTTTAATATACCTTAAAGAAACATTATGTTTGTTGTTAACAACAGAGAATCACTCTTGGAACTCGTAAAAATCTTATTATTTTAACTCTTATCTCCTACTTTGATGAAACTGTACGTTTATTGTACGCTTAACTGTAGTCGATTTTATTAATAATGTACTTAGAGTTTGGACAAACAATATTCAATTATAATACCAAATACAGATATGAACTATAAATATACACAATATGTACTTAATTAGCTCACCAACGAGATGAGGACGTGTATAAAGTATACATTAATGAGATCGACTAAGCGTAGGGTCGTTGCATTATGTTAGTTAATGTAATTTATCAAATTGTTGTAACCTTGTTTTGCTTCAAATATCCGCCCCGTTGATGTACAAGTAGGTAAATTATGGTTTCGTTTAAATGTTTGTTCATAAATTAGCATTTAATATAATGTATGTAATTAGTGTTATTTCGATTAATATATAAATGTTTGTGTTCGATAGCGTTATGTTGGTCTAGATGCAATTTGTAGATCACATTTGTAATAAATCGATTTGTTTACTATTAAATGATTTGTTTGTACATTTTGTACTGTTTAACGGAACTCACGTCTCATCGAAGGTTTCCATTCAAACCGTATTTCTCTCGTATCTAATGTCGCGTCGATTCCATTATTCCTAATAAGTTCTAGATCATATAAATATATTTATGATTATGAATTTTATGAGAGCACTATCTGAAGTTACTATATTTTATATTTTAAATATCGTTGCGATTTAATATAGTTATGGCACTGTCGGAAAATATGATATTATACATTAATTGTCGACCTGCGGACAGGTTCGCTTGATAAACTTAAATACTTACTTATATATTTAAATATCATTAAACGCCTAATTCATAGTGAGAGAGGTAGTGTAGTGTAAAGTGTTATCTGATAATTGTAACGACCGTAAGCACCACTCGGCGATCGCGAGAGCGGCGCCGGCGAACACTGCCACACCACGCAGGCTTTTATATATTGATATGATCTAGGATGTGTCGTAGGTGTTTTTCGAGTAGTGATCGTGTAATAAGTCTTATGTTACGCCTTCTAAATGATAAAACTGTTAGTGTGCGGGCGAGCTCGCGAGACGCGACGCCGCCGCGGCCGCTGCGTGGCAGACGCACTGCGCTGCGAGTGCACCCGCCGTGTGCGACTCAGCGAGCGCGCCGCGCGTCGCACGCTCGCGGCGACGCACGTGTAGACCTCGTTCTACACTCCGAGTAAGATAATCACGTTCGAATATTCGTAGACAGATTTTGAAGTTTAATATTATTTGCATTTTCCTAAGAGTTAGAACGATTGAGACAGTAAGTAGGTCACACGACCGTGTTATGATGAATTGTGGAGATGTTTATTAAAAATACGTTTATGAAAATGAAATAAAAACGAAAAATATTGTCTTATAAACATGTAATTAACTTAAGAAGAATTATTGGAGAACAAAAAAGACGTTAAATAAACCGATAAAAAATAATAATGTGAGTATCATTTTACCTCTTGCCTTCTAACCTTACCTCATTGAAGTGCGGGTAAAAATAAAATAAACTTGAAATATCTTTAAATATTTTAATACAAAATTCTTCACTTACGTCAATATCACACTCGAACTTACATCATCTATTTATATTAAGTATAAAAACTATGACTTCGATTTAAATAATCGTTCTTGCAACAGTATAAAAATTCGTCATCACAGTTGGGCGTTATACACTATGTACGAACAAAACGCGTTCGGGCACACAACACGATCGCAGCGGGCGCGCGGCGGGCGCGCGGGCCGGTGCGGCGCTAAGGGCGCATCAACACGAGCGCGATGAACGAGGCCATCAGCGCCGCACCGCGCGGGAGTCGTGCGCTCGCCCCGCTGCCACTGCCACCCATCGGCTCTGGACCATCTGTCGGTACACAACACACACATACGGTGCTTATTGCGAATAGTGAACACACAAATATTGTGCAGCATGTGTTTTCAGTGGTTCAATTTTAAATTACGAACAAATATTGTGCCAACATAAAATAAAAACATATAAATGATACATGAAAATGAAATCATAGTGAAATAAACGTAAACTTCATCAAGTTTGAATGTATATTTATTGTTTGTTGGTGATGAAATTCACGTAAGCAAATAAAAATGTAAATAAAAAGAACCTACAGATGCGGGTGAGAGGTGTCGCGGCGGAGGACGGACGTCCTCCTTAATGTACGAAGCGGCTCGAAGCCACGAGACTATGACATATTACAGTCTAGCTCCGCCTGACTGAACGCTGACCACTGAAATATTAATCATTCTTTAGCTTAAACTCATTAGAGTTACCGCAACCGAGACCAGGTGCTAGCTAATCTACACTATATATTTACATTACACGCGGGTTTGTACATGCCATAAAATGTGTTTACCAACTACCGAACAATCAAATCAGACCGGGGTATTATATAGCTAATACAGATTACACTTTACGAGCTATATTTGGGTAAAATATAGATACATATTTACTTAGTATAAAATATATGTCGATATAGTCAGTAGGATTCATGCAACGTTCAAATGTTAGTAACAAATCTACTGTAATGCGTAAACCTACTTAACCATACACCACGTCTTAAACAATTTACTTAATTTATTAATTATATCTACATTCATTGATTTTTTATTGTATCTGGCATCAAGTGTACGGCAAGATACTAAAAATATAGAGAATAGCGCTTCGAAGTTTAAAACAAGATTCGAGGGTACAACAATATATATTTTTAAATTACCATTTAAAACGATAATAATGTTTCTTTAATTTATTGTAATGTGATTTAAAGTTAACTCTAGGATTTATATTAGTGTTGTAATTATAAATAAATAAACTCAGTGCAATTACTTAAGTCAAACCCTTCCACCAATTTAAAATTTTAATTCAAATCGTGTTTCTGGTACTGGAAATCAGAAAAACAAAAAACATGCGCTTTTGTAAAACATGACATTTGCATATTTCGCTTACGTTGAGGGACATCTCAGCTTGAATAATTTAAAATAGAGACATTTTAAATATTCATCAGGATTACCCTTATTCTATGCTTCAGTGAGTCTACCGCACTTTCCAGAATACCTACAACATAATATATACACACCGATACTAATGTTTGTTAATGTTATGTAAATCGTATCTCTCAATAACACCAGAGTTTGGTAATTAATTGTGTAGAGTGTGTGAGTGATGAAAACGAATGAATCATGAATTTGATTTCCAAAAATATCAATACTTTAGTTGAAAAATATTAATACTTTTGTTTACTAATAACTAAATACTGTGCAAATTGAACTACCAAAACCAAAAGTACAAATAAAGCGACGCATCACCAATAAAGAGTGCAAACCATCACAAGCGAGAAGCGTATTTACGAACTAGTATAAGCATGCAGAAAGTGAAATGAAGTATAACATACAGACAGCGTGTGACAAGCTCGCCGGCACTAAAATCACCGCTTATGATTTATAATCTCACTGGTATTTTCTTATAATTGTATTATTTTACTAATTGAGTCTTTGTTCTTAAAATTTCTATATACAATGCTCAGGAACTCCACTGGAACTATTTCCTGAACCAGAAGAATGATCTGGGTGCGGATGATTTTATACCTAGAAACAAAACACACACAACACATAGAGACGTGAACACCCAACACCGACACACGAGTGCGGACACCACTTCAAGTTGGCTGATGTCAATTACAACTTAATATTGTACAATTGAGTGCAACACACTATAAATAGCACGTGGATGTTACACACCATTGTCAGTAGTAAAATTTGAATATAAACAACAATTTTGGTCGCAATATTTTAGAAACTTTGTGAAATCGTTAATGTGGGACCAAAATCATTGTCGTATTATTAAAATTAGAATAAAGTGCACGTGCCCGTGTTTAAAAAATATTTGAAAAATTGTGAAAAGAAACTTTACAAAAATTTATTTTAAAAAAGCACAACACATTATTGTGCATAAAATATTGTGATTTCTTTAAATATGATTAATATTCACATCTTTTCAGCAAGTATGTCCGTTTAATCCAGAAGCCGCAACAATCTAAGGGACCTTCCACCGTTTGCCACTGCGCTCATTATAAAAGCCAAAAATATTGAGCATTCCCACTGCCAGCAGCCATACTTACCTCCATTATTAATAAGCACATTCAGAAAAATCATTGTTAACTGTTAATAATTTGGCAGAAAACATTAGTCGAAGCGCAGCGTTTGAAAATACGAGTCATTTCTAATTATTTGTTAGTAAAGTTTAGTAAAAGGTACGTTTTGGTTTGTAAATTAGGTATTAAGGTTTATATTGTTATTCGATCTTACGTAAATAAAGGATATTTGATTTTAAAAACATGTAAAAGGTTCTAATCTAATAGAATTTACAAAGAAAGTTTAAAGAAGGATTTGAACACAACACAAACTAATAGATCACAGAGACAAGAATTAACATAGAACAGTAGAGCCGTCGACTGGTGGCGAATCCCTTGTGATCAACTGCAACGGGTCAGCTCTCATATCAATTTGATTTGGTAGTAAATTACTTACGGTTCGTATCAATGTTCTGACGAAACTAATTTCACTGAGAGCTACCCTTTAAGTTTCAGGTGACAAAATGTTTTTGATATTAAAAGTTCATTAACATAATTGCATTAACATTATCGAATTTCATAGTTCTAAATTTAAAAACATTGCTAGCCAATACCGTCTTCGGAATTTGAGAAGACATTCAAATTACAAGAGTTACTTTACCATTCTCAAACTGCAGTTCAATTAAAAAAGTCTTCTTATTTCGAAGATCATAGTTAATTTCAGTAAATTGTTCTAATATATTTGTATAAACATTTTGTCTCCCTAGTGCGGCGGCGGGACGGACGTACCTGCATCGAAGAGTATATCTCCGACGTCATCCTCCGACTCGGCGTTGGTGATGCGCTCGTTACCTCCGACGGTGCCGCGCGGCGCACTACTGCATCCCATCCACCAGAACGCCAGCGACCGCGGGAACGCTGGGTTATCTGAGTCCACCTGTGTAGAGAATTATAGGTTAGATTAATTCGTTCTTAAGGAATGTTACGAAAAGAATCATACAGAAACAAACTCATAACTAAAGTGTCTATAGTTTAACAAGCGTAACAAGAATACTACAACTTAACTAATAATGAATTTGAGATCTACTATACGCATTAGGCTGCAGGTGTGGCTAGTTAGTTAAGATTTCAAATACCACCATATGTTATGATAGAGGCCTTTGCCATCTCATTATGCATTCGAATCTTACAAACCAATGCAAATAAGAGAATACTTACACTGAATGTTCTATCATTGAACCGCCAATATGAGCCACCCTTAAAGAAGTATGTGTAACCATTCGTGTATTGTAAGGCCGCGTCTATATTGTCAGGGATACCCTCCCAGTTAGACAGCGGTTTAGGGTAAGTGGCCTTGACGGGCGGCCTTTGCGCTGGGTCGAACCGCCAGAACTTTGAGCCTTTGTAGAAGTAAATCTTTCCATTTCCTGACCAAACTAAAGCCGCGTCTATATTGTCGGGAATTCCGGTGAAACCTGTAATAAAGGAAAACTATAAGTATCTCCAAACTGCGGGAATACGTAATACTTTTAGAATGAATTTGAATTTAACTCGTACCTTCACTAATCTCCTTGGGGTAGTCTCCGTCCACTTTCTGTCCCGTATACCTCCAGTACTTGGACCCCTTGAAGAAGTAAGTCTTGCCGTTCTTGTACGTGAATGCGGCGTCGATGTTGCCGGGCAGACCGGGCCAAGCGCGGGAGATGAGGCGGGGGTACCCGGACGCTACACCGTCTTCGGTTAGTCGCCAGTAGTGTTCGCCTGAAATTAATATTTGAGCTTGTTGTAATAATATTATTTAAGTTTAATAGCTAAGAACTTGAAAAAAAATAACCATTGCATTGTGTGAATATGAAATAAGCAATAGTTTTCTTAATTAGTAGGTTGACTGCTGACTATTCTAATTCTATACTAGAGATGTATTAAACGACTTTTCCTTAGATTATATAATTTTAGAATAAATTAAAATTCGGATAGTCTAGGAATGCATTATATCATGGTGTTACATTACAACACTAATTAAGTAGATACCATAAAGACAACAAGTGAAACGAGTTAAAACCATAATTACCTTTGAAGATAAATGTACCGCCGTCGGCTGAGTTGAAGATGGTATCGATCCTGGGGTCGGCACAGAGAGCCGGGTCCTCGGCCGAGGGTGACTGGGTAGTGGCGCGAGGGACTGAAGGCACGTTCGAGCCGCCGCCGCCACCGCCAATGTCTGTTTGGGTCTTGTGGCCGTATAGAGCCTGCAGAGAACATAGACAATATTATCTATAGAGCATTTTTTTTCTTCATTCAGTTACATCTATTATGTAAGTGAATGAAGTACCTATGTATTTATTTTGTTCTTTGCGTCCTATGAAAATATTGTGAGTTGTTTAGATTTCTGTTGTTAGTACTCAATTCCGCAAGATCAGATGAACAGATTTGAATTAAGAACCTAATTAAATTGTGTTCCAAAATCCACACGGCAGTGGGTTTTACCCGATTGAAACATCAGGGTACTGTTATTTTTTTAAAAAGGCTGGTTCCATTTCCCAGTTGTTGACCTTTCCCATTTCTTTTAAGCTTTCCAATTATACTTTGATACCAAAATCAAGACTAGTCTTTTCAACTTTCAGCTAGGCAGGCTGTAATATAACCTACATTCTACGTATACAGTAGATTTTCAGCGTACCTGAATTCCTTGTACATCATCCTGGTCAAGCTGGAAGGCGGGATCGAATCCACGGTAGAATGGTGCCATCAGAGCGGATCGCACGTCACTGTGAGACAGACCTAGCGAGTGACCGAACTCGTGCGCCGCTACCTAAAACGATCATTATTAAGTTTGTTATAGAAAACAGATATTTTCCGAGAATTATACCCATTGAAAATTTAAATCACAAAACTATTAGTGCTCCGCCATTATGGTAAGCGACTTCATACAAACAACTTCATATTCTAAATTATTTACTGTCATGTCGTACATAAGCTTTAGACCATATTTCAATGTTTTGTATATTATATACCTACAAAGATAAACAAATAGTACCTTCCTAAAAATAATTATGTTATTCTTATTAGTCATTAAGTCCTCAGAGGCTCATAGAAGGCATTAAACTTTAAACAACTAATTGCATTTTACACAAATAAGTTTATTATTACTTGTAAATATCAAATAAGGTTGTTTACTTTTATAATAAGTTGGTAACTACACATTTCCTTTATCAGAAATTACTCTACCGACACACATACTAAACAAATAATAATATTAATTTACTGGAATTTCCATATAATTTATAGAGTAAACAAACATTTGCGTTAACTTTTATTGAAGTTTATGGTTGTTTTAATCCTAAAAAATATAAAATATCTAAATGATATGGTGTCATTTTACCTACTTTAATATAAATGCGAAAATTAGTTTGTAACGCTTTCACGTCATCACTACTATCTGATCATAAAAAAGTTAACACGTATGAAGTCAAATATCTATAATTATATAAAGGAAACTTTTTATCATCACATTCCCACGGCATAAGAATAGAAAAAGAAGAAGCAAATAGAAATTACGCGGGGAACACCTGGTTTATTTATGAAAAACTAAATTTTGTATAGAACTAGCTGTGCCCCGCGGTTTCACACGCGTATTTTCCGTTCCCGTGGGAATTTCGGGATGAAAATTTCATGAAAATCGGTCAAGCCGTTTCGGAGGAGTACGGGAATGAACATTGTGACACGAGAATTTTATATAAGTACTTATAAGATTTTAAATATATTACCTGGAAAAGATTGGTGCCCCGTCGGGAGTTGATGGACCACATCTCAGCATCGTCGAAGTGGGCATCTCCTCCGTATACCTGTAAATAAATACAAATATAAATCATTTCAATATATGGTAAGTATCGTGTTTACATACTTGCCCATGTGTAATTATGATTAAACTAACAAGAGGTCGCAGACGAAGGTGCGTGACGATCTCGATTCGCACGACAAATATTGGACCACCAAAGCCGAAGACCGAGAGAGAGGAAGGAAGGGGGGCCTTTGCCCAGCAGTGGGACACAATAGGTTGATAATAAATAAATGATAATAAACTAGTATTAGATACGGATCCATAGATTTAATTTGTACAATAAATGAATATATACGATACAATATAGTGTGTACATAGGTATGTGTAATTGTGATTTTATTAACTGGGTATTACATACGAACAATTCAAAGATTCAATTTGTAAAATAAATGAATTTTGAATTCTCTTTCCTTATTATTTAACTAGTTCTGGTCCTTCAATACACCCTTATTTTAAATTCGAGATACTTAATCCCACAGCTAATGTAAACGACGGGTGACAATATAATAATGAAGTTAGTTTTTATCATTTGCTTTTATTTAAAAAGTTATGATAAGTCAAAGTTTTTCAAAATCCCGCCGAATTTTATTGTTATTCTACACCGAATAACAGGCGAACGCTGCGATACACAGCTGATCGAGGTCATCGACCCGAGCTGTCACAGAATACTTGAAAGCTAGTGTGCCGTCTGGTAATACGACATTTATTTAGTATTTTTTAAAGATAAGTAATCGACTATCATTTTCGATATTTTTATTGGATATATGGATTCAGTTACTGCTACAGATATTCTGATTTTAATAAGTCCCGTAATTTCAAAATAGGGGTGTATATGTATGAGTCGACACGCAAAAAAGAAGAATTATTTAAGTAACTACTAAATGTTAACAGCGTCAATAAGTCTATTGACGTATTTTAGTTTTATTGTTAAATATACATGTTTAAGATATCATAAACATTTTTTACAACTTTCTTCCATACCTGAATATGTTGACTTAAATGACTCATCATCATAATCATCAGCTCATATATGTCCCCACCGAGGGGCTCGAGCCTACCCTGAATTAGGGTGATGACTTAAATGACTAAAGGAGAAATATGTCTTGTTATTTAATAAAAATATTTGTCACTTAAAACGTGGAAAACATAATATTCAATGTGAAAATTCTCGTAGTCCATAATACTATTTGAAATATTAAGATTGACGGCAGTTTGATTGCAAACATTGCAGAATAAACATGCTAAGATAATATTTTTATTTGTAGCGGCAAAGTAAATAATAAATTAAGGTTGAACAAACAACGGATTTGCTAAAATAATGACTTATTTCCTTTTGATAAGTTTAACAGCGGTGACGTCATAAAACAAGTAATATTCATAAGAATTTTCAAAAACTTTTACTTGATGCGGTGAAGGCCAACAACAATTTAGTCCTGCATTTAGAAACACTTTCTTTCGTCTATTATCTAAATGTTAATAGTGAGATTGCCTTCCTAGTGAGAACAATGTAATAACTTTCAACTTAAAAATATGTTATTTTTATAACAACAAAAATATGTACGGTAGTGTGGACAAATAGTGGCGTAAATATTGTATTTGTATGCGCGCAGTTTTCTGCAAACTAGACTTTATCCAGTTTTGGTCTTTGGTTCTTTGCTGTGATATTTTTATTTAAACCTACAAGACAATAAGTGGGATACGAATATTTTCTACTGCTGTAAATTTCTGTAGGTAGTAAAAAAAACCTTGCCATGAAATGTAATGCCTCAGAGTGATTTTTGAAGCCTTTAACTACACGTAAGGCTTGTCCTTAATGGTGCTACAACAACAGCGATGTGCTTTAAAAATGATGAGAAAAGTTGACCATGTAAATGATTTAAAACTACAAAGTTTAGTCCACTAATAGTTATGTCAAAGTTGGTGTAAGCGTAACTAACATGCAGAACTAAATTATAATTATTTAGTCCACAATGAAATGTCCGATTATCGTATTACCATTCATTTGTCGCACTTTCACTATTTACTGGACAATTGTTTACTTCCGTCACAAATATTATTTGAATAAATATTTTGAAATGATTTGTTAATCCTAAATTGATGGGCGTTTTAATATAAAAATTGTTGTGTTTTGGTTGCGAAATGTTATTTAACATTGCATAGATAAATTTAATAGTTTTATGCAACAATTGACTGTAGACAATAAGTTAATATACTGTACAAAAACATTCATTAAATTATGAATAAAAACTAATTTTGTTTAGTAATATCATTATTTGACTCGAATATTACGAAAAAAATACGCAATCCGTATGATATCTACTCAGGTATTCTGTGGCAGTATGAGGCAGGTCTAGACCCTTGTCATCGGATTATTTTAATAGTTTCTGAGTAAAATAAAGAAATGCTTATACGAAAATATACTTACAGGGAAGTAAGCGTGAGCCAGGGTGCCTCCAGGACCATCGAAAGGATCACCATCACCGTGTTCTCCCTTCTCAAACCTTTGAACAAAAATTAAAATAAATTCATGCCATTTAAAATAGTTTTATATTAGTACATTTTATTTAAAAACTTATCAAGGCCCATCCCAACTTGGCACGATTCCCAAAGCTTTATTTCCTAATAAATCTTTTTAAGACGATGTTCTTTTCTTTTTCTTTTAAAAAGAGTAATTCCGTAGTACAAGCTTATTAAGCTCTTAGCCGACATATTTGTTTCCGACTTTAACTACTATCGTTATTTTGCTGCCAATTCACATAAAATCTCAAAGAAGATATGCACTTTAACCTTTTTTATTAATCACTCTGTCATTGAGTAAAGATAGTTTGAAAATCCAATCAATAGTTTTTAACAAACAGTCTTTCAGGAAAATAATAAATGTCTGAGCTTTTTTTCTTATACGAAAATTTTCTAAAAGATTGTGTAGGTCGCTGTGTGTCATACATTTCAGTCAATATATTAAGTTCGTCTATAAATGCCTGAATACCAAAATGTATCGTTGAATGCGTTCAATGACAGTATTTTGTTACGCAACGCAGATTACCGACAGATTGTGATACACTGTATTGTTGTTATCCAAATAATTCCATAATTCCATATAAAATGTATAACATTATTGCTTTTTAAGTTAATCTTTTGTTAAAATGTCCATTACAAATATGTTCGTGTTATTGACATGGTTTTTTTTATTTTGGGCAATAACTAAGTAGGTCTAACTAAACTAAATAGGTTGCGTACTTATAAACAAATGCAATAACAACTAGATAGAGAATTTGTTAAAAGTTATTAAACTGAAACCGGATGAATGACGTAAGTCTTGTTTGTAATAAATAAAAATACAATATTTCTATAATTTAATTGAAATGACAAAACTGAACTTTACAGTACACAACTAACACCTAACATTCCTGTTTGTATCGGAGGATTAAAACCATGAAGACTATTGAATATTTTCAAATCTTTTTACCTGATCTCAATGTGGACCTGGCCAGTCCTCTTCTGCGTGAAGGTGAGGTCAGTGTAATCGGACCATACTGAGAAAGCTTTGGCAACCTCCGCGTCTACTTCAGAACGGACCAGCTTGGACGGATACTTTGAAATCTTATACGTTAAATTCTTTACACGCCATCTTGAACCTAAAACATAAGATAGTAAAGATCATTATTACTTATCAGTATACATAAGGGTTGGAGTTATTTTTGTGAACAGTTATTTAAGTATTACGAAATTCTTCTGATAAAGTTTGTTTGGCACGTGTTTTGAAAATGTTATCTGCATATTTCTGTTGATAATTATTATTTATAGTTCAAAAATAACTACATGTATGACATAACATAACGTAGTCATTAAATATGTTATTTTAACTGAACCCAATAACACACCGTTAAACGCGTCATGGAGTAGGTATTAAAAATAAGGCACATAGGTACACACACGAAATATTACGAAATCCTTAGCATTTTATGGAGTTCTCCAAGAGTAGTAAAATAAGAATTAAAAACTTTTTAATGCAACAGGTTTAATAAATTTAGTATCAACAAGTAGATGTTCTTTATTTTACTAAAATCCTTACCCTGTAGCGCGTATCTCTTGGCACGGCTCTCTCCGAACCCAACTTTATCCCGCACTCCGCATCTCGGCAGTGACATAATTTGAGCTGTTTCATCATCCAATTCACCTGAAAAGACGGATATTTTAATATAATTACATATTATACATAAAACTTAGGTTAACGTCGAACTTTTATTCACATTACTCTTGTTCGGAACAAACATTGGCCTTCTACAATAATAATTGTATTATAACTTTAATTGACGACAATTACAAAAGATACAAAATTGTATTTTTATTTTATATTTTTATAATAAAAACAATTGACATTCAAGGGACACGAATAGTTTTTTAACCATCAATTGATGACGAGGAAGTAATTACACAGTCACATCGACCAAAACCGCACGCGGAAAACATTGAATAAGCAGGAACAACGGCTATTCTAAATCATTGATAGTTTGAGTGATCTTCTGCCGTTTTAAATTCAGCTACGATAGAACAAAATCACATTTACATTCATCGTCAACAATCACAATAAAAACACGTTACAAATAATTCACAAAGAGGAAAATGAGTATTATTGTTTCTGAAACACCGGAGTTGCGATAAAGTTTTCCACTTTATCTCTGGCTGAACTGTAGACTGCGAAATACGTGAGAAAAATGTAAGTATTGTTAATGTTATCATTAATGTCTCGATCGAGTCGTCAGATGATGGGCTCTGGGACCGAACTCGTGCAGCGACCGCCCATGAATAATGTATCAACGTGTACCGTGCTATGCGTTATTTGCTTACATAACAACACCGGCTTCAATCATACCTGAGTCCAATAAACTACTTCTCGTGTCAAGACACGTACATAGAACAAAACACTAATTCCACAGTATTTGATCGTCCACTGTAACATGTATAACTACATATAAATAGCTTCGTCATTGTGATGTTTATAACAGCCATTATAAGAATAATCAAGGTTGTGGAATTGCAGAGCTTAGTCCAATAGGTAGGTCAATGTAAGAAATATATATTGATTCATAATCTGTAATCTGTTATTTGATTACATCATAGCTAGATTCGATTACTATACCGGATATATCGATAAATAAACGGATACTGTTGATATCTCATTCATAAGAACCTATATATCAAACTAATTCCGTTTAATATTACAAATATTTCATAAATCAAATACCTATGATACACATAATAACTAATTGTTCTGACTCATCTATCAACGTAGAACCATGAAAAATCAAGTAAATTTCTAGAGGTGAAAACAGGCATAAATGAAAATCTGTCATTTTGAAATAGAGAGTAATGAAATTGTTGTTTAATAATTAATAAAAAAATGAAAATTCCATTTTGTAGCTCAATTTTAAAACGCCATAGATCCATATATCACGTCAAATCGTGAGTGGGAGGCATGTTATTAAAATGTAACTATTAGGGATAGCAAAGTGTAGATAGAATGAAAAGTAGAGGTTAATTTCTAACTCTATATTATATTTAAATAATACTAGAATTTAAATTCTATATGCATTATAATATAAAAATTGATATTAGAGAAATTAATAGCTATTAAATGTATAATTTTCAAGAACGACCCTGCTAATAAAACTGTAGAATCATGTAAAGTACGGAAGGACATAGAACATTGTGTGTCTGTACCGGCGGATGTATAACGTAACATTAAATTACGTAACCACTTGTAATCCCAGATATGCACTATCATTTACTCGACTCATAAAGACTTGCACGCAATGAGCACAATCATACATGTACCTACAAATGTACTAATAACTGCATCGTACATCAATACACATAAATAAATTACTCCGTTTTTATTTTATAGGTACGCAATAGATTAATATTTACATACAATGGAATAAACATATTTAATTTATATGTTTCAACCAAGTAAACAAAATAATTTGATCGGTTTCCATCAACTTGTTTAATTGTAGGTGTATTAATTGTTTCTCGACTGTCATTGACCACGTAACGAACAATAAACTCTACATTTATTTACTTTCAGTTAGAACTATTTCGCTGCATTTTTATCTTATCAAAAACGTGTGAAACGTTTGTAAAATAAGGCAATAAAATAATAATTTAAAGCCTTACATTATCGTAACGTCAACAGAATATTTCTTACATTTCTAACTGAATGTCAAAAGTAGAGTAGGTGTAATAAACTATTGTTTGTACCATTACACTTCAATCGTTTTTGATTGATTAACATCTAAACAGACAAGCATCACATTTTATAGTCGTTTTACAAAAAAGATGTTCTTACCAGTAGCATTTAAGCCGGCAAAGCTCTGGAACTCGGCAATGGCTCGCTTCCACGACCCCTCATCCATGATATGTCCACTTGAAGGGTTCCGTACAGACGGACTTAAGTATCCATACTGCGCCAAATACATCTGAAAGTAAGGGTCACCATCAGCCTGCCGTATCCATAGGGGATTGGGCTCTTGTCAATGATGAAAGTATTGCACCAACCACAACCAATGATAAAGAAGTTATAATCTATTATTTCTACTTCCCCACGATGATTTGCTTGTTTGTAACTACCTTAATAATTGCGTTTAATAGTGCAATAGGTAATTAAAATAATTATTTATAGGTTTTGTGCAAATACTTTCAACATATTTATGTGGTTAGTTAACTATGTACTACATAACAACAACATTATGCATATTGAAAAGGATTTCACAAATGTTTTAATATAATTATGTAAGGTAATATAAAATCAATATTTTATCATAGAATTTCAGAATTTTCTAGTGAAGCTCTAAAAAATTTTTACGTTTTATGATGTTTCATACATTTAGGAATTCTAAATAAACTGCATCTAGTTTGCTAGGGTATCTAAAATCTATGCACACGCTCACTCATATTAATTCATACTCACACCCAGATCGTAATTAAACATTTTGCGGATCACATAAATATTTACCTTCCACAGGAATCAAACCCATAACCCTTAGTTTAGCGTTAAATAGATAATGAATAAATACAACTATGCTCTTCATTTTTCTCGTAATAATGAAGACTACTTTTTATAATAGTTTATTCAAAGACGCTAATTGTTTGTTGAGAAAAAACAAAGTTGAGATTAGTTATTGCTGTAGGTACCTCCCATTTATCTGATCTAAGCCAGTTAACATTACATATTATCTCGCGTCCTACAAGGTTGCGGCCCATTGTTTATTGTCAACGTATACATGATAAGGATACCTCGTAAGACACTGTCATCGGCAACAACTTCTTATCGAAACATAATTCAGGTGTGGTATTTGCCAATTACTAATACAACTGATTATCTTTGAGTTTACTAAGTATGTGGTTTATGTTGTCGCTGTGCTTCGTTGTTACACTGGCGTAATTCCTTATATCGTATATTTAATTACAACTAAAAAAAATTGATGTGATTTATTGTTTGTATTTTCCACTAAGCTACCGTTTTATAAGTTGTTATGGAATGGAAGTTCATTGTAGCCGCCAACACATAACCGACCTTGGTTGGTGGCAACGTCGGGTTGCGTGCTCAGCATTAATATGCGCGAGCGCAAATCTCCGGCTGGCACCGACACTATTACACTAGTCTTTGTTCCCAACGCCCGCGATCGGGGAATTCTACAATACATCCACCATTGTCACAATATCCCCAAAAGCATTATGTTATTATGTTTACTATTGTCTCCTCAATGCAAACTGAATAATAAAACGTTATTTCACAAACATTTTATTTACTCGAACAAAGAAATGTAAATTTTACCATAAAATAAATAAGTTATCGCCTTCCCTTGCATTGTTTTTCTACGAAAAACATGTGTATCGTTAAGCTTTTACCAACATATAAGTACATTTTCCTCAAACAACATTACGAGTACTTACTTAAATTTGTGTTTATGTTATCTTAAAATCACAGTTAGTGTTTCTTTTAGTACGAAATGCATTTTGCAGTTTGAATACAAATTACTGTGACTAATCAGAAGGCAGCTGTAAAAAGTTAAAGTTCGTCCAAATTAAGCTGAGAATCGGACGATGACTTTACTAACCTATTGTTCTCCAAAATACATTGTAGATGCTATAACTATGTATGAGTTTTGATTCAATTTGTAAACCAGACGCAAAAGCAGTCGCTATGTGCAAATAGCAATTGTTTTTTTCGTTCATCAGTGGGATAAGGATCTTTGTTCTGCAATTACGAATACTCTACCAATATTTAACTTTAGTAAAAAAAAGTTAACAGTATGTAGTTTGTTGGTTGTAGTGTAGGAGTGTGACATTATGTTTCCTCGTTGTTAGCTGTTGGCACTTGTTTCTTCGATCACAACTCATGTCGTTAAGTACAATGACAGTGAAATGTACCGACTAACTGACAAACGCTAGAGATTTTGTTGTTCGTTGACATATTGTAAAGATTTGCAAGGTGGAAGAAAGTGAATTGTTGAACTATAGTGGGCGATAAGTGATAATTTTGTATGAGCGAATCGGGGTCAGTGTGTCCCGTGAGTAACGGGCGGCTGTCGCGCGTCGCTCGCGGCCAATGATGCTGATGTTCCAAAGACCCACTTACTTCATGCAAATTTTACCGCCTCAGGGGACAACGGCTTGCTTTATCACGCACCATTGCTAACTAACAAAGCTAATCGGTAATATACACTTTCCTTGGAACAATTTATAACTTGACAAAGATTGACAAACAAAATTGAGAGTGGTTTAGAGAGTTCGCGACGTTCAAAAGCAAGCAGGTTAATTGTTTATGTAGATGAATTATTTATCTAAGTTACAACGTTGAACAAAGAGACAGTACAGTAAAATAAATGAATATTATAAATGGTCAAAACACGTGGTATGAGTGAGTCACGGTACTTGTTGACACATCGACCGCTAGTGCGAGTGCCGTCTGCAGCCTTGCAAGGTATCGATGGGTGTGAACGACCTTCCCTTTTACCTAATCGTTTCGAAAATAATTTAAATAAATATTTAGTTTTGAAATAGATAAATAAATATATTAAGATAAAGTGTGGGAATGACCAAGGTAACTGTACCATAACTTGTACTTAAGAAACAGTAGCAAGGTGATAGTTTTAAATCACAACGTAATATTAGTTTATATTTATTAATCATGAGACGAATATTGCATTACTTATATAATAAAACGAAGTATGAGCCTATGAGATCCCACTGCAAAACAAAGGCTTGCTTCTCTGTCACTGATTATATGAGATATTTAGGTCAGTTAGGAAGTAAATGATTAAGTAATCACCACGCGCTGTTCAGTGCATGTCGGGGATATCAAACTCGAGCTATGTTTAAAAAAAAAACAAAGATACGTATTTCTACCCTTGAGCATATTTTTCCTAATAAACAAAACACTACTGTACCTGTCTAGCCTCTTTGTTTGTATTGTGCGTAAGCGCTGAATCAATCGATGTCTTGCACTTATCACGTCGAAGTAACCGTTAGGGCACATGTCAATGACTTGCCCATTGTTTTTTTTCAGGGCCAAATAACTTGAATCATCCATTTAGTACTTAATTTACTAGAATCGTGTTTTGTGGAAATATTGCGTATACATAAAAGCTTTACACTTAACTGTATTATATATAATATTTTTTAATTTTCCAGGTTTATTTCCTGGATGCGTGTTTGTTATTTTCCAAAAATGGATGATCACTATAAGTTTCTGATCACTATAACGTATTGGTCAAGTTTGGTGACTCCTATGTCTTTTCACTGTACCAATATCAACAAGGATAGAGAGGTCCTTCAGAAATATTGTACTATTTTTATAAAACTTTTTTGGTTTAATTTAAGCAAAGTTTTAGATATGACTCGAGACAAAACTTAAAAGTTCTCTTTTTATATAAAGATACTCAACGAATCAGTCCTCTGACAATATCATAAATCCTACTGACGTGTTCAGATCAACAATTTGCATAGCACAGTAATTGTTACGTAACTATTATAACGATATAACCTTCACGTAATGGTGCTATTTGTTATTCATCCACGCGTAACTAAAACGCGCAGTAAGTTCACATGTGCTGTGATGGGATTATTATCAGTAGTTATGGTATAATGTGCAATAGAAGCCAATGCGGGCATTAAATACATTTATAGTTGTGAAAATTACAATATTATTTGTATATTTTTTTTATAATTCTGATGTATCCGAAAAATTGTATTGGGAATATAACAAGGCCGATTCTCTCTCCGAAGAATTAATGTAAACGTTATACTAAATGTAAGAAATAAGTATACAATTTTTGTTATGGAAAGTTTTAAAATATTAATGTAAAAGTTACAAAAAATATTATCGTAGGCTTTAAAAAGTATACAATGTGAATCAACAAACTACAAAATACATGTATTATTCACTTAACTTTATCACAGAAGGTTGTTAGCTAAGGGAAAGGCACGTAATGTCGACAGTGTCCCAGTACTCGTCAGATTATAGAAAAATATTCATATTTTGATTCAACCAATACATTTATATAAAATTTGAATTACAGCATCTTTATGGTAATCTTTGCTATCATTACAATAGCAGTATGTGTTAAAAACTGCAATTGTTTTGGAGAAATGAGCGATGGAAATTTAAAATTCGAGATTTCGTGAATTTTGTGAGATTTAACCACTGAATCTGTAGTCTAGGTCATTACGTTCGATGTTACATTTTGCAAGATTGGGCGGCTCTTTGTATGTGTGATTATTTTTTTATAATAGTAAAATTAATTATCTTTCTATATTATCTATTAAATCGTGCTATTTATTCATATTTATATTTTATTTCGAGTGTGTCAGCTATTAGTACATTCTAAAACCCAAATGTACCAGTATCCGTCAGATTTGTCCTAGTCATCGTCAAAGTGTCCTAGAGCTCGTCAATTTCCGGTGCTAATTTGAACTCTATGACAATAGATTTAAAGTAGTAATTTTCAATCATATTTCTTGTGATGCAGAAACACAACAAAGTTGGCAATGCCTGATAAATGAAAATAAATATTCTGACAGAAAACTAAAGGAGAAAGAAAAACTGCAGGTGCAGGATATCTCAACTGATTTTGTAAAAAATATAAATTTGGTAGGTACTTACATATAATTTCACATTTAGTTATTAAAACATCTGTGTATAAGTCAAACGCGTAGAACCAGTTAAGTCGTAAAGTCGTTTTTGGCCCTTTCATCTCAAATATCATCATCAACATCAACAGCCTGTATTAGTCGACTGCTGGACATAAACCTCTTCCAATTCGCGCCAATGTGCCCTGTCGGCAGCACGTCGCATCCACCCTCTCCCGGCTACCCAGCTCAGATCATCGCTCCACCTAGCCACAGGACGTCCTACTACGACGTTTGCCGAACCGCGGTTTCTACTCGAGAACTCGTCTGCTCCAACGGCCATCGGTTGTCCTACAGATGTGGCCAGCCCACTGCCACTTCAGAGAGCTAATTCTTTGAGCTATGTCGGTGACTTTGGTTCTCTGTCTGATCACTTCATTGCGAATGCGATCTTTGATGGTATTTCAGAGACTTACTCTGTCTCTATGATCTACGAGTAATATATTTGAGATGAATGAGCAAAAAACGACTAAGTATATGGTGTTGAATGTTCTACGCAAGGTACCTATATAATTCTTACATTACACAGATTTTCATAATAACTATAGATAGGTAGGTGTGTGATAATTTTATGTCATCAACATTATCAGCAACCTACTCTCGTCCACTGCTGAACATAGGTTGGCCCAGGCTTGACCATTGAGCTCAGCTAATGTCATCCATCCGCTACCAGCAACTTTGCGGATGACATCACCCCACCTCGCTGATGGGTGTCCTACCCTACACAACGCTTGCCTAGACGCGATCTCCACTCAAGAACTCGTTTACCCCAACGGTTGTCGGTTCTTCTGCAGATGTGGCTAGCCCACTGGCACTTCAGCGAGCTAATTCTTGGAGCTATGTCACTTTGTTTATCTGTGGGATTACTTCATTCCGAATACGATCTTTCAAATAAAGTCCAAGCATAGCTCTCTCCATAGCTTGCTGAGCGACTTTAAATTGCAGAACTAACCTCACTGTGAGTGTCCAGTTTTGGCTCCGTGTGTAACTTTATGTACCAAAATGTAGTTTTAACAAAATTAGTTGAGATTTGTCTGCAGTTCTGAATTTTAATTTTCATTCAACAGGCATTACCTTTAGTTGAGTTACTGCATCATAAGAAATATGATTGAAAATGACTACTTTAAATCCATTGGCGTAGAGTTCAAATTAGCACCGAAAATTGACGAACTCTAGGACATTTTGACGATAGCTAGGACAAATCTGACGGATACTGGTACAAATGGGTGTTTTTAGATAATTTCTAAATTATCTATACTTAATTCTTTTTAATCAGTGTTAAAAATATATTTACCGATAAGAGTGATAAATCATTTATCTTGTCACAAAATTTGATCGTTGTAACTTAATATACTACAACGTGGTATAGCTGCAAAGTTGGCCAAGTGCAAAACCTGACGATAAATGGGTCTTTTCCCTTATCGGGCATCTACGGTGCATAATAGGAGTTGTAGTAAAAAGATTAGTATAGACTATAGAGTCACGCAACCGGCTTCCAGGAAGTGCATCTGCTCTCGTCTCAATCAGATAGCACTCCTACTACGAATAATATCACGTGCAAATATGCCAAACATCGATCCGGACTAATAACAACACTTGGGAACATATTTTAAGGATTAGTAGTGTCTTAAAAGTCTAAAATTGTTTAAAGTTATTACAGCAACAGAAAACTAGTAGGTGATTTATCTACTAAAAAGTAAGTTCTTTAAATTAAAAGCCAAATATCTGTAGAATTGATTAATAATGACTTTTAGTCTATTAGTTTTGTTATGAAATGTTATGTAACCACATCTAAGTTCTAAAAAGAATAAATTTCCTATGACTATTCATTATAATTAATAGTAGGTAAACAAGGCTTTATTGATTCGTAATAAATTAATTAGCAATAGAAAATAATCGTAACGATTGATACAATAACATGTAATGTGTATCACGCAGTTGCATAGAATATTATACATTATTGACACGTTTTTAAATACGTAGATGAATATCTAAAGGGTGACTCTACTCCTACGGACCATTTCATCACTGCGACATCAACGCCTCGTGGATTTTATTAATTTAACAAACGAACACACCTGTATCGTTAACTTAATTAGATCATATGTTGGTAATAGTTATTTATGACCCTATTTGTGTTATTTGCAGCAGAATCGTGCTCCCAACTGCGCATGAAATTTAATTAGTTCATTAATATTCATGGAACGTGTAAGGAATAGTTTTTTTTTATAAAATGTAATAATGCTCGTAGTAGAGTGAACTTACAGACAGACATTAGTTGTTACCGCAATTATCGTAATTTCCATCATTTCTTTTGTATAAAGATAAAGCTAGCTATTCCTGATTAGCAACATTTGTACCTAATTTCGTCTAAATCGTTCCAGTAGTTTATGTGTGACGCGTGTAAACACTCGGACAAAAATTCTAAAAACTGTTTTTTTATTAAGTAGGTATATGGATTAAATTTGATTACGTAATGTAAACACAGGGTAAACTAATTGATATCAATATAAACATTTGTGTATCATTATCCAACTGTGTCATGTTATGTATTTGTTAATCGGCGGTCGAGCTTTATCCCCGACCGACGCCATGCTAATAACTTCGTAGAACGTGATTCGTTTCAGGAATGCGATGCACCATAATGTAAACAATCATTAATGCATTTTTGATATAAAAATACAACTTTATACGACTTAAATGAATATCTAATTGATTCTGGCGTCTATTATATAATAACAAGTTGTTTGTTTGTGGGCCCTTGCCATCTTTTTATGATAATTTCAACATTAAAACATTGTCGTGTGGATTATACTTTTAATAATATTAAAACTGAACGTGCTCTACGATAATTAAATATGTATAACTAAACAAAGATCGACCTTTATTTTTTCCATTGGAATTCTCGATTTAAATATAATATTATATGATTAGTTTATAAAGATTTATATCAAGTGTTAAGCCGCTAACTACAATCGTAGATTACTCATCTGTTGAAGGAGATAATTGCCTCCAATTAGTTTCAATGGCGACGTGATTGTCAAAAGATTAAAATAGAATGTATCGCGTGTGAAACCCCACTTTTCCGCGGGTAGAATGTAGAAAATGTTTTTTGCGGTGTCTGCTGCGAGCCCTTTGTCCGGTCCTCACGTTTGTCACGTGGATCGCAGCACATTGTTTCAACTTTCAGATATAATCGACTTTGACCTGCTGATTGCTTGCCAATCATCTATGGATCTCATACACGTGCTGCAGAGGATCTTAACAAGCTTCGGTCAATGTTTATTAAGATTAACTTTATTGATTACAGTTGTGAGTATTGTTATCAATCTGCATTCTATGTTAACTTAGATTGAGATAAAGTAAGACTGTAAGATTGTTTGTAGAAAAATAGATTGTATCTTAAAAACAGCTACATTAATAGTCTAGTAGTTTAGTACACAAGAAAGCAAACATAAGAAAGCTGATACGTTGGAGTATGAAGCTATAGAACATTATATAGCTTCATCCTCCAACGTATCAGTTTAATATTTTTCGCTTTTACCTAAGTATATTTATTTAGATGACTAATACATACTAATTGAACTGATCGGTATGTACCTATAAAATACTGCAATGAAAGTCATATCTGTACTATTTAGAGGTCCATGAACCTAAATTAACGGTGTTCATATTTAGCATTCATTTTTTTCTGCCAATCACTCAATACTTGCTCTTCATCGATCCAAATGAATCAGATAATTAAAAATATAAGTATATAAAGTGAGTTTAGATATAAAATAATACGGCTGAACGGGGACTGGGTCTATTTTGCTGTAAAACAACCCTTGCAGAAAACTGCGGATTGTAATCAACAATTGCATGGATGGAAAGCTATTCAAAATAAATGATCTGATCCGAAGGGCCACTCTAATAATGTGTTTAACTTAGAGCCAAACTGTACTGCTATTATGTATTCTATGGCTATAGGTTTATATTTCAATTTTAATTTCCAAACATGTTTGCGTACAATTTAGCAAACATACACAGAAATGATGACCAATTTAACGGTAGCAACGAGATGTGATTACTGCGGTGAACAATAAGCAATGGCGATCATCAGACCAGAGGATGGTGGCCGTGGCGCGCGTGTTGAAGGTCGCCGCGCGCTTCCTGCGTTCGTGACGCGCATGCACCAGTGGTGACCATTACAACCACACCACACCGTACCTTATTATTATGAATAGTGTCGCTATCGCTAATCAGCGTTGTCATATTTCAAGTATCGCTAAATCAACGTTAGGTACTGAAGTAAACTGTCATATTTTATTGTTTTCAATATGTAGTGCATCTAATAGTACTGGGTGGCGATGATGGTGTGACGTTACATGAAAGTTTGATACTTACATAAAATGGAAGTGCTAATAAATGGAAATAGGCGTTTTGAGTTTATATGATAGCGCTATGTTTCATCAAAATAGTAATAAATCTCAATTATTTTTTATTACATATAAAAGCCTGTTTTAGCACACAGCAAAACGTATCATAGCCTGTTCTTTTTAATACAAATTCCATAACAGTCGAAAAATAACATTTTGTTTTAACGGATCGTGACTAGGGTTAAAGACATTGACCGTTGGCATTACGTTTTGGAATATTTAGTATTTCATCACGTATCACGTACATCTCAGAGCTCAGTAAGCGGTAGTGACAGTGGCTCAGAACTGATGTCATCGGACCACAAACATATTTCACCAACAGATTTATAAGAATGAGATAACTTCTTTACAGTTTGATGTAGGTACAAGAATCCCACCTTTCGTGTTACTCGTAGAGATACTATGCTGTAGTTGTTCAACATAACATAACTAATAAAGTTTATAACTAAACAACAGCCAATAGCGGATTTACAATTTATTTATCATAAAAATATGGACGAATGAGTACTTCATCAACATTGATATTTTCGCATTAAAAAACAAGTTGAATACCCTTACGGTGAGTACTGAGGTTCATTGTTTTCTAAACAGACAGGAAATTTTACGAGAGATGTCCACACGATGAGTGGGACATGTTCAGAATTTTTATATCGTATTTATCGAGTCGAGTACGATTGATGGAAACAAAGCCTCTCAGCTCGTTCAGGGTATTGTTTGATTCGAATATTTGTGAGGAGAATGACCCCCCAAATAAGGGTACGATAAATCGGATAGCGATTGTTTAAAATGCAGGAAATACTTCGCTCGTGAACTCTTGACAATATGGATGTCACGTGAGTCGAGTACAATGACATTAGGGTTGATTTTTTACAGATTAACGGTAAATTAGTAGATGATTTATCCCCTAGATAAATGAAAAAATACGAAAATTAATTTTCAAAGTTAATAACCTTAGTTTATAGGCAAAGTGTAACATTAGTTGGAAAATAGGAAAATAACACTTTTGACAAAATAAAGCTCGTTTCTTACTAGCACAAGTTACTAGAGTCAAGAAATAAACTGACATCACTTCAAAGTTTTATCTAATTGAATGTACATTTGCTTAATATTTGCTCAAAAAATTATGTACAATTAGACCTTTATGAATGATTGTTTATTATGTTATTCACCGGGCTGTGGATCCGCCGTAATGTAGATAAACGTTTGATATCGTGATGCGACCGACGTGTCACGCACAACGTACCCGACCGTATCCTAGTAACTATTTCAGCATTTCAATACTTGAAGTCACCACCCACTAACATACATTTGCATTTTGTTCAGACTGTATTTCCCTATAAATTTTACGTTAAAGGATTTTCGATGGGTATTTACCACTTTAAATATGTATACGTAAGGCAATCGATAACTGGTTATTTTAATATATTCTAACTAGGTTTTTTGCTTATGATAATCTTAACTACATAATAAGTATTGAATTTTTCCTTCTCTCGTATACTGACAGCAAATATATTTGAATGATTTTACCTGTTTTGATGTACAACAAAATATGTAGTAGAAAGAATGAAAACGAAATCCTTACTTCCTTACTAATATTATAAATGCGAAAGTAACTCCGTCTGTCTGTTACCTTTTCACGGTTAAACTACTGAACCGATTGACTTGAATTTTGATACAAGGGTAGCTTATGGTCCGAGAAAAAACATAGGCTATGTTTTATCCTGAAATTCCCACGGGAGCGGGAACTACGCGGGTGAAACCGCGGGGCACAGTTAGTATACTATAAATCAAGTAAGCATCAAAAGTAATTAAAAAACATTTATATAATTAACTTTAATGATTTTCCAACAACCAAATACATAGTATCCCATGTACCTAATAAATATAATGGTGTGTTACCGTAGAATTTAGTTTGCTTTAGGAAAGTCACAAAAAGGTTTGAATACATTAATGTGTTACACATTTTTAATCATAAAACAACTACATAGGTTCTAAGTATTTATCATCAGAAGAGGTCTAAAGGTATTTACAATTGCAAACACCAGGTAAATGTAGTTAGTGTGGTTTTGTATAACCCTATATCAGACATATTATTATGGTATTATCTTACTCAAGATTATTATTTCCTAATCACAGACCGGTCTTCGCCGCTTGGTATTCCCGTTCGTGTCAACAAGTTTTTACAAGGGCTTTTTTTTATTTAATTTATATAACGTGTTTTGTGGTCGATTTGATTTAATAACCACAAAAGTAATTTACATTTTAAAATGTATATATCACGTGTGTAAACAGAATCGAAAGCAAAAGCAGAAGAAAATATCTTATCTTTTTCATGTATTAAATTTATGTTGTCATATTATTTGCTTTTGTTTTTATTATCATGCTAAAACGAACTCTTTGCTTGTCTAATTAAACATTCAATTAATTATATTCCAATGAGGTTTATTGTATGAGTCGCCTTGTCGTTGGTCGGTGCTCTATGACCTAGAACTTGGCGGCGAGCGACCTAAACAACAGGTTTTATGATTCACCGTCAGATTCTGAGAAACTCTGCGATTTTATTGCCTCCGCTTCCTCTCGAAGCCTCTCGGAGACAATTCATACGAACGGAATATCAACTGTGACTCATCGTCAATTTCATACGCAAATAATCAAAGTAAATCTGGCAACTAAAATGTGTTACCAACTTACGGTGACCATGTTATGTTCAATATTTAGTCCGGATTAAATAAGAAATTATCTTTTAGAATCAGCAACTGTAACGAATCTGTTTAATCATGAATATGCAGGATTATAATTTTGTAAATTACATTTACACTATCACCATCATAAGCTCCTAGTTCCTACTAATGAGACTCCCTAGTCCCAGGTCTGAGTGGTGATAAAGGTGCAAGCAACCCCTGAGATATTATTATGAATGTATAGGTACATCAAAGAACATTTACGGATATTAATATTACTCTACCTATGACAAACGTGTAATGATATTTTAATGTTTACATAAGGATCCTCAATGAGTTATTTTACTCCATCTGATTCATGAATGAATCTACTCATTAATTTTTACAAATACTACTTAACTGACGTAATTCCCATTGAAAAAATATTAATGACCAATACTAGCTACTTTACTTAACACGTATGTTCATTAAACGTATGTGAGTCACACGTAAGTGTTACACAAACAATGTGAGGTGCAAACAAAATGTTCTAGTGTTGTTGCGAAAAGAGGGCCTCTTATCTCGGTCGGTTATAATGTGTGTTCATGAATGAAGCGATACGGGTGTGACACCTACGAGTACGTTACTACCTCACTACTACGGATACGAACCAATTGAAGAAATCAATTTGACTCCGTCCAGTTGTGTCGTACAATTCTATGAAATACTGAGTCAGCTCTATAGCCCAGACCCACTCATATCCGATTGAATTATATAATATCTTCTAAATATAACAACTTTGTTTGAGTCATGTGTTGTTTCAATTAAAAGGTATATTCTTTCAAATATTAGTTTAGTTTATAACTTGTGTAGTTTATCCTACATTTTTATCTAGATAGCAACTACGTAGCAAGTATTTAATTTTATCAGTCAGAAAGAGGCTTATGCCTTGATGTAGGATAGGTTGATGTTACTACTTCATTGGCATCTACTGTGAGACCCACATTCGCAATAGCAAGAACGTCCATACTTGTTATCGTATTTAAAATATCCTCAATCTAAACATTGTCTCATTAGTTTACATGAAATCCTTTTCAATATCGTGCATAATTCTGTGATAGAAAGAGAAATAGCTGTACTTACCATGGCTTTATCAGTTCCTCCGAAGGTCGGCGCTGCACTGCTAGTTGTCAACAGCACAAGAGCCGCCGTCGCCATCCATACTATCCTCAAACTACTCCTAAAGTTGACTAAAGACATCTTGAACTAATCTCCCCAAATATTTATATCAAAAATATCTCAAGGCACTCGTTACATTTAAGTATTAATTGTACTAATTTACTAATTAAGTATAATACGAGGTTATGTTGATATGATCATTGATTTCGTTGATATGTGCTGATACGACCGACGATGAATCTGAAACAAAACAAAATATTTGATAAAATGTAATATATTAGTTTAAACTGGCAATTAAATTGCGATTTCCCGTTGGAAAATCTTCCAGAAAATTCTTATAAAATAATTTCTAATAAGTAATACTAAATGTACAGACACACATTGGCCTGGTACGACTTTATTAGACTAGTCTCACGGATCTGATTTTTCTTTGAGTTTCCAAAATTTTCTTGCAAACTTGTCCAGTCAATAACTATCACCACAAAATATCATCCACATATAATACAGCCGCTTTGTAAGGCGGGGACATAATTGATTTCCATGTAAATAATATGATTTATCATTCAATTTAATTCAAATTAGAATCTTTTATAAATGAAGGTTTTAATGTTGTGTATCAAAAACTTGTTTTTATTAATAAATATAAAATAGAAATAAATCTGACGTCAAATATATGCAAAAACTTAAACATAAAGGTGATACAAAAAAGTGTGACTTGGTACCTAATATTCGGAAGAATTAAAATAAAAACAGAAGTTCTAATGATGATTTTTATTTATTACACAAGAGCAAACGCTGCGATGTATTTTATTTATACTTTTTTGTATATCAAACAAGAGAGATGTAGATCCTACTGTGTCGTTAGCTTTTGATTAACCTTACAGGCACTTAATATTTTTTTTATTTTGCCGGGGTAATAATTTACCGATGTGTTTGACTAGAATATGATTATACTTTACGAAATAAGATTTTCGTTCCGTTCAGCCATTTATAATGATTAACAAAAAACATATAAGTACTTATGCTTTTAAACTTTGTACTTTGAAATTTTGCATCAACATTTGCTTTTAAAGTTTCCTAAAAAACGCAACTGAGACAAAAAACCGTATGAAGTTCGCTCGCTCAGGGAAATACATTTATAAACGCATCTAGTAATATTAGTATTATTATAAACTCATACAAAAACTTGTATATTCAAGTTTATGCATATTTTATATCATATTTATAACTATCTATATATTAAAGTGTATATGTTAAAGGTGAGATTGTACGCGTCACTGTATTCGCGATATCATTTGTTTTGATGAGTCATATTTAATCGTCTGCTTTAAAGATTACTAGTATTTGGTTTACAGCTCAGTCCTAAGTAATAATATTAATGCGATAATGAGTTTGTTTGTACGTTACAAACGTTGATGTTCTCAAACTCGAATAAAATTAGGGAAATAGCAATCATGCATGGTTACAGTGAGTCACAGACAAACATCGCTCTAATTAGGATTTGACTCTTCGTAGGACTCTCTACTCTACCTCTGGTATGGTATTAGACCCCGTTGGTCGGTATTTAGTAAATAAAACAGTTACCTATTTAATTCAAAACCCTACCAAAATCAATAAATTAGTCCAATTGAAAATCATTTCGTAAATATTTAGGTTCCAAACAGTTCTACGTACGAAAACATCCAACATTTATTTATTTCAATAAGCATAAGGAAGTAGAGCGCATTAATATCTATTAACTAAATTACTTGTGACCTAAATATCATACATTTACAGTACGGACAAGTATAAGTGATCGACCACTCGTCAGCGATATTATCATTGGTGATAAATTGTTTCAAACACCTAACAAATGTAGGTGCATGACGATAAAGCACGTGCTTTCAATACATGTCCGCATTCGTTCGATTATATTTTCTTTTAAATAAATATTTGGTTTTGTAATTGTCTTTCGTATTTATTGTCCTACGAATGTGAAAGTGCAGTTAGTTTATTTGAATATACAATGTTACTCAAAGAAAAAAAAGGAGATTTGAAATTTTGAGACCTAAACAAATGGTTCTTGAATTACACATCACTTTTTATTAGAAGAAATAAGGGAACGAATTAAGTTAACGCATGTAAATCCGCAGGATAAACCTAGTTTTAAATAAAAGTATGAGGGAAAATAATGATATTCCTATATTACCGCAATTATAATAAAAGTAGTATTTTAATACTCGTATAGACTACAGAGCAGTTTTCCGCAATCAGACTCATCCAATTTGTAAATGAATGTTTTGAATGATTTAAAGTTAAATAAGAATAAACACCAAATTACGTGTTTAGTAAAATAATCAACTATAAAATCCTATACACTTGACATTAACAGTTCGTTAAATCATCAAATTACAATTACGTAAAGGTACTTTTTACTTTTTTAACCTGTGACTGATGTAAATCCTGCATTGTGCGTGGTTCGACACGCTCTTGGCTGGTTTTTATAATAATTTGTTATTGTGATGGGAACGCTAAATGTTTATTGTGGAGTCGACAAAGCTGAAACCCAAATCAAACAAAACGCAGAGCAATGTTCCGCTCATCGAGGCGTGTCGTGTCGGGGCTCACTCGGTCTAAGAGTACAAGTTTCACTTACAACCTTACATAAACTTTAACTTAATTTAATTGTAGTGTTTTGTTACATTTATTTAAAATTGATTTAATTTAAGAATTAGTAGAGTCCGTTAAAAAGAAAACCGTCGTGGCAAAACTCATCATCACCATCATTTGACTTTTACATTTACCAATATTACCTATAGGTTTTAAATTAAGTACTAGTAAAGTAAGTTAATGTACCAATAAAATAATAGGTAAAATAACAGACAAAATTAACTTTGCGATTCATTTTCGTAAACTCCCATTGTTAATGATCCGTAGTGCCCTTGACACTTGTAAGAGTTGACCTAACAATCATCAAATCAAATTGAATTTAGCAACTTTTGCAATATCATTGCGGGTATATCAAATGCATTAACTCGATTATTCATCTAGTTAATCAAAAAACTTAAATTTGATTAATTAGTAATTATTATTCATGATGTTGAATAACTTTAGATTTGTTTAAAACTATTTGAAAGTACATAATGTTATGAAACTATACTTTAAGTAAAGCAAAGGTTTAAAAAATAGCTTGTCACAATATGATAGATGGTTCGATAAGGTGCCCTTAAACTTGTGTGACATCATACATTTATTGTAGATGGTGGAGTATTGTGTGTGATGTGAGGACCAGAGCCCGCGGCGCATGCCAATGAGGCCGGTGCTCTCGCGAGAGTTACGTGTGCTGACTGCCGTTTCGCAGTTCGCAGCCATATGACCCTGGCAGCCCTTCCTACTTCCGGATATCCGCGGGCAATACTAATAACTAACAATTATCAACTTATCATCATCATCATCGCGACACCCTCACATTATCTTAACATCTATTACTTCTGTATATAAAATATATTAACTTTGGTATTTCAATAACAGTATTGCCATGACTTTTGTATTGTTATAAGGTCGGCAAACTATATTAATTATTAGTTAATAAGGAAGCTCTCGTCTTTATTTGCCCTTTTACCTTCTTATCTATAAAACCTTACGATATAGGTACATTATTTTTATGATGTAACCTTGTTGTACCTACATACAAATATTTAGGAGCAAATCGTAGTTGATATTGACTCTACCTGTTATCCCAAACGATATGGATTCGATTCTCGCTAATTTGTGTCCATGAACAATTGAACATGTTTGTCTGTCTGGGCCAGGTGCTTTCTAATTATGTAGGTATCAAGTATCTTCAAGCTTTGCATTTTGAATATAGTGTGATATGTCCCGATCTACATGTATAACTATGTATAGGAAGGAAGAAACATAGCAATAATGATAAATACTGCGTGTTTAATATCATTGTAGCTCCGACCTCAGCTGTCTTTGTCAAATGTGTTTAACTACGAATACATATTAGAGTCAATTTGCGTGACTCATGTTCGGGTTAAATCATACTTGGGTTATCTATTTACTTATTTACAGTAATAACACGACTATTAAAAATTTATGAACAGAAACCATAGAAATAATGAATAGTGTTACTAAAATAAAGTTTAAAATAGATTCTAGTTTTGAACATTGCATTATAAAGATGCAGAGTTATTTTGTTTGTTAGAAGTCGCTTCTTTTAGGAACTCCTAATTCGATTTGAATAAATCTTTTTGTATCAGATAACCAGTTTATTGAAGACAGCCATAGCTATAAGTACTTATATTCGACAGACGAATACTAGTTCGAGTAACATTATCAAGGCTAATCCCTTTATTACCTTTTAATTGTGCCAAATAATACAAAACAAACGTTGTTGATACGAAAAATGTACAAGGAATGAGTTCACTTAGATCAGTTGTTATCAGTGATAATGTTTGCCGCGTTATCCGACGTCTTTATCTGATATCATATCTGAGGGTACTTAGCGTTCAAATTCTTTCTTTCAGTATAATAAGTACGAATGATAATAGCATCGGGATCGAATTCAGGTATAGTACGGTGGAATTAGTGTACCGTGGCGAATTACGACAATGTCAGAATAGTTATGGCCGTGACACGGAACTGGCAATAATTGAACCTCAGATTTCGATTTATTGCACAGATTTCAACTTTATACTAACTAATTTTCACTGGATATTATTATTGCAATACGAACAAACAAGCTTGAAATGAGTAATTATGAGTTAAAAGTACCTGTATTTTTATATAAATTTAATTACAATTGAAAACGTGAACAAAAAGTTTCGTTTTTAGTATGTTTATTTAAGGTTTATATTCTTTAGGATGTTAGAATGAAACTGACGTCATAACTCATCTCTGAGGATGTGAGATTGGAAAGGATAGTTTTATTTTAATTAATAGATGTTATTATGTTTGGTTTTTGTTGACATCGAAAAATAATTATGATTTTGTTTAATTAATTACTATTGTAGTTCGTTGTTAGTAGAAATAAAATGTTATTTCGATGTATTTAGGGTATTGCACATTATAATTAAAACATAAAATAAGGGTTTCGTTTAATGAACTTACCTTTATTAATTGTTCCAAAGGACAGTTTACGCAATCCTCACTACTTGAAACGCTGAAGTTTTCGTCTCACTAGTGCGAACACGAAAAACTCTATTACTATCGAGTTTAAAAAGTAAAAAACGACAAAAATAGAGTACAATGTGTATAAAAATAATCACAGAGTCACATTTAAGTCACCGTTTGTCCCACGATCACTTTTTTCTTTGCAATTACTCGAAATTTCAAAGAAAATGTGTTGTTTCGGGTGGCGGAAGGTGTAGCGATCGTGGCGCCCCCGTGTAGCGCGACCTATCGCAATGCGCGGGTTTGATCGAGTGTGCAACGCGCGCTCGGCACGCTCTTTAAACAGGCGCCCCCCCTCTGCGGCCGCCCGCCGTACGCCGCCCCGCCGCAGAACCTCCGCCCTACACGCGTACACTCATCACAGGAAAATATTGCTTTTCACTAATTCATATATTATTCAAAAGGTTTTTATTGGCTTTTACTCGTATTAGTACAATAAAGATACATAAATACTTGATATTTAGAATAAACTTCACTGTTCAGAATAAAGGTAAGTAAGTAAATATAAATAAACTATTACCCGTCGTTACATAAAATAAAAAGTTCGAACGATTAGTAAAGTAAGTACTTATAAGAAAAAAATTCATTGTAGTATCATTATGTACATCTCATACCTAATACAAAAGACTTAAACGACGCTCACACCATAAAACAATTATAATTCCAAAAAATCATCAAAGCTTATATAAGCACCTTAGAAATTCCTATGAAATTTTTTTTAATCACACTTTTTGTTCGTCTCAGTTTTTTATTCCATAAATGTAGTTTGTAAAAGAAGTTAATCGCAATTAAGTCCGTAGTCCGCAATAGTGGCGTAGTTACGGAAAATATACATAATTTTAAATTCATAGAACTTTACAATATGGAAACTTAGAGGCACCTGTAATTGGCGAATAAATAAGTGATCATAATGTTTTTCTTAAAATTGGTTATTATGTTACAATCATTTAATGATATCTCATCGAACACATTGTTGTTGGTTAACTGTGTACGTACATACATGTGTATGTATTTACCTCACACACATGTATATACTGTACATACAATATCATTATGTATATCCCACGTGGATATCAAGCCAATTGGCTTCTTCTCGATACAAACAATTATGTCGGCATTTATTGTAATATTGTTTCCTGTTTTGTTATTAAATAAAAATGTATACCTAATGTGTATTTAATTAAATTAATCATCTGAATAAATCATGTTTTGTTTAGTGGTCCTTTTATACCATGTATAGACAGACATAAATTGGATTTTACCCAAACCAGATTTAAATATAGATACGTAATATGACAAATAAAGTGAAATTGAAAATAGGTAATGGACTCATAACTCATATAAGTGCAATGAAAGGATGGAAATGAAATTTTCAATAATATATATTACCTAGATGCCAACACATTTTTGTTACATAAAATTCCCCAAAAACACAGCCTTTGTTTCCTCGTAATCAGCAGTCAATCACCAATGAGTAGGTAGTTGACAAGACCTGTTGTATTTGGTGGTGGCAGACAATGCGGCAATGTTCGTAGAAGCATGGTGACAAAGCCATTGTGTGAGTGCCGATCGTGAGTAAACCCAGGGTGGCTTCCCTGCAGTGGTGGTGAGGTCACCAGCGGGTCGAGGTCAAGTTTGTATTATGCTTATGAGTCGTCTGCCCTTCGAGCCGAGCCATTACACCTACTTGAAAGCATGCCAACTTGCCGTTGCTTGCTAGATTTTTTGTCACGTTGTAAACGTTTTTTAAATGAAGTTGAAGAATACTTAATAGTTGTATTTAAATACGTAATATGTGTGAGATTTTTTTACATATCAAGAAATCACATTAATTTAAGTCTCTCTTATTTATCAGTCACATTCAATTTACTTTGCTAATAAAAACTTTCGCCGTTGTTTAAAGAGCTTCGAAAAATTAAACTAAGTAACAATATTTCTTAAGTGGTGGTCTACACCTGTATGTAAGGTTAAGAGGGGATAAGCAAGAACCGAATTTTCAAGTAATTTATTGAAATTTATGGTAAAGTAGTAAATAAGCTAGTTTTTAGATACATGTCATAACATAGTAGAGATACCAAAGAGCTTTCAATATAAACAATTTACATTTGAAACCTCACCAAATTCCTGAAACATATAACCAGTAGCTTTCAGAATTGATAGTAATCAATTTCTAATAAACCATACCGTGAGTAATCGTAATAATTGTAATACAGTAAATACTGAAATGAGACGTTTTCTGATGTTTCAGCCAGTGGTTCGAGGAAATCGCGGTGTTTCGAGTCGAAAGCTCGCCATCGACCGAACTGCTGTAGGTGAAGGACGGTGATTCAAATCACCCCTAACCACCCCCCATTCTACATTACATTATACCGATTGAATCATACACTGACATCATTTATTTTATTACTAAATGTTGGTAAACAATTTTTAAGGAATTAGATTATGTCGGTAGAAAAAAAAACTAAAATTTTCAAAAAAATATCCAATCGCAAAAGTGTTGGGACTACAGTAAAAACTATAAGTAAGTATGTATGAGTGAGAATATATGTATAATTAAAGTTATATTTTTCTACTTTCATAAATTGTACACATTAAATTGATGTTAAATATTACCAGAATTCAGGTCTCAGAAAATTGTACCAAGCGTTCCAGTCACAACTAAATATTTGTGCTAAAATTTATTATATTGTTGTGATTCTATTCATTAGCGGTAGATACGTAAATGTTAAAAAAAGTCAAATTATATCAAAGTTATTACATTCTATAAATCAAGGTTCTTTAAGAAGTACTTGAACTTATGTGAATATTTTTTGCACGCCTTAGCAAAGATACAGATTGCAGTGTCTATTTAACACAAAACGTTTATCACTTTTAAAAACAAACATTATGTAATTAAATAAAAAAGAGTTAATTGTCTATAACACGCTCTACAAGTACGAGTTTTACATGGATGAGAAATGGCGTGTCCAATGTGTAGACTAGAACATATCCTTCATTACAGCCTCTTTCGCAACTTATCGAGATAATTGTCGCAGTAATTGAATTAAAGTAGTTATAACAGGCTTTCTATTTATATAATACATTGGTTGTTAATGTGAAATAAATTATGGTTCTTTACATTTGTATTTATTTAATATTATTTGCTTGTAAGTAGTTAAGAATAAGGAATGCCAAAATGAGTGCATTTCACATTTGAGCTTAATTTGAACAATTTGTTTAATTATGCACTTATTTTAAAAAAATAAACAAGTATCCGCCTATAAGATCTACGCACGCGTTGAATCATCTCTCAATTATTCCCATTAAAATTCTCATAAAAAGTTTATTTTCTTCTATATGATGTGTCTTTTCTCAGAAAAACGAATCTATAAAAATAAGGCTTCGAGCGAAGACAACTTTCCCAACACCAATTCAGTCATTAAGCACTAAGTATATATTTAGTGACTGAAGAAAACAAAAGATTGAGTATTTATTTTATTAAGTTCACTCGGAATTATTAATAGCTAATACCATAAGACCTGACCTTTCCATTAATAAGTTAAATCAATATCAATTGCTTGCACTTAAGCCAAGTAATGTCGTATAGATAGACTATCACATTTGAACAGCTTAAGTATTTAGCTAATAAAAACAGTCTCCAATTATGTTGAGGATTTAGAAAAAAAATAGTTTAAGTATTTGATCATACTTTTTATATAATAGTAATTTACTTTACTATTCAATACATATTCATCTATTTAATACATATTATTACATACTTTTAAACCAGTCGATTTAGGCCACGCGTCATTCGTCAGTCCTTGCGTGCATAGGAATTATTTACTTCTCAGTATTTGAGGACAAACCTCAAAATTGGGAACACCGGGATCGAAGTATAAAGTGTTTGAAACAAGGAAGTAAACTTTATATGTGACGTATGCATACGTCATTTGTTTCCTAAACGTCATACTAACTTCTTTCCTTGTGATCTTCAGCCACTTTAAGAAATCCCCTACATTTTGTCAACAGGAATATAGGATAGGATATTCCATTATATTGTCGTAGTTAAGTTCCTTTGTCGTGTAAATAAGGAAGTACATATTAATATTTAGTGACGTATTGTTATTCTTCCACACGTATGTCTTAGGCCTACTTGCGGTCAGCTATTAAGATTTGACGAAATCTCAGTATTTTACGTAGAGCAACTACCGTCAGACATCTAAGTACATTCAATAGAGCGTTACAATATATTCGGCTAAAAGAAATGTTATGCTTTTAAGGGTTCTAAGCAGCTATAAAGACTGCTGATAGGTAATGTCAGCTCGGATCGGGACTGACGACAGTTGAATGATATTAATAGTGTTTTTGAGAGATTGCGAGTTTGGTTATATCTTCTTCTACGTACCATATATGTATGTATGAAATCAACATCGACCAATATAAACCTCTAGATATTAAATGCAAATCACAAGACATACTCCTTGGGCCATAAATAATAAGGATTTGATGCCCCAAATTTAAATATTTATGTTGATGAATTTCTATGAAGGAGTGAGTAAACCATGTTTATATAGGTTTTGATAAAAAGTACTTAATAACCTACATACGGCAGCAGCTTCAACAAGATGAGTCAAATTCATTTATTCAGATTAGGCCTCTAAGAAGCACTTCTGAACGCTTACGATACTATGTATTATGTACAGAAACTTGAACATTTTAGAAAAAGATTAAGGAATTAACAATCAAAATCCCAGTAGAGTTGAAAATTATCAATGTAGAGATAAATAATTGCATATTTTTGAGAAGACTTAAACTAAATTCAAGAAAAATAATATGTTTTAATAAAAATATATATTAGTTTTAAAAATTAAAAGGTACTAGAATATACGTCAATGACGACAGTACATCAAGTAGTAGGTACTGTAAATAAGACGCAATGTACTGAATGTGATTTCCATTTTCCTTAAAAGCTCACCTTCTCCGAAAAAGTTAAGGAAAACAATTTCACAAAAACTATGTTTTACTTCAGGAATTAATTGATTTTAGTATTACCAGACAAAGAGGAGCCTTTTTTAAACAGAAAGATACTTACTAGAATATACGCCTAAGTTTTCTTTTATTTCAGCGCGTTTTCTGATAGTTAATTTAACTTCTATTAGATTTAAAAAAAAACAAAAAATATTGAAATGGTGAATTTTAACAGTTAATTAATTCGAAATGTCATTTTCTTCGAAAATACAAAATTTGACAAGTCATTGTTTCGCCAGAATACAATACTTCGAAAAGCCACACTTTGACAAGTCTCTGCTTAGACATAGGTACGTACACTTGTTCGACAATAATAATTAAAAAGTTAACAAATTAATATGACTTCACACAAAACTATGTAATTTACTTACACTATATTTATTTCTTTTTTACTTAACTTTAAACATCAACTGAGTCATGTTTTGAATCAAACGTGAGTCATACAGACTCGTTTTTGACCTAAAAATTATCGACTGTTATTTTTATTATGGGTTCGATCCAGTTGTAATTGATTGAAGGTTCGATCAAATTATCGCCATTCAGTTTAATAATAACTGTATATCCTGAATGTTATGAAACCGGTATTAAAATAACGCTGACCCAGCGGTACCTATAGACACAGTATAATAATGAGTACTAGCGTATTTATTTGATTGGTAAAGTATCGGATTGTTAGATTCGACTCCAGGAAAAGCCACTGTCTTACTGCGATGATATTAGAACAGTGAGAAGGAATAGGCCCCAGGCTGGGCAAAACCGTGTTGGTGATTACAAACTTGAGCCATATTTGGAAAATGGCAAACATGTTTTCATCCCACTAGCTCGGAAAGTATGTTTTTAATCCTCGATATCTGGGGGTAAAAGTCGATTTTAATCTCAAGAGTGGAAAGTATCGGGGTCGCTGTAGGCAGCCCCTGCAGGACCCAAGGCAATTTCGCTAACTGGGAGTAAAAGTCGTTTTTGCGCTCTAGAGGTTAAAGTAAATTTGAATTTAGAACATCGTGTGTACTAAGTGTGATGATGTTTTGGATTCACAAACTGTCATACAACTTTTTTTTTATTTCAAATTCAAACTCGGAACCTCCTTGGTGTACTTACTTATTTTTTTATTTGCTTTGCGCGTGATATTTTTGCTTTTCACTTAATATTGTGATTGTTTTATGTTTTCATTTAGTAATTTCCTCGCTGAGGGGGGATGAAAAATAATGTGTTGCACTCGAGTGCAAACAATTTTTAACCTTGTGCTCCTTTGAGTCCCTCGCTGACGCTCAGGATTCTTATTTTGAATCCCTCGCTGCGCTCGTGATTCAATTTTAGAATCCTTCGCTGGCTCGGTCCTCAACTGGAGCCCCGGTTAAAAAGCAACTTTGCACTCTTGTATAACAAATAACTATTATTCAACTCAGGAACTTTCACTTTACTGAATTCGGGACCTCAATGCACGTCTGGACCACAATAGTTATGGGCTTTTATAAAACTTTTTTTAAATTATAATGTCGTTTACAAGTGTCTTTTCCCAAATCTTAGGAAATGGGAACACTTTTGTAGTATTGATATCTTTGATTTACACCAACACTACACATTGAAATAAAACACTTAAACGGAGTTTTGTTTCATTCTGAATTCATTCAAATATATTCATTTAATCGTCTTCATTTGGTAACTAAACTTTTTTTACTTTTTAAACTTGTTACTAATCTTGATAAATCTCAAGAATTTAAGTTCACTATCAGTCCCAACCGTTGTTTGGTGTCGGAAACAGTTGTCTGAATCTCGAGTGACTCATAGTCGTTACTCGGGTACAATCATCTAAGTGTCTATTCCTGGAGACTCAAATTAGATTATATCCTGCACTCCTTGAGATTAGATAACGTTTTTTGTTTCGTTTAAAAATATTGTTTTTAAACTTTTGTATCTTTATTTTTCTCATACTCACATCAGTACGCGGAAAATTTAGCTTTTCTAAATCATTTAAATACTTATTCATTTTTATACCTTCAAGATAGTACACAAATTTATATAATTCATAATTCTATAATTTGTTTCCATCGTATACATGAAAAAAAAATGTTGTAGCCATATTCACTTTGCATCCCATGTGCTTACCACTTTGAAACTCTTTACCACTTATAGGTACGTAATTGATTTACGCAAAGTATAATACGGAATAGTTTTGGTAATTGACGTCATAGATATACTTATCTAGCTTTAATCATAATTTAATATTAATTCAGTAAAAATATAATAAATTATAGGTACCTATATCAGAAAATAACGGTTATGGAAAAAAAACAAAATAAATAAGTACAAATCCCGCAAATCAAATATGGAATCTCTAATTGCGTATCAACGTTGTTGTGGGAAAAATATTTTATGTAAAAAAGGAAGTTTTAAGGAAAATACCGTTATTACAATACTTTTAATTATAAATTATTAAAATATTTGCCTACAATCATCATTACAAATTAATTGTAATAAATACAGTTAAATATAATTTGTGGTTTATTTTTTCCATGAATTCACTTCAGCCGGTGACTACCAACAATTATTTGTAGGTCAAAACTCATCACTCATTATGTCTAATTAACGTACAAATACCTCAAAGTAGTTGTGTATTTGCGTCAATCAATATATTAAAAAAGTATTAATGACGATAATTCCTGTTTTAAATTGTGAATCATGAACATAACATAGAGTAGTCATTTGTACCAACACCTTGTACCACCAACCAAATGTGGTTTTTGGTGACTCCGAGGTAGGGAAAACATTTCCCTCTATTACCAAATAAGTAGTTTGCGATATTGTATGAACTTATAGGAATTTCGAGGCAAATAGTACCCTATAGCTTTTTCGGTACAACTGAATTCGAAATAAAAGTATTGATCCACCTTTTAGTACCACTTTTAGTATCTGACAACGTACATATATTGTCCATCTCTTGATGATCGGATCTTGAGGACCTAGTTATTTCCTCCTTTCTGCGTTGCCGCAGTCGACTAAAAATGGGAAAAAATACGACTATTGTTAGAATAAAACTATTAAAAAGATTTATCAATTAAAATTTTAATTATTCATGAATATTCATTTGTGTTCCATAAGGAGATGCTTTGACAAAACATAGATGGAAGACCTTCGCTTATTGCCAAGTGCATCTCCTGGTTAAGCTTCATACTTACGTATCATAATTATAATTGTCGTAGTTCCGCGCTCCATGATGCATCAACCACTGCAAATAGTCGTTACATTGATAGGCCATAAAATTAGATGATAGGTATTCACATGATTCTTTGCCCCTGAGCTTACGTAATATCATTAGATAAAAACAGTTACTTACACCATTTGTGTAAGCTTCAATTTATGTATCAGATTATGTAATACTACTTATCATAATGGTTGTTTATGAACCCATAAAACCTAGAGCGTCAATGCTACTTATTAACTGTATTACCAAGAAAAATATACTAAGTATATAAACGCGCGTGTAGTATTTACTATTGTTCATTTTGTGAGGTAAATAAATTTACTTATAGATAAGCTTCGGTAGTTATAAAACGTATAACATAATTGACATTAATGTACCGAGTTTTCCTTAGTGTTATTACTGTTACATATATTATGGAATCATATAATAATGGAAATATAAAAATGCTTATTACAAAGAAAAACGGAAAACATATTTTTTAAAACCACAAAACGTGGTAGCTCCTTCTAAGTAGCCATTTGGTATCAAACATACCCGATTTCAGTTGCGTCTAGATTAAGACAATAAGTGGGAACTAGAAATTAAATTATACTTACTTAATTTAAGCATAAGTATACATAATAGGAAGGAACTGTAGGAAGATATTATAATGAATAGGAAGAGAACTGTATGTCTGTATTACAACAAGATGCAATAGTTGATGTAGTGTCGATGTTGTCACCCCATATCTATTTGTTTATAATAGCTGGAAGTTAGCCAGGTTTGGAACACGATAGGCACTAATCCAGCGCTTCCTAGTACACTGACTTCATTATCTTCGAATACCTACTTAGTGCCTCGGTACAGTTACCACAAAATACGCAAGCATTGTTGCACTATTCCGCGAAATCATCTGTAAAGGCAATGAACTCAACGAAGGCAACATTCAGATTGTTAAAACAACATCAAAGAGGAAAACAAGTTCCGCTCGCGTCGACATAATTTTAATTAACTCGCTAAATACCGGGTGTCTGTCAGCACCGAATTGTGTGTCAATTTGCGCGCAAACGTGCGGAAAATACCAAGATCTAGCAGCCGAACAACGACTGGTGAATTCACGGACTGTGTCTGCTACGGCCGAGATGAGGTACAAAGAAACAGGAAGCGATCGATAGCGGCGGGTGGACACGTGCGGAACATAAAAAGTTGTACGGATGACCAGCGGAGTGCGCTCTACGGCGGTGCAACGCGGTCATGTCAATGCACTTGCAACCGCAACTGTTCAGGACGTCGACGCGAGATTTAACTCATAATGCAATAACGGTACAATGTTGTGCACATTTTTGGTACATTTTGTACATTGTTATTGTGAGCGGGCGAGAAGGTAGGCCCAGTCGGCCAGTTGCGCAGCATCTCGGATGTCGCGCTAATTCCGCGCACTCGAACTGAATTGTTAATCACTCGAACAACGCTTCCCATCAGTATTCCGAAGACATCCGCTCCTATGTACCAGCAAAAAGCTAAAAATATAAAGAATCCAAGGGCGCTTTATGGCCATCATGACCTTACCTGAATCACATAAAATGTTTACGATAAATCAGATGGTTACTTCCTATTAAACTGTTTTCTTAATTTGGATCTTATAGCGGTAGAGCAATCAAATATAGAGACGGTAGCCTTTTACTGACATGCACTTACACACTTTATCATCTCTGTTGTGATAACTGAATATAGGTGGCAGGTGACCACTACTAACTTCTGCCTATCTATGTGTTGTGTAGATATCAATGTTAGTTAGTGAATAAAAGTCTGATTACAAAAAGACCGGCGAAGAACGAGTATTAAAAAATATTGAAAAACTTATAATAACCTGTATAAATATCAGTTATTACTTACTTACTACTTACTTTAAAAGGTAAAAAAAGATACCGACCGATTTGAGAACCTCCTCCTTTTTTTAAGTCGGTTAAAAATAGATAAGTTTTGTTTTAATCCTTTATTTACATTAACACATACATATTACTAGTAGGAAGACATTTGTTTTGTATTGTTATTATCCTTCATCCTACATTATATTACACTTTCATATAAAATCTAAGGTTTATTAAAACGATTACAGTTATTTACTCGGTATTACTACTACTCGCACTATATATATAATAATATTAAAAGATTTGGTTACTGTATAGTAAAATTTATCTGTAATAAATAAAATAAAGGTTTTAAATAAAAATATATATTTAAGCGTAAATCTAAATATAGTCCACTTTTATTATTCTCAACGGTAACAGATTAACAATAACATTTTTAACTTTCAGAAATTTTACTCATATGCAGGTTAAAAAAGCTCGTTCCATAAAGTTTTCCGTTATATACTTATGCCACTTTATGTTCCAGCTTTTTACTCTTTTACAGACTGTAAATTCGCTACTGTACGTACATTTGTCGTAAATGATATAATACTTTCAAAGAAAAATAACAACGTTATATAGTTATCCACTTAGAATAATGTACTTACGTTTTCTATAAGTACATATATACATAAATCTGTCCGTATTTTTCATAGGAAATTTAAATATTTTTACTTAATTAACCGAGTAACTTTTTGACCATCAGTACCATAATCTTTAAATAAATACATCTTTAAAACATAGTCTATCTTAAAAATATAACCAATTTATTTAACAATTAAATAATCATAACTATTATCTTTTAACAGCCTTTTCAAAAATAATTGTTCAACTATTTAAAATTAATGTTAGGTAAAATTTTTCTTCTTTGCTTGTTGACTCATATTTTTGAGGAGCAACTCAACTATTCATATATCACTATCAGTAGCCTTATGAAGATACTCGCGCGTACAGGTGTAAACGCTAAGAGATGTACCATGTTAACATTGAATGGTATCAAATCCTGGAATGTCAACAAAACCTCTTTGGAAGACGTCAACGTCAGAGTTGTTACGAAGCTTTTCGGCTAAGGCTTTCTCTTGAGCCAGGGGATGCCATGCCCCGAACGTGCACGCGGTGTCATTCCGGGGGACGTAGTAGTGACAGCGGCGACTGGCGCGGGCTGAAGGCACGTACTCCAGGACCCGCACTCGCTGACAACGGTGTAATGCGAACCATAATCCTGGGAACACGGTAAAGTGCGTGTAAAGCTTTATATTTCAGAAATATTTGAAGTTACTTTTATGTAGTAATGGATATAAAGCTGAAGAGTTTGTTTGTTTCTTTGGTTGAACATGCTAATCCTGAGATTAGCGTGTAGTAAGTTACAACTAATTCGAATTCTTTCGGTGTTAGATTTCCATTTATCGAGGAAGGCTATACGTCCGGTATTTATCCCCGTATTTCCACGGGAACGGGAAATACGAGGTTGAAAACACGCTGTTATTTTATATATAAAAATGGAACATTAAATTTCGTTAGGCCATCTAATTAAAAACGACTAACAGTGATAATAAATCCTTCTTCAGATGTCAATACATCATCGTCCCTTTAAATTAAAATTGGTGGTCCAACCTTATACCGTGATTTCACATAATTAAATTCAGGCTAATTGAATGCTATTACTCGATACCATGTAAATTAGCACAATAAAAGTTGTCCATACCTATAAATCCGGAAGAAGGTGGATTTCTCCGAAGTCTATAAGGCGACGTGTCCTGTAAAACTGACCAAAGTTCCCAAAGCACTTGAGGATTCAACAAATGAGTGTCTGCATCAGGGTTTTGGTCTAATAACCTGAAAATAGAAACACCCATATTAATCCTCTGACTCACTCAAGTTATACTCGTAGAATCTCAAAGATTATTTAAAACAAACCTCTTATAAACAGGAAATAACGGATAATCAGGATGTTGATACCATTTTTCTAATGTGGAAGAATAATTGGCGGGATCCCATATTAAAATAGATACTCCTTTGTATATAGGATCATCTAAAAACTTAAATTCGGGTTTGGTAACGACCTGAAAAAGAAAATGCGAATCATTAGTTGATACAGCTCATGAATGGTTGCCCTTTTAATCCTATATATACGAGTATTATGAAGCTTGACAATGATATACCCAACTTAAGTTAATTGATTCGTTATTGTCAAATATCAAAATCATTAAATGCTAAAATTTTTAACATAATATGATTTGTTTGAAAAATAGAGCAAAACGATATCAACAAAGATACTCGTAAGTTAATATAAATGCTATAAAATGTTTTGTTATTGTTTTTTTTACCTGTGAATTGAGTATTCTAAAAGTAGTTTTGGAACCAACATCGTCTGTGTAATTTTCAGTGGGGGCGTTGTTGAACCTCAACACCATATCGTGGTGATCTGTTGACAAAATATTTCTCTTATACTTAATCAAATAATTTATATTTACGTGAACTCTGTAGTCACAGTACCTATATTATGTTTACCTAACTATCTTTCCGCCCTATCAAGTATCCTTAGATTGTAATTGAGATAACTTTGTTAAATTAACATTCATAGTAATACGCATTTTATTTACATTCAGTTTTGGTTCATCCTTCATTCATTCATTAACAAGTGAATCGAAATGCAACGCAGTGAATCAAATTAAAATAAAGATAATGAAATTAGTTTACAGGGCAAAAACCTAGGGAATTGAATACCATAAGAAACATCTTTTAGACTATCACAATAAGACTAGGAAAAATTCAACATTATTAAAGCTGTAATAAGGATACCCTTTATAAATAAAATATAGGGAATAGTAATTTCAGTTGATTTCCTAGGAATATCTCAGGAACTTATGTATCTGTCGATGTGATATTGTCGTTAATTCGCGATATTTAAAGAACAGATTTATAACTTACAAATAAATCGTAATTGTTATCACAGTTATGATAATTCGTACAATACAAAGCCCTTGACTTGACTCTACCGCTGGACAATAAGAACCGTTACACAGTTTTGTAATTCAATAAACTGGTGTGACCTTGAAAACTTCAATGTTTCCGCTCCATTTCATTAATTTAGAAAGAAATATTTATTTGAAAAGGAGAAGTAATGCTCACGACGTAAGTAGGAGTTAGTAATTCAGTTAGAAAACACACTTACAAATAATACGTGAGTAATGTTTGGATATTGTGAAAGCTTTAAATCAATTTCATTACGATTTAATACGTTTGTGGTTTTGTGAATAACTTGACCACTGTCTGTTGGTTTTTGTGAGCACACGCACAGGTATTTAGTTTTAAACCTAGTAAAAACGTTATTCTAAAAAAAATCATCACTTAGAATTATTATTGTTTATTATCCTAATAGCCATGTATCAATAAATTACTTACTCACTATCTAATACGCAATTAAACCTAAATTAAGTAGCAGAAGTTTGAGAGTTTCGTAGTTCAAAATAATATAATTTTCATAATAAATATATTATAAGGAATTTCCCCGAGTCATTCGACACTAATCAGGTGTTAATTTAATAACGGAAATTAATCACATGCCATCTGTCGTATAATTAAGACATAAAGAAGAAAAGGGTGGTAGGTAATCTTCCGCACGACTGTCAACTCACTAAGAAAGCGGAACAATAGATGTAAACAACTTTGATTACACATAAAAGGCTTGTTAATTACTCCCATTCTTGTTGTCTGATGTATTCTGTATTAGTTATTAGGTAAGTTAAATGTTCACTTTTTACGTTTTCCAATTTATGACCATACATTACTAATTTATTGCTTTATTTAATGGAGGCACTTAGATGTGACTAGTCAGTAGTAGTAATTAAAATCGTAACTAGAACTACTATATTATGATGTCATATTTTCATAATCGAGCAATACTTATGTACCTACATACCTACATTACTAGGTAAGTAGAGATCTTAAGCATTTTCTCCATAACTTCAATCTATAACAAACTGATATTGCTAACTTATAAGTATAGTGTTTGAACATACAGCAAAAACTAAAATAGGATCTCAGCTAAACAATAGTTATTATCAGTAGAAAATGCATCTCACGTGTAGAAGAAAATACAGAACCATTTTAATGCTAAACAAAACTGTTCAATAATGTATGTAAATGTCGTAGATGTCTAGGCTTGACTTACAGCGTGATTATAAAAAGACCGGCGAAGGACACGGGTAAATATATACGTGATTGACCACGCAGGATAAAGTTATGTGCCATGCCAAGTACTGCGGATATTGCTATACCAATATATGTTTGGCAAAACATTTTTTATTCAATGTATCAACTAGTAAATTCAATAATCGAAAGCCTGTTTACAAAAATCCTGGTCTACTTAAATGAAGTTTTATTAAAGTTTTCAATTATTGAAAACTTTAATACTATTAGTGTTATGTGTCTTTTCACTAATGTGAAACTTTTTCTCTACCCTGCAGTAGAGCTGGTACTTCACTATTTCACCTAAGTGTTATGTTACACCTTCTTAACTCATATTTTTATTCAGTGTACACAAAACTGAGTTCAAGAAAAACACAGCCGTGCATTTTTTGCAACAAAACATATTTACAATTTGTCGTGTGGTGAGTAGCCATACAAATATTTGGTCGGCATGTTCAGTTGGAGCGTGCATTGTAGCGATCGTCCGAATACGTACAATGGTACATGAATTATGCACGGGGCCCTTAGAAGCCGGTTGTTGACACTGGGCCCTCAACTCACAGCTTGCGCGCCAAACAATACACTCCTGCACAACCTTCTTTCAATTAGCATAAAGTATTTATCTACCAATATGTATCCTCTACTAGGTGGGTAGGCAAACATGTGACATATTCGTACCTACGTGGTACCTATTAGTATACCAGCAGTGAGCCGCGCCCTGCGGTTTTACCCGTAAAAATCCCAGCCTTGTGGAATTTTGCATTAAAAATATTGTTTCTGTTATTCCTGTTATATGACATGTGGTTTAATGAACATCTAAATCAAATTGATAGTAAATCAACCCAGTAGTGTTTATATGCAGGTAACAAACATCGATACAAACTTTCGTAGTTCAATTAGTAAAATAGAACCACCAAAAGCTAAAAAAATATCTTGAACACGTTCCGAGACACGTGTGAAAATGTTGTTGTTTTCTCCCTTGTCCCGTTACCGCGTATCAAAAAAACTTGTTTCTGATTAGCACGAAATAATACTAAAGTACCGCCGCAGTGTGATATGAAGGACACGTTTTACGATAAACATAACTATTTACTTGAAAGATAAAAATAAGCGTTTGAACTTACAAAAACAACAAAGTTTAAAAACACTTAGGATTTTTCCGTAGCTAAACTCGTATTAGTTTTAAAAAAATATGTGAAAATTTCAATGTTTCATCAACCTGATTTTGAAATTATGTTTTATCTCGTCTATTAGTGATTTTTAAGCAATTTGTATACCAACTATTTATCACTTTGTATGTAGAGTAGAGGCTAATAGAGCCATTCAGTAGTAGGTAAATCTTTCTCTTTGTAGGTACATTATTTACTTTATTTACTCGTACTTACTTTCCTTTTTTAATACTAATACTATATATTACCTACTACTATGTTACAATAACACCTACCAAACTAATGACAAACAACCCGGTGGATCAGTAAAACGCACACTTCCAAGTAACAGTCGGAAGCGTGTGTCATTTCGTACCACGTCTGGGCTATAAAACACACTTATCAACATTTCGAGAAAGGACAAAGGCATGTCCTGCGGTAGGATGACTAACAACATATGGCAGGAATAGGTACCTACAAATTAAAATATTATTTAATTCCTAATGTAGGTGTAGTATGTACCTAGTATGAAGTCAAATTCATTGTGACTCATTTTATTTTAATAAAGCTAAACCCGTTCATTCATTTTTACTACCTTTTACGTACCTACTTGTATCAGTGTACCTACTTATAAAATACTAGCAGCGCCCCGCGGTTTCACCCGCGTAGTACCCGTTCCCGTGGGAATTTCGGGATAAAAAGTATCCTATGTTCTTTCCCGGACCATAAGCTACCCCTGTACCAAATTTCAAGTCAATCGGTCCAGTAGTTTAGCCGTGAAAAGGTAACAGACAGACAGACAGACAGACAGACAGAGTTACTTTCGCATTTATAATATTAGTTAGGATAAATGTAGGTATCAGTATTTATTATTCATATGGCCGGTGGTTTTTACCCACGAACTAATTTATCCTGTTAAATTGGAAATAAATATAATTAACTAATTTCTTATCATCATTCACTTCTGAAACAGCTTTATTATGTTTATGACTGTTCCTGATGACGTTGTTAATCAGATCGAATGTAATTTATATTTCGCTAGTATACAGTATATACCTAATAGTGGTAATATCTACGTGGTTTTACTTCCCAAAATGTTTACGAAATCGGAAATACTTACAGGATTTCCGCGGGGAAAAGCTATGTAACTATAACTAAGTAGTACCTACTTATAATATAAGTGACTGACTAGGTAACTCATATAGAGTTACTTTTTTAGACATTTAAGAGAGTAAAGCATTTCAACTTGATAATATGGTATAAGATCGGTTTTTTCTAACGTGAAAAAAATAATAAAACAAGGGACCGGGAATGAATATCTAGCTAGATCTACCTATAAGCCTTGATATTATAATAGGTAACCGATAACATTTGTTTACACATATTTATTTATTTTCAAAAGATTTGCTTTTTTTATTAACATAAACAATTGATGTTGTATTTTCCGGTTCGCACGCGTACGTTTTACAGAAGAGTGCAGTCGCTAGCGCCGGCGCCATTGGATTTGTTGTCGACTACATCCATATCACCATATCAAGACATTTCTGTGTAAATCAAGCTTTATTGGCCCATACGAGAATAAATCAAACCGACATGCTCTGAATGATCATTAAAGTAACTACGATTCTCAACTAAGTTCGATACCTAACTAAATGTATGTACTACTCACTACGTACTTAGCGACTTAAGTTAGACAATAGATAAAATCCCTATTTTATTTGTAGGTAAGTCTGAGTAACCAATACAATAATAGTTATTTATGGTACAGCCGAGGTAATCATCAATACATGCGTGTACCATACAACGATTTTCAACACATTTGCGAAGAAATAATCATTTTTCGCTAATAAATAAACAGTTTTTCTATTCGCGCGCATCCAACACAACAATGGTGATCGGCCCAAGACTAAAAGAATATACTTATTAAAAAAAAAAACGAATGAATGAATGAATGGAATCCAAATACCAAATTTTAAGGAAACATAGTTGAAGTTTGTTTTTAAAATGTATGGACACAATTTTATTTGGTATCGAAACTTTTTTTAAATGAAAGCAATTTAAAAAAACAATCTATAACTCACTAGTGAATAAAACGTGACATTATTCAACTGCTTTTGCAAAAATAAGAGCCCCTTTATGAGCAAGTGTGTTGAAAAATAATATACGAGTATAATATGAACTAGCAACCCACCCACGGCCGCTTCGAGTACGAGTATTTTTTTTCCGTTTTCCGTAATTTTCTCTTACACGTACAAACTTTCTCCTGAAAACTGTTAGGTTCAGTCTTTCTCATGTTATGATGTGGCCAAGGAAAATAGAAATTAATTTTGATATAGTTTTGTAATTACCTTTTTGAACGGTTAGGAAAGGCAGGCGAAAATCGTTCTAAGTAAGTAGTTAAACCCCACGTCTGAGGAAAATTCGCTTTCTCTATTTTCATTCAAAGATCGGTAGTTCACACCTAAATTTTTTGGCTTCTTGACGAACGAATAAAGAAAGAAAATTTAATAACTGCTTAACTTATTTTTTGAGTAATCTTATACATGTGTAAGTACCTAGTTTACAATATCAGTAGAATCCAAGCAATAGCCACAACAACTCGTATAATTCGCATACGATTTGGGCCGTTCGGCGAAGAGGGCTACTCCTGCATGTCAATGCGTACCACAAAGCAGAGATCCGATGCGATAAGTTGCACAATACTCGGTCGATCACCCGACGATCACTATCCATAACACAAGTACCAAATGGACAATGACTTCTAGTGTTACTTCACATTGATTTCAATCGTTATCGAGATTGCATCGAACAAATATTGAACCACTGACAAAGTATCTACAAGTATTTTTAAACTCGTGAACAAATTAGTTGCGGTCGAGGTCGAAACAAACACTAATTGTAAACTTAAGACTAAAGAAAACTACTTTCGCCCACGTCCTCTGACTAGGTTTTAGAAGTATGTCGCTAACGCGCTCAATGCGGGTTGTTGGCCTGTGTTCTGACACAAAAATAATATAAATAATAAAGCTTAGTAACCAAAAGCACATTCAGGACGTTAACTGTACATAGACAAGCGAACGACGTGGGTTGGTAAGTGGTTACACGATTCATATAACATTTTAATAGTCTCAAAGTAGTGCCAGCTCATGTGCAGGTGATTCATATACGATAGATGCACTGTTCGGTTCCATGTAAGTGTCGCAACTGATAATATATCGATGTTAGAGGTCTTGGAAATATTAAATTAATGACAAGTTAATAGCGAATTTTCCAAATGAGTAAGGTACTGGGTAAACAAAATGATTCTACAAATCCTATAGAGATAATTACTTAAATGAAGTACTTATAGTAAATTATATTTTAATTTTTTCACTTACCAATAAAATCTCCTAACCGTGATCCCAGTAAAGCACCTGCACTAGTGACTATAGCACATTTGTTGAACTTCCGTGATTCTTGAAGCGGATCTCCCGGTATTTTAAATCCCATTTTGCCAAAAGGTTCGTCTTTATTTGTTACAGTGCGTATCGCTACTTTTTTCAATGCACACATAATTTCTTCTCTGGATCTCTCTTTAGCATTGCTCCCTTCGTATTTAACATCGTAAATGTTCTGCGAATCTAACCCTGACCGGAACACTTTACTTTCTCCCATCAACACCCTGTGAAATTCTTTTAACAATAATTCTTTGAATTCCTTCGTCTTGGCCGTACAAGTATCTGAAGATACCGAATCGTCGCAAACATACTTTTCGCTATCGAATTCTAATAAAGGTTTGTGTATGTTTGGGAATCGTGGACTGCCGTGACTTCTTCTCACTATTATATTAGTCGATGGTGACTCTTGTGAATTTGATCTTTGAGATAAAACACTGCCGCTCCAAGCAGCACCGATAGCGGACCTTCGATTCTTATTAATAAACATCGTCGAATTAAATGGCGGCTTCGAATACTTCTCAGATGTATACTTATCGTAAAACGTTAAAGCTGACGATTTGTGCGGAGTCTCAGACGGTTTGTTGAACAGTCTTTGTTTTTCAATATACATCCAATATTGTGACCAGATTAGATACAAATAACCACACATGCCGAAACAGAGGAGGTTAATGAATACCCAGACAGACATCGCGGCGGCTTTCATTTCAATATTTTTATATTACACTATCTTAAAACACAAACTTTTATGAAAAAGTGAGCAAAATATGACACTTATTGATTTTTGGGCAGTGAAAATTAAGTCAGTCACAATGTAGGGCGATAGGGCGTTGTAATTGTGATCAGCTGAAACAACAAGTCTTATTGCGCATGCGTAAGGATGCTGTATTGCAACGATTCATACTCCCGCCATTGAACCAAAGAATGAAAGGGCTTCATTGAAAACACGACAGAGAATAGTTTTCATATTTTATTTTCAAATATCGCGGGATTTACAATGTAGGGAATTCACAACCGAGGGATAGGTACTAGGTACTTAATTAAGTTAGATTCTTAATAATAATGATATTGTTACGTTTTGGTTTATAGATTAATATTATTACCTACATACTAAAGTATCCTATTATTGACTAGTTAGTTATATATATGGTTATATCTATCAAGGTTATAGCTATGTGTACCTATTAATAAATTTGGTCAAACTTTATATAAATAAGTATATAGGAAATTGTACGAGAATGGTGTAACGGTAATTTAAATGTCACACATGAATATATCAGATCTTTAAAACTTATATTAATAAAACCTAAAGTAATGAGGATAAAATATACAAGGTAACTACGACGATAATTATTACAAGAAATGAAGCGAGTGAGTTTTAATTGGTCTAAGTCGGGTTTTTTAAACATCTACTTACATTCTATGTTTGTTTAGTATCCTATGAATTAGTACTTCAGCGGTTTTTACTAAATTACTAATTGTTCATAATAGATACTCATTTATTTGTTAAATCGAAACAAAGAAAAGTGCGGATTTACACAAACATATTTTGATTGAAATCATATACATAGTAAAAAAATAACATTACTTAGGCATAAACACTGATAAAATATTGAAAAATTATCACATTAAAATTAAAAATAAACTTTTAAATTAAAGTTAATAAATACGCGTTCTTATTTGTTATAAGTACAAAACATCACCATCAATTCTTTCACCACACAAATCCTTCACTTTTCTCCACAACCATCATATCTCTATCACTGAGGACCTTTTAGGGCCGGTCCCAATATTTGATCGATCTTTCTATGATCTTGCTTGTCGACGGATATAAAACTATGGAAACTTTGAATAAATTCATTCATTCGGCGGACAGTTAACATCGTCTTAGTTATCTCCGTAAACAGAATTGATTTTACTAGGCTAATATCGATAGTCATGTATTAAAACGTGTCATGTGTTTTGTGCTAAATAAATAAAAAAAAAAAACAACAAATAGTATTTAATATAAACACCACTTCAAAAGAAAGTGCAGTGCCTACTGTGATTTAAGTGTTTATACTGACGAAAAGTTAAATAATAATCTGTCGCTTTGAGGTTTAGTTCGTCCATCTTTTTTCATTTGTGTTTCACGAGCCGAAATAAACAATATCCTCATGAGCTGTTACGGCTGCTTACAACCAATTAAAGAGGAAGATACAATATCCTGTACCTCAAAGAAATGTTGAAAAGTGTTTCACACTACCTGTGTAAACGCAACTCGCTTAACCACAGACAAAGTAAAAATATGGATATGTCGGGACTGCCGTTAAACTAGTAAAAAGGTGGTGATAACTCACAAATTCCTATTCGCCCCGGTGACAACGTTACTCAACGTAAAAAAACCATTAACCCTTCTGATCAATATCCCATCTGCCCGGATGACTCCACCAACGTCAATTTGCAACCGCTTGTCACCAAAATTCGATTATACGTTGTGATACGGTCAAAATGCAAACTGATTTTGCAGAAAGATTCGATAATCTGACGGCCAAATTATTGGACTATGAAAATCGCAATCAAGCTCTGGTTAAAAAGTCGAAAAAGAAAAAGCTCTTCTGAAAATCTAGGTATCAGAATTAAATGATAAATTATCCAGACAAGAACATGCCATGTTGCGCTCTGAAATTGAAATTATTGGGGTGACTGAAACCCCCAATGAGAATCCCTACCATGTAGTTTTGACCACAGCCAATAAGATTGGCATTGAACTTGACGAAAAGGACCAACTTTGTATCCCGAGCTGGTACTTACTCTAAGATGGACTCTTCAGATAATTTATCACGCCCATTGGTTGTCTCATTTACAAGAAGAACTTAACGGGACGAGTTTTTCAAACAAGCGAAATCACGACACTCTCTTGATAGAAAAGAAAGAAAAGTTTTCATAAGCGAACGTCTTACACCTGAATACAGGCATTTATTTCGTAATTCACGACTATGGGCAAAAGACCAAGGATATAAATTCTGCTGGGTCCGTAACGGGAATATCTATGTCAGAAAACAAGATGCACACGATGGCAGCCCCCCAATACAGATTCGTTCAGCAGAAGATCTGCTTAAACTATCCAACAGAGAACCACAACAGCAGTAAGATTAACACACACTACATCATATCAATTAGTTATATCATTGATCTCAATATTATTTTTATTCTTTAAGTTAAGTTTCGTTACTTCTTACACATTGACTTTACATAAAATTCAACGGGACGTTGTCCCTATTCATAAGAACGGATCCAAGTCACTTCCCAATAACTATAGACCAATATCCCTCCTTGGAACATTATCTAAACTATTAGAACGTTTAGTGAATAGAAGACTAATTGCTTTCTAAGAATTGAATAATCTAATAAATAAACGCCAATTTGGTTTCCGATGGTCAACTGAAGATACAGTCTCCCTACTAACTAACATTGTTTCCACATTTTTAGATAAAAGCAAGAGCTGTGTCGGTGTCTTTCTCAATTTAGCAAAAGCATTCGACACAGTATCCATGCAGTATAGGTATACTGCTCAGTGCTCAAGAAAAAGGAAGCTTTGGGTGTTCGTGGACATACTTTGAAGTGGTTATCCAGTTTTTAACCTAATTTGTAAAAATCGGTGAACACCAAAGCAATTTGAGATCACTTTCTTTTGACGTGCTTCCACATACTGCCTTGGGGCAGTATTTTAGGTCCTTCTCTCTTTCTTAATGTACTTTAATGATGTGGCTTCATTACCTCTTAAAAATGTAGAAGTTATTTTATTAGTTACGCTGATGACAGTTATAATCTTTCATGACGCAACTTGGGAAACGTCAACCGAAGGGTAGAGGATGATATGCGAATAGTAAAAAAATGTCTAAATACTAATATTTTAACTTTAAATATCACCAAAACTAAATTTCTCTGCTTTCATAAAACTGTCTTTTCATCGCCTTAATTTTTAGCACTAAAAATTCATTCAGGCCATATTAATCTGTCATATCACAAATATTTATGACATAATACTGAGTTTTGTATCCGTTGACAAGCAAAATCATAGATAGATTGAATAATGGGAACGGCCGTTAATCTTTCTAAGGGCCTATTTCACGACCTTCAAGTAAAGTTACTCATCAAGTAAAGTTAGCTTCGTCTCTTTCTTACTTTATATCAAGTGACAAAGACAAAACATGTGAGTAGTTACTTGGAAAGTTACTTGAAGATGGTGAACTAGGCCCTAAGTGTCATTATTACTGGAGACTTTGTAAGGTATCTATCCTTGGTCGTGTGTGCCTCGTGTCAGCGGTCGCGGTCGACCCACGGCGCGTATGGCGGCGCGGCGCCGGCGCGCGCCGACCACAGCCGCGAGTAGTGCAGTAGAGGAAGAGACGCACCCGCCGCTACTACTGCGCCGTACCATGGTTTGTGGATAAACCTGGGGTAATAACAATCGTCAAAGATCTGATGATGACGACTCATTTTCGTCATCAGTCTAGTTTATATTTCATATACAAATAAGTCTATATTTACGTAGTTTTTGATACCCTAGATACGAGTGACACAGTTAGAGGTCTGTTATTACAATGAAAAGGTGGAGTGAATTATTTCGTTGTTATTTATCCACTGCTGAACATGCGCAATGCAACTAATGGTTTCCGGCAACCTTTACCAGATCGTCCGTCTATTGGATAGGTACACCAATAATTATGCATTCTTTGTCCACGCAAAATAATGTGTGCTTTCTCCATATTCAATACTCAGAAAGAACTTCAGGAAGTTACCAGTATCCTGAAGGGATTTGTTCAGAAACAAATTGTTTCTCAATTACACTTACCAAGGTACAGAAATAACAAAGAGCGTATAAGAGAACGCCAACACTAAGTTGACCCACAGTCTTGTACATCTTCTCAAACTATTTGATATCCATTTAGATGTGAGAACTGAAACAATAAAAAAATATAGTATAAAACTTATATACAAAACTTTTACCTCAGCAGTATGTAAAGCCAAGACCGTGCCATAATGGTGACTGAAGAAAAGCGAATGTTTTTATTCCCAACTTACTGTAACGCGGTTTAACCCGCGTGATTCCCTTATTTCGATCCCGTAACGTTAAAGATACTTCAAAATAATAAATACCACATAAAGTGAGAGTAAAAATACTTACAAATATTAACCCAATCAGGATGCAGTGTCATGGCTGACGCAAACACCTGTACAAATCCCAACAGCCTGTACTTCCATGTATGTACATTGGCATCTCTTTTCTCCAGTTCATACAATTGTTTCAAACTGTATGACCCTTTGCGGAATAACGACAGAGGGTCTGCGTTGGGGAAGTTTATAGGGCTGTATGGTTGGAGAGAGCCACTCTCAACTACTCCTACAGCTGTGTACTGTAAAGAAAGACTTTTGTAAGGTGTGGAATCTTCCTGTAAGTGGGCAGTTTACTGCAATTAGACCACTCTACTCCTCTATGGACCCAATCTTTTGTGCGGGCGCATGATGCGATATTTTTGGTTTAATCAAGTTATAAGACTTGGACGGGTTTAACTACCCAAACTCATCCTGACAACTTTCCGTAAGGTAAGTTTTGGCTTTGGCTTATTAATAAGCTTGATTGGATAGCTGAGTAAGAAAGTTTTGCAACAAGGTACAAGGCTCCAATGTGTTTTAAATAACATGCAGGATTAATATAAATGCCGAAAATAAAGTTCAATAAAAAATATTAAACAATAATTATAAATTTTGATCAAAAAACTTCCTTACAATATCATCTTCCCGGCCTGCGTAAGAGAAATGAATTCGGAGATCACCTATTTCGTGTTGTAATGCACTCTCGCCGTGATAATAGAACCCTGAGTGAAGTTTGATGTCAGTGCGCTCCGGTCTCGAGTCCGACCATATTTCATAATAATCAGTCACTTTACGTTTTACTTCTAAACCTGAAATGAAGTATTTTTTTTTATAAATACTTTAAAGGAATTAAAAGCTTTATTTAATATCAAAATAGTGACATACTTTTGGAATATGGACTTATTCAATTTTGATCATACTAAAGTTTATTTTTATTCTATTTTTTGTTGTGTAGTGTATAAGTCGCGGGGCAGAAGCTAGTAGTAGTTGAGCCTTTAAAGGTCTTACGGCAATGAGAAAAGCAATACTAGGGTTGTGTAAAAGATAATTAACAGATTATTCAATATGTCTAGGAAAAATATTCATCAAACTTAATACTATAACCCACCTAAATACAACCAGCCAATTTTAACACTGTCAGCGATATGTGTCTCACTGAACATAGGCATGGAGGTGGGATTGTGGTGTCCCGGCCTGATGTAGAACAGTGATGAGTCAACAACATAGTCTCGCCAGTCCTTGTGATACCAGTATGTCTTACGAGACTCCTCTGCTGGTTCACTTAGAAAGTTTTCTTGTTCACTGTTAAGGAAAATTGGATGTGTTTCATACATTTTATTTCAGTATTTGTACAAAATGGGTATTAATTTTCTGCCTACCTACCCTGCTGAATTTTGTGGAAAACTCTAGAGTTTTTTAAGTAGGTAAATAAATGTAATATAATTTTATATTAGTTACTATTATAGTTTACTTAAGTTAAAAATTTTACTAAAGTAAAATTGAATAATTTTGAAATTATTGAAATGATAAATATACTCTGAAAATTTTCCCATCAACTAGGATTTGAACTCAGGACCAACCTAACATAATCATTATTTAAATATAAATCAATATACTTACGTAGTTTCTTCAATCCACTGATACATCTGTACCCTCTTCCTCAATTTTACAGCTTGTACATGTATATTGTAGTCTGGTTCAGATATAGGCTCCAGAATCCTCAACGGTCCAACAATGTGTACTACTCTCCCTTCATATCTTGCTGCTTCGTCTCCTATATGAACATCTATACTCTCTGCTGCTGATACCAACTCTTCAAGCATTAGATTACTTTGTATTGTTCTACCCTGCAATAAATAAAAAAAACAATATTAATATCATAGTGCTATGTAAACTGTTCAATGAAGCAGTAACATTACAGAGACTAACTTTTTGGTAAATTCATTATGGAACATTTCTTACCTCAGACCATATCAGGAAATAAGTCACTCCTGAGAATAGAACCAAACTCATAAGAGTTGTGAGCCAAGTTTGTTTGAATTGATGGCTTACAGCTGACCAATCCATCTGAAATATTAGGCAATATTTAGTATTAGCGTGATGTGTGATCTCATCGATATTTATCGTAATAGGTACAATATAATACAATATTATAAAATACACTTACTCTATAATCTTGTTAATAAATTATTTGGGAAGATAAAATTCACCGGTACGATTTATGTTACTATTTATTTATTTGCATGAGTGCAAGTTTATATGAATGAAACATTCCACCCACCCACATTCAGTATCTGTTAAGGTACTAATAAAAACACTAAAATCTGGTCTATCTGATGTAAACAAGGTAAGAAATTAAGGGAATTATTCGAGGTGTTCCCTGATCCCCTCCAACTCCAACCAAATCCAATATGACAGTTCACCTCTCCTTGGATCAAACCAAATGACATTGAAGTATGTGATGTGGTGAATGACACTGACAATAAATAAAATAATGATGTTAACGGTTTCATGACTGTTTCTTACTTTCTTTCACTTTAAGTCTATCAATGTCACTGTCAATTAAAACTGTCATGTCAGTTACAAATCACAATCTGTCATGGCATTTGCACAAAGGCATTTGTTTGTTTACATCAGTAAATAATTTTAGTTTTTATTAATGAAAATATGATTTATTACTTCTATAATGAATAAATTTTCATTATTTTCTAATAACTGTAGCTTTGCACCAGGTTTGGCTGCATTAAGGAGATATACACAACGTTTACCGATAATAGACTTCTACCAAAAAATAACAGGTTATATTTTTGTAAATAAAATTAAAGATTTATATTTTTTATTGTGAAATTAAGAAGAAATTGCTGACAATTTACTTGTGAAATAATGGACAACATATACCACATTTTTTCAATAAAACAAAGCTACATTAAAAATCGTTTCATGCCTTAATTAAAAACTTAAAACTTCTTTTTTCAGGAGAAGTAATACCTGAAACGACATTACCTACTTTGAAAAAGAAGCATCCTAACATAGAAAAGCTTACAAACGACGATATACAATGCATTTTACAAATATTAAACAAGTTTGGGATCACTCCGTTTGAGGCCTGTAAACAAATGCATGTGTTTAGTATGCATCCTATTACAATAGATAACTATGGCGAAATATTTAAAGAATGTGGATTTATAAACATAACACCTAGTAATATTATTAAGTAAGTGAAAATTATAAAGAAATATGAATTAATAAAATTGTAACCTATTATTTTTTAATAATTGTAATGTATTGATTTTTTATTAATTGATTTAAATGATAAATAGATACATATAAGTTTATTTTTGTTAACTACTTTTTTGGTATACTTTCTTTATCATGTTTGTTAAATCCTGTAGAAAAAACAAAATTTACTATTTATAACAATATTAATAATTACTTTTGTATTACATATGAAATTCAATCAAATAATAAAAATTTACAACTTTTAAAGGTACCACACAATAGTAAAAAATAAATCAGTGAGTAATCTTAAAAAGGAAGGTATAGTGCCTGAAGAATTTGAAGTAGAACAATCATTATTAGACATATTCAATGAATGGCCAAGTAAAGTGAAAGAAAAGATTGACTTTCCGGAAGCAACTACACCTCTCAGTAAGTATTACAACAACTATGTCACTCACAAATACTAGTAAACAAAATGTGGGAAACTTTGTTAAGATGGATTTTATAAGTATATAATACAACGGGATGTTAGTACGTACTTATTTAAGTCGATTCCCTCGACTAGTTTCAGCCACGTCGGGTGGCCATCATCAGGAGGTGCGATAAATAAGTATGTACTAACATCCCGTTTATACTTATATATAATGAGGTATGTTTCGTTTAATAATAAAAAAGATGGATTTTGTTAACTCCTTTAAAAAACAAGTGGTTGGGATGATGCTATAAAATGTTCGTACATTTATAGCATTACTAGACACTTAATTTAATAATATAAATAACATGATCAAACACTCTTAAACAGGGTATAAGAAATCATCAATTTGTTTACAGGTGTGCAGGTTTCCCTCATCATATTTTCATGAACATGCTTATGAGTTCGAAAATGAAAAAAAAAAAGAAAAATATTTTATTTAACTTAATTTTACTTTACAATATTTACAATACTTAGATTAGCAGCGGCCCGCGCACTAGACTTATGTCTGTATTGTGAAGTGCCAGAAACAAGATTAAGATTAACAAGAAAACATATTGTTACACTGCGGTTTTCCGAATTAAAGTCTTAACCATGCCACCACCACTCCTATCATAATAATATTGATTGAATAATAATCTTACTCTTCTTTCCAGTAACAATCCGCACAAGTGTACTCGAAAGATACCTAAAATGGAAACTATCAATATCCACGGAGGAGTTTCAAAAATACTGTCGTAATTATTTACCTTTACGACATAAACCAATGGCTGATATACAAGAAGCTTTAAACTTGGCCGAAAACGAATTAAAATTAAAAAATGAAATAATCAGAAGAAATGGCTTCCTAATATCGCAGGATCCTTTGAATACAAAACTTATTATTGATAATGTTCAAACCCTTGCGGGATTAGATATAAGGGATGTTATAAAATTAGAACCAGCTATAATAAAGAATAATTACGTTGCTTTGTTACAAATAAGAGATATATTAGAGGTGAGTACTACATAATATAAAAAAATGCCTGTCTGTTTTGTCACATCCGTTTTTTTCCTTAACCACTAAACCGAATTAGATGAAATTTGGTACAGAGATAGATTATTGCTTGAGAAAACAGTTTTTTTTTAAATTACAGGCAGATAATTTAGAATATTATCAGTAGGAATTTTTTTTTTAGGAATACAGAATACCATTTGACATCCAAAGGCGATGTTTGAGGGTATACTGCATGAAACCAGAGACAGTGAGGAGTCGCTTAGACGAACTTAGGAACCTCAAGGAATACTCAATACTATCAACTAACCCCAGAGTAAGTATCTCTTATTTATTCATAGATTTTATAATATTGTTTTTATACTTAATATAAACGTAAATCAAAAATAAAGCCCAACACCCTTCCCCTCCTTTTCCTGCCCCTCCTACTATCCTGATATCCATTAAGACCTGCATTCACTAACACACACACCAGTAGCTGAGCTCCGAGCCGTAAAAATCCGCGGACAAATCCGTGATCGCTCACACTATTGAGTCACAATCTTTTCTGTGCCGACGGCTAAAATCGGAAGCTACTATACCATAATGTTATTTGGATACATTTTCAATAAACTGATAACCAAAAGATGCGATTACAGCGACTCTGTCACCGGCACAGAATAGATTGTGACTATACATAACGCCGCGCCGCACCCCAAGCCGCGCACCGAACCAACAATCAACACAATATTCACACTCAGATTTGTCCGCGAAATTGTCGCCAGCGACAAAGGTGGGATGGGTGCGCCTGTGAATGTCGGCAATATTATAGGCCGGCAAGTCACTTGCAATCAAAGAAAATAATACACTCTACGACTTGCGAGTTACAGACGTCCATGGCTGATGGTAATTAGTTACCATCAGATGACCCGTCAGCTCGTTTACCCTCTGTAACATAAAAAATAGTAATATTAAATGAGCTCACCGCGCCCGCGACTTTAACCGGATGCATCTCAAATTTACATGACCTCCACCACTAAATGTAGTGTTCTAGTTATTATTTTTATTATATTTTGTGCTATGCCGAGTCATGACGTAGATTATATCATATACTTACATCATGCATTGTTTTCAAATATACCACTGCTTAAACATTTTACGTTCATGAAATTTAAATCCATTTCAATAACTGTCGCCTAACACTATAAATGATGGTACCAAAAATTGCTTAATGGCATCATTTTTTTTTTAAATCTATATTTAAGCTATATTTATTATATGTATAAGGTATGTCAGCCCTATCGTACCCTAATCTAATTAATAACAAACTACTAGTGGCATCATAGTTCGCAAGTGAAAAATTCGCTGTGATCACTGCTGTAGGCTTCTCCCCTTTCACAAACAGTCTTAGTTCGACAAATATTCATATTCTCAATTAATTACAGATGCTGTTAATGGTCGTCCATAAAAATAAATTTGTGACACGTCTCAACAAAATTCAAGCCGCCAAGAAACAATGTTACAGTTTTAATAATCTTGTTGCGTCTAAAAGTGTTTTTAATAAGTGAGTATAAAATATACTTACATACATAGCTAGGAAGTCTGACCTCTATAAAACGTAGTAGTCAAACATGACTTCGGCTTGAGATCACCAACACGCAAAGGCAAAGGCTTAAATTTTTCGTCACTGTACTAAATAATAGTTGTGTTTTGAGATTTGATCCCAAGACGTAAGACCCTTTCTCGTTGAAGATTAATATCTTTATATAATAATTTTACTTCTTTTTAGCTACATCAGCAGTTTCGGAAGTAAAGTATGTGGCAAAGATATATCTGTACTGATTACGTCATCGCTAGACGTTAGTGTTAAATATAAAGAGAATGTGCATAGACAATTACTGAAGGAGTTGAAAAAACACAAGTACTGGCTTCACGTGTCACTCGGCTGTATTGACGAGAACATACAGTATTTGAAGAGCCACTTCCGAGATAGTGTTATATTGAACAATTGTCACATACTTTTGTATCCCACGTAAGTATCTTTTTAGTGTTTCTATAACACTTGGGCCTATTTCACGACCTTCAAGTAAAGGTACTCACCTAGTAAAGTTAGTTTTGTCTCTTTCATACTTTATATCAAGTGACAAAGACAAAACATGTGAGTAGCTACTCGGAACGTTACTTGAAGATGGTGAAATAGATCCTTAGTCTTTGATAATCCAAATAGGGAACTAATTTTATTAGTAATAGTGGGGCCTTTGCCCTGCAGTAACATCTTACAATATGATAGTTTTCTTTAAATATTATTTTAAATTATATATCAATTTTATTTATAGGATGGAAATAAAACACTACATAGACATATTACTGAAATCAAGGAACAATTCCAAAGAAGATGGCTGCCGTCAATGGGATATTAGTTACAACAATTTGAATGAAGAGTTGTTCACAGACGATCAAATATTGAGCCTTACGTTGTACGAAATAGAGAAGAAATACCACTTCACAGGAGACGGGATTTGGGCGAGGCAGGATTTGGGGAAAGTAGATGCGCATGCCACTTAATTTGTAAGTGAATCATCTACTTAGTCCTATGGACAGTTAACTTCGCGGAGAACAATGGATACCAAACACCAGTAATAACTAGTTTTCAATATTTCTGCCTCCTTGTGTCCCCATTATTAATCGAAAAAGATATTGTTTTTATGTTACGAGATTATAAAAAAAATTGCCGGGAGGACAAAATTGTTTTTAAAAAATTAATAAAAAATATGTCAGATACATTTATTTATTTATTTAATTTTCCAAAACACTTTTAACACTCCTTAATCTATACAATAGCCGATCCACGAAAACCTCGTAGGGTTTATCTGGGTATCGGCGAGTCGCACATATTATCTATAACTAAACATATTTTAAATACAGAGTGCTTACATATTATAATCTATGAAGTACCTTTTGTATTTATATTTACTCCTTTTCGAATGTGTTTTGTACATTGTTTGTATATTCTCAGGGAGATTATTAAGGTAATAAGGGATCAAATAATTTGCAACTCTTGTTCCGTACAAGTTATTATATTTAGGTAATATGTATTTATTAGTATTTGAGACAGATCTCAAAAAAGTTGGTCTTATTTTTTCAATTAAAAACTCTGGCCTGTTAACTTCAGTAAGTATACTATATTTAACTTTGTTATATATATTCATAATATTACAATATTTGAAAAGATCTTCTTCATTATTATTATATTTCTTTTTTATATACTTTGGCGTAATTATTTTGAGTAGTTTTAATTGGAGTCTGTATATATCTGCCAGGTAAGTCGGATAGGTTCTACCATAACTGCTTAACCCATAGCCGACAACTGAGTCAGCTAGGGCCATGTATAGCATTCTAAGAGTTTTATATGGTAATTTATATTTTAATATACTCAATTTGCTTACAATAGATCTTAATTTATTGCAAACATATTCTATATGGGGTCCCCAACAGAAACGGTTGTCAATTATTAGGCCAATATACATGTGTTGACTAACTACTTCCAATTTTGGACACTGGCAAGCGGCACCTAACCCGTGAAGGCAAGTATGGTCATGGGCTAAGACTACAGGCATAATTGATTTGTTATAGGATGAATGTATATGAACTACTTTTGTCTTAGATGTATTAATTACTAAGCCAATATCATGAGCCCATTTACATAATTGATCAAAATTGAATTGTAAAGTTTTTTGAGCTTCGGTCACATTTTTATGAGCTACCAGTATGCAGGTATCATCAGCAAATTGATACACAGATCCTGAGTGTATGACATGGCTCATATTGTTAACATACAATAAATATTCCGTCGGACCGATAATTGAACCTTGAGCGGTGCCCATGGTGGTGTGAATTTGATCACTAAACTGATTTTGTATTTTGACAGTAGTGTATCTATTAGTGTGATATTCTTTAAGTAATTTTAAGAGAGGTCCCTGTATGCCACTCTGTGATAGTTTTTCAAAAAGTATATCATAGCGTAGCATATCAAATGCTTTGCTAAAATCAATAAATAATGCCAATACATTATCTCTATTATTTAAGTGTTGATTGACCTCGTCTGTAAAATTACATAACAATTGGGTTGTACTTTTATTTTTTTGGAAGCCGTACTGTTTGTTGTTGATTATATTATACTTTCCTAGGAAGTTATTAATCTCATTACTTATGAATCGTTCAATGATCTTATCTATGCAGGACAATATGGTAATAGGACGATAATTATTTATATCGTCACGTTTACCTTTTTTATGTATGGGTCTTATCACTCCTATTTTTGAAAGGTCTGGATAAATGCCTGTCCGCAAACATCGATTTATTAGATGTGTAATGACTGGTACCAATTTCTCGGACATGTATTTGACATCTTTGGCTCGTATTCCGTCATAACCCGGACTTTTACTGTCGTTTAAGCACTTGATGATACCTGCAACTGTTCCCTCTCTAGCCTGCTGAATTCGTAAACATCTATCAGGAGTTGTTTCGTACGTCGACTTATCTATCAGGGGTACATTACAAGAGTTACAAATTTTTTTGATATTATTATGAAATTCTTTTACAAATGTATTAGCTAAAGTTAATGGATTCATTCGAAAAGTTGTAAGTAATACTTTTTCAATACATTGCATAATTTTACCAGTAAGCTTATTTATAATATTCCATATTTTTTTACTATTATTAAAATGTTGTGAGATTTCGGTTCTAATTTGTTTATTTTTTACATATTGAGTATATTTATTAGTTTTATTTCTATATCTATTATACAAAAGTCTTTTTTTCGAGTTATTCTCGTCATTCAACCAAATATTAAATAATTCATCCCTTTTCGCACACATGTTTTGTAGCTTTTGGTTAGCCCATGTACAATTTTTACGTTTACTTAAGCTGTTATTAATGATTGTATATTTACATTTTTTGTATATATTAGTAAAATTTACATGTATATATTCGACAATTTCATTGGGATTAGTGTATTGGATTGGTTTACTCCAGTCCACATTATTTAATTCACTATACACTCTCTGATTATCTATCTTCGTAATTACCTGGTTTGTTATGTTTATATTACTTTTGTTTATCACGCCCGTCAGTGCACAACCGGTTATACAATGGTCTGCCGGGGCGATATTTACTACAGCTGTATATACATTATGCGAACTAGTGTTACGGATAAATACATGATCAATGCACGACTTGGATATATAGTCACCGTATTTCTCTATGCGTGTGTATGTATTAACACCACTTTCAAATCCTAGGCTGCACAGTGAATATAAATATTGTTTTGACAACGAGTTACATAATTTTAGATCTATATTCATGTCTCCCATTATTAAATAGCTGTGTTTGTATGGGTATTTAGCTACAAGGGAAGACAGTTCCGTAACGAAACGAGGCTTAGATGTGTGAGGTGGCCTGTACATGGCACATAATCCAAATTTAAAGTTATTTATGTTGACTTCGCCTGACACACATTCAAATTCCTTTGTGCGAGGGTTATTAAACCTTACAAAAGATGCCATTTTATGTACATATAATAACACCCCACCACCTTTACGATTGGTTCTTAATTCCGAAAATAAATTGTAATTCGGGAGTGTATACATTTGTAACAAATCATGTTTTATATTAGCTTCTGTTATCAACAATATATGAATAGTATATTTATTATTTAACACAATGTATTCTATTTGTGCAAAGCTTTTTTGATTGAACGTAAATTAACGTGTAACAAATATAAACAATTTTCGGGGTTTGGTATACTGTAGGTAAAATCATTCCATGTTTGACAATTTGTTTCAGTAATATTATTATGGTTTGATGTGTCTGACATGTTTATTAGATGATTTTTGGTGCTTGGCATGTTAGTTTAAAGGAAAGAGAGAACGACAAGTAGGTATAATTAATGAGACTTACATGATTTCATCCATGGGATAATTTTACCTTTTCAATGTCAGCGAGCGAACGGATGGTGATCACTTTTTTTCTTTTTCACTTTTACGCACTAAAATGTTTCCGTGTTTACACCAGATATAGTTGAACATTCCTCTGAGTTGTTCCTTTGTTTTCCACAGCAAAAAAGCCGAGGCTGGTGTCAGGCACTCACGTAGGTATATTTGATCATTTCCACATTCTCCTATGTCAGCAGCAGATGTTTTCGATCCTTTTGCAGCTTCCAACCATAGATCTCGCTTCCCTTCCCGAAGTATTACTGTAATATTAGACTGGCTTTTTTGTTGCCTCGCGATATTTGTCGGGTTCTTCTTCTTCCTGTAAGCTCCTACGATGTCATCTGGATTCTGCTGTATGATCACAGATACTTTTTTGGCTATTTCTTCAGTATTTTCATTTTCCGATTGATAAATACCACATATTTCAAGTTTATTAGCTAGTTGTGTTTGCTCCATTTGGTTTACTTTTGTTTCCAGAACTTCGTATTTTAATTGCGTATTTTTTGAAGTATTTTGTAAGTCCATACACCGGTTCTCCAATTCTTTCATAGATTTTTCATATTTTTGGATCTTTTTTTCATACTCGTCGATTTTTTCGGAGTAAAATTCTAACGTGCGTTGTAATTCTTCCCTAATTACTTCCTTCACTTCTCTCCGCAGCTCCCGTACTATTTGTTGCATCATGTTGTCAGTGTACATCCCAGTAGGTTTCGAAGTGCACTCAGTATCCGTGTTTTCGTCAGCCTCATTGTCTGGTATAATACACGAGAGCCGCCTAGGTTTACAACCACCCGAACATGACTTGCACTTCCAGTCCACTGAGTCCGTACCATTCAAAACACTTAGTTGGTCGGGTGATATTGAAGCACAGTTAGCGTGAAGCCATTTCCCACATTTGCCACACTGTAATCCCGGGGACTTTTTTGTTACAACTTTTGTACATTTAATACATTTCACCATTTTTATTTTTATTTGTAGGGTAGATAAATACAATTTATTAATCACTGCGTATACGCCTGCACTCTGTCGTAACGCGAGAGCGACATATATCTGACATAAAAAAATGACACAGACGAAAGCAAAATCAGCATATCTTGTGTATTGACTTCGCTCGTTACCCTCGATCCGTCAACAAATCACTCATCAAAGTCACAAATTAGAGGTCTTATTGCGGAAAACTGACTGCTTGCAAGTACAATAAGGGCCTATTTCACCATCTTCAAGTAACGTTCCGAGTACTCACATGTTTTGTCTTTGTCACATGATATAAAGTAAGAGAGACAAAACTAACTTTACTTGGTGAGTAAGGTTACTTGAAGGTCGTGAAATAGGCCCTAATACTAATAAATGTGAAGGTTTGTTTGTATGGTCCTTGTTTCTCATCGGAACAGAGTGACGCACATAAGTCGTAAAAATGTACCTAAGTGAGCACGTCCTGTTGTTCAGTCTTTGATTATCTCACGGAATCCTACCATAGTTCAGGATAAAAACTTTCCTATGTGTCGTCCTGGACATATAATCAGTTGATGGAAGTAGGCAATTTGATTAATCTACGTGGTTTTATAACAAACCTCGTAAACATATAGATTACAAACTTTCACATTTATTTCTAATCTATACTAATATTATAAAGAAGTAAAGTTTGTGTGTTTGTTAAATTGTAAGGGGTAATCTCGGGATCTACTGAACCGATTTAAAAAAATCTTTCACTAATGGGAAGCTATATTGTCAGCGAGTGACATAGGCTATAGTTTATCCCTGTATTCCCACGGGAATGGGAACTACGCGAGTGAAACCGCGGGGCACATCTAGTAATATTATAAAGATGTAAATTTTCGAGGTGGTATTGTTATTGATCTCTGGATGTACTGAACCGATTTTAATAAATAAATAAATAAAAGTCATTTATTTCAGGCACAAAAACCCATAGTTAGATACGTACAATAATTATTTTTAACTTAAGACACTGTATAGAGGTGTAAAATCAAGTAGAAATTAAAATAAAATAAAAAAAAAAAAAAAAAAAAAAAATTGAATATACTTTTACCGATAGAAAGCCACATTATTTGTAAATGTCATGGTATATTTCATTCCCGTATTCTTTGAACAGGAGTACTACGCGGGTGAAACCACGGATATATTATAGTCGTATAGAATAGCTGATATTGTAAAAACGTATATATTGTAAAAGGTACCAAAACTGTAGTTAGGTAAAGAAAAAAAATAAAAAAATTATTTAAGCACATTCTATTTATTTTTACAAATACCTCGATAATTTCACACCAAATTATTGCTTTTAAAACTTAACATAGGTAATTAAAAACTAACTTTAAACGTGCGATAAAAAAATAATAAAAAAAGTATTGAAACATGATACGACGAAAAAAGTCTAAGGGCCTATTTCACGATCTTCAAGTAAAGTTCCGAGTAACCACTTACAAGTTTTATCTTTGTCACTTGATATAAAGGAAGAAAGAAACAAAACTAACTTTACTTAGTGATTAACTTTACTTGAAGATCGTGAAATAGGTCCAAGAAATAAAAGATGTCATTCATTTCACCTAGGTTGTTGAGACGTAATTTATTTACGTAAAGTTATTTATATGATGGTTATCGTAAAAGCCTTTTATTTTTTGTTATTCATTCAAAGCTAACTTTTAACTAACAACTTATTGATCTTTGTTAATATTCGTCACATGAGTATTTATGTTATCCTGAATTAATTTCCAAATACAAATGTAAAATTGTTTAATATACTTGATAGGTAAAATGATTCTTTCTAAAGTATCATGTTTTCGTTATTATTTATTTTCATTTAGTATAAATATTTATTTACGACTACATATTTTTATCAAAAAATGCAAACTCTCTTAAAAATAAGTAAATAATAACATACTTATGTAATAACAACAAACTAATAATCGTGTTTATAATATAATTATGATTAATTATTTTAAGAATATAACTAAGTTATTTATACCTAAGTATATTATATAATTCAAAGGCACTATATTTACCTAAAATACTTTTATGTAAATTATATTTTACAGTTTATTGCCTTGTCTTTGGCTAATATAAAAACCTTATATATCAAATAGTTTTGGCACATCATATTCACGTACTCAAAATTATTATTTATTTTATTTATTAAGTTATAATTATATCCCAACACTAAAATAGTTAACACCAAAGTTCCTTGGTTACGAGTATATTTTAAGGGATATTTTATTTACTTTGAAATAACAATTCCAAAATTACTTGATACATTTTTTAAGTTGATGACGATGACCGATTTTTTAAGGAATTGTCTCATGAAGCACCATTTTTTATGGGTCAGCTAAAGATTTTATAGAAATAATTAATTAATGAGTCACATTACTTACCTAGCTAAAACTATATCGTAAGTTTCATACTCATAACTATATTACAAAATCTTTGGTTCTTAGCTGTATTGTTGTCTTAATCTAAAATAATACTTAATCGACAAATTATTATATAAGAAAAACTACAAATTGAATAAGGCACAAGGAATGCACGAGAAGCTAGATTTTTAATAATTTAAAAATATCTATAATATGCATAATTATGTTATAATATATCATTACTTCTAACTACTTAATTATATTTCTCCTATAATAATCTAAATATAGAGTATTCATTATAAAAATGCAAAATTATCAAACGTTATTGTAAGTATCTAAAATATAAGTAAACTTTATTTTCTATTTACATGTTATTGCATAATCTCTTTATCAGATCTATTTAAATACAAAATCCTACATTACGAGTATGTAAACTTATTCTCATTAATCTTGTATAATATCATCATTTATATGAGACCATACAAAACTTATGAGAATATTTGTAATGAATATGTATATCTTTAACAATTTATTACCAGTAAGTAGACACTTACTGGTAATAAATTGTTAAAGATTCTCTTATAATGTCTTACACCTACATACTCCTTTTCGAAATTACCCGTTAACCTCACTGTGGTATCTTCGAAAAGGAGTATTTCAGTTCAAAAAAGGGGGCAAAGTGGTGTACGCCTGTCCGGTGGTGGGCTCCATCTTGACGACGACCGGCTGCGTGATGTCACCGTGTCGCTCCATTTCGTAATGCTTCTCGTGTTGAACCATCGCGCATTTGTCGTAATCTTCGGGAGGCGCCGAGTACCGCGGGGGCTCTTCTTGTAACGCACAAGCGGAGTACTTATCCTCGTGATCATGCGATCTGTACTCGATCTTATCATCGTGCGAATGCGCCTCCATCTGTGGGGAATGTGCCGCCATCATTGGGTAATCGCGCACGCCCAACGGAGGCGGACTGTTCTCTCCGTATTCGTAGGAATGTCGCGGCGCAAACATCTGTCCATCGTGACCGTTTAGTACGGTTGTGTAAGAATACGCCGGTTGACTGTTGAAGCTTGGGTAGCCTCCCGCGCTACCGGATGACAACAAGTGATGTGATGATAGCTCGTAGGAATGTTGGTAAGACCAGGAGTCCGCAGATGTTGGGATACCATTCTGCGGGAAGGCAGGCAGGTTGGCTCCGATTCCAGAGAAACCGCCACCTAGAGTGGTAGAGCTAGGGGAACTTGAACCAATGTACCCGGTCTTCCGCGGTGGTTCACGTTTACGCCATTTCGCTCTTCTGTTTTGAAACCACACCTATGATAAATAATAAAAGTTAGCACCTTCTATTTAAAAAATAAACGCTGTTATAATTTACAGAATAGGTATGATACATACTTGTACTCGTGATTCTGATAAATTGAGCTTCAGAGCTAGTTCTTCTCTCGCAAATACGTCTGGATAAGGAGCACGCTCAAACGCTCGTTCCAACTCTTCCAGTTGATATGCCGTAAACGTTGTCCTATAACAAAAAGGCTATTATTTAATATCGTAATACGAATCATATCAAAATTCTCTTTATTAGAATCCAAAAATATTTTACCTCTGAACTAGCCAGTAGAAATAATTAGGTATGTGTGTTTCATATCAAATGCAAAGTTAAACAAACAATAAAATAATAAAACACAATGTTATCGGATGCGCACGCACATGTACCATCTGACGCGTGCAATATGGCTGCGGGCGGCGCACGCGCAGAAATTGATTGAGCGTGAAACTAAATTCACCCCCGTCGCGCGCTACCACTTCTAATTGCCTGCCAATCAACATGAGTAGCGGCATCTAGTTTAATTGCGTCACCACAAACATTTATTATTGTGTTACTTTTTTGACAAATATGATTTATCGTAAGTGCTTAGGTTTTAAACTACTTTAAAATAAAAAGAGTTTTAAAAGTTATTTGGCGGTACTAAGATATTATCTAAAATACCAAAAGTTTTTATATACAATCGTCCAAGCAATTGTGGCATCAAAATTCCATGTCCAATTAACCTCATGGCACGACGCTGATGTACTCCGTACCCGGTAGTGCCCTACCCTCCGCTAACCCCGGGCAGTGCACGCGAAGATTTGACGATAAACCAATTGACTCCCCACAGTCATACGGGTAATTAATCCCAACTTATAATATAACTACAGTTGAGCAGGCGCCTGCATCAAGTGTTATATCTTAGACTCCCCAGGCTGGTTTTATTGGCGAACTTAAACTGATTGTAATCTTGGAACCGTTAGTAATCAGCCGGTATATTGATTCAAAGGAAAAGTTTAAAATGTTTGGCCAATAAAAAGTTAGTTCACGAAATAATAGATTTTTTTACTTAAAAAATGGGCCTAGCTTTTTTGTTATAGAAAAAATAATTTTATAGAAACTATATGATAAAACTTTTATGTTCTTGTATTTAAAGCTCGGTAAATTAATACTTAGTAATAAATAATGTACGTTACCCAAACATAAATCCTACTTCCTACTAATATTATAAAGCCGAATGTTTGTGAGTGTGGATGTATGGATGTTTGTTTCTCTTTCACGCAAAAACTACTGAATAGATTTTAATGAAATTTGGTACAGATGTTCCTCATGCCTAAGAATAACATAAGACTTTTTATCCCAAAATTCCCACGGGATAAGGTTCCACGCGGGTAAAACAGCAGGGCACGGCTAGTTATTACATAATCTTAATTTCAAACTATTTACGATACTTCTGGAATCGTCAAGTACCTACATGATCATAAACTTATCTCATTAAAGAACATAAAAACAAAAAATAAAACCATCTACACACAACCCATTTCAATGCATATGTTGTTATAACATTCAAAATATCATCGCATTAGTTATGCAAAAATTAAATAGGGGCGCAACAGTGCGTACGAATTCCGATAGTTTTATACAGGGGTGAGCCCCTATTGCACACCTGTGAGCATAGCTTCAGTGTTGACACGTGCCAATAAAACTAATAGTCTCACAATTGTATGATTGTTATTTAATACAGTAATTGAGTATGATTGTTATTTTATACACTAGTTCATTTTGTAGCACATTTTCTTTATTGACTAACTGACCTGTTGTAGAGTAGGTTTTAATTGTTTTAGTAAGGAGACATATTCGATTACAAGTAGAATAGATAGGTTAAAAATAATGGTAAAACATCTAAGAGTACAAACATAGAAATTAATTAACTGTGTAAGTTTCAATCACATCATCAGTTCGTATACGTCCCTGCCAAGGGGCTCGAGCCTACCCTGCATAATTTTTGACTAGGTACTAATTAAATTAAGTAAATAAATTCATTGGTAGGTAGGTATATCCTACCTACATATTTTGCTACGAATTTGATTTGAATTTTCCTACGACTACATCTGAAACACTACGATACGCCTACGACGAAAATTTTCTTGCTACGTTTGTCTTCGTAGCGCCCATCGTAGCGTTAACTACGTTGTTAAAATACTTTCAAATATTCGAACCCCTTTTAATTAATTTCAAAAAGCTTTCCTTTGTCATTTGTTTCTATATCAATTTTTAAAATATATTACTTACAAGTAGTTCAATGAAATAGTTTGCTTTAAGAAAATCATAAAAAGAGGTCTGAATATTCGAATGAATGGTTAAGAATTCTCGGATTTATAGAATGTGACTGACCTGGTTTTCTTTTTCTTGATGCCGTTGTTGTCATTCTTTTTCTTTTCGCTCTTCTTGGTTGTGGTTGTGGTGGTGGGCGGTGGCGGCGGGGGATGCGCCGGGGCGTCCACCGGCTGCAGCATCAGCGGCTCGTCCTTGCGCTTGTTGTCGAACAGCTCGTCACGGTAGGGCAGCTCGCCCACCACCACCTGGACGTGGCGGTCCTTGCCGAACTCGGCGAACATGTGCTCCTCAAAGGGCGGGTGGTCCATGGCGGGCGGCGGCGGCGGCGGCTCGAACGCGCAGTCGTAGCGCGCGCCGGCTGCGTCCCCGCACACGTACATGTAGTCGCCGGGTGGCGGGTGCGGGCCCGCTACCTCCGCGCCCGTCTCGCTCGACTCCGTCGCGACGCTCCCGCTGCCGCTGGCCCGCTGTCTCTCCGACGGTACACGCCGGCTCCGCTCGCACTCACCACCGATTTATCCACTTATATCAATGATTTAACTTCATTTAAGCGAGCTCGGGATCGACGAACGTTCGCGCCCGTTTGTATCCTCGTGTCCGTCCCGGTTAAATGGCTTTAATCAACTTTAACGAACTAACAGAATTTGCTCTACGGTTGGTCAATTTATATTACCATAATACGTCTGTCGACTGATATTTTGGTCCAATGAGTGGCGCGTCCGAGAGCCATCGGGTTGCGCGCTCGTGTGGCATTTTGATCTCTGGCGAGCGGTCGGAGGGGCGGTATCCGCCGTGCGCCGCGTGTCGGTTATGACGTTGGTGTACCAGCGTGCTGCAGCCAATCACGCGCGGCGCGCGGCCCCTCCCCCGAGCGGCGGCCCTCGCTCGGCTCACTCGCGAGGGTGCTCTGTGACTTTGCACCACCATGCGGGATTCCCAGACTCACCAGATATTTGTTTGTTTCAATGGTATTGTTTGCCCCGAACGCCCACATCATTATTGTGAAAGTCCATAACGCTTTATTGTAAATCCGTATCAACAACACTCATATGTCTGTTCTATGATTTATAGTCGTGGGAAAATCTCAGGGATTCGAAACTTTATTCCTTTAAATAAATAAGTATAATATTTGGAAATATAATCGAACACTTATCATCTTAGATTTTTACACAACACCTTGTAACATCGACTGGATTTCCTAAGCAGTTCAAGTTAGGTACATAATGCACAAAATTACATACACCACAGTACAAGACATTTAACTGAAAGTTACTTAAACCTATATTAGAATCACAATCATTAAGATACGACTCCTCCAATCCAATAACTACATTCCGATGCAAATGGCCCGGAGCGGAGGCAGCAAGTGATCTGGCGGCGTGCGCACTCGCACTGGATGCTGTCGATCGCCACAAACGATCGCTTAATTATTAATTAACTGTTATTGCTGGGGATTATTAATAAAACATTCGCCCTGACTATTGGCACTTAGATTAGCGCCGAGGGAGTAATGGCGCATTTCAACAATTTCGGTTGTTATTTAATTGAAGTCAATTTAGATGATCAGAGTCTATTTAGGTTGGTGCTGGCGCTCGCCAGCGGGATCTCTACTTCATTGGGCTTATTGGTGACTTTCAGACAACACGAATTGCACTCGTTGATGCACTTTTAGTCGCATTTGCACCTTGATGTTTCGTAATACCTTTGAGAGCCAAGGTGATAATCGCTTGTGTCCAGGACGTTAGGATTGTGATGAAGTGATTGAAGTGGCAAAGTGCGTGTGAGAAAAGCTGGTACGGCTTAAAGTGATCTTGAAATGTAGTGTTCTGTGCTCTGTGGGTGTCGTGACTGAATGTTTCTGGAACTCCGGATGTCGCGAGCTTCTGACGTACTCGTAGGTACCTACCATTACATGTAACATACACCACTCGTTATACTTACATTGTACACTCATAAAGAAGCCTACATAATGTGCATAATGTATACCGTAATTTATGAAAGTAGTCAGTAGCTAGTTGAAATATTTATTGATTTAAAAAAAGCTTAGTTACTAATTCCTACTAAGGCAGATCATTGTTCATATTAATAAGTACTTAGTTATGTTCAGATAAAGATCTGTAAAACTTAAAATAATAAGTATTAATGTAATTGCTTATAAAAAATTGTATAGCTATTTGTACATTAGGTACACACAAAGGGCTTTTCCGAAGCTTGATTAAGTCTCGGAGAATGTTCTAAAGGGAGCTTAGACATTAGCTTCCTTTAAAAAAAATAACGGACAATAACAATTTTTTCCACTTTTTTATCACCTTATGATTTGAATTTCCCAAAGTCTTGCTTACTGAACATCTATAAGTATACTGTGTAAAAGGTTTTCATTTTAAAATTTTCACAGTCCCAGTCCAGTTGTTTGGTTGTGCGTTAGGCATACCATTATGCCCGTCAGTTTAGTGTGTATTCAATGTAAGCATATTACTTCAGAACTTAATTCAATTCAATTTATTTAATAAATTTGTTACAATAAATTATATTTTTTACGTAATTATTGAGACCTTACCTCCCGTGCTAGTTAAAAACTGTATTACGGCAAGGTAAGGCCTCTAAAAACCACGCTCACACACACTTAGATGATATAAAGTTGTGCATTTACATTACGCTGCACTGCCATTTTTTTTCATTGTGTTCGTAGTTTACAGACCAGCGTTTATATGAAAATGTTTGGTAAACCAGTGAAGTCAAAAACGGCTTCCTCGTTTTATCGTTATTACAGAAAGAATTTATAAAAAAAGTGTATGAAAAATCGTTTTATTACTTGAGGAAAGTTGACAGCTAATACTGACAAAATATCACTGTTTTTATTTGGGCACATCCCAGTAGTTTCACTGAGTAAGTAGTCGTACCAGTTGAACTACTGGGAATTTTCTTCCCAATATACTTACAAAAAAGACCATCAAGAATTTTGTACCCAGTAGACTTACCAGCAAAATAAAACTCTCAATAATCCTACTCTTATGATTTATTCTTCTCTGCCAAGAGTTCTGCAAATATCGGTTCAATATTTTTTGTGTGTAATAGAAACAAACATACATAGTACTTATATTATACTAGCGGCGCCCCGTGGTTTTACCCGCGTAGTTCCCGTTACCGTAGGAATATGGGGATAAAATTAAAAACAATTTATAACTATTAAAACAAACCGCATCAAAATCCGTTGCGTAGTTTTAAAGATCTAAGCATACATAGGGACAGAGAAAGCGGCTTTGTTTTATACTATGTAGTGATACTTATATCCTATGAAATTAGCTTTACCCCACAGTTTTACGTACATAAAATGAATATTGAATACACCTATGGAAAATTCTAGTTCTGTTACATTTTATTACTGTTTAGATAGCCGATGCGACTGTTTTTGTTTAATGCTGGTAGCACCACCGGCACCGGTCCTATCTTGCCTTAACAATAGATATCATAATTTTAAATTATTTACAATATCATGTCTACCTATTACCTAAAGCAAGTCAGTACGGTCATCTCACTTCTTGACTTTCCCTATTTTAATTTCCGTAACTAAGATTTCATTGCAAAGATTTCACGAAATTCTAAAATGTCGATAGCGACGGTGAATGGATAGTAATATCATATGAAACTAGCTAAACCTACCCTGCAATGTTACGTTCATACCTATATAATTGCATTTTTTTATATTTGCATAGAATTTTAGAATCATTGGATCTAAAATTACTTGTAACTAAAAAATTAAGAACATGCAACCGAAGTGAAGAAGCTACTTATAATATGTTACTTAATTGAAACGCATTTTTTTGTAATCATCATCAAATTATTTTTGAATCTCTAATCATTGAAATCAATCTTAAGCCAAATTGGCTGAACTTTCGCTAGCAAATCAGATTGTACTTTACATAATACATTTTGTCAGGATCCATTCTAGGCTAATCTTTTCCTCGACATTTTCATGATTTTTCATATGACAAAACTATTATTAAGTATAAATATTTATAAAGAATAAACAAAACATGCGTTATAATCTTTTTATTGAACAAAAGCTTTGTCAGTACTTTCTATAACATCAACATGTTTGTAAGTACCTTTCATAGTCAAGTGTAAGTACATGGAAAGATTAATAGGTAGTAACATAAGGAAGAGTGTCCTCACATGTATGTAACATAAGTATAATATACATAGCGTGAGTCATGTGACAACTAGCGTAGGCGCTTCACATAAAATCTCACTGGCGACGGCCCAGCGACGCAGAATCTGCCGCCCGCTCAATTGAACTCAATTGCCTTTAATTGAATTCAATTGAAATGACCTCGCGCACCGGCCCATGCTCCCGCTCCTAGCCTCACACTTTTACATCTATCTTTTTTGGAGCTGACATAAAAGCTAAGATAAATATCATTGCTCCCAATAAAACTACTATTTATATGTATAATGTATGTGTATCCAGTCTCGACTAGTAACGAGAAATTGTTGAATTTACAGTCCACTAACAAAATGATTTATTATGATGTCATGTTCACTACTCATGTTGAACTTTTTTAGGGTATTTTTTGTACAAGTATAACAAAATTGTTTTTCTTGCGGCTAACAAAAAATAAGCTACTATTGTTTGGATAACAATTTATGAAACATGCAAGTTTATGTCATGAACTTGTAATCAACTCATAAAGCATATGGCAATATCTTAACTAACGAGTGCAAATTAACTTACGTAACTTCAAAGTACCTACATATTCAATTAGTTAAAAGTACCAATTTATTTTGATTGAAACTGTACACAATGACGGTATGACTGTAAAAAGAAACAACACATTTTGGCACGTGTCTTATCCGGTGTACAATTGAGCTTAATTAGGAAATGGCGGGCGGGCGCTGCGCGGGGGACCTGTTACCACACTCCTATTTAGATTGGAATCACGAAAAACATATTTCGTCGCAAACTCGTACATTTTAGTAACATTTTATTAAATCTATTGTTAACTAACGTAGAGTTACATGAGTGTTTTTCTTGGGTTTTTTACCTTTGTTGTCTTTTTTGCCCCAAAAACGCTTGTGTTCCTTATTAGTGACCGCAAATTCTTTGTTTGCTGCATTAGTCTCAACATCTTCGTCAATGGTATCCAAGAATTTTCGTATAGTACCTTTAACAGCGTCCATGTAAACACTCCGTCGCGGTCCATTGCTCATGCTTTCTGTTGCAGGACCTTGCTCCGGTGGAATTGTCGTAGCGCTTTCTTCAAATCTAATTCTTTTCGAGAGGTCTCTCATTGGAGGTTTGATGCCAGAGGGTCCTGGTTCTACGACTACATTCCGACGACTCCCGTAAAAATGACTAGTCACTTCCTTCTCGTCTTCATTTATTTCGCTGCGATTACCATTAGTGCCTCTTTCAATTTTAAGGAAATTATCAATATTCGTTGAATCTGAAGCTCGTCTCGTTTCGTTTAGGAATTTTAATAAACTAAGTTCATCAACGTGGTCTTCGGGAAATGGTTCTTCTAGAGTGAGAAGGGAATCTCGCATCGCTAACGGTGAAGTCACCGACGATATTGACGACTGGTAGTATCTCCCCCTCTCTTCGAAGTTAGCCATTTCCAAACTACTTCCCGTTTGTACTGACATTTCAGTAAATTTCTTTTCGGTCATTTTATTTATTTCAAACTCCGTAAAGGAATATTTTTTCTTAGTATCTTTTTGAGTGTCAAAATAATCTTCTATTTGCGACGGCCTATGTTCGCGTTTTTTACAGCAACGACAGCTTATTATGTTTACAAACCTCTGCCATAATGTAAGTTTACGCTTTTCAATGAATGTTCCACCCAAAATATCATCAAACATGTTTGGATGGTAAAACAAGGGGCCCACTTCGGTGTCGTCATGAGGGGACCGCATTATGGTTTCGAGGTACAAACTGAAACATTAAAACGGTAGTTATTAAAGTACTGTGACCGACAAACCTAGGACTTCTAGTAAGTTAGAACTAACATATTGGCATCTCCGTCCGTGTACACAAAGAATGCTTCGGCTACTTTGGGCACACATCTTTTGAGCCAGTAATGTACCGCATATAGCGCTGTTAGTAACACAGCTATAAAGGTGAACGCGGCAATATACACATTGTGTTCTAAACCTTGTGAGGCACCACATCGTAATCGATCTTCGTCGTAAATATCTATCAAATATATTAAAAATACATTAGTTAACCATAATAATGTTTAATGTGAAATGATCATAAATGCATTAAAATTTTTTTCAACCCGTAACGGCCCACTGCTGAGCAAATGTCTTAATTTTTTAAAATGTCTATTACATATATTTATATTTTTTAATCACTGTTTAACCTAATAATATGATTTTTAAAGTCTGTGTAAAACTATAAAATGTATATAACCGTAAGAGCCACAGTTAGGCACTCCATCGCATGCCGCCATGGCATCGATACACACTCGCGCGCCGGACACCTGACACTCGATATCGCTTCCAGGACACCTTAGATCAGCTGTCAGTAGAGTCTTAGCAGCTGTCAGCACCAATTTCATACGGTATATACGCTGAAAATAGAATATTGTAAAATTCACTTATTTATCAGAAAAATACCTAAGTACTTCTAGAACGTTACACTACTTTAATGATTAACGGTCAGTCATTGAACATATTATATGTATTACCAAATATTTTCAAAAGTACATTTTATTCATTTTAGGTATCATGTTAGCAATAGTTTCTTTCGAAATCTATGAATGCCGTTTTTATTTTTACTAAAATCGATGACATGGTTCCTAAGAACAGATCTTTGTATCTCTTATAGTTTCAGACTTCCCCACAGACCCTTCTATTTGGGCCACCCTATATGTTCCTAAGTTCCTTGATCTATGCATGCTATTTTCCTAACATATTTGAGTGACCTCAAAGATTTTAGAAAAGTAGCAATCACAATTACGCACTGGGCTAGCGAAATTACGCCTATTCCTCCTCACCTTATTCTTTGATCTTGCATACCGTAAAAATATAAATAAATTACCGACAAATTACTGATAGCCAGAACGATTCTAGAGGAGTTGAAGAGTTGCACTTGTTGTCTCTTGGAGTCGGCGCTGGTAGAGCACACGTTGTAGAACACGGTCCCTACGTACTGCCGTAGGTAGCGTAGCGCTACGTGACCGTACATCTATACAAAATATAGTTATTTAAAACAAGTTAAGGAAAGTTTTGTTAGCAATTTCTAATTAATATATTGAAATATCTCTCAAAAGTGTAATAGCTAATTTAATCCATGTTCCAATCTGGAGAAGTCTCATAGCGGAAAACTGTCCATGTCCAGAGCAATATGTATATTTTGCAAGAATTAGTTACTTCGAATGTACATTTACTTTTTATTTATAACAGTAAATAGTAATAGCAATTACATCGTCATCACTTAGTTCAACGAGTTCTCCAAACTCTTGCATATCGGCAAGTCCGAAAGACACTTCAGTTTTATCTGGAACCTTCTTAGTAGTCATATTGTGAGGTTTCGCATCTGATATTTCTATTGCGTGAAATTCTCTCTTTGTCCTGCGTACTCTAGATAGAAAAATAATAATAAAATATACCACACACACACACATATTGCTAAATCTGTTATGTTACCATATCTTTTGATTACACACGGTGCAGCGCAGGGAATCTCGCCCTTGTACCTAAATGATTTTACATCTAGACAAAACCTTACGGTCTTATTTGCGTTACATTTTAAACCCAGTATAACAAAACCTGGTTTAAGCATTTGACACTTATCAGTAAAATCTGTCACTTTAGTCTTTTGACAGTTTTTAGGGCTAAACCAGATTAAAATTGAAAAAAGGCAGGTTATGACAGACTCGTTTTATAATTAAAATAAAATAGTTCAAACAGGAATATCCATAAATAATGAAGAATGAGTAGATTAAATACAAAATTATATTTTACAATACAAATATACGTTGCAACTCCTTATTGTATGTCCTTACTAATTATAAGTTTAATACTTCATTAGATACAGAGATAAACTTCACATGAAAAGTCCCATCATAAAAGATGTATCATTACAAGTCGTAAAAAAGTCGTTTATGATCATTTATATTACTCACGGGACGTCTTTATGGTGCGGTTTATTTAACATTAGTACATTGTCATCGCTTGCATTATCCTGGTTGGCAGGGTTCAAAAGCATAGCGGTCATATTTGACTTAGTTTGGACAACGTTATCCAAAGACTCATGACTAAGAGAGGCCAATTTTTTCCTGTAAAAATGAAATCATAGTTGTAATTCTTTGTCCGAAAAGAAAAAAGAGTCATACTTATCTGTATTCCAAGCGTTAGATAAAATCTTACTTTTGTTCTAAGATATTGGTAATATCATCTTCATTACTTTTTGATATTGGTATTGTTAATGGAATCGTATCTGTAATTAAGTTTAACTAAAGTTTAGCACGTAACTTATCTAGATAAATGTGAAATATTTACAAAATTGACATCGTATTTTTTCACTTATTCCGATTGTTTATTTTAAACCTCTGTCACTTACAAAACGATTTGTTTTTTTATGGTAAAATAATATACATCATTTCTTCAAATAAGTAAGATCTTATGTGATCAAAACTACATTTGCGTAGAACACTGCGTTTCGTAGTTTAAAAGATGTAAGAGTACCAATAGAAGGGTACGGCTATGTACTAAGTACGGCGGAAAACAACTTTGTTACGAACTACCTAAAATTATTAATATATTTTCAACACATTTGCTCATAAAGGGGCTCTTATTTGTGCAAAACCAGTTGAATAATGACACGCTTGATTCACTAGTGAGTTATAGATTGTTTTTTTAAATTGTTTAGTTTAAAAAAGTTTCGATACCAAAAAAATAGTGTCCATACATTTTAAAAACAAACTTCAACTATGTTTCCTTACTTTTGGTAGGTCTATGGTCGATTCCATTCATTCATTCATTCGATTATTTTTTTAATAAGCATATTCTTTTAATCTATGGCCGATCACCATTGTTGTGTTGGATGCGCGCGAATAGAAAAACTGTATATTTATTAGCGAAAAATGATAATTTCTTCGCAAATGTGTTGAAAAACGTTGTATGGTACACGCGAGTATTGATGATCACTATCCTCGGCTATCTTCTGACCCTCGCCTGACGGCTCGGGCCTCAATAGCGCCTCGGAAGTAATCACCAACTTACCTCGCTTGTACCATAAATAACTATTATTTCTTACCAATTAATTCTGATGGAATAGAATGAGTTTGTTTATAGTAAGAATTGTAAAGTAATCCTTTTGTTGTAGAGATGGTACTTCTTTCAGTATTCGTATATAAATCAGAATTTGTAATAGGTGGTTCACTATTGATACTCGTTTTTTGAAAACTTTCTGTGGTTGTGATGTCCGCAGGGGAACTGCAATGATAATAATATTTAAAAGGAATTAAATATAACAGCCTTTATGGATAGCTAATAAGCATTTGGTTTAATCATAAAATAACTTATCGCTATATTCTGGGTCGCGACAGAAAATCCACCAAAGAAACCGACCCTATAGGAAAATAGTTTGGAGAAAGAAGATGCTTCGAAATTTAGATACCTTTAAACTAGAATTCTAGAATGTTCATCACCCCATTTCATTTCTAATATTTAAAACGTTTGAAGGTACTTACACAGTAGTAAATAATGTCCTCATAGTTATAATTTTATTAATCTTTTTAGTTGTTAATGTATCTTTTGGTTTATAATCTGATAAATTTGATAATAAATATACTGTAACATGTAAAAAAAATATTATATCTAAGTAAGTGTTTACACAAAAAACAAAAGACCCGAATTATAGAGGTCTAATAATTGTATTATGGTCTAACTAAACTACTACTTTAAAAGTACCATAGTATGTAGGTGTAACTATGTACAATAAGACACTTTAATTAAACATGTCGTATTTAGAAAATAGCAAGAAGTTGTTTAACTTAGGAATCGAACCCCATCATGCTATGTAGGTACCTATAATTAACTTAGTAAGAATAGTAGGTAAGTAGATATTTATTACAACTTGAATTATGTTTCGAATTCGCAATTTTCTCCAAAAGTTCCATCTGTGCCGAGTTTTCTTGTTTTTCTTCATCTTTAGGTACAGTTCCATTGATTTTATTAATAAGTTCATGTACGTACTCCCACGAATAATGACTGTTGTTTTGTGTAATTGTTTGAGAAATACTTTTAGATGAAGGAAATGTATATTTTGTAAAGATGTTTGGGTTTGTTGATGTATATTTTCTGAAATTAAATTAGTTTACGTACTTATACAACTTATTAGCGCTAGACTGTAAAACCTATCATAGTTTGCATGGTTCAGAAACACATAGTTTTAAGTTTTAGGATTACTTGATCTAAATTCCAACTCATGTTTTTTCTAACTTTATACTTAGGTTTTTTTTGTGTAGATAATATTGAAATAAGTAGGTACCTACTTAATAATATTTTATGAATGTTGTAATGAAATGTTCAATTTATTTACTAAATAATAAAGAATAATGAATACCCCTTCGGTGTTTTATTTTTCTTAAAATACAGTCGATTTGGTCGATATCTTTTTGGAAACTGTTTTCTATATCGTAAAGTCGTTAATCTTGATTGTGGCCATGTTAATCTGAAAAGGGAAAATCTAATATATAAAATTCTCGTGTCACAGTTTTCGTTGCCGTACTCCTCCGAAACGGCTTGACCGATTCTCATGAAATTTTGTGAGCATATTCAGTAGGTCTGAGAATCGACCAACATCTATTTTTCATCCCGAAATTCCTACGGGAACGGGAACTACGCGTGTGAAACAGCGGGGCGCAGCTAGTATTTTATAAAAAAAACTGTAATATTATTAATGGAACATGGTTCTATGATGCCAAAATTACACAGTACACGGTAAAAAAGAAACTTATATAAAATAAAAGTGCGCCATAGGATCACCTTCCAACTTATACAGCACGAAAATAAGTAAGTATGTATGTCCATTTACTTATATTAGAAATAGTTAAAAGTTTGTGACATTTAAGTTGAATCTCTGGAAAATTAGCTACTGAACCAATTTTGAAAATTCTTTTAACTATAGATTGTGAGTGTCATGGCTGGCGTGTTTTGTCCCCGTTTTCTCACGGGAACGGGAACTACGCGGGTGAAACTGCTGTTCTAGTTCTTAGTTAACGCTAACCTCCAATCAAAAGTGTAAGGTTCTTCAATATCCAAATCAAATCGGCGACCGTCGATATTATTTGCGTCTCCCTCTCGACCATCACCCACCTTCTTCAATGAGAACTGAACTAACGGTATCACGCTGGTATCGTATTTTACTCCAGGTCTAATAAATATGTAAGTAAGTATAAGATTGTAATTTTATATGAATAATTCCTGTTCTAAGTTCTTACCTACTGTTTCGTTTATTCTATCAGAATTTTATCGTAATAAATAACTAAAGAGTACCTTGTACCCTATCTAGTGCCTGTAACATTTCAATCAAAATCAAGTTACTTTAACTTTTGTAGGTACCCTAGCTTCATGTCGTAGTTAAGGTTCTAAATCCTTCTACCTTTCTTGCCATGATATAATTTCTACGTTATTAGACAGTTAAATAAAATCAACACCTCTATTACTATAAGTAATGTAAAAATATTTACGCAGGAGTGACGTCATAATTGATATCAAATAATGCATCAAAATCGTATGTCGTCGACTTGTTGGAAGGCACCACGAATCCGGACACATTCAGTATCGGCACATCGAATGTGACGAAGTCTTCCACCTCCTCAGACTCGACGATCGTTGAAGATTCCGTCGATGGGGGCTGAGTTGTCGTCTCCTCTGTAGTGCTGTGTATTGTTTCAATTAAGGTTAGTAAGTAAGTATAATGTATGAGCGACAGTGGTTATGGAAAATTTTATGTAGAGATTCTCAAGCTGTCATACAAAAAAAACTTATTGATGAAACCTTTCTGATTAGAATAGAATCCATTTTACTGATTTAACCATTATCTGAAAGTTCTAATTAGATAGGTACTTAGTTCCGAATTTTTGGAATGTAGGGTACCTAACGATAAAAGTGAGAAGAGTGCGTTTGATCTAGTTACTAATTTAGCTAATAGATATTGTACAATACTTTTGAAAAGTATATCTAGATATAGACAGTTAATTAATTCCTTTGAAATTAATACCTTGGTTCTGTAGTACTTGGTTCGGTAGTTTTCAAAGTGTAAAACTTAGGAGCAACAGTTTGTTGGTTTAAAATAATTTCCGAAAGCTGCCCCCAATAACCTCCAAACGTTTCACCCATTTCGTACACTAGTAACTCGGGATTGTTTTTATCGCAAGTGTTACTCAAACCATCTTCGGAGAACATTTTTGTTACCATTATAACATTACTCCCGGATTCGGATCTGTCAACATTTTTCTTTATCAAACAGGTTTATTGCTTAGCTATATCGCCCATCTTTCTTAACAATGGGCGATATAAGGATTTTATTGTTATACTCCGTACCTATAAAAATACCTACATGTAAGTATTCGAATTAATAGCCACACAATACAGCGCATTGCTGGACGGGGTCGTCAGTGCTACTGTAATTTTGATATTCAGACTCATGTATGTATAATAGGTACGTACCGTACATATGTATGTACGAACATGTTTACAACATAATATAGTCGTTCCTGGTTTTTGCCTCTTTAATTTGGATTCTCTTAAAATATTTTTAGATAACCTACCTCTTTTGAGGGACGCTGTTAGTACAAAAACCGGGACCGACGGCTACGGATACCAATTTACAAGTAGGTACTTATTACAATACGATGATGGATAGGTAAATAACTAAAAACAGTTTGCGTTACTATACAATTTACTAATAACAACCTTATACTAATCAAGCAGGTGTATGGTAAATCCATTTGGGAAAAGTGCAGTATGTAAGCGCTCGCATCTACAACGTTCCCAGCTAAGAAAATTGAAGGTATCACCCGTCGCCTGCAGTGTTCTGATAAATCCATTTGGTACACCAAGTTATGACGAAGGCCCGTGATTTCCGACCATTTGTAACTCCAAAAAAATACTGTTATTAAAAACAAGGAACTCATTTTTGTAACGTTAACTTTCTTTTGTAGACAAAAAGATGCATAGTCATTGTGTATTGGTAAAATCTATGAGGCCGCCGTTATGTATATGAGTATGTGTGTGTGTTCATTCATACACATACCTAGATAAATTTCAAAATTTTATCACAATTAAATAACGAGATGATAAAGAGATATACGAGCGGTATAAACTAAAATTAACACAGAGGATTTCTTACATAAAAGCATCATAAAAGTTAGGGAGAAAAAGTCAGTTAGACTCCTAGGCCCTAATCAAATTTGTACATATTTACTTATGAAGTATTCAATACTTACAAGTTGTTATAAAATAAGAAATTTTATAATAACTTAAGTACGAAATAATCAAGTATGAACGTATCTGTGCGATCTGAATATGATATTTATGTTAGTGTAGTGTAGGGTAATGCTAACGATAGGGGTCGCGTGACCCGCAGCTCGCTACAATCACTTAAATACGCTTTTTATGAAACCGGTATCTATCTACTTTAATTTTATTCGATGTTGGTATGATGTAAGTACGTTTACACAAAAAAAATTTTTTACAAGAGATCCGTCGCGTCGTGGCTAAAATAATCCTAATCCTAACTAATATTATAAATGCGAAAGTAACTCTGTCCGTCTGTTACCTTTTCACGGCTAAACTACTGAACCGATTGACATGAAACTTGGTACAGGGGAAGCTTATGGTCCGGGAAAGAACATAGGCTACGTTTTATCCCGAAATTCCCACGGGATCGGAAACTACGCGGGTGAAACCGCGTGGCACAGCTAGTGTTAAAATAAACGATCAAAACTTTTATTGAAAGATAATTTGAAAACATAGTCGATCATAGGATCAAAACTCGCATGGTGCAGGACACACCCTGTATACACAGAGTCCCAGACGTTTTATTTATTTACCTTTTTGGTACAGCAAGATCTTTGTGCCTACCAGAGACTAGTACCCATATTTCTATCAGCCATCTATCAGCGAAATATGAACGTCAGTGTTGATTATTCTATTTTTTATTAAAAACAATCTTTAAATTATTATGTATGCATATTCTGTTTTAAAATAGAATAAATAAAAAATATGTGCTATAAACTTGTGTCTTGGTCAGTTATAGGTATGTAGGTGCCTATATGTATAGCTGTCTTTATAAAACTAATGTGTTTTGCTGCAAGGATAGTCTTCCCGCAGGATTTTAAAGGAGATCTGATAGGTAAGTGCTAACAACAGATTACTAAAATACATAAGTTTGGTACGTATTTGCCGAAATCCAGTATAAAAATATCTATTGTTATATAAGCGTTGGCCTTACTTACACATGAATAGCAACATAAAAAAGACAAAATTACCAACATTCTGTTTAGTTAGGTAATAACCAGTGTAACGAAATGCCACGTTTCGTAAAAATAAATTCGTATACAAAGATGTGGATGTGGAGGATGGAGTCACTCGCGTCCGTGGGATATTCCTTTTACCAGCCCACGCATGTCCTCCGGGTGGTGCTAAACGAATTGACAACGGCGAGCATCGGGCGGCTGATTTTGATAACCCGACCTTGGTTATGAGAGGGTAAAGGGGTTTAGAGGAACTAAAAAACCTCTAAACATCCTGGCGCAGATGGCAAGACGTATCAACTCTCTCTCGAGAATGACCCGAACGGAAATAAACATTTGTGAGGTCGGACGACTCGATTGTCAACCGGCGCTCATAGGTACCCGGGCCAATGGGGTGTAAAACCGATAGCTACGTGGGATCTAGTCATCGATACCATACGGCAGCAAATTATCAAAGATGACCTACACAATAAAGAAGACCAATCATCACAACGCATAAGGACATGGAATGTAAGAGGATTACTCCAGGTTGGCAAACAGAGTATGTATACGAAGTGACCGCAAGCAAAGTCAGTATTCTCGGACTATCGGAAACTCATTTTTAAGATTCGTATAGTGACCTCATATGGAAACACTTTATATAGCAAGCAATGATATTGAAAGCAGAAAAGAAGTAGCAATACTAGTTCCAGAGTATCTTAATATCTGTGTTCTTGGATATAACCACGTAAAAGATCGAATCATAAAGTTTATGCGCCGACATCACAGTCCACAGAAGCAAATATTCGTATATTTTTTCTTCGGCGTACTAGAAGAAACCATTTAAGCTATACATCGACGAGAGTTGCTGGTTGTTCAAGGAGATTGGAGCTATAAGTACTAGCTCACACTCGAGAAGGTTACAAAAGAGTTACAGTCGAACTAGGCACGCGAAGCGAAAAAGGTGAACGTTTTTTGGAATTCTGCATCGGACTGCCTCACAATAGCGAACACATTTGCTTTCCGCATCATAAACGTGGTTCGTACACGTGAACATCTCCGGGAGACAGATATTGCAGCCAAATTGGCTTTATAACTGTAGACCATAAGTGCAAGTCATGCAAACATAGCTTCCACCTGTGGTCTACGGTTATAAAGTCCGGTAGATAGTGTCTTTGTGTTTACTTTGGTGGTTCGGATTGTGGCAGTGATAGCCACTGGCATAGATAATATCACAGCTAAAGTCCTACAAGCCATGGGTGAACGTAGCAGATCACAGGTCCTAAAACTATTCAACTCTGTGTAGAAAACCTGCAACTGGCCAAAAGATTGGGACCACTCGACTATTCTGCTTAAAACTAATTACCTCTTTCAAACCCATAACAAAAATTAACGCGATTTGACACCCTAGATAAGATTCAGTATAGCGCATTGTGGGTGACAGCAGGTGATAGTGATAAAAAGTCACGGCAACAAAACATCATAGTTAGCGGCGGGCCTTATAATTCAAAACATTCTGACAAAAGCTAGATCTTCCGTCCGCCACCCGTCTGCTGAAAATCGGAAAATTCACTTAAATTTGAAAATCGGAAAATTCACTTGAACGTCGAAAATCGGAAAATTCTCTTAAAATTGAAAATCGGAAAATTCACTTAAAATCGAAAATCGGAAAATTCACTTAAATTTAAAAATTCTCTTAAATTTGAAAATCGGAAATTCACTTAAATTTTAAAATCGGAAAATTCACTTAGATTTGAAAATCGGAAAATTCACTTAAATTTGAAAATCGGAAAATTCACTTAAATTTTAAAATCGGAAAATTCACTTGAACGTCGAAAATCGGAAAATTCTCTTAAAATTGTAAATCGGAAAATTCACTTAAAATCGAAAATCGGAAAATTCACTTAAATTTGAAAATCGGAAAAATTCATTTAAATTTGAAAATCGGAAAAATCACTTAAATTTGAAAATCGGAAAATTCACTTATATTTGAAATTCACTTATATTTGAAATTCACTTATATTTGAAATTCGGAAAATACAGTTAAATTTGAAAATCGGAAAAATTCATTTAAATTTGAAAATCGGAAAATTCACTTAAATTTGAAAATTCTCTTAAAATTGAAAATCTGAAAATTCACTTAAATTTGAAAATCGGAAAATTCTCTTAAATTTGAAAATTGGAAAATTCTCTTAAATTTGAAAATCGGAAAATTCACTTAAATTTTAAAATCGGAAAATTCTCTTAAATTTGAAAATTCTCTTAAATATGATAATCGGAAAATTCACTTAAAATCGGAAAATTCACTTAGATTTGAAAATCGGAAAATTCTCTTAAATTTGAAAATTGGAAAATTCTCTTAAATTTGAAAATCGGAAAATTCACTTATATTTTAAAATCGGAAAATTCTCTTAAATTTGAAAATTCTCTTAAATTTGATAATCGGAAAATTCACTTAAAATCGGAAAATTCACTTAAGTTTGAAAATCGGAAAATTCACTTAAATTTGAAAATCGGAAAATTCATTTAAATTTGAAAATCGGAAAATTCTCTTAAATTTGAAAATCGGAAAATTCACTTAAATTTGAAATTCGGAAAATTCACTTAAATTTGAAAATCGGAAAATTCACTTAAAATCGGAAAATTCTCTTATATTTTTAAATTCTCTTAAATTTGAAAATCGGAAAATTCTCTTATATTTGAAAATTCTCTTAAAATTTGAAAATCAGAAAATTCACTTAGATTTGAGAATCGGAAAATTCACTTAGATTTGAGAATCGGAAAATTCACTTAAGTTTGAAAATCGGAAAATTCACTTAACTTTGAAAATTCACTTAAAATCGAAAATCGGAAAATTCTCTTAAATTTGAAAATCGGAAAATTCATTTAAATTTGATAATCGGAAAATTCACTTAAATTTGAAAATCGGATATAATTCTCTTAAATTTGAAAATCGGAAAATTCATTTAAATTTGAAAATCGGAAAATTCACTTAAATTTGAAAATTCTCTTAAATTTGAAAATCGGAAAATTCACTTAAATTTGAAAATCGGAAAATTCTCTTAAATTTGAAAATTGGAAAATTCATTTAAATTTGAAAATCGGAAAATTCACTTATATTTGAAAATTCTCTTAAATTTGAAAATCGGAAAATTCACTTAAATTTGAAAATCGGAAAATTCTCTTAAATTTGAAAATTCTCTTAAATTTTATAATCGGAAAATTCACTTAAAATCGGAAAATTCACTTAAATTTGAAAATCGAAAAATTCTCTTAAATTTGAAAATCGGAAAATTCATTTAAATTTGAAAATCGGAAAATTCACTTAAATTTGAAAATTCTCTTAAATTTGAAAATCGGAAAATTCACTTAAATTTGAAAATCGGAAAATTCATTTAAATTTGAAAATCGGAAAATTCACTTAAATTTGAATATCGGAAAATTCACTTAAATTTGAAAATCGAAAAATTCACTTAAATTTGAAAATCGGAAAATTTACTTAAAATCGAAAATCGGAAAATTCTCTTAAATATGAAAATCGGAAATTCACTTAAATTTGAGAATCAGAAAATTCACTCAAATTTGAAATCCGGAAAATTCACTTAAATTTGAAAATCGGAAAATTCAACAATTCATAAAAAGAGTGCAACGAAGATTTGTGAAAATTACAGAACTATTGCCTCCTTATCGCACACCAACAAAATCCTGTTACAGATTAATAATTCGTTTTTATTGAAGTACCATTTTCCGGATTGGCAAATTCCAGAAGAACAGGCGGATTTTGTCAAGGGGAAGGGAACGCGGGTCCTCTCACGAATCAACTTAATTCAACTCACAAGTTTAATACTCCCGTCGGGATATGTTACATAGACTACCAAAAAACGTTTGACTGCGCTACATCTTTGGATAGTTTTATCTGGTTTGAGAAAGGACGTCGGGGCAGCATCATCTCTCCCGTCCTATTTAATATCTATCTATGACTAATATATCATGCGCCAAACGCTAAAAAGATGAGATGTTGGAGAAGAAAGATCTCAAACCTTTTGTTTTTAACGCGGTGAAAATGCATAGAACTGCATACCACCGTGAGCCGATATTGGGAGGACCCCCGGGGCATGTAGGGCTCTCCCAGCCAGAAGGGCTGGGCCTACCCACTAAAAACACACCGACTTCCGTCCGCGTTACATTGGGGTGCCGTAGGATCCCGAGAGGGATTTCTACTACGGCAAAGATCTCAAACCTGCTCTACTCTGATGACACCACGTTACTTACAGCAACACAGTTTGAATTTGGTTAAATGGCAGTGGGGCTTGGGACGTCTGGATGCTGTAAGCCTGAAAATAAAACAGGCCAAAACAAAGGTTATGATTATGGATATATCTACGACAGTCTACGATAACATACCTAGCAGGCGGAGGGCGGGGGGGTGTAGGTATGGCCAAATCGGCTAAGACCCAGCTAGACAAAATTTGGAAGGACCAGAATATACTGAAGAAATCCAAGGTATATGGAACTGAGACGTGATGTGAACGATATAGGCATCTTACAGGTGATACAAAGATCTACTTTTTGTACATTGTCTATCAAGGTGCCACTGCCATCTACTTTCTTTCTCTTTCTTTAAGCGCATAAGTTGCATTAAGTTACAGTTAATTAAGTTGTTATCTTACTGCTTTCGAGAGCTGTGATGTTGGTGCATGATGCGTCTTCCGAAATTTTGCCTGGATTAACTGACAATCATATGCACAAATGATCTTAAAAATTTAAAGACGACATTAAATATTAATTTAATTTGCAAACATTATTATTTAAAGTAGTTATTGAAAGATTAACTTTTAATATCGTCCTTAAAATATAAAGAGCATTTGCGCAACTGAGTGACATTATTTTAACTTTTCAGCTCTTCTTTAAACTAAAGTAATAAAAAATGGAAACAGGAGTTATAATTTCGCAACAAAGGAAATATAAAATGCAGAAGACCAAATTAAAAGAGACTGCGGTACCAAGACATCTACCGGCAAGCACTCCAAAAATAAGTCATCGTACGAATGAAATCCCAGCTATTGAAAAACATGAAGGACTATTCAATTACTCAAGCAAACCAAACATAGATTTGAAATGTAGTAATGTATTGAACCAAAAAGGCATTACCCTACACACTATAACTGTAGATCCACAGATAGAAGTATTACATGAGAGAACTCAACACGATGTGTTCGCAGCCATGGTGTATTCGATGCATAAAACAATTGTAAATATTGTGGCTAATGTGAAAACCCAAATAACATATTACCATAGAACAATCGCGTCACAACCTAGAAATAGTAAATGTACTATAGATTTGCCTGCTTTGATAGAACTTGTTCGATCCCAATGCCAGCAAAAAGTAAAGAGCGCGTCATTGTTAAAGAAACACAATCAAGAAATTATACCCTATTCTGTAAATTCATATGCAATATACATAAATAAAAATAATTACATAAAGATATACTTTAATCAATCTTATGTTAGTTTAATCATAAACGTCAACAAATATAAATCAGTGTCGATGGATTTGATGAAATCATTAAGTTACATTCATGGTCAATGCAGACTGAAAGTGAAGAAACCTGTCCCTTCCGTAGTGATACGCGACTGGCAAATAAAGAATATCATTCAAGGATATTTGCTGTCAATATTTTTACGAAACTGTAACGTGGCCTCCTTGAATGTGATGAGGAATTTATATTTTGTAATCATTACAACAAACACGCCAAATCTCACAATTGAATTTAACTTTAAATTATCCAATGGCATATTCATGGCATACGACGCTAAATCACCGATCATAAGTCCCTTCAATTTGATATGTTTTAATGAGGAACATAGAAAAGTGTTAAGTGAAAGGAACATGCCGCCGATCGTTTTTAATGAAAATAATATAAAGAATGAAAATGATGTACAGCAATTGTCGATTGGTTTCGTTAATGTTACTACTGAAGACTCCAGTTCAACGCTCAAAAAAGACGATGCCAGTGTTAGTGATGAATCTGATAACTATTTCAACAGCCTTTCGTGTTCAGAATCTGAATATTTCGAGTTACAATCCTCCGATAGCGTGTTTAGTCCCAGAGAGAGTATTCATACTATTCATACGTTAACACTGTCGTTAGATAAATGTTCAAGTTTGTATAGACTGCCGGTAAGGAAAGACTGCGGCGATTTGAATTTGACGACCATTCATCCAATTATTGGGAAAAAAAGTTGTCACGATCCGTCGTTAGGTCACGGCAAAAGTTTGCTAGCCAAAATATTGGATGGTACAATGTGTTTGAAACAAAACATCAACTTATCCGATCTAAACGTTAATACATTGTTAAATGAAAGTTTATTCGATTTCGCCTCCCTAACTGATTACTTTGACAACATATACCGCTATATTGATGAATCACCTTTTGGAGCCTTTTATTCGGCGTTTGCGATGGGCCTCAGCAGATACTTGGTTCATACATTTTTTAGTACAAATGTGCCTTCAATATTCTAAAAATAAATCAACACTGACACATGTTGTCAAGTATTTTATTTATTTAATAAATTAATTTAACTAGTATTATTAAAACAAGTACATACTTAAGTAATTACATCCAATTAAAATTATGTCTTATTTTATTGTTATGTGAAGCTATATTAAATTCAATGCTATTATTTGTCCGTTCCTATAGTATCATACAGGTGTGGAATGTTTCTAATTTTGTGAGTCATTTTAATTTCGTAAGTCTTCCTCCTAACGTCTAAATCTTCTCTTAACAATTGACTGTCCTCAGAATTCTGAAAAGAAACATACTATGTTAGAACGACAGATAGCGGATAGGGTATCTTTCGGGTACGAAATAATTAAAAATGTAGTTTTAATTTTACGTAAAATGCATACAGACAGCGAAAAGTCCTGCTGGAAATTTATTATGCACTTTGTTGCTAAAGTTTTGCTTTCCTGGGATAGCCGTTCCGTCATATAGCGGCCGTAATACAGCGGTGAATGACATCACTAAAACGTTATCTATGTAAAACGGTTTAGTGACGTCATTTACCGCTGTGGTATCGCTATTTACCGTTACGACCGCTATATGACGGTACCTCTATCCTAGGACAACAGAGCATGGGAAACACTTTAAAGAAATGTAAGTAGGGTAGGAGTAGAGTGGAGTTCTGTACACTTCTCACATGTGCGATTCGGTTTTACCGAGCATGTCGTTGCCTAGCCTCGTTCCTCCTTCGCCCTCTATGTAAAGCACTCAAGGATATACTAACCCCGAGGCGGCGTCATCGATGTCAACAGCAGGCGGCGCGAACACTAGAGCGGCGTGTTTCTTGAGCCAGTAGGTGAGCAGCGCGGCGGCGGCCGTGAGGGTGACGCCCGCGGCCAGCGCCGCGCGCGCGCCGCGCCCGCCCGCCGACACGAACACGCGCGCCCACAGCTCCGCCCACACCGACTCCGACCACGACGAGAACTCGCCGGAACGCACCAGGTAGTCTGCAGCACCACAACAAATGTTAAGTCGCTGTCATCAAACTAGTGCATAGTTACCGATCCCGTGGTAATTTCGGGATAAAACATAGCCTATGTCCTTCCCCGAACCATAAGCTACCCCTGTACCAATTTGAATCGGTTCAGTAATTCAGCCGCGAAAAAGTAACAGGCAGATAGAGTAAAGGTATAAGTTGGTAGCCGACTGCAAACAGCACTTCGCCGTCTGTTGCTCGGCGACGATGCCGCCCACTACGAATGTAATTTCATGGAAATACATACAAACCAGTAGTGACGCGGCAACGTGTGGTCTACTGCGGCTGTCTGCAGTCGGCTACCAACTTACTTTCGCATTTATGATATTAGTGGATGTTAGTACAGTGAGCATCAAATGTTAGCTTCAAGAATTAGTACACTCAGTATCAAACATCAACTCAATAGAGAATCCCTGCTTTCGATGCAATCGCCGTTAAATTATGCTGCAATCGCCGTAGCATACTACTAGGCAGACAATTTAGATAATTGGCCGAACAAAACCACTGACACGAAAAGAAGATCAAATTATACTCACCAGGGATAGTAAACGCTGGACTGACGGCTTGACTGAAATTCATCGTAGTTTGAATACATTCTCCGGTGTGGTTCCAGCCTTTTAGCCAGTAGTACGAGAATCCCTGAAACAATTGGTTTACAATATTATTAGTGATTTTATTATAAACAATTTACATTACATATAACTACTTAAATTCCGTGCCCGTCTGTGGTTTACCGTAGTCCGAACACGGTGTAGATGTTATACGGTAACCTCTAGCGATGAACAGACTAAATAACTGAGACTCATCATTGGCAAATATATTATACCCCATTTACATTCAGTCGTTTCGGGCAGGGAAATGAGCAGCAAAGTGGACAATGACGGTTTTTCGTGCGGAAGTCAAAGGAGGGCAGCGCGAGCGGGAGTGAGGCATTTACACTCCGCAGGCAGCGACACTCGCGAATGACCCATTTACATACAGCCATTGCCCACTTCCCCTCCCTGCCTTGCCGGGCTAGCATGACTTCGAAAACGCGATAGATAAAGCAATTTATCAACAGCCAACTGTCAAAATATGATGAAAATATCCGCCATTTTTAATTTTACCACGTAATAAATTTTATGACATTTGGTCATGCTCGCGAAATCGATATAGCTATTTATCGACATCCAACTGTCAAAATATAATAAATATAGCCGCCATATTTAATTTTATCAAATCGTACCACGCCATAATTCATTTGGTCATGCTCGCGAAATCGATATTATTTCGTGGTGTCTATATATTTTAACACGCACAGTCATGCTAGGCAGGCAGTACGACTGAATGTAAACACTATACTGCCGCGGAAGCATTTAGGGAAATATTTCCGACAGCGCGAGGAGCAGTGTTATTAGCGCGAGGAGCAGTAATTTACACTATTGTAATGTAACTGACGGGTTGTTGTCGAGCGGCGCAGGCGGTGCGGTTGTCGTTGGAGCGCGCGCCGGCGAGCAGCGCCAGCAGGTGGCCGGCGAACACGGGCGCCGGGCCCGCCCACGACGCCACGCCCACGTACAGCGACGCCGGACGGTCCTCCACCTGCACACACATACATAAACGATATACAATACACCTTGTAAACGTACAAACTACTGATAGAGGTTGGGGAACGAGGTCCATAGCGTGTACACAAGAGTGGCGTTGGACAGAACTTAAATACGGGTTCCTTTGCCGCTTTTGAAAAACTATTATTATATCTTTACCGATGCTAATATTATAAAACTGAAGAATCTGTTTGTTCGGTTGGTTGAATACGTTTATATGAGGAATATAATAAGTAAGCTACTGGAATTAAGTTTTCGATGGATGCCCTTTTATCGATCATTAGTAATCAACGCGAGTGAAACCGCGAGACAGCTGGTATATTGATACAATTTTATTTCCTACCTTATCTTCGTTTCCTCCGGTCTGTGCGTAATCGGCCGCTAGTAACAGGCGACAAGCCTGACTGCGGACGAAACAATATATCATTTCGTCGACCTACAATAAATAAAGTCATTATTCCACATTTTGAAATCCCATACAATTCTTTACTTTAAGGGCCGATTTTTCCATCGCCAGATAACTTTTATTCGACGAATAAAATTGAGGTTTGACAGATTTTGTATGAAATACCTGTCAAAATTTCAAAGTTATTCGTCGAATAAAGTTATCTGGCGATGGAAAAATCGGCCCTAAGAAGTGTTTAGGCTAAATAATTAACAAACGATGGATAACATTATAAATGGCAAAGTAAGTTTTAAAGATTGGAATTGAATTATTTTGGTTACCATGTGAGCCGAAGCAGTGAGATTTCCATCATATTTAGTGCCGGTTACTCTCTGGTACAATGTCCTCGCTAGCGCTGTTGCTAGTCGCGATATTTTAACTTGAACCTCTGTTTCAGTCATGTTTCCATTTTTAAGTAAATCTTCTGTAGTTATAACTGTAATTAAAAGTGATAAGTAAATTAATTTAAGTTGCTGTTAAAGTTAAAGTGACTTAGGAGAGCGCAACAGTCGTTATGCAATGTTTGACCCCAGAAATGAACCCAGGACCTCGGGATTCGTACATATTATTAGACTTGTTCATAGTTCATAGCAATATTTAAAGTTGTTTCATTTACTACTTTATCTCGTTTATCATAAGGTTTAAATTCGCTTATTCACAAAATTTTATGAATATTGAAAAGAAATACTTACATGTCCCATCAGTTCCAATGCTAATATTATGATAGTTAAAGCCAATCTTCTTGTAATCATCCAGGGCCGAGTTATAATACATATTGGTGAACGTTTCACCGTGATCCGCGATCAATACTTCGAGTAATTCTTGATTTTCAGTAACATTGTTCAATATTCTCCTGAACGAGTGAAGAGACGACGGAGGCAGGTTGTTATCGAACTTTGGAGTCACTGACATGTTGAACGAGTTAGCGTTGCTTGTCAATATGTTTAGGAAATCTGTTACCTGTCAAATAATATTTTTATAAGTACCTATTATAGTGAAATTGCAAAAAAAACAAAGTCTTTATCTATTATAACAGCTTAAGTTTTACTAGGTCAATACATAGATATGTTTTCAGTGACAAAATATTATGAATTACTTTCCAGCTGTTTTATTTATTGTTATGTTGTCGCTGCCAATTGTTATAATGTAACATCTCATGTCTTCCTACATTATAATATCATGATAAAATCAGGATCTAGATATTATGTAAACGAATCTTACCTCAGTAACATTCTGTCCTTGCGGGGCGTACGTGAATAAAGGCCACGCTGTATTCTGGTCGTGGAGCGGCAGCGCGCCGCCCAGCTGGCCGAGATCGGCGTGCAGCGACAGCGCCGCGCGCGCCAGCGGCGCCGCCGGCCACGCGCCGCGCGACACGTCGTACGCCACGCGCTGCGACCCGATGTAGTCGAACGACTCGCCGTTGAACAACGTGAATAGGATGTTCTCCTCTGAAAGTGTAGTGATATTAAGGTTAAAACCCACCGAAGTACACGGACACGCTACGCACGAAAATGACGTCATTGGTACATTCGTGGCTGATTCGGCTATAGCTCAACATAGCTGAGCTGTGTGGCCGTGGACTGTGGGCGTAGCGTGCTCAGCGGTGGGTTCGCGGCTTTATGGTGGTGGATACTGATTATAGAATCTTAACTAATGTGATAAATGCGAAAGCGAGTCTTTTATTTTCACTACGTGACTGATTTTGGTGAATAAATGGAGGTTTCTCTGTTCTCAGACATGTAAAGTAGTCCCTATCGTCTTAAAGCGTGTGATGGGATCGATTGCTTTAGTTATACATATCAACAGATCGCAACAAACAGAAATTAATTTTAGTAATGCTAAATTGAAAAACTGAAATCTTAAACAAAATTCTTACTGTATAACTTGGCATCTTCTATAGGAATCATTTTCGCCAGTGTAACAGCTGTTGTCAGCAAAGTTATCATTCCTATTGCTGAACTGGCGACACCGGGAGTCACACCTATAAAAAATACATTGCATTATTTTCAAACAACAGAAATATCATACATTAAATAATTTCTTCTAGAAACATCTAGAAACTTACCATCAAATAGCGACGCCGTATCAATCCTGGCAGTTACTAAAGTAACAGATTCTGTTTTCGTACTTTCCTGCAAATTGAAATATTATTTTTAAAAAAAACATCAATAATAACTATACATAGAGTAATGAAGGTTGTCACTTACCTTAGTGCGTGGAAACAGAGAGTAGTACACATTTTGATCACCCAATGGATCACATACTTTGGTAGAAGAGGTAAATGATGAACCAGCCGACCTTTAAAAATACGGTAAAATATACTACCTAGTATAGAAGAAAGTCGCTGTCGCTGTCTGTCTGTCTCTATGTATGCTTATATTATTAAAACTAAGCAACGGATTTTGAAGTGGTTTGTTTTAATAGATAAAGTGGTTCATGAGGAAGGTTATTATTAAAATTATATCCCCGCATTCTTACGGGAGCGGGGACTACGCGGGTGAAACCCTAGGGCGGTTAAAGTAGTAAATATAATACCTTCTCATACAAACTTCAGTGCTGATAGCAGCGTACATGAAGGAGCTCAACTGAACAGAACAAAGTGGATTCCATCCGTCATGCAGACTTTTATCTGTGTTGTATCTGAAATACATTCAAGTATAGTAAATGTTGATTAACACAAAATCAGTTAGACAACAAACTTTTAAACCACACACTAATATCATAAAGATTATAAAGAGGAATGATTTGATTGATTGATATGATTCAATTAACTGAACCTGAACTAATTAAAAAACATATTTAAGCTACATTATGAGTGAATAAATTTGATCGTGATTTCAGTCATGTCAAAGTGGGATACTTTAGAGGGGCAAAATATGGTGAATTTCATCAATTGAAACCATGGGGCACAATAATGATAATGATTAAATTAAAAGATAAAAAGACATTAATAATGATATAAATGCACTAGCAGCACCCCCCACTAATGAGTTAAACATAAACTTTTAAATACCTTTGATAACATTTGTCAATTTTCAATATTTCTGAAAACTTTGATTCTGGCAAGTAAAATATTGGGAATGGTATATCCCGTCTCAATAGGCCCATTCCTTTGTCATTCCACACAATCCCACCGCTGGCTTCTGAAGAACATTGACTGCCGGGGCCTGATGAATACTCGTTTGGACATCTTGAATCTTCACTGAAGTGGCTTGCACTGAAATATTTCAATTTTAATTACTACTTATAAAACTTTATTTTAAGAACAATCAATATTTTCAATTTGCAATCATGAATTAATAATCTTATATACAAAAACCATTATTTTACTTACATTTCTGTTGCATTCTCATATAATATGACACCGGCGACATTATCAGGTTGTTCCATAAACAATTCAATGACATTATTGAACAGTGATGTACTGACAATAGCTGCATACTTCCCAGCGGTGCTGTTTGTGACAATCCATTCAGCATCCTCTATGTTTCGTACCATCTGCACGACACCAACCACACCATTCTCTGAAGCTAAATTTAAATGTGAATGTGATGATAATGCAGTACATTTTGTTTGTTAGGTGGTTCGTGTTCGTATTTATTTATTTATTTAATAAGTAACACCAACAGTCTTTTCCCTCCCATGAATGTAATTTAAGATTAAATTTATTTAAAATCTTATTGTGTTAGGTTGAAGATGAAAAATGAAAATAAATATGTACATACATGAACAACCAACTTGGTGCGTTCCATTTAGTCTTCTAAAGCAAGCTGCTCCTCCTTCTATTGACGAATATATCTGCTCATGGAGTCTTTCACACTTAGTTGCTAAAAATAAATGAGTGCTTTGTGAATCATATAAAATAATAGTTATATCACAGAATGATAAAATTTATATCAAGTTTGCTACAAACAACAACCTGTCTTAAAATTACTATATAAATTGGGATATTGGTAGGTTTTTGTACTTACATGTAAAAGATAATAGTAATAAAATGAATAAAAATGAAAACATTTTTACGGATATTATAGGAAACATTTTTAGCTATGACTTAGAAAATCCATTTGTAGGTAATTAATGAGATCAATAATTAGTTAATAAATCAAATACTGGTTCGGTCGCCCTATAATTTGTTTTGATTTGATCTATCTCTATTTTAAATCTTCTTTTGCTCTCACACTCAATCAACAAATTAAATACAAAATACAAATCAATTTCAGCCAAGATTTCTTTTGATCTGATTCACTTCACTTCAGCCACTGACACTGACTGCTTGCTGATGTTGACATGACATGACAGTTGACAGTTTAATTTAATAAAGACCACTTTGTAGCCTTTTAGCTGGCAATTTATGATAAACATTATGATGTGTACACACAGCCTCAACGAACGTGAATTGAATTTGTTTACATATAACCGTATCAACCTATGATCAACCTGCTATTTAACTATAACTTGTATAAACCTTGATTTTTTTTTGAGATTGTAAACCAAAAATAAAGCGGATGTTGATTCTATGCCGTCATTACAAACAAGTGATATTTTCGGATGGAAATATCGTTATTAAAATCTGAAAACTACCTAACTAATTATTCAGTATCACATTCAATTATTTTGAGCACTCTATCAGTATTTTATAGCTATTACTTTTGAGTCATCTTTGAATTCATTTGTTTTTTTTTTTAATTAGTAACTGGCCTGGCAGCCCCACGCCTAAATTCAAATTCAATATCAATCAGTGTGACCAGATTTAGTATTTTAATACTTTTTCAGTATATTTCATCGATTTTTCCGAACATCAGTATATTTTCAGGTATATTGCTGGCAGTCAGTATTTTTGGGTATATTTTGGTTGAAGTTATGGCAACACTGTAGTGAGTGATCGTCTTTGCGCCAATGTTTGCGGAATTCCCCGGACCGGAACGCGAACATTGGGACTTTCCCGGATATAGTTTATACTCATACATGTTATCTATGAGCAAAGATGAGTAAGTTACAGATATGACAAGAAAGACGGCCGTTGCCGGCGTTGTAGTATTGTAATACTACATATACAATTATCAATCAATACATAGTATTAATCAGACTTGCAGAATGTATGTTCGCCTTCAACTTTACTACTGCTGGACCGATTTTAATGCGGTTTGCACTATTCGATAGAGCGTAATTTCCAGATTGCATACATTCAAATTCTTTGTGTTTCATGAATATCAGTCTACCCGGACAAATTCGGGACGGACCGCTAGTTTATCTATAATTTTCAAAACAACGTCTAGTTTTTAAGTTTTCAGTTGCATGAATAGGTAGTAAAATGAATGAATAGGTAGTAAAGGTAGTTAAACTTAAAAGATACTTTATTACTAGTATCAAATCGTCTAATACGGTTCAAGTGAAATGATTGTCTCTTCTGCATTCAACTTATTCTTTGAGGACTTTCTTTCGATAATTCGGGAATTTCCCCAAAATAGGAGATGTTTTTGTCATCATATAAATAGAACGCGATTTTACGCGATTTTCGTTGTTTTTATTTACTTAGTTGCATTCATTTGGACAGCATGTCTAGTTTTCAGCAAAGTTATTTAGCGAAGTGGGAACAAATTCCGGAATTTTCTTCGTGGCTTTCACGTTACAAAGATGACGAGTTCACCGCATTTTGCAAAGCATGCAATGCGAAAATGCAAAGTAGATTAGCATCTATAAAACAGCATGCAAATACTGAAAAGCATAAATTGAACTTGATAAAATATAAAGGACAGTCAAAGGTAAGCATAATTCGCTTTACTTAACTAGTTCAAGGCGTTCGGATATATTTTAATTTAATTAAAGTTAATCATCCTAGTTTTGTTTCTCAAAACCAGTTAGGTAACAGCTATGAAATGCGGCGCTATTATAAAAAAAAACTAATCAAGTATTTTAAAATTTTCAGGTTGATACATTTTTCAAAAAGGCCCCACTGAAAGACGAAGTCAAGAAAGCTGAGCTGCGTTTATGCAGTTTTCTGTCGGAACACAACATCCCATTTAGAGCAATGGACCATCTTAGTGATGTTCTAGTGAAGTGTTTTACCGATTCCGATATTGCGAAAGAATTTTCCTGCAAGAGATCCAAAGCAGCCGCTATAACTTATAATGTTTTAGGACCCAATTTCGAAAAAGATATGATTGAAGACATACTTGGTACTGCATCTCCTTCAGGTAAACCAGTATATTCAATTATAATCGATGAGAGTACAGATGTTGAATCAGTCAAAGTATTGGCAATAGTAATTAAATACTTCTCTGAAACTAAATGTACTGTACAAACCAAATTCCTTGATTTAGTTGACTTAAGTGGTGAGACCGCAGGTCATTTATTTAATTCGTTGTCATCAAAATTATCGGAATTAGGTTTAGAAATAAAATACTTAATAGGATTCGCTGCTGATACTACGAATGTGATGTTCGGTCAACATTCTGGCATTGTTGCAAAAATTAAAGAAGTAAACCCAAAGTGCTTTTTTATAAAATGTGTTTGTCACTCTGCAGCATTAAGTGTTAGCCACGCCTGTAAAATACTGCCTAGAAATTTAGAACAAATAGTAAAAGAAGTTTATGGATATTTTTCTCAAAGCAGCAAGCGTCAAAGAGAATTTGCTGAGTTCCAAAATTTCACAGACACTGAAAATCACAGAATTTTGCGTCATTACGACATAAGGTGGCTTTCACTTCATGCCTGTATTAGTAGAATAATTGAGCAGTGGAGGGCATTGCAACTGTTTTTTCAAGACCAATACTTGAGTGATCGCAATATGTCATCAGAATTTTTATTTAATTCTTTTACCACTGATATAAACAAATTGTACTTTTACTTTTTGGACTACATATTGCCGATTGTAAACAAATTTAACATAATTTTTCAAGGCGACTATCCGTGCATTGATAGACTGTATGATGATGCATCTAGTATGTACTTGTCGATTTTGGGTTGCTTCATGAAAGCTAGTTACATCAAACGTACGGACAATGTATTTACGTTAGACCCAAAGTCTAATGTAAATTATTTGCCATTGAAAGATATGTACTTAGGTATTCAAGTAGGCCAAGAATTAATCAAACACAGGGAAAACATAAACATGAAAGAGCAAATTACTGAGTTTTTCAGAAGGTGCCAATCATTTTTAATTGAGTTGAGCATGCAATTGAAATCACGTTTGCCTTTTGAAAATCCAGTTTTTCGAGAACTGAAATTTCTTGACCCACACACTGCCGTGCATAAAGAATTTCGCAGTTTACGAAATGTGATAGAAACTTTCCCATGCGAAGTACAGCCAGAACAAATGCAGTTAATTGACGAAGAATATAGAACTCTAAAGTTTGATCGCGAAGTAAGTGATTTGTTACAATCTTCCAGCACTGGCTCACCCATCTCGTGTGAACAATTTTGGGTGAAAGTTGGGAAAATTTCTAACAGTGATGGCATGTTAAAATACAAAAATATAACTAGTTTTAGTAAATCTCTTCTATGTATACCGGTATCGAATGCTGCATGCGAGCGCATATTTTCACAGATAAATTTAATAAAAACGGACCAAAGAAACAGATTTATAAACAAAAATGTGTCAGCTATTTTAAAAACAAAGCAAGGTGTTAAGGATGACGGAGGTTGTGTAAATTTTAATCCTTCGAAAAGGATGTTAAAATATAACTCTAACATTTATTGTGAAAATGAATAAATAAAACGTGTTAAAAAAATCAGTATTTTTAATGGTATATCTGTCCTATGTAAGTCGGTATATTTCAGTATTTTTTTGAGGTGCCTCGGTATTTTCGTAAAATTTAATCTGGTCACACTGATATCAATAGACAAAACTAAACTAAAACGCCATTTTTGTTTTAACTCCAGCTGTGTGTGCTAGAATCATATTGTGTTCAAAAATATATCAAGTTAACGTTAGAGCTTTCAATAATTTAATTACAATAAAGTTAAAAATGACGGAAAAGGTGGAGGTTAAGGTTTGTATAAATATTGAAAATATTTTTTTTTTTGTTTTACGAAATATGTTGCATTACGTCTCACCTTTGCATTGTTCTCCATAGTAAAACGTACGAATCAAAAATAATGCCACCTACATTTTAGACTCACTTTTAACTCTTGTAAATGCTCATTATTGTTTATTTGAAAGTTACTGATCAACTGTTTGTTATCCTTCAAACATAATTTACCAGGGTTGAAAGAATGTCGCAAGAGTAGACCACCATTTTATCGCTGCTAAAAGTTCATTCAAAATCACATCGTGTCATAAACATGAAGGTAGTTTTTTCAAACGGTTTTATTTTAGAAAATAATTGGGAAAAAGGTGATCCGTTTTTGGAAAAGATCTCTTTGTGACCTCAAAGTCTGCTAGTAACTTTACGCATCTTTTCCTTATTTTCGTTCAAGAATTTGAATAACAAGTAGGTTGTACATATTAAATCAGCTGATGTTGAAATTTTAAACTCAACTGTTATCACACCATATGTCTGGATATTTTTCTTAACTTTATTTGAAACATCTTTACTTACTATATTCAGTATTAATCTTTGTATGTATTTGTTAAAAATATTAAGAACTTATTTCATACATTACATTACATTATTGAAGGATTCATATAAAATCCTTTGCTTGAACATTTTATTCTTATCCAACTTACATATTTATTGTGGTAGGTAGATTGATCTTTTTTTTATTACATTTTCGTAGAAGTAAAGTTACCTAAAATGAGGGTGACAGACAATGTTAACTGATAATGCATCATTCAAGTAAATTCAGTTTACAAAAACTTAATGTTTCCTTATCTGAATTCCGTGTATATTGTGTTACTCTATTATAATGATAATACATGATAACAATAGATGATTTTATATTTTTGTTCTATTTTGTTTTTGTTAGGCGGATGCTTTGCCAGACTTAGATGATTTACTACAGTGCCCCGTGTGCTATGAAATACCTTCTGGCCAAATATTCCAATGCAATGAAGGTCACCATGTCTGCGGCAGATGCAAAACGCGTCTTGACGTATGTCCAGTTTGTCGGGCATTCTTTTTTGGAACCCGTAACTATGCTATGGAAGAGCTCATTGCAAATGTTCGGAAATTGCGTGCTTTTGTAAGTACACACTATTATATTAAGTTTCATTTAGTAATTCATTGTCAAATATAACGGTCTGCTAAATAATTAATTGTAATTATTTCAGAAATTAGGCGGTAAAGTGACCACAGGTACTGCAGCACCTGAAAACAGAGTACAAACTAGCCAATCCACTTCTGATGATAATGAATCATCTGCCAACAATGATGAGGATGCAGAAGAAGAAGATGATACCTCAAGTGTATGTACCAAATAATTTTAAAAATATAATTACATACATTATTTAGTAGGGTTCAGAACCGGGAAATCCCGGAACCGAAAATCCCGGGATTTCCCGGTTCTTTAATAGTAGTCAAAGAACCGGTTCTCAATGAATAAGAACCGGGATTTTCGGTATTTTCGGGAAATAACGAATCATGTTAACTATATAATCATTTATTTGATTTTAACCTTCTATTAACAGCATTTATTCTTTTTATACAAAATATTCAAGCTAAAACCATATTCTCATTAAAATGTTGTATCTGTAGGCATTATTCCGTCATAAGACAAAATGTGGTACTTAAAAGCTTACGAACACCTTATGACAATTGCAACTACTAGCGTAGAGCCAGAAAAAAAAATCTCCTCAGCTGGCCTTTTTTGTAACAGAATTAGATCTCGATTAGGTGATGCTACTATAGATGCATTGATCTTTTTGGAGACACATTACCAAGAGAACAAGAAAGTTTAATTATAAGGTCCTATGTGTACAACTTTATCAAAAGTGAATTTATAACTGTATTTTAATCATCAACAGCCTGTTTACGTCCACTACTGAACTTAGGCCTCTCCCAACTTGCGCCAATGTACCCGTCGGCGGCACGTCGCAATTCGCATCCACTCTCTCCCGGCTACCTTGAGCAGATCATCGCTCCATCTATCCACAGGACGTCCAACACTACTTTTGCCGAGTCGCGGTGTCCACTCGAGAACTCTTCTGCTCCATCAACCATCGGTGCTCCTACAGATGTGGTCAGCCCACTGCCACTTCAGAGAGCTAATTCCTTGAGCTATGTCGGTGACTTTAGTTCTATGTCTGATCACTTCATTGCGAATGCGATATTTCAGAGAAACTCCGAGTATAACACTCTTCAGAATTCTTTGAGTGAATTTAAATTGGTGGTCCAGCCACGTGAGTGTCCACGTCTCGGCACCGTAGGTCATCATTGGTAGGACGCACTGATTGAAAACTATTGTTTTTAGGCACTGTGAAATATGCGATGAGAAAACAAATTCGAAACCCGGCCTGTTCGAGGGGCTGAAATTCGTCGAGTCTTCTTGATAGACGAATTGAGACAACCCTCGAGAACAGCTTGTAAACATGGCTCAAAAGTGAGATGGGTCTATAGTTCTTCAGCAGGGTTTTATCCCTTTTTTTGAAGTAGAGCACCATCACGCTTCTGTTCCATGCTTTTGGAGTTCTCCCGGAGAGATGACATCGTAAAACAGCTTTTGCAGTTTCCGCAGCACTGGCCTGCTTCCTGCTTTAAGAGGCTCAGTCGTGATGCTATTTTAATGCGTTAAAGCAATCAATGCTTATCTTGTCATGCCAAAATGCGCAATATTGAATATAAATAATATTTTTTGAATATATTTACCTCCAAAACTAAAGAGAAGAAAAAAATCCCGAAAGTACCGAAAATCCCGGGAAATCCCGGTTCTGATTAGTACTGGTACCGAAAATCCCGGTTCTGATATTTATACCGGTTCTCGATACCCTATTATTTAGGTATGGTCCTGATCGGTCCCCACACCTTAATTTGAGCAATTAAGTTTCTGTTGTAGTTGTCATACTGGCATCTTAATTAATCTAGTTTAAATATGACGTGGGTGGTTGCTATGTTGACCTGATTACATTTCTCAATTTAATAATGTTTATTTGTCTTTAGCGTGCATCTTCACAAGCCCCAAGAGCATGCAAAGGTTTGTTCCGCTGTCTGTGTTGCAAGAGTAATCCCGAAAGATTACCGTCTGCTCGTCTTCTTAATCACCTTAGATATTATCATTCTCCTGACCTCATTGAGGTAAGTAATTTTTTTATTATTGATTGTGTATTATTTTTAAGTGGAATAAAAATAATGGTGTCTGTCTATGTCCAGTAGGAATTAAGATGAGAGTGATGTCATATATTTCATTTTCTTCACATTTTTTTTTAATCAAATATAATAAAATGTTTATATGTGCTTACCCTAACTGGTGGGATGAAGCAGAGGACCGCAACACATGTAAATCAATGTGGGAGACCTTTACCCAGCATGGGACAGTACAGGTTAAACATAAAAAGTGTACTGCTTATATTACAATTCTTGAAATGTTGTAATATGATATTATAGGGTCGATCTGAAAATGGAGAATATATTCAAGCATGGCAGTTTCCCACAACTCCTGGAAGGAGTGTGATCGCTGTTCGCATCACTGATATGGGCATATTCTTCTTGATTATTGAGATAACAAGTAAGTCATTATAAACGATTTTATTTATTATCTATGCTTATGATCTAAGATAATAAGAATTATTAATATAATTATAGATAAATTATTAAAGTTTGATTATTGCAGGTGATTCTGTATATGCATGGCTGTCAATGGCAGCCTCACCTTGGGTGGCGAATGAATTTTCTTATACCTTCACTTTGTCGGGAAATGATCGTGAGGCTATATTTTCCGACTGTGTAAGTGGTTCTCGATTTATTTAGTCTTGTTTATTGAAATAAATTTGGGGAGAAAGTTTTTAAGCATATATTTTTTCAGGTATGGTCAGTAAGATCGTGTGAAGGATCGTTAAAGAAACGTGGCCGTTGTTTGTCAATAAGTGGAAGCGACGGGTGCGGCCTACTGGCGTCAACCGCGATGAACGGCAAGCTAGCTGTGCGGCGCATGCCGGCTGACCTCCTGCCGCACGTCACACAGCCACGCGCGGTGCTGCGAGTCGCCAACCGCAGCAATGTGCGCGACCGCGAACCTGCTCCGGAAATTGTCGGTGATGATTTGGAACCTGTTCTACAAGATCTACAAAGTGACGTAGCGAGACTTTCCCGAGCGTTCGCCACGCTAGGGCGCGAGGCCAACGCCCTTGTGCGTTCTGAAGCCGAGCTACGAGCGAGACTCTATAATACAAACAACAGTCAAAATGTTGGAGTACCTGAGATAGCGCCCGCCGTCGAAGCGGAGCCTCAACCAGTTGTAGAAAATGATGAGCCTGAAGAATTGTCCCGCCAAGCGCGAAGGCGGATGAGACAAAGATTGCGCGGAGCTTTTAGAGAAGCTCAGGTGTCCAACGAAAACGCACCAAGAAATATAATTCAAGACGACACTAGATCTAATAATCAAGTTAACTCTATGAGGGGGCCCACCCAAACTAACTCTAACAATACAGTGAGAGCCAATGCTCAAAATTCAAACAATAACAGAAACAATGATAATCACATTGATCTTAGTAATCAAATGCATTTTGATATTAGACGTAACAATAACTCTACGACAAACGATATTCCGATTCATTATACCGGGCTAGCTATCGTAATGCCGAATGGACCTCCCTCTCCGCCCGTACCGCCGCCGGCGCCTTCTGGCGGCTCCTACGCCAATGTCAACGGGAACAACAACACACGCAATAAAAAGAAAAGGCGCCAACGTAGATAATTCAATTACTCTAGGTAATTATGAGATATTCATGACTAGTAATAATCAATATTATTAAGTTTTTTATGTGGATGCTATTGTTTGTTAGTGTTACTGCTCTGTGACTGTTCTAATGAACATTATAATATTCAAATTGGTTTTGATTTTTGACGAATGAAATAATGATCTTATTAAAAATGTCTTTTGACAAACAATATTTAACATTGAAATGCTGTGATAAATATAACAATTCAAATTTCTGATTAATGTTAATAACCTTTTAATGATTTATACATTCATAGTGACAATTTGTGATTTCAATTCATAAATACATCTTAGATTAGTAAATTTGTTAAGTTTAATAAAATTATGACATGCATTTTATGAATAAATCTAATAATGCATTAAAATTAACTAATGTAACGTTATCGGAATGCTTGTTTTAATGTAATCTTCAATTCTGTTGTAGATCTATTTGCTTAATTATATAAGTTAACTATTCTTCTTAATAGAAGATGAGTAAGGATTATGTAATTAATAAAATATTGACTAAAATGCAATTGGTGGTTTCCTTTTTTATTTCATATCAAATTTTATAGCGCTACTGACGCGGTCGCGTGCTTTAGCGCTGCTCAATTGAAAGAGGTTTGGGTAACTTTGTATGGACTAATGGCGTCGTCAGCGGCCAAGTAATCATTTTGGTGTCATTTTATTGTACTGTGTTAAATACACACATATGTGCAATTATTTTTGTCCTAAGTGATATCGAAGATAAGATATTTGCATTTGAATATCATAAAAATTCGTCAATATACACAAATACTTCAATAGACAATGTCTGTCGTCAACAAATCTTAGGGACGGTTCACATCTGACGGAAGATGCGTCGAGCGAATCATCGGTCACATCTATTCGATCAAATAGGATGTTAATATTTGACAGAAGATACATCGGGTGTATCTTCGTTTTGCCACATTATTGCGCGTTTATTCAGTTTTGGTCGTTACGTGTCGGCTGACAAAGTGTTGATGGAAACGGAACAGACGCTGCCTGTACGCTTGACGCACTAACGCATCAAAGGTTTAATGTTTCTCATATACTTAATTGTTTATTTTGGAGTTACCCAACCGATAATACGCGACGCATCGTCAGATGTGAGTCGAGTCGAGCTTTACTTTTTTGTTTTTTTAACTTGCACGTGAATTGCGATTGGCTAATTGGTCTATGTGTAGCTCAATCAGCCAATCACATGCGCCCATACAATAGAGTAACCGAGCTTTCAGTCCAATCGTCTTCGTCATAATATTTTATTTTGGAGAGTGCAATAAAATAGTACAATCATTTTCCGGATTTTAATGAATTTTCAAATACATATATCTCGGTTCCGATATGATTTAGAGAAATGTGTCCATAATGGTTTTTGGTCGCTTTTTAATATCCAACTGGCCCCTAATTTCACAAACGACGCCAATTTCGATCATATTTCAACGCTTACAATATCGATAAGTAATAGTTTTTTTTTCCTGGCACCTCGATAATAGTTTGACAGTGAAAAATGGGGTCCATATTGGCTCACCTAAAGTTCTTTACCCGAAAATGTTTTTCCTAACTATTTGTAGTCCGAATGATCATTCTTCCTAAAAATTTTCATCCTAAAGTTTTAATTCATACTATTTGTAGTGCTACCGACGATGCTCAACACTGATGTGTCCGAAAATTTTAATTACTAACATCATTAATGTAAATATATTTAAACTCCTACTGTTTTTTATCATAACGCTTTTATCCCTAAACATACTTACCATAATATTTTCACTCATGCTCAGAAAGAAACATTTACCAAGTGTAATAAAAAATATATACGGGTAGAAGATGATATTTATAGTTTTAATGATTATTATACGACTCGTTTACGGTTATGCTTATGGCCTGGGAGTTTACCATAACCATAACTAAAGGACCAATTCGGTTCTGGCACTTCGCCGGCCGCTGCCGCGGCACGCTCGCTCGGCTCGTGCGTTGGGGTCACAGTTCTAACATAACCTAAACCAATAATTAGGAATAGGACCGATTCGTTACTGGAACTTGACTGAATGATTGGAGCAGGACTCTGGTTTTGCTCGCTCGGCTCGTGCGCTATATGTTATACCTACATGTTATGTAAAAACAAAGTTACGAAAAATTTATGTATATAATATTGATTATAATAAATAAAAATAAATCTAAACAAAAAAGATATGACTTTGAATAATATTATGAACGATGGTTATGTTGAAAATATAGGAAAACAAATAAAAGTGTAAAAGATGTTTATTGCTACTGACTTTATGCAGATGAATGTTTCGGAATTATAACATTAGTGACAAAGATTTTAGGAGTTGCGATTGTTAGGATAAAAAATATTAGGAAGAAAATTTTCGGATTTCCAATTATCGGAGTTGAAATTTTAGGTGAACTTTGGCGCACCCTGAAAAATTATCACTGCACTGGGTTATTCCCAGTTGCCGCCTTGTCTAGTAAAGTGAAAAATTTAGCAATTGTTTAAATAATAGGCTATTCTCCTATTTTTTCAAATATTTTTTAAAATGCTCATATATATCAGATAATCAAGGATTATTTTTATTTCTGCAAAATATACCTGCTAAATGTTAAAAAAAATATATCAAAAATTTGACTTAAAATATACGCGCCAAAACACCGACCGCCATGATGGTGGCGGCGACTGACGTCATATAAACTAAAATGAAGAAATGTCAAAATGCCAGTTTGTCTTGTACTCTTGTAGTGATTTAATATAATTTAATTTCAAGTAAAAATGAGTTTTTATAGCCCATATCGTTGGTGTGTAGCGTTGAATTGTAAAAATTCTACGTTGAAGACTCCAGAAAAGTTATTTATTAATGTGCCGACCGACGTTTCTATGAGAAATGTTTGGTTGGAACTCGCGGGACGAGATCCTGTAAAATATTCTAAGAAATCTCATTTATATCTTTGTGAGGATCACTTTGACGTAAGTACATAAGCTTTTTTTATTGATTTTTATTTAAATTACGATATTACTCTCTTTTTTACTATGTAAACGAGACTTTGAGGTTATTTTTACTACATAGCTCGGTATCATTGCTCTGCTTAGCTAAATAACCTACAATAATTATTAACATTTGTTTTTAGCTAGAGCAAGACATGGAAAATTATATGCAATATAAAATAATGGGCTCAGTAAAGAAAATCAGAATGAAACCTGGCATTATACCATCTAAGTTTAATAATATACCCATTGTGAGTCCTGGCCAGGAAGCAGAGAGCTCTTCAACAAGTGTACAACCTGGTTCATCAACATCACGTAAGTATATTTTATTTACCAAGCTTTGATGGTGCTAAAATGATAAAATATATTTAAACCTAAAGGGAAATTTTGTTTCTAACTGAAATCCTACCATTTACATCGTGTCATAGAGAGGTTGTGAATCTCAGCCAAACACCATTTACATCATGTCATACGTCCATTTTAATTAAGTAAAACTAACGTATTAAAATATTAAATCTTTTAAATTTAAGCTTCAAAACACATTAAACTCAATAAAAATATTAAATTTCTATGAGCGCTGGTAGGTAAGTAGTTTGTTGTTTGTAAAACGAGTGACGGACGACGAGCTTTAGTGAAATTGACGTCACATCATGGCGGTCGGCGTTTTCAATCACGTGACATACAGATAATGAAACCTCAATTTTAATTTTGAAAAATAAAATTAACCTTAGGTTTTCATGGGAAAATAACTTTATATTTGCATTTTCCGTGATGAAAACTATCCAAGTAATATAATTTCATAATTTATTGTTGATATAAGAAAATGGCCTATTGTAAGAAAAAAGTGACGTTAGAACTAAAACACTATGTGGAGGCGATGCTGGTGGGGGCAACTGGGAAATATTTTTTTACAAATTCCCAGTTGCCCCCAGTGAGGGCGATGCTGGTGGGGACAACTGGAAATAACCCCCTGCACTCTGGGCCCCTTTCCTGTCAGACATCGTCCTAATTAGAAGGCGATCATCGCACGTTCGCGCGATTTTCAGTCGTACGAATCTGCGATCAAACATACTGATATAGAATAGGTGTCCTAATCGGCAAACGGGCGATGCGGTCGCGACTAAAATTTTTAATTAATTTATTTTACATGTTCTTGGGTAATGGCAGATCTAAATAGCGACAAATTAAAAAAAGCAAAATATATAAGTACTTAGGTACTTACATTAATAAAATCTTATGTAACTTTGAACAAATTAAAATGAAAACAATATGAAACAGCATTGAAATCAGTGCAGTGTCAGTGGTCGCATCGCTAAGTCGCGTTCTATGAGAGTGATGCCTCACGCGTATAGTCGCCCGCGTGCGGATTTGGTCCGCATGCTGATGCTTATTACACGCTCCTGGCGACACGCGACACGCATTTTATATATTCGTGTTTTATAATAATATTTACTGCTTACGACATAAGTACACAATCAATTTTTATTAAGAATACTTAATGAAAATATTTTTAAGCTATTGCATAGCTTCTATCGAGGGCCTTGAGCGCGGGGACCGAATCCAGAAATTCCGTAACGAAAAAAAAACTCACGTTTTTATTATTTTTTTATCCAAAACTTTTTTTGTAAATTTTCCAAAAAGTTTTTATAGTAATGTAGACAAAGTTTTTATTGTATGAAGTCCCAAGTACGACATCAAAATTTCTAAGGTTAGGATTGCAATACAAAAATAAAAAAAACAATTAGTTGATAAAATTGCTATGCAATAGCTTTACCGCGGCAGTCCCCGAGTGCCACACGTTTTTTTTTTAATTTCCGGGATTGATTCCTTTAGTGTCTAAGGGCATTCACTGCGTTAAGTGGACGCCCGACGCGGATGGATGTTTTAAAAGATACGTAAGAACAGCGCTGCGTGCGGCGACGGCGCCGACGGAGCAGGCGGTCGCAAAACAATGGCGACTACACCCGCGACGGGTGACCTATACCGGCGATTCCTAAGAAAGATCTTTGTTTCTATTAAAGTTTCAGACTTCCCCCCACTGACCGTTTTATTTGGGCCACCCTGTATAGTCTATTTAATAAGTTGGGAATCGGAATCACAGAGACTGAAGGCAAGGTTCGTTGCCACCCAGCACAGAGTATTATACTTGGTTCCATATATGGAGTTCCCTGCTCTTATGTAGGGTTGACGGAACGTGAAATCTAAAAGCCGGACAGACCAGCTTATGACCAAAAAAAGAAAGCATTGATTTGTTGATGCTAATTTTTACGAAAACTCGCCGCTCGTTTGCAAAATGTAAGAAGCCGGACACACAATCACAAAGCTTATCTATATCCAGCTTTATCCGAACGCCTGGCAGGCAACCCTACCCCTATGTGTATAATGCCGTATTATTATTCATAAAATAAAGTAATTAGCGTGCGAGCGATTCTGGTTAATCCGCAAAGATACATTTACCTACTAGACGGCAAAGCTTTCTAAAAACTCACAGTGAAAGATGAAAATATAAATTAGTGATCACTAATAATGTATTCTTTTTGGTTTTTGCGAAAAATGTGAAAATTATATTACATCTTGGTACGACTACTTCCCGCTAGATGTCTTTCAGATTATTCTAGAAATTTTGAATTTATTTCCGGTTTTTACGCATCCTTTTTGTATAATATTTCACCTCTAAAATGCTATACTTACTAAGAATTACATACTAAGAATTTTTATATAACATTACATTTTTAAAATATTTGGTAAAAAATTTAAATTAAGCAAATATTATATTAAAAGTAGTGAAATTGTCTGAAGGCAGCATTAACAAAGTTTAATAAAATAACGCTAGATGGCGCTGTAATTAAATTTCTTATGTCACTATGTGGTTTCAATATGTCTCAAGAGATGGCGCTAGGTACAAAAGTGGAGTAGAATATTTTCACACAAATTTTTACCTCCTAAAGGGGGTTATTCGCCCCCACCTGCATCGCCCCCACTGGGGGCAACTGGGAATTTGTAAATAAATAATTCCCAGTTGCCGATTTCAAAGAAGTGTCCCTCTCAGGTTGAGTCGCATCTGTTTCTCAGTCCAGAAACAGAGCCTCTGCTAGACATCTTCTCCACCAGGGTGAAGCCAACCACGTCGACTTTCTTACTGCATTTCCAGAAATTTCCGGAGTCGTCACGTTCTTATATTTTGTTTAAGAACACGTGTAGCCCAAGAGACAACCGCGACCACATTTTCCACATCAACATCATCATTGGTCTATTATAAGAGAGCGCAACTTAACTGGCACGGGTGTCAGTGCACAAGCCGCCGTGATGAAAGTCATCATGACATGTCCCATATGATAAACGAATGCCCACTTCGCTGTTTCCTCGAAGGAATATCGGAAGTCCATAAGCTCACACCTGCCGCTATAAGTTAGTTAGCTAAATAGCAGGATTAATGCCATACGCAATGATGACCATGATATCCATTATCCTGAGCATTGTTCATGTTAATCGCGAATGTGACAACCAACATTTCTTCCATTCGCGACGTACACGTCAGCGAAGGCGTATGCTGACACGCAAGCGATGCAGTCTGCGCAGAGCAGAGCAGGCACGTGCGACGCAGACATGTGTCTGTCCTGCTCTCTCTCGCGACGTTCCATGCTTTATAAAATCTGCCCTGCGTGGTCTGCATCGCCTGCGTCTCAACATACGCCTGGTCTTATGCTCTAACTGAGGTTATATAGACGTCACTGGCTTGTTGTTATCTGTTTTCCAATTCCTTTTTTTACTACTTATCGTAATTTGATTTGACATTATGGGATAGCGTGTTTGCTCGGCAATGAAACGACACAAATTATTTCTTCTTCTTCTTCAGCCTGTTGCCACCCAATGCTGAGTGTAGGCCTCTTGCATTGCACGCCATTCACTTCGATGTTGGGCTTTCTGCATCCAATGTCTACCTGAAAAATTAAAAAATTATTTATCTTGATATATACAAAATATAATAATACAACGTGCATATTTTTTTTACAATTCTACTTTCAAATTTGACATCAAAGTTCATACAAACTTTAAGCTTCACTTTATCATCTCAAGAGATGATGAAATAAAAATCTCTTAGTTTATGCAGTGAGTAATTGTTGCACATTAAAGAATTCACTACACATTCACTTTGTGTATTTATTATTAAGGCGAGCGAAGCGAAGCCCTTCTAATTCAACAATTTAAACAGGTTTGTGGTACATGCTACGGAAATTCATCGTTACACAATTTACAGGTCTTAATCGCGTAAAACATAATTATTATTTACCTCGACGTTTCGACCGGGTTACACCGATCGTGGTCACGAGAAAACTGTCTCTCGTCACGAGTCTTCTCTCAATAATTATGTTTTACGCGATTAAGACCTGTAAATTGTGCAACGATGAATTCCGATCGCGAAAGTTTTATAAGTGTATATTACGGAAAAACTTTAAAGCGTACAGATTGGATATTAAACAAAATTATTTCAATTCATGTCTAGATGTGCAGAAAATAGTAAAATATTATTTTTCAAAATAGAAATAAAAAAAGGTTTTTATATGCCTCGGGCAGAAGATAGTGTTTAAAAATCTTGCGAGCCCCCACAAAGTATAGGCAAAGTCTCGTTTTTACTAATTAGTGCTAAACCTAGATGGCAGAGTGGTCACCATACCGGACTGCCATCCATAATTAAGGGCTTAGGTAGCAAGAAACTATCGCTGACCCCCTTTTGCATAGCTAGATGAAACGATTTTCGTCATGACGGCCATGCACCGATGGTGAAACGCATACCTATACAAACTACCCGCACTTGTGCAGGAAGCAAAATCTACCACAACAACATTTTATTTAAAAACGGAGTTCTTGTTGATGTTTACTTTTAGATTAATAAATAAATTGATTCTTCTGAAGTCATGTGTTTGGGAGTCCATATTCTGATTATACGATATGAAACAATTAGTCAATAATTTGAAACTAGATGTCGCTGTTCGCTCATATCAATACTTTTGCTACTCAACACAAGATGGCGCTAAATAACACATGTTGATTCAATCCATAGAGTAGCTAGACAATTTTATATCTAGTTGCTCAATTGACTCAGCCAACCAGCTGCTTGTCAATTGTCATATTTCCTTTCTTTCCCTCCTTCCACTGTAATTCAGGACAAAAAGACATGTCAATTTTCCAGTAGTCGCAGCATCAGCACAGTTCTAAAAACGAAACAAAGTCTAAAAAACAGCTCCAAAGCTCGGTACTAGACCGTTGGTAGGCAGTTACTCCATTACTGCCTACCCGGTCCGTTGTAAAAAAATATCTTGGCGTAAGTGCAGTGCAACGACCAAAATCAAACTAAGGTTATTCCTATCAACTCCATTCCAAGTTTTATCAAATAATTGCAACAGTGATAGAGTTCTATCCCTCTATCTTTTTTCTACAATAACAGTGAATGTTTACTTTTGTGTTTACGTTTACGGATTGTGAAAAAGAAGTTTTGGATTTACATTTTAATCGTACTTTACTGAATATTCGAATAAAATGTATTAATGGACACAGATAAAACTTTCGATTTTTACTAAGAGAATTTGAAGAAAGTTCTGATTCCTGAAAATACTGACAGTTGATTAAGAGTGGATTTATATTATAAAAAAACCGAATCTTACAAGTATTTTCGTACAGCTGTGATGTTTCTGTACGTACGATGTATCTGACTGACTTCTAATAAATTGAATAAAGTAAGTACGACAATTTTAAGAATATTTGTTTACATGAAACTTTAACAATCTAAGTTTGAACTTTTTCACAGTGTAAAAGTTTATTTATTGTAGTTTCATTAATGACACAATGTGAATTTAGTTGCATTTTACAATTTACTATAGGTATCCTTTCTTTGATTTGAATATAATATTTATGCAAATCTTTCATTGAATTGAATGAACACATAAGTAAAAATAATGGTGTTGAAATAAACACTTCTTTTTTGCTAAGTAAGTAGCTGTAAACAATAGTATGTACAATGTATTTAATATTTTTCAGCAGATAATAAATTCATCATGAGCAAAGTAGTTGTGGATCCTAAATTATTCATTATTTGCCGCCTCTGCTTAGAAGACACAGGTCTTTACCAGATAGTTCCAGACATACAGCAGAAGATAGCGTTTTGTTTTGGTATCAAAGTAAGTTTATTTATTAAGTTTTTGTTGAATTTTATATGACATATCTCCAATTTAGAATACCAAAATATTAGTATAGTTCCCGTTTCCATAAAAAATGGGAATAAAACATACACTGGCTGAATGTAGCTTTCTAACGGTTCAAAAAAAATTGTATTCGGCTCAGTACTTTTTGAGTTTATTCATTACAAACATACACACAGAGAATACAAATCATTCCTCTTTATAATATTGGTATTGGGTTTGAGATTTATATTCTTCTTTCACTAAGGTACATGTCGAAGTGTTTGTCAAAAGTAAGTTTTATTTACTGATTGATTGACTTCCAAAATAAAGGGCTAATAAATTATTTTTTTTAATTATTTGCAACTTTCTTGATTCCTTTAGATTTCATATTTTTTATATTACATAGCCAGGACCTGTCTTAATTTTGTAAATATTATACTTTCCAGGTAGAACTTTTCGATGGTCTATCACAACTGATTTGTAAAAGCTGTGAAGCAGTACTATGTAATTATGCTGAAATAAAACAAAGATTTATTGACCAACAAAAAAAGTTAAAGGATCTTACATTAGGAAGTAATGTAAGTAGAAAATACTAACTATTTACCTACATTTATCCATATCAATATTTTAAGGAGGCTGAGTTTGTTTGAACACACTAATCTCAGGAAGAATAAATTACATAATTTCAGGTATCCATACCTTCTTTACAAGAAGAAAAGCAAAGTATATGTGAGGACCAGAACACAAGTAATGAAAACGAAAAATGTTCGGTTACATCATCAATAAATCCAGCAGAAGATAATGAGTCAAATATAATACCACACTGGAAGAAAGACTACTTGAAAAAGTTCATATGCATTCTATGTGATGCACAGTTCTCGTCTAAAACAGCTTTTAAATTTCACAACTTAAGGATACACAGTACCTTCAAAGGCAAATATAGCAAAGTTTTTAAGAAACATTGTCAAGTAATACTTCCAAGAATTGACAGGAAAACAAATCTAACAGGTTCTTATAAAAAAGTAGTTTATTCCACTGAAAAAATTATTGAAAATTGTAGTTCAGATTATTATATTACTTATTTAAGAAAGAAAACAAAACTAGACTCTAAAAATGACTGTTCATCACCAATCTCTAACAATAACACAAATTACGACAGCTCAGATTCCAGTAATAGTGATTCAGTTATTCAATGCACATCAAGAAGAAAGAGACGAATAGATTCTACTAGTTCTCATGACACTGTCTTATTGGAAAATAAGTTAGATAAAGAAACAATCTCAGAACATTCAATAGATGACAATTCAGATGTAGACTGTATTGATGTAGATGATGAAACTTATAAAGATGACAGGAAAGTATCAAAAAACAAAAATTCAGTAAAACGAAGGAAAAGTAATTCAAACACGGAATGTGTGATTGCCGAAGACACTATCATGAAAATTATAACAAATTGTGAAACTAAATTTTATAAGAAATTTGATTTTAGTTCCAACGGTTGCTCAGGAGTTTTATTGCGGCGCAAAATTTTGAGTGTTGGTCGGAAAATTATTAATAAAAAGGGTTTTAACAGTACTGCATTATTGAGATTCTTGGAACATAGGAACTTAGACGTGGTTTGGTTGGTAAAACCCGCAATGACTCTTAACAATGAATCTAATTATGTTAAAATATTGACAAAAATAAAACAAACTAAACCTGCAAATAAGTTTGATGATGATACTGGATGGATAGATTATTGTACTCCTGCTATTAAACCTGATTCAATAATAGAAGATTCTGCAGTGACTAACAATAAAAGTCAGAAATCTGAAAATCAAAGCAATGTTGCAAACATAGACGATAGTGCCGTTTTGTATTCTATATTGACTCATGACTCAAAAAAAATCCTCAATGCAAATCCAGTTGCTAACCCTAAACAGCTTCCCAAAAAAGTAGAGAAACTTGTAGCTATTGCACCAAAAGTAATCCCTAAAACCCTTATAAAGAAAACCGAAACGGCAAATATTGTTGTAAGTAATCCAATTTCTATACGCACTAGTACAGACGATAATTTTGGTATGCCTATTATAACATCAACTACATCACTAGCAGTTTTTGATAACGATGAGAAAAAAGTTGAAGGACCCAGAATCAAAATAAAACCTCTCACAGAACTTATGTCTAAGGAAACATTGAATCGACTAAATAATCCTCCAACAATAATAACTACAGAGAACTTAACAAATAACTTTGTTTTAGCAAATACTCCATATTCACTACCTATGATTGAACAAAATATACCTAATGTTATGCCCATAATAACGAATACGATAAGCGAGGCTAGTAAATCCTCAGAAAAAAATAAAGACTATCTAATATTAGACTCAGTGCTTATGCCCAACAGAAAAACTAATTCTCCTTTCGAATATTTTAAAACATTATTACATATGCATAATATTGTATTACTTGATACTAATATAGAATTAACGAAAGATTTTAATTGTCTAATTAAATTTAAAGTTCTTTTTAAACAAGAGTCAAAAGAGCAGCCTGTCATTCTTTGTTTATCTTTGTATGTTGATAGGAATATATTTTGCGTTAAAATTAAAGATAGAAATCAAGAAGATATTGATATTTCAAAAATATCAGCTAATTGGCAATGGGAGATATTAAAAATATTTAGAGATGATGTTGTTACTAAACTGTTGGCTAATGCTAATAAGATTAGTCCAGACGTATATAGTAATGCATCCACCTTTGTGTATGCGTTTAAATCAATAAAGTTTGTGAAAATGGTGACGGATGAGTGATCTGGGCCAAATATTTGTACAAAAATTTAATGTTGTTTGTACAGTCTATAGTATTCTATATTTGTAAATTTACTTTAATATTTCAAATAAGTATAATTACGTTTATTAAATATAAATTAAGAAACTCGTAACAAATTGTATGGCATAGCATATTATGTATGTACATACATACTTATTGCATGCTGTTATAAGTATTTTTTTGTTTAAACTTTGGTTATTAAGTTTGAAAGTAATAAAAGGTTCAGACTTATCAGACAAGCACAAGTACGTCTGCGCCGCCGTGCCGCAATGTTACGCCCTGCTTTGTCCGAACCTTTAATTCTATACTCTCACCTAGCTGATATTGTTATTTTATGTTATTTACTAGGGCACAGATCCACCGCTGTGCATGTTCTGAACCGAAACTTTGCTGTGAGTTCATTTGTTTGACAAAGCCGCGTGCCCGTGCACAGCATGCGCAGCGGGGGTATGAGCCTTTATTAAGAAAATATTCTTGTGATTACTTATATTTTATTATGTTAAAATACATAATTATTCATCCTAAGGTCCATATTGTTTCAATGTCTAATAAAACATCTTCTGGTGGCGAGTGTTTGTGGAACATGAAGTAGCCCTGGATTTGTGCTGGACTCACAGCTTTTTTCTTGCTCAAAACCCTATAAAGTAAATAAACATATTAAGTATTAAAACTTACATGTTTTGACTTTGATATTGTTGTATAGTACTTACTTTTCAGAGAAAGATTGAGACAGTTGCGCGGCTTTTTCACCCTTATAAAATCTTAAAAACATCAATTGAATCTGTTCTCGATCACAGTGACCAACATATTCTTTCATATCAACGCGCCCTGGCCTTATTAAAGCTGGATCTAACCTGTAAATAAATACCATGATTTATTAAAAAAAATAATAAATATGAAAAAACAAACACATTGAGTATTATTCTATCTGCAACCTTTCTAGATAATTTGTGGTCATAAACACTATGCGAGCTTCAGTTGATGCAACACCATCTAAGCAATTTAGCAATCCACTAAATGTTACTCTGTTTAACCCTTCATATGCTGCTTTTTGGGTGGGGGTGTCTTCTCTTGAAACAAATGCTGCATCTATATCTTCTAGCAGTATTATTGACTGCTCAGGGGCCATACTGCAAAAAAAAAAATATATATATATATATATAATTTAACACCAACTCATAATCTTCAACAAGTCCTATGCCTTCTTGAGGAAGCCTCTTTGTATTTTTACTTACCTAAGTAAATGGTTAAGTCTGTCGTCAGTCAGACCTCTTTCAGACAAGTTTAACACACAGATATTATATTCTAATTCACCAGCAAGTGCCATGATAAATGATGATTTGCCACATCCAGGAGGCCCATATAACAAGTACCCTGAAAAATATTTGCTGAAATGATTATTGTATTTTGAATAAAAATAATAATTTATTAATGTATATTGTATTTACCTCTTCTATATGGTATACCCCTGTCTGTATACCATTGTGAGCTATTAATGAAGTCTAAGCAGTCGGCCAGAATCTTCTCCCCTAAACCTGATCGTAGTACAACACTGTGCAAGGGCCGCCGCTTCCGAGGGTGTCCAAAAGGTCTCCATTCCGAACCCATTGCTGTGTACATTACTGTCATACCTTCATGTTGTTTCAGTGCCATTGTTCTTGCTATAACAAATTATGTACCATATTACATAACATTTCTAAATAATAATTCTGGTAACACAAATAAGTTGAAGGTCTTACCCTCTTCTAGAATGTCATAGTAAAGATTTTTGTCGCGACCAAAAGCTGTTAATGTGACTGTCTCCCAAGGAATACCCATATGAAGGTCTAATGTTTGTTGTTCTCTGGTTCTGTTTACTTTAATCCATGATCCTCCATACCTATTGCATTACAAAAAAAATAGGTTATGTTATGTATTAGATATTATATAAATAACAGTAGGAACTAAGAGCATAAGCCTGCTGCCCAATAACCTGAAGAAATGTTGGCCGACGCTGGGGATGAAATCATATTTGGTTTTGATTTGACCCGTATCTTTTTGGTGAAAAGAAGTTTCTACACTCAAGTGCTGTGTATGTCTAGCTCCTTTCTGTGTGATCCAATGCAGTAACCATTGGTACGATTTATCCCGGCAAGGAACTTCTAAAGTGATCATACAATGTCTTCTGAATAAAAGCATAGAAGTTTGAAGGCCTTTTCTCAATATAGCAGCGCCGGCTCCCACTCCGAATAAACCAAACCCAGCCCCGAAATATGGGTTTGCGGATAAAGACGCCACATAATCGGCGAGGGTCATATTTCGTAAGTTAAGTTACTACAATAAAGAAGTATTTTATATTTATTTAAAAAAATATTTCAAAACTATTACGACACATGAGACTAGAATGAAATAAATATCAGCTGTTTTCTATTTATCTGAGTTGACAACTTGACACTTGCTTGACAGTTATATTTTGACAAAACTTCACTTTGGAGTTGACGTAGTTGACAATCAGCTGCCTCCGTCCGTGATCTGTGTTAAATAAAGGAGTGTTCTGCTGACAAAAGCCCTGAGTAAACTAAGAGATCATCTTAAATACTCTACAATCTAGGAAACATTAGAGTGCACTTGTTTCCAGCCTTTATTTTATCTTTTGTTTTTCAAAATTTTTATAACATTGAGGTAAAATGGCGACAACCTAACTCTGAAATCAGACCATCTAACTTAGATATTTAAGGCTTTCGCAAGCGGAACACACCCAATATAGTCAAGTGTCAACTATCAGTGCCAAGTATCTGTAACTGTCATTTTCATCCTTTGTTTTTCAAATTCCATTGGCGAAATGAATCGGTCATTGCCTTTGATAGCCGGTGCTACCCGTTATTGTATCAATTGGAATGCTTCAAGATTAGTAGTTTCTGCAGCTACAGCGTCGAGTGAAGTCCACAAGAACGTTCGTAATATATTTCATAGAAATTACTCTGTAACTCCTAAAGTATTACCAAAAATGGCAACTTTACCTGAAGTTTTTAAGTATGTCGATCAAAATGTGAAGACCTACAAAGAGTTATTAAAAGAAGCTGTTGCGATACCGTCTGTGTCTAGTGATGTTAAATATCGGGAAGACTGCGTTCGTATGGTGCATTGGATGCAAGAAAAATTGAAGGAGGTTGGAGCCACTACTGAACTTAGAGATGTTGGTTATCAGACCATTGATGGACAAGAAGTCAAGTTACCCCCCGTGTTGGTCGGAGTTTTGGGAAATGTAAGTCCAGGTCTTACTTATACAGGTAGTACATAATGCCTTTAACATTGCATTTTTTCTTTACCTGTTTGTATAATATTTTTTGTCTGATGTTTAGGACACCAAGAAGAACACAATCTGCCTTTATGGACATTTAGATGTACAGCCTGCTTTGAAGTCAGATGGTTGGTTGAGTGATCCTTGGGAGTTGGTTGAGAGAGATGGCAAACTGTTTGGCAGAGGTTCCACTGATGACAAGGGGCCTGTTATTGGCTGGGTGAATGCAATTAATGCATTCAAGAATGTTGGCGCTGAGGTAAGAAACTCTTTGGTACCTACTTTACAAATGTTAAGTTATATAAATAAGCCATATATTTTATTGATCATTTTATTTTTAATATTTTAGCTGCCAGTAAATCTTAAATTTGTATTTGAATGTATGGAAGAGTCTGGCTCAGAAGGTTTGGATGCTCTACTTTTGGAACAATTGAAACCTGAGGGATTTTTCAATAATGTTGATTATGTGTGTATATCTGACAACTACTGGCTGGGTACTACTAAGCCTTGCATCACATATGGTCTAAGAGGTATAAGCTACTACTTCTTGGAGGTTGAGTGTGCAAAAATGGACCTTCACAGTGGAGTTTATGGAGGCACAGTCCATGAAGGTATGTAACAAATAAATCCATTTGATAAATAGTAATCTTGCTAAACAACACTATCAGAATTCAATTATGATAAGACACTCATATAATCAGCTTGTGTAATGTAATGTGTTACCTAGCAATGTAACACAATATGAATAATTTATGTAGGTATTTTAACAACTCTTTGTTAAAGTTAATATGATTTTCCAGAGTTAGTTAATTAAAATAAGAATAGGTTTTAAAGACTAGAATTCCATTCTATCATAGTAATATTGGTTGCATATGTAATTATATTGTATTAGGTTAAAATTAATCTGTGTCTTGTCTGTATATTTGTACATGCAACATAAAAGTAAAAAAAATCTAGGCAATAGACAATTACATTCACATTTTCCTTATAACTGGCAATAAAATAATACTGGCAAACATAATTCTTTTATAATGAAATTGCAACATAATCCAAAAATAGAATTGATGCAGGTAAAACTAGTACTGCAACATACTTTAACTGTAAAACTAGTTCTATAACTGCAGGGCACTGCTAGGTTTACTACAATTGTTTGAATGACTAAGCATAAACTTTACACACTAGTTTTGTAATTTTAATTGGTATGAAAATGACATACTGCATAAACAGTTTAAAAGGTATTTTTCAACACACTTGCTCATAAAGGGGCTCTTATTTGTGCAAAAACAGTTGAATAATGACACTCTTGATTCACTAGTGAGTAATAGTTTTTTTTTTAAATTGTTTAGTTTTAAAAAAGTTTCGATACCAAAAAAAATCGTGTCCATACATTTTAAAAACAAACTTCAACTAAGTTGCCTTACTTTTGGTAGATCTATGGTCGATTCCATTCATTCATTCATTCGATTTTTTTAATAAGTATATTCTTTTAGTCTTTGGCCGATCACCATTGTTGTGTTGGATGCGCGCGAATAGAAAAACTGTTTATTTATTAGCGAAAAATGATAATTTCTTCGCAAATGTGTTGAAAAACGTTGTATGATACACGCGTGTATTGATGATTACTATCCTCGGCTATCTTCAGACCCTCGCCTGACGGCTCGGGCCTCAATAGCGCCTCGGAAGTAATCACCAACTTACCTCGCTTGTACCATAAATAACTATTATTTTACTAAAATAAGATTTTATAAAATCTAACTTTATATGGCGGTCAATTTAGTCCACTATGAAAAGGTGACTAATATTATAAACATATTTTTTGTGCTACATAGATGATATATTGATCATATAAATTATTGCAATACCATATCAAATTACAAAGTCATTAATACTAATCTCAAATAACAAGCAATTTGTCTAAGAAATTATTTGTCAGCATTTGATGTTTACCGTCTAGCTGGATTTAGCCAATTGAACAAATAACATTTTAATGGATATGACATTGAATTGAACATCTATTTGTCTTAATGTTACATTGTTATTTGCCACTATATTACATTTAGTATAAACATTTTATCATTAGTATAAACTTATACAGTTAAAATTTTCCCATGTATTTTTTTTTATATTATCTTAGAAGAAACCTATAAAAATTAATGAGCTATGAAATAAACAATGTACTTATTAAAAACAATACAAATAGATCAAAGCTTATGTATTCATTCAAAATGTTCACCTTGACTGAGATGGGATGAAAAATAATTGTAGTGTGTGAATTAAAAAAAAACTTGATTGTTATAACAGGTAATTTAATTAGATAAAGTAAGTACTTATTAAAAATCAAAGGTTGATTATCCATAAAGGCATTAAGGCTTAATTATATATATTATCATCCTATCTTGTACTGATGCCCTTTGTTGAACACGAAAGTGTTTATTCCCCCCACTTTGCACAACATGAATTTCGCTTTCCTTTCGCGGGTTCTTTGCCCGCGCGACTTCCGAGCTGAAATCCAGTCTTTGTCCAATTAAATTTGAATTTTCTCTTTATGCATATGGTTTCCTTTCTTAAAATAAAACTGCTTCAGATTAAAGCCCTTGTTTTTGGCCATTTCAAATTATTCACAGAAATATTAAAACCGCGAATATAATTTAATTTGTTTTGTTCGTATGTTAGTAAAAGTATCAGTCGTGTTTGTCATTCGAAATATTAGTTTATCCTATTCAAAATAATGACCTAATAAGTCTGTAGTAATAGACATTTTCTGCCTTCATAATAAAATGCGAAAACATTTGCTTATGGCATTGTTTTAACAAAGAAATTATAATAAGTTGTAATCCAAATAATGCATTTATTATTAGTAATAACATCCACGTTCATATAACAGACAAAAGATAATAAATAAAGTGAGATAAGTTGAACCTTTGTCCCACATGCCTCGGTGACTAATGTAACATCAATCATCTGTTTTATTTGTGTACCGGGTTGAGTAACCACCAATGAATGAATAATCATTATTGTTTAATTATCAAGGTACTTTTATAACAAAAACTTATGTTTTATAGACTTTATATATATTTTTTACTAAAACGGGCTACGCGTGTTCACTTGCACTACATCTTACATGTAGTAGATTTAACTATTACGTTCCAATATCGTTAATTAAAAACAACACTGCTACGTTATTATGAAAAGAACTCCAACGTTTTATCTTCACCCTTTCTTAAGGATCTAAGCATAGACAGGGACCAACAGCGGGAAGTGACTTTGTTTTATACAGCGACCCGCGGTTTCCCCCGCGTAGTTACCCGTGATAATGCAGAGATAAAATTATGCCAAAAACCTTCCCCTTTAATCACTTTATCCATAAGAAACCGCATTAAAATCCGTTGCGTAGTTTTAAAAATCCAAGTCCGACAACGGGAATCGACTTTGTTGTATATGTGCTATGTAGTGATACTCGTACATAGCCTAATTCTTACCTAAATATACTATGTACGTAGGTATACTTAATTACTAAATATACATATTTCTTTTATTAAGATTAGTGATTTTTTAAGTTCATGACTACTCAAGGCTTTAGCCAATAGATTTAATAATATTTTAATTTAAAGGTTGTATGTTTTATTTGTTTTCAGCCATGTCTGATCTGATATACCTACTGGACCAACTGGTGGACAAGGACGGAAAGATATTAATCACTGACATGTATAAGTCGGTGGCACCCTTAACTGAGACCGAGAAGAAATTCTATCCAACTATAGACTTTTGCACTGATTCATACAGGTTAATTTCCTATAGATTTGAATATAATTACAAGCTAAAAATTACGGACTATGTATTTTTAAATTATTGTAGTAGTACTTTACCATTATACCTTCAGTTGACTTCTAAGTACAGTCTCGGAATGAAAAGGTTCGTCAATTTTCAAATTGATTCGTATAATGTGTCGCGAAAACATATTACCTTTTGAAACTATGGTACAGAATAGACTCGGGTTAGGGAAAATAATGTTCTACTGCTCGATAATAAAGTTCAAAATTATTCAGATCAGTGTTTTTTTGACAGGATAAATATCTTGTCAACAAGATTTTTGATAAACTAAAACCTTCTTGTTGGTTCAACCTGCCATTATTATTTCTGTTAAAACTATTGTCAATCGGTCAATGTCATAATTGCAAAATATTAAAGAGGTTTTTATATGCCGCGTGCACAAGGCAGTGTTTAAAAAAAAGATAGAAAATCAAGTAAAACCTTATTCGATAGCAAACGTCAATCTATTTATTTAAATGTTAGCATCACTGTTTCTTACATAGGTATGTTGGCATAATCGTTTCTTGCAATACTAGTACAAGTAAAAACCGACTCTAAGGTGACGAACCTTTTCATTCCGTGACTGTACTTAGGTATATGAAACAAAGGAACTTCGCAATGGTTAAAGCATAGTCATGCCAATTTTATACATCTCTTATATCACTTTCTTATAAAACGCTTGTATATAAAATCTTTAATAATTATGTAGGTCGAAAATCGAATATTTTATTCGATCGACAATGTTTCTAAAACTAAGTTTGAATTCGGTAACAGGTCTTCGATAGGTGCCCCGAAATTGGCTTTCAATGGTGACAAAGAACAGATTCTGATGCACCGCTGGAGGTACCCCAGTCTTTCTATCCACGGTATTGAAGGTATGTAGAATGAAGAACTAGATATATACTTTATACGTCTATGTTTTGTTGTCATTTTTGTGTATGTAGAACTATTGCTATGAAAAATTCTATGAGCCCAATCGAAAAGTCGATAAAATACTGTCGATAAAAATTAATAAATCGGATTATACATGACAGAGATATGAACTAACAAATTGATAATCTTCCTTTTTGATATTGGTTAACAACCATACAAATATTGAGTTTTATTTACAAAGATTAATAAATGTTTATTTCGATCTTTCAGGCGCTGCCTTCCAACCAGGTGCCAAAACGGTGATTCCCGGCAAGGTGATCGGAAAGTTCTCGATTCGTCTCGTGCCAAACCAAGAGCCCGAAGAAATTGAAAAACTTGTATTTGACTATGTTAATAAGAAGGTTTGTTTCAACCACATTAATGTCCTAACTAATATTATAGACGCGAATGTTTGTATGCAGGTTTGTTACTCTTTCATAAAAGTACTGAACCGATTTATATGTTTACTTGTAGTAACAGATAGAATACTTTTTATCCCAAACTTACATTGAAATTAGGATTAACGCGGATTAAACCGCAGGGCGCTGCGATATGACTACTGCTTATGTGTAAGTTAATAAAATGTCTTAAAAAATTATAATCGAAAAGTCTCGTTAAAACCGATTCGAACGTTTTAGGGGATTAGTTTGCGTTTTCTTCCTATCATCAAATCTTTACTAAATTACAACCCAATTTGCAGTATTTGCATCCTTATTATACAACATAATAATAAAAGACTGGGACTCCTTAATAGTCCCGTGAAAGGAAAAGATATTATGTAATATAGAACCAAAACTAAATTATATACTTTCTGTTTAGTGGGCCGAGCGCGGATCGCCGAACATAATGAACATAACAGCCCAAAGCGGTCGTTGCTGGACCGAGAACCCCGACGACCCTCACTACCAGGCAGCTGCTAGAGCCACTAAGATGGTTTACCATGTAAGTAGAAACCGCCTTCTTAATATAGAGATCTACTAAATACAAGTCTAATTAAAAGAAGATACAAAATCACTATCACTACATAGTATAAAACAAAGTCGCTTTCTCTGTCCCTATGTATGCTTAGATCTTTAAAACTACGCAACGGGTTTTTTCTTGCGTAACATAATAACGGCAAGAGCAGTGGCGTTAACTATACTTTTTGAGATTTTTGTATATTCATCGGACGGGGCCATTCTCTAATATAAAGAAGTACATAATTGATAATAGTTACGAGTAATTAAAGCCCTCAAAAGTCTAACATTTGATTTAACCAAAACAGTCGTACCTATCTCTTGGTTGTGAAAGTTTCATCCATTCGTTCTATGTACCTACCTAAATGACATTCCGCTAAAGTTAGTCTAACTAAAAACCGACATCAAATAGACATGGGGCAAAAGTTAAGGCAAAAAGTCGAAATTATTTTAGGATAAGGCTTAATATGATTCATGAAAAGGTACGGGAATCTTGACCAGTGCAAGTTCACAATATGTAGAGCTAATGAGGGTGTATGTGTCGCAGACGGACCCGGACATGACGCGCGAGGGCGGCTCGATCCCGGTGACGATCACGCTGCAGGAGGCGTCGCAGCGCAACGTGCTGCTGCTGCCCATGGGCGCCGGCGACGACATGGCGCACTCGCAGAACGAGAAGATCAACCTGCGCAACTATATTGAAGGAGTAAGTCATCACATTCATTCACCTCATTGTGTCAAACAAAGCGTCTATTGAATGAATGAATCAATAAACGTTCATGAATGAACATTTATTTTCTATGGAATGAATGAACTTTTATAATAAATGAATGAACGTTAATTTTCTGTAGAATGAATAAATAAAATCGTTTATTTGAATTTCAATAATGACACACATTTTTTTTATTACTATTCGAAGCTTTACTTTACGATTGCGAAATGGATCTTGAAAAGATTTTAAACTATGTAAAGTTTCTAAAAATCCAGTAAAAAAATGCTTTTTGGGAATTCTTGATGCCTTCTCCTAATGACATTTTAGATTTACTCTTTGCCTACTCTACAAAACGACACACATTCCTTTGTAGTGCAAAGTTCTGGTGTCTAAAGTATCCTTCTTTTTCATTGTGTCGATATACAAGACCTTTTTGTTAGTTAATTTCAAATATGACTGCTCCAGTGACTAGGCAACTCGAAGGCATTGGGTTGGTGCGACATGTCTAGGGTGTAGGAAATTGGACATGACGGATGCTCTAACAAATATGACATTGTTTGTGGTGCGCCACACGATTTAACTACATATATATGATAGGTTACACCTGCAGTGGCCATCTTGTATTCGTAGTCTATTAGTCCATTTCTATGGCAGTTCACGACCATGTGGAAGTTTCTCTGCACGTGCTATGAAATTGAATGGAGGTGGATTGTTCAGGTTCCATTTGTTCAGTCGTCAGTCATCTTTTGGTTCCGTTCAGCATGCAGTTGTAGATCTCAAGAAACTTTTACGGCTTTTTTTACGGCTTTAGTCGATTTGTGGGTGGAGTTTGAAAATCATTCATCAAAAAAAAACTACCCAATTTCCTCCTAATCAGTCCAGTAGTTGCATAATGCGTGTACAAACAATTTAAAAAGCTGACAGACAGACAGACAAAAATTGGGCTATTGCTCTAGCTGGGAAATATGTTCTATTTTGTATTATAGACGATACGAGTACATAGACATTTTGTTATTCATACCTATAGGTTTTAGAGGCATAAGTACTTTTTATCCCGAAATTACCACGCGATAGGTATTTACGCTGTTAAAAACTGTGGGGCTTATTCCGATAAAATTGCTTAAATATTTGCCTTTATGATATTTATTTACTTGTTTTTACGAAACATTATCTCGGTTGTTTTTATTTTGTTAGCCTCGAATTCCCTAACAAGATGAGTCGTTTCATATTTTATTTGTTTTTGTTTACACTCAAATACGTGACTTGCATCAAGTACGTCGCCATTTTGGGATACCCTTCTTTGCTTTATTTATTAAACAAAAACATTCCTAGAAGCTTTAAGCTATGTTTACCCAAGTAGTAACATTTTCCTGTTATATTTACATGGAATTATCTGCGCCTAATGGTTTTCCCGTTTAAATATAGTTTTACCTGATCCGGAAATGTTGAGGTAAAAACAACTTATAGTCCATTCATTTGGCCGTGAGACAAAATGTAAACAAAGAAATACTGGTTGTCAAACTTTTAGCTCTTTTAGGCGAAAAATATATTGTTTTTTTAGAGTTATAAATATGAAAGTAAAATAAGACTAAGTAGGCATCTTTGATAAGTCGTCTATAAGTAATTTAGTTTAGTGTAAAAATCAATAAAAAGGTAATAAACAGGATGAGTTGAGTACAAGTAAAAACAATTTATGTAAGCACCTGAATTGTTTTACTACAAAATAATTAAACAACTATTTATTGGTGATCCTCAGAAGAAGAAGAGCTCCAACATGGATTTTTCTTTTACAAATCGGTAAACGGAGGCTCGTGAAGTCGTTATATACAATATAATTTTTGTAGGGATACGAATCTTTGGCCAACTCTCTTCTACGTATTTAAATATATTAATAACACCTTGGTGTATGTTTGGATCTTCGGCGAAGTAAAAGTGCAAGCGCTGTTTGAACCAGGTTCACTTATTTTCATCAAAATCAACGTTCAGATAACAGAAATTTAACGATAACTGAATATAAAACATAATGCAATAATTACTTTAAACAAAGAATTATCAAAAATGTACAATATAATTTACTATATAATCGGGAAGAAAACACTCACGTCAACAAGTTGATCAAGAGTAAAAATGACGGGTACAATCCGGCTAAATACGAAAACTATTAATTTTACTTTCATTACTTAAAATGACTGTTCATCTTCATTTAGTAGTATTAAAATGTATCCATAGTTTGAGATTCACAGCATTTTTAGGTTTTAGTAATGTCAATTATCATCGTCATTACTATTACTACCTTAGATGAAGAATTGGTTTCGCTGTGTTTGGTAGGTATCGCCGACGTAGTCAAATGCGGCAACAAATACTACACGTACATACCCGGCGTATCCAAGCCAGTCACACTGCAAGCTGTCTGTGAGGCGTATGTTTCTAATGTTTTATTAAATTTTGAACATAATACGTAGTAAAATGTCAGTTTGCGAGGTGAAACTGTGTAAAAATAATACTTCAAGAATCAAATTTCGTGTAATCATCAAAAACAGTATACAACAAAGTAGCTTTCTATGTCCCTATGTACTGATGTCCCTATGTATGCTTAGATCTTTATAACTACGCAACGGATTTTGATGCGGTTTATTTTAATAGATAGAGTGATTCAGTGGGTCTTTAGCATATTTTATCCCCATATTCTTACGGGAACGAGAACTACGCGGGTGAAACCGCAGGGCGCCGCTAGTCTATATATATAAAAATGAAACCCGTTTGCCGTTATCACGTCATAACTTGCGAACGGCTAGACCGATTTGGCTTTTTCTTTTGTAGTTTTCTAAGACTCTGTAGAATGTTCTTACGCAAAAAAATTAAGAAAATATCTCAGTTAGATTATAAAAAAATACATTTAATTTTGCATATTTTAAAAAACGCGCGTAACGTATGTCAATCATTTGATTCGGGCTGTTGTATATGCTTCGACAAAAAATCTCCGAGACGCATTATAGGTATTTCATTAAATTTCCAGGTATTTTATGGCCAAAGTGTCTTATTCCCTACCAATTGCTCAAAGGTAGTGATTTCGAGTTTCCAATATTTCTACGCTGTTGCAAGCGCCATGATCACGGATGACCTGAACTGTTCATCCGTGATCATAATAGTTACTCGCTGGCAGTGTGAACATGCGAGTAACTATTAATAATATATGTATCTCATCAGGTATCGCGGTATCCAACCAATCTTTCATCTATGGTTACTAAATAGTACTTATAAAACAAAGTCGCTGTCGCTGTCTGTCCGTCCCTATGTATGCTTAAATCTTTAAAACTACGCAACGGATTTTGAAGCGGTTTTTTTAATAGAGTGATACCAGAGGAAAGTTTATATGTATAATACATGCATGATATTGTAGAGAAACACCGATAAATCTAGGGGTTTCTAATGTGATGTCGTAAAAAACACATTTTTTGCGCTTACATTGCAAAAGTATTTAATCTAAAAGACATTTGCCTTTTACATGATTTGATTTCAATAAGTATCTTAGAAGATATCTTAAGTTTTAAAATAACATTACAGCAAAATTATGATCAAGGCCACAGATTACTAAATAGTTACTACGACAAGGCGACCCGGCTAGTGCACGGCGGCACAGAATAACTATTTTTTCATCTTCTACATAAATGAAGTCGCGTGTTAAAATAATTATTACACGCGAACGAAGTTGAGGGCTAAAGCTAGTATGTTATATATTCTATATTTCAAAGATTAATTAAATATCAAGTAGTCAGTAGGGAGTAGTCTATGTATTATTGATAAAACATGACATACAAAATAACCTTTTTCATGGTTTGTTTACATTTTGTCTCACGGCCAAATGAATGGACTATAGGTCTTATTTTAGTGAAAAGTTTCTTTATTTCGTACCAAACATAAGTGCTTTTATGTGACGAAGTTCATAACGTAAATGACTATATGGTGGAGATTACGATTATTCCTCCTTAATGCACAATCATCTTAATCCAGTAAATATCATTCTTTGATCAGCCTTTGTCTTGCAGCGGGGTCTTATAGACTGAAAACTTTACTGTATTTATAATATTGTTTTGAAAATTACCGACCTCATTGAATTCTCGTCGTTTGCACTCTCCATGGTCGCTAGCTAACTAGGAAATTACGCAACCGCGAGCATCGAGCGGTCCATTTAACATTTACCTGTTGGCAATTTTGTTCTATCACCATATCGTTCCAATTTTGAAAATTTAAAATACTCATACCTATTTTTTTTCTTTTTCAGATAAAATTGTTTGCAGCTTATTTGCACGAAGTCGGTAAACTGCCGAAGAAAATGAAGTAAACAGAAATGTTTTTTTATACTTGTTTAGTTAAAGGATTAATTTAGTTTTACATTCCTTTAATTAATTTTATATCAATTTAAGTACAAGTATATATTGTGCATAATATTAAACATAATAATTGAATAAATGTGCCTTATACTATTGTTTAACACGTAATAAAGTTGATATTAATGTTAAAAATGTTCGAAATACACTTTCGTCTGTTACCTTGAGTATTTCAAAAGTATTTTTATAGATTTTTGTTCAGTTTTCAATTGATTAGGTATTTTATTTTCATTTTGCATAATAAACTTTATTATTGTATTCATATCAACGTTTTTTATTTCATATTATAATAAGATATCTTTGAAAACAGCCAGATGGGAGCCAGATAGGAGCGATCGCTTTGACGAGATGCTCGGTATTATTAGTGACTTAGAATTTGGGGTACAAGCAGGAGTTAGCTCATCATCTCATCAACTCGTTCAGCGCTATAGAAACTCTTAGCCTTCGCGAATGGTGACACGCAGGCAACGCAGGCCGCGCAGGGCAGAGCAGGCACGTGTGACGCAGACATGTGTCTGTCCTGCTCTCTCTCGCGACGATCCATGCTTTACAAAATCTGCTATGCTCTGCCCTGCGTGGCCTGTGTCGCCTGCGTGTCTACATACGCTCGCGCTAATACCGGAGGGTACTCTGCGTGGACGTCAGGGTTAGAAGACAATGTCTCTAGGGTCTGGCGACACAATAACACTGTGTGTCGTGCGACTAGCAGCACAACCATCTAACAAGCTCTATGCTTCTTATAAAAACGTACTCATTCATTTATATTATTTTTTTGCCCTCTTTTCAAAGCCAAGTGATTATTATATTCATGCTTTATTATAAACATGAATAAACCTTAAATATTACATAAGCATATGGTACAAACCTTTTAACCAGATCAAAAGGCTCTACGCCCTACGGTACCCTACTTTCGATTACTCATATAAGCGTGAAATAAAGCAGTACCTACTCTACAACATGTACATTCTCACGTAACACAATGTGTTTATTTTTTCCCTGAAATAGCGTTTCGTACCAACGTTTAAATAATAATAATAATAAATTTTTATTTCAGACAAAGATCCATAGAATCGTTAGTAAATCTTATAAATAGTGGTTAGTAAAGACATACAGGCATGAGAAAACAGTAATAATTATTAATTAGGTCTATATTTAATGTTGAAACATGCGACTCTGGATTGCGTGTGTACTACATTCCAGTGTCGCACTACGGGGCAGTCCAAGCGCTGCCATATTGAGCTAATGAGTAGGTTGGAGCTGCCTTGAATACGAGTCATCAGTGAGGCTATTCTTTTGCGACGTATCGTGTAAAAATCATCCACTCTAGCCTCCTCCTAAATGAACTAGCTCAAACTATAGTAAACAATAGTGTGTGAAAATATAATGAATAGAGATGGAGAGTTGGTTGACATGCAACTGGTTTTCTATTATTATACAGTTCAATTTTACTACCTTATATTTATTTTTATTTGACAAATTAATTTCACTTTTTAATAGAGCTTAATTTTGTCCAGCAAACTCTATCATCATTATCATTTGCTCATACGTCCACAATGGGTCTACCAGTCCAGTCTACCCTGAATTAGGGCGATCAGGTTTTAGTCGACACGTCCTAAATAACTTACTTTATTAAGTGTATTGGTAGTTGGATAGCAATAAGTATTAAAAAGCATATTACTTCACTTCTGAGCCTCCTTCTCTTTAGTTAGATAAGTACTTATATGAGAGAGTAGCTACCAACATTTTAAAACTCATATTTTGTTACAAATCATTTTAAAAAGCTATGTATCTTTCTAACTGATAAGATTATACATAGGTATATCAGTCTCTATGTTTATTAATTCAATATGATGTTTGGGTTGAACTATGACTTTATGAATATCTGTCTGCCTACCTACTTACCTATTTGTCAATAACAGTTACTTACATGTTCAAATGTGGGTTTACCGGTATAACAATACTCCCATGAATAATACGCACTGATATCAATCAAACATGGCTTTATTGTAATGTATTATAGTACGATTGAAAGTTAATTCTTTTATTTTAGATGACGGTGTCATCGCGACATCGAAACGGTTGTGTTGTGCGCAAACGCATAGCATAGGTACCAGTTTACAATACTAACATAAAGAGGATAGCGACCGGCCGTCATTCAGTCAGTCTGCGAGAGTCCACGCAGCGCTGCGCCGCTTTCTGTGGACATTCTATACTGTGATTTTATATTCAATATTCTCGTGATAAACCAACTATATTTTACATAAATTATTAAGTAACAGCCGCTGAACTAAAAGTGGTAAGTTGTTATTAATATATTTTTGATAAATAAAAATGTCCATAAAGATCTTTTGATGTTCAAGTATGCTTAATTTTGTGCTCAAGTAGCTTTATTCGTTCTTGCTTTTTTGTATAATTATTTTAATATAATCTCTGTGTTATTTGTTGATCATAACAAGCAAACACACGTTTTTCTTGAACTTAAAAATAAGTTAAATAAACTTGTCGAACGAGAACTTACTCTACCTGCGACCTATCCGAACGGCACTTTCTGCTTTTATTGAATACAAAGAGAAAAAGTTAGTTTTCTAAAAAGTAGAGTCATTTGTGACTTTGCTGTTGAATAACATGCATTGAATGATGAATCCGTCACCGCTTGCGTACAAACGCACGCTTTCTAATTTACTATGACGAATTTTCGCAACTATTAGGTACTTCTGATATTAGTGTAGCCGCACGTAAACAACCGTGTCGGTTTGATTCGCTGCACTTGATATAATATGCTACAGATACGCATAATACAAATTATGTCAGTTAGGAAATACCAGCTTACCAGGATAACGTTGATTAAGATTAACATCTGGAAAAAACGTATTTTCCATTGTTTCTTTTTAAAATAAGTAAGAACTTTTTATACTTACTAATCTTCATTAATGAAGTTGTGTACAAACAAACAATATAACTTTAAACTTTATCTTATTTTATTTCTTGTTGTCAATCGTTTATACTGTTGCCCAAAAGGATGCTGTTTTTCGGGTTTCGTTAACATCTGACCATCAGTTTTCTTTCTTTCGTTCTCTTTACACCTTATAGGTAATAAAACTGTTATTTATTTATTATTATGTTGGTATTTTTAACTAGAACATGGATTGGAATGCGATATTATCTTAAATATTTTTAGTATTATACTTAGGTATTAGGTTTAGGTATTTACGGAGGAAATGATTTAAAACTTTAAACTTCTATTAAATTTTGTAGGCATTAAAATCCTACTACCTATTTACTATTTACTTATTTATCTACTTGGACTCACAAATAATCTTAGCACCGTGTAAATAGCTCAATTAAATATACCTAGTACTTATAGGTATTTACCTATTACCATTAGTTGCAGGATGTGCATTTGTGCAACTAGTAAAATAGATAGTTATTTTATCTTTATCATAATGATAATGGTACTTGAACAGTCGTATAATGTAAACACTTTCACACCTCTAATTGTACCCTACTTCTCTATTATTAAAGCAATACCAGCTTTAATAATAATTGTGGATAATACCAGTAGAGATATGCGTAAATTATTCTTTTATCACATTGTTATAGCAAAGGGTTACTTATATATACATTATAGGTACATACACACGGTAGTCCATTTTGTTATTTACGTACATTATATGTAAGTATGTACTTATCTGAGAGTATATATATATATTTGAAATAATTTATTAATATTAATGCATGGTAAATGCAAATTGAATTGCTTTAAAGAAATCGATTAATTTTGCACCGAATTAAACAAATACTTGCATGTTTATTCATAACAAACGTAGTTACTTATAATAAATAAAATTCATACTGCATGAAAATTCTTATGAGCTTTTGAATTTTGTTCTAAAATCTCTACTAGGTATCTAGTAGAATTAGATAGGTAGATACCTACTTGTATCTACAAATCAAGTTTCTGATTTCATCATAATAAAGCGTATTTGAATTGAATTAGAAGTCAAATTATAAAATTACATTTTAAAATGACTACTGAATAAATTAAACACATTTTGAGAAATAAAATGTTTGATATTTGCATAAAAAAATAGTTATTTGTAGGTTCGGTTACTTTAAAGTTTTTAGGTTTTTTTGGGCACATTTAAATATCTCATTTTTATTGTAAGCAATGTTATGTTGACGCCGCCACGCCGGTCATTTGGTATGCTGGTAAGGTACGCCTCAACGAAATTCTTATGCAAACGTTACGCGCGCAGGTACTCCACATTGAGTGGCCTCGTTGCTTCTGAAAAATGAACAACAGACACGAGGCCTAAAAGAAATAGGGTCAAACAAATACAGAAACCTGTACTTACATTTTTTAATGTTGGTGCACGTGAAAGATACTCATCAGTCACCGTCCATATATTGAAGTACGTACTTGCATATTTTTGTGAATAAAAAAACCGTTAACGCTGTGAACGATTTGCCGAAAGCACCGCTCTGTAGGTGGTAACAGCATCCGGTTGTGAGCTCACAGACCTTGACAAATGCAAATCAGTGATGCACATTTATTATGGGTATAACTGGATTTACTTCATTACCCATTTTGGTGGTTATTAACATCAGTCAATATATTCAAAAGGTAGAAGTAAGTAAATACACAAGAGTGTCTTTATTTGGAAATAAAACGATTCATCGTTGTTGACACGGTTAAGTGGTCCGGTTGTTATGCAACAAATGTGTCGAGGATGACGTTTGTCTCGACTTTCGCTGCAGGCTGACTCCCCCACACGACATTCAAGGGAAATCCGAGTGTCTCATGCACTGTAACTGTACAATACATACTTATATATCCACTTATTATTGGAACAGTAGCTGACCGGTTTGACCCTCACAACATAACTAGGGAATTCCTAACACGCACGAGAGCCTCTTCGTCTTACAAACTGTTTACATATTTATAAAATCTTTTAAGTAATATTATTATGTATGATTTATTTTCTACTGGATAACATGTTATTCTAACTTATACCTAGTTACGATTATACTAGATTTCTGAGATAATAGTTATTTATGGTACAAGCGAGGTAAGTTGGTGATTACTTCCGAGGCGCTATTGAGGCCTGAGCCGTCAGGCGAGGGTCTGAAGATAGCCGAGGATAGTAATCATCAATACACGCGTGTACCATACAACGTTTTTCAACACATTTGCGAAGAAATTATAATTTTTAGCTAATAGATTTTCTATTCGCGCGCATCCAACACAATGGTGATCGGCCAAAGACTAAAAGAATATACTTATTAAAAAAAAATCGAATGAATGAATGAATGGAATCGACCATAGACCTACCAAAAGTAAGGAAACATAGTTGAAGTTTGTTTTTAAAATGTATGGACACATTTTTTTTGGTATTGAAACTTTTTTAAAATGAAATCAATTTAAAAAAACAATCTATAACTCACTAGTGAATAAAACGTGTCATTGTTCAACTGTTTTTGCACAAATAAGAGCCCCTTTATGAGCAAGTGTGTTGAAAAGTATTTTTTTTACATAATTGGACTCGCTTTGATTTTCATTCCAGTTGATTTAAACTCAGTTTTCCAAATTGATTACAGTGCATCCGTTTCTGGAATTACCTACACATTATTCTGCCACAAAAAGAATGTGCGTTAAGTTTTGTAATCAAACTCTTTGTATACGGATTTTTTAAATTCACAGGGTGAATTAAAAAAATCCGTAAAAAAAAACACATACTTACATTTAAATTTCATCAGTCGATAGTCTTATTGATAAGGTTAAAATTCTGGGAAGTAGTATCCAATTTGCGGCTTTAAAACCTTATCAAAAAGTTTATAAACATACAAAAACAAACGACAATTTAATGATTTCGTAAATCATGTTGGTACATTGTGTTTTTTCATATCATTATAATTATGTTAGTAGGGACATAACTACATAAAATATAGTGGAGTAAAATAAATATAACAATTTGGTGTTTATTTGAATAATCATTCACGCGGTATGTGTTGTTTATAATCGCAGATTGCCTTGACGATTACTCTATACTCTCTATAGATATGTTTATAGTTATATACACAACACGTTTGTACTTTACATGTTTATTTGTGGTCCCACTATTAAAGTATGTATGTATATTGTATATAGATAGATGGTAAATGTACTGCGTCCCAGAGAGTAGATGTAGCGCATACCGTGGGGATTTCCAATGTTTAGTCTCCGGCAGTTAACGCAATCAGCCTCGGTAACGTTCAATTGACGATTGCAATGAATTACGGTATTAAAAGGGAGGTCGATGCCGACGGCACGCCATTAGTCATCAACACATCTCATTACAATACTTCCATGTTACAACGGACCACGATTGATTGATCGCCGTTTCAAAATCGAGGATATGCTTTTAAGGAGACTACGGACAAGCTGAAGTAGGTAACTGGATCACTCGAAATCGAAACTATATATTTACATACCTATGACAATAACCGGTAATAATACTTATGGACGTAGAATAGTTTGAAAAATATTTTGATTAAGTATAAATATTCTTTCGATATCTTATTTTATTAAACCCCTTCTTATCCTTAATTTTTTTATTACATTGAAATGTCCTCAAAATTTCTCCGCTTATGACTGTTGTAAAGGTTCCGTGAACAAGATAAGAGGAATCCCCAATACCAAACAAGATTCTTACAATTTAGGGGAAAACACTTAAATAAAGATAAGCTCGCATAAAACTACATGGAATGAATACATGATCTTGTAGAGTAGCCAAAATATATCTGGAATCTTAGTTCTACAGAAGGTAGAGCTAAGATACCAAGATTCCAATTCCAAGAGATATTTTGGGAAATACATCGCAAAACAATGCCGACGATATTATTGTATTGTATTCGCCTATTAGGTATTGTGCTATGGTACGAAACCAACCACACTGGGTTGTTATTTTTTGTGCGACTGTATTTCATTAGTGATTGAGGTTACCAGAATAAAAGTATTAAAGAAAGTGCCTGAATAATGTAACTATTTATTATCATTTTTCGTCTGTGGAGAAAGTAATAGATGAAATGTTAGGTTGTATTAGTAGGTATGCTGACCGCACAGACCCGACGGCTATTATTTATTTAAGTATTTTTTGCCCACATTATGTGGCTTTTAGCATCCGTATTTAAAAATGGCTTATTACTTGTCATAACATTTGATTACAGTTTTGTTTTGAATTTGTTTGGTTTATTATCTCTCTCTACTATCTCTTTAACCTTTCGTCGATGAGGTTAGAGAGATAGTAAAGCCAAATAAAGGTCAAGGAGATTTCAGAATTGTCGTTATGATTTATTGTAGTTAAAGTTTTTGAAGCCTGTATTTTTAAACGGCTCCGGAAATATAATGTTCTCTAGTCGAATATATGGACATGAATTATTATAATAGTATGGATATACCTACTGTCAGACTAATTATTAGTAATGAAATATAATAAATTTAAAATCATTAAAATGTTAAATAATAGGGAATTCCATAAATACAAGCGCTTAGACAGTACGCTTTAACATTCCACGTTGCGACAAGGTTGAATGAGAGGACCTTGGAGTATTATAATTTAACGCATGTTGCATTGCTTATGTAAGGTCAATTTATGTAATGATAGATAGCATAGATATGGTAAAGATAGTAATTACCTATTAACTTATTTCGCTGAATATAATTGGGGTTGAAATGAACCTTCGTCAGTTTGAATTTTTCACAAATCGAATCTATTTTTCGCCTTTTGGAATGAGAAGGAAAGAAGTACGAATAACATTCGAATTTGAAGTACGTTAATAAAGTTGCGACAAAAAAGTTAACAAAAACTATTCTTTATTCCAGATTCATCATGTTGAAGCTAGTGGGAGCGATTCTCGTAGTTTTATCTACAGTTAACAGTCAATGTTTTTACAAAGACGACACCGCGTTGAAACTGGACCCCAAAGCTAGGAACACATTATATAATGGACAGTTAGAGTTCACACTCAGCCTCTTTAATGCTATCAACTCCGTAGTACCAGATGACAACATATTTTTCTCTCCATTTTCCGTGTACCACTCTCTACTGTTGGCGTACTTCGCGAGCGGGGAACAAACTGAAGTAGCTCTGAAGAAGTCTTTGCATATAGCTCAAAATATGGTAAGAAATGAAATCAACATTCATTGACTTTTTTTTTGTTTTTGATTACCAATAAATTAAAACTATTGCTTTGTACCTACTACCTTAGGTGGGTATGTACTTTTATGCACACATGTACTCATTATGAAGACAGGTCAGTTTTCGTATCTTAAAAACGATTAAGGATATAAACCTTTTTTCTGTGTAGAAACTACTAGTACTACTACATAAACAGTAACTACATTATTAGATGATTTATAAATTATTTCTGTACTTTTATCTCTATCTTTATGTAATTTATATCTACATATATGGTAAACGTAACATTAAACTACGATCTTTCCAGGACAAAATAAACTTGATGACTGCATACAAAGTGGACAGGAGGTCTCGCCTGATGAACAACAACAGTGACAGCTACGAGTTCACCAGCGCCAACAAGATGTTTGTGGCCAAGGAGTTGCAGGTCCGACAGTGTCTACTCGACATCTTCGGGGAGGAAATTGAAGCTCTTGTAAGTATTAACGAATGATGACCTACTTATAAGTAAACTAGCTTTTGCCCGCGACTTCGTCCGCGTGGAATAATGACTTCTGGCGGAATTTGGGTTGTCCCCCTTTCCTCCCCTTAGGGGGTAATTTCCAAAAATTCTCTCTAGTGGTAGCCTACTCCCCCAACAAACACACGTGCCAAATTTCAGCTCTCTACGACCAGTAGCTGCTATGCGTTGTCTGTCAGTCAGTCAGTACATCACTCAGTAACGGAAGAGTTTCTCACAGTTTTACCTGCGTCACTCTCTTTTTTTAGAGAGAATTTTGGAATTAAATGTCGTATGTCATATATACCTATCTTTTTATAGGGAACTTCTATACTATGCCAAATGTTACTGTAACCGGTCCAATAGCTTATGCATGAAAGAGTACAAAAACTTTCACATATTGAGGATATGCCTTGCTTGTATATAAGCTTTCATATAAGATATGCTAAATAGAAATTAATATGTTAACAAATGCAAACCAACTATAACAAGTACTAATTGTTCGTAGTAGTTATTTAGCAATTAAGAATTTTATACTCCGAATACTTACTTAATTACTTATATTCACGTGAATGCAATACTAGAAATCACTCGTTAATTTTAGCATTAATGCATAATTATATATTTAAAAAAAAAATACATATAAATTTTGGTTTAAAATAAGAACAAAAAACTTAACCACAAGTAAAAGACCAGTCATCCTTCTTAATATTCAAAATGTGAAAGTTTGTATGTTTATTACTCAACTAGCTGATTACTCAACAACCCAAAAACGTCTTAACGAAAAATTTCATTCAAAACATTCAAAGTTAGTTCTCCTTTACAAGGCCACTGATAACTACTGATACTAAAAAATATGAGTCGACACGAAATGAAGAAGAAGTTAGAACTCTTTTTTAATTTGTAAATTCCCATACGATCGATGTTTACGCGGGTAAAACTATAGGGCCATACTACGAAATAAAAGGTTACAAGTAAATATTGTTACACATTAGGTACGTGTGATGCTGATGACTAACAAAACTCACATTACACATAATACAAACAATACGTCTTACACTACCACAATCTATATCACAAATTTTCCTCACATTGTTTACAGAATTTCCGGGAAAATCCAGAAGACGCTCGCGAATACATCAACAAATGGGTGTCGCAAATTACGAAGAAAAATATCAACGATCTTTTACCCGAAGACGGTATCTCTAGTGCCACCAAACTGGTGTTGGCCAACGCTGCCTACTTCAAAGGTGTTTGGGCTTCCAAGTTCCCCGCGGAAAGAACAAAGAAAGAAGCATTTTTCGTTTCGGAAACACGCCAGACACTCGTACCTTTTATGAAACAAAAGGGAACTTTCCATTACAGTAAGTTTATAAATTAATTCGAAACCCGATATTGCTCTTCGTTACTTTTGCTAAAACTATGTATGAACTAGAACTTAAAAGTCGTTTCGCAGAGGAACTTTGAAAGCCAAGGAAACAGTTGTGCCGGGGACACCGAGTTATTAATAAATTAACACAGTACTCCGGTCCCGAGTTTTCCTCATGTGCTTTGAGTAGTTACAAAATATTGTAGTCTTTCAATAAACGGGCTATGTATGTACCTATTGAAAAGAATTTGGGAGTTTTAGAAATGATCAAAACTTAATATAGTTGCTGATTAAACAGACCCTGATTTTATAATATTAAAAGTTTCAGAATTAAGAGAGGTGTAGAAGTGTGTTAATGAGTTTTATTTTATCTATTTTATCAGTGACCAGCGACGAGCTCGGTGCCCAGATCTTGGAGCTGCCATACAAAGGGAATGACATCAGCATGTACATCCTTCTGCCTCCATACTCCATGAAGGAAGGTAAAGTATCATTTTATAACTAATTTTATTGTGTGTCCATACTTGGCCGTCTGTAGGCGAAACCGGACGTGTTACCTTTAGCAGATAAAAGGATCAAAATAGAAACACGGAAATTCGAATTCATAAGTACAAAATTATAAAATATCCCTGGTTAATCTTTTAATGAAAAACGTTTCAAATTACCAGTATAATTAAAGCTAGCGAGTATAAGCAACTAAATCATACTAATTATTATTTTCAGGCGTTACAAACATAATTGCTAACTTGACTCCGGAGCGTTTGGCGGCTGTCGTGGAAGAGAGCTACATGGGCCGGGAAGTAGTCGTCGAGATACCCAAGTTCACTATGGAGAGGTCACTGCCACTTAGAAATGTTAGTATTCGTTCAACATAATTAAGTATTTAATAATTAGACAATAAAATTAGGTGTTTTTCGTATTGTGTTAAAGACGTATAAGTAACTAAATTGTATAAATATTATGAACCTTCCTCTTTATTGATGAAACTACATAAAAGTTCGTTACGTAGTTTTAATGATACGCATACCTACATACATACAGACGGACTGATGTCGGGAAGTTACTTTTTTAATATGTAAAGATACATAATACATATTTAGTAGGAGATAATAATATTATATTCTACAAAGTCCATGCATATAGATAGTTTTTATAATACGAGTATTTTGTTTGTTTGTAGATATTAGAGAGGTTGGATGTGGGCGACCTGTTCAACGCCTCAGCCGACTTCAGCACTCTGACATCTCAGCCCGGTATTCTGTTCGACGACGCCGTCCACAAAGCTAAAATACAACTTGATGAAGAAGGTAAGAGTAGAAAAATAACTGTCATGACGTAAGTTCCTCAAGTAGGCTCAGTTTTATAGCTTCATTGACTTGATTTTTTCTAATATCATAATAAATGTGGTCTAAATGTGATGGAAGAAAAAAAGTGATTTTTCTAACGATAATTAGTTTATTAGACTATTAAGCTTAAGTTTGAACCCGTTTACATTGATACGAGTAACACTTCCGAACTATTAGGGAAAAGTTGTACTCTGGTCGAATTTATCTAATGTAAATCCATTGCGTCCATATAATTTTGAATATAATTTCAGCAGCTCAGTAGGTTAGAGCAATATCATGGTTTGTACTTGTAAGCAGACTTGCAATTACTTCCTTAATTGAGGTCATGATTAGACTATAACATACCCTACCGTTACAGGTACCGTCGCCGCAGCAGCCACGGCTATATTCGGGTTCCGGTCCTCTCGACCGGCTGAACCAACCCGGTTTATCGCCAACTTCCCCTTCGTGTACATCATCTACGAACGCCCCACCAACTCCATACTCTTCATGGGCGTCTACAGAGACCCCAAGAAGTAATAAGTTAATTTGGAGCAACCATAAATTATTAATAACTTTTTGATTTTTTAGCACCAGTTATTGTTGAAAGTACTTTGGTTTTCAAAAGTACATCCGTTTAAAAATCTTTAATACAAATCAGTCTCGAATAAAAAATAAAATAAAAACGTAATCATGACAATTACGGACTTACGTCAAACCGAATTAATTAAAACACTTTCATGTAAATTTTACATGCATTTTTTTAGAATGTATGAATTTTAATGTATCGTTATTTATTTGTTTTCATTTTGTTTACTTAGATTAAGTTCGACTAGTTAGTGTGTAGTTTTATACAATAAAACATTTTTAATGTATTTCTTGTTTAATTTTCTATGACATTATGTTTATTTAAGTTGCTTTATCATTATTTATCTTGTTAGTCTCGTTTGATAGTTTTATCTTCCTATAGTTTAGATTATTATTCTAGTTTGAAACCATGATGCTTCCTAGGGAAGAATATCAAAAATATCTTCAGTATTTCTGGAGATTTTGTGTTACATCCAGACACTTGATTCTCGACAATATTTTCATGAACATGATGAAATAAAAATACGTTTAACTATGTTATTGTTTGAACAATGAAATGAAAGATAATTTACATTAACAGACACACAGACAGAGATACTGTCACATTTATAATATTAATAAGGATACCGGAGATGTTCTATTTCACAGTCACAGTGTACGGAAGATCATGAAACTATACAGACATTAAAATGAATTGAAATCAATATTTAAGTAAAACTATTGCAATAAGGCTCTATAGATAGGTAAGTCCTACTTCAAAAAAGGGTAACATTTTTATCTAAAACAGTCCAGTAGTTTCAGAGCGTATTTTAAAAACAAACAAAATCTCAATTAGTTGATATGCCCTGTAAACCATACTTATACCCGTTCTTACTTGATTGTCTTACAACTCTAATAACAAGCTTCAGAATAAAAATACCTTGGAATTACAATAACATTGGTGATTCATATAGGTATATTTTGGTATAAATAGTTTAATTAATTAATCCCAGAAATGGTTTTTTTATGCGGAAACTTGTTGCAATTTATAGTCACTGTCAAAACCTCAATATAAGACGTAACGATTATATCCAAATATTACTTACATTATTATACTTATTTCGGCTTGAACCATTAGAAGTAGACTATCCTATAAACTTTCAAAAGATATTCCTTCGAATAAATGAATTGAACATTAGTTTTGATGATGTTGTGGTCAAAATCAAAACATAAATGTTAGTTCTGTTAAGGAAAAGCATTTATTTTTTATTATTTTTCTACATCCGATCCCTGACATTTAGTTGAATACATACCTAAGTAATGACGTGGTCGGCGCAGCTAATGTATTGTTAAAGCGATTTGACATGAGTATCCATCCTCGCCATTCATCCGGAGACGCAGAATGCCTAGTTTTCACTCATAATGTACTATTTCCTGTAGCTAATGATGTTTGGTCTCAGTCTCAGTCTCAGTTGGACTGTTGTTTTCACTTCTTCTATCATTTATCATATTTTAAATGTTCATTCGCTTCATGCGAGCAATAAACAAATTTACATTCTAGCTTTGATTTTTTGGGGAAAATTTCCACTCATAAAATATAAGCACCGTTCGTACGTTTACGAAACTTTATATTGTATGACTATTTTAGGTGATAATTGTGTTGTTTTTATAAGTAAACAAACTCTCAGTTTCTGTGGCTTTAGTATCATAATGATAATAGATTAAGTAGTCACGTACATGTTCAATTATGTACGTGTTTGCGTATGTGAGCAATGCGGATAGAAGAAAAGGGTTTGTTGAATAAACCGGACTAGCGTACTCCTACATAAACAGAATACATGAGGTATAAAATATCAGTGATGTATGTAGCAAAGTGATAACTGGAAAATCGTCTCTAATTTATGATGATTGACGGGCCATCACTGGGAGAAAGTTAAAGTGCTTCACAATATTCACATGTCTGTTTACATTAAGTATGCTACAAGAACTAGCATGTTTTCTTTTTATATCAACCAATCGAGTTTGACGAACAATCTTGAACTTATGTGGAATCAAAGTTTTTATTACTTGTTGTAGGCTAAATAAATTCTTATGGACTGCAATATTGAACTAAGGTCAGCTACTATACTTCCGTTAAATATGCACGCTTTCTTGAGATCATGACGTGAGTTTTGAATATGAATTCGTTCGTTAGCTGGTATATATTTTATTTACCGCAATCACAATAAAATTAAGTGTTTATATATGTATCTATAGAGCTTTATAGAGGTCATTTGGGCTGTTTCAATTACCTTTATTGTAAAATAAACAATAAAGACTGAACAAACCTAAATTATCGACCTACAAACACAAAGATGTTGTTGTTCTTTTAATTTATGAATATTTTGATCATAACCAAACCACGATTCTTTTCCTGTCTTACGATTTTATAGATTACCTTAATATCTTACTTCCAATGATATTTAAATTAGCTTTACATTTATAAGAATAATAGAGAACACTTGTGCCTTGCAGTTTAACTCAGATATTTCCTGTTTCCTTTTGCTAAACCACTCCAGGTTAAACTTGTTATCTATTCATTTATTTCTGAGTGATTGCGATATAAACACGCGGCAATTTTATAAAGACGTAGACTTGGAATTACTGACTTTATGTTTTACTAAGTTCAGCTTTAGGAATTAAACCACCATCAGAGCGAACACAATAAGAGTACTTAGTTCAATTCTGTCGCACCATTTTCGAGATTTAGCGTGACTAACGAACAGCAATTTATTTTCTTATAAGAGATCTAGCATTATAGAAACACACCTACCATAAGTTTCATATATGCATATAAACCCAGGTAACAAAACACACCTTTAGGTATTTTGCAATTCGATCATCTATCTATACTAATAATAAAACAGTAGAACCACCGTGTCTGTACATTAAATAAATTTACCTAAAACTGATAGGGGGGGATAAAAGAAGGTCAAAGGAACACAAAAAATCAATTTTCGACTTTCTTTCCTGTCTGTCTGTCTGTCTGTCTGTCTTTCTGTCTGTCTGTTCGCGATAATCTCAGAAAGTACTGAACGGATTTTCATGGCGTTTCCACATATGGATTAAGCTTAATTTGGCGCAATATATAGGCTTTGTTTTATCTCATTTGGATAACGAGAAGAAAAGTTATCAATAAAAATCTATTTTGTTGTTTTGAATTTAATAAACAATACTCCGCCCACGACATCGCTTGGGTAATATCCGTTTATATCGCGCAACTTACCACCTTAGTTAGTTCTAAGTTATTGAGATGTTTTTAAAAATTTAGGAGGAATCGTATAGTCTTTGTTGTTCTTCGGTCCTCTGATTTCAATCAATAAATATATTTATCAACACTTCGCTTCCTTTTGACGAGAAAACATTGCTGACAAAAATACTACATTTTGGATTTTGTATAATAATATTTCATAGATATCAAATTTGACATAATGTAGAATACTTCAATATCGAACGCTTAAAGGGCATATGCACATAGCGGATTTTCAGGCGTAAAAAAAAATAGTATAGACCTAATATTAAAGTGCTGTGTACGTGCGTGCTATGTTAAAGAAACATCAACAGAGTGTCTTTCCCATAATAAAAAAACAATAAGAAAACTGCTGATGGATACATTATTAACATAAATATTTTATTAAATAGTTTAAGTTTAATTAAAATAACTTATTGAAAATTTTCGCCTTAGCTAGAACTTGAACCCGGAACCATGCTGAACCGTAGCACTGCTCTATCCAATTGAGCTACCGAGGAGATTAGATCGTAATATACTAAAGTTCTCAAAATGGTGCATCAGACATCAAAAAAATATCTACAGCACCGTCAAGGTATTAATTCAATAAACAAAATAGTTTTAGGCTACTGCTGCCATAACTACGCAATTCTGCTAATGTCAAAGTAGGTAAACGTAAAACAACACGATGGAGATTGGTCATTATTTTTTTTTTATCGAGTATAATCCGTCACGGTATCTACGTGAGAGTGAAAAATAGGCAGTGTGCAAAGGTCCTAAAATTTATGATATTCTTTACACAAAGGTTGGCAGTATTGTTGTAGTTTTAAATATATAGGTGCATTCAACCTTCTTTTTGTTAAATCAAGTAAAAATTGTGATATCCATCTATAAATACTTTAGGACAAAAAATAAATGCTTTTAAATTATTGTTCACTGTCTTTGTGTGCTTGAATCATGTACAAAACTTCGTTATATGATAGCTCATATTCAAAGAATTTCTCTATAAACTACATTGACGGTTTTGCCTTCTGGGGCTAATATAAATACTTAAATAAATTACTGACCCGTGGGCAGGCCACATATAGTTGGCCATGCTAAAAACAATTAGACCTTAGGTCGACACCAGCGGCCTTTAGTGTCTGACCCTGGGATTCATTTATCGTCATAGCAAAGCACGCCACGAGTGGGAATTGGGTGCGCTTGAATTGGAATGGAAAATTGTTAGGGATGAGTGGTATTCTTGGTATCAAGACTGTTTCTTCGACACCACAATTAAAATTTCTGCTTCAATTATGTTACGTTGTAGATTTATGACCTTTAATCGAGAATCATTGCACAGTTTAGGACTTAAATTCTGAATAAGAATTATAGAAACACCTTGCCTTGAAATGGAGAAATGAGTCTGCTGGATTTTGTTGTTCTGGTGGAAAAGTGAACTTATCCCTATTTGAAGATCCACCGGAACCTTTCAAATCATTACTATTAGGAGAATATACACTTCCTAATCATTTTTAGATAATATTCGCGCTTTTAACAGTGCATTTCAAATGACTTCTTTTGGGGCTCAACAAATACCCGAAGGCCCGTTTATGCCTACATTTAAAATTCAAGGCCAAGTATCACCTAATAGGATCATTGTTGCCAGAACGCGAATGAAGTCGCGGGCACAGCTAGTTCTTAATATAATAAATACTTACACTAGATGAATTGAATAGTGTTCTTTTATCACGGGTAGACCAATCAATTTACACAAAGAGCTATCAATAAATGTTGTCTTCAAACAATGAGTGGAAAGCAGGTAGGTAAATGCATCGGAAGTATTTGTGGGGTCGCGATATCATCACTGGTGTACAATGGAGTTTAATTAGCAGCCTCAGACCGCGCGCGCCGGAACCGCCCGCCTCACAATAGCTACCCCATGGACTCGTGCTTGACCTAACATCGTGCCTTTTGTTCACAAAATGTTATTTGCATAATTACTTTTGTGATTATGAGAGCTTAACATATCTATGCATACGTCTTATGTACCACCACAATAAGCATACATATATGTTATTGATATTTTACCTCTAAATAATTTTAGATTGGCGCAAGTTTTATAGGCTGTTTTAATGATGATAGGTTGGGCCGGCTTAGCCTTTAAGATAATTAAATGCAACTCATAGTTACCTACTAAACTTGAGCTGAGAACAAACAATTAATAGTTGTTGTAGATAGAGGTACAAAACTATTTGTATAAATAGTAATATAAACGGACAATACACTCGTATTTTAAACATAAAATGAAATACATTATTATATTCAAAACATTTTATTAGCAAACTAACATAGGAAAGTAAAAATTTAAGAAATTCATTACAAAATTGTAAATATTCATAAAACTATGGTAGCTATAGGTATAACTTATGTTACATATTATGCGTTTCAATTGGATACTCATTTACAGTGACCAGATAATCTGAAAGATTTGTTTGTTTGGGGCGAGACTCATACGACTAACACAGGAGAAGAGACCTCATGGTGTAGGCCAAAGTGTATTTTATATATGTAAGTATTTGATATACTCGAAAACTCTTCATTCACATATGTATGACTCATGAGTTTTTGAATATATGTATAGTTATTATCAGTTAAATTCAATTTAGTAAATCAGATAAAAACATAATTTTAATACAAAATAATATTGTGTTTTCAATTTAAAATTAATATTGAAATATTTAATTAAAAATTGATTTTTAAAATTATGCTTATTGTAGTCAAGTCTCGCCTCAATATCTGAGATTTAGTCAGAATCTTTCATGTTTATTTGTGTTTTTACGTGTAATGATTTGTTATTAATTATAAAAATATTTCATGTCAAAGTTAATAAAATATTGCATAATTTTGCATCTTTACATTGCATTTTCCAAATAATAAAGTTTAAGATAATTAATAGAATAACTATAATAAATTATATCTGACTTATAAATCTCAGATTTACATATAAAATTGAGTGCCACCAAAGTTGTATAACGAAATACATTCTCATGTGGCACCGTACAGTTAAACTGAAAGTAAAAATCACAGCTCCGGCTAATCAAAATAAAATATTTTTGTTTTCTCCTTTAACTTAAAATTATTGTTTTTATAATAAATAATGAAATATGTACTTATTGTACAAGACGGCAGCAAGGATGAAGTGGACGAAAACAACATAGCTGATGAATTATTTAAAAATATATGATTTTATGTTGAATTAATTCAAGGTTTATTCTGTATTATTCTCGATGTAAATGTATATAGTTCAGGTTTTTCAACCAGACAAGCTATATCCACCAAAAACCAATATGCTTTTATTAAAAATTATTCATCGTTAATATGAACATAATTCACCGGCTGCTGTCGTCCACTCCATTCTTTATGTACCCACTACGCATTAAATTATAATCGATTTGATTACTTTAACTTCTGTATTCTTAAAAACAAGACAATTTTATCGATAAAATCTAATAATAAACTCAGGAACAAATGCATTATAAATCGTTCAATAAACTAAATAACTTTTTGAGTAATAAAATATTTTCGTCGACATATCGATCTCGAGGACCGATATATCTTAACATATTTCATGAATATATTAACAACCATTTTATGTACTCACAATAAAAACTTATAGTATAAGGTAGCCATTATGTCTTATATTGTAAACTGGTAAAATCTCTCAAAGACCCTTACTATATTCTTAAAGTTCTATAAATTCGCTAACATTTAAATAAAATACCATCTAATGAGATTCAAGTGGTAGAGTATAAAAATTTAAATATCTTTTTTGTCTCATACATCTGTGTTATAGACATAATATTTACAAAATAATGAGTATTGTTGTAATAACCTCAGACTTTAAAACTATCTATACAAAGAATTAGAGCATTATGTGTAAAGTATAAATGTATAGATTGATATTGTAAGTTAGAAAGAAAACTCCTGAAATATCAATACGATGCGGCGGCGGCGCCATTAAGTTAAAAGTGCACATACATACAGAGTACAAACGTTTAATTGAATGTTTTAAGTTTATCGTTAAAAGCCTGTTAAAAGTTAAAACTTAATTATTTCTTTTATAAGGTTCTGGCAAGATAAGTAGAGTCGGCAATGTTTAAGGTAATTAATATTAAGTAGGTAGTGAGAAATGTCACGCCTATTTGTTCATAATGTGAAGACATTTTCGAAATTTTATATGACAAAAACACCAATCTCAAGTATCTTCGATGTCTAGATCAAATATCGTATGAATGTAAAACATTGTTAGGTTTTAAAATGGCTTTATTAGATGAGAAACTAGACGTCACGTGCGACGTGTGGAGGCCAAACAATATCAGATATTTGACCTTGATAAAGAGCTTTTCATTACAATTATAATAGTGCCCAATTTTAATAGATACTATCGTGTTTTTATCTCATGTAAAACTACTGTTATTTAGTACAAAATAAGTTTGATTTCTAAATATACAAGAAAGTACATTCATACAATCTCGAGAGAATTAAGTACATTTATCTACGTGGACGGAGTATGTGATATGCTAATTAGTGATACTTATGGTATAACTTTGTAAGAGAAATTCACTTCTGCTTATAAAAAATGTTAAGTAGACTCACTACACAATCATACCTAATGTTCATTGCTTCGAACATTTTGCCTTGTCACGATTAAAAATACTGTTAAATTTTTGTAAGTATGGTTTTCCTGGTTAATAAGATGAGATCACAGCATCATCAGCATCAAATATTTTGCGGTTACGCTTGCACCTTTTGACTCATGAACAAAACAACAAGATTCACCTTTCATACTTATATATATTGGCATAGATAAATCCGATACTTTTGAATTTGAAATCATTTTATTAAGTAATTTCCTCTCGGTCAGTGAAAATAAACGACGTTGCCTTTCATATTACATTCTCATGAAACGGAAAAACATTTTAAATAATGATCGGGTGAGCCAGTAAGATATAAACACTTGGATTGGACAAAGAAAGGCCAATTTGTTAGACTAGAAAGGGAGCACAATTTTAAAGACAGCCAGCGCCATTGGAACACTGCTTGTATTTCTAATTTATAGCAATCTGTGGGCAATCAGGCCTCTCCCTATATCAGGCGAAAGATGTAATAATATTGGGAATGAAACCGTTCACTGTAGTTCAATATGGATGCTCTAATAATGGGCTCGATCGCTACAAACAAGTTATTACCCTGAATTGTCTAGTAACTAAATATAATGGCAGTAGATGTTTTAAATGTACAATAAACAGAGTGCTTTTTATAACATTTATGGTCATAGTGGGTTTTTTTATTAGGAAGTTCCAATTTATTATTGAATAGTTTATTATAAAAATAAAAAAATAGACATTGCCTCTATACAAACTAAGTGGAAGACTGAGGTTCGATAGTTGAGCGGTGAAAGATGGTGAATTCTGAATGCTCGTTCTTTTTCTCTGGTTTTATTTTTATTTTTAGAAAGTTTAGTCGGTCGCATTGCGGGAGAAATTACGGCGGCGAGAAGTAATACCCGCCGCTGCTCATCATTGTTGGCTGTTTAATCTGATGTTCCGTTTACTATTGAAACATGTTATGAGATAATAATAATGGAATTTAAATTCTCATAAACTTGCCAGTACTACCCACTTAACAAGCATTACTAAACATTTTAATTTAGTATTTGTATAACACAACTTTTAATAAATGGGTCCAGGAACAATATATACCTACAAACAGGTACAAAAATGCAATATAAATCAGTTATATTTACAATAATATCAATCTAACTATATTATAAAATAATGTGGAGTATTGTACTAATATTTAAAAGCATATTTCTTATTAGCTTATGCTAGTAAAAGTACGGTAACGGGTGGAATTATAGAAAAAATAACAAGTACTAATTGTACGGCCAAGAACCTTCACATCTCTCTTATAAAGTTCTTACTTTTCTAAAATTACCACTGTATTAAATTAGCACCTTACCAAATTCATCTGTGATATTTCAGCCTTATCATGAAACAACTTATCACCATGACCAAGATTATTTGACTATGTTGTTGAGGAGGGCAGTGCGGGGCGCCGAGGGCGGTTACCTCTGCTTGGTCGGTTTGACGGCGCCGTTGGCGGCCGCGGTCTTCTGGGCGATGTGCGTCTGGTAGTGCTTGGCTAAGTGAGCCTTTTGTCGAAAACTTTTGCCGCACAACGAACACGCAAAAGGCTTCTCTCCCGTGTGGGTTCTCACGTGCACATTCACAGAATACTTGTCCTTGAACCCCTTCGAACAAATAGAACAATAATGCAGAGACCTCTCTTTCCTCACACCATTCGACGTGGAAGTGGCCGCTTGAATATTGGTACCCGACTGCGCCTGACTGGATGGCGGTGAGTTCTTATTCGGAATTCTTTTATTCTTTTTATTGTTTATTTTTGTGCTAGTGACGGTCGGTGAGGCGGTCACTATTTGTAAGTGTTGAGGTAACTGCACTTCTCCGGCAGGAATCATCGTTACCAATTCGCCGTTGACATGATGTATGTTGTAGACACTTCGAGTGGGATCCAGAGGCTCCACCGTGCAGTAAGGTTGAATGGACTCGCCGAGTTCTGAAGCTATCCTTTTTAACTTTTCGTAGTCATCCGGATAGTTTGAAAGTATCTCGTCAACGCTTTGAGTCGATGTTGGGTTTTCTCCGTTAGCAATCACTGTTGCATTTTGATTGTCAAACAAAATGGAGATGTTGAGGTTGCCATTTTGTGGAGATATTGTCATTAACAAATCTTGGTCAGCTACTTTTCCGTCTTGGTACATGGACGGGACGTCTGATTTGTTGTTATTATTTATAATGACCTTCTTCAGTTCCGCAGTAGGGTCAATTTTAGATTTCTGTACAGTACTATATCTTATGAAAGCTTTGCCTTGTAACGCACTTCTTAATAATGATTCGTTGGATTCCGTATTTTGATCTGTAATTTTCCAGTCATTGTTATTGTTATTAAATTCCACTTGATTTTCTAATAGGGTTGGTGTACTAATTATGGATGGACTGTGGGGATCAGCTTTATTGTCGCTAGAAAATTCACTGTCATCATAATTGTAAGGCTCTACTTTAATTAAATTACTTGAACTCAAATCTGTGTTTTGACTCTCTGATTCCGTATCGTCGTAGTTAAATCCTTCGACTTTCGGTAAGTCTTGGCTAAAGTCATTAGGGAAACCGTTCATATTTAATATAGACTCTAAATCTAGAGACGATTGCTGTTCTATATCTGTCGGACTGGATATAGAAACGTCTTCCTCTTTACCCCAGTACCGATTAGAACTTGTTTCACTAATGTCATGGTTTAGAACCGTTAGCGTGTATATTTGTCCGTCAGTGTTATTAATAAGTTTGTTAGAAATGGCAGTGTCTGAGCACGGATGTACGCCGTTGATTTCACTATCTTGGTTCCAGTAGTATTTGTTGAGATCCTCTAGCATGCCGGAGTCTATTCGCTCACGGTCGCGGTCCACGTTCCAAATGGAGTCGAAGCTCTCGAGGGCCGTGGAGGTGGTGGCGGTGCCCATGGCGCCGCTCGCCGCGCCCGCCGTCGCCGATACGCTCAGTAGGCTGTTGTTGTTCTGTTCTTTAGGTTCCTCGGACAGTAACGGGTTAGACCTAGAATCGGGCGATTCCATAAACACATTCACAGAACGCATCTGTTGTTTATACTGAGCATCCGTAACCTCGCTCGACGTAACGAAATCAAAGAAATCCGACTTTGACAGTTCTGGGGCAGTGGCCGTCATGACTACCGTTTCAATTTCAACCGAGGACGACTACTCGGTCAGATCGCTCGGCAAGTTTGCTACATCAAGCTCGGCGTTTGTGATCTTACAGGTTTGTACTACAATAAAAATATCTTAATTTTAAATATGAATAACCCGATATGACTTGTACTATATTGGCAGTCGCTAGAGCGGCGGTAACTGATACGATGTGTGCGCGGGGCGAGGGCTGGGGTGCTACTCGGACGCACGCAACGTGCGCGAGTCTATCGGTGGACCAATCGAATGTGTACACTTGATCCGTACGTTCCTTTTTCCCATTATTCACCCCAACCCTATTACTTGCTCGTCAAGAACTCAGTTAGTGAGGCTCTTGCCGGTTTCTTCACTGTTCTTGTAACTTATTTCCATGTTGTGAATGATGATTTCTTGAGTACTGCCCAACCTGTAAATAAACAAAACATTTGGTTAGTTTAGGAAATCATTCTCAGTATCACCTGACTAAGATATGTATTTAAAGTTCCATTGAACACTAAAGTTTTGTATCGTGAACAGTGTAACAAGAACATTTATCTATATCTGAATGTTTAATTAATAAGTTTAGTCGGTTCGTGTCTCTAGATCCTGTAGTAAAGCAGGGCGAGCGAGTCACGCGTCGCGGCTATCAGCCATCACGGCCTGCGCCCGCGCTCCGTGCGCCGCCCGCACTGCCCGCGCCACATCGCGCCGCGCCTGCCATCGAGCCTCGCTCTCCATAATCTCACTACACTTGCCGTATAAATTCGACAAAATATCAAAATGTTTAATTTTATTGAGATGAAAGCAGCCACGGGTTATAAATTCTAGTGCTTGTATGAGTCACTTTCTACATTATGATTACTACAATTTAAGTATTAAGACTTCTGTAAAGTATATAATTATAATAATTCTTATGAGTTTATTTTCTTGTTGTTACGTACTTGTATATGGTATACCTAAACGTAAAATAAGAAAGGTCTGTCAAACGACACGATGAATTGGAGCAAGCGCGAGGGACCGAAACACTCGTATTGAGTTACATACACCTGACAGCTGATACAATGGCAACTCGGTGATATTTGACTAAATATTATTTACATCATAATAAATCATATACGTGGGCGTCAAAGTTCCCATTCTCACAAGAATAGCTTTTTCTTCTCAATGGCTTAGCAACAGTAACACTCTTGGGCTGGTGGAAAGCCATACTTACGAGATGCAAATGTAAATAAATAGAAACGTGCTCGTAACTGTTTTGGATAAAATTCGGCACTAAAGCTCGAATTAGAATAGAGTACTTACATATACTCAATACCAAACTCCTAGAGATTAAGATAAACTAGCCATTCGAATTTAAGTATACTGTATTTAAGTAATACTGTATTTCATGTCTTAAAATTAAAGTATTTAAATCTTGGGAAAAGTTTGTAATTAAGTAAGTATATTTTATAATGATTACGGATAATTTTAGTTACTTTTAATAGAGAGCCTTAGGTGGAAGCTCGTAAAATTTCAAATTCAATTAGCATTTAACAGTGTTTACGTCACATAGGTGAATATTTTAAACTATTTGCAACTTAATAGTATTTCTAGTATAGTCAACTATTACTTTTCTATTAATCACAAGCTGATATGCTAAAATATATTTTATTCTTTTAAACTAGTGTCGCTAAATCATGGTATTGGAGTCATATAAATTTACTAGAATTTGTTAAAAAAAAACCCGGATTTAATTAAGTAGAAGTACTATTCTGTAATATCTTTAGCGTGAAAGGGATATTAAAAGTTTTATAATAAACTTTATGTTATATATATATATACTATATATACCTTATACCTTACTATATATACCTTACAATAAAAGTGCTTTGTTACTTATATTGGATGTCTGCAACACGACAGAGGGTCTAAAGTAGAGAGGTCTGATTGCGGAAAACTGCCAGTACATTAAATTGTTTTTACTGTTCACTTACAAGACCATAACGTAGTAAGAAAAATAAAGTATTCAGTAAAGTAATTCGTTATCTGATAGTTATATGGAACTTGTACCCATATAAAATGACAAAATTATCGTGTATTAACCTATTAATAATCGTGTATAACTGTTACGTGAATAAATGCAATTGGGAAATCAAATCAAATACCACACAATATTTACGAAAAACTATTAGCAGTTAAATAAATACTGGACAGTAACACAATTTGTGTTGAAATAAATAAAAGTATTATATTCTCTTGAAATTATCCAATAAGGTCACTTTAGTGGTTTTTCTCGGACAAGTAATAACAGCCTTATATTTCGTTAGTCGATAAAAGCTGTTTATTACTTTGATTGATTTGATCTTAGCTGTAACCGCAAGACATTTTTAAAAGTAATGAACGTAGAACTTTTGTTTGGTTACTTATATTTCTTTTTTTTTAATGTTAAGTTCTTGAATTCAAATGCAATGTTTTTTATTGTGGTTTTAATTTTACTGATATGGTTCGACAGGTTTCAAAATATGTACGAAACTTCCCGTTGAGATTTTACAGCGGAGTTGCTTAAAAGTTTTATATAACGCGAACCGCAACCCGTAATTAGACCAAACTTAATTTAAATAACCAAATAGATACTCGGTTGAAACGTTTAGCGTTATTATTTTTGTCTTACGGTTTCTTTGTCTTCAACCAACCCGCACTTGGCCAGCGTGGTTGACTAAGGCCTAATCACCCTAATTAAGGGTAAGCTCGTGCCCCTCGGTGGGGACATATATGAGCTGATGATCATGAGTTCAAAGATTCAAAGATCTAGTTCACAAGTTGCATGCTTAAGTTTGTTTTGTTGAAAATATGAATTTTTAATTATAAAATGTGGAGGTAGTGTAGTGTCGTAGTGTAGGCATGGGCGCGCTGCTCGCTGCGCGCAGGCGCATGTGGGTTAACGAGCGTGGTTGCGCCACGGCGGGTCTGAGTGCGCCACCGCACGCCGCATTGCCGATTCACCAATTGGATCACGACTGTGTCATGATCGCTATTACTTTGTATCTATATATATGACATCTTATATTGTTACATTATTTCACAACTATCAGCAAAAACTGACAACAATCTTCTCTCAAAATGACATCGTTTGTGCCTTCACACAAAACGTTATTGCAAAAAAAGTGAAAAATGTATCGGTCGAGATCTCAGATCTGGCAAACATAATACTTAACTGTATCGGAACTGAGTACAGATTTAACTCGTTATCTTTAATTAACGTGAAGTAAACGGCCTCAATATCGCAACTACAATGCTCGACTTTATCTTTGGGAGCCATCGAATGATGTCTACAAATTGCGTTGTATTTATTTACATCCAAATAACTGGTCAATTGAAGTTGATTGTAATTGTGAAAACCTTTCTGGATCAATTTTATGAGATCAATGTACTTCTCTAATAAAATTACGTTAGATATGTGAACATTTTCTATCAAAACTTAAACATATTTGTAAAGTCATTTGCATGTAATGAGCCATAAATGGTCATTGAGTGGAGCGGCGCGGGCGCATTCTAGAGCGTCACCCTCGGGACGCGAGGCTGCCTTGAGCTCACCTTTGACATTTCACTCGAGATGACCGTTTGCGTCGTTCAGCCTTTGATCTCTCATACACCTGACTGTTCAATTCTATGCCAGATTCCTATAATGTTTGAGATAGCAGTAAAAGTGAAATTCATAATAACTTATAATAGTTTACACCTCTCTCGCATCGTGGATCTCTCGGATAATTCGAATGACATGCGGTTAATTGCGGTTAATGCAATTAAAGGGCTTGATGAGAAAAAGCTTAGAGAAAATTGTCTTCGTATTATACATAAATGTTTGAATATTCGAATGAACTTTCAAATACAAATTGTCTATTAGTTTATCGAATACATTAAGGAAATTAACAGTTATAATAAATACCAAATACCTATTCATTAATCGCAATATTTTTTTACAGAGTCAATGCTAAATATAATTTAGACATCAAATCTCATCCGATCGTCAGACATGTAATCTTTACGGACGTAGCATCTATAAAATGCAATCACATTTGCAATTTAATTATAGTCCGGTATAATTATATTTGAAATGTAGTCCATAAAATTGAGCCGATAGATCCTAATAAACATGTTGGTAGTATGCAGCCGAACATGCGGCTATTATAAATGCCAATGCAGGTCGATTGCGGTTTAGAGCCTGATTTATGGCACCTGGAATCGTTGCCTACGCAAGGATGCACAATCTAGTCGTGACATTAATGGCGCAGATTACTTGGTTACGCGCAGCGCGGTCGGTATGCGTTCAATTTTGCCATAACACATAGCTCGTTTGTAATACCCGTTGTTAGCTACTCGCATTTCCCACGAATATATAACTTTATTCATTCACATCTGACAGTAAACAATTCCCCGGCTGTGCAAATGTAGCCAGTAGCCACGTCTGAATGATTTACTTACCATTTCTGAATTTTAATAATTTTCTAACACAAAGATATAATAGAATGTTGGTTGAGAACAAAACGTGATACACTTTACATAAGACTTTGTAAACTAATAATAATATTGAATCAGCATGTTTTTTACATTTTTTATAGCGGTACGATAATAGTAGTGCGAGTGTCTACAGGAAGTAGAGTAGTATTATTTCACCTTAAAAGAATGATAAAAGGTGATCGTTAGAGATACTTATCTCATCAATAGAAACATTACGGTTTATAGAGTGACTTCACATAAAGCGGAATTCATAGCGGCCAATGTGTTTTTTAATGTGACTATGATATAAATAGCTGATCGCGGCGCGGCGGGTGTGGCTGATACCAGTTACACAGGTTTAATCGAATATAGGTACACCAAATTAATAATACAACTGTGACCGTTTCGACCTATATAAAAAATGATGCCACCACGGATTGTCTCACAAATATTGCCCAATATTTTTTAATTTTTTTTTTACGTGCCATCTAATTTTTACGATTATTGCTGTCTGTCCATATGTTATTCGCATTTCCCTATATTAATCGAGATAAATCATAATAAAAATACTATATAGATTAATAACCTTTAAATAGTATAGCGTTTTTCATAAAGTAATTTTGTGATAAGTAGTTTTGCATATTATTCATTACAAACAAATACGCAAATCTTTTTGCTTTTATGTAATTGTAGAAAAGATTTGTTAATGTAACATATTAAAAACAAAAAATATAAAAATAATTTCGATTAAAACAAATCATGTTTGAAGAAGATCCGTAACCTAATAACAAAGTGTATGTAAATTGAAAGTAAGATATCGTGTACTATGCAAGTGCCCGATATGCGTCAATCACGATTTTATTTCGAAACAAACCAAGATTGCCCTACATCACAGGTGCACTCACAAAAAAGAGAAACTGCACCGTTGCGGTGTTTAAAAGAAAATCTTATTATCGACATAAGGGGCGATATTCGAGACGGCCGCCTGCTCCAGTTACAGAAAACGCTCCCTCCGATTTGGATCCGGTTCGGTCTCGTTTCGTGCGAACCAACGACCACGTACCTTCACTCTCTTATGGTGTTTTAATCACTGTTTTAAGGTACTTGTATCGCGATAAAGTCGATATTGTAACGTAAATATTAATTAAACAGTATCACTGGGTCCCCCCCCGAGCCCCGCCGCTCCACCGCGCCGCGCGCTCCATACCAAACACGACACGTTCCCGCCCGCCCACGCTATATTCAAATATCGAATCTACAAAACATTTTAATTCACACACTTAGAATGTCTACATATATTTTTTATTACTATTATGTGGTTTACAAAATAACACAATGTTTTTATTACTAATACATTTGTTCAATTAGTTATTTGAGGTATTTTATTATTAAGATAATTTATATGATTTGACATCTTAAAAAATATTCAATTGATTTTAATATAAACACTGTGAACGGAGACAAAAGAAGCAAACGAAAACAATTCAATTGAATCCACACTTCTTGTTTATTCAAACAAAGAATAGCATTGAAAAGAAATTGATTGGAGAATTTAATTGATGGTTAACAAGGTCAATTAGCGATAATGTGATGTGATGAGTGCCATCAACACAATGTGCAACTCAACGCAACTGACAAAAAACACTTCATCTCACTTCACCAATCTAAATAAGTACTTATTTAGTAATATAATGAGAGAATATGATTTGCATTTTGGTGTACAAACTCAAAATTGTTGGATCTATTTGAAAAATCTTTCTGTAAAAACATTAGCATATGCTTTTTTTATTACGATTTTTCATTGTAACGTGGGATATGCCGAGGCAGTTAGTAGTAAATAAACTGCACTGAGACCTATGTTGTAGTATCCAATTATCTATATCTTTTCTCAAAACTCATGATTTGACGTGTGTAAAGCCACGAGACTTAATATAATTAGTCTAAGTTAAGTGCAAGCATTTAGGTATAGCAATTAGTACAGAACATAAAATAGGTAACAAGCATAAAAGTCAATGCAATTATTCGTTGACTATAAAACCTAATCATAAATACACCTAACAAGTTATTGCGGCGAACGAATAAGTGACTTTCGGAAAGTAAAATTATAGCGTACATAAATACTAATGTATGTATATATATTGACGTAAAACTACATAATATATTTTGAGATTATATTTACATTGTAAAATAATTACATAAGAGTTTCAGATATTCATGTATACAAAGTACTTATTACAAAACACAGTTTTATCGAAACCACGTTAGTTTAGCGCACGAATAAAGATAATCTTACTTTAACCAATTGCAGCGAACATGTTGCCGCTTTTGGGTATTACTGTCGGTGTCTCTGTACGGTTATTGTGATAAAACAATGTTATTAAACATGGACTAAATTCTTTATACAAATACTACAAACTAGCTGTGCCCCGCGGTTTCACCCGCGTAGTTCCCGTTCCCGTGGGAATTACGGGATAAAACATAGCCTATGTTCTTTCCCGGATCATAAGCTAACCCCTGTTTCAAGTTAATCGGTTCAGTAGTTTGCCGTGAAAAGGTAACAGACAGACAGACAGACAGAGTTACTTTCGCATTTATAATATTAGTTAGGATACACCAGTTACTATTTGAAATGTGTTTCAACTAACGATGCCGACAGACCATGTCGATGACAATGTGTTTCTGTTATAAAATTAATAACAAAAGACGTATTTCAGTTTTGAAATATATAACAATTTAAATATCACAAGAAGATTGCTGTTCCTCTATTTTCCATCTATTCCTACCGCAGGAAACTTTAAAAAGCCAAATGTCTTATAGTTTAACCGATACAATGATATATAGTTTAAAAGAATAATGTTTCTTTTAATTTTAAGATATGTTTTATATGAAATTGAATACTTTTCCTAAACAAACCCTGTACTCGAAGAAAGTAAAAAAAGCCTGTCAAAATATTTTTGTTATAAAAAAACAGTAATGAAACACAATAAACGTTTGTTGTGTGTGAAGTTAAAATGTGTCTTTGATTGTAACTTTTCGTGAATATCTAAAGTGTTCCATTACATTTTTGAGTACTTCAACATACCTATATTCATGTTTTATGAGTTGTACTTAATGTACACTATTAAAATATGTTTCCTTAGACTTATCGTATATTACTACTTCCATAATCGTTTAATTAGGACTGAATATCAGTTTATATAACATGTAATAACTTTCATAAGGCATAACCTTTGGCGTAAAGAGCCGTAAATCAGTATCATGTAATTAGTCCCGTACTAAGCCAACTCATAAAACACATGAGATCCTATTTATAAATATTTATATACCTACATTATTCATTCCTAATACGTCGATAAGTTATTTTATAGAGTAATTTATTATTTATTAAGATTAAAAAGGAAAATTGTCGAGAAGTTGAGAATTTTACTAAAGATACGACGTGATTAATATTTACATAAAGTTATCTCGACTGTTTTAGAAATCTTGTACTAACATTTGTATAAATTGTTGATGAAATGTATTAAATTAAATTTAAATCAATGCACATTGGACATCTGTATGATAGAACATCATGATTCCGGTGATTTGGTGGTTTTGTATATACATAGTAGATTGATATGAGAAAACCTTTTGGAAAACCTCTGTAATTATCATCCGTGCAAAGTCGAGGCAGATCACTGGTTTCAAATAAAACCTACTAATACTCTTCTATTAATCATAAAACATAATTACCGGTAATAATGATTAATATTTATGGGACATGCAAGTTTCACACATGACCATCTTGTATTTAAGTTTTCACAGTGTAATGTAAGACTTCAGGTTAATAATTTTCGAGTCGTGATCTCACATCAATTTAGTTTACCGTTAATAGTTTGTCCTTATTTATAGGTATTATCTCGTGTATCGGCCGAGCGCCGAGCGCGGTGTCGTAACGTTGCAGTTTAGCATCATTTGCATATTCCGCGGTTAGTGCAGCCGCTGTCGATGCGATGCCGTGTTCTACAACTGACGCTCGCCCTATAATTATAATTCACAGGAATGACTTCTGGGCAAATACAGTAACTGCGTGGGAGAACATCTATCTTTATTATTTTATAAACCGATGTTGTGAAAGTTTACTAGATACGATTTAATTTACTTTATCGTTAATGTTTGTTGTAGCTGTTTCTACTGATAATGTTAATTGATAAGTAGATACATTGTAGGGCATATTTTAAATCTTGAAAGTTATCTTACAAAATAACAATATGATTGACTGCAATCTAGATATAATAGTAGGTAAGTTTGTTGAACAAAGAAGTAAACACAATGGTCTGATATGGGCACTAAAATGTCGTCAACGGTCGTGGATGTTAGGATGATCCAGATTCACGAGTAATCCTTTCACTGCGCAGCCTTGAGCACCGTCCCAGGACTGACCATTACCAACATACTGTACTTAATGTACTATCGATTAACATAGATCTGTTCCACAAGATTTAGTGCGCGCTCCGCACACTGACGTTTATAACATGAACCTATTGTGAATCATTTGCTATATTTGAGAGTGCAAATGTTAAGCCGGTCTCATGGACCGACGGCTGCCTCGAAAACACCGGACATTCTCGCCAATTAAGTCTCGTCAAGTGACGAAGGAGACGCAGAATCCGGCGAGGGATGTGACTGACGAGCTGCTTTGCAATTTAAATCGACGGCCGAGATCGTTATTCGAACAATTAAAACTTCTCCTTAATTGGATACTAAAAGATTCTTCTATTAGGCATACCTAATATTATCATCTATGATAGAACCTTGTTATAGAAAAGAAGTGAAAGTGTTATTAATACCCATAATGTTGCTAATAGTTAATTGAATTTTAGATTTTATGTACTTTTATCGACTAAGTTGAATTACTCTCGGGATTATAGGTGTACAGACGTAATAAGGCATATTCACGTAAAGGTCTTTTCAGCATTTAAAGCTGTTTAACGAGTTGCCTGAGAGTAAAATATCACGATAACAGTTTAATATTAGATGAATTAATGATCTCATTAGATGAAATGAAACGACTTCCGCGTGAAGGTTATGAAACGTATAAAGTGTTGGTCAGAAATACATTCGCAATCAACTGTCTGGTACATATAAAGCAGTTTTTGTATACACCAAATAGCCAAATTATAATTTATAAGAAATGACAAGATCTTGTCTCTGCGGCGGACAAACCGGTGTGGTGCGATTTAATTGAAGGGTTCATTCCTTGGTGCCGCTTATCAAGGTAATTTGGGTCTGGTTTTAAGTGAAAACAATTTTTGTATTATAACTTTCCTTTAAACTGCTCCATATATTGACATTTAAACGATCAGAAATCGCATATTTCAACCTTGATTTAACTAGAACTCGTTTTAAAATATACCGAATATAATATTTTGTGACATTTCATTCACGTCTCTCAATTTATACTCGGGTGAAAATAGAGAAAACGGGTATTCTCAGATGCGAGATTTAGCCAGATTGATTGTTCAGCCATGTTAACTTCTTTACGACTCTAATCTTTAGGGTCATTTTCGAGAACTTCATGTAACAAATAGTGCCCATTTTAATAGTGCGATAAGATAATAAAAGTCATCAGTAAAAAATATATAAAACAAATGAAATACTAAACGATCCAATCGCACAACAATTTAGCAATATATAAATTGTAAATGAGTTTAAAATTGTAGATAACATAAAATACTATTTACAATAATCAACAGTAATATTTGTACAGAGTCGTACATGTATGTAATGGTCCCACGTTTATGTAAATAATGTAGTCAATATTGAGATGATCGAACAATTTACCATAATGTGCACTCTCACTTAGCAATCGCAATCGATATGCGCAGTGAGTCCGTGCCGGGTGGCGGGTCGTCCTCGGTACACGCACATACGGGTGTCATAACTGAGGATATAAAGTGGTAGTAGACCCAATAAGAGACATAGGAATAAGGATAAAGTGCTAGTAGGTGTAATAAAAGACGTAGATATGGGAAAGTAAACTGTAAGGAAAAGTGAAGTCGTCATTCCATGGCATGGAAGTTTAGATGTATTCGTGAGGAGGTTGTTTTCCGAAATGAGAACGTTCTAATTTGGGTCCTCTCTCAGTACTACGTTTTTTTTTGGTATAATTGATATTAATTGTTCAAGCCGTTTTCGAGATACTTCCTTGAAACAAACATACACACTCGTATGTGTAAAATTTTTTCTCATTAAGTTATTAGATAACACATTTGCTAATACATCTTGTAATATATTTCGCACTTTATACGGGAAAACATAAAACCAGTACTAAAACAACGACATTAATGTTTATAAGTAACTTGATGACAATGAAAGTTTTTAAAAATACAATAAAAGTCATTATTATTAAGAGAACAACACAATCTTTTTATTGCGATATTCGAAAGCGTTAATCGGTAAAAATAAACGATTCATTAATGACAAGAAATAGTTAACTAAAGAGAGAGATTAGGTTTTGTTATTGGCGATATTCAATCGTGTTTATTATCGGGAGTATCTTTAGTGTACACCTTGCGGATTTGCTATAAATTATGATGCATAATCTCGAGAGTGACAACGTGTTATTTATGCGTCTCCATTGACTCTATCAACCGAACACAGATCCCCGAGTAGTACCAAATGTGATGTTCGCTCTGTGATAAATTAGACACGGCTCGCTCGAGATATAATGTTTGAGCTCAAAGCAATCATGTTTGCGAAACTCAACCAATTCCCAGTAAATTGTTAATGGATTACAGTTAACAAAATGCGCTTCAAAGATACTGCCTCATAAAACTGTGTACATCCAGCTAAAGCCTAATAGCTGACATTTACAAAATAAATATATGTACCTAGTTGTAATAAATAAACTTGTATATTAATATTTACGCAACGTCCCAATAAAATTGGAACATAACAAAAGCAACATTTCATGCAGTCTGCAATCAAATGTAACTCACTAATTAGTAATAAACATAATAATTGAGTATTTATGGTTACTCATAAATGTTAATTATTATATAAAGGTCTGAAGTGAGCAAATAAATATGTATTCATATTCAAAAGTGCTACTTTATGTGTTCACGTGATACATATTATGTATAAATAAGTTAAAGCACAAGATATAAAAATGTTTTTGTAACACATGTGTTGTATATTTCCTAAACACAGTTTCACTAGTGATTAATTTGTAGAACAATGACAAAGATTGAATGTAGCACCGACTTCGCTCTCATTTCGAACACCTATTAATCACGTGGCTGACACCTTCTACTTATCTAAACAAGATCGAAAATATTTTTTAAGAAATATTACACCAAACAATATTTTTTATGTATCAAAGTACATTATTTATATAAAGTAATATTAAGAAACATTTAATATTAATATTATGAGGTCTTGCATAGTTAATGCAACATGTTTTGCTAGCACAAACGTTGCGCGACATGTTATTTAATGAAATTACATGCGACGCCGATGACTCTCGCTGGATTTATGTTCGGTTTGTGAACTGATTTTGTCAAAATGAATACTGTTTTAAGTGATTTATGAATAATTGTAAAATGCAAATATGAATAACGAATTCGTACTAAGTACATATTATTATAAGAATAAAAGTGAATTATTATTTTTCTTTCAGAACCGATTTCTGTGAGCTAGTAAATAATGTAACACATTGGAAAATAAATGAAAATTTTATTAATTTGTTATATTTTTAATACATATATAAAATATACTTATCAAAATTTAGATTAAGTAATTTAATAATGATTTGATGAGTCTTAATTTTGCGGGATTCTTATGGATATCTAGTTTCTCAATCTAGCTTTTATTCACTACAAAATAAGAATAAAAAAATATGAAACCGTTATTTTTTTAATGAAAACCGCTAAAAAATATCCAATATCTTTTTATTTCTTAATGAAAACCACTCAAACGTTTAAGCAAGGCTTCCCGAGTTCAATCGCCAGTCGCCGGGTCAGGTGAATCATGTTCACATTTTCTAATCATTGGTGACGAACGCATCAACACGTGTGTAACGCACTTCAATGTGTGTGTGAGGTTAATAAACATACGACATATTTGTAATACTAAGATATTATATGTATATGGAAACAGCGTAAATTGATGTGATTCATTTTTTAAATATGACTATAACATAAATATAACTAGGTAACTTACCTAACCATAATTAATTAAATATCAAATGCCAAATGAATTTGTTTACTTTCACGTTTTAACTACCCAACTGTTTGTAATGTATTTATAATTAAGTAGGTACACGTTATGTGGGGTACAAAAGAAAAATACTTGTTGGTTGGGAATTCCCATGGAATCTACAGAAACAGGATACAGGTATAAGAGGCTTTGCAAAGACCAAATATTTTTTTTTCTCCTCCTTTGTCAGCCGGTGTACATTATCTTTTAATAATTAATAGCTTTTAAAAATGTGTTACTGATTAAAAAAATGGAAATGCAGTTATTTATGCTAGGTCAAGTATTAGTTATTAAAGTATTAGCTATAGTTACATTAGTATTATAATCAGATGGTATACAACACATTAATGTAAAACGTGCAATAAGAAAATGTAAGAATGAAAATTAAATTAACTTGTTACATTTATAATTAGTTCCTAATAAATACATAAATATCATATTTGACATATTCACACTTACATCACGCTATTGAATGTATAATACAAGCTGTATTACAATACATATTTTTTATGTATGAGAAGAAACAAATAGAGTCATGTAAGTAATTGTTTTAATCAGGAATGTTAATTTGTATAATAATATTGCATCTAATTTGCGATCAAATACAATCGATTTTATAGATCGCGCGAATATTTGGGAAAAACACTTACAATTAATAGTATCTAACACGTTACCAGCATTTATGTATATTTATGCATATAATTGTATGGATAAAACTGAATACGAACATAATTTCAAATTATATTTAATTCAAATGTTGCAAAGGCTGTTAGGCGTCCGCTAGAATGGACGTTTTTAATATAATATCATTAGTTCGCTAGTCGGATGAATAAGATTATATTAGTCGTCCAGTAATTCGGAAAAAAATTAACTGAAATAATTAACGGAAAAACGGAACTAAAATAATTTTATTCGTCCGAGTTACTGGATGACTAGACACTTCGTATTGCAAATATATTAGACACTACTCTTTGTGGCTCAAAGAGTTTCACATTTTGTTTCAATAAATGATTTTGGATGTGAATCAAGAAATACAATATTAAATGTTGGCAATTCAGGATATTTCAATTTCCAATTCAGATTATTTAAGTGTGTATATGTTATTTTAATTGTAATTTGAATATATGTATTTTATTGAAACATATTTAAAAACCCAATTTCATGTTGATTATGACTTTTTAAAAGTCGTCTTTTTAACAAGAAATAAGAACCTATAGTCATATGATGTATGCTGGAGAAAGTCAGTTTAACGACTGTTTAGGATTATATTTAGTTCTTCAAATATTGGATACACATTAACTTAATAAAAAACTAATTTACATATATAATGTTATTCTAACAATAAAATTTATAAATCTTTTTTACGATAAAATAACAAAAATTTAAATTTACATAAAAACGATATATCACGCTAAATATGTAATTACACAAATCTAAAGTTTAGCGGACAACTTCCTTATAAGGTACATAATGTAAATAATATGAAAAAATATTTATATTAATGTAGGTTGAATGAGGGTCAGTATATCTACAAAACAGGACTAATGTAAAAAACAATTGTAATTTGAAAAAAAATATATAAAGATTTATTTATTATTTTATCTACATTGTGAGCTAAATTAGCATATTGAATTAAAGATTATTTAAAAATGTATATTAAAACTTAATTGTTATCCAACGTTTAGTGTCGCAGCGGTCAAACTGGTTTATCATAAATAGATAACACTTAAACATTATGTACATACATATATATAGTATTCTAGTCCATAAAATAACCACTTAATAAAATTACAATGTAAAAATGCCACCGACAAACTAAGTTGGAAATTAGATTTTACACAATATGAGGGATAAATAAATCACACTTTAATTTAATCTGATTATTTCATAATAAAGATTACTATCATTATTGCATGTAAAAAAAACATCCACAAATGCTACAAGCTACAAACAGTAGAGAAACGCGTCGATGTCTTTTGTATGCGAACGTTTTACATGATACGTTGCTTGTGTTTCGTGTTTCATTGTACCCGTACAATTTACTACAAAGTATGTACAGCAAATATTGACTATCAAAATATAAAATGAAACTAAATCTATTATTATAGTAATTAATATGGAACAGAAAACTCTAGATTCAGTCATAATGTCAGTTTGTTTGTGTAGGTATCTATTATTGCTCTACATATGTAACAGTATCTGAGTTCATTAAAATAATACCTGGAAATACGCATGAATCGAAGGTAGTTCCGTGTCAGTAGACGTCCGGCAAACCTTCAGTATTTCCGAACACAGTTGAATCACCCGCGTGTGCTCTACCAGAGGGGGGTAGGGGGGGTAGAGCAGGGGCATGGGGGGAGTATAGGGGGGGTAGAGGTGCGACGTGTAGAGGGGGGGGGCGTGCGAACATGCGCCCGCGCCGCGAGGTCGGTGTCTTTTTACTCGCATTACCTCCTGACATTCGAACTTAATGGACTCGCTTTATTGAAATTTAACCAGAACAACCGACACGTAATGGAATAAAATTAGGTTATCGTAACGAGAAAACTCTTCGAGTAGCCATCTTTAAGCTCGCGCGGCGGCCCAATAGGAATTCGAAACATTTGTACGCGATCGGCCGGTGGGGAAGGCTAGTTGTCTCGCTCAGACAGCCGCCACCGCGTGTTAGTGTGAAGAGCATAGATATAGGAGTCGGCTCCCGTTGACGAACACTCATTGTTCTTGGATGTAATGGAACAAAATAAAGAGTGAACAGCGGTTTTCGTGACTGTGAGACACCACTACTGAACTGCAGGAGCGCGAACGAGAAACAAAATAAGGTTTATAGGGTCGATGGCCGCACGAAGGAACTTCCAATTGGATTTTCTTAACAATATTATAGTTCCTAATTTAGGACAGTCTGACATAACCACGTTGTGGCTCCAACTAATAATATCATTAAATCGATATAACAAAATACTCTATTAACTTTATAAGCGTTTTTAACTATACTTTTATTAACTGTAAATTTATAAAATCCATAATTTTACTCTTCATCAATTTAACTATTAACACCATACCATACACCTATTCCTCACGGTTCCACTCTACAAGCCCTTTAGTCCCACTACAAGCCTATCCATACAATAAAAAGACACCCTATACAACACCTCAAAGCTATCCAAAAAGCGTATATGTACATAGAAAATTAGGCCTTAAAGCAAATCTGGCAAATGTATAGGCTGTATTGTACTAACACCAACAAAATTAAGATTTTGTTTGATAACCTATACTGTCTCTCTGCTGTGCAAAGATGTTTTATTTATTTAGACACTTCAACAACATCTTCACAACACTTGGTTGTATGGATAGCCTTACACCTAACCCTGTCCATACGTAAGGACGGCCTCCCCACAGAGCCACAGGTCCCGCAGGTGAGCGCGCGTAGCGGGATCGGGCCCGTTACGCGCGCGTCCTTGGCTGAGTTCTTTCTTTCGGTCGCGCCGAACGAGTTCCGAGCGGCAAGTACTGCGCCTGCGCACGTGTGCCTCCCTCTATACTTACAGTATAGCTTTATATGTGTGTAGCTAGTGCTGTACTACACATGCTGTAGTTTCTATATGTGTTGTAGTTCTGTAAACAACATGCTGTAGGATTTTTTAATTATGTGTGCTGTATACACATGCTTTATTAATGTGTGTGTGTTTGTCGTAACGGATATTACAGAATTTTAGATAAATTTTATTGAAGTAACTGGAAAGAAATTACGAATGCAACAACATGTTGGTAGGATGTGATCTTGAGAAATATATTTGAAACTAATTAAATTGATTAGATCTGACTTGTCATTGGTTCAACAATGAGTTTGGTTAATTAGTGACACGAATATTATACGAGTACTATGAAACAAATTTAATTCATTGTGATATTGATGTAGATAATGTTGATTCAGTTTGAGGTACCAAACTAGCCAATAACCTTTTTATGCTTTTACGTTACCTATAGATACTTGTAGATTTTACAATGATACCCATAAACACAATAAATTGACACTTGACGAATCTATACAAAACAAAATAATCAATTGAACTATACTATTTGTCTTAACGAGGCTACGATTTCCGACTAAAACATTAAACGATGACAAATATTAGTGAACATGACTCGAATATTGGAAACTCGTTGCGGAACAAACCATGTCGATTAAATAATCGAATTATAATCGTGCTTTTGTTACGTCAATCGTAACATTTATCTATAAATTGAGTTTGACCTTGCGCAATATATTGAACAATGACATTCATTATAACTTGTTCAAAATTGGTACTCTCGTGTGGCCGAACTTATTGCCGCTGAGGACACAATTATTGTTAGTCAAGGCGAGTTAATCGAACTTATTATTTCATTTCTAAATCGATAGTTATTATGAAATAAATTATTTTAAAGTAAAATTAATTGTCTATGAAATAACACATGTTAAAGAAAATCAAGCTATTGGTCACAATAATTAGATGTTACCCATATTTGTATTTTTGCAATAAACTAGATTTCAGGGTGGCTATGACAATATAACGATAAATGAAACCGCTCTAAGAATGCTATTAATTCATAAGAGTTGTTTATTCTCTCGAGAAATACATTTGATCACAAAACCATTGGTATTGACCTGTTTCATTATTAGCACTAACTATCAACCATAACTTGAACAATATTTTAAAGTGTAACATACTGACTGGACATATAACTACTTATATTAATACTTATGAATACTTATTACTGAACACACGAAATCGAAAACTTAAAAAAACGAGCTCGTTAACTGTTACAATCAGTTTCGAAATTGTATTGATTCGATAAAGGTCACCGCACAGTGATAGAGCCCTCGCACCAATTATCAGTTGCTTTAATTGCATTTTATTTTTATTTGCGCACTAAAAAGCTTTTAATGCGATGAGGCTAATATAATATATACTATATAATATTGTATATATGTATGTGTATAGTGGTATGCGTTGAGCAAGCCCGCGCGGGCGCAAGGACGCGCGCACCGACCGCCGATTGCAGCAATATCGAGCTTTGACCACGTATCGAACTGTATATACAAGTTAGCTGGGGATTTTTTTTATATTTTGATAAAGAAATACTTGTAAGTAAGAAGAGAGTAAGAGTGAGAGGGAGGTCTTTGTATTGCAGTGGGATTTTATAGACTGACTTTTTCTCCTTCGCTGTCATTGAATATCAATGGAAAATAGGAAAAATATTGTGGTAGAGTAAATAATGACACATTTCAATGCCTAATTTCATCACCTCAATATTTTTTTCTTTGTCATATTAACTTGAACTTAAGCCAATTAATTTAAATCATTACCAATAATCAACTAATCATATTGCAACAACATTTTTAAATCTTGAAATCTAATTTAGTTTTCTAACCCCAACATAAATAAAAATAAAAATTTAGCATAAGGAAAAATTACCACCTAAACTTAAACCAAACGTTAAGTGAAAATATGTTAAAGTTAGACGGAACATGGCTCACGTATCGCCGTGATTCAGATTAATGTTAGAATACACGACTATTAGTCGAACACACAAACATACCAATCCGTACACTATATGATACAAATATATGTGCGCGTGTGTGTGAGTGTGTGCGTAGTTGAACCGTGTGGACACTTACACACTGGTGTAAACTCACACACACTGGTGTAAACTCACACACTGGTGTAGACTCACACACACGCCAAAGGTTCAACGTACCAGTCGCACCGCGCGAGTTCCTTGTTCCACTTTTCCACTGACACTATATTATTATTGTTCCAATGGAGTTTCCGAGTGAAGTTTTTATAAGTGTCCTTATTTTTTATAGTTTACACGAGACGAGTTTGGTATAGATTAGCGAACAAATACGGATATCCATTGAATTATACCAACTATTTATTCAATATTGTACTTATATATACATCTATTTTGTATTTTATATAGTACTTAATATATTTTTATTTATTTATTTGTATTAAATTTTTTTTAGGTAAATATATTTTTGTATGTTATGTGTTACTATGTCAAACACAAAAAATATATATGTAGACACTGTTATTATAATATTTTGTTTATTTAAAACTTAATTTGATTTTAACTAAGTTATAAACAGACTAGTTATGTATATTAGACTTTTAAAATAGATCAAAAACTTTCAAAAGTTGTTATTTACTAGAAATGCAGTCGAAATGTTAAAATAAACAGATTAAAAGTAAGCTAAATCCGAAGTAACTTTGTGATTGTAACCGTGCATACAAAAGATATCAACGCGCGCGCTCAATACAAGTGTTCATAGAGTTTAAAGAGTCCAAATTCATTTGTAATTAATTATTTCCCTGTACAATATCAGATAGATTAAATAACATATCAACTAGATAAAAACATAGATCCTGCAAAATATTAATATATAAGTAATAATGATTATCTTAGAACTAAAAATCAACATAAACCTACATTAAATTTAAAAAATAGCAATTTTAACACATGTAATACAAAAATTTTAATATATAAAACATGTAATATTGAACTCAAATAAGATGAAGATAATAAGGAAGATACGCCTTAATATCATTCATTTTATATTTGGAATATCAATTTGAATAACAAATTAAGATTTATAATATAATCTTGTATTACTCATTCCTGGGAAACTTATTTTGTTTCAATGAGAGACGTAGTATAGCAATCTCTGAATGACCGAGATCCGCTTGGTGTTGTTTTTGTAAAAATCGAGTTTCCGAAAATATGCATACATACACTCATAGACTATCTTAAACATAATCCTAATTAATATTATAAATGCGAAAGTAACTCTGTCTGTCTGTCTGTCTGTTACCTTTTCACGGCTAAACTACTGAACCGATTGACTTGAAATTTGGTACAGGGGTAGCTCATGATCCGAGGAAGGATATAAGCTATGTTTTATCCCGAAATTCCCACGGGATCGGAAACTACGCGAGTGAAACCGAGGCACAGCTAGTATACTATATATCTGCACAAACTGATTAAAATATTTTACAAAGTTTTTAACTTAAACGAAATAAACGGCAAAATATATTTAACAAAAAATGAAATCACATTTTTTTTTAAATTAAAAATGCATTTTAGACATTAGTAGTACTTAATTATTTCTAGTCAAACATCTCTCAATTAGCTCGTTTACAAAACTCAGTTTATCAAAGATCAAAGCAACAATTTACCAAAACACAGTAATTAAACTTAAATCATTAAATATGTTGATTCCATCGCGTGTTTATTAATTACATCCTTTCAATGTTGATATTCGTTTCACCGCGGACAGTTACACCTCGTTTGGTTTAATATTGACAGTTGTAAAGCGGTATTTTGACGTTTTGTCAAATAAATTATATAAAAAAACATAAATAAAATTATAAAAAACAATCTTATTTAATTAAGAATTGAATTGAATTAAAAGAATGACGCCATTAATTAAAAATTGAAATAAGTTAAAAATAAATTATCAGAAGGACTGGAAAATACTAGTAAGAACAATTTATATTTACAAAAATACATTTTAATACAGCTTTAGCTTACAGTGACTTAAAAGTCAATTGAATTTCAATATGGCACCTTATAAGTCTCGTAGATAAACCCACATAATATGTTAGGTATTCCCAATTTCCTCATATTCTGAATCATCCTGATATTGGTAAACAAAATAATAAAAAATATAGGCATAAATTAGTCTAACCATTTTTTGTGACTAACATAATGTTAATTGATTTTTAAATTGATTGATGTCAAAATACCCAGCTAATACTAAAAAATCTTTAAAATATTTATCCTTAATCCTAATATTATTTTTGTAAAATAAAGATACTTTAAAAAAATATTTATATTTTATCATCGTGACTAATGTATAGGATTTTTAAATTAATTAAGGACACAACCCAACTGTGTTAGATTCGACAATCAATTGAAAAGTCTTTTATAAACAAGATAGAATAAATTAATTTCCAATTTACATAATTTAAAACATATTTATTAGTTTAAAACGTTATTGCAGTTATTAAGCATGCAAAAACAAAATATGCAAAATTATGTTCAACGAAAATGACTGTGTTGAAAGCAAATATGTTGAAAAGAAATAAATATCTGTTTTAAGTGAAAATAATTTAAGCTACATGAAAACTCTTATTTTACGAGTATATTAATCTTTAGTAACAAATAAAATCATTTGAAAATTATCAACCAATTTTTGAAAAAACAAAAACTACGATCTATGTTCAAAATTTAGATTCCTGCCATCGAGTTACAGTGCGTGATGAGCGCATGCGTGAAACCATACTCAATTAATAATATTATTTATGGTTTACAATATTGTAAACAACATATAAACGTCTTCTTTCACAGTTTGGAATTTTATAAGTTGATTAATTGTCAATAAATGTGTTTATAATATTAAATTCAAATATTTCTTAGAAGAAAGTATCAGAGCGAAAGCCGAATATGCAAAAGAGCAAAAGTGTTATGCAGAAACATTGAGAAACATTGAACCTAGTCTTCGGTTGTTAGTGTATCAGACTGAGTCTCTATGCTAATATTATGTGGTTTTGTATAAGTTCCTCAATTAACTTTTTATTGCTTTGAAAGATAACGAACTGAATAAAATTACCGCTGTTTTTCAAAACTCTACGTTATTATGATTAAGTATAATTGTCGTATTTTACGTGTATGAGTTTATGGTATACTTTAGTTAGATATTTTTTTTAAAACGTTTAATTTTATAACGGTAATTAACTTAAAATTAATAAATCTACTAGAACTGCTTTTCAATAAATCTTAAACTACTAAAAATAAAAATGGTGCAATGAAAAACCATTTTGTCGATAGAAAATACTAGAACCAACATTGACGCGCTCTCGTTGATGTCTTTTGTAGGTAGCGTGTTTCGATAACGTTGATTGTATGCAACTAAAGCCATACGTTGCAACTGGTTCGAAATATCCTTAATCGTATTAAAACCTTAAATCCAGTTTCAATATACAATGTAAAAAAAAATTTTTTTTTGCATAAATACAAGTAAAATGATCCGAACATATATAAAATGCATTGAATTGGAAACCGCGAAGCCTTGCAGTGCATTACCAATCTCATATTTTTAATGTACATGTGCTCATAAGATTATTAACAATATTGTATTTTGTGAGTACATATACTATGTATATAGGGTAATCATGTAATAAATAAATATACATAAGATTATTTATTTATTATTACTGGTCATGTATTTAGTTGTCAATCGAGTAGAGAGTTGGAGAGTGAAGCCGTTCATTCCATTCATTCTATTTATTAAATCAATTTGTCGTTTCCAATAACAGGTTGAACCAAAGGGTGCATTCATTCGAGATGAGACGCCGCTGACTTTCACCTTCGACGCAAAATCATGCAACGCTCACGTCACTACTGTGTATCAACTTATAATAGAACAACTTATAATGGCACTATTTTTATAGTGACTTCTTTATCATAGAACTAGTTGTGTCTCGTGGAATACCCCGGGTAGTTCTCGTGTAAGTGAGAATATGGGGATAAAATATAACCTAAAACATGCACTAGTAATGTGGCTGTTTATTGGCTTTAATGAATTTTTGAAATCGGTTTAGTAGACCCAGAAACTAAAACTTCTTCCCCCTAAAATTTTAATATTAATATGTACAATGCAGACCCAAACAATGCGATAGCTTACCTCAAATGTTTCGAAGTTTCCAACGTCCAATAGTGTATAGAAATGATCTGAAACAATATTTATTTTGTTATTTTAAATAATATCAGCAATAGAACAACAACGAATAAAGAAAAAGTAAAAATATAAATGCTTTCTTTCTAAAATTCGTTTCTTACTTTAAATATATAAACAACAAATAAATAAAAATAAAAAGTAAACTTTTTTTGAGGAATTGTTTATCTGTATCAAACACTAAGATCAACTAGATTAAAAAATATTGTTTTTGTTTTCAATGCGCTGTTTCATAACTAATCTATATACAGAAATAGAAATCGCCAAAATGTACGAACGTGCACAACTTCGGAACGATTGTACCAAATTGGATAATTATTTTGTTTTTGTTTTGTTCTTTATTGTTAGAAGTAGATTTGCGTGGAAGAAAATTGCGAAAAATGTACAGGAAATCAACACATTGAGTCACTGTCATTACTGTATCAGGTATAAACGTAAATTCATTGCTTGAAAAGTTAAAGAAACTTATAAATAGATAAAATTAGTATTTACACTCCAACCCTATTACAAAACCGGGGATATTCCACTACGTCACAAACGAGAACAAGCCTACACAACAAAGCAAGAATTGCAGTTTAAAAGAGAAAAAAATAATTATTGTATGTAATTTTAATGACTGCATAAAGTTGAAATGCTTATAATTTTGCATACTTGAAAACTGGTGCAAAACAAAGTGGTTCAAACTGCAAACCAGTCGTGCGACAGGAAGCGGCCTCGGGTGCCCCCCGCCCTCCGCTACTTGCCCCCCGCGCGCCCCCTCCGCGCCCCCCACGCCTGCGCTCTACGACCACCTGATCCAGACAAAGCGTGTCCTTCGCGTACTGACGCATGCAAGTGCATTGCACTAATAACAACATGTTCGCACCATGTCCGGTAGGTAACAACACTATCCGTCAACCTACTTACACTTTATATTCAACTTAATACCGTTTACTTAATTTAATACATTTAGTTTGGCAGTAATGGAGAAATTTGCACAAAGTGTTACTGTTTGTAAATGAATATGTAATTCTGTGATAGAACTGAGAATATTTATTTCAACATTGAATGTAAAAATATCTAGGTGGCAGTTGTATACTATTTATAAGTGTAACTTGAAAGCGGTAGTTTTACACAATTCTCGGCCTATATGCGTGCTGTGATATTTTTGATTAAACGAATTGTTACGATTTCTGAAGAATCTTAATACCCAAAGATAAATATTATAGTAAAACATGATATCACATCACCAAACATTATATTTAATGTCGTTTACTCTACCGTACTAAAGTCAATATTGAATACAAATAGTAAACTATACAATACAATGCTACTTTATTGATACTCTATTTCAATGGAATTAGCTGTCTACGAACTCAACATTACATTAATAATTCTAATGATGTTTGAATTAAATATTTATATTGCGATAGTGATTGATATAAGTTTATTTAACATCATCACTCATCATCACACAACATATATCATCAGAGCGAGTAAATCAAATGTGCGGAGTAAAAAATACCTTTAGGTAGTTGATAAAAACGATTTCATAGAAAGTAGAGCAAGTCATTTATTTATTCAGTGCATCGACGGGTGCGAGCGAGACGCCGCTACAGAACGAGCTCATTAAAATAAAAATCTGATTTTCGAGTGCAACTCGCGCGCAGTGAAATAAAAGTTTTCGACGAAATTTGCTCGAGTTATTCCAAAAAAGGCACGAAACGCCCCCTTGAAGAGATGGCGAGATACATACGAGTGCCGAGCGCCGCGCGAGGTGAAACCGACCGCAATAGCGTCACATGCACGCAGCGCAGCCTCTACACCGCGCCGACGACGACGCTTCTACGTTTACTTTCGATTGGTAACCGCGCGAACCATATCAAATCTATTGTAATCAACACACGTTGACATACACTAACAGATACATCACATGCCACAAACCTACCTATAGTATAGGAAACAACAGAATTGACAAAGTCCTTCTTCAAAAGATACATTTCTTTTCCGCATTATTAGGAGTATTTTCACTGCAAGAAGCGAGCCATTGTCTGAACATTACGCAGCTTAGCGTTGCATTAAGCGCACGATATAATGCAGCTATAATCATAGTCACGAGCCACGCTATGCGCACGCGTTCGCTATGTAAATACACTATGCACGACATTCCGCCGTCCAACTAAATATAAATTGTTAAAAATTTATGAGCGTGTCTCGAATTTAATCAAAAACACATTTATATCGATTGCAAAAACTGAACGCTATATTGTACGGCGAGTGCCCTGATTTTGCATTTGGTTGCGGTGCGCGGTATAAACGATCGCTGTCTTACTGTCATTATTACTTTAGCGTTTTCTCATGAACTGTTCTTCATTAGCAGGTTTAATGGCGAGTGCAGCGTGACTGATATTTCCAGAGCACTTTACGTCAATTACATGAGAGAAATTAACAAAAACCTGAAAGAGACGCCTTTCACATCACAATTGTTTCCTTTCTAACTTGAATATTGGGATTAATTTTATGATAAACTTGTAATGTTCGAGTGCACATAATGGATCATAAAAAGTATTTCAGCATCGAACATTATTTGTTAATTAAATTTATGTAAGTAATCTGACAAAATACTTTAATTAAGTTTAAATCGATACTTAATGGACACATTTAGTAATTGAAGTGGCTTACTTTTGAAATTTATTGTACACATAGAAATTATAGATTAAAGCACAAAACTCGTGTTTGGCCCGCGGGTCATGCCATTCAATTATTTATGTCATTCTTAAACAATAATTGTCATAGCTTATCCTAAGATATTAATGTTAAATAATACATTTGCATTTATGAAAAATCATTGATTGGTATAATATACTCGTGTGTACATCAACGTGAGTACTAATCACGTTCTCAAAAAAGGTTTTAATAATTTTAGAGAGTGTTGTAATGTGGGTTTAAAAATCCGATCTAGCTAAGACTCCATCTAGGAAAGTTGGTACACCACTAAATTTTTACTCGAACTGAGCACAGTCACCTAGAAGATCTTCCAATAGATAAAACTTAATTAAGTTCGTTAGTCTCGTTATGTAGTATGCCATTATTTGACTCCATCGAAAAATAATTAGTGAAATAATAACCACTATATTTTTATTTTACTATATTGCGTTCTTTTCGGAGTACTCCCGAGCGGTATTTGTTTGCAGTCAGTTATGTTCAGTTGTCAGTTGATGTGAGTGTGAACAAAACTAATGTTTACGGTGGCGATAGTTATAAAGTCAACGAACGGTAAACACTAAATATAGAACTTGCACTTAGCGCTTCCATCGAAAGCATCTTAATCGAAAGTTACCAAAGTGTGAACGAGGTACCCAGTGCCGTGTGTCAATATGAACAGTGGTTACAGTTACTCGTAGTTCCGTGTCGGATTTTCCAGGAATTCACCTTCGAACAAGGATATATTCACAAGGACATATTAATAGACCGTGCGCCTATATATTATTAAAATTGTACCAAACCGGATTTTCTTTTTGTTGCGGTTTTACCGAGATCTGTACCGAGCGGGGAATACATGCCTTGATAATTATAATTGTTTCTTTTTTTTAATTTGTGTTATTTAAGTTTGTACCGGTATGAATAGTTGTTAAGTTCTCGTCTAGACAAACAAAATAACCGTGAAATAGTGGATATTTTGTTTGAGTACATTCTGAGAAAAAGTCGAGTCACGACACCGCGCCGTGAATATAATGCACTTAACATTGTGATGTGTCCGGCTTCTTGCATAATCTCTCGTCAGTGGATGCAGTTAGTCGCCACAAGTGTTGTTGTGGCGACTCGTTACGCAGCCGACGCCGCGACGCACAACTAGTCAGCTAGGCTCACAACTAGTCAGCTGGGCTCAACGGATTAAATAATAATTGCACCGCCATTAAAAGGTCAACCGAGCGCAAAATAGAACGCTAACTAGTCACTACCTGTTGTTATTTTTGTGATTATTAACTCGCCATTTATGTCTTACAAAATACCTGTGTATATTACATTTTTCAATTAATATATGCGGGCACATATATGTTCGTACATAGGTAAAACATCGCCTCCTTATCCCAAACTAAGCAAAGGTTTTGCCATGGATATTAGACAACTGATAAACATGCTACTATTTCATTGCTTATAACCACGATATAGATAATTTATCTGGGGCCTAATTCTGTTAACAATAATGCTGTGATAATGTTACTCAAACAATACTACTCAAATATATTCTAATATCAACGTTATGGTGTCTCAATATCAACACAATAATGTCAAATAGTGAACTCGACCCCCTGTTAAACAAACACCATTTTAGTGCTTATAGCCTTATAAGAGTAGGCAGTTTCAATGTATCAGTGCATGTTTTATATTATTTTGCTTACGAGTGTGGAATAATTATAAAATTTTGAAGGCTTTCTCGCGTTAAAACGTAAACAGCAACATAATCGAGCGTGTGGGCGCCCGCGCGGCTAACTCGTTTCTTTGCATATCCATATAATGTAGTCCGTCGTGGTAAATTCCATTGCAAGTGAGAGTAGATAAATCTACATGTGATCCCATTATATTAACTTTAAATATATGTTGAATTCAGATAATTATTTTACAGGACTTAATGATAGGTTGTATTAGAGCAATAACATGTAATTTATAAAAGAAATGTCAATTATGGATTATTAACAAATGTACGAGTATTTATTAACCGGTAGCTTAGGTTAATGACAATCTAGGTTTTATTTTATATATTTTTCTTTTATATAAATAAATATACCTATATGATAAAAAAACAACTAAAGACAAATAAATAAATGTATTTTAAAAATCTTTGTTACTTTAAATTGAAATAATAAAGTCGCTACACATAAAAATAAAGTATGCAACCTCGTATTATAATTATGAAACAAGTCATACTGGTAGTCGTTTTTTGTTAAACGATCCACGTGGCAGAGGTCGCCACTGAATTAGTGCAAAGATTAAATTTAATGAGAGAGAATGCGGAATACCAGTAATAGTTTATCATTTTAATGTCATCATATTACAGAGCTGTTCGATTCAAATGTCAATTTTGACATCTTTAATGGGTATTTATTCTAAATTTAAATATTCATGAATGAATTTGCAAAAAAGCGAATCGAGCTCAATTACGTGACATATCCATGTTTGAAGCACCGAATGTATCATTACAAGTGTGCAGTCTGGTCGTCGTAATGAGCGCATCACCTTAATTGTCCGTAACACCGTTTTTGGGATTACATACATTAATCTTTTTAGTTTATCTGTTGGTCAGTTTGTGACCGTAGTTAATTAAAATATATCTATTTATTTGCATCAAACCTTGTGACTAAGTCAATAGCTAATCAAAGCGCATACGTGGATCAGTTCCGCGGCGGGCGTACAGCTGCGTCCAAACCGGATGTTCCTCACCAAATGCACAATCACACTAACACAAACTCTCACGAATTTTTCTCCCAGCGCTTTCACGTCTTCCACTAATTATTATCCACTTTATCGGGCATCTTCAATTTGATTTACGTCTAGCTCTTACACAGCTCAATTGGTACACTTTTTCTTTTCGGCGAGGTAATTTAAGTGTAGGTTAGATATGAGTGATGCCAATACCGCGCCGACCTCCTTCTGCGCGCGCCGCCGCCCGCGCTCCTCGCCGGCTTTGACTGCTAAACTGGGGATAATTAGTTGCCAACAGACAATGCCATTATCTTATTACCACTAATACAAACTAATGATAATTTCAACTTAATTGCGTGTATTACGTTATCGTTCAAATGTTCGAGTGTCGCAAAATTTTAAAAGTATGTACTGAAGTTGTTACCTGTTATAGGTATAGTTAAACGGAGTTATGTACGTGTGTTTATTGTACATATTTATAAAATTTAACCAATTTTAAAAAGTATAAAGCATTTTTAAAAGCACCTATTTTATTTTTTTCATAAAATATATCTTAAAGTTTTTGCATTACACCTTCGGCATACTCACTACGAGTGTTACGAAATGTATACTTACAATATTATCTGTAAGTACTTATAAAAGTTGAAATACACGTTTAATTCATTTGAATTCATGTTATTGACCAAATCTGGTTAAGAGCTAATTATAAATGTGAAAATATGTATTGTGTTTCTTATTTTTTTATACAAAAAAGCGAACTATTTTTGCAGACTGTACAAAAAAGGAAGTTATTTTTCACTCTTCTAACTGTGGTATGAAAACAAAATTCGAAGTAATGATATGTTCTATTCATTAAATATCTCAAAATCAAACTCTTAAAGATTTCATTAATCCATGTTTTATCCACGAATGGAATGTGGCAGTAAGTTGGTGTTTTCGTCACAAGTTTCTCTGTCGTGTTTATCGGGGCGTCATCGTCCATCCAAACGCGTGATGCAAACATTCTGTAACGCGATGTTGTATACTCGTATAATGTACTCTGGTCGTGTGTGTGAGCAATTGCAGCGAATGCACGCCATCCCTCGCGCTAAGTGACTCATTACTGCTACCGTACCATGAAGTGTACGCTTCTAATATTATTGTTTTTAGTATATATTTTTCACGATTTTCACAAACTGTGTAAGTGACATCAAAAATTTAATTTGGGGCAAATGGGATGTGTACTGTCCTAAACAAAAAACAATATCTTCAAATCGGTTCACAAATGATAGAGTTCCGGTTAACATAAAAATACAACGGCATTGAGAACATGGTGCTTTTCTAAGTTGGTTTTCTCTCCATAAGAAGATATTAGATTCTGATATAATGGTGACAAGAAATTAAGGTATTCTAATATCTATTAATGCATTTAATATGGAAATATTTCAAATTATTAAACTTCTTTAAGTTTACTATTTACTATTTCTTATATTCTGAATTATTTAAAAGATACCGTACATTACCCAAGTTCGTCATATAATTGTCATAATTTTTGTAATGTGTTTCTATGAAATACCGTGTAATTTTTTAACCACATTAAATTAAACCATTTTTTTTTTTTTTTTTTTTTTATTTATTTATTACATAGGGATAACAAACAATTACACAGTAAGAGTACAAAATAAAATGCATAAATATACAATATTAGTGAATGTGTAACCCACCACGTTATCCTCGAATTAATTTAATGATGTGTTAAGAAGTTGGTGACTTAGTGTGACGGCGAGATGCTATACAATTATTCACAATAGTAAATATATATGTAAGGAAAATATAATATATATTATATGTCGATACTAAATAAAAATAAAAAAACTCGAAGTTAATGTGGTAAGCTTTCCAAACATGTCTTAACTAATTTCTTAAAAGTACATGGTCTAGATCTAAAGATATCCACATTGCAGCAAATTTTATTGAACATTTTACACATACGAATGATGGGCGCACGATTGCCAGAGTTAGTCCTTGAGGAGCCAATATAAAAAAGTTGTTTTTCACGCACTTCTCTTCGAATAACTGTTCGGGGAATAGTATAGCACAGTTTATTATGTAGATCTACACAATCGAAATAATTATGAACTATATTATAAAGTACCATAATTTGCAGAAGAATACGTCTTGATTGAAGGGACAGTATATTGTACGATTTTAACAGTTCGTGACGCGGCAATTTCTGACGAAAGCATTTATAATGAACGCATTTAAGGAATTTGTACTGTACCCTCTCCAATTGCTCTATATATTTATTATAATAGGGATCCCATATACAGCACGCATATTCCAGCTGAGAGCGCACGAGTGAATTGTATAAAAATAAGTAGGTGGAAGGATTTTTAAAATCTGTACAGGATCGCATTACAAAGCCATACATCTGGAATGCTTTGCTTACTATGTTATTCATATGTTGGTCTAGTGTGAGTTTTGCATCCAGTGTAACACCCAAGTCTCTTATGGCCTCTGTTCTGAGTAGTTTGTCGTCATTTATGCAGTACGGAAATTTAATAGAATTAGTTTTTTTGGTGAAACTTATACAGATACACTTAGGAATACTTAGATTTAATTTATTTTTAGAGCAATATCGTGTAAATCTGTCTAAGTCACTTTGCAGCAATAAACAGTCTTGGGCGTTTCGAATCGATTTGTAGATCTTAAGATCATCCGCGTAAAGAAGTATTTTCGAATGTTGAAAACAGTTTACTACGTCATTGATATATAAACAGAACATCAAAGGGCCCAAAATTGACCCTTGAGGCACCCCAGAAGAAACAGGAAAGAAATCAGAACTGAAACCATTAACAACTACCCTTTGACTTCTGTTACATAAATATGAGGCAAACCAACGTAAGAGGTTGCCTCTAATGCCGTTAAATGCAAGCTTTTCTAAAAGAATAACATGATCCACCTTATCAAAGGCCTTGCAGAAATCAGTGTACACCGCGTCAACTTGCACACTATTATCCATATTTTCAAATAGAAAACTGGAAAAGGCTAGCAAGTTGGTGGTAGTTGACCTAAGCTTTACAAAACCGTGTTGATAAGGTGTGATAATTTTATGTAAGTGTGGATAAATCTCATTATGGACAAGCTTTTCAAATAATTTAGCTAAAGTGGGGAGAATGGAAATTGGCCTGTAATTTTCAACGTCAGTTTTTGAACCCTTTTTATGCACAGGTATAATATTAGCTTCCTTCCAGGAAGAGGGGAAAACGCCGTTTGTGATACATTTATTAAAGATGATGTAAAGTGGATAAACGATATGGTCTGCTGTGTTTTTAAGAAAAATAGGGGGTAAGCAATCTGGTCCAGGGCTTTTGGAGATATCTAAACATATTAGTTCCTTCCTTATATTGGAGCGGCTGATATTAATAGTTGAAATTAGGGTACACGTATCAGAACATTCTGGATTGGGCGACCAATGGTCGTTAAGAGAAGATGGTTCAAAAGTTGACTGAAAGAATTTTGAGAAAAGGTCACATACATCATTAGGGGTTCGGGACCACTCTTTTTTGTAATTTACGATGGAAGGGTAACCGGTAGAGGATTTTCGTCGATTAATATAACTCCAAAAATGTTTCACATTTTTTACAATGTTTTTTTCAGTTTCGTCTCTATATCTACGGTAAGTTTTTTCGCACTCTTCTTTAAACAGATTACGATATATGGAAAAAATTTCATAATCTGATTTCAGTTTGAATTTCTTCCATTTAACCCATGCTTCAAGCTTTTGTTGAGATAGTAATATAAGTTTTTTTGAAAACCATACCGGGAAGTTGTGTGATTTGGGTCTTTTGATTGGCGTAAATTCTTTAATGAGAGAAAACACTTGGTCATAGAATGTTTCTAAGGCGAGGTCAGCTTTTAGGTGGGAGATTAATTCGGTCCAGTTTATTTTATCAAGAGCTGAATTTAATTCTGTATAGTTTGCTTTATGAAAATTAAGAGAAGGGTTGTGCTTTCTTGTCATGAAATAGTGCTTAGTTTTTGGAAATGATGCTACAACACATAGTGGGGGATGGTATGGATCTATTTCAAGCAAAGAGGTGTCGGCAACACTAACTGCACAATGTACATTAGAGAAGCAGAGATCAAGTATATTATTGCTGATATTAGTAAATTTGTTGTACTGCGCAACATTCACAGAGGCCATAAAATTATTAATTAATATGCTGGCAGGGCCAGTACACGTAAGTAAGTGTTCAGAACGAGCAGAGCTGTGCCAGACAATACTTGGTAAATTATAATCACCCAATATTAGAAAATTCTCAGTGTTATACTTATTGTATAGATTGACAAGAAGATTAAAATGGTTTTCCCGTGTCTCTACTGGAACCCAACTAGGTATGTAGGCAGCACTAATTAAATGATGCGTGTTATTCACACTGCCAACCAGCCTGATCACGACGTGTTCAATGAGGGGAGAACTTAAAGGCTCTGATTGTAAAGAGAGAATAATGGGTTTAAGATTTTTCTTAGCAGCGATAAGCACACCCCCTCCATCACGTTTTCCGGTGGCAAGGCGGTTCCTATCCATCCTAAAAGTAATATAGCGTTCATCAATGAATTCGTTATCTAAAATATTAGGAGTTAACCAAGTTTCTATTAAGATAATTATATCATAATCGTTTGCCAATACGTTAAGGAATAAGGTGTTTAACTTAGTACGAATTCCTCTGCAATTCTGGTAATATATGCTACAGTAATTAGTTAAATTATTCATATTATTTGTTATACAATATATATACTAGAGGTAATACAGGGTAGTGAGTTATATTAAGATTGATGTAAAAACGATAATAAATTAATTTGTGCTCGCAAATAATAAAACAAGTTATATAAATTAAGACTTGCGTTAAGTTAACTAGAGATATTATAGTAACTAGACAAACAATATTGTTTATTATATCTAATATTTGTATTAGTTTCATCAACAGCAAGGACTCATATACTCGTATAATTAGGTATGTAATGCATATAATTTTTAAATCCCCATTATACATCTTTGAAGAAGTACAACTATTAGTATACAAATATGTGTGCGAAACAACCCTAAATATTAACAGAAACAGTGAAAGAGACTGGAAGTAGTAGTTATACATATACCACATTTTTATGACAATGAATACAACTAATAGTGGTTTTACGGATACAATTTTTTGAATACTACCATAATGACGGAACATAAATAAAATAAAACTAAAATGAATATACGATTCTAACATGTATAAACGTAGTTTAGTTGTTATGTATTTTATTAGTGTGAATTTTCTTGATGTCAGAGTCATTTCTAATAGCAATGACTGGCGATGTCTCGGATTCTCGTACGAGGATGGTCGCGTGTTTAATCCACACAAATTTAAATTGAGACTTCTTGGCAGCCATTCTAGCCTCACGAAATAATCGTTTGTTGCGGAGAGTTAAGTGTTCGTTCATATATATAGTTGACGGTGATCCAGGGAGACCGATACTGTTAGTGGTAACATTTTTTTTCAAACGAAAAGCTCTGAGTACATTGTCGCGAAGAATACGGGATGAGAGTTTGACAATAATATTTTTAAAACGTCCGTCATCTTTATTCATGTGGGGTACTCGTTGGACATTTATTATATCATTACGACTTAATTCGCAGTTAATGTATTTGCCAATCGAGGCTACGATCTCAAGTAGATTTTCTCCACGCTTTTCCGGAATATTACAGATTTCGATATTGCATTGTCTCGCTTGTTGCTCAAGGGATTCGACCTTGAACTCCAAGATAGTTATGGCCTCAGTGTCCCGTACGCGGTGATTAAACTGCTCTTCAATATTTTCTAGTCGGTCGAACAATTCTTTTTGTTTATCTGTATGAAAAGATACGGAAGTCTGGAGTGCCGAGACTTCAGACGATATGATAGAAAATTCCGACTTTAATTTCGAGTTTTCGACCTTTATCTCATTTATTTCTTTACGGAGTTCTGTTTTTACTGATATGATCTCATCCTTTATCTCCGTTTTTAATTCCTGAAGGTATGATTTGAATTCAGATTTCCAGTCATCAAGCGTGTTCCTGATTTCGGATTGAAACTGAGTAATTTTGTTGGTTAAATCGCATTCTGGTTGTTTACGTTTACTTCTGGCTGATATTGAAAATGCAGAATCAGATTCAGTTGGGAGATTTTTATCCACATTTGGTGATGACTGAGTTTTACCAGATGAGCGCAACATAATAATTGTATTTGTTGGTAAGTAACGCCTGATAAAAATTTAATGTAATATTCCTGAGTAAATTTTAATAGCAAAGGCAGGAGAATGTGCAATGAAGTGTTCGTTAATTTCAAGCGGCAGCGCACTGGTCTGATGGCACTATTGGCAGGCGCCCAGCTGCGACACCAACACCACGAGTTCAAATCCAGCCGACGGCCACCCAGAATATTCGCTATATGTAAAGTTATCTTCACTCACTGTGTCCGACGGCTTCACTCGAGGTCCGGAACGAAGAGTGCAGAGATACACAAATCAAGATGGCCACCAGGGACTACGGGTCGCACCACAAGATAGTAAGAGAGGAGCCGACAAATCAGCCTCCTCACGGGCAAGTGATCAGCTCAGCAAAATCAAACAACTGACTAGAATTGAAAAAAATATAAAGTATACGCGTCCGAACACAAGCACTGTCACCGGAAGAATGAAATGACCATTCTTGACATTTACAGTGAGAATAATATTAATAACTCTGTATAAATAAAAATACGCTATTTACTTATTTGCAAAATAATAGACATATAAATTAAGCTTACAACAAACAAAATTGTTAACATCAAAAATATAACTCTATTCTATTTTAATGAGGCATTAATTTTGAGCTGTAACTTTCATTTGCGTTTTGTTTTGCACATGTAATTTTATTTAATGGCAACTCTGATGGCTATAATTTTTTTATATTACATATTTTGAACTGTGATTTTGAATAAATTATTTTTGTTTTGTACGGGTCACGTCTAACAACCAGTTTTTAAACGAGCTAACAATTTACTCTCAATGTCATAAATATACATTTTTTAAAACTCATGAAGAACAACTACTTTCAGTGTCAAGAAAACTATATTTCCATACAAATAAGGTTTACAAAGAGCGCGTCAAAACAAACCGCACACAACAAAAAGATCGTTTGTATAGAGTGACCCACCTACTTTCGATCAGTCTCAATGTATTCACACAATACGCCGTTTCCTAAACACACGCATAACACAATGAAATTGAAAACTAAAACAGTGTAAATAGTTTTAACATCTACGTTTTTATACTAGTTGTTTAAATAGTTTTATAAGCTATTATTATAAACAGAAATTACAACTTTCTTTATGAAAATTCATTCGTAATTGTTGTCACGTTAACAACAATGATTTTTGCTTTAGATCTCTCCGCGCTTTTGTAAGCGTTCGTGATCAGAAATACCTTCAAATAATAATAAAATTTATCGAAATGGTACAGTATGTCAAGTGATCATTTTAGCACGATAATAGAGCAAAATAAGGCGTGGGCGCGCGCGGCGCGGGGCGCGCGGCGGCGCGCGGAGCCTGCGCGAACCGGATCTAGAGCTTGAAATAAATCATGGTGCGAGCGTCCGCGCCCCGCGACCCCCGCCCCCACAACCCCCTCGCAGTCTACTCACGCGCAGACATCATCTCGCTCACTTAGCCTATTTTCTAATACAATTGGATAAACGGTGTTTTGGTTGAATCAGCCCGACCGACTTTTAAGACACAATTGACTCGCAAATTCTATGAAACGAGGAGTTATTAAAGTTACTTCAGAACGAGTTCTGGTTACGCAAATGTTTTACATGTCTGGTAAATAATAAAATGTGTATGTAATTTGAGTTAGTCAATAATATTAAAAGTTAATTAATGAATGTGTACCTATTTAATTTAAAGCAATTAAGTGTATGCCTATTGTTTGTACATACAGGTACAAGTATACGTTATACATGCGTTTGTTGAGCAGGTATTATTAGAGACAATAGTAATGGGAATAAAGAGACATGTTGTGCGCGGTTGAGGCGTTGCGGCGGTAGTCGCGGGCGACGCGTCGGCTGCCGCCCGCCGCGCGGCCACTGCACTCACTTCGATTTCACTTTTATTAGCAATCCACTTAATTGGTTACCACTGTTGCGGTTTTAATCATTTTGCAGATTCATCTGGGTTGGTTTTGGAATGTTATTGTTCAATGTGTTATTGTAACAAATCAATCATATTTTATTGTTTTATGAAAGCAACGAATTGTAGACAACAAAAACAGATCTTATATCAATAAAACTTTGTAGTGTTATAATATTTTTAAGTCTTTACTACCGGGATATTAAATCAATATTTTATAAAAACAACTACGTAAGTAAATGAATATACAAAAACACCAATTAAGATTATTGTGTGAAAAATAAATGCAATTAATTTGCAAATTCAATTCGTTTTATTGATATAATACGTTACAATGATATTAATTTAATTGAATGAAACATAAGTATTGCATATCAAAAATTAATATCTTATTGAAATACTATTATGGACAACTAATTTAGTTGAGATTTGTCAACACGATAATAAAACTAAACTCAAACTGCATTATCACAGATCATATTATCCAAGTAAATAAGCATTACTTCAAGTTTCTTTGACAAATACTCCTGTTAAACCATTTAAGCTTGAAGGTCGTTCAAATACCAACTGGAAAAGTACAAGACAAATTAAAACTTTATTCATACCTAAAATTGTACTCGTAATCCCACGGTCGAGAGCCCGATTAAATGACATTAATGGACTTTTTGTTTCATCAAACGTTCGCGTCTAGCGCCAACTTTGATGTATTGTTCTACTTACTGATCCAATAAGAAAAAAATCGTTTCACACTTTTTGATTTTGTGTTAGTCATGTTTTTTAATTTTATTCTACGAAACCACAAATCAATATAATTTTGCATCACTTAAACTAAAATAACAATGTTTATCTAAAACTAAAGGAACCGGCGTACAAGGACGTCTGCGACACTTTATGCATAATAATTCATGCATGACATAATAATTCTAAAATCTGATTCAAATCACGTAACTAAAAGCCTAAAAGTACTGAGAAATAAACGAATATACTCAAATTAGAACTTAGATCATCGAGTCAATATAAAATCGGAAGACGCAGTATGCGATATTATGATCACCATTATGATAACTTGGTCGTCATAGTTATTGACTTGTAAGTCCTCACTGCAGGGTAACTCTTATATTAGAACTTTGATGACTGATGACGAATAGGCGTTATCACTATCCTGACCGAATGCGTGTTAGTGATTTCAAATCCGTAAAAACTTACAAAATGATGATTTTTTGAGAAATTATATATAATTATATGATTTTGAGAGAAATTATCGAATATAGAGTACCTATTAAGACGTATTATTACTTTCTTTCAAAAAGTTATCTAGATTTACGGACATTTCTTATTTATTAATTGTGTCGAACCCACAGAGATCTAATCGACACAATCGTGTAAAATAAAACACTTTATCTTTTGTATCGATTGAAAATTAACAATTGCATTAACTTTTATTAATATAATAGCGTTCGTGATACAGTTTAGTTACAAAGGTAGTTAATTTTATTTTTAATTTCCGTATCGATATTCGATGAAGGACTTTTTTAACATAATGACTGTTTTTGTACATTATGGGTTTGCATTGTTTTGTAGATTCGATAGAGACCGCAGTGAAGCGGCGATGACGCGGTCGCCTTGGGCCTTGGGTGGGCCCGAGACGTAGTACCAATGTTTGCTCTCACGTCTGACTGTAATGTCTATATGGGATCATATAGACATCACGAGCAAACGTCTAAGGTATGTGATCAATTTAATTATAAATGCCATAATCTATAAATACAAATGAATCGCCAAAATGTACTTTTACGTTGTGCGCCTATAACTTCAGAACGACGACTGCACTAAATTGAATTATTTATTTGTATTCGTTACTGTCTGGACGAGGTTTAAATATGTAAAACTTTTTTTTTAATCTATGGGAAATTTCCGTCTGTGCGAAACCAAGACGAGCCGCTTGATAGTAGTAATATTTTAAACTTGAAATACTACAGTTATATATTAGCTCTAACTCTAGTATTTGACTACAGTAGATGCTAAAACCTCATGTTTATTTATCGTTTCTATAATTAATACGTCGTTTCTTTTTTGTTTTCTCTGCTATAGTTTACTAATAAACAAGATATAATCTGAAAAGTTAAAATGAAAATAAATTGGTGAGTGTTATAAAGCTTTCATAACTTTTAAAATTAGTATTTCAGTAACATTTATTTATCATTTAAAGAATTCAAATACTGTATGCAATATTTGGGGTTCTCGATGGCACTTGAAACGTCTGACATGGTGCTCGAGATCATTAAAACGAAATCGGTCGCGAACACAAATTACACAAATATAAAAGCTTGTAAAATACTAGGAATAGAAATCTAAGTGAATCGCACAGATAGTAACAAACCAATAATAATTTAATTTACTTTTATGTAATAATAAAATAACTAATTAACGTTGAAAACTAAGATAAACCGGAACTGTTTAAATATACGTCGATCATGACTTTCACTTGCACTCCATCATCGAATATTACAAACCAGTTCTCCGTTTGGAGATTTGTTACATTCAAAATATGTTTTGAACTGTTTTTTTAGTTCACAATAATAATTTGTTTATCACACACAGATAAACTAATAACATTAACATTAAAATTAATTATAACACTTACAAAGTATTTCGCTTTTAATATCTATGTAATAAATTAGGAAGAAGAAAACAATTTCAACTCTGTAATGACGTTTATGCATATTCATTAATGCTGTTTTTTTATTGTTTTTAAATACTTAATCTTAATTTTGCATCAAATTTTTAATGACTCAGGATTTAGTTCCGTTCTAAAAATAATGTCTATAGAAAAATATAATAGAAATTTATGTAAAGTAAAATTACTGGGTATAAAAATGTAGCCGTACCGAATACATGTTAATTTGTTTGTTGCGGAATCCGAGAGCAATAACCGGCGGCATTCGGCGGCGCTCGCGCTGTAGCGGTATTCCACGGACTCACTCACTGTGAGCCAAAAACAACCGACTGACGTTATATATACATATACATGGTAACTATAGGTATGCACCGATACTAATACATTGATGTGTTTACTTTTAGACCTTTCCGTCATACAGGTTTAATAAAAACGTAAAGATTAGTCATAGTTCAGCCAACTTATATGGACTCTCGACTACAGATTAAATTGAGATAAAAAATAACGTTTTTATTTATCAAGACAAATTAATAACTGTTGCGAAATCTATGTGCTTGTCCAATTTACGGAATAACAAGGTTCTTTCAATAAATCCATTAACTTGTTCTACTTCTGAATAATCCACTGACGTTCTTTCTTTAAGATGAAAAAATCAAACAAACATTTTTTGCACATTATAGTTAGTACAAAAACGTGATTAATTATCGTTTTTGTAGTCAAGGGCAAAGGTTATCAGTGGTATTGTAGCAAGGACAGGCACTTTCTGCGCAGGAGTGCGTCGCGGTCGAGCGCCCGCCAGCCTTCCGCATTGTGAGTGTACGTACGGACCGCGCGGGTCAAGGCGCCCGATGCCCGCGCTGAACCAATTTATTTGTCCACCTAAAACACCTGCCGTAATTACTTTATAATGAGAGTATTTCATACAAAAAGAAACGATTGTATGCTTATTGCGCTATTGTGTTCTCACTTCAATGCAGTTGTTCAGACTTGTCACATTATGTATTTATAGACGTTATTAATATCGCTGTTGTATTGACATTTAAATAAAATGTATACTAAAGATATTTTAAGACAAAAATGAATCATTAAAAAAGCTGTTTATTATTTTTAATAGTAAAGAAGTACTTTGCCGTTACCATATAACTACATATCTTAAAAACATAATTATGTAGTTTAAACTAGTTCTAATTATTTGATGTAAATTAATATATCAGTGCGTGGCGCCTAATTACAAACATACCAACAGATTACCTAATAGTGGGTACGTAAGCAGTCCCCCGTACAAACGCGGCGCGCGGAACAAAAGACATCGACGCGATGCCACGTCTACGGGCAGGCGAGACAAGCGGTGCTTGCTACGTGTAGCGAGAACACCATGCACGCAGTCATTTTCTTCGTAAAATATGTAATATATCAAGTTTGTTTTCAATAAAATAATATTTAATTTAAATAAAATAGATCAATATCATTAAATAGATGAAAATAGTCAGGATTTATATGAAATAGAAACACCTAGAATTCCATTTGAAACTTGAGTAAATGTTAACAACAGCCTTAAACGTTGATGTGACGAGATGTATGTTATCTGACGTGTGGAATTGGAACACAATTAAAAAGGACAAATCGTGACGAATTTCATAGTACGGAGAATAGTATTGCATTGTGACGGCAGCGTGTGGTGTGGAATACTCGGTTTGCGTAATGAGATAGATCACGGCGCGCCGCGCTCGATTCTATACACAAATATATAAAATATGAAGTATACAATAATTGGGTTTCAATCATTGACAAGTACAGCAAAATGAGCAAAATCTACACATACTTGTGTCGCAGTGTTAACAAGTGTAACCAAACCTTTTCGTTTTCCTTGGTTTTATTAACCGATTTTTATGATATATTTTACGTATATTGGCAGGTATAATAATAGGTTGTAAACTATATTTTATACCACTAAGGTATATTTCAAAAATGTATCTGTAACCTATGGGAGTAAGATGTTTGCCAGGTCAGCTAATACAGTTATAATACGAGTATAACCGTTTCCATTGATTCTCTAAGCATATTAAAAATCTCAAATTTGTTTTAGCTATTTCAAAGCATTTTTATTAGTAATTGTTTTTTATATAAGTATTTTTATAGTCTAACTTTACGACCTAGACTTTGTCGATGATTCCTTGTTTTATTACTTCAGGTTTTTAGTCATGAAAAGGTAATAAAAAGACTGACTTTCGTATTATTAACATAAGTGTAGATTATATTATATACTTAAAATGTCTATGAATGCAAAATATATAATTATATGATATTTTCTTATAAATAATGCAAGTTAAATTGTTATAATTCTTTCTTATATATAGTACCGCATAGTGTCTAATGTAAAAAAGTAATACCAAGTATGTATTATATAATACCAACCCCTAATCATTTTTGTCCTAAAGAAAGAAGATAAAAACCACTCTTTAGAGCATAACAAGTACTTGTTACAATATAAGCAAACATATTTACCATGGAAATGTTAAGCTTATTATATTTTTGGCAACATTTGTTAGCGTTTAAAGGCTGCGGTCTGCAACAATGTTTCTAAGATATTGCGAGGAACAATACGCGTGACGCCCCCGACCGCACCGACCACTATTTAGCCAACTTTATTGTACATAATCGTGAATCGTATGCATCATTATCATTGTATAGGCTAAAGGTGAATTTTCGCTGTTACCGATCCTTTGTTAGGCTCGTTTCGATTCAAGGTAACAATGCCAGGTTGAGATTTCTAGAGAACAAAACGTAACATTAGGTATATACTCGTACAATACATACCTATTGTATTATGTCCGTCTGTACGTACTTGTAACTAAAGCACAAATATTACAGCCTGTTGCAATATTTATGAGCACATATTATAACGTATCGGTCGAATCAGATATGTCAATAAAACAATTAAAGTTTTTATAAAGTGATATTGCAACCGGATACATGAACAGATTATTTTAACTTTAACTGTCCACGTCATGCCGTTTTCTTCCGTTTGATCTCATTACAATAAAATGTTTATAATAACTTAATAACTGTTTAACGTAATAAAGAAAAAGCAACAGGATATTCAGTTATTATGTAATGTTCGATACCATCCGTAACTTTACAATCTATGAGGTTTGATTCTTTAAGAAAATTGGGAAAATGCCGAACCAATGTCTTTTCCCAAGCATGAAATTATCTACGGATTAATCTTAAAAAGATAACATATACATGCAGATAAGGTAACTTTTTGCATTTATAATAGTAAACGAAGATTGAAGAATCATACCTAGTGTCGACATACGTACAATACAGTAGTATTAGATGCAAATAGTATTTTTAACGTGAATGTGTACCGTTTCAATTAAATTTCTTATTGGAATCCTATTGTGTTCCTATCATCAACCATGTGTCAATCAAACTTCAATTAATCTTCTTAGAATCATATAAAGTATAATTTCATTTTCATTCATCATGTAGAACAAAAGTTACATTCATAACCAAATGATAAATACATTTAAAAAGGCGTACTACTAACAACTGTGTCAATTAATATGTGCCACAACAGTTCAGTCAAAAGTTCGACGTATCTAGACTTTTCAATTGCGAAAAAATAATTACTTATTTCTCAGTCGTGCACGTGCAAATAACGCTAAGCATTTTGAACCTTCATACATGGTATATACGGTAACAAACAGATTAAAGATTACTCAAGTATTCGGTTAGAATATTGTAATTATATCTATGAGGCAATTGGGCATTTGAGGCTCGTAATGTAATAAACGCTACACGTTGGTACATTTGTAATTAGAAAATCTCCTTGTTTCATGCAAAGTAAGATAGTATGATAAAAATTTCAAAAATTACTTCATACCTATATTAAGTTTTAACTAGTAAGATCCATTGGTTTGGATTAAAAGCTCATTATAGTTCACAATTAGTGTAATGACCTTTTATATCGACTATCATATCACGCAATCACGTGTACAATATGTAATCATAAGGTAATACTCTAATAATAGAGAAAATTCTCAGTACTGGCCAAACAAACCATTTATTACTTAGTAATAAGAAATAACTGTATCTTACCTCAGTGGCCGATGAAGCGATCCAATAAAAAGTCAGAAATCGGATTAACACTGCAGTGAAATAAGCACGAACACTTTGTCTCTTTATAGTAGTAAAGTCTTTGTATATGGTGATGATGATGATGATGCACAGGGTGGTAGTCCTTAGAGTGTGTGGGAGTGTAAGCGCGGGTAGGTGCAGGCTGGTGAGGTGTTATGTGCCGGCGGCGCGCGGGTAGCGATCCAGCGTCCGGCCGCACTACGCGCCTCGCAACGGTAAACTGGCTGCCAGCGCCAACACAGCCTCTCCCTCGCTTGTATGAGTGCCTCGAACCTCCCTCCCGTACAGATAGTACCGTACGCTGCGCTTATGTCTTGCTAACATTTATTATAGTTTTATTGGTGTTGCGTGGAGAGCTCGCCTGTGTGCCTCATTCGGGCACACAGACGCAGCGCATACCGTGCTCCTGCCAGTGTGGGTGTTGGACTAGGTAAAGTAACTACCTATGCTATGCGTGCTTTGATCTTACGATTCGGTATGCACGGCCGCGCGACCGCACGTACCACTGCGGCTATATCTTACTTCTATAATAATATCTACTCAATAATTTTAGTTTGGGTTTGTGCAACAACATACGTCGCGTCGTGCCTAGCGAACTATCTAGGCTAGGAACCGGTACAAAGTACTGCCGCAAAATGTATCTTCACTTTGCTAATAAATTAACTTGGTAATATCAATTACGTAAAATTAACATCGTTCTGTTTTACGATACAAATCATTTAAACAGATTGATAATGATAAACTACAAGCACGTTGCAATACCAGCCAGTAGGTATTTGTACCTAAGTAGGTATTTGTTTTCAATTTTCTTCGAGCTTATGTACCTAATCTGAAATTCTTCTTCATACCTATGTAGGTTTACCCAAATAGGTACTACTATTACTAGCCAACATAATGTTAGTAAAACAATATCTAAAAGTTCAAATTCTATTGAAGAAATACTCAACAAGTTCATATCTACCAGGAAAGTGTCTTCACATTTTCACTTACACCAACACATTGCAAGGGACGATAATCTATCTAGATAAGTTGTACTTTGCTAATTGGTCAGTTGAATTTATAATCACATAATAATAACCCACTAGCCGTGCCCACTAGGTAGATAAAATAGTAATTAGCCGTATGTATTGTACCATTTTATGATCCGTGATTGTACGTAGGTACCTATAAGTACTCGTGAAAAACCAGGAAATGGTGTAGAGTTGTAGTTAGTAATGAAACTTATGTAGGTAGGTACTTACTTATACGAGTATGTAGTAAGTAATTTAATTAAAGTTACGAATAAAATGATTTCATTACATTTGAAGATTTTCAACTAATGGTACATAATACATAACGTGCTGTGCGTTACATAAATGCTGGATAAGCATATCTACCTACTTGTTCATCAGAGTTTGATCATCCAAGAGAGAGATGTCTAATTAATAACTACTTCTACTTAAGTACCTACCTACTTATATATGTAGGTATGGTCTTGTTTGATTACCTGACATGCATTACAATACTAGTATTCCACTTTTTATCTGAATAAGTACCAAAGTTTACTGGATTAAAAGAATTAACATAAATAGGTAGGAACCTGCTGCGTATTTTAAAAGAAAATTATGGAAAGCTGGTCTTCATCAAAGAACGAATCAGCAATCACTTCCATACTATAGATTTTTCGTTGTCAACACAATGAGAAAATTGCATGGGAAAATTCAGGTTACTTACTTAAAATGCTTTCCTACGACTGAAAGCTCTTGGAGTAACATGGTTCACCATGAGCCATTATAAGCTAAGCGACACCCAAATTGATTTTCATACAATTTGTTGAACATGCTTGGAACAAAGGGACAAATAATAACTTAAACTTAATAATCTGGGGGCACGGCAGTGCCCCCCGCCAAGTCGAGCGCGAAGCAAACACTGCCGTACCATCCTTTACAGGAACCCTTTCGCCGCATTTTCAGGCCCCTATTTGACAACCTCTGGATAAGCCCAGAACGCTGAAATTTTCGTCATCCAGTAAGCTATACAATCACATACTTAAAATAAAATTTCAAGTCTGTAGGTCATTTAGTTCCGAAGTTAAGCGAAAGCAAAGTTTCGCATTTTAGACAGACACTCACTCACTCACTCACTCACTCATGATCATCAAAATAGAACTAGTACTTCCCATAAACCTAGGGAGCTGAAATTTGGTACAGAGTTAGGGTTTAATGGCCACATAAAGGGAAAACTATAAAAACTAGGATAATCGAACGGGAACGGGAATTATACGGGAACGGGAGTGGGAATTGTAACTCAAGAACGGCTGAACTGATTTGGCTGAAAATTGGTGAGGACGTAGCTTAGAACCAGGAAAAGGACATAGGATACCTGTGATCCCGAAATTCCCACGGGATTGGGATCGGGAATTTTAAAATCAAGAACGGCTGAATTGATTTGGCTGAAAATTGGTGGGGAGGTAGCTTAAAACTATTAGAAGAACATATAATACTTTTAATCCCGAAATTCCCACGGGAATGGGAACGGGAATTTATAACTCAAGAACGACTGAACTGATTTGGCTGAAAATTGGTGAAGAGGTAGCTTAAAACCAGGAAAAGAACATAGAATACTTTTAATCCCGAAATTCCCACGGGATTGGGAACGGGAATTTATAACTCAAGAACGGCTGAATTGATTTGGCTGAAAATTGGTGGAGAGGTAGCTTAGAACCAGGAGAAGCACATAGAATACTTTTCATCCCGAAATTCCCACGGAAACGCGAACGGGAACTACGCGGTTGAAACCGCGGGGCGTTTAATAATAAAATACTACTCCTAAAAAGAAAAAAAATGTGTCAAATAAGAGAATCTAATAAAATAAATCAATATAAACACGTTTCAACAAAAATAAATGAAATCCCACCAAAAACATTCTGTAAAAAACTAGCCAAGTCTCGATGGAGCTGCTTGTTTATCTCTAAAAAGTAATGCAATCTAGACAAACTCGTGCCAAGTCTAAGGTTCGTTACTGCGATTTCTTTATTATTATAGTTAATGTTGTGTGACTTGGCCGTTGAACATTGTTTAAAACGTTAGTAGTGGGTACAAGTCAATTTTGTTTACACGTAATGTTATTACATTATTAAAATACGCAGCTTCATCAAGCCTACAATTGACTGGATATTGAATCAACGTTTTTCAAGTGGTAATTTTCTATCGTCAATGGGTAGCGGTTCTGGCGACAGATTGGTGCAATGGTGTCATGGAGCACCTAGTTTTGTACCTTTGTATACATGTGTACCCTTCAACGGCCAGGTCACACAACATTAACTATAATAATAAAGAAATCGCAGTAAGGAACCTTAGACTTGGCACGAGTTTGTCTAGATTGCATTACTTTTTAGAGATAAACAAGCAGCTCCATCGAGACTTGGCTAGTTTTTTACAGAATGTTTTTGGTGGGATAATACTTACATATTCATTTCACAGAATCTTCACGAATATCATATTTAAAAACAACTCTCTTGCGAAGCCAGAAAAGAAAAAAAAAAAAAAAAAAAAAAAAAACAACTCTATCTAACGGAATAGAACGGAAATACTTGATCGAAAAATCTAGGTTTCTTTCTAATTTTCGATAGATGGCGTTAAAGTTTACAATACATTTTTTTAAAGCTTATATTTAATTTCATTCACATACAATAATAAATTAAAGTTACGTTACGACTAAAATAAATAAGATAATCTAAAAACGAATTTTTTTTTTTATAAGTTTTTTTAGTCTGTGCTCCGTACAATCTCCTTATTTTCAATCTTTGTTTTATAAATCTGGCATCACTGCCGGGTGTGTGAGCTACGTACAATTTAGTGTTTGTAATTTACTCAGTTTTAAGTGTAAACAATGTTTTTTTTAAATATAAAGTAATTCACTTTTGAATAAATCATTTATCTCATTACCGATGGTGTAAATTAAGTGTTTTATATGCTTTTTATATTGATGTGAGGTTCTCGTGCTTTGTCTTCGTGTGTGACAATACTCAAAATGGCGCATCCACTAGCACAGTCTGTAAATTGTTCATTAGACGACATTGACCTCAGTGCTCTAAAGGTAAACTTAAAAAGTATACTATTTTATGTCTAAACCATGTCTACCAATAAGAACCATGTCCCTCTTGAATTATGGGAATAAAACTAACGAAAGGGCAATGATCTCACAGGGCGTGAATCATAAGTGAAGGTTCATTTTGGAAGGCGTAAATTATACATAATTCCTATAAAGACATAGTCGAATTCATCTTTCAGGATCCAGCAGGTATATTTGAACTGATAGAAGTAGTCGGAAATGGGACCTATGGACAGGTTTACAAGGTATGTAACAAATTGTAGTCACTATTTCTGTGTTGATGTAAAAAAATAATCAGTCGCCCTCTTTATTTCATTATCTATTATTATTTGTTGTACATTAGGTACTTATACATACAACTATGAAGTTCGAAAATTAACTTTGTTGAAAGTTGCATTGAATTACTCCTAGCATATCATTTTGTTGTACAAAAAAACAAACCTAATAGGTACATGAGTGATAAATCTGGTGTCAATGAACTTTATTAATGTATAAATATTATCTACATACCCTCTCTAATACAATTAATTATTCATAATATGCCAAAGCTTTATCTTTCTATGTTATATTTTAAGCATTAGAAGTCTATACCTACAATATTTTATAAGCAGTTCACTTTATATTACAACACTAGCCTTGTAGTTTTTCCCACATTATACTTGTTTCCATTGATGTTCTTAATACCTTTTTTCACTACCTTATGCTAAGAAACACTAAAATAATTCAGTTCTAGTGAGATGAATAGCAATTGATATTATTTTAATTTTGACATTGTTATTATTTTGTGTGTTTCCTATCTATTGTAAATATGTTTATCCATTGTCTGTACAAGCATTGCTTAGTTTGGAAGTAGATAGTGATGTGTCTATTTATTTGTCAATAATTTGTAGGGTCGTCACACAAAAACCGGCCAACTTGCCGCCATCAAAGTTATGGATGTCACACAAGATGAAGAGGAAGAGATAAAACTTGAAATTAATGTGTTGAAGAAGTACTCAAATCATCGTAATATTGCTACATACTATGGTGCTTTTATCAAGAAGAGTCCTCCCGGGAAAGATGATCAACTTTGGTTGGTTATGGAGTATTGTGGTGCTGGTGTGTGTTATTGATATAATGTCCTTAAAGCATGGCCGACTATTCAATACAAAATATATTTAAAAAATCATACAAATTAACAATGATTTAAATATTATAGCAACCTTTCAATTACAGGGTCCGTGACTGATTTAGTAAAATCAACCAAGGGACAGTCTTTAAAAGAGGAATGGATTTCATACATTTGCAGAGAAATCCTAAGAGGTCTAAGTTACTTGCATTCGAACAAAGTCATCCATAGAGATATTAAGGGACAGAATGTCTTGCTTACAGACAATGCTGAAGTTAAACTTGGTAATCATTATTTACATTATTAATTGTTATAATTAGTTGTTCTAGAAGTTGTTTTAACATGATTTATGTTGTTACAGTTGATTTTGGTGTGTCTGCCCAGTTGGACAGGACTATAGGTAGGAGGAACACATTCATTGGTACCCCTTACTGGATGGCACCTGAAGTTATTGCATGTGACGAAAATCCTGATGCAACATACGACAATCGCTCTGACCTTTGGTCTCTGGGTATCACTGCACTTGAAATGGCGGAAAGTCAACCACCTCTTTGTGATTTACATCCAATGAGAGCTCTGTTTCTTATTCCAAGGCAAGTAAACATCACTATGGCACTATTCTTCAAATAGTTAATAATAAAAGTCTAAAATACTGTGCCTCATAGTTGTAATATGTGCCAGAAGAAACTTCTTCTGGCACATATTACTGGCACTTACAAACCTTCCAATCAATAAACCAAACTTTAACATGTTAGTACAGTTTGTATAACATTTTTTATATTTACAGAAATCCTCCACCTCGTCTCAAGTCCAAGAAATGGGCCAAGAAGTTCCACAGTTTCATTGAAACTGTACTTGTGAAGGATTACCATCAGAGGCCTTATACCGAGCAACTTCTTAAGCACCCTTTCATCAGGTAATTTTAGAATAACATTGAGTAGTTACTTGCTTACAATGATAATAAATGTTTTCCAAGTATTAATATTTGATTGTAATATTCTAGAGATCAACCAACAGAGAGGCAAGTGAGGATACAGTTGAAGGATCACATCGATAGGTGTAAGAAGAGAAAGCAAGACAACTCAGTGCGAGAGGATTACAAATACTCTGGGTCTGAAGGGGAGGAGGAAGAGAATGCTGTGGCGGGAGAACCTTCATCTATTGTTCACAACGCAGCCGCGCACCAAGGAGGCGATACGCTGCGCCGCAACTTCCAACAGATACAGGAGGGGCCAAGGTATATTGAATCTCTTACTACGATTATTTATTTCTCTTTTAATTTTAATAAACAAGGGTGTTACGGTATATCTATTTGAAAATGGATTATTTTCCTCAATTAGACTTCACTTATGTGCTTCCTTACGATATTTTTATTTTTACTTTTGAGGGATCTACATCTCAATAACTATACATTCCTCTTTCATACATGAGTCATGGACTAGTAAGCTAAGCTATTGTTTAATGTTTTTTACAACAAACCTGTTTATCTACAAACTAGGTTCATGATTATTCTATGTTACATGTAAATTAAAGCATCCTAGTTTTTCTAAGATCAACTTTAAATTCTTATGCTAATGTCCTTCCTTAACTGCAGACCGGCAGAAGCTCAACCCCAGCCGCCGCCTAAACGCAACAGCAAACGTGAGGAGCGAGAAGAGATTCCAGGTAATATTGGGGTTTATATTTTCTTATCACTTGAACTTTTTTAACTGTACTTATATTACATGAACAACATTGTTCAAGTTATAATTACTATATGCCACTGAGAATATTTGTGAATATTAGTGTTTTAGTTTTATACTTGTTGTCTTTTCAGAACCGGGTCCCCCTGCAAGACCTTCCATTCCACAAAGACTGATTGTTGTGCCAGACCCACAGGCTCAACAGCCTAATAGATATAGGTAATAACAACCACTACATTTAAATATAACATAAATATTTCAAACATGTGTGATGAATATTGAATTGTTTGATTTACGCGAACACTACACTACATTGAAACAAAACTCTTACACTCTACTGTGATCGCGGATTCTTAAACAATACGATATGATACGTCAGACATTTAAAACAATTAGAACCGCGACGAAATCCGTTAAAGCAGTTAAATTTCAAATTGTGTATTAAAAATGTCTGTTGTGGTAGGCCACTGCCGCCGACACCGAAGTCTTCGGGTTCATCGAATAGTTCGGGCTCCAACAACGGCACGCCGCCCGCCAGCGGGCCGCAGCCGCCGCAGCGCGGCTCGCATCACCTCTTCAAACCTATGGTGCGTCGATTTGTATCGTTATATTTGGTTCAATATGTTGAAACCTCCTTGCTTAAAATGTAACCTAATCTTGTGATGATAAATAATATTTTAATATCAAAATTTATTGTGTATTTACACAGATTGTAAAATTTATGCTCAATGCTCTAAGCCCCCGTCTATTGTAGATTTTTGTTTTGTTCTAAACAATTATGTATCATGTTGATATCGGCTTTTTATTTTTATTTTCATGTCACGCTGTTAACTTTATTTGCACACCTGATTACTGCAGCTTCCACCAAGAAGGCCTGAGGTTTGTATTCCCAAATAACATAGTATTTATTATCATTTATATCAAAAGTCAATGAATTAACAATGTAACAATTTTCAGGATTTGGACAAATTAGCTGCGCAACTTAATGAGTTAGGAGTAGTCTCCGGAAACGAACCGCCTAACAGGCCTCCTCGAGCGCCCACTAACGGTCAAGGTTTGTAACATTAGGTTACCCCGTTCTATTTATGTACTTGACACAATTTCATAGATCACTCGAATGCTGTTGAATGAAATCGTTTAACAAGTTATCATAAACAGGGCCTCCAGTAGAAAGAAATCCGCCAGAACCGTTCGAAGATTCCGACAGCGAGTCCGACGCCGAGGAAAGCGGCGGACGCGTCCGAAACGACGGCACTCTCTTGGCCAGCGATCCGCCTAAACCACTGTAAGTGAACACACCTAATGTCATACTGAGACTGTTATATGATTGTACATTTTATTAATGATTGTTCGTTATTTCCTCCCTCTTTATTTTGTTCCCTGTTGATTTCGTTTGGTTCGTTCCCCCGCCCTTCCCGTTCTCGTTCGGTTGGTCAGTCCCGAGTTCTGCTACAGGCCGGGCCTGAGCGCGGTGTCGGAGGACGGCGCGGGCGGCGGCGGCGCGCCGACGCGCCCGCTGCCGCCCACCCCCGACGACGACGACGCGCACCCCGACCGCACGCTCGTCATGAAACGGGTAAATATACACCACGCACACACACACACAACACCCCATATACTTTGTGCTAACTACCACTTAGTTATCTGTTCCTTGAACGACGAGCGTTCGACTCTCGCCCCCCGACTGTTCCTCTGTAGTGTCACGCCAAAGTAAGATTAGTGAGCATTGTGAGGTACCGCTTTTACATGTATGATTTCAATTATTATTTACCTTTATTCATGTGTGCTTTTTGTATGAAATGAAAATCTCCAGAGGGAAAATACGGAGAACGATAAAAACCAGTCTGACGTCGACGAAGCGGTTCTGCTCAAAGAGTGGGATTTCGCCAGATTTTTCCCCTCGAAAATTGCTGACGCTAAACCTGAAAAACAGAATTCCGCCAAAGAGTCTGAGCAAAAACGAACGCAAGTGAATCGCCACTCCCGACTGGAAATGGAGGAGGCGTGGGCGAAGTACAAGGCTATAGCGACGCCGCCTTCCCGGCATAAACAACTTTTCCAGAAACCCAGTGAAAAGACCACTCAGGAGAAGTTAGCAGACATGATTAAATATAAAAAGGAACAAGATGCAGAATCGAATTCTCCAAATAGATTTTTTAGAGGGTTTAGACGAGAGAATTCTGATCTTTTTCCATTATCCAGTACGCGACATTCCGCCATATACATACCTAAACGCGACAGCCAAGTGGGTGTTAACAAACAAATGAGGTCGAGTGGTATTTTCAACAATTCTCGTAAACAAATTATCAAACCTCCGGCTGCCGGGGAGCCGATATTGACGGACTTCATAAAAATGAACGATAGCTTAAAAATGTCGGGGCAAGGGGAGGTGAAAAAGGCCGATAAAAAGTCTTCGAATGCGAAAGGGCAGGCGACGAATCCCATCGACGCATTGAAGAACGTGGCGGCGCTGATACGACAGGACAGTGAGAGTAACGGCCCGCCGAGCCGGCAGAGCAGCGTGAACAGCGACTCGCCCTCCACCAGCATTTGTTTCTCGAGTGGCGCTTCGTTCGATAAAGCCGGTACGCCGGACCTGACCGCCAACACCCTCGACAACAAGCAGGACGAGCCGTGCGATGGCACCAGTGTCATAATGAAACCTCGGAGAGAAAAGACTGAATCAGATATTGTATTCCGAAGGAACGTGCAGTATAATCAGCACGCAGAACTATCGGCGAATAGTGGGCAGGAAGCGGTACTCGCTCAGGATCAGGTAAATTAATATGCGCAGGATAGTTTGATTAGATTAATACTTGACTATGTAATTACTTACGTTTGGTATGAGGGATCTTATCTAACATAGGTAGAGTACTAACGTTTTAATTACAAGCTTGGTTCAAGGTAATGGTACTGATCAGTTTTAATAGCTATGTTTCTGGTTATGGTTAATTGTTAATCCATGTGTGGGAATGGTTGATGCGATAATTTTCATTAATCAAACTTTTCTTATAAATCATTGATTTTTAAAATCTTGCTCACACGTCTTACGTTTTGGCGTGATTTATCTTTTTAGGATCTATATTTATATATTAGTCGCTACTTAAATATATTTAAATATCAGTATATAATGCATCCGTAACTAGATTATAGATGCTGTTAAAAGTACAAGATCTATCATGATTTGTAGTACTTAGGTTCCGGGGCAAAGTAGACACCATTCGCCATTCAGTAATGAAAATATTAACAATCATAATTTAGTGTTAACCGCTTAAGTAACAGACACTCGCAATTATATTAATAAATTAATATAGAACTAACCATTCACACGTCGTCGTTGCGCGAATACCGTCTTCCTGCCAAGAAATGGAAACAAATATAATTTAACTTGTGCCGTCAATACCTGAGAATTAACAAAATTAGGAATGCCGCCTAACGAAACATCACGGACCCTGCTGACACGAGACCATCTGATCTGTGAATGTGTTTGCATGAATTGGCTGCCGTTTGTGTTTGTCGCGCTGTCCATGTACAATTGTTATTAATGCTACACGTTTGTCACGGTTTTGTGTTAATTATTAACTTATTTAGTTACCTAATTCTTTTAAACCTTACAAAAATATTCATAGTTAAATTAATCTCGTCTCTCATTTTTCAGTTTTTCTTTTCATTTTTGTGACCAATTTTATTTGCCTGGAAGTGTCACTTACCAATGTGTTTACATTGATAAAGAGGCACTGACACTACATATTGATGTATAGGGCCGCTCTGGAGGAGCTAACGAAGGCAGTGGCTCTCGCACTAGCTCGGTACTCCCCGACCTACTGAGCCAAGCGGGACAGCCGACCACTCCCCCGCGACACGACAAGTCCACCAGCGAAGAGGTGAGTTCAATCGCTCTGTTTACGTATCATTTATGTAGGACAATACATTACATTGCAAAATACATATACAGTTAGATATTAAACTATTTACATCATGTTATAGCGTGTCAGTCAACGCATTTAACAATTTTCAAATAGAACTGAGTATTAAAACTAGTGTAGTTTTAATACTCAGTTCTATTTGAAAATTAATGATAACCTACAGTTTTTTTTAATGTTTAAACATAAATGCGTCTACTACACTTTACAAAGTAGGAAAAGTCCACTGCTTCAGAACAGAATACATAGTTCAGTTTTATAGTAAAATCGATTAGCCTTACAAAATATCTATGTAGGTACCGCTTTACGCAATTTACAGGACATCTTTTACATTTATATGTTTAAAGAATTATTAATTTTTAGTCCTAACAATCCATAAAAACCAATAGTGGCATTCATCAAACATGTGCTTACATGGGATATATTTACATTAAACACGCCTAAATGTCATCGATTCAGTCACGGTAGGGGCTTCCAACGATCTATATCTTTTGGATACCTATGACAACAAATAATTTACTATTTTGTGGAATCCTATTGAACAATGTTGGAAGCTCCTGTATCGGCTTATTGTGGTATAAAGCTTTTGGTATATCGTATTAATGTAATGATGGTTGTCAATCATGCAAACCTCCTGGAGCTGGCCCGCGGCCGGGTTGCAGACCCCGATCCCCGAGCGTAAGTATCAAACGAACTGATGCAACCAACACAACGCTTGACTCAATTAAGTAAACGACCTCTGGTACGCTCTCGTTTGTTCAAACATTAGTACTTTGTCTTCCTCTTTATGCATATACTAGACTGCTTTCATTTATTGTTAGACAAACAAGTATCATCAATTGCCGATAGAACATCAGCTTAAAGGCAAACAGCTTTAATAACCGTAACAAGGTTAGCGGGTCTTACCGGCTGCTGTATGTACTTACGCCACTTATTACCAATATGAGGACTGAATGTTTTCTTTGTGTTGTTTGGTTTAATGATACAAAATAAAATGTTGTAAATAATGTGTAAAATTTTGTGCAATACTTTTGCCGAATAGATAAATGTTGTTATAACTTAAAAACAAATTATTTTGTCCAAATTGTATCAATCATTGCCTGTATCATATCTGTGTAACGTCACACATATTCAGTCGTACATCGATAGTAATCATAAAATAATTATCATCATCGAGCAAATAACTTTCCAGCGTATTTGGAATGACTAATAAATTGGGAGATGGATTTGACTAACCAATCATCATGTATAAAGGATGTTTAATCAAACGAAAAAAAACCGATATGAAGTAACGTTGTGAGCGTTATAATGGAGCGTTGCGTATTGTTTCTCGTTGCAGTACAGGCAAGCGATTGCCGGCGGCACCCCCCTGTCCCACCACCACCCCCCTCCGTCGTCGGTGCAGTCGACGCCGTCCAAGTCGTTCGTGGCGGGCTCGTCCCCGCTCCCCCTGCCCCTGCAGCACTCCCCCTCCAACTCGTCCGTGGGCTCCCAACACCAGTTCCTCCCGTTGCAACAGAAGCAGCGCTCGTTCCTCACGTTCGGCTTCGGCGCCGGCTCCACGGGCAGTGGCGGCACCGCCGGCAGCGGCGGGAACGCGTCGCGCCGCGAGAGCCACGTCAACGTCAACGTCACGCCCACCGGACAAGACGTCTCATCGGACACGCCCGAAATACGGAAATACAAGAAACGATTCAACTCGGAGATATTGTGCGCAGCTCTATGGGGTAATACACAACATTCGAAATCTAAATGGTAGTTTAACCCAGACATTAATTTCATAAATACTTATATTTAACCTTTTAATTGTTTTAGGTGTGAACTTACTCATTGGAACTGAAAATGGTTTGATGCTCCTGGACCGATCTGGCCAGGGGAAGGTTTACCAATTGATCTCACGGCGACGATTCCAGCAGATGGAAGTATTAGAAGGACAGAATATCCTGGTGACAGTATCGGGGAAGAAGAATCGCGTGCGCGTATACTATCTATCTTGGTTGAAATCTAAAATCTTGAGAACCGATGGGCTTAGTGATGTATGTAATAATACTACATACATATATTTATATTATATCAGTGGTAAAAATTGTTAATGATTACCTCTTTTACAGCAAGCGGAACGACGAAACGGATGGATAAACGTCGGCGAATTACAAGGAGCGGTTCACTTCCGTATTGTGAAATATGAAAGAATAAAGTTCCTTGTGATCGCTTTGAAAGACTCCATCGAAATATATGCGTGGGCTCCTAAACCATATCACAAATTCATGGCGTTCAAAAACTTTGGCGAACTACAACACAGGTATGTGGAAATCTTAGCACAAATCAAATATCACTAGCATAATTAATAATTGTGAAAGTTATCGAATCAGTTGGATAATTTGAATTTACTACAGATGTTTTTCATTTTATCCCGAAATACCAGAGGTTTCGTCAATATAGCGACCACTTATTTTAGTATTGTTGTTCCAGGCCATTATTAGTTGATTTGACAATCGAAGAAGGCACAAGACTGAAAGTGATTTATGGTTCAGCGGACGGCTTCCACGCCGTGGACCTCGACACTGCCACCGTATACGACATTTATATTCCAAAGCACGTGAGTGGCGCTGATATACATTATATTTATGCATGATTAGTAATAAAAGTATATGTTTTTTTTTCTTAAAAGTTATTTAGTACTATCTACTACTGGCCGGTATACCCAACATGGATAAAAGAGGCATCTTTTCAGGTGTTAATATTAATAAGGTTAGGGCACACATGAGTAAATTAAATACCCGAGTATTGTAGTATTATTACAGTATATAATGAGGCTACTCAACGGACTTGTTTTCAGCAATTGATAGTGATTCGAGAGAAAGGTTTATTAAAATCGCGGGGACCACAGCTGCTGCACGATTATCTCATCCTTCATAGTGTCAAAGTAAACTTTCTCTAAGGAGGCTCATTATGTATTATTTTTTCAGCCACAGGGCGCTATTGTTCCACATTGCATTGTACCGCTACCGAACTCTAATGGCGTACAATTGTTATTGTGCTACGATAACGAAGGCGTGTACGTGAACACCTACGGCCGTGTCAGTAAAAATATTGTCCTCCAAGTAAGTTGATTTTATTTACTTTGATTTATGTTCTTTTTGTTAAAACAACTGTTATGCTTATGAGCTTTAATAACCTGTAATGACCGTCAATAAAACTTTAATATATATAACTTTAATAATAATTCAACCGGAGATTTTATAATGCCATTCAAAAAGTTTCTCACATTATGTTTTTGTCTCGTTTTCAGTGGGGAGAAATGCCAACCTCAGTAGCTTACATTGGAACAGGACAGATAATGGGTTGGGGCAATAAAGCGATTGAGATCCGGTCCGTGGAGAGCGGACACCTTGACGGTGTATTTATGCACAAAAAAGCACAACGACTCAAGTTCTTATGCGAACGTAACGACAAAGTATTCTTCTCGTCGGCTAAAGGGGGCTCCTCCTGCCAGATATACTTCATGACGCTGAACAAGCCCGGCATGGCCAACTGGTAGGGCGCGAGCCGCCGGCGTCGCGCACGCCCCACATCTGTGATCGGAACACGCACGGCGTCCTCATACAGTGTACAATTAGTTTTGTACAAGATAATGCCAGTAATTTAGTCAATACAAAACATGTGCTTTGGTCGTTCGGAATTCAAAGACTTGTGATAGTGACAGATTGTATTATATTATGCTCAAAAGACAACCCACAAAATATTATTACATTCGAGTATTTGAGAATCCTTTATAAACTAATAGTAATAATGATGGCATTTTGTACTGATTGTAGATTCAAAACGAGGAATACAAACTAAGGATCGTTATATATTCAGGCCCGACCTCGACTCGTGTGCATTGACTTGTGGCCACGGCGGCCATCGGGGCAGTAGAGCTCAAAATATTATTAATCACGTTTTTTTAACTTTCTATTTATCTAACCTTTTATGTATAACAGTATATAGATATTGTAAAGGAACTACAATGAGTGGGGCAGCTCTCCACCAGTTGTATACGGGGACGGTAGGGCGGGTCTGTATATACATAATTAAGCAATAACCTCTAGGATAAATGTTTTGATATTGACAACTATTATTAAGTAAGTTAATATGCTTAGTTTATATTATGTTGCAATGTTTATTTCTTTAAGAAAATGTAATTGAAACTACATTACCTATTAATTCATATTATGCCATATTATATTGATTATGATGATAAGGTTATTGGGTGGTGATAAATTTGGTTACATAAACTGATGCCATGCCTGACAGATTGAGAATACAATCGTAAAACACTTTTGTATGTAGATTATAGGTTAAAAAATCTTTAATTTACTTTCTAAGTTCAAATTCACCAAATCGGCATTTAGTCAAATCACTTGTATCATAATTGTCACACCAAACTACAATTTTATTATGGATAAATCCTAAAAATTGGTACTATTTATTATTTATTTGTTATGTACTATATTATTTACATGTATAAAGGTGTAACTGTGCATATTAAAAATATATATTTGATGACATTTTATTTGAAAACACCTTAGCCTAATAAACATTTAAAATATACAAACTAGTTTTATTTCCTTTTAGGGTTCTATATACTTACCTAATAACAAGATACCCATAGCGAACAGTTGTACCGAAATCACACGACCGAAAGGCATCATAATTACGCTTAGAGTTCTACTCTACTAAGTGATTATGCTATTTTCGGAAGACATGCTCAAAATTAACCATGCGTTAGCAGCCGAACGAAACCGAAAAAGCCAGTGTTGGCTACAACTATCAATTTTGGCCACAAGGATACAATATACAATTTTAGGCCTAACGCTAAAACACGAGCGGGTGCAAGCCGTGTGCGGCCGAACAATTAAGCGCTGCTATTATAATTTTGATCGCGAGCGTGTACAGTTGTTTCAAGTAGATTACCATGGATTATTTACTAATTTATTATTTGGCAAAAAGACGTCAACGGAAACAACGTCTACTGCCTGAAAAACCCATTCGCGTGGCCCCCACATGCGCGGTGTATGGGGGTCGCCTGCCGCACGCTCCTGCGCTGCTTTGGCTACGACTTCTTTCTAAATTGGCTACTTATACTATATTTTGGCCAGGAGCTTTTCAAATATGACTACAATTTCCAGTTTTTGCTACAACTTCCAACTTTGGCTACAACTTCGAATTTTGGTCAGTGTCCCCCCGCGCCAAGTTGAAGGAACGAACTAACCGTCCCTTTTTACAGTGCAGCATGGGGGACTAGTTATTTTAATAGCTACATGGCTCATAGAAAATAACTCTTCATAATATAATTTGTGTTATAAAATTTTTGATGATCTCATAATTGTCTGTACATATGGGAAGAAGACACTATCCCAATCGAGAAATAGTATAAAAGAATGGTGTTTGGTGTCTCATTATAGTGATATGTATAAATGAACCCCTAGGCTAAAGATGAATAAGATGACTATGTCTCCAGTTTCCACCAGCAGCGTTGCGGGGGATGTGTGTTTAATAAGAACCAATACAATTTACCTAGCTTCGGTGAACGTCTAAGAGCTTTCGTATTCTATCTTTTAGGCAAATCCCTTAGTCCACGTTTAGGTTAGGCGTATGCTGACACACAGACACGTCTGCGTCGTATGTGCCTGCGTTTCAGCATACGCCTATCTTTACGGGGACGCGGGGCGTTCCTTATAACTAGGAATAACACATTTTTTTATCCCGAAATTCCCATGGGATTGTGTATAAGTAATCGTATGTTTTATTGTAACTTTTTGCTGTCACAAATTCTACCAATAGATGGCGCTGTTACCTAATTTTTTAACACACGATGGTGAATTGTGCCGAGATTGTATGATATGATACTACGAACTACGCATTCTCACGGGAGAGGGTACTACGCGGGTAAAACCGCGGGGCGCTGCTAGTTTTGTTCAAACACGGAAAACTTACGACACGAGTCGCCATGATCATTGTTTTCTATGGACATAAGCTAAATTTAAATTGCCATGCTTGCCAAACACTTACAATGTAAGAAATAAATAAAACGCACATATTTCGACAGGTTAATAACATTTATTGTTATAATGAAAATCACAGCAATTACACTGTCCCAACATAGATGATGCACGATTGGCGACTTGATAACCAGCATACGACCTGCAAGCAATGAGTTAAATTAAGTAAAAAATAATGATTTGTCTGCTTGATAATGTACTTGAATCATCTTTGAGCTTCAGGTATATTTAATTGATGTTGTGGTATGTAGACAGATTGATTTTATACCCGAATTCATCTCTGAAGGGGGTGAAATTGGGTTCGGTCAGCGTCAGAGAAAAGGTAAGAGCTATATACCTCGCCCCTCTTAATTCTCACTTCGGTACCAATGGAGGATCCGAAAGAAAGAGGATTATCTCTGACGCTGACTGTACATATATTTTTTTAGTTTCAGACCGTAGAAAGTATATGGAATAGTTTTTAACATATAAATCATCTTAAGTGGGTAGAAATTATCAATATCAAGTAAAAGTTTACATACCATGAAATGCTGCTTATGGGGCGCGTAGTTTGCTTTGGACAGGACATTCAGTCCATTTTCAAGTTATTTGAAACCATTCATCTTGTCAAAGACTCAAAGAACATTTCATCCAATTTCTGAAACTGTAAATAATAATTTTAATTAATACGTCCACGAATATTACGTCCATATTGGTATCTTAGTTTTTCAATCTATAAGCGTGCTGTAATCGTCTGTAAAGCCACTATTAGCATTTATAATGCTTTCTTTTATCTTTGACATATTTTTGTGTCACTTATTTTATGTATTTTGTAATACATATTTAATTCTAATCAATAATAAAAATAACTAATTTCAATATTCTATACTAATTTATGATACTCTTTAAAGAAAAACTTAATAACATGCAGAAGCATTTTAAAGTCCATATTGCCCTGTTTTATGTACTTATATGAATAGTTGTAATTTTTTATTTAACGATATATTGGATCTGTTTCATGTTACCATAATTTTGGTAGTTCTGGTAAACATAATGACCAAATAAATAAGTGCTTAGTCCATTACAAGTATATTGTATGACTCGGAGATTTATTAAGTGCAATTAGATCAATATTGTATGTATATGTAAGTTATTTCAGCACATTTTTATTCTTTGAACATCATAAATATATATGTCAACATACTTTGAATATCTCTCATTTCCGTAAATGGAGTAATGCATAATAATTGCTACTATTTTTTTTTACATATTAGCCAAAATACTAACTTATATTTATAATTAGTTATATGCACCCTGATCAGAATTCATATCACTTAATTAAATATCAAATAAAAGATACGTATTATTCGAATCACTTGATGAGATATATCATAAAAATAAAATAATCTTGTTACCTGAATTACCTTCTGGTATTTATTGGTTGTTACTATCAATCAAGTTATAATCTCCTTAGCCAGTGAGGGCTATTTGTGTTTGCTGATAAGGTACAAAAATGTTAAATACAATGAAATAATGTTTTGTTATTTCATAGTCTACTTTTTAATTGGAAGTTATCTCAAAACTTATTACCCATTAGACAAAGCATATCTTTATATAAGTTGCAGTATTCATGAAAGATTCATACCACTATTTATTTAGATATAAATATTGAAGACTTTAATACTACATAAAATATTTAGTGTTATTAGATTAGTTTCAAATATTTCGTTATAAACATATGTTTTACAATTTAATCATATGCTTTTTTAGACTACAACTACTGAAACTACTCATAATTATGACTCTTTTTCAATATTATTTCTTTATAAGTTCCATTTTACTTCTCATACTTACTCAAAAGAAGAGTTGAAGAGTTCTGGTTAGAAATGAAATAGTCTGAATATCTTGGACAGACACAAAAACCTGTTGTTATTAATTATAAATTAAATTAATATAGTATTACCATACACTATTTAGGACTAAGATATCCTGTCTGTGACTCATTATAATAATTATTCTTTAAAACCCAACCAAAATTCCTTGTAAATTGTCAGCTAACTTCAATTAATGTCTAAGTTGTACTTCAATTACGAAACATAAAATCAATAAATAATTAATCCAAATACCTTTTTAAACCTTAACCTAAATAAACTATGTTCAAATATTATAACTTCCACATTACCTGTCTTAGAATAGAGTGAATTTGTATCACTCTTATGTATGTATATCTTAATATACTGTAGGTAATCATCCCATATCATATTTTCACAACTTTGTGTATTTCTGATTGTCCCCCTAATGTTGGGGTGCCTTTGCACGGAGAAGCTTTATACTTAGCTTCCTCAAATCTTAATATTACTAAACATATCTGTTGGGTAAATTCAATTTTCACTACATTAGTTTTTTTATGTCGAATGCATTATCTACATTTGTACTCTAGTATGACAGTGATCAAGTAGTAATACAAATAAAAATACTCTATATTAAAAAATAGTAATTAAATTCGAATTAGTTCAAAGTTTTGAACAGTAGACCTATTGGTCTCATGTTTGTAATTATAATCAATTATGTAAGTTTAACAAATCCATAGATTTGGTGATATCAAGGAAAGAAATTGCAAATAGATTTTACTTATCAGCTTCACATGTGCCCACTGCTAGTAATTAAATATTAGGAGTGTAAAGAAAATTAATAATTGACAAGCTTTTTTGGTGATGCTGTTATTTGATTACTACAAATTTTTAACTTAGATTATTGACTAACTAATGCCCTCAGAGTGAATTTTATCAGATTTGTATTTTTAGATGGAACAAGTCCCAACCTCTCTCTGAATTTGATCAGGTGTATTTTCTAAACCAACTGGAAATAAAGTATACAACATCAATTTGTATTCATAATTTTATTTTTTGGGTTCTTAATATCTAAAGCATGGTATTTTACTGATGATACCATAAACATCTTATTACAAGGAGAAAAATCATAATACCAAAACAGTAAATTTCATCAAATTTATAAGTTAATAAAATATTCTTTGTATTTATCTATTATTAAAATAATATTGTTTGTTTGTTAAATTTTGATCTAACTTATAAATATAATTTGTATAAATGTAGGTATTTTGAAATGCCTTCAATAAATCCTTGTATCGTCATGTTTAATATTATGTAGTAAGTATTAAAAATGTTGCACACATGTGTGGTCATTATAATGTCAATTGATAACAATTTATCATTACTATTCCTATGCAATGTCACATTATAAACTGCAATTATGAGTATCCAGTTAGCTTCATCACTTAATTTTCCAATTTACTGTATTTCAAGTGGAATTTAGATGTAAATTTACACTCTGTTATAATGAAACAGATCACCAACTGCCTGCAATACAAACAATGAGAAACATTCAGAATATTACTAACCAGTTCAGATGATATCACAGATTGCTTCCTGTGTAAACAATCATATTAATATACTTATTTAGTTTTGAAACTTTGTAATAATTATTATATCAAATATTGTTCATTTTCTGTAGTTTTACTTATTGTATACTTTTCTTAGACTTATATGTATTTCCATAATAATTTTGGTTTCATTTGGGTCTTGTAATCATAGAAAATATCTCTACACTTATAAATCAGTATATTCGCTAAATAAATAGTTCTAATCTATTAATAAATTCAAAAGGTACTTAGTACCATAATTTATAGTCTTAAAATTCATTTTTGTTTATTAATATTATTGTTCTTCTACGGGCCTACAATAAAAATATCATTCGTAAAAATGGCGTTTTGCAGCTCATTTATTTAAATAATCCATTTATTAAGTCTTATCTTATGGACAAAAAATCATGTCTAATTGCAGATAACTGCCCACTTATTCTACATAGAATCTAATGTAAATTAATAACTATTTATTATTTGTATGAATCATCCTACCTAACCTTCTTAGTTTATAATACATTTTGATTGACAATCATAATTTCTGTATTGTGTTGAGTTTATGTTATAAGTACTTACCATAATTGTTGGAATACTGTGTTTGTGGCTGTTGGTACGAGTTGTATGAAGACGGCTGGGAGTAAGAGTCATAGGTGGGCGCCGCGCCACCGTATGCCGGCTCAGCCGCGCCGTAACCAGCGTCACCTGCGCCGCCCGCGCCGCCACCGCTACATACCAATCACATTTAGTTAAGTATCTTATCGTCAGACGATCAAACCAGAGGTCGACATCGACAGCCGTACCAAAAATTATCACCGTTGTCACAACTAAATTCTAAAATTTTGATACAATATAAAGCCTTGTTATATTTTAAAGTCTGAAACTCTGAATCACGTATCAGGTAATCAGCTATCACTGACTATCAATAGCTAATAAAATATTATATTCAAATCACCATTATGTTTCTAAATCCATAAAACAGATGCTTCTATGTATAGCTTATGTCTGAAAAATAATCATATCTACCTATATGCATCATTTTCGTAGCCACCTTGGCCACTAGTTGAGTAACCATAACCAGAGCCGTAACCACCAGAGTTATATCCTGAGTTGGGCTGGGCGGCTGGGGCGGGGGCGGCGTAATTGTAAGACGACCTGAGAGGACACAAAATAATCATCAAAATATAGAAAAAAAAAGTACATGTTTTAAATATTTATGTTACAAATCAGAATCTAATACTATCTGCATTTATGTGTCAGACGGCAATTCCTATCTAGATGTGTATCATCATGTGAATTTTTATTAATTTTAATTCTGTCTAAAGACAGAACATAAAAAAATGCAGATATTAAAAAACAAAGCATACAATATTGTTTGTTACATACCCAGATGAGTTATAAGTTGATTGCGCATATGGATCTGCCGCTGGTGGTTCATATTGCTGATATCCTGAATTTCTATAATAAAAGAATGGATTCTTAATACTCACATTACCTGTATAGAATTTTGCTATGTAGAGAATTTTGAATATCAGTGAGTGAAAATCGTCATGTTTGTATCAGACGGCACATTCCTATCGTTTTCTAGGTTCATCATGTTTAGTAATACTTTCAATGCTACATTCTTGAATACAATAATTTATCTTTTAACACTTACGAGTATCCATTAGGCTGTTGTGGCGCATTGTGTGATGGTGGAGGTTGGTAACCTCCTTGTGGCGGCGGCCGTCCACCAACGCGTGGGCCTTCAAATCTATAAATAATTACAAAAGGTTGGTCTTTCTTACGTCGGGTACCTAAATCCGGTATACTAATTTAAAACTACTGAACCCATCTTAGATCAACTTTAGTATGTACAAAGTTAGTGTAGATGTTCCTAACAACCAGAAATTACACAAAGGATACCCTAGGTACAAGTTTCAAACTTAGGGGTCAGTTACTATAATGATGTAGTAAATTATTTTGCTATGTTATGATACTTTTTATCGCAAAATTGCCATGCAATCGTGATTTACATGGGTAAAACCGCGAGGTACAGTCAATTATAAATAGTTGGTTTAACTCACCGTCCCCGTTTGGGGGGGCCCCCGGGCCCGGCGTGCGGCGGCCCGCCGCGCTTGTAGGGCGGGCCCGGCGCGGGCGGCGCGGCGTGCGGCGCGGGCCCGCCCGACATCGCGCCCGCCGGCCCGTGCCCGCGCCCTCCGCCACCACCTTATTATAAGTTATCATTTGAACTGCTTTTTTTTTGTTGTAAGTTACAAGATGATGATTATGTATCTTAATAACTTGCAACCACCTCTTGTGGTCCTACCATAACTAGTTTGCACTGAGTGGCAGTTCCTTCTTAGTTCGGAAAATACAGTTGTATATTAACTAGATACTTATTTAATTAACATTACTATTATAATAATCATGCTGTAAATATGTTATCTTTATTGTTATTTTAAGATAAAAAGGTCATATTAGATGTTGAACTAGGAATGTGAGTAATCATAATCACTTCTCAAGTAAATGAAAACTTCTGAGATACAATGCATTTAATAATTAAATATCTAATATTCACCTCTCATTGGCATGCCACCGCGACCACCTCCCCTGTCACCTCTCTGTCCGAAGTCTCCGCGACCTCTACCTCCTCGTCCTCTCATTCCTGGACCTCCTCTGTTATTAAATCCACCACCTACATAGAAAAACATTTTAATACTTTAGAACATAAATCTGAAAATTAATGTTGTTATTTACTTTAAAGTGAGAGTTCATTGATCTAAAATTTTAGGAAACCGAGTCCTATAAACATACTAATAGTAAGATAAGCATTGGTTTACCACTCAATTTCATTTCAATTACTTATACAGGAATAGAACCTACAAAAATTGGAGTAACAAGCTATTCTCTACATTACTAAGAATTATTGTGAGTTTCTTACGTGGTGGTGGCGCTCCTCTAGATTCTATAGTTGGCACTGGGTGAGGTCCTGGTCCCTGTGGTCCGGGCGGGAATCTGCCTCCTCTCTCCCCGCCGCCTCCCCGCATGGGCCCGCCGCGGAACCCTCGTGGCCCACCGCGTAGCGGGCCCCCACGCGGAGGGCCACCCCGACCCCTCATGCCAGGTCCACCACTATAAACAATAAGTAAGTGCTTAATACTTCAGTCAGTGAACACGCTTCCCGCGCCATTTTATATTGATTAATTTTAGGTTATAGGTACTACTCAACAAAGAGATAATAAGACTCACCGTCCACGCATATCAAAGCCTCCTCGCCCCCTAAGTCCTGGAGGTCCACCACGGCCACCCCCACGAAATCCTCGGTTCGGTGGTCCGTCCATAGTTTCGGTTATGACCTAATTTGGTAGGTATAACCTCACAATTACTTTATCAGGTACTTACTGTAATGTGAAGACAAAATTATTAGGTATACGCTAGACCACTAATAAACAAATGGAATTACTATACAATTGAACAATAAAATTGATTTCTACGAGAATCTTAAACCGACACATGACACGGCCGGCCCAGCCCTGTACCAAGCCAAGCCGGGTTCTATAGGACCGGACACAATTCTCGTTATGTAAATATAAAAGCAAAATGAACTTACTGATAGTGTTATATATAAATCGTCGACTCATACATTTAAATTTTAATAATTTAAAGCTAAATAACCACTACAATATTTTATTGAAGAAATCGTGCGGTGGAAGCCAAAACTCAAAATGGCTGAGACTTCCTTCCTTCAATCAACTAAAAAAATCAAGAAGCGTCATAGCGTCACCTTAATGTTACCACCTAATTGAAAACTTTTTCCCAAAAGCACCCTCTATTTTAACTTCAACGACTAGACGCGCAGCTTACGGCCCATCCGTTTCATGTACATACATAATCTATCTGTATAGGGTCTTGTGATGCGAAACGAGTATACACCAACAAACTATAGCACAAACAAAAGTTGGTGGTAATTTACCGTGTGGATATGAAGTGAGTGAAATTTGTGTTATTTTAAACTTTGCGCGAAAGTTTGTGTAGATAAAAGTTGGTGTCATGTGGACACGCACATATGATTTTAACAAGCTGTGTCTCGCGGTTTTACCCACGTGGAACATTATCCCGCGTTAATTTTGTGATAAAAAGTATCCTGTGTTATTTCTAGGTATGAGGAACGTCTGTGCCAAATTTCATAAAAATCCATTCAGTAGTTTTTGCGTGAAAGAGGAACAAACATCCATACATCTAAACATCCTCAATCACAAACATTCAGCTTTATTTAAATTATAAATCATAAACTTTATTATAAGTGTACATACATAAAGTTGTTAACATAAATTATTAGTAGGAAGTAGGATAAGGATAACAGATTTTTTTTTAATCTATTCAGGAAGAAAACTCGGGTCGGGAGTTGGCAAGACTGGTACCATAAACTCTTTATTTATTTTCTTTCTTGTCTATGTCTTGCTGAGATCAAATACTTGACAATGACATTGATCAAATTGCGACGACAGTCTTCAGCGTTAGCAGAGGCCATAATCACATAACAGACACGGAATTCAGACCAAATGTCTGCGAAAGCCATAATAAAAAAAAATATTTAGCAGTTTTCTGTCCTGCCTAGATTTGTTTTTGTTAAATAAATTTAATAAAAATAAATTAATTTCTCTAAAAGAATTAATGATCTAGCAAAAAAATTCAACTACGAGAAACTAGTGCCATGTGTGTAAATATTTAATTGAATACTAGTTGAGTTGTATTTTGTTTGATAAGTGTTTTATTCCTACTGGCATAATCATTACTTACCTGCAGCAAATATTTTAATCTTCTTGCTATTGCTTTATACAAGTAATTAGATAATGCAAGACCAACAAAAAGTATTGAAGTATTTAGTGTCTGTAGAGAAATTAGCTGAAGAAATATTATCCGATAAACATGAAATACTGATGTTGGATATTAGAAGAAATCACAACCGTGAAGCTCTAAGGGATTTAGGAAAGTTAAATGTAAACAAATGTTGGGTTACAGTTGGATCAATTCTTGTAAAACACAATGTTGATGCAGCTAAAGCTTTATTACAGGAAGATCAAAAACAAATAAACATTGATATAAACAAGCTCCGCACAAATCTGAAAGTGAAAATAAATGATCTAAGAGATTTGGAGATGCAACCGCCTGTTCCTGGTCTAATGCTTGTTCCCATGTCTCAAAAAGAAACCCAAGGATTATCTGGTGCTGGTTTATTAAATTCATAAATAGCTGAACTACATAATAAAGTTTTAAATATTGAAAAAATGGTTTATTATTATTGTAAATACAGTATTTTAAGGTGCCCCTGAATTTATTGTTCATATCATACTCTACCTACTATTTTAGTATCCCAACTACAAATAAATGAGTATTAAAATCACAAGGCTCAACTCACATCTGAGATGGCAACAAGCAGTTCCAGCGTCATATAGGTAATTTTAAAGTTTGTCATCTTTATAATACTACACACTATCACTACCTATAAAAGATCTCACAGCTGTCCTAAACAAAAAATATGAAAAACTGTTCACCATTATATAGCATTGATGGTTAAGCCTGCCTACATAGAATTTAAATATTAAGGTAGACAAGTGGGTCCATAAATTGAGTTGCTCCTTACAAACTACTAACTAGCTCCTAGTTCTAGAATAGGCAGAGAAGTAAGTATAACACCTAAGCTTTCTGCAGCAGTAGGACTTGGGAATATGGAATTTATAAATAAAACAAATAGATTTTTCTTAAATTTATATTATGTTATACACTAAGCTGTCGCCTCTGGTAGAGTGGTGATGATGTCAGAGTCTCCGGGGTCTGTGATAGCGAGTGTGCATACTCTGTAGTACTTTCCGCATGCTGTGCCCAACTCAATGTTGTTGCCACTGTAGTGATGTACTCCGGTCTTGGCCAATAGAGCATAGTACTCAATCTCTGATTTCCTGAAATTACATTTTGTTATTTAGCCACTAATTAGCTTATCCCATGATTTGATAATAATAATCAGTTCTCTCAATGATTAAAACTTAAGTCATTAGTACTATATTCCTGTAAGATCCTTGTTCTTTAGGCTTCTCTCACCAATATGATGTTCAATCTAACATGGAAACTCAGGCTTTGCCATAGCAAGCAGGTGTAGAAGTGACGAACTAGTTCATATTTTATAGATCTTGTTAACATAGGTATATAGCAACATAATCTATAACATTAGTGTTTATTCATAGATTATTTTGTGAATTATTAGCAAATCTTACCATTAAGAACCACCGCACATGGGTCTAAGACTACTCCATAGGTTTCCCATCAATCATAAAAACAAGATCATGTGTACAATATTATAATTGTAAGGACTTTATAAAAATACATTGTTGGGTACAACATTAATTGGTTTTATGATTTGAAAAGAGGGAATCCATACTTCTTTGTCGTTAAACTCCATATGCTATTCCCTTAGTAGAATGTGGGGAAACTCTACTTCTCAGTAGTCTCACCTTAGAGGAGGGGCGTTCTTGGCAATGATGACAAGCTTGGCCTTGCCCTGACGCAGGGTCTTCAATGTCTGTTTGTAACCGAGGCAGTATTTGCCCGACTTCATTACAAGAGCCAGGCGGGAGTTGATAGACTCAATAGTCTTTTTCTGTAAAAAAATAAATAAAAAATGAGTAAAACAGGCTATGTTTGAAATAGGTGAACTTTTAGGTTATTAAGGGAACATTTAGATTAATTGTTTAATGCTTTTTCAACTAGCATAATTATGAAATTAAGAAGCCTATCAAACATTAATAATTTGCTATAGGACTTTCGATTGCCGGGTTAATCAATTTCATTGAATAACCTGACTTAGCTAGTCCTGAAACGTCGACAAACACGTGTATCAAATTTATCGTACCTGTTTCTTAGCGGCGACCATTGTGATATCGTAACGGCTACGCACTGTAATAATAAAACTAAAATAAGTAAATGAAGAATGTTTAACTGGATAAATCACAATTTATATAAATTATTTTAGCTAACCTCAAGCGAACGAAGCACACCGAACCAACCAACGAAAAAGAAAGAATCGCTGCTTGCTTCATTCATTCACCAGTCACCACACCGGTCGACGTTCACGGTCATTCGGTCGTCAGCACCATGAAGTTAAAGGTAAAAATGGAGTCCACACTTCGAATACCTACTTGAAGCATACCTATATGTATCACTATCGCGCTCTCTGTGGGCAGGCTCTCTCTTTCTAACTAAGGTAACCTCTAAAAAGAGAGAGTCTGACTAAAAAGAGAGATCGGCCCACAGAGACGTAGGTATTTGACTCAAGCTGTTGTTCCAAGTGTGGGCTCCATTTTTTACCTACAACTTCTTGGTCAGCGCAGTGTTGCCACTTTGGATTCGTGCGTTTTATGTACTCTGTAGAAATTAGCTAACATTGACAGAACTGTGACATGAGTGTGACGTGACAGGTCGTGAGGGACGGGAGGAGGACTCTTCATTCATCACCATCACCAGTTAATTCTGTGATTCTGTCACCAGCACTACATCAAACCACCACCCACCCACTTGTGAAGTGACTATAAATTCAGTGGTGGTAATATTTATATCAAGAAAAATCACAAAATCATTAAGTATTATTTAGTGCTGAAGAAAACCCAAAGGTTTACTTTTAGTAAAAATATAATTTCAAACAGAAGTTATGGCAGAAAAATCTAAAAAAATGAAGTCTTCAGGACCTTCGGCAATTGGAAAACTTTATCTTATAGCGTATAATAGTATTCAAACTTTGGGGTGCGTATAAATACTGAGATAAAATATCTTACATAGAAGTACTTTCTATTCTAAATACTTTCTTTTAGATTTCGTTGCATGTAATTATAGTCATTTAATCCTACTTTCACTCAATAATATGATTTTTGAGTACTTTTTTATGTAAACTTTGGATTGTGTGTGATTTTTGAAAAATAGTTTATATACTTTGTATAAATTACAGTTATGTTAACCTTTGAACCTAATTTATTTGCTGTTTCATTAATTATTCATTTATAACTAAGACTAACTAACTGTGTTAAGTTGTTTTGCCTGTAATTGTTGTATATTCTTTAAATGGTCATAATCATAGTTAAATGGAAAATAAATGGTCATTAAGGCAACAATAATTATTTTATATTTAAAGTCGTTAGCTACAAGTTACTATAATGACACTGAATAATGTGCGTTAAAGACTCCTATTGATAAATATCTATAATATTTAGCATATTTTGTGTACATATCTATAATTTTTTTATATTATTTATCACAGATCTAATATTAGTAAATTACATTTTAAATATTATTATACTTTAAGGCATATTATTAGATAAAGTCTTATGTTTATTCAGGTGGGCATATATGCTATGGCAGAGTTTATCACACTTCCTAAATAGAGGCACTTTAGATACTTTTTGGGATGAAATCAAATGGACTGTAGTTATTTTCCAAAATGCAGCCATTCTAGAGGTAAGATCAATATCATGTACTCTATTGAAACTAATAATAATAAAAACATCAGCTGTACCCTGCAATTTTACCCGATAAATATGCTATCCAAATCTAGAATATTTTTTCACAACTAGGGCAGGTTCACACCATTTTATATGTCTTAGTGGTAGATACATTTCAGTAAGTAAGATTTTTTGCAGTGCAAATGACATGTGAATATGTACAATGTGCAGGAAAATGCCGTGTGAACCTGGCCTTATAGTTCTTAAGACAGCAAAAAACCAGTGTTTTTTTTCTGTTCACATGTATTTAAAATTTGTATTTAAAATTGTCTTCCTCAATAAACTTGACTTTGATAGCTACTAAAGATATGTTAATTATTGGTCATTGTTTCATAGCTATTTGGTATTTAAATTGAATTGTACTTTATAATTATGTAGTATAGGCAATCATTAAATGCATTATGTTAATAACTTACATTTTATGTTAGCAAATAGTGTAACAATGTAGAGTTGTTTGAAACATATTTTTAGTAGAAGTTTGCCTTGGCCTCCTCTGGGTGCAAATTTCTTGTTTCTACTACTGGACTAACCAGCAGAAATCATTCTTATAAACTTTTTGTTTGAATGTTTACTAGCACACAATATTTGTATGTAAAAGAAAACTGTTCTCATAATATACACTGGCAGTCATTGGTATTTTTTTTAAATTGAATGCCTACTAATATTAAAAAGGCCAAAGAAACTGGTTCACACCTAAACCACTGAACTGATAGTGATGAAATTTGATACAGAGATAGATTAGAGCTTGAGAAAGGACATTGGCTACTTTTCATCCCAAATTTCCCACAGTGAAACCACTGGGCGTCTATACTAATTTATAAGTTACTATGACCATAAATAATAATGTTTATTTTTTATTGTTGTTCGTAACTAACTATAAATTACTCTTTTGTTTAAAGGTGGTGCATGCTGCCATAGGTCTTGTACCTTCAGGGGCATTTTTGGTGTTCATGCAAGTGTACTCTAGAGTCTTCCTAGTCTGTGGATCATTGTTGTTGACACATGGAGCTACAGTCAGTCCAGGCCTGCCTCTATGTATCCTGGCTTGGTCTATCACAGAAATAGTCAGATATGCATACTATACCCTCAACCTTGTCAACAGTGTACCACAAAGTTTATTGTTTTTGAGGTTTGTTCAATCCAAATATTTGGTCACATTTATTAGTCACATTTAGATACATCTATTCCATGGTTGTTTATGAATTTACTAAAACTTTGCTTTTTTTTCAGATATTCAACCTTCCTTCTTCTGTACCCTCTTGGTATTACTGGTGAGCTCCTCTGCATGTACCACTCTCTTGATGAAGTTGCAGAGAAAAAGTTGCTCACAATCTCTATGCCAAATGCGTGGAACTTCATGTTTAACTATTATTACTTCTTGATATTCTATATGTTTCTGTATATTCCATTGTTCCCTGTTCTATTCGGTCATATGCTTGCACAAAGGAGAAAGATGCTCAGCAAAGATCCTAAAAAATCACACTAGAACAATGTTGAAACTTTTTGTAAAAACTAACATAAGTACACAGAATAGATTCCATACATATACCAAACACCAAGCAATAAAATGTGTAACGGATAAGATTTATATCCAAAAATTTGAGGGCACAAAAGCACTGAAATTCACTCTATAGGACTAGTTAAGTATCATATTTAAAAAAGCTATTATTTATTATTTAAAAAATAGTTACTTTTAAGTTAAAGGTTGACTAGTTGTTGTATGATTATCGAATAAGAGTTATTAATTTTGTACCTAATCTCAATGTTTATCGAATAGCAAAAGACCTGACATAGGTAGTAACCGACGAATATATTTTGTTTTTAAGATAATAATTTGTGAGCTATGTGTTGTTTTGATGGGCTATTAGATTAATTTATTATTGGTTAACGGGTAATAGACTTTATTTTAATTTATTATTGGAATGTATGGGTAATGGGATATGAAAATAAATATTTTTTATTGTAATTTAACTTTGGTTGTCCTTCACCTGCCCGCCCGTACATTCGTTGAACCTCATTTTCGTGTATTAATTTCTTACAATTTTATCTACTTATATCTTATCTATACAGATAGGTACCTAGATACAATAAACTTTCGAATGTCTGTTTGTAATATAAAAAACCGCTTTTTACAAATACTTACTACATAAGAGTGTATTGCATACACGGTATAAATAACAATACATTTTTTTTACAATCTTGTCAATGTGTCTATTTGTATCAGCTAATCTCTGAAACAACTGGACAAAGACGGGGCTTTCGCTGGTAAACAGCTACAGCAAATAACTTAGGCTTTTTATTCAGGAATTATTTATTTAAGTATATTTATTTACTTACTTATAAGTATTTTTATTTCAAAAGTTAATAGATGAAACTGCACGGTTATAATTAAGTAAATTCAAAGCGCACGGAATCCTCGGCCCCCTACCTGTTTCGCAGGGGCGTAGAAACCGATAACTTAGTCCGTGCCTGATACCCTTATCAATAAATTACTTGTTAATTGGTCGTCCTGAACATATGTACGTACTAATATCTATTATAGTATTCCTCTATATCTTGTAAGTAATTTATCAACCTGTTTACATTGTACGTATACGTATCAATGACGTACTATAAAACAATAATGAGCATTTATACCTACATACCTATAAGTTTATATGCTACATGCATTGGAACGTATTATAAAAAACTTACATAATGAAGTTCATTAATTGAACTTACGCAGTTGTTATACCTACATATTTAGGTAGGTAGGTACTTACATACTTTTTCATCCCACTAGCTCGGAAAGTATGTTTTTAATCCTCGATATCTGGGGGTAAAAGTCGATTTTAATCTCAAGAGTGGAAAGTATCGGGGTCGCTGTGACAGCCCGTGCAGGACCCAAGGCATTTTCGATAACTGGGAGTAAAAGTCGTTTTTGCGCTCTATAATGTATTCATTTTGCGGTGAGACAAAATGTAAACAAACCATGAAAAAGGTTATTTTGTATGTCATGTTTTATCAATAATACATAGACTACTCCCTACTGACTACTTGATATTTAATTAATCTTTGAAATATAGAATATATAACATACTAGCTTTAGCCCTCAACTTCGTTCGCGTGTAATAATTATTTTAACACGCGACTTCATTTATGTAGAAGGTGAAAAAATAGTTATTCTGTGCCGCCGTGCACTAGCCGGGTCGCTTTGTCGTAGTAACTATTTAGTAATATGTGGCCTTAATCATAATTTTGCTGTAATGTTATTTTAAAACTAAGATATCTTCTAAGATACTTATTGAAATCAAATCATGTAAAAGGCAAATGTCTTTTAGATTAAATACTTTTGCAATGTAAGCGCAAAAAATGTGTTTTTTACGACATCACATTAGAAATCCCTAGATTTATCGGTGTTTCTCTACAATATCATGCATGTATTATACATATAAACTTTCCTCTGGTATCACTCTATTAAAAAAACCGCTTCAAAATCCGTTGCGTAGTTTTAAAGATTTAAGCATACATAGGGACGGACAGACAGCGACAGCGACTTTGTTTTATAAGTACTATTTAGTAACCATAGATGAAAGATTGGTTAGATACCGCGATACCTGATGAGATACATATATTATTAATAGTTACTCGCATGTTCACACTGCCAGCGAGTAACTATTATAATCACGGATGAACAGTTCAGTTCATCCGTGATCATGGCGCTTGCAACAGCGTAGCAATATTGGAAAATCGAAATCACTACCTTTGAGCAATTGGTAGGGAATAAGACACTTTGGCCATAAAATACCTGGAAATTTAATGAAATACCGATAATGCGTCTCGGAGATTTTTTGTCGAAGCATATACAACAGCCCGAATCAAATGATTGACATACGTTACGCGCGTTTTTTAAAATATGCAGAATTAAATGTATTTTTTTATAATCTAACTGAGATATTTTCTTAATTTTTTTGCGTAAGAACATTCTACAGAGTCTTAGAAAACTACAAAAGAAAAAGCCAAATCGGTCTAGCCGTTCGCAAGTTATGACGTGATAACGGCAAACGGGTTTCATTTTTATATAATATAGACTAGCGGTGCCCTGCGGTTTCACCCGCGTAGTTCTCGTTCCCGTAAGAATATGGGGATAAAATATGCTAAAGACCTTCCCACTGAATCACTATATCTATTAAAATAAACCGCATCAAAATCCGTTGCGTAGTTATAAAGATCTAAGCATACATAGGGACATCAGGACATAGGGACATAGAAAGCTACTTTTTTGTATATTGTTTTTGATGATTACACGAAATTTGTTTCTTGAAGTATTATTTTTACACAGTTTCACCACGCAAACTGACATTTTACTACGTATTATGTTCAAATTTTAATAAAACATTTGGAACATACGCCTCACAGACAGCTTGCAGTGTGACTGGCTTGGATACGCCGAGTGTAGTATTTGTTGCCGCATTTGACTACGTCGGCGATACCTACCAAACACAGCGAAACCAATTCTTCATCTAAGGTAGTAATAGTAATGACGATGATAATTGACATTACTAAAACCTAAAAATGCTGTGAATCTCAAACTATGGATACATTTTAATACTACTAAATGAAGGTGAACAGTCATTTTAAGTAATGAAAGTACAATTAATAGTTTTCGTATTTAGCCGGATTGTACCCGTCATTTTTACTCTTGATCAACTTGTTGACGTGAGTGTTTTCTTCCCGATTATATAGTAAAGTATATTGTAAATTTTTGATATTTTTTTGTTTAAAGTCATTATTGTATTATGTTTTATATTCAGTTATCGTTAAATTTCTGTTATCTGAACGTTGATTTTGATGAAAATAAGTGAACCTGGTTCAAACAGCGCTTGCACTTTTACTTCACCGAAGATCCAAACAAACACCAAGGTGTTATTAATATATTTAAATACGTAGAAGAGACTTGGCCAAAGATTCGTATCCCTACAAAAAATATATTGTATATAACGACTTCACGAGCCTCCGTTTACCGATTTGTAAAAGAAAAAAAAGGAAAATCCATGTTGGAGCTCTTCTTCTTCTGAGGATCACCAATAAATAGTTGTTTATTTATTTTGTAGTAAAACAATTCAGGTGCTTACATGAATTGTTTTTACTTGTACTCAACTCATCCTGTTTATTACCTTTTTATTGATTTTTACACTAAACTAAATTACTTATAGACGACTTATCAAAGATGCCTACTTAGTCTTATTTTATTTTCATATTTATAACTCTAAAAAAACAATATATTTTTCGCCTGAAAGAGCTAAAAGTTTGACAACCAGTATTTCTTTGTTTACATTTTGTCTCACGGCCAAATGAATGAACTATAGAGGTTAAAGTAAATTTGAATTTAGAACATCGTGTGCACCAAGTGTGATGATGTTTTGGATTCACAAACTGTCATACAACTTTTTTTTTATTTCAAATTCAAACTCGGAACCTCCTTGGTGTACTTTCTTATTTTTTTATTTGCTTTGCGTGTGATATTTTTGCTTTTCACTTAATATTGTGATTGTTTCATGTTTTCATTTAGTAATTTCCTCGCTGAGGGGGGATGAAAAATAATGTGTTGCACTCGAGTGCAAACAATTTTTAACCTTGTGCTCCTTTGAGTCCCTCGCTAACGCTCAGGATTCTTATTTTGAATCCCTCGCTGCGCTCGTGATTCAATTTTAGAATCCTTCGCTGGCTCGGTCCTCAACTGGAGCCCCGGTTAAAAAGCAACTTTGCACTCTTGTATAACAAATAACTATTATACTAACGTACTCGACCTTCAAAATTGTTTGAACAAAATCACCATAAGTACCTATTATGAACGTTAATTTTGATTCGTATTTAGGTTTCTACATAAAGAATTGCTAATTAACATGTAAATAATAACGCAAGTACAATGTGGATGATTTGTGGTGAACAGAGGTCATCAAGTGGGTATGGTAGTCCCAATCCGAAATAACAAAGTACTTATAGGTAAGTATAAGTTACTTACATAATCTCTGTTGATAGAAAAAGAAATTCGACATAAATGGGTTCGATGAAATTCGATCTATCTTCGATCCCTTGCTAGGAGTACCTTATCTACCTACTTCAAAGAATAGGTACCTAACTTACTTTACATGTAAGTAAGTATGTAATAAGTATCTACCTACTTACATAAGTGAATTTTCAGAAATTTGTTAATGTTGCAGTCTTAATTTTCGTCAAAATGAGCTTCAAAGATACTTTCTTTCATCATTTTTGTCTCCATTCCCATAAGTGTGAGATTTGGTCTACCTATCACTTCAAGTTGAAACATTGATCCTGAATCAATTTTATGTATAATAAGTACTTACTTACCTACTTACGTAAGTAAATTATTAAGAAGGTAAGTAAATGATATTTTGTTTTGTAGTTTTACCTACTAATAAATTAAGTAAGTAGGTAAGTACATATACACACATCAAAAGTGTCTAGGGATCAACATATATTTTTGCAATAACTTTTCTCCTGATTGATATTAATTAAAATTTTCTTTAAGGATTCATCAAATAAAGTGTTTTCGTTTGTCACAGTAACGATAAACCAAGTCACCTTTGCATTAATAAAGAAATTTGCCATTTTCCTAATAAAGGGATTTTTGACATTTGAACCACTAACATTAAAGTTCGAAAAAAAGACTGAAATAACAGTTTTCTTTAAAATTTTATTGGGTAACTTAAACAATTAATAATCCGTGTTTCTACCGCGAACACTAACAACACAAGAACATCGGTTTGGCATACTCAAAATGAGTTCATCCAAATCACGCTGTGGAATGGCCGCCCATGTTCGTTGCAACAACAAAAAAAGGTATTCTTGCGACTGGATACCCTCCATATTCGGCAGAGCTCTTCTCTGTAGCATATCCCATGCATGCTCAATCGGGTTCAAGTCTGGCGACTGAGCAGGCCAGGGCAGGACATTGATGTTAGCTGCGGCGAGAGTCTGTCTTACAACTCTTGCGGTGTGCGGTCGTGCATTATCATGCATTAACTGAAATAAGGGACCGATTTGCACTTGTAGAGGAACGATGACGTCTGATACAATCGTCTCAGCATAAATTTGAGCGTTGAGGATGCCTCTGATCCAAATCAACTCAGTTCTTCCGCCGATCCAAATACCCGCCCATACCATGATGGTTCCACCACTATAAGGATGGACTTCCTGGCAGGATTTTAATCGCTGTTGGCGTCCAGGGGTTCTCCAGTGTCGTATACGTCTTGTATCCGGTCTCATACCAAAACGAGACTCATCAGAAAAGCACACGAAACGCCATTGTTCTTCTGCCCAATTTCTGTGTTCAAGAGCCCATTGATATCGAATCCTACGATTGTGCATTGCTATAGGTGGTACCCGTAGCGGTCTTCGGGAATGAAGGTTCACTTCATGCAAGCGGTTTCTGACTGTTTGGTCGCTAATTAAGTTCCCTGAAGAGTGATGAAGCCGCACGGCTAACATCATGGCGGTTATTGTTGGAGCTCTTCGAGTTAAGATTTGAATGTATCGGTCTTGTCTCCGTGTGGTGCAGCGATACCGTCCTCCATGGCGCTCAGCCACGGTACCAGTGCTTCGGTAACGTGTCCAAAGTCGACTGATAACACTCTGACTTGTATTCAGAGCTAAAGCCACAGTACGTTGCCGGGAACCAGCTTCTATCATTCCCACGGCTCTGAGCATTTCTTCCCTGCTTAAATGACGTCGCCGCTCCATAATAACGTTGGTTTTAATCAGTAGTAGGGAAACAGTAGCACTAATAATGTCTTCAATGCGTTGTATGTTTTTATAGGGAAAATATTGACAGCTGATTTTCATCTTTTACTCGAATTTGATTCACAGTTCCTGATTCAAATTATGAAATGCACCAAAAAGGATCCATATAAATTTATAAAATCATAAATTTATTACAAAGCCACATCTCAATCTCAAGAAATCCGCATAAAAATGCTTGATCCCTAGACACTTTTGATGTGTGTATTTAATACGCACATAGTGTAAGCTATTACAAATCACAGTTGATTGAGGTTGATTAGAATAATCCGATACGATCAATACTTATGTACTTTTACGCAAATATTTACCTATAACGCGTGCCGAGCTATAATAAGCCGGTCCGGTATTTATTTTGTTACATATTTTAGTGCAAATGTAGAATTTAGTGTACTTACAGCTATTGTAGGTACCTACGTAGAATAATAAAATAGATACCGGCTTAAATAGGTATCTCAGTAAGCGTTATATTTGCGCAAAAGTATTATTTAATTAAGATTCGTATCGGATTAAGCTAATCAACTTTGATTTGTAATAGCTTGACACTAACTATGATAATAATGTTATTGATTAATATTATCTCGAACAACTGTATAAAAATAATTATATGGGAGAGCGATAAGTTATAGTGTTTTGAGAATTAATAAGGACATGTTGGGTAAAAAGTATACGGCGTTGGTGCTAGCCGTTTTGGTAGCGGCCGCTGAGGCGAACACTGTCAATTTGAAAAGTCCAGTGCTCTCTAGGGCTTTGGCACAGTAAGTTTTTTATTTTTAAGGACTTTCTTTGCTATACAATAAAATATTCCATTCTACAAAATTATCTCATAAATTGTAAGACCTACTACTATTTTAGTTTTCAAAAACAAACGGTTACTATTATCAGCTTCTATTCTACAAAATTAAATTCGTGATTTCAAATTACATATGTACTTACTTACAACCCCATCGAAAAGGTACTTACATATTTTAGGATATCCACAGGATAGAGTGGGAATCGACTTGGACGAAACAAGAGGGTTGTTACGTCCAAGTCGATCCCACTCTGGCTAACTGTCCATCGCATATAAATTGCGTGAAAGTGAAAGCATTTATTATTGCAAATTAAGTTTTCTATAAATTTGATCTTATTACCTAGGACTTATTAAGTTAGGCATAGGTACTACATAACTAATGAAGAACCATTAACCTATTAATATAAAACGCATTAAGTATAATCTAAGTTAAGTTTTAAACAAATACCTAAATATGTACTTTTGGGTAACTTACTTTATATTCTATTTTAGAGGAAAATGGGACGGACTTGGTTTACAAGCAAATGTAAACCAATATGTCGACGACACTATAAACATGATTGTACCGTTTATCGAGAGGCACGGACTGGACCCTATGCCACTGCCCGACGTAGAAGAAGGATTTGAAGTGGTATGCTATGCTGATTCTGTTTTGCTGTTTGGTTTACATTACCTACCCCTAGTGCCCTTATTGGCATTATTTGATGCTACTTATTGCATATTTTAGCATTTCGGTTTAATAAAATGTTAATTTACATATTCCGTTTCTTTTTCAGAAAGTATTGCTTATCACGTACAGTGCATGGTTAAGAATCACAAATGGTCGCATGACTGGATTGGTTAATGTAGGCCGTTCTGGAGATCAAATTGTTAACTACTTTGCAAAAATGTTGAGGATTCGCCTACACTTGCAATTTACTGATATTGAAGTGAGTACTTATACTTTTTAAATTGAGTACTTACTTTATAAAAGCAGGAAGAGGTTTCCTACTACATTTTTCATTTTTGTATTTTTGTTTAAATGTTCGTATTATACCTACCTAAAGTTATAATTTGTTTATTTCAGTTTATTTACGACTACTTGGTAAAAGTGATGAATATTGGCCCGACCGGTGGTATCAGAGGTTCATTAGACCGCTTCGTTGTGAACATTGATTTACTTTTCGACTTTAACAATGATGAAATTCATCTCCAAAATTTCTCTCTTACTGATATCGGGTAAGAAACTGTTTTTGAATCTATAATTACGGATCACAACTACTTAATCTGCAGGGTACAATATCTAATCTACTCTTACGTTATAAGTAAGTAGGTACTTACTTACTACTATTTAAGTACTTATTCTCATTTTTTCAGGCGTTTGAGGGTTCGTTTCACTGGTAACGTGCTCACGGACTGGCTGATTAATCCAGTGATTGCAGTGTTCGTTAGGATCATTGACACCATCATAATGAAGGTGGTACAGAACAACATTCGGGACGCTATTCAAGACGGAATCGACCACATCAATAAAAATGTTAAAAATGTTATACAGATTATTGAATCACACAACTAAATAAGATGATAACTGCGATAATTTATTAGGTACTTACTAAGATAAAATACCTATGTTTAATAGACTTATCTACATCCATGAAAATATTTATATCAGCTTTTAAAAATAAAATTGTAAGTTTAACTTTATGAGTATCATTGTTACTACCAACTACTACTTAACTATCTCAGATGGACGATTGGCTATGTACTATCAATAAGACGAATAAAATGTGGGTTGGATTAGGTACCTGACGAATAAAATGTGGTAGGTGGATGGCCGGGATCGTAGTAGCATGCAGCCGCGTTTCCTCCGGTTTCGGCCATACCATAAGTTACTATTAATTATTCTGTGCCATAAGCGCAGAGCGGAGATGGTATACCGAGGGGTTTTTATCGGTTTAAACACATCGCCGCTTCACCTTGGCGGGGCGCGGAGATCGACATACCCCGTCGTTCCCCCGGAATAGCGGGGAGACAACGTCTCTCCCCTAGAAAAAAAAGGAATGGAATAGGTTGGATGGGGTAATGGGTCCGAAAAGGATGTAGGATGGATAAGGGACTTACCCCACTCTCCCTACTCCTTCATCCACTCCGCTGCCCCGTCCACCCTAATATCCCATCCACCCACTTCAAATTAAACAAATGTACATGTAGAACGATCAAAATCATAATCCGTATTTTACTTCGCATAGTCTTCGTATAGGTACGCGACTTTATATGCGTTATTTATTTTCACCTATATCAAAATAAATAATCAAAATAACATAAGCATATGCTTAGGTATTCATTAAGTACATCATCTCATTATAGTAACTGACCCATAAGTTCGAAACTTGTATCCCTTGCTTGTATTTAGCTAGGGTATCAGAAACTACGCAAGCTCATTCACACACACACGCAGACCGAGACAACATTTGTGATTCACACAAATATTCACTCCGCACGGGAATCGAACCCGCAACCTTACGGAGGGCAGTCCGCCATGGTGACCACTCTTCCATCGAGGTCATCTTTTTTTCTTTTCGGTGTCTATTTTGGGGTCGGTTTTCATTTTTAACCAGACCTTCACAACCCAGAGGGCTATACGACATTTAATGGTTAAACCAAATATTAGACTTGAGGGCTCTAACTACCCGTAACGACTGTCGATGATGTTAATACGACAGTCGGGACCGACGGCTTTACGTGCCCTCCGAAGCACGGACAAACAGAAAATAAAATCTGTGTTTTTTTTTTTTTGTCAACCTATAGTGTCCCTCTGCTGGGCAAAGGTCTCCCCCAAACATTTCCAACCATCCCTATCCTTCGCAGTGTCCCACCAGCTGCTGTCGAAGGTGGTAAGATCATCCCGCCAGCGCTTTCTCGGCCGACCCCGACGACGCCCTCCTTCGGGAACCCACTGAGTTGTTAAGTGGGCCCATCTCTCAGGTACCATCCGACATACATGACCCGCCCATTGACTATTAGAAATTTGAATGGTTCCGTTTTAATTTGTGCTCCACGGAACCGACTTACTATCGATTTACTGTCAAATATACTATGACGCTGACAGAACAAATTTTAGTATTTTTAGCTGTGCATCTGTCACCTGACAGAAACTGTCGATAGTCTATAAACGTCATATGTCACAAATTAAAAAAAAACCTGAACGAACGATTTGTAATTTTAGGTTATGTGCAAGTGTGTAAATAAAACGAAGTTTATAAAATAATAATACTGATATTCATTCAATTTAGTTAAGATAATATTGAATTCATCAGTGCTACTATTTAATTTACTATTGTTGAGTGTCCAAGCTAAATAAATATGGGCAAAGTGAAGAAAATGAAACCATCCCAAGTGGGCAAGAATGTTGCTCTCGCTGATCAGATTGAAGCTGCACATTCAGTAAAAGCCAAAAATAGAATAAAAGAGAGGAACAGACAAGATGACGATGACGAAGTGAGTTCTGTTTATCAATTCATACAATTTTTATTGTACCCATGGAGGTTATTTTTACATAGAAGACATTTTTGTTCTAGTTCGTCAATGCTGATTTGTCCAAAAAAATTCTAAAAGCTGCTAGACGTCAACAAGCCGAACTTGGCGATAATGTTGGACCATCACCAGCCAAACATGTTACACTTAACACTTCTATAGAAGGTACCTAGTGCATGAATTGTTTTCTTTAGTTCCTACATTTATGCTTAGAGAGTGACTTATCAAAGCATTTATGTTATTTTAAGCTGGCATAGTTTTCCTTAGAGTGAATAGAATAGCTAAGATAGTCTAACTTGGCTTAGCTCCCAGTCTGCAACCGCCATAAATAATGTTTATAAACCAATTTCTTTTACAGACACCGGATCAGACGTTGAATCTGGTTCCGAGAAGGATGATTTGGAGCCGGACACTTACTACGACAATGTTGAAATCAATGAGGAGGATGAAGAAGCTCTCAGAATGTTCATGTCATCGAGACCAGAGAGAACACGGACCCTTGCAGACATTATCAAAGAGAAAATAACTGACAAACACACAGAACTACAAACTCAGTTTTCAGATGTTGAAACATTAAAGTTGCAGAATATTGATCCACGGTATGAATGATACATATTCATTAAATAGTAGAATTACACCATTTTGTGATTATCTTTTTTGCTTGTTTTGTCTCTTAGAAGATAAGAAGGCAATTGTGTAATTACTTTAGCATTATAATTTATTAAGTGTCTGTGTAACTCAATAAATATACATAGCATGTAAGTTTACCATTTGATTTGACTTGAGGTAGTTTCCATTGTAGTTTTACATTTTCAGTATAAAAACCATGTACGAAGGTGTAAGAGATGTATTACAAAAATATCGTTCAGGAAAATTACCTAAAGCATTTAAAATGGTACCACATTTACAAAATTGGGAACAGATTTTGTATATAACAGAACCTACGACTTGGTCAGCTGCGGCTATGTATCAGGTAATAACAAATATTGTATCATGATTTTCTTTAGGAACTTAAAAGTATAATTGTTGGGACAGTAAGGTAAAGGCTGCCCCTTGTACTATCTTATTAACAGATATTTTCATCCATTAAGTAGGTAATTAATCTCCAGGTTTAGTGTAACAACTAGTCCTTGAAAACAAGATTTTTAAATCTGCTTATTCTTTGCATTTCAACTCATATTTTTGAGGACCAGAACTCTGCCACAGATATAGCACTTTTCCTTCAATAAATTAATGTTCTCCAGGCTACAAGAATATTTGCATCAAATCTGAAAGAGAAAATGGCGCAACGTTTTTATAACTTGGTGCTGCTACCGAGGATAAGAGATGATCTGGCTGAGTACAAAAGGCTTAACTTCCATCTGTACCAAGCACTGCGTAAAGCATTGTTCAAACCCGGTGCTTTCATGAAGGGAATATTGCTTCCACTTCTTGAGGTATGTAACTAAGTTTTAATCATACTGACAATTTATGGATACTTTTATTAATATTTGTAATCTATAAAGTCCAAAACCACTTTATCAAATCCAAAACATATTTTACTTCTTATAATGAAAAGCATCATTGTCACTGATTAGTGACTAACCAGAAACTAAAGACATTACCTTGATTTTCTATGTGAGTTTGTGTAAAACTAGACACGGTAGTATCAAATCAATTTATTGTTTGAGTTTTTGTGGAACTTTAATTTCAAATTTATATTTCAGTCTGGTGATTGTACACTTCGTGAAGCCATTATAGTTGGATCTGTGTTGGCTCGGAATTCAGTGCCAGTCCTACATTCAAGTGCAGCTCTTCTCAAAATTGCCGAAATGGACTACACTGGCGCCAATTCAATATTCTTGAGAATACTGTTTGATAAGAAATATGCTCTTCCTTACAGAGTTGTTGATTCTGTTGTCTTTCATTTTCTAAGGTAAATAAAGCATTATTTACTTTTGTTAATTAAGTTAATACTTTATTATAATACAGTTATTTATTTAGTATACACATAAGGCAAGTGTCTCCTTGTGATGGGAAATTTAGAGATAATTTAAAGTTTTTTTTTCTGTCTATAGATTTCAAAGTGAGCATCGCACATTGCCAGTGCTTTGGCATCAAGCATTGCTGACGTTCGTACAGCGTTACAAAGCTGATATATCTACAGAACAAAGGGATGCTTTGTTGGAGTTGTTGAGGAAACAATCACATGTTACTATTACTCCAGAGGTAATATATATATTTTTTAATTCTACTTTATTATTTTGAACCATTCTTTGCAGTTTTACCCATGTAATTTCCAATCCAGTGGGAATTTCGGTATAAAAAGTAATCTACATGTTGTTCCTGGTTCATCATAAGGAACACCTGTACCAAATCTTTACTGATTCAGTCATTGACATGTTGCCATACATATACACAAACTTTTGCATTTTTATTAATAATGAGATGAAGAATAATTAAAGATTATAATATTATTTTTATTATTTATTATTAAGATTTATATTTCTTTATGTTTGTCTTTATACCCACTAAACAGCTCAGTCATATTTAAATTTACACTTTATTTTTCTTGTATTTTGTCGCGGGCAGGCTGAAATTGTTTTGTTTTGTGCTTTGTGCAATAGACAGATGAATATTGACACTTGACATTGACAGTTTGTATTGTTGTTTGATTAATTAGTAGTCCTGTCAAACGCTATGGCTCCTGCTATCTATTTAATAATTTGTTTGATTATAGTTATTTAATATCCATGGTGTGTTGAAATTGTAATTAATAATTTCTGTATTATTGTTTATACTTTTTTTTTTTTAACATTTTTTTTTTTCTGTTATTTTTAAAAATATAATATTAATTTAATCTCTGGGTACAATACAATATAGTAAAACCTGTCTTAATTACTCATAAAGTCTGCCTACGATTTTGTTTTATAATTATGTACAGCCTAGATACATAACTCATTGGTAATTTTATATTGTTTATTTTTTTTGTTTTTTTTTATCATGTTTCCATAATTGCGTTAATGTGTATGCAGCTATGTTCGCCTAGTATTAATACCTAATTTTAGTTAGTAAATTATAATTTTTAGTCTTAGCATATTTTAGAATTTGCTTTTTTGTTTTCATATTTTTTTTATATATAAAAATAATTTGTTTATTTACATTTTATATATATATATATATTCTTATATTTATCTTTTTTTTTTGTTGTAACTTACTTATATATCTATAATGGATATGTTATCTGATAATATTGAAGATACACACATCAAAAGTGTCTAGGGATCAACATATATTTTTGCAATAACTTTTCTCCTGATTGATATTAATTAAAATTTTCTTTAAGGATTCATCAAATAAAGTGTTTTCGTTTGTCACAGTAACGATAAACCAAGTCACCTTTGCATTAATAAAGAAATTTGCCATTTTCCTAATAAAGGGATTTTTGACATTTGAACCACTAACATTAAAGTTCGAAAAAAAGACTGAAATAACAGTTTTCTTTAAAATTTTATTGGGTAACTTAAACAATTAATAATCCGTGTTTCTACCGCGAACACTAACAACACAAGAACATCGGTTTGGCATACTCAAAATGAGTTCATCCAAATCACGCTGTGGAATGGCCGCCCATGTTCGTTGCAACAACAAAAAAAGGTCTTCTTGCGACTGGATACCCTCCATATTCGGCAGAGCTCTTCTCTGTAGCATATCCCATGCATGCTCAATCGGGTTCAAGTCTGGCGACTGAGCAGGCCAGGGCAGGACATTGATGTTAGCTGCGGCGAGAGTCTGTCTTACAACTCTTGCGGTGTGCGGTCGTGCATTATCATGCATTAACTGAAATAAGGGACCGATTTGCACTTGTAGAGGAACGATGACGTCTGATACAATCGTCTCAGCATAAATTTGAGCGTTGAGGTTGCCTCTGATCCAAATCAACTCAGTTCTTCCGCCGATCCAAATACCCGCCCATACCATGATGGTTCCACCACTATAAGGATGGACTTCCTGGCAGGATTTTAATCGCTGTTGGCGTCCAGGGGTTCTCCAGTGTCGTATACGTCTTGTATCCGGCCTCATACCAAAACGAGACTCATCAGAAAAGCACACGAAACGCCATTGTTCTTCTGCCCAATTTCTGTGTTCAAGAGCCTATTGATATCGAATCCTACGATTGTGCATTGCTATAGGTGGTACCCGTAGCGGTCTTCGGGAATGAAGGTTCACTTCATGCAAGCGGTTTCTGACTGTTTGGTCGCTAATTAAGTTCCCTGAAGAGTGATGAAGCCGCACGGCTAACATCATGGCGGTTATTGTTGGAGCTCTTCGAGTTAAGATTTGAATGTATCGGTCTTGTCTCCGTGTGGTGCAGCGATACCGTCCTCCATGGCGCTCAGCCACGGTACCAGTGCTTCGGTAACGTGTCCAAAGTCGACTGATAACACTCTGACTTGTATTCAGAGCTAAAGCCACAGTACGTTGCCGGGAACCAGCTTCTATCATTCCCACGGCTCTGAGCATTTCTTCCCTGCTTAAATGACGTCGCCGCTCCATAATAACTTTGGTTTTAATCAGTAGTAGGGAAACAGTAGCACTAATAATGTCTTCAATGCGTTGTATGTTTTTATAGGGAAAATATTGACAGCTGATTTTCATCTTTTACTCGAATTTGATTCACAGTTCCTGATTCAAATTATGAAATGCACCAAAAAGGATCCATATAAATTTATAAAATCATAAATTTATTACAAAGCCACATCTCAATCTCAAGAAATCCGCATAAAAATGCTTGATCCCTAGATACTTTTGATGTGTGTAGTTATTTTTCTTGCTCCTCATCCACCATATCTGACAATGACTACGCCAGTGCTTTTGAATCTGATGATGATCACTTTTGCCTCCGCGATAGACTCAGCAATACATTTGCTGGCTTTGGCAAAAACTTAAACATTATTCATATAAATGCTCAAAGTGTGCCCAGCCACTACACAGATCTCCTCTCTTCTTTCGATAGCAAAGTAATTGATGCTGTTTTGATTTCGGAAACTCTCCTTAAGCCGGCACTTCCCTCAACTCAGTACGCCCTTCCTGGTTATCGCTTGCTGCGAAACGACAGAGTGGGCAAAGGATGGGGAGGCGTAGGTATATACTTGCGTGCAGACATTCCTTGCACGATAGTAGACCAGTCACCTAGTGAGTACACCAAATCTGCAGAATATCTTTTTCTTGAATTAACATTTCATCACTCTAAAGTTTTACTCGGTGTCTTTTATTGCCCATCTTGTCAGATCGATTACTTTTCTTCCTTTGAATCTCTCTTTCTAGTCTTTCAGCTCTCTATGAACATATTCTGATTCTTGGTGATTTTAATACCTGTCTGCTTAAAGATGATCATCGTTCCCTCAAACTGTTATCTCTCCTATCTTCTGTCAACATGCATGTTCTTCCTTTATCTGCGACTCACCACGCTCCTAACTGTACTCCCTCTCTTCTTGACCTTATACTTACATCTAATCTTGAGCGTGTTGTGGCGCATGGACAAGCAACAGCCCCCTTTTCCTATCACGATTTAATCTACGTTTCTTATAAAATCCGGTGTCCAAAGCGTACTCCTAAACTTCTGTTGCTTCGCAGCTTCCAAAACCTCGATTGTGAGTCTCTAAAAGAGAGTGTATCAAACATTGACTGGTCTCCTGTTACCACATCAGATGATGTGAATGTCAAGTTGGAGACATTCAATGCAAATATTTTAAGAGTCTTTGACAAACACGCGCCCTTAAAATATGTAAAAGTGAAATATCCACCTGCGCCTTGGCTTACTCAAAAAATTAAGGATTTTATGTTGAAGCGTGACAGGGCCAAAAGACGTCATAAAAAGCATCCTACTGAAACCAACTTTTCAGCGTATAAGACTCTGCGCAACCGATGCAACAAAATGTGTAGGGACGCAAAAAGGCGTCATTTTTACCAGGCTCTGAAAAATGCAAACCAATCACAAATGTGGAAGTTTTTGAAAACCATTGGTATAGGCAAATCATCAGTCGACTCACAATTGAACTTTTCTCTAGACTCTCTAAATACTCACTTCTCTTGTCCCCCCTACTCTCTCAGCAATGATGTCAGACTCTCCACTCTTCGCTTTCTCTCTTCCTTGCCCAGGCCGACATGTCCGTCATTCTCACTCCGGGAGGTTGCTGTTGTTGATGTCCGTAAAATTATTTTGTCAATTTCCACCAATGCCATCGGTTCGGACAATATCAGTATTCGGATGATTGCTCTACTCATGGATGACCTTCTTCCTATTATTACTCACATTATCAACTATTCCATTAGTAAAAACACATTTCCTTCTGCATGGAAAACAGCTTATGTGATCCCCCTTCCCAAGTCCTCTAACCCCACTGAATTATCCCAGTTTCGACCTATCTCTATTCTTCCTGTCTTATCTAAAGTCCTCGAAAATGTGGTGCACAAGCAACTCAGCGACTTCTTAAGTACTTACCAAATGCTTAGCATGTACCAATCAGGATTTCGCCCTGGTCATAGCACAGTGTCAGCTCTAGTTAAAGTATCCGAGGACATCCGCTGGGCTATGGATCAGAAAATGGTTACCATCTTAATCCTGCTAGATTTTAGCAGTGCCTTTAATTCGGTGGATCCTGACATTCTTCTTGGTATTCTTTCTTCTCTCAATTTGTCTTCAGCAGCTATCTCCTGGTTTGATTCGTACCTTCGTGGCCGCTCACAGTGTGTCCGTTATGATGACAAGTACTCTAACTGGTGTGACCTCTCTGTGGGAGTGCCTCAGGGTAGTGTTCTTTCCCCTCTACTTTTCTGTGTCTTTATAAATTCTATCACAACATTTTTAACCTCTAACTTTCATTTATACGCTGATGACTTACAGATTTACCGTCACTCCAAAGCATGTGATATTGCTGATAATATTAATCTGATTAATGCTGACTTAAGAAGCATTTCGAAGTGGGCCAAGTCCTTCGGACTTTTAGTCAATACTGCTAAATCGCAGGCGCTAGTAATAGGTTCTCACTTTCAACATAACATTATCGATATTACCAATTTACCATCCGTACTCTATGATGACTCAGTTATTTCGTATGCTGAGTGTGCGAAGAATTTAGGCGTTCTCTTCGATAGTCGTCTATCGTGGGACAAGCATGTCAATATATTAAGTAGCAGAATATTCTCCTCATTTCAGTCTCTCAAGCGCCTTCAGAAATTTTTGCCCTTTGACACAAAATTACACTTGCACAATCCCTTCTCCTCCCTCACTTGGACTATGCTGACACCTGCTTCCTTGATGCCAACGAGGTTCTCTTGAACAAACTCGAACGCCTTCAGAATCTATGCATTCGCTTCATTTTTGGTTTACGCAAGTTCGACCATGTCTCACAATATCGGGTTCAGCTGAAATGGCTTCCGATTCGGCTTCGGCGTGATCTACATGTCGTTTCATTCCTTTTCTCTGTCCTTTTTAATCCTCGATATCCGCGTTATCTTCGTGACCGATTTAATTTTATCCTCCCTCGTGGTGACTCCGATAGATCCGTGAAATCCCGTCTCCTGAAATTCCCGGCTCACAATACTGCCCGGTATGGTGACTCATTCTCTGTTCGTGCTGTCAAACTTTGGAATGATCTTCCGCTTGAAATTCGGTCAAGTTCTTCCTTATCTATTTTCAAGCTAAAAGTTAAGGAGCATTATCTATCTTTATGTATCTAATTATGTATCTTCTATTTTAGTAGTCGATTTGTTACTTTCAACTACATTTATATATTTAATATATTGTATATATGTATATATATATATATTTATATTATAAGTATACATATTTATTTAGTATATATATTATAAATTATTTGTTTATGTACCTATGTGTTATATGTATGTTCATATGTAGATTAATTAATGTAAGTGCACCTGTACAACCTCAGTATTCTTATATCCTGTCTCGGAGGTTTGTCGGAAGAAAACCCTTACAGGGTTAGACTCGCCTATGTATAACAAATTAAAATGCCTATAATTTATATCTATAACTGTGTGTACATAAAGCATTAAATAAATAAATAAATAAATAAATAAATATTTTTTATTTTCCAGATCCGAAGAGAATTGCAGGCCGCTCAATGCAGAGACATTGAAGTAAATGAAAATGCAGCAAATGCAATGGCTGTTGAATGAAAATAAAAATGTACATATTTATATAATATTGTTTTATTTAACTTATATTGATCACTTATTACATAGCTTTACATAATATATTACATTCTTTACGATTACCATTTATTTACTGTTTATCTGATTGTACAAGATTAGCAATTGTAATAGGCCTATCAACTTGACTGCTCACTAAATGTACAGGCGGCAAAATAGAGCTCCTGCAATCACACTTTCTTCCAGAAATATAATCGAATGAACCAACTTTACACCCACACTGTTCACAATTCAATTTTCCTTTTGTCCATTGTTCCTCCTCCACTTTGCATTTTATCCATTCAGGCAGTCGATCCTCAGATATGTAGATAAAGTTTTTGAAGTCATAGCTATTACATTTATCTAGATTGCATGACATTTTTTTGTTCAAAACAGCAGATAAATCTTCTAATACAATGTGCCGACATTTGTGGCATTTAATTGAACCACCCGGCGTTATATCCATTTCCAGTTGTAGTTTATGTAATTATTGACAATATTTTGTTAAATATGTTTATAATAACGCCATTTATTGAGCTTTCTATGGATTAATTTGGTTTTTATTGTTTGTTATTGTTACGTTTTGAGGTTATGTTTTTGTGGAATGTCACACTGTTAATACTGACAGTGACAGCATTTTATAAATGGTGATCGTGACGTTTGTCCTGGAGTACTATGGATACCAAGGCTGCCAACCAAAGCAAAGATCTTATACAGGGTGGCACATATAGATCGATCAGTGAGGGAAGTCTGAAAACACTTAAGAGGCATAACTTACTCCTAAGTGAAACCATGAGCCAGCGTTTCTTTATCAGCGTCTCTCTACTGCGTAGAATATTTTTGCTTTGCACAACAATCCTGGAATACGCTGAATGTCGCAAAACTTATCAGAAACGACCGTAGCGTAGGTAGGTACTTACAAAGGCCAGCAACTCACGTGTGAATCTTGAGTTGCAGATGTCTAATTGTTCATGGGTGATGGGCCTAATCATTTACTGTTAGATGCGTTAAAAATGTACCATGGGGATCAGTCAGATTACTATCATAGATACTATAAGTGCCACAGTTACAGTTAGGTACCTAGTTATCGTTCATGGGCCTATAGATTATGTCTCATCATCATCTTTGGCCTATATATCTTAAGTAGTTGTTTAGGCCAATGATAATGATGATGATAATAGGTACATTAACACAATTTGATAAATGTCATCTTCCAGTTATCCTAAAAGAAAATAAGCCGTAAGAGTAGTGACTAAGTACTAAAAATAAAACAATAAGTCGCATGTGCGTGATATTTTATTTCTCTGAACTTATTCCATGAGAATTTTGCGCTGTCCAATGAATGCAAATTTAATTGAACTATAGTGATTAATGTGCCTCTTTACAATAATGTTCTACATAAATACACGATTGTTATGAAATCAGCATTGTATGTAAGTTTTATGTAAATTTCATATAATTTATTTTTAATATAAGTACTAAGTCAATTAATTCGTATAAAAAGTATTTTAAAGATAACTAAAGCCAATTGCTTTACATAGATATTTTATTCAATTTATTAGTAACTCATAAAATCTAATTAACAGCTTTTTGTTGCATTTACATAATTATTATACAACATACATTTTCATATTTGTTGTAGGTATTCTGTGTTAAATAAAACTAGATATGTACTTATATAAATTAAATGTTATTACTTATTTAAAAAAAATTTGCTACGTAAGATCGGTCGGTGCATACATGAGAAGTAGGTATATCAGCAATTAATTAAAGTATTATAAACAAACAGGTGTAAATTCTGTAAATGGACGGTTTTAATCAAAAAGTGTAAAGGAAAAACAAAACACAAAATCATCAGTCGTTTGTGGATCTCATAATATGGTTCTGTTTGTAATGTTTAGTACGTACCTATTCAGTTCCAGATTAACCCTTAATCAAATTAAGCAATTACCTAGGGCACCACGTCTGGGGGGCACCAGAAAACACCAGGAACACATATAGATATGGGGGCCCCAGGGCCGTAGCTATGCTCGAATGTTAGCTGACCTTTTTTTTCGTCGTCAAATTCCACTCTAGCTACAGCCCTGGGGGCCCGAAGGCTTGGATTGTTTAGGGCATCATGAAGTGTTAATCCGTCACTGTACCTATTCGATTCGTAGTAGATTCGTTTTAATAATAGAATAGGATAGATTTGTATTCAAGGATTATTACAAGGAGGTATTAGTCACTATAATAACTTATAGTGCATAAGGTTTGCACCGACCGTAAATTACGCGTAATAGGTACGAAATAAATCTTTATACTATAATGTATTTTAAAAGATTTTGATAGGACACACATAGTTAGTGTTTAAGTTTTAATCATATTTAAAAGCGATAAGTTCTTTTTGTTTGTTAAATGCTGCTAATTTTACTTCTTCATTAGCATAAATACCCCTACCGAGGGGCTCGAATCTACCCTGAATCAGGGTGATACATTTTACATAACAAGATTAATTTAATTTCACTAAAGTTTAATTTTAATTATGATCCATGGGATGACAATTAAGGAAAATAATTAATAAAAATCATTTAAATTCGATCGCAGTTGTAGATAACATTTCAATCTATCGTTATTAACAGTAAGTAGATAAGAGAATGTTATCGACAGATAAGCGTTCTACTTAGGTTTGAACAATGTAGATTAATGGATAAAAATCCGTGACAATAATAAAAATTTATCGTTTTTAAATTTTGATCAAAACTTAGTCAACTATTTAGTGTTCGTCTTATATTTTTGTTTTAATCATCTTGTTCGCCAGTATTTTTAAAAGCTTTCAAATATCTTAACACGCAACATGCTACTGACAATGTTTTGTTATTAATTAACATAAATGTTTTAAAAACAAAATTTTTATATTTTATATAATTATTGTAATGTGAATAATGCAACGATTATTATAATTAACGGGATTTTAAAGAGTTATATTACACATTAGAAATTTACATCATATATTATATTCATACATTCTGTAATGCTTAGTCTTTATGTGCGTGGCTAAGGTAGGTGTAATATTTATTGAATTAAAAAGCCACTATTTTTAAATGTTACCTACCTAGGGATTATTATTGTCAATAGGAGTGAGGATATAATAAATATTCTTTACAAATAAAACTTTGTGCCCCATTTAAGCAATTGTTTGTCTTGTTATGTAAATCCTCGTGGAGGCAGTGCGTGGGAGCTTCTCAACTAAGTTGGTCGAACTGTGGCCTACAGAATGTATCAATAACACAGCGAGCATTCCAAAATAATAGTTGTAAGTGCGCTTAAATTTTCAGCTTAACAATATAAAATTTCGATCACAGACAAAATTACATAATACAATGCACGCGTTAACCTTTGCGCTTTTGTTGTTGAAATATAAAATACTTAACTTATTATTACAATATTATAATAATTGTGAGTTATTCGAAGCTGAAACAACCAGTTTTATGTGACTAAAATATTACAAGGCAACAACTTTTCAAATGATTTAAGCGAACATACTTTCGCGACATACCTTAGACCTACTATCATACGCTTACCATTATGTAATTAGGTAATATATGTATTTCAAAAAGGGCGCTAATACACACATTTAGTTCAAATTGCGATATGAGGTTGACTTCAAACTCACATGAATTGGCGTAATAGGAAGCTAAATTTTATTATTTATTTAGCTTAGGAGAAAATATGAACTCGTGAAAATGAACATGAGTGTCAATTTGCATGCCTCAAGTCAACAATACAAATAATCATCATTATTCATATCAATTTTATTATTATTTTGAAAAAAAAAAAATGGTTTCATTTCAGTTTTTTTCATCTTTTGTATGCATTTTCATTTTGTAGGTTCTCAATGTTAACATAAGTATTTTTAACAGTTCCTTTATTTAGTGAAAATAACAACTATTAAACAAAATTCAGGACTGTTTATTGCAACACTAAATACAATTATTTATTAGGAAGTCGACAAACATTTTATAATAAGTTAGTCTATAGTTATCGCTTCAAAGTTCATAAGAATTAATTTCCTTATAAGCTAAACAGTAAATTAGGTACCTACGCAGTTGTCAAAAACATTTACTAACATCAATCTAAACGTTTGCAGTTAGGTAATAAACGGAGATTGAGTTATTTTCAAGTCAAAATGTGTTAGATAAATAGCCAGTGCTTTAAAAGAGCTGTACAAAACTGTAAAATTATGTATAGTTGTTCTAATAAAAGTGATGTGATCAGTGCGTTTGTGCTGGCCAACGTACTAAGCGTTCAGAAATGACTACAAGGTACCTACAGTTAATGAAGATTAGTTTTAGAGACATATGATACCTACTTCTAATACGTTTAGTTATCGATGGTAAGCGATACTTTATATTTCAAGATATGGTAACAACTAGAATCTTATATTATTATTTTATTTGACTTACGAACAAAATACACCCTGTGCTTAAGCGCTATATATTAGTCAAACCACTAAATTAGGTATATCTAGCGTGTTTAACGTGACTTAAACGAAACGATTGGGTAAACAAAAATTGACACACGGATGTAAGTTTTCCCTTGCTGTCCCACTATCTGTGTTAATTTCCAAAACCTTTATTGTTAATAAGTTAAATTACATATTTTTTTGTAATTGTAAATAATATCAATATTTTTTGTTTATTTATGTATAAAGAACAGCTTTAAGCGTTCGACTATTATGAGGGCTTGAAACGATTTGAATAATTAGTCGTAATCCGTACGTAACATTGATAAGATTAATTCAGACTCTAAATCTAATATATTGCTGTAGCTGTTAAGGTAACCTCGGTATACATCCTATTATCAACATATAGGCAGTTCAAATTCTATCTACTAAAGCAATATTCGTTCTAAATGTATTTCTAATGTGCTTGCCGTATTAACAACTAATTTTATTAGTTAATATCTATATGAAATATTTAGTAATTAATTTGAAAGCTATGAGTAGCTTGTAAACTAGGTAGAATAAAGTTAAGTGTAATTTAAGAAATTGACCAATTTACAAACCTAAACTACACAGTAAAGTACTAATTAGTATTGTATATACAATATCTATCTACTGCGCGAAAACAATAATATCACCCATATGTTCAACTACAACTTCCGCTTAGTTTGTTCAGTGATAAACTCAAATAAATCATGATTACTTAAACAAGTAAAAATATAAACTATATCTGGTAGCTATTGACTGGTTTTCCTGTTCCTATTATCACGTTTTGGTACTATCCAAGCATATGGTGGACGGTACCACTGTCTTCTACTCGTATTGAACTCTGATTTATAAGAATTTCATTTGTTTTTCGTATTGAACAGGTCATTATGTCAAGGAGTTTACTTATTCATAATTTAAATACAGTATAACAAATATGTTGATAAAGTATCATAGATAATAAGAAACATAAGGAGGTCCAAAAAATAACTAAAGATATAATTGATTAGCACTATCTGAATACCCTATACATATATAAATATGATGCAGGCAGGAGCAACTACCTATTGAATGCAATAAACTTATCACATTAATAATATTTTATCCTTATAATATGGTGGGAATTTTTATTGCTTACAATGATATTTTTATGTTGGCGAAAGATCTTACTCCATTACGTAACATAAAGTTAATTTTGAGCCACATTTCAAACTTACGTAAATAAATACATATGTATAATAATAACCGATATAATACTCGTTAAATGTTTATAGAAAGTGCTCGATGCTTTCATGTTCATGGTACTAAGGGACAAGAAAGGAGGTCAGTATACCGAATGATGTGCAGTATACAATACACGTCTATAAACGCACTTCCACTAGTTGAATTTCCGTTTATCTCTCATAGTAGAGTAACATTACCTAGCTACTATGTAAAGGCAAGGAGGGAGGACGGGTAGAAAGCGTTTATCGTTTAGGCATTCTTTGGAAATACATTTCACGGTATTTACGTAATCGTTTCAGTCTTATAAGCCTCTTTCTGAAATAGCTGGCATTATTTATTTACATTAGTTAACATCGATAAGTCAGTATGTATAATTTAATTATTAAAGTAACACAATACTTAGGTCAGAGAACAATGTCAGATAGTGCTGTGCTATTGTACATATTGCACATGAAATTACACGTAAGTACTCTTATAACGACTTTACACAAAAGCCTTTTATTAACGACAAAAATAAAGCACCCAAGTATATCCATCACTTATTGCGCTTCTGACCACACGAGTTATATGTAATGTACCGTAAACGGTATCGAGTCTTTTTGCCGAATATGTTCACACTGGACATTTAATTTTATATTAAAGCAATAATATTTTTGAAACATTTTAATACAAATGGACTCGACCCGGGCGGATATACCCGTTCGCGAGATCGCGAGGACGTCAGTTTAGGCGTTAACGGAATTACAAAATTGGTCCATGCAAACGGATCGGGGCCGCGTCAGAGGAAACTTCTGGCATCGTCGAGCCGGAAGCGCGTAATGCGCCGGCAAAAGTGGAAACGCGCACGTTGAGCGGGCGGGCGCGTGCCTTCGGGCGCGGGCGCGGCCGGCGGCGGCGGGCACCCCACGAGCGAGCCGCACGAGGCGGACTCGGCGAGCGAGCGCGTCGAGGGCCGGGAGCAGGGAGCGCTCGTCTCGCACACCTCACACTACCTGTAGAACGAGTGCGAGTGCGGCGGCGGCGGCAGCGCCGGCGGCACCGGCGCGTGGGGCTCCGACGCCGACCGCTGCACGCCCGGCGTGCGCTCCCCGCGCCCCGGCCGACTGCCGCCTCCGGTGCCGCCCCGCTCACGGTCGCCCGTCCAGTTCCATTCCCACTAAGCATATCATACATTGTAAACTGTGTAGAAGTAGTGCATCATGTGACGTTTGTATAACTAAATAAAAGCGGTGCTATATTCTAAACACTTACGTCATTAGCATGGGGTACCGAAAGTGACGTCTTCGGTAAAACCTGTGAGGGTGTGTGCACTGGTGGTACAGTGTTAAATGCGGTTCCATCACGCTGCTGCAGAAGCTGTAATATGCGACGTACGTCCGACGTCAATCCCGTTTCGAGGACTGCTACTCTTCTACTCAGTTCTTCCAGTCTAGTGAGTACCGTCGCTACGGATGCAGCGCTCGCAGCGGATCCTACGTTCTGATATTGAGGCGAAGTACTTTCCTAAAATTTTTAAATAATACCTCAACATTTGATATTTATGGGAAATAAATATTGTAGACTTTGAATTCATAGCTTTTTTACTTGAGCGGGTGCAGCATTTTGGCTTTTTTCAGTAGAGAAAGGCAGAGCAGCCGGTCTACCGCTCTGGTAAAGGTTGACAGCGGAATGCGGCGCAGACCGACAAGAGGGCGTGCGCGCAGGCGCTGGGGGTGCCGGCGGTGCGAGTATGTCGTCGCAGGAGACGTGCTGAGGCCCGGGCGGCGCGGCCGGCGGGCTCGGTGTCGCGTTCGTGTAGTACGAGCTGGGGTTAGTGCTGAGGCTGGAGACGGGCAGCGTGGCGCTGTGCGCGGGCGTGCTCACCGCCGGCTCGCCCGCGCCACCCCCGCCCGTCAGCGGGGACGTGTCGTTCAGGGGGCCCACTGACGACTGACGTCTCACGCCCGCACGACTTCTATACGTTTGTGGTGTTGATTGAGCTGAAACATCATTGGTGGACAATATTTTTTAAATATTCTATATTAACATATATTTTTTCGCACATACATATATTACATATTCACAAATGATCCATACTAGATATAATGTACAAAAATGTTGCTGCTCGTTGGCTAGAATTATTTTTATAATATCTTTCATTAAATTAGCCACAAGTTTCACTTCTATTATTTTGTGTTCTTATGAGTTTACGTGTATTTTAAGTAGGCAACTACTATTTACATACTTCCTTGAAATTTTGTATGTTTACGTTTTAGTTTGATTGTATAGTCATTCAAGTGATATTTTCACCGAAACAATACAAAAACGTTTTTCTAAGATAGGCGGCATGTAAGAACAACCCATAAGTCACTGGATTTCAAAGGTTTAAAGTCATTAATCTCTATCAAACTTATACAACATTAAAAAAGAAACGTTCGCAGATTACTCTTTCTTTCAATTAGTTATAATAAATTTTATATAAAATATCATTAATTACCTACAGACTGGTGTCGTGTTATAATAAATCAAAAGTCACAGAGCAAGAAATGTAGAACCACCTGCGTAGACTGTTGTGACGTCAATGCCGGATAAGTCTCATTCCGTACTCCGTGTTCAAACTATCTGAATGAAATCATGCACTATAAAAAGTATGCATACTTACAGTACTTGTTGTGCAGCGGCTGGTGTGTTTTATGATGGTAGAGGTCTGGGAAGCTCCGTTTAAGTTGCGCTAGCATGCCTGCACACAAGGGCCGCGCTCAGAGCGGGGCGGGGCGACGAGCTCCGCGGTCGCGGGTACGGTCACATACCACCATTACGAGTACATACAGGGGGACTCGACTTGAACGCGTGCGGGACATACATGCGTCCTCGCCTCGCGACATGATACCGCGGTACCGTACACCGCGCCCGTCACCGACAGGAGGAAGTAAATAAGGAAACGAAGCGAATGTCATGCTGCTTTAAATTAAACGCTCTCTCAAAATACCTTCAATTCGGATTAGTTAAAATATTAATATTATTAAAATATATAAATTGAAATCAGTACCGAATAAAGGTTAATTTACAAAATTTCAAGATAGCTCTAATATTTATAACTTGTTTCATCACAGTGTGAAATAGTTGTGAATATTGCTTTGTGTTTAATTTTGAGGAAAATTCTTGAATTTAAAATGAGTAATTGATTAAAAATGATGACGGAGGGGAAAAATTGTTTCATTCGTTGCTATTGTGTATCATCTCATCTACTCACTAATTAGATAGGATATAGTACACAACATGCCGCCCATGAGAACTGTGGTTTTTAAATATTATCCAATTCAATTTGTCTAACAAAATTAAATCACTTTAACATGGGCGTATGTGTGTGAAGTATGAACTGCAGAAATTGTAAACATTCCGTGGCGGTCGAGTGCCGTATTTACCTGTGATGGAGTTGAGAGTGGTCGACCTTTGTTTGCTAAAGTTAAAGTTGAGGGGGGTGACGTCTTGACCGGCCTTCTCCGCGGAGAACTCTAGGATGCCACGACTTTGGGGAGATTCGGTTTCGTCGTCACTACATTGGGAATCCTGGAATGTTATGTTAGCACTCAAAAGAAAATTATTAACGTTATACATGTAAAACTTTCACTAAATAAAAAAACTGTATTTTGTTGCTAACATAGAAAGAAGGTTTTACATAATCTCTTTAAATTTAACAAAACTTAAATGATAGCTAAGTACTTAAATGAAAATATGTTTATTACTAACTACTAAAGAAATCAATTTTAGAATAGCAATATGCTTGAATGAATAAATAAATACACTTCAACAATATAGATAAATTCTGTATATAAATCATACCACTTTTTCAGCGAACGTTTCTGTGTGTGGTCGTCGCGTGTTGCGCGCGTAGGCCTCTCGTAGCAGTCGCGCTTCGTTCGGGTTTTCGTAGCGCATTCTACGACGGGGTTCGATTCCGCCCAATTCCTCCTATTCAAATCATTACGTTATTATCTTTTTTCGAAATTTCAGTAAGCATCGTTCATAATATTATTAACATGCACGATTCGATTTTTAAGTTAAATCGTAAAAAATAATTTACGATTTAACTTAAAAATTACTAGATCGAATTTGAAATTCTTTCATTAAAGAGTTTAAAATTATCGGTTTTAAATATGGAGTGATAAGTATATCTAAAAATAATACATATCACTTACATCCCGCATATTGTACGTAATCTCGAGGTTGTTGACGAACGAGGCTCTGAACTCGGGGTAGAAGTCGAGCACGTCTAGCAGGTCGTCGCGATGCACGCGGTGCAGGTCACAGTACGTCAGCGCGCGCACGCGGCAGTTACTGCGACCCACCGTCGTGAATATACACGGGTTCTCACCGAATATGTCGTCTTTACCTGTGGTTATTGAAGTGGGTTTTAATTTTAACTGACGTCGAAGTGTAGAGATTAATATGACAGTTCACGTATTTCGAAAGCTGTGGGTTTAACGAAGTGTTCGTCTTAAGCACAGTCACACACGTCTTAAAACACATATATTATTTTCATACATAAACATACCTAATATTGCCATGACAATATCGTCCTTCAATATTTCGATAGAGCCCCGAGATATAAAGTAGAGGGAAGTGAGTACGTCCCCGCGATGCACGAGGGTCTCGCCAGGGGGCGCGTGGGTCGTCTTGAATCTAAGGGACAGGGCTCTGGGGGGCAAACATAATATTGTTATTGAAAATTTTGTTTGATGATGATTATTTCCAGCCGTTCTCGGTCACGGCGACTACGTTTTCTTCTACCGTTTCGTTCGATGATATAAGGTTTCGGTGAAACGGACGAGTGTTGATAATAAAATTGATGTTCCTTATATTATAAAATATGGAAGTATGTAAATAAATGTAAATATTTAAATCCATATATTGTCCACGTAAGAATGATTGAGAGTTTATAATTAATAATATTGGATAAACTGTAAATTTCCTAAATTTTCTCTTTAGAGACGCAAATAGCTGAAATAATTACCTTAAACAACCGGGGCTGGCACCTTCGAAGGCACTACACGTCGCGAGTAGGTTGCGATTGAGATGCAAACAAATATCGGCTTGCAGACATTCGGGGAACCCTTTCAGAAGGCTCGACGTGTCAATACCGTTGGTGTAACTCCACGCGTGTTGGAAATACTCCTCGAGCCTTTGGCGTAATGGGTTTGTAATCTACAAAATAACATATTATTTTACAGATTACAATTCCATTACGCCAAAGGCTCGATATGTGTGACCAAATTGTGTGTAAGTATAATATTTTGTTAATTGTATAACCGGTATAACCTGCATAAACGGTTTGATTAATGTAAAATTAATTAATTATTATAAGTGAAGATATTGTTGAAGTGTCTAAATAAATAAATAAATAAAATATAGGACAGTAGTTATTTAAATCTAAATAAATAAATTTAATATTTTATCTAAATACTTAATTTTTACAGGATATTTCGATCTGTAAAATGTTAATCTCGTTATTACTAAGATGTGGATTAAACAGTTATCATAATTCACTTAAATGCAACTTATGGATTGACCATTAGTCATGAGAGTGTGAAGGAATATAAAAATAATGAAATTATGGTTTCGATATTGTAAGGGGTTTTAAAATTATCATTGATTGTTACCTGATGGAACCGGATGAACTCCCTTACTCTCAATATTTGAGTATGATAACGAGCGGTGCCGGAATACAGTCTTTGAATAATTGCCGATACATTACCGAAAATGCTAGCATACATTAGTGCTGTAACACACGAACAAACCAGTTATAATACTGTTTTAATAGAATTACTTCATATTGATTAAACTGCAACGGTTTAACGGTTTTTTACGTCAACATTAGAATTGAAAAATAAGAATTAACAGAGGTAATTTAGTTTTTCAAAGTAAAGAGCGTGCATAAATCAAAACACATTATAAAAAAACACGGTAAAACAATCAAATATTGATACAAATACAATTTGTAATATAAAACTCACATCCAACGAGCATAACAAATATCGTAAATCCCTTTTCTAAATCAGTATTCGGTGCGACGTTACCGAATCCGACACTCGTCAGCGACGTACAGGTGAAATATAGGGCCGTGATATAGCGTGATCTGAAAATACATGTATTGTTATTTATATACATAAAGTAAACGGCGAAATGTACACATATTTCTGAAGTTTTGTGCGAACTTGCATCGTAATTGATAATATTATTTGGATGCTTATTATTGTCAGGACAAAGTTTGTGTAAACGATTTCTTTGAAAATATCTCTGCTATGTTAGACCTATGTGTGACGTTAAAAACAAATTAATTAAAATCATAAAAAACAAAATCTACGTACAGAAGGAGTAAAATTTGACTAACGTCATCAATAACTTACCGCATAGAAGGTCCGGTGGAATTATCGTATGTCGCTTGTACGTCATTGGCGAGAGCGTCCAGCCATCCAATAGGGGCATGAAGCTGAGGGCGCTCCCAGCTGCCAATAGCGTACCTGTCACCATGCACTCACTTTGTATACTTACATACTGAACTAAGCATCTTCTACTAAAACTAACCTATGTTGCCAGATTTACTGAAGAAGTATGTCAATACATAGTCAAATTAATAAAATGAGGTACTAATTATGTATTATTGAAAGTTCTTACCATATGCACGCCAGCCAGTGTGCAATAAGGACAAACGTGGCCATAAGCAGGAGTAGTACGGCTGTACCATATTCTGAATATCTATCAATTTTGCGCGCAACGCGAACTAACCGCAGGAGTCGAGCAGTTTTCAGTAATCCAATGAGCGTTGTTGTCTGCAATCATAATGTAAAATGAGATTTCTTGGCAGTGGATCAATGTGGTATGTAATATAGCCGCAAACCCAACTCAAGCTATGTACGAAACGTTCGCTCAGAACTAAATTAGCTTCAACGAGGCTCCGCAGCGAAAATCACGCTAACTAAGCAAATATTATTGCCTATGAAATATGCTCTCGAATTAACCAAACTTAGATATATAATATATAAGTTTGCAGAGTTACAAGCGATTATTTTAAACTATTTTAATAATAGCTGGCTTCGTAAAGAATGCGGTGCACATTACTGTTAAATTATTTTAATTGTATATTATTTGTAAAGTTGGCACGTTGTGATTTTATAGTATTAGTCAAATCGGTTATTGAAATTCATATTATATTCTGGCAATTTTACAGCGTTTTACGAGTGATTTTGGTATTATGTTACCGTGCAATAAAATTTATATGATAATATCTGAAACACAATACATTTCATTTAACTTTAAACATACATAATTTGTGTACTTACAGTTTGTAACAATAGTTTAAAAACTAATTTTATTTATGTTTACATGTTATTAATTTCGGTTTCTTGTGATACTTATCTTTATCATAGTATATGAGTGACGGTAGTTCATATAGTGATAATTTACAAAACGTTTCACTCTTCCAATATCGCACCTGCACTTAATTACTCACCTATTTGTTAGTTCACACCCTCACTCACTTCCCATCCACCTGACTACACTTACCCTATTCTATTTTGTCTACCTAATATAGTTTTGAGCCATCTTTAAATTTTGCTTATATTAATGTATACAATTTAATAACTTACGAAGGAAGAAGTTATTGTAGATAATATTCATCGTTATCAATTTCAATATCGAACTATAAATTTTGTTTGGATACATTCAGGTGCTTAATTAATTATTTATTCTTAAATTTAATTTATAAAAATAGGTAAAATACTTTAAACAAAAATAACAGAAAATTTAAGTAAAATAATTTATTTAATTTAAAAATAAATCGTAACAAAATTTGTACATAGAGTATCCAATACATAAATAAGTAATTGTAAACAAACCAATCAGTTGTCGTTTTGTCCGTAAGTAATTATCAATATCATATAAACAACGATTGTCAGCTATGTAGTAATTGGTTGGGTTATGTAAAGACCAGCATACACAGAGTAATGCTGAGGGAGTGTTGCAATGATCATTAACTTCAGTAAGATGTAAGGTGGGTGCTATATAAATCAGTATATGTATAGGTAATGGGGATAAACATTTAACTTGGTGCTCCTTTGTTGTGATTAAAGGCGTTTCATTAAATTGTACAAAAAGTTAGTCTGGGAAGTGTGAGCGTATTTGCTACCAAGCTCTGTGCATTTCGTGACCAATTTAAAGATTTTTTTGCTGTAATTTAACAAGCCAATGATATAAATATTCCCAAAATTGCTAACCAAATAACTCTATTTATACAGAAACTTGTCATAACAACTTAATATTAACATTCTGCTACTTACATAATATTAAACTATGAAATATTTCCTAGAATAATATATTCTAAAGTAAGTTATTTCTATTCCTACAATAAGAGGAATTGTATTAGAAATAATACATTTGTATTTATTGAATAATAAAAATGTTTTCACACGTTTTCATTTGAATATAAATCGAGCATTGATCGGGGTGAAATGTTGTTTTCACAAACGTGCGATATTTGTCATGATATCATCTGAATGATGTTATTGCCGAACACGAAAACGCATTATTGAACGTTTTAATTTCGCATTCTTATGTTGTTGAAGTTCGCTACCGACCCTGCAGCCAAGCTCGTGATAATAGCATGTGAGCTCAGATGTTGGTTATGGTGTACTTTGGAAAATGATTAACGTTTGCTCATGGGAAGCGTCCACATCTTCCATTAACGCATTCTCGTTGTGGATTCAAAATAGCAAGTGGAAATTAATGAATAAAATACGTCAACTAAAATGTAATAAATAGTGGCAGCAACAGAAAAATAGTTCACAAAGATGGTATACCTCATCACTTTCCAGCCCCTGCTGTAACAAGAAATGGTATTACAAGTTCAATACGCACCCACCTTTGGGCATATCGCACACCTACAATGGATATTAAAACAAAATCATAACATAATCTGGCTAACGATTACAAAAACGGAAAGTGTGTAACAAATCATTTCGTAATCAAATTAATAAACATAATTAAATTTTATTAAATAAACAAAACTGAGTGACATGATTGAGGTTACATTTAGTTTTAACATTATAGTTACTTATTTAATGCTTAAATAGTAAAATGACCTTCGTTGTATTTGTAATACGAGTAGTTGTAATGTCTCATTGTCTACATTGTTCAATTTTGGCATCCAGAACTTCATTTGTCCGAAATAGTATTCTGTCCATAAAGATATACATGTTTATACAAATAGCTACTTATATATAGTTTTCATAAAATGTCTCTCATCTAGACCTAACTTGACCTAGTTCGTATTACATTCTTACGACCTATTTTAGCTATCACTTCATGCAGAATGCATCGTGCTTCGGTGCCCTGGTGGTTTAGTTATTAATATTTTTTAAATTTATAATTATGATTCGGACAATTGAATCCTGGGTGTAAGTTTTGTTAAAATTTTGTTGGTATATAACCATTATTTAGTTTTGATAATATTCAAATTTAATATGTGATATTCTAATAGTGTTAACAACTATTACTAAGTTATTAGGTATTTGTGTGTCTATAGAACATGTGGTATGACATGAAATGAATGACTGGAAGTTATAAAATCAGCTCACTTCATCGGTGTCGGTGCCGAAGAGCAGGAGGTCGAAGGGGATGGCGGCGACGAGGTCGATCAGGAACCAGCCGCGTAAGTAATGGAGGGCTATTTTAGCGGGGTCCGACTCCACTTCATCAGCCACATTTACATAAGTTGTTCGAAAGTTTATTAGTATATCTATTATAAATGTTACGTCCACTGCAAACAAAATACGTTACATTACATTATAAATAGTTAAAAATAAATAGTAGGTAATTTGGTTTATATATTTTTGATAAATTATTTACCGATCATATCGATGACAACTATAGGATCCTCCCCGAAACTACGAGATCGTTTGTCGAAATCTGGCTCATTAAGTTGAAAGGCAGCTACGTAGGGCGTAAATATTGCAGTGTAGATAACCAATATTAAAATCAACCAATCCCAAGCGGCCTGAAATACATACATTATTACTAGTGTTTTAGATGTTAAAATTATACTCGTATCAAATGTTGTTTGAATCGACTGGTCTGTAGACAATTTGCCGTGGCGTGAGCGCTTATTAATATTTTATGTTACTCTTTTGCATGTCGAGCTCGAGGTCATTGCGGTAAACATTTTTAAAGTAAACTACATTTAGCTGCCTGCTAATAACCACTAATACAGTCGTTAGTACGTTGGATTTATACACTGTATTATGGTACTAGTATTGCGTAAATATTTAGTTTACTGTAACAAAACAAAAATGTGGTGGAATCTCTTCCAAATTGCTTGTGTTAAGTGGAATTTAAATTTAATTATAATATGCCCTGTAATTGGTAAACTGTTGGTATCTCTATCTTATGCTTTTGGTTTTCCTCTAATAAATAAACAACTTAGCATAAAGATCTCTGTTTTAGTTGGGTCAATGAACGTTTTCTTCTTCCAAACTTTTGTCCCTTATCTAAATGGGCTCGACTTATTATTTAACTAGATTTAACGGAACGTTAGCATATTACATACATGAAGCAACTATCGACTGAGATTTTTATATCTATACTCAAATTACAAAGCTGAAGAGTTTGTTTGTTTGAACACGCTACTTTCAGGAAGTACTGCTCTGATTTGAAAAATTCTTTCAGTGTTAGATGGCCCATTTATCGAAGTCACGCTACGACAATAGTAGATGAGTTACCGCAAGTTAAACTGCGGGGCGCTGCTAGTCTTTATTATAACTTACCTTGTAAGGTGAATGGTGGAGGATTGTGCAAGGGTGGGAAGGTTGCGTGGTTCCTTTGTGTCCGCCCGTCGCCCCCAAAGAGAGTACCTGAGGGCAATGACGTTTCATCTTTAAATCACAAGTGTCTGCTTCACCTGATCATGTTACAATATGAAGCGTTACCTTTTCGTGACGAGGACAGTTAATTTTAAATATACTCTCATGTAATACCTACAGACAGACATCAATTAGACTTAGTATTGTTTGAATTAATGTTTGTTGTGTAGAGTTGATCAAGATTTATTTAGACTTAAGTATATCTACTAAAAATCAAATTTGTGTATTGTGAATCGATTTGAATGGGATTCTGGGTCTGATTGTACTTAGATTTACGTTGATATGTGCGTGTCAGGTATTTGGTTCTAAGAAAGTTGAATACAGCACACTATCCATTCACTGTAGTGTAAAGAGTATTGTGTTTTACCAGTACACTACTAGCAAGAAACAGTTCCTCAAGCAATAAATCAAAACATGCAGTATGTTTAGTTGCAATGAACCGTACGCAAGCAAGTGAAAGTTAATTCGAACGTAAATAAGTGGTTCCTAACAACCTTAAGCTTTACGTAAGCTACTGGTAAATGGAAGAGTAGGTAAATCACAAGAGTTGACACTTATCGCTAGACAGACATAATGATTTAATAATTCATACGATTTCCGCAAGTACTTAATTAAGTTATTAATAAGTTAGTCACTCCGAATTGAATTGGATTCCGTGAGCGCGGCTCACAGGGGGCACTTACGCAGAGGTTACACACAACTCAGGTGGATAAATAAATCATTCACTCCCTCGCACTGCTTGTGCTATAATATTTATTACAACGGGTCGGTACCTATGAACGTATACAAGTGAACGTACTTACACACGTTGGGAACCTATCGATAATGTCGGAAACAATCATTTGTTTGACGAGATTCTTTGTCACTGATACTTAAACTTATTATATTGTAAGTATAAATTACTGGTATAGGTATTACTTGTTGCATCACTGCAGTGACATCATCTAAGCCATTGTTATTTAATTTTGGACGAAGACGTTCCACAAAAAGTATTTCTATTGGTATATACTTTTGACAAAGAGATGTATGCATTACCTCCTTGCCGATAGCAGGCAGCCCGTTGAGGCCATTACAGGGTGGTTCGAGTCGGACGACGCTCTTGCGAGAGCCACGGAAACCTGTGTCATGCACGCGCACGGAGGAGCGCCAAGCGGAGGGCGGCGGGTCGTCGCGGGAGCCACGCGCGGAGGCGGCGCGCCGGGAGGTGGTGAGCGCCGCGCCGCCCGCGCCGCCACCGCACGGCGGCGTCACGATCAGCGGCACGTCGGGCGGGCTGCGCTCATCCATGCCGCTGCCGCGCCAACGTTCTCACCGAAATCCGCCGTGCTCGGACGCCTCCAGGTGCTCACATTCCAGCACGGCCCGTTCGAACGCCGTCGCCGACTCCAAAAGTGCAATCGCCGTGTTTTGCATAGATGCGTTCTATATTATTTCTCTTTCTTCTGACTTTCAGCCACACTCTATTTTGATAATCGTATATACGTGTTATTATCGATTTTAAAAGCTCACACTCTAAAACGGATAATACAGCAATATGTTTAAATGACATGGTTTTACATATTTTGTTGCGAGTGATGCATACATCGAGTGTAATACTATAATAAAGTTAGTATTTATGTGAAAGCAACCGCTCGAGTGCGGTTTTCGCAAATGTCGGCTAAGGTTGATGCTCGTGAGTATAGAGCGCGACTAATAGGCGGAGAGCTGCGAACGCCTGAAAGCGGAGAACGAGGCCGAGCCTTATTCAAGACACTATGTCAATAGGGTGACGGTTGTATTCATCTTTTTATGAAGTACGTTCAACATGGACGAGACGTTTCTCGGCATTGTGGATTATGTTAATAATGTAGGCTGGCCACTTAAAAAACCAATCCACTTTAGTAAGTTTTCTTTCTATCTGGGGATTTAGCGATCACTTTAATACGTATGACATTATATTGATTCAAATTGAATGTAATGTTCAGGTAACAAATACAAGATTAGCTTTGAAATTGGATTTGCGTTAGTTGTCAAAGTTATTGGTTTCGTTTATCTGAATAAATACTGGTATATTGATTTAAATAAAGACGTAGTACTTTGAATAAAAGACTTGTCAATTTAGGATATGAAGGAGAGACGTCTGTGGCTAGACAAGTAGTCGGTTTGTTGAATCGATAGAATAGAATACGAGTAATTAGCCTTTCATTGTACGAACAAGTCTTTTGTCAATTTTAACAGCGAAATGTTAACGACTTTTTGACATTTATTGTGGACTTGAAAGTACTTGTCTTGCGTTTTGTACTTCTATTTTATCGCTAAGATTGTGTTTACGACTATCCCCTCGTAAGAGCTACAGTTACATATAAAAGTGATTTATTATTTTTTTGTCAATTATTTTAAAACTATTTCGAATTGGTTTGAATTATATCTGTAATGGAGTAGAACGTCTCTGTTTGGGGGTTTTATGCATAGCTTCAGCATGGTTAAAAGCCAAAAGTCTGTTTTTGTGTGATTTAGAATAGATTGCATGCTCAGAGAAGATCTGCAAGAGACAATTGGTTATGAACTGATGATACAAACGATAGCAATAGTTATTGAATTATTTGCAATTTAAAGCTCTAAAGCAGAGAGTATCATTTGCCAATCAATTATCAGTTAACAAAACAATATAATACAAATACTAATCTTCTACTATTAATAAAAGTGTTGAAAAGTTATGAATAATAAGTAATAACGATGACTGATATTCATTCACATCTCCTATCTAAAATGATTATTGTTCATGTACTATGATAACTTCAAACTACTATCGTCTTCTAAGATCGGTAAAAAGATAAACAATGTAGACAAAGGAACCATACCATGGTAGTCATAACTCCAAGCATGGATCGCGTTTTCCCACAAAATTATCAGATTAAAGGGAAAAACAAATACGAACAGATAGAGTAATAGTGAGTAAACTCGCAACCGAAGGAGGAAGATAAACACCGTTGGACAATCGAAGCACTGTTCACTGAACGAACTAAGCAAGGGACGGCACCACTCTTTATCGCTAGATTACAATACTTATTTATGCTTTTTACGCAAAATGATTCCACTTTATAGTACAAATCAATAAAGTGAAACTATAAAAACCTTATCACAGCGCAACAAAATCTGCAAAAATCGACTCCGCGACGATAATAATAGTTTTTACTTTTTAATGCAGTCGATCGATCAACCGCCCTACTTATTTACAGTCCGCGGGAACTTGTGTCGAACTCGGGATTGGTTTACGGCGTGTTATTATTTTAGAGTGTAATTTTGTTGTAAATCGCGCGATCGATCACTGAAAACGGGATGGTTAGGAACAATATTTGTATAACAATTCGATGGCAGTGTGAAGCGGCAGAGTCCGCAGCGTGATCGGCGGACGTTAACTTGACGGGAGAGTGGCGGCGCACGCACGAGGTCGGTGTGCGCGCGACGCGGCGCCCGACCGCTCCCGACCCGGCCCGACCGCAGGCGTCACCCCCCTTCCACTAGTCGGACGTTTCAGTCGGGACCAACACCGGCGCCATCACATGCCATACTGCGGCTCTAACACAATACATAATCGGTGACATATTCACCACATACATACAATACAATATTTCCATATGAATTAATACATACACATTTTTTATGATAAAATACTTTTACACATTTAATTTTTGTTGATAATTTTATATTTAAATATCCTTGCTCTTCTACTTGACACGCGATGTCAGGCGTTGCTAATCCCGTGGGAACGAGGGATAAAAAGATTACGTCCTTTATGGCGCAAGATTTTCTTTCACAGGAATTTAAGTATAATTTTAAATTAGCCTGTGCATGGGATAAAAACGACATTTTAAAGGGATTTTTTGTATTGCTCGCATTAATTAATAATAAAAATGTAATAAACTTAGTATATAATTAGTGTTAATATACGGGATTGAATTAATTATATATAAAATTATTTTTATGGACAAATTACTGAGCTTAGTTTAATTAATACAACCCCTTTAGAAAATTTGTGAAAATCCTTACATAATGAGATTTGACAGAGGTAAAACCGGTGAGAAAATTCAGTTAAGTACATAATTTTAGAAGAAGTTGTCTATGTTTCTTGATTCCTAAACTATTTACAGATATAGATCAAACAACGTTTTAATGGTTTAATTAAACATATTGTCACCTGTCCTAAAGTGAACGTTATTTTTTACATTGTAACTACATAACCAAACTTTGATCAGTTACAAGTACAAAGTTGGCTTATCCAATGATAATTTCTAAATCCGTTCCGTTAAAAAACCTTCAAATTATAAAGGGCAAAAAATGTAATAACATCGGCATGCCTACGGTGCTACGCGCCCGCTACGCCGCTACGCGTGTAGCTACATCAGATCAATTAAAAGTTTAAAATGTCAAATGTCAGCAGCTTTGTTGATCCCGTTTTTAGTTAGAACATAAATCTCCAAAGTTTTGTTTTATTAGCCTGACATTTTGATAACTGCAGTAAATAAAAATGTCGTATTCAAATTTATGCAGAGGTATGTTGATTGCATTGCTGTAACTTTCGATAAATCCATTTTATAGTTCGGAATCCAGTTTGAAAACTCAAAAGTATTTGTTTAAAAGCACATATTTATCCTACTTTAAATTCAAAGTATAAATTCTAAGTCAATAAATCGATAACTTGAGATTAGTTTATTAATTAAAGCACGAAGTGAAGAGCGAGATTCCAATCTCAAGATTCGTTTAATTATATGGATCACTGTGGGTATAATTATTCTTCATATACAGTCGTGTGATATTATAAAAAGGCTATTTATGTAGCGTTTTAAATAAAGAATCAAGTTTTTGTCGTTTATCGATTGGACAGGATGATTAATAAAAATCTAAATAACCTTATTTAATCAGCCTGTCCTATCGATGATGGACCTTTAAAATTAACCATCATGGAAATCTATACTTATATGCAGAGTCTATTTATTTAATTGAAAACCTCTGGTTCGCATTGAAAAAATATTTTAGTGATTTATAGTCCATATTGAGGAAGGCTACATCACGCATGACAAATTCAGCTTGAGTGAAGCTGTGGGGCACAGTTATAGAGCCATAATCTTCTCTGTGCCGGTGACAGCGTCGCTGTAATCGCATCTTTTGGTTTTCAGTTTATTGAAAATGTGCCCCAATGACATTAGAATCAAAATGAAAATATGAGCTTCCAATTTTGGTCGACGGCACAGAAAAGATTCTGAGTCAATAGTTTTATAAGTGGTGGAATGTAAACACATAATCTCTTTCTCGTGTGGGCACGATCGGGAATCTTTTGGTTTTTAGTAGGTATACTTCACCCTTTGAGCCCCATATAACCACTCTGAGTCATCTCCAGACGCTGGGGGTACGCAATTCAACACAAATGTTACAAAAAAGGTCTCAGCATAAACAAAATTAGATATTCAAGATATAAAAGTAAATGCAAATTAGATGTGGCTGTGCCTCAAAGACGTCACAAACTAATAATACTTTTCAGTTAATGAATTAATAATTCAAAAGTTGAAGGAAGTTTTTTTGACAGTTCCTCGTGAACCACAATACCGGTTAGCAGTCTTTGTCTCCGTTCAATTTGTCACGTGCTTCCTACAGACGTCTTTAACTCTGATTTTCATAAGAATGAGTTTGAAATATACTTCATTTAAAAACAATATACAAATAAAACAACGGATTTAAACACTTATATTGTAATTACACTCTACACTACATATTTAAGGAACTTGATTTTGTCAAGGATATAATTTTATTACTAACCCTTTATGTCACAGAAGTATTTCGCTTTTTAACCAGTGTAATAAAAGAGGAGGTTTTTAATTCGATTGTTATCTTATAATACTAATATATCTTTCTTTTTATTAAGTTTAATGAGACAATTTCTTTTTGGTTTTACCAATGTAACCTAAGTACACATTATTATGGTTGCCCCCTGAACAAAAACTGTGTCCCCTAGTACTTTGCTAGTATTGTTGTGGTGTGGATGGTTGCCTGTTTCTGTATGATCTGTATGTGATTAACACATTTATTGATATTTATTATTTATAAAAGCCATTAAAATATAATAATCCGAACTTCTACCTCTATATCTCATAGCTATAGAAGTTTTCCATCATTCAGTAAGTTATCCATTCTTATATAAACATGTTCTTACTTGGGTGTGCCTTATACTAATATTGGAAGTATAAGCTCTACTTCTAACAATAATAACCCCAGTTGAAATTGTTGTAGTGACTATTTCGTCCCAGTTATGGGCAGGAATATCCCCAGACATCTTAAATAATATATCTTTGACATTTGTATTCTCCCACCAACTGTTGTAGATAGTGTTATGGTCATCTCATTAACGCTTCCTCATCGGACAAAGACCACTCTCTCAATGACGGTATTTATTATACATCGCATGTTGCGATACACTTGCCTATTTCCAAATGAGTGTTCTTCGCTGTGTAGAAAAATATTTGATACGCAAATTCCAAAGTCATCTCACTTAGATTTTTTTATCAATAGAAATATTAATAGCAAATTCTAGGTTTCATATAAACTTACTGTCTCATTCAGAATAGTATAGTATACGGTTATACCAAATCATAAACGTGTATTCAGCGTTTGCGTGTTGGTGAATTGAAACCCGAGTAATGTTTAAAAAAGCAAATGCTTTTAAAGACAAATTGATACATGACTAAGCAGTTTCGTTAAGCACCTTGTAATAATACGAAGAAAACGAGAACATCATCTATAAAAGTTAGTAAGTAAGGCAAGGTCAACGACGCTTACGGTTACGCAATGTTATTAAGGGGTTTATCTATAGGAGTCTATTCGACGGTGGATGAGCCCTTGAACTATCGCGTGCTAATCGCGAGACTCGCGGCCGTTCACAAGACCCCGCCGATGGCTGCCCACCTGCCCACCTGCCCAGCGCCCCCTGCCTCAGGCAACCTATACGTGTGGATACTGCACCACTTTCATTCAAGGTGAGCCAGTCTCAATCGGATTGGTTGAGGTTTCAAAACCGTGATTTTAATGGTTTTTGTTGATTTTTTTGGAAATATGTACCTACATGCTTATTAATTGTTATTTTCACTTTTTCAATAGTCCTAGTCTAAAAGTGTAATTTAAGAAATAACAACTTTATAGAATTGTTAGAAACCACAAGCAACATTAATCCTACTAATTCTATTTTTGTAAGTGGGCAGTTCTCCTCAATTAGACTTCTTTTAATTGGGTCCTCCATTCCTGCTGCGATACCTTTTTTAACCTTTTAGACTTTTGAGGGTTTAAACCTGAGGTTTCGAATGTGTGCAATGACGGTCATAGGATATTTTATATATCCACATTTCTTTATAATCAATCACAAATATTGGACTTACGCGGTTAAAATCGTGGGTAGCACTGAACGGTAGTATATCTCGCGTATCTTGTTAGTCATATATTTTAGGTAGGTTGTAAGTTTAAAATAAACTATGAAAATATAAGAATGTTGGAACTAAATTTAAAATTGTGTTTACTGCAATCACATCACACATCAAATCTTCATAATCCATAAAGATTTGACTAGTTTCAAACGACCTCTAAAAAGGAAAATTCTGTTTCTTTCGAAATCCAAAGGGCAATCCAATAACATTTTAAAACTATTTTATTTTTGTCACCAAAAGTGATTTGCTTTTTGAGTTGTTGGCTACGATTAATTATAATATTTTATAATTAAATAAATTTTCGTATACAACAGCTTAGTTAGCAAGAGTCATATGATCCATTGAAATGTTACATTTTTTAGGCCTTACCTTGCGTTTCTTAGAGGACGCAATTTTATTTTTTTGACGTGTAGGGGGGGTAAGTGTAAAGCTAAAATCAAGTTTGTGGGGTCGCCACCCTTGTCCCACGGCCGCCATCTTGAAAATAGGGGTTGAAACGGTTTTTACGATATATCTCTTAAACTATTTATCTGATAAAATTTTTTTTAACGTTTTTTGTTGCAAATTAAATTCTCTATAACTTTGGTCCAGTATTTTTTTGTCGTAAAACTATAAATAAAAAAGTTATAAGTGAAAATGTACAGAAATTCGAGAAAAAAATTAGCGATGTGTGGATGTCGAGAAGCAGGGCTAAAATGTTCCGCAGTGTGCTTCCATTGTTCTGGAGAGACTTGCAGCAACGTAATGGAACTCTCAGAATTAATAAATGAAAATGACTTTGATGATGAACCGCCGACATTGACACCCCTTCCTTCTACAGTTCTCCCACGGATATTTGATTCAGAAAACCGATCAGATGCTGAGCCGCAGCCTGGTCCATCGAAAAGACCGAGGACGGAGTAGTTCAAATTTATAAAATCACCGTGGATTAGGCCTATTGGGGATACCACGTAAAAAAAAACGCGCCTCCAGACTCTACCTCGTGGAAGAGTCAATAATTAATTATTAATAACATTGCAAAATTACTAATTAAAAGAATTATAATAACAAAATAAAAAAAAAAAAAAACTGATGACACATTATTAGTACCCACGTATAAAATATGTATAGTTAAGAGTACTGAAAAATAGTACTCACTTCGGAGCGCTGTAAAACCTTAGCTATTGACTTAATGAAAAAATGTTGCATATAAAAGTTGTCGAAAAAACGATCTGCAAAAATGGTCTGATATCGTTTTTTCGTAAAATGATAAAAAAAAGTTATATCGAAAAATATATTTTTTTTCTCGAATTTCTGAACATTTTCACTTATAACTTTTTTATTTATAAATTACTGGACCAAAGTTATAGAGAATTTAATTTGCAACAAAAAACGTTAAAAAAAATTTTTTGTTAGATAAATAGTTTAAGAGATATATCGTAAAAACCGTTTCAACCCCTATTTTCAAGATGGCGGCCGTGGGACAAGGGTGGCGACCCCACAAACTTGATTTTAGCTTTACACTTACCCCCCCTACACATCAAAAAAATAAAATTGCGTCCTCTAAGAAACGCAACCCCAAATGTAACTTTTCAATGGATCAATAACTGACTCTCAGCAATTGGTTCAATCAAAAACTGTCGTAGCACACATAAAGGACCGGAATCGAAAACTGTTCGCTTACAAGTCCAACAAAACAATAATACTTGCATCAATACTTTCCACCAAATAAGCATTTATGGTAAACAATATTTGTTTAGGCACACATTGCGCCTGTTTTCCTTTTCCTAACCTTAAATTGTGGGTAAGTAGATAAAAGAGAGATAGAATTGGGAACAATAAGTTGTAGTACACTGGTGTTAAGGTTCATTTACGTGGGATCTTGTGAATGTGTGAATAAGTAAAAAAGGACAAAAACGTGCGAGATGTTTCTTCTGAGTAAAGTAATAAGTAAGCGTCTTCTAACAGAGTGGCTGATGGAGGAAAATTAACTAAATAAGGCACACAACAGGGAACAGTGTAACTTACATAATGAAGATTTTTGCGTTGAGTTAGAATAACATTATCGAGCAATGAAATGTTTTAAAATGTACTACATATCAACACAAATTATTGCAAAATAAAGTATTTAATCTTTGATTGAAATCTATTATACAATTATAATATCTACATATTTTTTTCGGTTATAATTGACGTAGGCTTTGCTTAAAAGTATAAAGTACACTTTAAAACATTTAAAAATGTACTAAGGAAACTTTGTTTACTTCTTCTGCAATGTATTATGTTGATACATATTAGAATCGTGACTACTTATCTACAAAGCTATCAGTATTAAACTCTAATAAGTATTTATTTAGTTCAATTACTAACTTAGAAGATTGCAGTACGTGAAGTTTAAATTGTACAACTTGGAGAATACAAACAATGTTTGGTTTAAGCCATTTACTGTTATCCAGTTCTTATTGTAGATTAGAATAGTAATAAAATAAAAGACCTAAATTGTTCGAGTAATATAAAAATCCAACTAAAATATACGAGTACATTCTATAAAGGTAAAGTTTGTGAGCTTGTTGGCGGTAGTCTTTGGATATACTGAACTGATTTTTTTACCAATAGAAATCCACATATCGCAGTGGGCTTATTAGAATGTACTTTCAAACCAAATAAATCGCATTTTAATCTGTCGTTTCGGTGAATCTGCCTATGGGACAGATATCTTTTTGCGTCGATGTTTTAAAAGTAACCAAGCAATGAAATCAGTTTAATACATGCGGAACATAGGGAAAAGCTTATATTAGCTTATTTTAATCAAGACCGTGGTCGCGACTGTCAGCACAGTGTCTTCCCAGAGGTAAAGGCCGCGAATGGGAGGGAGGAAGAGTTAGCAAGTGATGCTGTGCAAAAGCTATTCTCCAAGTATAAGCTAGAATATGTGCTCAAAAGTACTCAAGTAGTCCTTACCACTTTTTCTTCGATTGTGTCATTGTTGTTGTTGTTGCTCCCATATTTTAAGGCACCGTTTTCCATGACCACAACTGATCGTTGGGTCTTTTTTGGATATATTTTACTTAACACTTTACACACACTACAAATGTCTCATGCATAGTTCAACACATTAAATTTTATATCAGTTCATTTACTAATATTACTCTTTAATATATTATTTTGATTTGTTCTTCTTAACTAAATCAATACTTGGTGTATAACTGTGTATTTTTAACATTTGTGTAGTTGTTTAATTACTGTCATTTGTTTCATTTGAAATAAAATTGACTGAAGGCACGTCCTTGTAATAGAGATTTTAGTCGTTATTAAGCTGGATATAAAGTTATTTTAAAAATGCTATAATATATATTCTTTTATATATTCGTAGAGGGAAATCTCTACGAGTACATAAAATGTGTTTCGAGAAAAACTTTTAAATAAACAATACTGTTAACTCCGTTAATTAATGTTTCGTAGTAAATTCTAAGCACATACTACAAAATAGAGTATAAAGTACTGAAAAATATACAACGGTGATTATATATGAAGGAACCTTAACAAAATTAATATTTTAACAGCTATTAACCAAATTAAACTGTCCTGAAGACGTAACCTATTAAATTATTGACGCCGTTGAAATGTTGCCGCTTGGAAACATATAGGAAGGTACTCATAATTTCTTCAATCAATTTATTTGACAGACTTACATATGACAAGTTTTAATTTAGTTTTAATTGATGCTGAAGTTATTAAGTAATTAATTTGTTGAAGTTTTATGCTATGAGAATTCAACATATTTTTTATAGTCGTCATGGTTATATTTTTCGGTTATTATTACAAATTGATTACGCGCTTAATCACAAAAACTATTTATTTAGATTTTATTCTTTTTTGTTCTTTTTTAGATGGTTACGTACAAAAAAAAAATGGAACTTGGATTTTCCCTTTTTCTCATAAACAGTTTAAACTGAAAGTACAAGGATGAATTTAATATTGAAACTATCATAGTCTAACAATATATCATTCTAAAAAGGTTCAGATTAAATTTATTCAATCACCAATTTTATGTTCCTGATCATTAGACGTTTTGTTGATCACGCTACGACTATTTATATCAAGTTTGAAATTTATTTTAAACACATATTACATGATAATTTAAACAAATTATGATTAATCCTTGAAGTTTAGTGACGTAGACGTGGCGTGGCGGGTTCAAATCTAATGGCGGGATTCTCGCCAATAAGTTGATGTTATGGACGCACTTGTCACATATCAGCTGATGCTGACTTTAGTAAATATGAAAACATTCATATGAGACCGATAACCGAAGGTCTGAACAGAACAAAAAATATTGTGACATTTAGTAACTCGAAAGAGTTAGCGATGGTGGATTAAGGCTCAGACCAAATCAGTTGTTTCCAAAACAGGCCCATGTCTCAACAGCGGCAACTTTTACGGCTCATGTTGATAAAGTGAGGGGAAAAGATTTTAAATTCAATAATTAAAGATTAATAATTATAACCTGTAATTACGTGAAAGATATCATGTCTTTCACGTAATTCTCGGAAACGAAGTCTAAACTCTGATAAACTTTCGACCAGTCGTTAAATATTCCCCTTAGGCATATTTAAAAACAAATCGTGCAATAACTTTTTAAATATACATATAAAACAAAGTTATATAATAATTATTAAAGAAAATCCTCGTAAAAATAACAATGAGCAATCCGTTGCTACGATACTTTTCAATGTAAACACATTTTCTTTGTTCTATAAATCACTTTCATATACTTAATTTTAATAATAACATTTACTTCGTGACATTGATCGTTGTAAAAGTCATTAATACTCGTAATAAAATTCACTAACTTTAAAAGTTAACACATTCACTTTAAAAAGTGCATAACGTTGAATATAATGTGATGTGCGGAACACGTATCGATTACAATGATTTATTAGAAGGCACGATTCGAAGTAATGTTTGTAGTGTAAGGTTGTGTTAAAGTTATGGTGTGTGTTCGCGTGGAGTGTCGGTGTTGCAGCGAGTACGCGCGAGAGACCGTCGGGCTGGTCGGTGGCGCGCGGGCGGGCGACGCGTTGGCCGCGTCATACTGCGGCGGGCGGCGCGGCCCGCCCTCACGCCGAGGTACACATGCCCGCACCATGATACGTGCCCGCACTCAGACCCGCTCGCTCGCAGCTCGCTCGCCATCACCGACTACACACCACACCGCATCATACCTGCGCGCACCCGCACACCGCTCACCGCACACCCACCACCATCATTTATTATTGACACACGACCTTGGGCTACATATTATTTTACTTCACCTATAATATCACAATTTTATTAGGTCAATGACAGACTATGTAGCACACTGATTTTTGCTGTTTCACCTGATATGTTAGGTGTTTAGATAACATTTTCTTACATTATTTGTTTAATATAAATTGCGTCACGACACACCTGTTTTTTTCAGATAATTTTCCGACCTCAGTAGCATTTTCTTTTATAAAGTTTTCTTTTTTCGTTACAAGATTTATCATTGCTTATTACATTTTGTTGTTTACTGTTTATTTCACATGTGTTTAAGTATTTTATCAAACATGTTGTCGCAGTGGTTCATTTGAAGCACTGTTCTTCGAATCTGTGTATCCATTGCTACGGATAAGAGTTAAATTATGGATGATGCACAATGTACTCTTTCTATGAATTGTATCGTATTGCAAAATGAACGTATTGACTTTCCCATATTTCAACTTACTATTAAATTATAATATGGTTGTTTATGAAACGGCATTTCAATGCTATAAAAATAAAGTAGTAACCGTTCTCTGCTCCTGATATTGTTAGTACCTGTGTTGATTTACGGAGTGTACTCGGTCAGTTGTGTGGCATTTAAACCGAATGGGTCCATAACCGTATTTTACGATTCCGTTGAAATTAAATGTATGAAGTGGCATTAAATATTTTATTGAAACAAACTTATTTAAACTTTAAGAAAACTTATATATGTTATTGCACGGATTAGGATATAATATATTTAAAAACTGACTGCTAATGAATTTAAAATACATTATATACAGGACAAGGAAAGCAGTATAAAATAAGTAAGAACTACTTATTAGTTAGTATACTATAAGGTGGAAGCGGCATAGGCCATGTACGACCCACTAGCTTCACACTGTTGGGCAAAATTCTCGTTCACACTCATGATAATAATACAAATCAAAAGTGGTGAAAGCTGTTCCTCCTTCGGCTTTTTTATCACTTTTGATTTATACCTTCAAACTCGAGTCATGTTAGAAAATAGCAAATACGTAAGCTGTATTCTAGAATAGAAACCGGGACCTTGTTTTTAAATCCTAGACGTATGCTTTAGTTTTGTCTTTAGTCTTTTTTTTAAATATTTTTTAGGTGTATCTAGTATCAGGTTCAGGTGTATCTAGTATAAGTATGTAGTATCATTTTTAAAAATTAAATAAGTATTTCCTCATTATTTTATATTCACAAATATGACATAATCTATTTGTCTTTTCGACTATTATCTTTATTAAGTTAATTTATCGTATACAATTTTGTTTAATCACCGTGTAAAGTGTATCTACACGTTCGATACAGAGTGGGTGTAAACAAAATATTAGTTTTTGTATTCACTCTTTAAGTCGAAAATGCTTTGACAAATATGTGACATTTTATAATCAGTGTTGCGTATGATAGATATCATAATTGGAGGGACGAGTAAGTAGAGTAAATAAGTCCAATTCATAATTTCATATTATTGCATCATTTAGAGCAATTTAGTGGATTAGTCCAAAGAAATTTTAAATTAATGCTTATGACTTGAAATTGTTTAGAAAAAAGGTTCCGTTTTTGAGATGAATTCGAAGCAAAAAAATGACGATATTACCAATCTTTAAGGAAGGGGTGGTAATTAAAAAATCCGCTGGGACCCCTGAATATCTCAGAAACAGACATCTGACGTAAAACTATGTTGTTATCTTGTTATTAAATGTATAGCCATTGTACGCCAATTTTGCAACGGATTTTATTACACAATAGAAAGTTGTCACCCACACAACATTTTCGCAGTTTTGTATGTTTGACTTTGTTGGTTATATTAATATTATTGATCCGATTACTGGAACCGGGAAAACCGCATACTGCATAACCACAAATCTGAACGTGTACACTATAATCATTAGATCTAAACACTAAACAATGAGAAAGATGGACATTCATCACACAATTACGTTGCACTTACGAACTGTTGGAATCTAGATTCATTTTAACAAGTCATTCTTAATCAGTGGTTTTCGTCATAATTTAGATTAATATTAATTCAAATAGGTGTGCTGTAATAAATAAATATCATATGATATCGCTTGATAAATTCACGTTACGTTGATAACAGTCAGAAAGAAGCATAGTTGGTGTGTGCAAGGACACATGTAGGTAAATTCATGTAATTTTGATGTAACAAAAATGGTGTCCCAAAAAAGTGCTAATAAAAATGAGAAAAAATCAAAGCCATTACCATCGGAAAAGGAAGTACCGGGTTTCTTTTCAAGATTCCTATTCCTGTGGATGTTTCCTGTCTTTTACAATGGTACGCGTCGAGATTTGGAAGAATATGACTTATTCCCCACAAAACATATGTACGATTCGAAAGTTGTGGGCGATATTCTAGAAAGGTAAGAATAATTTTAATTGGTATTTTTTAATTAAAACAATCAATCTTATACGTACGTATACTTATAATACTTACAAACAGATTAATCAACTGAAAATTTTTGTACAACTCGGCAAATGTTTAATATGTGAGAGTGTTTTTAATCCAAACATCCCACGCGACGGGAAAATGAGTAGATGCACTGTGAAGAATTGTTGAAATGAGACATAAATAATATGATGTATGCACATGATTTATTTCATGTACGTGTAGTGTATAAAATAAAATATTGTTAGTCAAACAAATTGGAATATTTATATTTATTCCCGAAATATGCACTTTTGCTATTTCTAAACATGGCTTACGAGGTATAACTACTTAACTGTATGTATTTCTAACACTAATATATAGGTAGTATTTTTGACATAAAATACGTACCTATTACGGTAATATACTACAATACATAGATAAATTAAAACTTTTATAGCCACCGAATTAATGTTTTCAAGAAACAGTTACTCACGATTTGCGTAATTATTATTTTATTTTATACTAGCTGTGCCGCGCGGTTTCACCCACGTAGTTCCCGTTTCCGTAGGAATATGGGGATAAAATTCAAGCCTTCCCACTGAATCACTCTAACTATTAAAACAAACCGCATCAACATCCGTTGCGTAGTTTTAAAGATCTAAGCATACATAGGGACAAAGGGATAAAGGGACATAAAGACAGAGAAAGCGACTTTGTTTTATACTATGTTGTGATAGTAAATTTATTTCAAATATCTAGGTCAATTCAGTATTTAGTGTTCCATTTAGATAGTCAAGATTTGAATAGATATTACGACAGATATACCTGTTATTATCGTCACATGTTATTAGTTTGAGATCACCAATGTATGTTAGGCAAGCGTAGTAATTACGGCTATTCCTCTTCATTGTACTACTAAAATATAACGCATATGAGACAATGGTTTCTCTCACTGATGTTGATAGGTCATTGGTGGTCAAAGGTGATCTAATTTTCAGTGAAAAAGGACCTTTGCTCTCCAGTGACAACTTAGAAGCTGATTCGATATTAATTATTTATTTTACAGATTTTATCATTTAATTAAATTATTTACCTCCTTAGTAACCATGTTAGAATAACAATCGGTCGGTGATTAAGGAAATGCCTGATAAGCATATCTGCTTTTTGTCTGGCTTGGGAAGCTGATTTTTTGAAGTAGATAAAATATGGTAGTACTGTATCGGCCGTTTTTTATTACTGTCAAATTACAGATTGAAACCTAGATGGGTTACTGAAACATACTAGGATTAATATTATGCAAGGTAATGGAAAAAATACGTAAAATTTAAGTGTCTGAATAAAAAAAAAAGTATCTATAGATTAGATTTGTTTTTAATGAGTACCTTAACAATATCCTTTTTATTTAAAAATAAAAGAAAAATATATTATTAAGTGTTCATTGTTAAGTGTGTATATTATATTTCAACATGTAACAATAAGTTAAAGTTGGTAAAGAAGATGAACTTTGAAGAGGGATCCATTTATCTCTAATGAACCTTATGTTGGACAATAGCCTTCGCTCGAAACTTAATTTTATTAACAAACTCAATATACTTAGTCTCTTGTAAACAAGCTTTTTAATAGTCTTCCCAACAATTTCTTCCATTAAAGTTTATTCACAGAATAATGAGAATTATATGGTTATCATTTTAATGTGTATGAGAAAATTTTGGAAAATCATCGGGAAAATTGGACCAGTACAAAACCGAAGCGGACCGCTAGTTTTAAATGTATTCAGCGTTTGACTCTTGTTGTTGTATAGTTATGTCTCATTGAATGGTTTTTACATCGCATTATTGTTGATGCTAAATAATAATTTTCTTAACTCTGCCTTAGTTAATCATGGGTTCCCAAGTTAAAGTAAAACACATGCAAATCACGGTCGTAGGACTGATATTACCAGTCCAAGAATAAAGGTTCTTAGTTCTTTATTCTGTATCCTAGGTTATAAAAAGTTTGGTATGTTGTGAGTCAATAACTCACACGGATTATTCGATTGAGTGATTCATAAAATTAAAGCCTACCTCTAAATACAGATCGACAGTAAATATTTTCTTCTATAAATATTAGCTTGATATCAATGATATATAAATCGTTCGAATAACATATTCACAAATGTATGCCAAATGATTAGTTTAGATGTAGGTTATCATTACATTGTCTATTAATTGTTACAACCACGAGAGTTGGCTTTGTTTTGGTACAAGATTATGAATGGAAACATCTCTCAGAACACAGTCTGTAAGATGATTTAACAGATAAAAATCATTTAATACTGATAAGGTTTGATAACAGATTGTATGCAGATTTATAATCTTTACTTTGTTTTTCTGAGACGGTAGACAGTCATATATTTGATGCTTATTAGATAAAACTTAAGTATTTGTAATCACCAGGAACTAATTTTGTGATTTTATGTAAAGTAGGTATAAAGGACAGACACACTTACAAAGATAAACATAAAAAGCATAACATTATTATCATGTTTTGAAATTTGTTAGAGTCATATGTATGTATATTATACAAGCGACTTTCCACGGCTTAGCATGAGTGCAATTTTCTTGGGCATATTCCAAAAAAATCTTGTGTTAGCTCCTTGATATTATATCTACAATACATGGATAGCTTATTTTCTACAACACCCATTTTAATCTTCTGAAAAATGGTCACGTACAATCCGATAATTGGAAATCTATTTAGACGGATGCATTACCTACTTATCAGCTTAAATACTTTATTTACATTAAACAAATTGATTTCTTTGATTTACGGGATCATTACTGATATAAATCAATATAAATGTATCCAGTATCCATTTTATTTTAAACTCTGTAAAATAAACAAGCAATAAAAGAAAACTTTTCGCTTACTTATTTTATGTTTTTAAGGAATTGGATAGCAGAAGAAGCGTTAGCTAAAGCCGCAGGGAAAAAACCTTCAATTACAAAAGTTCTTATTAAGAGTTTCGGATGGTCTTATGTTCCCGGAGGGGTGTTACAAATTATATATGTGGCTCTCAGGTGAGTCAGTGATTGTGATTTGTATAAATTGTGCTTTAGAATACAAGGTTAGAATTAATAAGAGACAATGTTTTCCAGGACATTTACACCATTGCTGTTTGGCCAGTTACTCCTGTACTGGTCGGTAGACTCGACGATGCCCCGAGAGACAGCCATGTACTACGCAGTGAGCATGATCCTCTGTAACTGGCTGGCTGCCTTCTGCAACCACCACGGGAACTTGTTCTGTCAACAATTCGGGATGAAACTAAGAGTTGCCACGAGTTCGCTTATTTTTAGAAAGGTTAGTCAAGGAGTTATCTGTAGTTTACGAAATAATTCATTGTTTACCTATTGGAGATAAACTGGTGTCTCACTTGCCTGCTCTCAGCTATTGCAGCTATTGTTGAATATTGTAACAACTTGAATAAATACGAAAGTAGACTTAAGACGTTTCATTGAATTCAAATGTTTTGTTATAAATTCATACTTAAATACGCAGTGTTCATTCAAATTCAATGAAAAGTTTTATAATCGGCAACTCTTTAGAGTTTCTTCTGTTTGACATATTTGTTTTATTTCAGATAATGCGCATGGGTAATGCGGCTTTAGGGGAGACCACGGCTGGTAAACTAGTCAATTTGTTATCAAACGATCTTCAAAGATTCGATCTGGCGTTCGTATTCCTACATTACGCGTGGATTATCCCGATACAGTTGGCTGTCGTATCATATTTGGGTTATTACCAAGCGGGATACGCCGCGTTCATTGGATTAGCCGCCTTAATTATTATAGCGTTGCCTATACAAGGTGAGTGTCGTATTCAATTAAAGTTGTATGTCTCTTGTTAAACTAATTATTTGTTACGAGATATTTCGAGTCGTAGTATCAAAATTGTATTATTATCCTATATCTAAATATTTAATAGGTAAGCCACGCTTTAAGAGATACCTTTATTGTAAAACTTTTTTGTTTATCCAGGCGGATTGGGGCAGTTAATTGGAAAGATCAGATTTAGAACAGCGGAAAAAACAGATGAAAGAATAAAAGTTATGAGTGAAGTCATTAATGGTATTCAGGTAAATAAATTATTCAATGCGTAGTATTTTTTACGTTAAAATGGCGAGAAACTTGAATAAACTAATGAGTACCTTTATATTTTTAGGTAATCAAAATGTATGCATGGGAAATACCTTTCCAAAAGGTAGTTGGAGAAAAACGTGCCGACGAGTTAAAAGAAATAAAGAAAGCAACCATTTTGCGAACAATTTTTATAGGTTTCATGATCTTTACAGAGAGAGCTGCATTTTTCATTACCATCCTTACCTTTATTCTACTCGGGAACCCCATGTCAGCGACAGTCGTAAGTCCATTTAAACGTTTTATTTTCATATTATGAATACCATCATGACATTTGCGTTTGAAACAATATTTGTTAGACAACAATATAATGTCCACATAAAATATAGCGACATTGTTATATTTTTCTGCATTGCGATAACGTTGCTTGCATGTAGGTTATACTATACAAAAATGTAATGAATTGTTTCTGCTGAACCCGCCAGGGCGTCGCTTATGTTATTTCTTGGCACAAGGTTCGGTTTCACGCACTTTAATTTTTTAGATATACCCACTGCAGCAGTTTATGAACGCCGTGCAATTCAATATTACACTTGTACTGCCCTTGTTACTGGCCTTTACCGCTGAACTGATCGTCTCGCTGAGCAGAGTTCAAGAGTTCTTATCATTAGGTGAGAGATTTTTACATAGCCTAAGTACATACTACGAATATAAATTTTGCTGAGTTTGGGAGTAATATTTTTCCGTATTATGCAAGATTTTAATTGAAAACAAACAGGTAAACATCTAATTTGTTATTGTTCTCAGAGGACAGACCTGATTTGGTCGGACAAATACAAAACCTACCGACTCCGTTGTTTAGAAATAAAAGCGCTGACGGAAAGGAACCCGAGCCGACAGTCCGACCGGTGTCATTCACATTAAAATCCAGCGAACTGAATAATAGTAATTTGTTTAATGGTACGTATAAACATAGTTATAATATAAAGTATAGATAATCTTAAACATTTCCTATCTTATCGATTAAAAGATCCAAGACACAATAAGGACAAGATAACCTAGTAGTATTTTTCCTTTCACAATAGTCAGTAACTCTTAATCAACTTTAAATCCTTGTTGTTTTAAGGATGTACTACTATTTGAAATAACATATTGCGACACGGTTTATTCCTTAAAACTTTACTTCTCTATTTTATATGACCATTGTATGTAACGTTTGGGTTACGAGTTGAAACCCTAATAAAGTAAAAACTTATAATTTACAATCCGTAGTGGTGAACAAAGACTTTTGTTTAAAAGTACTTATTGTTATTTGGTATCTATTTTTACCATGTATAAAACATTGTGTTGTTTGAGTTTTTATACCAGCAGAGTTTAAAACTAAGCTGTTTAGCTGATTTTCAGTTTTAGCGCGGCTAACGAACAACAACATGATTTTAATACAGTATAACTAACAAGATTATTATTGATACTGATTATAAAAACTTTCTTTGTTTTTCCAAATGAATGAATCAGTGTTGTTATTAAACTAAGTTTTAATAAACAATTCGTTATCTTTTAAATATTTGTGCACAATTAAAAAAGAAACGAGTAATCCTTCGCTGTATTATATCATAAGATATCATGTTCACAGGGTTTAATGCGAGAAATGTGGGATTACGAAGGAGTTTGTCCCATCACGAAGACTCCGCCATAGTGGTCCGCAATGTGTCGGCGAGTTGGACCGGTGACCCAAATTTCTTGGCACTTAAGAACATTTCGTTCCGACTGCGTAGAGGGAAACTATGCGCAATCATTGGCGCCGTCGGTTCCGGAAAGGTCGGTAGAGCATCCAGCGATACTTTAAACAAATTTGAATTTAAATTGCGACACAAAATTATAGCCTACTAGAATTATGGTTAAAGTTGTAACTAAGTTAGTACTGTAACCAAGTTACTACTGTAACTTTATATTTCTTTTACAAAACAGTTAAGGACCGACAAAAAACTTACATTTATTTAACCACTGAAATATAAACTGTAATCGAGCTTCATAATAATAATAGGTACTAGCTTTGTACAGTACAGACAATAACAGAGACTAGCAAGGCCACGAATGTATTAATATTACCTACAATATTATTACTGCCTTCAAAATATTCTCAAATATAAACAGATAAACGTGTAATAACCGGTTCAGAATCTAATATTGTGATCGTTGTATATATTGTGTCGTGTTTGCCGGCAGTCGTCGATTTTGCAACTACTGCTGAAGGAATTGCCGGAGGCGAGCGGCACATTTTCAATAAACGGCCGGATTTCGTACGCTTGCCAAGAGGCGTGGCTCTTCCCGAGCACCGTCCGCGAGAACATTCTCTTCGGCTTGCCTTATGATCCGGAAAAATATAAACGGGTACGTAAATACAAAGCACTTTGCATTTAAATTAGGGTACGCCTTAGTTCTGTAAGACAACCAAACATTAAAGGTACTCGTCCTAAGTATACTGTGCCTATCTTTTTCTGGTATCTTAAACATTATTTGGAGTTTCTTTCTTGTGTACTTCTTTATTTTAAAACTTACATACAAATTGTATTTTGTTCATTAGTTTAGCGTTAGACGCCTGTTCAGGCACCATATGAATTTTGCTCAATATTAAATAGCAATCTTTTGTAAACCTGTATTTTATGAAAACAAATGTTTATTCTTCAAATTATAATTAGTGAAACTTTCCAGGTGTGTAGAGTGTGCGCTCTAGACAAGGACTTCAAACAATTCACATTCGGCGACCAGACGCTGGTGGGAGAGCGGGGGGTGTCTCTGTCCGGGGGTCAACGCGCCAGAATCAATTTAGCCAGAGCCGTCTACAAACAGGTACACATTACTTCGCTCCAACTTATACTTTGTATCCCCGGAGACGTCACATTGATTGCTACAAGTTTCATTCATAACTGATGAACGTTAATTAAACAACATTTGATGATGTTGGTATCTCTTCAGGGAATAACTCTTAACTCAGTCAGTGTATGAAAGGGCATACCTACAATGGAAAATAACTATATTTATCAACTTCGATGAGTCTATTTGCAGAAAAATCCGGACGTGCTCTGATCAATTACCAACGATCTATTATTAAAATGTCTGCCTTTGGAAAAAAAGTACAATTTTCTGCTAAAAATCTCCCGAACATATTCCAAGAATAGAACTATGTAGGTTGTATATGTATAAATAGAGTTAAAATGAGAATTTCAATACCACTGCTCATTAAAATACTCAGGTCGGGTACACAACCTCAAATATCTTTACAATTTTATCGTTGAAGAAATTCTGCCTACGGAATGAATTTTGAATAAAAAATATAGAGTAAACACTTTATATGACGACATTTCTTTTTTCAATATATGTATATTTTACAACGACATTTTATATCAAGTTTGTCGCGCCGCGTGTAAATACCGGTGCCGATTCGTAGGAATTTCGGTTAAAAAATGTTCTGTCAACGGAACTCAAAATTATCTCCATACCTTTCGCCAAACAATTTCAGCGGTTAAACGTAAAAAGGTAAAAAGTAGGAAGATTTATTTTCTCAATTTCATGATCACAAAATTGAATATAGAAGACAAAACTGAACAGCACTGCTCATTCCACTGCCATACAAGTTTTAAACATTGTGGAACAGGTAGTTTCAACTGTAGTACAATACTTTTGGTTTCAAAGAAGATCTGAATGGGTTATGTAACAATCGTCGTTAAGGGAGAAACACGTTTGTATTCAAAGACTTCGCTTATCTTAGTGTGTTTGGTGTTATTGTTCGGAGGAGGAAGTCTATGGTTGTGAAAGGAAACATGAGTGAGATATCTGAGAAGGCCGTGTTTAAACCATCCACTGTATTTATAAAATAACCTTTTAAATTGCAATGTTTCCGTTCTTACGTAATGTATCTTTACCCATAAGGTTGGGCTCAATATACATATATTGACCTGAGTTGCAACAAATACAAATCCAATCAGCCGGGCAGTCAGTCAGTGTTATTGAATAACAAACATCCAAATAGAGACATACAAGTGATAACTTAACTAAGCGCAGTATAAAAGTAATATAAAATTCCGTCTGTATGTGTGTTTATTCTAAGGCATGATACAGACGCAAGGTTGAAAGCTACATACCTTATTACGTCGACGTGCTTTGAATGTTAAGTTGAAATAAATACTATTCTTAGCTCGCTGTTCTGGAATTCAATATAAACAATTAATTTGTACGCAGTTATTGTGATTTGAGAATAAGAAACGTTTAATTGCTTCAGTAGATTGTAATTATGGTCTTACGGAGAGCTGTTTGTGACAGCGCAGTTAATTTGTATCTAAATATACAAATTACGCAGATAACATTGTTCAAGCTTTACTGAATCTTTATGACCAAAGCGTTAGATTGATTTTAATTATTAAAGAAAACTTCTTGCTTTTACTTGTTCCTATTTCCCCTCACTGTATTAGTGAACGGATTTTGTCTTGCAGTATACAGTTGGTATACAGATAAACCAGATACTTTCGTAAACCAAATCTAGATTTATATCTAGGAACTGAAGGGAGTAATAAAAATAGATTGATTTAGTCTCAGTAGAAGCAACAAAGTGAATTTCAAGTAGGCGTGGTAGGTCAATCCTGAAATTAAAATAAAAGAAATAGCTAGACAGGTCAATGGCGTCACCAAACTAAAATAATACCTATTCAATATTTCCTCCCAGGTAACTTTTTTTTTTTTTTTAACGCAGTGAAAATGCTTAGAACTGCATACCACCGTGAGCCGATATTGGGAGGACCCACGGGGCATGTAGGGCTCTCCAGCCAGAAGGGCTGGGCCTACCCACTAAAAACACAGCGACTTCCGTCCGCGTTACATTGGGGTGCCGTAGGATCCCGAGGGGGATTTCTACTACGGCCCCAGGTATCGAACCTGCTGAATAAAAAATACACTCGCTCGCTGTTTTCTTTTTCCATACGATTGAGTCGCTAATAAGCATACTTGAAAAAATTACCCTGTATTTTTAAGCCATTAACATTGGGCTGTTTTTTCAATTGAAACGAGTGGAGGGGAACTTTGTGTTACAAAATAAATACTGTTTTAATGTTTTGAAATTTGAGTTTGTTCTTTATTTTAATGGAAACTTAGTCTTAGTTAAGATAAGTTATATGTCCAGCAGTGGACGATTACGGGCTGACTACGATGATGATGATGCTACTTATAACTAGAAAGAGTATCAAATCTAGGTTTGTTAACAGGCGGACATTTACTTACTGGACGACCCTCTGTCAGCGGTGGACGCCAATGTCGGCCGACAATTGTTTGAGGGATGCATCAACGGATACCTCCGCGGGGCCACACGGATCCTCGTCACACATCAGATACACTTCCTAAAGGCTGCCGATTATATTATTGTATTAAATGAGGTACGTATAAGTTAAGCTTAAGTCTTCTGCTTATACTCGTATAGTAATCTGTTATTTTTAAGACTTCTTCTTATTTTAAACTTAACACTAAGTATTGCTCTACATTTGATAAAGTAAAGCATACTGCAGAAAATACAATAAAGTAGCATTCATTTGTTTATTTAATATAATATTAGACTTGTTGAGTATCATACTAACCTTCTTCAAAGTTAGTATGTTAGTGAACAAATAACATAAAAAGTGACCTTTTCTTCTACTAAACCCAAGCACTATCTGCCCAGATTCTAATGACAATTTATTTGGTATTAGGGACGTGTTGAAAACATGGGGACGTTTGATGAGTTGGCCGCTTCTGGAAAATCATTCTCTCAGCTTCTCACCAGCCTCCAGGACGGTAAAGATGGCGACAACATGAGTGTAAAGGTAAACATAATATTTTAATCTAAAAGTAATTATTAATGGTACAAGCGAGGTAAGTTGGTGATTACTTCCGAGGCGCTATTGAGGCCCGAGCCGTCAGGCGAGGGTCAGAAGATAGCCGAGGATAGTAATCATCAATACTCGCGTGTACCATACAACGTTTTTCAACACATTTGCGAAGAAATTAACATTTTTCGCTAATAAATAAACAGTTTTTCTATTCGCGCGCATCCAACAACAATGGTGATCGACCATAGATTAAAAGAATATACTTATTAAAAAAAAATCGAATGAATGAATGAATGGAATCGACCATAGACCTACCAAAAGTAAGGCAACATAGTTGAAGTTTGTTTTTAAAATGTATGGACACGTTATTTTTTGGTATCGAAACTTTTTTAAAACTAAACAATTTAAAAAAAAAAACTATAACTCACTAGTGAATCAAGTGTGTCATTATTCAACTGTTTTTGCACAAATAAGAGCCCCTTTATGAGCAAGTGTGTTGAAAAATTAGTTTACATGCTAATTCATTAACTAAAGATACATCAATCGATACATATTTATTTCGCATTTTCGCGTATGCTTTTCATGTAGAATATTATTATTATTTTATATTACAAAATGGTATCGGCCTATCGGGATACTGAATTAAGAGATGTTTTGCATGTTATGAAACGCGCCACGACGAAGTTTATACAAAATTATTCAATAAATATCGATGAAAACTTTGCTTAACATGAAGAAGATACTTTAATTTAATTATTTTTTATCGGGGCGAACGAAACAAAAGTCATTCGATTAACTTTCGGTGTTTACATAGGTATATATTTGCAATATTTTCTAAAGTTCTTACATTTTCTTATCTTACAAAAGATTTTATATTTCATTTGTTTTTTATTTAAATTTTACGCTTTAGTTACTAATTAAGCTATATTGATCAACAGAGCGGAGAAGAAAATCAAAAACCAGTATTATTACGGGCAGTATCCTCTATAAATGAAGGCGAAGAGTTACAACAGTTTGAAGCACAGAAAATGCAAGACGAAGAGAGACAATCCGGGAACTTGAAGTGGGAAGTGATCTCGCAGTACTTCAGGGCGGGAGGCAATTTGTGCTTCTTGATTTTCACGTTAGGTTTAATATTTTTGGCTACATCGTCGGCCGCAGCGGCTGACTTTTGGATTAGTTTTTGGTTAGTATGAAAATAGAATATTGCTTGTTTCTTTATACATTTATTGCGTATATTTCGGACATGGCTTTGACGATTTGGATCAAGTTTCATAATTAGTTAAGACATTTATAGATATCGATATCCAATAGAATAGAATAAAATGTTTTTCAATAGGTTTATTTGTACCTTAGACAATTTATTCTCTAAGATGTGTACCGAATAACATTAACAGAGTAATTTAACGAAAAATAAACGTGTACTGTAACTCAGTGGTCCAAGAGTAAGTAATTATCTACATATTTAAATAAATAGCAATACAAGATTACTTTTATTTACCCACTTATGAGAGGTCGACGGGCTAATAAGTAGATTATAATGTACATGATAAAATATTTACTAGTTACAAGTATTTTTCCTCACTTTTATTGCGTTGTTATGATTTATTTACTTTGGTAAGTACATAAATATCAATTGATTGCAACTGATTAATTTTTGTTATACTAGATGTACCCCGCGGATTTACTCGAAACATACGATCCGTGATTAGTACTTTTAATCCAGTATTGTTAAATTATCCTAGTCATATAAAATATTATTTGTGAAAAAATAATTCAGTCGTTTTTGGGGTGATGTTAAACTATTTCGGTTATATTATGTTAATCACAATTCATGCATACACCCATTTGTTAATGGCTATTCTGCCTAATGGGAGAATATATAATTAGATAATGCTATCTTTGTGACTTTAAACCAACTCAATTCAGTAATTTTAGCTGTGCATTGAAGATAACAAACATCTAAATGAGTGAATATCCCGGCCCCTAAATTTGCGTGGCAACTATGAAATCGGTACTAAAAAATATAGTTATAATGTTTAAAACTTTTTTTTTGGTTAGATGAAATAGTCACCTATGCGAGGCACTAAATATTTCATTACTGGGATTAATAGGTACTCCAGAAAAAAATGTTAAACCTCGAAATCTTTCATCGCCGTGTCTGTCCACAACTCACCTTGATGTGTATTATACCTCCTTGATGAAAACCTATTGGTTGAATACATTGAAATCTAGTTTTATATGATACTTGGATAGTTAAGGTATTGTTACGGAATACACTTAATCAAATATTTAAACAATACAACGAATGGTTACTAGAAAAACATTTGTCCCAGAACTTCCTTTCATCGCCATGTCAAAAACATTTTTAAACATATTGTTCCAACTAAAGACTTGCGTCTCCTTCTCTGTGTGCTTAACGTTGCCCAATAGTACCGCCTCAGTGCTCGACGTGGAAGGACGTGTCCACGTGCCTGCGTTTTCAAGCTATAAATGTAAGTGTATCCCATTTTTGTTACAGGACATTTTTTCTTTCATCGCCGTGCATAGGTATACCTTCTATTGGAACAAGTTTATACTCTTGATTGAGCATTCGATAGAATGCCCATACTCTTCTGTTTATTTGTGAATTGTTTAGTTCTTAGGATACCTAATAGATTTTATGTAATTTTAAATTTCCGACTCGTTTCTCATCGCCATGCTTTCATTTCCGTGGTTTCCATAGCAAATATTTGCTATGGCAATGAAAAAAAAGACACGGCAATGAAAAAAATTTCATTGCCGTGTCTTTTAAAACAAATTACTTTCATCGCCGTGGTCAGGTCTTTCATTTCCGTGACTTATATTTTCATCGCCATGGTATGATTAGGCAAGGAAAACGTATTTACCTGTGATACAGTGTACCGAATACTGACAGTACAGTACTCGTCAAGTAATATCTCTGCAATACGACAAAAGACTTAAGTAAAGACTCATAAGTACAGTAAATAACTCATTCGTTGTTACTGTACTCTTTCTAGCTCGTTTTCTTGATTCCTTAAGATCGTGACCGTTCTGATGCACTGTAATGGAGTCGTGTACCAGCCGTTCCACTCCGCTCTGTCTTCAACTCTTCTCAGAGCTGGTGATTGAGAGCCCTATTATTGCCTTGATCTGGTTTGACCAACGGGCAGGTCGGGTAGGTCTACCTTTCCCGCCACAACCAGCTTGTCCAGGCTGTATGACCGTTGTTCCAAATGTGACCAAAGTAGCTCAGGACTCGTAGGTAACATATTGTAGACAGTCTTGTTTTTACGTCAAGTTGTTCTAGAATAGACTTATTCGTACGTCTCGCTGTTAACGGTATGTGTGGCATCCTTCTCCAGCACCACATCTCGAAAGCCTTAATCTTTTTTCGATCTATAGCGCGTGGATAGACCAGGACTCACAGCCGTATAGAAATATCGACAATACCTGAGATCTAATTAGTCTCATCTTTGTTACGTTTGGAGATGTTTTGGACATTCCAGATTATCAACATTTTGCTTATTGCTTGCCCATCTGCACACAAATTCGAATCTCTTTCTCGCAGCCTCTCTGATTCCTGATCGTCCAGCCTAGGTATACAAACTTGCTCATGAATTCCAGGTCTGAAAATTCTCCTGTGCGTGTGATCTGTTCAGCTCGGTCAGTGACCATAACCTTTGTCTTCGACTTGTTGACCCAAAGTCCTACTGTCTCGGTTTTGCGTTCTACTATGCTGAACATTTCAGCAAGTTCGTGCTCAGAGGATGCGACCAAAGTAGTGTCATCTGCATATCGAAGGTTGCTCATCTTGTTCCTGCCAACAGTAATGACTCCCTCCCACCCTTTTAAGGCTCTGCTACTCATATAGTTTCTATAGTTATCATGGTTATTAGCACTCAAATTATTATGATTATATCCGATATTTCAACGCTGTTGCAAGCGCCATGATCACGGATGAACTCTCCTTCTTATATTTCGTATATCCTATAGTATTCGCCATAGATGTTAAATAGAAAAAGGAACTCTTTTTCAGCCTGCTCATCCGGGATGATATGCAACATAATCTTACTGGCATGCGACTGCCCGAAGGAAAAAGTTCGTGTGATCGACCTAGCCTCTCTTAAATATTGTGTCTCGGCCGCACTAGCACGCGGGATGGATATGTAATTCTCTACAATTGTGCAATCATTTCCATACTCATAGGTTCTGGGCTTTGGCAGATCATTGATATGCAACAGGAAAAGTGTTGCAATGAGTACTAACCCTTGGGGAACACCAGCATTAATCGCCATTTGATCGGACGAGCATCCATCAAGAACGACCCGTATCGATCGATCCTGCAAGAAGTCCGATATAAACCCACACAAACTAACAGGCAGACCGTATGATGAAAGCATGCTTATAAGGCACGTAATTTTGTGGACCCCTTCTTGAGCAGGGGGATCAAAAGCGATTCTTTCCAATCTTTAGGCCATATATCATAGGGGTTTTATGTTAATCTTATTAAGAAATTCGATCAATTATTATCATTCGATGTGGCGTAGATAACCCGTCTGGGGGAGTATGCCTCTCCTTCTCGGAGACAGGCGTGTATATATTGTATGTTAGGATAATATAATACTCATGTCAGTTTATAAAAAAATTGTTTTATGTATGGATTTTCATTTCCGTGGTGATTCTTTCATTACCGTGGGACAGTTCTTTCATTGCCGTGGACGCTTGTTTCATTGCCGTGCCCGCATGTTTCATCGCCGTGGCATGAAATTTTTAAACTTGTGTTATTCGTTAGTTTTTTAAGTAATCAGCTTGATAATAAGCAAGAATACATACATTATCAAGAAGTATAATAAACGCTAATTATTTTTGAAAAAAACTTAAAAACAAAAAAATCCACGGAAATGAAGATTTTTGGGGACTTGTTGAAATTCACTCAAATATATAAACAACATCGATTAACCAACGAACGACCTTTTCAGTATTAATGTTTATGCCATAGTTTTCCATTTAATATATCATTTCGTATTTTTCCAGGTCTAATCAAATGGCTGAGTACGAAGAGGGATTAGATGGCGGCGAAGTAGGTGAGTAAACAACTGAACCGTGGATTAGTGAGCGCTTCTCATGACATCTTAATTACGAGTATATGTGCGCCTACAGCCTACGTAATGCCTGCGGTATATGTGGGAACATTACGAGTTAATTGAAACGGTTATGAGCTTTCAAACTTCCATTGTTTTTATACTATTTGAATATATTACTCGAAATATTTATGTTTGACTGGTTCAAATACTTCTACTTATATTGTTTCATTGGGTAGTTTAAAATACAGTTATTTGAGGTCACAACTCGGCTACAATTTAGTACGTTATATATTTTAGGGATGTTTAGTTTATGTCTGTTTATTGTTTTACCTTATTAAAATAATACTAATTTGAATACGAGTACCTACTACTTGATTTAACCAAATAATTGTTTTGGTAAAATCTTTTGCTTTCATCATTCAGATCCGCGAGATACCTATATCAAATATTCACTTCAAAATAGCAATTTTGTTACAAATGATTCGTTCGCATATGTCCACCTTCTAATAAAGTATTTATTCATGTACAGATACTGGTCTGGACGTGCAAGTTGGTTTGTTTACGACGGGCCAATACATTATAATCCACGGCAGCATCGTGGCGGTGTGTATCCTCATCACTAACATCCGAGTGTTCCCCTACGCTGAGCTCTGCGTCTCGGCCTCTAACAAGCTCCACAACACTATGTTCTCAACAATGATCAAAGGCATCATGAGATTCTTCGATACGAGTTCCTCTGGTGAGAATCTTAAGTTTCTATTCTTAGAAAGAGATTATTTACATATTTGCTAGCTAGCGCAATTGTCAGTAGCTTTGGGTTTGAGTCCTGTTTCTGTTTTACAAATGTGATTCTGGTTTGATATTACTTATATGCACTAGCGTAGTGAAATTGTCTTTTTCTGATTGTACTATTATCATCAGTTGTCCTGTACTTATGTCTTGCAGGCTGGATAGTTAATTTTGCAAATGTCTTGATATCAAAGTTATTGAGTTAAAATTTCAAAACAAAAATAAATAAGCTACACGCCCTTCATCGCGGTTATTTTCAAAAACATGTAAAATAAATTATACCCTCTAACTGCTGCTGTTTTAATTACTCATATATTATGAAAACGAAAACACAAACGGAAGAGATGGAACGAAAACAAAAAAGCAAATGTCCACTCGTCTGTACATCTGGGTCGAATATTACATTTGACATCCGAGGGTTATAAAAAGATATTCCCTTTTATTATTGCTATTCCTGAACGTACAAACATGTGGTCGGACCAGTCTGGAACGACCGAATTAAAAAACCTTTGTTTTGGTATTTACTTACCTATAATATTACGTGCAACTCAATTGCTTTTGTTTCAAATGACTGCAGGTAATTGTCCAGAGCCGAATAAAATAAAAATATTGTCAGTGGACTATACTTTTATTTTATTTGGCTTTGGACATTAGCTGCGCCATTACCCTTTGCCTTTAAAATTTGATTGTTTCTATTAATAATTATTAGATAAGGTTCCAGTTTTGTAATATTAAGAAATTAGTATCTAAACTTATGAAGATCAATCATACTAATAATATGTTTTTATTCAGGTCGTATTCTGAATCGATTCACGAAGGATATGGGTGCTTTGGACGAGATCTTGCCAAGAACACTTCTGGATGTAATTCAGATTTACGGAACACTATTTGCTATATTAGTATTGAACGCATTAGCGCTGTATTGGACGTTAGTACCGTCCGCAGTGCTGCTCATTCTCTTCTTCTTTTTCGTAAAAGTATACCTGAAGACTGCTCAAGGCATCAAACGATTAGAAGGAACTAGTGAGTAGTTTGGTTTATATTTATTTTTAGCTACCAAAATATATTATCAGCACAAATATAGTTAAAGATAAATCTTGCGAGTATGCTTGTGGTTTTGTAAATTATTGTAAGTTACATTATTCCTGAATAATAATTCTATTGATAAATAGCAAAACAGATGACAATGGATTATTTTTTTTAATCTTATTTAATTTTTCAGCAAAGAGTCCTGTTTTCGGAATGGTGACCTCATCGATAAACGGCATGGCTACCATAAGATCCTGTGGGGCACAACAAAGACTGGTTGACGAGTTTGATGTACATCAAGTAAGTGTTTATTTATAGATACTTTAATTATTCTTCAACGTTATAATTACATACAACGTTACTGTGCTACTTTCTTGTGGTCATTTTTTTTATGTGAGCGAGAGTTAAGTTAGCAATACTTTTCTTAACCAAACAAATACCCTTAGAACATCACTTTACTACTTAAGGTCCTACTTTTTTTAGATTTTAGAAAATGTCTTGTAAAGGTTCAGTTCTTGTTTTAGGATTTACATAACGCGGCGTGGAACGGATACTTGGCCGGAGGATCCACGTTTGGATTTTATTTAGACACGTTATGCCTGGTCTACCTCACAACTGTTATTTTCATATTCCTCTTCCTTGATTTCGGTAAGTTACTTTTGTTATTGTTGTTTTTTAACCTCCGACGCAAAAAGAGGGGTGTTATAAGTTTGACGTGTCTGTGTGTGTGTGTATCTGTCTGTCTGTGGCATCATAGCTCCCGAACGGATAGACCGATTTCAATTTAGTTTTTTTTGTATTAAAGGGGACTTACGTGCGAGTGTTCTTAGAGTGTTTGATGAAAATCGGTTTACCCGTTTAAAAGTTATGGGGGTTTGAAAGTAATTGTGTTGGGGGTTTTTCAAATTTTTAATTTAATCTATAAAAATATTTTTTACTACATACATCATGATTTTGTTTAAGTATATTTTAAGAAGAATAGATTTACAAGTAGTTTGTTAATTAAGCAGTTATAATTATAATATATTTAACATAATCTAATCTAAAATATTTCAGACATTATATCTTAATCTCCAATTGAAAGTCAAATACAGATAGTAAATACAGACACACGTGTTTACAAAATTTCATCATACGTATTAAAGTTGATGAATGGCATTGATAATATACGAGTAAATGAATAATCGATAAAAAGTACAGGCACCAATATCGTCTGTCCATAAAATTACGTAATGTTCAGTTTACATACGAAAAACGAGCCTACATTTATTTTTTGAACCGTTTAAGTAGTGTAATTTGGTACATAATCGTATAGTTTTTTTTTGCAAATAGTAGAGAAAAACTGTGATTATCACAGGTACATGGTCTGTCTCGAAGTACCCACCACACTCTAAGGCTCGTTTCAAAGATAGTCTACTGCTATGACACTCTAATGCTGGTCTCAAATAGCTGGAACGATGTCTCTGAGTCTATATTATTACTACAGAAAGCATGGAAATTACATACAAATTAACTGTTTTTCTGTGAAGAGAGGAGAACAGAGACCATTCCAAGAATATTCGTTTGCTTTCTAGTCCCTATGTCAAAATATAAGACAGTTATTTTAACATAATAAAATATGTTTCCAGGTGATGCTATCCCAGTGGGCAGTGTAGGGCTGGCGGTGACTCAGAGTAACACGCTGACGGCAATGTTGCAGCACGGAGCCAGAATGTTGGTCGAGTTCTTGGCCCAACTCACCAGTGTGGAACGTGTCTTAGAGTACACAAAGATAGAAACCGAGAAAAACCTTTTCGAAGGCCGTAAGTTCCAGTCCTCACACCTATTACCTCTCATGAATGTAATAAAATTTATACGTGCTGGACGTTTTGTATCTAAAATCCACAGCAAACCAAACTGCGAGGCTAAAGGCAACCACTACATGTATACTTTATTTTGTAAAATAAGGTTTTGTAATGAAAATCATGTGCAGTAGTGTTATAAAGTTGAACCCAACATTTACAGCTAGAGATGCAGTATACGTGTAGGTAGGTAAGCTTTCAAACAGCGTGTTTTCATTAAGCTAATATTTTGCAACGGTACAAACATAAAACGTGAACTTGTATGCGCATCGGACGGTCGCGGCATGAATTGCGCATTCAACAATTCATCGCCCTGGCTGAAAAATTTAATATCTTTTATGTTTTTGTTGCCTTATTTTATCGCTTATTTTTTATTCACAGAGATAGCTTTGCCCCCGACATGGCCGCAAGAGGGCAGGATTGTATTCCAAAATGTTTATCTCAAATATGCACCAACAGAAGAACCTGTGCTTAAAAATCTCAATATTGTTATTGAAAACGGATGGAAGGTGAGGATCGCGAGCGTCCTTGCCACTTTTATAACAATTTGGTTAAACCCAGATAACTGTTAAACCGTTCTTGAAATCAATGACCTAGTAATATTAAAATTAAAAAGTAGTAAGTATTCTAATTTTAAAATATTTCAGGTAGGTATTGTCGGAAGAACGGGAGCTGGAAAATCATCACTGATATCGGCAATGTTCCGATTTGCATACATCGATGGACTAATTTCAGTCGACGGCATCGACACCTCGCTCGTGTCGAGACAGGTAATTGAGTTCATTACATTACCCATTTTGGAATGGATCTACTACGAATATATCGGCAAAATATTTTAAATTAGCAACGAATGAATCCGCGGGGCATTTGATATTTTTATTCAATTCGAGGAATGTATTTTAAATGTCTTTTACTTGCAGGGCCTGCGATCCAAGATATCAATTATTCCACAAGAGCCGGTTCTCTTCTCGGCTACAATCAGATACAATTTGGACCCATTCAACATTTATAGCGACGACGAACTGTGGAGAGCCCTCGAACAGGTCGGGTGGACTAACGAGACTAATTAAACAATTTTTGTATAGTTATCGATTTTGAAATGTTTATTTTTGTTAATTAGGTGGATCTGAAAGGTGCGGTGCCGTCATTGGACTTCAAAGTGACGGAAGGTGGATCTAACTTCTCCATTGGTCAGCGCCAGTTGATGTGCTTAGCGCGCGCCGTGTTACGATCTAATAATATTTTGATTATGGATGAAGCGACTGCTAACGTTGATCCTCAGTAAGTTCGAAACATTCTTGTGGTATATTGAAATCAAAGTAATCTCAGAGGTAACATGAAGCTGTTATTATTTTCAGGACCGACAACTTCATTCAACAGACGATACGTCGACAGTTTGCAGACTGCACTGTGTTAACGATAGCTCACCGATTGAATACTATCATGGATTCTGATCGAGTGCTTGTCATGAGTTTTGGCGAAGTAGCGGAGTTCGACCATCCTTACTTGTTGCTATCTGATCCCAATAGCCATCTGTCCGCGATGGTCCGCGAGACCGGAGAGAGGAACGCGGAGAAACTCTTCCAAATAGCAAAAGACTTCTACTTTCAGCACAATCTGAAAGAAAATGGAGTTGTCATTGAGAATAGGAAAGATAAATAAGTTAATAGAAATTAGTTTTTAAATATAGTATAAACTTAGTTACTATCGAAGAATTGTGAGAATCTTAATTATAATGTATGTAAATTTATTATATTAATAAACCAATTTTGTAATAATAATTTTATTGTACTTATTTATTTAGTTAAAGTACAAAAAAGGGAATTTATCAGTATTAAAAGTTTCTCCGACCAACATCCCGGACCTCAAAAAGTTAAGTAAGATACAAGGTAATCATCTAAATAAGCATCTAAGTGCCAGTTTTATTGTATTGATGCTAAACTTAGAATTACGAACTAGGATTGTTACAGTTACAGGCCAGGGCGGTATGGAAAGCAACAAATAATTTAAAGTAGCAAAAGTCTTCGCTATTATCAAATCAAATCAAATTTATTTAAAAAAATCTTTATACTAATACAAAAGTTCGGGCCCCCACACTAGGCGTTGCCTGTCCTGTGGAGGATATTTTATTTATGTATACTATTGATATTTTACCTGAACATACTGCACAGTTGGCAGAACAACCTTCGCCTAGGGTAGTAGCAACGGTAAAGTTTATAAGATAGGAATATGACCATCATCACCAAACTTATAAGAAATATTTCAACTTTATGATCTACGACAGCCACTTCCCAGCTGTCGTTTGTGCAACCGCCAGAACAGCAATCCATTCTATTAATATTTATTCCACATTTTTGTTACTAATTATGCATTTTTTAAAAGTTATCATGTAGTTGTGTTGTAGTAATAATACATTTTTATAAAATTATACGTCACTAAATTATGGAGAGGACATCTTCATCTTACGATCTACAATAAAAAGTAGAAATTGACACTGATAAACCACTACCATTGACAAACAGTGTAGAGACAAGAAAGAGGATGACACAATGATTACTCAATACATCTAGGAAGATGGATTATTTTTGTGTTAAATACAAATGTTTATCTCAGTCTGGGTGTCTGTGTGAATGAGCGTATATGGTAGTTTCTGATACCCTAGAAATGTATATAATGATAATGAACGTAGAAAGGGGTTAGTTACTAAAATGAAATGATGTAGTGTAGTAAATAATTAGATATGTCATCATCAGCTCATATTTATGTCCCCACCGCGGGGCTCGAGCCTACCCTGCATGAGGGCGTTAAGTCCTTAGTCAACCACGCTGGAAAACAGTCCTCATGCCCTCGCCCTCGTGCGGGTTTATCAATTTCACAAACAACAAAATTTCTTTGCAGGAGTATGCAGGTTTCCTCACGAGCGATGTTTTCCTTCGCCGTAAGAGCGTCGAATAAATAATCACATATATTGTGTATTGGAAAATTGAGAACACATTGGTACGTGGCGGGTTAAAAGCCTAAACTACGCCGTCGACGTTCTAGATTAGATATGTAGTACTTACCATCATTAAATCACACAGGTTCGATAAATTACATTACTTTAGCAATCAGGCACCTACCTATACGCTGCGGCGCAGTTGGGATGGTCTTTAGGGCACGCGCGAACAGTCGCGAACACTATTTGCATTTTGCCTTCGGTGTATATCACAACAATCAGCATTAGCGAGATGCGCCGCCCTAGGTAAAACGCGAAATCATACAGTTTAACTGTGGAATAAAATATATATATATATCTTATAGAGGATTGTAGTTACCACGGCTGCATCCGCATCTTTTTACTCGTGGTCGAAACAACAGCAGACCAATAAAATTGGCTATGTGAGCCATGTCAGAGCACATGCACGACGCTAACGGAGCAGAAGCGGTCGCCGTAACCGGAATCGGTTGGGAATACATTATTATTATTATATAAAATATATATGCACAAAGCAAATTAAGGCATAGATATGTACATATTCAATTCAACCAAATATTCAAGGAACGTTGAAAAACAAATAGATAAATACCTATTAAATCTGCATCTCATGATAAGCATTGACAATATGATTATAAGCGCCACAAGAAATATGGTCCAATAGAGGACTTGAGGGTCACTGAACAGTGAATCATCACAACATTCCGCAGAACAAACGTTCATTTTTAATGTATTAAGTACACCATTTGATTGTAGTTGAATGTTTTAAATATTTTGAAGCACAGGGTTCGTACTGTCGGCGCCGGCGGTTGGCATACATGGTTGAAATGCCGGTGCTAGCCATTTGTATTATATTTTATAAATATATACATTTTATTGTTCATAGTACAAAATAGTGATTTATAATGAAATTACATTTTTATTATTGTTTTTGAACGACTAATTTGAAGTATGAAACCCTCATTTTGATTAATTCTAGGCTGTGGCTTCTGTATACCTGCATATCTATGAGGTTAGTTGTACCGAAAAGGTAAATAAAATCTATTTGAGTTAGGTTTAGGCCATAGACCATGGAAGGTCAGTGCAGAGGAACAGAGGAACCCGCCCATCTCAAGATCCGTCCGGGAGGAAAATGTTTGATTCATGATCGAGATCTTGTTTTAAGTAGTTTGCGGTACTGAAATAACACAATGTATCTTAGTATATCTTAATAATGCTCCTTATTATCTCAATACGGTAAACTGAAAAACTTAGTAACGAGTACATAATACAATAAATATAAGTTTTATTGATTTCATTAAATAATAATGTACCTTTTGGTGGTAAAGTACATTTTACCACCAAAAGGTACATTATTATTAGCAGCTCGTAAATTATATAAAGTTTAAAAACGAAAGGTATTTTTTAAAATAAATGGTGTACCCCAAGCCCGAGGTACACTGTAACTAAATGCCAAATATCACGAGTCTATTATTATCTTATCATACATAGTAATAAAATACAAATAAGTATATTAAAACAACTTTTATTTTGAGGTAAAACTTAAAGCGTAACGTAATTTAGCTTAAAGTAAATTGACTAATTACACTAAAACTAGCAGTTCCTATTGGTAATAAAGGAACTATTGTTTCTTTGCATTTTCGTAATGAGTTTTTGCTGTGTCAAATAGAACTTTGCTCATGGAGGCGCCAGTTTCGCGGACCATGAAACTGAATTTGGAGTTGGGGTCAGAGAGCAGCAGGTAGGGATGGTCGAACTCGGCCGCCGTGCCCTTGTCCATGAGGAGCACGCGGTCAGAGTCCATGATGGTGTTGAGCCGGTGGGCGATCGTCAGCACCGTGCACGACGCGAACTGACGACGGATCGTCTTCTGGATCAGCGCGTCCGTCCTGTAACATGACGTTATTTGTTAATCACCAGACTCTACTACAACTTTACTTACTACTACCACCAACTACCAGTAGATAACTACAGCGCGAAGAATGGGAAAGAAAGTAAAATGACAGGATACTCGTTGTCGTCCTATTCATATTCATTTCTATACACAGGATAAATATTTTTAAAGCTTTAATTGGAAATTATTCACAAACTAGTAAGTTTGCGTAAAATAAGCCAAATCTTGGTAGGTAATTATTTCCTTTACTTATATGTTGCCATATCAAAGTGCCAGCAAGGTATTAACTTTTGTTTACATATCTAATGTTATTGACTACGAACTTCCTATTCCATAGTACTCGCACTTACTGTGGGTCCACGTTGGCTGTAGCCTCGTCCATCACCAGGATCCTGTTGGAGCGGAGTATGGCCCGCGCGAGGCACACCAGCTGCCTCTGGCCCATTGAGAAATTGCTACCGCCTTCGGATACTTTGTAGTCTAACGCAGGTATAGCGTCTTTCAATTCCACCTAGAAATCAATTTGATTATGAGCTTCGTGACAAGTTTGTTTTCTGACTAACCACATTGCTAGTATGCTGCGGTTTTACCCGCATTTCGTAGAAATATCAAGCCAAATCACAGCCAGAAATAAATGTACTTATGTAATGTTTGTGAATCAGTCTAGGAGTTTTTGAGTTAATCATAACAAACAAAAATTCACATAATTTTCTGTTTATTTTTAATCTTTGTTAGTTCATTAGCTCACTTTTATCTATGTCAGTCCGGGTGATATTTTGATAAGCTTAGAAACTAAGTCTTAGTTGCAATAAAATGAAGATAAACGAAGTTTATAAGTTTTAAAAATATATAAAAAACAAGTATATAATAAAACATCTATTATGTACCTAGCTGAGCTGAGGAGTTACAACTGTTACATTTTTTATTAAATGTTTCATTCTTTACCATGTACCAAACTAAAACCTAAAACATGTTCTTGTTAATTTATTCACTTTACGACAACTCACCGACAACTTTTAATTTAGCGTTATTTCTTTGCCCTAACCAATACTGAAACTTTCGATTGCTGATTAGCATTAGCTATATTTATCTAAGATTCTAAGGAAACCACGTTACATTAAGTATATAAATTCGGCTAAAGATACATTTTAGCCTCGATCATTAGATTCATATTTTATTCTTTTACACACACATACACATTTTTAGGAGTGTTAGTATTTTCAGAGATATGTAGCTTTTTATTAATTACCTGTTCCATTTTCATTAAACACATGGGTATCGCTAATGTTACCTGTTCCAATGCTCTCCATATATCATCATCGCTGTACGACTCGAAGGGGTCCAAGTTGTACCGCACGGTCGCAGAGAAGAGAACGGGCTCTTGAGGTATTATTGATATTTTCGATCTCAGTTCCTGAACAGGTAATTGAACTCTCGTTATTGCGATTCAAACCACTTTATTACTGTTATCAGACTTGTTATCTGAGGTAAATAGTTTTACGTCGATTACAACAACTTTTGAATTAACTAAGTACATATTTATATTTTGTAATGTTTTTATTATTACCGTTCTGGCGATGTCTGACGTGTTGAATCCGTCAATTTTGATGTTGCCTTCGATGTTATACAATCTGAATAATGCTGATATTAGAGATGATTTGCCAGCACCTGTTCTGCCAACCACTCCGACCTGAACAAGAATAACGATAAAAAGTTTTTAATAATAATTCTTACAGAAAAAAATTAAGACTTCTGTGTCACATGGTTCGACCTACATTAATATGCATATACTTAAACATTTGTAAAACACTGTATCTATTGCTGAAAACTGCATTAAAATCCGTTGAGTACATTAGAAGATCTAAGATCGACAGCGGAAGTGACTTCACATTATACGTACGTAAAGAATATCTACGAAGTACAAGATATTTATCGTTTACTTATATTATTAGATGTTTATCAACGTCAAGTACCTTCCAGCCACTTTGGATGTCAATATTCAAGTCCTTTAGCACCGGAGGGTCCTCGGGGCCGTACTTTAAGTACACGCCCTCGAACTTGATGTTCCCTTCTGACGGCCATTGTTTCGGCGGTTCAGTGGCTGTGGTAAAGGAAAAGAACATTATTTTTGCTATGTAACTTTAGTCATGTCCCCAATGAAAATTAATGTTAATGTTATTATTAGTGATAATGTGAGGTTTTCCCTAAAATTCATAAATAATTTTGGACTTTGGTCGAGTAGTTTTTGGATTCAAATAAAAGTAGGTTTTCCTCTTTAAAATGGATTCACCTTTGTGATAAAAAATTGAGAAAATACTTCATTTATTGCAAAATGTGAAACTTTACTCGTATCATTTTGTACAAATAAAGTGTTACATTTGGTTACATTACAATAAAGAGATACGTACGTCCTTGGTCAATGTTATCCTCAATGGGTAGTTGTGTGTATTCCAAGACCCTTTCGACGGCCGTCATCTGCCCGAGGAAGTCGGCCGTGAACCGCGCGGCCATCTGCAGCATCACAGTCAACACCATTGACTGACTGATAGCGAGACCCACACTCCCCACCGGGATTATTGACGCTGGGATTTCAAATTAAATTAATATAAACATCATACATGTGAATTAAGTGTTAGCGTAGTTTCTGATACCCTAGATAAAAGTTTCGAACTTATTTAAGGTCAGTATAATGAGATGATGTAGTGAATGATTATGTTATGTTATCAGTTATCATAATTACCATAGGGAAGTTATCTAGTAAAGATATGAAGATGATATCATCTTTATATTCTGACACCTAACTAGGTTTATTTCCTGTATCTGGGGCATCAGAAACTACACACACCAAGACCGAGTACATTTATAAAGTACAAAATATTAATGACTTAATTCAAACACAATGAAATTTAAAAACAATAATTACCAAAATCGACAACAAGGAATAATCCAATTATCACTCCAAGGTAAACTAGACATAATCCGTCGAGATAAAGAGCAAATGCTGTGGATCCACCAATAAATGTGTAAAACGCGCTCGTATGTAGGTTCTGAAATAATAACACACATTATTATCATGTAGATTCTAGACAATCATAGTAGTGTAATCAAACAACTGGAAAATGTTTACGTAAAGACAATAACAAATACCTGAGCGCTATCGAATGTTTTCTGTAATCGGTCTTGTGAGTCGGAACTTCTGATTGTTGATAAACCAGATATTGTTGAGTTTATCATACCAAAAACTGGACTTTTAGCTGTAATAAAAGTAGTATTACATACAATAATACGTACAAAGTACTCGAAAATGATTATATGTGACTTTTGGCTTTAATTACAAGTACCTAAGTAGATGTCGATTATGTCAACCGGGATCAACAATTTAACATGCCCTCCGGAACAAGGAAACGGTAAGGAAGTTAAAATCCACTACAGCAATGACTAATATGATTGACTATCCATCAATATTATCACGGTAACAGATGTTACTTAACTCTACAGATCGCAAGTGATCCGTAGCTGGCACTGGGCTATGACGCTGTACTATTCTTGAATTATATTTTTTCTACTGAAGATTGTACTCACTTGTACCCTCCAACCTCTTTACAGCTTGAGCCGCGTTTAGGTACCACTTCAATAAAAATATAAATAACAACATTATGACACCGGTCGGTATCAACGTCCACGGCAGAGCAATGGCGTTCAGCACCAAAATACTAGTCATTGAAAGGTACATTTGAATTGTTTCCAATAAACTTCTCGGTAAGAACTCGTCTATAGCTCCCATGTCTTTAGAAAATCTGTTCAACACACGACCTGTATAAAATAAATACCCATTTTACAATACAAACTTCGACCAAATACATATTCGGCTGAACTTCGGTTCAATGTATTGTAAAACGAAGTTCAGCCCATCCCTAAATCATGCATCATCACCATGACTTTTTTTATTGCACAATAATTTGCAATAAATATTTTTTTTTTATTCAATACTGATAAGTTGCTTGTGAGATTAGTGCGGTCGAACAAAAAAAAACAGTTTTTTTTTAAATATACTACTACTACGCACCAATTTGTTGTAGCGTTGTTTTTTCGATAAATGACTAACACGCATATTTTTCTATAGGAATTACCATTTTCTGAACGTTCAACCACACAAACTATTAAACTTAATAATACTAATACAGATTATTTAATATATTACTCACCAGAAGGATTCGTATCAAAGAATCTCATTACAGTTACAATAAGTTTGGTGTATATTATGTGATGGAGATTCGCCGATGCCCGTATTGACATTGCTACGAAGGAAACTATTCTGACTTGTGCAAACAGAATGAGTGCGAGCACAGCACATCCGTACACCAATAGGTACTGGCCCGTCGTCAGTACGCCCACCTGCGTATCCAAATTAGAATCTGAAAGGTAACTTCAAATTAAACTAATTTTTCTAATATTCCACCCTCTGCTTACCCGTGTGGACTATAATGAACATGAATCGCATTTTGTTGTTTCATTCACTTATTTTCTTGTATTAAATAATTACTTATGTCATTACAATGACCAAGCAATTAAATAACTCTGTTATCAGTTACATCACAAATCTGTAATGTTTTTGCCAAAAAATGTATCAGATCTTATCATGATTAATTAAATTACAATAAGATAATTAAAATTCATAAATATAAGTAAGTACATATAGATTTTTCAGAGGCGGTGGTAACATTGTTATATGATGTTAATACAAGTAGAACAAAATTATTATGTACTCACCTAGAACTTCTCCATCGTCTAAGTTTTGCACATGTTGGTCGACTTGGTTGGTCCTGTAATTTTTTATTACCAGGTTATTATCAAACAAACTAAAAAACAAAAACCACGAAGATAAGGTCGAAAATCCCTTACCAGTAACTGAGCCAGTAATCGGTAGTAGTGGCAGCCGCTTGGCACAGTCCTAAAGAAAACACAGTCCCCGCCACGAGAATTATAGAGTTGACCGATTTCAAATACTGCGATACGACCTCCCATTTCAAGTTGCCTTTGGCTCTTTCTTCGGCAGCCTGCACTTGTTTTTTGAAGGTGTCCAATTCATCGTCTTCTTTATTTGATATTTTTGAAATGCCACGAAGCAACGACGATCGTTTCTGAAATTTAAATTATTTTTAAAATCCGTCCTGTGGTAAGTAGTTTGTAAAATACAAACGGAACTTACCTCTGTCTCATTTTCGTTTACTGACTTACTCTCTTGTCGTTGTAATAATTGAGAATACTCCTTGCCTGATTCAATTAATTCATCAAAAGTGCCCATACTCTCAATTGAACCCTGCAAAAAGAAGCTTCGTTAAACTCTTTAAAAATAATATAAAAATACAATTAGTTCATTTAATATGGTATATTTAGTTAAGTACCTCATTCAAAATGACAATATGTTCAGCTGCTTTGAGGTAATGTATTTGATGAGTAACCAATACGCAAGTGCGCCCGCGAAGGTATCCATTTATACAGTTTTCGAACAGCAATCTTCCGACGTTGGCATCTACCGCAGACAGTGGGTCATCTAGTAAGTATATATCTGCCTGCAATCACAATTGACATTTAATATACGTAGTAAGTTTTGAGTAAAAAAAATCCTCGAGAAACATAAGTATACCTCACGATAAACTGCTCTAGCCAAGTTAATTCTCGCTCTTTGTCCACCTGAGAGAGACACTCCTCGTTCTCCGACTAAGGATTGATCTCCGTAAGGAAATTGTTGGAAGTCTGGCATCAAACAGCATGCTCTACACACCTACCGAAAAATAAAAGTATTTTTAAAAAGTCTATCTATATATTATTCTTAATACTCTACAAGTCAAAATAATTATCTTCTTTACCTCTTTATACTTTGCAGGATCATAGGGTAATCCAAAAATAATGTTATCTCTAACTGTAGCAGGGAACAGCCAAGATTCTTGACAGGCATACGAAATTTTTCCATTTATTTTAAGTTCTCCTTGTGCTAAAGGTAACTCTTTAAGAAGCAATTGGAGCAGAGATGACTGAAATTAAAAACTTCTTAGATATAGGTACCTAAACAAATTATGACTAATCAAATTATGTGGCAACACACAGAGGAATATAAAACAGAGCTAAGTTTGTAAATATTTTTTTAACCTTTCCACAGCCAACTGGTCCAATGATAGCGCAAAGTTTGCCTCTTTTTATGCGTAGCGATATATTCCTAAGTGTGAGATCATCGGGTCCCTTCGCATCCGACCAAGATGCGCTCACATTTGATAATTCAATGGGGTATTCTGTCTCTCTATGCACAGGACGACTTACTAATTCTGGAAATAAAAAGTTAGGTATAGATGTTTTGGAGTAATATTATAATTAAAAAGCATCAATCATCATTTGAAACATTATTTATTGATCCTTTGCTCGTATTGGTTTTAGCATGATATTATTTAGCCTTATAAATACAGTGGACCCCCGGTAGTCCGGCCCCTGTCTAATCCGGCGCCCCCTGTAATCCGACATGGTCTATTATTTATTATTGAATACGTATTCGCTAAGCATGATTGAACAAGTTTCAACTGGTACGCACCATCACTATTGTGCTCGACGCATAGGTATATTTTTACATATTTTTTGTAAGTTCTATAGCATTAATGACGTTAATTTTATAATAAAACGTAAGCTCTCTATTGTTGTTTAATTTACTAAATTTGACATACATAATGAAGAGTACATATGTATATATATATAATATATATAATATATGTACTTATATATAATATGTATGTATAAAGAATCTTATCATTGGATCTGTAATTTGTCGGATTACAAGGTACTCTTTTGTAAAAAAATCCGGACTATAGGGGGTCTTAGGCAGTACTCTATAATCCGACGAATTCGATAGTTCGACACTGCCCTGCAAAATGTTTGTCGGACTACCGGGGGTCCACTGTATATGTATAGGCTATCTAACTCCGAACGAATTTTTCAAAGCAGACCACACTTGATTTTTTGACATTTTGATTTTTCGTCATTTTGATTTTTCGTCATTTTGATTTTCGACATTTTGTTTTTTCGACATTTTGATTTTCGACATTTTGATTTTTCGACATTTTGACTTTTCGGAATTTAGATTTTTCGTCATTTTGATTTCCGACGTTTTGATTTTGTGATATTTTGACTTTTCGACATTTTGATTTTCGACATTTTGACCTGTCGGAATTTCGATTTTTCGTCATTTTGATTTTCAACGTTTTGATTTTTCGACATTTTGACTTTTCGGAATTTAGATTTTCGACGTTTTGGTTTTTCGATATTTTGATTTTTCGATATTTTTACTTTTCGACACTTTGATTTTCGCCATTTTGACATTTCGACATTTTGATTTTTCGACATTTTGTTTTTTCGACATTTTGAGTTTCGGCATTTTGACATTTTGACTTTTCGATGTTTTGATTTTTCGACAATTTGATTTTCGACATTTTGACACTGCGACATTTTAACACTTAGAAATTTAGATTTTTGACATTTTGTCTTTTCGGAATTTTGATTTTTCGTCATTTTGATTTTCGACATTTGGACCTTTCGGAATTTTGATTTTCGACGTTTTGATTTTTCGGAATTCTGATTTTTCGTCATTTTGATTTTCGACGTTTTGATTTTTCGATATTTTGACTTTTCGACATTTTGAGACTTCGATATTTTGACTTTTCGACATTTTGAGACTTCGATATTTTGATTTTTCGACATTTTGACTTTTCGGAATTTAGATTTTTCGTCATTTAGGTTTTCGCCATTTTGTCTTTTCGGAATTTTGAATTTTCGACATTTTGACTTTTCGGAACTTTGATTTTTCGTAATTTTGATTTTCGACATTGTCTTTTCGGAATTTTGATTGTTGGTCATTTTGACTTTCGACGTTTTGATTTTTTGATATTTTGAGTTTTCGACATTTTGACACTTCGACATTTTGATATTTCGACATTTTGATTTTCGACATTTTGACACTGCGACATTTTGGTACTTATCTAACGATATCTATATTGATTTGCGACATTTTGTCTTTTCGGAATTTTGATTATTCGTCATTTTGATTTTTCGACATTTTGACTTTTCGACATTTTGACACAGCGACATTTTGACACTTAGATATATTGATTTTTTGACTTTTCGACATTTTGAGACTTCGATATTTTGATTTTTCGACATTTTCATTTTTCGACATTTTGATCTTCGACATTTTGATTTTTCGACAATTTGGCATTTCGATATTTTTTTTTGACATTTTGTCTTTTCTACATTTTGACATTTTGATTTTCGAAATTTTGGCTCTTCGACATTTTTATTATTCGACATTTTGACACATCGACATTTTGATTTTTTACATTTGAACTTTTCGACATTTTGATTCTTGACATTTCTGTTTTTAACACATGGACATTTTGATTTTTCGATATTTAGACATTTGACGTTTTGACTATTCGACATTTTGATTTTTTGTTATTTTTACTTTAGGACATTTCGTAATTTAGATATTCAACGTTTGATTTTTCGAAAAAGATTATAAAATCTGTATTCTTTATCAAATACGTAACAATTAGCGTTGATAGAGATAACTGCGAACTGTCTCTAAATCTAGGTTGTTATTCACTAAATAACAATTGAAATATTACCTGCATCGAGACCTCCAGAGTATTCATCTTTCTGAGTCAACTTCTTAGGTATAATGTAGTTACCCTCATATTGACTGTTCACGTTGTTCTTATTGTTAAATTTAGTAGAATGAGGTCTTTCTTTGGGAACATGTGATACACTTAAATCGTCTCTTTCCTCTAAAATGATAATTTAATAATGATAAAGAATTACCATAACCATATACATTATAATGAATATTATATTGATAATACTTACGCATAACTAAGAAATTTTGTATACGTTCTAGAGCTACAAACATTTCTGTAATATTTGCTATTGCAAACGGTAAAATCAATGTAAGATTCATTTGGATCACGCTGAAATATTGTTGGATAGGATATATCTGAAAGTAAAACAACAAATGTAAAGACGCAGTAAAACTTTCGACACAAATGTTACTGGAACATTATTGTAGCGGATATTAAAGACAGTGTTTATTTTCGATACTAGATATTGATCAATAAAATAAGTAGGTGGATATAAGTATATTGTAGTTAATAAAAGTACATTATATTCTTGTTCTTTTGCAAGTTTATGTATTCGTAAATTAATATTAATAACTTACCAAAGTAGCTGTGACCATATTTCCGGAAAGTATAATTGTTAAACAAGTAACAAAGAGAATCAATCTTTCACTGAACAACATGAAACCAAGAAAAACACTTCTCACGAAGATCGATTTTCTCAAGGCGTATAATTCATAAGTTCTCGCTGCTTTCACCACTAATTGGAAAGGCTTTTCCCACGCGTACATTTTAATCACCTTAAAAGGAATCGTCAAGTTTCTAAAGATTTTAAATTAATTTAAAACTTATGCAAATAAAGAAGGATAGTTTTAATCTTGAACTACTTCATTAAATAACATAAATATTTTCTGATAAATACCTGAATACCGTTGATAATTTCACTCATTAGCTTAATTCGTTTATCTGTCCTTTGGGCTGTTTCTCTCCTTATGACAGCCGTTAATTTTGTAAGGCCAGCTAAAAAATAAAACACATTAAAATATGTTTACAATAATAACTCAATAACATTTGAAAGATAATAATATTCACGTGTTGTTATACGAATATAAGTATGCACATAAAGTTAATGACACTTTTTTTAATACATGGAAGTACTTAAAGGTTTTAACATAATTAATCTTCGCTTCTCAATTTTTTTTTAATATTTAAGTATTCAGACTAACCAGTCAGGCAGACAGAAAAGCGGATACATTACTGTATTGCCTTATCATGGTTTACAAAATATTACGCTTTTGCTTGATTGAAAGATCTAAGTAGTCGTTGTAATATCACTCGAAAGAAATAATTTGCATAATAAATATCCTGTGAATTTACAACTCCAATGTTAAAAACGTAAATGCTACAGAAAGCTGTTGTTCGAAAATTACCTTGTATAGGAAGTATAAGAAGGACCACACCAAAGAGGCCAACAAACGGTGCATATCCAGCTGCTTCGTACAAGAAGTACAGCACCACAGCCACTTGTATAGGCACCACCCATAGGTAATGCATGAACATGAATGCGTAATCAAATCTAGCTACGTCATTGGATAGCAGGTTCACTAATTTACCTCCGGCTAGTTCTCCAACGGACACTTGACTTATACGCAACAACTGTAATATAAATACATGTATGAAAAATCAATTCTCCAATTACATTATACTTTTTTTAAAGAAGCATGTAAGATGACAATGATATATAATCATACTTATACATGTCACCGTAAAATAGCAAGACGCGTAAGTTGATCCATTTTCTAGGTTCTAACCTAACCAATGCTAGTTTACGGTGACATACACATTATACATATTTGCATATCCACAAGGTGTGTATTACGCACTGTATATTATTTAAAAACCATTGCGTGCGAGCAAATTGATTTGAAAATTTATAAGAAGAATAAAATAGTAAACGCTATGTAGTCCAGATCAAGATTTCATCATCAGCATGTATGTATAGACGTCCCCACTGAAGGGCGTGAGTCTACCCTAAATTGAGGCGATCAGGCTTTAGTAAACCATGTTGGCCGAGTGCGGATTCATCAAATTCCCAAATAAACCTTACGATGTATTAGCATAGTACTAAATATTAAAAATACCTTTCTGTATAAAAGCGAAGAGCATGCCACTTTGACTCTCATACCGAACCGGGACACGAAAAGTGAGTTATGGTGTTGGCACAGCATGCTCAAGAAATTAAGTCCGAGCATCGCCAGTGCGTAGTACGTAGCATCCATTCGGCTCATTGGGGAGTCAACGGACCAGTAAGATAGGAGCGAACCGAATAACAACGGTTGAAATGTCCTATAAGAATACATACATATTTAAATAACACATTTTCATTCACATACAAATTTTGTAACATCTCACGTTTCATTGAAATCTACCAAAACAATGCATTGTATAGTATATTTTTGAGTACTTATTCCTTTACATATTAAAATTTAACTGTATTACAGTATTTTGTTGATTCAGTTCAGTTTAAACAATTTAATTTTAGTGTGTATAGTAAGTACCTTATAGCAGCAATAATAACAATGTAGATGGTCCCCGGGACGTAGGAGGCCCAGTACGCCCGAGCGAGGGCCTTCCATAGTTTGGGCTCCCTGTTTTCTCGGGTAGCATTTTCATATTCTTCGAACCAATATCTATTCAAAAACAATATAGAGATTATTATGTTCAACCTAAATATTGTATGTAATGAGCAAATATATCTATGATAAATCATTTGTTTATCACTGGTATCTCTCATGATAATTTTATCGCTATTAATACCAAATGTTTTAAACTAAAATTAGTTAAACACTATAAGGCAATGTTATATCCTCATTCTTTTTCCCCATTCTTATTTAAATAGAATTTGAATCACGAAAGTCCAGGAAAATAACATATTTATAGGTTTATCTAGTTTACCTACATTTGACTTACGTGTTAATTATTTTGTTAAATCATATTAATATAATACCAATTAGCCAAACATTAGTACAGTGGGAAATTAAGCGTTCCCGTTATAAAGGGTATACGGGAATAACGATACGAATAAGAGCAGTCAGTAATTTATCAATAGAATAAGGCAGAAACTAATTTAGCAACGTATACAATGATAGAAACTTATGATGATAGAAACTTATTCATTTAGAGGAGACCCCGTGCTTCAAAAAGTAAGCCTTTACACGTTAAGCCTTGTCAGTCATAGGTAATATTTTACAATTATGGATTTTTGGGCTAATGATTAAGTTACATACGTTACATTGCTAATATAAGTTATACCTACAAATAATGAAATAGGAAAATTTAGTATAAAATAAACCCTATATATACCTTTCTAAGTATTCACCAATTGTAGTGGAATCATATTTCTTGTCAGGAACAATAAGATCTTCTTCCTCCACATCCCTCCTGTTACCAGTTATAAGCACAGGACATACCCACCATATAAACAGTCTTGAGAAAATGTTTGGTTTTTTATATATTTTTTCACTGTTTTTATTACTTTCTTCATTCTGAGGATTTCCCTCAGGTTTTGTTCCGTTCATATTTTTAAGTTAATATCCACTTAATATATTTTAACAGTTTTATTTTGGAACACACACTAATATTTTGGAAATATTTGAGTCATATTTTACAAGCACCGCGTGTAACGAACGTAGCGACACTATCACACATACTGATCATAAAATTATGAAGTACGTAATTAATATAGTCAAATTGTGCACGTTTGTACCTAATCGTCAATGACATTAATTTATCTGATAATAATATTGTAAAGGTAATAAATAATACGGCTAACTTCAACACGACTTCTTATTTTTTACTTTTATCGATACATAGTCGTCAACTCGTCATTTAGCTAGATATGATTTTAAATAAAACTACAAGGTAATCATATGTATTTAGGAGAAAGACTTAAAATATTTTGAGATGAGAAGAACAGATTTTTTATTAGATTGGACGCAGCATATTTACTATGGGCACAGGTATTCCTTTGGACAGATATAAGGTTAGGATTCATTGCAAAATCCTGCACAGTATTGCATAGGTGCACTAGTCTTTTTATTTGTAGTGAATTTTGAATGTTCAGATTGCCATGATGTCACCGACTTTTTCATGAAATGAGAAGACCTCGCTAGTGCCTACGTGATATGGTCTGGCCAGATCAATCATTATATCAGTGTTTGACAATATATGAATGCATTAATAGCATTAAGTTAATTTAATGAAATTGCCAAAAATGGGTTAGCATATAATCTTCAAACGTTGAAATTTTAACGATGTGGTCAGTTTTAGTTGGCCATATCGTTTAGATAGTCAGTCACATCAAAAAGCGATAATTTCCAAGATCTGACCTCGACATATACATGGAGATATTTAAAATCGTGGATCTTGTTTTCTGATACTTTTATTTCTGTTGGTAGTGATACTAGTGATGAAGACGAAGCAGTTATGTTCATATTAATGAGATAGTTAATTGTTTACTTCCTTAACAAAATAAAGTTGATCTCCACTTATCATCATCATCATTTATGATCACCCCGGTATTTGCGCATATACAAAACACAAATTTTCATTCGAGCGGCGCGCAACCTGTGCAAGGCCGTTGACAGTGCAATGCCGCTGTCCGGCTGACCAGACGATCAGCCAGTGCGGTCGGCTATGGGAATCTCAATTGGGAATACCTGGCGGTGGGAAAAGGGTCGGGTGGAGCTATTGGGCATACCCCGGTCCGAGGTCCCTTACTGGCCGGTATAGGGCGGTGATAACCGTCCCTAATCCGCCAGTTCAGGACCTAAAGGGAGGCGGTGGCCCTCATTGGCGAATCAGCCGAGGGGGCGCCCGTCTGCGCGCGTCCGCCGGACGGCCCGGGGTCCCGGGACTCTGGATCGTCCCGTTGGCGCGCGCGACCCCTCACATCTCGGACGCAGTTGGCTGTGCCCGTTAATGTGTGGGGGTCAGTGAGGGGGGCTGGGATTCTCCTGAGCTCTGGTAAAAAGGGCGAGCGTCGGGGAGGACGCTTGCCCTCGGTACCAGTAGTCGGGGACGTCTTCACTTCCGGAGAGGTCCTCTCAAGGAGGGGGGCGCCGCTTTTAGTGCGGGCCCGGCGTTGGAGTGCCGTAGTAGAAATCCCCCTCGGGATCCTACGGTACCCCAATGTAACGTGGACGGAAGTCGCTGTGTTTTTAGTGGGTAGGCCCAGCCCTTCTGGCTGGGAGAGCCCTACATGCCCCGTGGGTCCTCCCAATATCGGCTCACGGTGGTATGCAGTTCTACGCATTTTCACTGCATTAAAAAAAAAAAGTGCGGTCGGCTATGCCGATATAATGAAGCCTTGCAGATTTTGATTTGGTTTGAAACTGGTCACAACCGCATATCACTGTCACCGGCCGAATGCCAGTTGCGGACAGCGATCTAAACTAAATTTAGTAGTTTAGCTCAGCTATGCGCACACTAAGGAATACTGCGTTAGCTAAGCTAAATAAGGCAGTCTGCAACCGTCATAAGGCATCAGCAGATTTCATAAGAGGCCAATGAAACATTAAGATCAGCTACAACACATACCGCGGGGGTATGCCTAAAATTGAAAATAGTTATGTAAGGTTGTGAAATGTAATTGTTTTGTATTTATATAACAATCATTTGATACGGCTTGTTCCTATTATCATATGAATAACTCTGTATTGAAATAGTTATTTTTTACGTCATCTATTTTGCATTTCCAATTTTAGTACCTTGTAATATTTTAAGCCTGATCAACTTCAACACATTCGTTGGCTCATAAATTAGTTGAGTATCCTAAGGAACAAGTATAAAATTCAGTAAACATCAAAAAGTGTTTTTTTTTTCTAGACAAATACAGCGTATTGTAAACTATGAAATTCTTGCATTGAACTCATCGTGATTAACAAAATAGAAGTAGACAGTACATACTAACGAACTACAACTTGACAATATATCTGTGTATTTTATCTGTAAAATTAACACTAAACGGAATGTATATGATAAGACCGTGATATTTAAAGAAGTATACTAAAAATTCAAAGTAAACTTTTAAAATAATTTATTTATTTGATTTTTCTTGTCACAAAAATGGTTTTTTAACTTCAAGTAATGTCTTAACAAATAAATTATTGACGTGTATGTCGATGTGACGAGCTACAAACTTTACTTGGGACTGTGCACGGGACATACCTCAGGAACCATTGCATCGCAAGTACATGCTGAATTTGCAAGTTTACTCTCAATATTTTTAACCAACATTTTAACATGACAAATGGGGACCATATCACAGCAGCACTCTTTTTTTTCTGACGTTACAATACTGGGTTCATCTGACTTTTTCGGAATGTCGGTGTGTTCCAACGGTATTGGGAAGTATATGGAGTTTCTTAATTTAGTCTGTACTTCATTCGTCACGTTTGAAAAACATTCGCTCCAATCTAGCGCATCGTCGTTTTTAGAACTAGCAAATTCAAGACTTATTTCATCGTCATAAGTACTGGTCATAGTATTTTTAACTAAGTCAATTTGATCTTTAGAATATTTCATAATGAAATCAGTATCATCACAAAGACTTATATCTGTTTCACATTCTTGTGTCACAGTATATTTTAAAAGACTAACTTCAGTCTCTCGTTCTTGTGTTTTACTCTCATGATCAGCTTCATGGACCAAATTATGAGTACACAAATATGGCCTATACTCAGACAACGTATTATCACTGTTGACATCTTTCGGCTTACTACGCAAAATATATGATACTTTTTTATTACAAGATTGACTTTGGAACTCATTCCATATGTTGTTAATTTTCTCATCAGGTTTAAATGTGGATTTAGGACATACACATGTGCCTATAGATTTATCACAAGTACAGTCTATAGTGTAACCCATGTACGGTCCATTGTTATTTTCTTTTACATTTTGTATTTCTCCTGAATATGATGTACTACAGTCTTTTAAGCTTATTATTTTATTAAAGTGATCACCTTTGTTAAAATATTCATTTATATCAGATTTTGTATTATCAATATTATTCATTGAAATCACTTTTTCAAATTTTTGGACGCTTGTTTTAACATCAAGTCTATTACAATTATTACAAATCAAACCAGCGCAACATCTATTCACAGTAACAAAATTTGAATTATCCAGTTCTTTCTCTGTGACCAAATCCAATTTTGCTTTATTTTCATACCCTTTTGTGTATACATTATCAATGGACATAGCATTATTAAAATTATCTAAATAATTTGCAGTAAAGTGTGAAGTTGTTTTATTAACATTGTATGACTTCATGGATAGAAACGGAGGTATTGATGATTCAGCATTTGTATGTAATAATTCAGTTACAATACACATGTTATTACTACCAAAACCTTGTTCAGCATTTAACGAATCAGAACTTACTTCACGAGTCACTTGAACATGTTTATTAGGGTGTTGAATAGGGTCACAAGCTTTCGTGGCCATGCCAACATAAGGGGATACTTGGGAGGATATATTATTGGGCATAACATGTGAAATCGGATGTGATTTTGAGTGATTAGAAAGCTTACTTTGAAAGCTTGTATCTTTTACAGGGGTTTCATCTTCCTGAGACTGCATATTAGAATTTTCTCGCGTTTGTAAACTGTTACTGTAAAGGTCTTTTAAACGTTGAAAGTCACTTTCTATTAAGTGTGAAACTTTATCCAAAACACCAGGTAAAATAACATTTTTATTTTCTTCGTCTGATGAACATGAACACTGAACTCGTTTTATTTTAATTTTTAGGTACTCTTGCAATAATCCGTATGCTCTTTTCCAACTCCCTTGAGAGTCTCCTACATCGTTACACTTACATGAAATATTATTTGTACTTTCCGAAATTACTTGTTTAACTCTATTAAGAATTGATGAAAATATTTTTCCTTCTTCTTCTGAAGGAATACCTGATGTTTCACACAAAGTGTATTTTTTAATATTTTCAAGCTTTTGTTTTAAATAATCTTCCAAAAGGTTAAATGTATTTTCTTCTAAATCTTTTGCTTCATCTCTGGATTGTTTGATACAGCATATACAACTAAGATCACCGTTAACCATATCATTGTTATGAGCCAATGACTTATTTTGGTTTGATTGACCAAAATTCTCATTAGTTTTAGATGTATCTTTATTTTGATATTGTTTTTCTTTCACTCCGTTATCCAAGATAACTTCTTCGCTACCCATATTACTAAGTGTATTTAAGCATGTTTTAGATTCAATGTTTTCTTGATCATATTTTTTGTTATTGTCTTTATCTAATTGTTTATCATAGTTTACGTCGTTCAGCGTAACTCCTAAAAATTTTATATTATATTTGCAATCACTAATTTTCGATTCACTATCATCTCTTTCATCTTTAAGTATCTCGTCAATTTCTTTTGATTTATTTTGATCCTGGTTCATAAATTTGATGATACATTCTTGATTATCACGTTTTTCTTTGCGATATGAGGGCCGAATTTTACTTTTTGACTGTTTTTCTTGTCTGTGCTTCTGTTCACAACTTGAAATACTTATAGCTGTTTTCGTATTTTTTGATGGAATGGCCGCCTTTAATGGGCGACTAAGCTTAGATTTTAGTTTTTGGCTGATGCATTTGCATAATTCCTCATTACTTTTATCTAAATTAATTGTTCCAATGTATTCTGATTGCTTTGCTATAGGCAAATTTTCTAGTTCAATGTTGTTACTTAAACTTTTTGCATCTGATACAGCTGATTTTGCAAATAACTTACAACTGTTAAATGAATCTTTATTATCATAAATATTTTCGTTATTATTGGGCTGATTAGAAGTAATTAAATTTGATTGCTTCGAGTCTAACCCTTTGTCTGAGATTCCTGTTTTCACCAATTTAACCCGCAATTTTGATTTGGAATCATTTAAATCTATGTTGCATTCCGTGTCATATTTATTCAATTCAGTATTTGGACTATTTTGTGATAGAAGCTTTTCCTCGACATAATTTGTATTGGATGGCAATGTTTGCGTCAATTGTAATATGTTGCTTGTAACAGTTTCTTGTTTAATTAAATCTACTTGTGGCTGTAACTTTTCAATATGTTTTACTTCAGATTCAGTCTTGTTAGATGTATTCTGCTGATTATCCATAGAAACGGCATTTTTATGTGGTAAATTAAGATCGTTCCTCCATTTCTTTAATGTTTCTAATAACATATCTATCGATGTATTTGAAGGAACTTTATGAAAACATACTGATTTACTCGGGCACGTTATATCTGCAGGATCCTTACTAGTCTTATTAGTAATTTCTTGATAATTAGAATCAAAGCTTGTATCATTACTAAGTTTATTATCATTATTCTCTAATTCGGTACTTTGCTGATGTGGTACTTTTACCTCGTCTGTGGGTGGGTATTTTGTATTCTGTGTACATAAACAAGTATTAATTGCGTAGGTTTGTCCAAATTTTTTCACAGGTTTCGTTTTTAAACCATTTTTTTGTACATTGCTAACATGATGGACCATACTAAATTTCTTTATATTGCTATTTCCAACATTCGATGGCTTTTTTCTTATAGTATTCGGTTTACTTGATGTATTTGGTTGCTTTAAATATGCCATTGTGTTGTTTTTTTGATCTTTCGATGAATAGTTTTCATGCGCACTATTATCCAAAGTGTTGTTTTCTTGATTATTATGTTCTTTAACCTAGGTTTTAAACGAAAATATATGTTAAAATTAGACACTTTCTATTTATGATAAATTAAAAAAAAAACTACATACTGTGCTATATAAAGTGATACAAACCATAATTCTTTGGACAATTTTTGTTAGTTTATTCTCCATTAATTTCAAATCATCCTTTTTTATTGAATCCTGAAATATATGTAATTTAACTGTATTTATATCTTCTACTAGGCAGAAAAGTTTTCTTGTTAGTGGAATACTAATATTGTAAAATTATTACCTTTTTTAGATCTTCTAACTGCTCACGTAATTGTGAAACATCTTCTAAGGCCTTCCTCCAAATGACTGGAGACTTCGATCTGGTGCTTTGAGAAGCCATTGGCATAGTTTGCACCAAACATGGGTATACAGCAGTGTTTTGTTTGCCTAGAGACATATTACTCCTTAGTCTCAAAAATATCGCTTTAAGTAGGTATAACTAATCAGGTTCATTACACAAAAACTTTATTTATTAGGGAGTAAACCTAAGAAAATGTTTTGCTGCATTTTTTTAAATGGTTTCAGTCAGGGGAATACTTCTCCTACTAAGGCAAAATACAAAAACATTCAAGGTTGTCTTTGAAGCATTTTGCATTGTATAACATTTTTTTATTTATTTACAAGATTAAGAAATTTGTCTAATTATAAATAAAATGTTTTTCTCTCTTTCTCACAAATGCGTTCATACAGTTGACTTTTTCCTTGATTTTAATATGGTAAATATAAATAATACTTATATGACAATGTCCCCTCGTTTCCACGGTGAGTCAGATCGAAACTAGGAGGTGAGTAATTTTAAACGGTTTTATACGGATTAAGGCTTGTATTTATTATAAGTACTTAAAATAAAGGATCGTAGTATAATGAGATTTTCTTTAAAATCTGACCTGGTTTGCATTCACAAGGAGGTGGCCCGGACTTCATGATACTTTTGGCCTTTTGTGTAAGCTGATCGGCCTTTTCCTGGAATAGTTGTTCGGCAAGTTTCGTAGCGAGAGCTTGCGCACGGCGTTCGATGGCGCGCTCTTGCCATGCTTGGTTATCCGGAGTCTTGGATCCTGCCTTCATCACGTCAGCACATGTTTCACCAACCCACTGCGTGCAATTAATATTATTTAAGTATGAAATAGGTACTCAAGTGTTTTAAAATTATGTTTGTATAATACCTATAAAATTTTATGAATGTTGTCACTGGATATATAATATGTCATGCCTGCCTAGCATGACTGTGCGTGATAAAATATATAGACACCACGAAATAATACAGATTTTGCGAGCATGACCAAATTAATTATGGCGTGGTACGATTTGATAAAATTAAATATGGCGGCTATATTTATTATATTTTGACAGTTGGATGTCTATAAATAGCTATATCGATTTCGCGAGCATGACCAAATGTCATAAAATTACGTGATAAAATTAAATATGGCGGATATTTTCATCATATTTTGACAGTTACATGTTGATAAATTGCTTTATCTATCGCGTTTTCGAAGTCATGCTAGCCCGGCAGGAACAACATTCCGAAAAGCGATATATCGTGCCTACCTTTGCATGGTACTTTTCTATGGAGTTTGCAATTGCTATATCAAGTTCTCCAACTAGTAGTTTTGAAAAGTAGTTCTTCAGATTAGTTTTGACTACACTAGCTCGATCCCAGTTATGTCTATCTTCTAAACACTTCAGGTACTGACAGGGCATGTCGACACACACGTCACCCAGCTCGTTTTGCAATCCGCTGAACAAGTCAGATAGCAAAGTGGAAAATAATCGTCCTCTCAGTGACGTGCAAGAGCATGATTCCTGAAATGTACATTGTCATTATTAAATTGTATGATTTCTATCACTAATTAGAATTCAGCTACTAATTTTGTTGAGTAATCAGTTATTAGACAAATGAATATTATTAACCAATAGTTTATCTTCTGGTGAGCATTTGCACAAAGCTGCCAGTGACGGAGTCCTCTTCACTTCCACGCCAGCGTCAACAGGTGCCTTACATTTACATTCAAATACTTTGTCTTTCATTTGAGCGAGCTTTTCCTTCTTTTTCTGCAGTTCATTTTTGGTATTCTCCATTCGTCCGTCACATAAGTTTTTGCATCCCTCCAAATCGTCAACCAAATCCTTTTTCTCTTGACGTAATTCATTCAACTGGATTACACAAAGAAATAAAAATTAAAAGTTAACATAATAAATACAATTCATCGTGACCAATAATGACATGTTAAAAGATTAAATTTATTATCACTATAATCTACGCAAATTATGATTTGAGTAGTATTTATTGAACATTAGATACAAAGAGCAATATCTCTTTAATAAATGAAATGTTGACAGGCTTTATTAATAAAAAAATAAGTATGTTATGTTTGGAAAGGTCACATTCTCCCCATGACCAGAATGACCAATTTTCGCCATCAAATATAGTCTAATTTACTACAAACATACCAACTAGGTGAAGATTTGGAAATAGGTACACATTAAAATGTTGGTAATTGCTTTTTAATTGAATCTTTCAATATTATTTACCCAAAAACATACATAATACGATATGCATGAACACCAAACCTAATAATATTGATTATCTGCTTATTAACAATGATAGTGATTAATTAAATTTGGAATATTATCTACAATTATTTTATTGTAATTGATAAGAACATCATTTCATACGCGAATGGTGTGAATCATGCTTGGATTATACTCCCTTTTCCTAACTATCACGGAAGGTAAACGCTCGATAAATACGTAAAATATTGTATTAAATTAATAAACATGTAACTACGAATAACACATATAAAGATTTACACAGGTGAAATCATTGTAAATCCGCGGGGGACAGCCCCGCAATTATCCTCGTAAATCTATCACACACAATCCTAGTTTACTTTTAATACTATAAAACTTACCTCTTTTTTTAAGGTAACATTCTTAGCATCTTCTTCGAGCAGTTGATTAGAGACCTCAGTAATTTGATCGCGCAACCCGTTGAGCTCGGCGCGTATGGCTCGCTCCGCTTCGATCGTCAGAGCTTGTGCCGCATCCAACTCACTCTCGAAATTAAGCAACTTACGACGGGCTTGCTCTTCTTTGAACTAAATATTTTAAAATTAAATCAATACTTGTATAAAACCGTAATATTATCAGGCTGAAGAATTTAGTTTTATTGTTTGTTTGTTTGAACGCGCTAATCTCAGGAACTATTCCTATTCAAAAAATATTTTAGTGTTAGATAGCCCATTTAATATATTATTACGTTAAGGCCAATAGAAGCGAAGCTATCGCGTGTTAAACTGCAGGGTATAACTAGTTTAAAATACTTATACAACCATACCTTAAGATCCCTGTCGAGTTGAGCAACTTTACACAGTTGATCCGTAAGTGAAGAATCAATCCTCGCCACCTCTCCGCTCAACTTCATTCGAGTGCAAGCTCTGTCGTATAGTTTTCTTTCCACCTCGTTCAAAGACAAGCGATCTTTCTCAGCCGCTTCTCCTTTGACTTTTAGTTGTGATACTAAAGTCTGACAGGCACTTTTGTACCCATTGCGGTCTTCAATCGCTTTTTTCATCTAAACAAAAAATATCTCAATACAATATTTATAATAATCAAAAAACAAACTTTTGGGTATATTATGCTCTTGTATAGAAATCCGAATGAGTAAATAAGTTACTTTCTGCTACAACATAACTCTTTTCAAATATTCTTGACACATCTATCCACGCAATGCGACTTGTAGTAAGTATTTCTTGTAAATGTGTTCGTGCAAAAGATTTAAGATAATTAAAATGCTAACTTGCTTAGTGATGTCTTCCTCTTTTTCTTCGGCGAGCATGAGCCTGCGTTGGTATCCAATCTCAAGGTCCCTCCAGGCGGCTTCTGCTCGCTCCAGAAGATGCACTCGTTCGGTCTCGCGGCGCGCCAGAGTGGCCGCTCGATTGCGCAACTCTTTAGTGGTTGCATCTATTGCAGTCAGTCGCTCCAAACAAGCTGCGTCTAAGCAACACGCCTAAAACACCTTAAATTAATTAGTGAATGTATAATGTATGGCTAATAGAACTATTTCTATACTTTAAATAACTCTTTTAAATTAGAAGAGTTTAGACGTTCACGGGAGAAAGAAATATAATTTGCGAGTGCAATTTCAACAAAATCCTTTCACGCGTTTGATTGTGTAAAGTACCAAAGACAAACAAATAAAAAGATACCTATACAATTTTAGTATGGATAAAGTGTATCACAAATGTTAAAAGAAGCTATCAAGAAAATGTATCTACCGCTTCAATTTTATTCAATATTTCCTTTTCTTTTCCTCTTGATTTGCCTTTACCGGAGTGTGTGGAGCAGCAGTTATTATTGTCTAATCGCATCACAATTTTCTGTTCTATAGGCAGTCTGACGACGGGGCCATATGAAAATGAATTGAGGACGGTTGAAGTGTTGCCATCCTTTGACAGCCCCGACGAAACTTCACTGATCAATCTTAACTCCTGTGACGTTGAACCACTCATTTTATCTTGAGTACCCTTATGAGTCTCCACGAATCTGTAATGGTTTTAAAGGCATAATCAAGATGAATTGAATGAATGAGTTTAAAAATTTGATTTATTCATTTATTTTTAACGAATACATAAAAAAATTAGCGCCTTTTAATTACTTATTGCTCGATGGAACGATATTGGTTAAATATTGGTGTACTCTACGCAAAAAAACTACAGCAGTCATTCTTGATATATTAAGTGTGTTTTATGCTTTAAGAATAGCGCATAATACTGTTAATTAAATACCTTAAAAGACGAAAATTATAACTGGGAAACAGCAACTTTAAGACGCGAATACGATATAACAGTAATTTGATGTACAATTTGATAAACTTTAGTATTCTCTAGGCGCGTAATGTTTGTATTCATTGCTAATCGCCGCTGTGGCTGCATAATTGCGGTCGAATGTAACCGGTTGCAATATGCATGGAAAATAAAAAGGTACAAAATGTGCTTACTGGCAGAGGCTGTCGGCATTCGAGTGTCCGAGTTGTTGCCAGGCGAGCAGTGCGCATGCGACGTGCCTCTCCTCCTCGTGCGCGGTGATAATACCACCTATATTACACGACTCGGACTCCAAACGCGCCTGCGCACGCATTATAGCACTCTGCAACGCATACGCAACCATATCAATAATTCAGGCTTTACCTATGTATATGTAGGTATTATAGAGGATATAGCCTCAATCCTAATACATATACAAGTTTAGTATGTAAATTAAATAGGGTTTATATTAGTCTGGCGCGTTATAAACACTCAGAACAGGCATATTTTTTGTTAAAATAAAATAAATTTTAAAAATAATATCCTTAACATAAGATAGCTTTTATGCTTAAATAATGTTTTAAATCACATTTGCAATAAGTACTTAAATCTAAACACAACTGAGACAGTCATACATACAATTTGTAAATTCCGTTTCTTCATAATGTTATGTTTATACATAGAGACGTCCATATAGGGCGAATACTAACAATAATAAACTTGAAATAACGTCAGATTCTATTATTATCAAGTTATCGCGAATTCAGGAGTATTTTGGTGATATGAACAATATTTGTTGCTAAATATAAATACATAGATGTATTGGATATCTATTTTAACAGAACATTATTTTCACTTTGTTCCTATTTAGCTCTGTCAAATATAATCCAACCGTTATTCCCATATTTTGTCATCCCATACCATCCCACTGCTGGTAAAGGTCACCCCCAAAAATGTCCATCTCTAACCTTCGCAGCCTTTCCCCAACTGTTGATGATAGTGACCCGACGAAAATCATCACTACATACTCGTAATATAAAACAAAGTCGCTTCCCGCCGTCTGCCCTTATGTATGCTAAATCTTTAAAACTACACAACGGATTTTGATGCGGTTTTCGTTAATAGATAGAGTGATTCAAGAGGAAGGTTTTTAGTTTTTAGTATTTTATGCCCACATTCTGACGGAGCGGATACTACGCGGGTGAAACCGCAGGGTGCTAGTAATATTTATAAGAAGATTTTTGAGTTAACCTTTATATCGATATTTGGATTCTTGTCCATTGCCTTCGTTATGTTCCATATTATCAGTTTGGTAAGAGATTCTTGGTTTTCTTCGTCTGCTTTCTTTGTATTGTTTATCTTATATGTTTCCTTCTATAAAGACAAATTATAATTATTGTCTTTCAGCTACTGAGATCGAAAAATTACTCGAAGTAGGTTAGTTATGGGGAGAAATAATGTTGCTTTTAAAGAACTAATGGCACATTACCAATGGTGATTACCGTGCCAAACTGTCAGAGGGTTGCATGATTGTGTGTGATGATATCAGTGGCTACATCAAAATGATTTAGTGATTGTTATAGATATGTAAAAAGGTTCATCACCGACTTCTCAAGAATTTTTCACTATAAAAATATGAAGACAAATTAGTATCCTTACCGTATCACCATATTTTTTAAAGTTGTAATCTGTTTTTGCCGCATTTTGATCCATCATGCTGAACCAGCCTGCGATGGTTTATTATAAATATTTCACGATCACAAAAATTTACCAATATCACATATTTATAAAATTTAGAGAATTCCGAGAAAAGCAGACTGTTACTTGAAGTTTTTTACTATTTCTAAATAATGTCAGTTAGCTAAATAATGTCATATTCATGCAGAACAATTATTCTATGAATGAATCTATGAAACGGTTGTCTGCAAAAAGTTACATTGCAAATAATTCACTTTTAATTATTATTCTCTATTTTTTTGTAAAATTATTAATAAGTTTATTTTTACCAATACTGTTCTAACCAAATTGCTAACTGGAAGCTAATTATTAATAATAAAAAAAATCAGATCTAATCTGAATAAACTCGTACTCCTATCCAGGTTTACTTCAAAGCAGAAGTCCTGTAACTAAGTCCTGTAGCTTAAAATGTGGATACCTTCATCAACTTCAGTACAATACAAGCATTTCCAATAACATGGGCTCTTATGTAGTCAAATCAGGCAATTTTTTTGACAACACAACACACTCAACTTTGTGAACCGCAGTAGCCGGGGCTAATAATTCGCTACCATAGAAATCGGAATACTTACTCTATTTTACGACGATATTTTGTGAGAGTGTAGTAATTCCCCGGTCGCACATTGTGTAGAGTTTCGTTATAAAAACTTTATCGAAGTATTTTTTCCCAAGGAATGTATTTTGTCGAACATTTTACATGTTTGGCGCCTTTTGCTCTTATACTTACACTTAGGGCCTATTTCACGATCTTCAAGTAATGTTACTCGCCAAGTAAAGTGAGTTTGTCTCTTTCTTACTTTATATCATTTGACAAAGACAAAGCTTGTGAGTACCTACTCGGAACTTTACTTGAAGATCGTGAAATAGGCCCTTAGTGTCTTAGCTTAGTGTATTACTAATTATTGTGTAAGTTCTTATAGTTGAAAAAAATTGACATTGCTTCGTGTTTCAACAAAGTTCTCTTTTATTCCCAATACATTTTCAATCTACACCAAGTTCACCCACCATCTGGTTTTCATTAGACAGAAACTAAAATAAACCCGACAATTTGCCGATAATCAAGATCCCATTATCTTCACATCTCACATCACATCGATCAGATATACTAATCAGTAGAGTTGCGAAACTCTCGTGTCCTCGAACCTCTATTTAATTAATTTTAGTTAGTGACCTGAAATAATGAAGGTACACATAATCATATAATTAATCAGAAAAGTTTGATTTCCTTTTTGTTTCTTGGTACTCTACAATCTCTAGAACTATTATAAGTATTGAAGAATAAATAATGTTAGCGTTTAAAGCATACTATAATAATTCAACGTCATCAGCTCATATACCTTTGCCCCCACCGAAGGGCTCCAGTCGAATATACCCTGAATTAAGGCGATTAGCCCTTAAGCAACCACGCTAGCCAAGAGCGATGGTAGACTCCACACTCAACCTTAGAATTACTTCGCAGGTGTCGAATAAATGTACTTACATATGAATTCAAAATTGTAAACAAGTTGGTAAACAACTGGACACCTTTCAAAAGGAAGCCAAAGGGGCATTATCGCTGTTCTCTGATTATAACTATTTTAAAATAACTGAATCAGAAGACACACACACAGGGGATAATTGCGGAGCCTAACTAGTAATAGAATAAACTTACATTAAACCCCTACCATTAAATGCATAATAGTATAAAATGTTGAACTTAATTCACCCTTATAAATACACAACACAGCTTTTCCTTATACGCTAAACCAGCTAATAGTAAGCTAAACTTAGATACATTCTGGGTAATAACCATTAGATGGTGACTCATAAATCTAATTACTTATACGAAGTAACTGCATAGCGATTACCGAGTCGTGCTAAGTGCTGACCATACGTCTCCGTAGAGCGTTCATGTTGCTGGTATATTTTATTAGTTGGTTGGTGAGAAGGCAAAAAGCGCAAGAGTAGGATCGACATACCGAGGCGCGGGCGCGGCGGCGGCGGCGGCGCCACGGGCCGGTTCCCGTAACTGTGCGAACCTTCCAAGTATAGCCGGCATTACCCTTGCTTGATTGACGCTATTTTTAACCCGGGCTGCATACTGTACAATGGCCGCAGGTTTGCCATGGATGGAAGAAGACAACACGACAACTATAGCCAACTCCATTATCTATTCACATATATCTATTTGTGTTCCAATCCTGTTACGAGCGGCGAGAATATATTTTGTTTTTCAATATACGATACGCAACTACCTTTTTGTGCGAAGTAATGACATCAGTAAAAAGTAACATGATTAACGTAATAACAATTAATACTCATGTCTTATATTTTTTCAGATTCGATGTAGACCTATATAGTATGTAGTCCTTAATTATTACTAGAGTTAAGCGGCTGGATTATTGACAAAGTTATTAGAGAGTTTTATTGTTTAAAACCATTCGAGAATTTGGCTATAAAATATAGGTAGGTACTATATTTTAGAATTTGAATTTTAAACAACAACTGCCGATATCTCCAATTATTTTTAATGATAGATTTGTTGAGTTATTATGTCGAACATTAGTGATTGTTCGACATTTAATATAAATGTATCTGAATTAATATGAACCTGTAATTTGCATAGATTAATGATTTAGTGCAACTATACGCGTAGACATTACACAGAGAGTGAAATAGAGGGCAACAATATGTCGTAACCAAAGTGTCCGTATTACGCACCGTCAACTCTGCATCACAGATTGGATTAAACTTGACAATTGAGGGCAAAATTAATCAATGTGAAGATCCGTTATTTGTGGACGGACGAGTACCAATACTAGCTCTCGGTTTTTTCCAGTTCAATAGAATGTAATACATCAATGCATATATGACAAAACAGATACGTACCACATTATGTATTCATTTGTATACAAATATCGCTCTAGCCAACGACTCGCAACGCACCGATCAACTGAATTAGAAAAGTGGACTCGAGCAACGACACAAAACAAATTTTGAAGGTCTCCCTGTTCGAACTTTGACTTGTTTACCTTACGTTCATGTATCAATGATTTTATTAATGAACATTTTATGTAAACAAGTAGAAAATAATCCTTACTTTTATTACGCATTAAATATTAAAAACCTTTATTAAGTGTTTGGGCTCTTCGAATATTTTCTAGCGTTTTCTATTTGTACTTCATAGTTACACGTAGAAAGTCCAAAAAACTTATCTAAAAGGATAATTTAATCATGTGTTAACAAAACAAACTCATGGGAAACACTGTTCTCAATATGGGTATCGCTAATCAACTGGAAGTGTTGCTCATGCCATTTAGATATTGACAAAAATTAAAAGCAAATGATTTTTTTAAAAACTACATGTTGCAATGATGTTTACGTGACTATAATAGTAGTTTATACCAACAGATATATAGATGTGTAGTACGCATGTAGTGCAATGAGTGGCGGGCGGCGTCTGATGACCCCAGTGCGTGCGCAGACACAGAATACAATGTAAAAACTAATGTAGCTACATTATATGAGATCATAAGTACACATATCCTTTTTAATTTACTCTTATAATGTCGTTCAATACTTTCGAAATGGAAGCAAAAGTAGGACATGCCGATCCTTTGTTAAATCAATAATGTTTTCGGTAAGATACTTTTTTAACTAAGTGCCTACTTAAAAAGACCACTTAAGCCTCGGCACCGAAGAAAAATATTAGAAGTAAACAGGAACAGGAGAATAAATAGTATGAGTGTGTCAATAATACTCATCTGAGTATTATAACAATTTAAGAAGAAGCTAAGATATTTTCGACTTTGAGGAATGAGTACTTAATTTAATACAATAACTTTTGTAGGTTATTTATTATTATGTACCTACTATGAGTATTTATATTTACTTAATTGAAAATTGACATTAAATATATAAATTGCATGTTTATGTAGTAAATAAAGGTATTAATTTATATGGAAGTTCTCGGGAAGGATTCTTCATTGGAACTAATAAAATAATTGACTGTAACTACCCGTTAAAAAAAACTATATTATTATTATTTTTTAATATTTATAATGGTCAGACATAACAAGATTCTGAGGCAGTAACCGTAATCGGAAATGCTATAGGTCTATGTGCTTCTATAATACCTATCATCTATCGATACATAGTCACTCTAGTATACATATGTAACGATATTAGTTTGGAAATACACAGAAATAACATTGTATAGTTAAGAAATCTTAATATAAATTTAACATAAAGTTACGGTAAATCTGTCAATATAATAATGTATTACTATAAAAGAAAATAGACACACCTCATACATCTTAACTTACTTGTTTTCTATTTACATAACACAAACCTATCGCAGGCCTTAAAATATTCACAAATAAAATGTGACTCATCGATCGAAAGTTTTGTAAATACATAATTTATTATTAGAAAAAGTTAATCTTGTTTGCTTTAATCACATACCTTTTAACGATTCTATATATTTATAGATGTAAGTACTTACAGATATTGTACGTAACTAATAAACCGTATTGTACTGAATTTTCTCGAACGTTCCTCAAGTTTGTTTCAGGTGTAACACAAAATCTGAATGGCCTAGAATCATAAATCTATTATGATGAAGAACGACTTAGATTGTTTGTCCAAGTAGTTATAGTTGTGTTCTGAAGATTGTAAATAGTAACACTACGTACAATGATGGTAAGTTTTGCAATCACCCATTCAAGGATGGCCACTTTATTTTTCCATTCCAATACCGAAGAATTCGATAAATACGAGCCAAAGTGCAGTCTCACTAAAGCCGCCTGTTATTAATATACAAACAGTTATTTCATAAAACAGGGTAATTAAACTTATACATAAAAGTATGAAATCAAAATCGCTAATGCTAATAGTTAAAGTAGAACCCAGTCCACAGCCGGATTCTTAAAATAACGATCCAGCTTTAGTTGTAAGTAATCCTCATAAACGCTAATAAATTTATATACATGCCAACACTATATAATTACTACGTGGATATTTTTAGAATAAAGCTTAGCGATGGGATGGAATACGTATGTAATTATAAGAGATGTAATGGTGTGTCGGTGGTGGAGTGGCGCCAGTGGGTACGCAGCCGGGCGGCGCGGGCGCAGAGGCACCGAGCGCGTCGCACCCGCCAGCCCGCCACCACCTTGCACCCAATTCATAAAAGAGGTGCGAGTACGCGCGCGCCAGCCAGTAGGAGGGAGGTTAGCACTCGGCTCGAGTCGCTGCTAATCAAGCGTCTCGCGATCGCGCCACCTCGCACTAGTGCCACCACCGCGACACTTCTTCCGAACACGATGACATCTCTCCCATCGCACTAACATCGATACCCAGATACACTCGCGGACTAGGACTCGTTTTCTATTTTCTACTTTTATATATTTTTCATACGTTATTCAAAATGGTCAGTGGCAACAAAGACGTTAGTGACCCTAAAAAGGTACCGCCAAAAAATCGTGAAAAGAAGACTAACAATTATAAAAGAGCAAACTTTTTGTCAAAAATATGGTTCGTCTGGATGATGCCGACCTTCTGGCGTGGATACAAGCGGGAGCTGTTCGACTCCGACCTGACCAAACCTAAGGACAGCCATCTCTCCGACAAGCTTGGTGATCGTCTCGAAAAGTGAGTACCTAACGAATATTTGATTTAAATGACACCGCATCTTCTCTACCAACTAGTTATGAGGGCAGATTAAATAATTCGTCATGTACCTAAAATAAACGCGAATTCTGTGAAACACCAGACACGAACAATACTTAAAATCATCCAACACATGTTGACATTTATCTTTACAAGGTAATACGCAAAAAAATACGATGAACAAACTTTAAGTACCTGCTCAATTTATGTACTACTAAATAGGTGCTCTTGAGGCTTTTAACAGTCAGGACATGCTAATATAATACGATACGACCAGGGTCGGCATTAAACGTTAAAGTAAATAATACATGTACATATTTGTACCTTACGTATTAAAGGTTTCAAACAAATTCAACTGTTGGAAGTTTAAACGCTGAGAAACAATGATGTTAATAATTATTTAAAACAATACGACACCAAGTTTACACAAGTCACATCAATAGATGTGAGCCTTAATCGAACATCTGTGCATGTGCATTCTTTGTTTCAATGGGAGCATTAACTTGCGTAAATTGCAAGCAAAATAACATTTATTTCGCAATTAGTGCATTATTTGTTTCGCATAATATCGCACTGAACATTAACAATGGGACTATCATTAAAATAGTTTTATTTACTTATATGATTGTCCCATTATTAATTTGCTAAAATATTTAATATTTACGTATGTACATAGATTTTTTTTTCAAAGTTAATATCGGCTATAGTTTTTAAGAATCTTAATTTTAGAGATTTTTTCAACTACAACAAAATAACAACAATAGCCGGTATTACAGACCATTAAAAGAAAAAGATTTTTCTTTTTACTGGAAAAGATCCATTGCTATTATGTTAGACGATTTGGTCAATCAACTCAAGACCTACACAGAAAAATACTAAAATCCTTGTAGAACAGTAAATTCTGAAAACTGTTATGGTATACTCGGATATGAATAAAACTCGTATATTAAATTGCTACAAAGATCAAAGAGGCAAATCACGAAAACTGATGTAAAACTAAACGCCGGCGCAGACACCGGTAACGTAATCATAAATTAAAAACTTCACACTCTTTGATAGATTTATTATTCACAACAGCGTGTGAATCTATTACTTTTACGACATGATAATTAATAATTTATCACTTAATATAAAATTAATTATTTATTTACATTCGGAACGAGAATAAAGAAAAATATTGGCGTGTAAGTTCCCATCTCATTAGAGGACAAAGGCCTTTCCCTCACTCACACGGTGATTCTAAACCCAAGCCATGTTCAAACACGCATCTCACGAACATTGCTAATATCATTTATTGTATCAGAGTGTTACAAAAAGTTAATGAGAGAAAAGTATTATTAATAGAAACATATAAATATGTATCTCTACCTACGGCAATTCTTTCATTTTACTTGTTTTACCGCGTTATTCCTATTTCCCTTGAGTGTTTCCTAATTTTCTTAACAAGAACGAATCAGAATAATAATCTATATTAGAACAACAGTATTCAAATGAGATAAAATTAGGTAAAGACCTAGACAGATAAAAAAGATAGTACAAAAATCCAAATGGATGGAAATTTTCCATGTTTCGGAAAGCAAGTGAAGCCATCGGTGCCGGTTGTCGCACTAACATTGTAGACAGTCTATAGCTCTCAAAAGATTCAATTAATGTCAGCTGAATAAAAAATCTGTAGCATACAAAGAACCCAAACTAATAAAAATAATTTTAAAAAAGTTTTTATTTCAAAGAAAACAATTATTTCTTTCAAACTATTGAGTTGTAATTACGGAAAACTACCTTATAACAAGTACAATACAATCAGTAACCGTTTAAATATTCAGGTTAAATTTAGTTCAAGTTACACAAAACTGGAACGTGTTCTGTAACATTGATTGTAGATATACATCAACAATTATGTTCATGTTACTCATTATATAACTTAAATAATAAATTCAGGTATGTACACTACTGAGAAAACAATTAAAATGTGACGACAATATTAAATACAAAGAATAACTGAATTAAAAAGCTTTTCCTGCGTAAGCACGTACAAAATTAAAGTACAAGGAAAATGTTTGCATTTATTTATAATAACCTTTGATTATATACAGAAAAATATTTTGAATTCAGGACACGCTGTATGGTATTAATTAAAATTACCTTGCCAACCCGCCCCAGTTTTGTTTTGTTAAAAACCGAACAATTTCTAACACAAATACTAGTGTAAGCTTACTAATAGGTACTTCTTACTAACATGTATATCAGATCCGTATTTAGATGTTATCCGTAAGTTCTATATGTAATTACTTTTTTGGATTTGAATCCTCACACAACCGTAGCGATGCTCCAAAAAACTGAACCATCAGATCTATACTTTAGTTGTTGAAAATCATTAATGTTAGATTGGTTTAAATAGTTGACATTAAATTATTTACTTCTATAAATAAACTAACTAGTATACAGTCCATTTTACTACTTAAATGACAAAAAATAAAACACTTATAACCTAACAACCTAAGAAAAACCCCAAAGGAAATAATGATTGTACAATGTTTTCAGATCATTATACAATTAGGCACTTACGTTTTGGGGGCCAGCGGAGGTTTTTACACGTTAATATGAAATAAACAAATCTATTTCGTAAATCTAATGAATTGACTTCAATAAATTATTTTAGAAGCAATCTTGATAATTGAACTACTTTCATTAGCTGCCTTAGGTAATTTGTCAAGGTTGACTTGGTCAATTAAGAATATCGATTTTAAAAACAAGAACATACTTGCGTTTTCAAACAGAGTAAGTAAGTGCTACAGACGGTAGGTTGTTCGTCCTACTGCAGGGCAAAGACCTCGTTCTCATCGAGATGATGTTGATGCAGTGAAAAGGAATAGATTACGACACTACGCTACAGGAGTTCACCACTTGGTATAATTTCCTATTACCTATTTATAATTTCTGTATCGCTAGTCAGAGTCTGCACACTATCTTTTTGTCATTGTTTTAAATCTATCAGCTGTTTCCTAATCACGCTTTTATTTTAAATCAATCAATACATATTTATTTTTTAATTAATGTTTATTACTGTCTGGTAAATTCAAGTTTTATCTGTTGAATGAATAAAAACCACGCATGATTTTTAAATCTCGTATCGTAATTCATTACACCCACCGAGGACATCGACTATTGTGAATCAGGCATTGAGCTGAAACAACTTGTACTCGTACTACTACAAGTGCGAATTGACATTCAACAAAAATGTTTGGCTAACAATATTTATAAAATAATACACCCGGTTAATGTACCTGTATCAATTATCACATACATTGAAGTAATTATAGACCACAATATAAAATATTAATAAAATCATAGCGTTTAACTGCTTCCAATGATTTGATGACGCACAATAACTTTATTGTAATACATTTAGTTATATCGTTTTATGTTTACATATATAAACATAAACTATAACAAAATAAAGCCATTTAAGTGGACACACAGAGTGACAAAATCGGAAAGTTTATGACAAATAAAAAGCTGAATAGAATGAGATTCGAATTGTAATGTACATTTTATGGCCTTTTTAAAAGACTTTTCTTAATATCTAATCCACTTAAAACACTTAATTCGTTTCATCGTATACATATATATTATTAAATAGATTTCCTTAAGAGTTTCTGGAACAAAGTGTTCTTGAATCATAATTGTAATTATACCCCGGTGCTGAGCTGACTCAAGTCATTTTAATATTAGCTAAAGGTTACTGCAACAAGGACGTTAAAGCTAACCTATTAAATCAAACGCATACTTAAATTATGTACATAATTTACATTATGATACATAAAACCTACAATTGTTTACAAAAATACAACGTACTGACACTTTTTCTGCGAAATAAACATATAATAAACTTGTTTATTTCCATTCACGTTTTTGTGTAAGTATAATAAAAGAAAAATAATACTCCATATTTCCAGGGCGTCAGATTTTCTTTCGTAAGGGCAGTAAGTACCTACCTAAATAACATCAGTAATTAAAAGGTAATGTCTCATAAAGTGGGATTAAATTAACTTAAAATATTTTTACAAAAATTGGATTTAAATCTGTTACGCAGATAGGGATGAACAGCAAACAACGACTTTTTTATATAAACTTCATTTACTTAATTGTTTCACAAGTTACAATTCAATTTATTAAAGTTACAATAAATAAATATACATAAATTAAATACATATATACTTACGTAAAGCCTCATACGTAATGTAACTTTATTATTGTTCTACGTAAACATCAAGTTGTAAAAGGTAGGACACTGTACCATGCGCACATTAAATATTTATAAGTCTCATGTTATAGCGCACGATCTTACTAAATTAATCACATTCCCATAAATAAATGATTGTGATTATTATATTTAAAATGTTGTAGCGTTTCTAATTTTGTGTAAACCATGAAACTTAAACCAAAGTACTTACTGTATTTTGTTTGTATAGTATGGCGAAAACAATATGTCAATTAATGAAACAGCTGGAAGTACTAGTTCGTAGAAATATGTTTATATAAATATAACTTGTATTGCATAAATAACTCGTACTCCTATGAACTAGCTAGATGTCTCAGTTATTGCCAATTTTTGTACTGTTTCGAGTATATACATGTAAAGTAATGAAACAGAAAAACGTGCCTTCAATATTAAGAAGTTGAATGAGTAGTACGGGATTTGAAATTAATCTATATTATGTATAGGGTAAATACCAACGTATTTATATACATATACCTAATAATTTAAGTACTGATTTGAATTACGTTATATTCAAATTAAGTACATAAATTATTAGGTAGAGTAAATACGAGAAACTGTTGAAAACTGGAATTTGTTGAAACCGTGTCATTCAAACCATCAATTAACACGTCAATCGAAAACATGTCATTACACTTACTAAGTAAGTATATTATGTTTATACTTAGGAATGAGGCTTTTATTTTGATAACGCCGACGAGACATGTAAACGTTTATGTTTGTTAAAAATACATTTAATCGTGCATATATTTTGTGTCGTATTTAGTGACGTAATCACATTGGAAAGCTAATATTGTTGCGTGTGATTCAAAACAAACCGATCAAATTCTCAGTACCGGTACCGGCCCATCTCTTTTGTTTATGTTGTTCTTACAATTTACATGTTATTGGTGAAATTTCTACATGTCATATGTCAATAGTAGTTACAACAAAGTATCCCTATACCTGTGAAATAAAGTCACAAAACATGTATTCTTTTCACTATAAGTTACGTAAGTACACATTATCATTTACTGCGCAGTCAATGGTACATATTTGGCAGTATTGTGTGGAAGTTTGTGGTCTTTAATTGTAAACATATACTTACCATATTCTGTAGTCATTTAACTCGCGCTAACAATTTCCACACCTAGCCGTCACATTAACAAATTATCAAATTATTGGTAATAAATAGTCAAAATAAATGATACAATCATTTGTACAATTGTTATTTATGTACCTTTGTACTGTTTTTCACCGAATTTCTTAGAACTGTTATGTACTCAGAATTAAAACAATATTGGTAAATCCAGTTTACGCAAATATCACGTAAGTTATGGGTTCACACACTGACTTACATAATCATCTTATTTTTTTCTAAAAATGAAATAAGTTATTTGATCATTTTCTCATCTAGTATTATAAGTTCCTGAAGAGATAACAAAACAATCTATCTTTCACGAAATGAAATCAGCATCGCTTTTCATTATCAGGCAAGTTCCGGTCAAGTGCAAGCCTATTTAATGTAAAAAGTCTTGGTTTCCAAAAAAGAAATGTTTCGTAATTAGAAGAGTACTTTGTTTTGAGTAAAGTTTGTGTGAATGGAGCATCCTGTTCAATTGAGCGGGAGTTCCCGGTAAATGGTATTACGTGCCCGCCATCTTATTGGGTAATGTGTACGATGTGAGCGGCTTCGATAACTGTCCCATGCTACGCAGGAACTCTGCCCTCATTAACCAATTCCGCACAATAAGACTTTGTACTCGAATACTGAACAAGTTTTAACCATCTCCGTAGGCTACATCAAATTAACTAATGGATACGAGAGGAAAATTTTATAATCTCTGTGCCATTTAATGTTAAATCTCTTATATTTCAACTTTCAACTATTGCTTATGATTTTTTACTCAACTATTATTTAACAAGCATGGTCCTTTGTGTTACATGAAAAATTCTTGTTTCCCTTGTGTTTTCCTTTTTCACGAACTAAACAAGAAAAACAATCGGCAGAGCCGTTTTTGGGTCTAAGAGAAACTAACAAACAGCAATCGATATTTATGTTAGAAGATATGTATAATGTAGAATTCGATTAAATCTTAATGTAACTTGCAGCAACTCGCCAATATACGAAGAATAATTTTAATTATTTACATACGTCATACGTCAACCAAAATGCATAATTAATAGTTGTCGGACCAATTCAAAGAATTGTTATCCATGAGAATATTTGCACGTACATATTCACATTTTTCTTTAAGTATTATGAGTGAACCAGGTATTCTATGAAATCCAATTGACTGGCCAAACAAACACGATATGTATTGTGTTGTAGGTCGTCCGTGTTCATTGTTAGGTTACACTTGACACACTGGTCTCGGTAGAGTAATCTCTCTACATCTGACATCGATATGCAATTACATTTGGACAATTCGTGGAACTTCCAACTGTTTGCGATTCAATAATAAAATCAATATACCGACCATTTATTTTGGTCTTGTCAAAATTCGAATACTGCTCGAATAGTGTGTTTTGTTAGTTCAATCAAAAAGCTGTTTAAAATAAAGGCAATTATCGAAGGATTCGGTTCGGGAATTATGCTGATAAAAGATAGCTTCGTGGTCATATTATGAGTACTTATTCATGTACTCATAGTGGAAGTAGATAAGAGTCGTATGATCTTGGGACGTGCTAACTAAGCAGGTATCAAACTTTTTTATCTGAACAAAAGTTTGAATTTTTTTTAAATCTTAAATATGATCTTAATATTTAGCAGCTCAAATTACATATTAAAATAAATTGAATATCATTTCGTCAAAGAAGCACTTACGAACGTTAAAAAGTTTACAAAAGAAGACTAAAATGAATGTATAATTAATGCAAATAAAATTATGTAACGGCATTAATATTTAAAAACTTAATTTCCATATTCATATTACCTACTAAGTATAGTAAATACAATATTGAAGTAGGTAAAAATATTTGGGATTATATCTTCTCTTTTTATTTTTGACAAAATATAAATAAAACATGTCTAATACAAAATAATCGGTTAATAGACCAGTCAGTATAGCATTATCTATCTCTAAAACGATGGTATAGGTGAAGTACATCAAAATGATTGGTATTTAACGATAAAATTCATCAATATTAATATATTACAGTAAATCATTGCGTTGTCACGACTCAGTGCCACTCGATGGCAGGTCGTCGGCTACACGAAGAGCAGCCAATGGGAAGTCCTAATCAAGTCAACGTGACTCTACTTAACACATTACATTGTGTACACATCTTTAGTTGACCTCATATCTCCCTTAAGGCCTCGATCACACATTATTTACGGTGTAATAAAAACTTTTACTTATAAAAATATTTTATTATGTGATCTGGCATTAGATAAAGCGAGAGCGAAGCAAGTGTAAGTAACTAATTATTTTGTTTAAAAATCGGTTTCATCGGGTTATGACCTGAGGATCCCATTCCCCGAGGATCCCGTCTCGGAGGATCTCGAATTCTCGACATTAAATCTTGATACATAAAATTTCCTCTTCAATTGGTCTATCTATTAATGAAAATCACATGAAAATCTGATATGTGGTTTAACCATAGAGAAAAGATAGGACGGAAGTCCTAAGGTGACTCCCTGATCTGTGAGTTTAACAAATATGTAAAAGCGTAAATAGAATACAGGACAGACAGCTTTGTTATTGTTTTACGTAAACAACAGTGATATTATGCTGAGTAAGGTACATATTTATATTGGAACCATTACATAATGTGTGTAGTACACCATCTCCGATTGAAGTCAGTTAGTCATCCCTCTGCGAGTGACAATACTAATCTAATCTTTTTATTAAAGCGGTTGCAGTTGATACAATCACTTACTCACCGAGCCACTTAGCTAGTTAGCCCCATCTCAGACTTGTTAATTGATTTCAATGAATACTTTGCGACAAATAAACATCTACTACCTACTTACTGGTATAGAGACCCTAAATACAAACACTAAAGGAGAACATTGACATTTGGCAATAAAACTATACTGAATATTAATATTATAAAGAGCAACACATACAAAATTCTTTCACCATCATAGACATTTTTCAATATCCTAAAAAGTTGTGTGATAAATTATAAAAATTAATCAATTAATCATAGGCATCGATTTATCTAATATTTTATGGGATTATTATCTTCTTACTGAGTAGTGAGATAAGGTTCACCATAACCAACACAAATATGTATGTACTTCCTCACTGAGGGCTCGACCTTACCATGAAGAACACCAGGCCGAGTGCGGCTTGGTCGACTTCACACGTCATACAACACTTCAGAATTGCTTCGCAGGAGTGTGCAGGTTTCCTCACGAAGATTTCTTGTGAGAACGTTGAATGAATGTACTTACATATGAATTTGGAAGTGATGGAGTTACTGTCACAATGATTATATTAGTGGGGATACAATTAAGTAAATGTTTAACTAATAGAAAACGACTTTAAACCAGACATTGATTTACTATTAAAATGACGAAACGGTCAAGAAACCTCTAAGTGATTCTAATCAGGCCACGTGCTAATACATATGTATTGGGTTTTAATTATTTAGATGACTCAGAGTTAACATCCTATTATTAATTCCTATAAACTTAGACTAGTAAATACCCACGGTCTAGCTCACTTTGTGTAACAAACATTTCATAGAAATCGTAAAAAAATTGTTGGTTTTAAATATTTTCAAATCCTATTACATGTTGATCAACTGTTGCATGCGTTGATGTTTATGATACCTTAATTAAACAATAATATTTTCAGAGTAAAACGTAGCATTTAGAGCACTTTGGGTCTTGTTTGTTTTACATCTCTTTTATTCTTTTTTAACGTAATGTAATACTTTTCGTTTATTTTTCTTTTCTGTATCTTTTTTATGTTAATCTGTAAACGAAACAGTTTGTGACATGAAAAGCATAAGAATTAACTACGTCATATTATTAACTCTCAAACATTTCAATTGATCCAAGTATATATGTACATGCTAATTCAAATTAACTATTATGGTATGTAGTACCTAACCTATATATCATGTATTACATAGCTGCCTCTATACAAATATATTCATTGCTCGTTAAGAATTCATTTAGTTATTCAGAGAACTGATTTATTTCTAAATATTTATTATCTTTGCTGGAAATTGTACGTCTGAGGATTACTAATGAGTTCAATGAAGTGTTTATACTGTATACGAAAATGGATAAGTATAAAATCTGAAATTACACTATTAGTGCACATTCACTGATGAATGATGGATGATACATACGTCCAGCAGTGGACTTAGGTAGGGGCTATGATCATAGAGTTAATACACATAGAGCAGGGAAGGCATACTGCTGCCAGTAAGCGGAAACGTCCTATGGTTAGAAAGAGAGAGAAGATCGCGGTCCCCTATTATTGTACAAACATTTGAGTCGTTAAACGAATAACCGCGATCGCCTCTCTCTTTCTAACCGAGGGACAACTGGAGACCTGGCTATTATAATACCTCTATGTATGATGCACAATAACACAATAGTCATCATACTCGTAAGATGTGTCAAATATGACGTAGCATCACACCGGATACAACGCAGTAATTCGTTCCAATTTCATGTTTGCCCCTCTCGAAGCCAAAGTACTCTTGGTCTGCCTGCTCTATCTTTTATCTTGAGTCTCCTAGTTTCGCTAGATCTTGACATTGACATTTCATTTGCATCATGGAGGTCAGCAATAATATATTCTGTCTGTAAACTACAGCATTAGTACTGTTACTGGTGGATTCTAATATATTTTGTTTATGCAGAGTTCATTGGTGGCTATGCATAGGTACAGTTCAGCTTATTTTTCCGGGGTTTCAAAATGTTGGATAAATCTTTGGATCTATACAGGATAACTAACTAAGCAGGTCGGATAGATCAGATTTCAAAATTCTTCTTCATTTGTCATGGAACAACGTTCTAGAAAAAATATTTTTTTTAGGATCATGACCAAAGACTAGATTACTAAAAATGCGGTTATACATCTAGATATTCGTGATCCCCACAAATAATGTAACACACAGAGTATCGATGCAAGTGGAACATCAATACAAAGGTATTGTGTAATTTGTGCGCCGGCGGCATTGTTGCCGTACGTTAGACGTTGTAGGTATGATCAGTACACCTATTATTTACACAATACAACATGCGCGACCGACGCACGCTAGCCGATGACCCTCTCGTCATTATACGAGGGTGTGACTGCACGATCTTATACAATCTCGTTGGTATTGTTCCTAGAAATTTTATTTGTATTTTAAAAATATTTGATAAATCTGTAAACTGATGTATGTATCAGTAAGAGGGCAGTATTCCGCAATGACCTCACTAATTTGTATTCTTTGTGCGTTAGAATTTTGGGAGCCCTAATTACTTAGACAACATTCGAAGCCAGGTATCTTCTTCATATTTTAATTGATGATCATAGAAATCTTGCATACCTATACTATAACTCTTATACTCGTATTAGAAATTAAATAATGTATTGATTGGTCTGTATTACAAACTCAAAGGTTCTCAGTAAAGTGCATCTAAAGTAAAAGAAATTGATAATCAATATATTCATTGATTTCATCATTAAAATTTATCCGCGAAATCAAATTCTCATCGTTAAAACGATGTCAAATTGGTAATACACACGAATGAGAGCAAAATAATAAGTCGTTTTTCATTTTATTACAATAACAGAGATTTTATTATGTAAACAAAGGTTACCGTTTTAATCTTGTTTTAAAACCGATGGAAAATTGCTTCCAGACAATTAAGTACTTATATTATTATTATTGCATGTAAGTATACTTATACTTATTATTTAACTAAATGAAATCAAGTGTCACCGTCACACGGCGAATCCGGTGAAAGCAACACAGAACGTTGAACTTTTCTTAATAGATTCCAACATTTACTTTTACGGGTTACATTAGTACCTACTTCAACCTATTGATATGTATAAAGGTATTTGCAATACAGGCATGTGTAGTGGTTTACATAATAGTGTAGGATCGGGCAAATAGACAGTCTTCTACTTGTAGTCCAAGTAAGAAGAAAGGAACATGGAAATTTATACCAATTTAAAAGAAAGTATAAACATATTAGTATATTCAACTGAGTATTAGGAGCCTAAATCGGACTTAGGATAAAAATTCAACGTTTGTTTTAATTAACACTTGTGTGTGATCTTTAAGTTCTGAGTCAGTACAAGGTATTTATTAAAGATACCTTAGATTAACCATGTAGTCGTTGGGTTAAACGGATGGTAAAGTCGTGGTCACTTAGCACGGACACTCGGACAGTGGTCGCAGCCTTCGATGGAACAAGTTCACAAGTCGATATACATCCTTGTTTACGTTAGTAGTGTATGTCTGTCGGCCGACGCATTGGGCAACACTACACAGCTAGGAACTTATTAACAGAAGGTACTTAACCTTTTATTCCGTGTATTAAGTAATAAACTTGTCTTAATATTATAAATCATATATTTATTAGTGTCATTGCATACAAGGTAGATAATAAAATATGTACCCGAATCCTCTATGATTTTTAAGCAAATTTTCCGAAAGTGAAACGTATTAGTTTAGTCATACAACACAACTGCTCTCATACACAAATACACTTTAAATTATATAGGATAAAATATGTTTAGAATCATAGTAAGTAATTACAACTACTCGTATTTTGACTAATAATAAGGAGGCAGTATTTCTTGGTTTGACTGCGATAATCTCGTAGCTTTTCTTAAAATACTTTTATTCTCCTTTGGAATGCTCATAAGTTAGAGTAATACCACGAGCTATAAAATTAATTAAAAAATATTTTAATGACGTCATACTATGTTTAGTATAAATAAAGTTAAGTTATTTAAAACTTTTACTGACGTATATCTACTCATTTTGTTTATTATTGCGACATTACCGTGCGTTTGTCGCAGAAGTAAAGTTGTAAGGGGCCACTAAGTTACGAAACAGATCTACCGGCGCGGGCGTTTTCAACACTTCGGCCACACGTATCATATTGTCGATAACATTTGAACAAATATTTATCACCTAATTAAAAAATATAATTTAAACGCCAAATTGTACAATTTCGTACAAAATGAATGAACATAGATATACCCAGAATATATCCACTACCTTTATACGATATGTACGTACATTTTACAATTAGCTACTCCAAGCGATTACATTCACGTTTAATTGTAATTAAAATTATGAACCTTCCTCTTAAATAACTATATTTATTGCTAAAAACTGCATTGAAATCTGTTAAGTAGTTTAATAGATTGAAGCGTACAAACAGCGAGTAGTATTTGTTTTACACGATGTAATAAGTAAAGATATTCATAGAATTAGGTAATCGCCGTTGTATTTATTACAGAAGATTATTACCTACTGACTCGCAGACAATGCTCACAACATTGAACTCATAATTAACTATTATTAAGTACAAAATGCTATTATAATAAAATTCACAAGCTAAGTTTTTGTTACTTTTTAATATAAGTGTGTCTCTTTCCGGGTGTTTTGTTGTTTATTTACGAAGCTGATTATTGCTGACTGACACACCCGGTGCAGTAAAAACAAGGACTTTATTAATATATTAATACCTACAAATACCGCAATCATATCAAAACTAATTTAGTTTAGTTTTTCACGAAACATTGGTATTTTGCTGTGTATTTACCTAAGTATATTTATCATGATTTATTTCAAGTTCAAGCTTCATTTAACACATTCTTATTCAACAGTCGCCTTTTTTTCTACATATTATATACTTCTTTTAAATAATGGTCTCACATATGGAAATGCAAAACGGTCAAGAATTAATGTAAATACTCTGCATCTTAACATGCATATTGTTACGTAGGTAGGTAGGGTAAAACTACCGGCTATCGGCCCCTTAAGCGACTTTTCAACTTCAGCGTTGATCTTTATACTAATTGGATAAACCAAAATCTTTCAAACAAATCATTATGTAATGCTACAATATTCTAGTTTCAGAAAACCTAAAGCATATATACGTATCTTTAACACATAATTTACAAATAAATATTAATCATGAAATGAGCGAAAACACCGGTTATCGGCCCCTAAGACCAGCTATCGACCAGCCATGTACCGGTTATCGGCCGCCTACATTCACTATAGGAAAATGACTCTTATAGTAGAGACATAAGGTTGATAGTCCGATGAAAATAAAACAATTGATGCGTTAAGTATACCCATACAAAAAGGATTTTGGTTGCTATTATATTTTGATAAACGTTTTGTGAAATATAGAAATTCAAATATATTATACCGGGAATCCAAGGGGAGATCCCGGTGGCTATGTGGGACTCTCCCAGCCAGAAGGGCGAGGTATATCCACTAAATCCCCAGCGACTCCCGACTGCGTTACACATTACGGTGTCGGTAGGATTCGATTCGGATCGTCGTCCCATGCGTTCACCTTTTGTACCAGAGGTTGAGGGAATTGGATCGATTGCTCTTCACGCATATCCCAGCCCCCCCTCTTGATCCCCCACATTAACAGGCACATCGAACTATGCCCGAAATGCGGGGGACGACGAGACGGTCCGGAGCCCGGGGACCCCGGGCCGTCTGGTGGACGCGCAGTATTGCATAACCTAAATAAAAGCTAATTACTGGCTAGTTACCAACTCGTATGACTGATAAATATGTTATATTTTAGCCATTATGTTCATAGGTCGATAACAGGTATAGCTATACCCTATACCCGGCCGTCATAAATTCAGTATTTCTGAAGGTCATAACTTTGAAAATACAAAGTATTTTGGCGGCCGGAATCTAGTTGTAAGACCACAAAATTATAGTTGTACATGCATGTAAATAGACCTACTTCAGTAAACCTAAGGTTTCTTAAATAAAATCAAAGAAAAACATCGTAAATAAAACTGGTTTGCGACCTCCCGGCCGATAAGGGCTTTTTGAAGAAATTCGTCGACCTGTTTGCCGGCCTCCAAAAATCTCAGAATTGATGACAAGTTGATGAGTTTTAGTATTTGAATATTAAATTTAAACATTTTATAAACACACAGCCCAAAGTTTTCAGCAATTGAACAATAGTAACACATTAAAACTTAGCTTTGAAAATCAATCTACTTGCTATGATTTTTGCTAAATTTTACGCAAATCCTCACATCAAAATTTCAAATTGCGATTGGGGGCTCAATTTTCCACTTTCAGGAATATGCCGTTAGCTAATAAATAAGTGAAGTTTGCAGGAATCGATAGACACTAAGTTAGAAAAGATAAGATTAATATAATTTTAATTATTTAACAAAAGGTGCCAGGTGGCCGATAACGGGTAGTGGCCGGCTAACAGGTAGTTTTACCCTACCCGTTAATCAAGCACTCCAAAAGAAAAGTAAAGCTGCCGCAAATATTTGATCAAAGAACAAATTATCGTAACATAACATTGAATATCGCTTCGGTTATTAATTTGCTATATTTACTCAAGTGTAACATAAATAAAGTCTGAAATTGCGTTTTGGAAATTCAAATACTTACGTAAGCTATTTGTAAACGGAAAACTCGTTCATATGTTTCATAAAAACGTGATTAAATTAACATTATTATCGTTACTTGTGAATCTTGTGATACTACTGGTACTGTTTTATGAATATAGCATTTTAATCGAAAGGAAGATATCACAATTGATCAGAGAATCTAATTTGAGTGCAAATTTTATGACGCTTTATAGACAACCTCAGTTTTCCATGTAAAAGTATACTTAAACACTCACCCAAATACTTACTTCTCATTGAGAATTTTATGAACATGACCGTGAATTCGTTATTCGTAAAAAATGAAGTGGTATCCTTAACCTGGTCCCGTGTTTACTCTGTGAGTCTGCGACACTCTCGTGGTCACACCGTCATGTGACTTGGTGATATTTGTGTGTCGACAATTGACACAGATGTGCATAGATAAGTACTTGTGATTGAGAATAACCGAACATTATACCGGTTTGATGTCGCTCTTATTCAAGTGCGCTTTCACTTCTTACTCGGATCTTTTAATAATACCCATATGCGCACATAACTATATTTTAGTCATAGTTGTATTTTCATTAGTCTACTTGAAGCTACAATATCTTATAAATACTAGGACAATTCTAATGAACACCGCCTCCTCCACAAACAAAATCAAATATTACAGTTATTGCATATTACCACCTCTATAGACACAGGCAATAGGCATATTGGAAAACTTAATGTTAACCCTAAATCTACGAATGTATACCAAAATCGTATTACAACATGCAAACCAAACCAATGCAACTATTATGTACATTTGATTAACAGTAAAATATAAACACCGGTCGATCTACCGGCTTGTTTCTACACCATACAATGTCACGAACAGGGCTGGCTGTTTGTCTTGTTGCCTACGTAACTTATAACACCTGCGTGCGACCAATATTAAAGTATGACCACGCTTGAATATTGCGTGGGTATACTGCTAATTAAACAAATTTAAATCAAGCAAAATAATAAAACTCAATCGATTTTAATGAAATATTCTGTGGAACCAATATTTTGAAAAAATTGTCACCAGAAGTATTTCCTGACCGGTGTGACCTTTGAACCTTCAAGAAAAGTGCGTAAACTCACAACAAAGACCGGCAATGCATTTGCCCTTGAATGTAGATGTCATGCCGGTGTCCATGGGCTAACAAGTGACACAACTAAACGTAGTCTTTCTATACTTCAGATTCATAAGTTTTCTTTAATCTCTAAGGATTCTTTATGAATACTGGTTTAAAGTACTTTTTGTGAACAATCTCAGTTACTCTAGGAAGTTGGCCAGCTTATGGGGGTTTAAGAACATTCCTAGACATTATCTTTTCACTAACTACAAATATTTAATATTGTTTCTTCAATATGACTTGGTATTATTGAACAAAACACGACATTATGTGGACTCATCTACACAAGTATTTGAATTTATATTGTGTTCGATGTAAATAAAGTCCTATTTAATATTCTAGCAATGTAATATGTAAGAACAATATTGGTACATATCTACCTAAATAAAATTTATTTGGAGTTGATTTTATGAGTACATCTAAACCCAATATTTTGAATAAAAACCAACCGCCACACACTATGGAACATTTCGGACCATTTAAAGACTTATAAATAGTTAATATAAACCGTTTGATTTGTTACAGAAAATGGCTAGAAGAGATTGCATTAGCGAACAGTCAAAGTCGGAAGCCGTCTCTACTGCGCGCCATGACCAAGGCGTTCTGGATGAGCTACGCGCCATCAGGAATAATGTTCCTGATTCAAGCGCTTATTCTCAAGTGAGTAATTGTATTATTGACATGAACACGCCAAAAGAACATTAATCCGATGATTAGGTTGCATGCATGTACGTTACCCTTGCACTTTGACACGGATCACGGATACGGATATGACTCTTTTGGTTGTTTTCCAGGGTACTTACTAATAGACGTAATGGGTATCTTGTTTAGTTCCTAAAGGATTTATAAATAGAAACAATTTTACTTATATTTTATAATATTTAACGAAATGGATCATTTACGTTTTAAAGATGCTAAAAAGCAAGTAGGTTTATAAAGTGAAAATACTATAATAATGCGGCATATAACTGGGATCTAAATTATATTGAGTGAAATTTTCTATGATTTGAACAGAGCACCCACATATTAAGGTAATAATTGGGCACCATTAAAAATTAAAATCTTAAATCTTATTAAAAGATCTTAAGATTTACCAAAGTTAATCCGAGGTTATAATCTAGAATATCAATTAACAGGTGTTCCGATGTCTCATGTTCATTAAGTCAGACATCGCTTTACGATCACTTCACTTCCTCATAACTCGTTTACTTATTGTGTACATACTTACTGCATTTTATTAAAACTATAAAAATATAGTTACAATTATTCTACAATGTACACTGATTCCAACGCTAGAGTTCAAAACAATAAAGTATCTCTTTGAATGAGCTTCATGAACCTAAACTTCAGCATTCAGCCTATTAAATCCTACTGTAGAGCAAAATGTATCCTTCACAGCTGATATTAAAAATAATGATAAGCGTAATCACTACATTTCTCTAACAAAGCGTGGCAAATGAAGTACCTACTTCTTATACTATACTATTAATGTCCTAGGCCTTTCCAACCAGTGGCATTGAGTGTCATGTTGTCCTACTGGGAGCCGGGATCAAACATGACGTATGAGCAGGCGGTGTACTGCGCAAGCGCGGTGATCATGATGTCGCTGATCATCGCCTTCCTCAACCACCACGGCACCTACTCCACACAGCAGTTCGGAATGAAAGTGCGCATTGCTGCCTGTTCACTCATTTATAGAAAGGTAAACGTCACCATATAAATAAATGAACCACTAATTTCAAATTAATTTGAAAATCGGTCAATATTCTGCAATTAGACCTCTTTAGGATACGTAAAGTGGGTTCATTGTGCTGTTTATGTCTGTTTAAAATCTCATGCTTCAAATAAAAATATATTGCACATGCCACACAAAATAATTTCTCGTGCATTAACATTTAGTACGCGCTGTGAATGTACTTGAATGAAATCTTACCCACCTTGATAGTCTCCTTAAAAAGCCAAGATGACAAGGAAGCTGCGAAACTGGTCAGTTGTAAACATAATAACCTATAATATGAAGTCGGTCGTTCTACATATGAACAAAATGCCAACGGCTATAAATATTTAAATGTTGTTATATTTATGAAAGTAATGTAGAAGTAATGTCAAAATACTTACCTATATATTTTTAAAGAAGCTCTCTCTTCGAAAGGTGGCCTAGTATTGATTCTAAATATCGTACTAACATGATCATCAATAGCACGCAGCTTGGATAAAGAAAATAAACTGAAGAGGTCTAATGGCGAAACATCTGCCCACTTACAAGTACATACAATACAAAAAGCAATATTTTTACAGGTATTGCGTATGAGTTCAGGTGCTCTAGCGAAAACAACAGCCGGTCAAGTGGTCAACTTGTTATCAAACGACGTGAACAGATTCGACTATGCGTTCATATACACTCATTTCATCTGGCTGTTGCCACTACAAGTGATCATAATCTGCTACCTAATATACCTCAAGATTGGATTCGCAGCTATCGTCGGTGTCATAGGCATCGTCTTACAAACTATACCAGTGCAATGTAAGTTGATACATGTTGATAAAATATAGATTCGTTAGCATTTCGCTATTTACACCCAACCTGGAAAGTGTCTGTGAAGTAATAATGAAAACACAAAAACCTTCGAATTAAAAAGTTATAGATACGCCTATGCCAGCTTTGTATGCTCTTGAGTTGCAGTAAATAAAAACCCTCTAAAGAAATCCCTCGTCTTTTTACGAGGTCAGTCCAATCTAACAAACTTTTAAAATAAGTATGAGTAGTAATATAAATGATTTCGCATTATTTAACAGAAATCTTAAATAAATTGATTTCACTATTGCAGCCTATATGAGCAAATTAGCGGCAAGGTTACGAATGAAGACGGCGTGCAGGACCGACGAGCGAGTGCGGATTATGGACGAAATTATCAACGGTATGCAGGTACGTACCTCGTTCATGTCAATTTTACAATAAACGTTACTTACTGCAGTCCAACACAACATCACAAGATTACTCATGCACTTTAAACGACGTTAACTCTTGTATCAACTATTTAGAATTACCAAAATGGATAATAGCCGCGGAGTCACCGTTGTTATTGTTTTTTAAACAACAATTTAATAGCCACTTATGTTAAAACGTACTGGAATTATTATTTAAGACTATTTTTATAGGTCATCAAAATGTACGCATGGGAAAAACCATTTGAGCAAGTCGTAGCCCTAGCTCGAAAAAACGAGATAAAATGTATCACATCAGCGTCGTACCTTCGGGGAGTGTACCTAAGCTTCATGGTGTTCACCGAGCGACTCACTCTCTACATTACTCTACTGACTTACTCACTCTTCGGATATCAAGTTACTGCTGATATTGTATGTATTCAAATAAAATTATTATTTTATAATTAAGTAATGTAAATTGTAAGACAGACGCCATATTGTTCCTGTCCTTCTAGACAGTTCAGACAATAACAATTCATTCGATTCCGACCAGCGCGAGCGATCGCACCAGTATCGGAGACAATTCAATTTAACAACAACAAGCGTTACACAATTCACAGGTATTCCCACTGGCGCAATTCTACAACACACTACAAGGGACTCTCTCAATAATAATGTCCAATGCTGTGTCGTTCTTGGCGGAGGCACTGATATCTGTGCAACGCCTCGAAGCTTTCATGTTGTTAGGTACGTCACGCGGCGCATTCCCGGTTTGCACTTCGAAAGCATGCTTGCACATCTTCTCTTCTCTATACTATATCTTCTACTACCAGACATTCTTCTATAACTATCTGATAAACAGTGATTAACAACAGTCTTTCTCTTATATCTTTTACTCGTGAATTAAAATAATACTCGGTGAAAATTTGATGAAAATTAAAATACTAAACCTTGTTCTTTATTAATTGATAAATATATATGTATTCTTAATTAATTAACAATAACAATACAGCAGATGAAAATATATGAGTAAAAGTATTTTGACTGGAATAACCAAAATTCCGGTTAAAACAAATGCTGCGAACACTTGACATAATTTTGCAGGTATTCCCGGTGGCTCAAATGTTCAACACTCTTCAATTGTCATTATTTTACATGTTGCCGTCAATCCTCACACAAAGTATGGAGTGCCTTGTTACTACTCAACGTATTGAAACATTTATATTATTGGGTACGAGTACGATATAGTCGTAAATATTTGTTTATCGATTTCCTGTGTTAATGGCTAAGGATTAAAATGTCGGACTCCAAGTAGGCTACACGCTTATACCGCCATTAATCAGTTTTGTCGTTGTGATGTTTTTAACTAACTCGTAATGTAGATATATTGAAGTGCTTAATGAATTACAAAACAAGAGCGACATAGTATCAAATATAATGTAAACTTGCGACCTACATGAATCATCTAGATAGAGTTCCGTAGTTTTTGAAAATATGGTCTATGAACAATATTACCCACGCAACGGCGCTTAGAATATGACGGTATACCGATTTCAGACGTATTGTGTACTTAACTTTTATACACAGTTGAAAAATTTTATGACAAAACTAAAATATACACTAAAATTACAGTTACACAAAATAAAGAAATCACTCTCTGTCCACATGAGTAAATGATACTGAGATAGATACGGAACTCTAAACTAACAATTGTCCCATCGGTGCACTCTTTGTAAACAATTATGTGCATCAGTCTTGATATGATTTATTTTTCAAGGGAATGGTAATGGGTTTGTAAACTTTGTGTTTGGATTTTTGTTCTTAACACTTTGCCAGTGGTTTATAATGTAACTAACACTTTCAAGCTTTATCTATTAACATTTCACTACAGTTTACAAACGTAATTCAACATACATCTGACTGTCGTCATTATTTTTGCCAATTATCCATATTATAATTAAGAGCTGAAATTATGTACTTTTTCATTAACAGATGAGAGGGAAGACCTCCGTAGTGTCCCTGATGTCGATATCGCTAAACTAGTACAAAGTGTTGAAAACAGAAAAATTAAAAACCTCAGTGAGATCGACCTGCGACCCAACACATTCAAGAAAATTGACGAAGAAGGAATTTATAATCCTGGTAAATAAAAATTTAATATCACCAATCATACAATGTCCATCCGAAATACCGTTTTTGTGTACTAATATTTACGTTTCTATTTAGGGTTCGATTACGGCGAGAAAGGTCTAATTAGCCAAGCTCTTTACGCTTTACCCGTAAACCCAGACGCAGGTGTCATTATACAGGATGTTTACGCTAACTGGACTGAAGACGGGCAAACGACCCTTCGCGGAGTCAACGTCACGATGCCTAAAGGAAAACTCTGCGCCATTATCGGTGCAGTCGGATCTGGGAAAGTCAGTAACACGTCTTATTTGTAGAAATATATTTAAGTGTTTACTACTTGTAACAATTGACTCAATAAATGTTATCTGTTCCAGAGTTCAGTTCTACATCTACTTCTTAATGAGTTGAGGCCAACAAGTGGTCGCATATATCTCTCGGGTGCATTGGCTTACGCTTGCCAAGAACCCTGGTTGTTTGTTTCCACTGTCCGACAAAATATTCTGTTTGGTTTACCGTATAATCAAAAGAAATATAAAGAGGTAAGTAATACACAAACTATGTAGTTTTAAGAATTTGAGTATGATATTTTTCGTAAAGTACAAAGTTGTTAATTGGCTACATAATTCTTGCAGGTTGTAAGAGTATGCGCCCTTCAAAAAGATTTCCAACAGTTCCCTCACGGAGATCAGACTCTGGTGGGTGAAAGAGGAGCATCTTTATCTGGTGGTCAACGAGCTCGAATCAATTTAGCAAGAGCTGTATATAGACAAGTAAGTTTAGGAGTTCGTAAATAGATGATAGTTTCGTTCTAAATTATAGTTCATACAATATCAATGTGTATTTTTAGGCCGATATTTACCTATTGGATGACCCATTGTCGGCAGTAGACGCCCACGTGGGTCGTCAGCTGTTCGACGAATGCATTAACGGGTACCTGCGACACACCACGAGAATCCTCGTCACGCATCAACTTCACTACCTCAAGGCTGCTGATTACATCGTCATCATGAATAATGTACGTCAAATATAAATATGTATACTTACCTCATTTTATTCTATACTTCATTGTATTTCATTATTTAATAATAAACGTTATCAAACTAAATAAATGCTTATCTATTTTGAATAATTAATCTAAATTAACAAACAAGACTATTTATTTAATTTGTAGGGATCGATAGAAGCCAAGGGAACATATGACGAACTTACAAGTTCGGCAAAGGACTATGCGAAGTTGTTATCTGCATCCCAAGACGAGAACGTTGACAATACTGATGCGGAGAAACCTCCGCCTATGTCCAGACGCACGTCTTCTAGAGTAAGTTTAACTTGTATTGCAAATGCAAACTAAACAATTTTATTTCTAAAATTTTCCATAATTAATATACTTACCCACTTAATGGTAAATTCATTTTAGCTTTCAACTACAAGACGGCCATCATTAACTGACTCAATATCTGGTTACGAAGTTCCTGCTCAGGAAATGGAAGAAGAAGAAAGAGAAACTGGCTCAATAAGTTGGCGAGTTTATAGAGCATTCCTGAAGGCTGGAGGAAGACCTCCGAGATTATTCTTCATGATTCTCCTTCTCCTTGTGGGACAATTGTCTTCAACACTCTGCGATTACTGGGTCACATTTTGGTAAACATTTCTTCATTAACCTCATTTTTTAATGTTATTGCAATAATGATTTCTTACTTCTATAGAAGAGTCTGAAGTTAAACTTGAATCTCAATAAATGTGTTATTGTAGGACAAATGAAGTGACTCGGATGAAGGAAAAAGAGAGCAACGCGACAATGAAAGACTATGATCGACTTTTGGTTCCAACAAACTCAACATACGATTTAACAAGCTACTTTTCAGGAGTAGATTTACCACTAGGTAACCTACATTAATTTTTTTTTGGCATCCAATGGAAATTAGCCATCAAAAATATTTTAACTTATTTGATAATTTTCAGATTTAGACATACATGCATACATAGGACCACTGGACACCGCTCAGTATCTTTACGTATACACTGCGCTGATTATCTGCTGTATCTTCTTCATTACCGCGCGAGCGTTCATGTTCTTCAAGGTGTGCATGACGGCGTCCAGAAACTTGCATAACGACATGTTCCATTCCATGCTACGTGGAGTCATGAGGTTCTTCGATAATAATTCTTCGGGTGAGATTTTATTTAGCCCTTCTATAAACAAATAAAATTAAATGTAAAAAAATTAGCAATCCAAATAATACTGTGTGTGGAAAATTGAATTTCGTTTCTTGTTTTAGGACGAATTTTGAACAGGTTTTCTAAGGATATCGGTGCATTAGATGAACTGTTACCTCGATTCCTTCTAGAAAGTATTCAGATTTACCTTACAATGTTCAGTATTTTAGCACTAAATGCAGCAGCATTAGTTTGGACGTTGCTACCGACAACCATAATTCTTCTTTTGTTCTACACAATTCTTCAGATATATTTGAAGTCAGCACAGTCAATAAAGCGATTGGAAGGAACAAGTAAGTAATAATTGTAACATCGTTGGTGGAATACAAATTAACTAACTTAAAATAATAACCATTTTGTTATCTCATTATTTTAGCGAGAAGCCCGGTGTTCTCCCACATGTCAGCAACATTAAATGGTATAAGTACTATTCGATCGTCGGGGGCGCAACAAAGGCTAATAAAACAGTTTGATAGATTCCAGGTAATTCCTAAAATTTTACCATTGTTAAGCCTGCAATTTTTATATTACCTGTAATATTTTTTGTTATACCTAATAACAAATTGTATATTCTATTTTAGGACATCCATACCTCAACTTGGAGTAGTTATCTTGCCAGTGGAGTCACTCTCGGATTCTGGTTGGACATTATTTGCGTTCTGTATCTAACAATTGTTATTGTGGCTTTCCTGGTGATTGACAGCAGTGAGTATTTTGAATTTGTTACCCACATTACAGTAATCTACAGTAAAGAGTATTCCATGTTAATAAGGTTCAGGTATTTGTTTACGTAAAACTATTTATTTTCTTCAACAGAAACGATATTCTCCGGTAACGTGGGCTTGGCGATATCGGAGACACTGATCCTAACTGGTATGCTCCAGTTTGGAGTGCGTCAGACCGCGGAGGTCATATCACAGATGACCAGCGTCGAACGAATACTGCAATACACACATATTGAACGAGAAGCAAAATGGGACAAAGGAGGTAACTAATATCCTACTAGGTATTACTATATCGTTGTGGAACTGCCATAAAAATATATGTTCAGTAAAACAAAGCAGATTATGCACTCGTAATAAATTTGTAAATGTTGTAATGGATGTAATAAAAAAGCGGTTTAGCCATCAACATAATACTACTATACAAACACTTTAGGAAACCTTTCAAGTGTAGTAACTTACTGTAGGTATGATGATGATGCTTTCTTAACCGATTTCGGCCTCAGCGACTGTGTAGGTATATAAAATTAATAACCGCAAATCATGTGGGTCTACTTAATTTGAATAAAAAATAACCAGAAGTTTATAACATTTCAGAACGAGAAACCCCTAAAGGATGGCCATCCCGTGGTCGTATTGAGTTCCGTAACTGCTTTATGAAATATACACCAGAAGACTTACCGGTGCTCAAAAACCTAAATTTAGTCATTGAAAGCGGTTGGAAGGTACGTTTTTAATCAAAAGAATGTAAGTATATAGTAATTAAAAACATAGCTTGACGCTTTACTTGTGCCAAATTTCAGGTGGGAATCGTTGGAAGAACAGGTGCAGGGAAATCATCCCTTATATCATCACTGTTCAGACTTGCCATAGTCGAGGGTGAAGTTTCAATTGACGGCATTGATACTGGATATTTAGCTCTTCAAGTATGTATTATATTCCTATACTTTTCTGAACAATTCTAAGGCACATTTCATTAAACCCTTCTCATGAAAATTTACAGGAATTACGTTCGAAAATATCAATAATACCTCAAGAACCAGTATTGTTCTCAGCGACTGTGCGATACAATTTAGATCCATTTAGCAATTACGACGATGAACAACTCTGGAGGGCTTTAGAAGCTGTAAGATCATTTTCTTTATTGTATTGAATATTTATTGTAGTAGACAATATATCATTAAAATTTAAATATTTTTGTTATAGGTTGACTTAAAAGCAGCCGTGCCTTCTTTAGACTATAAGGTGTCGGAAGGTGGTTCCAATTTCTCACTGGGACAAAGACAACTCGTGTGTCTGGCGCGAGCTATATTGAGAGGAAACCGTATTCTCGTCCTTGATGAAGCCACTGCCAATGTGGATCCTAAGTATGTATTCTTGATAATCAAGGTATATGGACTATTCATAAAATTAAATTATGGTATGGATTGTGAATAGTACTCTTACTTATGTCTACAAAAACTTAGTAAGTTCAACCCACTAATTTTATGTAAAATTTTCAGAACTGACGAATTCATCCAAAGAACAATACGAACCCGATTTGCGGATTGTACGGTTTTAACGGTAGCACATCGACTGAACACCATAATGGACTCCGACCGGGTGATGGTGATGGACTCGGGGAGACTAGTCGAGTTCGACTACCCATACAAACTGCTCTGCAACCCAGAAGGATACTTCTCCAAAATGGTCAAAGAAACCAGCGAAAAGATGTCCACCCAGTTACATCAAATAGCTAAAACTACATACCTAAGTAACGGCGGGGTTGTAGAATAAGATCATGCCTAGTATCTATGTATTCCTAACCCTAATTTATTTCCTGATATAATTATATTTAATTCATTGGTTAATTCTCATACTTTAGGTAAAGTATTTAATTCACATGTCGGTATACTATACCATTTAATTATTAATTTGATAAAGTGTAAGTAGATACTTAGACATAAGCCTAGGTATACCAAAAGTATTTCTAATTAGCTAAGCGATAGATGTACCTATACTTTAAGTGAGCAGTTTATAGGTATCTGCATTTTTTATTTCAAGTTAAGTATATGTAAGTTTAATCATTGATTTGTACAAAGAATTTTTATAGGACATAATTTTTAAACCTGTTATTTTTGATACAATAGATTAGATATTCGTTCGTTAAGATCTTTTGTAAAGTGATTAATAATATGTATGTTATACAAACCTGGCTTCATTGATTTATAAGTACACACCCAAATTTGAACTATCCTGAAATACTATAATAAGTTTCATATCATGGTAATCACAATAGGTGTTAGGTCAACTGTATTTCTTATTTTTAAGAGTGCTGGAATACTAAGCAGAGCAATTGCCACTGTGCATTAGTTAAAGCAGGTCGGTAATACTTACAATAAACCAACTAATATAATTTACATACGTATCTAATAACACTCTGAGTGCTCCCTAAATAAATGCTGCCTTGGTCACATGCAAATCGTTAAATATGTGCCATATTTTGTATGTTTAGTTCCAAACACTCTCTAAACAGTTAGTAAGTAAATAACTAAGTACGAGTAAATAAACCTGTCACGTTTCTTTAGAGCTATCTTTTTAGTACCTAAGGTAGTATGCACTAGTTAACGGTGGTGTCTGCATTTTCCAGATTGTTATTTGTTTAAGATATTAACTCAACCTGCCTTAGAAACCTGCATTAAAAAAAAAACAGTCACAGCCTCTTCCATATATTTTACGAGTAATAAGCACCTATCACCTATCTATCCGACTGTGTAAACATTAAGAAGTAAGTACTTATATTTGTACTAAAATGATTTATATACCTACCCAACATAATAATCATAATGATTATTTTTTATTTTATTCAGTTTATTTATTACTTTTTAACCGACTTCCAAAAAAACAGGAGGAGGTTCTCTATTCGACGTGTATATTTTTTTTTTTTTTGTGTGTTTGTTACGCGATTTCTTTGTAATCATGAATGGAGCATTTTAAAATTCTTGTTTCATTAGAAAGCGGATATTCGCGAAGTGGTCCCATTGCAAGGAAATCAGGATCTGATGATGGGATCCAGGAAAAATCGAGGAAAAACCCGCAACAATGTAGGCTAGGGTGTCGATTGACATTATTAAAAGTAAAACTACCTGTGACCCGTGGTTTTGCTCGCGATATTCTTGATACCATAAGAATTTCTGGATGAAAATTTTTTGGCTGTATTCTTTCGTATTTAAATCAAATGCTGTTCACAATTCATGGGTTTTAGATATAAAAATGTCCTGATTTTTAATTCGTTAACACACACTGAAATAAACCCGAACCTACAACATTTTTTAAAAATGTTTTTTTATAGTATTATAGGTACCTATTACACATATATCTTCAGAGCGTTTTCATAAAACTTTTCGTAAAAAAATGTATTTAGATATTACAAACAAATACTGCACCAGATTAGATTGTATATATTATTTTAATTAATAAATAGACAGTATAAACGTCATCCTCTATTTTCGTTTTTATTTTGACTTTGGTTAATTTTCTAAAAAGTTCTTATACCTTTGTGGTTATAAAGAAGTTTTGTAATAAAATGATGGTTTAATTGGGATGATGAAGTTAAAAAGAAGTAATAAAATGCAGGGTTGTGTTAGATTATGAATGAGTAACATCAGCTCATGGGACAGGATTCAAGCGGTACCCGTTGAGGTTGAACTGCTCGACACTTATAGAGCAGCGAAAAAATCCCTGCAAGAGGCTAATGCCCTCGCAACTCTCGCGGCAATCGTGGGAAACGACCTCGCCTTGCTAAATGTAGTCTCTGCTATGGTGAGCGAGGAGAGGTCTTGGATTGGAGTGTACACCTTTTGTGAGGTCGTACTCTCGCAAAAAAAAGCTGCGGAGAGAGAGCGCGAAGCCCTCTCCACTAATACTATCCGCAGCAGAAGGTTGGGCAGACGGAAGCGGGACTACCACTTTGTCCTGCAACCGCCATACGCCCGACCTGCGGCAGTGATCCCCGGGGGGAGATCCACTGCCGCCATACAGGCCTCGAGGTGGCGCGCGGTACTTTCGGAAGGGGGTAACTCAACATCTGTCGCCAAGAGCTACATTCTAGCTCGGAGGAGAAACCCTTAACAGGGTAGAGGCGCTGTCCGGGATCGTAGTAGCGTGCAGCCGCGTTTCTTCCGGTTTCGGCCATAAGCGCAGAGGTGGCACACCAAGGGGTTTTAGTCGGTAAGCGCGTCGCCGCTCTATCTTTGCGGCGCGGAGTCCGACATACCCCGTCGTTCCCCTGGACAGAGGAAAGACGTAAAGTCTTCCTCCCACAAAAAAAGGATTCAAGTGATCCACGAGTCAAAAGCTCTTCTGGAGGAAAATTTAAGCGTCTTTTGTAGAAGGAGATTTGCTTCCCACTAAAAAATTTAAAATAAAATTAATTTAAAAAAATATGAAACCGACTTCAGCACTAAAAAGTAAGAAAATAATTTAAAATAAACGATATTATCAATACATATTTACAATTTATAATTAGTTGCTTTTGAAGTCGGTGACAGCCAAAGCCTTCATTAATATTATAGGCGCAAACTATCCTGGGCTGGCACTGACTCCAAAAGTTACTAATTATAAATTGTAAATATGTATTGATAATATCGTTTATTTTAAATTATTTTCTTACTTTTTAGTGCTGAAGTCGGTTTCATATTTTTTTAAATTAATTTTATTATAACCTGTATCGTCTCACTGCTGACAAAAAAATGCCCCAATCCCTCTATCGGTCTTCTATTAAAAGCTATCTATGAGATAAGAAGTGTAAATAACATCATAGATAATATTTTAGTTTATAAATATGAACCTACCTACATTGTTGATCAGTAGCTTAACTACATACCTATATTCAAGATTCAAGGCCTGTGGTGATATCCGATAGCCGATGGGGCCTTTCGTTTTCATTAAAATCCATTGTCCTTGCCTTGCCCATATCCCTTGGCAGTATAATCAAACCGCGAACCGTGACGGTAAACGGCGCCGCACAACTCGCACAAGTCTCTCTCATGCAGATAAGCCTCTACTCTACGATATCGTTTTTTTTTTCAAAAGAAGGTTTTTATCGAATGATGAAATGATGTATGACATATTTTCTAAATTTATCTCTAATTATTATTTTCAGAAGATATTCAGTTTAATGTAGCTAAATATGTACGATGGATAAGTATTTATAAGTTAAATTATTCGTCTAATTATGAGTAGGTAGGTAGGTACGTATACGATAGAGGTAGCTTTGTTTTGAAGGCTACCGAATATTAAATACTGTAATAATATAAGTATGTATACATAAACTAAATAAAGAATTTATTGGTACCTATTTCATAAAATTACCGATGTAAAGTATAAAGTAAAATATAATCTATGGCAAATAAGAAAATTATGTTATTTATTTAGAAATGCACTTATTAAACAGAATCAATTAAGTAAGTAAATAAATGTAAGCTTATTTGTGTTTGATTATACACCCTTATTTTGAAATTGCGATACCTTATCTCACAGCTAATGTAAACGACGGGTGACAATATAATAGTGAAGTTAGTTTTTTTCTTTTGCTTTTATTTAAAAAGTTATGATAAGTCAAAGATTTTCAAAATCGTGCCGAATTTTATTGTTATTCTACACCGAACGCTGCGATACACAGCTGAGCGCGGTCATCGACCCGAGCCGTCACAGAATACTTGATAGCTAGTGTGCCGTCTGGTAATACGACATTTATTTGGTATTTTTTAAAGATAAGTAATCGACTATCATTTTTGATATTTTTATTGGATATATGGATTCAGTTACTGCTACAGATATTCTGATTTTAATAAGTCCCATATTTTCAAAATAGGGGTGTATAATTCTTCGAAACCTATGTTTCCCGACAAGTACCTACCTACACAACAAAACAATTCCTTTTAGATAATAATCTAGTTTAAGTTAAACTACTTAGATTATCATCTAAAAGGTTAATACAGTAGAAACGCACGCTGATTACCTATCCCTTTGAATATGCATCATTCTCTATCTATGACCTATCCGAATGCCGATTAACCGAATCACCAATATCCGAATCGGTTCTACTATAGGTTCTACTGGACTATGTACTTATAATAACGAAATATGTCGTGCGTGATCCTTATTCTATGCTTATAAATAGGTAAGAGTGGAGACCGCGAACAACCCGTCCCGTGGGACGCCCTCCCGCCAGGTGGACCGATGACGTGAAGAAGATGCCGGGTAACGGCTGGATGCGCAGAGCTGAGGACCGAGTGTGGTGGCGCGGCATGGGGAAGGCTTATATCCAGCAGTGGATGGTAACGGGCTGACGATGATGATGAAATAGGTAATACAAAAACAGCTTGAAAATGCATCAAGATGAGATTTTCTCTGGATACGTCCATGCAAAAACATCTCATCTCCTCGATGTAAAAATTAAAATTAAGATATACAGAGGCATCCGCAGCGCCACCAAAAATGTTTCTTTTGGACGCGATTCTAAGGAAATGGTAGAAGTCAGGAGGACCGTCTTATAAGGGGGATTGTTTTTTTAGTCGATAAAGTGTTCAATTGTAAATAGCAAATTAGGGCTAGTGTAGCAAGAGGAAATTATAAACAGAGAGAAGTGTGCTGAGTTGATTTTTTAATATGATGGTACTCCTGATCTCTACCCTCCATGCATGAAGTTGTAGGTAAAAAATGGAGCCCACAATTGGAACAACAGCTTGAGTCAAATACCTACGTCTCTGTGGGCCGATCTCTCTTTTTAGTCAGACCTTCTCTTTCTAGAGGTTACCTTAGAAAGAGAGAGCCTGCCCACAGAGACGCGATAGTGATACATCTGGGGGCACGGCAGTACCCCCCGCCAAGTCGAGCGCGAAGCAAACACTGCCGTACCATCCTTTACAGGAACCATTTCGCCACATTTTCAGGCCCCTATTTGACAACCTCTGGATAAGCCCAGAACGCTGAAATTTTCGTCATCCAGTAAGCTATACAATCACATACTTAAAATAAAATTTCAAGTCTGTTGGTCATTTAGTTCCGAAGTTAAGCGAAAGCAAAGTTTCGTATTTATGACAGACACTCACTCACTCACTCACTCACTCACTCACTCACTCATTCACTCATGATCATCAAAATAGAACTAGTACTTCCCATAAACCTAGAGAGCTGAAATTTGGTACAGAGTTAGGGTTTAATGGCCACATAAAGTGAAAACTATAAAAACAAGGATAATCGAACGGGAACGGGAATTATACGGGAACGGGAACGGGAATTGTAACTCAAGAACGGCTGAACTGATTTGGCTGAAAATTTGTGGGGAGGTAGCTTAGAACCAGGAAAAGAACATAGAATACTTTTAATCCCGAAATTCTCACGGGAATGGGAACGGGAATTTATAACTCAAGAACGGCTGAACTGATTCGGCTGAAAGTTGGTGGGGAGGTAACTTAAAACCAGGAGAAGAATATAAAATACTTTTAATCCCGAAATTCCCACGAGATTGGGAACGGGAATTTATAACTCAAGAATGGCTGAATTGATTTGGCTGAAAATTGGTGGGGAGGTAGCTTAGAACCAGGAAAAGCATATAAAATACTTTTAATCCCGAAATTCCCACGGGAATGGGAACAGGAATTATAATTCTAGAACAGCTGAACTGATTTGGCTGACAATTTGTGGGAAGGTAGCTTAGAACCAGGAGAAGCACATAGGATACTTTTTATCCTGAAATTCCCACGGAAACGCGAACGGGAACTACGCGGGTGAAACCGCGGGGCGCTTAATAATAAAATACTACTCCTAAAAAGAAAAAATGTGTCAAATAAGAAAATCTAATAAAATAAATCAATATAAACACGTTTTAACAAAAATAAATGAAATCTGGTGGGATTTCATTTATTTTTGTTTAATGTTATAACATGTTATAACATTATTTTTGTTTAATGTTATAACATTATTTTCTTTTAATGTTATAACATTACGTGTAAACAAAGTTGACTTGTGCCCACTACTAACGTTTTAAACAATGTTCAACGGCCAAGTCACACAACATTAACTATAATAATAAAGAAATCGCAGTAAGGAACCTTAGACTTGGTACGATTTTGTCTAGATTTCATTACTTTTTAGAGATAAACAAGCAGCTCCATCGAGACTTGGCTAGTTTTTTACAGAATGTTTTTGGTGGGATATATGTATTCTTTAAGTAGGTATTCGAAGTGTGGGCTCCATTTTTACCTTTAATTTCATGCCTCCATGATCCTCCTTGTCACACAGTGTCACTGTCAGGCAAAGAGCTGTCAGGTGACAGGTCAGCGCACATGACATTGTTTCTCAAGGGGTCGCATCATAGAATAAGGATCACGACCAGGATTCTCTCTGGTCTCCGGGTCGCATTATGGTCGAATTGCCATAGCCAAGTCAATCATTCATTCATGAAGTTGTAGGTAAATATAGAGCCCACACTTGGAACAACAGCTTGAGTCAAATACCTACGTCTCTGTGGACCGATCTCTCTTTTTAGTCAGACTCTCTCTTTCTAGAGGTTACCTTAGTTAGAAAGAGAGAGCCTGCCCACAGAGAGCGCAATAGTGATACATGTGGACTCCATTTTTACCTTTAACTTCATGCATTCATTGTAATGTAATTTGCTTTGCTTGCTTGCACCTGAACTGAACTTGGGACGCCTGCATTTACCGATCACAATATAATTTGATACAAAATATCAAAAATAAACTAGCTAAAGTTCGTAATTTCTGTAAGTAAGTACATAATTCTATTAAGGTTTACTCATAAAATGTAATTTTATTCAGATTCTAACCCGCAATTTTATTTATCAGGAAACATGACATCAAATCTTGTTGGTACACCACCATCGGTTTCATGGGCTCAAAGAACGTCGAAAGTCTTTTTAACTTTTAATGTCGAATGTGAAAAACCAGATATTAAAATAGAGAAGAAGTCCATATCATTTAAAGGCATATGTGCGCCAGATCAGAAATTACACGAGGTTATGATTCCCCTGTTCGCCGAAGTGGACCCTGAAAAAAGTAACTTCGTTAACAAAGGCAGACTAATCGAAGTTGTTCTTACAAAAGAAAAATCAGAAGACCCATTCTGGCCATCACTTACAAGTGACAAAAAGAAACCGCATTGGCTGAAAATAGATTTTGACCGTTGGCAAGATGAAGACGAACTTTGTGATGACCTTAAAATGGATTTCAAAGATGGAATGAACGATATGTTTGACTATAAACTAGGAGACTTTGGTGATGAAAATGAAAAAGATGATACAACTTCATCGGAAGAAGATTTGCCTGATGCACAATAAATAGCTTTACAAAGTAAAAGGGCTATTTGTTTGTTGTATGGACTAATAATTGTGCTTTTATAAAATGAGTAGTGTGTTAGACAATATACTTTTATGTTCAAAGCTAGCATATTAAGAATAGGATATGGGTCATACTCACTTTACAATATGATCTGCATCATTTTTATTTTATGTATTTGGTCCTGTTCTTATTTTAAATATACCCTTTCTACTTAAATTGTAAAATGTTGTGTTTATTATAGTATGCATTGGGCCATGTCGGTGCCGTACCTACAATTTAGCTTTAATTTTATTTTAATTATTGTTGTCACACATAAACTGAAGTTAATATTAGAGCTAAGTTAAGATTGAGTGTGTTTTTGTATTTGCATACATTAATCAAATATAATATACTTACTTATCCATTATTTACAATATAGTTCAAAATCTGTGTTTTTAAATTACAAAATTAAAAAGTGTATTCTGAGAGTTATGTTTTAGGGTTCAATGTTTGGGTTTAAATATTTTTATGAGATACATTCTTAAACAGTACCAAGTTTATTTAGTTTGCATTCCAAATATTTTAATTTAATAAAAGGATTATGGTAAACAAATTTGAAGTTTTATCTTACAAAATGGCTCTCCCCACCACTAAAAATTCAGCAGTTATCCTGAATCATAGCATTGTGGATAATGTACTTAGGCGCCCAGGTGTAAGGACAGCTGATGTTCGGCGGAAAACCTCCGAGCGAGCGTACCCCAGGGTACTATAGCAGTGAGAAAATCGTAACTGCTCTGTTTATATTATTGGCAGTAAAGAATGCGAGTTACGATACGACCACCGTGATCCTACCTACTAAGAACGACGCACCGTTAGGTAGTGGTCCCACCTCTGGCGATGAGCGAGTACTCGCCGGGCGAGTGTCCGAGTAAGCGATCAGCGAGTACTCGCCAACTCGCTGAGCGACTAAAATAAACTCGCCGAGTGAGTAAAAATTAACTCGCTGGCGCGGTGTGAACAGGCAAGTAACTATAAATAATATATGCATCTCTTTTGTTTACACGAAATGTATGTTCACTGTCCTTTTCTTGGGCGAGAAAATCTCCGATAGTTCATAGCTCACTCGCCCGCGGTGTGACCGGCGGCGCCGGTGTTCCTTTACCTCCGCGGCGCGGCCCCACGTTCGTCGGCGTCGTTCGTTGACCAAACGGTGACCTCCCCGACGTCAATCCATCAATATAAGTAAGTCCATACTTAAATAAAACTTCTTTTTTGACTTCGGAAAATGCAAAAAAATATACCGGAGTCCAAGGGTAGGACTCCGGGTGGTTACGTTAGGCCTACTTCCTAAAATAACATAATCATTCACTACATCATCTCATTATACTTAGTAACTGACCCACCCCTAACTAAGTTCGAAACTTGTATCTATAATAGGGAGCCTCCCTGAAGGGCGATGCCCATTTATCCTAAGCATAGACTACCTACAAAGGTACAGAAAAAAGCAGGTTTTTTTTCTAATGCTTCTTTGACTATAGCTATTAAATGTCAATAGTAAATTATGTCTATTTTGTGACTTGAACAAAGTCTTTCTAAATTACTACTATGTACTAAATTTACGTATTATTTAATAAAAATGGGTAATACATAGAAAATTACTACAATAAACCAAGATAATGTATAATTCATAACCCAACAGCTACATTCAACTTTAAGAAATGGGACAAATCGACTCTCAATCTTCATCAAGAATATTTAAAGCTGCAAACGTAAAAAAACAAACACCGGCTGGTAAAAGTGCACCAACTGTTCCCAAAAAACAAGCTGAGCCAATTACTACTAAGAACTTTGCTCATGATATCGATTTTAAAGACCCTAAAGTACAACTTGCACTTGTAGTTTCTATAGTTCTTGTGGGTGGACTTGCCATTTGGTACTGTTACAAACACGGATGCTTCCGAAGACGACGTCGGTTGTCATGTAGACGACGGTCATCTTGTTATTAGAGTATTCAAGAAGGCACAAATACAAAACATTAGCCCAATGTTAGACGCCTAACTTAAATGCGCCATCTAAAGACAGTTTTATCACACTAGACCCTGAGAAAATTAGATGAACGTTTGGAGAAATATTTAACCTCATGCAAAAATCCAACCCCTGCTACTGGGCCCACCGTCAAATAGATGTATTCAATCATTTACTTGCAAGGTAAACAAGTTTTCATTAAATTATTCCATGTTATTTAGGAATAAAACCCACTACCAATCAGTGGAGGTCCTTAGTACAAAACTAGCTATGCCCCGCCGCGGTTTTACCCGCGCGGAACCTTACTAAACGAACATTGAAATTGGTGAGGTAGCTTTTGGTCCGGGAAGACATAAGCTATGTTTTATCCCGAAATTCCCACGTGATCGGGAACTTTGCGGGTAAAATCGCGAACCCGCCTAGACTAGTTTCATATAAATCGCTCCAGCCGTTCAGACGAGAAGTAACAAACAGACACAGTCACAAACTTTCGCCGATATTAATAGGATTAATACACCTAAACTACCACTTTTAGTAGCGGTTGCATATAATTTAAGGCTCTTTTTACCAGTTTTTACTAGTTAGTTCCAGTTACTGGTAACCTATTCATACTTTAAGTAGGTTTTCGCATGCAGTCTGTGAGATCACGCGCTCAAAAGAAAGATTCTTTTAAATTTCATAATTTCGTACAAAGTTGACAGATTGGTATCTTGGACTTCTATTATATTGATCGAGTTAATTTAATACATTTTATGAATTAAAATAGCCTAATGCAATATACAATATTTTAATGAGCAGTAATCATAGACATAAAAACACTATTTTAATGTTTTGCAGGTAAACCTTGCCGTTGACCGCCTGCAACTTCAGTTTTCTCCATACTTAAGATTCTGAAATTAAACAAAATATAATTATGTAATAAATCTGTAAAATATTGATTAAAACTATATATAAAAGCAAGCCGTTTCTTCATATTTTTTCTTGAAAATGCTTTTCTTTGCTACCTATATCATGTGGGCGCAAATAAAAGTCTTCGCCACCTTTGGAAGATCCTCTTATTGAATTCAAATGACCTGGGTTAACCAATTTATCCGACTTATACATATGTATATAATTCAGTATACTAACGGCAATTTAAATAAAAACTTGTAATACGGAAATGGCGGATAATGACGAACAAAATATTACGAGAAATATTTTTGTTCCTCTTTTAGTTCCTGTTTAGTTTTGCCAAAACCAAAAAGTCAAGGAACACATTCCCTAGCACTATTTGGAGTAAAGAAGCAGATATTTTAGTGCAAATCGTTTGAAAATCTGTACAATCAGGAGGACAATTGACATAATTATATTTACCTTGTTCTTTGTCTGTAGTATCTTCTTCCCATCGCTCCTCGCCTTGGCCCCAATTGAAGTCCTGCTCCTCATCGTCCTCTTGGCTATCTCCTTGAATATAACAATATAACGTTAAAACTGCATACAATGGAATACAGTCAATACAATATGTATAAAATATGAAAATTATATACCTATAGAATTTTACTGCAAAATAATAAACTCAACGTTACCTACCTTCATCTCCAGCAGTCGCAGCTGTAAATAATAAATCATATGTAAGTACTTACTTGAAATATTAAAAGTACAAAAAAGCATTTAAAATATCTTTGTCCGTGTGTATATGTCGTAATTATAAGTACAAGAATAACTAGAACAGAGATGAAGTTGGACAAATATACTATACGGGATATTTATAGCCTAGCCATATCTAAATCCTTAATGTTTTTTAGTTCAACCAGATTTGGCGAAACGTCAGTACTTTACGTAAATATCCAGAATGACTGTCGATGAATTTAGTACGACAATCACAGGATCAATGTCTTAACACGGCACATTCGTAAGGCATTTAGGGATTACTTACTATTCCACTTATTTGTAAATTCATAGTAACTTGGTCAAACAAAAAGTAATATGAATTTATTTCGCCGACAGGGCACATTGGCGCGAGTTGGGAAAAGCCTATGTCCGCAGTAGACAAATACAGGCTGTTGATGAGGATGATGATGATGTTCAACCATTTGATTCTCTCTAATATATACTTTTTAAATATAATACAAATATTTTAATATTATAATATACGTTAAACTATTTTTGATGCTGACTGTACATACCCTCAGCAGTGTCTGTCTCACTCGCTGAACTTTTCATCATTTTGAGGATATGTTGTTTTTCCTTTGACAAATGCCTTTTGCCATTTAAATGCATAATCATTTGTTCAGTACATGACACTGAAGTCTGAAACAAATTATTTATTAAATATAACTTTCACAAGTTAGTATTCAAATAAATATGTAAAAATAAATGTCTTACTTTGCAAATATCGCAATATAGATCAGGAGAGTGGGGCACCTTCGGCGTCTTTGGATCCTCAACTGTTGGAACTTGGTCTACGGATTTTAAAAAAATCTTTTCTCTACGAATCAACTGTTCTCTAAAATAAAAATAAAAATTTAGTCTTCTTAAAAAAAGGTAAAACAGGCTTTTGCAAAACAGTACTTACAATCGACGCTCCATACCATTTTGTAGCAATACAGGGTTTCGAGGGTTCTTGCGACCTTCCACGATGCTGCAATAACATTTCATATATTTTAATCAAATAAATATGTACAGGGTGGCTGTAGTGCTGGTACAAATATATACCTTAAATTACATTTTTGTACTTGTTATTCCTAGATAGTTAAAATACTCGCTATCCAGTTAGATAGGAGTTTCATTTATTGTTATACATTATTGTCGTTCCACCCTATATATCATTGAATGTCGCTGAATGTTTTAATTTTATAAATAAAATATAGTTTTTAACACTGAAAACCTTAATAAATAGTAAACAAAATAAAAATATATTTACGCGCGATGAGGTTTTCCGTCGTAATGGCTTTTCGCATGTGACTTAGACGTTATTTCGACGTTGCATAACTCGCAGTACAAACCACGAGCCTTCAAAGGCGCCTGAAATAGTTATTTGTTATACAAGAGTGCAAAGTTGCTTTTAAAGGTTAAAAATTGTTTGCACTCGAGTGCAACACATTATTTTTCATCCCCCCTGAGCGAGGAAATTACTAAATGGAAACATAAAACAATCACAATATTAAGTGAAAAGCAAAAATATCACGCGCAAAGCAAATAAAAAAAATAAGTAAGTACACCAAGGAGGTTCCGAGTTTGAATTTGAAATAAAAAAAAAGTTGTATGACAGTTTGTGAATCCAAAACATCCACACGTAGTGCACACGATGTTCTAAATTCAAATTTACTTTAACCTCTAGAGCGCAAAAACGACTTTTACTCCCAGTTAGCAAAATTGCCTTGGGTCCTGCAGGGGCTGCCTACAGCGACCCCGATACTTTCCACTCTTGAGATTAAAATCGACTTTTACCCCCAGTGAGAGGATTAAAAACATACTTTCCGAGCTAGTGGGATGAAAACAACATTTATTGATACAATTTTTTATATTTAAAAATATATTTTCCTATTACCTATACTTAATAGATAGTATGTAATAAAATCATGCTGGCAGTTCAAATTAAACTTTAACTAGCCAGTCCAATAATAAAACAACATCGATAAATAAATAAAAAATTGAAATAATAAAAAGCAGTAAAAGTTACCAGGAGACCTTATGTCGCCGACAACACAAGGGACAATTTGTTGCAATGCAAGTTTCTATTTTGGTGACAATGTTCACATAAATCTCACTTGGGTCATACTGTCAGTACCTAGGATCGACACAAGTGGGGGTGATTACCCCACTCTGTACAGTTCAGATTTAGATACATACATTATTTATAGGCCCAGTCAAGGACTTGCTTCTACAATTACATACTATGTAACAATGTAGATATTGTAATATAATTATAATAATGTACAACACTTATATAGAAATAGAAATCAGACATACATTCTCCAATTTTAAGAACAAATAATTATGTGAACGTGAATGGTCACCAAAATCCTATGGAAACATTACATTGGCAAATTGTCAATTTACCTCTCGGGATGGATGAAAAGCCCCTTCAGAATATTGGATAAACCATTTCTTTTGGTTCTTCAAATGATTTTTTGACACATAATGCATTCGAGCTGCAAAAGAGTAAATCAATATTTTTTTATACAAAATAACCTAACACAAACATAATTTTTGTGGGTGTTAACATGAGCGCTATGGTCCAAAAAATAGAGTACCATAATTATTCAGAAGTAAAATATACATTTTAAATGTCTAGACTAACTTCCTAAATGAAGTAAGCTGAAGCAAATATTTACACATTCACACTTTCAATTTATAAGTATCACACAATGTGTTATTTTACTAATTAAACATTGTCTGATCCTAGGCAGTTTTATTAGGTATCAAATTATAAACATTATAGCCAAAAACTTTATATACATAATGAGTGTCTCTCAATTAACTTAAATTATTAAAAAACTAGTGGCGCCCCGCGGTTTCACCCGCGTAGTTCCCATTCCCCTAGGAATATAGGGATAAAATTATGCTAAAAACCTTCCCACTGAATCACTCTATCTATTAAAACAAACCACATTAAAATCCGTCGCGTAGTTTTAAAGATCTAAGCATACATAGGGACAGCGAAAGCAACTTTGTTTTATACTATGTAGTGATATACAAATCCAATTGCCACTGATTGCACCACCAAGTTCATTATTATTTTAAGAATATTTCAACTATCACAATTTTAGGGAAAGAAGAGGAAAGGAGATGCATTTTTATTTAACGGTAAACATTTAAAATGTACCTTCCTTCTTTTTCAGAACTGTATTGTGCACTTAATGATTATTGGATTGGAAAGGGTCATAAAACATAGTAGAACTAATGACTAATATTGAAAATGTTAATTGAAAATAATCATATCAAGTTTGTTAATTTTCCTATTAAATACTTACATGTTGTATAGGATTCCAAGGCGACACAACATAAACCACAGTTGCTCGGCTCAATCTGATTCAGTAGCTTATGAGGGAGGTTCTTCAAGTTTTCTTTAGGAACTCCACAACCTAAATAAATATTATATTGGATTTCTTTGATTTGACGAAACTTAAACATTTAAATAACATTAAGTAAAGATAAAGATATGTTAAAAAAAAATTAAAACCATGACAGAAATCAGTTAATTCAATAGTTCTCAGATATTATAAGCTAATAAATTAAATAATGTCTTACCTAAAAGATACTTGATCACCCTCTTATCCATAAAGTTTTTGCGTATTGGAGGTCCATCTGGGCCGAACCCACGGCCCCACACCATCTGAGGTGGTGGAAATTTTGGAGGTGGTGGACGGAAGTGCCCTGGCGGACCAAAACCACCCCCCGGACCATATCCACCTCTATAATCACCATAAGCATTGCTGTATCGGGAATTCCTGAAAATAGATTAGTTAAATTTTTTTTCTATCAATGTTAACCACAAAAGAAATGTGTAAACAATTGAAGTGTAAATCTTACTAAGGGAACAGACCTACATAAAAATATATATTTATGCTAAAATTCATTTATTGTATGTAGTTGTACCTTACCTAAAATCTATATGATTATTTTTCGTTGAGTTGGATTCTGATGGGCCTGAATGTGGTGGGAATTCATCATCAATTTCATATTCATCGTCATCCTCGATATTGCCACCGTCACCATCATAGTCGTATCCACTCATCTTAAACAACAAAGGTAATAATTTGTATTACGATTAAAGATTGTAGAATTTTGAAAATATCATTGATGTAAATAACTACATTTTATCTGATTATGTTCGTTACTTATTAGAATAGAGAAAAGTGATAGGTATATTTGCCTACTACTACTAACTTTGTTTAGTTAGTATGTACATACCTTTAACACAGAACACTACAATTACTTTTGTCAACACTAAATTCTGCTCTCTTTAATTCACTTCACATCCCAGCTATGAAATTATCGATCGATGATATTTTTATTTTTATCAATTATTCAAGTATTTTTCAGATTTCTCCAAAATAGCGGTTCTTTCCATGTTCTTTCGCGACGCGACGCAAAGATAATCTGACATTGACAATGACTGACAGGCTGTCATTTTCATTCGTCTTGATTGTTATTTGAAACGAAAAAAGGTTGAAAAGTTGAAAAAAGTTGTAAAATGAAAGAACAAAAAATTAACAAAACGGTTCTTTGCTACGAATAAAAAAGACATAAAAAACGACACGGATGAGAACGCGTGACAAAGCTAGTTTCTGTTGTTTGTTTTGTTAACGGTGATGACGTGGCGTTAAACTGACACATGACACTGGACATAAATCATATAATTTTATCTGTGGTGATTGGTTGGATTATTATGACATGTCAATGCAAGCAGATTGTAAAAATAATTCTATCAATTTACGAGATTATTCCATAAATCCAAAATTAATAATGATTTTATTTTGTTTAAGACTATGATTATTTATATAATATGAAGTTATGATTTGATTGAATTGATTACATGAGAACCACGCTTTGCAAGTGTAATATATCAAAAGAGTTTTGTGAAAGTGGAAATATAAGTTTACCATAAAATGTTCAAAAAACTAAAGGATAAATTGGCTGAAGAAGTTAAATCTTCCCCTCAACGAATACAACAATTTGCCCAAGCAGCACAAGTAAGCAATATAATGAATATTATTATCATTTTAGTGATTTGTATTATCTAAGTACTCAAAATCTCCTAAAATCTTCCTCCTGTTTACCAATTTTTCTTATGTACCTATTGACTTATTTGATTTTGACTTGGGGCTACTGGAAAGTCATAATTCATCAATTCATTATTTACAGGTTGATCTATAGTAGTGAACAATTAAATTAAATCTTGATTCTGTTTGCTATCTATTTCATATGGTTTGGTGTTTCAGGCAGCAGTGACATCTGCATCCAGTAGTATATCTGATATTACAAACAGTGATTTATTTTCGATTGGAGATAATGGTATGTGTTCACAGAAAATGTATTAAATGATTGTTACACTCGGATTTATTACAAAAGATAGTTAATAATCAATTCTGTCATATATACCTTTGCCCCTTATAATTGAATTAATCTGAATTTAAATAAAACACAAGTACTTACCTTAATAAAGTTAATGAATCAAATTATTTCAGATAATCCTCAAAATAATCAGGCCAGGCCTCAAACCTCACCTAATAAGCCACAGAATATGTTCCAAGATGTAAACCTATTGCAGTCACCATCTGATTCATTGGATTACACACAAGAAATGGTAAGAATGTGAATAATTTGTCAAATGTTTAACTACCACAAATACTCTCCTACCTTGCTTGTTTTTTCCCTATTATATTTACAATTAAGGTTATTTAACCACTAGTAGGTAGATAGTAAGTTACTCTATATTAATTTATCAAAATTTGTATTACAAGTGCGCCTTGATTTTATCTGTATTAATCCTGAGGGTATTTCGGGATAATATATTACAGTGAACTAAATTTCATCTAAATCTTTGCTAATATTCTGTTTCACAAAAAGCCTTGACCTAAACAAATAACAAACACTACAAAACTATTAGTCACATAGGTGCAGCTATTCTGAAGTTATGTATATGCATACATTTGTAAATAGTTTTTATATTTACTTTTTGACCAAAAATTCCCACAGGAATGTAATTAATGCAAGTAAAACCGTGCTGCTGCTGTAATAATTTTGGTGTATTTTTAAATACTCTTCAAAATAATTTGAAATAATATTAGTACAAACAAGGTATTTTTGATGTCTTTAAAAAACTATAACATAAATAAATGTTAATACACTTTTTAAACTTTTGCGATCAGAATTAATTGTTGCATAATTTACAGGTCTTAATCGCATATAACATAATTATTATTTACCTCGATGTTTCGACCGGGTTAACAATAAATAAATGTTTATAGGATTCCCAGAGACAAAGAAGACTTTCAAACAGTTCATTTGCCAGCGATGTGTCTTTCCGATTACCAAGCTATGAGACACCTTCCATGTATCATTTGCAAGTATGAATCCTTTATTATTTAATTATTTCTATTATATATTTTTTTAAAGAAATAAGTATACATAATCTAAAATGTTTTACTTTTCAGTCTGATATGGAGGTATCAGCTAGCGAAGCGGATGAAAGAGGGTTCTCTGGTGGTCCAGCCACACTCGACCGGGTTACGAAGGAACAATTGTATGCTGCCTATAAACGCACACAGGAACGGTATACAAAATACAGGACCCAATATGGGGACTTAGCAAGACATTATAAATTGCTCGAAAGAGAAAATGCGAAAGCAAGGGTATGAATGACATATTATTTTATTATGAACCTCATATTTTATTAAAAGTTGTCCACTACCTTTTATGTAGCTTATAAATAAATATACTTTAATATCACCAACAACAATTTGTTAATATAAAAATCACCTTATTGCAGAGTGTTTTGGTTGAAACTCAAGATAAAGCTTTGAGAAGAATTTCGGAATTAAAAGAACAATGTGCACTGGAACAAAGTGCAAAGGTAAGAAATGGCAGCACATGCCAATCAATACAAAGTACATATAATATTCATCAGATTAGAACAACAGTAAATAAATCAGCTATACAATTCTGAGAGAATTTAATATTATTCATTATTTTATTTATCTAGGTACTATTTTATTAATAATTTATTAAATATGCTTAAGTTTGTAAAATGATTTCAGGCACACTTAGAAAAAGCAATGAGAGTCGAAATTGAAGAAAAAAACATGAAAATAGAAACTTTAAATACTAAAATCCAGCTACTGCAAAGTGATAACATACCACATGAGAATGAAGATAAAACTAATAGCAATGAGAAACAAGCTAGTGATAAGGAAAATGAAGTACAACTAATTAATTTAAGCAATGACAGTCAAGTCGAGGATCCTGCTACTGAATTGACTACTTTAAATAACAAAATTGAAAAAATGGAAATGTTGTTGAATAAATACAAAGAATCATTAAAAACTACAAAGGAAAAGAATTCGCAAATAAGTGCAGAGCTTCAAAAAGTGACTCATGAACTGGAATGTAAAAGTAAAGAAATTGAAGATTTGAAAGTAGTAGAAGAACATCTAAATGAAGCAAAGAATCAAATAAAACAACTAAATGATGAAAAAGAAGATCTTGAAAATCAAATCAATACTTTTGATTTTAACAAAACAAGAGAATTATCTACTCTAGAAATTGATTTACAAAAAGCTAATGAAGAGATTGCAGATTTGCAGAAAAAGATTGATGTGTTCCATAAAAGAGAAGAAGAATATGCTATTTCGCTAGCAGAAAATAAACTGAGTATTCATAAAGAACTAGAGAGTAAAGAAACTGAAATAAAATCCCTTAAGGATATGCTAGATGCGAGCAAAAAAGAAATTATGTCCCTCAATATTGTAATATCAGATTATAAAAATAATGTATCATCATTAGAGGAAGAAAAAACAAAACTGAATAATAATTGTGCTGAACTCAACTCTATTCGAACAAAGTTCAATGAAGCGGAATCACAGCTACAAGACTTATCTAAGAAGTGCCAGTCTTTAGAGCAAATAAAAACCAAGGCTGATGAGGAATACAAATGTCTTCAATTACAATTGAAACAAGAGACTGCAGAAAAATTAGCAATGATTGACAGGAACACTTATTTAGAAAGTAGGAATACACAACTAACAGATGACATATCAAAGAAGAATTCACAGATAAGTCAAATTGAAAGTGAATTAAAGAAACATTTGAATAGTAAAAACCAACAAAATGACGAAGAAAAGTCTGTAAAGGATCAACTAGTCCATGAAGCAACTATGTGGAAAGAAAAATGTTGCAAATTAGAATCAGAAATACAAGAAGAAAGAGTTGAACTAGTTAAATTGCAAGAAGAAATCGAAAAGCTTTTAGCAAATCATCAATTATTACAGGCTCAAAATGCAGAATTCCGTGTGACTATGGCCAACTTAACGTCAGAAAATGTTTCTCTGAATGAAGAAGTGAATAAAATTAAAACAATTACAGCCAACATGGTAAAAGTTACTAAAGAATTAAGATCCTTGAAAAGTTTGTTAACTGAAACTTCCAATACAACCCGGTCTTTCATTTCAACAAACAATGAATGTTTCGATTCGTTTACAAAGGACATCACTACGTATGTTACTAATTATATTCAACATTCCGAGAGAAAAATCACTACTTTATCTGCAAAATATAATAAATTGACGAAAGATTACAAGAACCTAGAAAATGAACTAGACACAAATAATTCAAAGAACTTAGAGATCTTAAGAGAGTCGGATAAAATACGCGAAGAAAACATCAAACTTACGGAAGAGAATCAGTCCATGGACAAAAAGTTGAACGACATTTCAACATTACACGAAACCAACGTGGCCGAATTGAATGATCTAAAACATGAAAAAGTAACTCTAATGGAAAATCTTAAAGCAGTTGAAAGCACATGTCAGGAAACAGAACTTGCTTTGACGAATGAGAAGAATCAGCATTCGAAAACATTAGAGCTGGTAAAAACAATGGAGTTGGAGAAAAAACTTGCTTTGACGAATGAGAAGGACCAACATTCAGAAACATCGCAACTAGTTAAAACAATAGAGTTGGAGAAACAAGAGCTGCAAAATAAATTGCAAGTAATTGATAATGAAAATGAAATACTTAAAAAGCAATATGATGCTTTGAATAAAAATTATGAAAAGGTAAACAGTGAAATAAACGATCTTAAATCCGAAATTACAATGAAATCAAATGAAATTGAAAAATACAAATTAATTAATGATGAAAATGCATTAATTAAAAACCAATATGATGCTTTAAATGAAAAGTATGAAAAGGTAAACAGTGAAATAAACGATCTTAAATCCGAAATAACAATGAAATCGAATGAAGTAGAAAAATACAAATCAATTAATGACGAAAATGCATTACTTAAAAACGAATATGATGTTTTGAATGAAAAGTATGAAAAGGTAAACAGTGAAATAAATGATCTTAAATCCGAAATTTCAATAAAATCAAATGAAGTTGAAAAATACAAATCAATTCAAGAGTCCTTAGAAAAAGAAATTGCTCAATACGCCCTAAATGGCGAAAGACTATCAAGTTTAGAACAAGATAAACAAGCATTTGAATTTAAAGTAAATGAGTTAAATGATAAAAACAACAAATTAGTAGCAGAATTAAAAGATTTAAGTGATCTGCAAAAAGTCTCGGAAGAAACCATCACGAGATTAAGTAAAAATATCGAAAATAAATCAAATGAAATAGGCGACAAACTTTTGCAAATAAGTGAATTGGAAGACAGTATACAAAGTCTGACTCAAGAGAATATCCGCTTGAAAACTGACACTTCTAACTTTGTAAGCAATATCAACCAGCTGGAGTCGGAAATTGACGATATCAAAAAATCACATGCTGAAATAGAAGGAGAAAAAGATCGTTTGAACAATATTATAGAAAACTTAGAGAAACAGAGCCAAAAAGAATATAATTCGATAGATATACAAACAGATGAAAACTCGCGCGAAGATGTCCAAATCCCAGAAAATGCACCTACCATGTTTGAAAACAAATGGGTCTTAGAAAACAAACAATCTCTAATGTCGAACACAGCTTCACTAAATATGATGACTAACGCCCAGGAAGATGCATTTGAGAAATATAATAGTCTCCAAACTAAATACGATTCTCTAAAAGATGAAAACAAGAGATTACAATCTGATATTGAAGGACTACAGTCGTATTTAACAAAAATATCAAAAGAAAATAGTATTCTAAATGATAAGCTCAGAGAAGTTATAGCTTCAAGTGAACATTCCGTAGATGATAACACGTCGGCTGACATTATAGAAATAAGGAACGAAGTTAAGTTAAATAAAGAAAAAATTAACGATCTGTTACGAGAAAATTCGTTGCTAATTGAAGAAAATTTGGAGTTAAAAGATCAATTACAGTCACAGAATTATTCCAAAACCAAGGAAGTATTGAATTCAAGACATAACAACACAGAAATCGAAGTGGGTAGTGAAAAATATGACAACTTAATGGAAGTAAACAATCAACTACAGAAACGCAATATGGATTTAGAACAAATCAATAAATCTGTTAATGGCAACATGTCACAATTGCAGGAGAAAAATGAAAGATTAAAACTATCGAACGAAAAACTTGAGCGAAGACTTGATGAAGCTCTCGTTAGTTTACGACATCTTCATTCATTACAAGAAAATACGGAATTAGAGTATCTTCGTAATATTCTTTATGAATATTTAACTGGCTCTGGTACACATTCGGTGACGCTGGCCAAAGTCTTGTCAGCAATCGTTAAGTTTGACGACTCGCAAACACAACAGGTGCTTCAGAAGGAAAAGGAACGTCAAGGATTTGTAAGTAGTTTATTTTATATTTCGTAACTTCTGGCACTCGGCTAAACCCGCGTATTTTTTTTATATCTCGCTCCTAAGGAACTTTACTTCTAACTTCGGTGCGAAAGTAATACAAATCTTAATGCGAGCGAACTAATTTAAATTTATTATTTGAGACAAGACTTAATATGTTGTTACCGAAGTAAGTATATTAATAAATTTATATTTTTTTCAGTTACGACAACTTGGCCTTATTTGATATCAAATACTGGATTGAAACAGTAAAGAAGATTGAATAGTCAAAGTTAAATAGTTGTAAGTAATTAAGTATTTAACTGTAATATATATTAATATTAATCTAATATAAATAGTACATTCATTTATAGGTAAGATATTGTTTATTGAACAAAAATGTTAATATTACACATTGTTTTCGCTATAATTTGAGAGATGGGACTCTTTTTGTCATTATGTGATATATGAAACATTCTATGATCAAATACTAGGAGATAAAGTGTTAATATTGTATTATAATATACTTGGTAATCTTAGTGCAGGGCAAAGACCTCTTTTTTCTCTTAAGATACCTATAAGTACAGTCAGTCAGCATCAAGAGTAGATTAACAGATTCAATTATTTAAACTTATAAAGGGGGCGTCCATAAATTACGTGAGGTGTTTAAGGGGGGGAGGGGGTCGAGTCAAATCTCATCTAATCTTACGTTGGAGAGGGGGGGGGTCTCGGCAAATATCACGCAATTTTTTTTCTGATTGAAACAAAAAAAATTATACTAATTTTGGTCTATTTAATCCAGATTGCACATGCTTAAGATTTAATCTTAAGCGTAATCGTAGTACGATTAAGATCATTTACTAAGTCGTTCGGCGATCAGCCCACATTGCACCAGCTAAGCAAGCGCGTATGTTCCGCAAAGTGCGACCCTCACGGATTGTCACAAGACGAGCTAATGAGTTACTTTGTACAAGTGCCAATGGCTTAGAGTGGCTCGATCAGAACGAAGTTGAAGGAGCAGATGATATTACTGAAAATCATATGGAAATGTTGGTTCCAATAGTCTCTCTTGAGACCGTGCATGATTCTCCATGGACTGAATTAGAGTAGATATTCTTTTTTTAATTACAGTATTTACGATTTAAGTATTCTATTGTTAAATTTTTATTACACTTATAATTAAACTCTCAGCAATATTGATTACTAGTCTTAAATAAAAGCACGATGCAAATTTGTTTTTTTCTTTTTACAATAACAATCCAACGCGTTTATGTAAGAAACTCACAGTTTGAAAAATCTCACGTGAGATTCGGGGATGGGGGAGGGGGTTGAATAAAATCTCACGACATCTCACCAGGGGGGGAGGGAGGGGCAGAAAATTAAAAAAAACACCTCACGTAATTTATGGACGCCCCCAAAGAGAGTCAACTGACAGAAATACAGTCAAAAATACTATTTGCGTAAAATGTTTAGCTAGAATATTTAAATCGTTTCATCTACTTTTGATGCTAACTGCATGTATAGTGACGAGGATAGTAAGAACTGTAAAAAGTATAGACAATATATTACAACTTACCCAAACCCCAGGTTGGTTCACTCCCAAGTGAATGTTCATTTATTTGATCAATTGCACATTTTTACGAAATATTATTTGTAAAACCGTCCAGTAGTAAGCCGGCATAAATAATTATAGGCGAAATATTTTCCATTTAACACCAGTCAGCATAAAGTCACTATTTATGTAAGGATCATTTTGGGTAACAACTAAATAGCTTAGCTTATATGCAATAGCTAAAGTGTTCCAATTATAACATTCTTAAACAATTTAATAGTTATTTATGGTACAAGCGAGGTAAGTTGGTGATTACTTCCGAGGCGCTATTGAGGCCCGAGCCGTCAGGCGAGGGTCTGAAGATAGCCGAGGATAGCAATCATCAATACACGCGTGTACCATACAACGTTTTTCAACACATTTGCGAAGAAATTATCATTTTTCGCTAATAAATAAACAGTTTTTCTATTCGCGCGCATCCAACACAACAATGGTGATCGGCCAAAGACTAAAAGAATATACTTATTAAAAAAAAATCAAATGAATGAATGAATGGAATCGACCATAGACCTACTAAAAGTAAGGTAACATAGTTGAAGTTTCTTTTTAAAATGAATGGAAACAATTTTTTTGGTATCGAAACTTTTTTAAAAACAAAGCAATTTAAAATAACAATGTATAACTCACTAGTGAATAAAACGTGTCATTATTCAACAGTTTTTGCACAAATAAGAGCCCCTTTATGAGCAAGTGTGTTGAAATAATTATTTTATTCATATGTGGCATAGTTTTATTTTTATATTTTTTGTAATTTAAGAAATTAATACACCCTATTGTTACGAGTGAATGGGCAAGATGACAGATTTTGAAAAAGTGTTCTAAAATATTCTTAATTATCTACTATTTCCCAAAAATATATTATTTCTTCAATAAACAAAGGTATTACTGAATAAAATGCAATTTTAAAGAGAAAAAAATAAATTAGCGCCAAAACGCGGTCACGGTATCATGGCGTCTGCTGTGACGTCAGACCTCAGTAAACATCTTGTAAACAGAGTGCTATAGCAACAAATCTTTTCGTAAATATTAATTAAATATGAATTCCAAAGTATACAAGTGGTGTGCGGTCCCTCAGTGCACTAATACGTCACTAAAAACCCCTGAGAAAGTGTTTATTTACTTGCCAAACGACAAAACGATGCGTTATAAGTGGCTTACTCTTGCACGGAGAGATCCAAAGGCCATTAGTCTAAACACTTCTGTTTATTTCTGTGAAGATCACTTTGACGTAAGTTATAATTTAATTCATATATTCTATGGTGTGGACTTTGTTTTTCTACTTTATGACATGTTACATTAAATTTCAGAAGTAAATCTAACCTCAAAATTAATAGAACTTGTTGAATCCTCTCTATGTTCACCACTGTACTAATGAGTTCTTTATTCATTTTCCAGTTGCCAAATGATATGGAAAATTACATGGAATATCATATAATGGGTTCCGTGTCGAAAGTTCGCATGAAACCAGGATGTATACCCACAAAATTTGAATGCCAAGCAGATAGGAGAAAACGAGCATCTGATACCAGAGAACGACCATATTCTTTAAAAAAACAAAGACAGGAATTAATTCAAGAATCATTAAAAGATCTGGAAGAGAAATGTACTTTAAAAAAGCCCTTAGAGCTTGAAGAGACATCATTTGGAAGTTCAGGTACCTATCTATTCTCTATTATTTATTATAAAGATAAAAGATAGCCGAGTAAACTAATTAAAAACAATCTTGAGGAAAGTTATGCTATACCTAAGAAACAGCCTCTGTATTGCTACTGTCTGAGCCGAGCTTAAAAAAGTATAGTTATATGTTACAGTTTAAGATTATATTAAATGACTAATATATTACATAGCATGTGTATTTAACTTCTCATTATTTAAGGATTTATTATTACTTGATACTTAGTTATTTTTCATATCTATAATATGTACTGTACAAGTACTTGAGTTTTAATATTGGGTACTTAATATGGTTGTTTTTCAGCTGTGCATGGAGGTGTCGAAAGTATTACACAGGAAGAAAATAAGACTGCAAATAAATCAATCCAAGTTTGCATGACACACAAATTTAGAAGCAAAGCCATTCAAACTGAAGTTAAAATTGTAAACCAGATGACATCACCATTGAAACCGGATTGCCAAACTGTCTCTACATCACCGTTTAAGATAACAAGATGCATTTCCAAAATTAAACCAACCACATCAAACATAAGTTCAAGAAAAATATTGGTAGCCGAAGACCAATCGGATAGTGATATTTCGTATACACCATCTTTAACGCATGGAGGATCATCACCATCTATATCTGTTCAAACAAAATCAACTTCAGATTGCAGTGAGTTGGTACAAGATGATAAACAGAAAGAGACAACTCAAATGCTACAGTGTACATTACTTAAAATTTACAGAAATCCTCGCTCTTATATAGGTGTACCTAAAGACTGTTATTATTTAATTGGATTAATCGAAGAAAACATGAATATTCCTCCAAGTCATTTACTCATGTGTTTAAAAAAGATTAGATTAAATAACTCGTTCAAAGAGCTTGCTGATGATTTTGCCATGACACCAACATATGCTAGTAAGATATTTCTTAAAAATATTCCTTTGTTGGCTAGTGTTTTGCGTCCTTTCCTTGTAAAATTAGATAATTATAATATAAAAAACAATTTACCAATGGCATTTAGACATAAGTATAATCATGTAAGTTGCATTATTGACTGTTTAGAAATAGAAATACAAAAGCCTTCAAAAGCTTTAAACCAATCCCTCTCCTGGTCTGAATACAAAAAAGCTAATACTGTCAAATATCTTGTCTCTTGCACACCAAATGGCTTAGTAAATTATATATCACCTGGGTATGGAGGAAGAATAACGGACACATGTTTGGTAGAATCATGTGATTTTATTACATCTTTGCAACCAGGCATGTGCATTATGGCAGATAGAGGTTTTAAGCATGTCGAATCATATTTATTGAAACATGGAGTAAAATTAGTGCGACCTCCAAGTGTTGCAACAGGGGCTAAGCTTTCAAAGACTGAGGTTAGGGAAACTAAACAAATTGCTAGCCTACGGATACACATAGAGAGAGTGATTCGTCGCTTGAGAGAGTTTAGTATACTGAAACCACATGCATGTGTGAATAATAATCTTGTTAAAGTACTTGATGATATAATAACCATTGCCTGTGGTTTGATAAATTTACAGGATTCTTTAATTAAATAGGTAACCTATGTTGGAGTGATGTACTGGAATGGTTATATGTAGTAGTACCTTTATTATGCAATAACATGATTTAATTAGGAATAAATAAAAGTACAAAATTAACTTTGTTTGTTTTATTTACATATTATAACTAAATAACACTTTGGTACAATAATGGGTACACATTATCCTTCCATGCACTGACTAAAGTTAAAGTTAATTCTGTAACATATTTGTCATCATAATTCACACTCATTATATTTACATTTTTATTCTTACTGTAATTGCAATCAGCAACACAGAAGTAGCCTTTGTGGAGACCTGTCAAATACATTTGTAACTGCATCTGTGCATAATACTTTTTTGTTGGTTTCCCATTGATTTCATAATTTTTGTAAGTCTTATCACTTACTGGACACTTAATTTCTATGATACTGTCTTTACAGACCCCATCTGGTGATCCCGCTATCATGGGATAATTTTTACTAATAAATAGGCCACATTTCTTAATTGATTTCCTCAGACTGCCAGCGACAGTTTCCCTCACTTCATCCTCCAACAGTCTTCCACGTTTCATGGCCTGTGTGTCTGGAATTCGTCCACCCATTATTAAAGCGATGAGAGTTCCATCACTCGTTTTGCACCGACTAAATTCGTATGCTCGTGAAGCTGTCACCCTGCCGTATCTTAGTTCATGCCAAAGACCACTTTGATGTTGTTCTCTTGTTTTTTCCTCAACCAATTTAACATCTACATCAGTAAACAAAAGTTTCTCCAAGAAAGTGTCACAGGATTTTTCCTTATATTTAAATACTAATTTGTGCATGGAGAATGTATTGACTGTATCAGGCACATAATCTCCCTGAAATTTAATTAATTCGCAGTTGTGAAGTTGCCTTTTCTTTCCTTCCATAATAAATTTCTCAAATACTACAGTATTTGATGGCAAACTAGGCTTAGCATTAGATAAATCTTTTGCTGATATATATTTTATGGTCGTTCCAACCCTCGATAGCTTAGACTTCTTCCAGTAGCATTCCACTGATGTAACGGATGGTTCTTCACTCCTGCGATGGACCCACATAAGAAAAGCTACAGCATGTTTGCAGCCTCCTTGCGATGCAACACAATCATGGCATTCCACTGATACAACAGTTTCATTGACTACATCAACTATTAATGTTACTCCATATAACTTTCCATGGACCTTGTGTTCGGGGCAGATTTTTGACTTCACTACACATATAGATTGCCATCGCGTTTTAACTGAACGTAGCTTACGGCGTCATCACCATACGATGGCCTGGAGGATCTATAGCAAAGAAATCGACTTGTAAGTATACCGTTAATACTAAAACACATTTTTTTCATAACAAAAACATAACCTCAAACACTAAGCATATCAAGTGGTATAATTCCATATTCTTAAACATAGCTCCAAAATTTTTACACATTGAATAAAGTACTATTTTACTTACACTGTAGTTTTCACATTTCTGAATTCTGCTGAACAGAAGTCTTTGTTTGATGCCAGGAACTCTCCCAGCATTAACAAATCCACTCGGGGCAAATTAGAACTGTTTGCCTTAGTAAATCCTTGTTCCATGGCTTAATTAATTATTAAACTAAGCAACAGATTGATATTATATTTATAATAATATTTATAATCAGATAAATACAATACAGAAACTCAGAGATAGTCGAAATTCGTATGAAAATTCAGTGACAGTGGCAGTATTTACTGAGGACTGACGTCACGCAATCTGATTGGTGTTTTAAAAATCATGGCGGATTATAGAATTTCGTAATTTTATTTTCTAATTTAAAATAATAATCTCGTCTTATAAATAAAAATGATATTTTTTTCCATGATATGTATACTATAATTTACTTGATAGACATAATATTTTAATGATTCTTGCTTACTGTCATCATCCCCATTGTAATTCTAAGCAATAACGAGGTACATTTTGGCACTTTTCTATAAAAATATTAATAAGCCATTGCTATAATTATAGTGTAAAATTATATTTATAAATAAGTTCGATTCATAGGTGCTTATGTAATGTTGTAACTTGAATTATTATGAAGTTGGTTCATAAAGTACCTGCAATATTAGTAAAATGTTAAGTTTTCGTAAATTATTTGTAAAAATATATATCAATTAGGAAATTACCATTTATATTACTATGCAACATTAATTTAAAGTAACTTTAATAAAATAATTTTAAGTAAAGAAAAGTTTTTTCTTTTTAAACTGTTCCTATATGAATATGATACTTTCTTAAAGTATCAATCACCCATGTTTACCAATGTTGGCAAGCTTAACTTTATCAAGAGTTTGATTTTTAATCCATGAATACTGAAATAAAATACCTTCAATATTTTTATAATTTTTTTTTCAAAATAAAAACAATAATGTATGACTTAATCTAAAAAGTGCTCTGCTAATTTTCTTCAGAATCTTCATCCGAGCAGCTGTATTCTCCATTTTCAAAATCATCATCATCAAATGACATAGAATCCATTTTTTCTATCATATCTTCAACTTTGGACAGCATTTCAGGTGAAATATTCTGCCCATTTCCTTCCTGATGTTTGTTTAAGTACCTACAAAGGAAAAGGTGTTTATTAAAATAACATCTGCTTAGTCAAATGGGGGAGACGTTTGCCAGCAGTGGGACAGTTGGTATAGGTTAAAAAAAAGTCAAATCTTTTGTTACACTGGATTCATACAGGCACTAAACTCATAATATCTGAACTGAGACTATATGACAAGAAACTAAGTGGGGTTTTCAGTTCATCATTCAATTTAGATACTCAATTTAGCATATTATTGTTAAAATTATTGCATTTAAAAATATAAGTTCTTTCGTATTCGAAATTTTGTGCAGAAGATAACTAACATCTAAGGTTTCTTATTTAACCAATAATTGATATGCTGAAATAGGCCGATTACTTGTTGTTGAGAAACCACATCATGCATAATTGGGTAAATATTAGATAGTAATATTACATTAGTTTATACACACCTCAATATAGTTCGGCGTCTTCGTTCTGGTAATTCCTTTAATAATTGTGTTATATCAATATCATTACTATCTTGTGTTTTTTCAGGCTTATCTGTGTCGACATCCTAAAAAAATAATAAAACCCTTAAGTACTAATAGATTATTAATATAATAAAACAACAAATGGTAGTATATCCTTACCGAACTGGATTTCAGGCATTTCGCACAAACTTTTTTCTCTTTTGCGCAATTACTGCATAACATGTGATAGGCATGTTTAACATTTTTTTGTTCACAACCCACACATTTTCTAGGAGCAGTAAGAGGTTTGTACTTTTTATATTTTATTTTCCAATCCAATATATCCTTACATCGTTGACAAACACCATTGATTTCAAGTGAATTTAAAAGTTTTGTTTTATGGCTGGTATCATGCAGGTCATTTTTGAACGCAGTTCTGTTCTGATGTTTTTGTGGTCTCCGTCTATTCGTACTTCCTCGAGCGGAACTCATAGTAACTTCTTAACCTTTCTCAGAGATTTTATTTTATAATCATAAAATATCAAAACGCACTTCCTTAGTTTTTATAGGTTATGTATGATTTAAAAGTTTTGTCAAAATCTATTATAAACCTCAATCTATTGTATTGCTTATTATTAAATAATGTAGCTAATTTATTTATTTCAATTCAATAGAATATGGAAAGAATTGTTTTAAAACCAAAATAAAGTTTTTGTTGACAAATTTCAACTCAAATCACATGTGAAATGATTGTGAATTTGCGATTTGATTGACATGACATTGACAGACATTCGACAGTGTCAACATCGACAATAAGGGCAAAATGACATATGACATTACATTATAATTTCTGAATTCTGACTGACTTGCAATGCATTTCATTTAAACATTTTTCGTACATAGTTTTGATTTTTTAGATAATTTAAAGTTCAAGAGTCTTTCTACGATTAATATTCTTAAGATAAAAGTTTAATCTTGCGGCTTGCGGGTGGTCTGGGGCTCCTGGTGGAAGATATACATTTTGTGCATAATATTTAAACTTGAAGAAAATTTGTGGTTGTAAGGTTATCTTAGATTAACCAGGATTCATTCAAATTAAATTCTGAACGAAACGTACAATAAAAATATGGGTAATTATGTAATATTACTATTAACTATTTGATATTGCATTTATTTTTATCATGTGCGACCCGATAAGTTGAGTTGAGTGAGACCACAAAATAAATCCTATCATACCGGGCCAGACCGACCAGGAAGTGCGTTCCGAATAGATTGCGCTTTTTTATTTTCTAGGACTCTAAAAGCTATAACCTTTTGTTCATCAATTTAACCATGCAATGCAAATCCACTGTTTTTAACCAGATTTAAAAAAGTTTTAATTTATCAGTACCTATACTTAATTGATTTATTTTAAATATTTTCAGTTCAATCATCTGGCTGACCACAAAAGCAAAGTACACTGTTAATAATTAGAACCAAATAGTAGCATTTGTGTAGTACATAATATTGTTGAGAGGGTATAAGTTACATAACAATAAAATGCCAATCAGCACTTCTACCCTTGTCAAAGTAGCTGCCTTTGGTGGTGTTATTGTTAGTTCTACCGGGTTCTATTTACAAATGACCTTAGTAGACAGAGTAAGGGGATATGATTATTACAAAAAGGCATTAAAACAGTTGAGGTCACACGCTGGTGCCGTATTTTACCTTGGAGAACCAATCAAAGACAGGCGTTTTAAGTTAAGCGATTCAGAAAATAATTATAGTGATGGTGAAAAAGCTAGATTTTCTGTACCTGTTTCTGGCTCTAAAGATAAAGGGACATACCATTTCTGGGCTGTAAGAGAAGACAATACATGGAAACTAACAAAAGCAGAGTTAGAATTAAAATCAAAACCAGATGCAAAATTAATTATTTTAAAAGAAAATTAAGCAGGTGTTTGGTTTGTGAGTTCACAGTCCACTTGTGTTTTATATAAGTTCTTATAGGACTTTAGTTTTTAAATTCAAATAAGGTTATTTATTTTTTATTTGTTACAGATCCACCACAAATATTTGAAGGTGCAGCCAAAGAAAAGTTTTTTTATCATAATACATTACTATGTTTAGTCAAAGCTCTACAAGGGCAAAATACAACAGTAGATCTTAGAAATGATGGGTACATTTGTGGACGTATTGCTAATGTAGATGGGTGAGTAATTTCAATCAACATTAATTATCTTGGCCTGTGCAAATTGTTTGTTTAATATAATTTCATATGGGATTTACACTTTTTATCCACTAACAAAATATAAATTTATATAGCATATATGTATAACAATTCCTTTTTCCAGGTATATGAATGTTTCTTTTACAAATGCAGTTTACTGTAACCCACAAGGAGAAGAATTTTCATTTGAAAATATTTTCATACAAGGCAGGAATATTAGATATGTTCATATTCCTTCAAAAGTAAGTCTATTTTTTTTTGTACCTAACTTATTCTTTTCCTTATTGTTGTATATATGTATTTATTATGAATAAATAGTTAAAATTTAGATATTAATTATAATGCTATTAAATGTTTGTTTCAGTTGTCCATACCAACCTTAATCAAAAATGAACTGCATAAAACCAAAACACCAAAATTCTTAAAGAAACCAGCGGAAAAATCAAGAAAAGTTAAGAAAGCTATAAAACAACACATGGAAACTGTTGCATTACTCCATCAATAAATTGTAAGATTTAAGCTTAGCTTCTAATATATGTTTTGTAATAATATTGAATAAGAAATGAATATAGTTTAAGTGTGAAAACTACTTTAAAGTGTGTACCTACGATTGAAAAACATGATTGTTCTATTGTTTGTGGATTATAGTAAGCAATATACCAAATTCGTGTACCTATCTGATTTTTCATTATTGAACCCTAGTTGCATAGTTCTGCATAAGGTAACATCGTGTGATCCTATCCTGGGATCTCACCCTGCAGTAATGACTGCAGGCTCCCTCTTTCTAACTAAGGTAAACTCTAGAAAGAGAGTCCACGCTAAAGAGAGATCGGCCCACAGATACGTAGGTATTTGCCTCTAGCTGTTGTTCTAAGTGTGGGCCATTTTTACCTACAACTTCATGGTTATGTGATGTCATCGTAAATTCAATATGGCGGATTAAGATATTGAATAAAAAATATACTTGTCTAGAAACATTATATTCTTATTATATCTACCATAAATTAACCATACCAATTAGAAAATCTTAACATTTACATTAATTCATACTATCAATAAATCTAGTACACTCACTATCGATAACAATAGAGATCAAATTATTCTTTTCTTTTAACCTGATAATTATTTGTTTATCGAAACAATAGTTATTTACAAAATATTGTACTTTCTAGATGTATATAAGAACTTATAACATCAACTTAATTCTAAGTATGATCTAAAATTAACTAGAAATTAATTTGGTGTTGTAACAAAGTTCAAATGCCAAAACATTTTTTTTTTATTTCGGAATAAATGCCTAAAAGAAAATACTGGTAACTATATTCTTCCAACAACAACTAAACAGGAAACAGAATTTGAAACGCATTAAGATTCACGATTAGATTACGACACGATACGCACGACAAACAACATTGAACACACTTGAATTTTCGCAAGTAGATTTCATGATTAATTGCTTAATTATTAATATAACTATGTAGGCCTGAGTACAAATTGATTTCAAAAAATTTGGAATCAAAGTTATTAATTTGTTTCATTATTTTGGTTGTTCTCATCGGTGCACGATTCATCGGAATTAATAATTACAGTATGCAAATTGTCGTCGGTCTTTTCATTTGAGTTTTCCCTTTTATCTTCATTGTTATACCTGTGAGGAGCTACAAATGTTTGCGGCGTGTCCATGTGAGTGTGTACGTTGGGTATCGTGAAGCGAGCGTCTGCATAACCGGGCAAAAAGAACCTCGGTTTTCTGAAATTAAAACTGTTGATCTTTACTGTCTGTTGATAAGATTGACTCTGGATAGTTTGCTGGTACATCCTTTGAGAGGTTCCGTAAGTCTGGATATAATTGTTTATCGCCAAGTTTTTGAAGTCGAAATTGTCTTGTTTCTTTGGTGGAGAAAACTTGGATCCAGGGAGAATCTTGTATGGTGGGTCCAACTGGCAGTTTGGTGTAAACTTTTTCGGTTGAGGAACCGTAATATTTCCCAAAGTAACATTCGTGTTGATGGGTACTTGTACAATAACTATCTCTTTAAACTGGGGTTGTTTAGTTTCAGGTCTGTTATAATCTGCGGGCCGCTGGAACACGTCATCATCGTCTTTGTTAGAAACACCTTGAGAGTTCGTCTGGGTCTCAGGCGTTTGACTGCACAGGAAGTTTGACTGGTTTATACTCGTTATTATCGAAGTGGGGCTCGGGGACGATTGCATCACACTGGGTCTTTGAACGGCGGTCGGGTTGAGTATACCTGGAAAGTAATGTTCAGTTAGAGAAAGCTTAGATAGTACTACCAAATGGTACAATGTAAGACAATTATCGTGATGTGCATACTTTGCGGTTTATATTTGGCGAGTTGTGCGTAAACTTGTTTGATGCGTTCGATGTTGAGCTGCGAGGCTTTGGAGTGGTCGACGATGGGCATCGGGTAGTCGATGCCTATGGTGCAGCGCGCCGACTGCTGCACTGACTCGGGCGCCACCCACGGCTCGTGAATGTAACGCGTCGGCATGTTCTTCAGTGCGGGGATGTACTTCCTGCAATAAGAGTAGAATAAGAAATAAAACCAAAATATTAAAACAACTCATACTATGATTTTGTTATCAAAGTTTTACAATAAGTATTCTGATATTTCTGATGAATGTACCTTATAAAATCTCCATTGGGATCTGTCTTTCGACCGAAACGGACTGGACAATAACAGTGGAAGAATTGTTGGAAAAACGACGAACACGAGAGCCACATCCACATACCGGCGTTCACCGACCAGTCTGCGTCTAGCAGCAGTTCGTCAAATACCTGAAAGAAAAAAGTTTTGGTTATTTATGGTATGTTACGTGTTGTTAGGGCATAGTGTTAGGGACCGTACGCTATTGGACCATAAATAATTAAACATAAGTAAGTACCTAATTAAAAAACATGCAATTATTTCAATTTATCATTAATCATCTCTTCTCATTCAATCGTTTATAAAGGAAAAGACTATTAGGTAACTGTATATGAGTAAGAAACATCGGGAAAGCTTTGCTTGATGATACCAAATTTTCAATCAGAAGCATAGACGAATAAAATTCATCCATTTATATTATTTAAAAAGACTAAACTATTCTGAACTTTATTGGTAAAATAAAAGACAGATTCGATGATGAAGAACCAACCTACAAAATGTCGCTGGCTCAGTTTCAGAGATAGTTGGTGACGTGACATTGACCACATTACATTATTCTGAAACCAAACATTCAAAGGGGCTTTGTCCCTTGTCGAAGCGATTGTCCGATTGTAGAAGTGATGGCACGTTTTCAACGTGCCAGTAAACATGGATACACATAAAACATTGTCCTTGCCTTCATTCCTTCTTCCCAAGATATCCATAGATCGCCTCTAGTGAGAAAGCAGGCGACTGCATGCCGAGCCAAGTGATGTATCCAACCTTCTTCCCTCAGTTGGATCATTATTGCATCTATCCACGGATAGCCAGTTTGACCCTGGAATTATACTGCACTTTAGATGGTTTGTTCCAATTTATTTTTCATATTAATTCATGCAGACATAATGTGCTACCAAGCTACCGACTTACATGTGCTACAAACTACCAACAGCATTAAAATAAAAATTAACATTGAAAGAAAATATTGATTGCTCATTCATAATGATATAAGCTACATACGTTTGCCCATTTAGCGAGAGCTTCCTGATTTTTCTCCCAAGGTATTTGAACGCATATGGGATTCCCCTCCATTTTATCGAAATTAGGGTTACGTGTCGCGGCGCAATAAAAGAACTCCCTCCATAATATTTGTCCGTGGAGCGAGAGCGGTGGACGCACCCTTTTAATCCTTTTATACAATTCAGTTAACTGGTAATAAAACAATCTCGTCGACAAACAACCGAACCTAGAACAATGTTCATTAATATTAGGTGTTACATAACCGGCGTTGTTATTCAATGAGCCACCAGCTAGTTATATTAATTAAACTTTGCCATTGTTGAAAGAAACTTTGGGTCTCGGGATATTTCTCTTACGTTCCGTCATAGTTAGGGATCTTTAAGAGAGATTATATAACATGAAAGTTAATCGATACTTCAATATTTTTTAGGCTTTCACTACCCCCTAAAACCTCGTTAGATTTTTTACAGTAAAGTACGTAGTAGTAATAAGTAGTACCTACCTCAAATAAGGAGACAATCCCGTCTGGCTTGCCAACAACGATTGGGGCGTCATTTTAGGACGACCAAACGATGCGACCCACGCCTTACGCTCGAGATGTCTATCTAATCTCGCCAGAGCTTCGCTCTCGCCTCCAATCCAGATTGGTGGCTTCAGATTATCAATGTCAAAACCTAAAATTAAGTACTTTACTTATTATAATTTAAAAGACGACACGAGTGCAAAGTGTGGAGAGAAATTGAAGAATAACAGCAGAAGAAGACATATGCCCTACAGTGGGCTAACATGCTGAAGAAGAAGAAAAAATGCGAGTTTATTAACACAGACCTAATAAATAATAAGTCATTGAGATCATATAAAATCATCATTCCAATATTGGTCTTACCAAGCTCCTCCAATGTGGGTACCCCGAATCGCTCGTCGTGATCATTGGTGAGGGGCGTGGTGGCGCCGTTGAGCGTCTGCGTGGTGATGGTGGCCTCGGCCGGCGGCGGCGGCGGCATGCTCGCGATCAGCGCTTGGAACTGGTGGTACGTCAACGGAGCCTTGCCACCGTTACGCTCTATTATCCTGTCAATACATAAATCTTTTATAATCACAGTTTTACAATACAAAATTGGCAATTTAAAGAATGTTAATAAATAATGGTTCGTTTCCGTTACTTACTTATCCAATTTGTACAAGGTATGCGAAACCCGCGAGCTGACCGAAATGTCCACCTCTCGACATTTCGATATGATATTGTGATCCCGAACTCTGCCGTACGGTTCCGGATCTTCCTCAAAAGTGAGGGCGGTCGTGCCCCATTCTTTAAATAATTTGGGTAAAGCGTCGGCCGGTTGACCGCGAACCACGAATAATCGCGAGTTTAGTTTCTTTAAACTATTATCTAAATCTGATAGACATTGCAGCAAAAACCTGGGGAACAAACATACAATGAAAATAGTTCAAACAAAAGCTTTATAAAAGTTACAGTCGGAGATACACACCTCCATTTATTGATTCCGACGTTAGAGGAGCTGGCAAACCATGGGTCTATAATGAAGACACATCGGAACGTGACCGCGTCTGCCAGTCCGTCCCGTAGCGCGGGGTTGTCGTGGAGCCGGAGTCCTTTCCTGAACCAGTGCACCATGTGCTTCTGTTTGGATGGAGGGGCCGAAGGCGGGCCGGGCGGGGGCGGCGCGGGCATCGCCGTGCTCGACGCCGCCGCCGGTAACGTCTCCGCGGCAGCTGACATTATTATGTCGTTACCCACATGACATCTGCACAAACAAAACAACAATTGACTTACACAAACAAAATGCGGTACAACAAAGTAAGTATAATAGTACTGTGTACAGTAATATGCCGCCCGTGATATTCTCTTCCGTGTCATAGCGCTCACAAGTCACAAAGAGAGGCAGAGACTGAGAATGTTCTCGTTCCATTGCGACCACCCAAATGAATTTTCTCGAAAAATATTTCTCTTTTATAACACCAAACTTTGCGAAAAAACTCTATCAAAATAAGAAACCTAACAAATGCAAACTTCGACCAGACCCAAAGAAAAGAACGGAAATAAAATTTGTTACAAAGAAAAGTTTTTTGATTATTTCACCATTAAAAAAAAACATATTTCACAAACTTTGTTTAGCAGAACAAAGACTTCATACAGAAAGTTTGAAACAATGAATTATATTTCATACTTCATTAAATGTTTTTTTGAATAATTTGAGATATGTATTATATAATATTCCAAGTAGTTGAACTACCGGTAAAATCAACAACATCTAGCATATGAATAGCAAAACATTCATTATAGTTATTTTGAATATGGTCTACCAGAAACTCGAAATAAATAATATACATGGTAAATATCCCATCATAACAATTTAAGTGTTCTTTCTCAGATACTATTGAGTGGTGTTTTTTTTTTTGCCTGGGCATATTATTTTAATAATGACAAACATTTAGTTTTCATTGAATTCTACAAAACTTTGGAATATTGGTCAGAGGATACGAAATGGGTTAGAAAAAGCAAAAAAAGACAGTTGTTAGGGTCATTAACTTCTAAGGCCAACCTCAGGGTCAAAGACATTATTTTTTTGGTGTTTCGGCGAAACGCCTAAAGCGAGCGTGCCGCGGCAGCTCACGCTCGCTTCGCTCGCTCGGCTCGCGCGATTTATTGTCTACCCTGTCTATAGGTACCGGAGATTTTTTCCTCAGAATTGAAAGTAGTTTAGGCAATTGTAGGACTTAACAAAAAAATCGTCTCCCGAAATTCTCCCCCCTATCTGATAGTAAAATAAAAAGGGGTGTAAGTTAGGGTCATAATTTTCGACTGTTTTTTTTCCCAATCCAAGTCTTTTTTCCTTAGCGGCCCCGTCAAGTACACTCCAACTGAATATTTGATTTCACATAGTATCAGATTTCAAATCCATTAGAAAAGTGCCTCCTGTATAACTCTGCTTATATACAGCATTTCTTACTCTACAATAGCTGAATATATAACTATGGACTTTATATCCAAAATTAGAATATATTTTTATTGGTACCAAAATTTCCATTGGACCAAAAGTTATAGGCAAAGCTATAATTATATAAGTAGAAACTTATTTATTATGTAGATAAGTAAGTTTCTTATATAAGTACCTACATAGTAAACCTTGAAATAAATTAATAAAAAAAGAAGTACACTTACCAATCAATAAATAATTTTCAAAATGCAGGAACTGAGATTTGATTAAAATGTTCACTTTGCAATGTTCAATTATGTGATAATTAGATACAGTAATATAAGATAGGTAGGTATAATGTTAGGTAACAATAAACTAAAGAGACCCTGACTGATTTACACCACTATATTCAACTGTAGATTATTACACGAAATTATTGAATTCTGTCAACAATATTATATATTTTCAAAGATAACATTTACAATAACAAACATAGAAGTACAGCAATTCCTTCTAGAAGTTTTAGAATAAATTACGACGACACTAATGAGGAAGCGATCTCTGAAGTAGCGTACAAACTACAGAATTATGAGAAATATAGAAATGTCAGAACAGTCCACGCCGCATGCAACGTGACCACCAAGGCACAACGTGACCTATTTGTTTTGTAATATTATGTTTATAGCTAGGTTTTTATATGTACTACAACTAATAAAGTATAAACAAGGTATATATTTAGAACCTCTCCATTATCACAGTACTCTACTTGTTATTACACAGATAAGATTACAAATACAATGTAAACTTGGTTTTTAATTATTTTGTAGTCGGATAGTGTTACTTTTTATTGTTCTTGATAATTTTTAGAAAATTTGCTTGCAAATACAAAAATTGAAATTCTGATTTTGAAGTTTAAATTGACATTTGTATAATGTTGACACTTGACAGAAAAGTTTAAAAAGAAATATATTAGTATAGTCTGTGGTTCCATACATTGCTTCAATTCAGTCAATGTCTATGTTTAGGGCTGCTAGAATAAAAATTTACAACAAATTTGGTATAAAGTAGGTAGTGCGACTTTGGGACTCGCAAGATTTTTAAAAACTGCTTTTTGCCCGCTGCATGTTTATACTTTTTTTTTAATTTCAATTACAAAATAATGTTTGAACGATTTTCTGCATAATATTTAAACATGAATTTATATAACTATGTCAGTGTACTAGAAAATTGTTTATAAGGAGGGCTTCACTTCGCTCGCCCTTACTTTTTCAAAGTTTATTATAAAACATTTAAATTTGCTATGCTATTTTATAAGTTCTTTATCCGAGCATGGCGGCTCGGCCTTTATCGGTGTGAATTCAAGCCAAGAATGATTTTTTTATATAAAATTACGAACGTCTGTTTGCGGAGGTTTAGTTTATACTAGTGCGGCCGGCCCCGGCTTCGCACGGGCAATTTTCCCATTGGTTTTCCTGTTTTTTTTTACTTGAGGACCTTCTCCTAACAAAAACAAACATCATTTTATATAATAAATTATGTACTTTAATCATTTATTTCCGTTATTTAAATTTTATTTGGTTCAGTAATATTTTAGTCGCATACGTATAATATAATTATATAATTTATAGCGTATTAAAAAAAACTCTCTGTACTGGCAACACTGTCAATTTCTTTCAAAAGTGACCGTCCAAGAGGTGTACGTAGTTTTTTGATTTGTAAAGTTAAATCTTTGAAAATCTTATTTAATCTAAAATAAAATATCTCAAATATGTTGAAATACGTAAATTGGATGGATATTTCTTCTATATGTAGAAAAATTTATTTGTTTGGGGATTTCAGTGACGGGACGTAACCATGGGTCGAGTAATTCGTGCTCAACGTAAAGGTGCCGGGTCAGTGTTTGTATCACATACCAAGAAAAGGAAAGGTGCACCTAAGCTCCGCTCTCTGGATTACGCAGAACGTCATGGGTACATTAAGGGAGTCGTGAAAGTAAGTTATTTCATGCAGCAACAAAACAACATACAAAATAACCTCCAATTATTTCATTTATTTACCTCGATGCCAATATCTTCATTGTACATTCTAATAGCTTAAATATCTAGCTAATATATTATGTAGCGGCCCATGTTCGTTTTCAAACAACAAAGTGTTAAAAAATACAGAGTAAACTTTATTTAGGAATAGTTTTTAATTTGTAATCCATTCATTCAATTATTTTTACTTCGTCTCAATTGAGTCAAATCAAAATCTTTTTGAATATTACTGTTAAATTAGATATTGCTTTGTAGGACATCATCCACGACCCTGGCAGAGGTGCTCCCCTGGCTGTGGTGCACTTCCGTGACCCCTACAAGTTCAAGACCCGCAAGGAACTGTTCATTGCCCCCGAGGGTCTGTACACTGGTCAGTTTGTATACTGTGGAAAGAAAGCCACCCTTGAAGTTGGTAAGTACAAACATACATTGTAATCTAAGCATCATTAAATTAAATATGACAGATATCTCGTGAAAGTTTTTTTTTTTTTTTTCAGGAAATGTAATGCCTGTAGGAGCTATGCCTGAAGGTACCATTGTGTGCAACTTGGAAGAGAAGATGGGTGACCGAGGTCGGCTCGCCCGTGCCTCTGGTAACTTTGCCACAGTTATCGGACACAACCCAGACGCTAAACGTACCAGAGTCAAGCTCCCATCTGGTGCCAAGAAAGTATTGCCCTCAAGTAACAGAGGCATGGTTGGTGAGTAGAATTTTAGACACAATATCATTAACAAATTATAAAATTAGAGTACATGATGACTTTCACTTACCTACTCTGATCTTTTATGATTACACAGAGGCTCTTTCTGAGGCTTATTAAAAAATAAAATCACAACATAATTCTAGGCTGGTATTAAATTCACTGATAATATTTCAGGTATTGTCGCCGGTGGTGGTCGTATTGACAAGCCCATACTGAAGGCTGGACGTGCGTACCACAAATACAAGGTGAAGCGTAACTGCTGGCCATACGTCAGAGGTGTTGCCATGAACCCCGTTGAGCATCCTCACGGAGGTGGTAACCATCAACACATTGGTGAGTACATTTATTTATTTTTATATATAATTACATATAATAAAATATTACTTTAATCATTAAAACAATTTATAGATTAAGTTGAAAATCTATGCACCTTATAAAATATTAAGTAAATTCTGTTTGTAACAGGAGTCAATTTTTTTAGACTGGTCCTAGTCAAGGTCACATTATATTCATTATGATATTCAACAAATGTGAATTGGTAAGGGCTGGCTAACAGAAGGATTTTGAATAGAAATGTGAACAGCTTCTTAAAGAATGTTAGGTTATAATACAGTCAGATCAGTTGCACAATGAATTTTAGTACAATTTGTGCTGAAAAATGCGTAAAATTAGTTAGAAAAATACTAATTTTGCTATTTTGTTGTTGTACAGGTAAGGCATCGACTGTCAAGAGAGGAACATCTGCTGGTCGCAAGGTTGGTCTTATTGCTGCCCGCAGAACTGGAAGAATTCGTGGTGGCAAGACAGACACAAAGAAGGAGGCGTAAACATAACTTAATTCCCAATAAAACTGGAAAATTACAATAATGACTTTTTACTCATATCATATCTTAAAAATAACCTGACCCTGATATAGAATACCTACCACCAAGTCCGAGTAGAAATGGCGCAGAATAGTCAATACAGTTTTCTACTGGTGTTAAATCTTGTTAACTCTGCCACAACCCGAAGCAACAACTGTTTCTAGGTAGTGAATGTTTTGTTTCTAAGCAACAGTTTTTCTCATACATTTGTCGAGAAGCAAATGTGTCTTCGGTATGCGGCACATTATAGGTATGGGGGCAATAAATTGTTTCGCCACATTGCCTGGAAACAATTTGCTGTTTTGGTGTGCGTCCTGGGTAAGTCTCGCCGCAGTAGAATGTAACCAAATGATCCTAGTGTCCCTGCGGTATGTGGGCAGGTGCGGTCGGAAATTATTTGATTTTAGCTTTTAGTGGGTACGCCCGACAGGCGATTTTAACCCCCACATTTCCGGACTCTAGTAGATATTTACTTAAATATTTTTCAAGCTCATCAGTACAGGCCCGGTGACAAATTTTTGTCGACGGCTTTACTCATTGCAAGTCGAGTATTGCGCTTTTAATATGTACTTTTTCTTATTTTTACGCTGTGAAAATGCATAGAGCAGCCACCGTGAGCCGAGAACGAGGACTACCCACTAATTAGCGAGTTCCGTCCCCAATAGGATTCCACGGGGAATTACTACCACGACACCCCAACGCCGGGCCCGCACTATGGCGGCGCCCCAGAGGGTCGCGCGCGCCAACGGGACGGCCCAGAGCCCCGGGACGCCGGACCGTACAGCAGACGGGTGCGATGACCCCCCTCGGCTAGTTTGCCAATGGGGGCCACCCTTTAGGTCCAGTACCGGAGGGTTGGGGACGGTTATCACTGCCCCATACCGGCCGATAGGGGACCTCGAACCGGGGTAGGCCCAATTGGGATCCCCGGCTTAGACACCAGTGCAACGGCCTTCCGCGAGATCTCAGTCCCACAGAAAGGAGTCGCCCGCCAACCCCCGCCTGCTTTTGTACTGTACTAAATTAAGTGCCTGACACTATTTTTGTAGCAATATCAAAATGAAACGAATAGCCCAAGGCGTATACTACTGACACGCAGGCGACGCAGGCCGCACAGGGCAGAGCAGGCACGTGCGACGCAGACATGTGTCTGTCCTGATCTCTCTCGCGACGTTCCATGCTTTTTTTTTATTATTAAACGAAACGTACGTCATCGTATATAATTATTAAATAAACGGGATGTTCATACGTACTTATAAAGTCGAAATCCTCGACTAGTTTCAGCCACGTTCGGTGGCCTTCATCAGGAGGAGTGCGATACGCCCGCGCCGTTGGCGTCTCGCTCTGCACTGATGAAGGCCACCGAATGAACATGCCGTTTATTTAATAATTATGTTCCATGCTTTACAAAATCTGCTCTGCTCTGCCCCGCGCGGCCTGCGTCGCCTGTACAGTACTGTACTGTACTGTACCAAACAGCGAAAGAAAAATCTTCTCTTGTAACTGGTTACGACATTTCAGTTACGAACATGAACGAAGGCTGAGTATTTGGGGAGTAGTCTATGTTCTATTCCAGTCCAGGACATAAGAAAAACAAATATTGGTTTAAAACTTAATTTTAATCTAAGTTATAGAACTACGTAATCTTTTACAAATTAAAAGTCATTCTTTATCTTATTACTATTAGTGATACCATCCATACTGAATTCGGATATATCCAGTTCACTGTCTTCTTTTTCTGTAACCTTCTTTGGTTTTACAAAAGTTTTATGATTAACGGCACTTCCTTCGGAGTCATCCAAAATAGAGCTGCCTAAGCTTGTGTTGCTTCCTCCTATACTAGCTGGTTTCTTTACAGGTCCAGACAAAATGTCTACACCGCCTACTATTGCAGTAGAAGTTATATCACTGCGACGTGCTAATTGCGATTCAATCACATGTTTCAGTTCTGCTATTTTTGGACTTGCTCGTGTATTTACTTGAATCTTTGTATCATTTTTTAACGGTTCATTTTCAATGCTGAAATAAATGAGGAATTAAGAATAATAATAAGTACTCTAAGAATAATAATAATAAGTACGTATGAAATGCAGGGTCTTTCGTAAAATAACTATAGCGTATTTGCAGAGGTTTGAAATACTGTACCTGGAAATATCCCATTCGTCACCTTCCAGATTAACCAGTCCGAGCTCAAATTGTTCGTTTCCATTATCGCTCTTTTCAGTGATACTCTGTGACGGGGAGGCGCTTACGGATTTCATCTGAATTGCATCCATATCAAATAAAACTTTTTTCTTATTCAACGACGAGGTCGAGGAAGCATGTTTCAAGACACTTTTAGTTTGTTTTACGTTTTGATCATTTTTGTTAAACTGTTGTTTTTTGTTCGGCAAGGGTGATTCGGATAAGGAATCTATATCGTCACTGCTATTATCGTTATGAGCTTTAGCCATTTTTGGGATATTTAGCATTTCCACTTTAGTCTCCACCAAATCGATAGCCGACTGTGAGCGGGTAAACATATCCCCATTTTCTACATTGTACTTCTGGGAGAAAGGCTTTGTATTTCTATCAGCTGACAATGGTCGTCTGGCTGGTGATTTAATAAGATTTTCAATAGATTTATTTTCTGAATTAGGTATATTGAAATTATGTTCCTCTGAATTCGATTCTTCTGAATCATCACTGATTATAGTGGAACTCATTTCCTTCCTTATCTTCATGTTAGGGACAATATATTTACTATTATTTTCTATTTGTGCCTTAATTTGTTCATTGTTCTTGCTACGGTAAACGTTATTCTCTTCCTGTTTTTCAGCCGTATGATTTATAGGACTTTCATGTGTGGATCCAGGCGGAGTTTGAAGGGACATTGCTTTTCTAGTAACATCGCCGTTTATAGATCTTTTTTTATCTTTATAGGAATTTTCAGTGAGTTTGACTAGAGACATTGCTTTAGATTTGACGTTCGATATAACTGAAGAAAAACTGCGTAACGGCTTTGTTAATTTATTTGGAGAAGAGTATTCATAATTTCTGTCGTTCATTGTATTAACTTCAGTACAAGAGTCCAAATTTGTTATAATGTTGTATTTTACTTTTTCATACATGGAGTTTTTCTGAAAACCAAGAAATATTCTATTGTTAGTGAACTTGAGACCACAATGTAAGAAGTAAGTAAGTACATATTAGTAACAGTCTTACCTTAGACTTTATTTCATGTAGTTTTTGTAATTCTGATTTTTGTTTTTGAAATACGTTTTGTGGCAGTCTACTTTTTAATGGATCCACTCCAAACGATACTATACGATTGTTAACCTCTTCTGTTATCTTTGCTCTAACGACTCGCATCGGACTTAAAAAGAATTAGGTTACAATGAGTTTTTAAATGAAAACAAGTTACTTACATGTAAGTTTTTATGTAAATAAGTATACTATATTTACCTTCCCGACATTATTCTAGGTGCTTCTTTTGTTTTTTTTATTTCAGGTTTTGTTTTCTCATTACGATCTTCTACTTCTTTAGTTTTGGCAACTTTATTTATTTTACTATTTTTGATAGCTACAACTTTGTTTCCCTTTGAAATATTTTCATTTTTTAAGTCTTTTTTATGTGGCCTATTTAATACAATATCTACTTTTTTATCCTTTTGTGGAGACTTTAATTTCAATTCAGGGACTGGACTTGAAGATTCTGTTGAAGATGAACTAATAGAAGCAACGTTTAAAAGTTCTTGTGCTTTTCGGTGCAAATGTTCCAGGGTATGTCGATCAGCCATTTGTTTATTTTTATTGGGATGATTCACTTTTTTTACTGTTTTCAGTATCAGTGCAGTGTTATCAGTGCCCTTCTTTATTTCTTTATTGACGATGTTACTCTGGAAATTAAGACAAAATAAGGATTAACTCTTGAAACTTGTTAAACCAAGTTCACCTTCTGAAATATGTGTGGACTTACTGGAATAAGATCATCAGTAGAAGTTTCTGTTGTTAAAGATTTTTTGTTTAGACTACTTTGTAATAAATTTTGTAATTGTGAAGCCCTTTCTCTTTCAGATGCCGCAAGATCTCGTGATTCTTTTGCATCCTTTGCTACTTCATTCAGTTTCTGTAGTAACGCATCATATTGCTTAGCCTGTGTTTCAGCGCGTTTAGTCCAAAACAAAATTTGTGCTTCTGTTTCCTTAGTATTAGCGCTTTCATTTTCTTTACAGAATTTCTGAAATGTATATAAAAATATGAAAACGTTAATTACTTGTTGTTTTTAAGTGAGTTTATGAGTATGATATAAATTTCGCACTTACGGAATTGTTTAATTCATGTCTCAACGCTGTTATTTCCGCGCCCTGCTGTAATATAGTGTGATGCAATTGTTCGATAACATTAGAATCTTTAGAAGCTTCCTGTTGTTCTTTGATAGAATGTATTGTTTCTATAATTTGTGTTCTAAGAGCACTTATTTCTTTGTTATACTTTTCATGATCTTGCTTTTTCCATTCTTCAATCTTGCTTAACAAATATTCTTCATTATTTGTCGATACTTCCGCATCTTTCATATATTTCGTTTCACTTACTTTTTCTCTTACAGGGCTTATATTAGATGGTGGTGGTTGACTTATATTGGATGGGTTATGTTCGGTTGTTAAAGGTTTATTATCAACTTTATTAGTTGCGTTTGCAATGATAACTTCCATTTCTTTTAGCTTAGCTTTGAGTTCCATGATTTCTGCACTAAGTTTCACATTGTCGTTATTAGATTCATTCATGTTTTTATCTTTTTGTGGGGTCTCTATGATTTCGGCATGACGTCTAGCTATATGACTTTGCAGATACAGTTGATTCATAAATACTTTATCACAATAATTACACTTATTATGTTGAAGTGCATCTGTGTTAGATGTTGTCGGAAATACGTCTCCTTTGTTTGACAAAGATTTTAATATCATAGCAGCTATATTGTCGTTGCCATAAGGTAATGGAGCTTTGAAAGTATGTCTTGACCGTTTTCTTAGTTTTCTGAGTTCATCCTCTTTATCATGTAATTGTTTCTTTGTAGAATCGAGTTCCTAAAATAGTTATTAGTATTTATAAGTACATAATTTCTTAATATTTTAAACATCCTTAACACTAAAGTACAAAATGTTATGAAATATCTACCTATAACGCCAAAAAATCACGTACCTGAGCGAGGGAAGTGATCTCTTCTCGTAATACGAATACACTACGATCCAAATAATGTCTACAAAATTGTTGGTACTCTACGGCAAGCTGTGCGAGTCGAAACATCTTCATCACGCCCTCATCCAATATTCGTACATCGAATTCAGATTCGAAAACGCAGTCCAGTATCTAAACAAAGACAATACGTTTAAATAGGTTCTTAACTAAAATATTAAATGTATTTTTATATTTTCTTACATCATTCATGTGCTGTTCTATAAGGACGAATTTCCGATCACGGATAAGACTGTCTAGGTCGATCAACCCTGGAAAAATATCATAAATAAAAAAATAAGTAAATACACATCGAATGAGAATCTTCTTCAGTTTTTTCGTTGGTTACTTAAATGATATGATTTTTTAAGTCTTTCGTGTGCAAATTATTAACTGATTCAGTCTTGGATCATGTCTAGGAGAAAAATATAGAATCATCGTGTAAAGTTGAACATGGGTAGGTTTAAAAACCGAAGGAATAAGCCATAATATCACTACATTTGCGTGATTTTAAATCCGAATCACGCTTGGAAAACACAAACATGCTCTGCTCGGCCAGGTATTGAACCCGGAACCTCAAACTTGACAGTAAGTAGGTATAAGGACATGCTACTAGACCGGCATCGGCAGCGAGGGTGAACGTGAATGTAAACTTGAGAAATATTTACTTACTGATTTTATTCCAATCAATATGTACTCGTGGTCGATGTGTATTAAATGTAAAACCAGACTCTTCGGCAAGTCTTGGAAATTGATGGTGTAGTTCGTATGAAGTTTTACAAGCCATGTTGTTAATTATTTTAATTGATACACAAGATTATACATTTGAGATGAAATATATTTTCTTTATCTGGGTGTGTAATTCATTATTGTACTTAAAACTGACGTGATCTTAATAAAATAGATACATAGGTATTGTGTTTTATTGAAAATTACTTATTTTTGCAAAACCACATTACAAAACTAGTTCACTTTGATTCATGATTTGTTTGTAGCAAACTAGTGTTTGTTGTTTTTGTTGCTACGCAACGAGCAGAGGCAACAGATGCCACGCAAAGGCCACGCATGTGCAAACATATAATTAGCCTTTTTGGTATGTGCAAGGTGATGAAAAGTTCAAATAGTTATTTGTTATACAAGAGTGCAAAGTTGCTTTTTAACCGGGGCTCTAGTTGAAGACCGAGCCAGCGAAGGATTCAATTTTATTTCCTAACATCGAACTTTCTGGAGTTTTCAAGGTATTTTTATAGCTATTGACCAAAAAAAAAAAGGTAAGTACATAAATTAATTCCTACAGTTCCATAGCTTTTACATTATGCAAGTATTTATGTACAGACCTCAATGTTTTATTTTTACCTAATATAAATATCCACTTGGTCATTGATTGATATGTAAATATGTAAATGTCGGCTATTTACCATAATTTTCAGGTACCTAAGTATATTGGTGTGAGGGTCGGTGAAAATAAAATAAGAATTAACGTGGTTAGACACCACTTTGCTTGTAATATTTTATTGGTCCAAGATACATCGCTGTTTCATCGTAAGAATCTATCAACTTACATCTATCGGGAGCAGTCTCATGGGCTAAGGGAGGCCTGGCGACACGTTGAGTTCAAATTTTTTTTGTATTTTTTTTCGTAGCGTCGGCCGAAGTTTACAAGCAAGGTATAAGAAAAGTGTGCAGTGTTCAACTCGATACACAAAACGTGAACTCAAAATACGCAGCACGAAATCTAAAAGTAAGGCTGAATATTTTGCAACTAGCACACGCTCTGTGTTCAAGTTACAGGTACTTTGTACAATGTAAATATTTGCGTATAAAAATAATAAAGAACATCGCTTTAGCAGTCGTATGTCCGGGGGCGCTGCGTGGTTGTCTCGTTTGTTCAGGTAGAGTCAGATGGTGATGGCTTAGGCGGCTGGCTTCTCCTCGGAGACAGCGGTGGCGCCGGAAGCCACAGAGCCACTGTCGTCTGGGGCCGACTGGCACGACAGAGACGGGAATCTTGCGTACAAAGCTTGTTGGTATTTAGGGTGGCTGGAAAATAACACATTATACATGTCAAGACAATTTTAATGGTTTTTTTTGTGCACCAATACATGAAAATAATTCTATACCATCAAGAACTAAGTAATATAATATCGTACCTGATACCGTATACAATAGGATTGTAGACAGCGTTAGCCTTTGCGAAGAGAGATCCCCAAATAGTGGCGAGAGGGCTGATAGGTGCACTCTCAAATACACCTGTGTAGTTAATCACCAAGTATGGTGTCCACGCCATGAACCACAGGGAAATGGTCATAAGAGCTACCTGTAGTTCAGAGTATGAAATATAAGTTTTCATGAAATGTTTTTGAATTATTCTGAATTATTGAAGTATTTAGGTTCATATTCAGGTTTCCATTTTGGATCAGGAATAAATACCTTAGCCAGTTTGCATTCAGCACTTGTGTTAGCCGCTTCAGAAGACCTCAAAGAGGCGACGTTCATTTTCTTAGCCTGTTCCCTCATTGACTTTTCGTGAGCAGCGACGGCCTATAAATAAAAGATTAGATAAGTACATGTTCAAGACTAAACTGAGAATTAAATAGGAACTAAAAAGTAGGTAATTTAACTTGCCTGAACAATGAAGAAGTAAGAGTAGATGATGAGGAGAAGCGGCATGAAGTAGACGAACACAGAGTAGATAAGAATGTAGCTGCGGCTGAGCCATTCCTTGCTGAGATAGTCCGTGCCACAAGCTGTCATGTTACCCTCAGGAACGTACCTTTGAACAAAACAAAAAGCGTTTAATAAGTGTTGGTAATTTAGCGACTATAAAAGCCTATACATGCGACTATACATGGTAATCTTCTTTACCTGTTCCATCCGAAGAATGGCGCAAGAGTCCAAGCGAGAGAGAACAGCCAAATGCCAAGGATACGGAGCAAAGCACCATTGTTAGTCATAGGCTTGGCGGCGATACCTTTTACAATGACGTTGTAACGATCGAAAGCAATCATAGTCATAGTCCAGATTGAAGCACAGCCAAACAGTGATCCAGCACATGCGTACAATTCACAAGCCAAAGGACCTGAAAACCAAATAAGTACGGTTATAGCATGCTCAGTGAGAACGCTTTACCCATTTTTCTATCTCAATTTAAAACTTGATAATAAGGAACGTACCGAAAACCCACGTTTCGTTATAACAATTTATAACCATGGCCGGAGACATCGCGCACATCATCAAGAAGTCAGAGAAAGCAAGATTTACAACGAGAAGGTTTGAAGGAGTTTTAAGGCTCTGAAAACAACAATTACAAATATTATTATAATAGAATTCAACTAATAAAATACATATAAGTATAGCAAGAAGTATCTGATAGAATCATACCTTGGTGGACATGAAGATGTAGATGACCATTCCGTTACCCGTGATGGAGACAAACCCGAGAACCCCAATAACGAAGCCAAGAAGTGCGTGCCACAGGGGGTTCATTGGGGGAAACTGGTACCTGTTTGGAGAAAGTTTGTCATTTAAATTATAGAGTTTGTTTTCGTAGTGCAAATAAAACTTCATATGAAAGTATCAAAACTTACCAATGAGGGTCAACCATGTGCAGCATGTCTGGGGGGACCTTGTCCACCACGGTTTGGTTTGCTGATCCATAAGCTGCCATCTGGCCACTCCAAGCTTGCAGAGCGGCCACTCCTGGACCGGCATCCAAGCTAACGATAGTCATCTTCGAAGTAGGGGAATTAACCTGAGAACAACACCACTAACTTTTGTAACTTTATCACTTTTGAAATGGTTTGACTAAAATGAAAATAATTCAAGTACCCACTTAAAAGTTCCAGGATAAGGGAGTTCGCTCCGAGATGGTTAATACAAAAATACTGAAGAAAATCGCTGCACGAACTACTCCAGTCTTTAGTGTTGTATAACCGATCCCGTAGTGCGTTAGGGTACCGAGACTGTGGAGGCTACTCGTCTTCTTGAGCGTCGCTCGCCGCTTTTATAAGAAAACAACGAGGATTAACAACAGCGTCATAAGAAAATCGATATTCATAATTAGATATACGAGCAGCTTGTCTTTAAGAAGGTGAATACATTATACCTACTTTAGGCGGATCATTTTTTACAGGGATGTAGTATTTTACGTTTATTTTTTTCGCCAAAAAAAATATTCTTTGTTTATGAGAATCAATAAGTATCTAAATTACTCGTGTAGCATGGTATTTAACTGCGTGCGTTTATTGTTATTAAGCGCATATATATCTCATGTGCACATTTTACTTTTGTTTTCACTGTGGAATAAAAAAGAAGCGTTCATACCCTATATGTTATTGTGGATTATGTGTGACAACGTTTGTCGCCATCCTAATCATCTGGGATGACCATTATTGAAAAGATTTTCAATTTCATGAGGGTTTACGTTCTTCAGAGGTCACATTCAGACGTCGCTCTCAGTTGTTGTACTAACATATCATCATAATGTTTTTACATGGTGTTTGCAGTTCTAGAGCCCTCAATAGTCAAACTTGGTGGTTCAACCAAAGAAATCGTATCGCCTTCTGGGTGGTACCAGTCGTTGATCAAGTACCTATGCTGTGGGTTGTAAATAAAGAGAGAGGTACGGTACTGTATTCATTATAATTTGTTACTTATATATCTTAACTATAATACTACCCATATTGTTAAAAAATGATTCTATGATAATTTATTTAAATAAGCCCCTGTATTTCTTATACCTACGCCGCTAATATCGTTATAAGGTTACAGAGCAGTAGGTAGGAACTTTACACTAACAGGATTATGTAGCTCGGCCAGGCCAAGACAAGTTTGTTTACTTACACGTGAATATATTATAAAGTACCACATTGACATAATAACAAGTAACTAGGTGTTCATATCTTAGTAAATTGAAAAAATAGTTATTTTCATCCCACTAGCTCGGAAAGTATGTTTTTTTTATTTAGAACATCGTGTTCACTGAATGTGTAGATGTTTTCAAGGTTTATTCCCATTTCGGCACCTTCCCTTTCGGCACCAATGACATTATGACGTCGATAATCGGAGGTACGGTCACCGAAAAAAAGAACGAATGCTGTTTGTACATATATTTCATTGTTACACATAGGTAAAAAAAATCCGATAAGTAACACTATTACACTCAATGCAACATATTTTTTCCTTTTAATTGACACCGTAACTCAACAATACCCTATATTCCCGTTGAATAACACCTTGCGTAGAATCATTGTTCATAAAACAGCGCTACGCAAATTTGTGGACAAAATTACTTTAGAAGTAAGAGAATAAACCGTTTTGAATTCATAAACCATCATACAACTTTTTTTTTTCAAAATTCAATCTCGGAACCTTCTTTGTGTACAAGACTTACTTATTTTTTTAATTGCTTTGCGCGTTATATTTTCTTTTCATTTAATGTTGTGATTGTTTTATGTTTCCACATAGACTACCTTAGTCTATGTGTTTCCATTTAGTAATTTCCTCGCTGAGGGGGGATGAAAAATAATGTGTTGCACTCGAGTGCAAACAATTTTTTCATCCCACTAGCTCGGAAAGTATGTTTTTAATCCTCGATATCTGGGGGTAAAAGTCGATTTTAATCTCAAGAGTGCAAAGTATCGGGGTGGCTGTAGGCAGCCCCTGCAGGACCCAAGGCAATTTTGCTAACTGGGAGTAAAAGTCGTTTTTGCGCTCTAGAGGTTAAAGTAAATTTGAATTTAGAACATCGTGTGCACTAAGTATGATGATGTTTTGGATTCACAAACTGTCATACAACTTTTTTTTTATTTCAAATTCAAACTCGGAACCTCCTTGGTGAACTTACTTATTTTTTTATTGCTTTGCGCGTGATATTTTTGCTTTTCACTTAATATTGTGATTGTTTTATGTTTTCATTTAGTAATTTCCTCGCTGAGGGGGGATGAAAAATAATGTGTTGCACTCGAGTACAAACAATTTTTAACCTTGTGCTCCTTTGAGTCCCTCGCTAACGCTCAGGATTCTTATTTTGAATCCCTCGCTGCGCTCGTGATTCAATTTTAGAATCCTTCGCTGGCTCGGTCCTCAACTGGAGCCCCGGTTAAAAAGCAACTTTGCACTCTTGTATAACAAATAACTATTTTTTGAATAAGTACTTACTTATTATAGTTTCTATATTTACTTACTAGCTTCTGCCCCGCGACTTCGTACGCGAAGAATAGTTATTTTGGGCTAACGCTAAATATCGATGTAATAAAATAACTTTAATCAATATGTGGGTCTGGCAGTCGAGATTAAAATTAAACAATAAACACGCCTATATTATTCGTTATCACTACATATGTAGTATAAAACAAAGTAGCTTTCTCTGTCCCTATGTATGCTTAGATCTTTAAATCTACGCAACGGATTTTGATGCGGTTTGTTTTAATAGATAGAGTAATTCAGTGGGAAGGTTTTTAGCATAACTTTATCCCCATATTCCTACAGGAACGGGAACTACGCGGATGAAACCGCGACGCGCCGCTAGTGACATATAAATTAGGTAAACTTTCATATTTTATGTGCACTACATAATTAAAATACCCCTATTAGATATGATTCAGGACAGGCCCTAGCCCCTCCTTAGGTAGCTGATACTGACCCCCTAATATCAATTCCACGCCACTACCTCTTCCACTCCACTCCCCTTCCACACAAATAAATCTTCCACACCGCTCCCACTTCCACATCACTCATCATTACTTATTTCTGGTCTTGTACCCTCGGTAGGGAGATCAATAAACTGGTTATGATGATTTAAAACAAATTGGTACGTGGTGGGGTTCCAACCAGGCACCTTCCGATCGAAAGTCAAAGGCCTTAAACCCCTACGCCACCGACGCTCTACATTACACCGTCCTACATCCACACTAATCCCATTTCCACATAACTACACTTCAACGCCTATCCCGCATCCACACCACTCCACGCCACTACCCCTTCTACCCCACTACCACTTCCATCCCATTTTTTCATCTTTTCTTCGGAAGAGTCGGCGTTTTATTACACAATACATATTCAGTAGAACGCCGATTATCTGAATTAATTGGGACCGGGGTCCATTCGGATAATCGAAAATTAGAATTATCGCACATAGACTGCACATAGCAGGACTCGCGCACGAAGGGTTCCACCAAAAATGACAAAAAAAACACGTTTGTTGTATTGTGAAGCCCCGCTTTAATATTTATTTTATTTTATGTATTTTTTCCTATAGCGGCAGAATAGAAATACATCATCTGTGAAAATTTCAAGTGTAGCTTTAGCTTTCACCGTTCTTGATCTTGAAAATGCATCATTCTCTCATATCATACGTCCAATGTCCATCGTTCTTGAGATAGTCTGGTGACAGACGGACGGTCGGACAGCGAAGTCTCAGTAATATGGTTCCGTTTTTACCTTTTGGGAACGGAACTCTAAAAACGATGTCACACGTAGAATAAACTATAATAAGTTTAACAAACACAGTTCTACAATATCTATAGCTCACTTAAACATCTCGATCCAGAGTAAGTTATTTTATTTTATTATATTTAAGTTGCAATCCCAGCGGGCCTTAACGAAAATCCCTACTAATATAATAAATGCGAAAGTAACTCTGTCTGTCTGTTTGTCTGTTACCTTTTCACGGCTAAACTACTGAAATAATTGACTTGAAATTTGGTACAGGGGTAGATTATGGTCCGGGAAAGAACATAGGCTACGTTTTATCCCAAAATTCCCACGGGATCAGGAACTACGCGGGTGAAACCGCGGGGCACAGCTAGTACAAAATATAATAAATCACAACAATTAATAGAGGTAGGTACATTACATAGTAACTTAGGACCGATTCGGATTAATTGGCGATTCGGTTAATCGGCGTTCTACTATATTGGAAAGTGTTTTAGATTCTGCGAAAAATTCTGGAAAGATTCTGGATTGTAATTAAGCGAATCTATGTAAGGTCAACCGGGGCTATTGCGTCTTTTTTGACGCATTTACCCCAAAACCTGGTATTTTATACAGAAAAAGCCATATTATTGGACTACAGTTTCAAAAAGAGCATAATGACATAATTGAGCTCATAATATGATGTTAACTTAGTGTGATCGAAAAATGGTACGCAATAGCCCCGGTTGACCTTATCTATAATAAGTGGGTGATTTAGTTATAAAAAAAACCTGCTCGACTTAACTAATTTCATATCATAAAGCTAAAATCGATAAATCGCACATGAATAATAATTTTCGTATATTTTAGATCAACAATGTCTGAAGATATGATAAGCAGAAATCAAATTATGAGTAAAATATCTAATTAGGGCGAGCAAAGCGAAGCCCTTGTAACGCAACAATTTGGTACATTTTATGAACTAGGGTAAGTTCGCCGGTTCGCGTCCATTTAGTGCAGTTGGCGAGTTTGACGGCGATTATAAAAATATCCCAGCACTCATTTCTATGTAGAAAAATATTTAATATGTTCGTTATATAGTCTATTTTAAGTTTAACTTTTAGTTTTGTTAAATATATCTTTGGTTTTTTTGTTAAATAGAGATATATCAGAAATTGCCGTTTTCGCCGGTTTGCGTCCAAAAAATCCAAATCGCGTCCACCTACGAACCGGTTTGCGTCCACTAGCTTAGTAAAGGAATAAAGGGGTAATATTTATATGAATTTGTAAAGAAAGATTTTATTTTAACAATTTCTTTAAGAATATAAATATTGAATAGATATTATTATTATTAAAAACATTATTGTCACTACAATCACCACTTAAAAAAATGAGATATGACCCGTCTATCGGTCTAAGTAACGTTCTTGAGGCATACTATTCACTAAAACTCTTCCTCCTTCCACCTTGTATCGTGTTTTAATACTGTTCAATCATCATCATCAGCCTATGTTTGTCCACTTCTGGACATAGGCCTCTCCCAATGATTTCCAGTGGGGATGGTTGATTACAGTTAGCATGCAATGCAGGCAAACTTTACCAGGTTGTCTGTCCATGGGGTAGGCGGTCTACGCTTCCAAGTACGTGGTCTCCATTGTTGGAGAACCTAGCCACTCCATCGGCCGTCAGTTCTCCTTGTTATGTGCCCTGCCCATTGTCGCCGCAGGAGAACAAAGGTGGTCGCACCTTCGTTCTCCTGCGTATCACCTCGTTGCGGATACGATCACGCAGGGAAACGCCAAGCATAGCCCTTTCCATTCCATAGCACGCTGAGTAACTCTGAGATTTATGATTAGGCCATAGTAAGAGACCACGTCTCAGTTCTGTAGGTCATCGCTGGTAACACACACTGGTTGAAGACTTTCGTCCTTAGGAACTGAGGTGTTTTGGACGAGAAGACGCTTCGTAATTTCCCAAACACTGCCCAGCCTAGAGTTAGATTCGACGATTGACCATTTTCTTGACTTACCTAATTGGACCGTTTGTGCTAGGTAGATATATTCGCCATCAACTTCAGAATAGAATTCAGCGCAACATGAACATTCGACATGATTTTCGTCTTTTGCATGTTTATTTTAAGGCCGATCTGATGAGAAACTCCATCGAAGTCAGCGAGAAGTCACCTGAGCTGACACCTGACGACCTGGAGGTCTTCCACCGATTCTGCCATGACTTCGATGTCGTTGGCAAATGTAAGGTGAAAGCGATGTTGATGCCAAGTTCTTTCTATTCCAGGAGCTCGATGGTATCTTCCAATACTGTCCAAATAGTCCCAGTTTCTTTACTCCATCTGGTCTGCGCCCACTGATTTTGTTAAATATTGTGGTCTTGGGAATAGTATACATATGTGTCTTATCGATTTAATCTTCTCTCAAAATTAATTTAACGCTTTCTTTAACTTGTCTTCTGTGAATGTACTTCTTCTTTCTTGTCTCCGAAGAACTCATCTTATTTAAGATGAGTTCTTCCTTGATGACTCATCTTATTTAAAATGAGTTCTTTGGAGACAAGCAGAAAAAGAGAGAGAGAGATATATTCTACTTAGAAAAAAAACGAAAGATATTACGCATTTCATTTAAAAACTTAATTATAAACACATAGTCTTCATAAAAAAATACAGTAATAATAATTAATTTTATATTGTAAAAATTTAAGATATAACAAAATAAATGAATATATGAATAATTAATACATTTTAAATTATAATTATATAGCAAGTCAATCGTATTTATTTGACGAAAATAGTGGACGCAATTTGGTTTACTACTATCACCTGTAGGTGTAGTTTGCGTCCATTGCGGACGCAAACTGGAAATTTTGTATATTCGATGTAGCAATTCGCGTCCACCTTATTTTATTCGTTAAATATAAAAAACATAAGCTAATTCATAAACAATATAATTCCTTTTTGCATTATTAAAGTCTAGAAGCAGCTATGTATCCTAAAATTCACATAAAACTATTAAAAACTTACCATCGAACGCGCCGCTACACACTACTTGTTTCCTAAAAATACCGCGCAAACGCTCTACCTTGACTACCAGTCAGATTAAATATTTTTTTTTTCGGGATTGGTTTGTCGCACGGACCTTTTGTCCATGCGTATGTGCTCCTTATACATTGAGGTATTAGCGGTAATGTCTATTCGTTTAATTGGTGTCTTAGTTTACTTATTTTTAAAGGGAGATCCTTAAAGTGGACGCGAACCGGTACATGGACGCGAACCGGCGAACTTACCCTACTTCACCTACAGATTTGATATTTGAAATAGTTATTTAAATTAATGTCTAGATTAGTCCGCCATTTTGTCATTCAGCTGTCAAATTACAAATTGAAACACATTTCAAAGGAGTATTGATATCAATTTCGACTCAAATCAACCCCAAAATAACTTTTTATCCCTTTTTAATCATGTTAGGTGATGATTTTAAGAAAAATGAGTATCACATATATAATTAATCTTTTTGAAGAACATTTATGCCAAGTTTGAACTTAATCAGACCACGGAATCACGTTGTCCCATACAAACTTTGCAACCCCTTTTCACCCCTTTAGAGGAGGAATTTTCAAAAATCCCTTCTTATCGGACGCCTACGTAATACAAATAGCACACCCTCTAAGTTTCAGGTCTCTACGATCAGCGGTTTAGGCTGTGCGTTGATCCATCAGTCATTCAGGACAAAGCCTTTTATATAATGATGATGATATAGATGATATAGATTATAGTTATCTACTTACATTGTAGACTACGCGGTAAACTAAGCAGTAGCAAGCATTTGTCCAATTTAGTAATCTGTGTGATTGTATGTACTAAAATTGATCAGAAAAACGTACTTAGTCTAACGGCGTTTTTATCTATACTTACTTGGTTTGAACCCCTTCAAATCGTTTCTCAAATTTTGTGTAATTTAATAGTTAGTGTAAGTGGTGAGTTGGCTTAGCATGAAGCTGGACCCTCGGGCTCAGTGGATCGCAGTTTAAAACCCAGGGCGTCTGCTCCACTCTCAAAGCCGCTCGTTTCTTGTTGCCCCCTTGTTGCGACTCGAGCGACTTGTTTGGGGGGGGGTGGGGGCCCAGTTATAGAGCTGGTAAGTCTCCATCCGCCACTTCGTACGTGTCTATACCACAGTATCGGCGGGTGCCATAGTCCCCATAGTTCCACAATATCCAGTCCATTAAACATCCCATTCCCATAACCCTGTCGTAGATTTCCATATATTTGCAATAGTCCCAGCAGAACCGGGGACTGTCCTTGGATGCATTTTATAGTGTTATACAGGGATAGTCGCCGGATTGTGCATCCTTTACACAAGATTAAATATGTCAAAGGGCTTCCGTGTGTTGGCTTTGGCCCCATACTAGCCTTCCAAAAGACCAGGACTCCTTAATAGTCCCGTGAATGGAAAAGACATAACAATCCTCTCCACTTTGGTGCTCGGAGAGTGAGGGGCGTTGCGTAAGTGGTGAGTTGGCTTAGCATGAAGCTGGACCCTCGGGCTCAGTGGATCGCGGTTTAAAACCCAGGGCGTCTACTCCACTCTCAAAGCTTCTCGTTTCATGTTGCCCCCTTGTTGCGACTCGAGCGACTTGTTTGGGGGGCCCAGTTATAGAGCTGGCAAGTCTCCATCCGCCACTTCGTACATGTTTATAGCATTGTATCGGCGGGTTACATAGTCCCCATAGTTCCCCAATATCCAGTCCATTAAACATCCCATTCCCATAACCCAGTCGTAGTTTTCCATATATTTGCAATAGTCCCTTCAGAACCGGGGACTGTCCTTGGATGCATTTTATAGTGTTATACAGGGATAGTCGCCGGATTGTGCATCCTTTACACAAGATTATACACCCCTATTTTAAATTCGAGATACTTAATCATACAGCTAATGTAAACGACGGGTGACAATATAATAGTGAAGTTAGTTTTTTCTTATTTGCTTTTATTAATTTGCTTTTATTTAAAAAGTTATGATAAGTCAAAGTTTTTCAAAATCCCGCCGAATTTTATTGTTATTCTACACCGAACAACAGGCGAACGCTGCGCGATACACAGCTGAGCGCAGTCATCGACCCGAGCCGTCACAGAATACTTGATAGCTAGTGTGCCGTCTGGTAATACGGCATTTATTTAGTATTTTTTAAAGATAAGTAATCGACTATCATTTTTGATATTTTTATTGGATATATATGGATTCAGTTACTGCTACAGATATTCTGATTTTAATAAGTCCCGTAATTTCAAAATAGGGGTGTATAAGTCAAAGGGCTTCCGTGTGTTGGCATTGGCCCCATACTAGCCTTCCAAAAGACCGGGACTTCTTAATAGTCCCGTGAATGGAAAAGACATAACAAATAATAAATCTTTATTTCAGTCCAGTTTACAATGAATATCTAATTAACAGTCACTGCCTCACTAGGCAATGCCTGTATCGAGGCGGTCAATACAAAAACCATTAACAATTGTAGGACTTAAAATAATTAAAATTAAAACAAAATTGAGCAAAAGAAATAAAAAGAAAGTAACAAGAAGCTAAGTACTTATATCTATATCGTTAATATCTATAAGTAGGTATAGCTATATCTAATGAGATTACTAAAACGAACATTATTTTTTAACCGACTTCCAAAAAAACAGGAGGAGGTTCTCTATTCGACGTGTACATATTTTTTCAACACACTTGCTCATAAAGGGGCTCTTATTTGTGCAAAAACAGTTGAATAATGACGCGTGTTATTCACTAGTGAGTTATAGATTGTTTTTTTAAATTGCTTTCATTTTAAAAAAGTTTCGATACCAAAAAAATTGTGTCCATACATTTTAAAAACAAACTTCAACTATGTTTCCTTACTTTTGGTAGGTCTATGGTCGATTCCATTCATTCATTCATTCGATTTTTTTTAATAAGTATATTCTTTTAGTCTTTGGCCGATCACCATTGTTGTGTTGGATGCGCGCGAATAAAAAAACTGTCTATTTATTAGCGAAAAATAAATTCGTCCCATAGAATAAGGATCACGACCAGGATTCTCTCTGGTCTCTGATTCGTCCTATCGCGAATCAATCAACATTGACATAATGCCCTAAACTCGCTGTCAGTAAATTGGCGCACAATCAAAGGACAATATAACGCGACAATTTCACACGACAGTGTGACCGCATCACCGCAGCATAAGAATGTGTTCAAATGACAATATTTTTTTCCATTAAAACATTGATATTTCACTATTGCTAACTGTGTAACTAAACTAAATAAAAAACTAAATATCTTACATTAATATTATGTATAGTATCGATGATATCGATAGTATTACGTTTATAAAATTGATACTATGGATATTATTCATAGTATTGTCGTGTAATAGTATCGATACTGTTGCTTCCAATCAATAGTATTACTTGATTTGTACTATCGATAATGTCGATATTATCGATAGCACTATCGATATTGTTACTAGTTTTCGAGGTCACCTCTCGATAGCGGAACTATCGATATTTAGGCAACTCTAGTCGGCGCAGCGTTGACAACATGAAGTTGTAGGTAAAAAATGGAGCCTACACTTGGAACAACAGCTTGAGTCAAATACCTACGTCTCTGTGGGCCGATCTCTCTTTTTAGTCAGACCTTCTCTTTCTAGAGTTTGCCTTAGTTAGAAAGAGAAAGCCTACCTACAGAGACGCGATAGTGATACAAATAGGTATGCTTTAAGTAGGTATTCGAAGTGTGGACTCCATTTTTACCTTTAACTTCATGGACGATCCGTGTAACCCCTCGTTTACACTATGCTGCAATGAGCAGGAAAGTGACGAAGTGACGAGGAAAGTGGGCAGTGGCATAGTATAAAGGGGTCACTCCCCGACGCTCCCGCGAGTGTCGGTTTTTCGTGCGGAAGTCAAAGGAGGGAGAGAGAGCGAGAGAGAACATATACGCTATTTCACTCAGTCCTCACGTACCAAGTGACATACAAGTGACGGCACCGGCATGACGAGTAGCAGCACGAGTGACCCCTTTATACTATGCCGCTGCCCACTTCCCTGCTCATTGCAGCTTAGTGTAGATAGCGTACTGCCGCGGAAGTATTTTGAGAAATATTTCCAGCAACGTGAGTAGCAGGAGCAGGAGCATAGTCTAAACGAGGGGTAATAGAAAGAGAAGCTCGATAATGTTGACAGATGAACGTCAGCTCTACCTTCTTCAGAGACCAGAGAGAATCTTGGTCGTGATCCTCATTCTATGGTTTGGACCATAGAATAAGGATCACGACCAGCATTCTCTCTGGTCTCTGGTTTGGACCATGTTTGGACTCTATGGTTTGGTTGGATTATACCATGAAGATAAAGGTAAAAATGGAGTCCACGCTTCGAATACCTACTTGAAGCATAACCTATGTATCACTATCGCGCTCTCTGTGTGCAGGCTCTCTCTTTCTAACTAAGGTACTTCTAAAAAGACAGAGTCTGTAAAGTCCACATATCTCATGAAGTTTATGAAGTCCCTCCCTGTCGAACTACCTTTGCTCAATATTTCACCTTCTTTTTATCTCCGCTCATTTACAATCGCATTAGTAAAATTAAACCCTTAAAGGACCTCTCAAGATTGAAATGTAAAATCGCACTAAATGAATTTTTAGGAAAGTTGGACTATGATGGAACTGAATATTTACTGAAATTAAATTCATAATAAAACTATCATTAATATTTTATAATAGAAATAATAATATAATACTACTATTTATTGAAGGGATAAAAAGAAAAGTAATTATTTTAGGTAATTATTTATTGCACGAAGTTACATACCCAATATAAAATAAATTTGCATATTTTGTATAAAATGTACCTAATTATATACAGGGTTATTGGTTAAGTCGACCTATTCCCGTCAAGGGCGTGTAGTTTACATCGTTTCCGACTGATTTCACCATGAAACACCCTACCCTAAACCTAACCGTTTAAGAGATATTTCAATTTATTTGTTTTTATAAAAATCACCGGATCTTCGGCTATAAGCTTGGATATTTTCAAATGCGCATGTCTTATTATTACTATTACTTGATTTTTACGTTTATAATAAGGTGCTTTGTGACCCCAATAACCAATATTGTACCTAAAATAAATAAATAAGTAGTTGTAGACGATTAAAACTTTTAAAAAATAATAACAATCAGAAAGTTTATTTTTCTTTCAAGGATATCTAAAAAAAAAAATATGGCACCTGTTTGGCAGATGTACCTAAAAATATCTACGTTTCATCGGCTATCCAACGAGCTATAACAACCTAGGGTTTTATCGAAATTTTGTACAAAACATGTAATTTTATAGGCTACCGGGGAGGTTAAATAAAACAATAGGTCAGCATACAGAACAAGATACTAAACTTATTAAACTTTTAAGTACTACACACACCATTTTTGAGTCTAAATTTCATGTTCGACATGTCGGCTCCTGCCTTGCACACATCTTCGCATTATTTTGCGAAGACCAGTTTTCACTACACCAGTAGTTAATTTTGTTCTTATTTCATTGGTCGCATTAATGATTCTGTCTCTCAGTACTTCAATTGATGAAATTGGGTTGGGTTCACTGTACATGAGACTCTTTATGTACCCCCACGCATAAAAATCCATGAGGGTTAAGTCCAGACTTCTGGCTAACCAGGATATGGGCCCACTTCGTCCAATCGATTTGCCTGAATGTGTGGATGGGCATTATTTCCAATCATTCAATTGGGCCTTACTTTCTCCCCGACAATTTAAATGGGAAAAACTATGAAAATTTCCTGCCAGAAGACTTAAATGACCTATTTGATGATTTACCACTTAATCTTATTCAAGACATGTGGTTTCAGCATGATGGCTGCCCTGCCCATTTCAGGAGAAGTTTTATCCAAACAAATGGATTGGACGAAGTGGGCCTATACCTTGGCCAGCCAGAAGTCCGGACTTAACCCCCATGGATTTTTATGCGTGGGGGTACATAAAGAGTCTCATGTACAGTGAGCCCAACCCAATTTCATCAATTGAAGTACTGAGAGACAGATCATTAATGCGGCCAATGAAATAAGAACAAAATTAACTACTGGTGTAGTGAAAACTGGTCTTCGCAAAATAATGCGAAGATGTGTGCAATGCAGGGGCCGACATGTCGAACATGAAATTTAGACTCAAAAATGGTGTGTGTAGTACTTAAAAGTTTAATAAGTTTAATATCTTGTTCTGTATGCTGACCTATTGTTGTATTTAACCTCCCCGGTAGCCTATAAAACTACATGTTTTGTACAAAATTTCGATAAAACCCTAGGTTGTTATAGCTCGTTGGATAGCCGATGAAACGTAGATATTTTTAGGCACATCTGCCAAACAGGTGCCATATATTTTTTTCTAGATATCCTTGAAAGAAAAATAAACTTTCTGATTGTTATTATTATTTAAAAGTTTTAATCGTCTACAACTACTTATTTATTTATTTTAGGTACAATATTGGTTATTGGGGTCACAAAGCACCTTATTATAAACGTAAAAATCAAGTAATAGTAATAATAAGACATGCGCATTTGAAAATATCCAAGCTTATAGCCGAAGATCCGGTGATTTTTATAAAAACAAATAAATTGAAATATCTCTTAAACGGTTAGGTTTAGGGTAGGGTGTTTCATGGTGAAATCAGTCGGAAACGATGTAAACTACACGCCCTTGACGGGAATAGGTCGACTTAACCAATAACCCTGTATAATTTATATAACATTATATAATCCATAATATCGCTCTATGATTTTCTAATATACAAATATATATATTACACATATATTATATCCATCAAAGTATATAATTAACTATTAATCTAAATATAATTGTAATTTGTTGATAAAATTTATTTACCCTTAATTTAGGTATCTGGCAAACATGTTTTAACTAATAATATACTGTTAAAATAAGATTAAGTTTTGATTTATTTTTATCTGCTACTTTTTTGTTGTTCTATGTTGTTTACGACTTAACTCAACACTGTCCATTGTTCTTAAGTTACGATGTTAAATTATTAAAAATATACCTTATGTGAACGTATTAAAGTTCATGCACTAAGAGTGAGACTGACACCTTGCCGTAACACAGTCTACGACTAGCACGGGAGGTGAAGTTTTTTTCTCTGTATACCGCCAAAACATTTTGTAATATAATAATATTGAGTGCTTAAATTATGCTGTAATAATCTGTCCGCTTTGATACATATGTTTTACTTTTATGTTTAACTCTGAAGCAATGTTGCTGCGTTTAGCCGTAAAAGTGTATAAAATATTTTTTTTTACTGTTTACCGCCAAAAAAAAAAGAAGAAATAATAGATAGATATTAGTACTTATATTATGTTATATCTTTCCACTTTGTTACATTATGTTTTATTTTATTTTTATATTAACTGTGAAACAATGTTGGTGTGTATATAGCTTTAAGAATGTTTTGAAATAAATTATTATTAATTATTATTAATTATTACTAAAAAGAAAGATCGGCCGACAGAGGACGTAGGTGTTTGACTCAAGCTGTTCCAAGTGTGGGCTCTAGACTTGGGTAATATCGCTTTTTTCGTGTACCGAATCGTATCTATACCGGGTGTTTGGTAGAGGGTTGACCAAACGTGATGGGCGTGTTCCTGGGCCTATTTGGGAGATACTATTTGGCTAAAAATTTCCTAGTGGTTAAAATAAAAAAAATATCGACAAAATTGTATTTTTTTATTTTTTTCCGAAATTGCGACTATTTATCCCCATAACTTTTTTTTGAGTTGGTTTTCAGTCAAATTTTTTGATTGATTATGATAAAAATTTCTCTGTTTATCCCTTATTTTAATGGTATACTACAAGTTTTACAAAAGCCAAAAAACTTGTTAAAAATTTAGGTGCAAAGTGGAAATGGAAGAAAAAATAATAAGATATTTTTAAAAACAAATTCCAAGTTTTGCTAAATACGTCACAGTATGAATTAATTTGGATTTATCTGAGGTTTTCTGAAGATACTGAGATGCTGTAGTGACTTTCTTAGAAAATAATTTAGTCTTAAAACAAGTAAAATGGACTATCTGGGGGCACGGCAGTGCCCCCCGCCAAGTCGAGCGCGAAGCAAACACTGCCGTACCATCCTTTACAGGAACCCTTTCGCCGCATTTTCAGGCCCCTATTTAAGAACCTCTGGATAAGCCCAGAACGCTGAAATTTTCGTCATCCAGTAAGCTATACAATCACATACTTAAAATAAAATTTCAAGTCTGTAGGTCATTTAGTTCCGAAGTTATGCGAAAGCAAAGTTTCGTATTTATGACAGACACTCACTCACTCACTCACTCACTCACTCACTCATGATCATCAAAATAGAACTAGTACTTCCCATAAACTTAGAGAGCTGAAAATTGGTACAGAGTTAGGGTTTAATGACAACATAAAGGGAAAACTATAAAAACTAGGATAATCGAACGGGAACGGGAGTTATACGGGATCGGGAACGGGAATTGTAACTCAAGAACGGCTGAACTGATTTGGCTGAAAATTGGTGGGGAGGTAGCTTAGAACTAGGAAAAGAACATAAGATACCTTTAATCCCGAAATTCCCACGGGATTGGGGACGGGACTTTAAAAATCAAGAACGGCTGTATTGATTTGTCTGAAAATTGGTGGGAAGGTAGCTTAGAACCAGGAGAAGAACATAGAATACTTTGAATCCCGAAATTCCCACGGGAATGGGAACGGGAATTTATAACTCAAGAATGGCTGAACTGATTTGGCTGAAAATTGGTGGGGAGGTAGCTTAAAACCAGGAGAAGAACATAGAATACTTTTAATCCTGAAATTCCCACGGGATTAGGAACAGGAATTTATAACTCAAGAACGGCTGAATTGATTTGGCTGAAAATTGGTGGGGAGGTAGCTTAGAACCAGGAGAAGCACATAGAATACTTTTAATCCCGAAATTCTCACGGGAATGGGAACGGGAATTATAATTCTAGAAAAGCTGTACTGATTTGGCTGACAATTGGTGGGGAGGTAGCTTAGAGCCAGGAGAATAACATAGGATACTTTTTATCCCGAAATTCCCACCGAAACGCGAACGGGAACTACGCGGATGAAACCGCGGGGCGCTTAATAATAAAATACTACTCCTAAAAAGAAAAAACGTGTCAAATAAGGAAATCTAATAAAATAAATCAATATAAACACGTTTCAACAAAAATAAATGAAATCCCACCAAAAACATTCTGTAAAAAACTAGCCAAGTCTCGATGGAGCTGCTTGTTTATCTCTAAAAAGTAATGAAATCTAGACAAAGTCGTGCCAAGACTTCCAAGAGTTCCTTACTGCGATTTCTTTATTATTATAGTTAATGTTGTGTGACTTGGCCGTTGAACATTGTTTAAAACGTTAGTAGTGGGTACAAGTAAATTTTTTTTACACGTAATGTTATAACATTATTGAAATACGCAGCTTTATCAAGCCTACAATGGACTGGATATTGAATCAACGTTATTTAAGTGGCAATTTTCTATCGTCAATGGGTAGCGGTTCTGGCGACAGATTGGTGCAATAGTGTCATGGAGCACCTAGTTTTGTACCCTTGTGTACATGTGTACCCTTGAACGGCCAAGTCACACAACATTAACTATAATAATAAAGAAATCGCAGTAAGGAACTCTTGGAAGTCTTGGCACGACTTTGTCTAGATTTCATTACTTTTTAGAGATAAACAAGCAGCTCCATCGAGACTTGGCTAGTTTTTTACAGAATGTTTTTGGTGGGATTTCAATTACAGGAAGATATTGCTTCCAAATCAAGATTTCCCGTATCTGGCAACCGATTAAAGGAATTAGAATACGTCCAGTGGTATGGCACACGCGTCTGGTGGAATGCTATTCCATTAACAGACCCCCTTGCTGCAGAATGATTTAGAATGATCAAATAAACATATCATTCACGAATCTCTTTTAGTACTTTAAAAGAGTATGTAATGGAGAATTGGAGATAGAATATTTCGCCAACAAAGTAGGCTGTAAATGGAATAGCATCCCACTAGACGCGTGTTCCACAACTCTGGACGTATTTTAATCCCTTTAATCGGTTGCCAGAGACGGGAAATCTTGATTTGGAAGCAATATCTTCCTGTAATTGAAATAGTCCATTTTACTTGTTTTAAGACTAAATTATTTTCTAAGAAAGTCACTACAGCATCTCAGTATCTTCAGAAAACCTCAGATAAATCCAAATTTATTCATACTGTGACGTATTTAGCAAAACTTGGAATTTGTTTTTAAAAATATCTTATTATTTTTTCTTCCATTTCCACTTTGCACCTAAATTTTTAACAAGTTTTTTGGCTTTTGTAAAACTTGTAGTATACCATTAAAATAAGGGATAAACAGAGAAGTTTTTAAACGAGTTTTAAATTCTCGGTTACAATTAGTTTTCTTTTTATTTGAGTTGAAAGATCCCCTACACGATTTCTATTTTTCATTTCCCTAGCGTTAAGTGGTCATAACAAGTTATTTAGACCTTGTAGGGGTCTGAAAATGCTGTGAGCAGACCAGGTGATATCCGAGACCATAATCAATCAAAAAATTTGACTGAAAACCAACTCAAAAAAAAGTTATAGGGACAAATAGTCGCAATTTCGGAAAAAAATAAAAAAATACAATTTTGTCGATATTTTTTTTATTTTAACAACTAGGAAATTTTTAGCCAAATAGTATCTCCCAAATAGGCCCAGGAACACGCCCATCACGTTTGGTCAACCCTCTACCAAACACCCGGTATATTGATATTGAATATCGGATATCATATCTATATATTAATTTAATATCTATGTATTGACTAAAATATATTATACGGTAAAATCTAAGATACGCTGAAATCTATGATACTGTAGCACCTCTGCAGGCGGATACATACACATACACAAACAGATACAGCAATACCCGTACATACATACATAAAGTGTGTCCAGGCAGAAAATGTTTACAAATAACTCACTATTTTACTAATAACTCTAGCAAGCAAGACTTTTAATGTCTGAACACACCCATCGCCGTGCGATATAGCTGTTTCATAAATTGTAATTCTCTCTCATGCGCTCGCGCGCGGTCGTTGGAATCGTATCGTACCTAAATTCATTCAAGTAAGCTTTTCTAGGTCAGTATCATAGATATCAGAATATATGCGATACTGTAGTTGTAGACTAGTCGCGTATATTTCGTGGTTGTGTGCGTATAGCGTATTATATCAACTGCGGTGAATACAGATACACCAATACCTGTACATAGATATCGCGCCGTACGATATATACATTTTGGGTTTTTTGCTAATACATGCGTATTGTATCTATATACGATTCATATCGCCGACTCCTAGTGGGCTCCATTTTTACCTACAACTTCATGGATTATACGTAGTATCTATCTACACCTCGACCGCTTGGCCCGTGAAACGGCAGAAATTGGAAACTCGGTGACAATGTCAAAATGGCATTTATTTATTGTCAGTGTCTTTAGTATCAAGTGCTCCGTGTTTTAAATCTTTATTTATAAATTTAAAATATTAAATAATCTAAAAGCATGTAAAAGTGATGCCCCACATACTATTCTAAAGGATGACTAATGGATTATAGAAAAAAGTAAGCAGCAGGCCACTTTATTTCCTTAAAATTAAATACACATAATATGGATTTTGACTGTTACAGGTTTGTGTTGTCAGTTCTTAGTTAAATACTCGACATATTTTTTCATTATAGGAAATAGGTAAGTTAATGATAAAAATTAATACCGTTTGTAATGATTTACATAACTTATCGAAGTTCGTGAAATACCAAATAACAATTCTTGATTGACGACCGAGTCAAAGACTATACAGTGTGGTGTATTTGGTGGTGAACCTGCCTGTTATGCCGAAGGTTACGAGTTCGATTTCCGCCCAAGATAAACATTTACTTATATTTGATTAACATAAAAGGATTATTGGGGGGGAAAAACCTACAGCTTGTCAAACTTTACATAAGTAAGTAAATATACCTTCTTTTTTTTTCAGATTATTTTTAATTGACAGAGGAGCAAGCAGATTTAAATGAAATACAAGTTAGACGGTGTAGTGAGATGGGTTAGCAAAGGGTGTACAGTCTGGACCGAAATAATACTGCGTGTGCACTATCCAAATCTATGACTTATTTATTTCACTATATGTATTTAATAATAAATTTATAAAATACCATTTTTGTGTTTTTATTTATTTACATAAGTATGGTACTGAGAGCACTATAGTCTATCTTTGTTTGTGTGTAATGTTTTGAAACAATATAATTAGGTTTCTGACGATATAATAAAACATTGAATATTATTTCATAGATTGTGTTAGTCAAATTAAACGATTATTTTTTGCCTATTTTAAAGCAAGTTAAAATGTAATGGCAATACATGAGAAAGAGATGCCTAGTTCTCTGTTTCATGGAAACGAACGGTGGCGGTCCCCGTTGTTTCACGACAGGCTTGGTATCGGTATACCATTTGTCAATGTCATAATGTAGTTTTATAATTTTAATATTTCTGTTCTAATTTTCTTTTTGTATTATTATTATGACAATAAACATTATTTTATTTTTATTTATTTATCTCTCTTTTTAGTCAGACCTTCTCTTTCTAGAGGTTACCTTAGTTAGAAAGCGAGAGCCTGCCCACATAGACGCGATAGTGATACATATAGGTATGCTTCAAGTAGGTATTCGAAGTGTGGATTCCATTTTTACCTTTAACTTCATGGATTGGACGCATCCATCCATCCTCCCTCCCTTGCTTGCTTGTGCTTGATTAAACATCATTATCTCCGGAGTCCGGAGTCTGGACGCATTAAAAATTATCAGAAAAATATTACAAAATCTAATTTGAAATAAATACATAAGCCTCCTCACCTCAGATCGAGTTCTATTACGATCTGTTATAAGTATAACAGGAAAGTACGATATTAATAAGTACGATTCATATTCATTATTTAAGTTATGGATGATGAATATATTATAGATAGTGTATCTATGAGTCACACAAGCGATGGTGACGAAATTACCGCTGAAACTGTTTTAAAAACTCTCCAAAATGCTTGGCAAAATGAGCGTTTTGCTCCCGAAATACTTCCTCACAAAAACGATATGGTGGAGTGTATGTTGGGGCAAATACAACACATGGAACGGAACATCAATAAGTTGCATAGAACTGATCTGAGAGCCACCATACACAAAATGGAATTAAGTCGGATAAAATTTTTGATATGTAACTATCTCAAAACAAGATTAAGTAAAATAGAAAAGTACTGTATATCGATAGTAAACGAGGAAAAACAAAGAATAGAAAGGGGTACTAATTACTTAACTCCCTCGGAGTATAAATACGCGTTAAATTATTTATCAAATATGGAAAATCATTTTAAGAATGCTGCGTTAGACAAGATGCCGGGGAATATGCAGGCGTTTGATATGAATAAAATTGCGAGGAACCCTAATTTACGAACTCATGTGTTTTTGAAGGCTAATGAAACAGTAAATGGTGTTGTACTTGAAGATCTCACAAGGGACGATGAAGAGATTGATCTTGAAGGTATAATACCATTCTATTTAAATACTGTACTTTTGTCTTTATACAGGGTGGCCCAATTAGAACGTGAGGGGAAGCATAAAACTATAATAGGTACAAAGATTTGTTCTTAAGAACCATGTCATCGGTTTCAAGTAAAAATAAAAACTGCTTTCATAGAATTAGAAAAAACTATTAAACACTCTGGAATCAAACCTGGAAGTATTGAAATAATATTTTTTATTATTTCTAATTAGAAATCGATTGTGTTATGTCTAAAGCAGTAAATGTTACTAAGAAACATAATATCTAAAATGAATAAAATGCATTGTTTTTCACATCATTTCATTAAGAATGTGTTCAAATGACTACTATTTTTTTTAATTAAAATTTAGCTATTGTTAACATTTAACTATTGCATTTTGTATCTTTAAGTGATGAATTTGTGTTAAAATGGGATATTGTGCTGATTTTGGAACTTCAATGATGTCTTGGCTAGTTTTGTACCAAATTATTCCAGTACCGAAGTGAATAATAGTTTTTCTAAATCTATGAAGCAGCACTAAAATCGATGACATGTTTCTTAGGAACAGATCTTTGTATATTATAGTTTCAGAGCTCCCCCCACTGACTGTTCTATTTGGGCTACCCTGTATACTTAATAAATTCTTATAATCTTGAGCAACTTTATAGAATTTTATATTACTATATTTAATGTTTTTTTTAACAAAAGTTTTGGTAAGAGATTCAATTAAACTGCAATCAAAATATCTTTATTGTTTCAGACGGATCGCAACACATTTTGCAGTACAAACCTATTGCAGATCTCGTTAAAAATGGTAAAGTTCAGTTAGTGTAAGCTAGTGATTTGTAAATAAACCAATTACTTAATAATGACTTTTATTATTTTAATGATTTTAATTTTAATTTAACTTTTTTCTTACCTTCATCAATTAATAGAATAATTATTTGCAGTTGCAGCTTTCTTCCAAATTCTAAAATCGGCTCATCTGATTAGATTGTTTTTTTTTTCGTTTTAATATAAGGTCAACCGGGGCTATTGCGTCTTTGGGGCAAATGCGTTTTTTCGAAATGATTCAAAAACTATTCATTCTTTATTAATTACTGCCATCTCGTAGCATTTGTTTAAACGAAATACAGCTATATAAAGTCCGAGCAAATAGCTCTCTACTTCACTTTTCAAGTATTTAGCCATTTTATAAATGGAGCATTTTTGGCGAAGTTGACATTGTGAGAGGTGAGTCACCAAATCCATATTTATTTTAGGTTTTCGTAAATTGGTTGATTTTTGTGAATTGAATTGAATTTTGTGAATCTGATTGTAAAGAATGGTCAATGTGTTGATTAAAAATACGGTTATTTTTAAAGAAATGGCATTATTTGGAGTAATAATTACATTTATATTTTCAAGTTTAGGAGTAATCTTTTGGGGTAAATGCGACTGCACATATGGGGCAATAGCGTCTAATGCCACGCATTAGCCCCAAAACAGATACTGTCAACCTTTTTACTGACTGCAAATTTTAAAATGAAAATGATATACCGGGTGTTTGGTAGAGGGTTGACCAAACGGGATGGGCGTGTTCCTGGGCCTATTTGGGAGATACAATTTGGCTAAAAATTTCCTAGTTGTTAAAATAAAAAAAAATATCGACAAATTTGTATTTTTTATTTTTTTTCCGAAATTGCGACTATTTATCCCTATAACTTTTTTTTGAGCTGGTTTCCAGACAAATTTTTTGATTGATTATGGTCTCGGATATCACCTGGTCTGCTCACAGCATTTTCAGACCCCTACAAGGTCTAAATATGTAATTTGTTATGACCACTTAACGCTAGGGAAATGAAAAATAGAAATCTTATAGGGGATCTTTCAACTCAAATAAAAAGAGAACTAATTGTAACCGAGAATTTAAAACACGTTTAAAAACTTCTCTGTTTATCTCTTATTTTAACGGTATACTACAAGTTTTATAAAAGCCAAAAAACTTGTTAAAAATTTAGGTGCAAAGTGGAAATGGAAGAAAAAATAATCAGATATTTTAAAAACAAATTCCAAGTTTCGCTTAAATACGTCACAGTATGAATAAATTTGGATTTATCTGAGGTTTTCTGAAGATACTGAGATGCTGTAGTGACTTTCTTAGAAAATAATTAGTCTTAAAACAAGTAAAATGGACTATCTCAATTACAGGAAGATATTGCTTCCAAATCAAGATTTCCCGTGTCTGGCAACCGATTAAAGGGATTAAAATACGTCCAGAGTTATGGGACACGCGTCTAGTGGGATGCTATTCCATCGCGACTGTTCATTCAGATGTCCGCGGAGTCTGCTATCGTGGCGGGGGACGGAGTACGGCAGACTAGCCAACCGGCGCTACGCACACACTCCCCTCGTCCCTCTAGCCCCCCTGTGATACCTTATTTTTGACTTCTGCGCAATAACGGTCAGCGCTAGAGTTTCGTGCCGCTGCTTATAAATAAGAAAATATTCTAAAATAAATGAAAAACAGTTTAATTTCGTAAATTATTAAAATATTTAATGTTTCCTCTTTGTTGTCATATCACATAAATTAAGGCAGACATATTTCAAGTATGGACATTATTACATTAAAATGTTCGTAAATATTAAGTAGCAAAGATAAAATGCTTTCAAAATTGAATTAAACTTAATAAATATAATAATGTTAAACACTTTCATTTGCACTCTGTTAAAAATATATGATAAAAATTTTAAACTTAAACATTAAACTAAGATTAATGAAAGTTTTGTATACAATAAGTAATAAGTAGCAATTCTAAGTACACAAAATAATTATAGTAAACATATAAAATAAGTAAGTTTTGATTGTGACTACACTATTATGTATATTTGGTCCTTTCTGCTAGGAGGCCAGCACCTTATCTTTGTAAATATTGTTTATTGTATAATTAAGTAAATAGTTGCTTAAATGCAAATCTTATGTAAGTACATAACTTATCAAAGATCTATTATTTTAAAAGTTTGTGACACTATATATAAAATTCAAGTAGTAAAACATATATTTAACTTAGTGTTAGTAAGATCCATTCATTCAATCAATAAATAAACACTAAATATTAACTCAAATCGTAGCGTGTAATACTGGACATAAATATTTAGAAATCAGATGGATTTTACACATTTTTATAAACCTAAATATTATTTGTAGTGTTTGTGAATGATGTACTATACTACAACACAGTTATACAAAAGCTGCTTCTAAATATGAGCTACGGACATATCGAGTATGGAGTACGTGTAACAGTACCTATTGCTCACCGCAGGAGCACACATACTCCACAAACAAAAATACATTAAGGAAATCGTAACTACAAAGTATTATTGTGACCAACATTGACCAGATCTCCCACATTACTGGCATTATTTTGATAATGTGGCCTATTAGTGGAGTTACAAAGCACGGAATACCAGCCGCGTTTCGATTAAAAAACCCGTCTAGAGTAAGGCAAGAATCCCTGCTTGTTGAATTAAACATAATTATTAAATAACATATTCATATTTTTTTTAAGGTTGTGGATTATTATCGGCGTCGATGTATTTAATATGTTGTGCGTGAGCGGTCTTCGCTAAGTCTCGCAAACTTTGTTCGGAGGCCGGGCCCAATTGTTGTACCATTTTGGTGAAATGTCCTTGTTCGTTCTGCAGCAATTCATGTGGGTGGCCGCACTCGACTATTTGACCAGCTTCCATTACCTAGAACAAAGGAATTTTATGTGTCTGTCTGTAGGCGTAGGTACTTTGTACCTTTATAGGTACACTGACGTCATTTACGGTTCTCGCGAATTAATTATTTACAATCAATACAAAAGATTCATAGTGATATGTTGCTTTAACACCATTTGAGTCTGTAATATTATTCGATTTTATTGTTTAAAATATAGAATACTTACAATAACGCGATCGGAGTCGGCGACGGTATGCAGTCGATGAGCCACAGTGATGACGGTGCACTCCGCAAAATGTTTACGGATGGACTTTTGGATAAGTGTATCAGTGCTGAAAAATTAAATGGTATAATATATTACTTAGATACAATCTAACGACAAAATAAAAAAATAGTAAGCGCAGTGTAGTAACATTTCAAAATGATTTTTGGCATCAACTATTTAGAAAAACTAATACCGTGCCAATCAAAGAAAAACATCGTGCCAAACTTCGCTGTCAATAACATCATCATAAAATATGCTCCTTACTTTGTGTATTAGTACATACATAGGTATATTTCTTTTAATTTTATAGGTTTATAAAGTTATCGTAGAACTCACTTAGGGTCCACATTGGCTGTAGCTTCGTCCAGCACTAACAGCTTGTTGCGAGCGAGAGCCGCTCGCGCCAAACACAGCAGCTGCCGTTGCCCAGCACTAAAGTTAGTTCCTCCGGACGCTACCGCCGCAGCTAAAGATGTTACACTGTGTTTCAATTCCACCTGTAAACGATATTTATTTGAGTAAAGTATTTCGTTTTTTCAGAGAATTTAAGAGACCCTGACGGTTGACGCATACCTGTTCCAAAGCTTCCCAAATTTCAGCATCAGTATATTTGTCAAATGGATCCATATTGTATCTCAAACTGGCCGAAAATAGGACTGGCTCTTGTGGAATTATTGATATTTTAGATCTCAGTTCCTGTAAATATAAATAATAATTAGGTATTAGGTTATAGAGTTGAATTAGATACATCGGTAAATAAATTCATATTTTATTGATAGAATGTTCCTTTATTACCTTGAGAGCAATTTCTCCAGTCTCCACATCGTCGATGTACACGTTGCCTTCAATGGGAGCCAGTCGGAAGAGCGCTGAGATAAGTGATGATTTTCCTGCACCGGTCCGTCCCACAACACCGACCTTTGGAAAATTAGATAAGTGCCTATGTAGTACTAAAAACTTATAGTACAACAATGTTTAGATATACTGTTGTGCTCATAGATACTCGATTTTATTAACTGTGTCATGTTACGACGATGTTAGCGCAAAAGTCGATTTGCCTGCTTACTATTTTTCGTGGGAAAATGATAAGTAGCCTAACATTGCAGCGGTTATACCATGTTCACCGCTGCTAGGCCCTCATGCGCGCAGGCGAGTACGCCCCAGGGGTTTTAGTGGGTATGACCTCTACCGCTACATCTAGGTGGAGGGTGAGTCCCACATACCCCGCCGCTCCGTCGGCGGGGATGCCTCAACGCATTTCCCCTGGTATAACAATAAAAAAAAAAAAAGTAGCCTAACATAAAATACTTCACATTTCGGTTTAAAGAAACTTTATTCTCAAAAGAACTTACAAAACAGTTCACTTGTATGAGAATTTATACATAAAAAAATATATTCTTAAGTGTATGTTTATTTATATTTTTTTAGGTCTCTAGTGACAAAATGCATGCAGTACATTTGTAAAATTGCACATTCATGCACATTGAACATAGTAATAAATAAGTTAAATTCTTACCTTCCAACCACTCTCAATGACAATATTCAAGTTCTTCAACACTGGGTCGGCGTCTTTGTCGTATCTCAGATAGAGGTCTTTGAATATGAGCCTTGCCCGTTGGGGCCAGCCTGTAGGCGGGCTCGGCCCCGCGGTGTTCTCGAGCGGGAGGGACGTGAACTGCGTGACGCGCTCCACACTCGTCATCTGGGATATGACCTCCGTCGCTTGTTTCACCCCGTATTGTACCATGTTCACTAATATGAGGCCTTGACTGATGGCCAGCCCGACGTCTCCGGATGGTGTTTCACCTAAAAATAACAAATTGTTTTAGTACAATACAAATTTTATGGATGGTATCTTTTATAAAAAAATTGATAATTTAATGGTTTTTTTCATTATGCTGAGAGATTTAATTTTAGAAAACTGACCGCTTATCAGATTGCTGTTTATTTTTAATATTACAAATTCTAACCATCTCTAGTTAGTTTATTGTAATTTTAGCTTTGCTTTGATTAGAAAAAGCCTATTATTTCATGCTTAAGAATAATAAAAATCTATCTTCATTCATCACCAATTATTATTCTAACGCCACGTCATCACGCTATGCTATCATGAAGTCGACCCTAGTAATAATTTATGATGGTTATTTATTGATTCTCTGAAATCGGCTTGTCATGGTTCTTACGATACAGGCCTGACCTTATAAGCTACTATAGTTTTAGTGTAGGAGACAAAGTCTTATCTATTTGAAGTTATGTGGATGTTAATAGTTATTTTCATCCCACTAGCTCGGAAAGTATGTTTTTAATCCTCGATATCTGGGGGTAAAAGTCGATTTTAATCTCAAGAGTGGAAAATATCGGGGTCGCTGTGACAGCCCGTGCAGGACCCAAGGCAATTTCGATAACTGGGAGTAAAAGTCGTTTTTGCGCTTTAGAGGTTAAAGTAAATTTGAATTTAGAACATCGTGTGCACTAAGTGTGGTGATGTTTTGGATTCACAAACTATAATACAACTTTTTTTTTATTTCAAATTCAAACTCGGAACCTTCTTGGTGTACTTACTTATTTTTTTATTTGCTTTGTGCGTGATATTTTTGCTTTTCACTTAATATTGTGATTGTTTTATGTTTTCATTTAGTAATTTCCTCGCTGAGGGGGGATGAAAAATAATGTGTTGCACTCGAGTGCAAACAATTTTGCACTCTTGTATAACAAATAACAATTGTTATACAAGAGTGCAAAGTTGCTTTTTAAATCACAATATTAAGTGAAAAGCAAAAATATCACGCGCAAAGCAAATAAAAAAATAAGTAAGTACACCAAGGAGGTTCCGAGTTTGAATTTGAAATAAAAAAAAAGTTGTATTATAGTTTGTGAATCCAAAACATCACCACACTTAGTGCACACGATGTTCTAAATTCAAATTTACTTTAACCTCTAGAGCGCAAAAACGACTTTTACTCCCAGTTATCGAAATTGCCTTGGGTCCTGCACGGGCTGTCACAGCGACCCCGATACTTTCCACTCTTGAGATTAAAATCGACTTTTACCCCCAGATATCGAGGATTAAAAACATACTTTCCGAGCTAGTGGGATGAAAACATACTTTCCGAGCTAGTGGGATGAAAATTAAATTAACTTACCATCATCTCGAAGCAGGAAAGTGTAGGCTACAACTATGACGTATGTAGCTGAGATCATGGATAGCCATACTGAGAATGTCGTGTTGGTGATCAGAGTTAGGTACCTGGAAAGTAATAGCAAGTAGATGATTAATGTTAGCTGACGAATAAATACCAAAAGTCTAGGAATCAACGTATGAATTTATCATTATTGGCATTAGAATAAAAAATTCTGGACGATAAATTATTATCAAAGAGTTGCGCGCAAAAGATAATTCGGTTCGATAAGTTTTGGATATGCAATATCCTGCAGGCTATAGTTAGAGCAACAGAGTGCAATCCTAACTATTATTATAAATGCGAAAGTAACTCTGTCTGTCTGTCTATCTGTTACCTTTTCACGGCTAAACTACTGAACCGATTGACTTGAAATTTGGTACAAGGGTAGCTTATGGTCCGGGAAAGAACATAGGATACTTTTTATCCCGAAATTCCCACGGGAACGGGAACTACGCGTGTGAAACCGCGGGGCGCTGCTATATTATATAAGTAAGTAGATATAAGAGAGTTCGCGGGGATTCTTGGCTAAAACTGACTGTTATGTTATTTGTATATCAAATCTTACCATGCTGCAGTATGGACGTCCTGTTTGTCATCAAACTGGTTCTTAAGCATTTCCTGTGCATCGCAGGCCCTAATGGTGGTGAGGCCCAACATACTCGCGGACACGTGGGAGAACACAGGACTGCGGGAAACTCCTTCAACCCTACAAATATATAAGGTTTGAGAATAGTATTGAAACTGGTCAATTTTTGATGATGATGACTTAGCTTAGATACTTAGTAGGTTTCCATACTGCTTATATAAGGGTATGTACCTATACCAGGTCACATATTTTGTATTTATTTATTGACAACCTCATGTGTCTCAATAAAACACCCAAGTAGTTTATAATAAGAAGCAACTTCTTATCCAGATACAAAATAAAAATCGTCAAAACTATATTTACTTACAAGAATGACTTATTCAAAATTATAAACTTTGAAAGTTTAGTTATGGAACATACCTATCCAGACATCGCCACATTTACATAAGTTAAGTAATACATGAGTAGTACCCAAGTACTTATTATAGGAAATAAGTAGGTACTATCTTTTTGGTCTGCTATCAATCGAATACAAATAATTTATTTGATTTGTGATAATGGCAATGATAGACAACCTATACTTGTCCAAATATAGCTTTATCAATTTGCGTAGGTTTTAATATTGATAAACGAGTATAGTGTCTTTATTGACATGATATACCTACTCGTAGTAATACTAAGATATCTACATAAGACTTGTCATGATTTTAAAGTGTAGTTAGGTAATTCTAGTTATCAGTCATCGATAATGATATAATAGTTGGCTGCAACTACAGTTTAATCTCAAGATTTTTATCTTATTCTAAAGATACATACAAAACATAGTGTTTGAAGTGGATAGACTTAAAAACTGTAGGTAATAAACCTTTTATATCTATCGATCGGTTACTTTAGATTATTTAGTTATCTTGTGGTAAGTTTGTGTCTTCTTATTATCTTTTTATCTTACCTAATATTAGCTCTTTTACTTGATTAAATCACATTATTGAGAGTTTAGAGATACGTTTCACATTCACGAAAGTAAGTTCATACTAACAAAAGATCCATTGTTTAAAAACATATGAAATCTCGAAATTCTCATAATAAAAATAAAATTTATGAAGCTATAAAATGTATTGCGAAAATATGCAAATATTAAAACATAACAAGGACGTATAAACAATTTATTATTCGAGAAAATCTTTAACAAAAACAAAATATATGACGACGTTTCAGTTAAATAAATGAGGAAGTAAGATCCAGAAATAAATTAACAATAAACAAATGATTTCATTTCCCTATACTTAAACGTAAATTAAGTAACAACTCAAATACGTTGGTAAGTAAGTACATCAAATATTTATTTGAATTTATAAGTACGGTAACAAGTAACCCTAATTCAGAGTAGGCTCGAACCCCTCGATGGAATAATATGAGCATAAGATGATGATGAGATTTCTTTCTACCAACCTCTTAATCGCCTGCGCAGTGTTGAGATATATGACAGTCCAGAAGTACATGACTATACCGCAGAATAGAGTAGTCAACACCATGTAGGGATTCACGATCGCAATCATCACCAATATACCCAACATTACCATGAAAACCTGGTTAATAAAAACAATAGTTAGGTATCTGTTTATATTACTTATAAGAATTCTTACAAAAAGTTGATATAACACACCCTCCAAGTTGTCATATAATATTATGTAATATATCCAATCACTTATCAGAACAATCAATCACTGTATCGTATTCTAAGGCAAATTATTTGTTAAAAGAACAACCCAAAATATTCATGCCGATTCGCACGAACGACTAGCAATTGATTTTTATTTAAAATATATCTAAATCAGTGCAATTGGTCATTACATACTTATAGGTACGATATCTAAATGTAAATGTAGTAAGTACTTACTTGTATACTATCCAAGTACATTCGAGGTAGAATTTCGTCGACTACACCCATGTCTTTAGAGAATCTGTTGAGGATACGCCCTGAGGGGTTGGTGTCGAAGAACCTCATAGTCGCTGCTAATATGTTACTGAACATCTGATTGTGCAGTTTGATTGAACTGCGCATACACACCCAAAGGAACAGCATGGATCTAAAACAATACATTAATGTTATTAATAACCCTTAAGTTACCAATAAGGATATTTACCAAGTTGGAAATGTTTGGGGGAGACCACAGAACTCGGAATATTCTATTGTAAGTATAGAAATGTTATCTACTCTCTGGTTATATCGGAACGCGTGTCGCCAGTTGACAGGGATCAACACATTGACATACTATAACAAAAAATTGAATCATACTGGTGAATGGTGTCCTATGGGACACACCTTTGCGGCGACATTATCACGCGTCTGTCAGACTTCTTTACTTACCATAGGGTATTCCAAGTTCTGTGGGGGAGACCTTTGCCCAGCAGTGGGTCGTTATGGGTTGACAAAAAAAAGTCATCAATAAATAAAAGTTCTAAAATATATATGTAGGTAAATATTACATTGAAGCTATTATTGAACAACATCAGAGTAAATAACTAATACCTAGTAACTATAAGATAAAGTTTATGTACAAAATTATTACCTGCCAGTCGTAAGAATGATGCAACTTATTATAAAGATAGTCCATATGTAAATGTAGTATGAATTGTTGACGTTTTCTTCATCGAGTGTTGTAGTATTGGTGATGTCTTGGATAGTCATTACGGTTTTGACCATAGTGCCGATGACAGTGAGGTTGGGAGTCATCGTGGTTGTACTAACTGTTGGAGGTACGTCCAAACCAGTCTCGTTGTTAGCATTAGTTAGATTCAAATTCGACAAACTGCCGATATCTGATAGATGTTCCATGTTGTGAGCTGTCTCAACGTTGTTCATCCTAAAAAATAAAACCAGTATAAAACTCAGAAAAGTTTTGTTTATTGGTTGTGTGAGAGGTTTCGCAAAATATCATCAAAAATATTGTGTAGATTTAGAATCGCATTTCCCTTTATGTCGGTCCTAAAGTCCTAAGACCTATTTGTCTTTAAAGGACTGTTTTGAGCTGAGAATTGAACTCGGTCCTGATTCGTGGTTTATGGTCATAAGTATTCATGTTTATATTTTAACAAAATCAAACGATGAACTACTGTGTACATTTGTCAATGAATGCGATAGTAATTTATTATTATTGTATTATATATTCAGAGCAAATGTTCTATATTTACTTTATCTTTTTAAGTAACCTTTAAAAATTGTCCTTAATAAATTAAGTAAGTACTTAGATTACAACATTCATAGTACGATACTATAACTGATACTTAGGTAAGTAACCATTACAGTGAATGTAAACATATTTATCAGAGTACGGTTATGAATGATAAAGTCTGTGAACTTGTTACGAATTAAAGGTTATTACGAGTATACGAGTAAGTATATTTTATGAATTCAAACTAACTTTAATAAGTAAGTAGATAAATATTTGATACTAGCTGTGCCCGGCATGGTATTAAAACCGTGATAACACCGCCTCTATTGGACTTAGCGTAATGATGTACCTATGTGTAGCCTATACGCCTTCATCGATAAATAGGCTGTCTAACACTAAGATTACTTTCAAATCGGACCAGTAGTTCCAGTAGTTCGTTCAAGCAAACCAAAACAAAGTTCAGCTGAACGGTCAGTTCACTATAGAGCTTTATGATATTACTATTAGAGTAGTACTTTGTAATATAATATTTACCAGTATGTGAGCCATAGATCACTCATAGAAGTGACGACTTGCGCTAAGATGATTGAGATGATCGTCACGGAGAGAAGGAACCAGCCGCCGCCAGCGCGGAAGTATTGAGCGTAGACGGACATTGAGACTCGACCTGAATACAATCGTATATTAAGATATTTCTCTTCAATTATTAAATCACACAAATACATAATAAAAAGAAACTTATCCTAATCACGCGACGCAATACTCTGCGGTTTATTCGCGCGAGAGAAGTTGATGATTGGGAGCGTAATATCGCCCTAATTCAAAGTAGGCTCTAGCCCCTCGGTGGGGACATAGTATGTATGCTCTAATGATGGTGATTAGGACTGGCTGAAAATAATCGCTACCTCTACCTGGCTGGGACTCAGGGCAGCAGCTGCACCATCTCCTTTTGACAGAGATTTTTATTTCTTTGAGAGTCTAACTGCGCAAAACTTAATCAATCAATCAATGAGGTAAAAGTTACGAACTGTTTAAGAGAAAGAAATTACCTATTTATGACCTACCATTATGATACGTATTAAATTACTATGAAAATATCTACAGAAGTACCTAAAACTGTAACGTGAAGTCCTTTGATAAGTGCCTATTTTACTATGTGACATGACAGGTCCATTAAAATTGCACGTTCATGTATTTTAATGGTACTGTCATGTTACTCTTGAAAAGTGTAAAAATGTAATTCAGATAAGATTTTCTATAAGTGCATGTATTGGTCCCTATCTGTGTTTACATAATGATAGGTACTAATTGTTGTAAATGTCAACGTAAAGTGAATTTTCGTAGTCATTTCGTTATCAATCCATATTCCCACAAGCGTCATATTTGTACCTACTTCGATAAACTCAATTTACAAATTACCTATACTATATTTGGAATCAAGACAATACATAAAACCCCAACCACTAAGCTGTACTAAAAAACGGAAATTTTATTACAAAGATCCTATCCATGAATAGGTACTATGAACCAATAAGTAAAAACTAAAAGTAGGAAGAGATTTCATAAAGAAGAGTATTCAGATTCAACAATATCTAATAGGTATCCTGTAAAATGGTGTATTTTACCTGATTCCGTTAGTTCAGCCTCTTCCTTGGGATCTTCTTCTTGGGAGTCTTGCACCGTGCTGGTAGTGCTGACATACGACTGCAAACAAAAAACAAATTTACTATAGGAATATATCATTTGGTCGTCATAATGTTCGTACAGAAATTATACAAAGAGAAACATAGACAGGGAATTTGTTCATCTTCCATTGATTAGATCTTGTGCTCAAGTTATTTCGTAATCAAATACGTAAGTACTTACTTAGTCATCACTCATCCATCATTGATTAGGTCCAAAGGATATTTATTGTATAAAATATGTAGCTAGTTTTTATTCTCGCATTCATTTTTCCAGTTATAATGACATAACAACATTACTTTAACTCGGTCAGAAGGTACCTCAACTCAGTGCCGCGTATCAAAGGTTCATAATTTATTCACGTCAATCATTTGTAATTATTTGTTTGTCATCCGTTGTTAAGTTCTAAGTACACTCGTACTATTGTGTGTCTATTTGTTACCTATTACTTATCTACACTGTTTGTAATGTAAAGTAATTGATAGTTTTTGCATGTTGCTGCTTTACAATTTAGAAAAGGTGGTGATGGGGAAGATTTACCTAATGTGAAGTTTTTTTAACCCTAAAGAGGACTGGGATAATGTTGGTCATTTCTGTATGTGGTGTCTGAGACATTGTAGCTACTAAAGTAATAGACATTAGACATAAAACAATTACTACTTAAGTATAGCAAGAAAAGTCACAATAATAACTGAATTTCCCACGATACCTCTCTTTGAAGTTGAACAATAAGTACTTAGTTTTAATATTAAGTTTTCAAGTATTTAAATAAATTACACACAATTATTATAAGTATGTGACTTTCTTAAAATCTACAGTTAAAAGAAAAAAAAAAAACGTATAAATAAGTATGCTTATTGCTGACATACTTGACCTTATTGACCAAGAAACCAAGTGCAGGACCTGTTTTAGCTAGGCGTCTGATGTTACTTATTATACTATGTCCCGCGAATTTACCGCGCGGTACTTTATCCCGTGGAAATTTTGTGATAAAAAGATCCTATATGTTATTCCTAGTTATAACACATCTTTACCAAATTTCATATAAATAGCTCCAGTCGTTTAGACGTGAAGAAGTAACAAACATACATACTCATAAACTTTCGCCTTTATTAATATTAGTCTGATTCACATACCTGTGTGGACATAGCTCGTTTCCTTTGACCAGGAGGCTTCATCGGTTCATCTGGTTGTTCCTCTTCATCCAATAATTCAGCAAATAATGGTGACTTGGTTACTTCTTCGAAACTTCCTTGCGTTTCTATTTCTCCCTATAACAATGTCATAATGGGTCATAGGTTATCCTATAATAGGTAGGTGGGTAGGTGGGTAGGTAGGTAGGTGGGTAGGTAGACTAGGTAGGTAGATGGGTAGGTAGGTAGGTATACTGTGTTGATAATCACAGGGTTTCGGTATGAGGTATATTAAAGAAGTTTATATGAAACGTCCCATAGATTAAGTCTTTAAAATCATGTTTCCGAGGAATCTAACATAACATTCACAAAAAATACATCTACAAATTATTCAACGTAGGTGAATCTGTGGGTTACAGCTCTAGTTTATATATATGGTATAGGCAGGTATATCGCATAGTAACCACATATGGGTATTCAATTAACTAATTGAATACGTAGATACACACGATAGAAAAGGTATGTTTGTCAATAAATTGATTGTAACATAATATGTGCCTATTATATACGGACGTAACATATATGCATCGTCATCTAGTCTAAAACTAAGCAAAGGTTGTTCAGGAGAAGTGACAACGAATAAACATACATAATAAATAAATTACTAATAATGAAATGACTTAATAGGAAAGGTGGTTTGATACACTTGTATAAATAATTTAAGTGTGACTTAACTGTTCTACTCCAGGTGTATACATAACAGTTTATTAGCATAAACAAATGTTTGATGTTTATCAAGGAAAGGTCATAAAACTATCACTTTACATATCATACAATGTCACCGTAATGACACAACTTTTACTTTAATTACTTGGTTAATTATGTATGACACAAATAATTAAGTAAGTACTTTTCGACTAATATTGTTAAGTTATATTACTAAGTACTTATTTTATTTTTATTTCATATTTTTTCCCCTCAGCTGGAACTTGAACATAAGGTCGCAATATTCGCACTGTATCAAGGCGAGATGTTTTAAAATCAACTGAGACCAAAGTCCACAGTCCAGCTATTATTTAAACGGACTGACAGCTATCAGTGATAACCTGATATCTACTTAGCTACGTATGGGAAAATACATATTCAAAGAATATTTCATTGGCATTAACACATAACACTCTTTGAAATTGTATGATATGTTTTATAGTATTTATTTACTTATATAATTTAAGTATGTAAGTTTGTAGACGTAAACAGATTAATTTTTAGCAAAAAATATTTGCTAATTTCGTGTAATCCAATGTTAATAATGTAATTACTTAGTTATATTTAACAATAAACCTTGAAGATATATTTTTTAGATAAAAAATATGTAAATACAATATAATATTATCTTTATTAATACGTTTTATAATACGCGTACGTAATTTTTTTTGCTGTGTCATAATTACGGGAGAATTTCTGAAATGAGTGGAAGCCTACTCTCGCAATGAAGTAAGTGTAAACTTCATACAAAACGAATTCAGAAAGTTTTAAAAAGTATTAAAAAAAACAAGGCGATATATTTGGCTACGTTGGCTACCATTAAGGAGGTCAGTAAGAGTCAGACACCGAGTCTGCTCTACATTAAAAAGTTGTACGTTGCAGTATTTCTTTCAGAATTTTTAAACTAGTGCATAAATGAATATTCGCGAATTTAAATAAATAATATACTCTACTCTACTCATTCTTTAATATAGATTTTATCAAACCGGAACGGGAATTTTGAGATATAAATGTTGTATGCTTTTATGCTATTATTATTTATTTATAATGTACATCTGTACCAAATTTCACTTAAACTGGTTATACTTTTTGCGTGAACAAACTTTCATTTCTTGACAAAAACATCCGTGCTTATAACATAGTCATTATGTGGAAAATATTCGCGGTTATAACACGACTAGCTGTGCCCCGCGCATAGTTCCCGATCCCGTGGGAATTTCGGGATAAAACATAGCCTATGTCCTTCCCCAGACAATAACCTATCCCTGTTAATTTCAAATCGGCTCAGTAGTTTAGCCGTGAAAAGGTACAGACAAACAGACAGTTACTTTCGTATTTATAATATTACAGCGGATATTTTCTACACAATGAATGCTTACTCATTGTGTAGAAAATATCCGCTGTTACAACAAAATAAATAAAAATGTAAATAAAACACTCACATTACGTAGTATAAGCACGCTGTCGGCAGTCTTGAGGTGATGCAGTTGATGTGTGACGAGTATCCTGGTAGAGTTCCTCAGGAGGCCGTTGACACACTCCGAGACTAGATGTTTTCCCACATGAGTATCTACGGCCGATAACGGGTCGTCCAACAGATAAATGTCCGCCTGGGAAAATAAATAATCATTATTAAAAGGGTTAAACTATCAAAGTCAAACTCAAAAATCATTTATTCAGTTGCCTCAGTGAAGCACTTATGAACGTCGAAATTGATTCTACCACCGATTCGGAAATTACATCAGCCGCGTATCTAGCATATCGCTTAATTAACTCATATCACTCATAAATAAAATCAATATTACAGGGTTTCTTTAACTTTTATCTTTTTGCGTTGTGGATTCATAATTTATCAAAACACAGGTCTTAATTTATACCATGCAATATTAGAAAGCTGAAGAGTTTGTTTGGTTGAACGTGCTAATCTAAGGAGCTTCTGGTTTTTTAATGTTCGATAGTCAATTTATCGGGGACGGCTGTATGAAATATCACGATACGATCAATAGGAGTAGCTTACGCGGGTGAAACCGTGTGGCACATGTAATCGCGTTAGTAAACCATTAAATTATTTACCTCAATAATTCGATTATATTACACTAAGGGCCTATTTCACTTGGTCCTAATAGGGCCTAAGTCACCATCTCCAAGTAACATTCCGAGTAGTTACTCACATGTTTTGTCTTTGTCACGTGATATAAAGTCCGACAGAGACAAAACTAAATTTTCTTGGTGAGTAATTTTACTTGAAGGTCGTGAAATAGGCCCTAACATGAACATGGTCACGATGCCTGTGTTTTATTAAATTATGATTTCCATTACGTTATCAAGTAAACAACTAATGATTAACAATCTGTACTACATACTTATAGGTATAACTGTGTGTGTGTAATGTATTAAAAAGTACCGAACGACGGAATCCCCGGAAAATTAGTCAGAGCGCGCGATGGGAATCACTCGGCCTTTTACTTTAATTAAACTTTTTGATAAGTATCAGTGGGGCAGTAACTGGGTATGTTTTAACTAAATAATATCATTTATAAAGATATGTGTTTATTTTTTGTTGTTTAAAGTCAGATACCCAACTCTAGGAAGGAATAGAATGTCACATCCGTTCAATGCACTTTTTTACTTACATCTGTCTGTGTTTGTTAATAAGTTCGTTGTAAAATATGCAAGTACTTAACGTTATTCAATATCCCACCAAAAACATTCTGTAAAAAACTAGCCAAGTCTCGATGGAGCTGCTTGTTTATCTCTAAAAAGTAATGAAATCTAGACAAAGTCGTGCCAAGTGTAAGGTTCCTTACTGCGATTTCTTTATTATTATAGTTAATGTTGTGTTACTTGGCCGTAGAAGGATACACTGTACACAAGTACACAGCTGTAGACAAGGGTACAAAACTAGGTGCTCCATGACACTATTGCACCAATCTGTCGCCAGAACCACTACCCATTGACGATAGAAAATTGCCACTTGAAAAACGTTGATTCAATATCCAGTCAATTGTAGGCTTGATAAAGCTGCGTATTTAAATAATGTTACAACATTACGTGTAAACAAAATGGACTTGTACACACTACTAACGTTTTAAACAATGTTCAACGGCCAAGTCACACAACAATAACTATAATAATAAAGAAATCGCAGTAAGGAACCTTACACTAGGCACGACTTTGTCTAGATTTCATTACTTTTTAGAGATAAACAAGCAGCTCCATCGAGACTTGGCTAGTTTTTTACAGAATGTTTTTGGTGGGATTTCATTTATTTTTGTTGAAACGTGTTTATATTGTTTTTTTTATAAGATTTTCTTATTTGACACATTTTTTTCTTTTTAGGAGTAGTATTTTATTACTAAGCGCCCCGCAATTTCACCCGCGTAGTTCCCGTTCACGTTTCCTTAGGAATTTCGGGATAAAAAGTATCCTATGTGCTTCTCCTGATTCTAAGCTACCTCCCCACCAATTTTCAGCCAAATCAATTCAGCCGTTCTTGAGCTATAAATTCCCGTTCCCAATCCCGTGAGAATTTCGGGATTAAAAGTATTCTATGTTCTTCTCAAGGTTTTAAGCTACCTCCCCACCAATTTTCAGCCAAATCAGTTGAGCCGTTCTTGAGTTATAAATTCCCGTTCCCAATCCCGTGGGAATTTCGAGATCAAAGGTATCCTACGTCCTTTTCCTGGTTCTAAGCTACCACTTCACCAATTTTCAGCCAAATTAGTTGAGCCGTTCTTGAGTTATAAATTCCCGTTCCCAATCCCGTGGGAATTTCGGGATTAAAGGTATCCTACGTCCTTTTCCTGGTTCTAAGCTACCACCCCACCAATTTTCAGCCAAATCAATTCAGCCGTTCTTGATTTTTAAATTCCCGTTCCCAATCCCGTGGGAATTTCGGGATTAAAGTTATTCTTTGTCCTTTTCCTGGTTCTAAGCTACCTCCCCACCAATTTCCAGCCAAATCAGTTCAGCCGTTCTTGAGTTACAATTCCCGTTCCCGTTCCTGTATAATTCCCGTTCCCGTTCGATGATCCTAGTTTTTATAGTTTTCCCTTTATGTGGCCATTAAACCCTAACTCTGTACCAAATTTCAGCTCTCTAGGTTTATGGGAAGTACTAGTTCTATTTTGATGATCATGAGTGAGTGAGTGAGTGAGTGTCTTAAATACGAAACTTTGCATTCGCTTAACTTCGGAACTAAATGACCTACAGACTTGAAATTTTATTTTAAGTATGTGATTGTATAGCTTACTGGATGACGAAAATTTCAGTGCTCTGGGTTTATCCAGAGGTTCTCAAATAGGGGCCTGAAAATGCGGCGAAAGGGTTCCTGTAAAGGATGGTACGGCAGTGTTTGCTTCGCGCTCGACTTGGCGGGGGGCACTGCCGTGCCCCCAGATATCATTTTTAATTATATTTTATGAAAGAACGAACCGAACACATAACTAATATATAGATACTTATTACTTAATTTATTTGCATTTACATATAAAATAAGTAACCACTTCATTTTAGCCACAAAAAAACTATTATGCATATAATTAATTTAGTACTTAGTGAAAAAAATAAGAACTAGTTTCCAGTTCGATCGAGCTAACATCGAGAAAACACCGGTTATCGCTATTACGACCTATTTATTATGCAACAAACAAAGTCATTAAATGATAATACATACTTACACCAAAAATATATTCATAATAATGTACCTACTTACTCTGCCTGGGTGAACCTATAGTTACTATAGTAAGATCGATGTTTCGCTCACAACTAAAACCTTAACCGAAATTGTATGGGCCAGCAAATAACATGACTGCAAGTATACTCACTAATATGACGTATTTACAATATTGACAATAGATAAGTTTATTCCTACAATATACTCTAAAACGGCACAAATTACAGCGATATCACGGCAATTAAAATGTTGTAATACTCGTAGGATTGGCTATGTAAACAATGCCGTTATCAAAACCACATGCGTGTATCTTTAATTAAATAATACTTTATCTGTTATATCAACATTTTAATTGCATCTGTAATATTAGAGCAAATTAACACTAGTACACATACTTAATGGCATTATGCTGGTAAACATTAGTTTTATTCGACATTTACATTTTTTCTACATTTTAACAATAACATTACTTGTAGGTACTTGAAGTACCTCTAAATGTGGATGCTAAACTAATGTACAGTATAAATTATATCAAATTATGCTGAAGAAATTAGCATACCTACTTAATGGTATTTCCATTTAACAAGTACGTTGGTATTAGTGTTGCCCAAATTCAGTCTTGGTCTTGCAGTCTTGGTCTTGTTCTTGCGTTTTTGCAAGACCAAGACCAAGAACAAGACCGCGTATTTTTAGCAAGACCAAGACCAAGACTGACCGTGCAAGACTTGAGCAAGAACAAGACTAAGCCTGCAAGACTCTTGCGTCTTGCAGCTAGGACTTAGCGCTATTTCACGGAGTAGTTAGGTGTAACAGTTCGGTATATAGGTACGCTTAGGAATTCTATGAGACGCAAAAAACTGTATCAAAGAATATGAAAAACTGGACCTATGCGCATTACGACTAATACCATAAACATACCTACATAACGAATAAAAAAATATCCATTAAAATCAAACTGAGTGCATGCATAGTTATGTTTTAACCATCGGCACTTTGATAATGCGGCATCAAAGGTTTTGTACTTACTTCTCAAAGAAATTTGCCGCTTTTCGGAAGTACATGGTTATGATACACGCGCCGGCGGCTTCTTTTGAAATCATATACAACAATCGTTGCTGCCGCGCCGAAATCACAACATTTGACACTATTTGATTGCCGCCACAGGGCGTAGGTATACTCATGCAAAATAATTTCGAATTTTAAGAGTACCTACAGGTGTTCCAAAGAATAAATAAGTTTCAGAGTGCTTAGAATGAAAATGAATACATTATACTGATCACGCAAGTAGTATTATGATAGGAAAAAATGTTAAGGATAGGTAGTAGATGTCATAATAATTTATTCTAGTAAGTATATATTATAATATTGATTATATGGTTTTAAACTAATTATTTAGGTACTATTATTGTACATTTAGTCATTATATTTCTTAAGTTTTTACAAGAAAAAATAGCAAAAAAGTGTTCAAATATCACCCGTTTGATAAATATTGTAGCCACTTTTAAATATACTTGAAACGTGTAAAAAAATTCTACAAAACTAATAAAATAATATAAAAAGCGTAGGTACTTACCTACTAATAAAATAAAAAGCCTGCGATAAGAGTTTTGTATTGCTTACCAGCCCGAATATCTCTGAGAGAGATGATGAGAGTAAGTATTTACTAGCAGTCCCCGCGACTTCGTCCACGAGGAATAGTAACTTTGGAGGTATAGTGACGTTCAGGATTTATTTATTTATTTTAAATCTTCTGTCATCAAACATACAAACAAACACTTCAGCTTTATAATATTAGTATAGATAAGTATAGATGTACGCCAAAACATTCACTTATATGTAAAGAATAGTGATTGGAACTAATTCTTATATATTTTATTCACGCGTCGCGTCTGTACAAGTAGGTAATAATCTGTGTTTGTACGCCGCACGCGGCATCGTTTGATTTGCCGCGGCATACTTTTAATAGAGCCGGCACGTGGCGAGGCGGCGCGGTAGAAAGCAAGGAAACAAATTTCATATAAGTTGAGAGTTCAATCTCTTTCTAGACAGATATTGTTCTTTAAAATACAGTCAAGTTATTGTAATTAATTTGTTTTTTACATGTTTTAGCAAATGTAAGCTTATAAATCATAAATGTTTATTAAGAAACAGTTACTTCCATGAAAAACGACATATAGGTCAGTTGATTTTTCGAATTTCTTATCAAATCCTCAGTTATTTATTAATCTGCTTGATCTTTACTATGGCTATGTTAATTCAAGCTCACAATGTTTAATTCTAATACGTTTTTCTAAGATTTAAAGTAAACTTTAATAAATAGTTATAGACTAATAGGTAATTGCAAGACTTGCAAGACTCTTGCTGCAAGACCAAGACCAAGACCAAGACCAAGTCTGCGAGCGCAAGACCAAGACCAAGACCAAGACCAGGTGTATTGGCGCAAGACCAAGACCAAGACTGGCTAAGTATCGTCTTGTTCTTGCATTTGGGCAACACTAGTTGGTATCATAATTATGGTTTTTTTAATAACTAGTTGTATTTTATGTTCATAAGTCTTCACTAAAAGTTTGATAAGCATAAACAATTGTATGAATCGGCTGAGGTCACCGGTAAACATATCGGTCGTAAACTTACCGGTTTTCAACCTTCTTAATGTTATAAATAACTGTCAAATAATGGAAATAACTGGTTATAAATATTACAAACTAGATTCGCGTTCGGTCCATAATTCTTTTGTAACGCGTTTTACGTGTTTCCTAGGAAAAGCTGTTAAATATCACGATCTAAACTCATGTTAGTGAATTACCTACCTATAAGTAACCTATAGTGTGGCTAAAATGTCACGGGCCTCCTGCCTGAGCCTGAGGGGATTTCGGACGAATAAAATCGCTAAAAATGTGACTTCTATAATACGAGTAAGTATATGAGACCCTAGTAGATCGGTATTTCGTCACCCCTACGTCACCCTGAATATCCAATCTACAAACAAAAATGTAAACCAATTGAGAGGTGAATGAAGGACTTACTAAAAAGCAGGAAAACAAATAAGCAGTTACGATGTTGTTACTATAAGCAAAAACTAAATGATATAACTAACGGTCAATTAACATGTGTAATATTATACATTAGTTTGGATAATTTATCTAACGGTTAGTGTAGTGTATCTCTATATACTTGTGGTACATACCTGTCTATAACAAGCGCGGGCGAGCCCCACTCGCGCCCGCTGACCCCCACTCAGACTGATGCCTCTCTCACCCACGAGCGTAGCGTCACCGGCCGGCAACAACTCGAAGTCACGTACTAACGCACACGCGCTTACCACCTTTTGGACAATAAGGAATAATGTAAGAAAAGGTCTAAGGGATAGGTAATAAGTAAAATGACTACCAAATGAGTTAATAGATAAATTATTGTAGTAAATTCAATCATCAATCCCTACCCATCGAGCGGGTAAGATTGAAATCAGGTTCAGGTGTAAAGTTTGTTATTATCGATATTTTATTTTTAGTTTTGTAAATATTTTCTAGTTGGTATTAGCTGCTGTGGTTGTATAAATTTAAATTTATAATTAAGTATCTTTAATCAAAACAGGTAAGAGCTGCGGACATACTCGTACTATTCTATTTTTAAATAAATGTTTCAACACATTGTTTTAATAAAAAAGTCTAATAACGGATATTACTCGTAATAACATACAATCACTTAAGACATTGACTCAAGCGCGCCTCAATAAAGGTGCGTTAATTGAATGATTGGTCCATTATCATTATCATTATCCTATATCTATATAAAGGTTTAATTGGGTCGATAAATTATCTTTAAGTCAATTTATCTTTAGTAAATATTACATCTTAATCAACGTCTAGACATTCTTAGCGTATTTAAATATCTATCACGTGCACTTATAGTCTAAAATCGGATTAATCTGATAAAAATAAAGTTTTTGTTTTATTAACATAACGTAACATAATCATTCACTACATCATCTCATTATAGTAACTGACCCCTAATTAAGTTCGTATCTTGGTCTAGGCTAGGGTATCAGAAACTACGCACAACACAACACTAAGCAGTATCAAAATTGTACTAAAAAGGTAAATACAGTGCGATTAGTATAACTGCAATCTCACCTTCTTGTATCTGGTCTTATCGTAAGGCAGACCAAAGAGAATGTTCTGTCGTATAGAAGCTACAAACAACCAAGGCTCTTGACTCGCGTACGATATTCTGGATCCTCCGAGAGACACTGTTCCCTGGGATGGCTGAAGTTCTCCGAGAATCACTTGTAGGAGCGAAGACTGGTGACAAAAAAAGGAACATTTTGTAGAGATGTCGTGTTTAAAGGTTTTGTTAGGAAGTTTATACCCGTTGCATAGGTATAAGTATTGTAAAAAAAATGTAAGCTAAAAGACGTGTAGCCGGGTATATCGTTGATAAATCATGTAAGATACTTAGTTTTCTGATGAATTGTATCAAAATGTTTTATCTTCTATAGTAGCGCCCCGCGGTTTCACCCGCGTAGTTTTCAATTTACCCCCCTTTTCTTCTCCTGGGGATATATTTAAAAAAGTATAATGTATGTCTTGACTGCGCTGCGGTGTGCGGAGCTTTTCGTTTTAACGGAGCTAAATCTATGACATCGTATTCGATTTCACCGTTATTTTTCGCAACTGTACAGGTACACTGTATCGCTGTTTTTGGCACAGATACTCATTATTGGAACGAATTACTTAGAGGTCAATGTTCTTAAAAGAAAAAGAATAGTAATTAAGAACGAAAGGACCCAATGATACACACAGACTGAGACAAACATCACAGATAGAGAAAAATATCGTGCATCACACAAATATTTACCTCACACGGGAATCGAACCCATTGCAACCTGGCATGGTGACCACTCAGCCGTAATCGTTCAAAATCGATACGTCAGCTGAGACAGAGAGCTCCAATTCATAGCCTCATTACAATAACATACCTATTGTCATATGAAACAATTCACAGAAGTTTTAAACACAAATAAAACGGTACTCTATAATGTACATAACCTTTGGTAGTTATCACCGTCTCGCATACGAATACATCGTTAAATTTCGCATTCCAAATTGGATTGTTGCGCTCAGTATTTTTGTTTTGATTATTTTATCTTATGTATGTTAAGGTGACTTAAAATATTACAGCTATTAAATGATTTTATTAATAAGTATCAATAAGTTCGTTAAATAATTACTGGCAAAAAATAAAAACGTAAGCGTAGACCTATTTGGTTACTAAATAATCTCTATAGATAGGCATCTATCTATCTGTAAACTTGTATCTATCTAAGTATTTATCAATCTATAAACTTCGGATTATCTTTTTATCAAAACCAGCAGTGCTTATCGATGTAACAGGTGCAACTATCTTCACTTGCATCTGTCCAAAATAGCCTCTTTCACTTCCTTATGCGATACGCCATGACTCATGTTTTATTTGACTCATTTCACTTATTTTTGGATCACCCTTCCTCTTATTACTTTTTTTTTCTATGATGTAAACTAAACTCTGACATATCGTAAAGAGTAGCTATAATTTATCTCCACTATTTCAATTCAATACTTTCGTGGTTTGTGGTTTGCTTTTTATATCATACATACGCGAGCAACTATGATCGATAAGCGGTATCTCGTGCTCGTAACATCTGTATATAATCAATATTTTTACTTCCAATATCAATACTCAATAGTGCACGATATTCATCATTATCAAGTAGTACGTATAAATATAAATATCATAAATCTAAATAAGTACTTACCTATATCTTTACAACATGCATATTAGGTTATAATGATGAAGCAAAAATTGCAATATTAACTACTAATATATTTATCTATTCTTTTCTTTAGACATCCTCATTCATATTATCATGTGAATCATGTCACATAGATAAACATAAAACATTAAATCCGTAGACTTTCTTAAAGAAATATACAAAATATCAATAAATAAAATGTGTACCAACCTTCCCTGAGCCTACAAGCCCAGCGATGCCCACGAAGTCTCCCGGTTGTACAGTCAGATTGATGTTCCTCAGAGTGTGTACTATAGGGTCCGGTTGCCAACTCGCATTCACTCCAGCGAGCACTAGACCAGTGGGCGCTGGCCTCGGTTGGTCTTTCTGCAACTCCTTCTCCTCTTTCTTAGTACCATTGGTCAGTGTGTTTGACTCTATGTATTCAATCTTCTTGGTCGGTTCCCGCTCATCCAAGAGTAGGAATTCCTAAAACAAGGTACTTTTTGATAAAAAAATTGTATAATAGAGTATGTTTCGACTATCACTGTATTGTGTAAGATCTTATGTATCAACATGATACAGATGGAGCATATTTCTCCTATAGTAGGGGAGCGCACGATGTTAGATTGGGATTTACACGAGCGTTGTGGGGACCTGTTGTACTTTTTAGAGTAAGTGATAAGGAGGAAATCACTCTTAGAGAGTATATTCTTTGAACCGTGGGGGGCTGAGAAAAAAAAAATGCAGTCACTTGAAAGTAGTGAAAAGTCCCCTCTTCGGCTCCCCTACCATATACTATCTCTATATCGTAAAATATTGTCAAATTTAAATTGATCTTTCGTATTATATAATGATTTTATTTTATAGCGGACACTAGTTGTGGCATACAGTTACATCCGCAGTTAAAACACATAATGAACCTTCCCCTTGTATCACTGTTTGTACTCGTATATATTGTAAAAAAACTGCATTAAAATCCGTTGCGTTGTTTAAAAGATCTAAGGGTACAGCAGAAGCGACTTTGTTTTAGTTAGACTATGTAAAGTATTATAAAGATTTATCTAATCCACAAAGTAATACGAGTACGATTATATCTTATCTAGGTGGTTAAGTTACTAGGCAATACAATAAAATGTAATATTTTTCTAACAAAATAGCTAAACGTGTATTGTATATCCGTTTTATCAAAACAAAGTTATCAAATCTTTTATGTAATGTTATCAACTGTAGTCGTTTGCAAAATTGTCTAAGATTATCTACATATTATAGAAATTTATAGTTAAATAAAGATTTAACGTATGCATTTTAATCGTTTACTATAGCAATTTTGATCATAAGTACTTATTGGAAAAAAAATCTGCCACAATATCAATAAACTATGCTGTAATGTATAAAATGATAACAAAAACCTCTCCAGTCGAGCAGTCGTTTACAATTATGGTTAAATATTTCCTCTTAAATTGAACTGCATCTTGTTTTGAGTGATAGCGACCTATTTAAGTGTTGCGGTCATTAGTCCCGCTCGTTCACACGTGCGCGACATACACACACATACATACACACATTAAGACTATTTAAAGCGTATAAGTATGAAAAATACAATGGTAGAATATTATATTTGTACGTCTTAGCTTGGCTTCCCTTCCCTGTATATCAACTAATCACTTTGTGTGAAGATTATTTAGAAATATTTCTATTACAAAAACAACTAAACAGAAGATTTATCAAAATAAGTTTTAAAAGTTTCCATTAAAAGTAGCGCGTTTATGTCTTTTGTATGAAATTAACTAAAATTATTAAATTAAAAAACATCTAAAGCAAACTTCTTGTTCAATAATTATTAGAAACTCGATCATAAAATCAGTGAGATTAGTCAGGCAGTAGCAGGTCCACACTGTATGAAATAAGTTTTGCTCTAGAGACATTATCCAGGGAGGAACGAGAATACATTGTATGGAATATAATTTGTATGGAAAACTGTTGCTCGACTCCTCGACCTCTCTCACATCATAAGAGAAAACTTATACACATAAAAGTAGTCATAATTACCTCAATCCGTTTAACAGAGACCATAGTCTCAGCCAAGAATGCAAGAGCCAATGGGAAGAATATGTTGCAAGCCAGTTGCAGTAGATTGAAGTATTGTACTAGTGAGAACGTGATCTCTGCTCTGATGTCGCCGCCCATCAGTACGAAGGCAACTAACGCTGCGTAGAGGATGAAACGCTCGGTAAACACGCTCAGAGCTGTCGAGAACCCTTTGATCATTGATGTTCGCATTATGTAGCTAACTTCCAGCCTGGATTCAAAGAAAATGTGTTAGTTGTAGGAATTATGGGGATTGTTAGTCAAAATTATATGGATTAATAATAAAAAATAGATATATTTATCGAATTTAATTGGTAAATCAACGTCGAAAAATGCATAGCCATTTTTTATTTAAATTATCTGTAATAGCTACTAAATTACTAATAAAAGTGTAAGTAGATACTTACTTTCTCAGTTGGTCGACCAATTTCTCAAAGGGTTTTTCCCAAGCGTACATTTTGATAACTTGGACTCCGTTTACTAACTCGCTCATTACTTTTACTCTTTCATCGGTACGTTTCGCAATTTTACCTCTAAGAAATCCTTGACGATTACTTAAATAAGCTAAAAAAATAAGCATGATATATAGGTAGAGCAAAACACAATGCAATAGAATTACCAGAAAATATCAGTGTTCGAAATACAATGTACTACTACATCGTGGGACGTGCAGGCGTGTTACATACAATGTTTTCGTTTGATGTTAGTGCGACGACGATAGTTTATTAAAGATCTAAGAATCATTCACATATGATACGGTACGAAAAATGTCTGTTGCATACCAAATACATGCAATTATTACATACTACAGAAAAATTAAATTAAAAAATATCGAATGCCAGAGTACCATATTGAAAATATTTATAAATTTTTGGAACATTGTATCATACATGCATTTACTTTATTTATGGACTTTCATTAAAGACGTAGCTCACCTTGAACAAGGACGGTTTGTAGGAATATGACTGTGAGAGCGGCAAAAGTCGCCCAAGCAACATGTTGCCAAACGAGGTACGAGACGACCGGCACCACGATGGGCATCACCCAGATGTAGTTCAAGAACAGGGCCACCATGTCGAATCGGTTCACGTCATTCGACATCAAATTAATCACTTGACCGGGCTCTGTTTTGTTCATACCAGAGTGGTCCAGCTTTAGAATCTGAAAATGATGGTTGATTTAATTATGCAGTTTTGATTTGGCAGATTTTTCTGAAATTTTTGGAACTTTTTTAATATAATTTATAATTTTTTAAGTAGAAGTCTAATATATTTTCAGCAAAAAAACTGGAGAGGTATAATTGCGGAAAACTTCCCGCTACAAGCAAGTACAATATTTTTAAATACTTTTGAGAATGCTTCTAATTTTGAAACACAATTTAAGACGGAAACAAGAAAAACAATGTTTACCTTTCTGTAAAGTAACGAACAGCTAGCTATTCTCACGCGCATGCCCACACGCCCTTGGCTGAGTTGCAAATGGTTTAACATTAATGCCGTCGAAATGCTCAATAAGTTCATTGCAAAATTGTATATGTGCGCATTCCTGTACGTTTCCGGTGTTTTCTCTCCAGAAAAATATTTAATGAATAATCCTAAAGTGAACGGAATAAGCGGCCTGGAAAGAAAAATAAACATATAGTTTGTGTAGAAGGTGGTGATATAATGTTTATAATATGTATCTTTAGCGGGAAATGTACAAACCATAATACTATGAAGAGTAAACCGCACATTAGACCGCAGAGCATGTATTCGAGCCAAAATGATCTAACTAATGCTTTGGACAGGCTTGGTTTGCCACCTTTCCGTTTGGCAGTTTGGAGTTCCACATCCCAAGCCTGCTCCAGCCGGTCTCCGAGCCGGCCGGAGTGGTCGCCCTCCCGAGCCTGCCATAAATCTTCTATAGTAAGCCCTCGTTTGTAACCTCGTTTAAATAAACTGAAACTCCATCTGTGAAAAATGTTAAATTGAAAATAGTGTGACGTTGTATTTTGCTTGGTTTAACCAAATAGTTTAATCCTATACTATGGGTTCTGGAGGTCTGAAGGCAATGGCTCTACATAAATTACTTTCCGGCCAAATCTGATTAAACTAAAAAACCCGATTCCAATTCTACATGAGATAAAGGTTCGGAAGAAGAAAGAGTACTTGAAGTGTCTCCCTAAGGGCAGTAACAGAATATTGATACTAGATTAAATCTAATAAGTAAGTGCTTTATCTTACTCAACAAATTGCTACAAGTACAAATTTATGAAGCTAAATGAACAGTATCATCAACAGTCCGATACAAATAGTTTCAATTAAACTCAGCGTGTAGACGATTTAGATTCGTTAAAGATCAACACAACAATTGGTAACTAAGATTCCTGGCTAGTATTATATTAGCACTAACTATCGAGAAACGCAGAAAAGATACAATATAATATTTACAGTATATATTTATATTTTCTCCTACCTTTCTTATGTTTTGTATACCATTTACCTATGTCAGACCTGATGCCTAAGTTCGGGGAAGGCTCGAACCCCTCAGTGGGATGACGTAATATTAACTTTGAATGAACATTTATTGAATTTCCTCCTGTCCTCTAACTGTATTTCGCTGATTTCGTGTACTTACTTGATGGTCAATACAAATAGCGCTAATGCAATGCAAGTTTTCGAGTTAGTAAAGTAGAAATTAAAAATGAAGTCGTTCTGCGTGTATACAGAAAATCTTACTTTAATATGCACAGATTACTGTAGTCGGTGCCTATACGTAAGTTTGTGATTCTTGTTGCTGATATTTTTATTCAATTCAAGCATTGTTTTAATACATAAAATTAATTCATATTCATTCTGATTCCAACTGTTTATTTATTAACGACCTTTACCGCGTTATTACGTTATCGTCATGATATTGTTTCTGTAGTTGAAAGACCCTTTACTTAATCTGAATATTTGATTTAAATACACAAGGTTTTTTTAAGAATAGCCCAATTCAAAGGCATAGCGAAAAACGCTTCACTTCAACGTTCCTTGAAGCCAATATTGAAAATTTTGGATAAAACTAAAATTGCCAGGATATGATTTATTGCTATTGCAAGTAATATCTTTTTCATATACTTAACATGTGGATTTTTAAAGAAATATAAGCACCTACCTAAACGCTTTTTACTTAAATAGTACTTAATAAAAAATCTAAGTAATGATTGTCTCTAGTCATTCTTAGTTTTTTTCAAAACAGATGACTTACGCCGATTTAAAGGAAAGAGAGCTCATAAGCTTTCGAACTTTCGAATAAAAAGCTACTTTATTTACTAGATTTAGATTTAGATTCTGCACCTGTATCTACTTATACAATCTCAAACACACAATCATTCATTCACGCACCAACCTAACCCGAGATAAACTTTTGCGGTTTACATGAACCTCACACGGGAATCGAACCGGCATCGAATTCTGTTTTGATGGCTACTTACTTAACAAATTGTTACTATTTTTAATTTATCAAAGAGCGTAGGTATAATTAAAAGAATAGATATCGCGAAATCTACATAAATGTCTGTACGTTCCCTTCTACCGTATCAAATTTAAAATTTAACTAGAATTAATTAAAACAAAGGATAAAAATAAACATTTTAAAACTAATGTATCTTCTATGCATTACAAACTACTTATTTTATGCTCTATTTTAATTATAGCATTATCTACTGTAGCAACACGCACCGGTGTGTGACGATCTTTACTAGCCCGGTAGTCGAATCCGGGACATCGATATACAAAGGTAGGTACTATACACTATTTATCGGAAGTAGGTAAAGTAAACAGAAAAATTTGCAAAACAAAAGTACACTTACGTTAAAAATATTTTCGACAAGAAATTCGATTTGTCGTGAGGATTCTTTTCTTTTAGCACCACTTTTGAATCCATTTTCTATGTTTTTATGACACACTTGATAACACTTTTAATTTATTTTCCACTTTACAACTATTTTTACATGTCCTTATTATGAAATATGCTGTAATAGATGGGTATTTAGTAGTGTATGACTCAGATCATTCACTAGGTACTTTCGTTATTATTCCGTCTATATTTTAAAAACAACACATTAGTATTCTAACAGCATTGCATAATATACGAATCTAACAAAATAATATTCGCTTAAAAACGCACACGTTTTGTATTTATAAGCTTTAACACACATGCAGGGTTATTGTCGGTGTAGAACTTTGAATATTTTTAGGATTTTTAATAGTTCACTGGTAATTGTAACGGGAGTGTTAAAATAGTGTCCCGTTATTTAGTATTGTTTTATCACAGATAAGGGGAGCGCGGAATGCGAGCGTTCCGGGCAAGCGAGCAGCACCGGCGTCGCCGAGGTACTGTTGGAATGACGTGCGGCTTCGTGTAATGGGCGATACTCGATCGACGCGATGGCGACCGGCTGCCGTCTCCCTTACCTACTACACCACTGAATCACTACACTCCACTCTATAAATACCATACCAACAAACTCTCAACGTTAAAATCTGACGATTCATTGTTGCCCCTGAGATTTCTTATCATGTCAATGCTGTCACTAAGGCTCTATAAAATTCTAGTCATGCTTATTTTTTATAAAATCTGAGATTTAAATCAAATCTCTTAGAATATTTCATCATCTTCATCTGATAAGTGAATATTTGTAGGTTTAAAAATATCTGTTATGATTTATTATGAGTAATACTGTAATATTATCTAAAGTATTAAATAATTACTATCTACTTTTATAAATTATCAATTCAAATCTTTCAGGAAATCAGTGAAAGACTTATTTCTATCTTTTTATTTCTTATCAAAATTCTGATGAGTAATAGGACATTAACAAAAAATTGATGTTGCATCACTTACCTATTTCCTAATGCTTCCATTAAAGTACTGTACAAGAGGCTTTGGATAGAATTCTGCTCAAAGCTTTAATTGATTTAAAATATAAATTAATTCACATTTAAACTTAAATTATCAAATAAAATATAAATCATTAGAGTATAAACAAATATTTTTATCTCATGACGCAAAAAGTTTAACATGTTTGTCTGTGGCATCATATAACAATGAATTTGGATATTTTTTGTATAAAAAGATAGTACTCTGAAAAATTAAAAATTGTTCTAAGAAAAATTCAAGAAGAATTTTGTATTTACGTTTTTTATTCTAGTTATTATGTACTTATTTATTACATAACCAGTTCTAAAATAAATACAATAAATACATGTTAAAGTTAATTTATTACAACTAAAATATAATTACACATCTAAATACTAATTAGACACATAAATATACATATACACAGTACTTAAAGTAAATCATTCTATAATAAACCTTATTTCAATATTCATAAGGCTCTTTGTACTTTCCTTATGTGTTGACTTTTTGATTCCTTTAATGCTTGTTCTAGTTTATTTGTTAGATGCAATAAATTAGGTAAATCACATTGCAATAGTACATTACTAATAATGTTCTGACAGTGACTAGCTGCCGTTGCATTTTGTATTGAGGAATTTATATTAATGTATGAGAGTGAACTTTTTTGACTTGTCTTATCACTGGTATCAGATTTTGTTTGTCCAAAGTTCTTAGGAGTCATTAAAACAAAATTCATGGTGACCATTGGTATTATCTGTGTATCATGATATCTTGATGCAATCTGGAAAAAACATAAGATGGTTTAGATTATTTTTTTAAGTTTGGATCCAATCTGCTACAGTTACTATCATCTATATATTTTAAAGACTGAGTGAGACTACACATATTTTATTTAATACTAGCTGTTGCTACTCTCCACAATTGTACTCAAATTATTATTGTTTTTCCATAGATTTTCCTCACAAAATATTACATTTAGAATATTACAAGGATTTTCCTTATGTCAATACTTCTTCTTCTTCTTAGAGAGTCGACAAAAAATAAATAAATGTAGGTACTTATAATAAAAAACAGACATCGTTATAATAGGTTCAAACTATATTTTATACTAATACTTATTATTAAGTAATATTTATGGTAATACAGGGTGGCGCAATAGAACGTGCATTTTTAAAATAATTATTAAAAAATAAATACAAAAGGTATAGTTAAAATAAAACTAAGCAATTATTAAGTGATAACTGAAGTTTATATTTTAAAAATAACATCATCTAAATGATGACCCTCTCTACGTTGGCACTCCTCTAACCGCAAACGGAAATTACCGAAAACTTTCTTAAGTAGTGCTGGTGTGATTGCTGCCATTTCACCACGAATATTCTCCTTGAGCTGACTGATGTTTCTCGGATTATTGGTGTAGACTTTGTGTTTGAGGTATCCCCACAAAAAAAAGTCAGGAGGCGTCAAGTCTGGACTGCGCGGAGGCCATGGGATATCACCTCTTTTCGAAATCAGTTTGCCAGGGAACATCTGCTTCACAACCGCCATGGAGTCATTTGATGTGTGACTGGTAGCTCCGTCTTGTTGGAACCAAGTCCTAGAGTTCTTTATTCTTGAATTTTCAAGTTCTGGGGCCAAAAAACCTTCCAACATCGCAACATAGCGTTCGGTATTAACAGTGATGTTTTGCCCCCGTGCGTTTTCAAAAAAATAAGGACCAATTATTCCTTTGGCAGATATTGCGGCCCAAACTGTCACTTTAGGGCTATGTAACGGTTTTTGATGTTTGAGTCTGGGATTTTCACTATTCCAATAACGACAATTTTGGCGGTTTACGAACCCATTCATATGAAAATGTGCCTCATCAGAGAAAAGGATGTTTTCAAAATTTGAAAACCGATTGAGCATTTCATTAGCAAATGTGAGCCGTGCTATGAAGTCAGAGTCTTTCAATTCTTGAGTTAATTGCAGCTTGTATGGATGCAATTTAAGATCCAAGTTTAAAATTCGTTGCAAACTTCGTCGCGATATGTTTAGGACAGACGATCTCTTGCGAGTAGACATTTGTGGATCTTCTCGTACCGACTGCTTAACACTCTCAATATTGTCTTCGGTCCTAGATGTGCGTGGACGACCTTTCGCGTGTGGTTTAAACGTCGATCCAGTCTCTTCAAAACGCTTTATCCAGATTTTAATTAAATTAGCACTCGGAGCCTCCCTAATTTGCCGTACACCATACTCAGAACAAAATAGTCGCCTGACAACTACGTACGAACGAGAGTTTTCGTAAAATGCGCGCACGCAAAATGCGCGACGCTTCCCGTCGAAGTGACTCATAGTGACTAAAACTTTATGAACCGCGCTACCCAACGATATCGGTCTCCCCCCGCCCACGCCCCTTCTACCACGCAAAAAAAGATGATGCAATATGCACGTTCTATTGCGCCACCCTGTATAATTCAGTTGTACCTGAACTTCAAATCTCCAATGAAAGTCTTGGTATTTAGGGTCCTTCTCTTGCAACAAATGCAATGCTTCTGACAATTCATCTTTCTTGTTCCTATGAAGTTTAACCAATACCTCTTGTTTATCATCAGAAAAGCCAGCTAATGCCAATGACGATTTGAAATCTGAATCTGTCAACTAAAATTAATTTTGTAAGTAAATAAATGTTATACCTCATCATTATAATAACAGTTAGGGTCTATTTCAACATCTTTAAGTAACATTCCGAGTAGGTACTCACATGTTTTGTCTTTGTCACTTAACATAAAGTAAGAAAGAGACAGAACTAACTTTACTTGGTGAGTAACTTTACTCGAAGGTCGTGAAATAGGCCCTATCCAATAGGATAATGATATCACAATATAAGGAACTACTAGAAGAGTTCAGGTTACTTTATGCTATCAGTAAAAACAAACTTAAAATAAGTAAATTGTAAACTTACATTATGTTTGCTGCCTTCTACAACAAGATACAATAAAGCATAAACAAGATTTTGAACATCAGTCACTGATACATTTAATTTCTCTGTAAAAAAAGACATCATTATAAGAAAATATAATGCTAAGTTTCAGGATGTCAGCTTTCAGACAATCCTGTAGGTGCTTATGAATGATTTAAAAAACTTACAACTTACCTAGCTGATAAAAATATTCTGAACGTCTGTAATCACTCTGAATTTAGATTTATAGAGCTGGAAACCCCGATTCATGGTTTTACAGTCAAATTTATCAAATTGACAGTTGTACTCAATAATTTGATAAAGTTAGATCCAAAACATTAAATAACCACATTAAAACAAACTCTTAAAACATAGGTATTTTACATTACATTTCAAATTAAGCTAGCTACCAAATAGCTACTACCATACCAAGTACTTCTTCACTTACCTGCAGCTAGACTATACTTTTTAAGGTTGATTCCATTAGCCAAATAATCTAAGGTTAATTTACAGAAATCAATCAGCACTGAAAAACAAACAGAACAGTGTTATCAAAGAAATAAAATAAACTAAAACACATTACCTTTTATTAGGTTCATTTCATTACCTTGAGTCGGATATTGATGTATTAAACTGAGATGTTCTTTCTGCAGTTCGCTTAAAAATATAATCATTTTAATAAATATTCTTACAGTTCAAAAAAATTAAAAATTGTACACCACAACAAAATATTTTGTTGTCTGAAAATGAAAACTGAAAAGGAAAACAATGATTGGCGTTGACAATCTGTCAATTCATAACATGACGTTGGCGTTTACACTTAAATTGACTTGACAGCTCGAACACCTACCATTTGGCTGGCTGTCTAGGAGTGTCATGTAAGTGTCATGTCATAAAACAGAAGGATGGCACGTCACATCACACATGTCAAACTGCTTTTGCTTTCGAAAACCTAGTCACGTCAAGTTAGTTTTGCTTGACGTACGGTATTTTACACGACTTTTTCAATTTTTTAGTTTTGTTGTCATGTTTCTTTCATGTAATTGAATTCAGTGTTAATCTCTATTTAATTTAATGAATATAGAAATAAGTGTATAAACATGGCTTTGAAAAAAGTCAAAGGAAACTTCGAACGAATGTTCGATAAAAACCTTACGGATTTGGTTCGTGGGATTCGGAACAACAAAGATAATGAGGTAAATTAATAAAACGAATGCTGTAGATATTATTAGCTTTAGGTTATAATAGAAGTACTAATAAAATTAATGATTAAGTCTCCCAGTTTTACAGTAACTGATTAGCAATGATATCACGATCATGGTCCAGCCAACAGGGCATACCTACTTACATCTTCTATCAATACTGAAAGCAGTACAAACCGCTTAATTTAGACCACATTCACCCTCTCCACAAATACTACATAGTTTTCTTTTAAAATAGTTTTAGACTATTCTACATTACCAGTTAAATAATTAGACTTACTGTGTATTAATTATATACTTACTTAAATTAGCAATTTACAAATTCACTGTAAACAATGTTTCAGGCGAAATACATTGCTCAATGTATGGAAGAAATTAAGGTAGAGTTACGGCAAGATAATATAGCGGTCAAGTCCAATGCTGTAGCTAAACTAACCTATGTAAGTAAAAATTGCATTTTTTTAAGTGTGATATAATTTATTTCATTTCAATAAAATCAAAGTATTGAGTAAAATTTATAAATCTTTTTAATGGCTTACTCTTAACCTCACTACCCAAGTTCCATGAGATTTGTTCTGGAGGTTACTATTGATTGAGCAAAACTCAATCTTATAAGATAACTTAAAATATTATATTTATTTTATAGACATTTACCATACATCTTATAACAAGATGCAAAATATTTAAAGCAATCCATAAAAAATACTTCAGTCAATTTACATTGCTCACTGTAGTTATCACTTGAGTTAACCACAACATGTTTTATCAATTGAATGTGTAATAGAAAACATTCTCAATGAGTCAATATTTGTCAATAATCAACAACAAATATTTATATTACAGCTCCAAATGTTGGGATATGATATATCATGGGCCATATTCAATATCATTGAAGTAATGAGTTCAAACAAATTCACTTATAAGCGTATTGGGTACTTGGCTGCTAGTCAGTCGTTCCATGCTGACTCAGAGTTGCTAATGCTTACTACAAACATGATCAGGAAGGACCTCAATGCTCAAAACCAGTACGAAGCAGGTCTGGCTCTCAGCGGCCTCAGTTGCTTCATTTCACACGATCTAGCTAGAGATCTTGCAAATGATATAATGACTTTGGTAAGTAATTCTATTAATAAATTATTCATGAGTCACAAATACACCTGTAACATAATATATTCAAATTTATTTTATCTGAATATAGATGAGCTCAACAAAACCATATTTAAGAATGAAAGCTGTATTGATGATGTATAAAGTATTTCTGAGATATCCTGAAGCACTTAGACCTGCATTTCCCAAATTAAAGGAAAAGCTTGAAGACCCTGATCCAGGTAAATTATGTTAATTAGTTTTCACTTTCAGTATTTGATTGGATAAAATTAACTATGAAATATTTTTTAAATGAAAAAGTTCTAATGATATAGTAAATTTCAGGAGTACAATCAGCAGCAGTGAATGTAGTTTGTGAACTCGCTAGAAAGAATCCTAAAAATTATCTATCATTAGCTCCAATATTTTTTAAATTAATGACAACATCAACAAATAATTGGATGCTGATTAAAATAATTAAATTGGTAAGTTGTAGTTGTGCATTTAAATTATCTATGAATACCTCTTATTATTAATAAACTTTACATAATTTAACTGATAAGGATCTACTCAACAATAATATCATTTGTGAAGCTAACATATTTAACAGTTTATTACAATATTGGTTCTTCATGTTACATAATATAATACTTATTAGATTAAGTAAACTAAACATTCTGGGTCATGATTCAAATTGAACATTTTAATTACTCCATTCATGACTAATAATGCTACAAATATTTCATACATTAATGAATTCTTCACAGTTTGGTTTAATGACACAGTATGAACCAGACATTGGGAGAAAAATAACACAAAGCCTGATTGATCTAATTTGCAGGTACCGCTTGAGAAGCAAATGAGTTTGTCAATAACGCTAGATCCATCCACTACACCACCTCACCATCAATGTTTCTCTTTATTATGATACAAATAGTTTCTCAATATAACCACAAGCAAGCTCTGTTGGAATATTCTGAATTTGCTCTATATGTTTTATTCTCTACAAACATTTTCAAAAGTAATTATCAACTCACTGAAACATACTTTTTATTTTAAGATTTATACTGATATGCAATTTGGGTGTGCTGTATATTTATGCAAGACACCCAAATTTATATATATTTTGATTCTTCTTTAATTGTCTGTGTTGTCCCTACAACAATGGTTATATAGGAGTTATTCTTATTATACATAAATATTTTCATAATATTCCAGCATTTACACAAAAAATAACACCAAATACAAAAATTGGCACAAACTTATTCACTTTTTCTATAATTTGCTGCAGAGCAAAGACAGACAGTGGCCAAAAATTTGGAAAAATATAAAAATTATACATAAAACATGAGAGGAGGACACCGTCATTACATTACTTATTTGTTGCTCCCACATAAGCTAGTCTTATGTAGTATCATTGTGTTTGTTGCAGTTCGGTGCCTTAACTCCATTAGAGCCACGGCTTGGCAAGAAACTGATAGAACCTTTAACTAACTTAATACATAGGTGAGTCAATTATTACCAATTGACAAAAACATGGCAACACTGACAGAAGTCCTAACAAAATATTCAGTGTTGCAATAATTAGTGAATTCATTGTTTCTCAATTCGAAAGTTACTAGATTGGTTGACTATTGTTCTAGATGAACATTAAAATGAAGCATTTCGCTGTCATTGCTTTTTTAGTTCTTTTTTAAGATTGCTTCTTTAGATTATTGACTAGAGAATTAGACCTAGGTAACACGCTTAGTAGCTACTTGTCTTGGATATTCAATTTACGTATAAATAATATTCAAAATGAGTTAGAGGTTTTATACACAAGAGAAACTCACTTTTGATGCACTTGAAGCACTTGGTTTGTTAAAATAAATATGATTAAAGTAAATTGATTTGTCAAAAATGTGATCAGGATTAAATGATCAATTTATAAATTGGTATTAATTGGAAACAGAAATATTGTCAAAAAATTAAAACTTATGTATGTAATCAATTCAAATTATTAATATTTTGTACAGCACATCTGCAATGTCCCTCCTATACGAGTGTATCAACACAGTGATAGCTGTACTGATCAGTATAAGTAGTGGAATGCCGGGGCACGCTGCCTCTGTACAATTATGTGTTCAAAAACTGAGGATACTCATTGAAGATAGTGATCAGAATTGTAAGTACATGTTACCATTGTACAGGGATATTTTAATGTTCATAGTTTAATTGTTCAGGGATCAGTTCTTGTATCCACAAAAATTTATCCCAGATAAATTACGGGTTAAAACATATCCTATGGTCAAGTCACAATTAAATCCAAAGTCAATATTAGAAAGTTATCTGTTAACCAAATAATAACTGTGTGTATCTGCCTTAATATATGGTTGTTTATTATTCTTTACTAACAATATATTATCCTGTGTAAAAGGTCGTCAGGTCTCTATCCTAACAGTCTACATACTAAGTACCTCTGGGTAAACTTTTATTTTCAAACTTTGAATCAACATATTAAATCCAAAGTGGGTTAGGTTAGTGTACACTCAAAAACTGTTTTCACATTTGTTGTTTTATAGTGAAGTATCTTGGTCTACTGGCAATGTCAAGGATACTCAAATCGCACCCAAAGTCTGTACAAGCACACAAGGACCTCGTGCTGGCGTGTTTAGATGATAAGGACGAGTCTATACGACTAAGAGCACTCGGCCTCTTGTATGGAATGGTTTGTATATAAATTCTATTTTTCCTATTTTGTAATCACCATTAGATGGCGTAAGACAACCAAGCCAAAAACCAAGGGAGTAAAACATCAATTACATCAACCAAATGATTGCTGTAAAGGTTAGACATAAAATTACATAATCATGCACAGAATAATTGTCTTGAAAATGTTATGAAATACTTATTAATGTGTGTACTGTGTTAGGGTTCAATTAATGATATCAATTTAATACATTGGTTGTGCTATGAAACAGCTAAAAAGTGATTCACTTTTAAAACCTAAATTATTCGTAACAGGTATCAAAGAAGAATCTAATGGAGATAGTAAAGAAGCTGATGATCCACATGGAGCGAGCGGAAGGCACGCTGTACCGCGACGAGTTGCTGACGCGCATGATAGAGATATGTTCGCAGAACAACTACCAACACGTGGTCGACTTCGAGTGGTACGTCACCGTGCTCGCGGAGCTCACTGAGATGGAGACTAGTGCTAAACATGGTAAGAACACTGTATATAATATTGATAATAATGATATTATTAACATAAATATTATTTTTACAAAACTATTTATGTAGTATCTCGACGCAACTCTTGAATTTTTATACGTAAGCCTTAAAGTAGAGCGAAAAGAGTGATAGTTCATGACCAATATCCCCCGCTACGCTTCCTCAGGCAGACTTTAAGTACACATCGAGTGATTAAAGTGTGTATGTGTGTGTAATCAGGGCGCACGCTGGCGGGGCAGCTGACGGAGGTGGGCGCGCGCGTGGCGGGCGTGCGGGCGTTCGCGGCGCGCGAGTGCTCGGCGCTGGTCCGCCGCGCCGCCGCCGCGCCGCCCGGGCCCGCCTCGCGCGAGGTGCTCTACGCCGCCGCCTTCGTGCTCGGCGAGTACTGCACGTATGTATCTACCTGTCTTCTGCTTAAGGCGCCTGCATACATACATTGGATATTGACTGCGTGCAGTGAAGGAAACTGTTGAGAGGATCGTGGCATTTTCATTGGATGAGGACCCATTCATATCATCAAGTAGTATTGTAGAAACAAACGATGTTATTTTCACCAACTCATTGCAAACAAGTTATTGTGACGGAAGCCCCTCCTTCCAAAACTCTGGCATTTTGACAGCCTTATAGATACGCTAGTGACTGCTAGAATTCGAGCAAGCAGGTAAAATCACTGGATTTGTGGCCTTACTCCGTTAAAAACTCTCGATAAGTACCTTATTAACTCCTACATTTAATATGTCTAGTGAGGAGACGGTGATGCGCGAGTCGATATCCCCGCTGGTGGTGTGCGCGGGAGTAGGCGGGGCGCACATGCGGGCTCGCGCCGTCTGCGTGCACGCTGCTTTGAAGATTGCCGTCAAACTGCTCACTATATTCGAAAAGCGAAACGACGTCGAAGCTGCTCTTTCTGTAAGTATTTTATAAATCTTGATTACGGTAGGAGACCATTTCTGAAGTATTTTTATCCATTTTTTTTTAAATTTAACCAATTTAATAAGGTTAAAGTACCTGTTTAATCGTTCTATTTCTGAGTATAGTAGTCAATGTGATTTTTTCAAACTTGCCTCGGATTTGAGATCACTAACTCACATTGGGCAGGCTTAGTAATTGTGATCAATCCTCCTCATCGCCCTAATATCATCAAATCTGAAGGCAAAAATTTGATCTTACAGCAAGATCTTACAGTACTTATTGACGAGTAGGTAGGAGTTCTATATAAGTCTACATAATTCAACCAGGTCCTCCGAGAAACAATAGCCGGCATGCGTCCCCTGCTCTGCAGTGAAGACATGGAAGTCCAGGAGCGCGGGCACAACGCGACGGCGCTGCTGTCGTTAGTGCTGCGCGCCATCCGCGCGGACGACCAGCTGCTCACTGACACGCATATCGTTGCCACGCCTGTACACACGCTTATTGAGCCTGAAAGGTTTGTACTAGTAAACTGATGATAACTAATATACAATCCAGCTGTAGTGCCACAAACTTATCTATCCTGCGGAAATAATTGAAACTAATACTGCCATTTTGTATGCATTTCACTAGAGTGACAATCATCTGACGGCCAATAATGCGATTATTTTATTAATTTAATTCACATACACATAGCGTTTGATGCAGGATGATCAACAACATGCATGAAACAGGTGACCGAATATGTTTTACCTTGTCATTTCTAGTAATGGCTTCGATACTGAAGAAAAAGAAATGAACGGCGAGAAGAATACTACAGGGTTCAGCGGTGGTCTCATTGACGAGCTAGCAGAACTGTTCGAAGGGGAACTGAAACCGGTCGCGCCGAGAGCACAGAAAAAAGTTCCGATGCCTCCAGAGTGAGTATAAAAATATTGATTGTCAATTGAAATCCTTGATCTAGTGGCATCTGCCTTGAAAATTGCGTGTTTCTATGAACTAGCAATCCCAGCAATTTATTTAATTATCATGTCATAAATAAACTAATGAACGCAACACTTAAAATACTTATTAAAACGGTATTACAGCACAGTAAACAAATGACGAAATGTTTCCATAAATTCTAGTTTAAACCTGGAGCAATGGCTGTCCCGTTCGCACTGGTCGTCGGAGAGCTCGAGCTCGGAGGAGGAGGGCGAGGGCGCCGTGTTCGCCGCGCCGCACCACGACCCGCGCCCCACCGCGCAGTTCACGCAGGAGGAACTCGACATGGTAACTTATAGTGGGACTTGATATCAACATTGTTTAGAGACGTGACATGACATTGTTCGGTAAAGTGACGCTACACATCTCAAATTATTCAGTAACGTGACAATATAGCTAATTTACGTGACGCCACACATTTCAAATTGTTTAGTAGCGTGAAAATAAAACACCTTGAGTAGATATAAAAGCCAATAATGATGGATCAGTCGATTTTGTGCAATATCCATTATTGCCGCTATTGAAAAATAATCACATAACATTTTGTCACGTTCAGTTGCGCGAGGCCCGCCGTCAAGAGCAAGCCAACAACCCGCACTACTTGAAAGACGACTCGCCGCGCCTCTACCAACAAGATGACATCCCTGTAGCTGAAATCGCCCTTGAAGTACCGCTCCAAGTGCATGGTAAGTACTTTATAATAATGTCAAAAAAACATATTACTGGTAGATTGTCGGAAATAAATTCTTACCTCTTTATAATAGTTTAATTTATATTTAAAATTATTGTTCTATCTATGTTTTCAGCTAAACGGTCCGATAAGTACTTACTGTCACGTGAAAACTCAAGCAAGAAAAAGAAAGAAAAGAGACCAACAAAGAAGCGGAAGTCTAAGAAAGAAAAGGAGTATATTACAGAGTCTGATAGCGAAGGTACATAATGGAACTCGGCAAAGAATAAACTAATTCGATCGCGGTCACTCCAATTTGAAATCTCCATTAAAAAAAACCTACTTGTCAATTTCCAAAACATCAACCCTATTCATTCGGCATACGAAAGTCGGCCAGTCAATTAGGACAAGTCGGAGCACGAAACGTGTGACCATGACCACAACTAGAGGCGCATTTCAATAATTTTGCCCGTCGATAATGTAGATTTTTATTGCTGTCCTTAAAAACGAATTATTGTACGAGACCTTGCACAGTCGATTTTGATGGCGGATCACGAAACTATGTACTATGTAGGAGCTTTCTATAAATGGTGTTGTCGCCCACAGAGGAGGCGGCGGGCCGGCCGGCGGTGGAGGCGGGCGGCGAGCTGCCCGAGGGCGCGGCCGCCTCCGACGACGAGCCCGCGCCGCCGCCCGACGACCCGCACCGCGCGCTCGACCTCGACCTCGACCTGTCAGTCACACCAACACACCATCTACTACTATCTAACCTCAATTCATGTTTGGAAATGCCACACCTACTTTCACATAACCTTTGTCCCAATGGATTGACGATAAATTAGTATTTTACGTTTACAAATAGCGATACTACATTTGTCACCAAACAGACAAATTTTTAGACATTCTAATGACTGATGTAACTTACCAAAGTATGAAAACATGAATTAAATTTGCTAACAACTATTCATTAATGTTAGAACAGTACCGGATATTAGTAAGTAATAATAGGCCCCTTCTGGGCGGAAATCTGCTCAAACATTACTCCATTTTACACAGCTTTACGTTACGTAGGCGCTACCGTACTTTATCGTGCATCAATGTAACTTTTGTTTTCCTACTTTTAGACCTCTCCGCGAAGACGAGCTGCTCACGTCTAGAATAAATCAATATCCGCCCCCCGACGCCGGTTTCTTGGAGGAAACCAAAGTGTCCAAGAAGAAATCGACGCAGAAAAGCGCGTCCGAAAAAGCCAAGAAAAAGAAAGAAAAGAAATCCAAACCGAGCAAAGATGTAGATCTAATACCGGATTTGGTTAAGGAAGGGGATCATGAAATGGTCGAACGGAAAAGTTCCAAGAAAAAGTCCAAGACGTTGAAAATCGACGATGTTTCGCCGACGGAAAACAGTTCCGACCTGAAGAATGATAAACACAAGAAATCCAAAAAGAAAGCAGATGACAAAGACTCAAAAAAGAAGAAATCTTCGAAAAAAGGTAATTAATGAATTTGTCTGTACCAATGAAATTGATCGCGTCTATAAATAGCACACGGTGATCCTACAAAAGCATTGTCTGATTGTACCAATTAATCCCCGGATGAACCTATTTAGGTTGGACTTTAGTTGATAACTGATGTAACAAGTATCAATTATCATTAGTCTAAACTAGTAACTACCAGTTATTTGTTTTCTGGACTTTTACTAATGTTATTTTATTTTTTATATTCCAGACAAACATGAAACTAAACTTGGTTATGAAGAAGCGTTAGGTATCTCCACGCCTAGCAAGGAAGTCGTATAGTGTAAAATTATATAATATAACGAAATACTTATATTAATTATGACTTATTAATGCAGAAGGCTGCGTTCCAATGTGGACTGTTTCATATTAGCCGATAAGCAACACAGATATTTAGTTACACAATACAATGGTGTGTGCAGTGGTGAGACCAAACTGTGTCGCATCGACTAATGTGAAGTCGCCCTATTGGGGACGATAGCGGAAAATACTGTTATTATCATAATTTATCGCTATCGCCTTATCTGTGAACAAAAACGTTGCCTTGCTCATGCTATCTCAGTGCAATTGTTAATTTGAACAATTTAGTTATAATTTTACTTATAAAGATTAGTTCTCCACTTTATGCTTAGTTATGTTATTTTTCATAATTCTGAGTCAACCATGTCCATTAAGTCCTAATTATTATTTATAGTTTAAAGTATATTAATAACTAAATATATGTTAATCATGTACAGTTTTATTAAAAATGGTTTATCACTAACACAGTTTTTGATTGATGACAGGTAAAATTACAATAAAAATGTTTGTTACAGATTATTTTATAAAATGATATGTTTACAACAACTGCAGCAAGCGGACAATGTTCCTGGCCTACAGGATACTAGACAGGCTCCACTCCCCCCACCTCCTCAGCCTCCGCCCTTCCCTTTCGCATAACTCAAAGTTACCTAAGAATTAAAATCATTATATTGTTACTAACTATATGAGAATTTCTATTGAAATAAAACTACTATTCAGATCTAAAATAAAATTTATTACGACTCATTATTAAGCCAAAAATATAAATACCCAAAATTATAAATAATAATAGTAATTATGGTATTAAATACAATATTGTACTTTTGCAATGTCTAGGCGCAATTTGACAAATATATTATAAGTATATATAAAATATGGTTGCTATTTACAAAAGATACATACATGTATGTAGATACAAATTGTACAAAGTATTATAGATTATTGTGATGATAAACATCATGACAACCGATCATGTCTTATATCGAAACAACGAATTCGGAAAAATACTTCAAGTTATCATCAAACAGTAATCATTACGGCAACAATACTAACAAATGTACCGGCATTTCTATACAATTGTGTAATAAATATACTATAATATATCATATACTGTAATGAAATGCGGCATCATATTTCTTCGTAAACTCATTTCAACTTAATTACGCTTCAACAACTAACATGGTCACTTATATCTAAATGGTAATAAATAATAACATGACAATATCTAACAACCTACTTACACAACTGGTGTACATTCGATCTGTTGACTATTAAACCTTACTACACTGCTGTAATCTAAGAAATACACTGATTAAAAATTATGATTAATAATACAAAGTAAATCATCTAGTAAAATGAATGGAACATAGCAAAATCGTATCGGTAAAGCATATAAACAAATAGAAAAATATAATAACAATATCTGTCTATCTATCAATATTTGTAGATGACTAACAATATTTCTATTTATAGAAGCCGATTACATCAAGTGCGAGAGTGACAAGTATAACAATGTGCAATAATGTAAATTCGAATATTCAAAAGGTATGGTTATGTAATACATTTTTATGAGTACTGTTTAATTTACTTTTCCATGAAGTATTTAGGTATGTCAAATCGAACCTCGACTCCTGCTTTCTTAGCAAGTGCCACGATTTCTGATAGCTGCACGACGAGAGCTGCGGCCTCGTCAAGGTCATCGCGAGGTACGATGCGAAGTCCAGAGTCGGCTATCAGTTTTCTCGCTTCGTTGACTTTCGTGCCCTGTCAATTACGAATAATGAGTCAATATCACGACTACGCAAATATCAAACGGGTTACGTGACAGTGTCAGATAATAAAAATCATCAAAGTCTTTTATCAATGTTTGATTGATGTAAGTATATTAATAAAATTACAAGTATAAAGTTATGTACAGACCTGTAGACGGACAATAACAGGGATCTGAATGTTGAGGCTCTTAGCTGCATTGAGAATACCTTCGGCAATAACATCGCAACGCATGATACCTCCGAAAATGTTCACCAAGATGGCTGACACTTTGGGGTCAGACAAAATGATCTTGAAAGCTTCCTGAAAGAGAAAACAAAAAAATTTAAATGTATTCAGTAATTCAATGATATCAGATGTGTGATATGGATTTTAAAAGCATGCAGAAATTGTTAATTCTTTATTACCGATACAGCTTGTGCTGTGGCGCCACCACCAACGTCGAGGAAGTTAGCCGGGTCTCCTCCATACAGTTTGATAATATCCATAGTGGCCATAGCTAATCCAGCACCATTTACCATGCATCCAATGTTACCTGTTTATTACAATAAATGACATGGGTGTTAAGGAAAATGAAATAATATAAGAAGATATAAATATTATCAATGTTTGAGTTTCATCTTAAAGGTGATAAAAGATTTAAGATATATACATAGAAAACATGGAATAGAGATATTTTAAAGAAAGTGATAAGTGTAGTTTATAAATGATAGATATTTACCATCTAAAGCGATATAGTTCAAGTTGAATTTGGCAGCTTCAATTTCTTTGGGGTCCTCCTGAGTGGTGTCTCTCAGATCAAACAACTCTTTCTGTCTAAATTCAGCATTGTCATCAAATCGGAATTTGGCATCCAGGCAGAAAACTGCAATAGGTGAGAACAAATAAATACATATATTGCAACATAAAACAAAATATTATTTTTTCAGAAATGTTATCAAACAATCTCAGACTATTACACTTTTATATCACTATAATAATAATAAGATTTAAAAAATCAGATTAAATTGTAAATGATAATATTATTTATCAATTTCGTCATTTTTAATCTAGTCTAGAGTTGTCAGTCTAACATTTACAGAATAGAGGTAAAAACTTACATTTGCCAGTCAAAGCATCTTCTGCATAAGGATTGATTTCAATTAGCAAAGCATCCTTCTTCAGGAACAAGTCATACATTTTCTGGATCATACTTACAACCTCTTCACCTTGAGATTCAAGTCCAATCTACAATAACTTATCAAGTTAATAAACACAACATAATCCACACTTTATTAATATAATCTTTCATATTGCTCAATTCATATCATAAAACAACTGACCCATAACCAGATTTATTACTCTGGGTAGCGTATCAGAACACAAGAGTTGGGGAGGGTATCAGAAACTATGCAAAAACTCATTTATACACACACCCAGACTGAGACAAATATCAGTTAAATTCTTAATAATTCTGCTTATAAATTGACATCCAATACTGATTATTTAAAATTACCTTCTGCACAACCCTTTTGATTTGTTCTACAGTTATACCAGTCATAATATCAATTGGTTCATAAGTGATTGCATCTGGGTTTTCTGCAGCAACATCCTCGATGTTCACACCTCCTTGAGAGGAGGCAATGATCACTGGACCCTAAAAGATAATAAGAAGATTAATATGATATAAAAACTAGCTGTTTAAGATTATTGTAACATAGGTAGTTCTTTTGGTTGTAGGATTGTACTGTGTTCTTGCCTATGCTAATATTTATATATAAAGCATTTAATAGGCTCTGAAACTATTAGTGTATAATAAAATAATACATACATTAAAGCTGCGTTCCATCATGATGGCTACATAGAATTCCCTGCGAGGGAACTTTCTCTCTGTAACCATGACCATATTACAAATACGTCCACCAGCTCCTGTTTGTTTGGTCACCAGGAACTGTTTAAGCATTTTGCTGGACAATTCACCGGCGAGTTCAGGCCTATGACAGAAAAATTTATTTATTGTTAATTTTAATGATTTCATTTTTTTACAAGTATTATTTTAGCAAATATTTAAAAGATAACTTACGTGTCAACCATTCGGACACCACCTTTGAGTCCAGATTTAAAAGACCCACGACCTCTGCCACCAGCCAGCACCTAGCATACAGAAATGTAAAATACATTTTAAGTATAGAAGAATTGTAATAAATAGTAATTATGTTCATTCTTCTTCAATAGCTGTATCATATATTATAGCTATTGAAGGACTAATAGGTGTGTCTTAGAGATACAGAAGCATACCTACAGTTGCCATAATCTTTGCTGGTCTGGTATGTTTGTAACAAATACAACATTTTGTTACATACTTTTGTAAGGCTTTACATAACACATACCTGGGCTTTGAGTACAATGTCCTTGGTGTTAAGGTCTGCAGCGAACTTGACTGCCTCCTCCTTGGTCTTGGCGACATGAAATTTAGGCACAGGAATACCATGGTCTCTTAGGAGCGTGTAACTGATGTATTCGTGAACGTTCAAGTGACGAACTTGCTGCTTCCTAGGAAAACTGCTTGCTGCAGTTGCTGCTAACAACTGAAATTGTTTCGAATAAGTAGAGAACAATGTATGGTAATAGTAACTATTGAAGTTAGCTCTATAGAATAAAAATAAATAATAAAATAAAACACCAAAACAAGGGCTCTCGCTACACTGTTGATGACGTAAGGTCACGTTAGAGCAGAATTTGACAAGGTCAATTTAAAAATAATATTAGAATTAGAAATCAAGGTTCATTATTCTGGACGTGTATTATGTGAATAAGTTCAGGAAAAAGGTAATTAATTTGTATAGTAGCCGATAATGCCTCTGAAATACGAATCGTAAACTTGAATCGATATTTTTAACATAATATATTTTAAAATATGTTTTTAGATACGACATAAAATTACTAAGTAAATGTAATTCTATTTTACAAGCATACATAGCAAATAGTACGTACCTTTTTTCCATTTTTAAGAATTATTGTTTCCGCCAAACCAAGAGAACGAGGTAGCAAAGCCGCCATTTTTGCAGAGACAAGACAAATCAATCCAATTCCAATCAGCCAACCAAATAAAAATCAAAAAGGAATTTCAACGAGAAAGAACTTGACAAGAAAGCGACCACTTTAACATCTGAAGTTGACAATAATTACAAACAAGACAGTAAGCTAACAATAAAACAGTCACCGATGACGGATCTGTCTTGCGTGGGGCAACCATGAAGTTAAAGGTAAAAATGGAGTCCACCTTCGAATACCTTCTTAGGCCATTGCCACACTTGACGGAAATTCCGTGGCGGATCCCCTCGGACGGAACGCCAATACATACAAATTACAAGACCGATCTTCCGCGTAGTGTACCCGCTAATTGTAATTTATATGTAACTACATGTATTGACGTACCGTCCGAAAAGATCCGCGTCGGAATTTCCGTCAAGTGTGGCGCTGGCCTTAAAGCATACCTAAATGTATCACTATCGCACTCTCTGTGGGCAGGCTCTCTCTTTGTAACTAAGGTAACCTCTAGAAAGAGTCTGACTAAAAAGAGAGATCGGCCCACAGAGACGTAGGTATTTGACTCAAGCTGTTGTTCCAAGTGTGGGCTCCATTTTTTACCTACAACTTCATGGGGGCAACTCCATTGACTGGGCAACACTGATCATGGAGTTTGGAAAATAGTATTTGGATTAAATTTTATCCTACTAATATTATAAAGGCGAAAGTTTGTATGTATGGATGTTTGTTACTCTTTCACGCAAAAACTACTGAATGGATTTTAATGAAACTTTACAATAATCTTGCTTATACATCAGAATAACACATAGGATACTTTTTATCCCAAAATTCCCACGGGAACGGGAACTACGCGGGTGAAGCCGCGGGGCGCTGCTAGTAAGGAATAATTATAAAAATTAAGTATTTCATAGGTATGTTGATAAATGGTTATATATCATATATTTAAATAAGTAACAAAGAGCTGTATTCAAAAACCATTTTATTTTTTTTCATCATTCCATACACCATTTCCAGTAAAATAATGTTTTTTTTCAAGTGCATAGAGAAGAAGACTTAGTTTCTGTGATTTATTCAAACTTTGTAAATCAACATTTTCGAAATATATTAATTTATTATTTTCATTTCCATTGAAATTATTAAGAGTTTCCTGTATTTTATTCCAGGGATATAATAATATAGGGCAATTTTCATAAATATCTTTGGTTGAAAATTCCTGTGATAACTTTTGATGGACATATTTAATTTGAACTAATGGTATATTGATCCAAAACGGATGTCTCTTTATAATATTTCGAATATCTGAACTTTTGTATTTATTATCTAATGATTGTGATATACAAAATATCAAATCTCTTCCTTTGCCCAGTCTGTCGCCGGGTGCTTTCTCAAATGATTCATAGTGAGCAGAGCTTCCAGATAATACATTGAGACTAACACATTTCTTGTTAGTACTGTAAAGTTTCTGTAATCTCTTTATTGCAGTTTTATTGTAATGGATCATTTTAAGGAATCTGGGATGTTTATAAAATGTATTAAATTCTGGCATGTGTTTAGCCTTTTCTAACCTTTCTCTGATTGTATTTACACTTAATGTATAAATTTGAAAACATCTTCTCTGAGCTTCATCACTAATATCATATTTCTTTAGAAGTTCTTTAATTTCGAGTAAAGTATTATAATTTTTTAGAGCCATCTTAGGGTACATTCTTATTACTTCTTTAACATCAATACCACCAATATAACGAAGGTTCAGTATGATTTTCTTTAAATTCTCTGGATCAGCATGTATAAGATAGAAATTAGATTTTATTTTATGTTTGGTCATCATTATTTGCGATAAAAGAATGGAAAGAGTTTCATTTATGGCAGCCAAAGGTCTATGTTTTATAGTTGGGTATGTGGTAATTCCTCTAGAAAATTCCATTGGACTGACATCCAAAACAAGTTCCAAATATCGTTCAATTATTTTCAGTCTCAGTTCCATTAGACTTAAGTCATTAACATCACCCCAGACATTCGAAGTAAGTGATGTTGGCCATTTTGTCATACAACTAGCTAGTTTATTTTCAATATTCACTGTTCTAGGTATTGAACCCAACTCTTTTAGCTCACCAATTTTTCTTTGTTTCACTATAGTTAAATAATTTGTTATAGCATCAAGATCAATTTTGCTTATAGCACATTCTGTAAGTACCTGATAACGAAATTTAACAGTTACAGGTAATAAACTAAATAATTGCGGTTCCAGAATCAAATCACTTTTTTTGTATCCCAAATCGTAAACAGTTTGAACCAAATTATCAATGGTGTTATGGTCCAGTTTTTCGATGACTGGTTGTTTTAATATTAAATGTTTAGCAATATCCTGGTTAACATCAAGTTGTTTACACAAAATCTTTACGATATTGCTGTTTTGGGTTGCATTTCGACAGTATGATCTCCAGAAGCATCTTGAATAAATAAACTTACGTAAACTCATTAGTATGCCAATATAATATTGTATTCTAATAATTATTTGGATCTCGTCTCGATTACTCAACTCAATACAAATTCAAAAATTGTAACTACTGACTGCTACTATTTATTTATAGTTTCTTGCTTGCACTTGCACCACTTGCAGAAAAATATTACATTAAACTTGACAATGACTGACTTGACATTACAATAAAATTGACATCAATTGATTGATTGACATCTGTCCTCATATTGTCCATCCATGGCACTTCCTCTCCTCCCTGTAATAAATAGCTCCTCTTCACAATGGGCCATGATGGCCGTCTGTGGTAAAGAATACCACAGAAAAAATAAAATATAGTCGGGCGGGGCCGGTTTGAATGAATGTTTCATTCAAGAATTTATATTTTATCTCTTTCTATCTATTTGAAACGTCTGAATAAGAACGTATCAAATCCAAATCAACATTCATTTTCATTCAATCAACATTCAACAATCAAAAATCAAATTGGTTGGTGTTGGTGGTCATGGTTTTGTCGAGTAAATAATTTGTCTTTATTTGTTTAATATTGAATTAACTGTCCTATTTTGTGTTTATCTACCATGTCAAAATCGAAGACGGGATATTTTGCTCTTAGTTTTTTTAGCATTGCTTCGTTATTTGTTATCATAGCATTTGCTACACCGTACTGGCTTGTAACGGATGGAAAACTAAAGGACCCTAAGTTTATAAAAATTGGCAAGTATAGTTCATATTAAGTTTCGTAATGATTCCATTTAAGATTATCAGTTTACTGACGATTTGGTTTTTATAGGATTATGGGAAGTTTGCTTCAAAAACTTCATAGAAATTCATCATTGGTACGACACGGTATTTTCAAGTTGTTGGTGGGTATTTGAAGAAGAATTTTATATCATACATGATGTGCTGCTTCCTGGGTTCTTTGTGGCCACCCAATTCTTTTTTACAATAACATTGTGCTGTGTTCTGGTGTCAATGGTCATGTCGTACATGTATCTGAAGATGGACCAGGACGATGACAAGTACTTGACATTGCTGGTCACATTGGGCACTGTATTAGTAATAGGAGGTAAGTTAATTCAATAACACACAAAATATATCATAAAATGCATTTAATTTGTGGTTAGAACCACCAGAAACAGATAATTGAAATGCAACTTAAGTACCTATCTAATCAAACATAATACCTTTTTAATGTATAAATTCCATTGCAGGTTTTTCTGGTATTATAGCTGTGGTTACATTTGGAGCCAGAGGAGATGGGAGAGATTGGATGCCAAACTGGGAACACAATGATCTTGGGTGGTCATACGCCCTGGGTGTCATTGGAGTGGTTCTACTATTCCCAGCAGGCATACTGTTTCTAGTTGAAGCTAGAGTACAGAAGTATAAAAAGTTACATGAAATGCAAAGCAGAGAGCCTTCCTCATACACAATGCATGAACGAAAAGTGGGTTACTCTGGAGGGCATACAGATATTTAATATACTTTATAATTCTTTTTTCTACAATTCTTAGTTTAATGTATAGTACTTAGAACTAACAATATCTCCGTCCATTTACAATAACATTTTTTATTTACTTATGTTTTTTAATTATGACTTGATCTGATTAATTGAATATTTTATTAACAATGTGTTTAATATTAACATGTGCCTTGAAAATACTTAGATAATGTAAGCCTCACATAGTGTGTTGTTTGTGATGTAAGTTTTTTACTATTTTAATGATTTTTTTGCTATAGGCTCACATATTTTCTTTGTATTTCAAAAGACTAAACTGATATTTATATACTTAAGCATTATTAGTTTTTACATTTTTTATTATAATAACTTAGATCTAACATTTTATCTGTCCATTTACAAAATACAATATGGAATATTTAATTCTCTTTTATGGGACAAGATTCCCTTCTGTGTGACTTACAATATGATTTCTAATAATTATTTTGATTTTAATTTTAACTGATTTAAAAAAAATGACAATGTGTTTATTAAACAAAATATTAACTTGTGCCTTAAAAAGCCTTATATAATGTAAGCTATCATTTAATGTGTTTTGTCATTATTAATGTAACTTTTTCTATTTTCTCAATATATTTTTATTTTACAATAAGTACATGTATTTTTTATTAGTTATATCTTGTGATTTCAATATCTGAAACAGGAATTTTATCCATTGATAAATCCTTTGGTACTGTTGACTTACTAACTAATGCCATCTTTGCGGATTCAAAACCTATGCATATATTTTGAGATTCCTTGCACCCCATTAGCAGTCCAGTTATAAACCCACTAGTGAAGCAATCACCAGCACCCGATACATTTTCAATTGTCTGCAATTTTTGTACAGGATAAAAATTCAAAACTGTTTCATTGTTCCTATTTTTTCTTACGGTAGCAACACCATTAGCTCCCATTGTAACAATAATAAACGGTATTCTATCCAGTAAAAATGCGGCTAGTTGCTGAACTTCATTAATATCATTTGTCGGCTGTACTTTAATAGTGGATTTAATATGGGCGACCATTGCTCGCATTTCTGAAATGTTTGGTGAACTGTAACTGATGTTGTTCTTGCATTCCAATGCTTTGGCAGCCTTTCTTCTATCAGTTGGCTCAAAAAATACTGAAACAAAATATTTAATTCACCGCCACATTTGATGTATCCTACAAGGAAATTGAAGTCGTAGTTACAGTCACTTAAGTCATAGCACCAGTCACTGAAGTCATAGCACCAGTCACTGAGGTCGTAGCAATAGTCACTGACATTATAGCAACACCTAACGCAATAAAGCCGTATCATCAATTCCTAGTTAAGTAAGTCTAAAATATCCTGAAGTGCTTATATGGATTCACGAGTGGTTCACGTCAATAAATAAATAAAAAATAAAAAGATTTTGACGAATTAAGGACCTCCTCCTTTTTTTGAAGTCGGTAAAAAGCATTTTTCGGTATGTATAACTAAAAACCTCAACGCAAACAAAGCCATGAGAAAAAGCTAGTTTCACAGTGTGTTTAGTTAGTTATTCAAAAGTATGATTATTTATTAAAAATCGAATACAAAATGAACGAATGATTATAATCGACTAAATTTTCCCGTGGTCCCCACGCTAAACTTGGGACAACGCCCTTGCGTCTACTGTCAAACAAAACAAGCAAATCTCACCATTCCACAGTCCTTCCGTCCTTTTCTTGCAATCAACTGAATCAACGTTGAGTGTGTGTTGTGTTGTCTTATTTGTGTATACAATTATTGTTTTATTTCTAAATAAAAATAATAGCAAACGTTTAAAATTCAATAACTAAAAGCAAACAATAGGTGTAATTAATATTTTAACCTATACATAAGTATTTTAAACGGTAAGTTAATAATAATATAAGTATCAAAACACAAGTTTGAATGCATTCATGTAAATAGTGATGTGTTTAGTCTGAAATAAATTCATAGAAAATTCTGAATAAAACATGTTACTATTCACCATCATAGTAAAAGTTGACGTATCTTTCATTTTGTCTAATTTATCGTTGTTGGTATCCATTCATGACTATAAGGAGCTTGGGTGTGTGCAACCGACAATGCTAATTGCTTGCACTTAGGTAGGTTAATAAGAGAGGCTAATATCAGTTGTAAGTTGGATACTTGCATAAGTATTCGTTGAGTCAGTCAGTTTTAAGGGGATATGGAACCTATTTTTAAGCTAGATAAGTCATCATACAATTTTAACGTATACGTCGTAGGTTAACATTTAAATTCTACTTTCTCGTCATATATTTTGTAAGCAACAAAGTTAAAGAGAATACTTATAGACAAAGAAAAGGTTAATTGTACTTTAAATTAACTTTTGTTTTTTTTTCTAAGTTATCCATGTTTTAGTTTACTATGATTTATCGCTTTGATCTAACTCAACCAACTTTGGTTGAAAAAAAAAAACCAATTAAGTAGGTACTTAATTGTGTTTTTTTCCGCTTACCTAATCACTGTAAAATTTAAAATGTTAATCATCAAAGTTGTTACAGTAGCTAACCAACAAGATCTGGTTATTTTGGTACCCTTTAAAATAGTATAATGACCATAGGGTTTTTCAATAAATTTTGCCCAAAGAAAAAAAGTGCTATGGTGGCTTATCCCCAAAACGAAAAGGCGTTGGGTATTTTGCCGATTTCAATGAATAATTTGTTTTATCCGAAAGGATCCTTATTGGAAACAATAAGGATTTAGCTTGTTTTTAAATAAATAAGAATTAATATTCGTAAGGGTGACTTAGGTATCGCACCTATCTAGGCTATCCAGGTGGATTTTTAGGGCTTCTTTTCGATACTTTTTACTACTTACTTTTCGTTATTATGGTCACGAATTCATTGATCGTAAAACATAATATCGATGGTAACATTATTTTTCAACACACTTGCTCATAAAGGGGCTCTTATTTGTGCAAAAACAGTTGAATAATCACACGTTTTATTCACTAGTGAGTTATAGATTGTTTTTTTAAATTGCTTTGTTTTTAAAAAAGTTTCGACACCAAAAAAATGGTGTCCATACATTTTAAAAACGAACTTCAACTATGTTGCCTTACTTTTGGTAGGTCTATGGTCGATTCCATTCATTCAAATTTTTTTTTTAATAATTATATTCTTTTAGTCTTTGGCGATCACCATTGTTGTGTTGGATGCGCGCGAATAGAAAAACTGTTTATTTATTAGCAAAAAATGATAATTTCTTCGCAAATGTGTTGAAAAACGTTGTATGGTACACGCGAGTATTGATGATTACTATCCTCGGCTATCTTCTGACCCTCGCCTGACGGCTCGGGCCTCAATAGCGCCTCGGAAGTAATCACCAACTTACCTCGCTTGTACCATAAATAACTATTATACTCGCATTTTCTGTACTCACACTCAGTCACTGATATGGGGCTGCCAGTGTTTGTACTATGCATATAACCCTTCCAGATACGGATATGAATATGAATACGGAATCGAACCGAAATTCGTTGCGTGGTTTATTTTTATAAGCGTAGAAATGAATGCGCGAAAACATTAATATAATATGCTATTTAAATACCTATAGACAATAGGTATATATTCAAGAATTACCCCCAAATAATTATCAAAATACAATGGTTTTAACATGATATCATATAGTTATCTAAGCTTGTTTTTACTTATAAATATTGATATAATAACCCGTTACGTGACTGAATTGTGTTATTATGATAAAACACTAATTAAAGAATAAGATAGGTTTAATGGCAGAACACGACACCGTACCTACTTGTATTGCGACGTAAAATAATACTATTATTATAAACAATTACATTCAATTATTAATTTATAAATAAATTGAGGAAAGTTAAAGGGTAAGGTATCCCTTTTCTAAATTAATTAATTATATGTAACCTTCCAAAGTTTCGTACATACTTAAGAATTCAATGTTAATAGGAACTAAAATTCCCACGGTTTTAACGTACTTAATGCATGTGAATTTTTCGGCATTGTATCTGTGGGTGAATGTTATGTTACTTACGGACACAGTGGCTATTAGTCAGTAACTTCGTTTTTGTTACGAAATACCTACTGTACCAACTAAGATAGAGACGCGTTTGTTATTCACCTTAAGTTCAACCTTGCGTTAGTTAACACTAGTTAAAATGACACTCCTTGTGTAGCACTGTTGCTCCATTTAATTGATATTTGCTTTGACATTGTGCAAATTAATATGAATGGTTGGCAGCTATAGGAACTACCTTTGCCGTGTTATGTTGAATCTCAAGGTAGTTAAGCTATTATCTTTATATACTACGATTTATTTTCAGAAACAATGAAGAATAGAAGTTTAGCCGGTAATTGTGGCATTGGTGTTTTTGTCATCGCCCTTGTTACGGTGGCAGTGGCATTCGGCACGCCCAGTTGGTTGGTTAGCGATTCTAGAATAAGAAGTGCCAGATTAGACAGGTATTAATGGGTTGGAGGGAGGAGACATAGTCTTATTCTCTGGATTTAAATCTGAATACCTAGCTATATACTTAGTAATTTAGGTTACTACAATGATTACACATTTTCAGATTAGGATTATGGAGTCACTGTTTTAGATCTCTACCGGATCCACTAGATCCATATCACAGGCGTTTTTTCGTAGGATGTCGTTGGGTATACGACCCGTTCACCACGGGGTACGACAAAATACGTGGATATTTATTACCAGGTAAAAATCACTTTGAAATTTTATATTTATTACGAAAATTATTATCAGTTTTTAAATATTTGATATGTTTTTGCAGGTTTTATGATAGCTACAGAGTTCTTCTACACGTTGTGTCTTCTTGGCGTGTTGATATCGACGATATTAGTATTAATATTCTTCCTTTGTTGTGGACCAGATCAGAATAGATATGTAACATTGATTAAAACTATCGGATTTATTATGTTAGGGTCAGGTAAATATTAATGTTTCTAATAACAAATCATAAAATTTGTTCAATATTATTTAACAAACATTAAAAATATTTTTTCTTTCAGGTATTTGTGGTGTGATTGCTGTTATTGTATTTGCCTGTTTAGGAAACACAGATGGGTGGATGCCAGATCATCCTAATAACTATTTAGGTATATTCTTTTAATATCTGTTATTATAATTATTTTTGAGAATTCTTAGTTAAATATTTCCCTAACTTTATTACAGGTTGGTCTTTCGGGGTCGGTGTGGTTGGCGCGATAGCATGTCTCGTAACATCGGCACTATTTCTAACAGAAGCCAACATTCAATCAAAAAAGAAAAACAAACTAAAAGAGTCACAAGCGCGTTTTGAAATGGAATACGAAACGAAGGCGTAATAATGATTTGGAATTAAATATAAAGTTGTTAAGAATTAAATTTGTGTGGACCATAAACAGTGAAGTAAGCAAATTCTACCGTCCGTTTTAAAAAAACATTAAGTTTAAGTGTAAGGACCTTACATACCGGATCATATTGCTTGCGAAAAAACTATCTATGATATAAAATCAGGAATGAACGTAATCAGCACACTTGCCTAACGCATGTTAGTGGTTAGTGATCTCAAACCCGAGGCACCTATGTAAATTATAAACAGAAGTAAAAGATTTAAGATAAATAATTCGTTACTCATTCTTATGGTCTAAGCAAATAAATGACATAAAGTTATAGATGACAAAGAATGAATATTTATTCAGTATCTGTTATGCAAAACAACGAATATCGTTATTTTGTTCTTAATACATATTAATTATGCACATTCATACATGTTATTTTGAACACCCATTATGATGGTACATACATTAAATATTAATTTTAGGAGTTTACGTCGATTAAAATCGTATGTGCCTGAATGTAAGATAATTAAGAAAGCACTGAAAAATAATATTTAATTAAGTGCCAGATTGTATTTAATTTTAATATTAACTACCTCCACTTTTGTATTAATGACACTTATAAATAAATCTCGTTGCACAATTTATAATTTTTGGTAGGTAGCTACTACTTAGCCTACACGCTAACCTTCTTATTAATAAACAATGTGAATCTCAATGTATCTCTATTTCGTTCATGTTTATTTTTCTTACGAAATAAATAGATAACTACGTATTAATTTGTATTTTCTATAGTATTTAATTATGTATTAAAATGATTTGTTTATGTAACTTAAATACGATTGTTAAGAAATGTTAAGCACATTTGTATGTATTATTTTGATACGATTTATTCAATAAGTTAAAAGTAAGATGTTATTGTCTTCTCCGTCCAATGATACATATCTGATATTTGTTTAATTTTATAAGTAGTTTATACTAATACTTTATCTTAATAAGTTAAAAGTAGGAGTCCCAACACTAGTACCATTATTCAAACATTAAACTAGTGAGACAACTTTATTACAATAGTTCGATTTATATCTTATCTAAAACTAAACTAACTTTGATTCGCGGCATTTATCGCACCCTTACCTACTAATTGCGTTGTTAAATGTAATAAAGTTCATTTCAACAATTAAGATTTCAATTACAAGTCTTGAGTTAAGTTGAACTAAACGTGGATTAAAAATCAACGATTAATTTGAACTAGTGGGAATAGATGAAGTAGATAATAACTATGTAGGTACTGTTTTATGCCGTCCAATGAAATATTGAGCCTAATATTTTTTATTAGTGTAAGTATATTAGATTTTTAATTAAAACAACTAGAAAATAAGTCACTGAACTTTTTAACTGCCGTTTTTTAATTAAAATACATATTGGTCAAAATTGATTTTTATTAAAAAATTAAACGTACCTTCTTGACTAATTTATTGTACATTATCGTGAAAGTTTCAATCTAACGATAATTTATTATTTTAAAGTTTAATAATAACTTGAAGAAATGTAAGTTTTATTTAAGTAATACTTTAAAGAGTAACGAAAATTAAATTGCATAAACCTATGTTAAAATCTTCAGTAGAGCACAAACAGATACGTGCCGGAGTTTGCAAAAAAACTTCACTTATTAGAATTGGCATACGCGAGTAAAGCTTTGGGGTATAACTAGTTAAATAAAAAAATAACTTTTTAGTCGATATGTTTCTAACTATAATCGACTATATCAAAGAACATCACTGTTAGCTACAGATAATAACACTATGAAGAGAATGAATCTGAATCAGAAAAAAAATGACACTTGCGACAGCTGTCGCCGCTGTCAGTCCGTTAACAGATTTTTGTCTTGGTTTGCTTTTGCCCGGTCTGTCCGGTAATTTCACTTGTAATTTTATCAACAAACAAACAATCCGTTAAAATTTATAAACGAAGCTTGCTAAATTTGTGAATAATCTAATAATAAGTTTGCACCCAAATAGCACAAAAATGACGGCGACGGACAATGAATATCCAAAGGCATCAAGTGAGTTGTACTTTTTATTTATAATGGGCACGCCCTAGTGCATTACTGCAATTCGATTCAAACATCAATTAACTTCATAAAATTTCTAATGTTGTTTGCTTTTAGTTGTATTTTTCTAAGATACCAAAAGTTGAGTGTTTATTTAGTTAATAGTTACACCAACGGCATTTACACAAAACGTTCTTATAAAATAAAATTGCAATGCTTGGACAATGTGCAATACTGTTTGTGTGATAATTCATTTGTAAATTAAATTATAAAATTAACTGCCTTTTAGATCCCAATACAAAAACAAAGAACCTTAACCCTTTTCTTTCTCAACAACAGTAGTAATTAACCATTCTTGCATTTAACTTTTCAGATGCCACACTCATTGGGGCCAGTATAACATACATAGCAGGATTGTTCCTCCTGTTATCATTTGCGGGGCCATACTGGATCGAGTCTTACCCAGAAATGTTCTCATCATTCAAACGCATGGGACTGTGGGAGTACTGCTTTGACAAGTTCCGCTTTCCTCCGTATCAACTGGATAAATTATTTGATGGCTGCCATTACATATTTGGTGATGTAAGTAAAGTTTTACTTACATAGTTTATTGAGTATTTAAAAGTCTGACTGTAGGCATAGTTGCATACACAAAGAACTTAAATGATAGAGGTCTTATTAAAAATTCTTTAGAGTATGAAATTATAAAACTTTTAAGCTAAGTAAATAATAATAATAATATAATAATAATAAATTCGTTTATTTCAGACACAGGATCCATAATTTACATAAATAGGTACATTGATATGTTATAATATAATATATACATTTTAAAAATATACTAAATAACTAAAAATTAAGTATTACTCAAATATAATTAAACACTATTAAAGTAATACAACAATAAATAGAATACAATAAGATGAGATAAAAATAAGATTGATTATATAATATAAAAACAGCACAACAGAAATAAAATTCCACCGTCATTACTACATAAATCGTCATAATAATATAAAAATATAGTAGTATACAAACATAGTAATAATTAGGTGATGATTTTCACCCATCGTCTGTACGTTGTAGTCAGCATTAGTCTTTCGGCCAGACTTTTAATAATAGTGTTTCTACATCTATCAACTCTGGACATAAATGAAGCTATTCTTTTCCTCTGAATGGCATTAAATGAGTCCACTCGCTCGCACCCACTCGTAAAAGAAAATGTTGGCAATGATGTGAACATTTATATCTACTTTTAACTAATTTGTTTCAGGAATACTACATGATAAGAGAGTGGTTGTTGCCGGGCTGGCTGATGGCCGTCCAGGCATTTGTCACTCTTGCATTCATGCTCTCATTCATGGCCCAGGTGTTACTAGCCTGTGTCATTGTGCGCTGGCCTCTACGCACCGTGCTGCGTTATGAGTGGATGTTCGTGTCATTCTCCTTTGGAATGATTGCTACTTCTAGTGAGTTGTTATTTATGTTTTTATATGAATAAATTAAGACATTTTAATATAAACAAAAATCAATTGCTGATGTTACTTGGGGAGTAGTCAACAGATTTTTAAAACATCCATGAAGAATGGGGGTAATTTTATGTTTTTGCGCGAAAGCACGCAATTCTTTACATTTTAATACATATAACTTCTAATTTATGTGATATAAATAAACAATCACAATCCGAGTAGTAGTTAAATATTTTTTGTCAAAATGCAATTCTTCATGAAATATTTTTTTTATAATTTTAGGTGTGTTCCTGTTCCTTGCTGTGGCAATATTTGGCGGCAACTGCTACCGTCGCGACTGGCTGCTCTACCCGTCATTTAACGTTTTATCTTGGTCTTATGCATTTGCTGTAATTGCTTGCATTTTATTCGGTAAGTTTACTCAGTTAGTTACTGAGAAAGAAATTACAACACACATTTAGTTGTCAAAGAAAACTAATTAACAGAAATATTTGTTACTATTAATGATTATTTTCCATCATTAGGTATTGCAGGCATTCTCCTGTATCTGGAATCATGCAAGCTGTATGAGTTACGTGCCGAGGCTAAGAACCTTGTAGCTCAGATGCAGCACAGCCAGCCGGAGCATGCGCTTCAACAGTTCCGTGACCAACTGCACCAACAACGTCACCAAGGAGGATGGTAGATAATGAATGTAGTTTATATATTCTGTGGCCTTCTATTTGATTATGAACTTATTGAATCATGGTAAGACAATCTTAGATTGTTCTTAATTTGAAATTGTAAAAAAAACATAATTAGAGAACTCATAGTTCTTTTTTTAAATATACACTAATCACAGTTAATGATTTATAGTCTGTCAATTAAAATATGGTTATCAATTGTTTGTGGCTACAAAATAATTATGAGAAAAGATTATTATCTATGTTTTAATGTTAGTTTGAGTATTTTGTGTTTGCATTAATGAGTGTAGGTTAGTTATATGTATAAATAGTATGTTTCTTTTTGTATATTATGGATTTTTTTTGTAATAAATCTGTAGAAATTTTATGAACTTAATATTGATTAATATGTGATTTACGATAGTTTGCTTTTGATTGTCTAACTAAAGAAATAGAAAATATTCCGTGCTGTGATTATTATGATGTCAGTACAAAGTTTGTGTGAAAGAAAATGGTGAAATATCCACGTAAAGTATGCACACATGCCAGACTGGGTAGGTTGTTTGTTAATAATATTTAATTTACTGTGGCCTTGGATACTATCAAGGTCAACTTGATATTATCCAAGGATTAAAGAAAAAGTATATTTTGTCAACAGATTATAAACATTAACACTTTAATTTTACACAAGGGAAATTTTTACACAAAATCTATATTCTTTCTCTTTCCTTCACAAGTATTTTTCTTACGAATAAAAGAGAAAAAGTGGAATAACTACGTATTTGTTAACTCTGTTAATATCGATATCGGTGTGAAAGTGCCTTACTAATGAAGACTTTCAATACTTTTTGTATTCACAGATTATATTTTAAGAACCACCGAACTATCACTATCGGATTAATTATATTCATTCGATCGATCCAGCGATCAATTATATTTTTGTATACAAGTATTTGAAGCCTATATGTATTTATTAAGTCTGATTAGAATCTCGTAAATTATGTTTCTCATCTATATTTTTATATTGTTTGGAAACTAAAACTTAACGCATTTATTTGTATTTGTTTTCTATAAGTTAGTTTTAAGTTTGATTTATGGTATTATGAATGAACTAATTACTTACTATTTCCGTCCAATTTTAACTTAGTCTATAGTTATGTAATAACCTTTTAAAATTGTTTAAGCACATCATACTGATCTTTGAATAAATGACAAATATTTTAATAATATCTGTTTTTTTTGCTATGCCCACTAATATAGGTAAGGTACAGAATTTTGTTCCTGTAAAAATTTATCCAATATGCTGGTTTGTAAATTGAAAAATAAATTTTAGCGTTAGATAGCCTTAATATCGAGTATTTTATCCAGAAAGTCTGTCAAATAAAAACATATGTATAACTTAAGCTACTATGGGGAACAGCTAACTACATGTCTTGGTCTATGTGGTCCTATAACATCCCATAGGTAAGGACAACTACATTCATTCATGTGGTTGTTGCATAAGGACCTATTTATATTGGCTGCTATTTTTAATTGAAAAGTAAAGGTAATTGTGGACATACCTGGTTTGTTCATATCATGGCACAGGTCTGACACGTAATTCATCGTTGCTTGAGGGATATTGCCATCAATCACGACCAACGGTGCCCGTTCCAACACCCCCAAATGTTTATTCACCTATAAGGTTATTTTCTATTAAAAAGATTATTTTCAATAGGTCCTTATCATCTAGGTCCATTTAGAGTAATACTTATTTATAGTTTGAAAGGATTTTGACATTGAATTTATAAAGATAGTGCTTGCTGTCTATGTAAAAACAACAAAGTTCTTACATAACCCATATTAAGATCTTAACCTCAGACTTGAATTTGACCTCAGACTCGAACTTTACCTAAGACTTGAACTTGACCTCAGACTCGAACTTGACCTCAGACACAAACTTGACCTCAAATTTGAATTTGACCTCAAATTTGAATTTGACCTCAGAATTGAACTTGACCTCAAATTAGAACTTTTCCTCAGACTCGAACTTGACCTCTGAACTTTACCTAAGACTTGAACTTGACCTCAGACTCGAACTTGACCTCAAATTAGAACTAGACCTCAGACTTGAACTAGACCTCAAATTTAAATTTGACCTCAGACTTGAACATGATCTCAAATTTGAACTTGTCCTGAGATACGAACTTGATCCCAAGACTCGAACTTGACCTGAAATTTGAACTAGACCACAGACACGAACTTGATCTCAAATTAGAACTTGACCTTAAACTCGAACATGACCTCTGAATTTTACCTCAGACACGACCTTGACCTCAAATTTGAATTGGACCTCAGAATTAAACTTTACCTCAAATTTGAACGTGACCTCAGACCCGAACTTAGCCTCAAATTAGAACTTGACCTCAGACTCGAACTTGACGTCAAATTTTGAAGTCGACCTCAGACTTGAACTTGAACTCAAATTTGAACTTGACCTCAGATACGAACTTGACCTCAAGACCCGAACTTAGCCTCAAATTAGAACTTGACCTCAGACTCGAACTTGACGTCAAATTTTGAACTCGACCTCAGACTTGAACTCGACCTCAAATTTAAACTTATTCTCAGATACGAACTTGACCTCCAACTCGAACATGACACCGGACACGAACTTGACCTTAGATTTGAACGTGATCTCAAATTTAAACTTGACCTCAAAGAACTGGGCCTAAATATTTTAACCTCACACTTGAAATTGTCTTCTGTAATTGAGTTCGCCACCCTGACGAAACTGCGGCTGATGTTCCATGCTCTCTTCATGCTTCATGGGTTTAGTTTGTAATGTCAACAATATTTTCAACACACTTGCTCATAATAAAAAAAATATAGAATACTAGGAATTAGCACTTCATCATTTCACGACCCTGTATTTTTCAATACAAGGCATTAATTAAAATGGGTAAAATGCTTCAAAATCAAGGCATACAAACATGATTACAAATGTTTTGACTTAAACTATAGAAGAACCAGGTACATTCACTACTACAATTAAGTAACACGGCTACTATTACAAACGATGCGACAATTAAATAACACTCGAACTAAAATTATAGCCCATTTCCTACGTTTAGATTGATTTGTATAATTTTATTTGGGAAATTGACATATTTGATATTTACCTAGAATGTTATGTAGGGAAAATGGTAGGTGTTGGTAGCGTGATCAACACCTGCATAACACCTGAATAATGTATCGAAAGTTAATTGATAGCTGTTTATTATTGACGACGACGAAATAATGATATATGACATGCAGGTATAATTTTGATAAAACAGTTTGTTGAGGTCGACTTTAATATTATGTAACTAGGTAGTCTAGGTAACTAGGTACCTAGACTTAGTATTGGATACAGAGAATGCACAAATTATTATAGCTCCTCAATGTGTTCAATACCCTCTTCTACGATACGCTTAGTGTTATAGTCTCCACGTTACGCTGCGGTCGGTCGGACCGTACAAAACTATAGTTAGGATTAGGATTACGATACCCTAAAAATGATTGAATGAGTGATTTCAGAAGATCAAATTATACGTATAGGTAATAAAAAAGTATAAATACCAAATCAACAGTGATGTGAGTATGTAGGGCCATGTCCCCGAGCCCAAGTAGACACTCTCCCTTCGGATCTATAACAGCTGCGTACGACGCCGTGCGTGCGTCTTTAACAACGCAACCTGTAAACAATGTAAATTTATTGCTTTTCACATAAATCTTGTTACCTGGTTGTAACGTTTATATATCAGGGTGAGGTAAATGAGTATATACGATACGATACCAGACCCGAGTAATCTTTAGGTACACTTACGATAAGCGTGAAAATATGGAGGTATAAAAACAATAGTTGAGTAAATCTCATACTATAATTACATTTGATACCATACATAATTAAACACACAGTGTACCATACAGGTAGAGTTAAAGGTGCTCGTATAATTCTGTAGTTAAAGTTTAATTATTGCCTAGCCATTACTGATAATGTTTGCTAACTCGTATGTTACATGGGTTTAGTAAGGGTTACTGCGAACTTGATTTTCCCATAGGATACACTTGAACGAGGGTTAGATCAGGAGTTATCGTCCAATAAAAAAGGTAACGCATGCCGATAACAGTATGCAATAAAACGTGGTACCGTCTAATATAAGGTTGGGAGCGATATCAGCGAGGTACCGTCCGTCGGCGTCATCACCTATCGCGGTCAGGAGGCGCGCACCTCCTGCACGCAGCCTCCACAGCGCCTCGCCGATGTTCCGGCCCACACCGCCTCCGCACTGCTCTACCTGACAAGGGTGGGTGCTCCCGTCTAACTGTCAACAAATAAACACATAAATATATTCCGGTGCGAAACATTCTGTATACTTACCAATTATCTACTTACTTTTTTATTTATGATTCAAACATACTGTTTGAATACTTAGGTTGGTTCAGTGTTGCATGCACAATCAGTATTTATATTGTCAGACAAATAGTAACCCAATTTAGAATGCAGTCGAAAACTAGTCCGGCCCTATGTTACTCAAAGTCAGGAAAAACCGTCACGAGGTGTATTATAATCGCGAATACTACATTCGACCTCATTTCAGTTTTTAGGCAGCAAAAACGCTATGTGGGTTGTTTAAAATATTTTAATGTCGTAAGAAATATTTACATGCGATATAATAATATATTTGTTCGTTAAAATAGTTATTTAAATTTTAAATGGGTAGGTACATTTATGGCAAAAAAATATATGTTGTAAAGTAAATTTATGTATTGCAGTTCACGTTGCAGAGGTAAGTGTTTAAAGGAAGTGTTTTATTGCATGTGAATTTTAATGTAGAGTCGCTTTATGTGGTAGTTGACATGGATGGAGTGAATTGCGGTTTCGGTCTATAAGGCATTCGAGGTACCTACGGCGCTTAATGGCTTCTATTTGCTAGTGATATATTACTGTAAATATGTTACTGAAGTAGCAATTTTAACTGAATACTGCATTATTGAACAAGTTAGTGTAACTGTTGTGAAAAATCACTAATGCTTCGCTAAGTTGGGGTGAAAGGTGTCTAAAAAGAGTGAGGTAGGGTTAGGTTGATGCAGTGTGTAGCGTGGGGCTCGACTGGAGTGATGGTATCGCGCTCAGCACGCGACCACTGCACTACCACGACTACCTACTACCAACTAGACTTGTTTTTGCATTATTTAAACTACCTACACACTATAAATACTCACATAGTTTATGTTGCGCAAGGAATTATACAATTTTATAAGTATCTACCGCTGTATATGAATTCCATGTGAGATACTACAGTGGTGTGTTGCGACGACGTTGATACATTGTCGCTAAAGCAGAAACTGGTTTTGTAAGTGATTTATATTGTAACATTACATGTTTTAGTTATATTTTGTGCAGGAAATGTAGGGTGAAATAATAGAGTTAGATTGGTAGGATGACATATCAAGTATGACAAACCTGCCTCATCTTATGGAATAGTTATCTATAAGTACGTACATATTAATCGATTTACCTTATGTATCCAAGTATATACATACAAGATTTGATATAAATAGAGCTGACAAATAGTCAAAGATATGTATATTTGATTTGTTTACTCTCTACACATAAAAACATACATCAACAACAGTTTACCTCGTATAAAACTATCAAATAACTACTAAATAATGTGTGAGGCCACCATTCAAACACTCCATCGACCGATAATAGGTTTCAAAGTATTGTAGTACTAGTAGATACGTCGAGTACCACTAACTACATAGTATTCGTACTAGCACTAACCAGTATTGTACTAGATACGAGTACTAACTCGTTGTTAATGATGGTCGGAACAAGTTAAGTCCACAAAGCGCCGACATGTGAGCTCTGCCAATTAAAATATAATTACGGAGATCAAATCACACATAAATGACAACGATTGATGAGTTTATGATGTCATTATTTTGAATTTGTTCTCGTGTTACAAACAGTAATCCGTTTTAATGGCTGTAATTAAATATATTTGTAGCTCTGGGCTTATAAATACATAAATAACAAAATATCCGGACACATCACGCTTCGCCATCTAGTCCCAAACTAAGCAAGGTTTTTATTATTGATACTAAACTATAGATATTCTTTGTAAATACATATTTAAAATGGATTGAAAATAGTTTAAATCACAATTGAAGTGAAAATTGTATAAATGTTCAAATTTCCGAGTGTGAATTGCTATTAAATTAAATTCCATTCAATAAAATATATGTTGTGTAACACGATGAACAACAGATTATAGTTTGAATTCATTATTTATTAGAGGTATTTGATGCGTTCGAATTCATAAACAAGTAATAACTGTAAATATGTGGAAACGGTCTGTTTTATTTGATTTTAACTGACCAAACTAATATGACAAACATTACAAACGTGTTTATGCTATACTAGATTGAATATATACTATTTACATTTATACATTGTGTACTAATACGTTTCAGCTTGTATAATTTGTTCGACATCGTTTACTCTTGTAGCGAATACAATTATGTATTGCTATTTTAAAATACTTACACGTGCTACGAATTTGCTACATACATCTGTAGCAGACGTGCTACAGCGCTACGGTCGAGACTCGCAAGATGTCGCGCTACGGTGCCTCATTTCGAATTCTCAGCTAATTCTTTAAACAGATTATACAGATTTTACTAACATTTATGTAAGTATTTCTGAAGAAAACTATTTCTAAAAAGAAAATTTCATTTACGAATTTAACTATTTTAGTTAAATATGTAATCAATCTTAAAAACGTAGGTTGTATTTAAAATGATATGTTCAATGTTCATATACTTGTATTTAATAATATATACAGTAAGCTAATAGACTAGGATGATATTGGCAAATATTTGTATTGCATTGTGTGATCAAAATATCGGCATTACGTGACTACTGACTAAATCCGCGCGGCGCACATACACACATCAAAAGTGTCTAGGGATCAACATATATTTTTGCAATAACTTTTCTCCTGATTGATATTAATTAAAATTTTCTTTAAGGATTCATCAAATAAAGTGTTTTCGTTTGTCACAATAACGATAAACCAAGTCACCTTTGCATTAATAAAGAAATTTGCCATTTTCCTAATAAAGGGATTTTTGACATTTGAACCACTAACATTAAAGTTCGAAAAAAGACTGATATAACAGTTTTCTTTAAAATTTTATTGGGTAACTTAAACAATTAATAATCCGTGTTTCTACCGCGAACACTAACAACACAAGAACATCGGTTTGGCATACTCAAAATGAGTTCATCCAAATCACGCTGTGGAATGGCCGCCCATGTTCGTTGCAACAACAAAAAGAGGTCTTCTTGCGACTGGATACCCTCCATATTCGGCAGAGCTCTTCTCTGTAGCATATCCCATGCATGCTCAATCGGGTTCAAGTCTGGCGACTGAGCAGGCCAGGGCAGGACATTGATGTTAGCTGCGGCGAGAGTCTGTCTTACAACTCTTGCGGTGTGCGGTCGTGCATTATCATGCATTAACTGAAATAAGGGACCGATTTGCACTTGTAGAGGAACGATGACGTCTGATACAATCGTCTCAGCATAAATTTGAGCGTTGAGGTTGCCTCTGATCCAAATCAACTCAGTTCTTCCGCCGATCCAAATACCCGCCCATACCATGATGGTTCCACCACTATAAGGATGGACTTCCTGGCAGGATTTTAATCGCTGTTGGCGTCCAGGGGTTCTCCAGTGTCGTATACGTCTTGTATCCGGTCTCATACCAAAACGAGACTCATCAGAAAAGCACACGAAACGCCATTGTTCTTCTGCCCAATTTCTGTGTTCAAGAGCCCATTGATATCGAATCCTACGATTGTGCATTGCTATAGGTGGTACCCGTAGCGGTCTTCGGGAATGAAGGTTCACTTCATGCAAGCGGTTTCTGACTGTTTGGTCGCTAATTAAGTTCCCTAAAGAGTGATGAAGCCGCACGGCTAACATCATGGCGGTTATTGTTGGAGCTCTTCGAGTTAAGATTTGAATGTATCGGTCTTGTCTCCGTGTGGTGCAGCGATACCGTCCTCCATGGCGCTCAGCCACGGTACCAGTGCTTCGGTAACGTGTCCAAAGTCGACTGATAACACTCTGACTTGTATTCAGAGCTAAAGCCACAGTACGTTGCCGGGAACCAGCTTCTATCATTCCCACGGCTCTGAGCATTTCTTCCCTGCTTAAATGACGTCGCCGCTCCATAATAACGTTGGTTTTAATCAGTAGTAGGGAAACAGTAGCACTAATAATGTCTTCAATGCGTTGTATGTTTTTATAGGGAAAATATTGACAGCTGATTTTCATCTTTTACTCGAATTTGATTCACAGTTCCTGATTCAAATTATGAAATGCACCAAAAAGGATCCATATAAATTTATAAAATCATAAATTTATTACAAAGCCACATCTCAATCTCAAGAAATCCGCATAAAAATGCTTGATCCCTAGACACTTTTGATGTGTGTAGTTACAGGTAGGTAGTAACTATCTGTCAATTTGACCAATTAATGAGTTTACTGTTAATCAATGTAACTGAATTTAGTTATTACGATGGCTATTTGTAAGTTATGATATCATGAATAATATACATACTCGTACAATGTCACCGGTATACAACCGAAATAGATTAACCAAAAATAAATAAACGTTTAATAGAGTTTTCTACACAACCACGCCTCTACCTGTGTTATAATTATCATTACAACAAGTATAATTTATTGAGTCGGTAGCACGTTGAACGCGAACGGGGGAAGCTAAAAATATACCTATGAATATGCCGGTAAAATAATTAATAGAGTTTAGCAATAAAGTTAAATTTTTATAAAATGATTTTGCAATGTGGGAGGGTGGCGGCGTGGCGGCGTGGCGGCGGTATCGAGCGTGGGCGCGCCGCCCTACCGGCCCGAAGCCCTACAGTCGAGTCTGAGGACCGGGACGGCGCGCACGGCTCTCTCCGCGCACACTCCGACCCCCGCGCACACACACCCGCACACTGTACACACTCACACACACACGGGACCCGCGCGCTCTCGCACGTGCATCTCGACACATCGCCACCCACCAAACTTTTATAAATAAACCGCGCGACAATACCTCTACAACAAATTTTTGAAAATTTTCCGGGAAAATAAATAAATTAATAGTTCGACAATAAATAATATTATGATATGTGGTAAAACTGTGATTACAGAATAAATTGGGCGGCGGCGTCGCGTCGCCACGTCTACGTCATGTTTTTCGGTATGTTGTCGTTTTGTTTTTACAATATTAAATAATATATGGATGTATCTATTTGAATCTTTTTCCACCGACCATAATTTCATGACATTGGTGAATACCAAACTTATTTTTTTATAAATTAAATATACTCCGCAATTTTTAGAAGTTCAATTGCGATAACATTTTGATTTAGCAGGTGTGTAAAAGGTTCAGATATTTAGAGTGTAATGAAAATGATTTTTAATTGAACCAGCTACTTTACAGTCGGGTAACATCTAGAATTTTCTAGAAATATTTCACTTTATCTTGATGTAGTATTGGAGTGTTATCTATTAATAATTAATTGAACTGAGCCCCAATGCTTGCGGGTAGTTAAACAAAAGAAAACAAATTTAAAGCCAAAATGTATCTTATTGTTGAGTTTTACTTTACCCATGGGCCTTGTACCGGAACCAAAATGAATACACCGTTTTGTTTATTTCTAATTGGAAGTTATATTGTACCATCTCTCAGTGGTATTTATTATTCAAATGTTACGATTGAAGTTATATAAATTTAATAAGAATGCCTTTTTTAAATTACAATATTGAGTAATTTTACAATCTTTGCTAATAATCCTTACTCATGTGAAAGGCTTTCTTCTTCGGGTTTCGCAATTAACAGAGTTATTCTTGTAAATGATAGCAATAATAATACATAGATGTATTCTGATTTTAACTAGACTGAACTAGAATAAATATATTTTGAATGAAGAATATTTGATATACTAGTTGCAAAATAACTGAAGGTAACGGGAGGTAGCTTTTTATTTCAACAAAACCAGTCATGTTCTTTATTTAAAGTAAACATTTCGTATCTAAAATATAATAATAATATGTTAGATAGAGTCTTCAATTTAGATATCAGGGATTCTAGGGAGTAGACATGCGCCAGCACTAACGTTATTACAAAAATAAACCTAAGTAATTGGGACAAATTGATAGGTCTATTACGAATAGTTTAACAAAATATTAGATATACATTCATTGTATACATACTTACTGTTCATTGAGGATCTTTTGTCTCATTTTGTTCACAAAACAAAAACATTATTGAATAGATATTCCTACTTATGTCATAGAATACAGCCAATTGCTTTCATAAAGGTATGTTATCATGAATGAATGAGAAAGAAACTTTAAATAGAGAGGAGATGTTTAGTTAATTATTTATAGAACAGTGTTAACATCGTCACGAAGGTTTTCTGATGATAGCTACCTATAACCTATAACCTTATTGCGTATTAAATTTATTTGTCCGATAATATAGTATCTACTTATAAAAAAAATGCAAAGACGTATTTTTTTGTTACAAAAGACTATTGAACTTTACAAACAAACTAATAATCAGCTGTATTCTTTCAATCAATACGAACAAGTTCATTATATAAACATTTTATTCACGGTAAACAGTCAAATTATACGGAGAAGACTGCTGTTTAGTATTTAGACATACATTTACATCAGAGCTTATTTATTTTCCCAAAACGTGGGTACAAAAATAGAAGATTACATATTTATTAACTATATTACATAACAATTAATAATAGAACTCATTTTAAATTGATTGCTTTTGATGAATATTTAAGTGTTAATACTTAAGTATTCAAAATAATATACTTAATCACTTTGATTTTCAAAGAATCTTATGAACATCAAAAAGCTTCATAAAAGAATATTTTAATTAATTAGAACACATATCTTTGAAAGGACAAAATTTCCAGCGAGGTTGTGTTGTGCCTTCTTTCCGTAAACACTCTGCTAATGTAGTCATTGTATCGGTAATGTAATTCAGGACAAGCAGATTGTCACTAATTAAAGGGTCTGTCTGTTTAATGTTTTCGGGTTCCAAGAGATGATTATAGTGTAATAAAATGTAAGTGAAATTATCTATCACCACGGGGTCCTCTCTAATTAATGCAGAGTGCGGTTTAAAGGTGAATCGCGAGTGATTTATATAGTCCCTCGACCACGGACGCCACCCTTCCATAATTTACAGGATTCCGAGTTCTAATTTAAAAAATATATAAATACAAAACCCGTATATTGTACGTTCTGTTATTGAAACTTTATACAGAATTTTAATTCTCTATTCATCACGTAATATTGTTATTATTGTCCGTCGTATAAGTGATGGTTTGTCAGCTTAATAATAAGGTAACACACAGTTGATGTGGTAATAATACAGGTGAAGAAATGTATTATTTAGCCCCATAATAGTTTAGCAATTTGTGTTTTATTACACTTTGTACACATTAGATTTTATTACTTGGTTGATTTGAATCAAAATCAGTTATTAATCTAATAATTTGAGTTTATTTTTGAAAGTAAAGTGTTATATATCGTAGTAATTAGTTATTTATTGTTATGTTTACAGTCTAGTTCATAAAAGTTAATCTACAATTACAGTATTTGGTATATTGCTACTATATCGGCCTACTTTCGTTCATTTTTCTTTGTAAAATTACATATTGTGGGTGAAAATACCTACACTTGAGAAGCAAAACCTGCTCTATCTCTATAACTAGATCAAAAAAGGCATCCTATTCAATATGCACAAAACTCTTAACTTCATATTATTTGCAAGAATGACCGGATTTAACCTTTTAGAATTCATTATAAAACTCTACACACCATTGCAATTCTCATTAAACTATTGATATAAAAATTATCTGCATATCTTTAGAGTTGTAACAATAAAATTTCGCCACCGATACCGCTGTGGGACTCATAACCGCATTGGCTTAATGAGGTACGGGGCTCTGTTATGGGTATTGTATTATACGGAAACTCTACTTAACGATTTTAAACATATTTTAAACGTTTTCCACTTTAATACTTAATAATAATTTCATTTTTGTCTATTAAATTTACGGTTTGATTAACATTTATTTTGTTAGTGTTATTATAAGAGAAAGAGGGATATATAGAGATTTGCTTATATGCTTCTAAGCGCACTTGAAATGTGTAACCAATCACATTGCTGGACCAATTAACTCCACATGTGTTTATCTTGAGTCAGTGTTTTTCAATATTTATTACTAACTCGAGCGTTATAACACAACGTATCTATTTAGCTATATATGTGTATGTACATGTATCACAGTATACAGAGCATATTTATTTATTACTTATATTAAAAATAACGAAATAAATAATTCACATCAAGTTACCAAAACGTCAGGATTCTTGGAAGTCAATGTGTAATTAATTTAAACGTATAAAATGTTGATGTCTTCAGTATTATAATATCAAACATTTATGAAGGTTTGTTTGCGTGGGTTTATTATTTGACAGATTTAATAAAATGTTGGGATTTTTATGTAGGATCCCATTTAATATGGTACGTGAGTGTGTTAGATACTCCTTGTGCTTATTACATAAGTAAATAATATATAAGCAGAGGGTAATATTTGTGGAGTCGTTTGTTAGGTGGAGCAATAAGCACGTAACTTACATAACGGCACATATGTTACGAAGTGTGCCTCCCCGGAATCAAACCCTCACTTTACTTATTCATGTAACAAAGTTGCCAACAACCCCTCAACATCAAGAACATATCTAGCAAACGTAATGTACGGCCATCCCTTACAAACTACATTTTCTCTTGTAAACCTATATTGCGAAAGAAAATACGGCAATATACTCGTAATTTAAAAGAATTTCGGTTGTTCATTAACGTGTATATTAACGAAAGTTTATAAGAAAAACAAATTAATTCAGATAGAACACGTATTCATAATTTTGAATTTCGATTTACAATCTTAATAAATTGTTGTCTTAAAATAAACAGTCGATAAAACGGCATCTCTATTAAATTTGTTATTCACGTGAAAATTTGAACATTTTCATTTTGTTTTTCACAATATTATGAGAGATTTTGCTAAAAATAAAACGTATTACATACTATACAGCTGCGTCATGAGTACTAAATTAAATGTCTCTTACGGATAACATGATTCATATCTCGAGAATAGCTACGCTTTCCTAATAATATGTCTTTCTAATCAGGTTAAGGAACGGTAATAAAACTAAGGATCTTTCTGTATGATTGTGGAGCGAGCCGGCGTGTAGAGGTAAGCTGATAGGAAAGATCTCGTACAAAGCTCGTTATATGGTAGGTATGTAATGTAACTCTCATCGTGGGAATCCCTTGATGCCGGTACTTATCCACCTTCTCCACACCTTTATGATAATCATTTTAAGTGTCTCAGAGATCAGTGTTGCCAGATGAATATTATAAATTCCCTCCAAATCTTTTTCAAAATCCCCCAAAATGTGGATATTTTAAGAAAAATCCCCCAATGTTAAAAAAAAAAAATATTATGACAAAAACACAAAAATACGTAAGTAAATAATTTATATTTCAGTAATTGTTTCTATTATTGCATCTGTATCTCCACATGCATGCTTCATCGGTGCCATTCATTTCTTCAAAATGGAATCTCTTCAGCATCTATGCGCACACACAGTAGTTGGCGGTTCAAATAATCCTGGGGCCCGATATTAAGCTGTGATAATGCTACTCAAATGTATTCTAATGTCAACATTATAGCCGTTTTTTTTTATCTTTGTATACGTCGTATGTTCGTTTGTACTCAAACCATACCAACACATCGTTGTGCGTTTGTGTGCGCTGATTATGTAATAAAATAAACACTTTAAATCGTGTTCAGTTATAAAAAAGAATATTTCATTGTTTTTCAAAAAAGCCCCCATTTCCCCCAAGCCCATTTTAGTTCCCCCCGCATAATCCCCCAAAGGATTTGTCCCCCCGAAATTGCCCCCAAGGGCTTAAAATACCCCCAAATTTGGGGGGAATTCCCCCCATCTGGCAACAGTGTCAGAGATAACGTTTATTACATACTTTTTTCTTCTTATGGCGTTAATTAAAATGCTTATATTTTCAAAAACTTTTTTTTTTTTTCTTAAAAAACAGAAGAGTTTTTTTTCATGTTTTCGTTGTTTTTCGTTCGTAATTGCATTGTGTGTTTGATAAATGTTTCTTTCTTCCATCTGAATTGCCAAACAAAGGGTTGCGGTTTCAATTCCCGTGCAAGGTAAATATTTGTGTGTTCCGCAAATGTTTATTTGTTTGGGTGTATCTATGAATGAGTGGGTTACGTAGTTGCTGATACGAGGGGGGGTCAAAAAGTTCGCGGAATGGAGGGGATAGCGGGGGGTGGGGGACCTGCCGCAGGTAGTAACTAATGAGCAACTCTTTGTGAGTATATATGCCAAGTTTGAACCTGATTGTGTCAATAACCTTTGACCTGTCGTCGATCAAACAAGTGAATCCGGAAGAAAAACTTGAACATGGAAAAAATCGAGTTTCGTGCCGTCATAAAGTTCCTCACTAAGCAAGGAAAACCACCTCAGAAAATTTTGGAAGAAATGTTATCAGTATACGGGGACTCTTGCCCTGGGAAAACCATGGTGTACAAGTGGAATAGCCTTTTCAAGCAAGGCAGAGAGTCTCTTGAAGACGACCCTCGCTCAGGACGGCCGATTGAGGCCACCACCTCAAACATCGTTGAAAAAGTGGAGAATCTTATACTGGAGGATACTCGTTTGAAGAAGAAACAACTTGCAGAAATGGTTGGAGTATCACCTACAACCATTTTAAATATTCTACACGACAATCTTGGGATGTCAAAAGTCAGCGCAAGATGGGTGCCAAGAATGCTCACACCACCACAGAAACAGCTGCGCGTCGAGTATTCAAAGGAGTTTTTAGACCTCTGTAGCGCCGACAAGGAAGGAATTTTTGCAAGACTTGTTACTGCAGATGAAACTTGGGTTCATCATTATGAGCCTGAGTCGAAGCAAGAGTCTATGCAGTGGCATAAAAAGGGTCAGCCCCCCCCTAAGAAATACAGGGTGTCACAATCGGCTGGAAAAATCATGGCAACTGTTTTTTGGGATACAGAGGGTATTTTATTAATAGATTATAAAGATAAGGGTGTTTCTATAACGGGAGAATACTACGCTAATCTACTAAGACAATTAAAAGAAGCAATCAAGGAGAAAAGGCGGGGAAAGTTGACAAAGGGTGTGCTGCTTTTGCATGACAACGCACCGGTACACAAGAGCCGCGTTGCGATGGCTGCCCTTCATCACTGTGGCTTCGAAATGTTAAACCATCCTCCCTATAGTCCAGACTTAGCCCCCTGTGATTATTTTTTATTTCCCAAATTAAAAAAAGAGCTTCGGGGGAAGAAATTTTCCGATGATGAAGAAGTCAAGTCGGCGATTTCGGCCTATTTTGAGGACAAAGACAAATCATTTTTTTTCGACGGTATTAATAAGTTAATAGAGAGATCTGAAAAATGTATTCGACTTAAGGGGGAATATATTGAAAAAGAAAAATAGTACAGTATTTTATTTCACCCCCCTTCCCCTCCGTTCCGCGAACTTTTTGACCCCCCCTCGTACCCTGGATACAGAGTATAACTATCTATGGGCATGATTGATTGTGTAATGTTATAATGTATTTATCATAATGTTTATATATAGACCGTAACAAAGCGGCAATAAAAACCTTCTTTCCATATTTCAACACTTATAAATTGTACTAATTGTTTTGTTTTCGTTTAATTATCGCGCCCTATTTTATAATAACGCAGAGTGTGACAATCAATTTATTTTGTTGAAAAATTCATGGCTTTTCAGTAATAATAATTACTTGTATCCAATTAGTCCAAGTAGGAACTACCTACTAATTATTCTGTATGGGTCGGAACTAAGAAAGAATTATCTACCTTGTATTACTTATTTAATATGTTCTAATGTGTATCAGTTCGATTTAACACAGAAGAATTTATTTTTAGATTAGGCAACTAACCTTTACCCAAGTTTATTTTTAGAAAGGGAACTAGCTAATCTGAGGTATCCGTACTAATATCAATAGCGAGGTACCTTTCTCCTGCACTCTGTTGTTACAGGCCTATCCAAATTAATATCTTCGTAGTTGTATTGCTAAAGATAACTTAGTAATTATAAAGTTCAATAATTTAATAACAATTATGTATGATACAAAATAAAAGCTATGTTAAAATCAGCAAAAGCTTGTTAATTAAAGGAGTTTTGAATGCATACACGTTTCCAATATCGATTATTTAATAAATATACTTGGCCCAGTTTCTTGTACAATATATCAAATTGAATTACAAACAATCGTGGAAAAGTATGGCCTTGTCTCAAATGTTCGTTTGGTCTTTGATATGCTAAGTATAACCTCGGAGCTGGGAAAACTGCATCTTATATTTATTGTTAGTGAAAAAGTTAAAGTTCGCTACAGAATATTTAAAAAGGATGCATTAATGAGTATTTGTGGGCTACATTTTGTACTATTGATTGCTTTTCTACCTCGACAACACACAATATACCTTATACATAATGTATATAAAGTTCAGTATGCATTGACAGTAATCTACTATTCTATACAAGTACGGTCAGCAAAGATTGCACATAATAATGTAAATGGTTCGCATTAACGAGCATAGAGAAAAAAAAATTGTAGTGTGCATAGATACCAGATTTGAATGGTTTTGTTTGTAAATCGATAAGGTTTGTTTTTCTAAAAGGGTTTTTACACTTTCATTTTTATGCAGAAAAATTGGAATATATTAAAGTTGCGCCATTGATTCCATTGGAACTGGCAGTATTCCTTGAGTTCATTTGGCATCGTAAAAGTTCACACCACATTAAGTCGTGATGTAGTTTTGGCCCCAAGCCACCATTTTGTTTCAACTGATTTTTCTGGTAAAATTTTTGAATGTAACTGCTTCTTTAACGGTCACTGGTTTCATAGTTTTATCCTGCTTGTAGTTTCAATAACAATGTTTTTATAAATCCAAACTAACAAACTGTATGTTTTCATTTCTCTTATTTAAGCAAACATTCAAAAACTACTCTATCAAAATTAGTATCGCAAATGACAGAAATGATTGCAAAGTTAAAACCGCGATAAAAATCCGTTAAAACTATTTAATTTTATAACTAAATGTTTTTGTAATTAATAACAACACGTCATCAACAATTTGGTCTTAATCTAAAACGAGTAATAATATTAAGAGCAGTAGGCGACGAGACGATAACCTCCAAAACTTCAACCGCTGCTCTTATATGTATCGTCGGAAATACCTTAGTGCCTTAGAGCTATAATCGATATGGGTTGCCAGTTAAAACGATAAGGAATTAAATTTGAACGTTATATGTACTGTACAGAGATGCCAACTTTTGTAGCGTCTCTGTTGTTATTCCTTTAGGTTTCTTAGTCGAGTAAATACTTTTTAACTAAGTACTTACGTTACTTTTTACAATGGTAACAAGGCCCTCATTCGGCCGAGGTTTCCACCACTGTTTCTACTCCGTGTAAACTGGGCCGCAGACCAGAGGTCAGTTTCCCCCTAAGCCATATCCATTACAGATATAGATCACTAGTGAGACATTTAAAACGTTTGGAACGATCGCAGACAGAAAGGTTTATGACTGAAACCTGCGCTTACGTAAGACATGTTTTCCCAATAATGGATATCCCTAAGAAAGTTGAATCGAATTGTTTACGGTAAATTATGGAAATCTGTATATATCGGCCTAACATCAATGGTGACGCATTGACGCACTAAGCGAGGCACTATACGATTGTTGCTTGAAAACCCCTAGACCTAGACTTATATGACCTCTTTGGTTTGTCTGCCGTAAAAGCCTGTCTATTCTTTTAAAAGAGTCATCAGTTAGACTTGAGCATCTACGGAGCTTTATAAGTCATCGATAAGAACAATGTGGAACTCGATATTTTTCCGTTAACCATTACACTTTCATGAAGTGGTAACAAGCATGTGGTTATGTTGTGTAAACTAATTATTCTCTCGCTTTGAGTAACTAAATAGGTTAATAGATGCGAGTAAAGCCACTGTTACAGAGTAAGCCAGAACTAGTCTTAACATTGTGCAAACAATAATAGAATTGTACTGTTTGTTACAATGCCTTGTTTGGCACAATAAGTTATTCCCGGAGGCATTGCGCGAGTTTGGCCATAGTTCGATTGCTAAATACTTACCTAAAGTACGATAGCCGATAGCGTTATTATACTGTTTACTTTGTATAGTTATGCCCAATAATGATTTACATATGTTTGATCAATATTTAGATTTACCTATATATAGATACATTTTAAGGAAGAAGGTAATACTAATTATCATATTTTTCTTATGTATCTTTTGTTTTTTATTAAGATCTTTGGGGCCTTCATTTCACGCCAACAACGGATCCGAATTTAAGTGTTTAATAAGCAAATTAGTTAATGCTTAGGTATAAGCTGCCAGAATTCAAGTTGGTAGTTTTCGGGATTTCATTATTTGTTTGTCCGCCCAATCACAAAGTAGGTTTTCGCTCTTAGTCTAATTGTAAAGCGTTCTTTTCATACAAATTATTAAACAACATTTTTGATCATCTCATTTCAAGTCTAACCTTAAATTTGTTATTTAAATTGTGCCATTATTTTGATCTATTCGTAAACGGGCAATTACGTATTCACAAAAGAAAAGTAAATACAGTATGATGGTAATGAGTATGTCTAAATATTCTGTATAAAGTTATTTTTTACATGGAATCGCTTTGATAGTCGATGTCTTAGATAATATCTCAGATTTAGCGATAAAAGAAATGTTTTTATAGCGAAGGTAGGACAAATTATATTTAGGTATTTAATTTAAAATACAATGCTCTACCGGCGGGAACCAACCAACTGTGAACCAACTCGAATTTTCATTGGATTTTTACTTTTTGTGTAATCTAGAAGATCTCTCAGATGTAAAAATAAGCTGTAAATGTTTTATGAAATATAAAAATGAATCCCTACTTCCTTTGGTCCCACCATAACTTGAGAACGACTGAACCTAATTGGATAGTTATTTTTTGATTTGTTCTCTATTGTCAGAATCTTGTTCTTTGTGGGGAAGAAGATTTTGAATAATCCACGGAAAATACCAGGATAGGCCACTAGTAGTTCTTAAAAAATGTTTCTAATAAAGATTTTTTAAAGAGGTTGTGTTTGCATAAACGAACACTCGTATATAATATTAATAATACGAGTATGTAATATTTGCAAGATTAATTCAATTTTTAAAGCGCCATGTACTCATCAATGTTATTAAACAAATTATCAATAGCATAGTAGTTATTTATAAAAACCATTACCATGATGTTATTTTTTGCTTAATCAATACAAAAATATGATATTCATGGTCACCGCTAATGACAAACAATAATGAAGATTGCAAAGGCACATTAAGGTGAACAATGAATCAATGTGGTTTCATATAAATGGATGTGAGAGTAATTTGTGTTGGTAAAAGCAGGTCTAGTGTGTGCTCGATAATGTATGTGGTTGTATGATCGGAGGCTGACTGCATGTGGCTGGCACGGTGCCATGCCCACTTCCCACACATTACATTTGTATCCTTCTATCACGGGTTCGTTTCAAAAACACTTCAACTTACACGAACAATGTTACAATGATTTTATGTGAATTGTTGGCGTGGAGTTGTGTTTACGCAAATCTCTAAATAGTTTAAAACAAAGTATTTCCAGTGGATCCATCTATTCTGTGTATTCGTTTTCCATTATTGTGTTATCCACTTCAAATTCTAAGAAAAAAAGAATTGTTTAAATAACTAAAACAGTCTCTAGCCGTCTTTCTTAGAAGTAAAGCAAATGAATTTCGATATAGTTTTCTTTAATGGAAACATAAACAAGAAATATTTTTTAACTTTTAAAGCTCACCAAAATAGCTCAAATTTCACCGAAAAAAACCCTGCCTAGATAAAGCTAGCTCAATACTTATACAAATTTGAGTTATTTGTACTGAAACAAAGCCAGGGTAGGTTAGTAGATTATATTGCTCCCTCCATAAAATGAAGCAAAATAATAACAAGTACTTTTGTACAAAAGTGCTTAAATATTAAAAAAGTTTGTTTTCCTAAACTTTTCCTCGTTGTATCAGAAGGGTAAACGAGATGAGCTCAACGTTTAATTGAAACAAAATTAAAATATAAAAAGCGTAATAATATATAATTTACAGCGAGTTGTTGTACAAGTTTCAATTTGCAAAAAAAAGGAAAAAGTATTATTAGAAATTAACATAATTCTACTGATTTTAATATGATTTTAAAGTAAAAACTTATGCCATTTTAGATCACTTAATAGCAAATGTTAGTTATCTCATCAACGGAACAACGTAACGGATATTTTATCTCGAAATTCCTATGAGATCGAAAAAACAAAATACGCAATTAAACAGAGAGCGGAGTCAAACAATACGAGGAACTATCGTAATGCTATAAAGTTGATCATTTGGAATTCTTTTATCGTCAACATAATGTAATATTTAATGTACATGTTTGCTCCCTATTACATATTTATTCATACTCTTACTACTATACTGAAGGGTTTGATATTTTGCAGAGTTCGTGGAATATACTTTCGCGAATTTAATAGATTGCTTTTGCGAAATTGCTTTCCACGTTTGAAATAGGAAATTGCATGTTGCTCGACTATACAATTATCGTGGTCATATGAATGAAAACGATATTATATTATTATAGGGAATAATGTTTAATCTTTGCGGTGATTTCATCAAATACACTTTGGCATACCTTAAGCGTGAACGCGCCATAGCTATGGGCATTCTATTTTTTTATTTTATACGCTGAGACGATGTAACATGACTCTTCCACGTCTAGTTTGTGTCAGTTTTTTAGTTTAATCAGACGTCAGATAGGCGGAATGTCAGTATCTTACAAGGAGCGACTGGTATCAGACCTCTACAAGACTCATGTGATACCGGTATGTTTTTTTGTCTAAATCCAATGTTGATTTGAGAATTCAAACTATTCGTCACGACTGAATGATATTAGAACGACGATTAAAAAGGCTTAACGACCTCCTTAATTGACCTCCGAAGAATAGTAGAATGCCTTTATCGTCTACGTATCAAGTGTCAAACAGAATTTGATGGACAAAAAGACCTCTTGTTTAATAAACCAAAATATTTTTAACAGTTTACGGGCTTGATTGTATTGTCAATTTTTGGTTTTTATTTTCATGTAAAATTTTAATGATAGCTGTTAGACAAATAACTATACTATGATTCAATTTATCTAATGTAATATTGGCCAGTTAAATTATTAACAGTAAATAATAAAACGGAACTATACGATCGTCGGATTATATGAAGTATTACATTTTATAGTATATCATCACAGAGTTATGGAGCGCACTGTACTTGTTATGGTCAGACAAGGTGAACGCCCGGCTTGTCTCGTCACTCCACTATCATAAAAATATAATAAACTATGTATTTGGTGAATGGGTTACTAGCATAAAATTGCATTGAAATAAGTGAATATCTGTATGAATTTAATCCAGACAAATGTAAGGTTTTGACATGTGTGGCTTTAATTATTCTTATAAAATTAAAACCTTGTTATAATTATTTACATTTTAACCACTTATCGTTCGGTAATTTCTAATTTAACAGTATCCATAACATTAAACCAGGAACTTAACAAAATAAAAATATGAAAAGTTTAATTTAAAATTCGTCTAACCGTTTTAGCCTGATTGAGTAATAAAGGCATTTCCTTTGTGAAAACTCTCATCTAATTTATGTGCGTAATAACAAAACTATTAAACGAATTTTAACTTTTGCAATTATGGAGTGCGTAGCATCCAACTACGAGAGCCGTAGCGCGCTACGCGTTACTACGAACCGTGCCTATTTAACTTTATGAGTTCACATACTTCAAACGTTTCAAAATTTTCATAAAGTTTTATCTCTGAAAAGTTTGATGAAGACTCGCTTAAATTATTTTAGTAAAGTAATTATTAAAAGCCGCTTTGTTTAATAAGTTTCGATATTATATAGCTTAAATAGGTATACGTCATGATATTGAATGAGTACAATACTGAGATAGATAAGAGGTTATAGTTCGACGGCACATTATCATGATTGACTCAGCGTGGAGCGTGGAGCGGGAGTCAGTCGATTGTTTAGCTAAAGACAATCGGTGAGTGAGTGACAATGACCCGGTGCCCGGAGCGCCGGTTCCAAGGAAGTGGGTTAGGGGCGCGCCTCGGGCCCCCGCTCGCTACAAAAACCATCCAGTCGACTAGTTCTTGTCAGTATAATATCACCACAAGTGGATGTGGAACGTGATTTTAACTGGAAACTCCACTCGCTGGAAACTGCGCTTCTCTTGCCAAGACATGGTTCTGTCGTTAGTCACTTCTTGTTTGTGTTTTTCATCGAGTCGTCGACAACATTAATAAACCAAATAACAACAGCTGACGTGGAATTTTTGAAATTATATTTCTTTAAAAAGATTTTCCTTATTAAAATTGTTAAAAGTTGAGCGAACAAGAATTCTTTTTAACTAGGCTTTTTAAACGGTCTTTGAGCGAACGAACACAAAGGCGATAATAGAGGGTCTCCGAGGGAAATTACAAACGAGGGATTGACCCTTCGCTTCCTTCAGAACCGATAGATACATTTAATATGCATGTACTTGACCCGGTTTTGTCATTGCGTGAAATTAGTTTACGTATTAGCATATCGGACAAATTTGCATTTGGTAATTTGGATAGTGGACGGTGGACGGTGGATGGTGCGACGAGATCTGATACGCCCACGGGCCTCCTACTGACGCGTGACACCACCTCGCCTTGTGGCTCGTGTGAGAACACATCCATATTAAATTCTTGGGCGGCATCCACTTGTTTTACTCTAAGCTTTGATAAGAAATTACATTTTATCCATGGTATTTCTAAACAATTTATTCCAACGTAAGTAAAAATATACATTTAAGTAAAATTTAACACAGTATTTAATGAAACAAAACTATTTGCTCAACAAATGAATTATTTAAAAAGATATCAAGCCGTTTGAAGAGTGAATAAAGAGTTCAAAGTTCAATGTTATTGTAAAAATAGTCGACGTAAGCCGAGGGTCGCCGGGCGGGGCTTAATATGAAATAGAATGGAGAATTAAATCATTGTCAATCGATAGATCGCTGAAGGTGAAATTTGTAATGTCATTGTGAAGTATATATAGATAAATATGTACCTTTAAATATGCGATAGTTTGCATAGTATCTTGGGTTAAGGATATTTTTCCTAGTAACATTATAACGAGGCATAAATCCTTGAACACGTTTTTGCATATAATACATACAAATGAATTAAATACATTTTACGCACGGAAACGTTCATTATCCGAAATCCTACTAATGGCCATCGCAGGTTCAACGTACGTGTCGGTATAACAAGTTAGGTAAAATATATACGTATAAAGTACTTATAAATGTGCATATATAACATAATACATAGCAGCGTATAAAAATTATTTATGTAGAGCAAATTTCGTAAATGTAATTATGTCATACAAGAAACCCCTTTGGGTGTAAATGGTACATTACCCGTAATTTGAGTGAACAAAGTGCGGTCCTGTTCTAACCTCATTAAAATAAATACTTTTTGTATTTTTATGGTTAAGCTTAATTGCAAGTCTTGTCTCTGGTTTAATTCCTATAAAAAATTAACGACGTGTTTTTAGATTCGTTTAATTTTAGGTCTTTGTGTAATAATTAAAGCTTTATTCGAAAAGTGTAGGAAAAACTCTTGTTAAAAGCGTCATTCAGTGAAATAAATGAAGACATTAGTAGCAATGAAATTGAATGTAATGTGCCAGATTATTGTACAACAAATCGTGTTTAGAGAGCCCAATTTATAATTTGTGAAAACGCCCAGTGACACGCCGACTGCGACATCAAGCGAGAAAGTAAACAATGGCCACGTCGCGTGACATTTTACACTTTGTCTGTAACCTAAATCTACTCTTAATTAATTGTGTGATTGTTAAATTAATGGCAATTTGTAAGTCGTCTCTGAACGCCTTGGCGGGTTAGTGGTCTTGTCCGAAGGTCCTGGGTTTTATTTATGGGAGGCTTTGTCTCTATTTTACAAACATGGCTTGGATTTGAGACCACCAACACGCATTAAGCTTTGTCTTTACATGTCATCCTGGCTGTAATAAAATCATCGACGAGAAGAGGTCTTTGTCCTACAGTACAATACTATTTTATCTATGAACAAAAATAAAAAATAAAAATGTAGATGCAGACGCTTCTAACTCTTTTTGTCAGTCTAGCTCTGCAGGCGGTCACAAAAACAATTCATACATATTTCAGATTGACATGACACTATGTGGGCGTGTGTTTAATGTTAGAACCATTTCAAATACCGTTTATACCGTTAAATATTATATAAGCAGAATGTATTTACATAAAAAAGTTACTAACTGACCGGTACCTATATTCAATCTACTTAATAATTTATTTACTAAGTAACAATTTGCTACTAAATAATATGAATTATTTTCAAATATGAGTCTTGGGATTTGTTTATTAAACCGGCTGCATTAATAAGGCTTTTAAAGTTTAATGTATTCGTTAACTGACGCTCACTTGGGCGTTATCTGGCTCATAACTACGTCAGCCGACGTCTTTAGAACCCTACAGGAATGATGTATAAGCATTCCTTATGCAACTGACATGATTTACATGTTTAATTTTCGTTCTTTTTAATTTTACATCGAGTAGTACTTTCGGCAACGTTTCTTCACAAAAGTTGCAATACTACGATATCTTAACATTATTACTTATTAATTTTGCTATTCTTTTATGGAGAAATTGCAACTGTTTTAATTTCTACTCGTAAAACTACCAATATTTGAATTCAATAACTAACTGTTAGAGTGGGTGGAAAATAAAAGGTTGATATTAAACAGGACTTCAATTAATATTTGTTGTTTGTTTTAAATTTTAATTCTTTGATTCATGAAAATAAACGACTGGTGTCACACCGCGAGCGCCTGTCAGCATTATGTTACCGTCGACGTGGCTTTCAGTTCAACTTCTGAACTTTATCTAATTCCGGATTGAAATTAAAAACATCCAAATAAAAATAACTGTGAATGAAACGTGCGGACATCTTTATGAAAAATTGTGCAACTTTATTTCAACTCGGCAATGACACTTTGGAAATTGGTTTCATGTTATGAATTATGAGTGTTTTTTATTTACGCTGAACTAAATGAGTTTTTTTCGCTTAAAATTTGTTCTTAAGAAGTCCACGCTGTAATAATTATTTTAGTATTTGCATAAAACGAAGAAAGGTATGGTTAGAAGATTGTAATCTTTATGCGTTTGTATGAGTTTTACGTACCTATTATATACCTATTTCACGTTATGTAAAGGGTTTCTGTTAAAATAACAAAATAACATGACCATTTCACGGTGGCGATGATACGTTTCAAAGGTCATACGATTTATACAACCAGAAGGCTTATTTGGTCTATATTCTGTGTAATCATAAAGTTTTATCCAGTGACTTCATTTATTGTTATACTAGCTGTGCCTCGTCGTTTCACCCGCGTAGTTCCCGATCCGTGAGAATTTCGGGATAAAACATAGCCTATGTTCTTTCCCGGACCATATTAGTTAGGATTGTCGTTGCCAGCCCGTTCAAAAAATCCTAAATAAAGATTTATATAACTTTGAATCCAATGACAAAATCCCAAGAAGAAAAATATGCACAGATTTCGACATTTTCTTATAAGAACGTGCGAAATATTTATTTGAAGTATTTTTTGTATAATTTTCCGCGTGTCACCATATATCACGTGTAAGCATCAAGGAGATTAGAAAAGTACGCGTTTTGTTTGATACGGGTTGTTTTCAACACCGGAAGGCTACCATGTTGCGTGATTTGAGTACCGGAAAATCTAAAACCACATTTCCGTTCCGTCAACACGTCATGTCCTGTTTTTTATACTTTATGTACGCCTCTATAAAACAACATTTTTGAAATTAATTTTGTTTTAATAGTAAACAGTGATTAATGGCAGGATGGACGCCGTATAGTACGTGCGACAATATTATACAGCTAGCTGAACAGTGCGGTTTTGTTTACATAACTTTATTGTGAAATTTCTTCATTTGTGTTACACTTTTATTGATGACTTGCCAGTCTTTAGTTCATTAGTTAAACTTCTATTGATTCTTAGCTTCCTTTGTTACTTATTCTCTTAAAGGTTGGTTTTCAACTGTACTTACTATAGGTAATGACTCCTGACTGATCTATCAACACCCAGCTGTAACCACTGAAACGTATTGCACTGAAATTTGGACCGCGAGTAGTTATTACGATTTTTCAAAATTCATCTCCGAAACGGATGAAACGGGACTAAAGTTTGTAGAATAATGCAGGTAATACCGCGAGGTGCAGCTAGTTCAATAGCTATTGTACTAGCTGTACAACTATAGTAGGTATACAATAAACAAAAGAACAACACGCCATATAAATAATTTGAACCAATTCAATTCAATCGTGTTCGCATTCATTTGAATTTATTAAGTTTTAAAATACCAACAAAAACGTTGCAAATCGGAACGATGTAAATTTTGGTGAAAATTTACGATAATGACCCGGTTGCGTCGTAAAAAGTTATATTTGCGGTGGCTTATATGACCGGAAAGGCGGCTGTATTGCGTGAGAAGCGGAGGCCCGACGGAAGGAGCCGGCGACCCACCGGCACTCGTCAGCCGCGTCTCGACCCGCCCCCGCCACATCATACACACTCCTCTTCTTGTACTTATCTCCCAACCAAAGTTACTCCCCATATAACTTGTTTGTTTTTCCAAATCAGTGTTACGTAAACTAAACTCCTTATCAGCAAACCGACTACTGCCAACACATTCGTTCGTCAGCACAAAATAAATGTATTTATATACAATAAACGTATTCATGAAACCGTTTCGAATACCGATACTATGTTTCAAAATACTTCGCTTGTTTCGTTCCGGATTTTATTACAATTCGATAATTGTGTTTGAAAAGCAAAATAAATAACGGAGGAATCGTGTTTTATGAGTAGTACCGATGTACAGAATTTAATTCACGCGGGAGAGAGGTAGGTGGTAGTCAGGGAGGAGGCCCCTCGCTAGGTCCCCCTGAAAATTATTCATTAACTTCAGAGAGCACTCGCGGATCACTTTGTGCGTACATGATCTCCGTTTGTGGTAGGTTAACGATATAACCCCACTTTAACTCCCGATAGAGCTACTAAAGACCATTTATAATAAATACATTGTGATCCACCTGTTAGTTAATCTGCTCAAGCTGGGCTCTGTGTCACAATTTGAGTTACGGTTATGGGACTACGCTGACCCGTTACAGCCGAGATACACAGATTGTGTTCGGCTCACAAGTTCATTTAGCGTTGTTTATCTGCGCACGGGCTAGTGATTGTTAATGTTCAATGTTTCTTTTTCAGGCAAACGATGCCCTCATCGGACGAGTAATACGCAACAATGGAATCTTTCAAGTTACGTCCGACACCAAGCTTTCAATTAAGAGGTAACTTTCATCAAAAATATAAAAAAAACTTATTTTGTTTGTATTTGAGTGAATTTCAACAAGTGCCCAAAAATCTTCATTTCCGTGGATTTTTTTGTTTTTAAGTTTTTTTCAAAAATAATTAGCGTTTATTATACTTCTTGATAATGTATGTATTCTTGCTTATTATCAAGCTGATTACTTAAAAAACTAACGAATAACACAAGTTTAAAAATTTCATGCCACGGCGATGAAACATGCGTGCACGGCAATGAAACAAGCGTCCACGGCAATGAAAGAACTGTCCCACGGTAATGAAAGAATCACCACGGAAATGAAAATCCATACATAAAACAATTTTTTTATATACTGACATGAGTATTATATTATCCTAACATACAATATATACACGCCCGTCTCCGAGAAGGAGAGGCATACTCCCCCAGGCGGGTTATCTACGCCACATCGAATGATAATAATTGATCGAATTTCTTTATAAGATTAACATAAAACCCCTATGATCTATGGCCTAAAGATTGGAAAGAATCGCTTTTGATCCCCCTGCTCAAGAAGGGGTAAACAAAATTACGTGCCTTATAAGCATGCTTTCATCCGACGGTGTGCCTGTTAGTTTGTGTGGGTGGATATCGGACTTCTTGCGGGATCGATCGATACGGGTCGTTCTTGATGGATGCTCGTCCGATCAAATGGCGATTAATGCCGGTGTTCCCCAAGGGTTAGTACTCATTGCAACACTTTTCCTGTTGCATATCAATGATCTGCCAAAGCCCAGAACCTATGAGTATGCAAATGATTGCACAGTTGTAGAGAATTACATATCCATCCCGCGTGCTAGTGCGGCCAAAACACAGAACACACACAAAAAAAAGAGAGGCTAGGTCGATCACACGAACTTTTCCCTTCGGGCAGTCTCCGATTGGAGCGATGCCAATCTGATCAAGTTCAATGCCTTGAAGACCCAGGCGTGTCTTTTCTCCGCAAGGAAGACGCTGTTCGAACTGGCTCCTATTTTCCGGAGTGTATCCTTACCTATAGTGGACCACCCTGACCTTCTTGGAATAACGTTGACCTCAACCCTCAATTTTGGTTCATACATTGAGTCAAACGCTCAACTGGCTGCAAAAAAGCTAAGCGTCCTCTCAAGGGTGCGACGGTATTTCACGCCAGAACAGCTGCTCCAACTCTATTAAGCACAAGTTCGGTCGTGCATGGAGTACTATTCGCACCCTTAGGATGGATCAGCTAAATATCAATTTGAGGGGTTGGAGTCCCTAGAGAAGCGTACCAAGAGGCTCATTTCGTTCAGTCCCTTGTTGACTCGAGACTCCAGAGTTTTGAGCACCGGCAAAAAGTTGCTAGCCTATAGGTTTTTTATCGGATACATTTTTATTCTGCCACCGAATGAGCAGGGAAACCGATAAACGTCACCCATACATGGTAGATGTAAGCTCGCACAAAGCGTTTCGCGTCCACCTTTATAATGCGAATAGCGAGAGTGTGGAACTCCCTGCACAGCTTATCTGTTCTGAAACTGGAACATTAAACATACAATCTGGGTCTTTTTAAGTCGCGAGTCAATAGGTACCTTCTAGGTGAGCACGTTCCATCTTAGACTGTATCATCGCTTTCCATCAGGTTAGTTACAGTCAAGTGCAAGCCTATTCTGGGTAAAAAAAAAAATGTGTACCCTACCGGACTGTGGCACTTATATCCCATGCCAGTAAGATTATGTTGCATATCATCCCGGATGAGCAGGCTGAAAAAGAGTTCCTTTTTCTATTTAACATCTATGGCGAATACTATAGGATATACGAAATATAAGTAGGAGAGTTCATCTGTGATCATGGCGCTTGCAACAGCGTTGAAATATCGGAAACTCGAAATATTTCAACGCTGTATAATCATAATAATTTGAGTGCTAATAACCATGATAACTATAGAAACTATATAAGTAGGAGAACCTTAAAAGGGTGGGAGGGAGTCCTTACTGTTGGCAGGAACAAGATTAGCAACCTTCGATATGCAGATGACACTACTTTGGCCGCATCCTCTGAGCACGAACTTGCTGAAATGTTCAGCAGAGTAGAACGCAAAACCGAGACAGTAGGACTTTGGGTCAACAAGTCGAAGACAAAGGTTATGGTCACTGACCGAGCTGAACAGATCACACGCACAGGAGAATTGTCAGACCTGGGATTCATGAGCAAGTTTGTATACCTAGGCTGGACGATCAGTAATCAGAGAGGCTGCGAGAAAGAGATTCGAATTTGTGTGGAGATGGGCAAGCAATAAGCAAAATGTTGATAATCTGGAATGTCCAAACCATCTCCAAACGTAACAAAGATGAGACTAATTAGATCTCAGGTATTCTCGATATTTCTATACGGCTGTGAGTCCTGGTCTATCCACGCGCTGTAGATCGAAAAAAGATTAAGTCTTTCGAGATGTGGTGCTGGAGAAGGATGCCACAAATACCGTTAACAGCGAGACGTACGAATAAGTCTATTCTAGAACTACTTGACGTAAAAACAAGACTGTCTACGATATGTTACCTACGAGTCCTGACCTACTTTGGTCACATTTGGAGCTACAACGGTCATACAGCCTGGACAAGCTGGTTGTGGCGGGAAAGGTAGACCTACCCGACCTACCCCTTGGTCAAACCTGATCAAGGCAATAACAGGGCTCTCAATTACCAGCTCTGAGAAGAGCCGAAGACAGAGCGGAGTGGAACGGCTGGTACACGACTCCATTACAGTGCATCAGAACGGACACGATCTTAAGGAATCAAGAAAACGAGCTAGAAGGAGTACAGTAAATACAAATGAGTTATTTACTGTACTTATAAGTCTTTACTTAAGTCTTTTGTCGTATTGTAGAGATATTACTTGACGAGTACTGTACTGTTAGTATTCGGTACACTGTATCACAGGTAAATATGTTTTCCTTGCCCAATCATACCATGGCGATGAAAATATAAGTCACGGAAATGAAAGACCTGGCCACGGCGATGAAAGTAATTTGTTTTAAAAGACACGGCAATGAAATTTTTTTCATTGCCGTGTCTTTTTTTTCATTGCCATAGCAAATATTTGCTATGGAAACCACGGAAATGAAAACATGGCGATGAGAAACGAGTCGAAAATTTAAAATGACATAAAATCTATTAGGTATCCTAAGAACTAAACAATTCACAAATAAACAGAAGAGTATGGGCATTCTATCGAATGCTCAATCAAGAGTATAAACTTGTTCAAATAGAAGTTATACCTATGCACGGCGATGAAAGAAAAAATGTCCAGTAACAAAAATGGGATACACTTACATTTATAGCTTGAAAACGCAGGCACGTGGACACGTCCTTCCACGTCGAGCGCTGAGGCGGTACTATTGGGTAACGTTTAGCACACAGAGAAGGAGACGCAAGTCTTTAGGTGGAACAATATATTTAAAAATGTTTTTTACATGGCGATGAAAGGAAGTTCTGGGACAAATGTTTTTCTAGTAACCATTCGTTGTATTGTTTAAATATTTGATTAAGTGTATTCCGTAACAATACCTTAACTATCCAAGTATCATATAAAACTAGGTTTCAATGTATTCAACCAATAGGTTTTCATCAAGAAGGTATAATACACATCAAGGTGAGTTGTGGACAGACACGGCGATGAAAGATTTCGAGGTTTAACATTTTTTTCTGGAGTACCTATTAATCCTAGTAATGAAATATTTAGTGCCTCACATAGGTCACTATTTCATCTAACCAAAAAAAAAGTTTTAAACATTATAACTATATTTTTTAGTACCGATTTCATAGTTGCCACGCAAATTTAGGCGCCGGGAAATTCACTCATTTATACATACTACGAGAGGTACGAAGTTTTTAAAAGATTTATACAATTTACCGTGCTCGAGCCATCACTGTAGAGATTTGTTCGATGTGGCGTTTCAAACGGGATTGTATAAAAGTTTGACGGCCACAGTTGGAATATAAAAGTAGGTACGTGACTCGAAGTCAGACATCCCATGCGTGCTGGTGTCGACTCGTCGCGATCGATATCTTTGAGAAATACCTTCGGTCGCTCCTAGCTCGCCGCTAGTAATTACTTTCCTCTCCGTCAAACTGTCACAATCTGTCACTAGTGCATTTTGAAAAACTCGACGTCGAAGCTTGACACTCAGTGATTAATTGACGTATTTTGTCAATTGACTTTATAAAGTTTCCGCGGGAATTATGTATTGTGCATTTATTCAGCAGTTTCAATCTATAAAATAATAAACATACCTTTAAGTTTTCACACTTTAAAAATCGGAATAGCGCGTCGCAGTAGTAATAAACACAGTATTTGTACTTATATCAAATAGGTCCCATAAGTTGTAAATAGTTAACAGATAAAGTAAGTTACATAAATATTATTTATATTTGAACAACAAATTGTTACCGAATCGGATCCATATGACACTTTATTAAAAAGACCTACGTCTGTGTCAGCCACTCCAATGACAAGGTTGATATGAACTAGATATTTTACTTTGAGACACAGTAATAAGGTCATGTCACTTGTCTTATGAATTGATATACGAATATAACGTAGATAGAAATCTGTTGAATTGAATTTTAATATTATTAATAAAATTGGTTAGTTATGTAATAGAGTTATACCAGAAAAGAAAATAAACTTATTAATAACAAATAACTTATCCGCGTTAGTAATAAACATGATAAATCTGTCCATAAGACATTATAAGTACGTATAGCGTTTGATTATATAAGCAATGTCATAAAGAGTATAGTTACGATAAGATGAAATGTAGTGGCTTCCTGTTTCTGGGGCAATCGATTTATTAGCTTGCCTTATGTAGCTTTTTCTATAAGCCGTTAGGGATAATCCGGGTATAGGTTCTTATAGATAAAGTAGTAAGAGGATCGGACAGTATTAACGTTTGATGAGCTGATATAAAGATGACGTCGATTATCGGTGAGTGAACTGTTTTCGCTGCTCTATTATAATGAAAAGGTGTCGTTTAGCCGAAACTCGGAGCGGAAAGGCAAAGTTTATGATGTCGATAAGACACGAACTCCTATCGGTGAGATTGGTTCTTATCCCAGCGCGACCTCGCTCGCTCGAGCGCACTTACCTACATTATCTACCTCGGCTCCGCAAACTTCTTATGACGTTTCAATGTATGCCCGGTTGGCCGGGGATCTACAACTCAATAAAACTGTCCGTACCTCTTACATACTCCTACATAAACACGTTGCACATTAATGTAGTTGGAACATTACTTAACGCTGAACACAGTGATATTTCGTACATTCCGATTTTCTTATAGTATTCTTATATAGATGGTACCGTAGCGTAGCAGATATAGAATACGGAACTCAACCAAATTAAAATATATTTGATGATTATTAAATATGAGAATATAGCTGCTTATTAAAAAAAAAAATATTTATTATACCGTCGTGGTTAACGTTACGATCACAGTAAATTAGTTTTTGTTTCAATCAATACAGTAAAATACTGAAGAATTTCAATTAAAAGTATTACGGTAAAACAATATTGGAAACTTACTAAAAGGTTCAATCAAATTTAAACAGATCATTAATAATTATCAAGCACATTTATAAACGAAGGAAGTGTAATTATTTGCCTCCATTTTCTTTTAACCGTCGCGTCAGTTCTTCAGAATTTCACATTAAATATTCTTGTCCAAGGAAACTCGCATTTTGTTAGAGTAAAATTAAAAGTATAAAATTGGTAAAACAATAGTTTCATAACCTAACTCTGGTTTTTAATTTTGCCTTTAAGTATTAAGTATTGTACTTGTAAGTGGGTAGTTTTCTGCAATTACCTTTCAGTTTAGGTCATTTTGCCAATAACGATGTATTATTACAGAACATTTACAATAAATAGCTAGTTTATTTTATAAACAAATAAATGCTAGGCATATAGTTTAGTTAGATTATAGTTTCGTTGGCTTTCACAATAAAATGAGTAAATAGTATTATTATATTCACTAGTAATTTATTGTGATTGGCAATAATAATATTCAATTATAAGTAATTTATACCTCATTGAAGGGTCTTCATAATAACATTGTTGGTATTACGAAGTGATACCCAATAAAATATTCAGTTTGTGTAGCATTGTGTTTTAATAACTTTCTGGAGACTCGGGCGTGACCGAGCCGCGGTAGACGTGGATATTATGATTGATTTTCACTTCACACGAACATTATATTGTTGATTTCACATTGACGAGACCTGGTAACAAATGTTGGATCGTTTGTGCGCCTCTGTCACAATTCAAAGTTTTGTTTCAAAGAATACCATGACCGTGTATCGTTATGTTCACATTTCCACATTGGGAACGAGCCGTAGGTTGGATGGAAGTTTTATATTGTCTAGTTTACGAGTGTTTTATGTAAAGTGGATTGTCGCGGTCGCGTGTCGTGAGGTGTCGGATAGTCGGTTGGTGTTGTCGTGATGTTCCAGTTAGGTATGTGTTGCGTATGTACGGTTCGAGTACCTGAACAATAGTGTGTGCCGTGTGCCTTCTGCCGCTGGAGCTCGACTTGCTCGATTACAGCTCGACTGCACTGTTACAAGTAATTTATAGTTCATACGTCACCGCCTCCGTTATCGGGTTTCCGGTGGCGTGTGCGGCGGCGGCGGCACCGCCACGTTGCACACCCGTAATGTATGCACGTTTCCAGGTAAACGAACTGTTTTGCATCTAACAACTGTTAAGGACTACGCGACTGGGGTTCAACTATCATTGTCTAGATTACAGGTTTAAATATTACTTTGTAATTTAAACTAGCTTTAATTTGAAGCCAAACAAGTAATATTACATAATGGCAACTAAATTCATTATTTTAAAAGAGAATACAGAATAGAATTTACAAAATAATAACACATTTCATTGCAATGTAAGTAGAACAACGTTGTGTGTGGAATATGTATACCATTTTAAGCATTACAAGAGATAGTTAATCCAACTGTTTTCGTCAATATTTCAGGCCGGCAAAAAGTACAAAGGAACTCAAAATCTTAACTAATCTATATATTCTGTTAATATGTTTCTTATAGAGTATAGTATATACATTCATTAAGAAAAGCTCTCACAAAAATCCGTCCCTGAGGGGGTGACAGTCAGGGCCAGCAAATCCGTAGTGAGTCAGATAGTAATTTATACCATGTAAAATGGATTCGAGAATAACGCGCACATTCACTTATTTTAGGTAACTATTTTTTGTATAGAATATTAGTTAAAAAACAAGCTTATTTAAATCATATTATTAAAGCTGCAAGGAGTTAACCTACATCTCAATCGCTGCCGTCATATGCGAGAAAACTTCTATCAATACTAAATTTTACGAGTAACTGTAAAATAAAATTGACTGCTCGATTCAAAACTTTGGTTTTAAAAATATTATAGGTAAAGTTATGGTTAACATCCTAAATAAATAACAAGAACTCTTCTTACAACTGGAATTAGAAAGAAAAAGCAGATTATTAAATCATTTACTTTCAATGAATGTTAAAATAACTTTTGTGAACAATAACTTTTACATTTTCTTAAGAGCTGTTTACTGTGAATTGATTTTGGCCCATTACTTTGATGTTGTATAACAGAATGTACTCGTATATGTATAAAAAGTTGTCGTAATTTAGTTATATTCCGCTGTAACGCTATTGACATGTTTTTCATAGAGAAGTCGTAATAAAATGTGACCTTTAAAGGAACACCAACATTTTGAGAGACCCGCGGGACTTAATATTTGAAAACTCTTAACCTTTCGACACACAGACTGAGGAAGATAGCTGATACGGTAAAAATAAGAGTGAATTTGCAATTAGTTAAAAAAAAGTAAAGTGTCTCTAGAGCCATTTTAAAGCGTACTTACATTTTGTTAAAGTGCAGGTTGTCTTGGTTAATGTCATCGACAGTCACAAATAGAGTAGTACAGTAGACTGGTGGAGAGATCCAATCGCAGAAGGTGCTCACTTGCAAGTACATTGAATTATTGTTGTTGTAACTTCACGTAGAATCATTTTGTTATTAATTTTAAAAGGCATAATATATCCATGGAAAAGTTTTTCGCATAATATCGTAGTCAATAAATACCAATCTTCCATTATATAAGTTATGTAATGCGACAATACCCTACTTTTTGTGTACGCATCCATAAAACTAATTATACTATATCGTGACCTTATCTTTTTTATTAAACGCGTTTGATCTGTATCATGAGTCAACAGACGGGAAATTAATTAGATGCGTTCCGGTCGTTTGGCAGTGTAATTAATAGTCGGTGGTAAACATCAATATTGTGAGTTATGTCGCGTAGTTACACACGTCGCCAACACTCAATACGTGATAATAGGAAAATATTAACTAATAATTGGCCGGTAATAGCGGAACGCCTTGCAATCAATACGGGGTGACTGACGGTGACATGTTGCTTTTACAACGTATAAGCTGGTATTCAGTTTATTACCTTTTTCCTTTGCGGTTTTTCTAATTTTCTTAATTCATGTCAGAAGAATGTATAGGCCAATTATAATGACGATGATGAATTACATGTGGTTTTAGAATTGTTGACATATAAATGGAGAAATCGAAATAGAAAAATAAATTGTTCAAATTACTTTTAGATTTTGTGAGTCTAACGAACGGTAGTTGACTTTTATGTGCTTCATTATTTCAATCGCGTAATTTCCGGTCTCTGTAAGTTATAAATTAAACCCATATTAGGACCAAAGAAAGAAATAATTGTACAAATCACTCAACGAAAAGCAAACTATTGATATGTTTAAGAAGACAGCTTCTATAACACTTTCAACCTCGAGTCTATAGTTAACTAATTAAACTAATATTTGCTCCACCAATGGATTAGTTTGAGATACAAACAACAGAAGTTCCGTGCATTAAACTATATCTATCAACGCTGTAGAATTCCAACTCCATGTACTATGTTAATAAAATAGCGATGCACGTACGAACTAAACTATATTCTGTTCACGAGAGGTTCAAATACTCGTAGTAGATGTAACTTTAGCGCAAGTTTCACTCGGTAGACACACAAACAGATTCGCAGATATATTTGTAGTTATTTCGATTACACGAACCCTGTGTACGAAGCTCGAGGACCTATTCATTACTTTTCAAGAGCGAGTAATGTCAAAACTACTTGTTTGAACTTAACAATTTGAATAACTTGATACTTGAAACTATGAATACTACAAAGATTTAAGGGTAAATAATACTTATTGTACTTAGGGCTTCTGTGAATTACATTGTTGTAACTTACAACAAGATATGCCGCGCGGTTTACCCGAATAAATCCACTGTTCCTTTAGAATTTCTAAATGTAAATTAGCCTTTTTTTTTAAATATTCGATTAAATAAATAAGGTAGCCACGGTATGCCAATTCACGTTCAGTCTATAAATGGTACTTATTCGTTTTTTCTTATACATATATAGAAAATCATAAATAACCTTAAAGCTGTGCTGTGCGTTAATGTTAGCGAAAACTATATTTAAAAACATTTCTAAAGTTATTTGAAAGCACTAGACCATAAAAAAAGCGTCATAAAAGTCGTAACTTTAAAGATATATGTTCTGAGCGTTTAATTAATTTAAATAGTTCTAGTAAACAAAACATTAGTTCGCATAAATACTTTGTTTAACTTTATTAAGTTTAAGAATGGATGTTCTAGAAGGTGACTTTGAGTCATGGTCTGAGTCTAAAGTACGATAGTAGTAATATAAAAATAAATGATAAGTAAACGTTTAAATGGTCAAATGCGGAGTAGGAACGTGAAAGGTGCTCGTCTAATGAAGAGAGTGACGAGCGTTATGAAGGGCAGTCCTCATCTCCATCGCGTTTGCAACACGCCTTTGACGGCGCTCACACTCCATTTCCCAGTCAAATGAATTTTTATTGGCGACATGTAGTCATTTCGGCAGCTGTCATACATCCGCTTTCAATCGGATAAATCGATGTTACCCTCACGGGAACGCGGAGGAAACTTGCTATTCGTATTTACGTAACCATTATTGTTCCGATGCGATACTTGGCGCTCAATATCTATCCTTTCAATTCAATATGTTTCACAGACAAAACAACGATACACTTAAATAGATATTGATTTATATTCATACGTAGGTATTTCAGCAACTTTGTAACCTAGATATTTGAGATTCAAATCCCATATTAAAGCGGTCATCTATGTAAGTAGAGTGTAACAAGAATTACGAACTAGGAGCACAGCATTTGCATGTCGGTAAACTTATCGAGAAACCGTATAGTCTACTCAGAGGTTTCCGAGATTGGCACGTAAACTTCCCTTAAGGAATAACTTTGCTAGGGTTTGATTAAACTTGTTCCCGTTTAAAATATTTTCCGTTTGTACATAAAGGTTAAACAAAATTTGTTTCTTTTTTCAAGATATAAATCAGGTTTCAAATAAGTATAGAATCTTACTTACAATTTTGTTGTTAAACGAAACGCATGATTTTAATTAATTGTAACAAGACATTTTAATTGCAATATATTATCCTTTGAAAATGTCATGCGATGACAATTAATTTTCTTATGTTGTTTATACAAGAAAATGTCTACGAGCTACGCCAAATCTACGCGCTACGGCAGTGACTACGTAGTTAGGTACTGCAAAACAAAAAATGGTTTAGAGATAACTATTGCCTTATATTTCGAGTATGCAGTATGCAGTGCACGAACAAAAATGTGATGTCTCCGTCTGCCGGTCGTCGGTCGTTGGGTTCCGACGCGTGAGACAGTTTCAATTGCATATTTAACGAGAGCTCGCTAACTGCCCGCTTTACGGGACTCCAAGAGGGACTCCGTAATTGGATAAAGCTATACTTAGCTACATCCAACTGTCAGCGTTTTTTTCATTTGTTGTCACGTTGCCGCACTATAAGCCCCTCAGTTGAGTCTTTATTGCTTCAACAATAAAGCTCATATTCAGCAAGTAGTCCGTGCAAATTTACTCTGTAGAAAGTTTGAAATGGAACATAAATATATATGAATGTACGTAACACATGTAGGTACATCCGAGCGTTCAAAGTATGCAAACGGGACTACTTTACTCGGGTCCGGGAAACGTAATTAACGATCCCAAATAAACATTTCGATTGTGTTTGGTATTAAGTTCTGATTTTGTTTGAGTATTATCTTTAAAAGTCTACCCACGTTTAAGTTGCCAAGGTGTCATACTTTGTTAAATAAAGTGATATTTGGAAATGAGATAAAATCAGTATCACGATATATAATTTAAGGTAATTTGCACTTTGTTACACGAGCTCATGACAATATGATACACGTGCGAGGTATGTGCCGCGTGACGTGAGCCTAGCTCGCATGAAATCGAAAAACAAAGCCCTGCGGCCTTGTCCCCGGCTAGCGGCTCCCTGTTGGTGCCACACATTTATTCTCGAAGCTCTCGCGATTAATGTCACTCTCTAGAAACTTCCATTCACTACAATCAAGAAAGTTTTTAATCTATTTGAGTTCAGTTCCTTTAACGGCAGACCGAGTGTTACATACTTCTGACCTCATTAAGTATTTTTTGTAGAAGCGATCCTTACGGGAATAAATCATGTATATTTGGGAGTTGCGGATTTGTTCTCTCCTTGCTCCCCTCCCCCAGCCACCGCCCGCAGTCTCAGGGGGAAGGGGGCTGGCGGAAGGCCACACAAACATTCTATTTTTATACCTAACACAGGTTTATTAAACGAAATAAGACATTTTCCGATAAATATTATTAATTCTAATATTTACGGACGCTTTTGTAATACCCGTTTAATTTAAATCTTTAAATTGTACCGTTGAAGTTGTATGGTATATTTTTGTTAAATCTAAAAATATCCTGCCCTTTTACGTAGTTCTTATAGAAGGTTACATAATTATAATTAGCCATTTTGTCACTTATATTTTGCTACTATTTATTTTTATGAATCTTGTTTTTTTTATCTTTACATAACTAAAATAGATATAACAAGGTGTACCTTGATCTTTATTCAATACCATGATTACAAAACTTGTTTAAAAATTTTGTTTACAAAGTTCGATTTACTGTTAATTATTTTAGAATCCGAGTGCACGTGGCCCGACACGTTTTTGCTGCTTTTACGTATCACGTTGTTGTCCATAGACTTGTAATGTTATTGTATGGTAAAAACATTTTATGTTATTTTAGGTACAAAAGTTTATTACAAAACAAAGTTATTCTTGGAAAGATTTTATTTTATGTTCATGTTATAACACAAAGAATATACAATACAAATTAAATTATAGTAGGTGTATACTGTTACTGTATGTAGGTATATAGAATAAATCGTAAAATATATTGCTACATTATGTTACGCACGGCATTGGGATTTTTCCAACATCTTCTTTGAAATTGAACTTTTCTTTTAACAGTTTGTATGCAAATTTCATTGTACATTTCATTTACCACGTAGTTTACAAGAACTTGCCAACGTAATGAATTTCACGTAAACATTTTTAGGCTCAATTTTAGGTTGAATCTTTCTGTACCTACACACATCGGGATCAATCGTCTATATTGACATTAAGTATATCAAAATTTGATATATTAGAATCTGTACCTTTTTGTCAAATCCTTTCTGTAGCTTATTGCTTAAGGACAGGACTCTGATTACACATTCGATGTGAAATTAAAAGGACAACCGTTATGCTCGCGATGCAAACAAACGCTTATTTCTCATAGATGAGCTACAACCGTGTACTGTGGGGACGAATAACTGTAAAGCCGTAGACAATGCACTCAAAAGTTTTTAAAAATAAAAAGCTAAGCCTCAGAGTCCTATTTTTGGGAATTTTCCACTTGATTTTTCTATTGCAGAGTAAGAAAATAAAGCTCAGTTTAGATTTTACGTTTAAAACGTTTACTGGTAAAATCGGACATACAAAAATACTTATTTCATTACAGAATTAATAGATAACAATGTCATCTGATGTATATACATATATACACGAAATGTATATAATTTTTGATAACTTAATGCGTGATTGACCCGTGTTTTAATAACTCATAAGAACCAAAACAGTTTTATAAATATAAACTTTTAATAAATGTGTCCATTCAACATAAGTTTCATTGTATGTAATTTAAAACTAAGTACCAAATAGTTTGTAAAAGTTTTTTCAATTCTAATTAAGTTATAAGCATGTACCAAAACAATAACTGTGTCGGAAAACAGCAGATGTTCGTTATTTTTTTATTAGAAAGTAATAAATAGACAACAAGTTCTATATTCAGTTTTAAAAGCGAAGAAAAGCAAATAAAATGTGCATTAACTTCTGTCTGCATTTCAATGTTTATCTATGTATGAAGTAATTTCAGTAAAGTATTGCTTTGAGAGTACGTTTGTGTTTGTTATGCGAAGAGTTTTCAAACTAATTTTGTCCTCTAAGGGATGCTTGTTAACAAGTTTAGATAACAGTTATTAATTAACTGCGCTCGTAATAAAGGTTTTATCGTCGTACATCAAAACATCAACGAGCGTATTCCGTTTCTAGAAAGGTTTATTATATTTCAATATGCTCCCACTCACACACGGCAATGTTAATCCAATATGATGTTTCATGTTCATATAAAGTAGTTTATATAACTTTAAAGGAACAAGATTTCATAAATAGAGAAAATAAGTAAAATTTTACTATGAAAATATATATTTTCTTTGCACTAAAGTTCGGTTCGGGATTGATCTTGCATTCTCTAATCACCCAAGAAAAAAAAACGGTTGATATTAAAGGTCGTAGTAAAAATAGATTGCAATTATACAAACATTTACATTTGATGTACTCAAATCACATCAGTATTCATCAGCGTAGCGTTTAACTTATTTCATAAATAATTTTCGCTTAATATTTGATTTACATGATATTTTTTTTAAACAAATATCCTATACTAACCCTTGATGTAAACACTTTCATAAGTAATTGAATCACGTTATTAGAAATAGATTACGTTGGAGTTACGGTTTAATAGAAAGTAATGTTGAATGAACCTTACGCAGTCCTTCAATCAATTCACACTAGAGCAGTAGGTACTAGACCGACGAAGTAATACAATTCGTTTGGAAATACACACTTTTCAACCTTGTAATAGTGTTTGAAGAAAAGAACTAGTCAAGTAAACAAATGAAATTCCATTAGCTATCGACGTGTATATTCAATACAAATCGGTTTCAATTTGTTTGAATAGATTAATGGTTCTAAAGAATACGTTTCCAGATAACGTGTTATTTACTTTAGATTATATTTAAACTTCCGGCGCCTTGTGCGCACAGGTAATGTGAAAATCATAATTAGTATATCTTACACATCAAAGAATGTTTATAAATAGAGCGGCAATATCCCAATGGTTAAGGCGTCGATCTGGCGACCGTGAACGTCAAATCATAAGTTGGATCTTCACCAGTCTAATATTAACGTGAACCCACTTTATTAAAACACTAGCGACGTCTCGCGGTTTCCCGTTCCCGTGGGAATATGGGGATAAAATATAGCCTATGTTACTCAGGGCGAATGTAGCTTTCTAATGGTGAAAGAATTTTTGAAATCGGTTCAGTAGTTTCGGAGCCTATTCGTTACAAACAAATTAATCATTCCTGTTTATATATTATAATTAATTAAAGTAGAATAAAAAGTGATATTATAGAAAAGTGTAAAGTATCTTATAAAAGTAGTATTTAAAGACCTACCTGGTAATGTATCAAGTACCTAATCACCTCGCTTGTCGAATGCGTGTTACGTATCTATGATACCAATATTTATATAAATTGTTATAGAGGATAGTTTACCAGTAGTAATATTCTTCCCACGTAGCATCACGTTCGATGTTTTTTTATTAAAGGTAAACTATGTTTATCCTAAAAAATATTCGGATTCCAACAAATAACTTTTGGCAAATACTGCATGAATTAGAGAATTTCACGATGGGATTTTAAAAATCAATGCGTATAAAACAAAATCTTTTTAATCAATATCTTACTTTAAAATTTACGTAAATATACTCGGTTTTTACAGTATAAAAGGCAATTTATTTGGTAAACATTAGGTAACATTGTATAGTGTAGCGTGTTCTAAACGTTGACAATAGAATTTCATTTGGGACATTTGCGGTGCGAATACTTGCAACGGACTAGCAAATTAGCGATCCGTAACCAAATACCATCAAAAGAACGTCGCTTTATTACGTCATTAGCACTTGACCTTTCAGATTCTCGAATAATCACGGTTTAACGGCAACAAATTGCGGTTTCTGAATATATATCACACATTTAAGCATAAAATGTGTAACAAAATTAAGTTTAAACATTACGAGGAGAACAACTTTTTAATGAAAACTTGCAAACAATCTTTTGTGAGTGTTTCACTAGATTTTATGAGAGTGAGACCCTTAAGAAAATTAGGCGCTTACTCGTAAACCGTGTTCCCGGGGACGCATGTTCTTTCTCCTTGAATTAATTTCACTAATTGCGCGTACACCTTCACAGCCCTGCAGACGTTCATTGTTTACAATTATTCTTTTTAAAATGTTAATAACTGTGTTAATTCATGTGCGCAGCTGTAGACTTTTGAAAATGCTTAAAAATTATCAGGTATTGAGTAGTAGTTAAGAGTAGATCAGGTTAAAACATTTTAGGGTTACATCTACAAAAGCAAACAACTAAAGAAAAAAATCTGAGTGGAAAATTTACTGGATACGGTACAGAACACTTCAATAAAACTCGACAAACATTTCTTTTAACATTATAATCATGGACTGTAATATAATTGACCCCAATCTTACCAATTACTGTAATTATAATAAACATGTATCAATAAATGTAATTGATTATTATGAGTTGACGGTAAAATAAGTATTATTTGTTGATCGACAAACGTTATAGAACTAATATCTAGTGTAATTGGTAACAGTGGTGGCGTGGAATCCGTGCAGGTGACATATATTGTGAGCGGTTTTGTAAATAATTTAGTGGTTATTATGACTGTAGTGTTACATAGTGTGTGCGTCATCAGTAGATACGAGAATGTGATCAAATAATATAAACCATCTGCTTACGACGGATTTGTCGTCAGCTCAGCATCATCAAAACCTATTGTTGTCATCTTATTATGCAAAATTAATTTATTAATACATACTAATTGTTCTTCGGTAAATTTGAACGTACATATATGTAAATATCTTTTGAACCGATTCATATCAATCGTTTCCTTATGTATTCATTCCATCTGTCTATCTATAAAATCTAAATTGAGAATGAAAACTTAATTTATAGTAACTCTAATTAATAACTTATACGTTCATAAACAATATAACTTAATATCATCTATATACATATGTAGATAAGTGTTTTAAGTTAAAGTTCTTAAACCAAATATTGTATAATTTAAAAACTACGTTTATTAACTTTAATTTGTATTACAGGATATACCACGGTGTAGGAGATCTTCGGCATGCCACCTAAGTAAGCTATACAATGTCTATAGATGCTGATCATTGGCTTTATGTTGTCATTCAATATCACAGAGCTTTTATCGTCCAAGCGAACATTGCAGAACACGTTCAATCGAAGTATTTAGTTAGAAAACTTTCTTTATATTCATCTTCACTGAACTGTTATTTATTAGCAATATTCCATTAATTCACTTAATAGTTAATGTGGTAATTCATAAAATTGCGTACTCGAGACTCGCCTTTATTAGAATCTAATTCGGGTTTTTCCCTATTTCTCTCGAGTCCCTAAACATTTGGGGACAAAAATATTATTTGGGCTATTCGTGGTTATAAGAAACCTTTGTACCAAATTATATCCCAATCGGTCAAGTAGTGTTTGGGGTGAGAATAAAAACATACAACCTTAAATGATAATATTTGTACGACATACAACTGTTCGGAAACTTTCTTTTAATATTTACAATGTTATAAAAAGAACTTTGAGTTTCTCAGTGCATATGTAAGTATGGGGTTGTGGAGTCGCCATGTGAGAGGGCGCTGGGCAGTGCCGGTGGGCAGGCTGTTATTGCTATAGGATATGTGGCCAGTGGGCACGCCGCTTCCGTCGTTAACCTAACAAAATCAAAGTAAATGTTTGTGCTGCGGGTTAATGTAGATTAGTATGTTCCGTGTCTCTGATCATTAGGCTTCCTGAAACTTTTATCACTTCAAATTAGTTTTCTGACCCTATTTTCGTTTTAAATAGACATAAAAAAGCGCGCCGGAAACGATGTTGCCGCGCAGAGTATCTATAAGGATTTATTGACCTATTAATTGTTGAAAGTTAATTGGTTTTTTTACTTAAGTATAAGAGTTAAGAACAACTTTTATTTTGTCTTTTCTTAGTGTGTGTATTTCTTATTAATAAAAGCAAACAATGTCGAGTCAACTTGTTTCCTCAAATGCTCTTCCCATATGATAAAATTTAATTTGGAACCAAATCCTCAGTGAAATAAAGCAGTTCGTGCGATGTCTTAAATTTTGAAAGGCCTCATTAAAAGCTCAGTGCTTGAACTGGTGCATAAGATTAAACTAGTACAACGTAGTGCCAGCCGCGAGGGGCGAGCACTAAAACACCGTTATAACGTGTCACTTAGAAATTTGCCTTCTTGTTGTCTTGTTGAGGTGGAAATTACTTTCAAAGAACTGCCATGGAAACGTAGCGAGCGTGCAAATTGCCCCAATTTGTGTCGAGACATGATTGAAAATTAAGCTTATTGTCGTTCCTCGATTTCCTTTTACGAAAACAAAATTTAAGTTTGGTTGTAAGCTCGTTCTATTTTATTACTCGAAGTTACTCCATTAGTTATATTTTTAATGAAAACGTATATTATGTTATTGTATGTACCCGTATAATAGAAGTTCCTTTAGCATGTTAACAGACTAACGTTTGTAAACGCATTTCATTACAGTAATCCTCCGGTTCAGTGACGGAGACAATTTGGCGATATACGCGAGTACCTAGCGTACAGTCAACTCGTTCGTAACTTGGAAACTAATTTCCTGTGGTACAAAGCAATAGCTGGGATCGATATGTTCTATCTCTGTTAGACATGGCCGGCCACGTCTCACTCTAGATTGATTTTTACGGTTACTACCTTTTTTTTTCATTTTTAATTGGCACAACTTTTCTTCTACCGTATAATTGGAATAGTAAAACTAATAAATGAATTTGTTGTTTGCTCTGAATTCTATTTTTGAATTTGTGTATTTTTATTTTAGTAACAAAATGGTAACTGTTTTTTTATACATGTATGTACTCTAGAAATAAACTCTTTCACTGCTTTGCATAACCAAATAACCAACCCTTAGGTACATTTATTTAAAACTTCATTCAGTTTGTTTCGTTTTATGAACAAGTCATTCAAAAGTTAATAAAGTAATTGAATATTATCTTCCAATTGTCTATGTCGTTCACTGATTAAACGACTACCACTCTCTCATTAGAGAGAGGCCTACTGTTTATCTTGCAGGAGAATCTTACAGGCATTCGGCTTGTAACATTCCACTAATCGATACAATACTTTCATATACACAAAAATGTTTTTATGTACATACCTATTTACATAAATTTTTCAATCAAGTAAAAAGTAAACGAGCCTCAATATGGCAGCCATTCATGTATTTTACAACGAATAAACTAGTAATTTAATGTACAATCGGGTGTAACTTGTTGCTTCTCCTATTTCACATTTTAGTGGTACGTGAGATAGTTTGCGGATAGTAAACATCCTAGTGTATGTTTGCTCTGTGACCGTCGACACGAATCATATTGTAATCTTCTAGTAAGCAATCACGCCGACCGTCCAGCGTCCTGCCTTACTTCATTAGACAAGTGAACGTATCTATACAAATACACATATACAGATACAACAATATTTGCTTTATCAATATTCCTCAATATAGCCCTTCTTCTTCTTTTTGTAGCCATTCTGTAACAATTTGTTATATGACCCCTTCATGTTTTCATTTTGCAGTCATGGGTTTTTTCCAACCAGTTTGTTCTGCTACCTTTTTGATATCATCTTTCCACATCATTTGCGGTTCCCATGATCGTCACTGTAGAACTGTTTGGCACCATGAATTTTGCTTTTGGGCTACGTGTCCTTACCTATTGCTATTATAGGCTCGATATTTGCTCGGTATCATCTGTTAGTTTACCTTGCTCTCTTATGTGAAAACTACTTTAAATACAGAAGCTGTTTATTTCATAGTAACGTTGAAGTTATAGCGACTCCATCTTTGGATTAAAAAAATGGCACATTCCTTGTCCTGTATATTTCTATTACGAATCGATATAAAAGAGATAACACTAAAATTACCATATGAACAGATTGTTTACTATTTATTATGCAAATGGTTATTATACGTTTTTTCGACACTACTTATTGCATCATACGCGATGGCACTATGATTGCGAATAAATGATAATGTTAATTTTATTGTTAATCAGAATTAACAAATACAGTATTATAAGTAAGTAATTAATTTATTTTGTTTAGTTTTTTTTCTAGATACTATAAATAGTTAGAATAGAAATGTCTTTTATTCTTTTCAAAGAAAATATGTACATATTAAGTTTCATTCCAATTAGCAAATAATGTGAGAAAAACAAACATCTTCACAATATGTATTTCATATGTGTTTTTATTTTATACAAGAATTATATGTATTACCTACGTCCTACATGAAGTGTATTGTCACTTTCTTGAAAAAAAAAACTGGTTTAATTTTCTCTCCATCCCTATTTACGTATCATTGTGTACCTTTATTGTCAAAATTAATTAGGGAAAGGCGTTCTGTAAACCGGCTCGTATATTAAATATGTCGATATCAGTTTATCTGTGGGCCGATAAATACCATTGATCGTGGAAGTTTGCGGGTGAGGGCGCGAGGGCGCCGCCCCTATATACCGTTAGCCTCTAATTAATTGCGTCCACGTTTATTTTTGGAATCCAAGGACATGCTCAAACGTGACTAGAATCACAAAATTATGATAAAATAGGTAAAATATAAACACATAATCTACAGATCAGGTTTGTGTTTGTACAACATTATTCAATACACACTGATCCAAATTAGAAACGAATTTATGATTGGCCTAATTGTTTTATCAACTGTTTATGAGTTTGCTCCGTACTAATTGGGTTTCAATATTAAATGCGGTAATTCCGATTAATAAATGTTCTTATAGTCTTTTGGTAAATGAAAAATACAAAGATATTATGAGGGAAAGAGGGACATAAAAACGAATTGCCCTCAAATGCGGTCTGATCTTACATCCAGTAACGGTTATTTAGCTGAATGTCACTCCATTTAGGCTAAATAAAGCGGTTCAGTTAAAATGGTGCGGCGCGTCGGGCTAGGAACATGCTCCCTGGAACTCGGCCAGAGCGGAACATTTATTCATTAGAAAATTTGCAAAATCACACTATTCTAATTGAGTCCATTGCATTGCATATGTAATTGAGACGGAGCGCCGTGTAATGGAGATTAATGGCTCATTCAATGTTAATTACAAACTTAAATGTTCTTTTAATGTACTTATATGAAACATTAATATCTACCATGACTTGATTGCTACCATTGAATTTATTACTAAACTCATCTACTAAATATTTCTACATATTTCAGTTAAATTAATATTAAATGCTCAATTATGATAAAAGTTTGAAATAGGTGTAGGTGAAGTTCATGATCAACAACTTTCTAATGAAATATCGTCGATAAAAAGCATTCAATTAAAGAGTTTCAATATTTATGAATGTTGACGATACCATCATTCATTGTTCAGCCCCTCTTTAACCCAGTAACTGTTTCATTTAATCAAGTTTTAAGGCGGCTTAACCCAATATTGTTGCGTTGATTAATTACATCCATGATTATGGGGTTATGTTTAATGAACGTTACGTAAGTTTGGGGACTCCTTTCATTGTAGGGTTGCTAGATACGGTTCAATCCTCTCGCATATTATATCACCCTGTAAGTCAACCTTACACCTCTGGCTCAAAGCAGGGACGTTTCCAGGGAAAATGACATCATTTTGGTGTTGTGGTGTGGTGTTTTATAGGTCCACCCGAAACCTTGACACGATGGCCCCTGCCGACCATTTGCATGTTTCATTAAATTGTGTTGTGTAGTAAAATGATTTGTCATGTACTCGTATTATTGTCGCTTTGTCTTTGTGCAATATTTTTGCTTAGTAGTATAACATTACCTACATAAACAAAAATATTCAACTTTTTAAAACTAAACCGTAAGGTGTGTCAGTTCCAAATCATATCACAATAAAAATATTTTTATTCCAATAAGAACGAGCGATGTTTTGTAGGTCTACGTGAACGAAATTTTCAAACCCTTTTAGATAAACGAAATATTTACGAAATTGAATGAAATATCGTTGGAATAGTTTGCATAATATAATTTTCTAGGGAAAATATGGACGAGATCCTCGGTGTAACGTTCTGAACATGTTTTTATCGAAGGTAACATGAATTTTGACCTCGCAACATCTCGCTCGAGCTCGGCTCGTGGTGCGTGAAAATAGTTTACTGTAATGGACCATACTCCGCAAAACATGTGTCGAATATAGACGACCTCGCTGTGGACGCGGAAATTTAATTAATTAATTATCGGTTTTATATTAACGCGATAGTTACTGATTTTTGAGGTTTCATGCAATACTATCGAAATATAACGGTCACATTTTGCATTTAAATCAGAAATGCTATCATTAAATACTATTATTATGTATGTACTCGCAATAGGGCAGTTTTCCACAAAAATACTTCTCTAATTTGCGTATTTTTATTGAGATCACAAGTAATCCCGGGTTGGCACTAAGCTATGAACGCTTCATCACTGCAATATAGGTAGTTGTATATGTCGGCGTAATACCGTAATTATAAGTTTATTTTAAATCAAATCTATTTTATTAATCATTTTATTTTGTTATTTTTGAAATTGTATTATCCAATGATTTATAGGGAATTTATTTTGAGGTGGAAATTGAATTTGGTAAATCAATTTATTGATTAATATTAACATGCAAGCAACGATTATTCAAGCGACAACTTTTGTTATTATAATTAGTTTAATTCTACTATTAACTATGGAAATTCGTTTTATAAATTGATCTCAGGTTTTTAAAGTAATATTTGGGTGGATAACTTGTTACAAAAACGTTGGAATATAATTTTAATAAGTTGTCGATTGGATAGTCGTTGAATGCAGAAACGGAATCAAATTACTTACTATTTTATTATTTTAAATGTTTTAATTAAGAAGTTAAAATGATTTTACAATCATATTGAAATTAATTAATAATAAATTGTTACTTTGAATATGAATTAGAAGTCAATAATTAATGTTGTAAGTTTTTACAAAAGTTAATGTCGGTACCTACAGTGTTTTCGCATGTCACTTTTTCTCGAACCGTTGGAGCGAGTGGACGTGCACAGGATCTTGTGAGTGTATTAATTCATTATTATTTGTCTGTCTATTTTAAGTGTTCGTTTTAACTAGGTGTATTTTTACCTAAAATAAAGGCGTGTTGATTTATTACTGGTGTTTTACATTTGCATCGATCATGAGTGATGAAAATAATGAAGGAGGTGATGTCGGTAATGCCGACGTCACTCTTTCCAAAAACTCGGTTGAGCATGGTTCGCCGTTATCAGAAGTGGGATATCTACCCACTTCTGCCGGACATTCTGTACAATCTTTAACAAACGCTTCTGTTAACGGTGTGCCAACTGAGTTTTTCGCTCAGATGATGCAAATGATGAAGCACATGTCGGACCGCATGACGTCATCTGATTCTAAAGTGAAAATCAATGATGTATTTCTGCCGTCATATGATCCCGACTCAAATATAGGGATACGTGAATGGTGTAATCATGTGACCACTGCCGTTGATACGTACAACCTGACTGATTATGATATACGGATGAAAGTAGGTAGTCTAATGAAAGGACGAGCCAGGTTGTACGTAGATAACTGGTTAGTATCCACAAATTCTTGGCCGGAATTGCGTGATATTTTGATAACTACTTTTGAACCGGAAAATCGATACTCGCGTGATATAATTAGATTTAGAGAACATGTTTATGACAACAGTAAGAATATCGCGCAGTTCTTGTCTGAAGCTTGGGTACTCTGGAAACGTGTCACTAGAGATAAGTTGTCTAATGACGACGCTGTTGAAGCCGTAATCGGTTGCATTAGTGATGAACGGTTACGAATAGAATTGTTAAACGCGCGTGCCAAGTCCGTCCCTGAACTGATATCCGTGGCGTCGTCGATACGTCCTATAAAACGTACACTCGCCTCGAATCAGAATATGGCTAAACGCCCTCGACTATCGGAAAAATCGGGTATGTTTTGTCAAGTTTGTAAAAGAACAAACCATGACACACGTGATTGTCGTTTTTCTAATAAAATTCAGCCTCCTCAGCCCCGTCATGATTCGAATAACACACTCCAAAATACTACTGGTAAACCTACTTGTACATTTTGCTCTAAGATTGGCCATACATTTGAAACGTGTTACAAACGCGAACGTGCGGTAGTTTCGAACGTCAATTGCGTAGGTACACCTAAACTGACTTCGATACCTATTACTATCGGTGATTTAAAATTGTACGCGATTTTTGACAGTGGAGCGGAAGTTTCTCTGATACGTGAATCTGTAGCGGCAAAGATTCCGGGTAAAAGAATTAGTGAGGTTAACTACCTCAAAGGTATTGGTCAGTTTACTGTGGTATCTTTAACAACTTTAGTAACCGTTTGTGTTATTGATGATGTACGTGTTGAATTAAAGTTTAATGTCATACCGGATTATGAAATATGTTCTGATATTTTGATAGGGATAAATCTCATCAATGGCACAAACCTTAGCGTACTTGTGACATCACAGGGTGTTAAATTATTGCGTCACTCGGTAGTCTACCACGTTCAATCACAAGATGAAAAGTTTGACAATTTAGATACAGATTTAACTAGCAATGACCAAATTTCTGAATTAAAAATACTGTTAAACAAATACACACATTTGTTCATTCGCGGGTATCCGCGTACACGAGTTAATACCGGAAAATTGGAGATACGTTTAAAAGACCCCAATAAATATGTAGAACGCAGACCTTACAAGTTGAGCCCAATAGAACGCGAAAAAGTAAGAAATATTATTCAGGAATTATTAGAACAAAATATTATTAGAGAGAGTAAATCTGCATTTTCTAGTCCGATAACTTTAGTTAAAAAGAAAAATGGTAACGACCGCATGTGTGTAGACTACCGCGAATTGAATAAAAACACCTTGCGCGATCATTACCCTTTACCAATAATTTCTGATCAAATAGATCAATTGTCGGGGGGCCTTTTCTACTCTACTTTTGACATGGCAGCAGGTTTTCATCAAATTCCCGTCGCAGAGAGCTCTATAGAGAAAACCGCATTCGTGACACCCGATGGCTTATACGAATACTTGGCCATGCCATTCGGATTAAGTAATGCTTGTTCTGTTTACCAGAGATGCATTAATAGAGCTCTAGGGTCTCTACTTTACGAATCAGACCCTGTGTGTCAAGTGTACGTAGACGACGTACTTTCAAAATGTAGAGACTTTCCAGAGGGTCTGGTACGTATCGAGAGGGTACTCATAGCTCTACAAGAGGCCGGGTTTTCAATAAATATAGAAAAAACAGCTTTCTTTAAACGCTCTATTGAGTACTTAGGCAATATCATATCAGATGGGCAGGTGAGCCCAAGTCCAAGGAAAGTGGAGGCTTTGACCAAAGCTCCGACACCTACAACTGTAAAGCAAGTTAGACAATTTAATGGTCTAGCTGGCTACTTCAGGCGTTTCATTCCCAATTTTTCGCGAATTATGGTACCTTTATACGAATTAACTAAAAAGGACGCGAAATGGGAATGGAATGACCGACACGAAGAGGCTAGGAATTACATTATCCAACGATTGTCTACTGCGCCTACCCTTACCTTATTTCAGGAGAATGCACCTATTGAGCTCTACACAGATGCAAGCAGCATAGGCTACGGCGCGGTTCTAGTTCAAGTCCTCAATGGTCGTCAACATCCTGTGGCTTACATGAGTCTGCGCACTACTGAAGTTGAAAGTCGATACCACTCATATGAACTTGAAACTTTAGCAGTGGTGAGAGCTATCAAACATTTTCGTCAATACCTATACGGACGAAAATTCAAAGTCATAACAGACTGTAACGCTCTCAAGGCATCTAAATTCAAGAAGGATTTACTTCCGCGAATTCATCGCTGGTGGGCATTTTTGCAGAATTATGATTTTGAAATCGAATACAGGAAGGGTGATCGCCTTCAACATGCTGATTTCTTTAGTAGGAATCCCTCCGCAGAGAAGTCGGTCAATATAATGACTAGAGACACAGAGTGGATACAGATAGAGCAGCGGCGAGATGGCGATTTGCGTTTGTTGATAGATAGTATAGCAAACGGCAACCCGATCGATGACTACTCTCTGGATGATGGCGTTCTTAAGAAAAGAATTATTGATCCTATACTTGGTAGTCATGAAGTGATTGTAGTACCAAAGTCTTATCAGTGGAGTCTGATAAATTCTTACCACACTGCCTTGCAACACCCAGGGTGGGAGAAAACTATACAGAAGTTGAAAGAGTCTTACTGGTTTGACAAAATGACCACTGTTGTCAGAAAGTTCGTTGACAACTGTATCATATGTAGGACATCTAAGGGACCATCTGGTGCAGTTCAGGTGCAATTACATCCGATCCAAAAACCAACTGCGGCATTCCAAGTTATCCATATGGATATAACGGGTAAATTGGGTACAAGAAACCAAGAAGGTATGGATGAGTATGTGATTGTCACTATAGATGCGTTCACAAAGTATATTCTGCTAAACTATTCAAATGACAAGAGTCAGAGTAGTAGTTTAGCAGCGTTAAAACGCACTATACATCTATTTGGCACCCCCATCCAAGTGGTGGTAGGTGGCGGAAGAGAGTTCCTCGGCGAATTCAAGACTTACTGTAATAGCTTCAACATTAATATTCACGCAATAGCTGCAGGAGTAAGCCGAGCGAATGGGCAGGTCGAACGCGTTATGGCAACATTAAAAAACGCTCTGACCATGATTAAAAACTACCAGACTGAAAACTGGCAGACTGCGTTAGAAACGTTACAATTAGCGTTCAATTGCACCCCACATCGTATAACTGGAGTCGCACCGCTTACATTACTAACGCGCAGACAGCATACCGTCCCTCCTCAACTTCTGCAATTAGTGAATATTGATGAAGGAACTGTTGACTTCGACATGCTTGACCAACAAGTTCAACAGAAAATGCAAGCAGCCTCCCAGTACGACAAACTAAGATTTGACAAGAATAAAGCTAAAGTACATCAATTTCAAAGAGGAGATTATGTCCTAATTAAAAATAACCCCCGCAATCAGACATCGCTTGATCTCAAATATAGCGAACCGTACGAGATACAACGTGTCGAGGATAACGACCGATACATCGTGAAGCGAGTAACCGGCAGGGGACGACCACGCAAGGTTGCTCATGACCAGTTACGACGCGCACCTCAACCAAGTCAACAGGCAACCGTGTCGGCGGATCATTTGGCTACTACGAGTGAACCGCAACTATCAACTCCCCAAGATACCACCAGCGAACCACAGCCATCGACTTCACGGGCTGTTAATACATTAGATGCCTAAACATGGTGAGTTCTTTCCATTAACGTAAAGTTTTTATATTTTGCATGAATTACTGATTACATCTAGGATGTAAACACATCTATAATAAAACGCATTTCAAATATCATTAGTAAGTTAAGTTTTATAAGCTTAACGAAATGTATGGCTAAAAACCTATCCCCTCTCCTACAATGTCATTTTCAGAGCCCCTGTGGACCACGGTCATATAAAAGGCCCAGACCACAGCATCGTCCTTCCTACATCCTTTAGGGCCCCTGTGGACCACGGCGTACGAGACCGCTCAGACCACAGCAACATTTCCCAGAGCTAATTATTTAAACAAAGTTTTAATAATAATTAATTAAATTTTTACAAATCAAAATATATAGTGTGGACCACGGCGTTCAGGACCGCTCATAACCACACTATAATAAAAACAAAGTAAATAATGATATTTTAGGACCTCTGTTGACCACGGCGTACATGACCGCCCAGACAACAGCATCGACCTAGTTCCCATATCCCTTAGAGCCCCTGTTGACCACGGCGAACAGGACCGCCCAGACAACAGCATCATCCGTCCACGAGTACCATACAAATGCAAGGATGCGTGGAGACATTTGCATTTAAAAATAAAAGTAACAAATAAATGTGTTCAAGTGCGTGGAGCACAGAAACACAGTCTACGAGAACAAATTTACAGCTCATTCCTTAATAAATCCTAATAATCAAAATAATTTCAAATTAATCACTTTATTTAACTACTAACCGCTGAGTATTTGTTTACTAGTGGTTGTAAAAACAGAAATAGCTTTGAAGCTTAAATTTGCTATTGTGCCTGTGGAGCAGGTACATAGTTCAAAATATTATTTCTCATTACAGAACCGAGGCAGGCACAGAGCACGTACCGCCCCGCAGAATGGCCGTGTCGGCGTAATACCGTAATTATAAGTTTATTTTAAATCAAATCTATTTTATTAATCATTTTATTTTGTTATTTTTGAAATTGTATTATCCAATGATTTATAGGGAATTTATTTTGAGGTGGAAATTGAATTTGGTAAATCAATTTATTGATTAATATTAACATGCAAGCAACGATTATTCAAGCGACAACTTTTGTTATTATAATTAGTTTAATTCTACTATTAACTATGGAAATTCGTTTTATAAATTGATCTCAGGTTTTTAAAGTAATATTTGGGTGGATAACTTGTTACAAAAACGTTGGAATATAATTTTAATAAGTTGTCGATTGGATAGTCGTTGAATGCAGAAACGGAATCAAATTACTTACTATTTTATTATTTTAAATGTTTTAATTAAGAAGTTAAAATGATTTTACAATCATATTGAAATTAATTAATAATAAATTGTTACTTTGAATATGAATTAGAAGTCAATAATTAATGTTGTAAGTTTTTACAAAAGTTAATGTCGGTACCTACAGTGTTTTCGCATGTCACTTTTTCTCGAACCGTTGGAGCGAGTGGACGTGCACAGGATCTTGTGAGTGTATTAATTCATTATTATTTGTCTGTCTATTTTAAGTGTTCGTTTTAACTAGGTGTATTTTTACCTAAAATAAAGGCGTGTTGATTTATTACTGGTGTTTTACATTTGCATCGATCATGAGTGATGAAAATAATGAAGGAGGTGATGTCGGTAATGCCGACGTCACTCTTTCCAAAAACTCGGTTGAGCATGGTTCGCCGTTATATATATTATAGTATAGATACGTAAAGATAATCACAATTTATTCTTGGGGTATTGTGTTCGAACAGCAATAGATGTTCATTACAATGTGCATTTGTTTACAATATATCACGAATTGAGTGAGCCAGGCGTCGTCAGTTAGGCCCGCGATGCGGGCTCACTTAGGCCTCAGCTTGGCACTTCGCCAACGACAGATGCTCTTATTAGTGCTGTTACAACGTTTTTTCAAATCATTCCATGCCTTGGGACTTTTAGATCTGACTTCAAACACAAACATTAGCCAAGTAAAACGTCCAATTATCGCTTTTTTAACACAATACACTTTACTCTTTTTAATTTGTAAACTTAACAGAGGATGAACTTACTTGTGTTAATAAATATGTCGGACCTTAAAACGTTCTATAATAATAGTATACTGTTAAATTAAATAAAATGTACCTATATCAATTTGCAGGTTTACGGTTTCCAGGTTATTTTCTCGCGCGTCAAGGTTCGTGTGACCATTTTTCATTGAAACATCTCGAGTTATGTTACTGAATATACGAAGGCGATTCGATACCTCGTTATAATGATCCATGTTCGTACGCTACGAGTATGTGTGAAGAACGAGTATAGATATAGGTCTGTATTATGTATCGACTCTATAACGTGTAGGATTTATCTTAGTTCGAATAAAAAAATACTTACTTACTTAAATTTCAAGTTCAGAAATAAAGACAAAATTTTGAATCAAATCTTTTGGAATAAAATTTTCGCTAAAGTATTATAATGTTACATGGTGTAGACATTAGTAGTAACATCATCTATACAGTATCCTTTTGATCTAATCTCTTTGCGAGAATTCAGGACACGTTTCACGGCATTTAAGGGACGTAACTCCTAGTTAATCTCTCTGAAGTAGTTAACTCGATTTGAAGGGAAACACACAGAGGTGAAAATACTTGCTACCTACTTATGTACTGCGACGCGGAGCAATAAGGTACAAATTACATCTTAATTTAAAACAGTTTGCGCAAGTTCAGTGTTTCGCGCGAATGTAACGATTTACACGTTTCTCGGAATTAAAGGTAACAGCCGAGCTGATCCGAATAACTTCGTGTTAATGGTTCAGAGAAAGGGAATATTAAAAATATTATGTTGAATAATAACGGCGATAGCTTGAGGAAAAAATACATCGTGTTTCAGTAAACGATTCGATACTGGTACAAAACCAGGATAGATAACACGTTGTACCTACATGGATATGTCAAACAAGTATTGAAACAGTTGAAAGTTTCACACACAAACGAAACAAAGCGGTTTGAAAGCTCGCGGTGCAAAAACAAACAAAAACAGTGACAGTACAGGGATCAAGAGTTGAAGTGGATGAGAAAACAAAGCAATATTGGCAAACTGCGCTCCATCGATGGCTGGTTCACTTCCGCGCCGTCTCTCTGTTGACACATTCATTATCTTGTGCGCTAGTTTTGGAAAAGGCTTTCGGTCTTCTGCTCTCATCACATGGCTAGCCGCTGCCAATTACGATACGATTCTCTTATTTATCTTTTGTTCGTAGATTGAAATGTATCGGATCTGTCTCCCGTTTTGTAAACTAATTACATTATTTTTGCGGGAATTTCATTACTTATTCAGTTTATGAAACTCGTATTTGCTTTTAATGTATTCCATTTGTTCGATTTTTATTTTAAAAATGTAACGAATGTTTTCTGTAGGCAAAATTTAATACATGAATGTTCTGGAAATAAATTGAGAGGATTTACCTCAATGTTTATTTTTGGAAACGAAAATATATTAAATACTTTGCTTTAGTAAACAGTCATTGGTTTGTTTTCCGAGAATAAAACATATTGAAAATTGAAACTTCCGATATGTTAAATAAATATATTGTGATGTAGTTTCGTATGAAGTATCATTTAGAAAGTAAATTAAATTAAAAATCTGTTCCGATCAAAATGCAAAACATATGTAAAAATACTTAGGTAACACAAATAGACTTATTTTTGTATTCTTCAGTAAAAATAGCTTCTCATTTATTTACCGAATGTACCTACTGTGTATCGGCGCAAAGGTTAAACATTTTTTACGCCGGGTAATAAACAGACGGTTCGGGTGTAAGTAATTACCGTTCTTCATTGCTAGCCAACTTGGCGAGTTATAAAAATATTATAACTAAATCTTCAGTAAGACGAAAATGTGTTAAATGACCTTGTTCTCGGTTCGACTTGTTGTGTACCGGCTTTCTACACAAAGGGGAGTTTAGGCTTGGCGAGTGACGTAGCAGTCGCTGAAAAGATTCCCGTGTCAAGCTACTAACAAAAAGATTTATTGCCCCGAGCCAACAGATACACTCACATTCGGTTAACTTGTTTTTACTCTCTAGATGTGAATATTGTGAGATTATATTTTAAAGGTTTATATTTAACTAGCTGGGACTCGTGTGTTTGCTCGTAAAACCCGATTTAACAATTTCTTGGGAATTTTCTTGCAACATTTATAGAAAGGTTTTTTTCAATCAAATTAACATTGTTTGCAACGGTGTTTAAAATATCAAAACTTAAAATAAATTTGTACAAAATACACGAGTTTACGTAACAACAAAAAGCGTATACCTACTGTACGTACAGGTAACATAAATCCAGAGAGAATTCTCGTATTGGCCCGATCCACTCGCTCATGTAGGTGAGTATGAGGTTAGACAGTTTCAGTTTATTTGATTAGCAGTTGCTGTTTGTATATAGTTAAGGCAATTATGAGTGAAATGTGTTGTAGTTTACCCTGAATTATTTCAACTTGTGTTTATTAAATTCTTTTATAGAGCTGTATAGCAAATTATAGCTTTTAACGTATACTTTATGACGTAGTTTTTATGCAAATAATCGTTTTTTATTTAAAAAAAAAAATGAGTTATAATGTCCAGATAATTAAACCGTTAGTATAACGATTTATCTAATGTTTAAAACACAAAACAAACAAGCCCGCTAAAACTTGAAGATAATATACAAAAGTCCTTAAATATAGTGTAGTAGAAAAGAAAATATAGTTTGAGGCAACGACCTCTAAGTTGATCGCCAACTATGAATATTTAGGCGGGCTAATTTTAAAGTCAAATTAGATGGTATATCTTTATAGATATAGGCGTTCATTCGGTGTTCGCGGGTGGATGATTGACGTGGGTTGGACGCAAACGAAATCCTTTGCAACGTATCACACTGGAACCCGATCTATTGAATTATTCAAAGCACAACGCGCAATCACTTTTTAAGTTTGACTTCTAATAAATGTATAGTATCATTTGGGTGTACCAGCCAGGTAGAGGATTTGCGGGCTCAATCCCGTCCCAGCGAAAGAAAATTTCCAACAAAATGTAGTGGCAAAACGTTATTTTCTGCACTGTATTTACAGGTCATACTGATGTGGTAAAGACCTAATCATACTCGTATTCCTTACGCACTTCAAACTATTTTATTCAAGCTGTTTTTAAAAGACCCCTCCTGAAATACTGGCTTGGAAACTTCCATTCTACCATTCATAAGTAGACAAAAAACGTCAACAAAAATGAAAATAAATTAATACTAACATCTTACAAACAAATTTTAATGAAAACTTAACACATGAACAAAATTTCGTTCAATGCTGTTGACTAAGGAGTTCCTTCGTCAGATACAAACCTGTGTACCGAATCAGGTCATGCTTAATATTATGTTACATTGTCACAGAACTTGAGTATGCCAAACATCTCAGTCGGATGCCAGCGAGTTGTTGAATATAGGTTTGACATTTTGAAACAAATAACTTGCATACGAACATTGTAACTATACTAATATTATAAAGCTGAAGTTTGAAGACTGAGTTACAAGATAAACAATTTTGGTTGAACTCGCTAATCTCGGGAACTACTGGTTCAAATGAAAACATTTTAGAGACTTCCATTTAACGGGAAGGCTATGCTCGTAGCGGTCGTAGCGTGACATTAACGCTACGACCAATAATAGGGGAGCAGTGGTAATTAACGCGAGTAAAACTGCTGGAAACAGCTATGGTTATTATAAAGGTTTCAAAAATGTAGTATTAGTTATTTACGAGTTACCTGTAGTCGGAGCCATTCTTTGATGAGGATTAATTGCGATTTGTGTAAGGCAACGTCAGGCACGGGCGAAACTTTAACTGCAAGTTTGAGTGCTTTGAGAGTGTTCGTGCCTTCAGGAACATTTTATTTAAAATAGTTGGTGTACCTACTACGGCAAACGGAATAAAAGAAAAACTAATATTCTTCGTTATACAGAGAGTTTTGGTATAAAAGGAACATTTAAGATATTTTCTTTGTACTTATATAAAAATGTTAAGCCTTTAAAAAAACTTCAAAATAGAAAGCTACATTTTCGTGCATTATTAAAAATTACAATCAAATAATCTAAAGTATCATTTTATTATAAGTAATTATTAGTGCGCTGCGGGAACCACGCAGGCAAAACTGGAGGAATTTTATTTGTATTGTTGTTTCGAAAAAGAAACAAGCTTTTTGGTATGCCAAAACTCGTTCGTACCAATTGATTTACAGACGTTACGTACACCTTCAACTTATTACACACCGCTGAATAAATCAAAGTCCGAACAACAAAGTAAAATCGAATCGTTCAGACACCCTCTTCACCTTTAACGTTGCCAATCAATAAGGGAATTGCTAAAATACAAGAAAATACCTACTCGCGGAGCCAGTTCGAGGGGCTCCTGTCAGATGCCGTCACTTGCACTGCTCTCTCCACTTGAACGATACGATCTACATAATAAGGTTACATCCAACTTTATACAGATTTTGTTCAAGTTATACTTTATTACAAGATGCTTAACTTACGCGTCAATACAACTTACGCGTTGTAAGTATTTAAATTCTATACAATTTTGTGGTTGATTAGGAAATTTTGTATTGAATATGAAATGACGTGTTTATTGAACGAGTCTAGGCTATTAGCCAATAATCAAAGATAATTATATCTAAATCTAACTGGCCCGACAGACGACTACACAATATGTTTCGAAATTAGCAAATCTTAGCAACATTTTATTTTAATATTAAACTAGTTTTATTTTCGTCATTACAACATTTAAAATTGGTACCGTTTTAATGAATACTAATAGCTTTTTTATTTACTAACTAGCTGTGCCCCGCGGTTTTACTCGCGTCAATACTAATCCCGTGGGAATTTAGAGATAAAAAGGATCTTATGTGTTATTTCTGATAATAAGGACCACATGTACCAAATTTCATCTAAATCAGTTCTGTAGTTTTTGCGTTAAAGAGTAATAAACCTCCATCCAAACTTTCGCGTTTTTAATATTAGTGGGATAAATTTGGCTCCGTTTTTAATGAATAGTTACTAATAGCTTCCTTATTCATTACTCATTAGCGATATGTATAATATAATATACATAGCATATAAATAGAGTTTCAAAATCAGATAAACCAGATAATTAGTGTTGTGAGTTCGGTTAGCAGTTTCCGGGAGTGGGCAGCCGCCGCCGCTGCGGTCCACATACATAATGTACATGACGGATGCCACTGACACTAAACTTGTAAACTATTCGCCGAGTCATTATTAACCAACACCCAAATTATATTAAGTCATTAATACGCTATGAAGAGCTAGTTTAGTTTCGACTCTCCATGGAGTTATCTGCGTAAACTAAGTTCTATGAGAAATTTTGGGATCAAAGTATCCTGAGAGCATTAATTAAGTTATAAGTTGCAGATAATTTGTGTTTTACTTAAATATCATTCAAATCAGTTCAGCCGTTTGGAGATGAAGACGTATAAATATACATCCCACTACTTAAACTCGTAAAGTATCTAAAGGTACTATTACATTACTAATGTACAAGTAAATTAGATACGTTTCAGAAGCTATTTCCGATACATAGAATCGTAGTTGTTTCATAAAATCTAAAACGTTCGTTCTGATAAAGAAACTGTTTCAATGGTTTACAATATTCAGTAGGTAGGTACTCCCAATTGGAGCAAATGCAGGCCGCAAATAGTAGAAAAGAGGTCCGCTTGAGAGCAGGCTGTTACCACTCGTTACTGCCTCCTCCAACTCCCAAACCGACAGGCACTAATAATATATTTTCTATCACTATCTCGATACTGCCATGTATCTAGAGAATTGGTTTTATTTTATTTCGTATAGAAAATTTAAACGGACGTGTAACGAAAAATGCAACGTTCAGGTTTTTTTTTTCAAAATACGGATCAAAGTAAAGATTCATGTAGGAAGTTAGACGGATTTTTCATTCTTTTCATATTTGCTATTTTCCAAACATTTGGGCTTGGAATAGCCAACATTTTGCCAATTCTTCTACACTGTACTAAAATAGTCAGTGTCAGGGAGAGTTTTGTATCGCAGTGACTGTGAGACTTTACTTTTCTATGAGAAGTATAGTGGGTAATTAATTCAGACCGTGTGCGTATAACATAAATGATAATTATATCTCCATAATATTCTTACTGAAGAAACAGCCCTAAAAAGGTTAATATAAAACGTTAGTTGATAATAAACGTATTGTCCTTAGGCAAGTAGGTAACACATTATTAAAGACTATAAATGTCAAGTCGTTTGTCGTGGCGTTACTCGAGGTATAATGGCGAGTTGGTATTTTTGGAGTGGCATCTGGCCTCCTGGGAGGCTATGGAGGAGGCTATAGGAGGTGTACGCGGCGGCCGTGGAGGTCAACAATAACATACGGTACTTCCACCCCGACCTATTCGCTGAGGAGCCATTTTCTCCTTGAACGAATTTCTTAATGTCCATTACACTCGCGAACAATGTCTGAAACGAAAATCTAGTATCCAACTATACAATAACTATTACGTAAGCCTAGGACTAGGAACCTTTCCAGTTCATTTTAAAATAACGTTTCCGTGTCGTTGATGTCGACATGTTTTCTGAACAAATAGTAGCGAACGTAGGTATTCAGTTATTTATTTCGTTTCGAACACAAAAACTTCTGCCATTAATAGACACGAAAGCGGCTCCCACTATTTGGTAAATTACGATGAAATTATACGAAAACATAAACGACTTTAACATCAGTGAAACTTGCGACTTAGTAGCTGTAGGTATGAGAGAAAAGCTTTATGTTTTTGTTACGTTTGTGCGTACCTATAAAGTTTACGTCAAAGACCAATATTCAATAAAGCTAAGAATTTTATTGAGGTTTGAAGTTTAAACCAAGTATACCTATACGTTCTTTACGAGAGTAACTACCTCTACACATACATCTAGACATCACCTTACTGGATGCGAATAACTTTTAGTTAAACCGACGACGTTCCCAGTTACAACATATTGTGCACAGCTTGCGTGAATTGTTTGTTGGAACACATATGTATATGCATATAATATGGCAGCAGTTGGCGCGTGTTCATCGCTCCGACAATGCAATGTATGCCCAGTTATAGTAACTTACTACAAAAGCAGCTTCTCTCGACTTATTGTCGTACTCTATTCAAACGGGTGCTCTTCATGTAGATAGCTAGGTGTCTAACGAATAAGTCTAATAAGTCTCTCCAGGTATACTGCAAGAGTTTAAAATAAAAAAGGTATTTTTTACGTAACTGCTGTTTTTTTGTAATTTCAGGATAAAATACATCATCCCAATCAATCCAGTAGTTTTTGCATAAAAGAGACCATTCACACAAATCACTTACAGTTCAGGGACAGTTCACGCTGATCATTGATATTTTCTATAAACAATTTAAAGTATTCTATAGTTAGTTCTATTTTTGAATATTCTTTTGAACAAATATTGATATCTGTAATTGTTTCAGAGCTCGTACCGGAGTCGTGGGAGCGCTGTTGAGAGTCGCGCGTCCGCTCCTGTGACTAGCCCGGGCATTCGCACAAGGCACGGGCGGCGGATTGTAAGTTATCACACAGATAATAAGTTTATTTTATATCAAATATATATAAGTTTATTAAAACGATAAACATGTGAATAAACATTTTCATGTCGTACAAAAATGTATCTCTAATCTAAAATATAGGACAGGGTGAGCGAAGACAATTGATACTAAAGTAATATGTTCCCTGGCAGAACATAATATGCCATACTGCCAACTTGACACAAAGGAATATTGTGATAAAATGGCGACTATTATGTAACAGGGTTGGTTGGTTCAGTAATCCTATTATAATGCAACATAAAATTCCTTTGTATTGGCTCGTCTCCACTGGCTACGGGCTGATGCAAGCGGCGACGACGGAACGTAGCGTAGTCGTTTGTCAGTAGTTTAATTTAAAAGAGAAAAGTAATATGAATGTCGGGTCCTATCATTAATTTTAATTGACGTGGACTAAATTAACTGGTCCAAGGGATATTATAAATGATACAAATTACCTACAATACTATTTAACGATTAAAACACAACAAAGGGCATTAAATTGGATGAGCAGGTCTTAGATAGATAGATCTTAGAAATCTATAGATAGATATTGTTACCCACAAGTGAACAGTAAAATTAATGAAAAATGTGTGTTTTAAGTTTCATTATTAACTTATGTTTGTTGTTGTGCGTACAGAGGCGTGGGGCGCGGCGTGTGGCGGCGGCGCGGGCGCGGGCGGCGCCATGACGCGGCGCCCGCCACCATGACGCTGCCGCCGCCCGCGCGCCCCGCGCACCCCGCCGCGCACCGCGCTATGCGCTATTACCGCATCTGGATCTACGCCTGCAACGGCGCGCTGCTGCTGGGCGCGCTCGCCTTCTGCGCGGCGGCAGGCCGGGCACTCGCTGACTACCGCCGGGCGCTGGTTCCCGGTCTTGGCGTCGCACAACCCGGATTTTTGTACGGCTACGCAGCGCTACCGGCTCAGGCTGGTCTCCTGCAGCTTTTAGGCTGCCTGGCCGCATTGCGACTATCCGAGCGCATGTTGAACGCTTATTGGCTAGCTCTACTGGCCTTGCTCGTGGGCGACGCGGCCATAGGGGTCTACTGGGCATTCCGGTTTGAGAGAGTCTGCCGGGAACTTCGGCCTCAGTTGAGGATTCGCCTAGCAAAAGATTATGATACAGACGTAGAGTTTTCAGAGGCTTGGGACAGACTTCAAAGAGAGCAACGGTGTTGTGGAGTCACCGGTCCGGCCGATTTCGCTGCCTTTAATCGGTCGACACTGCCGGCGAGCTGTTGTCGCATTCCAGCTCATTCACCGGCAGTAACACCCACTCTATTTGGTGCCACATCAGCTACATCGACTTCACCATTCACTCCTGTACATTGCGCTCCTCACACCGCCGCCTGTGCTGAACGGTTACTAGTGTGGCTCAAAAGGACAGCAGATGCTCTATTCGTTTTAGGGTATTGTGTTATAGCATTTTTGAAGTTGTGCTTTCTCGGTATTCTTCGGTACGAAATAAAGGAAATGATTCAAAAAATAAGAATATTGAGAACCGAGCTCGGTGCCGGTGAACTTATGGATGGAAGTCCGATTCACGGTGGACCGCTTTCACAAACAATAATTGTGAATGCCGTGAATGCGAACGGCGGGGTGAGGGCACATGGCGGAAGCCCAGAAAGAGCTAGCGAAAGAGAGGCATTGTTAGGGCGAGCATCAGAACAGTGCTCACGTCGAGGCACGCACGATGAACCTCTAGGCCCCAAGACCATCAATGGTAATAACAATTGCGAGATGCGCGAGCTAGCACGCGGCGAGTACAGGCCCCTCGCTGTGGCGGGCGATAGTGCGGCGACCCGGATCTGACTAAGATGTTACCTGGAGCGGCTGTTCGGGCGGCGGTGGCGCTCGTTCCCTGCGGCTGGGTACGAGACGGAGGTGCCGGCGCAGGCGCACGCGGGGCACGTGTGCGTGCGGCGCTCGGCCGCGCGCGTCCGCCTTGACCACCGCCGCCACACCCGCTCCGAGTTTGAGCTCTAGCACTCTGCTATCGGGACACTTAGCGAATTGTGAATCATTCCACCTACTGTCAATTGTGAAATATTATCTCGTTAAACTATAAACAAAGTGAGATGTGTTTGTCAGAGTTCAGTGTTGTGTATAATTTGCAAACAATTGAAGATTGCGTGTCGGTTGACTTTGAGTGAATTGATTTCACGAGCCAAGCTTGTGTTTAGTTCCTACTCGTTGCAAATTCATGTAGGAACTTAGGACGTACATGCATCCCTAGGAATAATAAATATGTTTTTATGGTTCTTTAAATGACTAAGTTAAATTATAAAGAAACTTATTGTGTGAATACGGAAAAATATCATTGCTATCGACGGTTACTGATAGCAATGACTACGAGGAACAGTTGATCAAGTGAAGTGTAATATTTTGGAATTACTGAATACATTGTATTATTGAAAATGGGAATCAATATAATTCAATATACTTACTTATTTTGATAGTCGTATCGTTAAATTATTTAGCTGTAAGTCAGATCATTTCGTTTGTAATATTTTAGAGATATTCTCATACAAATGTGCTTGTATAAATTGCTTCCACTTATTCCCATCTTTGTGTTTCATGTCTTTTTCTTAAATTAATAATAGTCGTATGTTTCTGATAATAATACAATATTTATAATTATTAAAATGCCCTCGCAACATGTGCTGATATTTTTACTGCGGTACCGGTACCATACAAATAATACCATGTTTGTACTGACTTTATATCATGTATACGTGGTAAGAACTGTACCTACTATTTATGTTATTTCGATATATTTATCTTTAAGTTGTTCAATACCAAATCGAACCAGATATACTTCTGAAACTATTATATCCCTATATTTACCCAAATAAATAAGATTCTACTAGTAATATTATGAATACGAACTAACTATATGAAATTGTTTACACTTTGTGTTACTACAAAAGTAATTGTAATGGATATCCTGACCAGTATTCCTAGCTGTACCTACCCTAGATTTACTAACACCGCTTTATTTAGCAATCTAATTAAACGCTTATAGATTTAATTTGAATAGTTTTAAATTCTAATTTAGATACTTAACATTGATGTTTCAGCCGTGACTAGCCACTTTTTATAGATAGATTGCGATATACATCTAGTCGTCGGATCAGTTCAGTGGTTCGCACAATGCGAAATGTACGCGTTCGGTACCCGGAGGGAGGTCAAATTCAAATTCAAAAAAACTCCTCTGAAGTAACTCCGTAAACTCCTCTGAAGTCACAATTGTCCGACCAACGGGAAACGACCGGATGACATCTACGGTACACGGGAATGAACATCACTACTTTTTATACCAATTTACCTTATCGTTGGATACCAATATAACGTATTATTGAAACGTGAGTAACTAAATGCCTATTGGAATCGAACAGTAACTTTGAAAGCCAACGATGTAAACTGTGAATGATCCCGACCCGACTGATTTATACGTTATCTACATATTGTTAAATCTTTATAACTGAATATTATGTTGTTCGTTTATGTAAATAAATGTAATAATATAATTTGTACATGTGTAGCGAGTAATCGTTCATAAACAGATCGACAAACATAGTACTGATATGAGCTTAATGATGTAGTGCCTACAAATATATGCTTGTAACAGTATAGAAGACAATGACTATACATACAGACTATAATTATCTCAAATGGTAACAAAAAGTTATCTCATACAAAAGAATTTAAAATAGTCATATAAAATTGATTGGTAATATAATTGTCATAATGTTGTCGCCGTTGTCATAAAGTAATTCAACAATAAAGGGATCGCGATGTGGTCATTATCTGCGCGTTATTTAACCGTTAACGACACGTGAGGTATTTAGGAACAAAAAGGCTGTGTCACATATAGGTGAGACCTATCGAAACAGTGAGTAAATATCGAGAGTCGCGCGAGGGGACCGTCGATAGGAGAGTGCAGAGTGGAGAGTGGAGAGTCAGTGGCAGCGGACGGGAGTCGATTGTAGGACTGCATGCCGTGACGATACGATACCATCGACCCAGAGATTGAGTAATACCACCAATACATATTTGTACTTATTACCAAATAACTTTATAGTTAATATTGTATTTACGAGTACGAAGTTATGTTCGCTTAGAGTAGGTATAATATTTTGTGAATTTATGCAGAAAAATAGTTTTTTAATATTGTTGTCACATAAATGTACCAATCTTATAAAATTTGTACCTATATTCGGAAAGTTGAATAATTTGTAGCTAGGATCCAATCTAAATCCTGAATTTCTTCCAAAAAAAAACTGTAAAATGACATGTGCCTTGGCTTAAAAAATTATATAACTGATGTTATGTTTATTAAAAAACTAAAATATGATATAAATTTGAAATATAAACTCGTCTCTAATGTGCTGCCTACAACCTGTAACATGAACCATTAGACACATTCATAGATGTTTAGTTTGTGGACCCTACTGTATAACTACTACTAATTGTTCGATGTTTTCTCTCTGTATTTAACATTCATGAATCTATATTAAATTATAATCATATAAACAAATATAAATGTCAGCGTTGAATCGAGTAAACATGAAAATATATTATACTTAGTAAATATTATTAAAATGTTAATGTGAAATCATCGTCTGTTAAACAGACCATTATTGTATCGGACCGATTGATTGATGTTTATGTACCTAGGTATGCATATTAATATCTACTTAAATACCTATTGAATGAAATACTTCACCTTACGTACTATTATGAATACTGCCGTTCTTTATGTCCAGTTATAACTATAGTTTCCAAATGAACACCATTATCGAACACCTAAATTTTAATGTGTTCATAATTTAGTAAAATGTAAAGATGTGTGAATTGCTTTTCTTATTATTATATTTAAATAGATTTAATTAAAAATATCAAGTGTGTTCGAGTTCTAACTGGACACAATGATAGAGTATCGTACCTTATCATTATTTTATGGTCTGTTTTACATTAGAGTTGTTACAACTTTCCGAAGGTACGCACTAGGCGACTGAGAGCTAAATATTATCATAATAAATGCATTAAATAAAGAGTTTGTTAAAATGTTGTCGTATTTCATTTATTTGTCTTGTTTGTCGTGTGTACTCACTTGCACGTGTTCCGTTGTTCTGTAGGTCCGGTCGACGTTGGCCCCGCCGATGACTAATACGTCTCCGGCGGCGGCGTGCGTCGCGCGGAACAAAGGCTCCTCATCACGTTCACCCCGCACATGAGTTTCCTTCACACGTCTCCCGCACTCGCTGTGAAATTGTCTCCGGGAATTAGACGAGCATTTCCCAAGCCCGGTTCCAATATTAAACGCGCTCTTCGAATCGCTTACATTCCTCACTTTTTTATGTTCCACGGCGATGTCGGCGCCGACTTTAGCGTTGTTCTTTATGAGAGCGATGTCTGATAGTCGTTAAGAAAGAAATTGTGGCAATTAGCTTCACTATCATCATTTAGAGACCGTTGCCATTTCTAGACATTTAATTTACGACAAAATTACGCAGCTACGGTCGGCCCAAGGTTTCATTAAGCGTTTTAATGAGTCCCAAATTGTTCTGTAGACACTCACTCATCATAAAAACGTTTGTTTCACATTTGTTTTCAGTTAAGTATTATTTTTCGTCGTAAATATGTTTGTATTTCTTTAGCTGATAATTAAAAGGATACTGGCAGCGAGAGACGCTCCCTCGGTGGCTCTGGCGACGGCTGATAAGATGAATGGCGTCACTTCTTTACCTTGAATACCTCGCTCCTTAGCATCCTCCAATGCCTTATTTATTGCTGTTGATATTTTTGCCTCTGTAATGATCAATATATCATTTGAGATAACAGCCGTATACAACTTTTATAGATATGATGCCGACGAAGTAGAAACACATTTTTGACTTTTGTGGTGGGGTTTCAATTGGGTTAGTACTACTACTGGTTAGTCACATTCATCACATATTGATCTAATCAAAATTCGAAATTGAAATTCAAATGTGATTAAGTACATAGTTGTTGATTTGAATAAGTTGTTATTTGGACATAATATGGAAACAATACCGAATTTAAATTTCGAATTTGAATCAGACTAATGAATAGAATAAATACATCCATTACCTATTAACTCAAAACAAAATTAACAACGCTCACAATAATAGTAACCTATAAATTCAGTAATTCGGTTTCTGTTTTTCGTACAAGAAAACTTTCCTCTCATAGGTAATAGAAACTTGGACCATCAACACATCTATGAAATGGGAAAACGAATGTAGGTATTTAAGTTAATAAGCCCAAGTAGTTATAAGAAAAGTTGTCGATCGGTTTACCTGTAAGGTTTACATAAAGTTTTAATGTTCATTTCATTACTGTTTGTTTTTACTTGTATTTTTATGTATTTCGGTAATTTTACTTATTTAAATGTTGGATTTAATAAACTTAGAATGCCATTAAAATTAACAAATAATCAAAGAAGTCAAATTAAGAGACATATTTGATTTTCGAAATAAAACCGCATAGAATGCATAACTAAATTATGCATGGAAAACAAACTGAAGCTATTACTGCAGACAGGAGAAAGATTGAGTAATTCAGATCGGTCGATACCGAGGCAACCGAATGTTGACATTAACGGAGGGGTCTCGTTAGCTTACCATCCATTGCATGCTCCTTGGGTAATGGCACTGCGACTATAATGCCCGAGTTGAGACCCAAACTACGTGAAGCGAGCAATACTTGTGCAGCTTGTGAAGCGTTCACTACTCGATGAGGCGCGCGGTGACCTGACTTTTGAGTGTAGAATGCCGGAAAATCGTACGTATCACCGAACGCACAGACGCATACACCTTGGGTTTCCTATAAAATAAAAAGTCATGATAGGGTACGAATTTCACACAAAAAGAACCTTAAAATCTAACAAGCTGTTTTTTATTTTTGACGAGATTATATATTGGTTTTTATTGTAAAAGTAAGTATCTAATTACCAAATATTCAAGAGTTCTTCCAATATCGAGGATGGACTTGACACCGCTACATACAACTAACGTTTTACTGCGACCTAGTTCGTTGAGGTCAGCAGATATGTCCATTGTGTTTTCGCCTTCCCGATGAACACCTCCTGCCATTGAATAAAATCCATTGTCATACATAATAATCGACGACACTTCGATCTATCAATATGTATTGTGTTACATTATTTTCTTTACATTTTTTACTAGCTTTAGGTCCCTGATACTGGATGCTTTCCTTATGTATGTTACTTAAATTCATCGTAATAAAATTAAGTTTCATAATAATAGCTGACTGAAATCTCTTTAAAACTTTACCTTCTTTTGCATCGCTTCGGGTAAAAAGAAACGTTAAGAATGAAAAGGAATAGAAATTAATGTTGATATTTGTATTTCATTACTTAGGTACTGTAACGAACATATAAATAAACGATTTTCCTTACAATTATTTCGCGTCAAACATTTACATTGGAGCGTTCGCTTTATTACATCGACAATTGAATAACCGAGACGTATTTCTTAAATTTCGTACTCATTTTTATCTTATCTACATTTTAAAGGATATTAGAACCGCAGTCATAATGCTTTGAATAAGATTTACATTTGCCGGTTGCGCCGCGAACGATGAATATAATATTAAAAGTCGAAAACGCGCAGGTGGTGCCTCATTCACTGAATAATTTCGTCGTATTAGAAAGACAGAGCAAAGCTGACAAGGAAATAGTTTTATAGGAAGGAATACTCAAGAAGACTGACTGATCACTCGTAATAGTATTAGGTTATTGAGAAATTCCGCAGTGAGAGAGCTCTCAGGGGTGAAAGATCACGCTTTGTGAGTCAGATTCAATTGTTAATTACATTAGTGTTTCACGAAGTATTCGTGCATGATTTCACCGACAGTCAAATGCTCTTTGAACACGAAATGATGCATTTGATGGTAACAAATCAATGAAATAACAGTCACTTCTGAATCGGAATAATCTAAATGTACGTTCGTGAATATTCCCGATTCTCGACATTTGTACCAAGTACTGGAATAACTGAATATCATTTGTGGACTCTGAATTATCAGCTCTAAATTAAACTCAAAGGCAATATTCGATATTCATACCTAAATATAGTAAGACCAAAATAACTTTATCTTTTTACTACTAATAAAAAGAGAAAAGATTTGTATATTTGTGTAATAAAATTAAAAAAAACTATTAGGTCCAGTCACAAAGTTCTTTCACTAATGAACAGCTACATTACCGCGGAGTAAATTTAAAAATCTGAATTTTCTACGGAAGGTGAGCATTGCTAGAGTGTATGTAACAATATTCAATTAAAAGTTTTTTTTTAGTATTCTGCCTTTCTCATTTGTATCCTACCTAATATTATAAATGCGAAAGTAACTCTGTCTGTCTGTCTGTTACCTTTCACGGCTAAACTACTGAACCGATTGACTTGTAATTTGGTACAGGTTATGCAGGTTATATTAGGTTATACAGCTTATGGTCCGGGAAAGAACATAGGATACTTTTTATCCCGAAATTCCCACGGGAACGGGAACTACGCGGGCGAAACCGCGGGGCGCTGCTAGTATTAAATAAATGAAAATATCTATCAATCAATCTTATTCACGAAAGTATTCGATTTCCTTTCTGAATGACGTGAAAATAGAATACATATTTTAAATAAGTTTAGTATATACACACATCAAAAGTGTCTAGGGATCAAGCATTTTTATGCGGATTTCTTGAGATTGAGATGTGGCTTTGTAATAAATTTATGATTTTATAAATTTATATGGATCCTTTTTGGTGCATTTCATAATTTGAATCAGGAACTGTGAATCAAATTCGAGTAAAAGATGAAAATCAGCTGTCAATATTTTCCCTATAAAAACATACAACGCATTGAAGACATTATTAGTGCTACTGTTTCCCTACTACTGATTAAAACCAACGTTATTATGGAGCGGCGACGTCATTTAAGCAGGGAAGAAATGCTCAGAGCCGTGGGAATGATAGAAGCTGGTTCCCGGCAACGTACTGTGGCTTTAGCTCTGAATACAAGTCAGAGTGTTATCAGTCGACTTTGGACACGTTACCGAAGCACTGGTACCGTGGCTGAGCGCCATGGAGGACGGTATCGCTGCACCACACGGAGACAAGACCGATACATTCAAATCTTAACTCGAAGAGCTCCAACAATAACCGCCATGATGTTAGCCGTGCGGCTTCATCACTCTTCAGGGAACTTAATTAGCGACCAAACAGTCAGAAACCGCTTGCATGAAGTGAACCTTCATTCCCGAAGACCGCTACGGGTACCACCTATAGCAATGCACAATCGTAGGATTCGATATCAATGGGCTCTTGAACACAGAAATTGGGCAGAAGAACAATGGCGTTTCGTGTGCTTTTCTGATGAGTCTCGTTTTGGTATGAGACCGGATACAAGACGTATACGACACTGGAGAACCCCTGGACGCCAACAGCGATTAAAATCCTGCCAGGAAGTCCATCCTTATAGTGGTGGAACCATCATGGTATGGGCGGGTATTTGGATCGGCGGAAGAACTGAGTTGATTTGGATCAGAGGCAACCTCAACGCTCAAATTTATGCTGAGACGATTGTATCAGACGTCATCGTTCCTCTACAAGTGCAAATCGGTCCCTTATTTCAGTTAATGCATGATAATGCACGACCGCACACCGCAAGAGTTGTAAGACAGACTCTCGCCGCAGCTAACATCAATGTCCTGCCCTGGCCTGCTCAGTCGCCAGACTTGAACCCGATTGAGCATGCATGGGATATGCTACAGAGAAGAGCTCTGCCGAATATGGAGGGTATCCAGTCGCAAGAAGACCTTTTTTTGTTGTTGCAACGAACATGGGCGGCCATTCCACAGCGTGATTTGGATGAACTCATTTTGAGTATGCCAAACCGATGTTCTTGTGTTGTTAGTGTTCGCGGTAGAAACACGGATTATTAATTGTTTAAGTTACCCAATAAAATTTTAAAGAAAACTGTTATTTCAGTCTTTTTTTCGAACTTTAATGTTAGTGGTTCAAATGTCAAAAATCCCTTTATTAGGAAAATGGCAAATTTCTTTATTAATGCAAAGGTGACTTGGTTTATCGTTACTGTGACAAACGAAAACACTTTATTTGATGAATCCTTAAAGAAAATTTTAATTAATATCAATCAGGAGAAAAGTTATTGCAAAAATATATGTTGATCCCTAGACACTTTTGATGTGTGTATTTGCATTGCTCGAGATGGTATCGCCTCAAACTTACACCGAGGTAATGGAAACTCTGTTTTCCATTACACAGCTGAAAGCAATACGTATATAAACAAGTAGCTCAGCAACCGTCTGCCTTCGGAGTTGCAATCACTCTGTTCAAATATTGCAAGAATAAAAAGCACCACTTTTTCATTCGCAAAATATTTTGTAACAGAACTATTATTAACGCTTGTATTGTTTTTTAGTGAAATGTCGTTCTATAAGGTCTTGGCATCCTACAGGACGACATTTTACTTAAAATAATAGGCCAAAACTCTCTCTTACTGATGATATAAGTTCTGTGAGGAGGAATAGACAATAATAATTAATTTACAAATACTCGTATAACAAATACTTATCTAATGTTTTGAAGTTAAGAAGTATTAGCTTGTGCGATACTTTAATACCATATAAAGGGCTACCGTTAAGTCGAGCTGTTTCTGACTGACTGATTTATCAACACTTCGCTCAAACCACAAAGTGGAATGCAATATTAATATTAACTAAGGAAGACGAAAAACGCGAGTATACGGCGGGGCACATAGCTAGTTTAAAAACATCTTTCTTACCTATCCCTCCAGTTACAAACACAGGTATATCGGCCAGTTCAGCGGCTATAATGGTTCCTGCTACAGTGGTCGCTCCGTCGAGTTTCGCCGCGACTATCGGTGCGAGGTCTCTTCTAGAAGCCTTCACTACACCTTTTGCTTGAGACAAGTATTCGATCTGTTTTTTGGTTAATCCAACAGTAATTTGACCTTTGAGAATGGCAATCGTGGCTGGAATAGCTCCCTGTATAATATTGATTTTATTAAGTGAATAAAAAAGTAAAGTATCAGTCTCTCTCATGATGGTAAATACAGTGAGGAGGAAATCACCCAGTGCGGCAGTGATCCCAAATCCAAGGCAAGTTTATTTTTCAGAAATGAATTTAAAAAATAAAGAATAGTATTCATATCGTGTGTTCACTTGTGTAACTTACCCGATCTCGAATGATATTTTCAACTTCTAAGGCTGTCTTTAAGTTTTGAGGATATGGCATTCCATGTGTAATTATTGTAGATTCGAGAGCAACTATAGGCTTATCCGCCGCTTTAGCTTCACGAATTTCATCTGAGTATACAATTTGCGAAAATTTCCTTCCGAATCGTGTAAATCGGGAACCATTTGTCGTACATTTTAATAAAAATGCCATTCCGATACCTAAAAATAGAATTCAGTTCATTAGCGAATTCCAAAAATAGATTGGATGATATTCAAGAGGCATCGGTTAAAATAAATCGTCGTAGGAGCTGTTATTCGATTCCGGTGAGCTAGGTTGGCGCTAGCAACGTTTGTCGACTTCAATTTACTTTTGTCGGTACGTAGTTACGGCTATGGAATTGAGTCGTTCCACTATTTTAAAATTGATTCAGTATTTTCTTGCGGTTAAATCTCGTAAAATAAATTTACACTTAAAACTACAACTTCTCGTAAAATAAATAAACACTGTATCAAACGTTGTTTACACAAATGTGTAACTACAATCAAATAAGTGTAAGTTCTTAGAGAATGAACATAGAACTACACGTACAGCTAATAGAAAAACATCAGTTTAGTGAGTGGACGTCTGAATAAAAGCTAGTGTAGTTTGTAGTTCGACACTTGTGATGGGAGCTCCAGTGGTTCACACTCGGCGCACATTAATCACTGTCTGACTACAGCCTCTAGTTAGCTCTTGCTAGAAAAATACATCTTCCAATTTTTTCGTCTAAAATACCTGGTGTAAGTTTGGTAACAACCGTGCTCCTATAATTTTAGTCTTATATTCTGTTTTACAGACTATGTTCTATCCAGAATCTGGATTATAAGCACAAATTATTCTGTAAATATAATGTCTGAATAAACAATTCTACTTTTCACTTACTAATTAAATATATTACATACTAGTAGTGCCCCGCGGTTTTACCTGCGTAGTTCCCGTTCCCGTGGGATTACGGGGATAAAATATAGCCTATGTCACGCACTGATAAATTAGCTGTCCATTAGTGAAAGAATTTTTGAAATCGGTCCAGTAGTTTCGGAGCCTATTCATTACAAACAAACAAACAAACAAACAAATCTTTCCTCTTTATTATAGTATAGAAAATCAAATGAGTTTACTCAACAAACTCGTGAACTACAATTCAAAACCAATCTAAACCAATACGAGTACAACAGTCCCTATCCTACCTTCATATATAAATAACCATAGAACCACATATAGAACCTCAAGGAATAAATAATCTACATATTTCCATAAACAATTTGTTGAAACCCCAAGAAGTATCGTAGCGGGGTAACTACCCCGGTTACTAAGCAACCGCCATACATGTTACTATTTGTTTACTTGGTTTGACGAAACTAACAATATTTTTGCGTATTTATTCAAACTATTTTCTGTGTTATTTTGTTTGAAAAATAGTTTTTGGATTGTTTTTATTTCAAAAGATTGAACAACAAGCGGGTAAGATAAATTTGTATTATTGTAGAGATTATAATAAAATTACTACTTATTACATGCCGATCGGCGCTATTCATTGAAGGGGCCTTTGCTAGAAAATAACTGGTTTTACAGATTTTTCCTGTCTGTGTCCATAGTGTCTTATAGGAATAAATAAAGTTTAAATCTTTTTATTTTAACCCAAAACTTCCACGAGATCGGTACTAGCGTAGGGAAAGCTGTTTTCTACGAAACTACTTACTATCTTAATGGTATACAACCTACATATAAAATACTGAATCAGATAGTATAAGATTGAACAATCCGCTTGATAGAAGTTGAGATTAAATATTGCAAGAGATTAATATTTTACTTCGTCTAACATTTTTAATATTTTAAAGTAGATGGAAGATTAATATAAAGATTTATATCGGAAAGTGCAATTTAAATTGTGTTTTTCCTAGCTACGAGTTTTATGAGATAACTTTACATGATTCAATTCAATTTATTTCAATTTATTTATATCTTCAAATGTAGTTACAAATTATTTGACGTGGTCATCGAGACATTACTCCCCGTGGTAGTTACAAATAAACTGTGTTACGGTGAAGTAAGGCCTCTCAAACCACGTTCACAAAAATATATAACTAACATAAGAATTTAAATAGATACCTTATAAACTAACATATATATTTATATACTTAAATCTACAAGTTTAGGGAGTTCTCTTCGGTCTCGCCTCCCTAAAGCGTCTGAATGCCACTCCTGCAGGCCAGAAATCGGGAGTGAGGAACATGTCCTTGTGCTTTGCAGGCACCTGTAGCACATAGGACTTGAAGGTGGTGTCCCTCGTCGACTCGAGACGCCGCAGGTTGAGCCGGATGATGTCCTTCGTCCAGAAACAGGCTCTCTCCTTAACATATCGCAGGACCTCCTCGCCTGTAGTATTGGGGTCAAATCTCGATATGTAGAGAGAGACGGTCGGCTCCACAACGCGTAGAGTGGTTTCTGAAGCTGAAGCAGTGGCAGTACCCCTTATGTTACGGGACAACCTCGGTCGACGTTTTCTTTCCACAAGGGTGAAGCCATCCTTGTCGACTTTGTTTACCGGCTCTTGAAGAGTTCGCTGACAGGACACCTGCGCATAGCTCTTCTTGTTACATATCCGTGGAGTAGGCACAGATGACGTATTAGGCGCCGCGGGGGCCGAGGTAATCGGGGCCGGGCGCACTTTGACCTGTGCATCGGTATTGTTCGCGCTACTTGCGTTTTTGCTGACGGGTGAAGTTTGGCAGTTTTTAGTACCGCGTCGCACACATACGTTATCTGCTGACTGCGGCAATTCCGATGTCGTTGCATTTTGGTTGCGCAATGTCGCGAGCTCCGTACTTAATTCCGAAACAACGCGCTCGGATTCCTTCAGCTTGGCTCGGATGTAGGTGACCTCGGCCTTCAGCAGCACCACGTCCTGCAGCAAGGCCTTGATGTCAACTTGGTCCATGGCGTCCGCGGAGGGAGAGTGTCCGTCCATATCACACTTTTTGCAAACGTATTTTATTATTTCATCGAGGCAGCCGTGACACAACTGCTCGCGTCAACGGTATGAACGCGAATGATACCGATTAATAGGGAGCACACACAGCAGAGCTTATCTCTACGTGTTTTCATGCATAGACGCGCCACTGCGTTTATATAGGCTCTCGTTATTTTCATTTCGTAGTGTTTTTTATTTTGTAGTTCTATTTTATAGGCGATTTGATCTTTTTTGAAATAAGTTTAACGTTTATTAAAGATAAATAGTATTGATAATAATAAGTTTTGTTTATTCTCAATGATGTTCTGATTGTTAATTTACACAACACTCAAGATGATATAGATATACCTACGTTAAACGAAGCAGTCGTAGTAAGTATAAAATCAATGCCGAGATAAATTTCGTAGGTATTCGTTAAATCGAATTCGGTTACTACCTCTGAAAGCAATTCAAAGTATTATCAATTTGTACAGTGAATTTGCAAGTTCAGGAAACCAGTTAGCGATTGCAAATAGGAACGCCGAAGTTCGAATCTTAACAGAGAAGCAATTCTATTCTTTGCCAGGAAACTCTTTAGCATTCAGGGATTGAGTTAATGCTGAAGGAAACTTAATTTTGTTTTAAAACTATATCAACATTACCATTGTACGACGACGACGTAGATTGAATATAACTATTTGAATGTTGTCCAAAACAGATGCATAAATTCAAGTTAGGTACTAACATTTTAACTGTATTCGAATGTTAATAGGAGTACAGTAAGACACAAATAGATGGTAAATTCTTAATGAAGTCGCCACGAGATACTTTATAGAGATGTAACGACTGTTTTATCGATGTTTTTATTTTATAGAGCCGTAACCATGGCATGGGGTCTTCCGAAGTTACCGGGGCTCACGTTTTCGGACCCCACAAAGACGCAGTTCCATATGAAGAGTTCACTGCGGTACTATCAAGGACACAGGTTCCCGGACACGGCGCTGCGGGGCCCTGGAGGCACCGACACTGACGTCGATAGCAACGCTTTTGCCGCACCCGATGATTCAGTCAAGTAAGTTCTTAAGTTTACTAACGTTATATACAAAGGAGTTTAAACAAAGAAATTAGCGGTGTAAATAACCAAATAAAAACCCAGATATTGTTAAACAATGCAGATAACTTTGCATACCCATTATTAATGTTTTGTTTGCCTTTTACAAACCATATACTTAGCGATAAGAATGAATATTTATGATGATTAGAAACACTCTGGGTAATATATCAGACTACCTACGCTCTGCCGCAACCAGGCTAGCTTGGGGCGTTGTCCCTATGCCCCGTACTAAGGAGAAAGCGTCCTTGTTGAGAGCCAACAAACCGAAAACATGAGAAATAAAACTTCCATACTAGGTAACTATAGGAATGTTTGGCAATCGGCCATCTTCAGCTCCGAGTTGCTAACGCCTCGGGTCATGTCTTGGGACCCTCTATGGGATTTGTTCGGTAGCGTACAACATATCTACAGAACACTTAATTTTACTTCTAGACATCTTCAATGTATAATGTGTAGATCTAGGGTCAGCGCACGATTCACTCGCGACAATCTAATATATTTAGAGGTAATAGTATTTTCAAAGAAAATACATACAGTATGTAATAAAAAGAACTATCTACGAATAAGCATTCATATATAACTTGTTTACGTATTGATATTAAACAACATTCCAATGAAAAGTAATTTGCGTCGAGATGATAAAGTCCATTAAAAGTTGTAAATACGGGTTTGAATAAAGGGAGAACGTTAATTAGAATGGGTTGTGTGATTAATTTGTTGGTTTCAGTTACGACCCCTCGCTGACATACGGGCGCGTGAAGCAATCAGCGATGCCCGCGGTGGTGCCGCACTGGGTGCACTACGACAAGCGGTGTCTGAACTTCACCGCGTTCTTCAAACAGCCTGTGTACGATAACGCAGACGAGAAGTATCGAGTGCGGGTCGTTAATCTCGTGTACTTTCTCGAGGACGACAGTATGACTGTTATGGAACCCAGAGTCAAGGTAAGGCTACAATTCAGATAAAATAAACCCAATAATAATGTTTCTTAAACAACTCAATAATATCAAATTGGGAATATAAACCTTCTTTTATGTAAATTAAAATGTTGTTATGTTTAAAAAAAAGCATTATTATTATCTTATCGACATTTTTAATACAAGGCATGAAATTGTAATAAAAGTTCGATATACTTAAATACTATGCAATAAATAAGTTGAATAATGATAAGCAACGTATTCTTATTGGATTTCACGTGAGATGGGGGCAGGTTCTACATAACCATGTATAGTGTGAATTGAGAATTGGTCCAATAGTCGAAGGTGTAGGCAAACTTGTATTGATTTTCTATGCTTATTTGTTATTCGAAGCGATCGTTGTCTCAGTCACGTGTTTTGTAAAACAATAATGTTTATCATTCTTTACGATTTGGCTTAGTACAACTGTTACAAGAATAAGTCACAATATCTTGTTTCGTATTCGATTTGGAGGCACTAAGAAATATATAACATGTAAATCAACCAACAAACTGTACGTCAGGATTTAATACTTACACATGAAATGTTTTTTTCGATAATACTTCTCAGCTATAAATAAAATCGATGTCTATTGAGTTGTACTTGTACCTAAGTATGCAGTTTTCGGCAATTGTACCTCTTTTGTCCGAATACACGTGAAAGAAGACATGGTTTGTGAAAGAAATGTATTTCTTTCCTGTCTGTCTGTTGGTTTCTCCTGGCCAATCAAAAGCTGGGCTTATTTTGATGCAACAATAAGCTTTTTTAACTCGATCTACGGTTTAAAATAAAACATACTATACTTTGTTGTAAAATTATCGCTTATCACATAATATGATCAATTCCGAATATTCACAACACTGACAACACAACTGTGACACAACACACCCGGCAATTCAATTAAACATAATATAATAACGGTTGCATTTGATTCTATTAATTTCAATGAACTATGAATCCGATTAATTGTAATCGGATTTCAATAACTAATCAGCCATAAAACTATATGATTAAATATAATAATTAAACCTTTCCTTGAGATTGCGGTAAATTTTCTTGATAAAAATTTCCTAAAGCACTACGATTTTTTGGAAATTTTCTGAAATGACGAAATATAAATATATCAATCACTTACAATTTAAAATAAAATAAAAGAGGATATTTTGTAAGTTGAGTTAATCTGGGGGCACGGCAGTGACCCCCGCCAAGTCGAGCGCGAAGCACACACTGCCGTACCATCCTTTACAGGAACCATTTCGCCGCATTTTCAGGCCCCTATTTGAGAACCTTTGGATAAGCCCAGAACGCTGAAATTTTCGTCATCCAGTAAGCTATACAATCACATACTTATAATAAAATTTCAAGTCTGTAGGTCATTTAGTTCCGAAGTTAAGCGAAAGCAAAGTTTCGTATTTATGACAGACACTCACTCACTCACTCACTCACTCACTCACTCACTCACTCATGATCATCAAAATAGAACTAGTACTTCCCATAAACCTAGAGAGCTGAAATTTGGTACAGAGTTAGGGTTTAATGGCCACATAAAGGGAAAACTATAAAAACTAAGATAATCGAACGGGAACGGGAATTATACGGGATCGGGAACGGGAATTGTAACTCAAGAATGGCTGAACTGATTTGGCTGAAAATTGGTGGGGAGGTAGCTTAGAACCAGGAAAAAGACATAGGATACCTTTATTCCCGAAATTCCCACGGGATTGGGAACGGCAATTTTAAAATCAAGAACGGTTGAATTGATTTGGCTGAAAATTGGTGGAGAGGTAGCTTAAAACCAGGAGAAGAACATAGAATACTTGTAATCCCGAAATTCCCACGGGAATGGGAAAGGGAATTTATAACTCAAGAACGGCTGAACCGATTTGGCTGAAAATTCGTGGGGAGGTAGCTTAAAATTAGGAAAAGGACATAGGATACTTTTAATCCCGAAATTCCCACGGGATTGGTAACGGGAATTTACAACTCAAGAACGGCTGCATTGATTTGGCTGAAAATTGGTGGGGTGGTAGCTTAGAACCAGGAGAAGCATATAGGATACTTTTTATTCCGAAATTCCCACGGGAATGGGAAAGGGAATTTATAACTCAAGAACGGCTGAACCGATTTGGCTAAAAATTCGTGGGGAGGTAGCTTAAAATTAGGAAAAGGACATAGGATACTTTTAATCCCGAAATTCCCACGGGATTGGGAACGGGAATTTACAACTCAAGAACGGCTGCATTGATTTGGCTGAAAATTGGTGGGGTGGTAGCTTAGAACCAGGAGAAGCATATAGGATACTTTTTATCCCGAAATTCCCACGGAAACGCAAACGGGAACTACGCGAGTGAAACTGCGGGGTGCGTAATAATAAAATACTACTCCTAAAAAGAAAAAAATGTGTCAAATAAGAAAATCTAATAAAATAAATCAATATGACCACGTTTCAACAAAAATGAATGAAATCCCATCAAAAACATTCTGTAAAAAACTAGCCAAGTCTCGATGGAGCTGCTTGTTTATCTCTAAAAAGTAATGAAATCTAGACAAACTCGTACCAAGTCTAAGGTTCCTTACTGCGATTTCTTTATTTTTATAGTTAATGTTGTGTGACTTGGCCGTTGAACATTATTTATAACGTTAGTTAGTGGGTACTAGTTAATTTTGTTTACATAATCTGTTGTAACTACTTATGTCTGTTAAGCGAGATAATAGCCCATACTGGTATTGGTGATTGGCCGCTAGTGTCTCATTTTAGGCTGTTGTTGATTGTGCAACATTTGCATTCAGCATTGAATCAACGTTTTCCAAGTGGCAATTTTCCATAGTCAATAAGTAGCGGTTCTGGCGACAGATTGGTGCAATGGTGTCATGGGGCACCCGATTTTGTACCCTTCAATGGCCAAGTCACACAACATTAACTATAAAAATAAAGAAATCGCAGTAAGGAACCTTAGACTTGGTACGAGTTTGTCTAGATTTCATTACTTTTTAGAGATAAACAAGCAGCTCCATCGAGACTTGGCTAGTTTTTTACAGAATGTTTTTGATGGGATATTGGTTACACGTCTTGGATGGCAATCATATACCTCATTTCTACACCCATACAAGTTGTATATTGAATGTAACTTTTGTTCGATTGTGTAAACGTATGGCTGAAATAACAGACTCTGAGCAAAACTGTTTCCTTTTCGATAAATTTTCAACTCGACGATTTATTGCTCAAATTTTAACTTAAACCGGAGTTTTATTAGGTTTCGTTCAATACGAAATTTTATTGGTAAAGTTTTGCAAAAATACTTTATAAAGGGTCATTGTTTTGTAGTTCAATATTCCTATTTATAGACTCAATCTGGAGCTTTTTGCGCGTTCGTCTATAAGTGGGTTATGCTTATATTGAATGAAGATGTGTTGAAATTTTCCATTAAGCGTAACTGGTCCCAATTTCCCCGTCCTTGCTAACTGTACCGCTGGGCGCCGTGGGGCGCTGTCGCTCGCGGCACTCGCCTCTTCTATTCTATTTATCCTTTTCTTGGTTGAGACAAATGCGGAGTGCGCCTCCTCTTACACAATAACGAGATGAACAATGATATCCGCGGGCGTTTTTATACCGTATATCCGTTTAATTTTAAATATCTTTTATCGAGGCTGGGACTACAAAATACCAATATCTAAGATATATTTTGAGTTGAAAGATATTTTTTTTTATAGAAAATACTGTGTTTGTTAAACTTCTGTGTAAGTATGTTATGTATCTATTCATAAATCCTTGTCTAAATTAATAAAAGTAGATTCAATCGTCTACCCCATGTCACTTAGTTGCATCACATTATAAGTCGTCACATGTGATATACAAATTACGACTATTCAGATGTGGTCCTAGCAAATGAGCATACATTTGTCTCCGTATGAATGGAATACGTAACAGTGCCACAGTGCTTTGTTACTGTTTTGTAACGAGGTTGCCAGGAACCATTAACCGGCAAGATGCACAGAACAATTCATTTTATTAATATAAATATCAAATTAATTTTTAGGAACGTTTTAAGGAACATCTTACCAAATTTCATCTACTTAAATCAGTTCAATAGTTTCAGAGCCTATACAATACAAACAATATAAAAAAAAAAATTGAAATACTTACCTATTTCATTAGTATACCTAGGTAGTTAGGTAGACTGGTGTACAACACTTGATGTGAACTTTGCAAACTGTTTAGTATTACGTGCATCGCCTGCCTATGCGACTCACGAACGGTCACAAATCACACGAGTCAAAAGGTTTTATTACTATCATGACACGTACATATAAATTGTTATGACCTAGTCATAATTTAGGCTAAGTGCTTAACTATTAAATAAAAAAGTGAAAATATTTGACTCTGTTACTTTTAAATATTGAACAACGAGTAATGCGAGAATATGCGAGTTTTATACTCGCATATTCTTTGTAATTTTGTAAATAAACCTTTACCTAGGTAAGTATAAAGTTCGTATTTTAACTAAGAATTTTATTTTTGTCCCAGAATTCTGGAATATGGCAAGGGAGGATGGTGAAGAGAGGAAAAATACCCAAGAACGATATCGGGGAGTTTTGGCATTGGAAAGATCTAGACAACGGCAAAGATATTTGTATTTATGGAAAAGTGTTCCATACGGTTTCCTGTGACCTATATACTAGAGTGAGTATAATTGTGTCCTTAAAAATAAGTATAAGTAACCATAATTATAAACTAGACTGGCATTTTATAGGTAGATACAGATAATAGGTATCTGCAAGAATAACTGTAGCTTATGCAATCATAGATAAGTAGGTACTATTAATACCTATAATATAACTGTAGCTTTTTAATGTATGCATGCAATAATTTATGAGTAAACTTCACACCAGATCATATGAGGTCAACGAACTATAAATCAGAGGATTTTATAACCTCTAAAAATATGGTTTATTTTGTGTTATTTCAATACTATTTTACTTACTCACCTATATAATATGATAATATAAATAAAATATAACAATTACTTACCGTTAAAATGATGATTCGTAAATGTTATTCGCACAAATTTATCAACTGATTAAAATGTAGAGAGCGTTTTATTTTTAGGTTAAGTTCGAGTAGTGCGGCGCACTGTACAAGGTCAGTTGGACTACACAACAATATATCTGTCTTCGGAAATGTTTACTAGCAATACTTACTAATGTTTTGATTATTATGACTCTTTATCATGTTATTTGAGACTGGCTGATTAAGATTCTTAATTTCACTACAAAAGAGTATTGAGTACTTAACTAAATACTTAATTTCGATGTTCGTTAATTATTAGGTAACCATTACACATTACTTACCTACCTATATTATTTCCAAGATAAAATATTTCATTATTTTAAATAAAGTTATACCACTGCTGCACTGTTGTTATTATAGCAGAGAAGAATGAAAAAGAAATAGGCATAATCTTGGTGATGTCATATTTTAAATTTTAAAACAAAAAATAAGTAGGTACGTTTAATCAGTCCCCTCCATTGTTGCTAAAAAGTAGGACAGTTAAATTTACATCGATACTATTTGTACAAATATTTAATAATTATCGTACAACGTTATTGCGAAGTCAGATCACGTAGTTTGGTTACGATTACTAGAGTATTTAGTTATATACGAACCACACATTCAAAAGAAAAATAAGGATTTATTATACACCCCTATTTTGAAAATATGGGACTTATTAAAATCAGAATATCTGTAGCAGTAACTGAATCCATATATCCAATAAAAATATCAAAAATGATAGTCGATTACTTATCTTTACAAAATACAAAATAAATGCCGTATTACCAGACGGCACACTAGCTATCAAGTATTCTGTGACGGCTCGGGTCGATGACCGCGCTCAGCTGTGTATCGCAGCGTTCGTCGGTTGTTCGGTGTAGAATAACAATGAAATTCGGCGGGATTTTGAAAATCTTTGACTTATCATAACTTTTTAAATAAAAGCAAAAGAAAAAAACTAACTTCACTATTATATTGTCATCCGTGGTTTACATTAGCTGTGAGATAAGGTATCGCAATTTCAAAATAAGGGTGTATTAGTGAATGATTTTAAATTCATGTGGTTCCTTTTGCAATAATAAAGCAATAATTTGAAACGAACGGGTGCCGTAAAACCGTCAAATGGCTTTTCGAATAAAGCCGAATGGAAGGTCGGGAGGCTTAAAGAAATGTGTTTATAGCAGCATCAACAGACCTTTATGCTCGACACTGGCCACTTTATAAACTAAGACACGTCCTTTGTGTTCTTTTAACAATTGCCTTCAAAGAAAATACTAAAGCTTTAATAAAAATTCTAGGAAAATACGCTTAAAAGAGTTTATAAACCGTAACAAAACAACTAAAGACTACAAACTGTTTAAATTATTTAATTAGAATGTGTATAATGTATATCATCAACCACCTACAAAATGATACATTTATTTATTTTAGTTATCATGTAGTAAAGACATTACATAATAGTAGTCTATAAATAATTTATTATTTAATAATTAATCATTTATTTCACATAGTTTAGTAGGTACAAAAACCAATCCATAATCAAGGATAAACAACAATATTGGTACCATAGTAAAACACCAAATCTCATTCAAGTATTCACGTACTATGATAATCCTACTAATATTATAAAGGCGAAAGTTTGTATGTATGGATGTTTGTTACTCTTTCACGCAAAAACTACTGAATGGATTTTAATGAAACTTTACAA